>CAMRHE010000064.1:0-4800000 GCA_947044405.1 Leptodactylus fallax | reverse complement strand
TCAGCTTCTGGTAGTTTGTTGACAAGGACTCTAGCCAAGACAATGGCAGTCGGATGGGTACTGTGACAGGTATGAGTCACAGGTAGATGAAAAGGCTCTAAGTTGCATGAAATCCATCAGGACCAGAGCCGTTTTTTGAAGCAGCCAAGAAAGTGTAGGTGACATGTCCTTGTCAAAGAAGGAGTACAGCGTATGATACCGCAGTCCTTTCCAAAAGTGGGTTGTACATACCATTTAGGGTTAATCAGGTATGGTAGCAATTCTAGTGGTAACCTGGGTCGTGGTGCGGATAGCAAAGGTTGAGTTTTTTGGAGAGCATGCCAGGAAGTTATTATGCCGTGAAGGAGAGAGCTGGTAGTAGGAGCAGGTGGCAGAATACCCCAGAGTGATAATCTGTCAAAGACATGAGGAAGGTCTCAAGTTGTATGGCTATGTTGTCACTAGAGGTTTTTGTTAGTAGGATCCAGCGTTCCAGCTGGTGGGCGTTGTAGTACATGAACAAATCAGAGAGACCTGCTCCTCCTTTAGTGGGTGGTAGCAAGAGTAACGAATATTTAAGTCAGGAACATGTCTGATGCCATAGGAAGGAAGAGAAAATACGCCTCACTTTATCAAAGAAGGATCTGGGGAGCCAGATGGGAAGTGTGCGCAACAAATACAGGAGTTTAGGGAGGATGTATGATTTTAATAAATATTTTCTGCCTAGCTGATACATATGGTAGGTTTGTTAGTTATGTTTGGATATATTTGGATAATCAGGCAGGGAAAAGCCAGTTATAAAGAAAAAATGGAAAAGCAAATGGAAAGAAAAGACATAAGGGGGGTCTGGGAGGGGCTTAAGTAAATTTCGGGTCATAAACAGTCTGTCTGCCAGATTGAGGCAGATGTTAATTGGCTTAATGAACTAAACCTATTCTTCAACAGATCTGATCACACACCAGCTCCTCCCACCCCAGTATGTCCTTCAGCTCCCCCCACCACAATGACTTCACCCCATGCGGCCACTTCCCAACAGACCAGTAAATCCAGAAATCCGTCTTTATCTGACCACAGTCTGACCTTCACACGTGCCCAGGTGAGGAAGGAGATGAAAAAGATCAAGACGAGGAAAGCCGCAGGGCCAGATGACATCAGTGCAAGGCTAATTAAGACATGCGGGGACCAGCTGTGTGGTATAATTACATATATGTATAATATGAGCCTGAGGCAGGAAATAGTCCCTGAATTATGGAAATCTTCTTGTGTGGTACCAGTTCCAAAGAAACCCCACCCTATGGACCTCAATGACTACAGACCTGTAGCACTGACATCCCACCTGATGAAGATCTTAGAGAGATTGTTTCTCACATATCTCCGCCCTCTAGTGAGCCCCGCTATGGACCCCCTCCAATTTGCTTATCGGCCGGGCATTGGGGTAGATGATGCCATCATCCATCTTCTGCACAGGGCTCTGTCTCACCTGGAGAAACCAGGGAACACAGTGAGAATAATGTTCTTTGACTTCTCCAGTGCTTTTAACACCATACAGCCCAGGTTATTGAAGGACAAGCTGGACCTTGCTGGAGTGGACCATCACCTCTCCAACTGGATCCTAGACTACCTCACAAATCGACCTCAATACGTGAGAGCCCAAGACTGTGTGTCAGGTACCCTGATCTGTAATACGGGGGGCACCTCAGGGTACGGTTCTCGCCTCTTTCCTCTTCACACTGTACACTGCAGATTTTAGGTGCAACTCATCCAGCTGCTACCTACAGAAGTATTCTGATGACTCTGCAATAGTAGGCCTCATCACAGATGATGATGACAGGGAGTACAGAGAACTGAACCAGGATTTTGTGGACTGGTGCCACCGGAACCACCTGAAGATTAACGCGGGGAAGACCAAGGAGATGGTGGTGGACTTCCGTAAAGGCAAAAGCCCTCCTAAACCAGTGGACATCCTGGGAACGGGCATCGAGATTGTGAACACCTATAAGTACTTGGGTTTGCTTCTTAATAATAAGCTGGACTGGGCAGATCATATGGAGACCCTGTACAGAAAGGGCCACAGCAGGCTCTACCTGCTTAGGAAGCTGAGAGCCTTTGGAATCCGGGGGGCACTTCTTAGAACTTTCTTCAACTCGGTAGTGGCATCAGCCATCTTCTTTGGAGTGGCCTGCTGGGGGAGCAGTATATCAACCAGGGACAGAAATAAACTTGACAAGCTGATTAGAAAGGCCAGCTCTGTCCTGGGGAGCCCACTGGACCCAGTGCAGGTGGTGGGTGACAAAAGGATACTGTCTGTGGTGAGCTCCATGCAGAAGAAGAAGTCCCATCCCATGCATGAGACTGTGATCGCGCTGAGCAGTACTGTCAGTGACCGATTGCTCCACCCTAGGTGTGAGAAGGAGCGCTATCGGAAGTCTTTCCTCCCCACCGCGGTTAGGCTGTACAACCAACACCGACCTAAGCGGAGATCAATACACACAGAGAACTGAAATATCTCTCTGCCTGTTAAATCCCCCCCCCCCCCGGCTACTTCCTATCTGTCTGTCGGCTATCAAAGTAATGCCTCTTACCTTGGAACATTCCTGTACATGTTGTATTTGTATTTGTATCTGCTTATCTTTGCTGCTGTAACACACTGAATTTCCCCATTGTGGGACTAATAAAGGACTATTATTATTATCTTGTAACAAAGGGCAATAGTTAAAAGAAAAGAGATTAGCCAGTTCTCGGGGTATGCGAGATTTTAGCGCTGTGATTTAGAGTTAGAATAGCGCCAATGAAGGCCTCAGGGAGTCTGAATCTTTTCAGTGTGGTGGTGAGAAAGGACCAATTGACTCTGTCAAAGGCCTTTTCGGCATCTGTACTCAACAATACAAGGGGTATCTTGGCCGATCTCATGTGCTCTATGAGCCTAATCACCCTCCATGTGTTGTCCCTGCCCTGTCTGTTGTGCACAAACCCAGCCTTTTCCCTCCCAATGAAAGAAGACAACATGTCAGAAAAAAAGGAGACCAAGGCCTTTGCCCACCATTTGAGATCTGTACTGAGTAAGGAAATAGGCATATAGCTACTACATAATTTAGAATCTTTACCATCCTTAGCTAGTATAGTAATGAAGGCTTCCAGAGATTGGAGGAGAGGGGGAGTTGATGTCCCATTAAAAGGAAAATTGCACAGAGAAGTAAAGTAAGGTAGTAAAACTGGTTAAATGTTTTATAGTGGGCAATTGGGAATCCATCTGATTGAATGGTGGAGAGCACCATTCTAGCTAATTCCTCATCTGTAAAGGGGGAGAGCAGGGCAAGCCTGTCTGTGGCACCAAGTTTTGGTAGGTGAATAGAATCTAAAAAAGAGTTAATCAGAGCCTGATTGTTGGAGGGGAAGTCAGAAGTGGTGGCGTTGGGTGGGCTTGTCAAGGTTATAATAAAAGTCATGGAAGGCGTCAGCAATGTGTTCTGTAGTGGAAGCAGTAGTGCCATTGGCACATATCTCTTTAATTAATTACTTTCTTTATCTTGTGAGCATAGTTCAGGTCATTAAGTAGCATTTCATTCAGTCTCCAGCACCAATCTCTCTTAGGGTTGTCCCATAGACTAACAGTCAGAAATATAGGGGCATGAATAGAAGGGAGAATATTGCCTATGGTCATATCCAGTATTAGGTTGAAGGATTTAGTTGCAGAAAAATGTAAATGTACCCCAAGCCTGTGGTAAGTGTTGTCTTGTGCAGAGGGGTGTGTCAGCTGCCATGCATCAACCAATGGGAGACTGGTCAGGGTCTTTTTGAGTTTTGCTAGAGATCTATAGGGTGCATGTCTAGAACCAAAGTCTAGAATGTGATTTAGTGGCAGGTTCCAGTCTCCTCCAGTTATCAATGTGCCTTCAATGAAGTCTCTCAGAGTGTTTAAGGTCTGAACATGCCATTGGATTTGGGATTGATTCGGGGTGTATAGGTTATCAAAGGTATATGTTGTGTTACCTATGAGGCCTTTGAGAAAGATATATCGTCCCTCAGGGTTGCTGAGTAGTGCCTTAAGTGTGAAGGGAATATGTCTAGAGATCGCTATGCTGACTCCCCTGGCGGACTTGGCATACATGCTATGGAACCATGTGGTGTAACCCCATGAGGGGAGCATTTTTGGGATACATTCAGACCTCTCACATTGAATGAGCAGATACATCAGATCAGCTCCACGTTTAGGTGGTATACTGTATGAAGGGGGCCCAGGTGAGAAGGTCTTCTTTATCTTGAAAGTTGAGGAACCAATGAATAATATCACTAGGTGGTTCTGTCGGCTTAGATTTCAGTCACAGCTTCATTGGCCGCAGTTTCAGGGACCCCTCAGATGCGGACGTTGTTGTGTCTGCTCCTGTTCTACTGGTCTTCCAGGGCTCTGTAGAGAAGGTTGATGTGGTCCTGGCATTTGTTGAAGCTCTGAGTTGCTGCAGAATTGTATTCCAGCAAGGATGTATGGGCAGCCTCCAAGCTTTCTGCTCTCTACCCAATGTGTCTTATGTCCTGCTTAATGTCTGCCAGTTCTTTCAAGGGGGGTAGCATTAGATAGTACTTGTTCAAAAAAGTAATCGCTTGAGTGGGCTGAGGCACCGTCATCTCTGTCGTCATCAAAGACCATGTAATCTTTAAGCTCAGATTCAGATCGTGCTACTGCAGTCATTTTAGTCTGAGCAGAAGCTTGGTTTTTTGTGAGCTATTTATCCAAGTCCACTTGGGTGTTTGGTTGTTTTGTCAGAGGTTGAGAATCTTGGAGACAACTGCCACTCACTTTTACCATGGAAGCGTAGTGTAAAATATTCACCTAGTTGTCATCTCCAAAGAGAGTCAGTGGTTCAGACAGCCATTAAGGTGTAGGCCAGGGATCAGCAACCTTCGGTACTCCAGCTGCTGTGAAACTACAACTCCCAACATGCTCCATTCAATTACATGGAGTTTCAAGAACAGCAGAGCAAGCATGCATGCTGGGAATTGTAGTTTTACAACAGTTGGAGTGCCGTAGGTTGCCTACACCTGGTGTCAGGATGTTGAGAAGAAAAATTCAGTCGTACAGGATAAAAGCAAATGATGCAAAAGTAGTCGGCCTAAGTGAAGTCGGGGATTATCGAAATTAGGAGATGATGGGTTTCAGAAGCGAGGGCGCCCAGATGCTGTGTAGCTACAGAGTTTGGAAGGGCCCGATGGGGGTACCAGTAAGATACAGTAGTTCTGGAGGTGAGTTTTGCTACTAAAGGCAGATCAGTGGTCGGGTGACAGATGCCAGAGGCAGGGATCTCCTTGGAGGTAGTGGGAGGATGCTCTGTTTAACTATCATCAAGTCCTCTGACCCTCCACAGGTGGATACAGTATCCAATATGCGGCTGACTGAGTGAAATAGAAGGTAGACATCAGGGGGAAGGGGGGTGAGAGCCAAAACAGAAGAAGTAAAGAAGGGTGTTGCCAGGAGGAGCAATATGAGGGTCTCCACTGGTATTCTGGCACCTGTGTTGATTATATTAGTGCTGCTCCAGGGATGCTATTCGCTTACTATGGAGCTACTCACCAGACAAACTCCTCTTTCGCCAGGAGATAGAAGAAAGTGGGTATGAGGGAGAGGAAAGCCTTCAACTCTCAGTCCAGAGACGGCAGCACAGAGGCCCAAGGTACTAATGCCACAGCTCCAGGTGAGTAGAATGCTCTGGTTCTGAATGAGATGCGTGATAGAGCAGTGGGGAGACACTGTCGCTGGTGGCTGCACCAGTGCTGTGAGGAGGGTGCAGGAGGCACTCACCATCCGTCCACATTTTCCAGGCAGCCGGTGTTTTGCGAGAGAGGCTGCGGGAGCCAGAACCGGCATCTCCAATGGGGTGAGGAAGTGACCACAGGAAGCACAGCACTGTTGTGGAAGCCGCACAGCGGGCACCAGAGGTACCTGGAGTAATTCCACATACAGATGGATCTGGAGTTAGCAGGTTTTTAGAGTTCTCCAGGAGGTGATCGGCAGGGATAGCCAAGATGGTGGTAGTCCACACGTGACGGGAATCTGAGGAGGTAGGAAACCGCTCCATCAAGTCAGTTGGCAGCGTGTAGCACCCCAATAAAACTGACAGGAATCCGGGGGAAAATCCTGGGGTCTGCTGAGGTTGATTTTGCTGGTGTTAACTGAGACGCAGACAACATGTCCTTGCAGCTCTGTAGTTAGACACGCTCCCCCGGGTGAGTGATTTTGTAAATGTTCATGTAGCACTTCCCTGTCTATGTAAAAAATTAAATGGTTCTAGGCCTCTAGATCTTGGCTTTAAAATAAGACCAAGACCATAATTCACAGATGGCTAGGATAAATGCCTACTACCAAAAACACAGGTCACAGACTAGATAATGGGTAAGTAAGGCCTTCTGATGCTCAACAAAGAAAAAATATATTAAAAAATAACTTTTATTAAATAATCAATAAAAACAATGTCCATATATATAAATATATTGGAGTGCACAGGAGTCATACTGTTACAGTAGAAAGTCAGTTCGTGTTAATCCATGCAGCCCAAAACATAGAGGGGGCTATCATAGCACATGTAGAACACCACTACTCAACACTAAACTCCCTTCACAAAATTTACTGAGAATCACTACAATCCTTCAGATACATACTGCAATTAAGCTGCTAGGCTGCCACCAATATGATAAGAGACTCAAGTGCTGAGGCTACTGGCCTAATGCCACACCAACAACACCTGAAACCTCACAGCAGTCCCAGGTTTATGCCTCTGAAGGACACTCCTAAAAACGGAGTCTACGCGTTTCCTTTGAAAAAAAAAAACATCAGGGGTCAAAGTTATGATAGCAGTGAAAACTGTTTAGAATGTATAGCGCAGTAAACAAAACACCATAATGCATTGGTGGCGCAATGTGACCGCTTCTGATTTCAGCGGTAACTTCAGCTAAGCTGAGCCACCCTTATACTGGATAGATACAGTTTCCATATTAGGACATCCTCAGATATCTGTGTCAAACATCAGATTAATAGCAGTTTACAACAGTGATACCTGACTTTGATACCTTACTCTGATACCTGACTTTAATACCTGACTTTGATTCTGACCTGACTCTGACACCTGACTTTGATTCTGACACCTGACTTTGATTCTGACACCTGACTTTGATACCTGACACTGATACCTGATTTTGATACCTGACTCTGACATCTGACTTATTATACCTGACACCTGACTATATGCAGTTTCTGAACTGGTTGTAAAACTTAGATGACTTCTGACTTTCATATCTGATTGAGTCACAACTCAGCAGTCAGCTATGGAGCACATACAATGTTACACTGTGTGCCTCCTAATGATTGGCCAGAATGACTGACCTCTGAGTGAACTCACTGCTCACACTTAGGAGTAGAAGATACTTGTATAAGAGCTGCTGGCTGAAAAGCTGCATGAGTCTGATAAAAAGTTGTCTGACACAAAGTTGTCTGATACCTGATACCTGACTCAGTCAGAGATCAGACTCACATATCATCTGAGTTTTTCATATACATACAAGCCAGCCAGCACATACAATGGCGGAGATTTATGAAGTAAAATGCTCCATAATTCTGGTATCATTTTCACCAAATAACCTCTCTAACATGTTGTGCACCACATTTATTTAGTGTTTTAAATACTTTTATTACTTGTACAAAAAGGGGTGTGGACTCATAGTAAAGGGGCGTGACCTATAACACTGTGCTGCAAAAATATAGCCGAATAACCTAACATGCTGTGCGCCACATTTACCAAGTGTTTTAGGCTGAGGCCCCACGTACCAGGCTGCAGCAAAAAAGCGCTGTGGGAAAAACCTTGGCAGAAATGCATCACAGTTTTTCCCTCAGAGATTTTCGCAGAAAGTCTGGCGAGGTTTCCTCTGCGGACTTTTTGCTTCCATTATACCTATAGTGAAACCGCTAGCATTTCCGTAAATATAATTGACTCGCTATGATCTCCAAAACCGCAACTGTTTTGGAAATTGCAGCATAAGGAAGCTTCCACAGAGACATCTTCTGTACAGTCATGGCCAAAAGTTTTGAGAATGATACAAATATTAATTTTTACAAAGTCTACTGCTTCAGTTTTTCTAATGGCAATTTGCATATACTCCAGAATGTTATAAAGAGTGATCAGCTTAACAGCAATTACTTGCAAAGTCAATATTTGCCTAGAAAATGAACTTTATCCCCCAAAACACATTTCAACATCATTGCAGCCCTGCCTTAAAAGGACCACCTAACATCGTTTCAGTGATTGCTCCATTAACACAGGTGTGGGTGTTGATGAGGACAGGGCTGGAGATCAATCTGTCATGATTAAGTAAGAATTACACCACTGGACACTTTAAAAGGAGGCTGGTGCTTGCCATCATTGTTTCTCTTCTGTTAACCATGGTTATCTCTAAAGAAACACGTGCAGTCATCATTGCACTGCACAAAAATGGCCTAACTGGGAAGAGTATTGCAGCTAGAAAGATTGCACCTCAGTCAACAATCTATCGCATCATCAAGAACTTCAAGGAGAGAGGTTCCATTGGTGCCAAAAAGGCTCCAGGGCGCCCAAGAAAGACCAGCAAGCAGCAGGACCGTCTCTTAAAAGTGTTTCAGCTGCGGGATCGGGCTACCAGCAGTGCAGAGCTTGCTGAGGAATGGCAGCAGGCAGGTGTGAGTGCATCTGCACGCACTGTGAGGCGGAGACTCTTGGAGCAAGGTCTGGTCTCAAGGAGGGCAGCAAAGAAGCCACTTCTCTCCAGAAAAAACATCAGGGACAGACTGATATTCTGCAAAAGGTACAGGGAGTGGACTGCTGAGGACTGGGGTAAAGTCATTTTCTCTGATGAATCCCCTTTTCGATTGTTTGGAACATCTGGAAAACAGCTTATTCGGAGAAGAAGAGGTGAGCGCTACCACCAGTCTTGTCTCATGCCAACTGTAAAGCATCCTGAAACGATTCATGTGTGGGGCTGCTTCTCAGCCAAGGGAATCGGCTCTCTCACAGTCTTGCCTAAAAACACAGCCATGAATAAAGAATGGTACCAGAATGTCCTCCAAGAGCAACTTCTCCCAACCGTCCAAGAGCAGTTTGGCGCTCAACAATGCCTTTTCCAGCATGATGGAGCACCTTGCCATAAAGCAAAGGTGATAACTAAATGGCTCAGGGAACAAAACAGAGATTTTGGGTACATGGACTGGAAACTCCCCAGATCTTAATCCCATTGAGAACTTGTGGTCAATCTTCAAGAGACGGGTGGACAAACAAAAACCAACAAATTCAGACAAAATTAAAGCATTGATTCTGCAAGAATAGACTGCTATCAGTCAGGATTTGGTCCAGAAGTTGATTGAGAGCATGCCAGGGAGAATTGCAGAGGTCCTGAAGAAGAAGGGTCAACACTGCAAATATTGACTTGCTGCATTAACTCATTCTAACTGTCAATATAAGCTTCTGTTACTCATAATATGAATGCAATTATATTTCTGTATGTGAGAAAAACATCTGACAAACACACATAAAAACCAGAGGGCAGCAGATCATGTGAAAATAGAATATTTGTGTCATTCTCAAAACTTTTGGCCATGACTGTACAGAAGTAAGACTGTTCCTATATATATAAATATAGAGGGAGAATGGCCTGTAGTTCAGAACCTAAACCAGGGGTGTCAAACTCATTTTCACCGGGGGCCACTTCAGCCTCACGGGGTACCTTGAAGGGCCAAGATTATTTTACACGTGTATAAAAGTAACTTCTCCTTAACAGTTAAGCGAGCTATTAGACAGCGTATAATATAAACAGGCGCCATAGCCCCTATTTATAGCTCCCCATTTACACACACTATAATGTTCCACAGCAGTCCCTGCACACTGTATTATGACTCGGAGCTGCCCCTGCACACGGTATTATGCACAGTATTATTTTCCCTAGTGGCCCCTGTACATGGTATTATGCTCCATATTAGCCCCTGCACACGGTATTATGCTCCATAATGGCCCCTGCACTGGTATTATGCTCCATAGTGGCCCCTGCACTTGTATTATGCTCCAAAGTGGTCCCTGCACAGGGTATTATGCCCCATAGTGGCCAAACCATGAACTATTATTATACTCTGGGGTCTTTTCAGACCCCAGAGTATAATGAACGGAGACCCAGGGGAGGTGACAAACATAAAAACCAGTGTTACTTACCTATCCTGGACACCGGTGCACTTCTTGCAGCTTTCGGCCCTGTTTAATTGTGCACACACGTCACGTGATCAGGACGTGACCTGATGACATCACCAGAGGCCTCAAGCCTGCTCGGAGTAACACCGATCGCAGGAGAGGTAAATACATTGTTTTTATGTTCTCTCACCTCCCCTGGGCCCCCCGATTACTATACTCCGGGGTCTGAAAAGACCCCGGAGTATAATAATAGTAGTATTTGAGGCCCGCGGCCTCACTTACCGATGGCTGCGGCAGCTCACAGCGGCATACACTTCCCTTTCTGCGTCCCATAGCAGAAGGGGAAGCGGGGGCGGCCACGAGCAGATGCGAGGTAGGTAAATAAATAGGTCATGACCTGCTGGGGATACTCCAGCAGGTCACGGCCCATTTATATATAAAAAAAAAGTTATACTCACCTTCGATGCCTTGATGCAGCCGCCGCCGCCGCCTCCTCTTCTTGTCCGCGACGACTGTGTCTCAGCATAGGCGGCACGATGACGTCATTGTATCGCCGCCTGCGCTGAGATGTGACGTCTCTTAAACCAGCCCAGGACAGGCCCCGCTCAGCTCTGTTTTTTTTTTTTTTTAAAAGCGGCCTGGGCTGGTTTACATTGAATAGAAAAATGCTGCCCCCCAGACAGTGAGGGACAGTGCCGCCTGAGGCCGCTATCTTTATTGCTCTTGTATTGCGTGAGGCCGGGCCGGATAACAGAAGGCAGCGGGCCGGATTCGGCACGCAGGCTTTGTGTTTGACACCTGTGACCTAAACTATCAGCTATGGAAGTTTAAAGTGGAAATGCTATTATCCAGGGATGTCTTGTGGGAAGTTATCACTACAGATAGACCACAAGATGATTATCAGGACTGCAACAGGAAAAACAGACGGGCACGGGCCACTATAAGCTTACTAGTAGAAGATGATCAGCTTATTCACATACACAGTGAGAATACAGCGAAAGGCATGTGGGATGTACTGAAAAGACTGCATAACAGTTTAAACAGCAAGTTGTTTATGCTGAGGAAACTCTACAAAATGAGGCTTAGCAGAGAGCAGGACATGCAGGAGCATATAAATGTCATGCTGGAAGTGATCACACAACTCAGATCAGTCGGTGAGAATATAACAGACAGTCATGCTGCAGCCAATTTATTATGCAGTTTACCTGACACATACACTGCACTGATCAATGCGCTGGAGACACGGCCTGAGACAGATCTGACACTAACATTCGTAAAGACCAGGCTCATACAGTGCCTTGCGAAAGTATTCGGCCCCCTTGAACTTTTCAACCTTTTGCCACATTTCAAGCTTCAAACATAAAGATATTAAATTTTAATTTTTTGGTGAAGAATCAACAACAAGTGGGACACAATTGTGAAGTGGAACGAAATTTATTGGTTATTTTAAACTTTTGTAAAAAATAAAAAACTGAAACGTGGGGTGTGCAATATTATTCGGCCCCTTTACTTTCAGTGCAGCAAACTCCCTCCAGAAGTTCAGTGAGGATCTCTGAATGATCCAATGTTGTCCTAAATGACTGATGATGATAATAAATATAATCCGTGTGTAATCAAGTCTCCGTATAAATGCACCTGCTTTGTGATAGTCTCAGGGTTCTGTTTAAAGCGCAGAGAGCATCATGAAGACCAAGGAACACACCAGGCAGGTCCGTGATACTGTTGTGGAGAAGTTTAAAGCCGGATTTGGATACAAAAAGATTTCCCAAACTTTAAACATCCCAAGGAGCACTGTGCAAGAGATCATATTGAAGTGGAAGGAGTATCAGACCACTGCAAATCTACCAAGACCCGGCCGTCCCTCTAAACTTTCATCTCAAACAAGGAGAAGACTGATCAGAGATGCAGCCAAGAGGCCCATGATCACTCTGGATGAACTGCAGAGATCTACAGCTGAGGTGGGAGAGTCTGTCCATAGGACAACAATCAGTCACAAATCTGGCCTTTAAGGAAGAGTGGCAAGAGGAAAGCCATTTCTCAAAGATATCCATAAAAAGTCTCGTTTAAAGTTTTCCACAAGCCACCTGGGAGACACACCAAACATGTGGAAGAAGGTGCTCTGGTCAGATGAAACCAAAATCGAACTCTTTGGCCACAATGCAAAACGATATGTTAGGCGTAAAAGCAACACATCTCATCACCCTGAACACACCATGCCCACTGTCAAACATGGTGGTGGCAGCATCATGGTTTGGGCTTGCTTTTCTTCAGCAGAGACAGAGAAGTTGGTTAAAATTGATGGGAAGATGGAAGGAGCCAAATACAGGACCATTCTGGAAGAAAACCTGTTGGAGTCTACAAAAGACCTGAGACTGGGATGGAGATTTATCTTCCGACAAGACAATGATCCCAAACATAAAGCAAACTCTACAATGGAATGGTTCACAAATAAACATATCCAGGTGTTAGAATGGCCAAGTCAAAGTCCAGACCTGAATCCAAACGAGAATCTGTGGAAAGAGCTGTAAACTACTGTTCACAAACGCTCTCCATCCAACCTCACTGAGCTCGAGCTCTTTTCCAAGGAAGAATGGGTAAGAATTTCAGTCTCTCGATGTGCAAAACTGATAGAGACATACCCCAAGCGACTTGCAGCTGTAATCGCAGCAAAAGTTGGCGCTACAAAGTATTAACTTAAGGGGGCCGAATAATTTGGCACGCCCCACTTTTCAGTTTTTTATTTTTTACAAAAGTTTAAAATATCCAATAAATTTCGTTCCACTTCACGATTGTGTCCCACTTGTTGTTGATTCTTCACCAAAAAAATTAAAATTTTATATCCTTATGTTTGAAGCCTAAAATGTGGAAAAAGGTTGAAAAGTTCAAGGGGGCCAAATACTTTCGCATGGCACTATAGATGAGTATCAGCGAAGAAAGGAGTTCTCATATGATTATAGAGAAACTCAGTCCAAGATAGCTCTTAAAGCTACAGACACAAGGTCACACAAGAAGGAAACCAGAGTGTGCTTTAGATGCCACAGACAAGGACACATAAAGAAAGACTGCACTATATGGAAAGCAGAGCAAATGAGGCAGCATCCCTCTTATACTAAGCAGAAAATGAAAGCAACAATTTCTGATTCAAGTGAAGGAAGTGGAATGCCACATTTAAAGTGACAGGCAACCATAAATTGCAAGGCTGGTGCATTGACTCGAGCAACCAGTCACATGATAAGTGATAGAAGTTTTTTCACAGAACTTGATCTGAATAACAGAGACTATTTACCTAGCAGATGGGAGTAAAATATGTGCAGAAGGATATAGGAATGGAACCCTTGTATGCCCCAATGATGCAGGACACAATTTAGCAATACCAGTAAAAGATGTACTTTATGTTCCTGATCTAGAAGGATGACTCTTATCTGTGAAGTGTCTGACGAGCAAAGGACTCTCTGTAAAATTCCAAGGTGACAAGTGTTCTATCCTAGACGGCAAGTAGACGATAGCAAGTGCCAAGTTGGATCATCTATATCACCTCAACACAGTGAAGGAGCAGGTGAGACTATGCACACATAAGCACAATGACTGTATATACGTGTGGCACAGGCGTTTAGGTCACAGACACCAAGAATGCATACAAAAACTACAAAAGAGGAATCTGACAAAGGATCTAAAAGTATCCCCTTGTTCAGTTATTGTTAAATGTGACTGTTGCATCAAATCCAAAGCTACAAGAGCAACACTTCCTAAAGTAAGTCACAATAGAGCTTCAAGACCTCTTGATCTAATTCACAGTGATGTATGTGGTCCCCTAAACCCACCTACACCTGGAGGCAATAGGTACATAGTGACTTTCATAGATGACTATTCAAGATACACAGTCACTTACCTAATGCAACACAAGAGTGAAGTTTTTGACAAATTACAGGACTATGTAATAAGGGCAAGTAACAAGTTTCAGAGAAAACCTCTCACACTTCGGAATGACAATGGAGGTGAATTCACAGGACATTAAAATACAAGAGTACTTAAAGCAGAATGGATTAGAGCATCAAAAGACAGTCCCCTACACACCAGAGCAAAATGGGGTAGCTGAAAGAAAGAACAGAACTCTGACTGAAATGATCAGATCACAAGGCATTATGGGAAAGGAGCTGGGAGCTCATGCGCCCTCTGTTGGATGTAACAGATCCTCAGTTTGCTTTTGACTCACCGAGTCTTGAGACAGCAAAAGGGATTTTAGCCAAGCCAGTTTCACTTATCTGCATACAGCGCCGTTTCGGGATTTTTATCCCTCATCAGTGCAGAGCAAAGTGTACTGTCTGGCTTTGTGGGAGGCAATGAGTGGGTTATGGACAAGGACATCTCTCCTTGAGGAGAGCACCAGTTAAGGTGTGTAGAGTTTTGAGTTGCCTTTCGCCCTCTTCTAAGCATCTATATATCACAAGGCATTATGGGAAAGGAGCTGGGAGCTCATGCGCTCTCTGTTGGATGTAACAGATCCTCAGTTTGCCTTGAAATGATCAGATGCATGCTGACAGACTCTGGATTATCACAAAAATATTGGAGTGAAGCAGCAATGACAGCCACTTATTTGCAAAACCGACTCTTCTCTAGAACAATGGAGAAAACTCCATATGAACTGTGGCACAATGAGAAGCCGAGTGTAAAACATTTAAAAGTTTTTGGATGCAAGGCGTTCATCTACATTCCAGAAGAAAAACGCACCAAACTTCAAAACAGAGCATTTGAAGGTGTCTTTGTTGGATACAGTGACAATGTTAAGGGTTACAGAATCCTAAATCCCAAAACTGACAAGGTTACCATTAGCAACAACATAACTTTTGTTGAAGATCTGAGAGACAATGTAATGACAACAGAGGAAGAAAGAACAGAAGACAAAACTGACACTGATCAGCCAACATCTGTAACTTCTGAACAAACAGTTGAAGTGAGCGCAGAATCCATCAGTAATGAAGAACAGACACAGCCAAGCTCACACACAGAACCAAGACGCTCAATGAGAGAGAATAAAGGTAAACCACCTGTACATCTCTCATACAAGGCAAGCACTGCCAGTTCTAATGAACCTGCAACTTGGGAAGACATATCTCAGCTTTCAGAAGGGGAAGCCAGTAAATGGATAAAGGCTGCAAAGGAAGAGATAAAATCCATGCATGACACTAAAACATGGACACTTAAAGAACTACCACCTGGAAGGAAATCCATAGGTTGTAAATGGACTTTCAAAGTAAAATACAATGCAGATGGTACAGTTGAGCGATACAAAGCAAGACTCTTAGCCAAGGGATAGTCTCAAATGGAAGATGCAAAAACAGTAAAGTCTCCCATGGAAACCAACTACCTGAAGAAGATAGACAGCCAAGATTCACCACTACCAACTAACACTCAGTACAGGAAAGCAATAGGGAAATTGCTGTACATTAGCACCGCTACAAGGCCTGACATTGTAGCAGCAGTTGGAACCCTATGCAGAAAGACTTCAACACCAAGTCAGATGGACTGGAATGCTGTGAAGCGAGTCATTCGCTATCTTAAAGGGACTTTACACTACAAGCTAAAGTTACCAGCAAGTGATGAAAGCACCCTGACAGGATATGTGGATGCTGATTGAGCCAGAGATATCAGTGACAGAAGTGGGTACCTGTTTCTTCTATCAGGAGGTGCTATCTATTGGATTAGTAGAAAGCAACTATCTGTAACACTATCATCTACTGAAGCAGAGTATGTTGCAGCAGCACAGGCAAGTCAAGAAGTCATATGGTTGAGACAACTATTAAAAGACTTGGGTCAAACACAGATGAAAGCAACAAGAATCTTTGAGGACAATCAAGGATGTCTTGCACTTGCGCAGATGGAAAGAATAGCTCGAGAACCAAGCATATTGATGTGAAGTACCATTTTCTGAGGGATCTTCAAGAGCAGGGACTTCTTGAGTTACTTTATTGCTCATCTGAGGATATGACAGCAGATATCCTTACCAAGCCCCTGACCGCTGAAAGACACTCGAGGCTTACAAAGAAGATGGACCTAACAGACTAAGCCTTAGCTGTTGAGAAGGGGTGTTGGAGATATACAACAGCCAGCTTTGTCTCTATATTTGCTGGATTGACTGCAGTTCACATTTATGACACTAGATGTAGCTATTACTGTATGTTTATCTGTATTTTTGTTGTTTTGATGCTGGTTGATATACACATCCTGTTTTTGTTAGTGTGTGTGCTGAACTAGATCTGTTATTCACCATGTGAGGTGATCTTCTCTTACTGCACTCATTTTTCACTAAACTTTTGTTCCTGTTATATACAACTGTCTATCTGGTTTTGACTCTGCCATATTCAGCAATCACACTCTGCAACAAAACAAACCAATTGCAGCAACGACGTGCGGTTGAAATTACCAGTACCAGTACAACCCCTACAATCCACACATTGCAGAAAAATACACGCAGCGAAAATGCTGCAATTTCCAAAACAGTTGCGGTTTTGGAGATCATAGCAAGTCAATTATATTTACAGAAATGCTGGCGGTTTCACTATAGGTATAATGGAAGCAGTAAGTTCGCAGAGGAAACCTCGCCAGGCTTTCTGCGAAAATCTCTGAGGGAAAAACTGTGATGCATTTCTGCCAAGGTTTTTCCCACAGTGCTTTTTTGCTGCAGCCTGGTACGTGGGGCCTCAGCCTAAAACACTTACTTGATCAATGTGGCACACAACATGTTAGAGAGGTTATTCGGATGTATTTTTGCAGCACAATGTTGTAGGTCACGCCCCTTTACTATGAGTCCACACCCCTTTTTGTACAAGTAATAAAAGTATTTAAAACATTTGATGAATGTGGTGCACGACATGTTAGAGAGGTTATTTGGTGAAAATGATACCAGAATTATGGAGCATTTTACTTCATAAATCTCCACCATTGTATGTGCTGGCTGGCTTGTATGTATATGAAAAACTCAGATGATGTGTGAGTCTGATCTCTGACTGAGTCAGGTATCAGGTATCAGACAACTTTGTGTCAGACAACTTTTTATCAGACTCATGCAGCTTCTCAGCCTGCAGCCTTATACAAGTATCTTCTACTCCTGAGTGTGAGCAGTGAGTTCACTCAGAGGTCAGTCATCCTGGCCAATCACAGTGTAACATTGTATGTGCTTCATAGCTGACTGCTGAGTTGTGACTCAATCAGATATGAAAGTCAGAAGTCATCTAAGTTTTACAACCAGCCCAGAAACTGCATATAGTCAGGTGTCAGGTATAATAAGTCAGATGTCAGAGTCAGGTATCAAAGTCAGGTATCAAAGTTAGTTGTCAGAATCAAAGTCAGGTGTCAGAGTCAGGTGTCAGAGTCCGGTATCACTGTTGTAAACTGCTATTAATCTGATGTTTGACTCTGATATCTGAGGATGTCCTAATATGGACAATGTAGATAGCCACCTCCCCAGCTGGTAAGCGTCCTCCAATCAAACGGGGATAGCTTCGGCAGGAGGGGATGCAAAAAACGGCACACAAGACAGTCGACCAATAGACAACCGCCACGTGTCCCGATAACCCCGCCCTCCACACAAATGTCACCAATCGCGCCCCCGTAGCACAGCACACAAAACTAGGAAAGGTTCATACTAAAGAAACAATGCGGGGAAAAGAGATCCGCCCACCTACATTGCGTCATGAAGAGGAGTGGCGGGACATCAATCAAGCTGAAGGGGAGGTATAGTTGTCGAGGGAACAAGGGACGCTTAAGGAGTGTTCCTATCACACCGGATACATAGCTATTCCCTTAGTAAATACATGGAAAGTAAGCACACATTTAAACATTGACATCTCCCCATTATAAAAGACCTAGTGATTGCTCTTCTAAACCAGATACCAGATCTGGCATCCTGTTTGATACAATTAAACTACCAACTAGAAAGTGATAGATGGTCAGATGCTGCCTATCTATTCAAAACAGATAAAATGACAAACATACCTGGTAACAAAGACCAGTAATAATATTGATATAAACAATGATATAGAAAATAACCAATGCATGCATATATTAAAGAGGAGAGCAAACGGAAAAGAGGGCACAAACAAAAGATATCCAGGTAATGCAGGGTCATTAGTATAAACCACATTCACAGATATACTGTACATATACCTCAAACTGTAGCATTATACAGGAGATCAAATAAAAAAACCAAACATAATCCCAACAGGGAATAAAGAAAACTCCTTTCCGCACATAAAGGTGATGATCTACCCAAATAGGCAGGTATCAACTCACTGGACCAAGAGTGAAATAGAAACAGAGAAATCAATAGACTATATGGAAAAAACAACAAGTACATATATATATATATATATATATATATATAATAAAGCTCTTAACTAGGAACATAATACAAAAAAGGTGTCAGTCTAATACAGAAAAAAACACTTACGCTAAGTGATATCTAAAAGTAATAATAGCATACCCCACCCAAAGATTGTATAAGGTATGCAAAAACTGCAGCAATTTATATGAAACATGCAAAATCCAACCGCTCATTAATGCCATTTGGGTGAACCATTCACAACTTATATGTCCACTGGGTTATCCCAGTCACCCCCACGATGTGGAGGACGTAGATGCTAAATACCTTTGAAGCATAGGTGATCAGTGTTACCCTGATGAAACTGGAAAAACTGGCTCGCCACTGAAGTGTCCTTCTCATTTAAGATATCGCAGACATGTTCTCTAATACGTTGCCAGAACTGTCTACGAGTTTTCCCAACATACTGTAGCGGGCAAGAACAGCTCAGGACATATACAACACCCATGGTGGAGCAGTTAATAAATTCTCTGCAGCGAAATGTCTGACCTGTGGAAACACTTGTGACCTCTTTACTCTGCCAAATGAATTCACAAGCCGTGCAGCCACCACATCTAAAAACGCCTACTGGTGGATGACCTAGCCACGTACTCTTCCCTGCTAATGGTCCAAGACTACCATGTGCAAGCCTGTCTTTTAAATTTCTACCACGACGGTAAGTAATGTGTGGGCGCAGTGAGATCTTATAAGCCAGATCTACATCCGCCTGGAGTATCCTCCAGTGTCTGGTCAAAATTGAAGCTACCTCACGACTTTTAGCATCAAAGGTGCCAATAATATGAGTATACTCTTTATTCTCCTTTCGTACTCATGGTACCAATAACGAGGTCCTTGAGGTTGACTTGGCCCTTTGAAAGCCACTCTCATTCACAGTTCTGGGGAAATCTCTATCCTGAAATCTCTCGGAAAGATCCTTAGCCTGTCTACAAAAGTCCACTTCTGGAGAGCAGTCCCTCCGCATCCTGAGGAACTGGCCAACAGGAATGCCTCTCTTTAGGCTTAATAATAATGATAATAATAATAATAATAATAATAATAACTTTATTTATATGGCGCCAACATATTCCATAGCACTTTACAAATCAGAGGACACATGAACAGACAATATGAGACATTACAATGTGACAAAGAAATAAACATATCAAACAGTAGGAGTGAGGGCCCTGCTCGCAAGAGCTTACATTCGCTGAGGAGATAGGAGGACACAAGAGGTCAGAGGGCTTGTTTGCTACCATGGTCCAGCCATCTTTTAATAGAAAAGTTTATGTAACTGAAGCTGTATGAACCCGTCACCAGCCTGTATCTGTGAATAAACATATACTAAGTGCAAGGAGTGCAGTGTAACTTCTAGATGGAGAGGACAGGATCTGAGGAACAGAGGAGGAGGGATAAAAGGTGTTATTGTTCTACACCTACTCACACTACATTGTGATCAGGTCACTTGATAAGCCTGACCATACAGATGTGATTTTAAAGCAGTTTTGAAACTGCTGTAGTTGGGAATTAATCGGATTGTCTTGGGTAAAGCATTCCAGAGCACCGATGCAGCTCGAGAAAAGTCTTGGAGACGGGAGTGGGATGATCGGATAACAGGGGATGCAAGTCTAAGGTCATTGGCAGAACGGAGAGGACGGTTAGGGTGGTAAAGAGTGACGAGAGAGGAGATGGGTGGTGCAGCGCTATGGATGGATTTGTGGGTCAGTGTGATAATTTTATATTGTATTCTGTGATGGATGGGCAACCAATACAGCGACTGACACAAGGTAGATGTGTCTGTGTACTGGTTTGACAGAAAGATGAGTCTGGCGGCCGCATTCAGGACAGATTGTAGTGGGGAGAGTTTAGTAAGAGGAAACCCAATTAGAAGAGAATTGCAATAGTGAAGACGAGAGAGAATCAGAGTGACAATGAGGGTTTTTGATGTTTCCACGGTAAGAAAAGGGCGAATTCTGGAGATGCTTTTAAAGTGCAGGCGGCAAGAGCGTGCAAGTGTCTGAATATGTGGGGTAAAGGTGACCTCTGAATCAAATACAACCCCCAGACAGCGGGCATGCCACCTCGGAGTAATAGTAAGGCCACAGACAGAAATGGAGATACAGCGGGGAAAAAAAAGTATTTAGTCAGCCACCAATTGTGCAAGTTCTCCCTCTTAAAAAGATGAGTCCTGTAATTGACATTATAGGTAGACCTCAACTATGAGAGACAAAATGAGAAAACATATCTAGAGAATCACATTGTCTGATTTTTAAAGAATGTATTTGCAAATTATGGTGGAAAATAAGTATTAGGTCAATAACAAAAGTTCATCTCAATACTTTGTTATATATCCTTTGTTAGCAATGACAGAGGTCAAACGTTTTCTGTAAGTCTTCACAAGGTTGGCACACACTGTTTCTGGTATGTTGGCCCATTCCTCCATGAAGATCTCCTCTAGAGCATTGATGTTTTGGGGCTATTGCTGGGCAACACGGACTTTCAACTCCCTCCAAAGGTTTTCTATGGGGTTGAAATCTGGAGACTGGCTAGGCTACTCCAGGACCTTGAAATGCTTCTTACGAAGCCACTCCTTCGTTGCCTTGGCAGTGTGCTTGGGATCATTGTCATGTTGAACGACCCAGCCACGTTTCATCTACAATTTCCTTGCTGATGGAAGGAAGTTTGCACTCAAAATCTCACGATTCATTCTTTCATGTACACAGATCAGTCGTCCTGGTCCCTTTGCAGAGAAACAGCCCCAAAGCATGATGTTGCCACTCCCATGCTTCACAGTAGGTATGGTGTTCTTTGGATGCAACTCAGCATTCACTCTCCTCCAAACACGACGAGTTGTGTTTCTACCAAACAGTTCTACTTTGGTTTCATCTAACCATATGACATTCTCCCAATACTCTTCTGGAACATCCAAATGCTCTCTAGCAAACTTCAGATGGGCCCGGATATGTACTGGCTTAAGCAGGGGGACACGTCTGGTACTGCAGGATCTGAGTCCCTGGCGGCGTAGTGTGTTACTGACAGTAGCCTTTGTTACGTTAGTCCCAGCTTTCTGCAGGTCATTCACTAGGTCCCCCCGTGTGGTTCTGGGATTTTTGCTCACCGTTCTTTTGATCATTTTGACCCCACTGGGTGAGATCTTGCATGGAGCCCCTGATCGAGGGAGATTATCAGTGGTCTTGTATGTCTTCCATTTTCTAATTATTGCTCCCACAGTTGATTTCTTCACACCAAGCTGCTGGCCAATTGCAGATTCAGTCTTCCCAGCCCGCTGCAGGTCTACAATTTTGTTTCTGGTGTCCTTCCACAGCTCTTTGGTCTTCACCATAGTGGAGTTTGGAGTGTGACTGTTTGAGGTTGTGGACAGGTGTCTTTTATACTGATAACAATTTCAAACAGCTGCCATTACTACAGGTAATGAATGGAGGACAGAGGAGACTCTTAAAAAAGAAGTTACAGGTTTGTGAGAGCCAGAAATCTTGCTTGTTTAATTTGCAAATAAATTCTTAAAAAAATCAAACAATGTGATTTTCTGGGTTGACTTGCTATGATCTCCAAATACGCAACGGTTTTGGAAATTGCAGCATTTCCATTGTGTGTATTTTTCTGCAATGCGTGGATTGTAGGGGTTGTAAAACAAGCCAATTGCAGCCACGATGTGCGGTTCAAATTACCAGTACCAGTTTAACCCCTACAATCCACGCATTGCAGAAAAATACACGTAGTGTAAATGCTGCAATTTCTAAAACAGTTGCGGATTTGGAGATCATAGCGAGTCAATTATATTTACGGAAATGCTAGCGGTTTCACTATAGGTATAATGGAAGCAAAAAGTCCGCAGAGGAAACCTCGCCAGACTTTCTGCGAAAATCTCTGAGGGAAAAACTGTGATGCATTTCTGCCAAGGTTTTTCCCACAGCGCTTTTTTGCTGCAGCCTGGTACATGGGGCCTCAGCCTAAAACACTTGGTAAATGTGGCGCACAGCATGTTAGAGAGGTTATTCGGATATATTTTTGCAGCACAGTGTTATAGGTCACGCCCCTTTACTATGAGTCCATACCCCTTTTTGTACAAGTAATAAAAGTATTTAAAACACTTGATAAATGTGGTGCACAACATGTTAAGAGAGGTTATTTGGTGAAAATGATACCAGAATTATGGAGCATTTTACTTCATAAATCTCCGCCATTGTATGTGCTGGCTGGCTTGTATGTATATGAAAAACTCAGATGATATGTGAGTCTGATCTCTGACTGAGTCAGGTATCAGGTATCAGACAACTTTGTGTCAGACAACTTTTTATCAGACTCATGGAGCTCTCAGCCTGCAGCCTTATACAAGTATCTTCTACTCCTGAGTGTGAGCACTGATGTCACTCAGAGGTCAGTCATCCTGTAATATTGTATGTGCTTCATAGCTGACTGCTGAGTTGTGACTCAATCAGATATGAAAGTCAGAAGTCATCTAAGTTTTACAACCAGACCAGAAACTGGTCTGTGTCGGTCAGGTATCAAAGTCAAGAGTCAGGTGTCGGTATCAAAGTCAAGTGTCGGTATCAAAGTCAGGTGTCAGAATCAAAGTCAGGTATCAAAGTCAGGTGTCAGAATCAAAGTCAGGTATCAGAATCAAAGTCAGGTATCAAAGTCAGGTGTCAGAATCAAAGTCAGGTATCAAATTCAGGTATCAGAGTAAGGTATCAAAGTCAGCTATCCCAGTTGTAAACTACTATTAATCTGATGTTTGACTCTGATATCTGAGGATGTCCTAATATGGACACTGTATATGATGTCAATTACAGGCCGGCCTCATCTTTTTAAGTGGGAGAACTTGCACAATTGGTGGCTGACTAAATACTTTTTTTCCCCACTGTATCAGAGTTAGGTTGGTTAGTAGATGGAGGGAACACAAGAAGTTCAGTTTTTGAAAGATTCAATTTCAGATAAAGAGAAGACATGATGTTAGAGATAGCAGAGAGACAGTCACTGGTGTTCTGTAGTAGTGCAGGAGTGATGTCACGGGATGAGGTATATAGTTGGGTATCATCTGCCTAAAGATGGTATTGAAAGCCAAATTTGCGAATGGTTTGTCCAACTGGGGCTGTATACAGAGAAAAGAGGAGGGGACCTAGGACTGAGCCTTGAGGAACCCCAACCGCAAGGGGCAGAGGAGAAGAAATAGCATCAGCAAATGTTACACTAAATGAGCGGTCAGAGAGATAGGAAGAAAACCAAGAGAGAGTGGTATCCCTGAGGCCAATAGAATGGAGCACAGTGAGGAGGAGTTGATGGTCTACAGTGTCAAATACTGCTGAGAGATCCAGAAGAATAAGTAGTGAATAGTTCCCTTTAGATTTAGCCGTCAAGAGATCGTTGGAGACCTTTGTGAGGGCCATTTCTGTAGAGTGTAGGGCAAGAAAATCTGATTGTAAGGGGTCCAGAAGAGAGTTAGCAGAGAGATAGCGGATTAGGCGGGGAGTAGACCAAGAGTTCCAGGAGTTTAGAGATGAAGGGGAGGTTAGAGACAAGTCGGTAGTTAGCAGAACAGGATGAGTCAAGAAGGGTTTTTTCAGTAGTGGGGTTATGACAGCATATTTGAAGGAGGAGGGAAAGATTCCAGAAGAAAGAGAGAGGTTAAAAATTTTAGTAAGGTGAGTTGTAACAGTAGGGGACATAGACCGGAGGAAGTGTGACGGGATAGGATCACTTGTGCAAGTAGTGGGGCGAGAAGAAGAAAGGATCTGGGAGACTTCTTTTCTTCTTTTGTTACAGAGTCAAATAATGAAAGTTCACAATAAGGAGCAAGGGGGGGACTGATGCCGCTTGGAGAATGGGTTATTTCCTGATGGATGTTGTCGATTTTGTCTTTAAAGTACATGGCCATGTCTTGGGCACTGAGGTCTGTGACAGGTGCCCGCACCTCCGGCGTGAGAAAGGAGTGAAAGGTGTCAAAGAGTCGTTTAGGGTTAATGGCAAGAGAAGAGATGAGAGAGGTGAAGTAAGCTTGTTTAGCGAGGTGAAGGGCAGTTATAGGCTTTAAGCATAAACTTGAAGTGAAGAAAATCTGCAGGTGTGTGAGATTTTCGCCATAGCCGTTCGGCACATCTTGAGTATCGCTGAAGAAAACGTGTTTGAGGAGTGTGCCAAGGTTGCCGTTGTCTGTGTTGGGATTTTCGGATGGTCAAGGGTGCTATTTTATCTAGGGTGTTTTTGAGAGTGTCATTGTAGTGTTTGGTGGCCAGTTCAGGATAGAAGAGAGAAGAGATGAGCAACAGTGATGAATGTAGGGTGTCTTACAGCTCTTAGATTTCTGCATGTGCGGTAGGTCAGTGTGTTTTGTGAAGGACAGGAAGCTTTGATGTTAAAGGAAAGAAGGTTATGGTCAGAAATTGGTAGGTGAGCGTTAGTAAAGTCAGAGAAAGAACAGAGCCGTAGGAAGACCAGATCTAGGATATTACCATCTTTGTGTGTAGAAGTAGTAAGCTGAGAAAGACCAAGAGAGGCAGTTAGTGATAGAAAGCGAGAGGCAGATGGAGAGACAAGGGTGTTAATGGGAATGTTAAAGTCACCCATAATAAGGGTAGAAATTTCACAGGATAGGAAGTTTGGAAGCCATGAAGAAAAGTGATCTAAGAACTAGTAGGGTGAGCCAGGGGGACGGTAGATGACAGCTACTCGCAAGGAGAAAGGGCGAAAGAGTCTGATAGTGTGGACCTCAAAAGAGGAAAAAGAGAGCGATGGTACTGGCGGAATGACCTGAAAAATGCATTGTGCTGATAGTACAACAACCCCTCCACATTGCCTATCCTCAGGTCTAGGGGTGTGTGAGAATTGGAGGCCATCATAACAGAGAGCAGCAGGGGATGCGGTGTCAGACTGTTTAATCCAGATTTCAGTGACAGCCAGCAGGTTAAAAGACTTTGAAATAAAGAGATCTTGAGTAATGTCAAGTTTATTGCAGAGTGAGCGGGCGTTACAGAGAGCACAAGAGAAAGAGACTGGTGGAGGAGAAGGAGACAGCAGACAATGAATATTAATAAAGTTAGAAGGGTTTCTTGGTGAGACAGGTAAAGAGTTGAGGTTACCAGATGGAGGACCAGGGTTTGGAGAGATGTCCCCAGCAGCTAGTAGCAGAAGAATGGCGAGAGACAGCAGTTGGTTAAATGACTTGTGAGATCGTCTAATTTGTTGCACAGAAGCACAAGGTGGGTTAAGGTGGTTGAGGAAGGTGAAGAGAGAGTGGGAGCTGAACATAGGAGAGGGAAGGAGAGAGGGACTTATGTGGATAGAAGTAACAGGAGGTGGGAATCGGCGGTAAGTTTGTAAATAGAGACAAAATAGAGACAAAAAACATACAGTGAACATGGTGAGACAATTGTATTGAAAACTTGAAAAGTTTTTGGAGTGGTTTTTCAGCTGATCTGTCTTCTGCCCTGTCTACATGACATGTTTAACTGCAACTTCTACACACTTGTGATTGAATCACACTTAGGATTGAATTGCATTGTGCCAACCCCAGCACTCGTGCTTCTGCCAGTATGTCTACTTATATAGGATACATATGCTTAGATGTAGCACTAAATTAGCTCGTATAACAATTAATCAATTAAACTCAACACATGAACTAAGAAAGCTATGCACAGAAAAAGTAACAGACTTGCAGGCCTTCAAGCATCATAAAACACAGGTTTTAACTACAAACAAATGCAACATCAGATGATTTAGGATGATGGGATGATTTAGGCTTGTGGGATGACAACTATCCCATCGCAAGAAATTATTCGTGGCTGTTTCCTTCCTAAACACTATGGTCTTGAGGGTGCCATTGTTCTGAATCAAAATTTTTAAATCGAGAAATATAAGTGTATTCTCATGGATCTCTGAGGCTTAGATCATTGAGGTTTAAAGCTGAAATGAAGTTGTGGAATTCACCCTTAGTTCTATGCCATATGAACAGAATATCATCAATATACATAAATTTTGTGAAGGGAGTTTAGTGTTGAGTAGTAGTGTTCTACATGTGCTATGAGAGCCCCCTTAATGTTTTGGGCTGCATGGATTAACACCAACTGACTTTCTACTGTAACAGTATATGACTCCTGTGCTCTCAAAAATATTCTTATATATTTACCGTTTTTATTAATTATTTAATAAAAGTTATTTTTTAATATATTTTTTCTTTGTTGAGTATCAGAAGGCCTTACTTACCCATTATCTAGTCTGTTACCTAAGACCAACACCATGTCTGTAGACCACATAGATCTAGAGATATCACTGGTTAAAGCAGATGTGCATATATTTGTACTTTCATATATTCAAATAGACATGGGTAGGACAGGTTCAGTGACTGACTGCTGCCTGGAATCTGTGTTTTTGCTGCTTACACAGACAGTTAACTGTTTCATTGCCAATATATACTGCATGACAGTACTTGCAATAGATTAATTCCATATCTATATATATTCTTTACCCCCTTAAAGACACATGGTAGTTTGCACGTTAATGCTCGGTGACTTTTTGCACATTTTCCTTCCCCGTGTTCCAAAATTTATAATTTTTTTATTTTTCTGTTGACATAGCTATGTGAGGGCTTATTCTTTGCATGCCGAGTACTTTCATTTTGCACCATTTTGGGGTACATATAATGTTTTCATAGGCTTTTATTAAAGTTTTAGGGGCCCATGTGAAAAAAACGCGTTCACACTGTATTACAAATGACATGGTAACTTTGTCTGGTGGGTCATTACGATTACAGCGATACCATATTCACGTTGGTTTTATTATGTTTTACCACTTTTACAAATAAAACATCACTTTTTGAAAATGAACGATTTTCCTGGGGTCACTGTATTCTGACCCTTATAACTTTTTTTTTACTGTTTTGTTGATCAAGACATATACGGGCCTTTTTTTCGTGGGCAAGTTGTACTTTATAATGGTACCAATGTTTGATATGTATGACTTTTTGATCACTTTTTATTGGTATTTATTGGGAAAGTGATGGAACCAAAATAAGTTATTTTGCGCATTGCAGTATATTTTTATTTACGACGTTCATCGTATGGGATAAATAACACTGTTTTTGGATAATGGGGACTTATACGAACATTGTGAAACCTAACATGTTTATTTCCTTTTTTGTTTACATTATGTGTTTTTTTTTTAAATTAAAGGTGTTTTTTTTTTTTTATATATATATACTTTATTTTTAACTTTTTAAAAAATTTTTACCTACTTTTTTTTTACTTTAATCTGGTATCTCTGATCCCCAGTGCAATGTACTGCAATATATTGTATTGCTGCACACTGCACATTTGCTCGGCCTTCTGGCTACCATGGCAACCCCTTGGACCACGCAATCTTGCCCCCGGACTCCGTCACTATTGCCATGGCATTTGAAGGGTTAATCCGCCGGTGGAGTATCTTCCGTATCCGTTGGCTTGTCCCGGGCCTTGGCTGTGCAATACTATTACGGCACAGAGCATTAACTACACGCGCAGCACGATGTAGTAGTATGGCGCAGAGCTTGTAGGGATTTAACATACTTTTTTACTAAAGACAATCCTGTTAAAAAAATGTTTTGTCATGGCCACATCCATTGCACACCTAGCACATGGTGGGCAACTTCACATTATTATCCTCCTCTTCCAAGCAATCTGCACCCAGTCATCCAGCTAGTCTGCAAGTTTAAATGCCACCTGGCCAAGTTACTGGTGGTGCAGTCACTGCTGTTCCATTTAGTGGAATCCAATGTGTTTCACTAGCTGATGGCAGTGCACAGTCTCCATGGAGAATACCTAGCTGCCATTATTTCGTGAGGAAATTTGTCCCTGCTTGATGGCCTCTCCTTGTAAATGTCCATGTAGGGAAAGGTGCTCGACATCCTCAACATGTGGAGCATAAATTATGGGCAGGAACAATACATTAGCTGTCATGTCCCACTGAGTCAATGTTTTAAACATCAGAGGCCATAGCAGTGGCGTAAATACCGGAGTAGCAGTGGTAGCGGCTGACACAGGTCCCGGGACATTAAGGGGCTGGGCGGGCCCCTGATGTTTTGTTTTTTTAATAGGCCGTTACCTGCTCATGGCCGCCTGCGCTTCCCCTTCTGCACTTCCCCTTCTTTTCAGAACCCAGAGTATAATGATTAGAGGCCCAGGGGAGGAAAGGGAACATAAAAAACAATGTTTCTTACCTCTCCAGCAGTCTTCGGACATCTTTGGTGACGTCCCAGACTTCATCTGGGCCAAGCCAGCGTCATTATGCGTTGCGACGCCGGCCTGGCTCACGTGACGTCTGGTCCAACATTGAAAAGGGCCGAAAGTGGCAGGGAGTGCGCCGGAGCCAGGGAGAGGTAAGTAACATGGTTTTTTGTTTTTTTTTTAAAAAGACCCCATAGTATAATAATTGTTCATGGGTGATCCACAATGGGGCATAATACTGTGTGCAGGGGCCACTATGCGGAAAAATACTGTGTGCAGGGGCCACTATGGGGCATAATAGTGTGTGGAAGGGCCACTATGGCGCATAATAGTGTGTGCAGGGGCCACTATGGGGCATAATAGTGTGTGTAGGGCCCACTATGGAATGCGGTTTTATGGAGGGGGAGTCGGGGGGCACATGTCAAAAGCTTGCCTTGGGGCCCAGCAATTCCTAGTTATGCCACTGGGCCACAGTCTAGAAACGTCACAAGGCCTGGTGCTTTCTAGTACTGACATCACCTGATGCAGGGCAGCCACAGTTTCAACACCATGTGGGACTCATACACCTCCTCCAGTTGCTACACACTGGACCATTTCCCACCCTTACTTCACCAGGGCTAGCCATTGGTTCCATTTTCATTTTCCTAATTTTTAGTTGTAAGGTGAACATTGAGTGGCACTTTTGATAGTGTACAACAAATTTTTCATGAAATTATGTCAATTGTCACTCAGTCACACTACACTAGTTGGCGCTGCATGGGCACCCATAGAAAGCAGCAAAACAGACACAAAGATCACTTTTGGAAGCTCATCCAGCTTTTTCAGCTGGCAAGCAGTAGGCATTAGGTACACTGACAGTGTGCCCCAAATTTTACTCGAAGTTGAATTGTCACTGAATCACACTACACTTCTTGCTTGCAAGGTGAAGTGCACATTGAGTGGCAGTCTTGCACATGCTGCAGCATCAGTTTGAACAGTAGTATACGGTGAATGATAACTGAATGCAGCAAACCAACGACACAATGAACACTTTTGAAAGATAGTCCAGCTTTTTCGCTGATAGAGCACCCCATTTTTTTCTAGAAATTTTATCAACTGTCATTCCGCCAACACAATATTGATGTGCCATTTTCTCCCATACAGGGACAACCAGCATGATCATCCAGTGTTGTTCTCAGGGTCATAGAATCCTTTTCATTTCAGAAGATATTCTAGCTTTTTCAGCTGCCAGGAAAGACATATTTCCCTTTATCATCATCTTCCACTTACTGTACTGCTGCTGATGCTGGCTGCTACTCCTAAATAGCAACCAACACTCAGGCAGATATGTCCTGCAGTCTGGTTCATCATATTATTCCCTGCTGCACTGCCACACATGTTGCCACAGCTGCCTAGTGTCTACCACAACTTCTACCAGTCAGGCAGACATGTCCTGTGGCCTGGTCCATCAAATTATGTCCTTTTGCACTGCCAAACATGTTACCACGGCTGCTTAGTGCTATCACCACTGCCACCAATCAGGCAGAAATGTCCTGTGATCTGGTCCATCATATTAGTTCCTGCAGCACTATCACACATGTTACCACAGCTACCAACACTGACACCACTCACATTCAAGAAATAGCACACTGTTGGTGCCACTGCCACAGAGTTGGTATAAAAAAAAAAAAAAAAAAAAATTTGATTTCACATCTGCTCCCATCACGGGATCATTTTTGGTGGCTTTTTTTTTTTGAAAAGCCAATTTTTAATCATTTTTTAAGTGGCTCACAGCCACATAATTGTTTCCCAAATAACAATAAACGCCTGTAGCACTTATAAGCTATCAAAACATGGTAATTTTTCTAGAAAAACATTGCTTTTTGGAATATAACTGCCATGTGTGTCTAAAATACCACGGGCTAGCACCTTTTACCCTACAGAAAAGAGTAATTTTTGGAGTGTTTTAAATGTTAAATGTGTAAAAGCGTGTGTCAGCACAGTGTATTATTAAAATCGGAGTTTCTAATCACTGCTTAACATTCGTTTTTTGATAGACACATGTCACTTTCACTTTGATATAACCTCAGCTGGGTTTGCCTTAGAGAGCTAGAAATTGAATAGAGTCCTAAGATTATTCTATACTATGTTTTAAGCCATTTTAAAGTGTTGTTCGTACAGAATTTGTTCAACCCGAAACAAAATCGGGGACTCGGGCCACCTGAACCCGAAATGGAGACTAAAAATAAGTAAAAATCACCCCCATTTCCCTAGAATACATAAAAGTTAAAAAAAATACTATGAAACACATACACATTAGGTATCCCTGTTTCCAAAAACGCCAGCTCTACAAACTTAAACTTAAAAATATTTTTCCCCTACGGTGAGTACTGTAGAAGGAAAACAAAAATCAAAAGTCAAAATCAAAACAGCTGTTTTTGTGCCATCTAAAAAGTACACCTGGCCCCACAAAAAAAAAAAAAAACGCCCTTCGCATCCCTGTACATAAAAATATAAAAAAAATTATGGGTATCAGAATATAGCTACTTTAAGAATTTATTTATTTATTTATTTTTTATAAAGTTTTGGATTTTTGTTAACGGGTTAAAATGGAAATAAAACTATATAAATTTAGTATGCCCAGAATCGTTCCGAAACGTAGAATACAGGTGACATGTAATTTCGGCTGCACACTGAACGCCATTAAAAACAAAGCCCATAAGAATGTTGCACAAATGCACTTTTTTCTCCAATTCCACCTCATTCTGAATTTTTTTCCAGCTTCCCAATACATTGCACAAAACAATAAATGGTACAATTATAACAATAATTTGCCCTACAAACACTCTGTGGCTCTGTGAAAGGAAAAATAAAAATGTTATGGGGTTTGGAAGGCGGAGAGTCAAAAACGAAACCAAAAAATGTTACCAGCGGAAGGGGTTAATAGGAATAGATCTTAGTCTCTCAATCTGCAGGCAGAATGTTATACACAAATTCCCTTTAAGAGAATAAGCAGCAGTGAAATGCTGCTAATCAAATGTCTTTGATCAAAGAAGACCTTTCACAACCTCCACCAATTAAGGTTTTTAACACAGTTGGAATTTTCTCTCTGGCCCCATCATTTCTAAGCAACAAGTACAGGTAGTTTTTCTGCCTGATGTGCTATTTAAATAGGACCTTTCATGTCCTCATCAATGTGCGGTATTATATACTGCTAGAAAGCCGACAGTGCGCTGAATTCAGCGCACTGTCTGGTTTCCCGGTATGTACCCAAGGGCTGGAGATATCACCCTACTGTCAAAAAAGGCACGCCTTACAGCCTAGTATAATCGCTGGGCTGTGAGGAAGTCCCCTCCTGAATGTACTCTAACATAGCCTTGTACTGTCCAAGGGGGCGTTCCTTACAGTTCAGTATCATCACTGGTAAGTAAGGAACGCCCCCTCTGACAGTACAAGGCTATGTTAGAGAACAGGCGGGGGGGGGCATAGCCCAGTGATGACGCTAGGCTGTAAAGACCGCCCATCTGACAGTGGAGAGAGATCAGTGCCGATATTAATGGCATCGATATCTCCAGCATCGGGGCACATACTGGGAAAACCGACTGTTTCTAGCGGTATATAAAACCGCACATTGATGAGGACATGAAAGGTCCTCTTTAAGCTCTGTAATGTCAGAAGGGCTGTGTCAGGCAGGGGGGCATGATTCAGAGCTCCAATTAAAGGCAGCCAGTGTCAGAGCTTATAATCACGCCCCTTGCCTGCTCCTGCCTGACACATTTCTGACAGTACAGAACCTAATTAGAAAAGAGACAACAAAACTAACAGCACTTTCTGCACAGAAACAGTATTAGTTGGTGAAAGGTCCTCTTTAACTAATTATCAGCTAGTGTGACCACCTCTATAAACGCAAACAATTGGAATTTTGCTGGTCTGGAGCATTCAGGTGTGCCAAGGAGGGAAGATATCAGGAATTATCTTCAGAGAATACTTCACATTAATATGGGAAGGCCATTAAACTAAGATTACTCACAAGTGGAAAACAGTGGACAAGCTTTTTTAAAAGCTTATGGATGAGTTCTGATTTTAATTTTCTTGTTTTGAAAAAAAAATAATAAAGAAAAGTGAAGTTCGGGGAACTGCCATAATGAAGAGTTGGAGCCATTTGATGTAGGCTTCCTTGTCCTATTACCTAGCTACTGACTACAGTGAAGAAACTGTTGATTATATCAGGTGGCAGAACTTCAGATCTGATGGATTCAGACTTTAATAATAATAATAATATTTTTTTATTTATATAGCGCCAACATATTCCGCAGCACTGTACAATTTGTAGGGTTCAAGTACTGACAAAAAAGATACATTACAAAGAAATATTCAATTCACACACTGGGACTGAGGGCTCTGCTCGCAAGAGCTTACAATCTATGAGAGGGGGTGACACAAGAGGTAGCAGGGGTGGCAACAGACGTAGCATTGCTTGTACAGACAATTTTGTGATAGAGGTTACTGTCATTACACATATATAAGCTGTATGAGCCGTCACCAGTCGTATCTTTAACATGCAGATGGTGCCTGGACATATAAAGGTAGTCTGATACAGCATCATATCCTGTGAGGTAATGTGGCAGCGTGAACAGAGGGTACATTTTAGGGATTCTAACTACGGAAGGGTTTACATTAGGAGTTGTGATAGGCCTGTCTGAAAAGATATGTCTTTAGTTTACGCTTGAAGCTGTGGAAATGGGAGGTTAATCTAATAGTCTGTGATAGAGCATTCCAGAGAAGTGGTGCAACTCGGGAGAAGTCTTGTATACGAGCGTGGGAGGTTCTGATAATAGAGGATGTTAGTCTTAGGTCATTGAGTGAATGGAGAGTACGGGTTGGGCGATAGACAGAGATGAGGGAGGAAATGTAGGGAGGTGCAGCATTATGGAGAGCCTTGTGAATGAGGGTGATAAGTTTATATTGTATTCTGTATTGAATAGGCAGCCAATGTAGTGACCAGCACAGACCGGAGGCATCGCTGTAGCGTCTAGACTGATAGATGAGCCTGGCCACCGCATTCAGAATAGATTGTAGAGGGAAGAGTTTAGTAAGGGGAAGACCAATTAGTAAGGAGTTACAGTAGTCAAGGCGAGAGTTAATCAGGGCAACAATAAGTGTCTTTAGTGTATTTGTGGTAAGGAAAGGGCGGATTCTGGTGATGTTTTTGAGGTGGAGATGACATGAGCGTGCGAGTGATTGGATATGTGGGATGAAGGAAAGGTCTGAGTCAAACAAAACCCCGACGCAGCGGGCATACTGCCTAGTAGTTATGGTAAGGCCAGAGACTGCAATGGAGATATCAGGGACAGATCTATTAGATGGTGGAAACAGCAGTAGTTCAGTCTTTGAGAGATTCAGTTTCAGATAGAGCGAAGACATGATATTTGAGACAACAGAGAGACAGTCACTGGTGTTCTGTATTAGTGCAGGGGTGATGTCACGGGATGACGTATATAATTGGGTGTCATCAGCATAAAGATGGTACCGGAAGCCAAATCTAGTGATGATTTGTCCAATGGGGGCTGCATAGAGGGAGAAGAGCAGGGGACCTAAGACCGAGCCCTGAGGAACCCCAACGGCAAGGGGAAGAAGCAGAGCCTGCAAATGATATACAGAAAGTGCGGTCAGAGAGATAAGAGGAGAACCAGGAGAGAGCGGTGTCCGTGAGGCCGACAGAACGGAGCATAGTGAGGAGGAGTTGATGGTCAACAGTGTCAAATGCTGCTGAGAGATCTAGAAGAATAAGAAGAGAGTAGTCACCTTTGGATTTAGCCGTTAGGAGATCATTGGAGACTTTTGTGAGGGCCGTTTCAATAGAGTGCAGGGTGCGGAAGCCAGATTGTAAGGGGTCAAGAAGACAGCAGAAAGATAGCGGATTAAACGAGAATAAACTAAGCGTTAAAAGATTTTAGAGAGATAAAAGGAAGGTTAGAGACAGGTCGATAGTTAGCAGCACAGGACGGGTCAAGGGAGGATTTCTTCAGTAGTGGGGTTATAACAGCATGTTTGAAAGAGGATGGGAAAATTCCAGAAGAGAGAGGTTAAATATTTTAGTAAGGTAAGTCGTGACGGCAGGAGACAGAGACTGGAGAAGGTGTGAGGGGAAAGGGTCACTACTACAGGTTGTAGGGCGAGAAGAAGAAAGTATCTGAGAGACTTCCTCCTCTGTAACAGGTTCAAAAGATGACAATGAACAGTCTGAAGTGCGGCTGGTGAGGGGGTCAGTGTCACCAGGGGATTGGGCAGTTATTTCCTGACAGATCTTATCAATTTTATCATGGAAATAAGTGGCCAGGTCATCTGCGCTAAGGTCTGTGAATGGCATCTGCACCTTGGGAGTGAGTAAGGAGTGAAAAGTTTCAAACAGCCTTTTAGGGTTTACAATGTTTTCTTGCTATAGCATTGTATGGGATAAATAAGTTTATAGCTTTCTAGTTCAGGCATTTTGTAACAGAGGGACACCTAATGTGTATTTGTTTACTTTTGCTTGTTTACCTTTACATTTATTCAAAGGAAACCGGATGGCTTTCACTCATAGTAAGTGGATGGCTTCTGCTCCTGCCAAGCATAATCCATTTGGAGGGATGAAAGTAATGGAACCCCTCAGGTGTCGTGGTCAGATGCGAAACGAGGTCTTTGATCAAACGCACTGATGTTAGGTCTCTGCTGTGTGAAACAGCAGCAACTCCACAGATATGGTAAGTAAGCAGTCACTATATTGAAAGCCCTAGCAGCAGGGAGAATCTAATTAGATGATTCTGTTAAAAAACAGAATCATGAGACACCGTCAAGGGTACCTGAGTTTTCCTAAAAAGTTTAAATATCTGCAGAGTCTTCCTGGGAAGTCTGGTCTCTGACTATATAAGTCAAAATGGATCCCTGACATAGAAAGAGAAATGTATGAGTCAGGAAAGCTACTTGCTGACATCCCAAAGGCAATAACACAAACAGCCAGATGTAGATACAATTAAATAAGTAGACTTTTCTTACATTTGTCTGTAATTGACGCTCAATGACATTCACCGTCCTATTATAGCGAATGTCGAGTATTTAAATATGGTGGCCACTCAGGAGGTGAGCAGTGTAGACCCTTTGGCAACGCCCATGATCAGTGCCCACACTCATCACAGGCATTAACCCTCCCTAAGGCCTCTGTCTAAGGCACCAATTTTCCAGCAGCACATGTGCGCAACAATTTTTTTTTTTTTTGGGGAGGGGGCCTCGGAACAAAATCCAGTCATAAAAGTGGGAGCCTATTGAAGGCTCCGAGGCTTGTCGCTCTAGGCAGCCTGTAAAAGAACCCTTGCAATTTTACATTTAGGGAGCATAAAAACAACAATTAAAAAAAAAAAAAAGCCACCCTCCTCTTTCCCTAGAACACATATAATCGTTGATTATGTAGATAATACGTCCAACAGTAGCACAATATGGGAACGTAGTAAGTAGATCCCCTATGGAGGGTTCTCACTCACTACAGTACAGTCATGGCCAAAAGTTTTGAGAATGACACAAATATTATATTTTCACATGATCTGCTGCCCTCTGGTTTTTATGTGTGTTTGTCAGATGTTTTTATCACATACAGAAATATAATTGCATTCATATTATGAGTAACAGAAGCTTATATTGACAGTTAGAATGAGTTAATGCAGCAAGTCAATATTTGCAGTGTTGACCCTTCTTCTTCAGGACCTCTGCAATTCTCCCTGGCATGCTCTCAATCAACTTCTGGACCAAATCCTGACTGATAGCAGTCCATTCTTGCAGAATCAATGCTTTAATTTTGTCTGAATTTGTTGGTTTTTGTTTGTCCACCCGTCTCTTGATGATTGACCACAAGTTCTCAATGGGATTAAGATCTGGGGAGTTTCCAGGCCATGGACCCAAAATCTCTATGTTTTGTTCCCTGAGCCATTTAGTTATCACCTTTGCTTTATGGCAAGGTGCTCCATCATGCTGGAAAAGGCATTGTTGAGCCCCAAACTGCTCTTGGACGGTTGGGAGAAGTTGCTCTTGGAGGACATTCTGGTACCATTCTTTATTCATGGCTGTGTTTTTAGGCAAGACTGTGAGAGAGCCGATTCCCTTGGCTGAGAAGCAACCCCACACATGAATGGTTTCAGGATGCTTTACAGTTGGCATGAGACAAGACTGGTGGTAGCGCTCACCTCTTCTTCTCCGAATAAGCTGTTTTCCAGATGTTCCAAACAATCGAAAAGGGGATTCATCAGAGAAAATGACTTTACCCCAGTCCTCAGCAGTCCACTCCCTGTACCTTTTGCAGAATATCAGTCTGTCCCTGATGTTTTTTCTGGAGAGAAGTGGCTTCTTTGCTGCCCTCCTTGAGACCAGGCCTTGCTCCATGAGTCTCCGCCTCACAGTGCGTGCAGATGCACTCACACCTGCCTGCTGCCATTCCTCAGAAAGCTCTGCACTGCTGGTAGCCCGATCCCGCAGCTGAAACACTTTTAAGAGACAGTCCTGCCGCTTGCTGGTCTTTCTTGGGCGCCCTGGAGCCTTTTTGGCACCAATGGAACCTCTCTCCTTGAAGTTCTTGATGATGCGCTAGATTGTTGACTGAGGTGCAATCTTTCTAGCTGCAATACTCTTCCCAGTTAGGCCATTTTTGTGCAGTGCAATGATGACTGCACATGTTTCTTTAGAGATAACCATGGTTAACAGAAGAGAAACAATGATGGCAAGCACCAGCCTCCTTTTAAAGTGTCCAGTGGTGTCATTCTTACTTAATCATGACAGATTGATCTCCAGCCCTGTCCTCATCAACACCCACACCTGTGTTAATGGAGCAATCACTGAAACGATGTTAGGTGGTCCTTTTAAGGCAGGGCTGCAATGATGTTCAAATGTGTTTTGGGGGATAAAGTTCATTTTCTAGGCAAATATTGACTTTGCAAGTAATTGCTGTTAAGCTGATCACTCTTTATAACATTCTGGAGTATATGCAAATTGCCATTAGAAAAACTGAAGCAGTAGACTTTGTAAAAATTAATATTTGTATCATTCTCAAAACTTTTGGCCATGACTGTACTGTATGAATGTCCAAAGGCAGTAGCCTCTGAACTGCGGACATCTAACTGATAGTGTTTAACAAAGGTTAGTTGGTGGTGACCAAAAACGGCTGCACAAACTGCTAAAAAGCAAGACCAACTCTCAGCCCAGGAGGCCGACACAGCCCTTTGATAAACTCGGGCGATAACCCGAGCAAAATAAATTTAAATTAAGAGGGTTTCCCAATCTTCTGAAGGACTATGTATGCAGAAGATACATTTCGGAGACACCATACTATATCCAGAGTATGGAGTTTTCCCCCTTCCTTAGAGGAAGGAGCTGGGAAAGAAAACTGGTAAGGAGACCACCTGGTTAATATTAACCCGATAGGGCACCTTAGGGTTAAACCTAAGAAGAAATCTGAGCTGGACCCTAATGAGAAAAAAATATATATATGGCTCTTCAGAAAAGAAGCCTGCAACTCTGGTATTCTTTTAGCTGAGGTGATAGCTAGCAAAAAGGTGGTTTGCAAGCCAGAAACTTAAGATCCACCTTCTCAAATGGTTCCAATGTCGGGCCACAAAGGCCAGAAAAAACTGTGGATAGATCCCAGAGTGGAACGGGAGCTGCAACTACTTATCTAAGTCTCATAGCACCCTTAAAAAATTCTGGGAATTAAGGGGTTCTGAGACAATCTTTTGCTTAAGCAGGTGGATAGGTTTGAAAACTGTACCTTCAGTGTGGCAGGGGAAAGGCCCTTATCCAAGTGGTCCTGAAGAAAATTCTGAATCAGTCTCGTAGAAGAATTCGAACTATTCACTTCCTGTCTGAAGAAACACTACTTGAAGACAATACCTATCCTTAGGTAGCTTTTATTGGTGGATTCTGCTCTTGCACAGATAAAAAGGTCTTCAGGATAACTTCTAACAGTCCACTAGGGACTGAGCAACCTTCAGGCTGTCAGGTTGAATCTCCTCAGATCCTGGCACTTCTGAGTTCCTTGGGAAACCAGGTTCTGCATTGGGGGAAGCCTCTAATAGATCCCTCGACTCATGAGCATGAGTTGGGAACACCAAGCTCTTTTTGGTTATCACATAGGCTTGGTCCTGTCTGACTTTCATCAATACCCTTGGTATCATGGAAGTGGAGGGAAGATGTACGCCATCCTGAACCTCCAAGGGATGGACAGGGCATCCACTGCCAAGGGATAGTCCTCCTGATGTAGTGAGCATAACGTCTCTACCTTGGCATTGAGTCTGGTCAACATAAGGTCTACTTCTGGAAGACCCCACTTCAGGGTGATCTGGTGGAACACTCTTGATTGAGAAACCATTCTCCTGATACGGTAAGACCCCGACTCAACTGATCCGCTACTATGTTCAAGGAGCCCTTGATGTGAACTGCGGATAGATGGGTCAGATCTTTCTCTGCCCAGGTGAAAATCAGACTTGCCTCCTTGATGAGGGAGAATTATCTGATGCCTTCCTGTTTATTACAGTCACCATGTTGACGGACCGGATCTTGACAGCTCTTCCTCTGAGAAGAGGAGAAGAATGAAGGGGTGCCAGGTGAACTGCTCTGAGTTCCCTCCAGATGGATGAGGTCATCTTTTCTAGCCTGCTCCAGACTCCTTGTATGGTTTTCTCGTATAAATGGGCTCATCATCCTGAAAAGGATGCATCGGTCAACAGGGTCCAAAGGGGTTGGACCGTGGACATCCGACTTTCAGGTTTATCACCAATTGAGATAAAGACGAGTTCTGGGAGAAAGTCTGATCCTCTTGTCAAGACTCAGAGAGCTATGATTTCAGCCCCCTAGTACTACTGACTGGAGGGGACGCATATATCATGAAGTCCAACGAACTGAATTGGCTAAGGCTGATATGAGGCCAGGACTTTCATAATTGGTCTGATGAACATCCGACACATCTTGAGAAGATATGATAACCTGTATAGCGCCATCACATTCCACAGCGCCCTCACGGACATTGACAGATATAGGGCACTGTACCATATAGGACTTACAATCCAAATTTCCTATCAGTATGTCTTAGAAGTGTGGGAGGAATCCGGAGACCCCGGAGGAAACCCACGTAAACATGGGGAAAAAATACAGTCTCCTTACAGATTTTTGAATCACCTCTGACTTCTCCCAGTTATTAGCCTGGATGCTGGAAAAAAAGACACAGTTGTCTGCAGGTGCTGGAGCAGGATGGTTTCTGAATAGACTTTTATTAGCCAGTCATCCGATATGGCACTATGAACAGACCTAGAGGTCTGAGTGCTGTTGTTTCTGGAGCCATCACCTAGGTAAAGGTGTGGGGAGCCGAGGAAATGCCGAAGGGCAGGACCACAAACTGTAAATGTCACCTGTGGGTGGCAATAGAAACAGCAATTCTCAGATACCCTCTGTGAGGAGGATAACTGGAACTTGTAAGTACGCATCCTTTAGGTTGAGAGTGACAAGAACATTGCTTTGTAGCAAGGATGTGACCAACTTCCTGGTGTCCCTTTGGAAAAGCTCTTCCTTATGAAGAGACTTAGATATTAGGACTATAACATATATTGGTAGCGGGAAGTCTGGAGAGTAGACCCCAAACCTTCTTCTGAGGGGGGACCTTCCCAAGGCCCCCCTGCCCAGGTATTCTGAAATGGAATTTTCCAGTATAACCTGCTCCAGTGCAGGAAAGAACGGGTTGCGAGAATCTGTCTTGTGGTGGGCGAAGAATTCGTCCAAATAACCCTGCTGTACTTATCTGCAAGACCAAAGTTCTTGGATCTTCTCCTGCTGCAGGAGAGAAAAAATGGGAGAGACATCCCCAACAGGAGTACTTGCCACCACAGGAGGCGAAAAGTTTGCGTCAAAGCCAGGCTTCTTTCTGTCCCCTTCCTTGGGAAACTTTCGTCCAGCCCCTCTGGGCTGATATCTAGCACACCTCTGATATTAGAACATAGATTGAGGCGGCTGCACTGATAACTTTTGCCCCGGCCAGAAGGTCCAGCTTTCCCTTTAAAGGACTGCAGAAGCCACTTAACCTTTTAATCACAAGATGTTTACCTAGCTCAAGGGTAGGGAGCATATGTTATACTTGGACGCATTGTCTGCTCCCAGAGGTTTCAACCATAATGTCCTTCTAGCAGCTGTAGAGAAGGCCCTAAATCTGGCAGGCATCTTAAACTGGTATACAGAAACTTCTGCTAGATGCTCTCTTATTCGCTACCTCATTGGAGGCGATGTCCACAGAAGCCTGAGCATGTCAAAGTTTTATCCAGTGTCACGTCCACTTGGAAGGCCCTTGGCCCCCCTATAGGTGGAGCTAGAGGCTTCCCCAAGTTCAACATCACGGTCGCCTGACCAGATGGACTTCAGCATCCTAGGCATCCTTACCAAGAGGCTTGCTGGGATTTAGCGCAGTGGCAACATCACAGTCGCCTGACCAGATGGACTTCAGCAGCCTAGGCATCCTTACCAAGAGGCCTGCTGGGATTTAGCGAAGTGTCTTCATCACACGAATGCATCACATTGAGTATGTGAAATTCCTCTTCTGATGGAACTGACTGAGGATGTCTCTCAGTACGAAGCTTCTTGAGAAATCAAGTTCCGGATTTCTTATCCTGCTCTTTGACCCACACAATTACGTCACGAATGGACGAATCCTCAGATGGGTTCCCACGGCATTGGCAAAAGTGGATGTAATTGTACCATCAGGCAGAGGGATGCCGCATTCTATATAAGCGAAATGTTTCATCTTAGAGGACCTTTCCCTCATTAAGTCGCCGCTGCCACCGAAATCAGTCAGAACAGTATCAAACAAAAATGTACAGCCTATCAGAGAGACAAACTTAGGAAAAAGGTTTAAATAAGTAGGGAGAAGACCATACTTACCAACAGTGTCTTTAATACCGCTACAGCGGTATAGAGAATGGCCTAAACTAGTCAGTCAGCGCAATCCAGAGCTACTGGAAAAAGGCTACAGAAGTGTAACAGAAAAAAGGGATCCATGAAACAGGACCTGCAAAAAAGGTTCCAGAACCTGAAGTGACAAAATCACTTCCCCGGATTAAAAAACCTTTCTCTCCCTCTTTGCTTTAATTCCACTGCTATAGGAAGTGTGGTGTGTCTTTGTGGCAGACTGGAATAGAACCATAACTGCAACAGAAGGGCAGTGTGGGGAATTTGTGTCTGAGACGCTGTCATCAGTTTAAACTGAGCACAAACACCTGAAGCATAAGCTCTGCTGAAGTGCTCATTCAGGCAGGAGATGCATGGAGGTTTATATTAACCTTGCAATACAGCCTCCAAGTTCAGAAACAGACACATACTAAATGCACAGCCTGCCCAGCCACAAACATCTCACCTGAGATCAGACAAGGGCAGGCACACCCAGCCCAGAATGGCCACAGACAGAGAGCGCAGCAGGGAGAAACAAGGAAGCCTTAGGAGTAAAAAACTCCCAAGGAAAAGATGAACAGCTGAAAGAGGAGAAAAAACTTACAAAAATGTAGTTAACCTCCAAATCCTTAGGAAAAAATGGGAGGACAAAGAGCCTCCCTCCACCTGTCCGACACACAGGAGTATCATTTAATTAATTATGTAAATAAAAAATTCCACCTGTCCTACTCGCACACAGGGACAGAGATACCCCATATTGTGCTGCTGTTGGACGTAAGGGGAAAAGTACTTAAAGTTAAAACACATACAAATTAGGAATCCCTGTGTCTGAAAAAGCCTGATCTACAAACTTCTAAAAATATTTTTTCCTATACAGTGAATGCCGTAGAGCAGGGGTGTCAAACTCATTTTCTCCGGGGGCCACTTCAGCCTCACGGGGTACCTTGAAGGGCCAAGATTATTTTAAACATGTATAAAAGTAACTTCTCCTTAACAGATAAGCGAGCTATTAAGCAGTAGTTACATTTGTACATTACTACTGTTACAATCAGCCCTTTGAGGTCAACCAGGAAGAACATAATGTATTGTTAAAACCTAAGACATTGTCATGTTACATACTATCCTCATCCTTTTCTGAATATATAAAAAATTAAGCACTATACAAATACTGTTTACCCCTGCAAACGGTATTATGCTCTATAGTTGCCTCTGTACACGGTATTACGCCCCACAGCGGCCCCTGCACACGGTATTACGCGCCACAGCGGCCCCTGTACAGGGTATTATGCTCCATAGTTGCCCCTGCACACGGTATTATGCTCCATAGTGGCCCCTGCAATCGGTATTATGCTCCTTAGTGGCCCCTGCATTGGTATTATGCCCCATAGTGGCCCCTGCAAACGGTATTATAATCCATAGTGGCCCCTACACGTTATTATGCTCCATAGTGGCCCCTGCAATCGGTATTATGCTCCTTAGTGGCCCCTACATTGGTATTATGCCCCATAGTGGCCCCTGCACACGGTATTATGCCCCATAGTGACCCCCACCCATGAACTATTATTATACTCTGGGGTCTTTTCAGACCCCAGAGTATAATGATCGGAGACCCAGGTGGTGACAAACATAAAAACCAGTATTACTTACCTGGGCTCCGGTGCGCTCCCTGCATTCGGCCTTCTTCAATGTCGCACAGACCGGCATAATGACGTCGGCCTGGCTCACGTGACGCCTGGGACGTCACCAAAGAAGGCCGAAGCCGGCTGGGAGCAGCATCGGATCGCTGGAGAGGTGAGTAACTCTGGTTTTTATGTTTATCACCTCCCCGGGGTCTCCGATTATTATACTCCGGGGTCTGAAAAGCCCCCGGAGTATAATAATAGTAGTATTTGATGGGGTTCGCCGGCCGCGGCCTCACTTACCATCCCCGCTCCTGCACACAGCCGCTTCTGCGTCCCATAGCAGAAGGGGAAGCGGGGGCGGCCACGACCAGCAGCGGGGATCGGTAAGTAAATAGACCGTTACGTGCCGGGGATACTCCAGCAGGCAACGGCCTATTTATATATATATATATATATATATATATATATATATATATATAAAAACATCTTCACCTACCTCCGATGCCTTGATGCAGCCGCCGCCTCCTCCTGTTCTTGTCTGCATGTCAGCGTAGGAGGCGCGATGACGTCATTGTATCGCCGCCTGCGCTGACATGCAGCGGTCTTGTAAACCAGCCCAGGACAGGTATCGCGTAGCTTTGTTTTGTTTTTTTAAGCGGCCTGTCCTGGGCTGGTTTACATTACATAGACAATAAAAAATTCCGCGGCCCTACGGGCCAGATAAGTGCCGGTCCGGATAACAGAAGGCAGCGGGCCGGATTCGGCCCGCGGGCCTTGTGTTTGACACCTGTGCCGTAGAGGTAAAAAAGAAAAAAAAAATCTGAATAAAAATTGATATAAAACGCGATCAAAACAATAAAAATTACCCAAAATGATATAAATAAAAATTACACTTGGTCCCGCAAAAAAAAAAAAAAAAATACCTTATGCATCCCTGTACACAGAAGTATAAAAAAGTTATGGCTGTCAGAAGCTTTGGAATTTTTGTAAGGAGTTAAAAGAAAAACTACACAAATTTGTTCCCAGGTACATAGTAACTATGCCTGTGCTATGATCTGTTCTCAACTGTTTAACCCCTTGTTTATGACCTACAGGAAATAATAAACAAGTCACTGAAAGCATGGTGAACACAGTAAAAAAAAAATTTAAAATCATTTATAGAACTGTAGTTTTTTTTCTCTCACAGATAATTTTATTTTCAGTATACAATATGTACGCCAAGATAGCGACAGTGAAAAATACAACAGATCTTGTAAAGAAAAAAAAATCTCAAAAGTATAGTCCTGTATCATATGTTGACTAAGAAAAAAAAATAGCTTTGGTTCTTATGATGAAAAAAATAGTATGTACAAACAGTAAAGCATAAAAAAATAAAAATGTATGAAAATTTGGCATCACCATAATTGCATTAATCCACAGAACAGAATAAGCACATAATTGATACTGCATGGCAGACACACACACAAAAAAAGTATATACATATACAGTTGAAACCAGAAGTTTACATACACTATATAAAAAGACACATATGCATGTTTTCTCACTATCTGAAATGAAATCAGAATAAACCTTTCCCGCTTTAGGTCAATTAGGATTACCAAAATTATTTATATTTGCCAAATGCCAGAATAATGAGAGAGACAGGGAATTTTTAAGGCGTGTTTATTACTTTCTGCAAAGTCAAAAGTTTACATACATTTCAATAGTATTTGGTACCATTGCCCTTAAACTGGTATGACTTAAGTCAAACATTTTGGATATCCTTCCACAAGCTTCTCACAATAGTTGGTAGGAATTTTGGCCCATTCCTCCTGACAGAACTGGTGTCACTGAGCCATGTTTGTAGGCTGCCTTGCTCACACCTGTCTTTTCAGCTTTGCCCATACATTTTCAATAGGATTGAGATCAGGGCTTTGTGATGGCCACTCCAAAACATTAATTTTTTTATCTTTAAGCCACTTTGTAACCAGTTTGGCAGTATGCTTCAGGTCATTGTCCATTTGGAAGACCCATTTGCGCCCAAGCTTACCTTCCTGGCTGTTGTCTTGCCTTGCCAAGCCGCTTGACACACCTGCGACCAACCTTCTTTCTTAACCTCCCACTCACACACTGTGAGTGGACCGGGTTTATAGGATAATACGAAATGAGCTTTCAAAATTTTATATATTTATTAAACCCTAAAAGAGTCGGTACTAGACACTTAACACATACAGAACATACATGTAGAGGTTATCAAGCAAATACAAGTGGAAAGCAACAAGACATGGTGCACAAAAAAAAAAAAAAAAAAAAGGGAATAAACAGTAGAAAAGGAAATATTACCAACACAAGCCTGTGATTGGTTCTCTGGGCTCCTGATAGGAAGCCCAGGGTGAGTACTTAGGTTACTCCAAAAGCATGTGTCCGGGCATGCTATTCCAATGGCAGCACCCCCTTAGCTCTGCGCAATGCTGTTGGCTTTTCAGCAGATGGCTTTCAGCAGAAAAAGAACATTACCAGAACAAGTAGTTAGTCCGTTTTTCTGAGCCCATGTGGTAGGCTACAGGGTTCTTCCTTAAGCAAGTTACAGAGCATGTGTCTCCTACATGTGGTCACATCTCTTCCAGGATAACAAAAACCTACCTTTTTCTGGTCTTAGACCTTTTATTATACTGGTCTCCTCCCTAAGTGATGTCACCAAAAAGGAGAAGTCCCGCCTCCCAGCCCTTTATCTCAGAACTAGGATTCTTCATATCTCCTTGCTGGGTTCCTATTGTAAAGCAAGAGGTCTGATGGACTTCTTGGTGAGATCCCCATCATGTAGACCCCAGGAATGACACCCCAATCCCCTTTGGGTAAGGAGATCAGTGTCTGGACCTTTTCCGGGTTTTGAACCATACCATGGGTGGGCTTTAAACGTGCACCTTGACTGGGCTTCCCTGAGGAATTTATCGGGGTGCTTGTAAGAGGTTCCCCGGGGAAGATATGGTTATAAAACCATATCCCTTTTGATCTGTAGCTGGCTCCATCTTGTCTGGTGATTCCACCTCTCTGAAGGAAGCCCCTGTGGAGATGATTAGTGTGACAGGGGTATGTTAATTGAGCTATACATTGGACTACACAGGGTCTGGGCACAAAGCAGCCCGACCCCCTTCTTGTAGCCAAACTGGTTTTGATACTAAGCACCAGCCCCCATTGTGTAGTAGTAATATGGACAAACAGTAATACATCACAGCGGAAATAGTTAACAGGAGGTCACTCATCATCACAAGGAGGAACTGGTGCACTTCACAAAATAGATGGCATCATGAGGAAAGAACATTATGTGGCAATACTGAAGCAACATCTCAAGACATCAGCCAGGAAGTTAACGCTTGGGTGCAAAAGGGTCTTCCAAATGGACAATGACCCAAAGCAGACTGCCAAACTGGTTACAAAGTAGCTTAAGGATAACAAAGTCAATGTTTTGGAGTGGCCATCATAAAGCCCTGATCTCAGTCCTATTGAAAATTTCTGGGCAAAGCTGAAAAGGCAGGTGCGAGCAAGGCAGCCTACAAACATGGCTCAGTTACACCAGTTCTGACAGGAGGAATGGACCCAAATTCCTACCAACTATTGTGAGAAGCTTGTGGAAGGATATCCCAAGTCATACAGTTTAAGGGCAATGGTGCCAAATACTGATGAAATGTATGTACACTTTTGACTTTGCTGAAAATGCCTTAAAAATTATCTCTCTCATTATTCTGGCATTTGGCAAATATAAATAATTTTGGTAATCCTAACTGACCTAAAACGGGAAAGATACATTCTGATTTCATGTTAGATAGTGAGAAAAACATGCATATGTGTCTTTTTATATAGTGTATCTAAACTTCTGGTTTCAACTGTATGCACTGCTCAAAAAATAAAGGAAACACTAAAATACCACATCCTAGATATAAAGTGTAGGGATCAGCACGCACGGTGGGGCGGCAATGACCAAGTTCACACACAGCAGGTTACTTAAAACGGTGATAGAGCTTTATTTGTGGCAATTCCAGTACAAAACAAAAATGTCCAAACAAAATAAATGTCTAGGCCTGTCCGGCGCTAGCTAACAACAGCGTACCTCACTGTCCTCATGCAGGTGACCATAACATAGTGAGCACAGCAGTCCAGTGTAAACGCTCACCTCCAGGAGCGTTTGGTCTCTCTCTCCTCTGCAGTATACCAGAGCTCGCCTTTTGTGTTGAGCTTCCTTCCTTAATCAAAAACCCACAGGAAACCTCACCTGGGGTTAGGGGAGGCAAATCCCGAAGTGGACTGGAGAGTACCCACTACCAATCCTGCCCTCCAGTCCAGAAAAAAACAGCCCATATATTATAATGAAAAATGCTAGCAGACTATGGTCTGCTAAAGCAAGCTAAATCCTGGATTTCCTTTATCTTACCTGGCTGAGGAAACCAGGTGAGATATACACCCCGTCCAGGACTTTGCCGTACACTTTACCACATATCCCGAGCAGTAGTCAGAGTAAGGTCTCTCATTTGCTCGGTCCCAGAGTTACCTTGGGACACCTCTAAGTCTAACATTTGTTGTCCCGATGGGGAAGTTTCTTCTTCTTCCCTGGCTAACACCTGCAAGGGAAAGTAATCGTCATCCTGCACTTCAGGTACTCTCACATTTCCACTTTGCCCCTTATCAGTACCACTATTTACAGGGGAAGGTACATATTCTACTGGAGTTTCTTCACTGGCAGCAGAAGTGTTACCCGTGTTCCACAACTCCCAAAATAACGGGAAATCACTGCCTAGCATAATTTCATACATTAGTCTTTTTACAACCCCAACTTCATAGGTCACAGCTCCAGATGGGGTTTCCAAACAGACCGAGGCTACAGGGTAAGCAATAATATCCCCATGAATGCACAGTACTTTCACTTGTTTGCCTGGCACATAGTCCCTAGCCACAAGGCTGGCCCGAACTAAAGTCAACAGGCTACCTGAGTCCAGAAAGGCCTTCACAGAGAGGTTTTTTACCTTTATCAGGCAAACATGGGGCTCAGTCCCTGTCCCTGGAAGGGCTGCACACACAAACTCTGCAAACAGTGACTGTCGCTGACTAGCGTCACACTCCATGGGTTCTGAGGTAAGGGGGCAATAGACAGCTATATGTCCCCACTCATGGCACTTCTAGCACTGGGGAGTCCCGGGTCTCCTTGGAAGAGGGTCCTTCGTAAGACCAGAGGGCCTCTGGGGTTCAGGTTCAATCTTTTGCCCTCTGCCATGCTCCAGAGCCCTGCTACCTCTTGTCCAGCCACCTCCAGCTGGAACTCTCTTACCCACAGATGCCACGGGTCGAGCCATCCTGGGAGGTGTCAGAGCTGCAGGGGCATCATGGAGGTAATCCTCGGTTGCCAGGTATCTTTCCACCAGGTTAACGAGCTGTTCCGCGGTCTTGGGGTCTCCATGTCCAACCCACCGTTGTAGCTCTGCTGGGAGGGTCCTGAAGAAATGGTCGACCACCACCTTCTCCACGATTTGAGCTGGTGTAGAGGACTCTGGTTCCAGCCACTTTCTCACCAGGTGAATCAGGTCATGCATCTGAGACCGAGCAGGTTTGTCCAGGGTGTAGCTCCAATTATGCACTCTCCTGGCACGAACAGCTGGCGTAACACCAAGGCGAGCAAGGATCTCCATTTTTAACTTTGCAGTCCCGGACATCCTGCTCACTGAGGTCATAGTAGGCCTTTTGCGGTTCTCCTGACAGAAAGGGCGCAACCACCTCTGCCCATTCTGTAACTGGTAGCCTCTGTCTCTCCGCCACTCTCTCAAACACGGTGAGGTAGGCCTCGACATCATCATCAGGTGTCATTTTTTTGTATGGCCCACTGTACAGTCCTTTTCCACATTAGTAGTCTCTGGTGGGCTTACCTCCACCCGTTGGGGCTGAGACACGGCAGTCTCTCTGAGCGCAGCAATCTGTTCCGTCAGCAGGCGATTGGTTTCCTTTGCTGAGCTATGGCCTGTTGTTGCTGTGCCATGGCCTGTTGTTGCTGCATACTGAACTGCAGCTGTGCTTGTTGCTGGGCTTGTAAGGCCTCGGCATGGAACTTCTGTTGCTGCTCCATGGACTTTTCATGTCTCAGGTTAGCCTGCACCAGCTGCTTTATTACTTCCTCCATTGTGCTGGATGGGCCTTGCAAAGCAGCAGCAGCTTTCACCCAAGACATACACTTCTGGGCTTTTAAAGTCCGCAATATTTAGCTCTCACTTGGTTTGTCATGCCGTTGCCCCTAGCAACACACTGCCCGCATTCTCCACCAATTGTAGGGTTCAGCACGCATGGTGGGGCGGCAATGACCAAGTTCACACACAGCAGGTTACTTAAAACGGTGATAGAGCTTTATTTGTGGCAATTGTAGCACAAAACAAAAATGTCCAAACAAAATAAATGTCTAGGCCTGTCCGGCGCTAGCTAACAACAGTGTACCTCACTGTCCTCATGCAGGTAACCATAACATAGTGAGCACAGTAGTCCAGTGTAAACGCTCACCTCCAGGAGCGTTTGGTCTCTCTCTCCTCTGCAGTATACCAGAGCTCGCCTTTTGTGTTGAGCTTCCTTCCTTAATCAAAAACCCACAGGAAACCTCACCTGGGGTTAGGGGGAGGCAAATCCGAAGTGGACTGGGGAGTGGACTGGAGAGTACCCACTACCAATCCTGCCCTCCAGTCCAGAAAAAAACAGCCCATATATTATAACGAAAAATGCTAGCAGACTATGGTCTGCTAAAGCAAGCTAAATCCTGGATTTCCTTTATCTTACCTGGCTGAGGAAACCAGGTGAGATATACACCCCGTCCAGGACTTTGCCGTACACTTTACCACAAAAGTAATTAAATATTCCAGTTGCAAATCTTTATTTGTTACATAGTGTAAAGCATTAACAACAATAAAACATAAAAATGATCAATGTAAATCTAAATTAATATTCCATGGAGGTCTGGATTTGGAATGATACTCAAAATCAATGTGGAAAATCAAATTACAGGCAGATCCAACTTCAGTGGAAATGCCTCACGACTGAGGGATCTCCTCCCAGACCTGGAAAAAAGAATCAGTCACCTCCTGCACAGTCTGTGGTGCAATGTGGCGTTGGTGGATGGAATGAGGCATGATGTCCCAGATTTGCTCTATTGGATTCAGGTCTGGGGAGCGGACAGGCCAGTCCTAAGCATTAATGCCTTCATCATGCAGGAACTGTTGACACACTTCAACCACATGAGACCTAACATTGTCATGCATCAGAAGGAATCCAGGGCCACTACCCCTGCATATGGCCTCAGACTAAGGCCCCTTGCAGACTACCGTGGTGTGGGTCAGTGTGCTATCCGTGTATTTCACGGATAGCACACTGACCCATTCTTTTCTATGGGCCTGTACACAGGATCGTGAATTTCACGGTCCCGTGTGCAGGCCGACAGTCCGGGCTGCATCAGATAGAACATGTCCTATTCCTGTCCTATTTTGCAGCCTGTGCTTCTGTGGCTCCTATTCATTTAGTGGAAGGAGCCGCGGAATAACGGCACGTGCACAGACGGCACATGGGGACATCCTTGTGTCCCCTGTGCTTTTAATTCACAGCAGGCCGGTTGCATCATGGTCATCTGCAACCGGCCTAAGGCCTTAGGCTGGATTCACACAAAAGTTGTGCAAAACGGGTGTGAAAACTATACATTTTTCACTGCTGTTTTTCACCTGAGAAGCACCCATTTTCACGTACCCCTCAATATACACAATCCCTCATACATTTCAGTATATTGAGGGATCTGTGAAAAATTACAAAAATAGAACAGACTGTGGAAAAAAATAAATAAATCGGTAATGTGAATAGCTCTCATTTTAATTCAGCTATGCGATGAACGTTAAAAAAATGGTTGTTACACAGCCAATTATGACGTTCGTGTGAATGTAGGCTTAGTTTCTCAGCATCAACTTTTTAACCATATCCCTTGTCAGCATCAGCTTCCCTTCCCATCCCCTTGGGTATTTAAATATGGCGGCCACTCTGGAGCTGAGAGACTGCCATAGCCGCCGGGTCTCTGCTGTATAATACTGATCGCGGGCATTAATTCCCCCCTGGCGCCATGGTCATTTTGCTGGGAATCGCCAGCACCCGGAGCAAGAGCTGGGACTGGAGTCCCGTTAGCATGACAGCCTGGAGCCTATTGATGGCTCCCAGGCTTGTCTTCAATTTACTTCTATCACAGACTGCTCTATGCAGCCTGCAATAGAAGTACCGATATTTTGCAATGCATTGCATTAGTGATCACACCCCCTGTGGTTCAAGACCCCTAGGAGGTCTAATAAATGCAAAAAAAAAAAAAAATAAAATAAAGATATATATATATATATATATATATATACATATACACAGTACAGACCAAAAGTTTGAACACACCTTCTCATTCCAAGAGTTTTCTATAATTTTCAGGACTATAAAAATTGTAGATTCACACTGAAGGCATCAAAACTATGAATTAACACATGTGGAATTATATACTTAACAAAAAAGTGTCAAACAACTGAAAATATGTCTTATATTCTAGGTTCTTCAAAGTAGCCACCTTTTGCTTGGATTACTGCTTTGCACACTCTTGGCATTCTCTTGATAAGCTTCAAGAGGTAGTCACCTGAAATGGTCTTCCAACAGTCTTGAAGGAGTTCCCAGAGATGCTTAGCACTTGTTGGCCCTTTTGCCTTCACTCTGCGGTCCAGCTCACCTCAAACCATCTCGCTTGGGTTCAGGTCTGGTGACTGTGGAGGCCAGGTCATCTGGCGTAGCACCCTATCAATCTCCTTCTTGGTCAAATAGCCCTTACACAGTCTGGAGGTGTGTTTGGGGTCATTGTCCTGTTGAAAAATAAATGATGGTCCAACTAATCGCAAACCGGATGGAATAGCATGCCGCTGCAAGATGCTGTGGTAACCATGCCGGTTCAGTATTCCTTCAATTTTGAATAAATCCCCAACAGTGTCACCAGCAAAGCACCCCCACACCATCACACCTCCTTCTCCATGCTTCACGGTGGGAACCAGGCATGTAGAGTCCATTCGTTCACCTTTTCTGCGTCGCACAAAGACACAGTGGTTGGAACCAAAGATCTCAAATTTGGACTCATCAGACCAAAGCACAGATTTCCATAGGTCTAATGTCCATTCCTTGTGTTCTTTAGCCCAAACAAGTCTCTTCTGCTTGTTGCCTGTCCTTAGCAGTGGTTTCCTAGCAGCTATTTTACCATGAAGGCCTGCTGCACACAGTCTTCTCTTAACAGTTGTTGTAGAGATGTGTCTTCTGCTAGAACTCTGTGTGGCATTGACCTGGTCTCTAATCTGAGCTGCTGTTAACCTGCGATTTCTGAGGCTGGTGACTCGGATGAACTTATCCTCCGCAGCAGAGGTAACTCTTGGTCTTCCTTTCCTGGGGGGGTCCTCATGTGACCCAGATTCTTTGTAGCGCTTGATGGTTTTGGCCACTGCACTTGGGGACACTTTCAAAGTTTTCCCAATTTTTCAGACTGACTGACCTTCATTTCTTAAAGTAATAATGATGGCCACTCGTTTTTCTTTACTTAGCTGCTTTTTTCTTGCCATAATACAAATTCTAACACTCTATTCAGTAGGACTATCAGCTGTGTATCCACCTAACTTCTGAACAACACAACTGATGGTCCCAACCCCATTTATAAGGCAAAAAATCCCACTTATTAAACCAGAAAGGGCACACCTGTGAAGTGAAAACCATTTCAGGTGACTACCTCTTGAAGCTCATAAAGAGAATGCCAAGAGTGTGCAAAGCAGTAATCCAAGCAAAAGGTGGCTACTTTGAAGAACCTAGAATATAAGACATATTTTCAGTTGTTTCACACTTTTTTGTTAAGTATATAATTCTACATGTGTTAATTCATAGTTTTGATGCCTTCAGTGTGAATCTACAATTTTTATAGTCATGACAATACAGAAAACTCTTGGAATGAGAAGTTGTGTCCAAACTTTTGGTCTGTACTATATATATATAAAAGAAAGTAAAAAATTTTAAAAATTCAAATCACCCCCCTTTCCCTAGAACACATATAAAAATACTTAAAGGGGTATTCCCATGAATATAATCATATTTACATTTGTAGATAATTAAAAGTTAAACATTTTTGCAAATGCAGGTATAAGTATTTAAAAATTCTGCAGAGTTTTAGAGAAAATCTTTAACTATCTTAGTGATATACAGTCCATTGTCTTGATCGGTTGCCAATGGATACGACCACAAAAGCAGAAATTTTATATGGTCTGGGACTTGTCAAAAATCCAGCCATGATTTTCATACTGTAGCTGGGTTATCAGGCAGGGACACTACATGTATCAGATCATATCCCGGCCCCAATAAGGAAATCATGGCTGATTTTCTGACCTTAGAAAGGACCTGTATTCATGGTCATATCCATTGGCAACCGATCAAGGCAACAAGACTGTGACCACAAAATATTTAGAGAAAATCTTTAAAACTCTGCAAAATGTTTAATTACTTATACTTGAAAAAATGTTTAACTTTTAATTATCTACAAATTTAAAAATAGTTATGTTCCTGGGAATACCCCTTTAAATACTGTGAAACACAAACATATTAGGCATCCCTGTGTCTGAAAATACCCAGTCTAAAAAAAAAAATCAAAACTGCCGAACCGCCATTTTTCACTGTTTTGCCTCCGATAAAAATTTGAATAAAAAGTGATCAAAGCAATAGAAATTCCCCAAAATGGAATAACTAAAAAGTACACCTGGCCCTCAAAAAAAATACGCCCTATTCACACCCGTACACGGAAGTATAAAAAAGTTATGGGTGTCAGAATATGGCGACTTTAAGTAAAAAATTTTTTTTGCAAAGTTTTCGATCTTTGTTAAGGGGTTAAACAGTAAATAAAAGTATATAAATTCAGTATCTCAGGAATTGTACCGAAACATAGAATACAGGTGACATGTCACTTTTTCTCTAATTCCACCCAATTCTGAATTTTTTTCCAGCTTCCCAGTACATTGTACAGAATAATAAATGGTACTATTTCCTGCAAATATTAAGCTCTAATATGGCTCTGTGAACTGAAAAATAAAAAAGTTATGGGGTTTCGGAGGCGGGGAGTCAAAAAAGAAAATCGAAAAATGTCACAGACGGGAAGGGGTCACTATCACTTGTCAGTTCATCAGCATGTCTTGTGTCACTGCATCAGCCCATTATTGTTACAAGTGATAATAAGTTTTATTTACTGTGTGTAGGTGCTATTAGGCTGGATGTGCACAGTATGTTTCTGCTCAAAAATGCATGAAAAAAACTACAAAATGCACAGGTTTTTCTTTGTAAACTCAGACTTACACCACTGCTTTTACTCACATTAATACATATGTTGTTCTTTTTCTGCAACAATGAAAAAGACCAACAATGTCACATGCAATTCTTCAGCAAAAAATTGTAAATCCACCCCAAAAAGCATATAAAAAACTTCTGTGTAATAGTGCCCACAGGGTGCAACCACACTCTCTGGCAGTCTCAGGCAGACAAAACCCCGCCCCAATGCAGCAGCCAACTATCACGCTATTATAGAGGTGTAGATAAGGTTCACCTCTACAATTGCGCAATAATTTGTGGCTGTATGTGAGTGAAGTTTTGCCTGCATGCAGCTGCCGCAATATCAAAATGCAGCCTTATGATGCTACTACATGTTCAGGTAAGGATTACACAGTGACTTTGGTTGCCACTCTTTTTACATGACTAAAGATTGCAGTGTTGCCTGCAACTCCTTCAGTGAAAGGAGTCGCATTGCGCAAAAAAATCCAGCAGTGCTTGGCCTTTTTGCAACTAGAACTAGTTGCATTCGAGCCATCCTCGAGATCACAATGATACTCCACTGGTGAAGGAGCAGCAGGCAACATGATAATCTTTGGTCGCGGTCAAAGTCAACGTTTAGTCCTAGTCTCAGGTTTTGTACATGCATCTTTTTAATCCAAAACTAGGTGTGGATCATAAAGGGCAAGGACTTGGAAAAGACTGTTTCTTTTTTTCAATTCACTCCTACTTTTGACGTCAAAAACTGCTTTAAATGTAACCTACAAAACCTAGTACTATTATATAAGTAATATATAACTACATAGTGAAAAAAGCACATTTTTGGTATTAATAATTTCTTTCTGACATCCACAGTACATAGAGAGTAGAAACTTGAGGGAACAAATATGGCAGGGGCTCAGGAATTGTTAAACAGCTGACACTGGGCAGGTAATATCTGTCATCAGAGATAACATATCACAAATACTTAAAGGTGTTATCCAGGGAGTATTTAAGCACTTCCTTGCTTCAGGGTTCTATTTGGGTCTAACCTTGGGTTTCTGGGCAGGTTTTTGGTTTTGACCTTGGGTCATGTAATCAGAACCAGCACCCTGCACCCAAGTCAATCTGCCTTTACCAGGGTCAGACCCACCCCAAAACCTTGACGTTCAACCCTGAAAGCCCCAATTGGCCCCTGTGATGTGACTGCAGGTGCCGATTGGTTGTCATGGCACCCGGGAGCCTTAGAAAGGTCTGCAACAGTAAAATCCCTATTTAAGAGACTATCCAGGAATTAAATATTGATACCCTATCCTTGAAGATAGGTCATAAATATCAGATCAGTGGGGGTTTTTACATGGGAAAGCTCTGTGGCCTCTTCTCTGAGTACCAAGCATACATTTAATGGAATCTGTTGGGGTTTGTTGGTGTCCATCATTTAATGGATCCTTCTTCAGAATCCATTTTCTGTAACAAATACAGAAGTGCTAGTCAACAGGAAACATACCTGGAATAACATAAAAAAGACAACAAAATGCTTTATTTTTAAAAAGAAAACAGAAGGGTGGTATAGGATAGGAAAGTTGCAAGTCTTCCCTTTCCTATTGAACTGCCCTGCCACTGAAAAAATGATGATCTCAGACTATATTTGGTATCAGAAAAAAAAAAAAGGTACAGTGTACAGCAAGACCCTCTATTCCAATGTAACATCGCCTCTGGAAGTTGCATCAAGAGTATTTTTGCATCTATCACTTCTTGGTGTTTGATAACATTTACTTTATAAATTAATTTTTCCATTAATATTCACAACCTCCCTATTTCGCACTGCCATATTTCCAGGTAATTTTGAACAGTATTTTTTCTTCTTTCATGCTGTGCCAAAAAAATTCTTATGAAGACTTTTTGAGCACAAAACAAAATCACTAAGCTAAACAGTCAAATAAACACCTTAAGGTATATAGGGCAGCATCGTGGCTCAGTGGTTAACACTGTATATGAGTCCTCAGTTTGAATCCGACAAAGGACAAGATCTGCAAGGAGTTTGCATGTTCTCCCTGTGTTTGTGTGGGTTTCCTCCCACTCTTCAAAGACATACTGATAAGGAATGTAGATTGCGATCCCTATATGGGATAGAAATTGTCAATGTCTGTAAAGTGCTATGGAATAATTGGCATTATACAAGTAATTACTCGTAATAAATACATGCAATTTTCAAAATACAGTATTTTGTTTTTACAATTATGGCATTTAATGAACTGTGTAAACCTAAAGGGGACCAGCAAAACATACACGTAAAAGGCCTTATGTACCTCATTCTTCATTCTGGTACTCCTTGACTTTCAGCCCCTACTGTGAGTACAAACAGCAGATTAGAGTACAGAGCTGTTTCTGAAAACATGTTGAATAACACTTCTCAATTTTTATACTTTGTATCTACACATATACCATATAGTCATGTAAATAAACAATTTATAAATACAAGAAAAATAGAAACTTTTTTATTTTCTTCTATCATTGAGGCAGCTTAGAAGCTCTTCAAGCATCAAAGGGTGTAGGTGAATTATTCATGCAAAGATTAAGACAAAAAGTCTAAGGTTGCACATTCTCTTTGCCCTGCAATGTGTCAAGGCAGAAAATAAGTGCCACTTTGTGGGTATTTCAGAGCACAAGAGAAATAGTGCAATAAATGCAAATAACTTTCAGACTATTTAAAAATTTGTTAACCACTTTAGTACCAGACCAATTTCTGGTTCAGGACCAGACACATTAGTCCTTTAATTTTTGCATCTTTTTTCGGTGACACGTAGGGCTTTATTTTTATGTTTTTATTTTTGCATGTTTTTTAATTTTTTTTTTTTTTTTTATATTTGGGAAAACATAAACAAAAGAGGAAGGAAAATGTGTCTTTTTCACTTTTCATTCTTTTTATTTAATAGCACAAAGTGCTACTAAAAAACTTTATAAAATTGTTTTTCCTCTCCGTTACGGTAATTTTTATTTCGTATTCTGTCGTCGGGGGTGGGGCTAGAACCTGTAATAAAGGCGTGTTATTGATGTATTATTTTATTTATTTTTTAAATTATTTTTCTTAAATTTTTTTTTTTTTCACTTTTATATTCATTTTATTTATTTATTTTTTTTATATTGTGTCCCCATAAGGTCATAATAGACCTTTGGGGACATCTGACCACTATTTTTTTGGGTGGAGGTACTGATTTCCCCTGATACCTTATAGCCCCAGTTGCAGAAGTTGCCAATGAAGGCAGAGCTGATTTGGGTCAGAGGGGAGCCGCAACATGGCGGCTCCCATAGTGGTGTATAAAGCGCTCATTGAGCGCTTTGTACATAGCGATCGGGAAGGCAGGGATAGTAATAAACCTTCCCTGCCTTCTCTAGGGGAGCTCCACCTGTAGTTACATCCAGCTCCCCGTTTCTGCAGCTGCACAATTTTGTGCAGCTGCTGAAAACTGCAAGGACGCACCGTTACGTTCTTGCAGAACAAGAGAGGGACCACCCCGGACGTATATAGTATATGGGCGGTCTGGAAGTTAAATAACTTAAATGACAAACTTGAGAGAGAATTGAAAAATGAAATCATTACTCCCGCTTAGCTCTCACCATTTGTTTTGTGCACTGCCACTATGACTTGCTCAATAAAAAACTTTAAAAATTATTAGAAAAATGTACGAAATCCTATTTTCCTTAAAGCATTCCTGTATTTTCATTTCACTTCTCAGATTAAGGTTGTGCATTTTTTAGTGGTTTCCCCTCTCCATGCCGTCTCTGAAAATTGCAATCTTCTGCACAAACCAGGTAGAGGAACTTCTGCTCTATAACTTACTTAGAACCAGCCCCATGATCTTGCAGGACAGAAAAAGAGAAGTATTGTCATGTGCTGATATGAATAAAGTGCTTTGGTTGTGATAGAAAGACATCTATTTTGCTCTTTCTTATCTTATCTCTTCCATTTCCTGCTCCCCTCTGCATAGACTTGCATAGAGATGAGTCATTTGACCTGTGGCCTGTCTTAAGATGGATAGAAGAGTGACTTTCAGAGTGAAATTGTTTTAGGAGATATATGCACAAACATGATAAAATGAATTCAACAAATGCAAAACACATGCAGTAACATTTATACAGTATACTTACATAAAATACATTTAGCACTAGGGTTGAAAATAGAAAATAAAATTTGTTTTTTTAAATAAACTTGTCAATTTTTGTGCAAATAACATAATTGTACAACAAAGATGTAAATGTATCATTAAAGTACAAAACATGATGAAAAACTCAAAATTAACAATTGCTGAAATATTCACAGAGAATTTGAGACGCAACAGATTTATAATACCTGGATACAACATGAAGCCATAAAAAGGCTCAGTCCTATAAGTACATTAATATAAATTGTTTATATCAATGCACTTATTATATTAATTATATTATTATGATGTCAGAAATATACAGAATAATGATGTATTACCTGCTAAACTGCCAGGTCTCTGTAATGTGGCTGTGGCATATAGTTCTTGTGACGGCTTAGTGTACTGATCAGAGGAATGAACTATTCGTTTTGTAGGCGAAAGAGTAGCATATGAACCAATTGCCGAACTTAGCTGATGTAAAGGTGAAGAAGATATATTAGACTGGATTGTCGGTGGAGAGGTCACCCGTGCAGATGAAGAAGAAGGACCTGCTGATGATACAACTATGTTGATAGGTGAACTGGTACTGTAGGATTTGGCAAGACGACTAGGAGATTGTTTGGGAGAAGAAATTCGCTGCATGGTACTGTAGCCAGTACTTTCGGATGCGGAGCCCACCCGCTGGAGTTTAGTTGGAGAGCCTACTTGCTGCATTGATAAGGGAGAGCTAACTCTCTGTGCTGGCAAAGTTGAACTTGAATAAAAAAGTGTTGAAGAATGTGGAGACTCAGGCAAATGAAATGCACTCCCATGGCTTGGCACAAAGGAATCTCTTGAGTGAGAGGCAGCATGTGATTGGGAGGGCTCAGTAGTAGATGAATGAGCTACTCTGCTACCTGTGCTCTGTAAAAAGAAAAAAATACCAGTATTACATGCAAAGAGACACATACATTTACTGCATGACATTGTTTTTTTGTAGAATATCCTTCATACAAAAGCCTTTGTCTAGCTGCCTGTACTACTCCCCCCCCCCTTCTGGGTGGTTTCAAACTATGTAGACTGGCTTTTGAGACTGGCTTTGTAAAACATTCCTTTTTACCTCTAAAACATAAACAGTTTGTGGGCTCTGAAGGATTTTAACCCCTTAATGACCGGGCCATTTTTTGTTTTTGCATTTTCGTTTTTCCCTCCCCACATTCCAAGAGCCATAACTTTTTCATTTTTCAGTTCACAGAGTCACATGATGGCTTATTGTTTGCGAAACAAATTGTACTTTGTAATGTCACTATTCAATATTCTGTGCAATGTACTGGGAAGCTGGAAAAAAATTCAGAATGAGGTGCAATTGGAGAAAAACTGCATTTGCGCCAAATTCATATGGGTTTAATTTTTACACCATTCACTGTGTGGTAAAAATGACGTTACCTGTATTCTGTGGGTCAGTACGAACACGGCGATACCAAATTTATATAGTATTTGTAATGTTTTGATACCTTTTAAAAAATTAAAAACTTTGCTAAATAGAAAAAAAAATTTTGCGTCGCCATATTGTGTCACCTGTAACTTTTTCATATTTACATGTATGGAGCTGGGTAAGGCGTCTTTTTATGCGGGACAACATGACGTTTTTATTGATACCACTTGGGGAAAGATCTGATGGTTTGATCACTTTTTATTCAATTTTTTATAGGAGACAAAGTGTTGAAAAAAACGCTATTTGTCCATTTTGATTTTTTTCCCCGCTACGCCGTTCACCGTATGGGATAAATATTTAAATATTTTAATAGTTCGGGCATTTTGGAGCGCGGGGATACCTAATGTGTTTATGTTTACTTTTGTTTATTTAGTTTTATATCTGATCTAGGGAAAGGGGGGTGATTTGAACTTTTGTGTTTTTTTTTATTTTTACATACTTTTAAAAACTTTTTTTTTTATACTTTTACTTGTATGATCAGACTCCCTAGGGACCTTGAAACCTAGGGAGTCTGATCGCTCATACTATTCACTGCGATACTACTGTATTGCAGTGAATAGCAAAATGCCTTCACTGCTATTAGACGATGCCTCTGGCATCGTGTAATAGCTATACTGAAATGACAGGCCTGGGAGCCTTCAATAGGCTCCCGGCTGTCATGGCAACCAAGCGCCGCCCTCCGGAACGTCATCGGAGGAGATTCAAATAGGAGAACAACTTGCAATTGGCCACCTTAAATACCTTTTCTCATGATTGGATACACCTGGCTATGAAGTTCAAAGCTCAGTGAGGTTACAAAACCAATTTTGTGCTTCAGTAAGTCAGTAAAAAGTAGTTAGGAGTATTCAAATCAATAAAATGAGAAGGGTACCCAAATTTTTGCACCGGTCAAATTTTGGTTTAATGCATATTGCACATTTTCTGTTAGTACAATAAACCTCATTTCAATCCTGAAATATTACTGTGTCCATCAGTTATTAGATATATCAAATTGAAATGGCTGTTGCAAACACCCAAATATTTAGAACTAAAAATGATTAAGATTAATAGGGGTGCCCAAACTTTTTCATATGACTGTATCTTAACCTTTAGGACTAGCATATAATTTGAAGATGAAATTAGAGTCAGGTGATTTTAAATCAGTGGGTGACAATCAGGTGTGAGTGAGCAACCTATTTTATGTAACCCCTTCCCGTTGCAGTCATTCTTTGATTTTTGTTTTTTACTCCCTGTCTTCCAAAAGCCAAAACTTTTTTATTTTTCCATTCACAGAGCCATATTTGGGCTTAATTTTTGTGTGACAAATTGTACTTCATAATGTTATACTTGATTCTGTATGATGTAGTAGGAAGCTGAAGAAAAATTCATAATGGGGTGGAATAGTATGACAATATAGTATATAGTTAAATAGTTTTTGTTACTTTTTAAGACCTTAAAATAAATCCTAAACTTTAAAAAACACATAAAAAAAACAATTACTTGGAGTTGCCATATTTTCACCCGTAACTTTTTTTTTTCGTATATGGTGTCTTTTTATACAGGGCCAGATGTACTTTTAATTTTTACCATTTTGGTGATTATCTAATGTTTTGATTGGTTTTTATTCAAATTTTTATGGGAAGCTGCGGAAAAAAGGCAGGCCGGCTCTTTAGATTTTTTTTTTCCCCACTACAGCGTTCACTGTATGGGAAAAATATTTTTATAAGTTTATAGTTCGAGCAATTTTGGAGGCAGGGATACATACCTAATGTGTATGTGTTTTTCTTGGTTTTTATCTAGGGAAAAGGGGGTGAATTGAACTTTTAATATTTTTTTAAATTTTTACTTTTTTTAACTCTTATTTTTCAGGGGCTCTGATCACTAATACAATATACTGCGAAGCTAAAGGCAGTATATTGGGAAATTCATAGATATCTATTACAGGCTGCTGATGGCAGCCTGTAATTATCCTATACCAGTGACATGCCTGGGAACCCTAAATAAGCTTCCAGTTGTCAAGGCAATGGACCACAACCCTCAGATGTCATTCCTGGAAATGGCGATCTACCTAAAAACCAAAGCATCAAAAGGGGTGTGATGATTCCACTTAAATATGGCTATAACTCAAAGATGTATTTTGATCTCTGGGTATCTTATCTCCCTCTTAGTTCCATTTACTCATAATGTGCGCAGCTATAATCCTAGGTGTATGTTGTCATTAGTGGCAACATTGTAACAATAGGGCTTTGTATCCATCCCAGTATAGCTCTATTGAATTCCTACATAGCCCTGGGTGATCAAATAAACATGCATTGTTAAGCCTGCGCTGTTGATCAGACATGGTTGATAACATTGTATCATTTCACTTGGTTCCATCTCCTTACAAAGTATCTGGACTTGAGTGCATTAATCAATCAGACTTGCCGTCGCCGGTGACCTCATTCTGGGTGGTGTAATCAAGGGTATAAAAGAGGAGGCAAGAGTTCAGTGGGAGGATATTGTGCTGGGGCTACAAGAGAATACTATGATGAGAATACTATGATGAGACTACAAGAGACTATTACTGGGAGTCTGTGATGAGAGCCTGCAGGCTGGAATGCTGTGTTGATACTGCCTCCACTGGTTAGCCCCACATGCCATGTGTGAGGGTTGGATTAGAGAGCCACATCGAGGATATGCGTGGTAAAGTAATTATTTCACTTTTATTCCCTTTTATTTTATTGCACTGTATCTTGTAACTAGTAACTGTTAATGCTTGTATATATCTACATATCTGTTCTGAACTGCATGTGTTAGATGTTAATACCGACCCATTTAGGGGTTAATAAATATACAAAATTTAGAAAGCTTGTCTTGTATTTATCTTGTGAACCCAGCACTCACTGGCGGTGAGTGTGGTTTTTTATGAAAGAAGTCTCAGGTGTTGGCCAAAGCGGTGTTGGTGCACTGAGGATCTTTCACAAGGGGTAAGGGTGCTCTGTGCTGCATAATACAGGAGAGACTGGTGACTACAACAGTAGGTAGTTTAACGGCAGTTTAAAGACACAACATCTGATGAAATTGTACAGTGGATGTCGGTTAAAGAACTTGGATCTATTAAAGTCACATTTTCATATTTGTAGAAGTGTATAATGACACAAACAAAGGAAATTTCTGGGATCTCTTGTTCATGCTTATCAGTCTGAAAAAGGTTATAAAACCATCTTTAAATAGTTTAGACTCCAACACTCGACAGTCATTCAGATAGTGTACAGGTGGAGGAAATTCAAGACCATTATTACCCTCCACAGGAGTGTCTGACCAACAAAGATCATAACAAGAGCAAGGTTTATAATAGTCCGTGAGGTCACAAAGGAACTCAAGGTAACTTCTAAGCAACTAAAAGCTTCCTCACATTAGCTGATATCAACATTCATGAGTCTACCAACAGGAGGACACTGAACAACAATGGTGGGCATGGCAGGATTGCTATAAGAAAGCCACTGTTCTGAAAACATAACATTGCTGCCTGTCTGAAGTTTGCTAAAGATCGCCTAAACAAGCAGAAGGCTATTAGAACAGTGTTTTGTGGAAGAAAGAGAACAAAATAGAGCTTCTTAGGCTAGGTTGACACCTGCGCCCGGTCACCATTCAGGGAGCATGCAGCTCTTTTCTCTCAGCATTTTTTGAGCGGAAACTGGCGGACCCCGCCGCTTTTTAAGCGGATTGGGATTCCGTTTTTCGAGTCCACAAATGGACCCGAAGAACGGAAACCCAAACTCATGTGTGAACCTAGCGTCAGTTTCAATGAAAAGCACTGTGTTTGAAGAAAGGAGAACACTGCATTCCAGCATAAAAACCTCATACAATCTGTGAATCATGGTGGTGGTAGTACAATGGTTTGGGCTTGTTCTGCTGCATCTGGATCAGGACAGGTTGCCATCATTGATGGAACAATGAAATCTGAATTATATCAGCAAATTCTAAAAGGAAAATGTCTGCACATATGTCCATCAGCTGAATCTCAAGAGAATGTGGGCCATGCATGACAACGACTCTAACCATAAGTCATTCTACTAAGGAATATTTAAAGAAGAATAAGAAGTTAAAGTTTTAGAATGGCCAAGTCAAAGTCTTGACCTTAATCCAACAGAAATTTTGTGGAAGGACAGGAAGGAAGCAGTTTATGGGAGGAAATCCACCAACATGACAGAGTTGAAGCTGTTTTGTACAGTGGAATGAGTTAAAAGGATTTCAAGCTGAAGTTCAGGACCAATAAATTATTACCAGAAACCTTTAGATTCAGTACTTTCTCCACAAAGTGGTCACACCAGATACTTGATCAAAAGTATACATACTTTTGTCATCATAGATATGTGATATTAGATCATTTCTTCTACAAATAAATGACCATCTTCTTCTACTTTTAGGCCTTGTGAAAATCTGATGTCGTTGTAGGTGAAGAAATATAGACAATTCTGAACCAATTATAGACAAGGGCATCAGTGTATAAATTTTTTAGACATGTTTGTAGTATGTGAATGTAAAGGGATTGAAGGTAATGAGCAGTGCGCTTTTTAGCTTTTGGAATGCAAATTTAGAGGTACTGGTTTCTGGACACCATGTTGTTTTTTCAGAGTCCTAGAGATGCCAGTAAATTGGTATTCCCCTAGAAGTGATGCCATTCTGTAGGGGCAATTTTAGGGTCTCTGCAAACGCAGCATGGCATCCAAAAACAAACAATCTAATTCTGCACTCCAAAAGACACATAGCGCTCCTTAACATCTGCGTCTTGCTGTTTGCCCAAACAGCAGCTTATGCCGACATATATAACACTGTTGTGTACAGCATAACGTACTGAACAACATCATATGTGGGTATAAACTACTGTTTTGACACACAGTTGGGCACAGAGGGGAAGAAGCACTATTTTGGTTTTTGGACGTCATGCCATTTTTGCAGAGCTCCTGATTTGCCAGTAAAGCGGAATCCACAGACATGTGACCCCATTTTGTAAATTACACCCCTCAAGTGATTTATCAAGCGGCGTAGGGAGCATTTTTAACCCTTGAGTTTTGCATGAATTCCCCTCCCCAAAAACAACCCCCCCCCCACAAAAAAGAAAATTCCCTTTTTTTTCCAACCCCCCCCCCTCCCCCCCCCCTTTTTTACCCCCCCCCTGCCCCCCCCCACACCCCCCTAAAAAACAATTAAGCGGTTTCCCCCCCCAAAAAAATTTTGGGGGGTTCCTTTTTCATGCAAGTTGGACCAACAGTGCCGGCCAAAAGTATTGGCACCCCTGCAATTCTGTCAGATAATACTCAATTTCTTCCAGAAAATGATTGCAATCACAAATGCTTTGGCAATAATATCTTCATTTATTTTGCTTGCAATGAAAAAACACAAAAGAGAATGAAAAAAGTCAAATCATTGATCATTTTACACAAAACTCCAAAAATGGGCCGGACAAAAGTATTGGCACCCTCAGCCTAATACTTGGTAGCACAACCTTTAGACAAAATAACTGCGAACAACCGCTTCTGGTAACCATCAATGAGTTTCTTACAATGCTCTGCTGGAATTTTAGACCATTCTTCTTTGGCAAATTTCTCCAGGTCCCTGAGATTTGAACGGTGCCTTCTCCAAACTGCCATTTTGAGATCTCTCCACAGGTGTTCTATGGGATTCAGGTCTGGACTCATTGCTGGCCACTTTAGAAGTCTCCAGTGCTTTCTCTCAAACCATTTTCTAGTGCTTTTTGAAGTGTGTTTTGGGTCATTGTCCTGCTGGAAGACCCATGACCTCTGAGGGAGACCCAGCTTTCTCACACTGGGCCCTACATTATGCTGCAAAATTTGTTGGTAGTCTTCAGACTTCATAATGCCATGCACACGGTCAAGCAGTCCAGTGCCAGAGGCAGCAAAGCAACCCCAAAACATCAGGGAACCTCCGCCATGTTTGACTGTAGGGACCGTGTTCTTTTCTTTGAAGGCCTCTTTTTTTTTTCCTGTAAACTCTATGTTGATGCCTTTTCGCAAAAAGCTCTACTTTTGTCTCATCTGACCAGAGAACATTCTTCCAAAAAGTTTTTAGCTTTCTCAGGTAAGTTTTGGCAAACTCCAGCCTGGCTTTTTTATGTCTCTGGGTCAGAAGTGGGGTCTTCCTGGGTATCCTACCATAGAGACCCTTTTCATTCAGACGCCGACGGATAGTACGGGTTGACACTGTTGTACCTTCGGACTGCAGGGCAGCTAGAACTTGTTTGGATGTTAGTCGAGGTTCTTTAGCCACCATCCGCACAATCTTTCGTTGAAATCTCTCGTCAATTTTTCTTTTCCGTCCACATCTAGGGAGGTTAGCCACAGTGCCATGGGCTTTAAACTTCTTGATGACACTGCGCACGGTAGACACAGGAACATTCAGGTCTTTGGAGATGGACTTGTAGCCTTGAGATTGCTCATGCTTCCTCACAATTTTGCTTCTCAAGTCCTCAGACAGTTCTTTGGTCTTCTTTCTTTTCTCCATGCTCAATGTGGTACACATAAGGACACAGGACAGAGGTTGAGTCAACTTTAATCCATTTCAACTGGCTGCAAGTGTGATTTAGTTATTGCCACCACCTGTTATGTGCCACAGGTAAGTAACAGGTGCTGTTAATTACACAAATTAGAGAAGCATCACATGATTTTTCAAAGGGTGCCAATACTTTTGTCCACCCCCTTTTTTATGTTTGGTGTGGAATTATATCCAATTTGGCTTTTTGACAATTCTTTTTGTGGTTTTCCATTGAAGACAAATTAAATGAAAATATTACCAAAGCATTTGTGATTGCAATCATTTTCTGGAAGAAATTGAGTATTATCTGACAGAATCGCAGGGGTGCCAATACTTTTGGCTAGCACTGTAACTTATTGCACAGTGAAATGACCAGGTCCTGGAAAAATTTTCATTTTCTCCTTTCACTATCAGCTGTGTATTCATTTCTAGAAAATAAATTAATGCAACACATGGGAGTTAAAAATGTTCGCTGTATCCCTGGATAAATTCCTTTAGGTGTGTAGTTTCCAAAATGGGGTCACGTGTCAGGGGATTCCACTTTAATGGCTCTACAAATGTAGCATAGTGTTCAAACACCAAAGCGTCTAAATCTGTCCCCCAAAAACCAAATGGCGCTCCTTCCCTTCTGTACCCAGCTGTGTGCCCAAACAGTAGTTCATACTCACATCTGACATTAAGTACATTATTCTGGGTACAACAGTGGCATAAACTGCAGTTTGGGCACACAGCAGGGCACAGATGTAAAAGAGTGCTATGTTGCTTTTGGAACTCAGATTTAGATGTTTCGTATAAGGACGACATGTCATGTTTGCAGAGCCACTAAGGTGCCAGTTACGTGGAATCCCCTAGGGAGTGACTCACTTTTGAAAACTGCACCCCTCAAAGAATTTATTAATTTATAAATTTATTATTATTTATTAACTTTCCAGTAGCTCCTATGATTGGGGGTTCACTCTGTGGATCATATCTGGTATCTTTTCCCTCGTATGCTCTAAATTTGGGGAGTACCCTGCTATACACATGAACAGCTTATACACTCCCTTCCTGCCGCAGCAAGTTTTGATTTAATGATTTGGCAATTTTTGGGGTATTTGTCTTCACATTGTGCAAGCTATATATATTTTTTTTTTTTTTTTTTGTGGTGATGAGGCTATATGAGGGCTTTGAGATGAATTTTGTAATGACACCACTTTTGGGTGCCTATAACTTTTCGACTAAATTGTATTAACTCTTCAATTCTTCAAAGTCCATCAATTCTGGCATTGCTTTTTACCTTTCAATTTTTTTTTCCGTGCAGCGTACAGCATAAGTAACATGTTACCTTTATTCTACGGGACGGAACAATTAAGGTGATACTTAATTTATATATATATATACATATATTTTTTTATGCTACTAATTTTGAGGACATAAATCAATTAGTTTTACATCACCATCATCTGAGAAGTGTAACATTTTTATTTTTTGGTTGACAGAGCTGTTGAGGGCTTATTTTTTGCAGGGTGAGCTGTGCTTTTTATTGATACTGTTTTGGGGAACATATGACTTTTTGATCGCTTTTTATAGCATATTTTGTGAGGCGAGATGGCATATTTTTTTCTATTATGCTCATCATACAGATTAATAAATGTTTCAGTTTTATTGTATGGGTTGTTACGGATGCGGCAATACCAAATATATATTGATTTTATACATTTTTAGTTTTTTCTATATAATTAATTTTATATAGGAAAGTGGCATTTTTTGGGGCTTTATTCATTTATTTTTTTAAATTTTTATTTTTTTGTGATGTCCCACTAGGGGACCTGAACCAGCGAAGGGTGTATTAAATTAGCGGAAACCCCTTAGATGCTGCGGTAATGTTTGGAGCTGATCTCCGATCGGGGGTGCTGGAGCAGGGTGTTAGCTGTAACTTACAATAATAAATAGTACAGCAGTTTGCCTTTATACCCAGACAGCTGCACCATACTGTTACAGCTCATGTCGAATAGGGGTTAATTTTGCTTTTGGATACACATTAACAATCTGAAAATGGCAGTGCTGATGCTTTGATGAAAATGGATTGATATAACTTTATAAAGTGTATTAATTAACTCAGTGGCCATGTAAGAAGAAGGCAATTTCAAGCTACTGTAAACAGTAAGTTGTTAAAGTGATTTATGGCAGATATGTGCCACTGAAATTTCTTGTCTCAGTGGTGTAAATAACTGGAGTTTGGATTATGGAATTAACAGGAGTCTGTCAGCAGGAAAATCTGCATCAGACTAATGACAGTACCTTGTAGGGCAGCTTCTACACTTTCTAAAGATATTTTTCCTATTTTGCATTGCAGCTGCACTTTCATGAAAATCAGAGTTTCATTCTTATGCAAATTACTCACAACTCAAGATAATTGACCCTTATTGCCACCTAGCTCCGCCCTCATTGCTTGAGTGACATCTGCCTCTTTGTCACACTTTCTCTGCAGTTAAGCATGATTATCTAAAGGAGAGACTGAAGTCCCAGCAGGAGAAGACAGGCCCCTAAAGCCCTTTTCAGCTAATTTGCATAACACTGATTTTCATGAAAATGGAGCTGCAATGAAGAATAGGAAGGACATCTTTGGAAAGCAGCCCTACCAGATACTTTAATTAAACTAATACCGATTTTCCTTCTGATAGACTCCCTATAAGAGTTACTAATGGTCCTGTGTAGGAAGGCCATATATATCTATATAAAAATATGAAATTGTCCAGCAATTAATGCTCAGCAATTGCTCTGCCCGGGCCACCATTTTCCGGTGGTGTGTTACAGTGCTGCGTCCGATGCCTGCGAAAGGCAGAAGATATGGAGAAGAGGAAGAGGGGAGTGAACACAACGAGCTAAGGGGTAGTGGAAAGTTATGACGCGGGGGGTGCTTGGAACGCAGGGGGAACGCCCCCGGTGCTCCGTGATTGTAATTAGCATAACAGAAGAAACAGATTTTATCAGAAACGGCAGGGAGCAAAAAGGAATGGAAGGTAGTAGGAGTAGAATAGCCTTTTTAAAGGCTATTCCAACGTGCCATTAGTTAAAAAGGTGTTTTTCTAATGATAGACTCCCTTTAAGTTGTTTTCGTGACTTTGCACAATATAAAACTGGATTGCTGAAGAATAACAGAGCCTCTGTGTGCCTGTTTGCTCGACTACATAGCTGTCTGGAGGGTCCCGATTCAAAATGACTAATGAAGATGATGTGGAAGTTTATTTAACTGTCTTTGAGTGAATTTCCATTAGAACAGTGGGCTTAAGTGCTGGATCTACAGTATACTTGACAGGTGAGCCACAAAAGGCAAATTATGATCTCATCTTGCAGGATTGAAAAGAACTACAGTAAATTAAAAGCTGAAATACTTGCTCACTTGGGGATCAGTCTAGCAGTCCAGGCCCAGCAGGTGCATCAATAGATTTTCTGCAAAGAAAACCCCCAAGGTCACAAATGTTTGATCTGTTCCATTTGATATAGAAATGGTTGCAACCAGAGTCCATTACTCCAGAGCAGTTGATAGAAAGAGTTGTGATGGATCGCTATGTTCGTGCACTTCCTATGCCAGCGCAGCACTGGGTTGTCAAGGGAGATCCACAGAATGAAGACAGCTTGGTACTCCTTGGTACACCAAGTTCTCAGCTGGGGAGAGGTATACCACAGCTGAAAACCTCCTCTTGGGATCAAATAAGGAGAAATCTTCTCTTGGAAAACCCAAGGTTCATGTTCCTGTATTGAGAGCTGTTTCTGCCTATCACTGAATGTTACTGTGTATGGAGTACAGGGCTGTGTAAGATGTGAAGAAAATGAGGGTAGGGAAGGGTCACTTCAAACAGCTATAATGTGGACATTATAAAATGTACAAACTTACTTTTGGTGTCATATGAAAGGGGAAATTCTCCTCTTTGATATGACACTAAGGTTGCAGTGCTTTCTAAATTATTTCCAGAGATATCAGAAAACGCAGTCTGGATTGGGATATTTATATTGTAGATATTATACTCCTGCAGATAAATATCCTAATCCCGACTGTGTTTTCAACCAGTGATATCTCTGGAAATAATTTAGATAGCACTGCCATTTTATAATGTCGGAGATTTAACTGTTTGAAGTGACACTCCCCTACCTCATTTCTCTGCATGTTACACAACACTGTACATATTAACATTCAGTGAGAGGCAGAAACAGCTCTCTACAAAAACAAGGGAAATAGTGAAAAAAATGCAGGATTTCACAGAAAGGTTCCAAAATTTGTTAATAAAAGTAGATTACGGGGAATACATGGCTACCACCTGTAATGGCTGGACGCGTGTGAGCTGAGCTCCGGCTAGGACCTAGCACACCCTGCCGTAATCCTGTCAAAATCAGTGCCCTGGTGACTCCTCCTGGTGACTATCTGGACATGAGACCTGGCAGTCAGGACCTCTCAGCTCTTTTTGGCGTCTCAAGTGAGCTTGGCGGCAGCAGAGCTATATACAGCCACAGCGGAAATTTTGCCTACGCGTCTCTGACAACACTGCTACAGGAAGACTTGCTCCTGGCCTCTTGCTCTCACACCCCCAATCCTACTAAGAGCATACCTCCCAACTGTCCCAGATTCAGCGGGACAGTCCCAGATTCCGGGTCCTGTCCCGCCATCCCGGTCGGCAGGATGCAGATGAGTTGAATACAATGGTGATTGAAGCAGGAGCCGTCCGCAGACAGCTCCCGTTTCACCACTGTGCTCCCCGTGTGCTCCAGCCCCAGGAGTTGTAGGCGCAATGTGATGATGTCACTCACATCGCGCCTGCAACTCCCAGAACACTCCGTGATGGAGACTGCAGACAAAACAGCAGGGAAGCGAGGAGAGGTCAGTATCAGTGGTTTTTTATATTAAACTTTGGGGGCAAATTGAGAGGGGACATTAAACTCGGGGCAGAGGAAGGGGGGCATTAAACTGTCAACATATGAAAGGGGGGCATTAAACTGGGGGCAGATGAAGGGGGCATATTAAACTGGTGGCAGATGAAGAGGGGACATTAAACTTGGGGCAGATACAGGGGGAGCATTAAACAGGGGGCAGATGAAGGGGGGCATTAAATTGGTGGCAGATGAAGGGGGGATATTAAACTGGGGGCAGATGAAGGGGGCACATTAAAATGGGGCAGGTGAAGGGGGGGCATTAAACTGGGGGCATTAAACTGGGGGCAGATGAAGAGGGCACATTAAACTGGGGGCAGATGAAGGGGGGACATTAAACTGGGGGCAGATGAAGGGGGGACATTAAACTGGGGGCAAATAAAGGGGGGGCATTAAACTGGGGGCACAGAAGGGGGGTATTAAACTGGGGCAGATGAATGGGGGGACATTAAAATGGGGCAGATGAAGGGGGAACATTAAACTGGGGGCAGATGAAGGGCGGACATTAAACTGGGGGCAGATGAAGGGGATATTAAACTGGTGGCAGATGGGGGGGACATTAAACTGGGGGCAAAATGAGGGGGAAAATTAAACTGGTGGTGTTAGGAGTAGACCTGGGAGCTCTACAATTGTGACTGTGTGGTTGCCGTTTTTTTCCTAACACGTGCCGGTTTAGTGTGTGTTTCCCTTTAAGGGCTGCGTGTGTGTTTGTTTCACCGCTCTTTCATTGCTGACTATTCAGTTCTCTGGGTTTTTAGCTGTCTGAACCTGAATCTGCTCCTGTTTGTATCTGACTTCTAGCCCCGTTATCTGACCTCGTCTCTGCCTGCCGATTCTGCATTTCCGCTCCTCTCTGTTACAAACCCCACTTGCCTCCTAGACTTCTGTCCACTGATCCCACATACATTTGCACATACAGCTGAAAGAAGCAATCACTCACGAACAGGGAATCCTGTACCGGATTCCCTGTCAGTGAGCGATCAGGGTGACAGCGCATGTGCCAACAGAGAGGGCCCTGAGTGCCCCCTCTGGCACACGTGCCATAGTTTAGCCAACACAGCTCTAGACTCTATGTCATTATAGGATTATATCTGCCACCAGCGTCAGACTTGTAGGTCCTGCACAATGCGGCTAAATTCGTAACTCAGTTCCCTAACTCTACGTTAATTTATGTGTGTGACTTTAATAAAGTACTAGATACACCCCACTCCCCTGGTTCAACTTTTACTGGAATTGAGCTGGCCTGACCTATGGAGGTAAATACCTGCCAGCTCAAGTGTTTTCCTGCCATTTAGCCCACCGAATCATGAATAGATCATGCCATGGGAAACACCAAAGCTTGTTCAATAGTAGTTGACGTCTCATATTTGCCTAGAGAAACCTCTGATAACTCACCGTTACTAGTGGAATTTGGGGATGGAACAATTGGTGTATTTACCCCTTCTGGCTTAAACTTATAGTGGCCCATGATCGCATACCTGATCAGTTACAGGTCTATTTAGATATCAATGTGCCATGTACTGCACTTCCTGGTACTTCCTTTTATGGGAAACTATCAGATATTTAAGGGGATTTATTAAATCTTTTTATTTCGTATATTAAGAGGGAATCCTCCTCCCTGGAAACAGAGTTGACGAACAAGTGTGCCCTGTTGGAGGTTGCGTACATTGTCAATCCTAGTGATGAGTCCAGAACTCAGTGGCTCTAGTTCGGTAGAAAATATTTACACATATTACTAGCTAAGGCCTGTAGGTCCCAATTCTTTAACAAACAGAGGTTCTATGAGTTGGGAAATCAATCCAGCAGCCTCTTAGCCCATTTGATACATCAAAATACTGCCTCCCAGCTATCTTGAGAGTTAAATCGGAAGACGACGAGATTCTTGCAGATACTGTGGCCATACGTGATAGATTTCAGCAATATTACTCTGATCTCTACCAACCCCAACTAAATACTCTGGTTCAAGAACTTGTGACATACCTACCAGAAGTCCCTTTCCCAACTTTGAGGAGCAGAGAGGAGTTGTCTGACACCTTAGCTGCTATGGCCAAGAGTAAATCGCCAGGCCAGGATGGCATACTGGTAGAGGTATATGCCCAGTACCAGAGTATATTACTTCCTGCTCTGCTGAAATGCTATGATGACGTATACTCGGCCCACACTCTGCTACACTCTCTGTATGACACTAATGTTATCCTTCTCCCCTTGCCAGATAAGGATCTGCTGGACTGTGGGTACTATAGACCCATCCCCCTCCTCAATATTGATTACAAACTGCTTATTAAAATATTAGCGAAAAGGTTAAATTATTTTATTCTGAACTTGATCCATCTAGATCAAACAGACTTTATGCCTGGTAAATACACCTCTGATGGATTTACTTAGACGGGTCCAAGCTGTGACTCAGATTGGAGCTGCTCTTAAGCAGGATTTGGTGATAGCCTCTCTTGATGCAACTGTTACCGCGGATAAACTCCCAGGTAGATTAGGTAACCCCAGTACAGGTGTAAAAGCAAATAAGACAGAGACGACACAGATTTGTCAGTAACTGCCAGAGATCTCCTGTTGGAAGACCACTGGTCGTTTATTTTATAGGGTATAAAACAAGAGTAGTAATCAATCATATTACGTAAATTAGGGATGGGTTATTGGCATACAAATAAAGGATTTTACATAATTTCTGGGAATTCTTCTCAAATTAAATTTAACTATGTTACACAATAGTTCTTATGTTACCTAACAAATTCTCCTCCAGTTTTGAGATGTTTTGTGTTCGGGGATCCCTTTATTAAGTGGATTACACTCCTCAATCAATCACCATGGGTAGCATTTTTCATTAATGGTGCATTGTCTCTGTACTTCTCCCTTCATAGAGGTACCTGTCAGGGTTGTCCACTGTCTATGCTTCTTTCTGCGCTGGCAGTAGAACCTCTCACTATTATTCTTAGGACAGACTAGATATATAAGGGGGTGACTATAGGTACTCGGAAAGAAAGAACGGCTCTCTATGTACCTCCTTCTATTTATGTCTGACCCATCTCAAACACTCCCCAGAGCTATGGCCTTAATTGATAAATTTGGTGTCTACTCGGACTTGCGTACTAATTTGACCAAATCGTCATATATGCTATTACTGAATGGATATTAGCTGATACCAGGTACTATATCTGGACTCCAGGTAATGAACACCTGTAAATATTTGGACATACATATTTTCAATGATCACCAAAACTTTCTTTAAATGTTTAAATGTTAGTTTAAATGTGCATCCACTCCTTTGTAATTTCTGGGCCAAATTTAAACTATGGTGGCTCTGCCTTTATTGGTTGCCGGGCGGATAAAACTTATTAAAATGGTAGTGCTACCCAAATGTGTGTAAATTTTAAAACACTCTGCTGTGTCAGTGCCACATAAGTTCTTCAAACAACTGGATTCCCTACTTATCCCCTTTATATGTGGGAGTTTGAGGTCCAAATTACGCCTCTCAACACTACAATACCCGAAGGGTTTGTGTGGGATGTCCCTTCCTGATTTCTTTCTGTATTATTTAGCAGCTCTGCCATCTGAAATCCTGGTTATAAGTAGATCCACTACCAGGCCTGGAGGTACATTTAGCACATTACTTGGACATATCTAATTTATGGCCGATTCAAGAGAGCCCCCACTTATATAGAGGTAGACTGCTACCTATTCATAGACTGGTAGGACAAGTCTGGCAGCAGGCTAAATGAGTAGCGATTTATACTGATATTCCTGCTGAGACCCCACTGTGGAATAAACCTGTTTAACTGAACTTTTTATCCTTCCTGGTGCTCAGAGTTGGCAGCAATTTGGAATTTTGTCCCTAGGAGATATATATATGATGAAGGCACATTTAAGCCTTTTGAATCCCTGCGTACAATGTATAATATCCCTCGAACTCAATTTTTTAGGTTTCTTCAAATTAGACACGCCATGTCTACTCAATACCCACAAACGATCTGACATATTTTTAATTACTCTCACTGGTATACTTAGATTCCAAGGTCCACAAAGTCTGATTTTGGGCTTATGTGATCATCTGATGCAAGTTAAGGTATTTCATTTGGAGGCACCAGCGTTGGGGAAATGGCGTACCCTCATTCCCAATGTTACTGCTGACACCTATTTAGAACTTCAGGAATCAGCACAATGTTTCCCCATTTGCTAATAATAAACTGATCCAGGTTTACATATTTCATCAAAACTATTTAACACCTGCTCGTTACATAAGATGAGACGATTACAACACCCAGGGTGTTTTGGATGTTCAGCCACTTACTCTGATTTTTGGCATATGATATGGGAATGTCCTATTGTCAAAGAATTTTGGAAAGAGGTCGTGGGTCTCCTGTCTGAAATATTGGACACACCTCTTTCATGTACTCCCGAGATACTCCTATTTGGAATACTTGATGAAGAAATATGGTTATATCATATTAGAATCTTATTGCAGAAATCACTATTCTTGGTTAGGAAAACTATATCCTTGAGCTGGATGGCTCCCCGTCCATTTTCTCCATCAATGTGGAGGAAATTAGTCAATTCTATTTTACCATATAACCAGATAGCATTTAAGGGAAGAGGTTGTCCCCAGAAATTTCAAAAGGTTTGGGGCTCATGGTGTAATTTTCCTTTAAACTTATACACTGCCACATCTTTTTGTGTAGTTCTTAGATCATTTACTGCCTAGACAGGGAAGACTGTCAGAAGTACCCATGAGATCTTTAACAAATTAGACCTCTGCGATATACTTGTAGATGTTACACACTATATTGTACTATTTGGTTGAGATTGCAATACATTATTGTCTCTTCCTCCTGTTTATACCCTCTACAGGTCATGCTGGATATTTTCATTTGGGACTCCCCTGCATGAACTTCCTCTCAGGATGACTGCTTATGACTATGACCACAGTATCAGCTTTGCAGCATTGTTTGTATTGTTAAAGTTTATTTTTTTTATACATTGTACAGCATATGGTTTGAGATCATTGTGATATCTACTCACTACTATTTCTTTGTATTGTATACCATGTTGTACAATTTTCAATAAAACAAGTTTAAAAAGAATAAAGTATATTACAAAGTTTATTTATGACACAAATACTGCCATAAAAGTTGTCTGAAAGTTTAGTTACACTTTAAGGACTAATCCATTTAGTCAGCCACCAATTGTGCAAGTTCTCCCACTTAAAAAGATGAGAGAGGCCTGTAATTGACATCATAGGTAGACCTCAACTATGAGAGACAAAATGAGAAAACAAATCCAGAAAATCACAGTGTCTGATTTTTAAAGAATTTATTTGCAAAATATGGTGGAAAATAAGTATTTGGTCAATAACAAAAGTTCATCTCAATACTTTGTTATATATCCTTTGTTGGCAATGACAGAGGTCAAACGTTTTCTGTAAGTCTTCACAATCTTGGTACACAATGTTGCTGGTATGTTGGCCCATTCCTCCATGCAGATCTCCTCTAGAACAGTGATGTTTTGGGGCTTTCACTGGGCAACACGGACAATGAACTTCCTCCAAAGATTTCTATGGGGTTGAGATCTAGAGACTGGCTAAGCCAATCCAGGACCTTGAAATGCTACTTACGAAGCCACTCATTCCTTGCCCTGGCAGTGTGCTTGGGATCATTGTCTTGCTGAAAGACCTAGCCACGTTCATCTTCAATGCCCTTGCTGATGGAAGGAGGTTTGCGCTCAAAGTCTCACGATACATGGCCCCATTCATTCTTTCATGTACAAGGATCAGTCGTTCTGGTCCCTTTGCAGATAAACAGCCCCAAAGCATGATATTGCTCCCACAGTTGATTTCTTCACACCAAGCTGCTTGCCTATTGCAGATTCAGTCTTCCCAGCCTGATGCAGATCTACAATTTCGTTTCTGGTGTCCTTCCACAGCTCTTTGGTCTTTACCATAGTGGAGTGTGACTGTTTGAGGTTGTGGACAGGTGTCTTTTATATTGATAACAATTTCAGGTGCCATTACTACAGGTAATGAGTGGAGGGCAGAGGAGCCTCTTAAAGAAGAAGTTACTGGTCTGTGAGAGTCAGAAATCTTGCTTGTTTGTAGATGATCAAATACTTATTTTCCACCATAATTTGCAAATAAATTCTTAAAAGTTCAGACAATGTGATTTTCTAGATATATTTTCTCATTTTGTCTCTCATAGTTGAGGTCTACCTATGATGTCAATTACAGGCCTCTCTCATCTTTTTAAGTGGGAGAACTTGCACAATTGGTGGTTGACTAAATACTTTTTTTCCCCACTGTAAAGACTATTTGTGGCAATTTGTCACATACAGTGGGCACTGTGAAAGACTTGTTACATGCATTAATAATAGGACATGATTGTCCTCTGTTCTGGGGAACCTGTAAAAATGGTCTGCACACTAACAGGCTATAGGAAGGCACTGATGTGCTTGATAATTTCCCTCTAGCTGTTGTGATAAGAGATGAAGTGGAGTCTCCAGATGCAAACCAGCCTTGCCAAACCACAACTTTTGGGACTGCTCAGTTGCAAGGTCCAACTCTAAAAACTGCATTAGAAAATATGACTGTTTTAAATGATGTCCTTTATTTGAAGTACATAACAATCTGTTATATTGGGTTACCAAAGTTAATAATGAAGTTGCACAACAATTGCTGGTTCCAGGGCCCTATAGATATGGCTATATTCTCATGTGTTAGGGGGACACTTAGCTACAGTGAAGACCAGGGAACGTATCTTTCAGAGGTTATAGGATGCAATAAAGAAATTGAAAACTACTGTAAATCAAGTCCTATCTGCCAATTAAATGCTCCTGTGGTTCATTTCAGAAACCCTTCGGTGACCCTACCTGTCATTAAGGTGTCATTAGATTGCCATGGATATAGTGTTATCATTAGTAAAGTCTGCCAAGGCGCAGCAATACATCTTGGTAGTTCTAGATTATGCTACCAGATATCCAGAGGCAATTCCTTTGAGAAACCCCTCAACTAAGTGCATTTCTAGAGAATTATTTCATATATGCACTAGGGTGGGCCTTCCCAAAAAAATCTTGACAGACGTACATCATTTATGTCTAAGGTGATGAAATAATTATGTAGAATACTGAAGATTAGGCAGCTGAGAATGTCTGTATACCATCCACAAACTGACAAACTTGTAGAGAGAGGTTTAATAAGATTTTGAAAGCAATGTTGAAAAAGTTTGTTGAAAGAGATGGTAAAGATTGCAATTGTTTGTTACCATATCTGTTTTTCTCAATCAAGGAAGAACCACAGGCCTCTACAGGGTTTTCCCCAATTGAGTTGCTATGTTGTGGGCACCCCCGTGGTCTGCTTGATGTGGGAATCTGAAGCCACCCCATACAAAAGTCGAATTGATCATATTGCACAAATGTAGGAAAGTATTTCCAAGGTGATGCCAATAGTGAAGGAACATTTAAAGAGGGCACAAGAAACTCAAAGAAAAGTATACCACCATTCTGCTAGAATTATGGAATTCAAGCCAGGTGACTGGGTTTTAATACTAGCACCAACTGTGGAGAGCAAGTTCTTGGCTAAGTGACAGGGACATTTTGAAGTGCATCAATTAGGCAAAAGAAAGTCAGCAGAAATATGTAATGCAAATTTGATTAAGCCTTGGAAAGAAAAAAAGAGTCACTGGAAGCACTAGTCTGTGAGTTTCATATGGTGACAGTTGCTGATACCTTATCTTGTTCACAAAAACAGGAGAGTAGGCATACCTCCCAACTTTAAAAGGACAGAATGTGCGGTGCACCATGGCATGCAGTCATAAGAAGACATGATTATCCTCTGTTCTGAGGAACCTATAAAAATGGTCTTCATACTAACAGGCTACAGGAAGGCACTGATGTGCCTGATAATGTGTGGGGCACCATGGCAAATTTAGCTCCAACCACTTCTACATTGACCTCGCCCATTTCCATAAACTTCTATTTATGCCCCCACAAAGTATAATGCCCCTACAGTTACCCTAACATGATATACCCCCACAGTATAAAGTTCTACTTCTGGAGCACCCACGGTTTAATGTCACCCTCCAATTGCCCCATAGTTTAATGTCCCCCTCCAGTTGCTCCGAGTTTAATGTACCTCTCCAGCTGCCCCCAGTTTAATGTACTCCTACAGTGTCCCAAATTTAATGTCTACCTCCAGTTGCCCCCATTTTAATGTCCCCTCCAGCTACCTCCCCCCGAATTTAATGTCTAATGCCCAGTTATTGAGGACTTTCTCTCTGCTGATTTTAGACGGATTCTGTGGTGGAGACTCCAACACTAGTGTGAATCCAGCCTTAGCTAAAATTACAGCTCTTTTACAACCAAAATAAATAACTTGATTAGGGGGCATATTGCTTTGAGCTTTAAATATAAAAATATAAATATAATGCACTTGACCACTTACTTGACTGTAGCTCTGAACAGTAGATCTCACTTGATTGCTGCGGCTTTGGAGCTGCAATGCTGATGTTTCATCCAATGCAAGGGTCTGGTTGCTATGGTAGCTTGATGAATACTGAAAAGAACCTTCTGATTTAGAATTTAGCTGTAGAGCACTCTGAGATAGGAGGCTGGGCCCTGAAATTAAAAAAAATTTGGAACGATCCTTGAAATCTCAAAAAAACATTGCTAAATAATTCAGCATATAGCATTTTATATATTTCATTTGAATCTACTGTGATTGTTAGACCTATTAACTGAAACTCACATTTAATTGCCCTAGCTTATACTTAACACTCAGCATATCCAATATGTATTTTCATTGTACATATATTTTTTCATAACATTAAGTGGGTACATTAGTTATATTGGTCATTTTGTTGTTTTTTGGTCTCTATTGACTTTGAAAGCTAACAACAAACTGTATAAAGATCAATTAAAGCATGGAACTTGGTTAAAAAAGCAGAATGAGAAAACTGGTCTCCCGAGGAAAAACCTAAGGAAGTCACAAAGCAATATTGACACAAATATAGTGATATTATCTATATACAGTACAGATCAAAAGTTTGGACACACCTTCTCATTCCAAGAGTTTTCTGTATTTTCATGACTATAAAAATTGTAGATTCACTCTGAAGGCATCAAAACTATGAATTAACACATGTGGAATTATATACTTAACCAAAAAGTGTGAAACAACTGAAAATATGTCTTATATTCTAGGTTCTTCAAAGTAGCCACCTTTTGCTTTGATTACTGCTTTGCACACTCTTGGCAGGGATTCGAGGGCCCACTTAATGGCTAAACACTCCCTTTCCACAATACTATAATTTTTCTCTGGTGGTGTAAGTTTCCTACTCAGATAGGTAACCGGGTGCTCTTCACCACCCACCATTTGGGACAATACTGCGCCTAACCCCACATCAGAGGCGTCAGTCTGAACTATAAACTTTTTCGTAAAGTCAGGTGTAATCAACACCGGCTGCTTGCAAAGCGCTGACTTCAACTCCTGAAAGGCCCCCTCAGCCTCTTCAGTCCACTTAACCATCACGGAGCTAGTTCCCCAGGTCAGGTCTGTCAGCGGGGCTGCAATAGTTGCAAAGTTAGGGATGAACCTACGATAGTACCCTACGATTCCCAAAAAAGCTCTCACCTGTTTTTTATTCAAGGGTCGGGGCCAACTTTGGATGGCCTCTACTTTATTAACCTGGGGTTTTATTACCCCTCGACCTATTATGTACCCCAGGTATTTGGCTTCTTCCAGACCCAAAGTACATTTTTTTGGGTTGGTGGTTAAACCAGCTGCCCGGAGGGGAATTTAGTACGGCCTGGACCTTTGGTAAGTGACTCTCCCAGTCCGTACTAAAGATGACAATGTCATCTAGGTAAGCTGAAGCATACCTTCGATGAGGCTTAAGGACTCTGTCCATCAACCTCTGGAACGTTGCTGTAGCCCCATGTAAACCAAACGGCATAGTCACATATTGGAACAGGCCGTCTGGGGTGACAAATGCCGTTTTTTCTCTGGCTTCCTTAGTGAGCGGCACCTGCCTGTACCCTTTGGTTAAGTCGAGGGTGGAGAAATATCTAGCATGTCCCAACCTCTCGATTAACTCATCGACTCTGGGCATTGGGTACGCATCAAATTTTGAAACTTCATTAAGCTTACGGAAATCATTGCAGAACCTGATGGTACTATCTGGTTTAGGAATCAAAACAATGGGGTTGGACCAGGCACTCTTGGACTCCTCAATGACCCCAAGTGCCAACATATCTTTGACCTCTTCAGATATGGCTTGTCTACAAGCTTCAGGTATCCGGTAAGGTTTTAGATTAACCCGTACCTGCAGCTCGGTGACAATGTCATGTTTTATCACATTAGTGCGTCCAGGTAACTCAGAAAACACATCATTATTTTTCTGTACAAACTCTTTTGATTCCTGCTTCTGTGCCTTAGATAGGGACTCTGATATTTGCACCTTAGGTGAAGCTTTAACAGGAGTCTTTACCCTTTCAGTAGTAACCTGGCCAGGTGTACCCACTACTGTCAATGTTTCCCTGTCCTTCCAGGGTTTTAGTAAATTTATATGGTATATTTGTTCGGGCTTTCTCTTGCCCGGCTGGTATATCTTATAGTTTACTTCTCCCATTCTCTCAACAATCTCATATGGCCCCTGCCACTTGACCAGAAACTTACTTTCTACGGTGGGGACCAATACCAACACCCGTTCACCTGGAGTAAAGGTCCTAAGTTTAGCCGTTCTGTTATAGACCCGGCTTTGAGCCCTTTGGGCCTACTCCATATGTTCCTTTACAATGGGCATTACTGCCGTAATTCTGTCCTGCATCAAAGTAATATGTTCAATTACACTCCTGTAAGGAGTCTGCTCCTGCTCCCAGGTTTCCCTAGCTATGTCTAGGAGACCTCGTGGGTGTCTGCCATACAACAACTCAAACGGAGAAAAACCTGTGGAGGACTGGGGCACCTCCCGGATTGCAAACATTAGACAGGGCAATAGGCAATCCCAATCTTTGCCATCCTTGCTAACCACCCTCTTTAACATGCCCTTAAGGGTTTTATTGAACCTCTCCACTAGGCCATCTGTCTGGGGGTGATACACCGAGGTTCCCAGGTGTTTGATTTTCAAAAGTTTACACATTTCTCTCATTACCTTGGACATAAAGGGAGTCCCTTGGTCAGTTAGGATCTCCTTGGGTATACCTGTCCGAGAAAACATCTCAAAAAGCTCCTTGGCAATTAGCTTAGCCGAAGTATGCCTTTAAGGCACGGCTTCAGGGTATCGGGTAGCATAATCTAACACCACTAGAATATACTGATGCCCCCTAGCAGACTTTATAACAGGTCCTACTAAGTCCATGGCTATCCTTTCAAAGGGTACCTCGATAATGGGTAGGGGTACCAAAGGACTCTTAAAATGTGACACAGGAGCGGTTAGTTGACACTCTGGGCAGGAGTTACAATATTCTTGAATGTGCTTATCAACCCCTGGCCAATAGAAACGCTCAAGAAGACGCTCTTTGGTCTTTCCGTACCCCAGGTGTCCTCCTAACACATGTTTATGGGCCAAATCTAGAGCTACTCTTTGATAGGGCCGGGGCACCACCAATTGTTCGACAATTTCTCCCCTCACCTGGTTTACCCTATACAGGAGGTCCTGATTCATAGATATATAGGGGAACTCCTTGTCAGCCCCCGGATACTGAGGTTCACCATTTATCACCTTGACATTTTCCCAAGCGTGAGACAGATTAGGGTCTCTAATTTCAGCAGTCCCAAATTTCTCACGGGTCACCTCAAGTTCAGGCATCTCGGGAACCTCCTCCTGGCCTTCAGAATCACCAGCTAACACAGACAGGGGAAATACACTACCATCTTGGGTCACCCCTACAGCTGGTGTTTCTCTGTCAGGATCAAAGGGTTCAGGGTTAACCTCAGGCAGGACATCACCAGTCTTACCATTTTTAGGACATGGCAAACCCTGCTTTTTCCACATAGCCCAAAACAACGGAAAATCCCTCCCTATGATCACGCTATGGAACAGGGACTTAACCACACCCACTTTGTGAGAGACGGTGCCAGAGGCAGTGTGTATGGTGACCTCTGCAATAGGGTACTCTCTAGTTTCCATATGTATACACAAGACCCCAACAGTTTGTTCACCGCATAGTGCAGGGTCGACCAGTTCATGTTGCACAAGGGTTACCAGGCTCCCAGAGTCCAGGAGAGCCAGTACAGCACGCTCAGCTATAGTCACCGTGCACATCTGTGGTTCTATTGCGGTTTTTGCGGTACAGGCAGGTTAAGCAAACAGGGAAATACGCCTAGAGCTGTTGCAGTCCATAGGCTCAGTCGTCAGGGGACAGTACGCAGCGACATGACTCCTGGCACCGCCAACATTTGAGACGATATGGGTCTCTATTTTGAGACCTGGGCCTAGAGTCCATAGTCCCTGCTGCTTGTTCCCCTTCTGAGCATCCTCCCCTCACGACTTTCCTCACCCCCGAAGTAAGTGGTACGGTCTTACCCGTCTTGGGGTTACCAGGTCTGGGAGACGACTGTCGTAGCTCATCAGTGGCTTGGTATCGTTCCACCAAACCTACCAGTTGATCAGCTGTGGTAGGTCCCGCTTGTCCGACCCAGAGCTGGATCTGAGGCGGCAGCGATCTGGTGTATTTGTCGAGTACCACCTTTTCCACTATTTGTGCTGGAGTGGCTTCCTCAGGCTGAAGCCACTTTTTCACGAGACTTATCAGGTCAAACATCTGAGATCGGGGTGGAAGACTCTCAGAGAAAGTCCAGTGGTGCACTCGCCCAGCACGTACATGCGTGTTTACTCCGAGACGTGCTAGGATCTCACCTTTCAGCTTGGAGTAGTCCTCAGCCTCCTGTTCAGACAGGTCATAGTAGGCCTTCTGAGGCTCTCCGGTGAGAAAGGGCGCCACAACATTAGCCCACTGATCCTTCGGCAACTTCTCCCGCTCAGCCACCGCTCAAAGACTTGAAGAAAGGCCTCCACGTCGTCTGAGGATGTTGGGAAGTCCAAACGGCGGCTCGAGCAGCGGTCTGTTCCCTCGAGGTCTCTCTGGCACCAGCACCTTCTCCTGCCGTCCTCTGGTCAATCAGGGCCCGGCTGAGCAGCGCCAGGGTTTGCTGCTGCTGTGCGAGGATCTGCCCCATCTGTTTTATAACTTCCTCCATGTTGGCGGTCTCCTTTTGAATCTCTCCTGCAGCCTTCACCCAGGACATAAAAATAGGTGTGTGTCTCTTTAAGACTGTTTAAAAAATTGGGCGTGCGCGCATCCGAAGCACCATATGTGAGGGAGGTAGCTCGGTAGCAGCCTAGGTACGGGCCCAAACAGTCAGAGACAGTGACACGAGAGCTTAGGTGTAACAGGTTTATTTAAAAAATAACAACAAAATGAATAAACCTTCCTTTCAGAAAAACAGGCAAAACAATATCAGCCTTAACATCAGGCACAAAAATAAATAAACTCCTGCTCGTCTGAGCGGCTACCTAAACAAAATAAGGCTTACTAACCTGTGTGGCTGTCTGCCAGCCACACCAGCAACCAGTTTGGCACACTAACAGTTTTTAGAAGATCAGGACAGATCCAGACTCCAGCTCTCACTCCCCAGGATCTGCACTCAAGTGCAGGCTCTGCAGGTCTATATGGGCCAGTAATGAGCCTCAAGACCCGCACCTGAGCTGGGGCTTACTCAGAAACCCGCGCTGGACCAGCCATATGACAAAACCCGGGGACTGACATACCATGACTCCAGCACTTGTCCTGTCACTTTCTCACAATGGAATTTGGTATAAGTCATTCTTTTTGTCCATGCATGAGGGTTATTGCTTAGTTTGTTAGATTGGGTATTTATATCCACCCTGATAGGTAAGCGTGAGGGTTATTGCTTAGTTTCTTAGATTGGGACTTTATATCCACCCTGATAGGTAAACGTGGATATCTATATTCCTGTTATAGTCTAGCCTATTTCTCTGCCCAGGTTCTAATTTATGTGCATGTGCGGTTTGTTAATCTACAACTGCACAGGTTTGTGCAGCTCTATTTGTCACTATAGTCTATTTGCAAGGTAATCGCGCAACACCTTGCATACAATTCCTCCACATGCACATAGGTTACTTTAAATCGCGTATTAATCGCAAATCTTGCATATTCGCAGCTGAATTAATATGGCGGAGGACGGCTTCCCACTTTTCCTGGTGTTGCGGATATTCTTGCCAGACATCCAGTGCATGTGCATCTATATTGAAGCGACTTCTCTGCATTATGTGTCAGGATTCTCTATCTGGCTGCTGCACCTTTTAATGTTACCAGGACAACCTGGGAAGCTTTTGCAGTTCCAGAGGCTTCTTTGTTTGGTTCAATTAACAGCTGAGGAGGCCTGTAAGGCCACACCCTCCTGACTCATGTGCGGATTATTAGTTTGCAGCTCAGTTTGGCTTGTGACTTTGCATTGACTACTCCTATACTGACCTCTGGCTGCATCCTTTTGATTCCACTCTGTCTAGAGATTTGGTTGTGGAGTTCCCGATTGGATTTGACTTTGGCTTGTTTTCTGAACCCGACTTTGTCTCATGATTGGTTTCTCATTGCCCTTTTCAGCTGCTGACCTGTGATTTGATAACCATTCTTAGATCTCTGCTCCTGTGAGTAAGTGTGTGGATTTGGTGTTTGGTTTCTGCAGCAGTGCGTCTATTTGTAGTACACTTATCTGTTTAGATGACAATTCCAGTCTTCAGATTCAGCTAAAGTCCATCTCTTCTTGTGAGGAGCTCTGGTGAAGGCGTCTGGGGTCGGTCTTGGCTCGCAGAGGTGTGTTACGTTTAAGTAGCATTTTCTAGTGCTTGCAGCTGTCAACCCATTTATGCTGCTGCTCTCCTAAAGACTGTACATTACTAACCTTGTTATTGTGGCCTTGGATCTGAATCCTAATGTTATGGGTAAGCTTTCAGGTGCTTTTTATATATTTATTATGGGTTGATTCTGCTCTGATTTACTAGTAGTGGGTTTAAAATCTGGTTAGTTGGACTACACACCCACAGACGCGACGAAACATGGGTTCGTGTCAACCAAGTGGGTTTTTATTGGAACTTAATACCTTTGTTATTTATTGATTTGGCTTTTTCATAGTGAGTTTTATTGGCACCTTTTTTTTTTCTATATAGTACTCTTATTTTGCTGGTTTTTCACAAATAGGCTATATGTTTTGGCTGCTAGTAAGGTACATATTATGCATTGTTGTCATGCCTCCTGTGTGTATTTTTAATGCTGCTTCTTTTCCCATATTCCCCAACTGGCTATTTATGTGGTATTGCCCTTGCTTGTGTTTTCCCTATTTATTTGTATTGTATGTCTTCATTAACTCTAACTAATAAATATGAAATACCAAAAAGGACAGATCCACCTACTATCTCTCCACATTGATTGTTCTTTCACCCTTCTTTAAGGCCTCCAGGAGATGAGCTGGAGATGAGGATGACAGTACCCCACTTTCCCCAGCAGCAAGAGTGGTAACTGGACCAGACCCCACATCTGTCACAATCGGATTATCCACCTCCATCTCAGTCAGCTTTACCAACCACACCAACCTTCATAAATTCACTCACTTCCTTAGCTGTTAATGATAATACTTTTGCACCACTCACAACACCCTCACCAGTAACCACAAATTCACTTGAACTCCCATTTGAACCAATATTAACATTAACATCAACATCTGAAACTGGATTATCAGCAAAGCCAAAATAGAAAAAAGTACTTTTCCATTAGGTTTTGCAAAGTTCTGGACAGGAGGAGTGTGGCCCACAGTCCCCCGGCAACACCCACATAATGTCACTGCTGCACAATTAGCTCATTAGCCACACCAGCGCCTGGAGTCACTGAGGGAATTGCAATTACTTTACCTCTGGCACTGGGATACTACCCTCTCCCTCCGGGCAATGAGCCAGAGCACTGGAACTTAATGGAATGTCTGCCAAAGAGCCACTCATATTGTCTGGGCTCTCAGCCAATGCCTTCCCTACTCCATAGCTGCAAACAGAGATTGAGCCCATCTCTAAATTGATTTTATTTGCAATCTCCCCACACCCATGCGTAGAGTCCACTGCAGGACCTGGACTGGGCATTGGGGCCTGCACAGAGAAACAACCCCACAGCTGGCCCAGGGGGCACAGAGAGCGTGCTATAGACAAAACTTCCCAGTACTTTTGGCTTGATCTTCTTTCTGCTATCTCTAGAGTCTCCTCTGAGATCATCACCAAAGTAAAAGTTCTTGACGTACACTAGGAATTACAGCTGTTTAATTTTAACACCATGCCTTGGCTGTTGCTGTCCATCCATGAGTCAGCAGAACTGCAGATAGGAGTCATTGCTGCTTGTCTTGCATGGGGGTTGTTGTACAAAGCCTTATTGTTGGATCCTGCCGTTGATCATCATCTATATTCTCCACATCATCCATCCGTCTCAGTCCCATCATCTTTCTTTCCCTCTCATTAGCCATTTCTCTGAACCAGTACTCATTTAGAAGTTTCTCTTTAAAGGGACTGCTCATCTCCCAAATAGCTGCTTTTCTTTCCTCCAAGGTCTAAATTTCAGACTTAAGCCTGTTAACCTCTACAAGGATTTCTGATTTTGTCCATCTTGAAGGCACATTAGCCCTGGCTCAGATACTGCACAGTAATTACCATAGCTTCCTCACGGTCTTACTCGCTGAGACTGACCTTACCTCCATGAGCTCAGTTTTCCACCACCTTTCTGCTGGGAGCACCCAGCTTTCCTCTATCAGTTCCAGAAGGATCGCTACTGTTTGTGCTGATAGGTCTCTTCTCCATGCTGGAAGCCTTGTGACTACTTCAAGTCTCTATAGGCTCGGGTGGAGTAGGAGTCACATTGCTACGACTCCTTGAGGAACGACTCACCCCTCAAATTCCCCAATGTGCATGCTGGTTTCTGGCTTCTCCTACTCCCTGTTGGCTCCTGGAAGAGGAGCCTGGGTCTTGTCTCCCTTGCCAGTGTCTGGAAATTCACTCCCTCTCTGTGGAGCAATTGGAGCAACTCCAAGGTAGAGAAATGTTCATACCTTAGCAGGACCACACCCAAAGTTAATTGGAGCTGCACTCACTATTCTGCTGGAGTCACTGTGTGCATGCCCTGTACCTCATGATGACCCATCCAGCACACAGCACCATTTACTTAGAAAATGAGGTCCTTTGTATTGTAGTACCCTTTACATTGGTTGACACAGGGATTCAACAATGTAGCAACAAGGTTTGTGCAGGCTTACATAATCTCTGTTTGCCATACCCAAGTAAAACAGTTAAGGTACCTACCTGACACATTCTGTGACTGTCTTACTTGTTTCAGAGACTGCAAGTGGACTTCATCTAACTGGTACAGTTGGATTCACAAACATCATAAAACGAAGACACACAAAATATTGGTAGTCTACACCATCAAAATAGATTCACAGACACAAAATATTGGTAGTACAGTTGGGCCAATATGAGTATGTGAATTGATCTCTTTTCAGGATAGTTATAACCATGGCCTGTGACTACAGCCACAAGAAAAAGCATGGTTTAGAAACTATCATGAGGTAGTATGTAAAATATGTACTAAATTAGTTGAGTGAAAGGAAAATGAATTTCACTATAGAAGTCCTGAATAACATCTTGCAGGATTTAGTCATTGTTTGAGTATTCCCTACACCATGGCACCCCTAGAATAATGGCAAGGTGGAAAGGCTTAATGGGACCCTTAAGTTAAAAACTCAGAAGGCTACAAAAGAGATTGGATAGAATGTTCACCCCTGGCCCTTTATTTTGTGTGCACTACCCCCAACAGAAAGTCCACATTAATTCCATGTCAGATACTGTTCAGGACACCTTCCCAGAACAAGCTTGCATCTTCCTTAACAGATGCAATCATTCCATGGGCGTTTATCCATTTATCCTGGGGTTTTTGCAAACCAAATTAGCAAATGCTCATAAGAGTTTTCTCCCATCCCTGATCCAGATTCAAAAGAAGCAGCACATGCTCTGCACCCAGGAGAGTGGAAACAAGAGAGTCTGAAGCCTAGGTTTGATGGTCTGTACCAAGAGCAACTTACCACATCCATGTCAGTGAAGCTGCAGGGCAAAACCACCTGGGCCAATGCTAGTCATTGTGAAAAGGTCTTTAATCCCAAAGCAAAAGATACTTTTTTTTTTTTTTTTTTTTTACGGTCCTTTGAAGTACCTGGCAGAGACGCTGAATGAATTTCTGACTAATGACTGGGATAAAAAGTCTGTAAGACAATATAAAGAATAAAAGGGCTTAAAAACTCTTGGCTTGATTTTAACCCCTTAAGAACACAGCCCAAAAGTGCTTTAAGGACCAGGACTTGTTTTCCAAAACTGACATGTGTCACTTTATGTGGCAAGAACTTTGAGACGCTTTAACTTACACAAGTGATTTTGAGACTGATTTCTCATAACACATTGTACTTCATGTTAGTGGTAAACACTAATCAATATTTTTGTATTTATTTATAAAAAAAAAAAAAAAAAAGGATATTTGATGGAAATTTGGAAAAAAATAAACTTTCAAAATGTGAAATTCTCTGCTTTTCAGACAGTCACACCACCCAAATACATTAATAAATATTATCTACCATATCTCTGCTTTATATTGGCATAATCTTTTAATCGTACTTTAATTTATTTTGGATGTTAGAAGGCTTACAAGTGTAACAGCGATTTTACAGATTTCCAAGAAAATTTCTCAAACTAATTTTTTAGGGACCACTATAGTTCTGAAGGGGATTATAAAGGCCTATATATTAGAAACCCCCCATAAATCACCCCATTTTCAAAACTGCACCCTTGAAATAATTTAAAACAGCATTTGGGAAGTTTGTTAACCCTTTAAGCATTTCACAAGAATTAAAACGATATTGAGGTGAAATTTAGACATTTCATTTTTTCCACCAATCCATTCATTTAGCCCTAAAATTAACACATTCACAAAGGGTTAAAGGAGAAAATGCATCTCACAGTTTATTATACAATTTCTCCAGACCACAGAAATACTCCACATGTAGGTGTAAACTGATGTTTGGGCATTTGGCAGTAAACAGAAGGGAAGGAGCGACACTGGACGTTTGAAAAGCAGATTTTGCTGGAATAGTTTTCAGGTGCCATGTAGCATTTGCAAAGCCCCTAGAGTACCAAAACAATGGAAACCCCCTAAAAGTGACCCCATTTTGGAAACTACACCCCTCACAGAATTCATCAAGAGGTATAGTGAGCATTTTGACCTCACAGCTGTTTCACAGATTTTACTAACATTGGGATGTATAAATGAAAAATTACAACGTCACTTTATCCCCAAAGTTTTCATTTTCACAAGTTTTCATTTTGACCCTACAGCTGTTTCAAAGATTTTATTAAAACATTGGGGCATGAAAATGAAAAATTACTTTTTCCAATAAACCGTCAATTTAGCCCCAAATTTTTCATTTTCACAAGAGGATAAAAGGAGAAAAAGCTCCCCAAAGTTAATTACACAATTTCTCCTGAACACAGAAATTCCCCATATGTGGTTGTAATCTGCTGTTTGGGTACATGGTGGAGCTCAGAATGGAAAGAGCGCTGTTTAGCTTTTGGAGGGCAGATTTTGCTGGAATAGTTTTTGGGTGCTATGTCGCATTTGCAGAGCCCCTAAAGAACCAATACAATGGAAACCCCTCTAAAGTGACCCCATTTTAGAAACTACACCCCTCAAGGTATGTATCAAGGGGTATTATCATTTTGACCCTAAAAATGCTTCCCAAAAATTAAAGTACAAAGTGAAAATTGAAGTTTTTGAAGAAATATCCAATTTCAGAATACGTTGCGGCCACTTTGTCGCATCAAAGACATGCACTCCTAAAACTATTAAGTGGGCTATCCCGGGGGAAAAAAATATATATATGTGGGTGTAAACTGCTGCTTGGGCACACAGCAGGGCTCAGAAGGGAAGGAGCACTGTGTTTTTTTTAGCTTTTGGAGTTTAGATTTAGAGGGACTTTCTGGACGCCATAATGTTTTTGCAGAGCCCTGGAGGTGCCAGTAAACTTTAATTCCCCAAGAAGTGACCCCATTTTGTAGGGGCAATTTTAGGGTCTCTGCAAAGGTGACATGGTGTCCAAAAACCAACAATCTAAATCTGTGCTCCCAAAGTACATAGTGCGCCTTCACATTTGCACCCTGCTGTGTGCCCAAATGGCAGTTTATGCCCACATGTATGACACTGGTGTACCCAGGATAACATACTTAATGCCATATGTGGGTATAAACTGCTGTTTGGGCACAGCCGGGCACAAAAGGGCAAGAGCGCTCTTTTGCTTTTTAGAGCACAGTTTGGTTTTTGGACACCATGTCACTTTTGCAGAGCCCAAAAATTGCCAGTAAAGTGGAATCCACAGACATGTCACCCCATTTTGGAAACTACACCCTTCAAGGGATTTATCAAGTGGTGTAGCGAGCATTATTAACCCTTAAGTGTTGCATTCTTTTAATTTCCAGAAATGAATGTGCAGATGATAATGAAAAGTTAAAAATAACATTTTTCCAGAGATACGCCATTTCAGTGCCCGATATGTTGTGCCCAGCTTATGTCTGCAGAGACACACACTCCAAAAACTGCTAAGCGGGGTTCCCGGGCACAACAGCTTTTGGAGCGTTCATCTCTGATACAAGCCGGGCACAACATATTACACACTGAAATGACGTATTCCTGGAAAAATTGTCATTTTCACCTTTCACAATCAGCTGCGTATTCATTTATGCATAATAAATTATAGCAACACTTGGGGGTTAAAAATGTTCATTGTACCCCTGGATAAATTCCTTCAGGAGTGTAGTTTCTAAAATGGGGTCACATGTCAGTGGATTCCACTTTACTGGCGTTTCAGCTCTGCAAAAGTGCAATGGCGTCCAAAAACCAAACCGTCCAAGCCTGTGCTCCAAAAACCAAATAGCGCTACTTCATTCTGTGCCCAGCTATGTCCATACAGCAGTTTATACCTACATATGACATTAAGTACGTTACCCTGGGTGCACCAGTGTCATACATGTGGGCATAAACTGCAGTTTGGGCACACAGCAGGGTGAAGAAGAGAAGGAGCGCTATGCGGCTTTTGGAGTGCAGATTCAGAAGTTTGGGATCTGGGTGCCATGTCATGTTTGCAGAGCCTGTAAGGTACCATAACAGTGGATTCCCCAAAGGAGTGACCCCATTTTGAAAACTGCACCCCTCAAAGAATTTATCAAGGGGTGTAGTGAGCATTAGTATTCCAGACGTGACTGCACAGCGGATGGTGAAAAGTGAATAGGTAAGCTGTGCGGAGTGCATTGGGAACACCAAATTCCATACTATTTCCCCTATTATTGGGGAGGTCACTCTAGGGGTCACTTCTGGTTTATTTTCCCTCATAAGCTCTAAATCTGGTTTGTCCCCTGATATACACTCGCACAGCTTATACATTCCCTTCCTGCCGCAGCCAGTTATGTTCTAATGATTTGGCGATTTTTTTGGGTTTTTGTCTTCACATTGTACAAGCTATATTTTCTTTCTCTGGTGATGTAGCCATATGAGGGCTTGTTGTTTGCGGGGTGAGATGTATTTTGTAATGACATCACCTTTGGGCGCCTATAACTTATTGAATACATTTTATTAACTTTTTGGTGGATTAAAAAAAAAAAAACAATCGATTCTGGCACTGCATTTTACCTTTTAAATTTTTCGCCATGCAGCATAAAGCATAAGTAACATGTTACCTTTATTCTACGGGTCGGTATGATTACGGCGATACCTAATTTATATTGTTTTTTTATGTGATACTAATTTTGCAGAACAAAAACCCATTTGGGGACATAAATTAATTGTTTTTGCATCGCCATCTTCTGAGATGCTTAACATTTTTATTTTGCGGTTTAATGAGTTGGTTGAGGGCTTACTTTTTGCGGGACAACCTGTGCTTTTTATTGGTACTGTTTTGGTGTACATATGACTTTTTGATCACTTTTTAAGACATATTTTGTAAGGTGAGATGGAGAAAAATCATTACTTTTGGCGGGGTTTTTTTTTTTTCGGACGTTCACAGTGTATGTTAAATATTGTTTCAGTTTTATTGTACAGGTTGTTATGGACGCGACGATACCAAATATACATTGTTTTTATTAATTTTTAGGGTTTTTTTATATAATTCATTTTATATAGGAAAAGGGAATTTTTGGAGCTTTATTTTTAAATTTTTTTTTCAAACACTTTATTTACAGGAAGTTAGCGTTATGCAGACGCATAGCCTAACTTCCGGAGGTCTCGGCAGGATCAACCAGGTAGCGGGGGCTCGAGGCAGCATAGGGTCACTGGGCAGACCCCGGGCTGCAGATTATAGACATCGGCACCCCCTGATCTCACGGGGGGTGCCGAGGGGAGCGGCAACATGGCCGAACCCCCTTGGATGCCGTGGTCATGTTTGACCGCGGCATCCAAGGGGTTAAAACCTCCGATCGGAACTCAGTTCCGACCGGGGGGTATGGAGTAGGGTGTTAGCTGAGATAGTGTATCTGTGTATCAAAGTTTTGTACGGCCATGGCCAAGTTCGTTCTGTAGTTCACCACCATCCAATTTCACCAGGAGTAAAGATCTATGCAAAGTACAAAGCGCGCAGGATGTAATAGTACGTCCAATGTCGTTAAGGGGTTAAGTAACTATTGGATATTCACTCATAGCCGCAAGGCTAAAAATACCAAAGGTACATTATGGTATTTTATGGATTCCGCTCTACTGATGCCTTTGGTAAATATTTTGACGAATTGGTTACAATATGTCTGAGATTAGGTATGAGGGTTTTTTTGCCCCTTGGGGGTTAGAAGCACCTGTACATTCGTTAGGTTAACTTCAGCTACATTCATTGTACCTTATGATGTAGTTGATGTGAGTGTTATCCCTAAACATACCATTTTTCGGAGAGCTGCTGATAATCATCATAGCTACTAAATGGTAGGTCACCTTTTCATGGCAACTCTGCAACACCTTCTGAAAATTATATTATTTTGTACCCCTTAAATCATCTATACAAATTTTTTTATCTGTGTATCAAAGTTTTGTACGGCCATGGCCAAGTTTGTTCTGTAGTTCACCACCATCCCATTTCACCAGGAGTAAAGATCTATGCAAGTCTCCCTGTGGGGCACTAAACTCCTCTGATAGTAGGTAATGTCTGTACATATAAAAAGGAGGGAAATTGCTAAGTCATGTATGAACTTTGTGTGTCCATTTTGTACACAGCCTCCATTTTGTATTTCAGCAAAATATTTATTAATATATATATATATATATATATATATATATATATATATATATATATACAGTCATATGAAAAAGTTTGGGCACCCCTATTAATCTTAATCATTTTTAGTTCTAAATATTTGGGTGTTTGCAACAGCCATTTCAATTTGATATATCTAATAACTGATGGACACAGTAATATTTCAGGATTGAAATGAGGTTTATTGTACTAACAGAAAATGTGCAATATGCATTAAACCAAAATTTGACCGGTGCAAAAATTTGGGTACCCTTATCATTTTATTGATTTGAATACTCCTAACTACTTTTTACTGACTTACTGAAGCACAAAATTGGTTTTGTATCCTCACTGAGCTTTGAACTTCATAGCCAGGTGTATCCGATCATGAGAAAAGGTATTTAAGGTGGCCAATTGCAAGTTGTTCTCCTATTTGAATCTCCTCTGAAGAGTGGCATCATGGGCTCCTCAAAACAACTCTCAAATGATCTGAAAACAAAGATTGTTCAACATAGTTGTTCAGGGGAAGGATACAAAAAGTTGTCTCAGAGATTTAACCTGTCAGTTTCCACTGTGAGGAACATAGTAAGGAAATGGAAGACCACAGGGACAGTTCTTGTTAAGCCCAGAAGTGGCAGGCCAAGAAAAATATCAGAAAGGCAGAGAAGAAGAATGGTGAGAACAGTCAAGGACAATCCACAGACCACCTCCAAAGAGCTGCAGCATCATCTTGCTGCAGATGGTGTCACTGTGCATCGGTCAACAATACAGCACACTTTGCACAAGGAGAAGCTGTATGGGAGAGTGATGCGAAAGAAGCCGTTTCTGAAAGCACGCCACAAAGAGTCGCCTGAGGTATGCAAAAGCACATTTGGACAAGCCAGCTTCATTTTGGAAGAAGGTCCTGTGGACTGATGAAACAAAGATTGAGGTGTTTGGTCATCCAAAAAGGCGTTATGCATGGCGTCAAAAAAACACAGCATTCCAAGAAAAACACTTGCTACCCACTGTAAAATTTGGTGGAGGTTCCATCATGCTTTGGGGCTGTGTGGCCAATGCCGGCACCGGGAATCTTGTTAAAGTTGAGGGTCGCATGGATTCAACTCAGTATCAGCAGATTCTTGAGAATAATGTACAAGAATCAGTGACGAATTTGAAGTTACGCCAGGGATGGATATTTCAGCAAGACAATGATCCAAAACACAGCTCCAAATCTACTCAGGCATTCATGCAGAGGAACAATTACAATGTTCTGGAATGGCCATCCCAGTCCCCAGACCTGAATATCATTGAACATCTGTGGGATAATTTGAAGCGGGCTGTCCATGCTCGGCGACCATCAAACTTAACTGAACTGGAATTGTTTTGTAAAGAGGAATGGTCAAAAATACCTTCATCCAGGATCCAGGAACTGATTAAAAGCTACAGGAAGTGACTAGAGGCTGTTATTTTTGCAAAAGGAGGATCTACTAAATATTAATGTCACTTTTCTGTTGAGGTGCCCATACTTTTGCACCGGTCAAATTTTGGTTTAATGCATATTGCACATTTTCTGTTAGTACAATAAACCTCATTTCAATCCTGAAATATTACTGTGTCCATCAGTTATTAGATATATCAAATTGAAATGGCTGTTGCAAACACCCAAATATTTAGAACTAAAAATGATTAAGATTAATAGGGGTGCCCAAACTTTTTCATATGACTGTATATATATATATATATATATATATATATATATATATATATATATATATATATATAGAATACGGTCTGTATTTTGAGCAATCAAAACTTCTACATATTGTGCCTTCACAGAGAAGGTGCGATTTATTGTTTGGAATGTTTTCTCACAAATTTTGATAAGTTTTGTGTTGGAGATTAGCTAGCCAGCCATCTTCGCTTTTCTAATTATAACTGCTTGAGATGGCTTTTAATAAAACAGAATCTCATAGATTTGTGTTTTAACCTTCTCGTCGGTATACTGTATAATACTAATTTGATCCTGCAGATGAACTACTACTTGAGTCTCAACAAAAGAGTGGAGAATGTGCCCTAACAGTACTTACACTTTAATAGGTAACTAACTTAGGGTAGTTCAGATTGTGGTTTGACCACTGTAGGGAAGGTAGATCGGTAGAAGCAAAGGTGCGGACCCAACCAGTCAGAGACAGGGACACAAAGCTCTGGTGCAAATAGGTTTATTTAAAAAAAAAAAAAAGCTAAATAAATAAATAAACAAACCTTCACGTCAGGTACAAAAACTGAGCAAAATAAAATACAGCCTTAACTTCAGGAAAAAGGCAAAGCAAAATTTCTGCTCGTCCAAGCACTATTACAAAATGCTGCTAACTACTGTATACGTGTGGCTTACTTCCGGCCACACGGACAAACAGCAGAGTTAGATCTCACCAGACTCAGTACACCAGGACAGACCCAGACACCTTCTCTCACTCCCAGGCTCTGCCCTGAAGTGCAGGCTCTGTAGGCCTCTATGGGCCAGTAACGAGTCTGGGACCTACACCTGGGGCTGAAGCCTACTCAACACCCGCCCTGGACCACACATAAGTCAGAAATCTGGGGCTGATATAGCGGGACTCCAGCACTCTGCCTGTCAACTTCTCACACCACCCATTTAGCAGAAAAAATGCACTAAAACATATTTGCACTTAAAACTCCTATTCAATCTTACATTCACACACAAAATACTCACTATTTTACCATGCAATACTGTAAAACAGATGAACATTTGAAAAGATTTTTTTCAAATATATAAAAAAATGTTTCAAATCACCCCTATTTTTCTAAATCTCATATAAAAGTAAATGAACAAAGATAAATTCGGTATCTCCATATCTCAATATTTATTCCATTCACTGAACACTGTAACAGGAAGGCAAATCAAAATGGCTGATTTTTTTTGGGTTTTTTTTAACAAAACACCACGCATTCTCTAAAATGACCATAAAAATTGAATCTTGCCTTGCAAAACCAGACCCTTACTCAATTTTGTACAGGACTGTAAAAAAGTTATTGGTGTCATAATTTGACAATGCAATGAAATTTTAGATTGGTTTTATTTTAATATAAACAAATAATAAAATATATATAAATGAAAAACTTGGCATTGCTATGATATGCAATGTATCAATTTCACCGAACAGTGAGCACCATTAAAACAAAACCGGAAAGAAAATAGGCCATCCAATTCTCATGAACATCATCCATAATAGTAAATGCCATTAGGATATACAATTTGTCTTACAAAAATCAGACATCATACAATTCTGTCAATGGGAAAAAAAAAAAAAAAAGTTATAGCATTTGAAAGTTATACGAAAACACAAAAATGAAAACCTGAACCGGTTAAGATTTCACAAGCTTTCAGGTGCTCAGATACTAACTGATGAGCTTAAACTTAAAAGAAGAGATGTATGTCACACCGCTATATGGTGGTTGCTCAAGTAGGGATCCACCCCGTCTGCAATATGTGTAAACAAACTTGGCACTCCCAGAGTTTAGAAATGCAAATTTAAGTGGTTTATTATATACAATCCAAGATAAATACATATGATGATTTGGTATACCATGCAGTCTTCATCAGATACTGTTAAAGCACAAGGTACAGTACATGAATTTATTCATATACAGTGCCTTGCGAAAGTATTCGGCCCCCTTGAACTTTTCAATCTTTTGCCACATTTCAGGCTTCAAACATAAGGATATAAAATTTAAATTTTTTGGTGAAGAATCAACAACAAGTGGGACACAATTGTGAAGTGGAATGAAATTTATTGGATATTTTAAACTTTTGTAAAAAACTGAAAAGTGGGGTGTGCCAAATTATTCGGCCTCCTTAAGTTAATACTTTGTAGTGCCACTTTTTGCTGTGATTACAGCTGCAAGTCACTTGGGGTATGTCTCTATCAGTTTTGCACATCGAGAGACTGAAACTCTTGCCCATTCTTCCTTGGAAAACAGCTCGAGCTCAGTGAGGTTGGATGGAGAGCGTTTGTGAACAGCAGTTTTCAGCTCTTTCCACAGATTCTCGATTGGATTCAGGTCTGGACTTTGACTTGGCCATTCTAACACCTGGATACGTTTATTTGTAGATTTTGCTTTATGTTTGGGATCATTGTCTTGTTGGAAGATAAATCTCCGTCCCAGTCTCAGGTCTTTTGCAGTTCATCCAGAGTGATCATGGGCCCCTTGGCTGCATCTCTGATCAGTCTTCTCCTTGTTTGAGATGGAAGTTTAGAGGGACGGCCGGGTCTTGGTAGATTTGCAGTGGTCTGATACTCCTTCCATTTCAATATGATGACTTGCACAGTGCTCCTTGGGATATTAAAAGTTTGAGAAATCTTTTTGTATCCAAATCCGGCTTTAAACTTCTCCACAACAGCATCACGGACCTGCCTGGTGTGTTCCTTGGTCTTCATGATGCTCTCTGCACTTTAAACAGAACCCTGAGACTATCACAGAGCAGGTGCATTTATACGGAGACTTGACTACACCCAGTTGGATTATATTTATCATCATCAGTCATTTAGGACAACATTGGATCATTCAGAGATCCTCACTGAACTTCTGGAGTGAGTTTGCTGCACTGAAAGTGAAGGAGCCGAATAATATTGCACGCCCCACTTTTCAGTTTTTTATTTTTTACAAAAGTTTAAAATAACCAATAAATTTCGTTCCACTTCACAATTGTGTCCCACTTGTTGATTCTTCACCAAAAAATTAAAATTTTATATCCTTATGTTTGAAGCCTGAAATGTGGCAAAAGGTTGAAAAGTTCAAGGGGGCCGAATACTTTCGCAAGGCACTGTATGTAAACTAACAATCCAAAGTTATATAATATGGCAAAAAGAGGTAAGAGATATATAGAAAAGGTACTAGCAGGTCCATTATGGTGTTAATTGAATAGCTCATTATACATATGATCAAGGTTCCAAAGAAACTATGCATATAATTAAGGAAGTAAAATGCAAGAGTATCACACAAGCTCATATAAAGTGCATAAAACAAGATGTGCTGTACAAGTCATAACAAAGCTCATATATAACAACTAAGCCAAGCAGAGTTAAGGCTTGGTCCAAGGTCTAAAAAGAGGCTGGTAGAAAAGTGAATAATGAGAAAATGATCAGCTTAATGGATTGCAGGAGTTGTAAGAATGCATGTAGGAAACAGCGTGCAGGCCATAATGAGATGGATCTGCTCCATGTGGCTTTTGGTATGTTTATATATCTATCAACATGCGTGCCGGATCATGTGATGTCACTATGTGGTGCCCTGCAGTGGTGGAATAGTGGAGAGAGTTTGGCATCATATAGTGCACCGGAATTCAAGAGGAAAGTCAGTACATATGCACAGTGGCGCATTTGCAATAGAGTTATCGGGATTGGAAAGAGGATGTGCTATAGGGAAGACAAGGTATTCTAGTAAGGGGAAATGAAGATGGAGAGGCTGATTGTTGAATGTGCTAAGGTGGAGGATGAGAAAGGCAGTGACTGTATGAATGTACTGTGATAGGATGAGGACCAAAGAAAGTGCAAAAGTAAAATAAAGATGAATAGAAAAAATAAATAAATAAATAAATTTTTATATATATATATATATATATATATATATATATATATATATATATATAAAGAGAAATAGAAAAATAAGGGGGGTGAAATGTACAATTACAGAAGAGATGATCCAGAAAGGATACCGAAACAAAAATCTGGAAATGCAGACCCGGATCAGGTTATTGCATCTGGAAGAAATGGAAACAAAGTATAAATAAATAAGCATAGTAATAATAAATATGCATAGTGAATAATATCTCAGTTAGTTGGAAGGTGACTTAAACTTCAAAGGAAACTTTGTATCTCATACTCTCGGTTCAAGCCATTGGGTGTCAGGAAGTTGAGTTTATGAATCCAATAAACTTGTCTCTAGGATTTTAATCCTAACACCAATTCTACTAGGATTCTGAATGTGATCCAGCACTTGGAATCTTAGTTCTGTTACCATGTGACCATACTGGTGGAATTGATCTGGTACGGGAAGTAGCTTCTTGCAATAGATATTTGAGTTATGCTGAGATATGCAGTCTCATACAATCATATGAAAAAGTTTGGGCACCCCTATTAATCTTAATTATTTTTAGTTCTAAATATTTGGGTGTTTGCAACAGCCATTTCAATTTGATATATCTAATAACTGATGGACACAGTAATATTTCAGGATTGAAATGAGGTTTATTCTACTAACAGAAAATGTGCAATATGCATTAAACCAAAATTTGACCGCTGCAAAAGTATGGGCACCTCAACAGAAAAGTGACATTAATATTTAGTAGATCCTCCTTTTGCAAAAATAACAGCCTCTAGTCGCTTCCTGTAGCTTTTAATCAGTTCCTGGATCCTGGATGAAGGTATTTTTGACCATTCCTCTTTACAAAACAATTCCAGTTCAGTTAAGTTTGATGGTCGCCGAGCATGGACAGCCCGCTTCAAATTATCCCACAGATGTTCAATGATATTCAGGTCTGGGGACTGGGATGGCCATTCCAGAACATTGTAATTGTTCCTCTGCATGAATGCCTGAGTAGATTTGGAGCGGTGTTTTGGATCATTGTCTTGCTGAAATATCCATCCCTGGCGTAACTTCAAATTCGTCACTGATTCTTGTACATTATTCTCAAGAATCTGCTGATACTGAGTTGAATCCATGCGACCCTCAACTTTAACAAGATTCCCGGTGCCGGCATTGGCCACACAGCCCCAAAGCATGATGGAACCTCCACCAAATTTTACAGTGGGTAGCAAGTGTTTTTCTTGGAATGCTGTGTTTTTTTGACGCCATGCATAACGCCTTTTTGTATGACCAAACAACTCAATCTTTGTTTCATCAGTCCACAGGACCTTCTTCCAAAATGAAGCTGGCTTGTCCAAATGTGCTTTTGCATACCTCAGGCGACTCTTTGTGGCGTGCTTTCAGAAACGGCTTCTTTCGCATCACTCTCCCATACAGCTTCTCCTTGTGCAAAGTGTGCTGTATTGTTGACCGATGCACAGTGACACCATCTGCAGCAAGATGATGCTGCAGCTCTTTGGAGGTGGTCTGTGGATTGTTCTTGACTGTTCTCACCATTCTTCTTCTCTGCCTTTCTGATATTTTTCTTGGCCTACCACTTCTGGGCTTAACAAGAACTGTCCCTGTGGTCTCCCATTTCCTTACTATGTTCCTCACAGTGGAAACTGACAGGTTAAATCTCTGAGACAACTTTTTGTATCCTTCCCCTGAACAACTATGTTGAACAATCTTTGTTTTCAGATCATTTGAGAGTTGTTTTGAGGAGCCCATGATGCCACTCTTCAGAGGAGATTCAAATAGGAGAACAACTTGCAATTGGCCACCTTAAATACCTTTTCTCATGATTGGATACACCTGGCTATGAAGTTCAAAGCTCAGTGAGGTTACAAAACCAATTTTGTGCTTCAGTAAGTCAGTAAAAAGTAGTTAGGAGTATTCAAATCAATAAAATGAGAAGGGTACCCAAATTTTTGCACCGGTCAAATTTTGGTTTAATGCATATTGCACATTTTCTGTTAGTACAATAAACCTCATTTCAATCCTGAAATATTACTGTGTCCATCAGTTATTAGATATATCAAATTGAAATGGCTGTTGCAAACACCCAAATATTTAGAACCAAAAATGATTAAGATTAATAGGGGTGCCCAAACTTTTTCATATGACTGTATATGATGGGTGGTTTCCCCAACATACACGAGACCGCACGGACATTTGATCACATACAAAACAAATGGTGAGTCAAACGTGAAAAAACCATTGATAGGGATATTCAGACCTGTAAAATGGTAACTGATATATGGACCTTTTGGTGATGTTACTGCATTATAGGCATTTCAGGCAGTGGTATGTCTTTGGGTGTGTGTAAGAACTGGTGCCTCATGATCTGTTTAGAGGTGATGTCAGCCTTTTCCAACATATCCTTGAGATTGTGTGGGCAATGGATGTAGGATAGAAAGGGATTATGGCACTCCGGTACATGTGGATATCCCTTGCATAGGATAGGCCAGTGGCTTCATATGGATTTATATAGGGGGAACTAGTGAACAAGGGGTATCCATCTCCCTGTAATAGTGGTTCAATTTTTCTGCAGAGTATGGGGTTGCTCAACTCTTTTAGATGGATATCCCCTTGCCTGAAATTTATTCCTCATTTTGAGTAGTCTGAAGTTACGTTAAAAATGGTTGGAAACAATGCATTTCACACTGTTAAATTGTGACTTAGGTCATGAACGTTTTCTGGCTGTAGGATGGCAACGAGAATACTGTAAAAGAGTATTCCTGTCCGTAGGCTTAGTGTAGAGATCTGTATGTAGCAGAACTTGCTTGTTTTTTGGCACCTGTGTGTCAAGGAAGTGAATTGTGCGGTTATCAAAAAAATAGTGTAAACTGCAGTTCAGGCCAAACCTCATTGAGATGGTGATCAAATGCTCTTAGGGAATCCAATGGGTCCCTCCATATGCAATAAATATCATCTATGTACCTCTTCCAGATTATGGCGTGTTCACGGAATAACTGGTGGTTGTAAACCTGATTCTTTTCTAACTCACCCATGTAGCAATTAGCATATAGAGGGGCCACATTATAATTCATGGTGGTGCCCTAGATCTGTAAATATAAATTATCCTGGAAGAGGAAGAAATTTTCACATAACACAATTGTTAGAAGATCTATACGTAAAGCAATCCCACAGAGATCCATGTCAGAATTTCATCAACTGCCCGATTGCCTTTCTCCTGTGTGATGGAAGGATACAGTGGGGAAAAAAAAGAAAAAAAGTATTTAGTCAGCCACCAATTGTGCAAGTTCTCCCACTTAAGATGAGAGAGGCCTGTAATTGACATCATAGGTAGACCTCAACTATGAGAGACAATTTGAGAAAACAAATCCAGAAAATCTAATTGTCTGATTTTTAAAGAATGTATTTCCATTGCAAATTAGGGTGGAAGATGAGTATTTGGTCAATAACAAAAGTTCATCTCAATACTTTGACCTCTGTCATTGCCAACAAAGGATATATAACAAATGTATTCTCTAAGTCTTCGCAAGGTTGGCACACACTGTTGCTGGTATGTTAGCCCATTCCTCCATGCAGATCTCCTCTAAAGCAGTGATGTTTTGGGGCTGTCGCTGGGCAACACGGACTTTCAATTTCCTCCAAAGGTTTTCTATGGGGTTGAGATCTGGAGACTGGCTAGGCCACTCCAGGACCTTGAAATGCTTCTTACGAAGCCACTCCTTCCTTGCCCTGGCGGTGTGCTTGGGATCATTGTCATGCTGAAAGACCCAGCCACGTTTCATATTCAATGCCCTACTGATGAAAGGAGGTTTGCACTCAAAATCTCACGATACATGGCCCCATTCATTCTTTCATGTACACGGATCAGTCGTCCTGGTCCCTTTGCAGAGAAAAAGCCCCAAAGCATGATGTTGCCACCCCCAAGCTTCATAGTAGGTATGGTGTTCTTTGGATGCAACTCAGCATTCACTCTCCTCCAAGCACGACGAGTTGTGTTTCTACAAAACAGTTCTACTTTGGTTTCATCTGACCATATGACATTCTCCCAGTACTCTTCTGGAACATCCAAATGCTCTCTAGCAAACTTCAGATGGGCGCGGATATGTACTGGCTTAAGCAAGGGGACACGTCTGGCACTGCAGGATCTGAGTCCCTGGCGGCATAGTGTGTTACTGAAGGTAGCCTTTGTTACGTTAGTCCCAGTTTTCTGCAGGTCATTCACAGAACCGTGTGGTTCTGGGATTTTTGCTCACCATTCTTGTGATTATTTTGACCCCATGGGGTGAGCCCCTGATCGAGGGAGATTATCAATGGTCTTGTATGTCTTCGATTTTCTAATTATTGCACATTTGATTTCTTCACACCAAGCTGTTTGCCAATTGCAGATTCAGTCTTCCCAGCCTGGTGCAGGTCTACAATTTTGTTTCTGGTGTCCTTCCACAGCTCTTTGGTTTTCACCATAGTGGAGTTTGGAGTGTGACTGTTTGAGGTTGTGGACAGGTGTCTTTTATACTGATAACAATTTCAAACATATGCCATTACTACAGGCAATGAGTGGAAGACAGAGGAGCCTCTTGAAGAAGTTACAGGTCTGAGAGAGCCAGGAATCTTGTTTGTTTGAAGGTGACCAAATACTTATTTTCCACCATAATTTGCAAATTAATTCTTAAAAAAAAAAAAAAAAAAAAAATCAGACAATGTGATTTTCTGGATTTGTTTTCTCATTTTGTCTTTCATAGTTGAGGTCTACCTATGATGTCAATTACAGGCCTCTCTCATCTTTTTAAGTGGGAGAACTTGCACAATTGGGGGCTGACTAAATACTTTTTCCCCCACTGTATAGGCTTGTAACGTCCTATGTAACTAGAAGAAACTTCAGAGCAATATTCTACAATTATTGTATATTTTCAAGAAAGGTTCCTGTGTCGAGGAGAAAGAATCTGGTGTTTTTAGTTAAAGGAGTCAAAATTTTCTCTAAGAAGATAGCTAAAGGGGATAATATAGATTCCATTGATGCAACTATTGGTCTCAATGGAAGTTTCTCTAATCGTTCGTGAATTTTGGGCAGGACATAGAACGGGATTATTAGTTCTTTCTTGGTGAGAAAATCTTTGATCCTTGTATCAATGATCCCCTTTACTAGAAAATGTGTTAGAATATCCCTATCAATGTTTTTTTTTCACGTGTGACTCATCATTTGTGGTATATGCGATGTCTGTGCAGTCTCGTGTATGTTGAGGAAAGCACCTAACATATACCACATATCTCAACATAAATCTAATATCTGTTGCAAGAAGCTACTTCTTCCCATACCAGATCACGTCCACTAGTATGGTCACATGGTAGCACAACTGCACTGGCATTACAACCACTTTAACATTCTTATTATATAAAATAAATTCTGTAAACACTTTACCTGAACAATACTGGAGTGACAACTTGTAACAATTACAGGAAACCATGTGGTACAAGGAAGTGCTGGAGCACAATCTGAATCCAAGGAGAGGTGGTGATTAGATTAAAATCCAAAAGATAAGAGAAGCTTATTGAATTCTTAAACTCAATTCCCTGACACTCAAGGAATAAAACCAGCGAGTATGAGATACAGAGTTTCCTTTGAATTCGGAGTTACCTTCCAACTAATTGAGATATCATTTGTTCACCATGTATATTTATTAATTACTTTGTTTCCATTTCTTCCAAATGCGCTAAGCTGGTCTGGGTCTGCATTTCCAGACTTATGTTTAGGTAGCCTTTCTGAATCATCTCTTCTATTTTCCTGTTCATCTTAATTTATAATTGCATAATTATTTTATTTGTTTATTCATCTTTATTTTATTTTTACCACTTTATTCAAGTGTTTTCCCTGCTTTTCCTTTTATTTCATTTACTTTTCTTTAGTCCTCATCCCATCAGACTACACACATACAATCACTGCCCTTCACATTCTCCACCTTAGCACATTCAACAATCAGCCTCTCCCTCTTTATTTCCTTTTATTAGAATATCTTATCTTCCCTATAGCGCATGCACTTTCCAAATCCAATAACTCCATTACAGCCACTCTCCGGCTGACTTTCTCCATCCGCCATGTTCCCAAACTCACTCCGCTATTCCACCACCGTAGGCGTCCACATAGTGAGGTCACGCAATCTGGCCACCAAATGTCTCAGAGCAGATGCTCCTACCTATGGCCTACACCTGTTTCCTATACAGTATACATTCTTACAACTCCTGCAAACTGGTAAGCTGATCATTTTCTCATTATCCACTTTTTTTTTCTATTACATGCCTCTTTTTTAAGGCTTGGTCCATGGTCTGAAGAGGTTGGCCAGGCTAAAATTTTATTTGAAATTTAGGCCGAGGGAGGTAAATAAAACAAGCACACCTGTTCCCGGTGCTCTGGTGCCTCTCAGCATAGTTCAGTCCTGCTGCTGTGATGTTTTCTTCCGGCAACGTCTGTGGGTCCTTTCCTTAGTCTGCTGATTGACCTCATCGGTCATGTGACCGCTGAGGCCACTCAGCGGCCTAAGGGAAGGGACCCGGAACATCCCAGCCAGTGAGGCCTTCCACTGCACGAAGACAATCGGCGCAGCAGGACCAGACCGCGCTGGGAAGACACTGGAGCATCGGCGACAGGTGATTATATATCACTTTTTTTTTCACCTCCCCAGGATAATTAAAAAAAATAAATAAATAAAAAAATTATCCTGGTCAACCTCTTTAACTATTGTTAGTACAACACTGCTTGGCTTATTTGATTTATATGGGCTTTTGTTATGACTTGTACAGTACAGCATGTGTTATTGGCTTTATATGAGCTTGTGTGATACTCTTACATTTTACTTCCTTACCTATATGCACAGTTTCTCTTTTGAGCCTTGATCATATGTATAACGAACTATTCAATTAACTGCACAATGGAGCAACCAGTACCTTTTCTATATGTCTCTCACTTCATTTTGCTATATTACATAACTGTGGATTGTTAGCTTACATATATGAATATATTCATGTACTGTACCTTGTGCTTTAACAGTATCTGATGAAGGTGGCACGGTCAACCGAAACATCATACAGTATCTTGGAATGTATACAATAAACCACTTTAATTTGCATCTCTAAACTCTGGGAGTGCATAAATTTTTAGAATTTTTCTGGTTGTTATCTGTGCCACTTTCGCAGTAAGTCTACTTTGTATTAAGACATACTCCATATACTTATTTATTAAAGACATACAGTACATTTTGAACCCCAAGTAAGCATCCTTATTTAATGATAATGAACAGAATTTGACTTATTTGTACAGATTTCTGTTTTGGTTGAATTTTGTTCCAAGTATTTCCTTATGTGTCCCTTTTGAGATTTCCTAAGTTGTCAGGCATTGCAAAGTGATAAGGATAAATGTTACTTCATAAAGAAGTTACTTGCTAGATGGTGTCTGTACAAGTAAAGCTCATTTTTGCAGTTTATTAAACTTACTTATATAGCGCCATCATATGCCGCAGAGCTTTGACAGTTACTGTCCCATATAGGGCTCATAATCTACGTTCCCTATCAGTATGTCTTTGGAGTGTGGGAGGAAACCCACGCAAACACAGGGAGAAGATACAAACTCCTTGCAAATGTTGTCCTTGGCAAGATTCGAAACCAGGTCTCCAGCGCTGCAAGGCTGCAGTGCTAACCACTGAGCCACCGTGTTGCAGTTAGCCCACTCCCTATTAAGACATAGGCCTTCAGGTTTATAAAGGCTGATATACCGCGCATCTTAGGGTCATATCAGGGCTGAGAGGCAGCAGGCTACTAAAAAAGCCACAGTGTGGAAACAGTCCAAGGAAAGGGCTAGGTAGCAGGGTAATGCTGAAAGAATTGTCTCAGTGCAGTTTTAGGAATTTGTGAAAAGGAAGCAGGTAGTATTTGCATTGCGCTTTATACTGTACATCCAGAATTAATTCTACTGATGAGTCCTAGGCAACCCAGTCTGACACTGGTCAGACATATGCAGGGTTTGGTACACAACAGCAGGAGAAACTGCTGTCAGGGAAGCTAGATATTGACAAGTCAGAATAATCAAGCACAGGAAGTAGAACGCTATGAGTTCATACAGGGCAAAGATTAATGACAGTGCAAGAGATGCAAGGCTACAACAAACAAGACTCTGAGGCCTCATGCACACGGACGTATTTTTATCCACAACTGCAAATAAAATTATGGACCCATATATTTCAACGGGCTGTGTGTCCGGGCTGAGTTGAAGAGATGCAAATTATGGAGCAGGTCCTATACCTGTCCATAATTGCAGCTCTGTCAATTCATTTGAATGAATTGTTCAGTGAAAGCCACAGATGACACACAGATACCAATCCGTGTCATCTGTGCTGTTTTCACTTACCTGCAGACTGCACACGATCGTGTGCATGAGGCCTTAACGGCATAATGGTAGAGGCTGAAAGCTATAATTGATAAGCCCTGAGTTTAGTTGCTGACATTAGTATTCTTTATTTAGTTTTGGCCAATATGTGCTGAGCTGTTGTTGCTGAATAGTAAAGTTTTCTTTGTCCTTTAAGTTATGTTTAACCCCTTCAGGTCTGAGCCCAAAAGTGCGTTAAGGACCAGGCCTGATTTTTCAAAACTGACATGTGTCACTTTATACGGCAATAACTTTGAGACGCTTTAACCCTTTCACTGCCAGGAGGCTCCGGAAATTTTGCACCTCCGGTAGCAACAGCAATTTTCAAAGTTGAGATGGACAAATCAAACCTAAATTGCAACAAATCATCCAAACCCCCCCCCCCCCATACATTTTCTTAAATTAGACACTTGCATCATTGTCAGAATGCCACTTGGTACTGTATGCAAACTAGCACCTTCATGCAATTTTGATTTAAATTGAATGTTTTATAAAAAAAAAAAATTGCAAATAAATGTATATTAGTTACTAAAGGGTGGAAACCAAACAAAGTTATATGCCCCAAACCTCCTAAAAATAAGAGATCAACATGTGCAGAGTTCATTCATATCACTAAGGCCTACACATGCATGCACATGTCTTCAGAAAATCACTAGAACTGGAAGGAACAAAAATCTGTTTTAAAGCTGGAAATGTTAAAAAAATAAATAAATAAAAATCATCCTATAAAATGTAAGGATTACACACTGTGGACAGCAAGTGAACCCCTAAACCCTATATATTTTTTGAAAGTAGACAACCTGAAGATTACAAGTGTCTCAATTGGTTATCAATAGCCACATCCACCTTCATGTAACTTTGTGACAAACACATAATTTTTTGAAAAAATATGCACTAAAACATATTTGCACTTAAAACTCCTATTCAATCTTACATTCACACACAAAATACATTTGAAATAAAAGATCAAGGTGTACACAATTTATATATACCACAACTACAACAAGAGCTCGTACTCTCAAAAAAGCTGATACAGAAGACAAGCAATATTTTGCTGTTATTCACTAATACAGTGCCTTGTAAAATTATTCGGCCCCCTTGAACTTTTCAACCTTTTGCCACATTTCAGGCTTCAAAAAAAAAAAAAAACAAAACCAAAAAAAAAAAAAAAAAAAAAAAAAAACACAACAACAAGTGGGACACAATCGTGAAGTGGAACGAAATTTATTGGATATTTTAAACTTTTGTAAAAAATAAAAAACTGAAAAGTGGGGCGTGCCAAATTATTCGGCCCCCATAAGTTAATACTTTGTAGTGCCACCTTTTGCTGCGATTACAGCTGTAAGTCGCTAGGGGTATGTCTCTATCAGTTTTGCACATCGAGAGACTGAAATTCTTGCCCATTCTTCCTTGGAAAACAGCTCGAGCTCAGTGAGGTTGGTTGGAGAGCGTTTGTGAACAACAGTTTTCAGCTCTTTCCACAGATTCTCGATTGGATTCAGGTCTGGACTTTGACTTGGCCATTCTAACACAAGGATACGTTTATTTGTGAACCATTCCATTGTAGATTTTGCTTTATGTTTGGGATCATTGTCTTGTTGGAAGATAAATCTCTGTCCCAGTCTCAGGTCTTTTGCAGACTCCAACAGGTTTTCTTCCAGAATGGTCCTGTATTTGGCTCCATCCATCTTCCCATCAATTTTAACCATCTTCCCTGTCCCTGCTGAAGAAAAGCAGGCCCAAACCATGATGCTGCCACCACCATGTTTGACAGTGGGGATGGTGTGTTCAGGGTGATGAGCTGTGTTGCTTTTATGCCAAACATATCGTTTTGCATTGTGGCCAAAAAGTTCGATTTTGGTTTCATCTGACCAGAGCACCTTCTTCCACATGTTTGGTGTGTCTCCCAGGTGGCTTGTGGCAAACTTTAAACGAGACTTTTTATGGATATCTTCTTGCCACTCTTCCATAAAGGCCAGATTTGTGCAGTGTACGACTGATTGTTGTCCTATGGAAAGACTCTCCCACCTCAGCTGTAGATCTCTGCAGTTCATCCAGAGTGATCATGGGCCTCTTGGCTGCATCTCTGATCAGTCTTCTCCTTGTTTGAGATGAAAGTTTAGAGGGACTGCCAGGTCTTGGTAGATTTGCAGTGGTCTGATACTGTAAAATAATATCTGTCCGTAAACTATAAAATAGTCTACAATTGAAAGAAATCCTTACTCACGTGTTGACCCCTAAGGTAACATTATTGGAGGACTCTGCTTCATATAAAACATGTAGATTTATTGAAGTCTTCATGGGAAACAAATATATGGAAAACTTCCAGCATAACAGAAACACCAGTCAATGTCTTACATTTCTTTATCAGAAGTGTGGAGGTAGGTTTCTTCAAGATGGATCTCTTGCAGACATCTTGGCTCATGCTTATTCATCAATGTGTGTTGATCTTCTGCAGGACGATTCCGCCATCCTTCCCAAGGTCTTAGAGGGAGTAGCCAGGTTTGGAGAGACAGACACCCAACGTGAGAGACAGAGACAGGGACAGATCCACACAGGGAGAGGGAGACCCCCCACCGAGTAGTGAGACCCAGACATGTGTGTCTGTCAGTCATTTATATTCATGAAAGGGGGTGTTTCCCAACATCCTTATACTTTCTACTACTGTATTTGGACACTACTAAAATAGTCATATGCTATCCACACCCATGCACCATAAGTTACAAGAGCTTTGGCAGCAAAATACAATTAACCCTTAAAGGTCTTGAATATTGTAGTCAAATATTATTTAACAGATACTCCTTCCATTTCAATATGATCGCTTGCACAGTGCTCCTTGGGATGTTTAAAGTTTGGGAAAACATTTTGTATCCAAATCCAGCTTTAAACTTCTCCACAACAGTATCACGGACCTGCCTGGTGTGTTCCTTGGTCTTCATGATGCTCTCTGTGCTTTAAACAGAACCCTGAGACTATCACAGAGCAGGTGCATTTATACGGAGACTTGATTACACACAGGTAGATTATATTTATCATCAGTCATTTAGGACAACATTGGATCATTCATTCACTGAACTTCTGGAGTGAGTTTGCTGCACTGAAAGTAAAGGGGTCGAATAATATTGCAAGCCCCACTTTTCAGTTTTCTATTTTTTACAAAAGTTTAAAATAACCAATAAATTTCGTTCCACTTCACAATTGTGTCCCACTTGTTGATTCTTCAGCAAAAAAAATAAAAATTTTATATCTTTATGTTTGAAGCCTGAAATGTGGCAAAAGGTTGAAACGTTCAAGGGGGCCGAATACTTTCGCAAGGCACTGTATGTTAAAAATCTATACTGTGATACCAACTGTGACACCAAAATCTAACTTTGAGATTGCACAGCATACCGTATATAAAAACACAACTTAATATGTCATATATACAACCACCTTCATGCAACTTTGCAGCAAACAGAGATTGTAAGCAAAAACTGCACAAAAGTTCAAATTTGCCACTAAAGTGCATGCTCAAGCAATCCCTTTCTGCAAACAAAATGTACTTTCCAAAAGAATGCAATATGTGAGGAATTCATACATACCACACACACGTAAATATATATATTTACAAGTGTGGGTGTTAAAGAAACGCCAAAATTGCAGAAATGCACCATCCAATTTTGTGCATGCAAATTAAATAGGAGTTTACATAAAAATATAATTTTCTATCCCCCCTATAAAAATTGTAGCAATTTATACATTCATCTCTAGTGATAATCGTTATTGCTATTATTTTAGCATGTAATGGATATCGCTAGAGGTGTACTTTACTCTATAAAGATCAGGTATGGACAAGAAAGGGATTGGGTGAAATGTAAACTTTATTGATAACTTTGTGTATGTGTTGTGTAAATGTTTGGTGCGACTCTTTTGGTGCTGCGACCTGGAAAATGGTAAACATCTGGGTCACAGCACCAATAAACTTCCTGGTTATGTTCAGAGGGGTATTACATAAGAATAACACTCTAGTAAGGCTCAGAGGGGTATTACATTACCCCTATGTGACAATCAGAGAGCAAAATTATAGTATGCTCTCTGATAGGAGAGGGGATAACATGGACAGAAGTCCATGATAAACACCCCCCCCCCCCCCCCCCGGGGTCACATACAGGTTATGCACAGATGATGATGATTTTCTCATCTCTGTGCAGTCTGCACCTCCCCCCTCCTCCTCCTACCTCAGCTCTTAAGATACTTCCTGAGACAGATGGGGGGTGGGGAGGACATTTTAGAGCCCCATATCTTAGGATCCGTTAGAAGTATTAAGAAGAGCTGGGATTCATTTTAAAGATGGGAATCTCATCTTTAAAATGATCTTCATGATATCCCTTACAAATTCAGAATGAATAGCTGTTAAATACGCTGTCAGGAATTGAGATCTGCAATGTGATCTCAATGCCAAATAGCGTTTTCATCAGTGAATCGCTCCTAAACTGTAAGGGTATTATGAAGATATTGGTATCATCTTTAAAATGAATCCGAGATCTTCTTAATAGACCTAAGGGATCCTGAGATATCGTCATTAGAAGTAAGGACGTATTAGATACGTGCTTGGCTACAGAAGTGCCACCCTGGGAGGAAGTATAACTATGTGGCTGGCTGGGAAAGGGTTACCTTACACAAGTGATTTTGAGATTTGTTTTTTTTCATGACACATTATACTTCATGTTAGTGGTAAACACTAATCAATATTTTTGTATTTATTTACAAAAAAAAAAAAAAAAAAGGAAATTTGAAGGAAAAAAACAAATCACAATTTTCAAAATGTGAAATGCTTTGCTTTCAAACAGCTAGTCATACCATTCAAAAAAAAAAAAAAAAAAAAAAATATATATATATATATATATATATATATATATATATATATATATATATATATATAAAATCATGTATTTATTTATATATTTATTTATTATCTACCATATCTCTGCTTTATATTTGCATCATCTTTTACTTGTCATGTAATTTATATTGGTAGTTAGAAGGCTTACAAGTTTAACAGCGATTTTCCAGATTTACAAAAAAATTTCCCAAATTCATTTTTTAGAGACCAAATCTGTTCTGAAGGGGATTATAAAGGCCTATATATTAGAAACCCCCATGAATCACCCCATTTTCAAAACTGCACCCCACAAATAATTCAAAACAGCAATTGGTATGTTTGTTAACCCTTTAAGCATTTCACGGAAATTAAAACAATATGGGAGGTGAAATTTAGACATTTCATTTTTTTTTTCAATACATTCATTTAGACCTAAAATTAATAAAGCCACAAAGGGTTAAAGGAGAAATGTACCTCACAGTTTGTTGTGCAATTTTTTCCGAGCACAGAAATCCCCACATGTGGGTGTAAACTTATGTTTGGGCACACGGCAGCGCACAAAGGAAAAAGCGAAACTGGGCGTTTGAAAAGCAGATTTTGCTGGAATAGTTTTCAGGTGCCATGTCTCATGTGCAGAGAGCCCCTACAGTACCAATACAAAGGAAACCCCCAAAAAGTGACCCAGTTTTGGAAACTACACCCCTATCAGAATTTATCAAGGGGTATAAGTTAGCATTTTGACCCAACAGTATTTTCACAGATTTTATGAACATTGGGATGTGTAAATGAAAAAATTACTAAGTCGTCACTTTATCCCCAAAGTTTTCACAAGGGGTTAAGAGAAAAAGTACCCCACAGTTTGTTAAACAATTGCTCCTGAACACGGCAATACTCCAGATGTGGTCATAATCTGCTGTATGGGTACATGGCAGGGCTCAGAATGGAAAGAGCGCTATTTGGCTTTTGGAGGGTAGATTTTACTGCATTAGATTTAAGGTGCCATGTCGCATTTGCAGAGCCCCTTAAGTACCAATACAATGGAAACCCCCAAAAAGCGACCCCATTTTAGAAACTACACCCCACAAGTAATTTATCAAGGGGTATTACCATTTTGAGCCCAAGAGTGCTTCCCGAAAATTTATGTACAAACTGAAAATTGAAATTTTTGAAGAAATATGCCATTTCATTGCCCAATACATTGCGCCCAGTTTGTGTCAGAGACATGCACTAAAACTATTAAGTGGGCTATCCCAGGTACAAAGAAGTTTTATATGTGGGTGTAAACTGCTGCTTGAGCACAGCAGGGCTCAGAAGGGAAGAAGCGTTGTGCTTTTTAGCTTTTGGAGTACAGATTTAGAGGGATTTTCTGGACGCCATATTTTTGCAGAGCCCTGGAGGTGCCAGTAAATTGGAATTCCCCAAGAAGTGACCCTATTTTGTAAGGGCAATTTTAGTGTTTCTACAAATGTGACATGGCGTCAAAAAACCAACAATCTAAATCTGCTCTCAAACACATTGCGCTCCTAGACATCTGTGCCCTGCTGTGTGCCCAAGCGGCAGTTTATGCCCACATGTATGACAATGGTGTACCCAGGATAACATACTTAGTCATATGGGGGTATAAGCTGCTGTTTGGGCACAGAAGGAAAGGAGCGCTATTTTGGTTATTGGAGCACAGTTTGGTTTTTGGACGTCATGCCACTTTTGTAGAGCCCTTGAATTTTTAGTTACGTAAAACCCGCAGACACATAACCCCTCAAGAGATTTATCAAGTAGTGTAGCGAGCATTTTTAACCCTTGAGCATTTCATTCATTTAATTCCCAGAAATGAATGCGCAGTTGATATAATGAAAAAGTGAAGTGAAAATTGCAATTTTTCCATAGATACGCCATTCAGTGCCCAAACAGCTTTTGGAGCATTGATCTCTGATACAAATCAGGCACAACATATTATACACTGAAAATTCATTCCTGGAAAAAAATTTTCACCTTTCACCATAAGATGCGTATTCATTTCTGGAAAATAAATGAATGCAACACTTGGGGGTTAAACATGCTCACTGTACCCCTGGATAAATTCCTTCACTGGTGTAGTTTCCAGAATGGGGTCACATGTCAGGGGATTCCACTTTACTGACATTTCAGGGCTCTGCAAAAGAGTTATGACGTCCTTCCCTTCTGTGCCCGGCTGTGCCAAAACAGCAGTTCATACCCACATATAACATTAAGTACGTCATCCTGGGTACACCACTGTCATACATGTGAGCATAAACTGCAGTTTGGGCACACAGCAGGGCACAGAAGGGAAGGAGCGCTATGTGGCTTTTGAAGTGTATATTTAGACTTTTGGTATCTGGACGCCATGTCATGTTTGCAGAGCCTCTAAAGTACCAGTAAAGTGGAATCCCCTAGGGAATGACCCCATTTTGAAAACTGCACCCCTCAAAGAATTAATCAAGGGGTGTAGTGCGCATTAGTATCCCAGATGTGATTGCACAGCGGATGGTGAACAGTGAATATGTAATCTGTGCGTAGTACATTGGAAACACCAAATTCCCTACTATATCTCCAGTAGCTCCTATGATGGGGTGGTCACTTCTGGTTTATTTTCCCTGGTAAGCTCTAAATTTATGGTGTGCCCTGATATACGCTTGCACAGCTTATACATTCCCTTCCTGCCACAGCCAGTTATGTTCTAATGATTTGGCGATTTTTGTCTTCACATTGTACAAGCTATATTTTCTTTATTTTTCTGGTGATGTAGCCACATGAGGGCTTGTTGTTTGCAGTATGAGATGCATTTTGTAATGATATCATTTCTGGCTGCCTATAGCTTATAGGATACATTTTATTAACTCTTTCTGGGTGGATTAAAAAAAAAAAAAAAAAAAAAAAAAAAAAACCACACACCCAGCAATTCTGGTATTGCTTTTTACCTTTTAATGTTTTTTTCCGTGCAGCGAACAGCATAAGTAACATGTTATCTTTATTCTGCGGGGCGGTATGATTACGGCAATACCTCATTTATATTTTCTTTATACATTACTAGTTTTGCAGAACAAAAAACCATTGGGGAAAGAAATCAATCAATTGTTCTTGCATCACCATCTTCTGAGATGTGTAGCAATTTTTTTTTTTCGGTTGACAGTTGGTTGATTGAGAGCTTATTTTTTGCGGGACGATCTGTGCTTATTATTGGTACTGTTTTGGGGTACATATGACTTTTTATAGCATTTTTTCTAAGGTGAGATGGCGAAAAATCATTATTTCCTTAATTTTTTTTTTTTTTCCCCCCCCCATACAGTCATGGCCAAAAGTTTTGAGAATGACACAAATATTATATTTTCACATGATCTGCTGCCCTCTGGTTTTTATGTGTGTTTGTCAGATGTTTTTATCACATACAGAAATATAATTGCATTCATATTATGAGTAACAGAAGCTTATATTGACAGTTAGAATGAGTTAATGCAGCAAGTCAATATTTGCAGTGTTGACCCTTCTTCTTCAGGACCTCTGCAATTCTCCCTGGCATGCTCTCAATCAACTTCTGGACCAAATCCTGACTGATAACAGTCCATTCTTGCAGAATCAATGCTTTAATTTTGTCTGAATTTGTTGGTTTTTGTTTGTCCACCCGTCTCTTGATGATTGACCACAAGTTCTCAATGGGATTAAGATCTGGGGAGTTTCCAGGCCATGGACCCAAAATCTCTATGTTTTGTTCCCTGAGCCATTTAGTTATCACCTTTGCTTTATGGCAAGGTGCTCCATCATGCTGGAAAAGGCATTGTTGAGCGCCAAACTGCTCTTGGACGGTTGGGAGAAGTTGCTCTTGGAGGACATTCTGGTACCATTCTTTATTCATGGCTGTGTTTTTAGGCAAGACTGTGAGAGAGCCAATTCCCTTGGCTGAGAAGCAACCCCACACATGAATGGTTTCAGGATGCTTTACAGTTGGCATGAGACAAGACTGGTGGTAGCGCTCACCTCTTCTTCTCCGAATAAGCTGTTTTCCAGATGTTCCAAACAAGCGAAAAGGGGATTCATCAGAAAAAATGACTTTATCCCAGTCCTCAGCAGTCCACTCCCTGTACCTTTTGCAGAATATCAGTCTGTCCCTGATGTTTTTTCTGGAGAGAAGTGGCTTCTTTGCTGCCCTCCTTGAGACCAGGCCTTGCTCCAAGAGTCTCCGCCTCACAGTGCGTGCAGATGCACTCACACCTGCCTGCTGCCATTCCTCAGCAAGCTCTGCACTGCTGGTAGCCCGATCCCGCAGCTGAAACACTTTTAAGAGACGGTCCTGCCGCTTGCTGGTCTTTCTTGGGCGCCCTGGAGCCTTTTTGGCACCAATGGAACCTCTCTCCTTGAAGTTCTTGATGATGCGATAGATTGTTGACTGAGGTGCAATCTTTCTAGTTGCAAGACTCTTCCCAGTTAGGCCATTTTTGTGCAGTGCAATGATGACTGCACGTGTTTCTTTAGAGATAACCATGGTTAACAGAAGAGAAACAATGATGGCAAGCACCAGCCTCCTTTTAAAGTGTCCAGTGGTGTCATTCTTACTTAATCATGACAGATTGATCTCCAGCCCTGTCCTCATCAACACCCACACCTGTGTTAATGGAGAAATCACAAACGATGTTAGGTGGTCCTTTTAAGGCAGGGCTGCAATGATGTTGAAATGTGTTTTGGGGGATAAAGTTCATTTTCTAGGCAAATATTGACTTTGCAAGTAATTGCTGTTAAGCTGATCACTCTTTATAACATTCTGGAGTATATGCAAATTGCCATTAGAAAAACTGAAGCAGTAGACTTTGTAAAAATTAATATTTGTATCATTCTCAAAACTTTTGGCCATGACTGTACACTTCACTTTTTTTTTCAATTTTTTTTTTTTACTTTTTAGTGATATCCCACTAGGGGACCTGAACCAGTGATACACTAATTGCTGGCTCAGTACTATAGAATGCAATACACTTGTATTGCAGTCTATACAGGAAGTCACTCTATGCAGACACAAACTGACTTCCAGAGGTGCCAGCAGGATCAACCAGGTACTGGGGGCTCCAGGCAGCCTGGGGTCATTGGCCAGACCCCGGGCTGCAGAAAATAGATATCAGCACCCCCCGATCTCGCCGCAGGGGTGCCGGCAACATGGCGGAACCCCTTAGATCCAAGGGGTTAAAACCCCCGATCGGCGCTCAATGGAGCAGGTGTTAGCTGTTACAGTTAACACCCGCTCCTGATGCCGCCCGTGACATCCACTGCCCCAGGGAAACAACTAAGATGCTGCGGTCGCTATTGGCCGTGGAATCTTAAGAGTTAAACAGCGGGGATCGATGTTATCACCATCCCCGCTGTTGCAGCGGGAGCCTGTCAGATACAGCCAGGCTCCCACGGTGATCGCACGGGCTCTGCTTCTGAGCCCAGTCGATCACCCTCACATATATGTACGTGGGGATGCGGTAAGTAACCACATTCTCCCACGTACATGTACGTGAGAATGCGTGAAGGGGTTAAAATATATCTATCTATATCAATCACAATTGTATTATGTGCATTAATAGAACTTCTGCTGTTAATACATGAATTGTGACCATAATTAACTTATGTAACTGTAGGCATGAGTCTCATGATCACAACACTGCTGACAACACCACTGCATGTCCAGTGTCTAGTATTGATGGGACTTGCAGTTGGTAGGAGGAAGGGAGATCACATGACTGATGCTAGTGCAACCAGCATCTCGTTCAGGCAACTACTCTGTCCACATTCTATAACTTGTTTTGTAAAAAACAGTTAAATGTTAAATATAGCAAAATTACTACATCCTCAAAGAGTATGCCCACCAATACAACTTATTCCCTATTCACAGGATAGGAATATGTTGTAGATTAATGTGGGATTGTAAATCTGTTTGAATGGATACACACAACTACTACATTCATTCTATGGACCTACTTGCCAAGTACAGCACTCAGCTATCTCCAGCAGTCCCATAGAAATGAACAGAACGGCAACGCACCAGCAGAACTACTGCTACATTTGGATGCAGTTCTCAAGGGGTCCCATTCTCATGATTGGTGGGGGGTCTGAGTGGTTGAACCCCCACTGATCTACTACTTCACTGGATGGGGTATAAACTGTACTGGTAGGCAAACCATTTAATGCTTAAAATTATAATTTAAAAACAAATATTTTTCGTTATTGAGCATTCATAAATATGTACTGTATATACAAATCTAAACTTCAGAAAGAATGAAATATGAACACAACATTTTTTAAATCAAACTAGTCATATACAATACATTAGAGAAGGGTCATCCAAACTAGGCGATTTCAGTAAGATTGGCTACCTATGTTATGTGTATGAGTTTCTCAGTTGACTATAGATGTCAGGGGAAAAAAAGATAAGGTATGTTTGATTTCAACACGTCTCAGGGTGGGTTCACACCTGCGCTTCAGTCCGTCCGCTGCCAATCCGAGTGAAAATCTTGGGGAACAGGATAGGCATCGGATACCGACAAATTAGCAACGCATTGGTTAAAAACCCATTCATTTGAATGGGTTTTTAAAGCAATGCACGGGTGTGCGCTTACACCCTCTGTGCTGCGAAGCCATTTTTTTTTTTTTTTCGTCGGACACGAAGTCCTGCACGTCCTACTTTGTTTCCGACAAAAAAAACCAGCTTCGCAGCACAGAGGGTGTAAGCGCACACCCACGCATTGCTTTAAAAACCCATTCAAATGAATGGGTTTTTAATCAATGCGTCGCTAACCTGTCGGTATCCGATGCCTATCCAGTTCCCCGACATTTTCACTCAGATTGGCAGTGGACGGACTGAAGCGCAGGTGTGAACCCACCCTAAGTTTCTTTCCACTGGTGATAAGCCACTGCCAGACAGTAATGGAAGAGGCTTATCTCTTTCACTCCACAGAATGGAAAAAAGACAAAAAAAAAAAAAAAAAAAAAAAAAAAACACACACACTCAGCAGAGCTGAAAGTCTGGATACAGCAGAACAATCTATTCCCATTCAAGTAACAGGTACACAGCTGAAGCCCCGTCCACTGTATAGTAATGGAGCTGGGGTAATGCAGTCCTGGTACTAGTACTGGAATAGGAGCAGAGCTGCCCCGCCATGTCTATCTGACTCTATAGCTTCTGACACCCAGAGACAGCAAAATCAGGTGATTTGTACAGATACTGGGGTCCATTTCTGTGAATAGTTCATCAGTGTGAAAAATGCTCAGAGACTCTAAAACTCATGTAGCATAAACCATATAGCATAAACACTGTGATTTTTCCACAGTGTGCCAAACTACTGTACCTGCAAAGTGAATGGAATTCTGGTAATCCTATCCACACACTGCAATAAAAATATCAGTAGCGTACATGCTGTGATTTCAAAAACTGTTGCATTTTTGTAAATTGCAGTATGTCAATTATACCTACGGAAATGCTGGCATTTCTGTATAGGTATAATTCAAGCAGAGAGTCCGCAGAGGAAAACTCTGGGACAAAACGCGATGCGTTTCCACTATGCTTTTTCCCGCAGCTCACTTCGTGGGGCCTTAGCCTTAAACGTCAGGTAGAGCATAATGCCAGTTTTCTGTATTTACTGGTATTCTGCCTTCCAGCAGACTTAGCTATCTGATTACCTTTGTAATCAGAGACCTAAGTCACTTTAAGAAATAGTGCTCACCAGCTTTACTTCTGTCCAACCCTGGTGTGTCTGCTCCCTCACTCTCATTTTGAGTGATGTAGAGTTTCTGGTCTTATTTTGTTTGCATGCATGCTTCTGTTTTGCTGGAGTCTGTCTACCTAGCTTTTTTTAAGTCATAGCCTGTTTATGTAGACCTGTAGCCTCCATTCTTTCTGCAATATTACTCTTACCTGTTTGGCCGTGTGCCTGCTGTTACCTGTGTGTCTTATCCCGATCCCTGTCTGATTTTAGCCTATTTACATATCTGTCTTGGTTTTTGTTCGCCTTACATAGCCTAGAGAGTTATGATTATTAGAAGATTGCTAGGAAATAGTATTAAGACACACTGGCTTTAAGGCTGTGTTCACATATGCATTGGTGGCACTATTAAAAACCTCCACTGCAGACCCTGTATAAAAAAAAAAAAAAAAAAAAAAAAAAAAAAACACTGCCAAAAGAGCAGAAACCCAGCAAATTCCATCACAGTCAATAGTATTCACTGGGTGAAATCATCATCTGGTATGATAAGAATCCAGCACGTCAATTCATTGTTCTACTCCTATAACAGAGCGGATGAAGATCTCAGCAACAAGCTAACATTATACTATTCTGAAAGTTATGATTAATACAAATTCAAATATACTAGACATATCATCTACTTACTTTCATTAGATGTAAAGTCTTGTGATTCAAGAATGCCAGATTCTTGCAAAGATCTAATGCATGAATCAACCAATTCTAAGCCAGTTGTTAGTTCATCCTCTATATCTTTTTGACCCTCTGTAATATAAGAATTATGATAAAACCAGTAATTTACCTTTTCTCTTGCATTTACAAAACAGATTGTACACATTTATTTCATTTATATGAACAAACATATAAAGTATCAATAAATCATATATAAAGACTATAGACATTTCTAAAGACCTTGGATGTTTTTTAAATTGCATGTTCAACTTTGATCATGTCATGAGGTCACCTAAGAAGTTTGTTTGGGAGAGGAAAGAAAGGGGCTGGAGTCCAAAACACAAAACAGCCAGACTCAGAAAATCACTTTAGGCTAAGATCACACATAGCAAAACTCAGCTAAAGATGCTAATAAAAAAAAATAAAAAAAAAAAAAAAGCAGAAAATGCAATCCCAGGAATGCTTGCATTTTTCACTGTATTTTGCATTTTTTTGCCCACCCCACTCAAAAATTAACATGCTACTTTGTCAATGCATGAGGTTTTTTCTTGCAATGTGGGGAGGAGATGCACTGGGACTGTAGATTGCAGAGTTTTATTCTGCTCCATTTCTGAAATTACCAAAATCACTGTGTTTTCAACCTTAAAGATATCCCATATCACTACTACAATGCACTTACTCCCTGCATTCCAAAAGCCATAACTTTTTCATTTTTCCATTTACATAGTTATATGAGCTTTAATTTTTGTGTGACAAACTGTACTTCAAAGTGGTACCATTTATTATTCTGTACAATGTACTGGGAAGCTGGAAAAAAAATATTCAGAATGAGGTGGATGTGGGGAAAAAAAAAAAAAAAAAACCAGCGCCATTTTCTTATGATTTTGTTTTTGCGGCTTCCACTGTACAGTAAAAAATGCTATGCTAGCTTATTCTCTGGATCGGTATGAACACTGATACCAAATTTAGGCCCCACCTTGGGTACACGTAGTTGTTTTGGCTGCAACAGAAATGCTGTGTATTACAGTACCTTCTGGCTAATCCCATCCACACAATGCAGAATAAAAAAATAAAATAAGCAGTGGAAATGCTGCGATTTCAAAAACTGTAGCGTTTTTTGTATTGGTATAATAGGTACAGAAAGTCCGCAGAGAAACCTTTTTTGGGTGGGACCTACTATGTGGGGCCACGAGCCACTTTACATATCCTGCACAAAAATACACGCAATGGGCACATTGCGGTTTTGGAAATCGTAGAATGTCAATTATACCTATGGAAACGCTGGCGGACTTTCTATGAAAAATGCTATTTGCTGCGGTCAGCTCCATGGGGCCTTAGCTTAATATAGTTTTTTTTTTTTTCATGTTTTAAATAACTATACAAAAATTTTGAAAAGAAAAAAAATAAAATAAAAATTCTTTCAATCACCATATTCTGATACCAGTAACTTTTCTATATTTCAGTGTATGGAACTGTGTTAGCAGCCTTTTTTTTGCGGGACAATATGTAGTTTTTATTGATACCATGTTGGGGAATGTATGATGTTTTGATCACTTTTTATTCTTTATACTTTATATTTAGTAGTTGGCACATTTTCAGACTTAGAGATGACCAATGTGTTTGTTAGATTTTATTTATTAAATATTTATATGTGAACTAGGGAAAGGGGGGTTAAGTTAAACTTTTATATTTATTTATATATATATTTTTTATATGTCTAAATACTTTCTAAAAAATGTTTAAATCCCCCTAGGGGGCTTGACTATGTGATCTTCAGATCACTTGTGCCAGACTGCAATACTACTGCAGGCAGGCTTAAAGTAGCTACATATTATGGGAGGGCTGGGATCATGTAGAAGGCTCCCGGATGACATGGTAAGGGGAAAGCTCCTACAATGGTGCTGCGGGGGACCACCAAGTTAACGATTGTAAGGATAGAAAGTGAAAGTAACCACTCCAATGTCATGGTTTGGCTGCATTTGACCATGGCATCTGAGTGGTTAAATGCCAGTGATTGGAGTTCTCTGATCACAGGCAATGCTCCCGGTCCCTGCATGTGTGAAACATCACAGACCCAGTAGCTAGTGTGTCCTCTCTGCTTCAGAGTAGACACCATTTTTAGTCACCTGCACCAGGATGTTCATGTACGTACTGGTGCGTGTAGAGGTTAAATGTATTACGGCAACAAAAATTAAGCCTTTGATGCATCTTAGCTAAAAAGTTAATAACCTCTGGTTTATTGGCATAGTGAAAAAAAAAAAAAAAAAAAAAAAATTAGGACCTATATATTGACCATCCAAAATAAGTCATGTGAGTAGCCCCATTCACTTACATTCAATTTAATGCTGCCATGTGATGTTCATTAAAAAAAAACAAAAAAAAAAAAAAAACGACATCACGCAGCCATTAATCGCTGTCATGTGAATGTAGCCTCACTATGCATTTCATCTAATTAAATTGAAAAGTCTCTGCTTGAGGCTACGGCCCCATGTTGCAGAAACGCAGCTTTTTTTGTTGCAGATTTTGCTGCGGTTTTTTGAGCCAAAGACAGGAGTGGATTTAGCAGCAGGTAGAAGTATAAGAATTTCCTATATATTTCCCATTCCTTTTGTAGCCATTCTTTGCTTTGGCTCAAAAAAAAAAAAAACAAACAAAAAAAAAAACCCCACACACACAACGCAGCAAAATCTGCAACAAAAAAAAGCTGCGTTTCCACAATGTGGGGCTGTAGCCTTACAGACATAAAAGGCATGTGCTACTCATAACTGCAATTAAAAACTTTATGCAGTTCGAAACCAAAAAAAGTGCCTTGTAAATGCACTTTTGTGCTGAAGAACTGCATCCATTTCCAGTTTTTAATTGCAATGATCTAGCACATTGCTATACTTTTCACTTGTATTAATCTTGCATTGTAGAAAGGTACTGTTCATAACTGCAATTAAAACAGAGACACACCAGAGGTTTTCAGTTTAATCCCTTCCCGTTCAGCACCGTACTATTACATTGCGCTGTGTTTAGTTACCACCTCCGCAAACTATCTGTTCATGGAGACGACTGATCTTGAGAATTTCACCAGATATGCAGTTCCCTTTGCCGCAAATTGGTTTGGAGTTTATATAATATAATATAAATATATCCATTTGCTGTTCTTCACTGACCAGATGGCACTTGCACGGATGGCCCTTATTCACATGGCAGTGAATAATGACATGAGACAACTGTTTTTGAAACAGCCATCACATGGCCATTATAAAACCTATCATTTTTAATGGTTATATATCTCATACAGTATATAAAAATGAGTTTGTCTGTCTGTTCTTTATGCGTGACCAAACCGATCCTCACCAAATTTGGCACACATGTACCGTTTCTGAGATACAGTGTTCCCAAAAAATGACCAACATTAGCTAATATAAGCCTGCAAGTCTTTCACTCATATTCCAACTGTCATACACACGTCCCTTATCAGCCAATAAGAGCTCGCAGGCGCTTACTCTCCTCAGACACACAGGTTTCCATAGCAACCAAGCTATTTATGACCTGTATTAGTCAATAGCAGTTCACAGGTCCTTAAATATTCAGTCATATCACGTGTATCAGCCAATATAAGTTCACATTTAATTTACCAGGTTTCCATAATAACACAGCCATAAATAGACTGAACCTATACTGGACTCAGTGGCATAACTAGGAATGGCTGGGCCGCAAGGCGAACATTTGACATGGGACCCCCCCCCCCCCAGCAACGGCCCCCCGCACAAACTGCATTCCTGCACACACTATTATGCCCCATAGTGGCCCTTGCACACAGTATCATAGTGGCCCCTTCATATAGTATTATGCGCACTCCCCGCTACCTCTTCAATGTTGGACCAGATGTCACGTGAGCCAGGCATGCATCGTGACGCATAAGGACTGACCCACCGACGTCTGGGACGTCACCAAGGAGGCCCGAAGCCTGCTGAAAAGACCCCAGAGTATGATGATAGTAGTGTTTGTGGGGTTCACGGTCCGCAGGCCTTACTTACCGATCCCCGCTCCTGCTCACAGCCGCCTCTGCAGAAGGTGAAGCGCAGGTGGCCGTGAGCAGGAGCAGGGGATCGGTAAGTAAATAGGGCCCATTACCTGCTGGTGTTACACCAGCAGGTAACGGCCTATCATCAGGGGCCCGCCGCAGACCCAAGCCTGTCTCTAATCTGACAAGATATGTCACAAACAGTGAGCTGCTGAAACAACCCAGCAGACCCAAGTCCGTCTCCAATCTGACAAGGCATTGTCAGCCACATGCACACAGCTGCATTCCATGTTTCCATAACAACCCATCCATTTTTCATCACTGCTTTAGGTCAGCTTTAAAGGGGCAGGGCACTGTGGATGACACTGTTACACAAGGTCACATAAACACAGCTTTACTCCAGGTTTTCCATAACAACCGATCGCAAGTCTTTCACTGATATCCAAACTGAAATACAACATGATGCTTATGGACCAATAAAAAAACAAAAACAAAAAACACCCCATCGCTGGTTCTTCAGGCTTGACATACACACAGCTTTACACCAGGTTTCCATAGCAACCAAGCTATTTATGACCTGTATGAGTCAATATCAGTTCGCAGGTCTTAAATAGGCAGTCATATGACGTGCATCAGCCAATATAAGTTCACATTTAATTTACCAGGTTTCCATAGCAACACAGCCATAGACTATACCTATACTGGACTGCCATACTGGATGTCAAGTGCAAAACTGGCCAATTCTGGGGCCACTACACAAACAAAAAATGAAATGTACCCGTGCAAAGCCAGGCCCTTCTGCTAGTATATCTATAAAAGGTTTTTTTTTGTTTTTTAAATGCAAACTTACAAATGTACTTTATTTATACCATTTTTGGGAATTTCTGATGTTTTGATCACTTTTTAATCAAAATTATTAGGGAGGCAAAAAGGCAGATCAGCTCTTGATTTTCTTCCGCATATGGGAAAAATATTTTTAGAAGTTTGTAGCTTGGGATTTTTTATTTATTTTTTTTTTTAACGTGGGAATACCTAATTTGTGTTTGAATATTTATTTTTATATCTGATAAGGAATTGATTTTTAATTTTTAGACCCCCTTAGTGTCTTTGATCCCCCAGGGGATCTTCAAACATCAATGCTAATGCATTGCAGTATACTGTAAAATACACATACTTCTATTACAGCCTAAAATAGAAGTGCGCTGATGTCAAGCCTGGGAGCCTTCTACAGTTCTGGGCTGGTTTTAGACAAAATGGGGCTCTGGGCAAAATTAAAAGTAGGGCCTCAAATGCTGAAATAGTCACATTCAACATAGTCACATTCTGTTAATTCGATGAGCCTATCACTGGTACTTACAAGGCTGTTCCTAATGTCTTTTAAGGGGTTGTTTGTAAATTTGTAAGCTTTTTTGCCTAGTCAAACTAGTTGCTTGTGAGCCTAATCTTTAACGATCAGGTGCACAAGCAACAAGGCATATGCCCTTCCCTACACGCTAAAAAAAAAATATTTATATACATACAGAGTTGGGGGAGCGTGGCTAGCCAACAAGGCGACTGGAAAGGTGTTCTCCTGCTCTCCTGAGAGATCCACTGCATCTACAGTGTATCCTTGCCATCCACACTTATTTTGCAACCATAACACCCAGGGGCTCTCCCCCAGGCCCCAGTCTGCCTATCCCGGGTGTTAATTTGCCGTATTAGGGCCTCTTACTGGCTGCCCCGGTTTTGGGGCCTACACCTCCCTGTTACAAGGACCCGCTATCTTGGGCTTCGGCACTTCTATACCGCCAACACAACAGGGCCATCTGCCATAAATCCAGCTCCTGTGTGCTTCTCAGGCCACTGCTGACAGTTCACCTGCCTCCGGACAGCCAACTCTTCCCTCCACTGTGTCAAGTTCAGGCATCACGTGCTACTGCCGTGCAGGCCTGCAGCCTACCGGCTTATTCGCTAAGGGCCTCCTGCCTTCTCCTCCCAGCAGGACCTCTGCATCATCTCTCCTGCAGCTCTGGCGCTCTCCAAAGCCCTCTACAGTACCATCGCAACTCCACAGTGGTGAGTCAGACACATTGGGAACCTTTGATTCCTTACCCAGATCCCTGGGATAACTCCTCTGGGCAGGACGCTTGAATCTTGGTGACCAGGAGAGGGTGAGTGCTGAGATCCCATCCAAACACCAGGGGGACTCCTTACCCCTCCCTAGTATCTTCACTGGACGGCCCTGTGGACTTTCCTGCTTTGCACTGGGACTGGACACATTTTACACCACTACTGAGATAACTCCTCTTGGCACGGCCATATATAATATATATCTTGCAAACCACTGGATGGCCCTATAACTTTTCCTGCTCTGAATTGGAACTAAGTTTGCGCTGCACCACCACTGAGATAACGCGTCCTGGCATGGACGTGTCCATCTTACAAACCACCTAACGACTCTGTAGCTCCTACTACTCTAAGCTGGGACTGTTCTCACTCTGCATAGCTACTGTGATAACTCCCCCTGGCACGGTAATCTACATCTTGTATGCCACCAGACGGCCTTGTAACTGTCTTATTTTGAGCAGGATCTGGACGCATTCTGCACCGCTACTGAGATAACCCCTCCTGACACAGCTCTATACATATTACAAGCAACCGGACGGCCTGGAAACCCTTCTTGCTCTGAGTTGGGCCTAGACAAAGATTGTATTGCTACTGTGATAACCCCTCCTGGCACGGTCTTGTACTTCTCGTGTATCCCGCTGCCTTATTGGGACTTGCATCTAGTCCGGTACTATACCCCGGTGTCACCACAGCACCTGTCCTTAGCTAATTATATACGAATTGTACCTCCTTGGGGGGCCGCCCCACCTTTCATCTGATGGCAATATAACATCTTGATCCTAGTGCACCACCGAGCGACTCAACGCAACTATAGTCTATTTTGCAATGACCCCCTTGTCTCAATATTGCTACTGCAAAGATACTGCTTCACAATGGTGAGGTGTAAAATCTCTTCGACAGCCAGACAACATCATAACAAATTATTTTGAGTGAGAATGCAGTCAGGACAGTGGATCAGGTCGCATCTCTCCTGACCCTATAGGACTGGCTCCTCCACCACTGGCAGCTTCTACACTCAGTCAAGAAGAACTCCTTGATAAACTTAAAACTCAAACATCTAGACCTCCATGGAACCAAAGCAGGCCACACAGTGTTCCTTGTCTCCTGGTACCAGCCGATCGAACAGAGGCCCCGCATGGACCTCCTGGGCACCCTCGACTGACCTGCGGAGCGCCCTTCCTCTCCAGCCCTCTTGCAGCCCACAGAGGGCGGTCTAGACAGCTTCCACACATCTAATGGCCTTGTATCAGAACACACCCTGAGAGATATGCTTTTAGCCCTCTGCAGCTCCCTTAAGGTAGACTTGATGCAACTGTTTCAACCACTTCATATATCTATTACCGCTCTAGAGAAGAGTGACCCACATTGAGACCAAGATGGGCGATTTGGTTACCTCTTATAACAAGGTCATTGATGCCCATAACGACTTGGCTGAGAACTTTGAAAATCTTCACACTAAGTTGGCTGCTATGGAGGACCGCTCTCGCAGGAACAAAATAAAATTTAGAGACATTCCGGAAAAAGTTGCACCAGCAGATTTACATTCTTATATTGAAGAGTTTGCCAAGTTCCTACTGCCCGACTCCTCGCTGATAGATCTTATCCTTGATAGGGTGCACAGAATACCTCGCCCCCATCACCTTGGAGACAATGTTCCACGATATGTACTTGTAAGATTTCAATTCCTCCATACTAAGGAACAGATAATGAACACGGCTCGCAAACAGAAGTCTTGGCCTGCGAAATTCCAAGATGTCCAGCTGACCTCTCTGCCATGACTTTACGCCTCTGCAGGAAGCTGCTTCCTGTTACAACACCTCTTCGCAGACAAAGAATTCCATACAGATGGGGCTTCCCGGTGAAACTCTGTATAACCAAAGATGGGACTACATACACCATCCACAGTTTAGATGAAGGGTACGGCATTACTATCTTCATGGAATATACAGTTGTCTCTTCAAGATGCGGATAACCCTATTCCTCGTTCCCACAGCAGGTGCAGACCACAATCTGGCCACAACTGACAAGCTTAATTGGCTATTACTCCTTGAGCCTGTTGCACCATCCTTATATATTCATCGACGTATCGGCTAGCCTACAACCATTCCCCCACCACAATACAGTATTCCTGTATCCATCTTCAAACTGTTTGTTCACTTGTTTTCTCCTTTTCATCACCGTCCTGTTTTAATACCTACCAACCCTTTTCCTCCTCCGCACCCTTTGCTGAGTTGGCCACATTCTCTGAACATCTAATGGGTCGCCATGGTTACCAAATTGGCATTTCTTAATATCCCAAGCTTCAGTAGCTCTCAGGAACGTTCCTTCCTATAGTAAGAAGTTCTCTCTCTTCATGTGGACATACTAAGCACTATTGACACCCGTCTTCTGCAACAAGATGCTTCCGATATGACTCGCCCTTCCTTCTTGCCATCTTTTCTGCTTACTCGAAAGTCTGACCCTAACAGCGGATCACAAAGCTTGAGTGCTGGTGGCCTCCTATCGCATTCCTCACCATAGCCTTAAAATTTGGTGCCCCTACTCTATCTGGACTGTTGGCTCACCCTTACTTTCTCTTCCACTGTCGCAGGACATATCTGTCATCGGGCGCTATTTGCATCGCATCTCTAGAAAGCATCTGGCATCGTACCTGTCTTACGGATCAACTTGGTTCCAGGGGCCACTGGTTCACTTACTGTATCTGCATTGGCTGTTTCTTCTACTTTCTTACGTATCTGGATCTCCTCTACTATCTATTGGCACCAGAATTGATAGCTACGGCAGAGCGGACTTGGCAACACATACAAATTTTGTCCCGTGGAGTGTCTAGGGACACTATCTTTGACAGCAATTGACGTCCATGGATGTACCACAAATAATGGGAACTCGCTAACATCGGGACTGATCCTCTCAGCATCCCTATCGTTCACCCCGATTCCTTATGATGTCTCCCTGGGACTTTTCTATGCCTTTTTACAACTACGGACCTCCGTATTTGTTCCCAATTGTCTCCTTTGTCCTTTTATATCCTGATATAATTGCCTTTATTTGTCATTTCCACCCTTGTTCTGTCTCCTCTTATTCCCACAGCCTTCTCTGGTTGGTGCAATTAGTGGACTGGGGATTATTTAGCATGGGTTCTTTGCTACCTGCTTTGTACAACCCAGGTCCTAGCAATGTTCTATATACCTTCAAGTATTTACATATTGCTGCCTATAGTTTTCCTTATTTGTTACTGAGATATTTTTGAAAAGAAAAAAAAAAAAAAAAAAAAAACCACCAACTTATATACATACAGTTATCAAATAGGACCGCTATACCAGGACTAAATATTGTCACGTCACCCACTTACTGCCAGATTCCCCTGACCTTCTAGTATAATCCATAAATAGCTGCTTTTACTGTATAATGTTCCCTACATAGCACCTCAACACTTCACTACTATCAGAGTTTCCTCCATTCCCCATATTGAGAACACAACTAGCCCCCTTTTATTTGCAGATGCTCCCCTCATAATGCCAGCCAGCAATTAACCTCTTCCTGCCCTGCACTGTAATAGTATGCTGCAATAAGCAGGTTGTTCCTAGGAGCCATGTACTCCTCACTTGTGAGTGCCGGTGCCTTACAATGACATAAACCGCACCTCTGCAGGTTCCTGGCTGGACAATGGTCCTGGACAACTAGAAAACTGATGCAGGTGAAGTGTATTTAAAAAGAACCTTTCATGCCCTCAGATGTGCGTTAGTATATACTGCTAGAAAGCCGACTGAATTGAGTGCACTGTCAGCTTTGCCGGTATCCGCCATGGTTTGTTTTGGCATCTCTCTACTGTCATAAAGGTTGGCCTTACAGACTAGCGTCATCGCTGGGCAGTAAAGAACGCCCCCTGAGAGTACAAGGCTATGGAAGAGTACAGTCAAGGGTGCGTTCCTCACAGCCCAGGTATGACGCTGAGCTGTAAGACCAGCCCTTCTGACAGTGGAGAGAGATTGGTGCCGAAATTACTGGCACTGATATCTCTAGCACCGGGGCACATACCGGGAAAGCTGGCAGTGCAGTGAATTCAGTTGACTTTCTAGTGGTAAGTAATACACCTCATCTCTGAGGACATGAAAGGTCCTCTTTAAATAGGTTGTGGTGGTGGGTGCTGCAGCATCACATCACCCTTTTTCAGGCTACCAAGGATGACACTTCACAATGAGATTCAACAAAACAACTTGTAGAGAGAATATATTAGTAAACTGCCGACATGCCCGTACCTAGTCTTCTGTACAGATTGCAGATACTTCCACATAGGATAAGTGTCTGCTGTTTTCCTGCAATGGGATATCAGCAGTGGAGGATTTTCATGAACTACTCCACAACAAAAACTGCTCAGAATGATCTGCGGCATAAGCGGATATTCTGCACCTCAGTTCCAATTATTCAGTTGGATTTTTAAGCAGAGCCTGGATGGGATTTCTTTAAATGTCATCCACTTTGCTGCTACTGTACAATGAAGCAAATAAGCCACTGACAAGTTTGCACTGACTAATCTGCTGCATGAATGTCCCGGGCAGAATTAAGCTACATTCACACAACAGTGAATAATGGCCGTATGACTTTTTTTTTTTTTTAAAGGAAGTCATGTGGCAGCATTAATTTCACTGTCAGTGAATGGGGGCTAGTCACATGACCGTTATCGTGACTTTTTTCATGGCCGTCTTGCACCTTTGTGTGAACCTAGCCTTACGCTATAAGGGGCTTTCCTATAACCATATCATATGCATTTTTTAAACAAACCCAGGAGTTGCTACAAAAGGAATGTTAAATATCTAGGTAGCTTCTTATACTTCTCTCCACTCCTGGCTTTGGCTCAAAACCGCAGCAAAATCAGCACAAAAAAAAAAAAAAAAAAAAAAAGTGTTTTACAACACCAGCAAAGTGAATGAAATTTAATCAATCTCTCTCATCCACACATTGCAGGAAGAAAAAAAAAATAAAAATATGATGTGGAAGAGCTGCATTGTGCAATGCGTGCCCTTCAAAAAACATGGCATGTTCATGTTAGCTGTGCAATAGCGAGCATTTCCAAATATATTTAATAGGGGGGAAAAATGCATCAAAAGCTCAATGAAAAAAACAAAAAACAATGTGAATCACTGCTATTTTTTAGCTGAGTCTTGCTGTTGGGTCTAATCCTTATCTTAATATACTGTGCATCACACTATAAGGCTAAAGCCCCACCAAAAAAAAAAAAAAAAGCACTGCGGGAAAAATCGCGGTGGCAACGAAACGCAGTTTTTCCCACAGCGCTTTTCACAGAAAGCCCGCAGAGGTTCTCTCTGTGGGCTTTCTGCTTTCATTATACCTATAGGGAAACAGCCATAATTTCCATAGGTATAGTTGACATGCTGTGATTTCCAAAATCGCAATGGTTTCTCCGCAATGTGTGGATGGGATTCTAGTATACACTCACACATATACCTACACACTCATACATATAATATATATATTACACATATACACACACAGACACATTTATAGTCACACTTATACATTGGTATACCATATATAAAGTCACATATACACACACACACTTATATGAATGCATATATATATATATATATATATATATATATATATATATACACACACACACATATTCTTATAGCATATATAAAGTTTGGACACACCTTCTCATTCCAAGAGTTTTCTGTATTTTCATGACTATAAAAATTGTAGATTCACACTGAAGGCACCAAAACTATGAAATAACACATGTGGAATTATATACTTAAGAAAAAAGGGTGAAACAACTGAAAATATGTCTTATATTCTAGGTTCTTCAAAGTAGCAACCTTTTGCTTTGATTACTGATTTGCACACTCTTGGCATTCTCTTGATGAGCTTCAAGAGGTAGTCAACTGAAATGGTCTTCCAACAGTCTTGAAGGAGTTCCCAGAGATGCTTAGCACTTATTGGCCCTTCTGCCTTCACTCTGCAGTCCAGCTCACCCCAAACCATCTCGATTGGGTTCAGGTCTGGTGACTGTGGAGGCCAGGCCATCTGGCGTAGCACCCCATCACTCTCCTTCTTGGTCAAATAGCCCTTACACAGTCTGGAGGTGTGTTTGGGGTCATTGTCCTGTTGAAAAATAAACGATGGTCCAACTAAACACAAACCGGATGGAATAGCATGCCGCTGCAAGATGCTGTGGTAACCATGCTGGTTCAGTATTCCTTCAATTTTGAATAAATCCCCAACAGTGTCACCAGCAAAGCACCCCCACACCATCACACCTCCTCCTCCATGCTTCACGGTGGGAACCAGGCATGTAGAGTCCATTCGTTCACCTTTTCTGCGTCGCACAAAGACACGGTGGTTGGAACCAAAGATCTCAAATTTGGACTCATCAGACCAAAGCACAGATTTCCACAGGTCTAATGTCCATTCCTTTAGCCCAAACAAGTCTCTTCTGCTTGTTGCCTGTCATTAGCAGTGGTTTCCTAGCAGCTATTTTACCATGAAGGCTTGCTGCAGTCTCCTCTTCACAGTTCTTGTACAAATATGTCTGCTGCTAGAACTCTGTGTGGCATTGACCTGGTCTCTAATCTGAGCTGCTGTTAACCTGCCATTTCTGAGGCTGGTGACTCGGATGAACTTCTCCGCAGCAGCAGAGGTGACTCTTGGTCTTCCTTTCCTGGGGCGGTCCTCATGTGAGCCAGTTTCTTTGTAGCGCTTGATGGTTTTGGCCACTGCACTTGGGGACACTTTCAAAGTTTTCCCAATTTTTCGGACTGACTGACCTTCATTTCTTAAAGTAATGACGGCCACTCGTTTTTTTCTTTACTTAGCTGCTTTTTTCTTGCCATAATACAAATTCTAACACTCCATTCAGTAGGACTATCAGCTGTGTATCCACCTGACTTCTGAACACCACAACTGATGGTCCCAACCCCATTTATAAGGCAAGAAATACCACTTATTAAACCTAACAGGGCACACCTGTGAAGTGAAAATGCCAAGAGTATGCAAAGCAGTAATCAAAGCAAAAGGTGGCTACTTTGAAGAACCTAGAATATAAGACATATTTTCAGTTGTTTCACACTTTTTTGTTAAGTATATAATTCCACATGTGTTATTTCATAGTTTTGATGCCTTCAGTGTGAATCTACAATTTGTATAGTCATGAAAATACAGAAAACTCTTGGAATGAGAAGGTGTCCAAACGTTAAAAATATAAATTATAAGTTAAAGAATTAAACTGTAGTCAATAAGTTATTAGACACCCAAAAATGAATTCATTATAAAATGCATAATCTGGCAAAAAAAAAAAAAAATACATATATATACAGCTTGCACAATGTGAAGACAAAAATCACCAAATCTTTAGAACACAACTGACTGTGACAGGAAGGGAATGTAAGAGATGTGTGACTGTATATACAGTGATATACAGTGCCTTGCGAAAGTATTCAGCCCCCCTTGAACTTTTCAACCTTTTGCTGCATTTCAGGATTCAAACATAAGGATATAAAATTTAAATTTTTTGGTGAAGAAACAACAAATGGGACACAATTGTGAAGTGTAACGAAATTTATTGGTTATTTTAAACTTTTGTAAAAAATAAAAAACTGAAAAGTGGGGCATGCATTATTATTCGGCCCCTTTACTTTCAGTGCAGCAAACTCACTCCAGAAGTCCAGCGAGGATCTCTGAATGATCCAATGTTGTCCTAAATGACTGATGATGATAAATATAATCCACCTGTGTGTAATCAAGTCTCCGTATAAATGCACCTGCTCTGTGATAGTCTCAGGGTTCTGTTTAAAGCGCAGAGAGCATCATGAAGACCAAGGAACACACCAGGCTGGTCCGTGATACTGTTGTGGAGAAGTTTAAAGCGGGATTTGGATACAAAAAGATTTCTCAAACTTTAAACATCCCAAGGAGCACTGTGCAAGCGATCATATTGAAAAGGAAGGAGTATCAGACCACTGCAAATCTACCAAGACCCGGCCGTCCCTCTAAACTTTCATCTCAAACAAGGAGAAGACTGATCAGAGATGCAGCCAAGGGGCCCATGATCACTCTGGATGAACTGCAGAGATCTACAGCTGAGGTGGGAGAGTCTGTCCATAGGACAACAATCAGTCGTACACTGCACAAGTCTGGCCTTTATGGAAGAGTAGTAAGAAGAAAGCCATTTCTCAAAGATATCCATAAAAAGTCTCTTTTAAAGTTTGCCACAAGCCACCTGGGAGAAACACCAAACATGTGGAAGAAGGTAATCTGGTCAGATGAAACCAAAATCGAACTTTTTGGCCACATTGCAGAATGATATGTTTGGCGTAAAAGCAACACAGCTCATCACCCTGAACACACCATCCCCACTGTCAAACATGGTGGTGGCAGCATCATGGTTTGGGCCTGATTTTCTTCAGCAGGGACAGGGAAGATGGATGGAGCCAAATACAGGACCATTCTGGAAGAAAACCTGTTGGAGTCTGCAAAAGACCTGAGACTGGACGGAGATATCTTCCAACAAGACAATGATCCCAAACAAAGCAAAATCTACAATGGAATGGTTCACAAATAAACGTATCCTAGTGTTAGAATGGCCAAGTCAAAGTCCAGACCTGAATCCAATCCAATCCAATCTGTGGAAAGAGCTGAAAACTGCTGTTCACAAACGCTCTCCATCCAACCTCACTGAGCTCGAGCTGTTTTCCAAGGAAGAATGGGCAAGAATTTCAGTCTCTCGATGTGCAAAACTGATAGAGACATACCCCAAGCGACTTGCAGCTGTAATCGCAGCAAAAGGTGACGCTACAAAGTATTAACTTAAGGGGGCCGAATAATTTGGCACGCCCCACTTTTCAGTTTTTTACAAAAGTTTAAAATAACCAATAAATTTCATTCCACTTCACAATTGTGTCCCACTTGTTGATTCTTCAGCAAAAAAAATAAAAATTTTATATCTTTATGTTTGAAGCCTGAAGTGTGGGAAAAGGTTGAAAAGTTCAAGGGGGCCGAATACTTTCACAAGGCACTGTACCAAATTTAGAGCTTACAAGGGAAAAGAAACCAGAAGTGACCCCCAGAGTGACCCCCCCAATCATAGGAGATAATGGGGAAATAGTAGGGAATTTGGTTTTCACAATGTACTCTGCACAGAATACGTATTCACTTTTCACCATCCGCTGTGCATTCACGTATGGGATACTAATGCTCACTACATCCCTTGATAAATTCTTTGAGGAGTGTAGTTTTCAGTCCCTAGGGTATTCCACTTTTCTGGTACCTTAGAACAGCATTCCCCAACCTTTTCATTTCCACGGCCCGGCAGGGAGCGAGGGCGTGATGAGCAGTTTAGGGGTGGGGCTTTGGTCATATGGAGGCAGGGTTATACACTAAACAGCGCTGTAGACCGAGGCGTGCTGCCGGGACCTCGGTGTACAGCGCTGTAGGGCCATTAGCTAGGCTAGGAGCATCAACACTGTGGCCAGATCGCTGACCCGCCCCACATAATGTGCCAGGAACCGCGTTTACTGAGGCCAGACCGCCGCCCTGCGGGATGGCAGAAGATCCCCAACGCCCCGTTCCACAGACCTGTGGTTGGGGACCCATGCCTTAAAGGCTCTGCAAACATGACATGGCATCCAGATACCAAACATCTAAATATGCGCTTCTTCATATCTGCACCATGCTGTGTTCCCAAACTGCAGTTTATACCCACATGTATGACACTGTTGTACCCAGGATAATGTACTCAATGTCATATGTGGGTATAAACTGCTGTTTGGGCACAGCCGGGCACAAAAAGGAAGGCTATTTTGGTTTCTGGAGCACAGAATTAGACAGTTTGGTTTTTGGAAGTCATGCCACTTTTGCAGAGCCATGAAATGCCAGTAAAGAGGAATCCCCTGATAATGTAACCCCATTTTGGAAACTCTGAAGGAATTTATCCAAGGGTAAAGTGAGCATTTTTAACCTCCAACCTCCAGTTAAAAAATGCCCGCAGTGCCACTTGATAAATCCCTTCAGTGGTGTAGATTCCAAAATGGGGTTACAAGTCTGTGGTTTCCACTTTACTTACAATTCAGGGGTGGCATGACGTCCAAAAACCAAACTGTGCTCCAAGAACCAACATAGCACTCCATCACTTCTGTGCATGGCTGTGCCCAAACAGCAGTCTATACCCATATAAGGCATTGTTAAGTACGTTATCCTGTGTACAGTGTCATATGTGGGCATAAACTGTCGTTTGGACACACAGCAGGGTGCAAATGTGAAGGAGAACTATGTGGCTTTTGGAGTGCAGATTTAAATTACCCCTACAAAATAGGGTCATTTCTTGGGGAATTCAAATGTACTGGCACCTCCAGGGCTCTGCAAAAACAACATGGCATCCAGAAATCTATACTCCAAAAGCTAAAGCACAGTGCTCCTTCCTTTCTGAGCCCTGCTGTGTGCCCAAGCAGCAGTTTACATCCACGTATAAAACTTTTTTGTACCCACTTAATAGTTTTAGAAGCGCATGTCTGTAATGACACAAAGTGTGCACAATGTTTCGGGCACTGAAATTACATATTTCTTTAAAAATGTCAATTTTCACTTTGTATATTAATTTTTTGGGAAGCACTCTTAGGCTCAAAATTATAATATTCCTTGAGGATTGCAGTTTCTAAATGGGGTCACATTTGAGGGGTTTCCATTGTATTGCATGGCACCTGAAAACTATTCCAGCAAAATAGCGCTCTTTCCATTCTAAGCCCTGCATTGTACCCATACAACAGTTTACGACCACATATGGGGCATTTCTATGTTCAGGAGAAATTGTGTAACAAATTGTGGGTTTTTATCTTTTTTAACCCATTGTAAAAATTAAAAATACGGTGCTAAATGGACGGATTATTGGGGAGAAAAATTTTTTTTTCCATTTTTAGGTCCCAATGCTAATAAAATCTGTGAAACAGCTGCAGAGACAAAATGCTCACCATGCCCCTTAGGAAATTCCTTGAGGGGTGTAGTTTCCAAAATCTGGGTCACTTTTTGGGGGTTTCCATTGTACTGTTACTTTAGGGGCCCTGCAAATGCGACATGGCACCCGAAAACTATTCCAGCAAAGTCTGCCCTCCAAAAGCCAAATAGCGCTCTTTCCATTCTGAACCCTGCCCTGTACCCATACAGCAGTTTACAACCATATATGGAGTATTCATGTGTTCAGGAGAGTTTGTGTAACAAACTTTGGGGAGCTTTCTTTTTTTTATCTTGTGAAAATAAAAAAAATTTGGGGCTAAAGTGATGGCTTATTGGGGGGGAAAAAAATGTAATTTTTCATTTTTCCCATGATAATAAAATCTGTGAAACAGCTGTAACATCAAAATGCTCATTATACCCCTTGATATGTTTTATAAGGTGTGTAGTTTCCAAAACAGGTTTCACTTTTGAGGGTTTCCATTGTATTAGTACTCTAGGGGCTTTGCAAATGTGACATGGCACCTGAAAAATATTCCAGCAAAATCTGCCCTCCAAAAGCCAAATAGCACTCTTTCCATTCCAAGCCCAACCATGTACCCATACAGCAGATTACGACCACTTTGGGAGTCCAAACCCTCAACATCTCCTGCCACCTCCAACTCAAGAACAGCCATCGAATGCACTCCTTCCTCACCCCTGAAACTACAAAGATGCTAGTCCATGCCCTCGTAATCTCCCGCTTAGATTGCTGTAACACCCTTCTCTATGGCCTCTCTGCAAATGCTCTCGCCCCCCCTCCAGTCCACCTTAAACTGTGCTGCTCGCTGAATACACCTCTCCCCCCATTCTTCATCGGCCGCTCCCCTCTGCCAATCCCTTCAATGGCTACTAGTTGCCCAGCGAATAGAGTTCAAATTACTAACGCTGACATACAAAGCCATCCACAACCTGTCCTCTCCATATATCTCCGACCTAATCTCCCGCTACCTGCCCGCACGTAACCTCCGATCCACCAAAGACCTCCTACTCCGCTCTTTTCCGCTCTTCACACACCCATCTCCAAGATTTCTCTCGTGCATCCCCCATACTCTGGAACTCATTACCAAGACACATAAGACTAACCCCCCACAATCATAAGCTTCAAGAAGGCCCTGAAGACTCACCTATTCAGGAAGGCTTACAACCTCCAATAACACTACTGTCACCACACCACCATCTGTTCAGTCTCTCCCCTAACCTTCTGTCTCTATCCCTCTTTCCTCATAGACTGTAAGCCCTTGCGGGCAGGGCCCTGTATCCCACTGTGCCAGTTGGTCACTATTAGTATTATATTTGTCTTGTATATTTTGTGTACCGTATGTAAACCCTTAAATGTAAAGCACCATGGAATTAAAGGTGCTATATAAATATACCATAATAATAATAATAATAAAGTATTGATAAAATCTGTGAAATGGTATAGTTTCCAAAATGGGGTCACTTTTGGGGGTTTTCATTGTATTCTAGGGGCTCTGCAAATGAAACATGGCACCTAAAAACTATTCCAACAAAATCTTTTCAAATGCCCAGTGGCGCTCCTTCCCCTCCATGCACTGCCGTGTGTCCAAACATCAGTTTACATCCACATGTGGGTTATTTTTTGCTCGGGAGAAATTGCATAACAAACTATGAGATCCATTTTTCTCCTTTAACCCTTTGGGAATGTGTTAATTTTAGGGCTAAATGAATGTATTGAAAAATATTAAAATGTCCAAATTTCACCTCCATATTGTTTTAATTACCGTGAAATGCTTAAAGGGTTAAACTTCCCAAATGCTGTTTTGAATTATTTAAGGGGTGCAGTTTAGAAAATGGGGTGATTTATGGGGGTTTCTAATATATAGGCCTTTATAAATCCCTTCAGAACTGAAGTGATCCCTAAAAATTAGCTTGGGAAATTCTCTTGTAAATCTGGAAAATTGCTGTTAAACTTTTTCTCCGAACTTCCATCAATTTTTTTTTTTTTTTTTATAAATACAAAAATATTGATCAATGTTTACAACTACCATGAAGTACAATCTCAAAATCACTTATTAAGTTAAAGCGTCTCAAAGTTATTGCCGTATAAAGTGACACATGCCAATTTTGAAAAATGAGGTTGTGTCCATAAGGCACATTTGAGCTGTGTCCTTTAGGGGTTAAGATACATTGTTAAAATGTGGTTGTTAGGGTGTTTCCAAAGTTATTCCCTTTACCAACACCACTTATGCATATTAAAAAGGGGTTTTCTATTACACAGGCCTTTCTGGAAAATTTCACTATCAGTGAGACATCTGGATTAATTGCCCCTATTTTTCAGTAGTGAACACCAAACTCCAAACCTCTAGGCCTTGTCTTGTTGTCTATCTGTTATGAAAGGTATGTATGTACAATACGCAAACCTAGTTCTGCCACTTTACAACTCACTTGTTAGATCACATTGTATACAGTTTTGGGTACCAGCGCCCAAGACAATGCTTTCATAAGCCGGCAATCGAAACTAAGTAATAAAAGGACTGGAAGGACTAAAGTAGCAAGAAAGATTATCAAAATTACGGTTATTTATTTCAGAAAAAAAAGATGGCTTAGGGTGGGTTCACACTACTGATATTCAATGTCTGTTTCTCTCATCCATCAAGCTTTCCACCATGTTTTTTACTTTTTTGCTGGAAGAAAAAGTCTTGCGTGGATCACATTAGAGTCAATGGGACACTACTGCCGTTAATGTCTGTTGTCATCATCCTATGATGGATGACAGCAACTGATTGTAATAACAGTAGTACGAGTCTTAATGGTGATCTAATAATTATGTTTCACCCCTTAAGGTCCTAAAAACACCATAGGGCTAAAGCCCCCTGTTGAAGAAAAGCATTTCTTTTATGCTAGAGCCAGGTGTGGATTAAGCAGAAGGGAGACATATAAGAGCTTCCTTATATTTTCCTTTCCTTTTGTAGCCACACCTGGGTTTGGCTCAAACAAACGCAGCAAAATCTGTAATAAAAAAAAAAAAAAAAAAAAAAGCTGTTTTTCCCGCAACATGGGCCTTAGCCAAGGGACACAGTCCCAATTCTTTGAAATGGTCATGTCCCTTTCTGGAAATAACTTTGGCAAGTTTTAACTTACCAAGTGATTTTGAGATTGTTGTTTTAGTGACACACTGTACTTCATATCAGTGGTAAACTTTGGTCAATATTTTTTGTATATATTTATGAAAACATCTAGAAAGTTCAAAAGGTGAAATGCTCCACTTTCAGAAAGTCATACCATCAAAATTAGTTAAGAAATAATATTTACCTCATCTTTGCTTTCTTTGCATTGTATTTCAAATGTCCTTTATTTTTTTTCTAGAATGTTAACCACTTCCAGGAGTGAGATCCTATTGAAGGCTTGTCTACTATTCAATTCTATTAGAACAGAAGTGCCGTCATTTCCCCCTTTTTATAGGCCTATTATAAATAGTTCCTCCCTTATAAATAATAGCCTGTTTTATAAATAATAGTTCACCGTATTAATAGCCCCCTGTATATAGAATTTCCCTTTATAATAGCCCCCTTATATGGCTAGTGGCCCCACACAGTATAATACACTCCCCAGAGGGGTTCCCCCAGTATAATGCTCCACAGTGGCTTCTGCAGTATAATGCTCTACAGTGGCCCCACAGAATAATATACTCCCGAGAAGCCCCACAATATAATACACTCCATACTGTGTTGAGGGGTGTATAGAGGGGTAATGTTACCTTTATAATCATATAAGTTTGTTTCATTTTTGTTTAGGGGAAAGTCTCCAGTGTGATACACAGATAAGAGCTGGAGGTGTGGTTACCTAATTAAGAGGGAATAAATTACTGCTGTTTGCTGTGTACAGTCCCTTTGCAACCAGAGGAATCAGTTGCAGCTTTCCGTGCAACTTGGAGCAGCTAAAGCTAAGTTATAAAGCAAGAGTGTGATCTTGGCGTTTTGATCCTAAGCGTGCGTTTGGTTTAAGGCCCGTTGAAGACGACCGTGGGTGAGATCCGTGTGCTATCCTTATTTTTCACGGATAGTACACTGACCCATTCATTTCTATGGCTACGTGCAAACGACCATATTTTTCACTGATCAGTGTGTGAGCCTTGATTCTGCACCACGTCAGATAGAACATGTCCTATTATGTTCAGTTTTTGCGGAACGGGCTCTCCCATAGAAGCCTATGTGAGGCTAAAAACCTAGGACAGCACACTCATGTACTCAGTGTATCAGTGTGCCATCCACTTTCACGGACAAGCTAGGGATATAATTAGATGTCACCTGTGGTTTTTTTTTTTTATGGTGGATCGGCAAATTAGGATCACACACTGAAGACACTGTCAGTTTTTGCGGACATACTTCACTGATGCTGAAGAAACACTGAAGACACTGTGCTATGATCTGGGGATCTCTGACCAGGGACTGGCCCCTGACTGATAACTTCTCAGTCAAGTGTACAAAGAAAAACAAAAAAAAAAAAAAAACTTTGTATAATGAGCAGTTTGAAATTACTCATACGTGATACTCCTAATCCCTGCCTTGCACACTAGAAGTAGCCGTGGGCCCGACTAACCTGAGTGAATACAAACACAGCCAGAGAAACAGAAAACCTGACTTATTTCACATTTTGAAAGGAGGCTAGATACAGAGAAAGCCCCCCACAGGTGTACGACTGGACTAATGGTGAATATGAGGAAACACAAAGTATAGAGGCAGAAAATAAACATGAAACACAGCAATACTGACACTATGCAAAGGGATAGGATAAACAGAACTTAGCATCACACAAAAAGCCTTACAAAAGTCCAAACTTCCAAGCAGTAAAAGACTAGGGTTCACTGCACCCTGAACAACTATGCTTGGAACAAGGTGCTCAAATACTTATCAAATGTCCAAGTAAGATGAATAGGCAGCAAGTCAAACTGAATAGACCAGGATCAGATTCAGATGATAGCAGAATTTCAAATAGACAGATCACTCTGGAAACTCAGGCAACTGAAGTTTAAGACCAGCAACTGACAGAATGCAAAGCGCAGTTAAATAGCCAAGAGAAGGAGTAGTCAGAAAGATAATTGGATAGCAGCACTCTGAGCTGCCCACAGCCTGTAATGAATCCTAGCACTGCAGAGAGACTTAACCTTTTCAGAGCCAAAGACACACTAGAGCACTGACCAGCGATGCAACTCATCATGCGATCCACACGTGAGTGCTACTGCAGAGACCGCACGCTCAGTGTGAACATTTCCCTGCCGTGCGTCAGACGATTCATGCGCAGAATGCCGTTCAGACACTCTGCGCCTGAACCCAACAGGATGAGATTGTGAAGACTGGGTCATAACACTCTGTCCGCAAAAACTGAAGACTAATTACTAGTTTACGGACCGTAAAATACCCACGGTCATCTGCAACTAGCCCAAGTGTGACTAAAGCTAGGTTCACACCTGTGCCTGGTACACGTTCGGGGTTTCTGTCTCCGAACCTGTTTAGAAAATACAGAGAGAAAAGTGCTGCATAATTTTTAAGCGTCAGGCTAGTTGCAGACGACCGTGTGTATTTTGTGGTCAGCAAACTCGGATAGCACACTGATTTTGCCCACGGTCGTTTACAAGGGGCCTTAAGACTAAGTGACTTTAGACTCAGGAACTTTAGAAAACTCAAAAAAAAACAAAAAAAAAAAAACGTATTCACTTTTTTCTTTAAATTGTGCTTATTTACTTTTATTTTATTTTTTTTTGCTGTAATAATCCCCATTAGGTAAGATGTGCTCCATGCTTACCAATGCGATCCAGTGTACATCTTGCAGCATGTACACGTGAGAAGCCACTGATCAGCCACTTGAGGGGGCATACTGCTGTGTAAGATGTAAGCACGTTGCATATTTGGAAGCCCAGATCATGGATCTAAGCCTACTTGCAGATGATCTTTTGTATTTTGCGGTCCGCAAACTAGTAATTAGTGTTCCTTTTTTGCGGACCATTTGTCATCAGTGTGTCTTCAGCATAAGTGCCGTATGTCCGCAAAAAACGGATAGTGTCATCAGTGTGTGATCCAAGTTTGCAGATCCGCAAAAAAATAACAAAAACACAGGAGACATGTAATCATGTCCCTAGCTTGTCCACAAATACGATTGGCACACTGATGACACACGGAGTACATCTGTGTGCCCTCCGGGGTTATTAGTCTCCCATAGGCTTCTATGGGAGAGTCCGCAAACACGGAACAGAATAGGACCTGCTCTACATTTTGTGGCACGGACTGACGGCCCGCACACTGATCAGTGGAAATCATGGCTGTTTGCATGGGCCCATAGAAATGAATGGATCAGTGTGCTATCCTGGAAAAACACACACTGATAGCACACTGATCTCACCCACAGTCATCTGCAAGGGGCTTTAATGAGCAAATTGCAAGACTGAGATTCATTGATAACTTGGAAAGGAGTTTGTTGCTCACAGAGCAGGAACTTGCTTGGGTAAGTGCAGAGGGGGATGGTAGCATAGAGGTGCAGGAATTGGACGCAGCTAGCTGGGTAACAGTTAGAAATCAGCGAGGTAGAGGGAAGAGTGCCCGGAAGGATAGTCCTGAACTGATATACCACAACCACATACCTCCCAACTTTCAAAGGACAGAAAGAGGGACAAAAAATGCGGCGTGCTATGCGCACCGTGGCAAATTTAGCTCCACCCACTTCTATGTTGACTCCGCCCATTCTCATCTATTTTTCCATGTGCCCCCACACAGTATAATGCTCCTACAGTCACCCTAACATTATATGCCCCCACGTTATAATGTTCCCCTCCAATTTCCCCACAGTACTAAGTCCCTCTCCTCGTGCCCAGTTTAAACTGGCGGAAACTAGAGGGGGACATTAAACTAGGGCAGCTGGAAGGGGACAAACTATGGGGCAGCTGGAGGGTGACATTAAACAGCGGGGGTAGTTGAAGGGGGACTTTAAACTATGGGGCAGATGGAGGTTGACATTAAACAGTGGGGGGGTAGTTGGAGGGGGACATTAAACTGGGGGCAACTAGAGGCAGACATGTCCCCCTCCAGATACCCCCCACGTTTTAATGTCCTCCTCCAGTTGCCCCCAGTTTAATGTCACCCTCCATCTGCCCCCTCAGTTTAATGTCCCCCCTCCATCTGCCACCAGCTTAATGCCCCCCTTCATCTGCCCCCAGTTTAATGTCCCCCTTTATTTGCCACCAGCTTAATGTCCCCCTTTATCTGCCACCAATTTAATGTCCCCCCTTCATCTGCCCCAGTTTAATTGCCCCCTTCATCTACCTCCAATTTAATGTCCCCCTTTATCTGTAACCAGCTTAAGGTCCCCTTAATCTGCCTTCAGTTTAATTGCCCATTCATCTGCTCCCAGTTTAATTGCCCCCTTCATCTGCCTTCAGTTTAACTGCCCCTTACATCTGCGTTCAGTTTAACTGCCCCCTACATCTGCCCCCAGTTCCCCCCTCTTGCTCACACATGCTCTCTTCTCTACTACTTATCGTCGATCACTCTCTGTTCCCAGCTTTCTGTGTAACATCACAGTGTGTCCCACAGTATCCAGAATAGCTCCGCCCACACAAGAGTCTGATCACATATTCATGACATCATCAAAGGTCCTTAAGCCATTACGATTTGGCATCTACCATTTAGCCTTTACCCTACCCTAATAAAATTTGTTAACAGCAAACTTCAGGGGAATAGTGGAACAAACTGTAAGCTATGCGGGACCGTGGGACAGCAGTGTAAAATTGGGACTGTCCCGCCAGATGCAGGATGGTTGGGAGCTATGCATCCAGTTTGCTAACTTGGTAGATGAGGGGGATGTTAGTACAGGGGTAACACTGCTACAGCAAAACACTTCCTCTGACAGCCATGGGAAGAAGGAGTTAAAAGTGCAGAGCAGACTAGATAGATGCTGGTAGTGGGGGATTCAACTATTAGGGGAACAGACAGGGCAAACTGTCACAAAGACCGGGATCGCTGAATGGTGTGTTGCCTTCCTGGTGCTCGAGTTTGACAAATCGCGGATCAGGTTAATAGATTACTGGATGAGGCTGGTGTGGATCCAGCAATCATGGTGCATGTTGACACAAATGACAAAGCTGGCGGTAGGTGGAACGTCCTTAAAAAATATTTCACGGATCTAGGGAGCAAGCTGAAGGAAAGGACCTTCAAGGTAGCATTTTCAGAAATACTACCTGTACCATGGGTCACCGAGGAAAGGCAGCGGGAGATTAGAAGGTAAACAAGTGGCTCAAGAGTTGGTGTGGGAAGGAGGGATTTGGGTTCCCGGAGAACTGGGCCGATTTTGCTGTAGGCTACAGGTTCTATGGTAGGGATGGGCTGCACCTCAATAGAGAGGGTGCAGCTGTGCTGGGCGAGAAGATGGCTAGATTGTTGGAGGAGTGTTTAAACTAGGGACTGGGGGGAGGGTAACAGATGTAGAGGGCAAGATAGTGTAGAAATGGAAAGAGGGCTAAACACTGAATGGAAAAAAATATTTTACAACTGCAAACCTATCAAGACATGGCTGTCCATCTAAACTGACAGATCAAGCACTGGTCAGAGAAGCAGCCAAGAGGACGATCCACAGCTCAGGTGGGAGAATCTGTCCACAGGACAAGTTGTGCACTCCACAAATCTGGCCTTTATGGAAGAGAGACAAGAAGAAAACCACTGTTGAAAGTAAGTGCCGTTGGAAGTTTTGCAGTTTTCCACAGCAAACATGTGGAAGAAGGTGCTCTGGTCAGATGAGAACAAAGTTGAACTTTTTGGCATAAATGCAAATTGCTATGTGGGGTGGAAAAGTAACTCTGCTCATCACCCTGAACACACCATCCCCACTATGAAAAATTGTGGTGGCTGCATCATGCTGTGGGAATGCTTTTCTTCAGCAGGGACAGGGAAGTTGGTCAGAGTTAATGGGAAGATGGATGCAGGAAGAAATACAGGAAGAATACCTGTTGGAGGCTGCAAAAGACTTGAGACTGGGAAGGAGATTCACCTTCCGGCAAGACAATGACCCTAAGCATACAGCCAGAGTTGCAGTGAAATAGTCATAGTCTAGACCTAAATCCCATTGAGCATCTGTAGCAAGACAAGAAAATTGCTGTTCACAGATGTTCTCCATCCAATCTGGCAGAGCTTGAGCTATTTTGCAAAGAAGAATGGGCAAAAATCTCAGTCTCTAGATGCGCAAAGCTGGTAGAGACATACCCCAAAAGACTTGCAGCTGTAATTGCAGTGAAGGGTGGCTCTACAAAGTATTGATATACAGTGGCTGAATACTTTTGCATGTCACACTTTTCAGATTTTTAGTTGATTAAAATTTTGAAAACCATGTATCATTTTCCTTCCACTTCAACACAAAATAGCACATAATTGTGGTCTATCACCTAAAAGCTCAATAAAATACATTTAAGTTTGTGGTTGTAAGGTGACAAAATGTGAAAAAGTTCAAAGGGGTATGAATACTTTTGCAAGGCACTGTACTGACTCAGTTTCAGTGTTGCTGCCAGAGCTGCTGTAGCCATTTTATTATAACAAATTCTAAAAAAAGAAAAACTACAGTAAACTGTATAACAAACCAGCTGAAGCGACAGCACTGTTAATGAACTGGTTAAATGCTGAGTCAAGAGACTCTGGTTTGTTGACTTGTTAGACTTTGTACAACCTTGGAATTTGATCCATGTATTGTGTTCTTTGTGTTGTCTTATTTGTAAAAATTATATAAAAGGCTGGACCCTGTTACAATAAAATGAGACATTTATGCATACCATGAGACTACGTATATCTGTGTCTCCCAGGCTCGTGAGATATGTTTGTTTCATTAATTAGGATTTCACAGAAGGTATTCAGCAGTATTTGGTCTGCACATTAAATTGCTCCAACAGGTGCCTTTTCACCCGGGAAAAAGTCAAAACACAGCTGTCAGGATTTGAACCCAGAACCTCCTATGTCCCAGGCAGTAGCTCTTCTCACTGAGCTACTGAGAATTCTGGACAGTTTCTTGTTCCAAGTAACCTTGCTTTGATTGCCTGATTACCTCCATTCTTGGACTTCCTATTTAAGCCAAGTCTCGTCCATTCCTCTTTGCCAGATTATTGTGATTCCCAGCCTTTAGTCCAGCTACTGCTCCTGCCTCACGTTACATCTATTGCCTTACCTGTGTACTGAACCTCGGATTGTTACTTGACTAATGCTCCTGCCTCATGCTACAACTATTGCCTTAACCTGTGTACCAAACTCAGACTGTTATTTGACCACGCCTACTCCAGTCATCTAGATTGAAAGCCACTAGACTCCCACCTCACCTTGACGATTTCACATACCAGGTGAGTAATCGTATTATTACCATACAACAGCTTTCTTTGGAAATTGGAGCTGGAGATACCCCACAACAGTGAAACCAAATGCTGCAGTATGGTGAGAATGCTTAATTCTTACAACTATGTTTCACTCTCAAGGCAGTTTCCCTAGTTTTCTGAGTAAGGCTGTATGGGCTTTCCAAGAACCTATTGATACCTTCTGTTGAAAATGTACTAACCATGCTTATGTGACAGAGAGAGACAGAAAGGTCCTTGTTTTGGTAAGCAGACTCAGCCCATAAAGGGCTCAGGACTCAGTGACTTTACCCTGAGCACTATACAGGAAACATGCAAATAATGAATATAAATATATATATAGATATATATCCTAGTATATTGTAATTTGGTTACCACTGGTTATTTAGCATTCCTAAATTAGTATGCATGTCTCTTAGAAAGAAAATGTTAATAGAAGCAATGATTGCTGTGTGCATCTCATTCTATGTGCTGTTTGTTGTGTGACTGTTATACAGGATAGTGAAAAACTAAGGAATGGGGGTTTCTGTCTGCACATTTAGTATAGAGCAGGGGTCGGCAACCCCCGGCACGCGTGCCAAGAGTGGCACACGAGGCTTATTTCCCTGGCACGGAAAAAAAAAAAGGTTGCCTACCCCTGGTGTAGAGGGAGAGAGTAAAAATTGTAGCCTTCCCTTATACAGTGTAAGTCCTGATGAGGATAGAAGGTGGTTTGTTTACACAGGGTATGAAGTGGTGTATCCAAGACCTGTGTTGACAATCTGACCAATCAGGCTAATCGGACAGGGTGTAAAGTGGTGTAGCCCAGACCTGTGGTGATAGTCTAGCCAAGTGAATAGAGCAATGGGTGCTCTATTGGGCAAGTGACAAGATGGGTGTATGTATGTTGGAACGTGGAGTGACTTTCAGAGAGAGAAAAGAGTATGGATTTCAGATAGCAACGTGTTTAAGCAAGTTACTAAATGACTGACAATTTCAAAGGAAGTTCAGCTAGGCGCATGTAAGGACATGTATGTTTTGGATATTGTTTTAAGAGCTTCCCCAGACTGGTGATGTAGCAATTGTGCATTTTGTGATTCACCTCCTCTTCAACAAAGTTCACAAATAGTGCATATAATAAACAAAAGAAGCCTAATCCAATGTCTTGTGTACAGGTTTGTAGAAGAAAATTTTCAGCAATGACTGTGTGAATTAGGGGGTGTTCACATACCGTCTGGACTCCGTTATGAAAGTGGTCCGCAAAAAAACAAAAACAAAAAAACCCGACATCTACACGCACAGTAATGGACGTTAACTGATGCTTAGGTGTCTTTTTTTTTTTTTTTTTTTACAGATCCATCAATCAGATCAGTTAAAAGTACATGTTTTTGTAACATCCTTGCCTGTTTGGACTTCGGCGCCATCCTCCGGCCGCATGCTATGGTGAAGGTGGTGTGTCCGGCTATGATTCCTTGCTTTAGGTTCTTGTACTTTGAACACTGTTCTATTTCCTCACCTCTGTAATTGATTTTCCACCACACCCATCTCTTGCACCTTTGTTTCCCTCTGCTCCTTAAATAGTTAATCTCAGCCTTACTTGTGTGATTGACATCTTTCCTTCCAATCAAATCTGGGGCGGGTTCTTTCTTCCTATGTATTGTTGTTCCACCCTCACCTTAGTGCTTGCTATTGCCTTTCTGTGTGTGCTGGCTCTATACTGTTACTGTTTGTATTTACATTTCTGACCTTTTGGCTTTTCTTGTGTCTACTCTCTTGGATTTTGATTCTGTACTGCACTGCTTGACTGGATCTGACCCCTTGGCTAGCTGACCTCCTGTTTGTTTTGTCTTCGTTCTGTGTTATCACCTATATCATAAGAAGGGACTGCCACCCAGTTGCCCTCTGCAGCCTAGGGCTGTGAGGCAAGTAGGCAGGGACAGGGGACGGGTTCAGCTTAGGACTCACTGTCTTGTTGTTCCCTTCCTCCTAAGGTTCACCAGCAGCTACTGGTGAATTGCTGTTCTAGCAATTCCCTTACAGAATAGCAAGCCCAAATTAAAAACCCTTCTACTCCGGAGTGGCATGGATTCTACTCAGGACCTTGCGACTCGGATGGAGGATTTAGCAAGTTTGGTGTCTGATCTGGCTAATCAGGTACACACCCTTACCTAGAATCAAGCTGAGGCTGCTGCGACACCACTTGCTGTCTTTTCCCTTCCCAGGGTTAAGATGTTACTCCCAGATTGTTTTTCAGGAGACCGAGGAAAATTTGAAATGTTACGGGAGTCATGTCGGTTGTATTTTCGAGTCAACCCTCATACGTCTCAGTCTCAGATGCTGGGGGTGGTCATTTTTCTCTTGCAGAGGGATCCAAAGGATTGGGTCCTTAGACTTCCTCCTGGGGCAGAGGAATGGACAGATTTGGAAAAAAAAATTTCAAATCTTTGGGCGCTATTTATGCTGAGCCTGACCACATTGGACTTGCGAATCACAACTCCTTACCCTTCGGCAGGGCAAACGCTCCGCTGAGAACTATTGCCCTGAGTTTTGGAAATATAGTATTACGACAGGTTAGTGTGACTCAACTTTGAGGGCACTTTGCAAACAAGGCCTGAATGATTCAGTTAAGGATGTTTGGGTAGGTCACCCTGATCACCCTAGCTTAGAACAGGCCATGACCTTGGCTGTCAGCATTGACCGGAGACTCCAGGACAGACGCAAAGAGAGGGTAGGAACTGATTCCGCTAAGTCTTCTGTCTATCCCTCTCTTTCCGTTAAAAAATCTGTTTCTCCTTCTATGACCGCTGGTGATGAGCCTATGCAGTTGGGAGCGCTGGATACCAAGGCTAGATGAGAATATCATCTCTGGAATAATCTCTGCCTGTATTGCGGCAAACCGGGTAATCTCATCTGAGACTGCTCCATCAAACCCCGCACACCGGCGGAAAACTCCAGTGCCTGAGTGGTAATCGGGAGAACCACTCAGGCAATCAGGTATCTTCCGAAAATTCTCATAAATTGATGTTACCTGTGTCTCTGTCCTTTGGGGACAGATCTGTTTCTGGCCAGGCCCTAGTGGACTCTGGAGCTGCTACTAGCTTTGTTAAATCTTCATTTATTTCTGCTTTACGAATTGAACTTGTACTCCACTGTCCAGGGGTAAAATCCGAATTAAGACCCCCTTAATCTCTTTACAAGTGGGCTCTATACATTCTGAGGTTATAGGTTTCTTTGTTATGGAGTATTTGTTGTCTGATATCATTCTAGGGCTTCCCTGGTTAGTTCTCCATAACCCTAGTTTTGATTGGCCCATAAAAAAGTTAGTGTAATGGGGGGGGGGGAGTATCAGTGCTCTTCCCATTGCATAGCTTTGCATATCTCTGATTGTCTGTCTCAGTTTGGAAACAGTTTTACCTGATTTTCTGTCTGATTTTCACAATGTCTTTAATCCAAAATCTGCTGAGGGTTTGCCCCTGCATAGACCCTACGATTGTGTGATTGGACTCCTTCCTGAGTCTAAATACCCTAAGGGAAGGATCTTCAATCTTTCTGCTCCAGAACATGAGTCTATGCGGGAATACATTGAGGATAGTCATCTTAAAGGTCACATCAGTCCATCTAAATCTCCCATGGGACTGGATTCTTTTTTGTTAAAAAAAAAAAAAAAAAAAAAAGATGGCGGATTGCTACCATGCATTGACTATCGGGAATTAAATAAAATTATGGTCAAAAATCAGTACCCTCTTCCTCTGATCCCTGACCTTTTCAATCAGATTGTGGGTGCCACGCTGGTTTTCTAAAATTGACCTCCGCGGGGCATACAATCTGATCCGGATCAAAGAAGGAGACGAATGAAAGACTGCCTTTAACACCCCGGTAGGTCACTTTGAATATTTGGTAATGCCTTTTGGGTTGTGTAATGCACCAGCTATTTTTCAACATTTTGTTAATGATATCTTTAGAGACTTGCTTGGCTGTTATTATGTCTATCTGGATGAAATTCAGTTTTTTTCTCCTGATTGGGCCATGCACATTGAGCACGTTAGGAGTGTTTTGCTACTTTTGCTTCAAAACTGTCTCTTTGCCAAACTATCCAAGAGCCTGTTTGGAGTCCAAAGGGTAACCTTCCTCGGTTACATCATTACTCCCGACTCTTTTTGTATGGATCCACTCAAAGTCACGGCTATTAATAACTTCAGAACGCCCCTCCAACCTTAAGACCCTACAACGTTTTTCCAACTATTATTGAAAATTTATTAAAAATTTCTCTACCATAGTGAAGCCGTTGACGGATCTCACAAAGAAAGATCAATTGGACTCCTGAAGCTGAATAGGCATTCGTGCGACTCAAGAAATTTTTTGTTGAGGCTCCTGTTTTAGCTCCAGACTTAGATCACCCATTCGTTATTGAGGTTGATGCTTCTGAAGTGGGGGTTGGTGCAGTGTTGTCCCAGGGCTCTAAAAACTTTACATGTTTGCAACCTGTGGCTTTCTTCTCGAGGAAATTCTCCCCTGTGCAGCGCAACTACGTTATTGGTAATCGGGAACTCCTAGTCATTAAATGGGCGTTCAAGCAGTGGAGACATTTCCTCGAGAGGGCCAAACACCAGATCACTGTATTTACCAATCATAAGAACCTACTGTATATGGACAGCGCTAAGCCCACTGGGCGCCGTTCTTCACATGTTTTAATTTTGTGGTGACTTATCGTCCAGGCACTAAAAATGTATGGGCAGATGTGCTATCTTGCAGTTTTGGTCCCAGCAATGCACCTAAAGATGTCCCAGATAAAATCTTGTCCCGGAGTGGTTCTTGCCACTATAAACCCTGATTTTGCCACATCTGTGGTTAACTCGCAAGATCTTGTTCCCAGAAATACACCCACTGGGAGACTATTCGTACCTCCTATTCTTCTTCTTCATGTTTTGGAGGAAATTCATTGTTCTACCTTCGCTGGGACTAAATACCTACTCTCCTGCTCTTACTGATGGCCTTCCTGGTCTCGAGACGTTTGTAAATTTCCGCCTGTGAAACATGTGCTAGGATGAAGGTACCTAGGAGGTTACCTGACTGCCTTCATTCTCTTCCTATACCTAAAAAAAGTGGTCCCATCTGTCTATGGACTTTATTACTGATTTGCCTTGTTCCCAAGGCAAAACTGTGATTTGGGTGGTTGTGGATAGATTCTCTAAAATGTGTCATTTTATACCCCTAAAGAAACTTCCAAGTGCTCCACTTCTAGCCTCGCTCTTCATTAATCACATACTTCGCTTGCATGGTGTACCAGAAAATATTGTATCTGATCGCAGAGTACAATTTGTCTCTAGATTCTGGAAGGAATATTGTGGTTGTCTGGGGGTCTCTCTGCCTTTCTCTTCTGCGTTCCATCCTGAGACCAATGGTCAGATGGAGAGATTCAACCAAACTCTTGAACAGTACTTAAGGTGTTTTGTGTCCGATGCTCAGGAAAATGGAGAAGGTTTCTTCCCCTAGCAGAGTTTGCAATAAATAACAGGGTTAAGGTCACCACTAAAATGTCTCCATTTCATGGCTTTAACCCCAGGTACCCCTCTCTTTGTGGTACCGAATCTGTTAATCCCACCGCAGAACAGACTTATCGACGACTGTGCACAGTCTGGGCCCAGGCACGTCTGAGCCTGGTATAAGCCCAAGAGTATCAAAAACAACAGGCAAATAAAAGACACTTACCTGGTCCTGAATACAAGGTGGGAGATAGAGTTTGGTTATCCACTAAGAATCTGCATCTTAGGGTTCCTTCTGGGAAATTTGCGCCACATTACATTGGGCCCTAAGTCATCACTGAGGTCATAAATCCAGTCTCTTTTAAATTACAACTTCTTTACAAGTTCTTTCCGTATTCACAATGTTTTCCACAAATCACTTTCGAAAAAGTATCTCTCACCTGTCCTTGCATCATCCGGTCCACCAGCACCTGTGGTGGTCCAGGGGAAACTAGAATACAAGGTAGAGAAGATACTGGATTCCTTCCGGGTGCAGAATTCTATCCAGTACCTCGTACACTGGAAGGGTTATGGCCTGGAGGAGCGGACGTGGGTTTCTGGAAAGGACCTTCATGCCCCACGTTTGATTAGCCTGCTATATCGTCAGAACCCCTTGAAACCTGGTCTATCTGGTGAGGGTCCGGAGGACCGTCGTAAAAGGGGGGGGGGGTACTGTAACATCATTGCCCGTTCGGACTTTGGCATCATCCACTGGCCACATGCTACAGTGCAGGAGGTGTGTCCGGCTATGATTCCTTGCTTTAGGTTCTTGTTGCACTCTGAACACTGTTCTATTCCCTCACCTCTGTAATTGATTTTCTACCACACCCATCTCTTACACCTTTGTTTCCCTCTGCTCCTCAAATAGTTAATCTCAGCCTTACTTGTGTGATTGATATCTTTCCTTCCAAACAAGTCTGGGGTGGGTTCTTTTTTCCTACATATTGTTGTTCCACCCTCACCTTAGTGCTTGCTGTTGCCTTTCTGTGTGTGCTGGCTCTATACTGTTACTATTTATATGTACATTTCTGACCAGTTCTACAGTCATGGCCAAAAGTTTTGAGAATGATACAAATATTAATTTTTACAAAGTCTACTGCTTCAGTTTTTCTAATGGCAATTTGCATATACTCCAGAATGTTATAAAGAGTGATCAGCTTAACAGCAATTACTTGCAAAGTCAATATTTGCCTAGAAAATGAACTTTATCCCCCAAAACACATTTCAACATCATTGCAGCCCTGCCTTAAAAGGACCACCTAACATCGTTTCAGTGATTGCTCCATTAACACAGGTGTTGTTGTGGGTGTTGATGAGGACAGGGCTGGAGATCAATCTGTCATGATTAAGTAAGAATGACACCACTGGACACTTTAAAAGGAGGCTGGTGCTTGCCATCATTGTTTCTCTTCTGTTAACCATGGTTATCTCTAAAGAAACACGTGCAGTCATCATTGCACTGCACAAAAATGGCCTAACTGGGAAGAGTATTGCAGCTAGAAAGACTGCACCTCAGTCAACAATCTAGCGCATCATCAAGAACTTCAAGGAGAGAGGTTCCATTGGTGCCAAAAAGGCTCCAGGGCGCCCAAGAAAGACCAGCAAGCGGCAGGACCGTCTCTTAAAAGTGTTTCAGCTGCGGTATCGGGCTACCAGCAGTGCAGAGCTTGCTGAGGAATGGCAGCAGGCAGGTGTGAGTGCATCTGCACGCACTGTGAGGCGGAGACTCTTGGAGCAAGGCCTGGTCTCAAGGAGGGCAGCAAAGAAGCCACTTCTCTCCAGAAAAAACATCAGGGACAGACTGATATTCTGCAAAAGGTACAGGGAGTGGACTGCTGAGGACTGGGGTAAAGTCATTTTCTCTGATGAATCCCCTTTTCGATTGTTTGGAACATCTGGAAAACAGCTTATTCGGAGAAGAAGAGGTGAGCGCTACCACCAGTCTTGTCTCATGCCAACTGTAAAGCATCCTGAAACCATTCATGTGTGGGGTTGCTTCTCAGCCAAGGGAATCGGCTCTCTCACAGTCTTGCCTAAAAACACAGCCATGAATAAAGAATGGTACCAGAATGTCCTCCAAGAGCAACTTCTCCCAACCGTCCAAGAGCAGTTTGGCGCTCAACAATGCCTTTTCCAGCATGATGGAGCACCTTGCCATAAAGCAAAGGTGATAACTAAATGGCTCAGGGAACAAAACGTAGAGATTTTGGGTCCATGGCCTGGAAATTCCCCAGATCTTAATCCCATTGAGAACTTGTGGTCAATCATCAAGAGACGGGTGGACAAACAAAAACCAACAAATTCAGACAAAATTAAAGCATTGATTCTGCAAGAATGGACTGCTATCAGTCAGGATTTGGTCCAGAAGTTGATTGAGAACATGCCAGGGAGAATTGCAGAGGTCCTGAAGAAGAAGGGTCAACACTGCAAATATTGACTTGCTGCATTAACTCATTCTAACTGTCAATATAAGCTTCTGTTACTCATAATATGAATGCAATTATATTTCTGTATGTGATAACAACATCTGACAAACACACATAAAAACCAGAGGGTAGCAGATCATGTGAAAATATAATATTTGTGTCATTCTCAAAACTTTTGGCCATGACTGTACTTGTGCTGCTGCTGTAATTTTTGAAAAAGATTCCTCCATCTTTACTTTTTGACATAGAGATGATCAGGCTGAGGATGAAGTGGAAAAGAATTGCCAGGCAGAGACGATGGCAAAGGCGACGCTTCTGGCTTTATACCATTACATCCGCCCCCATTGACAAGAGGAGTCTATTCCAGGCTTTATGGAGAACTGCACCAACATCCGGAGAAGTTCTATGACTACCTGCATACGAGTATTTCCACCTTTGATGAACTTCGTCAATGGCTGCCAACCAGACTCCAGAAGGCAGGAGACCCACTTGCGGAGAAGTGTAACACCAGAGGAGCGCTTGATTGTGACCCTTCGGTGAGTGTGAACATTGTATTTCCTATACAAATATATATACACATTTATATTTCTTTTTCTTTTTTTTTTTTCAAGGTATCTGGCAACAGGCGAGAGCTTCTCCTCAATGCACTTCCAGTTCCGTCTTGGCAAGTCAACAATCTCCTACATTGATGGGGATACTTGCCAGGCCCTGTGGGATTTGCTGCGTGAAGAATTTATCCCACATCCAACAACAGAACAATGGAAGGACATTGCAGACAAGTTCTGGGAGGAGACACAAATTTTCCAAATTGTGTTGGAGAAGTTGATGGAAAGCACATCCGTATCCAGAAACCTGCAAGGAGTGGCTCTCTGTTCTTCAATAATAACGGACACAAAATAACGGACGGTAACAGATGACTGTCAGTTACCATCCACTATAAGTCCATTACCCATAGACATTAATGTTAAAAAAAAATAACGGAATGTTGACATCCATCATAAAGCCATTATTTTTCATGGACACAAAAGTCCTGACCCCAGATTTTTGTGTCATGTGATGGATTTGGTGTTAACAGACACTAACTGACAACAGATAAAATCCCATTGAAATCAATGGGATTTTTAATGGATTTGACGGTTTTGCTAGTGTCCGTTGTTAAAATCTTATAACAGACACTAGCATCGGACACTACTGATGGTCACCAAAGGTAGTGTGAACGCCTTCTTTGTGCATAATGCACCTTTTCTATTATGGTGAGAGTTTTTGAGACTTTAACCCTTCCTGACAACCGCCGTAATAGTAAGGCAGATCTTGGGTATTTAAGTATAGCAGCCACTCAGTAGCTGAGCAGTTGCCATAGCCACCGGGTCTCTGTTGTATTATACAGCAGAGACTCAGCGCTAATCAGTGTGGGCACTGATCGTGGGCATTAACCTCCCCCAGCACCTCGGTCAAAGCTGACGAGGCTCCATTTTGCTGGGGATTGCCGACACCTGGAGCAAGGCTCCCAGGCTTGTCTCCCATTCATTTGTATGGCAGGCTGCTGTATACAGCCTGTCATACAAATGCCAGTATTTTGCAATGCATTGCAATGCATTACATTAGTAATCAGACCCCCTGATTACTAAAAAAAAAAAAAAAAAAAAAAAAGAAGAAAACGAAGAAATGAAGTTCAAATCACCCCCCTTAGAATACATATAAAAATACAACTACTGTGAAACACAAAAAAATAATATAATAAAACAACATTTATTATAACCTAATAAAAGTGGACAAGCCACTATTTATGTGAGTGTCTAAAAATATATATGGTACTGTGATGAAGATCACTGGAAACTCATAAATAGAACAAATCTGATTCCAGCCCAATACTTGCATCCCATATAGATTACCCAAAGCTATAATTAACACATCAGCTGAATGTCTGGTGTCAGAGCAGTATGTGCAACTCCAAGATCACCTAGGCTGGTATATACACAGCAGTGCTGAGAGTCATTTATCCCAGCACCACTTAATAAGCTAATGCCTGGTGTAAGAGCAGTAATGCAGCTCCAAAATCACCTCTAATAAAAGTAGACAAACCACTGTTTATGTGAGTGTCTAAAAAATATATGGTATTGTGATGACGATCACTGGAAACTCATAAACAGAACAAATCTGATTCCAGTCCACTACTCCCATCCCATATAGATTACCCAAAGCTATAATTAATACATCAGCTGAATGTCTGGTGTCAGAGCAGTATGTGCAACTCCAAGATCACCTAGGCTGGTATACACACAGCAGTGCTGAGAGTCATTTATCCCAGCACCACTTAATAAACAAATGCCTGGTGTAAGAACAGTAGTGCAGCTCCAAAATCTCCTAAGCTGCTATACAAACAAAGCTTTAAGAGTAATAAATCATAGCACCAATTTGCAAGCTCTAAATAGCTAAGCAAACAAACAGTGCTGAAAACAATGGATCCCAGTGCCGATTTAAAAGCTCTCTAGAACCTGGCAGTGATAAAGCTAGATCCTAGCGTTAGAGTCCATCCCAGTATGCCTAACTCCCCTTTGATTCTCAGGCAATTAGGTACAATCGCAGCATTCAGAAAGCAGTAAAAACTGAAGTTCCCGGGGCTCTAATGGTGAGCCCCGGTACTTAGTCCGGGGCTCACCACTAGAGCCCCGGGAACTGCAGACATTCAGCTGATGTATTAATTATAGCTTTGGGTAATCTATATGGGATGCAAGTATTGGGCTGGAATCAGATTTGTTCTATTTATGAGTTTCCAGTGATCTTCATCACAGTACCATATATATTTTTAGACACTCACATAAATAGTGGCTTGTCCACTTTTATTAGATAATAAATGTTAAGTTTTATTATATAATTTTTTTGAATTCCACTCCAATTCTGTGACATATATGCCTGTAGGGGAATGGATATACACCCTCTGTGATTTTACTGTGAAACACATACATGTTAGGTATTCCTGTGTCCCAAAACGCCCAGTCTACAAACATTCCCGAATGGTGAACGCCATAGCGGGAAAAAGAAATCAAAAGTGCCGAACCGCTGTTTTTTTGCTGTTTCGCCTCCCATAAAAATTTGAATAAAAAGTGATGAAAGCAATGGACATTCCCCAAAATGTTACACCTGACCCTGCAAAAAAAGACGTCCTATGCATCTCGGTATAAAAAAAGTTACGGCTGTCAGAATATGGTGACTTTTAGAAAAAAAAAAATTAAGGGGTTAAAATGTAAATAAAACTATATAAATTTGGTATCCCTGGAATCGTACTGAAACACGGAATACAGGTGACATTTAATTTTGGCTTCAGAGTGAATGCTGTAAAACTGAAGCCTGTAAGAAAGTTGCACAAATGCACTTTTTCTCCAATTGAACCCCATTCTGAATTTTTTTTCCAGCTTCCCAGTACATTGTACAGAATAATAAATGAACCATTATGAGGAGCAATTTGTCCCGCAAACATTAAGACCTCAGATGGCTCTGTGAACGAAAAAATAACAAAGTTATGGGGTTTGGAAGGCGAGGAATCAAAAACGAAAATCGAAAAATTCCTCCAGCGGGAAGGGGTTAAAGGAATTTATGTGTGTGACTGAATTAATAATATGATTTGCAAGAAAGTGTAGGATAAAGTCATGTATATGGTCTAGAAATCCTGTGTATGTTAAGGCTTTGAGTAGATTACTGACCCGTTGAGTAGGTGTTGCGTGGTGTATGGTTTAGGACAGGGGTCCCCAAACTACGGCCCGCGGGCCGCATCCGGCCCCCGGAGGCCATTTACCCGGCCCGCGTCTCAATTTCCTTGTGTTATTTCAATTGTGAGCGCACAGGCGGCACTTACAATTAAAATAACCCGCCGAGCGCTACACGGGAAGTCTCGTTCCTGTGTAGACGTTCGGCGCTCGTCATCCGCACCCGGCCCGCGTCGCAATTTCCTTTTGTTATTTCAATTGTGAGGGCACAGGCGCTTACAATTAAAATAACCCACCGAGCGCTACACGGGAAGTCTCGTTCTTGTGTAGACGCTCGGCGCTCGTCGTCCGGACCTAGAATGATCACGTCATGACGCACGATGTGCTCATCTAGGCCTTACAGCCGAAGACAGAGGAGCCGGGACCACAGCGCGGGAGCGGCTGCAGTGCTAGGTAAAGTATATTTTCACTTTTTTTTTTACTGGGCATGGAGGGGGATCAGAGAGCTGGATCTATATGGGGGATTGATGGGACCTATATAGGGGATTTATGGGACCTATATGGGGGAGAGCTGGACATATATGGGGGAGAGACCTGGACCTATATGGGGGAGAGAGCTGGCCCTATATGAGGGAGACTGCATGGGACCTATATGGGGGGGACATGGGACCTATATGGGGGGCATGGGACCTATATGGGGGAAAGAGCTGGCCCTATATGAGGGAGACTGCATGGGACCCATATGGGGGAGACTGCATGGGACCTATATGGGGGATACTGCATGGGACCTATATGGGGGAGACTGCATGGGACCTATATGGGGGAGAGCATGGGACCTATATGGGGGGGCATGGGACCTATATGGGGGAAAGAGCTGGCCCTATATGAGGGAGACTGCATGGGACCTATATGGGGGAGACTGCATGGGACCTATATGGGGGGAGACTGCATGGGACCTATATGGGGGAGAGCATGGGACCTATATGGGGGGGCATGGGACCTATATGGGGGAAAGAGCTGGCCCTATATGAGGGAGACTGCATGGGACCTATATGGGGGAGACTGCATGGGACCTATATGGGGGAGACTGCATGGGACCTATATGAGGGAAAGAGCTGGACCTATATGGGGGAGAGAGCTGGACTTGAAAACTTTGAAGGCTATGGAAGAGATACATAAGCTTTGTATAGAATGTCTGCCCCTGTCCTTTTATTCTGTGTACACCCCTTCCCCTTTAGAAAGATCATACTTACTCCATTTAGGGTACTTGATTGTGCCTCCTTCCAATAACAGGCTTGTATCTTCCTTAGCAGGTGCAAGCATTGCATGGGGATTTAACTAGTTATGTTAGGATTTTACTAAGCAAATTGAAAAAATGCTTCTCAATATGTGTTTTCTTCCATTCCTGATCCATATTTAAAGGATCACATGATTTGTAGACAGGAGATTGAGTGGTGATTTCATGTGAGAAGAAGCCTTGACCCAAGGTTTGATGATCCATACCAGGTGAAACTGACAACTGCCACATATGTAAAATTGGAAGGCAGAGCAATGTGGGTACACGCCAGCTGCTGCAAGAAGGTGTTGAATCTGAAAACGAATTCTCATGATGTGGCCCGTGGCGGGATTGATGTACTTAAAGAGGATTGGGACAATTAATTTTATAAAACATCATGAAGAAGCTATGAAAGGACTTCAGGATTCCCAGTCTGATTTGAGGAACTGTTCGATACTTACTGATGCCCCTGTGGCTGCTAGGACTATGCCTTACCTTGCTTTACCAGATATAGAACAAGAAATGTTCCAGCCACAGTGCTGGAATATGACTAAGGTCAAGTTTCAGCTTAAATCATGGAATGAGACTCTGTCTATTCCCATAGCTGAATGGGTAGAAAATGCCTGGTGGCAGGTGAACCTGAAGGAAGGAAAGGGTAACTTGTTTGATTATAAGGAAGAACGAGGGGTATGGTTTAAAAAGCAAATAAGGTCAGCGGTATTGGAACACGTAACAGTAGCAGACCTCAAGGTGAGCTTCTCTGCACAAGGACCTAACAAACAAGTGAAAGGGAATGTGATTTTAGATCTTGTTTCCTAAGAACTGTGCATGACAAGACGTGGCCTAGTGCATATCACTTCCTATCAGGAAATAATAATTTAATAAAATCAATGTAGAAAACTAGGAGCAAGCATACAATCGGATGATTTAAATTAAGAACATGCATTTAAATTACGGATGTGATTCTTTCTCATATTATAGCTATGGCTAATAATACTAAAGATACATGTGCTATTTTTTCAAATTCCACTTGGTTGATGTATTTGACATTTTGATGTATGGGTTATAGTATATTATGCCTGACAGTGTATATGTGGTTTGCAGTGACCATGCATTCTAATGGATACAGTTAGGGGGCTGGAGGCACCTGCACAGTTAACTTCAGCCACGTTCATTGTACCTCATTATGTAGGTGATGTGAGTGTTATCCCCAAACAAACCCTATTATTGTACAGCTGTAGATAATAAACCATATATAGTGTCAGTAAGAGTTGCAGATGAAGCATTATTACATCTATTGCTAATACAGATGTGGGATTATGGGAAAATTGGCTAAAAGAACATGACATCAATAAGGATAGTCAGTGCGGATATTTTATTTTTCTTTATTTTTAACCATATGAATTGATTTAAGGGTCTATTTATCTGGTTTGTAAATGCTGTTATGAAAAGGTGCAAAAGTAAGATAGAAAGAATAGTTAGGATGGTAACAGGCCATATGATGAGTCCTATCCTATGAGCATGAACTGCTATGACAAGTAAATACATACAGTGCCTTGCGAGGTGCATTTATACGGAGACTTGATACGTAGAGTCATTTAGGACAACATTGGATCATTCAGAGATCCTCACTGGAGTGAGTTTGCTGCACTGAAAGTAAAGGGGCCAAATAATATTGCATGCCCCACTTTTCAGTTTTTTTATTTTTTACAAAAGTTTAAAATAACCAATAAATTTCGTTCCACTTAACAATTGTGTCCCACTTGTTGTTGATTCTTCACCAAAAAATTTAAATTTTATATCTTTATGTTTGAAGCCTGAAATGTGGCAAAAGGTTGAAAAGTTCAAGGGGGCCGAATACTTTCGCAAGGCACTGTATGTATACATTCACAGTTTTTTTAACCCTATATAACTTTTTTTGGCTGAAATGTGTGTGTAAATGGTATAACACATCTGAGGAATGAGGTGAAGACATAAGAAGTCCTCAGGGAATTATTAGGATTTCCTAATGTACTCCAGTTTTATATAATTTACTGTATAAGAGGAGGGAATTGTTAATGAAGTGTTACACAATAGCATTATGTAAAAGATCAATTGTTTGAATTTGTCTCTCAAACAAGCTAACTTAATGACTCAAGAGACTCTGGTTTGTCGACTTGTTAGACTTTGTACAACCTTGGAATTTGGTCCATGTATTGTGTTCATTGTGTTGTCTTATTTGTAAAATTATATAAAAGGCTGGACCCTGTTACAATAAAATGAGACATTTATACATACCATGAGACTACGTATGTCTGCGTCTCCTGGGCTAGTGATATGTTTGTTTTATTAGGTATTCAGCAGTGTTTGGTCTGCACATCAAACTGCTACTACAGTGCTATTACAAAAAGAGTGAAGTGAGATATACTTAAATCTGTGATGATCTGTAGAAAAGACAGGATTTGAACAGCTGAACAGTTTTGGTTTTTTTAACTAAAAATAAAGTATAACAAAACTAGTGCTAACTGGTGACCAGATGTGTTATTCCTTCAGTAACAGTTGGAGAAATCAAAGAATTTTCTCCTCTCACTGTTCACAGACTGTTTATTCCCACTGGGTGGCACTACCCTATTCTGCTGAAATGACGTAGAAAAGTATATTGGAATAAGGCCCATTAGTAAGTTGTAGAAAGTCTATACATTGGTCAATAATGAGTTCAAAAAAGTTGAATTAGCTGACAATAATTACCACCCAACTATTGACTAAAGTGAAAGTGTTTATTAAAGCTTGAGGCAGGAGAAACAGTTCATGGATTATAACAGACTCTTGTGTGGGGCTAAAATTGATTTTACAATTCAGATGAAAGTCAGAATTGTGCCTTTTTGAAAGATCTGCAAGTTGCACTAGTAAACATCGAGGTGGAGGCTGCTCAGAATGTACAAGTTCTGGAACTGGAATCAGAGATTAGTAATCAGAAATCGTTGAAATTGGAGAAACCTGCCAGCATAGACGCAGAGAAAGGAAAGCTGCGCTTTTCACAGAAAGTCCGTAGAGTTTTCCTCTGTGGACTGTCTGCTTCTATTATACCTATAGGGAAACCGGCTCTGTCGTCCTGAAGTCAGCCCTGCTGATGCTGATGGCAAGAAGAAAAGGCTGAGATACTATGTTGCTATGACCAAAACAAAAATATAATGAAAGCAACCGTGGGAGAAAAACTAATACTGAAATTGTGCAGTGGTCATTTGTACACACAAGCAAGTCAGTGGGATGTCACAATTAATGTTAAATTAGAGAGCATCTTCAATGAAACAAAGCTGCTGAGAACTTGGAAAGGTAGAGTGAAGAGAAGACCACCAGACAGGAACAAGTGGAGAGAAATTGCTCGTTTACTTGATTAACCCTTTCCCTGCCAGCCACATATCTTATACAGTGCCTTGCGAAAGTATTCGGCCCCCTTGAACTTTTCAACCTTTTGCCACATTTCAGGCTTCAAAAATAAAGATATAAAATTTAAATTTTTTGGTGAAGAATCAACAACAAGTGGGACACAATTGTGAAGTGGAACGAAATGTATTGGATATTTTAAACTTTTGTAAAAAATAAAAAACTGAAAAGTGGGGCGTGCAAAATTATTTGGCCCCCCCATAAGTTAATACTTTGTAGCGCCACCTTTTGCTGTGATTACAGCTGCAAGTCGCTTGGGGTATGTCTCTATCAGTTTTGCACATCAAGAGACTGAAATTCTTGCCCATTCTTCCTTGGAAAACAGCTGGAGCTCAGTGAGGTTGGATGGAGAGCGTTTGTGAACAGCAGTTTTCAGCTCTTTCCACAGATTCTCGATTGGATTCAGGTCTGGACTTTGACTTGGCCATTCTAACACCTGGATATGTTTATTTGTGAACCATTCCATTGTAGATTTTGCGTTATGTTTGGGATCATTGTCTTGTTGGAAGATAAATCTCCGTCCCAGTCTCAGGTCTTTTGCAGACCAACAGGTTTTCTTACAGAATGGTCCTATATTTGGCTCCATCCATCTTCCCATCAATTTTAACCATCTTCCCTGTCCCTGCTGAAGAAAAGCAGGCCCAAACCATGATGCTGCCACCACGATGTCTGACAGTGGGGATGGTGTGTTCAGGGTGATGAGCTGTGTTGCTTTTATGCCAAACATATCGTTTTGCATTGTGGCCAAAAAGTTCGATTTTGGTTTCATCTGACCAGAGCACCTTCTTCCACATGTTTGGTGCGTCTCCCAGGTGGCTTGTGGCAAACTTTAAACGAGACTTTTTATGGATATCTTTGAGAAATGGCTTTCTTCTTGCCACTCTTCCATAAAGGCCAGATTTGTGCAGTGTACGACTGATTGTTGTCCCATGGACAGACTCTCCCACCTCAGCTGTAGATCTCTGCAGTTCATCCAGAGTGATCATGGGCCTCTTGGCTGCATCTCTGATCAGTCTTCTCCTTGTTTGAGATGAAAGTTTAGAGGGACGGCCAGGTCTTGGTAGATTTGCAGTGGTCTGATACTCCTTCCATTTCAATATGATCGCTTGCACAGTGCTCCTTGGGATGTTAAAAGTTTGGGAAATATTTTTGTATCCAAATCCGGCTTTAAACTTCTCCACAACAGTATCACGGACCTGCCTGGTGTGTTCCTTGGTCTTCATGATGCTCTCTGCACTTTAAACCGAACCCTGAGACTATCACAGAGCAGGTGCATTTATACGGAGACTTGATTACACACAGGTGGATTATATTTATCATCATCAGTCATTTAGGACAACATCGGATCATTCAGAGATCCTCACTGAACTTCTGGAGTGAGTTTGCTGCACTGAAAGTAAAGGGGCCGAATAATATTGCACGCCCCATTTTTCAGTTTTTTATTTTTTACAAAAGTTTAAAATAACCAATAAATTTCGTTCCACTTCACGATTGTGTCCCACTTGTTGATTCTTCACCAAAAAATTAAAATTTTCTATCTTTATGTTTGAAGCCTGAAATGTGGCAAAAGGCTGAAAAGTTCAAGGGGGCCGAATACTTTCGCAAGGCACTGTACATCCTCTCAGGGTGGCACTTTTGTAGCCAAGCACGTATCTAATACGTCCTTACTTCTAATGATGATATCTCAGGATCAGTTAGGTTTATTAAGAAGATTCATTTTGGGATTCATTTTAAAGATGAGAATCTCAGCCCTTACAGTTTAGGAGTGATTCACTGTTGAAAACGCTATTCGGCATTGAGATCCCATTGCAGATCTCAATTCCCGACAGCGTTTTTAACAGCTATTCGCACCAAATTTGTAAGGAAATCCAAGATCTTCTTAATGCTTCTAACGGATCCTGAGATATGGGGCTCTAAAATGTCCTCCCCCCTCCTGTCTCAGGAAGCATCTGCGGTAGGAGAAGGAGGGGGGAGGAGAAGCCCTGCAGACTGCACAGAGATGAGAAAATCATCATCATCTGTGCATAACCTGTATGTGACCCCAGGGGGGCATCATGGACTTCTGTCCATGTTATCCCCTCTCCTATCAAACAGAGAACTTACTATAATTTTGCTCTCTGATTGTCACATAGAGGGATAATGTAATACCCCTCTGAGCCTTATTAGAGGGGTATTCTTATATAATACCCCTCTGAACATAACCAGGAAGTTTATTGGCGCTGTAACCCAGATGTTTACCATTGTCCAGGTCGCAGCGCCAAAAGAGTTGCACCAAACACTTACACAACACATGCACAAAGTCATCAATAAAGTTTAGATTTCACCCAATCCCTTTCTTGTCCATACCTGATCTTTATAGAGTAAAATACACCTCTAGCGATATCCGTTACATGCTAAAATAATAGCAATAACGATTATCACTAGAGATGAACGTATAAATTGCTACAATTTTTATAGGGGGAAAGAAAATTATATTTTTATGTAAACTCCTATTTAATTTGCATGCACAAAATTGGATGCCGATTTTGGCGTTTCTTTAACACCCGCACTTGTAAATATATATATGTGTGGTATGTATGAATTCCTCACATATTGCACTTTTTGGAAAGTACCTTTTGTTTGCTGTAAAGTTGCATGAAGGTGGTTGCATATATGACATACTAAGTTCTGTTTTTTATACTGTATGCTGTGCAATCTCAAAAAAGTTAGATTTTGGTATCACAGTCACAGTTTGCTAGGTGCAGTATAGATTTGTAACATATTAGTGAATAACAGCAAAATCTTGCTTGTCTTCTGTATCGGCGTTTTTGAGAGTACGAGCTCTTGTTGTAGCTGATGTTTGTGGTATATATAAATTGTGTACACCTTGATCTTTTATTTCAAATGTATTTTGTGTGTGAATGTAAGATTGAATAGGAGTTTTAAGTGCAAATATATGTTTTAGTGTATTTTTTCAAAAAAATAATTTATGTTTGTCACAAAGTTACACGAAGGTGGATGTGGCTATTGATACCCAATTGAGACACATGTAATCTTCAGGTTGTCTACTTTAAAAAAATAATAGGGTTTAGTGGTGCACTTGCTTTCCACGGTGTGTAATCCCTACATTTTATAGGATGATACTTTTTTAACATTTCCAACTTCAAAGCAGATTTTTGTTCCTTCAAGTTCTAGTGATTTTCTGAAGATATGTGCATGCAGGTGTAGGCCTTAGTGATATGATTGAACTCTGCACATGTTGATCTCTTATTTTTAGGAGGTCTTGTGCATATAACTTTATTTGGTTTCCAATTTTAGCAACTAATACAGTACATTTATTTGCATTTTTTTTTTTTTTTATAAAACATTCACTTTAAATCAAATGTGCATGAAGGTGCTTGTTCGCCTACAGTACCAAGTGGCATTCTGACAATGCTGCAGGTGTCTACTTTAAGAAAATATATAGGTATGGGGGGTTGGATGATTTTTTAATGTTGCAATTTAGGTTTGATTTGTCCATCTCAAAACTGTGAAAATTGCTCTGGTTACCGGAGGTGCAAAATTTCTGGAGACCCATGGCAGTGAAAGGGTTAAAGAGGGAAATCTTTATAACATGTCTTGTCCCAGTGTTGCTCATTCCATTATTAATAACAGCATCTAAAGGGTTAATTTGCCATCTTTTAGAAATCTGTGTTATCGCTGACTCCAGCAGTGAAAGACAGATGCTGACTATAAAATACAGCCAACACCTAGTAGCACTGGCACAGGGCAGCGGTGTAACTAGTAAAGACTGGGCACCAATAGGGAAGTTCCCTCCCCCCCATCCTGACAATGAACATTTATCAGTTCTGTGTGAAATGTAAAAATTCAGCTAGGCTGCTCTATTAGGAACAGTGCGGTTACATCTCCATTTACTGTAATGTTAAAAAAAAAAAAAAAAAAGATGGAATTTTTCTTTTGTCCTACTTATTTATTTATCTCCTGTTTAAAACAATAAACAATGGAAGAAAGCTTCCATCTTGTGTTTAACAGTTTAACATTACAGTGGATGAAGACTCTGATCCTCTCAACTATTCCGTCATTTTCGTAATTTCCGTCAAGTTCAAAACACCCCCCTTTCCCTAGATCAGATATAAATGTAAATAAACAAAAGTAAACATAAACACATTAGGTATCCCCACGCTCCAAAATACCCAAACTATTAAAATATTTATCCCATAGGGTGAATGGCGTAGCAACGAAAAAAAAATCAAAATAGCCAAATAGTGGTTTTTTTCAACACTTTGCCTCCTATAAAAAAAATGAATAAAAAGTGATCAAACCATCAGATCTCTCCCCAAATGGTATCAGTAAAAACGTCATCTTGTACCGGAAAAAAATACGCCATACCCAGCTCCATAATGTAATGTAAATATGAAAAAGTTACAGGTTTCACAATATGGCAACACAATTTTTTTTCTATTTTGCAAAGTTTTTCATTTTTTAATTTTATTAACAGGTATCAAAACGTTACAAATACTATATAAATTTGGTATCGCCGTGTTCGTACTGACCAGCAGAATACAGGTAACATGTCATTTTTACACGGTGAATGCCGTCAAAATTAAACCCATATGAAATTGGTGCAAATGCATTTTTTCTCAAATTGCACCTCATTCTGATTTTTTTTCAAGCTTCCCAGTACATTACACAGCATATTGAATGATGCCATTACAAAGTACAATTTATTTTGCAAACAATAAGCCATCATGTGACTCTGTGAACTGAAATATGAAAAAGTTATGGCTCTTGGAATGTGGGGAGAGAAAAACGAAAATCCAAAAATGATGGCCAAAAATTGGCCGGGTCCTTAAGGGGTTAAAATGAATCAAAGGTCATCTTCATGGCTCTAACGGATCCTGAGATAGGGGGCTCTAAACTGCCCTCCTGCCTCAGGCAGCATCTTAAGAGGTGCTGAAGGAGGAAGGAGGGGGAAGGAGCAGAGCTGCAGACTGCAAAGACAATGACAAATCATCATTGTCTGTGCATAACCTGTATGTGACCCCCCTGGGGGGTGGTAGCAGAGACTTCTGTCCTTTTTTTTCCCCTCTCCTATCAATCACAGAGCATACTACACTTTTGCTCTCTGATTATCACATAGAGAGATAATGTAATACTCATCTGAGCCTAATCACAGGGGTATTCTTATATAATACCCCTCTAAACATAACTAGGGAGTTACTGACGCTGTGACCCAGATGTTTACCACTGTCATATTGCCAGGCCCCTTTCCAATAGATGGCAGGGCAGGGCACCCAGGGGAGGTGACTGAAAACAATAAATACATATTCTCACCTGGGCACAGCATTCTCTCCGCTGCTCTTCCGTCATGTGACTGAGGCCTGTGATTAGGCCCCAGCAGTCACATGGGGCGCAGCCGCGTAATGAAGTCAGTGCGCCCCCACGTGACCACTGAGGCCCAATCACAGGCTTCAGCAGTGACGTCGGAAGAGGGCCTGAAGATGGCAGGATGGAGCGAGGATGCCAAGGAAAGGTAAGGCAAGGTGAGTATGAATGTTTGTTATTTTTAATCACCTTCCCTGGGCCTCCGATTACTCTGGGGTCTGAGGAGACCCCAGAGTATAATAATAGCACTGAAGCGGAGGGGGGCTGTTGGGAGCTTATAATACTGTGTGTGGGCCACTGTGGAGCATATACAGTCATATGAAAAAGTTTGGGCACCCCTATTAATCTTAATCATTTTTAGTTCTAAATATTTGGGTGTTTGCAACAGCCATTTCAATTTGATATATCTAATAACTGATGGACACAGTAATATTTCAGGATTGAAATGAGGTTTATTGTACTAACAGAAAATGTGCAATATGCATTAAACCAAAATTTGACCGGTGCAAAAATTTGGGTACCCTTATCATTTTATTGATTTGAATACTCCTAACTACTTTTTACTGACTTACTGAAGCACAAAATTGGTTTTGTAACCTCACTGAGCTTTGAACTTCATAGCCAGGTGTATCCAATCATGAGAAAAGGTATTTAAGGTGGCCAATTGCAAGTTGTTCTCCTATTTGAATCTCCTCTGAAGAGTGGCATCATGGGCTCCTCAAAACAACTCTCAAATGATCTGAAAACAAAGATTGTTCAACATAGTTGTTCAGGGGAAGGATACAAAAAGTTGTCTCAGAGATTTAACTTGTCAGTTTCCACTGTGAGGAACATAGTAAGGAGATGGAAGACCACAGGGACAGTTCTTGTTAAGCCCAGAAGTGGCAGGCCAAGAAAAATATCAGAAAGGCAGAGAAGAAGAATGGTGAGAACAGTCAAGGACAATCCACAGACCACCTCCAAAGAGCTGCAGCATCATCTTGCTGCAGATGGTGTCACTGTGCATCGGTCAACAATACAGCACACTTTGCAAAAGGAGAAGCTGTATGGGAGAGTGATGCGAAAGAAGCCGTTTCTGAAAGCACGCCACAAACAGAGTCGCCTGAGGTATGCAAAAGCACATTTGGACAAGCCAGCTTCATTTTGGAAGAAGGTCCTGTGGACTGATGAAACAAAGATTGAGTTGTTTGGTCATACAAAAAGGCGTTATGCATGGTGTCAAAAAAACACAGCATTCCAAGAAAAACACTCGCTACCCACTGTAAAATTTGGTGGAGGTTCCATCATGCTTTGGGGCTGTGTGGCCAATGCCGGCACCGGGAATCTTGTTAAAGTTGAGGGTCGCATGGATTCAACTCAGTATCAGCAGATTCTTGAGAATAATGTACAAGAATCAGTGACGAATTTGAAGTTACGCCGGGGATGGATATTTCAGCAAGACAATGATCCAAAACACAGCTCCAAATCTACTCAGGCATTCATGCAGAGGAACAATTACAATGTTCTGGAATGGCCATCCCAGTCCCCAGACCTGAATATCATTGAACATCTGTGGGATAATTTGAAGCGGGCTGTCCATGCTCGGCGACCATCAAACTTAACTGAACTGGAATTGTTTTGTAAAGAGGAATGGTCAAAAATACCTTCATCCAGGATCCAGGAACTGATTAAAAGCTACAGGAAGCGACTAGAGGCTGTTATTTTTGCAAAAGGAGGATCTACTAAATATTAATGTCACTTTTCTGTTGAGGTGCCCATACTTTTGCACCGGTCAAATTTTGGTTTAATGCATATTGCACATTTTCTGTTAGTACAATAAACCTCATTTCAATCCTGAAATATTACTGTGTCCATCAGTTATTAGATATATCAAATTGAAATGGTTGTTGCAAACACCCAAATATTTAGAACTAAAAATGATTAAGATTAATAGGGGTGCCCAAACTTTTTCATATGACTGTAATACTGTGTGGGGGCCACTGTAGAGCATATACTACTGTGTGGGGGCCAATGTAGACCATATACTACTGGGTGGGGGCCACTGTAGAGCAAATAATACTGGGTGGGGGCCACTGTGGGGGGCATATAATACTGGGTGGGGGCCACTGTGGGGAGCATATAATACTGTGTGGGGGCCACTGTAGGGAGCATATAATACTGGGTGGGGCCCACTGTGGGAAGTATATAATACTGGCTGGGGACCACTGCGGGGAGCATATAATACAGGGTGGGGGCCACTGTGTGGAGCATATTATACTGTGTGGGACCACTGTGGGTAGCATATTATACTGTGTGTGTGGGAGAAGCAATGTAGAGGATATAATGCTGTATGGGGGCCACTGTGGAGCATATAATGCTGTGTGGGGGCCACTGTTGAGCATATAATAATATCTGGGGCCACTGCTGAGCATATTTTACTGTTTGGGGACCCATAACCGGTTCAGGGGGGCCTCATGTCAAATGTTTGCCTTGGGGCCCAGCCATTCCTAGTTAAGCCACTGATAGGTAGAGTTTGCTTCAGCAGCACTGAGCTTTTTTGAGACCCTTAAACATATGTCAAGTTAAGGAACAATTATGGAGCAATGAGGGGGGTTTACTTAGGTATATTTAGTACTCAGAAGTCCCTAATACATCATCTGTACCAGTAATAAACTACACACTGATACCTAGATTCATGCCAAGCCAAATAGTTATGTTAGAGTAACATTGACTTTCCAATGTGGATACAAACTATAAAAATGCAAAGTATAAATTGTTATTTACCTTGTGTTTGCCATCGGAACTGATCCTCTGTTGAACTGAAAGAGAAATATACATATAATTAGTAATTGATAAGTTCATATTCTGCATTAACCCCTTCACGCATTCTCACGTACATGTATGTGGGAGAATGTGGTTACTTACCGCATTCCACCCGCGGGATCGAGGGGTGCTGATATCTATTTTCTGCAGCCTGGGGTCTGGCCAGTGACCCCAGGCTGCCTGGAGCCCCCAGTGCCTGGTTGATCCTGCTGGAACCTCTGAAAGTCAAGCTATGCGTCTGCATAGACTGACTTCCTGTATAGACTGCAATACACATGTATTGCAGTCTATAGTGCTGAGCCAGCGATCAGTGTATCACTGGTACAGGTCCCCTAGTGGGAAATCACTAAAAAGTAAAAAAAAAAAAAAAAAATGTATATAAAAAAGAAAATAAAAAATGTAAAAAAAATAAAGAAAGGAAATAATTATTTTTTGTCATCTTGCCTTAGAAAAAATGCTATAAAAAGTGATCAAAGTCATATGTACCCCAAAAGAGTACCCATAAAAAGCACAGATCGTCCCGCAAAAAATAAGCCCTCAACCAACTCTGTCAATCGAAAAAAAAAATTTGCTACACATCTCAGAAGATGACGGTGCAAGAATAATTGATTTCTTTCCCCAATGGTTTTTTTGTTCTGCAAAACTAGTAATATAAAAAAACCAATATAAATGAGGTATCGCCGTAATCGTACCGACCCGCAGAATAAAGATAACATGTTACTTATGCTGTACGCTGTGCGGAAAAAACATTAAAAGGTAAAACGTAATACTGAATTGCTGGGGTTTTTTTTTAATCCACCTAGAAAGAGTTAATAAAATTTATTCTATAAGTTATAGGCACCCAGAAATGATATCATTACAAAATGCATCTCATACCGCAAACAACAAGCCCTCATGTGGCTACATCACTAGAAAAATAAAGAAAGTATAGCTTGTACAATATGAAGACAAAAAACTCCAAATCATTAGAACATAACTGGCTGCGGCAGGAAGGGAATGTATAAGCTGTGCGAGCGTATATTAGGACACACCCCAAATTTAGAGCTTACAAGGGAAAATAAACCAGAAGTGACCCCCAGAGTGATCCCCCTTCCCCCAATCATAGGAGCTACTGGGGATATAGTAGGGAATTTGGTGTTCCCAATGTATTCTGCACAGGTTACATATTCACTGTTCACCATCCGCTGTGCAGTCACATCTGGAATACTAATGCTCACTACACCCCCTGATAAATTCTTTGAGGGGTGCAGTTTTCAAAATGGGGTCATTCCCTAGAGGATTCCACTTTACTGGTACTTTAGAGGCTCTGCAAACATGACATGTTGTCCAGATACCAAACGTCTAAATACTGTATGCACTTTAAAAGCCACAAAGCGCTCCTTCCCTTCTGCGCCCTGCTGTGTGCCCAACCTGCAGTTTATGCCCACATGTATGACACTGGTGTACCCAGGATAATGTACTTAATGTTATATGTGGGTATGAACTGCTGTTTGGGCACAGCCGGGCACAGAAGGGATGGAGCGCTATTTGGTTTTTGGAGCACAGATTTAGACGGTTTGGTTTTTGGACGTCATAACTCTTTTGCAGAGCCCTGAAATGGCAGTAAAGTGGAATCTCCTGACATGTGACCCCATTCTGGAAACTACACCAGTGAAGGAATTTATCCAGGTGTACAGTGAGCATGTTTAACCCCCAAGTGTTGCATTAATTTATTTTCCAGAAATGAATACGCAGCTGATGGTGAAAGGTGAAAATGCCAATTTTTTCCAGGAATGTAATTTCATTGAGTAATATGTTGTGCCTGGTTTGTATCAGAGATCAATGCTCCAAAAGCTGTTGTGCCCGGGATTCCCGCTTAACAGTTTTTGGAGTGTGTGTCTCTGCTGACACAGGCTGGGCACAACACATTGGGCACTGAAATGGTGTATCTTTGGAAAAATTGCAATTTTCACTTTTCATTATATCAGCTGCGCATTCATTTCTTGGAATTAAATGAATTAAACGCTCAAGGGTTAAAAATGCTCGCTACACCACTTGATAAAGCTCTTGAGGGGTCATGTGTCTGCTGGTTTTACTTTACTACTAATTCAGGGGCTCTGCAAAAGTGGCATGACGTCCAAAAAGCAAACTGTGCTCCAAAAACCAAAATAGCGCTCCTTTCCTTCTGTGCCCGGCTGTGCCCAAACATCAGTTTATACCCCCATATGACATGAAGTACGTTATCCTGGATACACTAGTGTCATACATGTGGGCATGGGTTTTGGAGCGCAGATTTAGATTGTTGGTTTTTGGACGCCATGTCACTTTTGTAGAAACACTAAAATTGCCCCTACAAAATAGGGTCCCTTCTTGGGGAATTCCAATTTACTGGCACCTCCAGGGCTCTGCAAAACCAATATGGCATCCAGAAATTCCTTCTAAATCTTTACTCCAAAAGGTCAAAAGCACACTGCACCTTCCCTTCTGAGCTCTGCTGTGTGTTAAAGCAGCAGTTTACACGACATATACAACTTCTTTGTACCTGGGATAGCCCACTTAATACTTTTAGTAGGGCATGATGACACAATCTGGACGCAACGTATTGGGCAACGAAATGGCATATTTCTTCAAAAATTTAAATTTTCACTTTGTACATTAATTTTCAGGAAGCACTCTTGGGCTCAAAATGGTAATACCCCTTGATAAATTCCTTGAGGGGTGTAGTTTCTAAAATGGGGTCACTTTTTTGGGGTTTCCACTGTATTGGTACTTTAGGGGCTCTGCAAATGCGACATGGCACCTGAAATCTAATGCAGCAAAATCTTCCCTCCAAAAAACAAATAGCACTCTTTCCATTCCGAGGCCCACCATGTACCCATACAGCAGATTATGACCACATATGGGGTATTGCTGTGTTTAGGAGAAATTGTGTAACAAATTTTGGGGAGCTTTTTCTCCGTTATCCTCTTGTGAAAATAAAAAAAATTGGGACTAAATTGACGGTTTATTGGAAAAACCGTAATTTTTCATTTTCACGTTCCAATGTTAATAAAATCTGTGAAACAGCTGTAGGATCAAACTGCTCATTGAATCCCTTGATATGTTCTGTGAGTGGTGTACAGTCATGGCCAAAAGTTTTGAGAATGACACAAATATTATATTTTCACATGATCTGCTGCCCTCTGGTTTTTATGTGTGTTTGTCAGATGTTTTTATCACATACAGAAATATAATTGCATTCATATTATGAGTAACAGAAGCTTATATTGACAGTTAGAATGAGTTAATGCAGCAAGTCAATATTTGCAGTGTTGACCCTTCTTCTTCAGGACCTCTGCAATTCTCCCTGGCATGCTCTCAATCAACTTCTGGACCAAATCCTGACTGATAGCAGTCCATTCTTGCAGAATCAATGCTTTAATTTTGTCTGAATTTGTTGGTTTTTGTTCGTCCACCCGTCTCTTGATGATTGACCACAAGTTCTCAATGGGATTAAGCTCTGGGGAGTTTCCAGGCCATGGACCCAAAATCTCTATGTTTTGTTCCCTGAGCCATTTAGTTATCACCTTTGCTTTATGGCAAGGTGCCCCATCATGCTGGAAAAGGCATTGTTGAGCGCCAAACTGCTCTTGGACGGGTGGGAGAAGTTGCTCTTGGAGGACATTCTGGTACCATTCTTTATTCATGGCTGTGTTTTTAGGCAAGACTATGAGAGAGCCGATTCCCTTGGCTGAGAAGCAACCCCACACATGAATGATTTCAGGATGCCTTACAGTTGGCATGAGACAAGACTGGTGGTAGCGCTCACCTCTTCTTCTCCGAATAAGCTGTTTTCCAGATGTTCCAAACAATCGAAAAGGGGATTCATCAGAGAAAATGACTTTACCCCAGTCCTCAGCAGTCCACTCCCTGTACCTTTTGCAGAATATCAGTCTGTCCCTGATGTTTTTTCTGGAGAGAAGTGGCTTCTTTGCTGCCCTCCTTGAGACCAGGCCTTGCTCCAAGAGTCTCCGCCTCACAGTGCGTGCAGATGCACTCACACCTGCCTGCTGCCATTCCTCAGCAAGCTCTGCACTGCTGGTAGCCCGATCCCGCAGCTGAAACACTTTTAAGAAACAGTCCTGCCGCTTGCTGGTCTTTCTTGGGCGCCCTGGAACCTTTTTGGCACCAATGGAACCTCTCTCCTTGAAGTTCTTGATGATGCGATAGATTGTTGACTGAGGTGCAATCTTTCTAGCTGCAATACTCTTCCCAGTTAGGCCATTTTTGTGCAGTGCAATGATGACTGCACGTGTTTCTTTAGAGATAACCATGGTTAACAGAAGAGAAACAATGATGGCAAGCACCAGCCTCCTTTTAAAGTGTCCAGTGGTGTCATTCTTACTTAATCATGACAGATTGATCTCCAGCCCTGTCCTCATCAACACCCACACCTGTGTTAATGGAGCAATCACTGAAACGATGTTAGGTGGTCCTTTTAAGGCAGGGCTGCAATGATGTTGAAATGTGTTTTGGGGGATAAAGTTCATTTTCTAGGCAAATATTGACTTTGCAAGTAATTGCTGTTAAGCTGATCACTCTTTATAACATTCTGGAGTATATGCAAATTGCCATTAGAAAAACTGAAGCAGTAGACTTTGTAAAAATTAATATTTGTATCATTCTCAAAACTTTTGGCCATGACTGTAGTTTCCAAAATGGGGTCACTTTTTGGAGGTTTCCATTGTATTGGTACTCAAGGAGCTCTGGAAATGCGATATGGCACCTAAATCTAATCCAGCAAAATCTGCCCTCCAAAAGCCAAATAGCGCTCTTACCATTCCGAGCCCCGCCATGTACCCATACAGCAGATTATGACCACATCTGGGGTATTGCCGTGTTCAGGAGCAATTGTTTAACAAACTGTGGGGTGTTTTTTCTCTTTTAACCCCTTGTGAAAATGAAAACTTTGGGGATAAAGTGACATTTTAGTAATTTTTAATTTACACATCTCAATGTTAAAAAATCTGTGAAAAGACTGTTGGGTCAAAATGCTCACTATACCCCTTGATAAATTCTGAGAGGGTTGTAGTTTACAAAATGGGGTCACTTTTTGGGGGTTTCCTTTGTATTGGTACTCTAGGGGCTCTGCACATGAGACATGGCACCTGAAAACTATTCCAGCAAAATCTGCTTTTCAAACGCCCAGTGTCGCTTTTTCCTTTCTGTGCGCTGCCGTGTGCCCAAACATAAGTTTACACCCACATGTGAGGGATTTCTGTGCTCGGGAGAAATTGCACAACAAACTGTGAGATACATTTTCTCCTTTAACCCTTTGTGACTTTATTAATTTTAGGTCTAAATGAATGTATTGAAAAAAAATGAAATGTCTAAATTTCACTTCCACTGTTTTAATTTCCGTGAAATGCTTAAAGGGTTAAAAAACATCCCAAATTATTTGAGGGGTGCAGTTTTGAAAATGGGGTGATTTATGGGGGGTTTCTAATATATAGGCCTTTATAATCCCCTTCAGAACTGAAGTGGTCTTTAAAAAATTAGTTTGGGAAATTTTCTTGCAAATCTGGAAAATCACTGTTATACTTGTAAGCCTTCTAACTTCCAATATAAATTACATGACAATTAAAAGATGATGCAAATATAAAGCAGAGATATGGTAGATAATATTTATTCATGTATTTGGGTGGTATGACTATCTGTTTGAAAAGCAGAGCATTTCACATTTTGAAATTGCGATTTTCTCCAAATTTCCATCAAATTTCTTTTTTTTTTTTTTTATAAATAAATACAAAAATATTGATTAGTGTTTACCACTAACATGAAGTACAATGTGTCATGAAAAAACAATCTCAAAATTACTTGTGTAAGTTAAAGCATCTCAAAGTTATTGCCATATAAAGTGACATATGTCAGTTTCGAAAAATGAGGCCTGGTCCTTAACGCACTTTTGGGCTCAGACCTGAAGGGGAAAATCTTATACCTAGTGAATTTGGAACTTTGCTACAGATTAAAAAAAAACAAAAAAAAAAAACACACCAACAACAACAAGTTAATTTAAATAAATAAATACCCAGAGTTTACAACAAGGCATAATGCTAATGCCTTAAAAGAGAACAAAACAAACATGAATAAGGATTAGTTCACACTGATGAATTTGGTCAGGCAGAAAAAAAAAATCTGCTTCATCATTCAAAAATCTGCTTTTTAGGCTGAGGCCCCACCTTGTGGAAATGCAGATTTTTTTGGCAGAGAGTTCAGGAGGAATTTGGAGCAGATTTTGAGATTGAGTCAGATTCAATCACCTCTATATTCCTCCATGTCAACATACCATATTACTTATTTTGTTTTTATTTTCAGATTTTTTTTTTTCAGTTTATTCATTTAATAATAATTTTATTTATATCACACCAACATATTATGCAGCTTGAGCTGCTGTTTTGCTTTGTTAACTGCAACTCAGAGACCAGTTTAACAGCAGCATATAGTCTATCTTCCATGGGAGAGATTTGTGGGTATGTCCTGTAACCTGTGCAGAGGTTGCTGTAAAAGGAGGGAGAGGAGATGAGCTGTTTCAATTGGGACTTCGGGTGGTTATGTATGAGTAAGGCTTATCCAGTGCAGGAAATGTCCCTTTAGGCAAAGGCTCCCATACCTCCCAACTTTCAAAGGACAGAAAGAGGGACAAAATATGAGGCGCGCTCCACCTACTTCTACGTTGACTCCGGCCATTCTCATCTATTTTTCCATGTGCCCCCACACAGTATAATGCTCCTACAGTCACCCTAACATTATATGCCCCCACATTATAATGGTCCCCTCCAATTGCCCAATAGTATTAAGTCCCTCTCCTCGTGCCCTACTTTAAACTGGCGGAAATTAGAGGGGGACATTAAACTTGGGCAGCTGGAGGGTGACATTAAACTATGGGGCAGCTGGAGGTTGACATTAAACAGTGGGGGTAGTTGGAGGGGGACATTAAACTATAGGGTAGCTGGAGGGTGAAATTAAACAGTGGGGGTAGTTGGAGGGAGACATTAAACTGGGGGCAACTAGATGCAGATATTTCCCCCTCCAGCTACCCTCCATGGTTTAATGTCCTCCTCCAGTTTCCCCCAGTTTAATGTCACCCTCCATCTGCCCCACCCCAGTTTAATGTCCCCCCTCCATCTGCCCCAAGTTTAATGTCCCCCTTCATCTGCCACCATCTTAATGGCCCCCCCTTCATCTGTCACTAATTTAATGTCCCCCTTCATCTGCCACCAGCTTAATGCCCCCCTTCATCTGCCACCAGCTTGATGCCCCCTTCATCTGCCCCCAGTTTAATGTCCCCTTTTATCTGCCACCATCTTATTGTCCCCTTTTATTTGGCACTAATATAATACCCCCCTTCATGTCACCAGCTTAATGCCCCCTTTATCTGCCCCGTTTAATTGCCCCCTCCATCTACCACCAATTTAATGTCCCCTTTATCTGCCACCAGCTTAATGACCCCCTTGATTTCCCACCAGTTTAATTGCCCCCTTAATCTGCCTTGTTTAACTGACCGTTCATATCCCCCCAGTTTAATTGCCCCCTTCATCTGCCTTCAGTTTAACTGCCCCCTACATCTGCCTTCAGTTTAACTGCCGCCTACATCTGCCCCCAGTTCCCCCCTCTTGCTTACACATGCTCTCTTCTCTCCTACTTATCTTCCATCACTCTTTTTTCCCAGCTTTCTGTGTAACATCACAGTCTGTCCCGCAGTATCCAGAATAGCTCCGCACACACAAAAGTCTGATCACATGTTCATGTCGTCATCAAAGGTCCTTTAGCCACTAGGATTTAGCATCTACCATTTAGCCTTTACCCTACCCTAATAAAGTTTAACAGCAAAACACTTCAGGGGCATAGCAGGACAAACTGTAAGCTATGCGGGACCGCAGGACAGCAGTGTAAAATCGGGACTGTCCCGCCAGATGCGGGACGGTTGGGAACTATGGGCTCCATGTAGCGAGCCACAGCCAAAAAGTGTTGTGGAAAAGACTGTGGCAGAATCACGTTTTATTTTTTTCTGCAACGCTTTTCACAAAAAAGTTTTCCCCTGTGGTCTTTCTGTTCCTATTATACCTATAGGGAAAGTGCCAGCATTTCCGTAGGTATAACAGACATGCTGCGATTTACATAAAGGCAACAGTTTTTGAAATCACAGCATTTCCACTGCGGATAATTTTCTGCAATGTATGGATGGGATTAGCCAGAATCACATCCACTTTACAGGTACTGTAAAATGCCTTGCCGTTTCCACTGTGGCCAAAGCACAGTGTTTTCGCAATGTTGGACCCTGGCCTTAAAGGGGTTTCCAGGATTTTTTTTTTTTTTTTTTTTTAATTAGGCCAAGGGAGTTGAAAAGAATAAAAAAATAAATAAAATAAAAAAACACACACACACTCTGTCCCTGATGCTCTTTTGCTCCTGTTGTACTGGCAGAAGAGAGGGTTGGAGTCACCTGCTGATGTGACTTTCGCCCTTAGTTCGCGATTTTTTCCCTTAGTCTTCTCCTATACCTCCTCTTTTGATTTAGAAAATGGGAAAGGAATAAAAGGGTTAAATAAAGGTCTATTATAGATAGCTCAGTCTTTGATTTTCCAGCAAGCTGTGCAGACGTGTGCTAAATTTGGCTGAGCAAGAGGGACACACAGCCTTGGCCAAAGTGTATTGCTACAGTGATGAGCCATACCTCCCAACTCTCAAAGGATAGAAAGAGGGCCAAAATGTGTGGCTATACGCGCCACTGCAAATTTAGCTCCACCCACTTATATGTTGACTCTGCCCATTCTCACCCATTTTTCTTTGTGCCCCCACACAGTATAATAACAACGATTATGACTGCTCAACTCGCGTGCAGCTTGTTGAGCTGAATCACTTCGTATCGTCCAACACAAAAAAACTGTTTGTTGCACTGGAAATAAACCAAGATTTTCTTCATCAAGATCCTTGTCTGTGGCACACTAATGCAAGTTATAGCAATGCATCCTCAAAAGTCGCCGAATTGAAAATCGTGAATGATGCCGCAGAACGCTCTAATGAGCGCAATCATGAGTACATTCAATTCATCACTGAGAACTCAAGAAAACCAGAAACAGTATATTCTCCAGTGTGTAGAGAAGCATTTCCATGACTATCCTGAACCAAATAAAGTAAGTTTTGCAAAAAAAAGTGAAACATGAAACCGCTTTAAAATTGTTCATTTACTTTGCTGCAAGACATTCATTACAAATAACTGTTAGTTTTGTGATGATTGAGCCACCAGTAAACAATGTTGCAATGATAAGAAATTTTGTATATGTTACAATCACACCAAAGGAAATAATTGCCAGGGGTGAGACTTAAAAATTTGCACAAAAATATTTTGACTGTCACCCTAATACAGTGAAGGAAATAAGTATTTGATCCCTTGCTGATTTTGTAAGTTTGCCCACTGACAAAGGCATGAACAGTCTATAATTTTAAGGGTAGATTAATTTTAACAGTGAGAGATAGAATATCTAAAATAAAATCCAGAAAATCACATTGTATACATTTATTTGCATTTTGCAGAGAGAAATAAGTATTTGATCCCCTACCAACCATTAAGAGTTAGTTCTGGCTCCTACAGACCAGTTAGATGCTCCTAATCAACTGCATTAAAGACAGCTGTCTTGAAATTGTCACCTGTATAAAAGACTCCAGTCCACAGACTCAATCAGACTCTAACATCTACAACATGGGCAAGACCAAAGAGCTTTCTAAGGACGTCAGGGACAAGATCATAGACCTGCACAAGGCTGGAATGGGCTACAAAACCATAAGTAAGACGCTGGGTGAGAAGGAGACAACTGTTGGTGCAATAGTAAGAAAATGGAAGAAATACAAAATGACTGTCAATCGACATCGATCTGGGCTCCATGCCAAATCTCACCTCGAAGGGTATCCTTTATAATGAAGAAGGTGAGAGATCAGCCTAAAACTACACGGGGGGAACTTGTTAATGATCTCAAGGCAGCTGGGACCACAGTCACCAAGAAAACCATTGGTAACACATTACGCCGTAATGGATTAAAATCCTGCAGTGCCCACAAAGTCCCCCTGCTCAAGAAGGCCCATGTGAACCCCTGGATGATTCTGCGAGTGAATGGAAAAAGCTGCTGTGGTCAGATGAGACAAAAATTGAGCTCTTTGGCATTAACTCAACTCACCGTGCTTGGAGGAAGAGAAATATTGCCTATGACTCAAAGAACACTATCCCCACTGTCAAGCATGGAGGTGGAAACATATTTTGGGGGTGTTTCTCTGCTAAGGGCACAGGACTACTTCACCGCATCAATTGGAGAATGGATGGAGCCATGTACCATAAAATCCTGAGTGACAACCTCCTTCCCTCCGCCAGGACATTAAAAATGGGTCGTGGCTGGGTCTTCCAGCAGGACAATGACCCAAAACATAAAGCCAAGTCAACAAATGAGTGGCTGAAAAAGAAGCACATTAAGGTCATGGAGTGGCCTAGCCAGTCTCCAGACCTTAATCCCATAGAAAACTTATGGAGAGAGCTGAAGCTCCAAGTTGCCAAGCGACAGCCTCAAACTCTTAATGATTTAGAGATGATCTGCAAAGAGGAGTGGACCAAAATTCCTCCTAACATGTGCGCAAACCTTATAAACTACAAAAAACATCTGAATGTTGTGCTTGCCAACAAGGATTTTACCACCAAGTATTAAGTCTTGTTTGCCAGAGGGATAAAATACTTATTTCTCTCTAACAGTGACCAACTGGCACAGTGGGATACAGGGCCCTGCCCGCAAGAGCTTACAATCTATGAGGGAAGAGGGATAAAGACAGAAGGTGGTGGCTGAGGCTGTTCAGGTGGTGGTGTGGTGACAGTAGCGTTATTGGAGGTTGTAGGCCTTCCTGAATAGGTGAGTCTTCAGGGCCTTCTTGAAGCTTGTGATTGTGGGGGTCAGTCTTATATGTCTTGGTAGTGAGTTCCAGAGTACGGGGGATGCATGGGAGAAGTCTTGGAGACGGTTGTGTGAAGAGCGGATAAGAGCAGAGCGGAATAGGAGGTCTTTGCAGGATTGGAGGTTACGCGTGTGCAGGTAGTGGGAGATTAGGTCGGAGATATATGGAGGGGACAGGTTGTGGATGGCTTTGTATGTCCGCGTTAGTAATTTGAACTCTATTCGAAGGGAAACGGGTAGCCAGTGAAGGGATTGGCAGAGGGGAGCTATATATGTATATGTATATATATATACATATACACACACACACACACACAAAATGGACAAAATAGTTGTTACCCCTCGTTTAATGAAAAAAAAACCACAATGGTCACAGAAATAACTTAAAAAAACCAGACTGGAAAAATGAAGCATATCTTGAAAAGAACACTGTCCCTACTGTGAAACATGGAGGAGGCTCTGTTATGCTCTGGGGCTGCTTTGCTGCATCTGGCACAGGGTGCCTTGGGATTCTAGAGAGAAATGTGCTGCCCAGTGTCAGAAAGCTTGGTTTCAGTCACAGGTCATGGGTCTTGCAACAGGATAATGACCCAAAATACACAGCTAAAAACACCCAAAAATGGCTAAGAGGAAAACATTGGACTATTCTGAAGTGGCCTTCTATGAGCCCTGACCTAAATCCTATTGAGCATCTTTGGAAGGAGCTGAAACATGCCGTCTGGAAAAGGCACCCTTCAAACCCGACACAACTGGAGCAGTTTGGTCATGAGGAGTGGGCCAAAATACCTGTTGAGAGGTGCAGAAGTCTCATTGACAGTTACAGGAATCGTTTGATTGCAGTGATTGCCTCAAAAGGTTGTGCAACAAAATATTAAGTTAAGGGTACCATTATTTATTATTTATTTATTATGCTTACTTATATAGCGCCATCATATTCCGCAGCGCTTTACAGATATTGTCAGTCACTGTCCCATATAGGGCTCACAATCTACATTCCCTATCAGTATGTCTTTGAAGTGTGGGAGGAAACCGGAGTACCAGGAGGAAACCCACGCAAACATGGGGAGAACATACAAACTCCTTGCAGATGTTGTACTTGGCAGGATTCGTACCATCATTTCTGTCCAGGCCTGTTTCATGAGTTTTCTTTTTTTTTTAAATTCTATTGAAGCATGGTTGAAAAGCAATGTCTGACTTTCATTTGTTAATTTTCATAGAATTTTTATATATTACTTTTGTCATATTCAAGTTATTTCTGTGACCATTGTGGGTTTTACTCATTAAACGAGGGGTACCAACAATTTTGTCCACGTGTGTATATATTTGAAATGCTATATTATTTATTCTAAGGTAATTTTTTTTTCTCCTAATAAAAGCCCACTCCAGAGCAGCTATACAGCAGCACCTATCGACCACCATAATTTTCCTCCAACAGCTAAATTGGATTGTGAATTGGGAAAAATCCAGCATGAATATAACAAACCAGAAGCAACTTCTTGGGTTCATCTTCGATTCTGGCCTGATGAAGATCTCGCTTCCTCGCTCCAGAAAGGAGAGCATTATAGCTGCCGCAAAATTTCTATTGATCCCCCCGTCCAATTATCCTCAGGCGGGGCAAAAAGGCTTTGGGGTTAATGTCCGCAGCCATAGACGTGGTTGCTTGGGCATTATGGCATCTTCGCCCCCTCCAGAGGGAAGTGGCCTGGAATTCCCAGCAGACTAGACAGAAAATTCTCCCTATCCTAAGAAGCCCGTCTATCCCTCAAGTGGTGGATTCATCTAAAAGATAGGAAGTCCACGGTCCAACCTCAGTGGACCCTGTTGACTACGGATGCATCACTGTCAGCAGTGTCGGACTGCGATGTCTAGGGCCCACCAGTGGAATTGTTTCTAGGGTCCCACCATCAGGACCCCTGCAAATCAGCGGTACCGAGACAGGGCGGCTAAAGGTAACATGCCGGGAGCCATGCTGCTCACCCACTATACCATGTGCACCACTGCACTACCTCAACCTACTGCTACACCTTGTATGGCAAGTGAACAGCGTGGCTCCTAGAATTGTTACCTTTACCTGTAACCGCATTGTCCTGGAAAAGTTGATCTGCAGAGGTCCTGGCTGTTGTATCATCGCAGATGTAATATTGATGGCCTATCCTAAGGACAGGCCATCAATATTAGTAAGATGGATAAATCCTTTAAAGAGGTTGTCCAGGAATTGGAGCAACCCATGTAGCTGGCGGGAGCTGTAAAATAAAAAATAAGTAAATTAAAAAGCATACTCACCTGTCCCCGGCGCTCCATTGTCCGCTGCCAGTGTCCATTCAGTCTCATGCCGGCGACTCCTTGCTGGGAGTCCTGCACCTCATGTGATCGATAAGACCAATTAGGTACAGGATTTCCAGAAATGAGGCACCGCCATGAGACCGAACAGACACAAGCAGGGGACAATGTGGTGCTGGACCGAACTGCTCTGGGAGACACTGGGGACAGGAAAGAAAGTTTGTGGGGGGGGGGGGGGGGTTTGTTTTGTTTTTTTCACCTGCCCCGGCGTAATTTAAAAAAAAATGAAGGAGCCACTGCATGGAGTATAAGCTCCACAGTGGCCCCCACCCAGTATTATATGCGCCCAATAGCCCCCTCCGCTCCGCTTCAGTGCTATTATTATACTCTGGGGTCTCCTCAGAGAATAGCGGAGAATAGCGTGACATGACTGTGCCCTGCACATGTGGTATGCTGAAAAAGCACTGTGAATTGTCCCTGCAGTGGAGGCTGAGAAGACAGTGGAGGATGAGGTTGACATTGTTGCAGGACCAACGGCGTGAGAACGTGGAGGCTGAAGCTGTGTCACCTGTCCAAGTTGCTGGTGTGTCTGGGCAGGCACCACATTAGGCCAGTGGGACGTAAATGACATATATTGTTCTTGACCATAGTTACAGGTCCACACGTCGGCACTGCCATGCACTTTGGCAGACACCGACAGGCTCAAGGACTGGCCCACCTTCTCCTCTACATCCAGTGGGGAAAAAAAGTATTTAGTCAGCCACCAATTGTGTAAGTTCTCCCACTTAAAAAGATGAGAGAGGACTGTAATTGACATCATAGGTACACCTCAACTATGAGAGACAAAATGAGAAAACATCTAGAAAATCACAATGTCTGATTTTTAAATAATTTATTTGCAAATTATGGTGGAAAATAAGTATTTGGTCAATAACAAAAGTTCATCTCAATACTGTTATATATCCTTTGTGGGCAATAACAGAGGTCAAACGTTTTCTGTAAATCTTCACAAGGTTGGCACACACTGTTGCTGGTATGTTGGCCCATTCCTCCATGCAGATCTCCTCTAGAGCAGTGATGTTTTGGGGCTGTCGCTGGGCAACACGGACTTTCAACTCCCTCCAAAGGTTTTCTATGGGGTTGAGATCTGGAGACTGGTTAGGCCACTCCAGGACCTTGAAATCCTTGTATGTCTTCCATTTTCTTTACCTTCTGTGAAGCATGGGGGTGGCAACATCATGCCTTGAAAGAATGAATGGGGCCGTGTATCGTGAGATTTTGAGTGCAAACCTCCTTCCATCAGCAAGGGCATTGAAGATGAAACGTGGCTGGGTCTTTCAGCATGACAATGATCCCAAGCCAGGGCAACGAAGGAGTGACTTTGTAAGAAGCATTTCAAGGTCCTGGAGTGGCCTAGCCAGTCTCCAGATCTCAACCCCATAGAAAACCTTTGGAGGGAGTTGAAAGTCCGTGTTGCCCAGGAGACCCACTTTAAGAAGGACCATGTTCCGGATATCCACAACCGTCACTACCTAGTTTGGTTCCACAGCGTCAACCCGGTCGCCAAGTCCAAGGGAGTTTCCGTTGCATTCCATAGATCTCTGCAACATGAGGTACTAGACACCCTGATTGATCCTGAGGGCAGATTTATGTTTCTTAAATTGCGCATTGCGGGCACCGTACTCACTATGGCTGACTGTTATCTCCCGAACCAAGGGCAGCTACTGTATTGCAAGAACTTAGTTGGCAGTTTGACGGAACTTAGTAAAGGGGTGGTGGTACTTGGGGGCGACTTTAACTTTGTTTTGGATCCATCACTCGACTCCTCCCCTTCCTGCCCCTCCCCCCCACTTTCAGTCGCACTTGCGAAGGCTTACGACTACTCTCCACAACTCCCAGCTGGTAGACGTGTGGCGCATCCTGCATCCTCCGAGACCGGGACTATACCTTCCATTCTTCGGCACATAACTCCTATAGCCGTATAGACTTCCTTCTTATCAGCCATCACGCCTACCACCCATATCGACTCGACCCTTTGGTCTGACCACGATCCAGTGTTCCTGTCCCTTGAGGTCCTGGGGTTAGCGCGTCGTCCTTTCACGTGGTGATTGAATGATAGACTTCTGCAGGACGCCTCTTGCAAGGCAGACATCAGCGCGACAATTAGAGACTTCGGCCTCAACCATGCTAATGATCCTACTCCTCTCCCCCTACAGTGGGAGGCACTGAAGTGTGTGATCCGTGGTGTACTGATCAAACACGGAGCACGCCTTAAAAAGGAGCGTGCCTCTTGGGTCGTTACGCGTCTTGCGCACATTCATTCTCTTGAGCTGACTCATAAACGGACCCGTTCTCAGGAGGGGGTTGACTGAACTTCTTAATGCTAGGGAGGAACTGCGTTCCTATTTTGATGAAATGTATCTGCATACTAAAGACTGCGTTAGGAAACATTACTATGAGTTTGCGGATAAGTGCGCCCACTCCCTCGCTCGTCGCCTCCACCTGTGTGGCAATCTAGCATATATCCCTCGACTGATCGATATAGCTGCAGCATTCCGCTCTTTCTACCATGATTTATATAACATCCGCGGGCAGTACGCTGACCTCGCCCCAGACTCTCACCGTGCTAAAATCCAGGAGTACGTGACTGACATGTCTCTTCCCACTATCGCGGGCCCTGACAGGGTTCTCCCCGAAGCACCTTTTTCTGAGGAGGAAGTTTCCCTCGTCATACAGTCCTCCCCATCGGGTAAGTCTCCTGGCCCGGACGGGTTTACTACTCGCTTTTACAAATTTTTAGGGATCTCCTCTCTCCCACAATGGCTCAGGTATTTAATAGCGTCGATGACTCTTCCCCCTTCGTGGCGCAGTCCCTCTTGGCTCTGATCACGGTCCTTCCCAAGCTGGGTAAGGATCTAATCAGTCGTGCCAGCTACCACCCGATCTCCCTCATTAATATCGATGTCAAATTGTTTTCCAAGTTCTTCTCCGAGATGCTACCCCGGGGCCCCCCTCTTACACAGGCCCCTGGGACTCAGACCTTCGCGCGGGCCTCTCTCCTGCCAACTGGGATAGGGTTTTCCTGTTCGCACATAAGCTTCCGTTGCTCTGCAGTGCACAAGAAAAGAATTTCAAGATCCTGTCTCGGTGGTACCAGTGCCCTGATTTCCTCCACAGAATTTATCCTGCTGTGACTGACCGGTGTTGGCGCTGTGGTACTGAGAAAGGCACCCTATATCACATCTGGTGGGAGTGTGACGTTCTCAAGCCCTTTTGGGACGCTGTGTTCGCTCTGTATGCTAAAGTGTGTGGTTGCACCATCACAGCAACTCCCCAACTGGCCCTTCTTTCAGTTGTTCCTGGCAGGATCTCTGCGGTGTAGAAAGACCTCCTGCGACACTTTTTCACAGCTGCTAGAACCGTCATTCCCAGGCACTGGCGAAGCACTGGTTGAATTTCTTCAGGAGCTTCTCCTCATAAGGAGAATGGAGGCCCTGTTGGCGGAGGATTCCCCTGACCCCTCCAAATTTGATGCTCTCTGGCGGCCTTGGGTGGTGTTCCAGGAATTGTCTGAGTTCACTTCTTTCTTTTCCTGATACAGTGATACCTTGCTACTTCTTTCTTCCCTTTTTCTCTCCTCCGTCCTTTGGAGGAGGTTATTGGTCACTCTTCCATCCCACTGTTCCCTTCCCTCCCTTTTTCTCTCTAGTATATGTTTTCCTGATCGTAGTTCCCATTGTGTGTTGTGTTCCTTTGTCTGTTTGTTCTTCTCCCATTACCTTTAAGATGTTGCTTTATGGTGACGTATATCCGGGCCTTCAGTTCCTCTGTTATTGTACTGTGCTCAACAGTGTTAGCTTGGGTCTTACCCCAAGATTCTTGTTTACAGGCGAGGCCTGCGTCCCTTCGCGTCATTTGTTTGCTCGCACTATTTTAGTTTTTTTTTTCCACTGTACTTAAAAAATCTTTAACAAACTTTGTTTAAACTTAAAACTACAGCTGTCAAAAAATGTGGTCTCCGTGTCATTGCATAGTATAATTATTATTTATTGCTGAGTGAATAGTCTGCATTGACAATCTTGAATCTTGTATTGAGGTGAGAAATTGCACGGGAACACACCTGGTATAAGGATCTGAATTAAAAATATTTGTACACTCTAAAGTAAAGTATGCATCAGTAGTTGCGGTCATACAATAGTTCTCTTCTGTTATTTATCTTTAAAAGATTTGAGTTAACAGCATATAGAATCATATTTACAGTGTTTTGAATAGACACAGAAAATGTTATTTCAGCTCTCAGATATCCTGATTTAAATGAGTGAAAAGTGCCCTCCTGGTTCTTGATTAGGTGATAAATGTATAGTCCTGCATAAACTATTCATGATCTATGGATAACCCACTAAAGGATTTCCTGAGATGTGTACAAGAGCCATATAGTCTCTGATGGCTAATTCAGAAGTAAAATCACTTGAGAAACGCATTGTACGGAGCCTGCTGTCTGTCCCATCCCCACTTTGCGGTAAAATACGTGCAGCGGACACGCTGCGATCTCCAAAATTGTCGCGGTTTTGGAAATCGCAGCATGTCATTATATCTACGGAAACGCCAGCAGTTTCCCTATAGAAGTAATTGAAGCAGAAAGTCCACAGAGAAAAGTCCACAGAGGAAACCTCTTCAAACTTTCTGTGCAAAGGGCTGCGGGGAAAAATCATGATGCGTTGCCGCCACGGTTTTTCCTGCAGCGTGTTTTTGCTGCAGGACGCCACATGGATGCCTTAGCCTAAAGCTGATTTTATTTACTTGCATGTCACTGAATGCTTCATTATCCACAAATCCTAATATAACACGCGATTAATTGTGTGTATATATCATAATGTGCAAATTATGTTTCTAGTTATGTTTTAACTTTTGTGTTCATAATTTAGTAGGAGTTTGCTTCAATGTGTTAGTTCAGTGCCTGTGTAATTTGTATGGTTGTTACAATCCACAACCCAGGATACAGATGGTCAACTAAGGCCCAGGATGTGGATCCAGGTCAGAGGGTGACTAACAAGTCATTTGTGGCTTCCAGGCCCCAGACGTTACTACTCCAGTTGTATGTCTGAGAATTGCTGACCAAAATTCTAATTTCGAACAAAGAAAAGAATCCTGAGAAAGCTGAGAATCCTTTAAAAATGAATAATGTACATCAATTCAGGGACATATTTAGAACTTAAATATCACCTGTAGAGTTTGCCAATCTACTTCCTGCTGTGCTCCAAGCCAGATCTGTACAGTATTTCCATTTTATTTTACATTGTTTGCCAGCATATGTCTTTGTTCCATCTTTTTGTTTGTTAAGCACTGTACATTTTTTCTGTACATTAAATCTAAAATTTAAATAAGATTGCCCTTGGCTCTAATCGTCCACTCAAGTCCGAAGAGAATAAATACTGCTTAGGCTGGTTACCCTTTTCTTGCCATTTGTATATTGGTATCTCGCCTACCATAAAGTGGCGAGTGGTGGCAGCTATTTGTGGGGTCCCTTCATTCCTGTGTAACGTAGTGTGATTCATGAGTGTGGAAGGGAGTGTGGATGCATAGTTCTCCTCTAAAGTCACATCCTGGATTCTCAAGATTTGTTACTCTTTTTCCTGCCAGTATACCGTATAACTTTAAACAGGCATTATCAAGTGTATACTAAGCAGGAGTAGTTAGAAGGGCATGGCTGTGTCCTATTCTGACAGTGGGGGAAAATTGGATTATTTTCACATAGAGCAGCTTTTTAAATCTGAACTTTATAAAGTTATTGGTAAGCAGACATCAGACAGAAGGCATCTTTATTTTATGTCGGTTTTATCTTTAGATCCAGGCCATTCAGTATTAGTTTTGGTTGGTTGGATATATCTCTGAAAATAGGTCCCAGAAGTTCTATAGGCCTAGAATGGCTGGTTGCTTGGGTTCTTTATATAAATCCTAAATTGTTGCCATCAACAGTTTGTGTATGATGTTGCCCCACAGTATCTTTATAGAACAGACCAGCTGTAAAATTGGTGAGAGAGTCTGCAAGCTATTAAAAATAACATGCAAGCAATTTAAAATAGTTGCAATGTATGGTCTATAACTATGAAGGTTATGAGATTGTAAAACAAAGCGATCATTCAGAGTAGTGTTGACCTGATTAAAAAGAGTCACTATAGGATAACTAATACAGTAAAGCAGACATGCATGCCATCACCAACAGTGCTATTATCTTGTTTAACAATACAAAAGTTTATGTACAAAAGGATGTGATTGAAATCATAGTAATAATCCCTGCTTCCGGGTATAAAAAATTCCAGAGGTGTATTGTCTATCACAGCTGCAACAGGTTGAACAAAGAAACATTTTTCAATACCCGTTTGAGTGGGTGGAACGTCAAAAATATCCAATTCAGATTTGAAGCATTCTACAGAACAGTCATATACTAATGTCATGCAGCGCGCATACTGATTTCTGACTACAGTGTCTTTTACAAACTAATCTTTTATTTATAACCATCAGAGAGGAGGGAGCAATGACAAATCAAATTGTCTTTTCCTTTTATTGCAACATAAAGTAGTCCCAAGGATTCCTGGTTTGCAGCAAGTCACCAAGCTTATTCATGTCAGCCGCTGAAATGGATGTAACAGTACCTTTAGCAACGTTTCTGACAGCCTTCTTAACACAAGGCTTCACAAATTGTATACTTTTTCTAAATAGCGGTATGGCTCTTCTACTGTAAAAAGACCCTTAGGCTAAAGCCCCACATATTGAGCCGCAGCCAAGTGACGCGGGAAAAAATGTGGCAGAAAAGCATTGCGTTTATACAGCAGCATTTTGCACAGTAAGTCTGCAGAGTTTTCCTCTGCGGACTTTCTGCTTCTATTATACCTATACGGAAAACGCCAGCATTTGCGTAGATGTAACTGATATGCTGCGATTTACAAAAACGCACTGGTTCTTGAAATCACAGCATATCCACTTCGGATATTTTACTGCAATGTATGGATGGGATAAGCTAGAATCCCATCCACTTTGCAGGAACTGTAAAACACCATGGTTTTTGCCATGGCATTTCAGATGCGGCAAAATCACGCTGTGTACACTACGCAGTTAAGGCTCTTCAAAGCTCTACATAGTATAAAATCCATCTTTTATAACGGTATAAAGATTCTCCCTCACAATCAGATTAATACCTATAGAAACTTGAAGATAGCCCGACAATACTAGAATATGAGACAGCTTACCGCCTGGTACAAAATGAAGTGTATCTGAATCAAGTACACTTACAGTTCTTTGTATGATCATTAAACGTTTTGCGTTTTCTGATTAACCCCTTCCCGCTGGTGGCATTTTTTTCATTTTTGTTTTTTCATTCCCTGGCTTCCAAATACCATAACTTTTTTAATTTTTTTTCGTTTACACAGCCATATGAGAGTTAAATGTTTGCAGGACAAACTGTTCTTTGTAATGGTGCCATTTATTTTTCTGTACAATGTACTGGGAAAAAAAATTCAGAATGGGGTGGAACTGGAGAAAAAGTGCATTTGTGAGGCATACTTATGGGCTTCATTTTTACGACGTTCACTGTGCAGCCAAAATGACATGTCACCTGTATTCTGTTTCGGTACGATTGCGGGGATACCGAATTTATATAGTTTTATTTACATTTTAACCCCTTAACAAGAAACCAATTATTTTCAAAAAAAATTTTTCTTAAAATCGCCATATTCTGATACCCTTAACTTTTTATATTTCTGTGTACGGTGATGTATAAGGCATCTTTTTTTCCAGGCCAGATGTACTTTTTAGTTATACAATTTTGGGGAATGTCTATTGCTTTGATCACTTTTTATCAGAGGCAAAACAGCGAAAAAAACAGTGGTTCAGCACTTTTGTTTTTTTTCAATCCAATACATTTTCACCGTATGGGAAAAATATTTTTATAAGTTTGTACACCGGGTGTTTTTGGATACAGGGATACCTAATATATATGTGTTTCACACTAATTTTTAACTTTTATATGTATTTTAGGAAAAGGGGTGATTAGAATTTTTTAATACTTGAATTTTTTTTAAAACTGTAATTATTAGATCCCCTAGGTGTCTTGAACCCCAAGGGGTCTAATCACTAATGTAATGCATTGCAATCCTAATGCATTGCAAAATATCAGCACTTCTATTACAGCCTGACAAGTCTCTGCTGTATAATATTTACTGTAAATAGCCAAAATCTGCCATACTATTATGGCGGGTGTCGGAAAGAGAAAAAAAAAAAAAAAAAAAAAAAAACACCATCTTGTTCAAAAGTATTCCATGTATGAGGATTCTGAATTTCAGTCAGACTGATTTCATAGGGTTCTAAGAGATGAACAGCCTTTGCTAATTCAGTGTTATAACTCAAAATTGTGCTTTCCAGGTAAATTTTGCTAGATGTGTTGCTAAGTAGTACTTTGTAGAATGAGTCATCTTCCATGATTTATACTTCGATCAGTTAATCTCCTTTAACCCAGGTGTTAAACTTATAACAAGATTGTTTCTTTTTTAATATATTGTCGACCCTGTACATGATTTTCATCCAGGCTCCTTTTTTATCTCTTCCTTATAAAATTAATCTTCTATAGGTTTGCCGACCAAATACAGCGGCTTTCTGAGTTGTACGGATTCATGCCAAAAATAAAATTTAATTCATGTAATTCTGTTCATAGCATTTGCTGAATATTCACTTCACACATGATCTCCATTTTTTTAAAGACAGCTTAATAAATTTAAACCCTACACTCATGCTGTAAATGTTTTTACATATTTTTGGGTGTGCACCAAATTGTAGTGTGATAAGTAAGATTGTAACTATTGTGGGAAAACAGCTTGGCAGCAGCAGAACAGACCCAATCAGAGACAGGGACACAAAGTCAGGTGAAAACAGGGTTTCGCCCCTGTTTTATTCTAGACATAAACAAATAAAATACAGCCTTACTACAGGCACAAAAATAAACAAACTCCTACTTGTCTGAGCTTCTAACTAAACAGAAATAAACCTGCCCTGAAGTGCCTGTACTGCAGCCTCTTATGGGCCAGTAACGAGTCCAGGTCCCACACCTGGGCTGAGGCCTACTCAATAACAGCACTGGACCACACATATGTCAGAAACCTGTGGGAGATATATCACCTTTCCAACACCATGGCTTGTCACACTATATATGATTATAAAATGTAAATATGTAAAAGTATTAGATTTTATGAGGTGGTGCCACATACCGATATGTGTTTTTTAACATGTGACTGAACCTCTCTACCAAGGCTGCCTTTAGGGTATTTGTAGTAAAGAATTGAAGTATATCGTGTGATTTACAAAGACGCTTCATGGGATTGTTCATAAATACCCTGCCCCTGTTGGTCTGTAATTTCTGCGGTACAAAAATGTCCTTCTGAAATATCCGTTCAAATGATTTTGCCAGTATTATTTCTCAGGCCGACGCACAAGGCATATTTTGATAGTACGTTAATTACTTGAGATATATTTAATTCCATCACCTTCTTTTGAATACTCAATCATGCTAACAAGATCAGCCTGCCATAATCTGAAACAGCAATTTTGTTTTTCATAGAAGATATTTTCACAGGAATATGTAAAATATAAGAATCTTGATGATTCAGCCACACACGGAAATCTATTTTTTATTCCAGTTTAACTTCAAGATTTTTCAATACCTCCAAAAGGAATCTGAAGCTTTAGGCATGAAATTCGGGTTCTGTAATGAGAAATTCACCATCATGATTGCACCAAATACATCTTATGGGGTCCTGATTTCTACATCAGAATGCTTCTTTAAGACATAAGGCTGCTAGACGTTCCTTTTACCCCTTCCTAACATCCGCCATGAAAGTACAGCAGATTATTATTGTTTATTTATATAGCACCATTAATTCCATGGTGCTTTACATTTCAGGGTTTACATACGGTAAAAAAGATGTGATCAACTGGCTCAGTGGGATAGAGGGCCCTGCCCGCAAGGGCTTACAATCTATGAGGGAAGAGGGATAGAGACAGAAGATGGGGGTAGAGGCTGTTCAGGTGGTGGTGTGGTGACAGTAGCGTTATTGGAGGATGTAGGCCTTCCTGAATAGGTGAGTCTTCAGGGCCTTCTTGAAGCTTGTGATTGTGGGGGTCAGTCTTATGTGTCTTGGTAATGAGTTCCAGAGTATGGGGGGATGCACGAGAGAAGGCTTGGAGACGATTGTGTGAAGAGCGGATAAGAACAGAGCGGAGTAGGAGGTCTTTGGAGGATCGGAGGTTACGTGCGGGCAGGTAGCGGGAGATTAGGTCGGAGATATATGGAGGGGACAGGTTGTGGATGGCTTTGTATCTCAGCATTAGTAATTTGAACTCTATTCGCTGGGCAACGGATAGCCAGTGAAGGGATTGGCAGAGGGGAGCGGTTAATGAAGAACGGGGGGAGAGGTGTATTAGGCAAGCAGCACAGTTTAAGGTGGACTGGAGGGGGGCAAGGGTGTTAGCTGGGAGGCCATGGAGAAGGGTGTTACAGTAGTCTAGGTGGGAGATTATGAGGGTGAGGACTAGCATCTTTGTAGTTTCAGGGGTGAGGAAGGAGCGGATTCGATGGATGTTCTTGAGTTGGAGGTGGCAGGAGGTGTTTAGGGTTTGAATATGCGGCTTGAAGGATAGGTCAGAGTCTTAGGTTATCCCAAGGCAGCGGGCTTGTGGGACTGGGGTGAGAGTGGTTCCATTAATTTTGATACATGGGTCAGGTGGGGGGGGTCGTGCGTGGAGGGGTGAAGATTATGAACTCCGTTTTCTCCATTTTGACTTTGAGAAAGCGGGAAGAGAGAAAGGAGGCTACGGCTGCTAGACATTCTGGGATTCTGGACAACAGAGAGGTAATGTCTGGTCCACAGAGATATATTTGGGTATCGTCAGCATAGCAACAGTAATGGAAACCATGGGATTCTATGAGTTGGCCGAGGCCTAGGGTGTAGATTGAGAACAGGAGGGGTCCTAGGACGGAGCCTTGCGGGACACCTACAGAAAGAGGGTATGGGAGGTGGTGTGTGAGTGGGAGACGCTGAATGTGTGGTTGGTGAGGTATGAGGCGATCCAGGAAAGGGCCAGGTCTGAGATGCCAAGAGATGAGAGAGTTTCTAGCTGGAGTAATGGTCGACTGTGTCAAAGGCAGAGGAGGAGGACAGAATAATGACGTTTAAAGCTTTTGCAGTTAGAAGGTCGTTAGTGACTGTGGTTAGGGCAGTTTCTGTGGAGTGATGGGGTCTGAAACTTGACTGTAGTCTGTCAAAGAGCATATTGGACGAGAGATAGATACAGTTCGGAGTGGACGTGATGCTCCAGCGGATTTTGGGTATTTAAAGATGGTGGCAGCTCAGGAGCCATAGCCGTCGGGACTCTGCTTTATTATACAGCAGAGACCCATCGCTAATGCCCACCATCAGTGCTTTGGTCATGGCTACCACCATTTTACCAAGGATCGCCGGCACCTGGAATGAGATCCGGGGCCAGTGATTTGATGCCATGACAGCCGGGAGCCTATTGAAGGCTCCCAAGTTTGTCTACCATTAATTTTTATAGCAGGCTGTTTTATGCAGCCGGCCACACAAATGCTGGTATTTTGCAATGCATTAGCATTGTAATGCATTGCATTAGTGATCAGAACGCATCAAGACAACTAGGGGGTCTAATAAATAAAAAATATATACAAAAAAATAAAATAAATAATGAATTAAAATCAGCCCCCCTTTCCCAAGAATACATATAAAAGTAAGAAATTACTGTGAAACACATACAGTTGTGCTAAAAAGTTTACATACCCCGGCAGATTTTTTGGCCTTTTTTCAGAGAATATGAATGATAACACAAACTTTTTCTCCACTCATGGTTAGTGGTTGGTTGAAGCCATTTATTGTCAAACTTCTGTGTTTTCTCTTTTTAAATCATAATGACAATCAAAAACATCAAAATGACCCTGTTCAAAAGTTCACATACCCTGGTGATTTTGTCCTGATGTCAACTTCTGGGCATGTTATCAGGCCAAAATCACATTCTTACGTCTCCTCCGGTTCTCCTGGTCTTCAATAAGAGAGAAGGCTCTAATAAGGTGGTCAGTGTGCTGCGACATCTGAGCGGACATGGTCTCAGAGGTAGAAGTAAGATCACTACAGGTGGCTTCCAAAGTATCCATACGCTTCCCAAATTGCTGGACCTCAGTGCGCATAGCCGTCAGCTTGGACATCACCAGCTGGAGTGCAGAGGCCAGTGTTTTACGTAAGAAGGCTTTGGTGATAAGCGTGGGTTGCGAATCTTCTATGTCTCCATCTGCAGCAGTATCCATTTCAGAGTCCTCCGGGGAAGTTGCTCCCCCTGCGGTTTCCATCATCTTGAGGGACCTAGCAGGAGACTTTTTCTTCAGGTATTTCTGTAGATCACCTTGAGGTCTGGGCGGCTTAGGAGTGGAAGGAGTCTCCGACCCTCTAGAATTACCAATCTTCACCATCTCGGCACGGGTGTGAAGCTATGAGGCTGCAACACTAGGCACTACCGGGGGGGGGGGGGAGAGCTACTCCAACATCCCTGAACCGGGGCACGACAGTGAAGAAATAAACAGAGAAGTAGAAATCTGTTGACACGTGCCCGTGCGTGCCGCTATTTCACCAGTTCGATTCGCCTCCACTCTCAAGTGCTTCAGAGGTGACTCAGAACAGCTACTATGGTGGTGCTATGAGATGGAGTGGCACTGGGCGCCTTACTGGTGTGGAAATAAGAAGGGGGGTGAGGGACGGGGGGTTCTCCACCAAACACCTCTGCAGGTTGTCAAGTCCAGCTTGTACACAGGGGTAGGTGAGTCAGGCCAGGTACGCAGCAGTGCCCCATTGAGCTGTGGGGGGATGGGAGGGTATGCCCGGGGGAGTCAGAAGCCCCGAGGTTGCGGGAACAGTGAAATGCAGGCCAAGGGCTTCGGGACTCCCCCTCTCCACAGGTGTCGGTACCGGGGTTAGGAGCGCAGGAGGGAGGGAGCGGAGGAGAAGATGGCAGATCTCCGCGCGAGGGCCTCAATCCAGGGAGTCACCCAGCCAGAATCCACACCGGGAGACAGACGGCCGCTCTCTAGTTCCACTGCGGCGGGCATATCCAGGCAGTGCGCCGGAGATGACAGCTGGAGGGAGCAAGCAGGCCCACAGAGGAGCAGAAGAGGCCGGCGTGCGTGCGCAAGATGTCACGCAGCGAGGTAGGCCTCAAATCCCAAGGGTCTTCCTCCTCTGCTGATTGCTACAAAATCACCTCCAGAGCATACACTGAGGCTCGGGGGGAAGCAGTGGAATAGACGCTAGGGCTAGGATGTCAGAGTATTCCGGTTGATTAAGGAGAAGCCAGCCGGAGCTCAGTAATGTGTGTCTCGTAGCTACGCTGGCTAGCCACGCCCCCCTGAAGCATGTCAATTACACGTATGGAAATGCTGGCATAATAAGGGACAGAAAATCCCCAGAGGAAAACTCTGCGCACTTTCTGTGAAAAGCACTGTGGAAAAACTGATGCGTTTCCACAACGGTCCACTCTGGTGGAGTAGTGTTTATGACTAGACATGGTTGACTATGGTTTGAAGAATATTTACAAATCTGCTTCATCCGCCATTACTAGGCACAAGGCTATAAACATGTAGGGGTGAGGCAAGTACTCAATGGCAGAAAACAGCGAGTGATGGTGCATAACACAGAAAATAGAAGAGAAGCCTCACATCACACAGGTCTCTAACAGCAACAAACACTTAAAGAGGTTGTCCAGGAAAAATGTGAATTTATATATAGCTGGGTTGGGGGGGGGGTGAAAAAAAGTAAAAAAAAAAAAAAATCATAATTACCTATCCCCGCTGCTCCGGTGTCCTTCAAGTGTGGTCTGGTCCTGCTGATCTGGCGTCTTCTCAAAGTGAAACTGCCGCTGTCTGTGATGTCAGGGATTGCTGCCGCAACCTCAGGAAGTGACCCATGTCGTCACAGGTAGTAACATCTCAGGCCCTTCGCTGAGGCCGTTGATTGGCCTTAGCGGTCACGTGTGACTGGGACTCCCGTCACGCATCAACGCTTGACCGAGAAGACAGGACCGCGCTGGGAGGCACCGGAGAAAGGTGAGTATAATTTTTTTTTTTTATATACCTTCAGGTATAAACACTAGTGTATCACATAATCCACAAAGCTGTTTCATATTGCAACAGTACTGAGAGCCCTGTAAACCAGTACAATGGTTCTGTGTGTTTACAGCAATTTTTTCACAGGCAGAAAAATCTCAATGAGTTCAATGATGTTGAGCATCCAGATCAATGCAGACTTATCAATTTAGATTGTATACAATAATTTGTAGATGCTGTGAATGCGCTGCATGAACCCATTTTGACTCTACAGGAAAGAGTCATTGGAGACATTGAACCCGCTGATTTTGTACAGTTAAAACTTGAAGGGGGGTGGTTGGTCACATTTTAGAGACTGCTTACATGACAAAAAAAAAAATCCTGGGATTTTTACTGAGAAATTTTTAAATGCTGCAGCCAGGGCATTAGAGAAAGGCTAGGTTCACATCTGCATTGTAGTCTTCGTAAGATACTCCACCGCAGATTCCGCTTAAGATCGGTGGAGATAAAAATCCTGCAAGGAGGACTTTACTCTCTGCCGGTTTCAGTATAAAACCGGCAGAAACCCGGCGGACCCCATTATAGTCTATGGGGTCCATGGGTAATAACTTTTTAAGCGGACAGGGTCTGAATGACGGAGACCCAAATACTAGTGTGAACTAGATTGCCCAGCTGGTGACTGTCTGAAGCTGGTAGTCACAGTGGTCAAAAACAGAACAGTGGGTGTAAAGAAGCATATAAGATCGATTGCTTATAGGCAAATTATTAAACAAAAAAAGTAGTTGCATGACTACCAATTAAGACTCAAATCTATGTTTGACAGATAGTTTGAACGCACTGTGGGCAACCGCTCAGGTAGATACTTGGTAGTAGTGCAGGAATCAGGGACACAGAGGCTGGATCACACTCAAGTCTGGTGTTTATTCAGTTTCAGGTGCATAAACATGTTTGCCTTTACAAAGGCACAAACTAAAACAAAACCTTCTTGGCTGAGAACTAACTACTACAAAAAACGTTCCCTATCTGTACAAGAGCTTGGCTGCCAGACTCTCGCTCTGGTTACTTCAAACAGAGTTACCTTATTTGCAGGATCAGTTAAACAGGTCACTCTACTCAGTGTAGTGCCACACCTCCTAGTTATGACAAATAACTTATATCAGGCCTTAATTAGTCAGCTGACCTCCCTGCTGTGGGCTTCTACCGCCCAGTGATGACGCTCAGCTGTGAGGAACGCCTCCCCCTCCCCCCAAGTACAAGTCTATGAACGAGAACTGTCAGGGAGGGCGTTCCTCACAGCGCAGCTAGACTGTCAGGAACGCCTTTCTGACAGTAAACCGTGAAACTTACACCACCAATATCTCCAGCCCCGGGGCACATACCGGGAAAGCCAGCAGTGCGCTGAATTCAGCGCACTGTCGGCTTTCTAGCGGTATGTAAAACTGCCTGTGCCTGAGGACACGAAAGGTCCTCTTTAACTGCCTGATTGGAAGATACCTGTTCTCCCAAACCACACCCTTCACTTTCTCACAGCACATAAAAACATAAAATACTTTATTGATGCATGTTACTTTTTTATCAATATTTTTGCTGAGAGTGTGCAGGCACAGTCTTAATGTCCTTGTTTTCGTGTGTTTGATCGACCTAGTGCTTGCTTAAATCAACATGTACAGTGTCCATATTAGGACATCCTCAGATATCAGAGTCAAACATCAGATTAATAGCAGTTTACAACAGTGATACCTGACTTTGATACCTTACTCTGATACCTGACTTTGATACCTGACTCTGACACCTCACTCTGACACCTGACTTTGATACATGACTTTGATTCTGACACCTGACTTTGATACTGACACCTGACTTTGATAAATGACTTTGATTCTGACACCTGACTTCGATACCTGACTTTGACTGTGACAACTGACTTTGATATCTGACTCTGACATCTGACTTATTATACCTGACACCTGACTATATGCAGTTTCTGGACTGGTTGTAAAACTTAGATGACTTCTGACTTTCATATCTGATTGAGTCACAACTCAGCAGTCAGCTATGAAGCACATACAATGTTACACTGTGTGCCTCCTAATGATTGGCCAGGATGACTGACCTCTGAGTGAACTCACTGCTACAGTGTCCATATTAGGACATCTTCAGATATCAGAGTCAAACATCAGATTAATAGCAGTTTTCAACAGTGATACCTGACTTTGATACCTGATTTTGATTTTGACACCTGACTTTGATACCTGACTTTGACTCTGACACCTGACTTTAATAACTGAATTTGATCCTGACACCTGACTTTGATACCGACACCTGACTTTGATTCTGACACCTGACTTTGATTCTGACACCTAACTTTGATACCGACACCTGACTTTGATTCTGACACCTGACTTTGATTCCGACACCTGACTTTGATACCGACACCTGACTTTGATACCGACACCTGACTTTGATTCTGACACCTGACTTTGATTCTGACACCTGACTTTGATACCGACTCCTGACTTTGATACCGACACCTGACTTTGATACCAACACCGGACTTTGATTCTGACACCTGACTTTGATTCTGACACCTGACTCTATGCAGTTTCTGGGCTGGTTGTAAAACTTAGATGACTTCTGACTTTCATATCTGATTGAGTCACAACTCAGCAGTCAGCTATGAAGCACATACAATGTTACACTGTGTGCCTCCTATTGGCCAGGATGACTGAACTCTGAGTGAACTCACTGCTCACACTCAGGAGTAGAAGATACTTGTATAAGGCTGCAGGCTGAGAGCTCCATGAGCTCTGATAAAAAGTTGTCTGACACAAAGTTGTCTGATACCTGACTCAGTCAGAGATCAGACTCACACATCATCTGAGTTTTTCATATACATACAAGACAGCCAGCACATACAATGGTGGAGATTTATCAAGTAAAATGCTCCATAATTCTGGAATCATTTTCACCAAATAACTTCTCTAACATGTTGTGTGCCACATTCATCAAGTGTTTTAAATACTTTTATTACTTGTACAAAAAGGGGTGTGGACTCATAGTAAAGGCGTGTGACCTATAACACTGTGCTGCAAAAATACATCCAAATAACCTCTCTAACATTTATCAAGTGTTTTAGGCTGAGGCCCCACGTACCAGGCTGCAGCAAAAAAGCGCTGTGGGAAAAACCTTGGCAGAAATGCATCACAGTTTTTCCCTCAGAGATTTTTGCAGAAAGTCTGGCGAGGTTTTCTCTGCGGACTTTCTGCTTCCATTATACCTATAGTGAAATCGTCGGCATTTCCGTAAATAGAATTGACATGCTGCGATTTCCAAAACCGCAACTGTTTTGGAAATTGCAGCATTTTCACTGCGTGTATTTTTCTGCAACGCGTGGATTTTAGGGGTTGTAAAACAAACCAATTGCAGCCATGGTGTGCGGTTCAAATTACCAGTACCAGTTTAACCCCTACAATCCACGCATTGCAGAAAAATACACACAGTGGAAATGCTGCAATTTCCAAAACAGTTGCGGTTTTGGAGATCATAGCAAGTCAACTCTATTTACGGAAATGCTGGCGGTTTCACTATAGGTATAATGGAAGCAGAAAGTCCGCAGAGGAAACCTCGCCAGACTTTCTGCAAAAATCTCTGAGGGAAAAACTGTGATGCATTTCTGCCAAGGTTTTTCCCACAGCGCTTTTTTGCTGCAGCCTCGTACGAGGGGCCTCAGCCTAAAACACTTGATAAATGTTAGAGGTTATTTGGATGTATTTTTGCAGCACAGTGTTGTAGGTCACACCCCTTTACTATGAGTCCACACCCCTTTTTGTACAAGTAATAAAAGTATTTAAAACACTTGATGAATGTGGCGCACAACATGTTAGAGAGGTTATTTGGTGAAAATGATACCAGAATTATGGAGCATTTTACTTGATAAATCTCCACCATTGTATGTGCTGGCTGGCTTGTATGTACATGAAAAACTCAGATGATGTGTGAGACTGATCTCTGACTGAGTCAGGTATCAGGTATCAAACAACTTTGTGTCCGACAACGTTTTATCAGACTCATGGAGCTCTCAGCCTGCAGCCTTATACAAGTATCTTCTACTCCTGAGTGTGAGCAGTGAGTTCACTCAGAGGTCAGTCATCCTGGCCAATCACAGTGTAACATTGTATGTGCTTCATAGCTGACTGCTGACTTGTGACTCAATCAGATATGAAAGTCAGAAGTCATCTAAGTTTTACCACCAGCCCAGACACTCCATAGAGTCAGGTGTCAGAATCAAAGTCAGGTGTCAGAATCAAAGTCAGGTGTCGGTATCAAAGTCAGGTGTCGGTATCAAAGTCAGGTGTCGGAATCAAAGTCAGGTGTCAGAATCAAAGTCAGGTGTCGGTATCAAAGTTAGGTGTCAGAATCAAAGTCAGGTGTCAGAATCAAAGTCAGGTGTCGGTATCAAAGTCAGGTGTCAGAATCAAAGTCAGGTGTCAGAATCAAAGTCAGGTGTCCGAGTCAAAGTCAGGTATCAAAGTCAGGTGTCAGAATCAAAGTCAGGTATCAAAGTCAGGAGTCAGAGTCAAAGTCAAGTATCAAAGTCAGGTGTCAGAATCAAAGTCAGGTATCAAAGTCAGGTGTCAGAATCAAAGTCAGGTATCAAAATCAGGTGTCAGAATCAAAGTCAGGTATCAGAGTAAGTTATCAAAGTCAGGTATCACTGTTGTAAACTACTATTAATCTGATGTTTGACTCTGATATCTGAGGATGTCCTAATATGGACACTGCTCTCACTCAGGAGTAGAAGATACTTGTATAAGGCTGCAGGCTGAGAGCTCCATGAGTCTGATAAAAAGTTGTCTGACACAAAGTTGTCTGATACCTGACTCAGTCAGAGATCAGTCTCACACATCATCTGAGTTTTTCATATACATACAAGCCAGCCAGCACATACAATGGTGGAGATTTATCAAGTAAAATGCTCCAAAATTCTGGTATCATTTTCACCAAATAAACTCTCTAACATGTTGTGCGCCACATTCATCAAGTGTTTTAAATACTTTTATTACTTGTACAAAAAGGGGTGTGGACTCATAGTAAAGGGGCATGACCTACAATACTGTGCTGCAAAAATACATCCAAATAACCTCTCTAACATGTTGTGCGCCACATTTATCAAGTGTTTTAGGCTGAGGCCCAACGTAGCAGGCTGCAGCAAAAAAGCACTGTGGGAAAAACCTTGGCAGAAATGCATCACAGTTTTTCCCTCAGAGATTTTCGCAGAAAATCTGGCAAGGTTTCCTCTGCGGACTTTCTGCTTCCATTATACCTATAGTGAAACCGCCGGCATTTCCGTAAATAGAATTGACTTGCTATGATCTCCAAAACCGCAACTGTTTTGGAAATTGCAGCATTTCCACTGCGTGTATTTTTCTGCAATGCGTGGATTGTAGGGGATGTAAAACAAACCAATTGCAGCCACGGAGTGCGGTTCAAATTACCAGTATCAGTACAACCAGTAGCACAGTGTTGTAGGTCACGCCCCTTTACTATGAGTCCACACCCCTTTTTGTACAAGTAATAAAAGTATTTAAAAAACGTGATGAATGTAGCGCACAACATGTTAGAGAGGTTATTTGGTGAAAAAGATACCAGAATTATGGAGCATTTTACTTGATAAATATCCACCATTGTATGTGCTGGCTGGCTTGTATGTATATGAAAAACTCAGATGATGTGTGAATCTGATCTCTGACTGAGTCAGGTATCAGGTATCAGACAACTTTGTGTCAGACAACTTTTTATCAGACTCATGCAGCTAATCAGCCTGCAGCCTTATACAAGTATGAGCAGTGAGTTCACTCAGAGGTCAGTCATCCTGGCCAATCATTAGGAGGCACACAGTGTAATATTGTATGTGCTTCATAGCTGACTGCTGAGTTGTGACTCAATCAGATATGAAAGTCAGAAGTCATCTAAGTTTTACAACCAGCCCAGAAACTGCATATAGCCAGATGTCAGGTATAATAAGTCAGATGTCAGAGTCAGGTATCAGAGTCCGGTGTCAGAGTCAAAGTCAGGTGTCAGAGTCAAAGTCAGGTGTCAGAGTCAGGTATCAAAGTCAGTTGTCAGAATCAAAGTCACGTATCAAAGTCAGGTGTCAGAATCAAAGACAGGTGTCGGTATCAAAGTCAGGTGTCAGAATCAAAGTCAGGTATCAAAGTCATGTGTCATAGTCAAAGTCAGGTCTCAAAATCAGGTGTCAGAATCAAAGTCAGGTATCAAAGTCAGGTGTCAGAGTCAAAGTCAGGTATCAAAGTCAGGTATCAAAGTCAGGTGTCAGAGTCAGGTGTCAGAGTCAGGTATCAAAGTCAGGTATCACTGTTGTAAACTGCTATTAATCTGATGTTTATCTCTGATATCTGAGGATGTCCTAATATGGACATTGTAAACATGTGCAATTAGCTGAGAATGATACTACATTATGTAGAGTTAAAATATTTTGTAATAGGTATAGTTAATTTGTGTACATTAATAGCGAAGAAGAGCATAAGTGTGGTGGCTTGTGCTGCAGCATATGTCATGTAAGAATCGATAAATTTGATGGACATTTCTGTTACATGCAGCCTTGTGAGCCGGTAACACAGTCTGATTTGTATGTTTTCTAACACTTTGAAAGCATGCAGGAAACTGGAACACACATAAAAAATTTCATTTACCCTAGTATGGACAGGCCTCCTGCGAGTTTAATCAGAAAATATGTGTTCGTAAGTTTGTTCAATTTTTTTAACTGCGGTAAATTTGCAGTTTATACTTCTAAATCTCATAATACTAGCAGATACAACTCTTACTTTCTTGTTAAGGAACTGATTAATGAAAGGCTGTGTCTAAAATTGTTTACTCAAGGTGGCCTCACGCATCTATGAGGTTTGCCTTTTTTTTTTTTTTTTTTAACCCCTTAAGCACCAGGCCAACTTTGTTTTTGGATTTTCGTTTTTCCCTCCTCACATTCCAAGAGCCATAACTTTTTCATTTTTCAGTTCACAAATTCACATGATGGCTTATTGTTTGAGAAATAAATTGTACTTTGTAATTCAATATGTTGTGCAATGTACTGGGAAGCTGGAAAAAATTTTTGAATGGGGTGCAAATGTAGAAAAAAATGCATTTGCGCCAAATTCATATGGGTTTAATTTTTACGACGTTCATTGTGTGGTAAAAATGACATGGTACCTGTATTCTGCAGGTCAGTACGAACATGGTGATACCAAACTTATATAGTATTTGTAATGTTTTGATACCTTTTAAAAAATGAAAAACTTTGCAAAATAGAAAAAAAATTTGTGTCGCCATTTTGTGACACCTGTAATTTTTTCATAATTACTGTATTTTTTGGTCTATAAGACGTACCGGACCATAGGACGCACCTAGGTTTTAGAGGAGGAAAATAGGGAAAAAACAATTTGAAGCAAAAAATGGTAAAATATTTAATATATGGGAGTTGTAGTTTTTCAACAGCTGCAAGGCCACATTGACAGGTGGCCCTGCCGCTATACAGGGATGTATAGGGCGTCTTTTTTCGTAGAGCCAGGTGTACTTTTTAGTTATACCATTTTGGGGAATGTCTATTTCTTAGATCACTTTTTATTCAAATCAAAGGTGAAACAATGAAAAAAAAACGGCAGTTCGGAACTTTTGATTTTTTTTTTCCACTATGACGTTCACCATACAGGAAAAAATATTTTTATACGTTTATAGACCGGGTGTTTTCGGACACAGGGATACCTAATGTGTATGTGTTTGACAGTCATTTTCTACTTTTATATGTATTCTAGGGAAAGAGGGTGATTTAGAACTTTTATTTATTTATTTTACTATTTTATTAGCCCCCCCATTAGGGGGCTTGAACCTGCAATCATTTGATTGCAAGTCCCATAGATTGCAATACAACTGTATTGCAGTCTATGGGAGATTCTGTACATTACTATTGCGGCTGGTCATAGACCAATCATGGACCTTCCCCAATAGTAACATTCCTATGACAGGCCTGGGAGCCTTCAAATTTGGGGGGAAAAAAGTGCGTCTTATAGTCTGAAAAATACAGTACATGTATAGAGCTGGGTAAGGCGTCTTTTTATGCGGGATAAGATGACATTTTACTGATACAATTTGGGGAAAGATTTGATGATTTGATCACTTTTTATTCAATTTTTTATAGGAGGCAAAGTGTTGAAAAAAACGCTATTTGGCTAGTTTGATTTTTTTTCGCCGCTAAGCCATTCACCGTATGGGCTAAATATTTTAATAGTTCGGGCATTTTGGAGTGCGGGGATAGCTAACGTGTTCATGTTTACATTTATTTATTTACTTTTGTATCTGATCTAGGGAAAGGGGGGTGATTTGAAATTTTATGTTTTTTTATTTTTTTTTATGCTTTTAAAACTTTTTTTTTCTTCTTTTACTTTTATGATCAGACATCCTAGGGACCTTGAGACCTAGGAGGTCTGATTGCTCATACTACTGTATTGCAGTGAATAGCAAAATGCCTACCTCTCTATTACATCCCGTTTGACCGCAGCGTCTAAATGGTTAACAGCCGCGATCGGTGCAGGCACCGATCGCAGCTGTTAGCGGCGGGTCCTGGCTATATTACACAGCCGGCATCTGTCCTGTATGGAGAGAGCTCAGCTCCTGAACTCTCTCCATACATCCCCATGCGAAGCAGGATGTACTATTACGACCTGTGTCACTATGGGGTTAAACTGCAACTGAACTTGGTATAAAAATAGTGTAATTGCACATATTGCCAGAGGGAGTTCTGGTTTTCTGTAGGGAGAATGTAGACAAAACTTGGGAGAACCTGAGAGGCGGTTGGCCAGAGGAGTGGGAGAGAAAGGAGGAACGAAGTGCTGATGGCAAGTCTTGGTTGACTGAGACACGAGTCAGTGGACTGTCATTGGTGAATTGGCGTGATGGTGTAATGTAGCCTAGACGCACCAAGGACTTGACGCGCAACATCCAGGAGATCGAGAATAGCTGTCTGATCAGTGACCATGTTTCACAGATTTTATTAACATTGGGACGTAAAAATGAAAAGTTCCTTTTTTTCCAATAACCTGTCCATTTAGTAACATATTTTAAATTTTTGCAAGTGGATAAGGAAGAAAAAGCACCCCAAAGTTAGTTACACAATTTCTTCTGAACACAGAAATGCCCCATATGTGGGTTGTAATCTGCTGTATGGGAACATGGTGGGGCTCAGAATGGAAAGAGCGCTATTTGGCTTTAGGAGGGCAGATTTTGCTGGAATAGTTTTCAGGTGCTATGTCGCATTTACAGAGCCCCTAAAGTGCCAATACAATGGAAACCCCTCAAAAGTGACCGCATTTTAGAAACTACACCCCACAAGGAATGTATCAAGGGGTATTATCATTGTGAGCCTAAAAATGCTTCCCAAAAATTAATGTACAAAGTGAAAATTGAAGTTTTTGAAGAAATATCCAATTTCAGTGCCTAATACGTTGCAGCCACTTTGTGACATCATAGACATATACTCCTAAAACTATTAAGTGGGCTATCCTGGGGACAAAAAAAATATATATGTGGGTGTAAACTGCTGCTTGGGCACACAGCAGGGCTCAGAAGGGAAGGAGCACTGTGTTTTTTTAGCTTTTGAAGTATAGATTTAGATGGACTTTCTGGACGCCATGTGGTTTTTACAGATCCCTGGCGGTGCCAGTAAACTGGAATTCCCCAAGAAACAAACCCATTTTGTATGGCAATTTTAGGGTCTCTGCAAATGTGACATGGCGTCCAAAAACCAACAATCTAAATCTGCTCTCCAAAAGTACATAGCGCTCCTTCACATCTGCACCCTGCTGTGTGCCCAAATGGCAGTTTATGCCCACATGTATGACACTGGTGTATCCAGGATAACGTACTTAAAGGGGTATTCCCATGACCATAACCATTTTAAAATTTTTAGATAATAAAAAATTAAGCATTTTTGCAAATATAAGTAATTAAACATTTTGCAGAGTTTTAAAGATTATTTCTGATTATCTTGTGGTCACGAGCTGTACTCTTGATCGGTTGCCAGTGGATACGACCATGAATGCAGGAACTTTCTAAGGTCAGAAAGTCATCCATGATTTCCTTATTGTGGCCGGGATATCTTCTGATACATGTAGTGTCCCTGCCTGATAAACTAGCTACAATAAGAAAATCATAGTTGGGTTCCTGACAAGTTCCAGACCATAGAAAGTTTCTGCATACATGGTCGTATCCATTGGCAACCGATCAAGACAACAGACTGTCAACACTAAGATTGTTAAAGAAAATCTTTAAAACTCTGCAGAATTTTTAGCTACTTATATTTGCAAAAATCTTTAACTTTGTATTATCTACAAATATAAATATGATTATGTTCATGGGAATAACCCTTTAATGCCATATGTGGGTATAAACTGCTGTTTGGGAACAGCCGGGCACAGAAGAGAATGAGCTTGGTTTTTGGAGCACAGTTTGGTTTTTGGACACCATGTCACTTTTGCAGAGCCCATGAATTGCCAGTAAAGTGGAATCCGCAGAAATGTCACCACATTTTGGAAACTACACCCTTCAAGGTATTTATCAAGTGGTGTAGCGAGCATTATTAACTCTTAAGTGTTGCATTCTTTTAATTTCCAGAAATGAATGCGCAGCTGATAATAAAAGTTAAAAATAAAATTTTTCCAGACATTCGCCATTTCAGTGCCCAATATGTTGTGCCCACCTTATGTCTGCACAGACACACACTCCAAAAACTCAAAAAACTGTTAAGCGGGTATCACGGGCACAACAACTTTTGGAGCGTTCATCTCTGATACAAGCCGGGCACAACATATTACGCACTGAAATGACGTATTCCTGGAAAAATTGTCATTTTCTCCTATCACCATCAGCTGCGTATTCATTTCTGGAAAGTTAATTAATGTAACACTTTGGGGTTAATAATGTTCACTGTATCCCTGGATAAATTCCTTCAGGGGTGTAGTTTCCAAAATGGGGTCACATGTCAGGGGATTCTACTTTACTGGCGTTTCAGCTCTGCAAAAGTGCAATGGAGTCTAAAAAACAAATCGTCCAAGTCTGTGCTCCAAAAACCAAATAGCGCTACTTCCTTTCTGTGCCCGGCTGTGCCCAAACAGCAGTTTATACGACATATGACATTAAGTACATTATCCTGGATACACCAGTGTCATACATGTGGGCATAAACTGCATTTTGGGCGCACAGCAGGGGGCAGAAGGGAAGGAGCGCTATGTGGCTTTTGGAGCGCAGATTCAGATGTTTGGTATCTGAACGCCATGTCATGTTTGCAGAGCCTGTAAGGTATCATAAAAGTGGATTCCCCAAAGGAGTGACCCCATTTTGAAAAGTGCACCCCTCAAAGAATATATCAAGGGGTGTAGTGAACATCCCAGGCGTGAATACACAGCGGATAAGGAAAAGTGAATAGGTAAACTGTGCGGAGTGCATTGGGAACACCAAATTCCCTACTATTTCCCCAGTAGTTCCTATTATTGAGAGAGTCACTCTGGGGGTCGCTTCTGGTTTATTTACCCTTGTAAGCTATAAATTTGGGGTGTACCCTAATATACCCTCGCACAGCTTATACATTCCCTTCCTGCCACAGCCAGTTTTGTTCTAATGATTTGGCGTTTTTTGGGTTTTTTTTTCTTCATATTGTACAAGCTATATTTTCTTTATTTCTCTGGTGATGTAGCCATATAAGAGCTTGTTGTTTGCGGAGTGAGATGTATTTTGTAATGACATCATCTATGGGCGCCTATAACTTATTGATTAAATTTTATTAACTCTTTCTTGGTGCATTAAAAAAAAAAACATCAATTCTGGTGCTGCGTTTTACCTTTTAAATTTTTCACCATGCAGCATAAAGCATAAGTAACATGTTACCTTAATTCTACGGGTCGATACGATTACGGTGATACCTCATTTATATTGTTTTTTTATGTGATACTAATTTTGCAGAACAAAAACCCATTTGGGGACATAAATTAATTGTTTTTGCATCACTATCTTCTGAGATGCGTAACATTAGTTGAGGGCTTACTTTTTGTGGGACAACCTGTGCTTTTTATTGGTACTGTTTTGGGGTGCATATCATCACTTTTTATGGCATATTTTGTAAGGTGAGATGGCGAAAAATCATTACTTTCGGCGTTTTTTTTCCCGTTTTTTTTTCCCCAACGTTCAACGTGTACTTTAAATATTGTTTCAGTGTTATTGTACAGGTTGTTACAGATGCGACGATACCAAATATGCATTGGGTTTATGAATTTTTAGTTTTTTTTTTATAATTAATAATAATTAATTTCATATGGGAAAAGGGAATTTTTGGGGCTTTATTCTTTTATTAATTTTTTCACACACTTTATTTTATTTTTTTTTACTTTTTTATGTGTCCCATTAGGACACCTGAGCTAACAATGTTTTGATCGTTGGCTCAGTACACAAGCATACATGTGTCTTGCAGTCTATACAGGAAGTCAGCGCTATGCAGACGCATAGCCTGACTTCCGGAGGTCCCAGCAAGATCAACCAGGTAACGGGGGCTCCAGGCAGCCTGGGATCACTGGCCAGACCCCGGGCTGCAGATTATAGATATCGGCACCCCCCGATCTCGCGGCGGGGGGGGGGTGCCGAGGGGGGCGGCAACATGGCGGAACTAAAACAACATGGCGGAACTAAAACCTCATGGGGTTAAAACCTCAGATCGGAACTAAGTTCCGACCGGAGTTTATGGAGCAGGGTTTTAGCTGTCAGTTACAGCTAACACCCGATTCCGATGCCGCCTGCTCAGATTGTGAGCGGGCGGTCGCCATAGGGCGTATTATTACGCCCTGTTGCGCGAAGTACCAAGCATGCAGGACGTAATAGTACGTCCAATGTCGTTAAGGGGTTAAACACCTTAAGTACTTGGTGCCAGGCCCTTTTCAAGTCAGAGGCTAAGTCGTCCATATCACCTTTGCTGGGAAGGAGAACAAATAAGGCTTGTAATTCAGGGTGACCCTGGAGGGTGTGGGCGGCCTCCTCAGGCAGCAGGTGAGACACACAAGAAGAATTTGTGTTGTGGCGGGGGGCACTAATGGGCACCCCAGGTCGGTTTCTGCAGCAGGTAGGAGGAGGATTGGCATCTTTCTCAGAAGATAGGTCTGAGTCTGGAGAGGGCAGAGACCTTCAGGACAACCCTTATGAGTTGGGGACTGAAAGAAGGACTTTTTAATGGGTGGGGCTTACATCCCAATCGGAATCCTGTACATGGCATGGTGTGGACTAGGGCCCCCAGACTGCTTGTGGGGCAGGGGTTATGATCAGGGCACGGAGTGCCTTTTGAATGATGGAGTTGCAGGCAGGCGCCATTGGTGGGATATCGGGGGCCGCTGGTGCAGCCTGCGCACGTGGAGGAGGAACAGATCACCGCCGGCTTTCCGTGCTTGGGGGGAGAAGAGTAGGACCTCGGGACAGGGTTCAACGGACTCTATGGCTGGTGCTCTCCGTAGTTACGGCTGTAGGCGAGGAGGGAGTCTGCACCTGTCTGTGTGGAGCTTTGGTGTCTGTTGGAGTCAGATGTGCAGGCTTGCTGTAGTGCGGAGGTGAGGCAGGAGCCTCTGACCTGGCATCACTATCTGCCGATTGCAGGGCATCTCCCAGTGGGAGAAAGAAATTAGAGATGGGCACCTCGGGTTAATGATGGGAAATTCTGGGATCTAGCCATAGCTATCTTAGACTTTTATAATATGTATTGGATTAATTTGAAGATACATTTAGAAAGATTAAAATACAAAAGCTACAGCAGCACTCTGTTCACATCATCAAGCAATATAAAATAAAGATGAAAATGACCTATTATTTACCCATATAAATTAGAAGTTCTAAGTTGTACTGTTTTATCAAACAGTAAAAGCCCATATGCCCGCACAAGGCGACCTCATTCAGATGGGACCCTACTCTAAATAGACATGCCTCTATTGGGACCTGAATAGGCCTACAGTGTGAATACAGGGCTAGTATGATCCAGTGCAATGCTCCATTCCAATAACAATACTAACAATAACTAACTAATTGGGGTAGATGATGCCATCATCCACCTTCTGCACAGGGCTCTGTCTCACCTGGAGAAACCAGGGAACACGGTGAGAATAATGTTCTTTGATTTCTCCAGTGCTTTTAACACCATACAGCCCAGGTTACTGAGGGACAAGCTGGGCCTTGCTGGAGTGGACCACCACCTCTCCAACTGGATCCTAGACTACCTCACAAATCAACCTCAATACGTGAGAGCTCGGGACTGTATGTCAGATACCGTGATCTGTAATACGGGGGCACCTCAGGGTACAGTTCTCGCCCCTTTCCTCTTCACACTGTACACTGCAGATTTTAGGTGCAACTCATCTAGCTGCTACCTACAGAAGTATTCTGACGACTCTGCAATAGTAGGCCTCATCACAGACGATGATGACAGGGAGTACAGAGAACTGAACCGGGTTTTTGTGGACTGGTGCCACCGGAACCACCTGAAGATTAACGTGGGGAAGACCAAGGAGATGGTGGTGGACTTCCGTAAAGGCAGATGCCCTCCTAAACCAGTGGACATCCTGGGGACGGGCATCGAGATTGTGAACACCTATAAGTACCTGGGTTTGCTCCTTAATAATAAGCTGGACTGGGCAGATCATATGGAGGCCCTGTACAGGAAGGGCCACAGCAGGCTCTACCTGCTTAGGAAGCTGAGAGCCTTTGGAATCTGGGGGGCACTTCTTAGGACTTTCTTCAACTCGGTAGTGGCATCAGCCATCTTCTTTGGAGTTGCCTGCTGGGGGGAGCAGTATATCAACCAGGGACAGAAATAAACTTGACAAGCTGATTAGAAGGGCCAGCTCTGTCCTGGGGAGCCCACTGGACCCAGTGCAGGTGGTGGGTGACAAAAGGATACTGTCCGTGGTGAGCTCCATGCAGAAGAAGAAGTCCCATCCCATGCATGAGACTGTGATTGCGCTGGGCAGTACTGTCAGTGACCGACTGCTCCACCCTAAGTGTGAGAAGGAGCGCTATCGGAAGTCTTTCCTCCCCACCGCGGTTAGGCTGTACAACCAACACCGACCTAAGCGGAGATCATTACACACAGAGAAATGAAATATCTCTGCCTGTTAAATCCCCCCTCCTCTGCTACTTCCTATCTGTCTGTCTGCTATCAGTGTAATGCCTCTCACCTTGGAACATTCCTGTACACGTTGTATTTGTATCTGCTTATCTTTGCTGCTGTAACACACTGAATTTCCCCATTGTGGGACTATTAAAGGACTATTATTATTATTATTATTATTATTATTATTAACTAACTAACAATAACAATACTGTACTATTCCAGATATTTTATAATTGGAGGTAAGCTTTAATGATGGGAACTTTACTCCATATTTGGTGGGATTGCCCTACTATAGCAAAATGTTGGTAAGACATGCAGTCCTTTATATAATCTCCTACAAAGGTGACTTTCACTTTTGACTTGGTCACAGCAGTACTGGCGAGTATCAGTATCAGTGCGGTCACACTAAAATATATCTGCTGAATGATGTTGGATTAGCAGTTGTTACTGCTCAGAAGTAATTTTTCATTTGCCCCTGATGAATCTTTTAGATGAAACATGTTGGAAAGGCAATTTAAGGACTAGAAGAGTTATATAGTTCTAAGCTATTTGCAGTGTGGAAATATATTTTGTCTTTTATTGGAATACCTGGTCCATTTTGTCCTGTTGGCGTGGCGTTAGGCCAGTAACCTCAGGTTAAATAGGAATGCAGGATTCCATTGGTGTTTTATAGACAAAATTTCTGACAAAAGATTCAACCTGCAAACAGACTTGATTTGGATTGAGGCAGTTCAGTTTGATTATATAGGGTGAGGTGCAGTTATCTATTCAAACCAAATTTTTTTTTTTTTTTTTTTTTGTGCAGGTTTGGTCATACTCATTCATTTAAGTAATTTGGAATAATGGACTGCTAGTCCTTATCTTAAATCATGTCAATCTGTAGATCTGTCTAGCTCTACATGATATTAGCGGATTATTTATTTGAGCCCTGTTAGAAAGTGGGTTATTATCTTTTAAAATTTACACTAATAAAAGTGAAGTTTTAGATATCAGTATCTCTGTTATATGGGTCTGTGAAATAACTTTTGAATGAGGAGATAGTTTATCTTTAGTAAGTCGTTAAATAATAGGTCATTTTCATCTTTATTTTATATTGCTTGATGATGTGAACAGAGTGCTGCTGTAGTTTTTGTATTTTAATCTTTCTAAATGTATCTTCAAATTAATCCAATACATATTATAAAAGTCTAAGATAGCTATTGCTATATCCCAGAATTCTACTACTATTCCCATGGTTTTATTGAGAAATGAACTGACATGGATTATGATTAAAGTGTACCTCTAATTATAAAGAACTTTTCATAAATGAATAGCGCATGGGAATATAAGAAGCTGGCTGCTACGTGGGGCCATAGCTTGATAAATGGTGACGCATATTTATATTACAAAGTTTTTTGGTTTTTTTTTCGCCTGTACTATTTCAGATATTTTATAATTGGAGGTAAGCTTTAATGATCATTTGACATGTTTACAGTTTTCCGAGAAATATAGGGCCCATTGAAGTCTTTAGCCCCACCTTAGGATTTGGAAAGGGAACTCCTCTCATCCCTTTCTCTTATACTCTTATTTTTAGTTGAGTGGTGTGGGGAAGGACACTGGGAGCCTCTTCTTTTTTTTTTTTTTTCTCTCTTCTTTTTTCTTCTCTCCCTTCTTCATGTCCTTTTACCTTGTCCCCCTGCAATGTTGCAGGGTAGTTGTGTTCAGATTTATTTTTCCATATTTGCTTAATCTTTCACAATATGATATAGACGCGTTACCATATTCTTAAGCATCATTAATTTAAGGAAATATGCACATTATATTGTTCTCATTACATCTCCCTTGGGGCTGTTACTTACTATTGCTACACTGCTATTTACTATAGTTACACTGTTGTTCTATACGGAGACTGGAAAATTCAATAATCTGAGAAAATCAAAATACATACTGTATGTACAACACTTGATCACTGTTGTTCTCTGTCATTACCCATTATATCAGTATACATACATTCCTCTGATAATGTCTGATAACACAGAACATATACAATTTATTCTCTCAAAATGACTGCATTCCTCTGGTGTATGTGAGGCTAAGAATGAAGAACCTGCAAGCATCTATTGGCTAGTATGGATCATGTGATGTGATATGCAGGAAGGTCCATACTGACGTAGGTTTTACACTGCTAAGACCTTTAGATCTTTTCGATTTTTCTGTGTGCCAAATTTGGTGCAGATTGGCCCAGTCGTTTGACTGTGCATAAAGAACAGCCACACATACATATATATATATATACATATACACATTATTATCTGATAATGGCTGATAACAAAGAACAACCGTGAGCAAGCGCTGTCCTCTAACAATTGCTAATTAACGGAGAACAGTGAGTGAGCGCTGCAATTAAGAATGAAGGACCTACAAACTTCTATTGGCTAACATGGGTCATTTGATATATAGAGGAAGGTCCTTCGTGTGGCAGTGTTGTTATATTTGATTGGAGGAATCCTCCGCCACCAAAATCTCCATTCTCAAGATGTGATTAAGTTCCTGAAGCCACTCGACTATAGTAGGGTCGCTGGGAGCTGTGCCAGTGTTTAGGAATAACCAATCTAGCAGCTGTGAGAAAATGTCTTAGAAAGCTTTATTTCACTATGGAAATCTTGCCTAGTATAACAGACAGAAGGGCCGACTGAGGGAATGATGAAACTGTACCTTTACAAACCCTAGAATAGGTCTGGATTGCAGAGCAGTCCCACCATATATGGAAGAGGGACCCCTCATCATTTCAACAGTGCCAACACTGGTCTGATGCAGGAGGGTAATCCTTGTAAAGGGCAACAGTAGCATCGAGTCAACAGTTCTACTCCTGTGTACTGCAGGGTAATGGGAGTTTGTTGTCAAGGGTAAAGGATCTATCCCAGTCGGGGCCAGTAAGCTCACCACAAAGATTGCATTCCCAAATCCTTGCGTATGGGGGTCTACCAGGAGTTACGTCTCGCAAGAGAAGGCTGTAGAGTAGTGAAAGGGAGCAAGGAGGACCTCCACCGATAAAAAAAAAAAACTGCTCTCAGGTTCTGTGGGACAGGTTGCTAAAGCATTATCATCCAGGATAATGGGGTCTCTGGAAAGGAATATTGCAACAACTCAAAAGGGGAGTCCTATGAAATATGTGGTACAACCGTATGTCATCTCTGGCGCACCATCTAATAAATAGACTTATTATTTATTATTATGCTTACTTATATAGCGCCATCATATTCTGCAGCGTTTTACAGACATTGACAGTCACTGTCCCATATAGGGCTCACAATCTACATTCCCTATCAGTATGTCTTTGGAGTGTGGGAGGAAACCGGAGTACCCGGAGGAAACCCACGCAAACATGGGGAGAACATACAAACTCCTTACAGATGTTGTCCTTGGCAGGATTTGAACCAAGGATTCCAGTGCTGCAAGGATGCAGTACTAACCACTGAGCCACCGTGCTGTCCCTATATAGACAAACTGAAAGGCCTAGGAGGAACGAATTATTAAAACGAGGGTTCAGGGGACCAAACAGACAGAAAGTACTAAGAGAGAAGGGAGTAGGCCAATCGTCTTGGTCGACAATATGGCTGAGATCCATGATAGGGACGGCAAGTGCACAGTAAGCAGCTCGGCCTCAATGGCAACCCACAGTTTGTTGCAACATCGGTAGTGCCAGTCGAACAATATTAGTTACACTGTGACATTATGATGCAGTTTTGGAAAACCCACACCGCCGTTGCTCTTATGCCGTGTTACAGTCCCAAATTTAAGTCTAATGCAGCCGGATTTCCACACAAACTTCCTGAAGACTGATTGTGAATGTGAGAAAAAAAGTGCACAGAAGCCAGATGGGCAGTGCCTGGAACATGTATTGGGGACGAGGTACAATGTCTATTTTAAGGACATTGAAACAACTGAATCAGAACAATTATAGAGTGACGTATCAATGCAGGTACAAATAGGACAGATCAGAGTTGACCTGAACCCCTAATATACAATCGAAGTAGCTTGCCAATGAAAGGAGAATTGATACAACAGAGACTCAACCTCATCAGGATGAAGAGCAATATTCAAATTTTTTGAGCTTTTAATGAAAACTGCTGCTACCATTATTTTTTTTGAACAGCATAATATTTTCATTTATTCTGTAAAGAATAAACAAAAAGTGGATACATTTTGTTATTGCTTTGATTCAGAATTGAAAGTGTATTCTGTGCATTTGCATTAATGCAAATAAAAGTTATTATACTGTTTGCTTTTTTACTCAATGCTATTTTTTTAACACTAATGTATAAGATCTCACATCGAAAGCTCAACACCTCCTGCCAAATCAAGAACATTCATTAAATCTGCTCCTTCCTCACCCCTGAAGCAACAGAAATGCTAATCCACGCCCTCATAAACCCCAGTTTAGACTACTGTAACACCCTACTCTATGGCCTCCCAGCAAAACATCTTGCTCCTCCCCCGTCCACCCTAAACTCTACCACTTGCTTAATCCACCTCTCCCCCTGTTTTTCATCAGCTTCTTCCATCTTCCAATTCCTTCACTGGCTACACATTGTCCTGCAAATAATATTTTATATGTTAAAGGGGTTTTCCGGGCAAAAAATATTTTTTTAAAAAAGGTCTGTTAGTGCTATTAATGGGTTAATAAGTACACCCATATACCTTTAGAAGTGTTTTGAGTGATTTCTGGGTTTCTCTGGAAGCTCCTGGCATCTTCTGTATTTGTTTACATGTAGCTTTCTGCTGTGTAGCTTTCACACTACCTCCCTCTCATCCCCCCCTTCATCTCTCATTCCCTTACACCCCCCTCCCTGTCTCCCTAGCTATCCCATACTTACGTGTCTTCCTCTTCTGGAACTGCTCCTCCTTTTCTTTCACTGTCCTGGCTGTGCGCAGGCTGGAGATGCCTGCATAGTAGAGACGGCAGCTCTGACGGAGCGTGCACAGACCGAAAGTGTCTCTGATGCCTGCGCCGTAAAGATGGAGTGCCATCTCTACTGTGCATGTGTTGGAAGCACCTTCGGACTGCACAAGCGCTAGCAGAGAGGATGAGCCATTCTCAGAGAGGAAAACACGCAAGTATGATGGGGTGGAGGGGGAGTGGGGAAGTAATGGCGATGTTCCAATTCGGAAACAGGGAAACGGAACATCACCGGTCACTTGAGCGCCCCAGGGATATGGGTAATTATAGAATTTTTTTAATGTAAGTAAATTAGAAGTTAGGCGTAGGGAGGGGGTTTAGTTAATGCTGACATAAAAGCCCATCCACAACCTGTCCCTTAACATAATCTTCCTCTACCTATCAACATGTAATCTCTGATAATGTCAAGACTTCTTACTAAATTCTTCACAAAATCGCCCCCAATACTTCTCTCTTGCATCCCCCATACTCTGGAACTCGCTACCACGACACATAAGATTGTCCCACACAATCACAAGCTTCAAGAGTTACATAGTTAGTATGGTTCAAAAAAGACATATGTCCATCAAGTTCAACCATTTCCATAACCATCAATGCTATTTTGCTCTAAAAAGGCATCTAATTCTTTTTTGAAGCTGTCAGCTGTGACTGCTGTGACAAGCTCCTGGGGTAGGCTATTCCACAGATTCACAGTGCTTACAATGAAGATGCCTTTGGCTCTTGAGATTAAACCTTTTTTTTCTCCAGACAGAGGAATGCTAACTTGTCTTTTGAGGGGATTTTACCTGGAACAGTTTTTTCCCCATTTTTCCTGTATGGGCCATTTATATATTTATACAGGTTTATCATTACTCGTTTTAAACTCCTCTTCTTCAGACTAAACAGATTTAACTCCTTTAGTCTCTCTTCATACCGGAGGTCCTTTATGCCCCTTATCAGTTTTCTGGCCCTCCATTATATCTTTTACAACTTTAGGACATCCTTTCTATATACTGGTGACCATAACTGAACTGCATAATCCAGATGGGGCCACACCAATGACTTACAAAGTGGCAATATTACATCCTTGTCATGTAACTTCATACCTCTTTTAAAACAAGACAGTATCCTGCTGGCCTTAGAAGCAGCTGATTGTCATTGCATGCTGTTATTTAATCAATGATCTACGAGTACACCCAGGTCATTCTCTACCAGTGACTCTCCCAGTGTTAACCCCCCTAGGACATACGTATGTTGCATGTGGATTATTTTTACCCAGATGCATAACTTTACTTTCATCCACATTGAACCTCATTTGCCAAGTGGATGTCCAAATACTTCTTCTGCCCAAGTCTGCTTGTAACCTATGTACATCCTCTATAGACTGTACTGTACTGCACAGCTTGGTGTCATATGCAAAAATGGAGACTGTGCTATTAATCCCATCTTCTATATCATTAAAAAATAAGATAAATAACAGTGGCCCAGCACTGAACACTTTTTTTATTTGGCCGGTGGGGGGGTTCCTGGCCTGCAATGCATCCGCCGTACTATTACGGAAAGGAGTTAAGTACTCGTGGGTATAATTCATCTGGACTTGGAGCCTTGCTCACATTTATTTTGTTGAGCTTGGTGTGGACCATTTCTATGTTTATCCAATTTAGTATATTGGATGATGTATTACCAGCACTGGTGACACTTACATCAACTACTCCCTGTCCTTCTGTATACACAGAGCTAAAGAACCCATTTAGTAGCTCTGTTTTTTCTTGATCCCTGCTGACCAACCCTCCATTACTATTATTTAGCGGACCTGCTTGTTGCCTTGTTTTTTATTTTGCATTTATATATTTAAAGAATATCACTATTTGACAATAGCTGCTCCCAGTTTATATCCTGAAGTGGAGCCTGGGAAAATTGCCCTTTTTAAAATGAAGGGATTTTGCCCTCCCAACCTTTATTTGTTTTTACAATTTAAGCGGAATCTGATTAGGTTATGGTTACTATTACAAGCTGGACCATAAAATTGTCCTGCAACAAGTTAATGAATGCAGTACCATGACCCCAGTCAATATCCAGGTAATTAAAATATCCCATCAAGACCACCGTACCCACTTGTGCCGCCCACTCAGTTTCTTACATAAGTGACCCCCAAACTCCTCAGTTATGTTGGGGGGGTCTATAGATTATACCAAAAAGTATTTTATCAGTGGTCACATCCTTATGCAATTCCACCCACAAGGATTCCACATCCTCACAATCTTCACCTTAATTTTGACCCACATTTGCCTCTTTCACACTCACTTTCATGCCACTTCTGACATACATACATACACATTGACACCAACCATATCAATGTTTTCCTCCTGAACCAGGGCCTCAAGCTTCCCCAATTTGCTCGGTAGGCTTCTGGCATTTTTGAACATACACTTTAAATTGCCATCCAAGCTTACACATTCATTACCAGAAGAGTGCCTTCTTGAACTTTTGTGTCCAGATTTGTTTATACTGTTCGGATGTAATAAACTGATCTCCCTATCAACTATTCTTATCCCCCTACCACAATCAATAGTAGCCTATCTCCACTCTGACCTTTCTACCCCTATATCTGCTTGTCCCTCCCCCCATGTTTCAAGTTTAAATGCTTTGCCACCACTGCTAGAATTCTCTCCCTCAGCACAGCAGACCCCCTTCTATTCAGGTGCAAGTTATCTGTGGAAAACAGCTTGTACCCCAGTGAAAAATCAGCCCAGTGCTCTAGGAACCCAAACGCTTCTTTCCTGCACCAAGACTTGAGCCATGCATTTAGGTTCCTTAGCTTCCGCTGCCTTTCCTGCGTAGCACATGGCACAGGCAGTATTCCAGAGAATACAATCTTGGAGGTTGAATCTTAAGGAGCCTCCACCTACCATTTATTCTGTCATTGGTACCAACATGGACCACAACAGTTGGGTCCTGCCCAGACCCTCCCAGCAATTTGTAAACCTGTTCTACCACATGCCAAACCCTGGCACCAGGGAGACAGAAAACCATTCGGTTGAGGCAGTCCCCTATAACCACTAACTGCCTTACCCTAATTACACTACCATCCCCCCTACCACTACTAGCTAGGGCTGCCATTTATGACACTAATATCCTCACATTATCACCCAACTTGGGAATTTTGTTTTGATGAACAGAAATAGGAGTGGCCGTCCTTTTCTTGGATCCCCTTCCAAACCTTCTCTCTGTATTCACCCAGCTCCTTGCTGGTCTTCCTGATATCCCTCCAGCTCTTGAACATCCATATCTAACCCACTGACTGCTTGCTCAGTGAGCAGCATGCTCCGCTCAAGATTGTCAATCACCCTCAGTGTTGCATCTGCTCTTCCAGATCTCAAGCAGAATTCAAGCTTCCAGATGTGCAACATCTGCCACAGCGGTATTCACAATGGAACTCTTGCTCCTGTAATGCATACATATAACATACAGTACTGTGGACTGAAGTAAATGGCCAAGCTTGCTAGCCATTTACCAAATTACAATAAACATTAAAGCAGTTAAATAAAAATAAGTTACTTACAGGTATGTTCACCCCTGCTTTCATCTCCGCTTTTTAACTCTACTTAGATCACAGCCACTTAGTGAAGCAAGCCCACAGAGGACCCTGAAGATTCATCTTTTTAGGAAAGCCTACAACCATCAATAAACCTGTTGCCACTGCATCACCATCTGAACAGTTTCAACACTCACCTACAGTCTCTATCCCCCTTTCCGTATACATTTGTGAGCCCTTGCAGGCAGGGTCCTCTGTCTCACTGCACCAATTGGTCACTGTTAGTATTCTACTTATTTTGTATATTTTGTGTTTGTATGTAAACCCTCAAATGCACAGCACTATGGAATTAATGGCACTCTAAAAACAAATAAAAATGTTGTTATTATTATTATTATTATTATTATTATTAATGATTTAAAAGCTCCAAAACATTTAAGTCATACCTACCTAATACTACTCATGCTGCCAGTTTCTGATCCAAGTTTGCATCTCTCCAGTTGGCTGGCAACAATCTGACGTTCTGCCTCAAGTTCTCTGGTTAGTCTTTCAAACTGCAGTTCCTAGAAATAAAAGTCATACATTACATGACAGCCTTTGAAAATCAACGTGTACATTGATCCCTTCCCACCACAGTCATTTTTCAATTTTCATTTTGACTCCCTGCCTTCCAAGAGCCATAACTTTTTTTTTTTTTTTTCGTTTACACAGCAATATGAGGGCTTAATGTTTGCGGGGCAAATTGTACTTCGTAATGGTACCTTTTAACATTCCATATGATGTAATGGAAAGCTGGAATGGGGTGGAATTGGAGAAAAATTGCATTTGCATGACTTTCTCACGGTCATTGTTTTTATGGCATTCACTGTGCAGCCATAATGACCAGCCTCAATAGCTACTGTATATTCCTCCATTAAGCTCCTTGCTGTCATAGGAACAGGACAGCTCCCACAATCTCACCGCGCTTCAGAGTGTGTGTGTACATAGATATATTTCTGAATGCCAATGCCCTGCATCAGCATTCCGTTGTGGTTAGCCGACGACTGGAATTCCTCTTCATTTTCTGCCATGTGAACGCTCCCTTACTGGCCTATCTATGTTACTGTTGTAAATATAGTATTTATTTTATATACAGTACAGACCAAAAGTTTGGACACACCTTCTCATTCCAAGAGTTTTCTATATTTTCAGGACTATAAAAATTGTAGATTCACACTGAAGGCATCAAAACTATGAATTAACACATGTGGAATTATATACTTAACAAAAAAGTGTGAAACAACTGAAAATATGTCTTATATTCTAGGTTCTTCAAAGTAGCCACCTTTTGCTTTGATTACTGCTTTGCACATTTTTGGCAATCTCTTGAAGAGCTTCAAGAGGTAGTCACCTGAAATGGTCTTCCAACAGTCTTGAAGGAGTTCCCAGAGATGCTTAGCACTTGTTGGCTCTCCGGCCTTCACTCTGCGGTCCAGCTCACCCCAAACCATCTCGATTGGGTTCAGGTCTGGTGACTGTGGAGGCCAGGTCATCTGGCGTAGCACCCTATCACTCTCCTTCTTGGTCAAACAGCCCTTACACAGTCTGGAGGTGTGTTTGGGGTCATTGTCCTGTTGAAAAATAAATGATGGTCCAACTAAACGCAAATCGGATGGAATAGCATGCCGCTGCAAGATGCTGTGGTAACCATGCTGGTTCAGTATTCCTTCAATTTTGAATAAATCCCCAACAGTGTCACCAGCAAAGCGCCCCCACACCATCACACCTCCTCCTCCATGCTTCACGGTGGGAACCAGGCATGTAGAGTCCATTCGTTCACCTTTTCTGCGTCGCACAAAGACACGGTGGTTGGAACCAAAGATCTCAAATTTGGACTCATCAGACCAAAGCACAGATTTCCACAGGTCTAATGTCCATTCCTTGTGTTCTTTAGCCCAAACAAGTCTCTTCTGCTTGTTGCCTGTCATTAGCAGTGGTTTCCTATCAGCTATTTTACCATGAAGGCCTGCTGCACACAGTCTCCTCTTAACAGTTGTTGTAAAGATGTGTCTGCTGCTAGAACTCTGTATGGCATTGACCTGGTCTCTAATCTGAGCTGCTGTTAACCTGCCATTTCTGAGGCTGGTGACTCGGATGAACTTATCCTCCGCAGCAGAGGGGACTCTTGGTCTTCCTTTCCTGGGGCGGTCCTCATGTGAGCTAGTTTCTTTGTAGCGCTTGATGGTTTTGGCCACTGCACTTGGGGACACTTTCAAAGTTTTCCCAATTTTTCAGACTGACTGACCTTCATTTCTTAAAGTAATGATGGCCACTCGTTTTTCTTTACTTAGCTGCTTTTTTCTTGCCATAATACAAATTCTAACACTCCATTCAGTAAGACTATCAGCTGTGTATCCACCTGACTTCTGAACAACACAACTGATGGTCCCAACACCATTTATAAGGCAAGAAATCTCACTTATTAAACCTGACAGGGCACAACTGTGAAGTGAAAACCATTTCAGGTGACTACCTCTTGAAGCTCTTCAAGAGATTGCCAAGAGTGTGCAAAGCAGTAATCAAAGCAAAAGGTGGCTACTTTGAAGAACCTAGAATATAAGACATATTTTCAGTTGTTTCACACTTTTTTGTTAAGTATATAATTCCACATGTGTTATTTCATAGTTTTGATGCCTTCAGTGCGAATCTACAATTTTTATAGTCATGAAAATACAGAAAACTCTTGGAATCAGAAGGTGTGTCCAAACTTTTGGTCTGTACTGTATATGATTGTACTTGTGTTACTAGGGTATTGATGTTTAACATCTGGTTATTTGCTGCTCTTTTAAGGTACAATTAAAAGTTAAGTTTTATTAAATTTTTATGATTCACAAAGCTGTGATGTGTTCAGGTATCTTATATTTCCAGTAAAATAATGACACTATTACAGAACCAATTATAACTGAACCAATTATAGGTTAATGAATGGGATCCATTTGACTTCTTCTGCTTCAAATATACACATTAGTCCTCATGCACACAACCATGTGCTAGTTCAGTGTTCTGTCCTAGTTTTCCCTGGAAAGCACACTGACTCATTAATTTCAATGGGCCATGCACACCATCATGTTTTCTACGGATTCATGTGCGTCTGTGAGGCCATGCCGCAAAACTAAAGGCATGTCCTATTCTGCTCAGGGTTTGCTGCACGGACTAACCCATATAAACCTACAGAATACAGAAAATAATGGACGCCACATGGATGTTATCCCTATGATGTGGAACTGTTGCTAAGCTGCAAGGGATTTGCTGAACACTTTTTTAGGAGCACAGGGCAGCAAAGGAGGACAAAGACATATATAGGAAATGTAGGCTGTGAACCCTATATGGGAAAATGATTAACAATATCTGTAAAGCACTTCCGAATATGTTGGCGCTACAAGTAAGCAAAATATATAACACAATGTCTCCAGACCATTGATCAGCACTAATTCTGAAAACAGATTGATGAGAAACAGAACGCATAAACTGAATACGGAGTAGTATTTTGCAGACCATAAATTGCATATGAGGCCTTACAAATATCTTACGCACTCATTTACACATTATGCACCCATATACAAATTACACATGCATATCACAGTACACAGATGTACACAAATATACAGTATATAAAAATGCACACACATGCAGATACAGGCTATGCACTCTTATTACACACATACAGATGTAGCAGAGTTGTCTGTTCAGGTGAATTGGTGAATCTAGTCTAGGTTCACACTAGCATTTGGGTTCTGTCGTTCAGGTCTGCATCGGGACCCAAAAGACGGAGAGCCTGACAGCTTAAAACCTGAGGACACCCGCGGACCTCATAGACTATAATGCAGGACTTTTCTCTCCAACAATTTTAGGTGGAATTTGCGGCAGAGTTTCTTACTTCAACACAGATGTGAACCTAGTGTGAGATTGGAGAACTCTGTTGAGTCTATTTGACTCTTTGGCTGGTCTATCTAAAGAAAAAAATACCTACAATATTTTTTCTGGCATTTATAATTTTTTTTTCCAATGCAGATGTAAAGAAACCTAGTGTCTATATGTGTTGTATAATGTGAATATTTATGAGGGATAAGTATATTGTGACAATATTTAGTTCACGGAAGCACCAGCTCTTTGTCACAATGGTTGGCACATCAGAAATTTCCAATAATTTCACAGCCAACATTATTCTTCTGTTTACACAGCAAGCAGCATGTACAACACAGTACAAAACATATGCTCAGCCGTCCGGCTACTAATTAACACAATCAGTGTCCCTCCCTATGAGGCCCTGGGCCTACCACCCAGTATCTCCACAGAGGTTCATACCCACTCACGTGGTTCTGGCTCCCACAGGTCCTGGCAAACCCATTGTTTTAACCAGACGGGAGCATTATGGGAAGGGCCAACACCTCATTTATCGAGCCCTTCCACCTGGCTGCAAATTAACCTAATTTAGGTTAAGTCCCCACGCAGCAAAACTACGAGGGGTCTTAATGCGTTTTTTTTACGCATTGCTTTTTGTTGCGTTTTCGCAGATTTGTCCTCTGCGGACTTTCTACCCTTATTATACCTATACGGAAAACACCTGCGTTTCCACAGGTATAATTTACATGCTGCGATTTTCAAAAACGCAAGCATTTATAACCCCTTCCCGCCAGAGGAATTTTCCGATTTTCGTTTTTTTTGTTTTTGACTCCCCCCCCCCCCTTCCAAACCCCATAACTTTTTCATTTTTCCGTTCTCAGAGCCATATGAGGTCTTAATGTTTGCGGGACAAATTGTTCTTCATGATGCTACCATTTATTATTCTGTACAATGTACTGGAAAGCTTGAAACAAATTCAGAATGGGGTGGATTTGAAGAAAAAGAGCATTTGTGCAACTTTCTTACGGACTTCGTTTTTATGGCGTTCACTCTGCAGCCAAAATTATATGTCACCTGTATTCAATGTTTCGGTACGATTACGAGGATACCACATTAATATGGTTTTATTTACATTTTCACACTTAAAAATCTAAAACTCTGCAAAAAATGTTTTTTTCTAAAAGTTTCCATATTCTGACACCCGCAACTTTTTTATACTTCTGTGAACGGGACAGCATACGGCATCTTTTTTTGCGGGTCCAGGTGTACTTTTTAGTTATACCATTTTGGGGAATTGCTATTGCTTTGATCACTTTTTATTAAAATTTTTATCAGAGGCGAAAAAGTGAAAAAACAGCAGTTTGGCACTTTTGATTATTTTTTTCCGCTACGACGTTTACCATACGGGAAAAATAATTTTATGGATTTGTAGACCAGGCATTTTTGGACACCTAATGTGTTTGTGTTTCACAGTATTTTTAATAATTTTTTAGATTAAATTTATATTATACTAAATTTTTTAAATCTTTTAAATATTTTTTTATTATTATTTATTTATTTTGCATTTATTAGACCCCCTAGGGGTCTTGAACCCCAGGGGTCCAATCACTAATGCAATGCATTGCCATGCTAATGCATGGCAATGCATTGCAAATTATTGGATCATCTATTGCAGGCTCCATAGAGCAGCCTGCAATAGAAGTAAATGGCAGATAAGCCTGGGAGCCTTCAAAAGGCGCCCGGCTGTCATGCCAACAGGATGCCGGCACCAGAGCTTGCTCCAGGTGCTGGTGATCCTGGCAAAATAGCGCCTAAATCAACTTTGACAGAGGAGCCAGAGGGGTTAATGCCCGCAATCAGTGAGGGCACTGATTGCGGGCATTAGCACCGGGTCACTGCTATATAATACAGCAGAAACCCGGCGGCTATGGCAGCCACTCAGCTCCCGAACGGCCGCCATATTTAAATACCCGACATCCGCCGTACTATTACAGCGGATGTCGGGAAGGGGTTAACAGCTTTTCCGCTGGGGATTTTATTCTGCAATGTGTGGATGGGAATAGCCAGAATCCCATTCACTTTACACATACAGTCATGGCCAAAAGTTTTGAGAATGATACAAATATTAATTTTTCCAAAGTCTACTGCTTCAGTTTTTCTAATGGCAATTTGCATATACTCCAGAATGTTATAAAGAGTGATCAGCTTAACAGCAATTACTTGCAAAGTCAATATTTGCCTAGAAAATGAACTTTATCCCCCAAAACACATTTCAACATCATTGCAGCCCTGCCTTAAAAGGACCACCTAACATCGTTTCAGTGATTGCTCCATTAACACAGGTGTGGGTGTTGATGAGGACAGGGCTGGAGATCAATCTGTCATGATTAAGTAAGAATGACACCACTGGATACTTTAAAAGGAGGCTGGTGCTTGCCATCATTGTTTCTCTTCTGTTAACCATGGTTATCTCTAAAGAAACACGTGCAGTCATCATTGCACTGCACAAAAATGGCCTAACTGGGAAGAGTATTGCAGCTAGAAAGATTGCACCTCAGTCAACAATCTATCGCATCATCAAGAACTTCAAGGAGAGAGGTTCCATTGGTGCCAAAAAGGCTCCAGGGCACCCAAGAAAGACCAGCAAGCGGCAGGACCGTCTCTTAAAAGTGTTTCAGCTGCGGGATCGGGCTACCAGCAGTGCAGAGCTTGCTGAGGAATGGCAGCAGGCAGGTGTGAGTGCATCTGCACGCACTGTGAGGCGGAGACTCTTGGAGCATGGCCTGGTCTCAAGGAGGGCAGCAAAGAAGCCACTTCTCTCCAGAAAAAACATCAGGGACAGACTGATATTCTGCAAAAGGTACAGGGAGTGGACTGCTGAGGACTGGGGTAAAGTCATTTTCTCTGATGAATCCCCTTTTCGATTGTTTGGAACATCTGGAAAACAGCTTATTCGGAGAAGAAGAGGTGAGCGCTACCACCAGTCTTGTCTCATGCCATCTGTAAAGCATCCTGAAACCATTCATGTGTGGGGTTGCTTCTCAGCCAAGGGAATCGGCTCTCTCACAGTCTTGCCTAAAAACACAGCCATGAATAAAGAATGGTACCAGAATGTCCTCCAAGAGCAACTTCTCCCAACCGTCCAAGAGCAGTTTGGCGCTCAACAATGCCTTTTCCAGCATGATGGGGCACCTTGCCATAAAGCAAAGGTGATAACTAAATGGCTCAGGGAACAAAACATAGAGATTTTGGGTCCATGGCCTGGAAACTCCCCAGATCTTAATCCCATTGAGAACTTGTGGTCAATCATCAAGAGACGGGTGGACAAACAAAAACCAACAAATTCAGACAAAATTAAAGCATTGATTCTGCAAGAATGGACTGCTATCAGTCAGGATTTGGTCTGGAAGTTGATTGAGAGCATGCCAGGGAGAATTGCAGAGGTCCTGAAGAAGAAGGGTCAACACTGCAAATATTGACTTGCTGCATTAACTCATTCTAACTGTCAATATAAGCTTCTGTTACTCATAATATGAATGCAATTATATTTCTGTATGTGATAAAAACATCTGACAAACACACATAAAAACCAGAGGGCAGCAGATCATGTGAAAATATAATATTTGTGTCATTCTCAAAACTTTTGGCCATGACTGTACAGCGTTTTCACAGCATGGGGCTTGTGTGAGCTCACAACCTGTAAGGTAAAAGGAAATGACATAAGAGACTGAGGTGAATCAGCCAATTTTATGGAAAAGGTTGCTTTAATTATACAAATAAATAAAGTTGTATGAGCTGGTAACCAGCAGGTGTTATTTCTGTGCACATCCAAAGTGCCTGGGCATACAGAGTTACACTCAGACAAATGCATCATGTCCTGTGAGATAATGAGGGGGAAGGTGGTTAGTTTTAGGGAGCATAACTGCAGAAGTGCTAAATTAGGAAATGTGATAGACCTGCCTGAAGAGATGTGTCTTTACAATGTGCTTGAAGCTATAGAAGTTGGGACTTAATTTGATTGTCCAGGGTAGCGCATTCCAGAGAATTGCTGCAATTTAGGAGAAATCTGTCTTGGGAATAAAAAGTGATAAAGATGCTAGTAATTTGTCCTGTCTGAAATCAATCCCTAAACACTTCAGGTTACTTCATAACTCTGATGTGTCCAGTTTTCGTGTGCATGCCATTGGCCATGTTATGGTGGGCCCAAGAGTGGACGACTTTGCTAGCACAAAGGAAAGCATGTGGATTTATGTCCTCAAAACTGTTCATCCATCTAGCCTGAACAAAAATGTCAGTTATGCTCCTTTCCTTTAGAATTTACTGTTCGCGCTATTACATTGGTTGTGATTTTTTTTTTTTTTCTCTCTTGCTTACATTATGTTTTTCTCAGGTTTAGACCCCTTGCACACGACCGTATAAAAATGGTCAGTGTGCTATCTGGTTTTTCCCGGATAGCACACGGACCCATTCATTTATATGGGCCCGTACACATGACTGTGAATTACACAGTCACGTGTGCAGGCCGACAGTCTGGGCCGCAAATTATGGAACGGGTCCTATTCCAGTCCTGCTTTCACTGCCCGTGCCATTCATTAATGGCAACCAGATAGCACACTGTCGTGTGCAACCAGCTTTACCGGTCACATGTTTTATGTATGTTATTTTTGGTATGGTCGCTTTTTAACTTTTTTGTTTTTAACTGTGCTTTATTTTAACTTTCTCTTATTCTTACCTTATGTGGAAGAATTTTAGCCATGACTGGACCCCTGGTAGTTCTTCCTTTTATACTTGGATTTGGGATATCTCCTTTGGATTTTGACTATGGACTATATTATTGGACCTCTTCCTGCACCAATAACTATTTGGCGCCTTTCATCTGATTAACTTACATATTGTAATTCATATATTATATATTTATTCAAAATTTTTCTATTAATATTGTTTACTCTAATGTTTTATAATTATACTGTATGTACATCAGCTTTTTGAATTTCACACTGATATATACATATGCTTTACAGTATATCCTTATTATACATGGATAGATACATTATGTCAAATGTCACTCACTGCACACTTTTTTACCACATTTTTTACTTTTTATTTTTGCGGTCAGCACTTCCACTCCATTGATTTATTTATTTTTTTTGTGGTTCTCATTTTCAAGTTCTTGTTGATATACTTACCCTGGTTTATTATTTGTTGCTTTTCCTTCTTCCCTCTCCTGGTATTCAGTTATATGCTTTTTAAAAATTCTTCTATTCTTTCTGATATCTGCTAGCGTACATGTACAGCTGGCATTGTTGCCGTTCTGCTCCTGAGCGCTTGCGGATATGTAGGCATACAGTGGGGAAAAAAGTATTTAGTCAGCCACCAATTGTGCAAGTTCTCCCACTTAAAAAGATGAGAGAGGCCTGTAATTGACGTCATAGGTAGACCTCAACTATGAGAGACAAAATGAGAAAACAAATCCAGAAAATCACATTGTCTGATTTTTAAAGAATTTATTTGCAAATTATGGTGGAAAATAACAAAAATTTCATCTCAATACTTTGTTATATATCCTTTGTTGGCAATGACAGAGGTCAAACGTTTTCTGTAAGTTTTCACAAGGTTGGCACACACTGTTGCTGGTATGTTGGCCCATTCCTCCATGCAGATCTCCTCTAGAGCAGTGATGTTTTGGGGCTGTTGCTGGGAAACATGGACTTTCAACTCCCTCCAAAGGTTTTCTATGGGGTTGAGATCTGGAGACTGTGTAGGCCAATCCAGGACCTTGAAATGCTTCTTACGAAGCCACTCCTTCGTTGCCCTGGAGGTGTGCTTGGGATCATTGTCATGCTAAAAGACCCAGCCACGTTTCAACTTCAATGTCCTTGCTGATGGAAGGAGGTTTGCACTCAAAATCTTACGATACATGGCCCCAATCATTCTTTCATGTACACGGATCAGTTGTCCTGGTCCCTTTGCAGAGAAACAGCCCCAAAGCATGATGTTGCCACCCCCCATGCTTCACAGTAGGTATGGTGTTCTGTGGATGCAACTCAGCATTCACTCTCCTCCAAACACAACGAGTTGTGTTACTACCAAACAGTTCTACTTTGGTTTCATCTGACCATACAACATTCTCCCAATACCCTTCTGGAACATCCAAATGCTCTCTAGCAAACTTCAGACGGGCCAGGATGTGTACTGGCTTAAGCAGGGGGACACGTCTGGCACTGCAGGATCTGAGTCCCTGGCGGCGTAGTGTGTTACTGACGGTAGCCTTTGTTACGTTAGTCCCAGCTTTCTGCAGGTCATTCACTAGGTCCCCCCGTGTGGTTCTGGGATTTTTGCTTACCATTCTTGTGATCATTTTGACCCCCCAGGGTGAGATCTTGCGTGGAGCCCCTGATGGAGGAAATTATCAGTGGTCTTGTATGTCTTCCATTTTCTAATTATTGCTCCAACAGTCGATTTCTTCACACCAAGCTGCTTGCCTATTGCAGATTCAGTCTTCTCAGCCTGGTGCAGGTCTACAATTTTGTTTCTGGTGTCCTTCCACAGCTCTTTGGTCTTCACCATAGTGGAGTTTGGAGTGTGACTGTTTGAGGTTATGGACAGGTGTCATTTATACTGATAACAATTTCAAACAGGTGCCATTACTACAGGTAATGAGTGGAGGACAGAGGAGCCTCTTAAAGAAGAAGTTACAGGTCTGTGAGAGCCAGAAATCTTGCTTGTTTGTAGGTGACCAAATACTTATTTTCCACCATAATTTGCAAATAAATTCTTAAAAAATCAGACAATGTGATTTTCTAGATATGTTTTCTCATTTTGTCGCTCATAGTTGAGGTCTACCTATGATGTCAATTACAGGCCTCTCTCATCTTTTTAAGTGGGAGAAATTGCACAATTGGTGTTGACTAAATACTTTTTTTCCCCACTGTAAATAAATACAAAAATATTGATGAATGTTTACCACTAACATGAAGTACAATGTGTCACGAAAAAAAAAAAACTATCTGAAAATCACTTAAGTCTAAGTTAAAGTGTCTCAAAGTGACACATGTCAGTTTTGAAAAATGAGGCCTGGCCCTTTAGATATGTTTAAGCTGTGTCAACAAGGGGCAAAGAAAAAAATCATAGTGGAACCACCCCACTATCAGCGCTTCAGCTCCTCTATGATTCTTCCCTTTAGCTATTTGAAATTAGAGCTAAAGGTGCTACTTTGGGGCTAGGTTCAAAAGGTAAAATAATGAAAATTTAATGATAGTTATTGAAATCAATAGCGGCTGTGGGCTTTTCATTAACTGGCCCGTTGCGCAAGTGGGAGAACTTGCACAATTGGTGGCTGACTAAATACTTTTTTCCGCCACTGTATGTGTAATCCATCTGGACCCATATACTGAATATATCTGCTGCTCCATTCATAATATACCTCTGCTTGCTGATTTTATTATATCTATCTGTTGGTATGTTATTTTCCACTTTGTAATTGTATTAACTTTGAAATCACTGTCTCAATCCCCTGCTGATTTCTCACCAGTCCCTTCCTGATGTCTCTGATTCTATCTGCATGTTTCCACACCCCTATTCACACCTGATACACAAGAAACAAATGTATTCCTAGTTAGTATAAATCTAAGGGCAGTGGTCAGTGTTGACCATGGTCAGTGCATTTTCCAAGTGCAGTTTCTAAGTGTATAGGCCAGAATTAAGCCATAATTAGGCCAAAATTAGGCCAGAATTAAGCCAGAATTAGGTCAGAATTAGACCAGAATTAGGCCAAAATTAGGCCAGAATTAAGCCAAAATTAGGCCAGATTTAAGCCAGAATTGGGCCAGAATTAAGCCAAAACTTGGATAGAATTAAGCCAGAATTAGGCCAGAATTAATATAGGCCAGTCTAATTCTCTGTATATATCTGTATATATATATATATCTGTATATATAAGCTGATAGTGTGGGGGATGTCAGCTTGTGTCCTTGTATCATAAGAGAGCTCATTCCCCCTTGAAAGTCCTAATGAGATAGCCATGTGCCAGAACTATGTTACAACTTTACGACCAATCATGTTATGCTAATTATACTAGTCCAACCTGTTCTTTGTCTATACAATGTACTTACATTACCTTTTTCCCGCCATTAAATTAGAATTCACTGATACACCATCAGCAAGCTGTGTGTGTATGGGTGTCTTCATCAGGCCTGATTTTATATATATAATTAGAAGCTCTATACCAGGGATCAGCAACCTGGCACAGGACTCTCTCTGCTTCAGTTGGCGATCTCTCTCTAATCATTCATGTAAATGCAGTCGGACGAGAGGATGTATTGGGAGGTGGTGGGAACATGAGGAACAATGACTAAGTGTCCAAATTTACAGCTAAATTTGCCTTCATTGATTTCAATAAGACTGTAAAAATTTGTTTGGATTTCTTCAGCAAAAAGACTAGGCTGTGTGATGGGCACCCTCTTCCCCCACAAAGCAGGCTTACTGTAGATTACACAAGTCCATTCCAAATATGAGTCATTTTGCTAAAGGATCACATTGAAATGTAAGCTCAATCGACTAACTAACTGGTTGCAGTTATGACTTGCGTTATATGACTATCATGTAGGACAGTGTTTCCCAACCTTTTCAGACTCAGGGTCCCCCTGGAAAAAAAAAATTCCTTGGAGCACCTCTACCAAATAATTTTTACCAAAATTCAAAAAACCTCCTAAGGATGCAGAGAACATAGCATAAAGGTATGCGATCATCCTTCTATGATGATCCCATGCCTCTATACTTCTAGAGTGTTGAGGCCCCCTGTTGGTAATCACCGATTTAAGAGTGCGACACCCTTACAATTATGACATGGCACACTGAGTACTTAATCTTTTGATTTTTTTTTCCAAATCGGCACTGTTCTGTCCTCCTTATGTGTGACGCATAAGTCGACATGCAGCTAAACTCCCTCCTAGTAATTCATTGACTCTGGACTAAAGTCCAAACTTTAACTTTTATTACAAGGATAGGGTGAAACTGGGAAACAGAAAGATAATGCATTTACTAATGCGTACAAGCATGTAGCCACACATTATAATACAAACCAATGTATACAGAGACATATACATAAAGTACAAGAAGTGTACAGTATGGTACTACAGAGGTGAGGAACATCCATATACAAAAACTGTACTGTGGTGGTTTGTACTCGCCTCCATTGGCTCTTGTATAAGTCTTTAGTAGTAAACTCACCAAGTGGAACTGTAGCTGTACCAACCTTTTGGGTAAGAAGGGTAGAAGGAGAAAGCAAGAGAGGATCCTCCGGATCATTTGGAATCGAAGTCAAAGGTCTGGCATTTATGATGGCCACTACTTCAGCCGTGAAAGTTGTGAGTGTCTCATGGGTGAGCCTTGAAGTTCCTAGTTGTAGAAAGATTGTATCAAGGATCCTACGAGCTATGCCGATCATACGCTCCCAAGAACCTCCCATGTGAGAAGAGTGAGGAGGGTTGAATGTCCATGTACAACCTTGGTCAGCAAGATATCTCTCTACATGGTCACTGTCAATGTTTGAAGAAATTCTCAGTTCCTTGCAGGCTCCAACAAAATTGGTACCTCTATCAGAACGGATATGTTTGACTGGTCCTCTGATAGAAATGAAACGTCTGAGGGCATTTATGAAGCTGGATGTGTCCATAGACTCAATAACTTCTATATGCACAGTCCTAATACTCATGCAGGTAAATATGACTGCCCAACGTTTGCTGTTTGCATGGCCTCCTCTAGTGTGCCGTGCGGTGACAGACCAGGGCCCAAACACATCAAGACCAACATTTGTGAAAGGAGGTTCAGTACTAAGTCGGTCTTCAGGAAGATTAGCCATCTTCTGTGACTGAAACATACCACGGAGCTTTCGGCAGGTGATACATCTGAATATTAGACAACTCACAAGTCTTTTTGCTCCCACTATCCAGAAACCTGCTGTACGTAAAGCCCCTTCGGTGAACAAACGTCCTTGGTGCTTTGTCTGTTCATGATAGTACTGCACAAGTAAAGATGCAATATGATTGTTTGGGAGCGTCAACGGACTGGTTTCGTTCCTCTCAAGTTTTGCATTAGAGATACGCCCTCCAACTCTCAACAGTCCTTTAGCATCTATAAATGGATCAAGTCTCTTGAGAGAACTGTCTTTAGGAACACTCTTTTGATTTTGAAGGCATTCAAGTTCACGTGAATAAGTCTCTTGTTGGATACAATGGATGATAACTTCTCTGGCCTGTGAGAGCTCATCCACTGTGTAGGCTTTGTGACAGGAGTGCCACCCTTTGCAACGCCCTGATGATGGTGGCGTGGCTCTGAACGATCTAGCAATGTGAATCAAACAAGCTATGGCTCTGTTTAATGACATCCAAGTAGAAAACTTGTTAGTTAAAGCGTTTGGATCCAAGCTGTGTGTTAGAGACTGTCGTGGCAAGTGTAGAAACTTGAGGTCGAATCTCTATATCAGATTCTGGCTCTAATAGTTCATATGTGCCTTCGCCAAGAGTGTCAGGTATCAGTTTGTACAAGAATGTTGGCCCTGTGAGCCATGTATTGTCTTTTAGGTGAGATGCTGATACAGCTCTTGTAGCATGGTCTGCTGGGTTGAGGTCAGTCGGTACATAGCACCACTGAGTAGGCTGTGTTGACTTCCTAATTCTTTGGACTCTATTATTCACATAGACATAAAATCTTCTAGTCTCATTGTAAATGTAGCCCAGCACTACTTTGCTGTCTGTATGAAACAGTGTATTGTCAAGTCTCACATCTATTTCTGACGTAATCAGTTCTGCCAGCTCTACTGCTAGAACTGCCGCACAGAGTTCAAGTCTTGGTATAGTAGGTTCTGGACGAGGTGTCAGCTTTGCCTTACCCATCACAAAGCCGACAGAGACTTTGCCTTTAATGTCTTTTGTTCTAAGGTAAGCAACTGCACCGACAGCTTTTACTGAGGCGTCACAGAATACGCACAGCTCCCTAGACTGCACATGTTCAGGAGGGATGTGGGCATAAGGTCTAGGTATATGTAGGTTAGACAACACCTTTAGAGAGTCTCTCCATGTTACCCATAATGCTTCTTTCTCTGGGGAAAGTGGGGAGTCCCAATCACGTGTCTGTAGTTAACTCTCTGAGCAGAGTCTTACCTTGGATGGTCACAGGTGCTGTGAAGCCAAGTGGATCATATAGGCTGTTTATGGTGGATAAGACACCACGTCATGTGAAAGGCCTTTGCTCTTGGTTTACCTGAAAGGTAAAGGTGTCAGTTTTGAGGTCCCAATTGAGCCCTAGGCTGCGTTGCATGGGTATGAAGTCTGTTGCCAAGTCTAGATCTTTCAGATCGCTGGCATGATCTTGAGTGGGGAAAGCCTCCATAACAACTTTGCTGTTTGAAGCTATCTTATGCAGTCTTAAGTTTGAACAGGATAACAAACTTTGGGTTCTTCTGAGTAGGCTGATTGCAGCTTCTGGTGAAGGAAGTGACTTTAGGCCATCATCTACATAAAAGTCTCTTTCAACAAACTGCCTGACATCTTTCCCATAGTCTTTTTCACCTTCCTGGGCAGACCGTCTTAGTCCATAGATAGCGAATGCAGGACATGGGCTGTTGCTAAAAACATGTACCTTCATGCGGTATTCTATGATGTCTTTGGTGGGGTCATTGTCTCTGAACCAAAGGAATCTCAATAAGTTCCTGTGCTCTTCTTTGACTAGGAAACAATGAAACATTTGTTGTATGCCGGCAACAATGGCAATGGACTCCTTGCGGAATCTGATGAGGACACCAAGTAGTGTGTTGTTGAGATCTGGTCCAGTCAAAAGAACATCATTAAGGCATACTCCCTCAAATTGTGAGCTGGAGTCAAATACTACCCGGATCTGTCCTGGCTTTTTAGGGTGGTAGACACCGAAGATTGGTAGATACCAGAACTCTTCCTTTTCTTTTAGGGGTGGAGCCACCTCCGCATGGCCATTCTCAAATATCTTGCTCATGAATGAGAAGATATGTTCCTTCATATCTGGTTTTCTTTGAAAGTTGCGTCTGAGTGAAGAAAGACGCTTTAGTGCCTGATCCCTGTTGTTGGGAAGATGGCGTCTCTGCATTCTGAAAGGCAGCGGTGCAACCCAGCTATTTGTTTCATCCTTGAAGAAACCTTGTTCCATTATCTTTAACAAAGCCTCATCTTCAATAGAGGGTGCTATTTTGTTGTCTTCTTTAGTCCTCTGGAAGATCATACACCCCAAGTGATTTCTCTCTTCATCACAGAAATAGTTCGTGGTTTCTGTAAGGTCAGGGTGTACAACGCTAGTGGGCTTCTCCTTTATGAGGAACCTGTTAGGACAAGGCTGGAAAAGAGATGGATGCCCATTCTCCAATAAGCTTGTGTAAAGCGCATTTACAGTGGTTGGTTTGTGAACAGTTCCTAGGCAGACGTTGCCCATCCTAGGTCAAGCTTCTGAGCATATGAGGAATTGTGGGGGCCATTTATCTGCTTTCTCACCTTGTGGGCTCTTATGATGTCTCTTCCGAGCAGAAGTACTATCTGGGCCTCTGAGTCTAGTGCAGGGATTAGAGGCACTATGGTTTTCAGATGTCCATGATGTAATGCTGCCTCCGGTGTAGGGATCTCCTCCCTGTTGTTGGGAATCTGATTGCATTCGATCAAGGTAGGTAGAGGCAGGGATTTTTTGCCATCTATAGATTCAATTTGATAGCCTGTTGCTCTTCTTCCTGTTTCTTTGCTCACACCCGAGCATGTCTTAAGTGAATATGAGGAGCTGTGTCCTTTAATCTTGAACATATCAAAGAAGGATGAGTTTGCACGGGATCTGTTGCTTTGATCATCAAGGATTGCATATAGCCTTACCGCCTTATCCTTGTGGCCAATGGGGTACACTGTAACAAGGCAAATCTTAGAGCAGGATTTACCGCTAAGTCCTCTTCCACAGACTTGGGTGCACTGGGATGTCACTTCAGGAGGTACTGTCACTTTCTCCTCCCTGCCGTGCTCTGTATCTTGCTCTGAGGGTGTGAGAATCCATGGAGCTGGCCCTGGGTGTAAAGCTGGATTATGCTCTTTGCAGTCACATTCTGTGCATTTGATGTTTGCTGTACAGTCCTTTGCAAGATGAGAAGTTGATGCACAACATCTGTAGCAAATGTGATTTTCCTTGAGGAAGGTTTTGCGATCCTTAAGAGGTTTCTCTCTAAACCCTCTACATTTTAGCAGTGCGTGAGGTTTCTTGTGTAGAGGACACTCTCTACATGCGTCTTTTGCTGAGGTCTTCTCAGTCTCTGCAGTACTGCAAGTTTCACGTGAGGAGTTTGCAGGGGACATGCTGGTTTTGTGCACAGCAACTGGTGTAGCTTTCAGGTTACGAAACAATGCAGGTTTACCTGTTTTGGGATGAGCAGTGTCAGAAGTTGAGAAGTCAAAACTAGGATCATTTCTAGTCTTTGCTTGTTGGCGCACAAAGTCCACAAAAATGGAGACTGGAGGAAATGAAACATTGTGTAGTTGTTTGTACCTGGAACCTTGATTGATCCATCTCTCTTGCAGACTATAAGGTAGCTTTTGTACGTACAATGGGGTTGATGCCACGTGCTGTGTCTAAAAACGCAAGACCTTGCAAATCTCCTTCAGCTTTGGCAACTTGGAGTTTCATCAGCAGGTCACTTAATTCTCTCAGCTTTTGGAAACCTTTGTTGGAGATTTTAGGAAAGTCATCAATTCTTTTAAAGAGTGCATTCTCTATAACTTCTGGTGAGCCGTAACACTCGTCAAGTCTCTCCCATATCATGTTTAACCCTTTGCTTGGGTAGTTGATGTTGATGTCTCTAATGCGCTTTGCGTGCTCTGCTGATTCATTCCCCAGCCATTTGACTAGAAGATCAACTTCTTCACTTGCAGACATGTGTAGATATTTGATAGTGTTCCTGAATGTAGCTTGCCAGGCTCTGTAGCCTTCAGGACGGTCGTCAAACTTTGAGAGTCCTTTGGTTATTAGATCACGTCGTGCAAAGAACTTGAAGAAGTCAGATATCCCTTGATCTTTATGTGCTGCTTCTGGAGAGAAGCGACTGTGTAGAGGACTTGGTGGGCTATTGCGGTTTTTAAATGTGTTTTTCCTGTAATAGCCACCATCTTCTTGTTCCCTCTTAAAGGGCATGACGCACTGCGGTCATTTGTTGGGTTGGGTACAGACTGCGTTGGAAGCTGATGGTAAACTGACGATGCTTGCTGTGTGACAGGATTCTGCTGGAGCACATTAGCAGGGGTTGACTGTCTCTGGACCAATATGCAGGCTGTCATCTGACTTGGCATGTTGTAGTATATAGTCTGAAGTACGCTGCGTGTTATCACGATGACTGGGTTCAGGCCCAAGTATGCTGCTAGATCTCCCACTCGTAGGATTCACTGCTTCCTCTAGGGCCTCTGCTTCTGCCATAGCAGCTGCAGCTTCCTTTTCTGCTTATCTGCTTTTCCTGTTCAGCAATGGTTGCTTCCAGGGTTGCTCTCTCTATTTTCATCTGCATTTCCTGCTCATCAAAGGTGGCGCGTATTTTGGCAGCTTCGGCCTTTGCGCGGGCAATGGCGACCGTGGAGCTGCTCACTGACCTCTTTGAGCTCCTGTAGCTTGCTGAGATGTAAGACCTTGTTTCAAAGGGTCTGCTGTCGCTCGCTGACATGATGACACTGCAGACAGGCTTGTACACTTAAACTGTCTTGGGTGTCTGGTAGCAGTGATGCTGGACTATAGCACCATGCAGGGTTCAGAATCCCACTGTCCGACCTGTAAGAAGCCGCTGTTTCACTGTACTGTCCTCCTTATGTGTGAGGCATAAGTCGACATGCAGCTAAACTCCCTCCTAGTAATTCATTGACTCTGGAGTGATGTCCAAACTTTAACTTTTATTACAAGGAGAGGGTGAAACTGGGAAACAGAAAGATAATGCATTTACTAATGCGTACAAGCATGTAGCCACACATTATAATACAGACCAATGTATACAAAGACATATACATGAAATACAAGAAGTGTACAGTATGGTACTACAGACATGAGGAACATCCATATACATAAACTGTACATGTGCTCCTGAGTGGTGCTGTCCTAACTACAACAAGCATGATCTCCAGCTATGGTAACTATGGACTGGGAAATTACACCAGGAGACATGCAAACATAACAATGTGCATAAACACAAACTATAGTGCTGGGTAGCAAATGGAACATACCAGCGATGCTACTGTAGGTCCAGATGGGAAGGATGGAATAAGATGCTGCTAGCTGCACAGCAAGTTCCAAGTGAAATGGCCACTGATGAGCTGACTTGATGATGTCATAAGGTCATAGGTGGGAACTACAGTAGCTCTAGTGGGACATACAGGGAATAGTATGATTATTTCCATAAACAGCCACTAGATGGAGCTATTAGAAATCAATACATTACATATTGCTGAAGGCATAACAGGCACCCCTGACTAAAAAGGTTGCTGACCCCTGCTCTACAACATACTCTGAGGGATCCTTTGATGTGCCTAACACCAGTAAAGCGTAATCCCCTGACATGTGACCCCATTTTGGAAACTACACCCCTCAGAAGGAATTTATCCAGGGGTACAGTGAGCATTTAAAAAAAAAAAATCCATACTCACCTCTCCCTGGTGCTCCAGTGCCTCCCAGAACGATCCAGTCCTGCTGCTCCGTTGTTTTCTGGGACAGATGAGTATGTTTTGGTTTGCTGGACAACCTCTTTAATATATTCTTTTAACACCTAAACTGATATTTTACTAATGTTCCTAGAATCCTGCAGCCTGCATCATGTTGAGAGCTGTTTAAATATGCAAAGTTTGACCCAATCAAACACAACAGGTGTACTCACCGAAACAGGAAGTGCCACAGCGGGAAAGCACGCATAGCCAGTGTATACAGAATAATATATAAAAAATAATATACTGTGTGTCTTGTGTCTAATCTGATGGGAATACTGACATAGTATTGTAAATCCAGTGCTGGGTCAAAAATTATGTTTGACTCCCAGCCTGCAGTTTTATCAGATTACAGAGAATTTTTTCATATCACAAGGCATTATGGGAAAGGAGCTGGGGAGCTCAACAGCATTCACCACTAGTTTTCACATCAACACTTTACAGATTTGAACACAACTAAAAAGATAGAAATACAGAAGATAAAGATAGATAGACAAATAGATGGTTGGAAATGGTGGAAGTGGCCGAAGAGGGAATCACAGCCCGGCAACATGGTCGTGATGTTGCTTTAGAGCTACCTTCCATTGTGTCGGCTTTATTTCCAGACTGAACACTGTCCAATGATCTGGCCTCACAGCATCATAGTAATCTATGAATCTGTGAGTCACTGCCTCAACATGGGGCTGCTGTCACAATCTGTGAGTATGCTTTCAGTATGGGACATAAGTTCCACATTGAAGCAGTGACTGACATGTGAGACTGGGTCCCTGGATTGAGTTTTTCTTAGAATGAACAAGCAACATATGGTTCACATTTAAAATAATGTATACTCCTGTCTGAAACTGGCCTTATTCATGGCTGTATGCTGTCTGTGTTCTCTACATACAGCACACAATCCCATTGATTTTAGTTTAAATATCTATGTATGTTTTGTTTTTTTTTTTTATCTGTTTGGTTCTTGAAAAGAAAACTGAGGCATGTTTTATTTTTTAAAATTCTTAGACTAAATTCACCTTTTAAAGTATGTCATTCACTGAAAATGATGGATAGTACTATGATGTCTTCTGTGTGCTGTCAGTTGTCGGACGTTTATAAACTGAAAGCAGCGGAGAAAAAAAGTCCTTTTCCAGGACTTTTTCCTCCGTCGATTTTTGTTGGATCAGTTGTGTTGTTCAGAAGTCAGGTGGATACACAGCTGATAGTCCTACTGAATGGAGTGTTAGAATTTGTATTATGGCAAGAAACACAACTGATGGTCCCAACCCCATTTATAAGGCAAGAAATCCCATATTAAACCTGACAGGGCACACCTGTGAAGTGAAAACCATTTCAGGTGACTACCTCTTGAAGCTCATCAAGAGAATGCCAAGAGTGTGCAAAGCAGTAATCAAAGCAAAAGGTGGCTACTTTGAAGAACCTAGAATATAAGACATATTTTCAGTTGTTTCACACTTTTTTGTTAAGTATATAATTCCACATGTGTTAATTCATAGTTTTGATGCCTTCAGTGTGAATCTACATTTTTTATAGTCATGAAAATACAGAAAACTCTTGGAATGAGAAGGTGTGTCCAAACTTTTGGTCTGTACTGTATATAAAACTCAAAATCTGTAGTAGCCCGCTCTATACAAATCCACAGTTCTCGCCCAATTTGGGTGAAATTTGGCACGCCCCCTCTCCACCCACAGGAGCAGAATACTGCGCACATTACATCTCGCTAGCGTCTCCCTGTCATGAGATTGGGGCCCCCAAAGTTAGGCCCTATACATATAATGGGGAAATGTGAAATCTGTAGTAGCCCGCTCTATACAAACTCACAGTTCTCACCTGATTTGGGTGAAATTTGGCACGCCCCCTCTCCACCCATAGGGGCAGAATACTGCGCACGTTAAATCTTGCTGTCGTCCCCCAGTCATCAGATTGGGGCCCCCAAATTTAGGCCCTGTACATATAATGGGGAAATGTGAAGTTGTGACTGACAGTGATGGCGCCAAAGAGTTGGGGCTAAAGGAGCCGCACCACCACACACAACACATAAACATTTCACAAACACCATACAAACATCACACAGACAGCACACATACACCAACCCACAAAGCACAACACCACACAAACACCAGACCACGCTAGACACACACAACACAAACACCACCCCACAAATACCACAACACTCCATAAATACCACATGCACACCACACACACACACACACCCGCGAACGCAAGGAACAGAAACGCACGCAAACACACTGAGATGAATGCACCCTACGCACACGGACGAACAGAGCATATGCGTACTCACACACACCTACGCATGTACAATTGCACTGCACACGCACAAACACATGGATCACATGCACACACATGCATAAATATACACGGATCACACACGTGCATGCACACACGCATACATACACATGGATCACACGCGTGCACAAACACACACACATACACACACGCACTGACAAAAAACGTCTGGTATCCTTATTGGCTGCTTGCACACTACAGTAATTTTCACAGGCCTCGGGCCATGGATTTGGTGGTTCCATAGACTTCTTTGTGCACAAAGCTGTGAATTTTGCAGGCTCCATAGAATGTTTATGGAGCTGTAGAATGCACGGCCCGGAGACCCGTGAAAAATACTGTAGTGTGCAAGCAGCCTTATGCTTCGTTCACACCTGCGCTTGCTATCCGTCCGTCGCTAAACGTTTTATGAAAACAACGCATTCATTAAAAAAACGTACACAAACGGTTACCAAATGTATACCACAATCCATGATTTTAGACGGATTGGTAAACGGATACCTGGTGAAAAAGGTGTCCGTTTGTGTACGTTTTGCTAATCCGTTTTGAATCCGTTTTTTCCCATATTTTTTTTTTTTTTCTTCAGTCTGCGCATGTGCAGAGAAGAATATTAAGCAAATAAAACGGATTGTAAAACGGACACAAACGGATTCCAATCCGTTTGTGTCCGTCTCCCATAGACTTTAATGTTAAAAAAAGATGGTTTGGCGACGGTCCGCGTGTATCCTTTTTTTTTTTTGCACGGACAGAAAGTCCTGCATGTCCGACTTTGTGTCCGACAAAAAAAAAGCGGTTTGGAGTCGGAGAGGCTGCAATCGGACACCTACGGATTGCTTTAAAAGCCCATTGAAGCGAATGGGCTTTTAAACGAAACGTTTGCAAACCGTTCCCAATCCTTTTTCTGACATTTAGAACGGATACACGACGGACGGATAGCAAGCGCAGGTGTGAACGAAGCATTACTGAGCAGCAATATTGGTCAAGCGAAAACTGCCTCATAGTAAGATTGTCATTATTGCTAACTATACAGGGAGCTTTCATCACTCAAGCTGCTGAGGTAAAGTGAAAGCTGAGCTCTGATTGGTTGCGATGGGCAACTACACAAGTCTGCCTGTGAGGCGGTTTTCATTACTGAGTTGTGAGCTCCTTCAGGTCATAGTAATATTGTATGAGGGCTGCTCTGCATTTACTATTCATCCTATTACATCTCTTATCAGTGTCAGGTGAAGACTAAAGGGTCATAATACTAAGGACTGTTTTTTAAAATGCCGCCCAAAAAACGACCATCTATTGGACAAGTTCATCCAAAAGCTAAGAACGCAAAATTGTGTCAAAGAGCTGAGACAAATGAACAACGTGATTCGCAGCTTGAAAAGAAACGGATGAGACAGGCTAAATGTAAGGCAGCTGAGACATCAGAGCAACGGGAATGTCGTCTTCACAAGAATCGGATAAGGCAGGCTGAAGCAAGGAATATGGAAACATCTGAACAAAAGGATGAACGTTCTGAAAATGACCACATACGACATATTCAACGTGTGCAAAGGCAGGCTGATTTGTGTTTGGAAGCATTTCACTACAACTCAATTCAAGACTATAGGTCACATCAGAAAGTCACGATTGGCAAAATGGACATAATATGCAAACATTGTCAAGCAAAGAAATTTAACTTGGAATCATCTGGTATGTGCTGCTCAAATGGCAAAGTCAGTTTGCCACCTTTAGATATACCTCCTGAACCATTTTATTCATACATGTCAGGAACAACTCCTGAGTCAAAGCATGTTCTGCAAAATATTAGGAGATACAAATCATCTTTCCAGATGACATCCTTTGGTACGACAGTTGGACTCCAGGAAGCAGGATTTATGCCAACTTTTAAAGTCCAGAGCCAAATATATCACAAAATCGGTTCAATGCTTCCTGTAGCAAATGAAGATCCAAAGTTTTTACAAATTTATTTTTTGGGAGACGAACAAATGCAAGCTGATAGACGTTGTAAAGCTATACTTGAGACAAAAACAGAGATTGTGTTGAATTTGCAAAGATTTTTCCATCAGTACAATCAGTTAGTAAACCTTTTCAAAACAGCCTTAGAAAGAATGCCACGTGATGAATATCAAGTTGTAATAAGAGCAGACAAGACATCGTTTGGTGAGCATGAAAGGCGATTTAATTCTCCCACTGTTAACGAAGTAGCTTATTGTACTGGTTGGACAGGACTTTCAAAGCCGAGATATAATTATTCAGAGACGAAGCGACAATCTTCAACGTATTGCAGAAACATGTAGATCTTATGATCCTCTGCAATATCCGATAATATTTTGGAATGGCCAAGATGGCAATCACTTTAATCTAACACAGACTGATCCCAAGACTGCTAGGCCAACCAATAAAAAAATATCAGCTATGGACTTTTATGTCTACCAAATAATGATCCGACATGGGTCTTCTAACCACATTTTACAATGTAGGCAACTTTTTCATCAATTTATAGTTGATATGTATGCCAAGGTGGAAAGTGAGCGTCTTTTGTACATACGATTGAACCAACAATGATGTTGCTAATGATGGCAACGTCGCTGACATTGGGCGTATGTTTATTTTACCGGCTACATTTACTGGAAGTCCCAGACATATGCATGAGTATGCTCAGGACGCCATGACAAATGTTCAGATATATGGTCGTCCTGATTTGTTTATTACAGTTACATGTAATCCATCTTGGCCAGAGATAAAAGAAGAGCTTCTGAATGATCAGGGCCCCTCTGATTGACATGATTTAATAGCAAGGGTTTTTAAACAAAACTGATCAAGCTCATGGACGTAATTACAAAGTGTTACATTTTTGGTGAAAGTCAGTGTTGGATGTATTCAATTGTGTGGCAAAAAAGAGATGTTCCACATGCTCATTTACTGATATGGCTAAAGGATAAAATAAGCCCTGATCAAATTGACAGTGTTATTTCTGCTGAGCTTCCAAATCCAGAAGAGGATCCGGTACTTTTTGAAACTATTTCTAAAAATATGATCCATGGGCCATGTGGGCCACTTAACCCAAGATCGCCATGTATGAAGGAAGGAAAATGTACTAAAAAGTATCCTCGCAACTTCATTGTAGAAACACAAACAGGAGATGATGGTTATCCTCTTTACAGAAGACGGAAACCTGAACAGGGAGGATATACTGCAACAATCAGATTAAAACGGGTTAAACAAAACACAGATCTTGCAAGAGGAAACAAGGTGCAAGGGTCCCAGGATGGGACGGACGTTCCAAAGATGCTCTTGGACGTGTGTATACAGTGCATCCAAACAACGCAGAGTGTTACTACCTTCGATTACTGCTTCACACTGTCCGTGGGCCAACTTCTTTCACAGATTTGAAAATAGTTGATGGAGAGCTGTGTCAAACTTACAGGGAAGCATGCCAAAAGCGTGGTCTGATCGAAGACGATCAACACTGGGACATGACATTGCAGGAAGCATCTGTCACTCGCTTTCCACCTCAACTAAGAGACCTGTTCGCTATAATAATTACAACCTGCGCACCTTTCAATCCCTGCACGCTTTGGGACAAATACAAAGAATATATTAGTGAAGATATTCTTACAGTGCAAAGGAGAGTTAATCCAGACTTAAGACTGAAGTGTCACTGCTGACATATTCAACAAAGCCCTTTTTATGTTAGAAGAAAGGTGCATATCTATCAATAGTAAAACTCTAATAGAATTAGGTTTACCAGCACCAAATCGACCAGACTTTGATATTATGCACAGAGATATTCTGCAAGAAAAAACCTATGATTTGGAAAAATGTAAAGAATTTGTCATATTAAATAAGCCTCTTTTGGTTGATGACCAAAGATCGGCCTATATGGCAATTATGGGTCAGATTTCCAGTGGAAATGGGGGACTATCAAGAGAATGCCAAGAGTGTGCAAAGCAGTAATCAAAGCAAAAGGTGGCTACTTTGAAGAACCTAGAATATAAGACATATTTTCAGTTGTTTCACACTTTTTTGTTAAGTATATAGTTCCACATGTGTTAATTCATAGTTTTGATGCCTTCAGTGTGAATCTACAATTTTTATAGTCATGAAAATACAGAAAACTCTTGGAATGAGAAGGTGTGTCCAAACTTTTGGTCTGTACTGTATATGTGTGATATATATGAATTCCTCACATCTTGCAGTTTTTTGGAAAGTACATTTTGTTTGCAGAAATTTGAAATTTTCCCATCACCCACGACAGCACCCAGAGAGAGGATCCGCCCCCAGGGACAGGAAACCTACAGTATAAAAAGGTGGAGCCTCTCCTACCCCTCAGTTGTTTCCTGTCCCTGGAGGGAGACCTACGTGCCTGCTTGAGACAGGCTTACCTGATGGCATAGGAAAGAGTTGGTCCTGGTAGGGGTTGCTTCTCTTCTTCCATGGGTGGCTGTTAGCTGTGGCCTGGTCTGGAGTCGGTGCTGTCCCCCCAGCTATGCGCCGCTGGTGTTCCGGGCGCGGGGGTTCCGATATCCAGGCAGAAGGAGTGTGTTTCCTCTGCTTTAGGCCGCAGGAGTTCCGGGCCTGCAGGGAGACACATGGAGGTGCCTGCCCAGAAGAAAGTGGGTGTGACTTCATGCGGAAGGGGCGTGGCTTACTGATAATGAGGATGTGGCTTTTGGAGGAAGGGCCTGGCCTAGCGGCTGAATGGCCATATAATGCAGATTGAAGGACGGAGGAGCTGCTAAGCAGTTCCTGGCCCTCCCTGCACCGAGTCTCTACAGTATGGAAGAGCAGCAGCGGCTACAGCCACAGATGCAGTCACAGTCACAGCAGCCACCGGCAAAAGGAAGACCCCAAGATGGAGGGCAAGATGAAGGTCCACCTCCGCCTTCTTCGGTATTCTAGGGGGATGTAAGTGGCTGCGTGCCAACCCTTTATTTTTTATTGATTAATTGGTTCCCCTGTCTTTTGTAGGATAGACCTAGGAAAGCCTTGGCGAAATTCAAGAATAAGGAATGTGCCTTATGTAGAACTAGACTTTCTTCTTCTTATGAGAAAAAGCTCTGCCCATCATGCATTGATAGAACTATTGCTGAGGAGTCCCCATCATTCTTACAGGATATCAGATCTATGATACAGGAGGAGGTCAGGAGTTCCCTTATGGGTAAAAGTGGCTAGAAAAAGAAGTCCAGTTCCTCTACCCGGGGTCATGACTCCTCTTCTGAGGAGGAGTCTGTTCAGGGTGAAAGTGGAGAATTATCTGATGATGTCTCTTCTTCCTCCATATCTGATGTAGAGGGAGGACAGTCGTGTTTTCCAGTTGAGGACACTGACACATTGCTCAAAGCCATTCGAGCGACTATGGGGATTGAGGACTCTAGACCCTCCCGTTCTATGCAGGACTTTATGTTTGGAGGTTCGTCAAAGGAGACACTTTCCAGTCCATAAAAATATTACATCGCTTATCAAGAGGGAATGGGAAAAAGCCGGACAAGAAGGGTTTTATCCCTAGAAGAGTTAAGCATAAATACCCGTTTGAAGAGGGTGCTTGATGTTGCCATAGCCAGAGCCTAAAGGAAGTCAGCACTGCCTTTCGAGGACATGGGTACCCTGAAGGATCCTTTAGACAAGAAAGCAGAAAGCTTCCTAAGGCGTTCTTGGGAGTCAGTAGGAGCATCCCTCAAGCCCAATATAGCGGCTACCTGTACTGCTAGATCCCTTATGATCTGGCTAGGGGAGCTGGAAGATCAATTGAGGGATAAGGCCCCAAGACAGCAGATTCTGTCAGCCCTGCCAACTATTAGAAAAGCTGCAGATTTTTTGGCAGATGCTTCAGCGGACGCTGTAAGATTATCAGCTCACTCCTTTGTCCTGACCAACTCTGCCAGAAGGGCTATATGGCTGAAGAGTTGGACAGGTGATGTAGGGTCTAAGACCCGGCTGTGCAATCTGCCCTGTGACGGTGAATATCTATGTGGACCAGCCTTGGATGACATCTTAGCTAAGGCAGCAGATAAAAAGAGAGGTTTTCCTGTGCCGTCCTCTGGTCGGACACGGAGGTCCTTTCGTCCCTTTGGAGCATACAGAGGACAGAAAATTGTCAAGTCCAGAGATAATAGCTGGTCAGAATCCAATAAGAAACACAAGGGGTTCTTATTTAACAACTCACCCCGTAATAAAGATCCAAGACCCAATAGGCAATGATGCCAGGCCCCGGGTAGGGGGAAGACTGAGGAAATTCCTTCCTGCCTGGAGGAAAATTTCATCAAGCCCTTGGATCCTGGATACAGTGGGAGTAGGCCTGAAGTTGTAGTTCTCTTCTCCTCTGCCTTCAAGTTTTCAGATTACCAGAACTGAGACTTCCCTAACCTCTCAATCGGCTCTGGAATTGGAAGCGAAGAGCCTGATTTTGAAAGGGGTGCTGATTCCAGTTCTCCAGGAAGAGGAGAGACAGGAGTTTTATTCCCATCTGTTCTTGGTAAGGAAACCCGATGGCTCCTACAGAACCATAATAAATCTAAGGAGGTTAAATCAGTTTCTGTCTTAGAAGAAATTCGGGATGGAGACAGTGCAGTCAGCAGTGAGATTGTTAACTCCCAATTGCTGGATGGCGGTGATAGACCTGAAAGATGCTTATTACCATGTTCCAATTTTTCCATGTCACCAGAGGTTCTTGAAAGTAGCAGTAGAGATGGGAGGGATGGTTCAGCATTACCAATATCAGGCCCTTCCCTTTGGAATCTCCATGGCCCCAAGAGTCTTTACCAAAATAGTGGCAGAAATGGGGGCACATGTAAGAGATAAAGACGTTCTGTTTATTCCATATCTAGATGACTTTCTCATTGTGGCAAAATCCAGAATAGAATGTTTAGAAAGTGTCAGAGTAGTACTGAACATTCTGGAGGAATTAGGTTGGATGGTGAATCTAGAGAAGTCAAGTTTAGTTCCCTCTCAACAGAAAAAGTTTCTAGGGAACATTTTAGATTCCACGGCTCAGAGACGTTTCTGTCCCTAGTAAAAACCCTGATCCAGTCCCCCAGGGTCACTATAAGAAAGGCTATGTCCATCCTGGGGACTTTCACGGGCTGTATTCCAGCTGTACCTTTGGCTCAGAGCCACTCCCGAGACCTGCAGTGGGAAATCCTGGCAGCCTGGCGTCAGGAAGAGAAAATTCTCGACAAATTTATGTGGGTGTCTCGGCCAACAAGAGAAACCCTGGGTTGGTGGTTAGTCAGGGGTCACCTAGAAATTGGAGTTCCATGGAAGATCTCAGACCCCCTAATTATTACCCTAATTATTACCATGGATGCCAGCCCTTGGGGGTGGTGTGCCCACATGGGGGATCAGGTGTTCCAGGGCTGCTGGTCAAGGAGTCTTTTTCAGGCATCCTCGAATCAGAGGGAACTAATGGCGATTTTGGAGACCTTGAAAGTCGTAGGTCAGGGTATTCGGAATCGCCATGTAAGGATCATGTCTGACAATATGACTGCAGCATCATATATAAACAGGCAAGGGGGTACGAGGTCCCTTCCCCTTATGAAAATAATGGCCCGGATTCTACATCTGTTAGAGCCTATGGTTCTCTCCTTGTCCGCTCTGCATATCAGGGGGTCAGACAATTTCAGGGCAGATTTCTTGAGCCACCACAGTCTGAATCAGAGCGAGTGGGAATTGAACCCATCCATCTTTTTAGAGATCACCAGGGTTTGGGGAGTCCCGCAAATAGATCTCTTTGCCAGTCGGTCAAACAAGAAGGAAGAGAGATTTTTTTTCCCTAAACCCAGAGGAATCCCCCTTTGGGGTGGATGCTCTGTCCCAAAAGTGGGATTTCAATCTAGCTTATGCTTTTCCTCCCTTCTTTCTCATTCCAGCAGTTCTGAGGAACATCAGGGAGGATCGAGCGAGGGTTATTCTAATTGCCCCCTTTTGGCTGAGGAGAGCCTGGTTTACCTGGCTAAGGATCCTGTCCGTTTCGGACCCTTGGATTCTCCCAGTCAGCCAGGACCTTCTATGTCAGGGCCCCATTCTCCACCCGGAGTCCAGCCACTTACATTTGACGGCCTGCAATTTGAGCGGAGATTACTAGCCTCAAAAGGTTTTTCTCAGAATCTCATTTCCACTCTTCTAAAAAGCAGAAAACCGGTCACTACTACGCTAGGACTTGGTTCTGGTTTTTTGAATTTCTAGGGGGTTCTCCGGGGGAGCTTAGGGATATACCTAGAAAACAGATTCTAGAGTTCCTTCAGAAGGGGCTAGAAAAGGGGCTTTCTACCAGCACTTTAAGAGTCCAGGTTTCAGCCCTTAGTGCTCTGCTAAAGGTTAAATTGGCTGACGATCCCTGGGTGATTAGGTTCATCAAGGCGGCCTCTAGAAGTAGACCTGTTGTTATGTCCAGAGTTCCTCCCTGGGACTTGAACCTAGCTCTGTCTGCCTTAACTAAACCTCCCTTTGAACCATTGGACTCTATAACTATTAAACATTTATCCCTGAAAGTGATTCTTTTAGTGGCCCTTACCTCGGCACGTCGCATAGGAGAATTGCAGGCGCTATCCGTTAATCCACCCTTTACCGTTATTACAGAGGACAGGGTAATAATTAAACCAGACCCAGCTTTTTTGCCTAAAGTAGCCTCAAAATTTCATAGATCTCAGTAGATAGTTCTCCCCTCCCTCTGTGCTAACCCAAGTAATGCTAAAGAGCAGGAATACCACTGTTTGGATGTAAGACGTTGCCTAATCCAGTATTTGTCCTCTACTTCCTCCTGGAGGAAATCTACTTCCCTTTTTGTTCTTTTTTCAGGTCCCAACAAAGGGAAGGCGGCCTCTAAGTGTAGTATGGCTAGGTGGGTGAGACTAGCAATCTCCCTGACCTACACTTCTTTGGGCCTTCCCCTTCCCAGTGGGGCTCAAGGCACATTCTACTAGGGCGATTGCCACCTCCTGGGCCGAGAGAGCTGATGCTTCCATAGAGTATATCTGCAAAACAGCAACCTGGTCTTCACCTTCTACCTTTTTTCGCCATTATAGGCTGGACATTGGGGCTTCTGCTGATCTTTTTTTTTGGAAGGAAAGCTTTACAAGCGGTGGTCTATCCCTAGGCTTTTCCTATTTTATTCTCTCTGGGTGCTGTCGTGGGTGATGGGAAAAATGGTAATTACTTACTGGTAATTTGATTTTCCAGAACCCACAACAGCACCGTCCTTTATCCCTCCCTTTTTTCTTGGTGATAGACTTTTGTTTGGCACTGGGTGTAGCAAGCAAAAAAAAAAAAAAAATGCTTTGACCTTAGGGTCATGAGCTACAAGTTAACTGGAGTCTCTCTCTTGCTTCTATAAAACAACTGAGGGGTAGGAGAGGCTCCACCTTTTTATACCGTAGGTTTCCTGTCCCTGGGGGCGGATCCTTTCTCTGGGTGCTGTCGTGGGTTCTGGAAAATCCAATTAACAGTAAGTGTGATATATATGAATTCCTCATATCTTGCAGTTTTTTGGAAAGTACATTTTGTTTGCAGAAAGGGATTGCTTGAGCATGTAGTTTAGTGGCAAATTTGAAATTTTGTGCAATTTTTGCTTGTAATCTCTGTTTGCTGCATGAAATATTAAGTTGTCTTTTTGTATACAGTATGCTGTGCAATCTCAAAAAAGTTAGATTTTGGTATCACAGTCAGTTTCCTATGTGCAGTATAGATTTTTAACATATTACTAAATAACAGCAAAACATTGCTTGTATTCTGTATTAGTGTTTTTTAGGGTACGAGCTCTTGTTGTAGTTGATTCTTGAGGTATATATAAATTGTGTACACTGTGATCTATTATTTTATATGAATTTTTTGTGTGAATGTACGATTCAGTAGGGGTTTTAGGTGCAAATATGTTTTAGTGCAGTTGTACAGTGTCTTGCGAAAGTATTCGGCCCCCTTGAACTTTTCAACCTTTTGCCACATTTCAGGCTTCGAACATAAGGATATAAAATTTTAATTTTTTGGTGAAGAATCAACAACAAGTGGGACACAATCGTGAAGTGGAACGAAATTTATTGGATATTTTAAACTTTTGTAAAAAATAAAAAACTGAAAAGTGGGGCGTGCCAAATTATTCGGCCCTCTTAAGTTAATACTTTGTAGCGCCACCTTTTGCTGCGATTACAGCTGCAAGTCGCTTGGGGTATTTCTCTATCAGTTTTGCACATTGAGGGACTGAAATTCTTGCCCATTCTTCCTTGGAAAACAGCTCGAGCTCAGTGAGGTTGGAAGGAGAGCGTTTGTGAACAGCAGTTTTCAGCTCCTTCCACAGATTCTCGATTGGATTCAGGTCTGGACTTTGACTTGGCCATTCTAACACCTGGATATGTTTATTTGTGAACCATTCAATTGTAAATTTTGCTTTATGGTTTGGGATCATTGTCTTGTTGGAAGATAAATCTCCGTCCCAGTCTCAGGTCTTTTGCAGACTCCAACAGGTTTTCTTTCAGAATGGTCCTGTATTTGGCTCCATCCATCTTCCCATCAATTTTAACCATCTTCCCTGTCCCTGCTGAAGAAAAGCAGGCCCAAACCATGATGCTGCCACCACCATGTTTGACAGTGGAGATGGTGTGTTCAGGGTGATGAGCTGTGTTGCTTTTACGCCAAACATATAGTTTTGCATTGTGGCCAAAAAGTTCGATTTTGGTTTCATCTGACCAGAGCACCTTCTTCCATATGTTTGGTGCGTCTCCCAGGAGGCTAGTGGCAAACTTTAAACGAGACTGTTTATGGCTATCTTTGAGAAATGACTTTCTTCTTGCCACTCTTCCATAAAGGCCAGATTTGTGCAGTGTACGACTGATTGTTGTCCTATGGGCAGACTCTCCCACCTCAGCTGTAGATCTCTGCAGTTCATCCAGAGTGATCATGGGCCTCTTGGCTGCATCTCTGATCAGTCTTCTCCTTGTTTGAGATGAAAGTTTAGAGGGACGGCCGGGTCTTGGTAGATTTGCAGTGGTCTGATACTCCTTCCATTTCAATATGATCTCTTGCACAGTGCTCCTTGGGATGTTTAAAGTTTGGGAAATCTTTTTGTATCCAAATCCGACTTTAAACTTCTCCACAACAGTATCACGGACCTGCCTGGTGTGTTCCTTGGTCTTCATGATGCTCTCTGCGCTTTAAACAGAACCCTGAGACTATCACAGAGCAGGTGCATTTATACGGAGACTTGATTACACACAGGTGGATTATATTTATCATCATTAGTCATTTAGAACAACATTGGATCATTCAGAGATCCTCACTGAACTTCTGGAGTGAGTTTGCTGCACTGAAAGTAAAGGGGACGAATAATATTGCACATCCCACTTTTCACTTTTTATTTTTTTACAAAAGTTTAAAATAACCAATAAATTTTGTTCCACTTTACAATTGTGTCCCACTTGTTGTTGATTCTTCACCAAAAAATTAAAATTTGATATCTTTATGTTTGAAGCCTGAAATGTGGCAAAAGGTTGAAAAGTTCAAGGAGGCCAAATACTTTCACAAGGCACTGTATATATCAAATATTAAGTTGTGTTTTTATATATGGTATGCTGTGCAATCTCAAAAAAGTTAGATTTTGGTGTCACAGTTTGCTATGTGCAGTATAGATTTTTAACATATTAGCGAATAACAGCAAAATATTGCTTGTCTTCTGTATCAGTGTTTTTGAGAGTACGAGCTCTTTTTGTAGTTGGTGTTTGTGGTATATACAGTGCCTTGCAAAAGTATTCGGCCCCCTTGTACTTTTCAACCTTTTGCCACATTTCAGGCCTCAAACATAAGGATATAAAATTTTAATTTTTTGGTGAAGAATCAACAACAAGTGGGACACAATCGTGAAGTAGAACTGTAAAGGGAAGTGCTTACCACAAACATTAATATATATATATATATATACAGTCATATGAAAAAGTTTGGGCACCCCTATTAATCTTAATCATTTTTAGTTCTAAATATTTGGGTGTTTGTGCAACAGCCATTTCAATTTGATATATCTAATAACTGATGGACACAGTAATATTTCAGGATTGAAATGAGGTTTATTGTACTAACAGAAAATGTGCAATATGCATTAAACCAAAATTTGACCGGTGCAAAAGTATGGGCACCTCAACAGAAAAGTGACATTAATATTTAGTAGATCCTCCTTTTGCAAAAATAACAGCCTCTAGTCGCTTCCTGTAGCTTTTAATCAGTTTCTGGATCCTGGATGAAGGTATTTTTGACCATTCCTCTTTACAAAACAATTCCAGTTCAGTTAAGTTTGATGGTCGCCGAGCATGGACAGCCCGCTTCAAATTATCCCACAGATGTTCAATGATATTCAGGTCTGGGGACTGGGATGGCCATTCCAGAACATTGTAATTGTTCCTCTGCATGAATGCCTGAGTAGATTTGGATCATTGTCTTGCTGAAATATCCATCCCCGGCGTAACTTCAAATTCGTCACTGATTCTTGTACATTATTCTCAAGAATCTGCTGATACTGAGTTGAATCCATGCGACCCTCAACTTTAACAAGATTCCCGGTGCCGGCATTGGCCACACAGCCCCAAAGCATGATGGAACCTCCACCAAATTTTACAGTGGGTAGCAAGTGTTTTTCTTGGAATGCTGTGTTTTTTGGACGCCATGCATAACGCCTTTTTGTATGACCAAACAACTCAATCTTTGTTTCATCAGTCCACAGGACCTTCTTCCAAAATGAAGCTGGCTTGTCCAAATGTGCTTTTGCATACCTCAGGCGACTCTGTTTGTGGCGTGCTTTCAGAAACGGCTTCTTTCGCATCACTCTCCCATACAGCTTCTCCTTGTGCAAAGTGTGCTGTATTGTTGACCGATGCACAGTGACACCATCTGCAGCAAGATGATGCTGCAGCTCTTTGGAGGTGGTCTGTGGATTGTCCTTGACTGTTCTCACCATTCTTCTTCTCTGCCTTTCTGATATTTTTCTTGGCCTGCCACTTCTGGGCTTAACAAGAACTGTCCCTGTGGTCTTCCATTTCCTTACTATGTTCCTCACAGTGGAAACTGACAAGTTAAATCTCTGAGACAACTTTTTGTATCCTTCCCCTGAACAACTATGTTGAACAATCTTTGTTTTCAGATCATTTGAGAGTTGTTTTGAGGAGCCCATGATGCCACTCTTCAGAGGAGATTCAAATAGGAGAACAACTTGCAATTGGCCACCTTAAATACCTTTTCTCATGATTGGATACACCTGGCTATGAAGTTCAAAGCTCAGTGAGGTTACAAAACCAATTTTGTGCTTCAGTAAGTCAGTAAAAAGTAGTTAGGAGTATTCAAATCAATAAAATGATAAGGGTACCCAAATTTTTACACCGGTCAAATTTTGGTTTAATGCATATTGCACATTTTCTGTTAGTACAATAAACCTCATTTCAATCCTGAAATATTACTGTGTCCATCAGTTATTAGATATATCAAATTGAAATGGCTGTTGCAAACACCCAAATATTTAGAACTAAAAATGATTAAGATTAATAGGGGTGCCCAAACTTTTTCATATGACTGTATATATATTTATCTAGTTGTATCAATCATTCCATTCAGAACTTCTGAGAGAGCTCATAAGTGTCTGCAGGCTACAAAACCTGCTTTCCAGGAAGGCTTTTGTTTAAAAGGGTGGAGATGGAATGTGCTAATGAGACCTTCATAGTGATGATAATCAGCTTCCCTTGTTCAAAGAGAGTTGCCCAGAGATAAGCCACTGAACAAGAGACATTAGAAGTCAGATGGGGGGAGATAGGTCATTACCCCTGGGCCAAGGATCGATTTTAAGTGTTAGAGCGCCATCCCAAGACTCATAAGAAGTATTGCATCTAAACTTATGATATTACCATACCAAGAGCCTGATTGGAGTGACAACATCTAGGTGGGCGGAGTTGTAGGCCATAAATATGATGGGCCAAAAGCCCTCGCTCTCTCTCTCTTCACCAGCCACCTTGGGATATGGACTGACCAGCCTCACCTAAGACAAACTCTATATACCACCAGAGCATAATAAGGCTTAAGTATAACTTTCTCTCTCTATCTCTCTATCCATCCATCCATCTATTATCTATCTATCTATCTATCTATCTATCTATCTTCAGTCACCCTCTATTAATCTGTCTTACTACTGCTGTGTTCCTTACAGAAAGGGTCAGTTAGTAACTTGTCAGGGGTTGTGTGTGTGTGTGTGTATGTAGCGATATCTGTAGGTTTTATATTCACCTGGGTAATTGGGTTCTGTACTTATTGTATTGTACTGTGTTAATACTGTTTTGTATTATTCTATAACCTAGTTCCATCATATTACAAGTGCATTAATAATAAACGTATTTTATTATTGATATTGTGGGGTAAATTATCGTACATGCAAACCAGTCAAGGAAACAGATAAGTAGATATACCTAAGGAGAAAGGAGGGAAACTGGGACCAGGGGTGAATATTAATTATTAGTAACACCCAGTTCTTTAACATAATGGCGAGCCAGCCCGTACTGTTTTAATATTTTTGCGTGTTGTCTTCTGGCAAAACTGTGTTATACCGTGAACTATCAAGTGGAGGGGCGTGGACAGGTAACATTGGTAAACAGTGAAGTGTTGCGTTACACTGTATGCCCAGATTGAAGTTTGCACGGCTAACCCAGTTTGCTTAAAGCTTCACTTAAGATAATTAATAACAGTGAACCTATTGTTTATTTGTATTTATCTGAAGGTATTAACAATTGTCTGTTTCCTCCACAAACAACTCGCTGGGGGACTGAGAAATCCATTTGTGCCTCTGTAATATCAAAGTCAAGGTTCTTCAGGAGAAGTCCAGCTGGTCGGGAAAAGGCTTTCCGGTACGAAAAGGATACTTTTTCAAGCAGCAAAGGACAAGTAGAAGAACAACGGTGACCAAGATGACAACAGGAAAAGTAAGTATGGATTTCTCAACATTAAAACACCTAGCTAAACACAGTACATTCAACCCAGTACCACCCACAACCTATAAATCAGGAGAAATGTTGTGGTCTGCTTTGCTGGATCAGGCCTATGCTCATGATAAAAACTGCATTAGTAAACGGACAGTTTTTAACAAAACTTCCAAAAGGCTACAAATGCTAGCAAAATTAGTGTATACCTTTGAGGATACCATTTGGAAGCCAGAGCATGCTGAGATCCTAGCAAACATGAAAGGGACAGTGGAGCGAGCTAACAATGCAAACTCCCACTGTCATTGTAGTGTAGACAATGTCAAGCAGATTCACAGGTTAGAAACTCAATTGAAAGATGAGGCACTTTGTATAATTGAGAGAGGAAAGGATATTTGTGTGTTGGAATCCAAACTCTCTGACAAAGAGAATTATTATTCTGACATGGACAAAGAACTCCTTCGATTATACACTGAGAACAATCAGTTTAGAAGTAAAATTACTTCCACAGAAGCAATGTTAGTGACACTAAGAGAGGATCAAGCGGCAAAGTCGCAAATCATTGCGAATTTGCAGCAGATCATCTCTGACTTGTCACGGCCTAGTACTAACAGCACAGTACCCTTGCCAACGAAACAGATTTGTGTCTCAGGAATGGCACAGGAGGGGACTGGGGCGATCAGACCCATGGCTCCTGCGGATCAGAGATCCAATAGTCCATTTTGTGATACTAGGACTCCAGTGGAGCGTGCACTACAATTCTCTCCAACACCTTTGGAGAGGAGAGACAGCGGACGCCTCCATGGACAGGACTCAAATTGGGGACTAAGTAGTGGATGGGAAACTGTACATACGGCTTCCAACCTACCTACACGTCCTGAAAGGTCAGTGGAATTTTATCCTAGCCATAACAACATGGAAAAGATAAATTTCCTGTTACGGATCTGCAAAGAGATCCCTAAGTATGACCCTAATACAGATCCATTTACAGCCTGTGATATGTTTGAAGGACATTGCAGGAAATATTCTGTGCCTCCAGAATATCGTATAGAGCTGTTTAAATTGTGGTTGCCTACACACCTCAACCAAAGGTATTAGGCAACAGAGAGAACAAGTCCCAAGAAGGGCCTATTTTATGATGAGGAAGAACGCCTTTCAATACTCATGAAACTGGCAACAGGACATTGGGATGTTACTCCAGAAATCCTGACAAAATTCAAACCCACCTTACAGGACAAACCTTCGTCCCTCTGTGGTCGGTTTGAAGCAATGTACAGGAAGATCACAAAGGATCAGGTATAGGAGTCCCACAAGGCATGGTTCGCATGTTTGTGTACAAATTCCCATACCTTGACACCGCAATTCGGCTAAGTGCAGCAAGGGAACCAACGCTCACTGATGCAGCCATGATTATTGAACAGTATAGACAAGATCTACTGTGCAATAAAAAGTCTGTGAAAATCAGGGAGCGTGGAAAGGTCCATGTCAAATCACAAGATGAACGTGGACACCACACTAAGCCACACATGTCTGTCTACCCCACAGCTCCTCCAACAGAAAAGATGGGAGACATACGATGCTTTCTGTGTTTACAGGTTGGACACATTAAAAGAAACTGCCCTCAAGTAGTTCGCAATCGTACAAACCCAGAGAAAAATGGCAATAATAATGGTTTCAAGATGAAGTCTAATTAAGCCAAACAAGTTGGGAAACAGACAGATAGCAATCAGGGACATTTGCCAGAACAGGCACTGAAACGTGTGGCACTTGTAAATGCCCCTGATAGACCAGAGGATAGAACAATAGGTGTAGAACATCATAAGTCTGCACAGAATGTTAAAACTCAGAAACCACAAGTGGCAGTACATACCTCAGAGGTACCTACTGAGAATCTGGTGCAGATTGACTTACGGTCAGGGATCCCTAAAGATCTGGCTCCAATATGTCACATCTTACTGGATTCTTCAGGGAGACCCCACATTAAAGCCAGAATAAAAGACCACGATACCAAGATCATGCTCGACACTGGAGCAGAAATTTCTATTACCAATGTCAAACATGATCTACACCCCAACAGCCCTCAGTGTATGGTGATTGGATTTGATCACCAACAGGGGGGGTGAGAGCCCACAGGATAGATGAAGTTCTAGTTGAGCTTGACAGAAATAGGACCTTGAAGATCCCAATGTGGTATTACCCTGGTACTGATAACTTCATCGGTACCGATGTAATGACACAAAATGGATGGATAATCGATTTGGCAAACTGTATTGTTTGGAGGGGTCCAAGACGATCAAAGGTGTATGTCATACAGCACCAATGTCTGGGACCACCCCTACCAGCAATTGAGAATTCTTCCAATGTGCTGGAACACAAATGGCCAGAGGTCTCACACAACATAGACCTTGAACCTATTGTGTTCGAATATCCAGACTTGTGGGCTCAAAGCAAAAATGATTGTGGAAGAATGGTTGGCGTTCAGGTGGACATACAAGGGCCAGACCCTCCACCTCTGCGTCAATACTGCTTTCCGCCTGAGGCAACACAATCAATTCTAGAGACAGTCCAAGACCTGGAAGTAATGGGTGTGGTCATAGAGGGTAATGCAAAGTGCAATAATCCTTTATGGCCTGTGAAAAAGAAGGGTGCAGGTGTTGAAACTACATGGAGGCTTACAATAGACCTTCGCATCCTTAATAAGTACACCCCCATGTCTGCACCTGTGGTCGCTCAGACTCCCGACATAATGGCAAGGGTAAGCGGCAAAAGTCGTATATTCTCAACCATCGATGTCGCCAATGGATTCTTTTCCATCGAACTGACAGAGAGCTGCAGGTACAAGTTCGCCTTCACAGTGGGTAACAAGCAGTATATGTTCAGTGTACTGCCCCAGGGGTTTCACAGTAGTCCTACATATTTTCACCAGGCATTAGCGGCTGTATTAAGCGTGTTCTCACGGCCAGAATGTCTGCTGCAATATGTAGACGACCTTCTCCTTCACACAGAAACCATGGAAGACCATCTGGTTCTGTTGAAGGAACTGTTAGGACTCCTGGCCCAGGCTGGACTCAAGCTGAGCCCTCATAAGGCAAACTTGGCTAGAACAGAAGTCACCTTCCTTGGTGTCCAGATTTCATATGGAGCCAAGGGCATCCTGGCTGCCCGTGTGGAAGCCATGGTGAAGATACCCAGGCCAGACTCTCTACAGAACTTACGCAAGTTCCTAGGAGTAGCCAACTTCATGAGGGAGTTCATAGAGGATTTTGCCGTCAAAGCAAAACCACTCTATGAACTTCTTAGAGGGGAACAGCCTTCTCTGAAGGACTGGTCAGAGACACAGGAAGAGGCCTTTTCAACTCTGAAAAGAGATCTCTCATCCGCCCCAGTCCTAGCCACCCCTCACCCAGAAGGAAAACTGGCCATACAAGCCCATGCTGGCGCAGAGTCTATTTCTACGGTCCTTCTTCAAAAGATAGGATCTGAGTATAGACCTCTAGGGTACTTCTCCAGGCTCCTTTCACCAGTTGAAAGGGGTTTTGATGAATGTGCTAAACAACTGACAGCCATACACTATGCGGTTAAAGCTACCGAGCATATTGTGGGTTTCAGGCCCCTCACTGTACAGACTCCACATTCCCCGCTGGCACTCTTGCTTCGAGATACACTCCCTGGAGTCTCACAACAGAGATTTGGGAAGTGGATCATGGAGCTGAGTGGGTGAAATCTGACAGTGGACCACAAAGCAAAATATGTTCTCTCCCAGTTGTTAAATATGACAGGGATAGAACATGATTGTGGTCAACTAACGCAGGTCACTGATCCCCAGCTATTCAGGAGGACCACTAATCCCGATGACGGAGTCATCTTTGTTGATGGCTCTCGATTCTGCTTGAACGGCACCTACATGACAGGATTTGCAGTGCTGGATGAGACCATGGGTACTCAGAAGCTGGTAAGGTTGCCTGTTCACATGTCAGCACAACGGGCTGAACTGGAGGCCGTCAGAGAAGCCCTTCTCATTCAGCCTCCAGGGAATCGTACTATATATAGCGACAGCTCATATGTAGTTCGATCTCTCACTTTGCATTTGGACACTTGAAAACGACGAGGGTTTGTGGACAGCCAAAATAAATCTTTAGCTCATGCCTCAGTCCTGAAAGAGTTGTGGGAATGGGGCATGGCACATCCTGGGAATGATTCAATCATAAAAATTCCAGCACACCAGAAGGGTGATAACCCTCTGATCCGGGGTAACAACAAAGCAGATGAGTCTGCCAAATTGGCTGCAGTGTCTGGAGTCCTCCAGGAATCAGACACTGAAGCCATACCCGTACACCAGATTGAAATCAGAAACAAACAACTCAAAGATGGTCCAGTGTCATTTGAAGAGGAACAGTCAAAGGATCCTTTGCTGGCAGCACACCTTACCAGCCCACAAGATCCCTGGACAGTCCAACAGGGCATCTTGTGTTATGACACTGGAACCAAACCACTCCCTCTACCGGTGGTCCCACAGCATCTGCAAGCAGAACTAACAAGACTCAATCATCAGTTGTTGGGTCATCTGAGTCGGGACAAACTTTTGACCCTACTCAAGGACAAATTATACTGGCCAGGTATATCCAAGACGGTAGAGGAAGTTACACAACAAAGCCTGGTGTGTGCTCAGGTAAACCCAAGGGCATCCGCCCTGAAGCCAGTGTTGCAGCGGGTTCCTCCAGCGGAGGGACCATGGTCTACTTTACAAATTGATTACATAGGACCATTACCGGCAGGCAGCCGTAACTTTCGCTATGCATTGGTGGTGGTGGATGTTTTCTCAAAATGGGTAGAAGCCATCCCTACAGTAAATGACTCTTCTACTACTACTGCTCGGGTTCTGTGGGAGCACATTCTATCACGGTGGGGAATCCCCCGAGTGATTGAATCAGATCGGGGAACCCATTTTACAGGCAAGGTTATGAAAGCACTTTGTGGACTTCTGGACATAAAGCAAAGATTTCATGTACCTTATCATCCACAGTCAGCAGGCATTGTGGAGCGGATGAACCGAACTATCAAAACTCGGCTCTCCAAAGCACTGTTTGAAAGGGGTTCCACTTGGGTGACTTCCCTTCCAGCAGTACTGATGGGTATCTGGGCCACAGAGGCAACAACAACCGGCATAACACCATTTGAACTTATGACCGGGCGCAAGATGTCTATCTGTTGGCCAAGTGAACCCCAAATTTCTACACCCATGAAAGATGCTATTGCTAGAGATGTGTTTCTCCAACAGGTTCAGCAGAACCTGAAGGAATTGCTACCGCATTCAGCAATAAAGATGAATAAACTGTACCTACAGGGGGAAACTCCCATGCCCTCTGTAGGGGAAATGGTCATGGTCAAAGTATTCCGCAAGGCCGGGCCCTGGGATGCAAACTGGGAAGGACCCTACCAGGTCCTGGATGTAATGGGTAGCACTATGCTGAAAGTACAAAGGCCAATCTCAACAAAAAAACGCTCACATAGACGAAAGGCAGGCTTTTGGATCCACATTGACCAAGCAAAGGCTACCCGTGCCTCCCCAACTCAATAAGGTCATGAGTATAGAGTTGGGTGAAGGGGGGGGTAGTAGGTCAAAGGTGTATCAAAACATTTCATATTATCATGTTATTCTTTACCAGATCACAGAACGAAGGGTTACCTCCATACAAGGAACCATAAAAGGTAGGGATCATGCCAGCAGAGTGTACCTCCAACTTGTATTAATAGCGGTAAGCATGGCACTGGCGGATTCAGCCTTTGCAGGGAATAGTTCTGAACCCACATTTGGCTCAGATGAGAGATCACCCGAATTTCCAGGTCTTCTCTCAGTAGAATGTCTGGAAGGAAAAATCCTGGAACCATACAGCAACTTTACATTTGTACCAGGGCAGTGGTACTTGTATGGTTTCCAGAGGGAGGGTTTTGCCAATGGTGTGGTTCAGCACTATACCCCGGTGGAGAACATATCCGCCATACAACATGACCTACATGCTCTATGCCTCAAGGAGTGCAGACATTTCCAGGACTCAGAACCAACAGCTATCAAATCAGTAAGATGGGTGTCTAGAAATCCCCACTTACATCCTTATAGGCCAGTGATAGTAAACACAACAAAGGTGCTGTGCACCAAAGCAGGAGTCCTGAGTCCTGAAGATGTCACTGGGGCAGAATACAGTGGATGGTACATTCTAAAAGCCACTTTTCTGAAACATACCAGTCAGGATAGCTTAAGAGTTAGGACATACTTTGATAGACCCATACCAGTAAAGGGCACCCTGAAGGCGTACTGTATGCTAAGGGATTCTCATATGGTAATAACTAGGGAATCCAAATATGCTCAAGGACATGTGTCCACGGACTATTTAGGGACCAGCATATTGATTTTAAAGTTAAACTGCAGTAAATCTGGACAAGTATTATGGAACAATCAGAGCGGCCCAGTAAAACTTGAAGGCCTATACAGAGCCACAGTTTTGAAGGTACGAGCTGATGCGAAGGATCAGAGGTATACTAAGCTGGAGGGATCTCCATCCATTCGATCTTTTATGATTACCATTATGAGGGATGCTTGTGTACCAGATGTGACAGGACATTATTTCATCACCTATGCACACTGGGAACCAGACACTCAGATGGTAATGTCAGACTCTAACCCAGACTGTAACGGAGTGGATTCTCCAATAATTGATGTATGGATGGATGGGACCCTTATGACTGAGGAATACCGGAATAGATATGTATCTTCTGATTGGAAGGATCCCAGAGGCAGAGATATTAACTTTGCTATCAATATTGATGGTTCATTTAAATGGCCATTTTGTGAGGCAGTCGATGAGGGGTGTTGGACATTTACACAGTGGGTTTATCTTTCCACAACTAAACCCATCCGGAATCTCGTATTAGAGACTGGAGAAGGTGACCAATGGTATCCATTTAAAGGAAGAGGTAAAGTATGTGTGACTGTGGTAAGGGTCCCTTATGAAACTGAAGTTCTTCAGTCAGTAAAACCCCACAGGGATTCCTGTAATGCCCCAACCTATCAAATGGCTGATCCCATAGCTCCACAGTTAGCATCTCCCTGGAAAATCATCACCAAAACCAAATTCGTCCTATATACCTGGAGGATTTCGGTTGATGATTTTAGAGTAGACCACTGGGACCATAGATGTGAGGAGTTTGTGAGGAATCAGACCGATATGATAAAAGGATGGGTAGAGGTGGGACAAGAAGTAAGGAAGGATGCTACCAGATACAGGAAGTACAGGGGGAGAAGGGATTTGATTGCCATGGGTTTAGGAGGAGGTGCAATGGGAATAGGGGCACTGAACACTATGGACCTGGAAGTCCTGAGAAACAAACTCGGGAATCTGGCGAAACATACTGGGGAAGGCCTCAAGACCCAGGTTGATGTAAATCATGTTTTGGAGGATTTACAACACTCACATATAGATGCCACTAGCTCCCTATCTTCTGCTTTACGAGAGAAGTTTAGACTATTAGTCGTGGGTCTCCTGGAAGAACAGGATAGAGCTCAGCTTGCTCTGGCATGTACTCAGGTTCAGGGTGAACTTTCCAGCAACCTTAAACATATTGTGTCCTCACTGTATAATGGACACTACCCTTTTAACCTGCAGCAAAGGGTGAGTCCTTTTATCACTTCTTTTGCTGCCAACCATACTAACTGGTGGGTCATTCAGTGGCATGGGTGCCATAATCTCACTTGCACTGCTTCATCCCTGGCACCTGTCTCTGGCAACGTGAGACGTGGGTATGGTGCTATCAACCTAGGTATAATGATGAATAACAGAACAGTGTTACATCCACAGCTCTCCTCAGATATCCTGACCTATGAGACCGGCCATCCTTATCTGTTTGATACAGATGGATGTTGGAGGAAAGAGGATGCTATCCTTTGCCAAGGGGATCATGATCGGGTGCTCAGACACCAGTGTTGGGATAATGAGGGGTTCTGTGAGATGAAAAGCAGCTCAATACCTCCATCTAGTTTGAAGTACTTGGGTCAAGGGTATTGGTGTTGGTACCAGTCCGTTAATGTATCATATACCACTTATGCAACTAACTGCACCGAAAGAGGTGAACTCCTCCCAGGAGCATATTGTACCATTTATCCCGTTCTAGGTGTCGATGTAGCAGAGCAGAAGGGGAGAACACCGATTACCCCAGAGAAGAGGTTGGATATCCGTCCAGATACTCCTGTAAGGCTCCAGAGGATCCCTCTTGGTTTTGGCAGAAAACTGAGACACCTGCTACTAGACTTCACTAAGGAGGAAAGTGTCATAGAGAAGCTCAAAGACTCTGAAAAGCAGGCCACCATCTTATTGAAACATGACCAGTCAAAGATAACAGAGATGGTTCATGCCCTGGAGAAGGACTCAGCCGTATCTTGGTGGGAGAGTCTGTTCGGATATAGCCCCAAAGCAACATCATTCTTCAATCTGCTTGTACACCCAGTCATAGTCCTCCTCGTCCTAGTGGCCATTATGTATATAGGAATGATCTTCATATATAGGAAGATAAAAGGCCTGGCCCGTCAGCTTCAAAAGGGCCAGGCCGTACATCACGAACTTACCTGAAGGCAGGGACTAAGGACTTGATACCAATACAGTCCCAGCCTTAACTTGTAAATAATGTTTTCAATGTAATTTTCTATATTCTTGTACATTTTTGCATTTTTGTGTGTGCACATAGACACTTCAGGTGTAAGTGCCTGTTATGGTCTGTACAACAACATACGCCTCCCACACTGAACACTGAGTGTGTTTGTGTATAGACATACTTGCATTTGCATCTTTTAGTGTAATTCCCATCTACACCTGGGTCTGAAGATTCATGTGTTTATGGATGAGTAGGAAACACGTGCTCTTGTGGCAGGAGTCTCTATGTGCACCAATACCAGCACATCCTTTTATTTTTATCGCCTTGATCTATAGGGGGGTGGGAATTTGTGTGTTTGGTGGATGAGTGGGATATATATATAAGTTACATTAATTTCTGTTAGGTAAAGGGGTGTAAGGATCCTTAGGGACAGGTAAGGTACCCCTACACTGTAAGGTAATTGCCACCTCAGCCATATAAAATGGTATGGTTCATAATGGATGGATTGAATGTCAGGTACAGGGGACATGGGAAGCAGTGCCTCTCCCCACAATTCGATTTTAGGTCCTGAGACATCATTTCAGATGCAGGTTCACAGACCTGCCTTGATAAAAGTCCAGGTTTTTCTGTTCATGGAGGCCGGTGACAACTTCACTGGTGACCTGTGCTTAAGTACAGGTAGCGGTCCTGTAGGACAGATGGTGTCATGTGGCAAGGTGGTCTAACCCTGCGTGAGCTTCAGTCCGGACTAAAGGTGGTGCTGCATGTACCGTGACAATGGACTGTGGTTTAAAGGTCTTACCTGACTAACTGTGGGATGGATAAAAATGTTCCCGTCCAGGTCAGTGTGACATATTGGGGTGGACCGTAGAAAGTATCACTGACACCGCAAATCAGGACGCGCAAAAGACGTTTTCTGTGAGCAGAGGATATTGGGCGACAGTCATAGGTGGGAAAGTGTCGATGTCTTGGTACCTAAATCCAAATTATACTTCACTCCATCCTGAACCATTACCAGGAATGAATAGGGCTGAGGGGGCAATAACGACCAAACAAACACTTCCTCAAATTACATTGTCGTGTTCTCGACAACAGGGGGATTGTAAAGGGAAGTGCTTACCACAAACATTAATATATATATATATATATATATATATATATATTTATCTAGTTGTATCAATCATTCCATTCAGAACTTCTGAGAGAGCTCATAAGTGTCTGCAGGCTACAAAACCTGCTTTCTAGGAAGGCTTTTGTTTAAAAGGGTGGAGATGGAATGTGCTAATGAGACCTTCATAGTGATGATAATCAGCTTCCCTTGTTCAAAGAGAGTTGCCCAGAGATAAGCCACTGAACAAGAGACATTAGAAGTCAGATGGGGGGAGATAGGTCATTACCCCTGGGCCAAGGATCGATTTTAAGTGTTAGAGCGCCATCCCAAGACTCATAAGAAGTATTGCATCTAAACTTATGATATTACCATACCAAGAGCCTGATTGGAGTGACAACATCTAGGTGGGCGGAGTTGTAGGCCATAAATATGATGGGCCAAAAGCCCTCGCTCTCTCTCTCTTCACCAGCCACCTTGGGATATGGACTGACCAGCCTCACCTAAGACAAACTCTATATACCACCAGAGCATAATAAGGCTTAAGTATAACTTTCTCTCTCTATCCATCCATCCATCTATTATCTATCTATCTATCTATCTATCTATCTATCTATCTATCTATCTATCCATTTATCTATCAGTCACCCTCTATTAATCTGTCTTACTACTGCTGTGTTCCTTACAGAAAGGGTCAGTTAGTAACTTGTCAGGGGTTGTGTGTGTGTGTGTGTATGTAGCGATATCTGTAGGTTTTATATTCACCTGGGTAATTGGGTTCTGTACTTATTGTATTGCACTGTGTTAATACTGTTTTGTATTATTCTATAACCTAGTTCCATCATATTACAAGTGCATTAATAATAAACGTATTTTATTATTGATATTGTGGGGTAAATTATCGTACATGCAAACCAGTCAAGGAAACAGATAAGTAGATATACCTAAGGAGAAAGGAGGGAAACTGGGACCAGGGGTGAATATTAATTATTAGTAACACCCAGTTCTTTAACAGGAACGAAATTTATTGGATATTTTAAACTTTTGTAAAAAATAAAAAACTGAAAAGTGGGGCGTGCCAAATTATTCGGCACCCTTAAGTTAAGTTTGCTGCGATTACAGCTGCAAGTCGCTTGGGGTATGTCTCTATCAGTTTTGCACATCTAGAGACTGAAATTCTTGCCCATTCTTCCTTGGAAAACAGCTCGAGCTCAGTGAGGTTGGATGGAGAGCGTTTGTGAACAGCAGTTTTCAGCTCTTTCCACAGAATCTCAACAGGATTCAGGTCTGGACTTTGACTTGGCCATTCTAACATCTGGATACGTTTATTTGTGAACCATTCCATTGTAGATTTTGCTTTATGTTTGGGATCATTGTCTTGTTGGAAGATAAATCTCCGTCCCAGTCTCAGGTGTTTTGCAGACTCCAACAGGTTTTCTTCCAGAATGGTCCTGTATTTGGCTCCATCCATCTTCCCATCAATTTTAACCATCTTCCCTGTCCCTGCTGAAGAAAAGCAGGCCCAAACCATGATGCTGCCACCACCATGTTTGACAGTGGGGATGGTGTGTTCAGGGTGATGAGCTGTGTTGCTTTAACGCCAAACATATCGTTTTGCATTGTGGCCAAAAAGTTCGATTTTGGTTCCATCTGACCAGAGCACCTTCTTCCACATGTTTGGTGTGTCTCCCAGGTGGCTTGCGGCAAACTTTAAACAAGACTTTTTATGGATATCTTTGAGAAATGGCTTTCTTCTTGCCACTCTTCCATAAAGGCCAGATTTGTGCAGTGTACAACTGATTGTTGTCCTATGGACAGACTCTCCCACCTCAGCTGTAGATCTCTGCAGTTCATCCAGAGTGATCATGGGCCTCTTGGCTGCATCTCTGTTCAGTCTTCTCCTTGTTTGAGATGAAAGTTTAGAGGAACGGCCGGGTCTTGGTAGATTTGCAGTGGTCTGATACTCCTTCCATTTCAATTTGATCGCTTGCACAGTGCTCCTTGGGATGTTTAAAGTTTGGGAAATCTTTTTGTATCCAAATCCGGCTTTAAACTTCTCCATAACAGTATCACGGACCAGCCTGGTGTGTTCCTTGGTCTTCATGATGCTCTCTGCGCTTTAAACAGAACCCTGAGACTATCACAGAGCAGGTGCATTCATACAGAGACTTGATTACACACAGGTGGATTATATTTATCATCATTAGTCATTTAGGACAACATTGGATCATTCAGAGATCCTCAGTGAACTTCTGGAGTGAGTTTGCTGCACTGAAAGTAAAGGGGCCGAATAATATTGCAGACCCCACTTTTCAGTTTTTTATTTTTTACAAAAGTTTAAAATAACCAATAAATCTCGTTCCACTTCACAACTGTATCCCACTTGTTGATTCTTCACCAAAAAATTAAAGTTTTATATCCTTATGTTTGAAGCCTGAAATGTGGCAAAAGGTTGAAAAGTTCAAGGAGGCTGAATACTTTTGCAAGGCACTGTATAAATTGTGTATACCTTTATCTATTATTTTATATGTGTTTTGTGTGTGAATGTATGATTGAGTTTTAGGTGCAAATATATGTTTTAGTACATTTTTTCAAAAAATTATTTGTGTTTGTCACAAAGTTACATGAAGGTGGACATGGCTATTGAGACACATCTTCAGCTTCTCTACTTTCAAGAAATATATAGGCAAAGGCGTAACTAGGAATGGCTGGGCCCCAAGGCGAACATTTGACATGGGACCACCACCAAGCCGCCGCCCCCAACCCCCCCTCACACACACAAACCGCATTCCTGCGCACACTATTATGCCCCATAGCGGCCCCTGCACACGGTATTATGTCCCATAGTGGCCCCTGCACACGGTATTATGCCCCATAGTGGCCCCTGCACACGGTATTATGCCCCATAGTGGCCCCTGGACACGGTATTATGCAGCATAGTGGCCCCTGCACACAATATTATGACCCATAGTGGCCCCTGCACACAGTAGTTTGCCCCATAGTGGCGCCTGCACGCAGTAGTTTGCCCCATAGTAGCCCCTGCACACAGTAGTTTGCCCCATAGTAGCCCCTGCACACAGTAGTTTGCCCCATAGTGGCCCCTGCACACAGTAGTTTGCCCCATAGTGGCCCCTGCACACAGTAGTTTGCCCCATAGTAGCCCCTGCACACAGTAGTTTGCCCCATAGTAGCCCCTGCACACAGTAGTTTGCCCCTTGGTGGCCCCTGCACACAGTAGTTTGCCCCATAGTGGCCCCTGCACACAGTAGTTTGCCCCATAGTGGCCCCTGCACACAGTATTATGCCCCATAGTGGACCACCCATGAACGATTATTATACTCTGGGGTCTTTTCAGACTCCAGAGTATAATGATCGGAGACCCAGGGGAGGATAGAAACATAGAAAACACTGCAACTTACCTCTTCCTCGCTCCGATGCACTCCTGTGCGCTACTTCGGCCATCTTCAATGTCGGTCCGGATCTCGCGCGATAATGACGTCGGCTGACGTCTGGGACGTCACCAAACAGGCCCGAAGCCTGCGGAGCGGAGGAGAGGTGAGTTACAGTGTTTTTTATGTTCGCTCACATCCCCTGGGCCCCCGGGCAGTGATTGTGGGGTTCGCGGTAGCGACTGCCACAGGGCTCCGGGCCCCGTAATTTTCCAGGCCCTGTGGCAGTCGCTACCACTGCTACCCCGGTAGTTACGCCCCTGTATATAGGGCTTAGGGGTTCACTTGCTTTTCACGGTGTGTAATCCCTACATTTTATATGATGATACTTTTTTAATATTTACAGCTTCATAGCAGATTTTTGTTCTTTCCAGTTCTGGTGATTTTATGAAGATATGTGCATGCAAGTGTAGGGAACTGCCATTTCTACTAGTATATAATGTATCTGGCTTCTTTGCCCCTGCAGTTTGGCTTGAGAGACCCCAGGCATTTAGTGCAAGTTTTGTTTTGTAAATACAGTGAGTCAGACACATGTGAGGCAGAGCTGCTGGGGGGAGAGATGTGAGCAGAGCTGCTGAGACAGACATGTTATGTCTGGGGGAGTCTAAGAGCCACTTGTTCCTCTTTACTTCAGAGTATATAGTTAGGTATGTGTTACCCCCTATATACTCACAGGACCTAGCTAGTAACCGTAGTTAGGGATCCATATATATATATAGTTCAGGGCAGTGATAGGTTAGGCTTCCGAAGGCCAACTAGCTAGTTAGAGGCCCGGTGGCACTAGTAGTTTAGCTGGCAGGTTAAGGACTCAGTGTTAGGGTAGTCAGGCCTGCATCTACTGCCATCACCGTCGCCCTGTTTGCTGCCTGTGAAGAATCTCACCATCATCATCATCTCCTGATCGTCTGTCTGTCATCTCCTGGAAGAATCCGAGGATCCACAGTCATCCACAGGGGCCCCTGCATCTCTTCTGTTGCCTGGAGGTATTGTGCACTGGACTCTTGCTATATATCTATATATATATATACCCGGGTATATAACCTAAGACGGTTGAGGACTTGCTGGTTGTTGTAGTATTGCTGTGTTCTGAGTATATTGTATGTATGTATTATTACCCTGTTGATTCTTATAAAGCTACTGTTATAACCTTATGTGGTATCTGTATGTATTCTTCAGACTGTGAGATTAGTACAGTGATCCTTGTTAAGGCTACTAACTGTATTTCATGGGTAAGTCCCAGGAAGAGATCCTCCCTGTAATACAGAGGCTCTATCCTGGGTGGAGGCACTGATATATTTCATATATGTTCCCACTCTTCCCTTCAGCGAAGGCTTCAGGTCCCATTATACACACAGGTCAGCGCCAGAGTCTGTTGCGGGAGGGATAATACTCATACCCCCCCCCCCCAAATAGGGCTACATTTGGAGGCACTGCTGAGATTTAGAAGTGGGAATAGTCATTGATATGGAGAAGCGATATAGCTCAGAGGGGAACCTCCCACTAGCTACTACATGGGATTACCGACCTCCTGTTCCTCCCCTGGTTCAGGTAAAGGAAGAACCCCGCTCAGCCAGTTACCCCCCCAGTATGGCCGTCGCTAGCAGTTCCTCTAGTGACAGTGCTATTAGCACTTTAGCCAGGCTGACTGAAATGTTAGCTCAGGGCCTGCAGGCCACTCACTACAAGAAACTAAAAGTATTCTCTGGTAATGTCCCAGTACCACAAGGGGAGGAAAACTTTGAGATATGGAAAGAACATACTCTCCAATGCCTGAAGGAATGGTCTTGCTCTGAAGAAGGCAAGCGGCAGCGTATCAGTGAAAGTTTGCGGTCTCCTGCTGCAGAATTGATCCGCTTGTACAGAGACTCTCATGAAGGAGTGAGTGCATTGGACTATATACAAGTACTGTCTGATCACTTTGAGCCATACTATGACCTTGCCCAGATGGTTGCTGATTACCGAATGGTTCATCAAAAAGAAGGGGAAAATGTCTCTACTTTTATTAACCGTTTACAGCTACTTCTTTCACGTCTGGTGTACCACGCAGCTATATCTGCTTCAGAGGTAGACGCTATGAGAACCAGTCAGTTGGTGAGAGGGTTACAACCTCATCATCCTCTTGCTCAAGTACTCAAGGTCTTACTATCTGATAGAGTCCTTCCATTTCCTGACTTAATGAAGTTAGTGAAGAAACAAGAAGCTGACATTAGTTTTAGTACCCCTAAGAAAGCGAAAAGCATCTCTAAAGAAGATGTTGTTCCTAATTCAAACAAGGACAAACCAGCGGAACGGTCAGAACCTAGACAGTCCGCCACTCCACCCACTGCCACTCAATGGAGGAAGGATGCTAGAACCTGTTATAAATGTGGTCAGACGGGCCATACTGCCAGACAGTGTACGGAGGACAGTGAGGGATTGGGACACAGTGCTGTCCTCTCTATTCAGAATCAAAGACACCGAAGGAAGGCGGGCCGAGTAAAGACCAGAGGCGCTATCGCGGGCTCCAGGTCCGTTGTCAAAGTCACTGTCAATGGTCATGCCGCTCCTGCCTTGTTTGATACAGGATCTCAAGTGACCCTGATTTATCGCTCGTTCTACCAAAAGTATCTGAGGGATATACCTCTTCAGTCTACAGGACAAATGAAATTGTGGGGGCTTAATTCAGGATCATATCCTGTAGATGGCAGCCTGCAAGTAGTTATAGCTGTCCCTGAATTAGAAGATCAGAGTGTCGCTCCCATGAAGATTACGGCTCTTGTCTGTCCTGATACAGGGGATTCTTGTGCAGCTCCTGTGATACTTGGCACTAATTGTCCCGCAGTGCATTATGCTTTTCAGAAGTTTCTTGGAAGAGATTGGAACCCTGCAGCTCAGCCGGTGAATATATCTTCTGATCTTAGAGAACTCTGTGATGCCCTGTCTACTGGCTATCGACATGGAATGGTATATCATATCGGTGAGAGAACCGTGGAAGTTCCTGCCGGCGGGGAGAGAATTCTGAGAGTAGCCTCCAGCATTGCTCCCGATTTGCTTGAAGGGGGGAGTTATGTCCTTATGGAAACCCCTGAAGAAATGATTAACCAGAATGGCTGGATGGTGATCCCAGAGAGAAAGGACTGGAGAAATAAAGTGGAGTTATCTACCTGTGTGACAGTGAGGAACTGTTCACCGCATCCGATCGTAATTGGACCATACCAGAATGTGGCCCACTGCTACCCTGTGCTTGGAGTAAATCCATACGCTGAAGTGTGCAGGATTCAAATCCGAGATGCAATCCCTAATCTCAATCTTGACTTGAGTGATCCACATTTACCAGAGGCCTGGAATCAGCGACTGACACAGAAGTTGTCTGAATTATCGGAAGTGTTCTCCATGGATGATATGGATGTAGGTTGTGCTAAAAGTGCTCAACACACTTTCCGATTGACCGATTCTACTCCCTTCCGGGAGCGACCACGGAGAGTTGCTCCAAAGGATGTTGATGAGTTAAGACAGACTCTACAGCAAATGAAAGGTCAGGGGATCATTGTGGACAGTAAGAGCCCCTATGCCTCACCTATTGTGGTGGTAAGAAAAAAATCTGGAGCAATTCGCCTATGTGTGGATTACAGAACTCTGAACCGGAGAACCTTACCTGATCAGTATACACTGCCGAGAATTGAAGAAGCTCTGGAAGCTCTGAATGGAAACTGTTGGTTCACAGTGCTGGACCTAAGATCGGGATACTATCAAGTCCCAATGGCACCTGAGGATCAGGAAAAGACAGCCTTCATATGCCCCTTGGGTTTCTTTCAGTTCACTCGTATGCCGCAAGGTACAAAAGGTGCGCCAGCAACGTTCCAAAGGTTGATGGAAAGAGTGTTAGGTGATTTAGTGCCCCGGGAATGCCTTGTATATCTTGATGACATTATTGTGTTTGGAAAGACGCTGGAAGAACATGAAGAACGACTCATGAGAGTACTCCACCGCTTCAAAAGAAGAGGGGCTGAAGTTGTCGGCTGACAAATGCAAATTTTGTAGATCTTCGGTCACTTATGTAGGTCATATTGTTTCTGCTGAAGGAGTTGCTACCGATCCTGGTAAGATTGAAGCTGTGGTGAATTGGCCCCGACCGCAAAATATTACGGAGTTGCAATCTTTCTTGGGGTTTTGTGGATTCTATCGACGATTTGTGGAAGGATATTCAAAAATTGCTCGAGCCCTCCTCGACCTGTTGAAGAGTGATGCAGGAGATCCGGGAAAGAAGAAAGGGTCTTCCAAAAGCCTTTTTGGCGATAGGTGGACTGCGGATTGTGAAGAAGCATTTAAGTTGTTGAAGAAGAAATTGACAGAAGCTCCCGTTCTGGCTTATGCTGATGCACATAAGCCATATGTGCTACATGTAGATGCCAGCTTTGAAGGATTAGGTGGCGTGCTGCACCAAGAATACCCGGCCGGGTTACGGCCCATAGCTTTCATAAGTCGAAGTCTTTCTCCCAGCGAGAAAAATTATCCAGTACATAAATTGGAGTTTTTGGCGCTCAAGTGGGCCATTGTTGATAAATTACATGACTATTTATACGGAGCCACGTTTGAAGTAAGAACAGACAACAATCCACTGACATACGTTTTGTCAACCGCTAAACTTGATGCTACAGGACATCGCTGGTTGGCAGCTTTATCCAACTACCAATTCACACTCAAGTATAAATCGGGGCCTAAGAACATTGGGGCAGATGCTCTATCAAGACGGCCTGGATTACCTAGTCCGGAAGTAGTGGATGAATGGGAAGAAGTGCCAAGTCCTGGAGTAGGAGCTTTGTGTGCCATGGCTGCTGTAGTTGAAGACCGAGTAGCCTTTTCTGAAACTCGGCTTATTGACTCTATTGGGGGAGGTCCCAAAGCTGTACCAGACATGTTTGCCTACCCTGCCGCTTTAGGATCCTTTGAGAGTTGTTCTATATCTTCAAAGCGAATGATCTGGAGTCAAAAGACTGACCCTTTAATTGGACCTCTTTATCAAGCAGTGAGTTCTCAAGACAGAGAAATGTTAAAGACATCCCTACCCTCTGAATGCAGTCAACTTCTACGAGATTGGGAGAAGTTTGAAATAGACAATGGCCTACTTTATCGTGTGGTGCTGTATCATGATCACCCTGGAAGGCGCCAACTAGTTATTCCAAGCTGCTTTCAGAAGATGATTTTCCGAAGTCTGCATGATTATCATGGTCATTTGGGACCTGAGAAGACTTATGGCCTAATACAAGACCGATTCTACTGGCCCAAAATGAGAGATACCGTGACTCGTTTGTGTAGGTGCTGTCGCAGATGTTTGCAGAGGAAGACTGTCCCGGTTCGAGCGGCCTTCATGGGACACTTGAAGAGTTCGGGCCCCATGGATCTTGTCTGCATAGACTTCCTTTGTATTGACAACGACTCCAGAGGATTTGGAAATGTATTGGTGGTGACTGATCACTTCACACGATATGCTCAAGCCTTTCCGACTAAGGATCAAAAAGCAGTCACTGTTGCAAGAGTGCTTTGGGAAAAGTATTTTATCCATTATGGCTTACCACACCGGTTGCATTCTGATCAAGGCCGGGATTTTGAGAGTAACCTGATCAAAGAGTTACTTCAGTTGTTGAACATCCGCAAAAGTCGGACGACGCCTTACCATCCAGAGGGAGATGCCCTTCCTGAAAGATTTAACAGGACTTTACTTGATATGCTTGGTACCTTACGAATTGAGGATAAGCGATCCTGGAGTCGAAAAGTGGAGGCTATGGTGCATGCCTATAATAGTACAAGGCACGAGAGCACAGGATATTCACCATACTTTCTGATGTTTGGAAGAGAGCCTAGGCTACCTATTGACATCTTGTTGGGAGTCTCTACCGATGGTATCAGTCATCGAGATCATTACCGATACGTGGCACGTTTGAAAGAAACGCTTAAGAGTGCTTATCAGCTGGCTGAGGAAAATGCGGCCAAAGTGAATGAAGGAAATAAAAGGAGATTTGATCTTCGAGTAAGATACCGAGAATTGAACCCTGGGGACCATGTTCTGCAACGGAATTTGGGAGCATCTGCAAAACATAAGCTGGCTGATCGATGGCGGAGTGAACTCTTTACAGTGGTAGATCGGTTGCCTGGAATACCAGTCTACAAGATAAAAGGACGGGACGGGAGGATCAGGACTTGGCATAGAAATCATTTGTTGCCTGTACCTCAGATTGATGGTATGGATATCTCCAATGATGGCTCGGCCTGCGATTCTCCACAGTCCTTAGCCGATATTCCACCTGACCTTCCTGAAACTCCTGAGAGTGATTGGACTGTGGCTCCTGAAGTTCCTAGATCACCAGTATCTTCTCCTTCAGGGAGACCTATGAACCCTCAAACTCCAGAATTCGTACCTAGATCTGTGTCTACAGATGAGCAGGGATCTAGCTCTCCTACGCCACCAGCACCATCCCCTCCCATGGCAGACAACCCTAGTTTAGGGCCTGGACATGCTAGTTTACCTCAGAGAGAGGTACGGAGAGGAGAGAGAATTAGACACCCTCCACCTATGCTGACATATGATAGTTTGGGGGACTCCAGATTTACTACTCAGCCTCATTTATACCATGCTTGGGTGGGTGCAGTGTCCACTTTGGTCAATATGTTACCAATTTTCGCTCCTGCTGGCATGTATACCTATTAACCTGTTGTGACTCTGTAAATGCAAAAGCAACCATATTGATATTGTCATTGGTAATGTTGACTGTATACCATGACTTTGTATGTCTTTGACGTGACGTAAAGATTTCACCAGAGGGAGAGTGTAGGGAACTGCCATTTCTACTAGTATATAATGTATCTGGCTTCTTTGCCCCTGCAGTTTGGCTTGAGAGACCCCAGGCATTTAGTGCAAGTTTTGTTTTGTAAATACAGTGAGTCAGACACATGTGAGGCAGAGCTGCTGGGGGGAGAGATGTGAGCAGAGCTGCTGAGACAGACATGTTATGTCTGGGGGAGTCTAAGAGCCACTTGTTCCTCTTTACTTCAGAGTATATAGTTAGGTATGTGTTACCCCCTATATACTCACAGGACCTAGCTAGTAACCGTAGTTAGGGATCCATATATATATATAGTTCAGGGCAGTGATAGGTTAGGCTTCCGAAGGCCAACTAGCTAGTTAGAGGCCCGGTGGCACTAGTAGTTTAGCTGGCAGGTTAAGGACTCAGTGTTAGGGTAGTCAGGCCTGCATCTACTGCCATCACCGTCGCCCTGTTTGCTGCCTGTGAAGAATCTCACCATCATCATCATCTCCTGATCGTCTGTCTGTCATCTCCTGGAAGAATCCGAGGATCCACAGTCATCCACAGGGGCCCCTGCATCTCTTCTGTTGCCTGGAGGTATTGTGCACTGGACTCTTGCTATATATCTATATATATATACCCGGGTATATAACCTAAGACGGTTGAGGACTTGCTGGTTGTTGTAGTATTGCTGTGTTCTGAGTATATTGTATGTATGTATTATTACCCTGTTGATTCTTATAAAGCTACTGTTATAACCTTATGTGGTATCTGTATGTATTCTTCAGACTGTGAGATTAGTACAGTGATCCTTGTTAAGGCTACTAACTGTATTTCATGGGTAAGTCCCAGGAAGAGATCCTCCCTGTAATACAGAGGCTCTATCCTGGGTGGAGGCACTGATATATTTCATATATGTTCCCACTCTTCCCTTCAGCGAAGGCTTCAGGTCCCATTATACACACAGGTCAGCGCCAGAGTCTGTTGCGGGAGGGATAATACTCATACCCCCCCCCCCAAATAGGGCTACACAAGTGTAGGCCTTAGTGATATGAATGAACTCTGCACATGTTGAACTCTTGTTTTTAGGAGGTTTGGTACATTTAACTTTTTGTTTGGTTTCCACTTTTAGCAACTAATATACATTTATTAGCATTTTTCTGCAAATCATACACATTAAATCAAAATTGTATGAAGGTGCCTTTTGTAATACAGTACCATGTGGCATTTTGACAATGCTGCAGGTGTCTACTTTAAGAAAATATATAGGTATGGGGAGCTAATATTTTTTAATGTTGCAATTTAGGTTTTATTTGTCCATCTCAAAACTATGAAAATTGCCTTGCCAGTTAGGAGACAAAAATCTGAAAATCCCTGGCAGTGAAAGGGTTAATCTAATGCTGAAGGGAAAAATGCTTGATACGCCACTTGATAAATCCCTTCAGTGGTGTAGTTTCCAAAATATGGTCACATGTCTGCGGATTCCACTTTACTGCCAATTCAGGAGCTTGGCAAAAGTGGCATGACATCCAAAAACCAAACTGTTTCACAAAAACCAAATAGCACTCCTTCTATTCTGTTCCTGAGTGTGTCCAAACAGCAGTTTATACCCACATAGGACGTTAAAAACAACAGTGTCATACATGTGGGCATAAACTGCCTTTTGTGCACACAGCAGGGTGCAGAACGCTATGTGCTTTTGGAGAGCAGATTTAGATTTAGGTTTTTGGACGCCATGTCACATTTACAGAGACCCTAAAATTGACCCTAAAAAATGGGGTCGCTTCTTGGGGAATTCCAATTTACAAAAATACAGCAAAAACAACACAGCATCCAGAAACTCCCTCTAAATCTATACCCCAAAAGCTAAAAAGAACAGAGTCCCTTCCCTCCTGAGCCCTGCTGTGTGCTCAAGCAGCACTTTACACCACATATACAACTTTTTTGTAGCCCATTTAATAGTTTTAGGAGTGCATGTCTCTGATGACACAAAGTGGGCGCAACATATTGGGCACTAAAATTGTATATTTCTTTAAAAATTTTAACTTTCACTTATTACATGTTGTAGGTACACTACGGTTCAAAAGTTTAGGGTCACTTAGAAATTTCCTTATTTTTGAAAGAAAAGCATAGTTTTTTTCAATGAAGATAACATTAAATGAATCAGAAATACACTCTATACATTGTTAATGGGGTAAATGACTATTCTAGCTGCAAACGTCTGGTTTTTAATGCAATATCTACATAGGTGTATAGAGGCCCATTTCCAGCAACCATCACTCCAGTGTTCTAATGGTACACTGTGTTTGCTAACTGGGTAAGAAGGCTAATGGATATTTAGAAAACCCTTGAAAACACTTGTGCAAGTATGTTAGCACAGCTGAAAACAGTTTTGCTGGTTTGAGAAGCTATAAAACTGACCTTCCTTTGAGCTAGTTGAGAATCTGGAGCATTACATTTGTTGGTTTGATTAAACTTTCAAAATGGCCAGAAAAAGAGAACTTTCATGTGAAACTCGACAGTCTATTCTTGTTCTTAGAAATGAAGGCTATTACATGTGAGAAAGTGCCAAGAAACTGAAGATTTTCTACAACGGTGTGTGCTACTCCCTTCAGAGGACAGCACAAACAGGCTCTAACCAGAGTAGAAAAAGAAGTGGGAGGCCCTGCTGCACAACTGAGCAATAAGACAAGTACATTAGAGTCTCTAGTTTGAGAAATCAACGCCTCACAGGTCCTCAACTAGCAGCTTCATTAAATATTACCCGCAAAATGCCAGTGTCAACATCTACAGTGAAGAGGCGACTCAGGGATGCTGGCCTTCAGGGCAGAGTGGCCAAGAAAAAGCCATATCTGAGACTGGCTAATAAAAGGAAAAGATTAATATGGGCAAAAGAACACAGACATTGGACAGAGGAAGATTGGAAAAAAGTGTTATGGACAGACGAATCAAAGTTGGAGGTGTTTGGATCACACAGAAGAACATTTGTGAGACGCAAAACAACTGAAAAGATGCTGGAAGAGTGCCTGACACCTCCACCATGCTTGACAGATGGCAATGTGATGGTCTGGGGTTGCTTTGGTGCTGGTAAAGTGGGAGATTTGTACAAGGTAAAAGGGATTTTGAATAAGGAAGGCTATCACTCCATTTTGCAACGCCATGCCATACCCTGTGGACAGCGCTTGATTGGAGCCAATTTCATTCTACAACAGGACTGTGATGATTCCGCTTAAATATGGCTATAACTCAAAGCTGTATTTTGATCTCTGGGTAGCATATCTCTCTCTTAGTTCCATTTACTCATAATGTGCGCAGCTATAATCCTAGATGTATGTTGTCAGTAGGGCAACCTTGTAACAATAGGGCTTTGTATCCATCCCAGAATAGCTCTATTGAATTCCTACCTAGGCCTGGGTGATCAAATAAACATGCATTGTTCAGCCTGGGCTGTTAGATCAGACATGGTTGATAACATTGTATCATTTCCTATCTCCTTACAAAGGATCTGGACTTGAGTGCATTAATCAATCAGACTTGCCGTCGCCGGTGACCTCATTCTGGGTGGTGTAATCAAGGGTCTAAAAGATGAGGTAAGAGGTCAGTGGGAGGAGATTGGGCTGAGACTACCACTGAGAGGATACTATGATGAGACTACAAGAGACTATTACTGAGAGACTGTGATGAGAGCATGCAGGCTGGAATATGCTGATGTTGCTGCCTCCACTGGTTAGCCCCACATGCCATGTGTGAGGGTTGGATTATAGAGCCACATCAAGGAGATGTGTGGTAAAGTAATTATTTCACTTTTATTCCCTTTTATTTTATTGCACTGTATATTGTAACTAGTAACTGTTAATGCTTGTATATATCTACATATCTGTTCTGAACTGCATGTGTTAGATGTTAATACCGACCCATTTAGGGGTTAATAAATATATAAAATTTAGAAAGCTTGTCTTGTATTTATCTTGTGGACCCAGCACTCACTGGCGGTGAGTGTGGTTTTATGAAAGAAGACTCAGGTGTGGGCCAATGCGGTGTTAGCGCACTGAGGATCTTTCACAAGGACAATAACCCAAAGCACACCTCCAAATTATGCAAGAACTATTTAGGGAAGAAGCAGGCAGCTGGTATTCTATCTGTAATGGAGTGGCCAGCGCAGTCACCAGATCTCAACCCCATTGAGCTGTTGTGGGAGCAGCTTGACCGTATGGTATGCAAAAAGTGCCCATCAAGCCAATCCAGCTTGTGGGAGGGGCTTCTGGAAGCATGGGGTGACATTTCTCCAGATTACCTGAGCAAATTAACAGCTAGAATACCAAAGGACTGCAATGCTGTAATTGCTGCAAATGGAGCATTCTTTGACGAAAGCAAAGTTTGAAGGAGAAAATTATTATTTCAAATAAAAATCATTATTTCTAACCTTGTCAATGTCTTCACTATATTTATTGCAACTCATTTGATAAATAAAAGTGTGAGTTTTCATGGAAAACACAAAACTGTTTGGGTGACCCCAAACTTTTGAACGGTAGTGTAGTTGTAGAGGTATAGTTGTTGTACAGGTGTAGTTTCTAAAATGGGGTCACTTTTGAGGGGTTTCCATTGTACCGTTACTTTAGGGGTCTGCAAATGCAACATGGCAACTGAAAACTATTCCAGTAAAATCTGCCCTACAAAAGCCAAATAGCGCTCTTTCCATTCTGAGCCCCACCATGTACCCATACAGTAGATTACAATTACATATGGGGTATTGCCGTGTTCAGGAGCAATTGTTTAACAAACTGTGGGGTGCTTTTTCTCCTTTAACCCCTTGTGAAAATGAAAACTTTGGGGATAAAGTGACGTTTTAGTCATTTTTCATTTACACATCCCAATGTTAATAAAATCTGTGAAACAGCCGTGGGGTCAAAATGCTCACTATACATCTTGATGAATTCTGTCAGAGTTGTAGTTTCCAAAATGGGGTCACTTTTGGAGGGTTTCCATTGTATTGGTACTCTATGGACTCTGCAAATGAGACATGGCACCTGAAAACTATTCCAGGAAAATCTACTTTTCAAATGCTCAGTGTCGCTCCTTCCCTCCACGCGCTGCTGTGTGCACAAACATAAGTTTACACCAACCAGTGGGGTATTTCTGTGCTCTGGAGAAATTGCATAACAAACTATGAGATGTATTTTCTCCTTCAACCCCTTGTTAATGTGTTAATTTTAGCCAATGAATGTATTATTGTAAAATAATGAAATGTCTAAATTTCACCTCCATATTTGTTAGGGTCTTGCCAGATGTAGCAATACCCTACACACTGCAGAGGTCTGGGAGGAAGGACAGAGACAAGTGAGCCCTAATCTCACCCCAGCCACTGTCCCTTCCTATTGCCTCAGTTACCCTAAACGGTAAAAGGACAACCTGAAGACGAGCCCTATACTGGGTAAGTGACACACAGAACAGGACAAGACAAAACAAACGACAAAAGAGAGGTCAGGAAGCCAAGGGGTCGGTAACAAATGAGCAATGCAGTACAAAATCACAATCCAAGAGAATAGTCACAAGGCAAGCCAAAGATCAGAGAAATAGCACAGTAAATAACAAAGAGAGCAGGCAAAGTCAGAGCAATAACCGGCCACTTGCTGAGAAACTGACATCCCGTATATAGAAAGTCTGAGCCCAGCCCCAGACCTGATAGGTACATAGGCTGACAATCACACAGGCCAGGAAGAGATTAACTCTATGCAGTCCAGAGAGAAATCTTCAGAACATGGGTGTGGCCGGAAATCCATTGCATTGTCTAGGACCATGTTCAGACTGAGCAACAAGAAACCTATGCAAGGAATCAAAACAAACATTTTCCCGGATCCTACGGTCAATACGGACAGCCAAAGTCATGGCCTGCTCAAGAGTAGGGGGATCTGGGTGACCAATCCAGAACTCCTTAACACAGTCACATAGGCCTTGTTTAAAGTGGGCCTTTAGAGCTGACTCACACCAACCTGCAGTTACACTGCACTTGCGAAATTCCGAGCAGTACTCCTCAGCAGAGCATTTGCCCTGCCGCATAGTGAGGAGTTGCGATTCTGCAAGTCCAATGTGGTCAGGCTCAGCATATATAGACCCTAGGGAGAAAAAAATATTTTCAAAGTCACTCCACTCCTCAGCCCCAGGAGGGAGTTTAAGGGTCCAAGCTTATGGATCCCCCTGTAGGAGGGATATAACTACTCCCACCATTTGGGCCTGAGATGCGTGTGGGTTAATCCAAAAATACAGGCAACAGGACTCCCGGAAAGTTTCCAATTTTTCATGATCCCCTGAAAAACGATCCTGGAGTAACATCTTAACCCTGAAAGGGGCAGAAACAACTGGAGAAGCTGCAGCAGCATCAGTAAGGGTCTGCACCAGTTTAGCAAGCTCAGCTACCAGGCCTGCCAAACCTTCCAACTTGGCCACAAGGCCCTGAATAGGATCCATACTGATACAATGGGAAGAAATGGCAGAATGTTATGGGCCGGTTATTCTGTTAGGGTCTTGTCAAATGTAGCAATACCCTACACACTGCAGCGGTCTGGGAGGAAGGACAGAGACAAGTGAGCCCTAATCTCACCCCAGCCACTGTCCCTTCCTATTGCCTCAGTTACCCTAAACGGTAAAAGGACAACCTGAAGACGAGCCCTATACTGGGTAAGTGACACACAGAACAGGACAAGACAAAACAAACGACAAAAGAGAGGTCAGGAAGCCAAGGGGTGGGTAACAAACGAGCAATGCAGTACAAAATCACAATCCAAGGGGGGGCGTGGCTAGCCGGAGAAGCGACAAGATGCATATCCCACAGCTCCTGCTGGACCCAGTTGCAATCTAATCCCTACTGCACGAATCCTACACATTTCAGACCGATACTCACCCAGGGGCTCTCTCCCAGGCCCCAGTCAGTCGATATTGGGTGTGTGGACCGGATCTGCGACCACCTCGTTGGCAACTTAGTATCGAGGCCTATCTCTGCCTCTCCTCCTCGCCCGCCATCTTGCCCTCAGTCTTCATCGACAGCGGCACTTAACGCGGGACCGCAGTACCTTACCCCCATCCATCGCCCCTGCTAGCGCTTAGAACCTGCAGGTCGGGACATCTGGTGCGGCGGTGGCATCGGTGGACATCGGCTGCTGCGGGAGATGGAAGGGAGTCGGTTCAGCCGGCGCGGAGGACGCCATCTTGAGGCCTTCATCAGTGGCTTCGGGGCCTACGACGAACGGAGGTGACTATACCTTCTGGGCGGCCTCTTGCACCCTAGACACCTAGGGGGACCTCCGGGTGGGAGATATACTACCTAAGACGCAGGGGGGGGAGCTCGGAGATCCTCCATGGAAAGCGGAGGACTCCTCACTCCTTCCTGCCGATAGTACAGAAAGGCCTCAGCAGCTCTCCTACCCGGTGCGCAGTGTGTACATCCTTGACTCCCCACACGGGTGTATAATAGAAGCCTATTGCCTCTGCTGCTGGTCGGCGAAGGACGGGCCCTGCTCCAACATCTATCCTCCCTCCACCCAGACTGCACTTAGGCCGGGAGCGGGCCTTTATCCCTACTCTAACCCTACGAAAAGTAAAGCAACTACAGGCCTCCGTGTCCACTCTCACTAGGAGACACACAGGTCCTTATAGGCCCCACCTTCTCTACAAAGGCCCAAGGCCTAAGGCAGAAAGGCGACACCGTATAAAAGACCTAGTGGCTTTCCTAACTCTTATATCACCGATCAACACTGGGCCTAGTACTGTAGTCGCTTAGCTATAGTATCAACCAGCTACAGTTTGCATCCTTGTACAAAAATTCTTCAGCAGCATCCTTCCCCTTAAATAATGTCGACTTAACTCTGGGGACTAACTGCACCTTTAACAACTCTCAGCGACTAACAGCCTGTACTGGAATATCTGCCTCCGAAACGCTACCTGCTAGATACTCATAACTGGCATTATGGTGAAAGGTAGGAAATCAGCTAGAAGACCCGATAACAATCTTACTAACTATTTTGACTGGGACCGTAGAGGAGAGGGTGAACCGGGCCCCATGGATCCGGACCGTCTAGAACTCACACCCCCATCGCCCGTATCCGCTGTAACACACACGGCGGCGCTAATACCTGCAGTGGATCTCCCACACTCCATAAATACGCCAGCCCCGCATCTTCCCCCAACTCCTGAAGACATCCGAACAGTGGTACAACGAATCCACAATGTCTCATCCCAACTCACTGAGGAACAAAATCCACCTTTACAATATTCACTGTCTCCAAGTACAAGTCCAATTAAACAAAAACTGCGTATGGAACTAGCAGGAGACCCGGTTCACCCCAAGGATCAACCTTCTCCTGACGCTCTTTCATCGACCTCAGCGACTGACCTTGACAATTTCCAAACTACTAATGGCCCGGCTTCTGAACATACCCTGCGAGACATGCTCTTGGCCCTCCGCAGTTCCCTTCAAACAGACATGTCACAATTACTTCAACCAATTCAATCATCCGTTAAGGCTCTAGATGGACGGGTAACACACATTGAAGCCAAGATGGGTGATCTAGCTACATCACACAACAAAGTCATCGATGCTCACAACGACATAGCGGAAGACGTCGAAAGTCTCAAGGCGAAATTGGCTGATATGGAGGACCGCTCCCGAAGAAACAACATAAAATTTAGAGGCATATCAGAACAAGTCTCGCCATCTGAGTTGCTCCCATACTTGCAGGAATATGTCAAATTTTTACTGCCTGATTCCCCAACGATAGAGATTATAATCGACAGAGTACACAGACTCCCTCGCCCTAGACACCTGGGTGAGAATGTCCCGAGGGACGTACTGGCGAGATTCCACTTTTACCACATAAAAGAAAATTTACTAGAAGCCGCTCGCAAACGGACAACTTGGCCTTCCAAATTTCAAGACATACAACTATACACAGATCTTTCAGCAACGACCCTCCGCCTCAGACGGGAGTTACTTTCGATTACCACAATGCTTCGCCGGAATAAAATTCAATACAGATGGGGATTTCCTGTGAAGCTGATGATTAATAAGGACGGGACCACCTTCACCATTCACGACTTGAATCAGGGTAAGACGTTACTATCGACATGGAAGATACCAATGTCTCTCCCTCAAGATGCTGACAATCCTACTTCCCGTCCACATGCCGGACGAAAATCTCCCATGAGTCACGAATGATATTCCAGGGAGGCTACTACTCTTCATATAGGGTGCATACCCCCCATTGTTTTGACGGTCTACCCGGCTAGTCTTCAAACGAAAACCTCCAAAAAACATACAGTGAACCTGTATCTGTCTCTAAAGAATTCGTTCTTATATTTTGTTTATTAACCTTGCTACTTGTGATACTACTCCCCCCTTCCCCTGCCGACTAAGCTACACTCTTGACATCCTCACTCTACAGTGGCAATATGGTGCTCAAACTAACATCTCTCAATGTTCGAGGCCTAAACAGCCCACAGAAACGTACTTATTTCTGGAAAGAGGCTCTCTCGCTGTCTGCAGACATATTCTGTGCCCAGGAAACCCACCTCTTACAAAAAGACACCTTCAGAATAAAACACCCCTCTTTCCCGGCCATATACCATGCGCATCACCGATCAAAGAAGCGCGGAGTTCTGATCGCCTTTAGGGACTCAATGGCGTTCTCACTGTTGACGCAAAGGGCAGACCCTCAAGGCAGATTCCTCATAATTGTAGGTCGTATCAATAACGCCCTTTACACTATAGTGAACATATATGCTCCACACCGAAGGAGCTTGGCTTTCCTCCGTAGAGTCCGAAGACAAATCCGAGACACCCAACAAGGAGCGTTAATCATCTGTGGAGACTTCAATAATATAGTGGACCCCTCTATGGGCTCGACCAACACTAATAGAGACAATTCCTCCTGCCTAAACCAATTTCAACTCAATAAAAATCTTTACGACGTCTGGCGAGCACAACATGCAGGCGAAAAGGATTACACATACTTCTCAGCAGTCCACAGCTCCTACTCCCGCATTGACATGTTCTGGACAGATTTCCATATCCTTATGAGCGCGAAACAATCCACAATTGAATCGATCACCTGGTCGGATCACGCAGCTATCACTCTTACAATAGAAGAAAAGATCTCACCCTCTGTCACCAGAATATGGAGAAATAATACATACTTCATGAGCCACCCTAAATATCGTCCTATAATAGAAAAAGACCTTCAAGATTACTTTCAGAATAACTCTTCCTCTACAACCAACCCCTATACTCTTTGGAACGCTCATAAAGCATACATCCGTGGTACCCTTATAAAAATTGCACACAGAAATAAAAGAGAACGTCAGGAGGCGGTTCAAGCTGCAATGTTAACACTCCGCACCCTGGAGGCTGCGAACAAAGCTAACCCTAACCCGGTCACTTCTGAACAACTCTATCAGGCCAGACAACAACTACATCTCCTCCTCTTACAAGATTATGAGAAAGCTCTGAAACAATCCAAAGCCCGTTTCTACTCTCAAAGCAACAAAGCTGGCCGACTACTAGCAAAACAATTACGAACCAGAACACCTAAATCAAGGATTTCATACATCAAGCATCCCTCTACCGGAGCACATTTAACGGACCCTAGAGACATAGCCAACTCTTTCAAGGATTACTATGCGAGACTCTATAATCTACAGGACCATACTCCTCTCCCGCCAGATCACTCCTCCTTGGTGTCCAGTTTCTTAAATGACATCACACTACCAAGTCTTACAGACGATCAGCTCTTGGTCCTAAACACACCTATCACTCTTCCAGAGGTGTTGAAACATATAAAGTCCTTGCCTAAGGGTAAATACCCAGGACCAGACGGCTTTTCCAATGAATACCTACAACACTTCCAGCAAACGCTTGTCCCATCTCTTTTGGACTTCCTTAACCATGCCATGCTGGGTGCACCGCTTCCACACGAATCTCTAGCAGCACTAATCGTTACTCTTCCCAAACCTGGCAAAACCGCTGATGCCCCACAAAACTTCAGACCAATTTCGTTACTGAATTCGGACCTTAAGTTGTACGCAAAAATACTGGCCTCTCGACTAGCACCTATCCTCCCAGAACTAGTTAGCATGGATCAAGTGGGCTTTGTGAAGGGTCGGCAAGCTCCAGACAACACTAGACAAATTCTCCATCTGGTGGATTTATTGGAAAGCACGAAGACCCCATCACTCATGGTTGCTTTAGATGCCGAAAAGGCGTTCGACGGGATCAATTGGAACTTCGCCTTTTCCGTCCTGCAAAAATTGAGATTCTCTGGCCCTATTCTTAACGTTATCTCGAATCTCTATACTTCTCCATCGGCTAGGGTATTTACTAATAATACGCTATCAGACAGCTTCAGTATCAGAAATGGAACAAGGCAAGGATGCCCTCTCTCCCCATTGATATTCATTCTCACCATTGAACCCCTAGCCCAGACCCTGAGGCAAAACGGGAAAGTGCGGGGAGTGAAAGTGGCCGATTCCTCTCATCTCATCTCCCTATATGCAGATGACATCATTCTGTCTCTAACTCATCCAGAAACATCTTTACCAGCGGCCTTTGAAACCCTCAAACAATATGGAGCCCTCTCCTTCTACAAAATGAATGAGTCTAAAACACAAATACTTCCCCTAAACATCCCCATGCCACTTCTGGAACTTCTTAGGAAAAACTTTCCGTATGATTGGAGATCGTCAGAGCTGGACTATCTAGGGATCAAGATCACGCCCTCATTTTCACAGGTGTCCAGAGCCAATTACATGCCGCGACTGACTGGTCTGGAGAAGGAATTTCAGGCCTACGCGAAACAACACCTGTCATGGTTAGGTAGAATCTCAGCATTTCAAATGATGCTGCTCCCAAAAGTATTATACTTATTTAGAACCATCCCTGTAGCACCTCCTCTTGTATTCCTCCAAAAGATCAACGCAATATTCAATAAACTGATCTGGAACTCCAAGAAGCCAAGACTTCCGTCCTCTATCCTATACAGGAAGTGGGGAGTAGGAGGATTGGGAGTGCCAAATATCTTTGATTACTATGTGGCCTCTCATCTATCTACCTTGAAGGACTGGTGGCACAATAATGCCCACAAATCCTGGATACATATTGAATCCCACATGATACCACAACACAATCTCAAATCATGGCTCATCTACACACTCTGGACGGAAATGACACCCTCTCTCCCGTCCCCAATTCTGCAACATCTCATGGATAAATGGAGCCATACTCACCAAGCGACAGGCAAGAAGCAGACACTGAATATCACGCGGGCTCCAACTGAATTTCTGGAGCAGGCGATCCTTGACTTGGACCTATCTTGTTGGAGAGCATGCGGTATTACTTCCATCGCGCAAATATGGAGTGGAGACTCGATAATCTCATTTCAGTCTCTTCAATGTACCTTCTCACTACCATCCAAATGCCTTTTTCCTATCTTAGAGTTAAACACTTTCTATCCTCTAACCACAACAAACAAGTGACCTACAATAAAACTCTGCTGGACCTTCTCAAAACTCCAAATCCTGCCACTAAAATTCTCAGCTCAATTTACAACACCATGGGTTCTAAGGACCAATTGATCAAGTCCACTCCTCTGCTCAGCTGGGAAGCTCAACTCCATCGAACATACTAGATCGTGCAATGGCAGAAAGCTTTGGCCTTTACCAAGAAGACTTTTAAGTGCGTGACCCACTATGAAACCACTACCAAAATCCTCCTTCACTGGTACTACACCCCAGAGCGACTCCATCGAATGTACCCACAAGCCTCGAGCTCCTGTTGGAGGGAATGCGGTGAAAATGGATCTTTATTCCACGTACTGTGGACCTGTCCCCATGTGGAACCATATTGGCAAGATGTCTTCAGGTGGATCTCATCCTTGATTGGACTCTCTATTTCTCCGTCTCCAGCCTTAGCTTTACTGTTCCTACAGATTGATTCCTTTCCGACAGCGCTCAGAGTATTGATTGGTCATGCCTTATTATCAGCATCATTAGCTCTTTTACGCAACTAGAACTCATCTACCATTCCGTCCAGGAAGGATCTGGTGACAATGCTAGAGCAGACCTATCAATATGAGAAGATCCTCTCACACGGAGTCTTTGGTGACAGCAATTTCCAAAGGAACTGGCTTCCATGGACATTAGATACCCAAACCTGACCGTTGTACACTGTCCTTACCTACCCCAGCATATTACCTACTTTAGTAGTATCACATTCATGTTATCGTCTTTAATGTTTTTGTCACCCTAGGTTGCCCAATAATCGCACCACTCTCTTCATACAGGTCAAGGGACTCTTCATCGTTAAGCAGTAGAGGACATTTCTATGCATGTTGTTTCTTTGACCATTACATATTCACAGTAACCTATAGTTACTCGATCCGACTACACGTTATTATCTTTTTGATATGTGTTGTTATACATTCTTTATAAAAAATTCAATAAAACTGATTGATATTAAAATCACAATCCAAGAGAATAGTCACAAGGCAAGCCAAAGATCAGAGAAATAGCACAGTAAATAACAAGGGCATAAAGAGAGCAGGCAAAGTCAGAGCAATAACTGGCCACTTGCTGAGAAAGTGACATTCCGTATATAGAAAGTCTGAGCCCAGCCCCAGACCTAATAGGTACACAGGCTGTCAATCACACAGGCCAGGAAGAGATTAACTCTATGCAGTCCAGAGAGAAATGCTCAGAACACGGGTGTGGCCGGAAATCCATTACTTTTTCTAGGACCATGTTCAGACTGAGCAACAAGAAACCTAAGCAAGGAATCAAAACGAACACGCCTCCTTCGCCACAGCGTGCGAGCGGAGGGTGGTGCCGAGACCCAAACAGGCAGAGACGTTACAATATTATTTTAATTCCCATGAAATGCTTAAAGGGTTAACAAACTACCCAAATGTAGTTTTGGATTATTTGAGGAGTGCAGTTTTAAAAATGGGGTAATTTATGGGGGGTTTCTAATACATAGGCCTTTATAATCCCCTTCAGAACTGAAGTGGTCCCTAAAAATTAGTTTGGGAAATTTTTTTGTAAATTTGGAAAATCACTGTTATACTTGTAAGCCTTCTAATGTCCAAAATAAATTAAAGGACAATTAAAAGATAATGCCAATATAAAGTAGAGATATGGTAGATAATATTTATTAATGTATTTGGGTGGCATGTCTGAAAAGCAGAGCATTTCATATTTTGAAAATTGCGATTTTCTCCAAATTTCCATCACATTTTCTATTCCTATTTGTATACAGTGGAGAAAAAAAGTATTTAGTCAGCCACCAATTGTGCAAGTTCTCCCACTTAAAAAGATGAGAGAGTCCTGTAATTGACATCATAGGTAGACCTCAACTATGAGAGACAAAATGAGAAAACAAATCCAGAAAATCACATTGTCTGATTTTTAAAGAATTTATTTGCAAATTATGGTGGAAAATAAGTATTTGGTCAATAACAAAAGTTCATCTCAATACTTTGTTATACATCCTTTGTTGGCAATGACAGAGGTCAAACGTTTTCTGTAAGTCTTCACAAGGTTGGCACACACTGTTGCTGGTATATAGGCCCATTCCTCCATGCAGATCTCCTCTAGAGCAGTGATGTTTTGGGGCTGTCGCTGGGTAATACGGACTTTCAACGTCCTCCAAAGGTTTTCTATGCTTCTGGAACATCCAAATGCTCTCTAGCAAACTTCAGACGAGCCCAGATATGTACTGGCTTAAGCAGGGGGACACACGTCTGGCACTGCAGGATCTGAGTCCCTGGCAGTGTAGTGTGTTACTGACGGTATCGTTCGTTACGTTTGTCCCAGCTTTCTGCAGGTCATTCACTAGGTCCCCCCATGTGGTTCTGGGATTTTTGCTCACCGTTCTTGTGATCATTTTGAGTCCACGGGGTGAGATCTTGCGTGGAGCCCCTGATCGAGGGAGATTATCAGTGGTCTTGCATGTCTTCCATTTTCTAATTATTGCTTCCATAGTTGATTTCTTCACACCAAGCTACTTGCCTATTGCAGATTCAGTCTTCCCAGCCTGGTGCAGGCCTACAATTTTGTTTCTAGTGTCCTTCCACAGCTCTTTGGTCTTCACCATAGTGGAGTTTGGAGTGTGACTGTTTGAGGTTGTGGACAGGTGTCTTTTATACTGATAACAATTTCAAACAGGTGCCATTACTACAGGTAATGAGTGGAGGACAGAGGAGCCTCTTAAAGAAGAAGTTACAGGTCTGTGAGAGCCAGAAATCTTGCTTGTTTGTAGGTGACCAAATACTTATTTTCCACCATAATTTGCAAATAAATTCTTAAAAAATCAGACAATGTGATTTTCTAGATATGTTTTCTCATTTTGTCTCTCATAGTTGAGGTCTACCTATGATGTCAATTACAGGCCTCTCTCATCTTTTTAAGTGGGAGAACTTGCACAATTGGTGTTGACTAAATACTTTTTCTCCTCACTGTAAATAAATACAAAAATATTGATTAATGTTTACCACTAACATGAAGTACAATGTGTCACGAAAAAAAAAACAATCTGAAAATCACTTAAGTCTAAGTTAAAGTGTCTCAAAATTATTGCCATAAAAAGTGACATATGTCAGTTTTGAAAAATGAGGCCTGGCCCTTAAGATATGTTTAGGCTGTGTCAACAAGGGGTAAAAAAAAAAAAAAAATCATAGTGGAACCGCCCCACTATCAGCGCTTCAGCTCCTCTATGATTCTTCCCTTTAGCTATTTGAAATTAGAGCTAAAGGTGCTACTTTGGGGCTAAGTTCAAAAGAAAAAATAATGAAAATTTAATGATGGTTATTGAAATCAATAGCGGCTGTTGGCTTTTCATTAACTGGCCCGTTTGAACTTAGCATCAAAGAAGTAGCTTTTTCGCTAAACTGAAATGGCCAGTTCATAGCGGAGCTGTAGCGCTCTTAGTAGCACCCATCCAGCTTTGATTTATCTCTGTACTGTGACTTTAAGAAAGTGGACGGCCGCTAATGAAGTCAATAGCGGCCATCTGTTTTTCATCAATTGGCCCATTCGAATTTAGTGACTTAGCTAGTGCTTTGGCGCTAAATTCAAATGTCCAAAACATAACGGGACAGCGCCACTATTAGCTGCTCCCTTCTCTCTATGATTGATCACTGCATTTTGGAAGTGTTCGCACAGTACAAGGAAAGTACATAATACATTGGTGCTTAGTGGTCTTACAAGAAGAAAATAAACACTCGGGGCCATATGGCTATTAGCAACGCAGCCTGCTATGGATCGACCGTTTGAATGTAGCACCATAGATCAAGCTTTGGCTCTAATTTCTAATGATCCAATGAATGAAAACTGAAGACCTCTAGTGAAATCAATAATGGCCATATGACCTTTATTGATTGACCTATTTAAATGTAGCGCCAAAGCAGGAATTTTGTCACTAAATTCAAATGGCCAAAAGATCGATTCATAGCGGAGCGGAGCCAATGTTAGATGCACCAGCCTTGATATGGTTCCTGACAATTATATCACAGTATATGGATAATACACTAAATTATTAGTGGTCAGTGTTTTAAGATAATAATAAATTAATAATAATAATGTACGAGTTGCGCCACTAAATGTGGAACAGCTCAGCTATGAATTGGCATTTGGCCATTTGAACTTAGCGCCAAATTTCCTGCTCTGGCACTAATTTTAAATTATCCAATCAATGAAAAGCAGACAGTCGCTAGTTAAATCAATTGCGGCCATAGGCTCGTCGTTGACTGACCCATTTGAATGTTAGCTGCTATCACTGTCACAGCACAGGACTGAATTCTAGGGTGTCCAGCACTGCCAAAACACCTGCTTTGGCGCTAAATTCAAATGGGCCAATCAATAAAATGCCCACAGACACCATTGATTTCACTATTGACCGCCGGCTTTTCATTGATTGGTCCATTTGAAAATAACGTCAAAGCAGGAGCTTTGGTACTAGATTCAAAGGGATGATTCATAGTAGACTGCGCCTCTCATAGCGGACAGCTTCGCTGTTTTTATTTAGTTTATATTTAAACCATTGATCACTGTCAAAGCACAGGGCTGAATCCTAGGGTGTATGGCGCTGCTAATATCCGCAGCAGACCCCTTAGGATATTACTTCCACTGTGTCACCAACTGTGCCCTGAAGAGGGGCCAGAGAGGGGCGCTAACATATATGTATATGTTTTTCAATGTTATACGGCAAGAGCTCTTTTCTCACCATTTTACCAGTAAACATGATGTGGGGGGGCCCTTGTGGAATATTTGTGGGGATATATATTTATATAGATATATATCTACAGTGGCTTGCAAAAGTATTCATACCCCTTGAACATTTTCACATTTTGTCAAGTTACAACCACAAACTTAAATGTATTTTATTGAGATTTTAAGTGATAGACCAACACAAAGTAGCAGATAATTGTGAAGTGGAAGGAAAGTGATACATGGTTTTCAAAATTTTAATCAAATAAAAATCTGAAAAGTGGGACGCGCAAAAGTATTCAGCCCCTGGTACTCTGATACCCCTAAATAAAATCCAGTGCAATCAATTGCCTTCAGAAGTCACTTATTAGTTAATAGAGACCAGCTGTGTGTAATTTAGTCTCAGTATAAATACAACTGTTCTGTGAAGGCATCAGAGGTTTGTTAGAGAACACTAGTGAACAAACAGCATCATGAAGACCAAGCAACTCACCAGACAGGTCAGAGATAACGTTGTGAAGAAGTTTAAAGCAGGATTAGGTTATAAAAACATATCCCAAGCTTTCAGCATTCCAAGGAGCACTTTTCAATCCATCATCCAAAAATGGAAAAAGTATTCTACAACTGCAAACCTACCAAGACATGGCCGTCCACCTAAACTAACAGATCGAGCAATTAGAGCACTGGTCAGAGAAGCAGCCAAGAGGCCCATGGTCACTCTGGAGGAGCTGCAGAAATCCACAGCTCAGGTGGGAGAATCTGTCCACAGGACAACTAGTCGTGCATTCCACAAATCTGGCCTTTATGGCAAGAAAAAAACCATTGTTGAAAGAAAGACATAAGAACTGCCGTATAGGGGAAAGCAAACATGTGGAAGAAGATGCCTGGTCATCTGAGATCAAAGTTGAACTTTTTGGCCTAAATGCAAAGCGCTATGTGTGGCGGGAAAGTAACACTGCTCATCATGCTGAACACACCATCCCCACTGTGAAACGTGGTGGTGGCAGCATCATGCTGGGGGGAAGCTTTTCTTCAACAGGGACAGGGAAGCTGGTCAGAGTTGATGGGAAGATGGAAGGAGCTAAATACAGGGCAATCCTGGAAGAAAACCTGTTGGAGGCTGCAAAAGACTTGAGACTGCGAAGGAGATTCACCTTCCAGCAAGACAATGACCCTAAACACATTAGCACACCCAGTCTGGGCTATTACAAAAACACCCAGTCTGGGCATGCGCAATAAATCTCTCTATCCCTCACTCTCACAGCGCAGCTACAGCGGGATCGTGGGCTGCACATACGCAACAGCAACTTTAAAACGCTGAATGTGTCTTGCAGCGTTCTCTCCTGTTATTTTGGCCAGAATTTATCCCCTGTAATTTTAACGATCTGTAAGCGCTTTGTGATTATTCTATGTATGTCTATTGTAGCACATTTGTTTTCTAATATAATTTTATGCGTATTGCTTGCTGAAGAATGTGCCCCTCCCCTTATCCCCCAAAACACATTGTGGTTTTTTTGAGCAATTAATAAAGACTTTTTATTGGAAAGCACGGATCTTCACCTCTACTTTTTTGGAGTCCTTACTCCATTTTTTGCATTTGATCAGAATCCATATTGGTCACATACTTGTACCTTGTGACTGTGTGTGTTTTAGAGCTTGATCATATATCATTTTATACTAATTTGGACTTCAATACGGTGATAATTAGAGTGGCTTGCGCTCACAATGAGTAAGGCTATTATTTACATTTGTGCTACACATTACAAACTATTAGATATAAAGTGGCGAACCCCTTTAATAAACCATTGTCATTTGATTGTTTCATCTAAATCATACCCCATTTACATATAAGCTTCCCTGGGTGTATATGCCCCTATATGCCGCTTTTTTACTTCTCCTTCTCCTCTTAGTGTGTGCTTCTGTTCAAGCTTGATGGTGACTTAATATCCCCCTTTTTGTGCCAGACCAACACCATCACTTGCACCCCTGAATACATTACAAATACTGCGCATGGTCCATTACTGTCTATTGCTCCTCTTTTTTTTGATTCTCACCTTATTTTGGCATTTCTACATATTTAGTACACATATACCTTATGTGACTGGGAGGTCCTGACACGCCCACTTGTGACCTAACCGGAAAGTGCAGGACATAGCCACAGCGGGCAGAAGCACCGGCCAACGGCATCACATGCTGCACATGCTCCTATGCTTGCTGGAAACTGGCTATGCGTGCTTCCCCGCTGTGACTATTCCTTTTTTGGTGAGCACACATTTAAACAGCTCTCTTCCATTGTATAGGGTGGGGGCTGCTGTTCCTCTTGCAGGTGTAAGATGGTGAAACAGCCCTCATGATGTGAATGTACATGTTTCTGTAAATAAGTTTATTTATTTTTTTTTTGTTTATATAAACTGACATTTTGCTGTTTGACCACAAGAGGCCCCTGTTGCCTAAGAAATGGGAAAAGACTGTATTTCCCTGGAGTAGTGACGTGGACACCCTGTTCTGCAGAAGTGGAGCTACAAGGAGGAGGAGAGTGTGTGTAGCAGCCATCTTGAGAGGGTGCTTTGAGCTCTAGAAGGAGTAGTAATGGAGTGGGATCCACGTGTAAGAGCATCCCTAAGGGACCAGAGTTATAGCCAAGAGGAGCTGAAATCGGAGACTGTTCCACACTCACTGATAAAAGGTAACAAGCAGCTGGTTAGTTGCAGCCTGCAGATAGGTAAAAGCTTGTAGTATATTGGAGGTGCACATTAGAGGGCACCGCGATGTACAACACCAGGGCCTCAGCTTCCTGGCTGAGTGTATGTAAATATCTGGGAGTGTTCTTTTTCGATAAAGGGGTGTTACTAAATTAAGTGAAATCTTGTTTTTACTAAATTGATTTGGAGTCGCTTCCTTTGTTCTTGACTTCGCTGTATCCTGGGGAGTCCACCCCGGTACACGGCTTACAGCAGCACCTGTTACAGCAAGTGCTCTTTGGCCTTAAATATAGATGCGCTAATGAGTCCCGGTACCCCCCCCTCATGAAATACGTATAAAGATAGGGCACTTTAGGGTCAATTTGTTGTAGGGCAAGCTTGGGTACAGCCCTTGTAAGGGCAGGAGCAATTTATGGGTGTTCAAAGGCCTGATAAATAAAGACCTTACAGGGTCAGTTCAGTGACTGGTGACTCCCATCTATGTTGTAGATTACCCTGTTGGTGCCGCACCCGCTCCCGTCCTTTATACTGGCAGCAAACGCACTCTTGAAGACCCTACAGGGAGCAACAAGACATGTGGTAAGACCGTTCTATGTAATAGGGGACTTGCTTTATGTGGCCTCCAGCTTGGTCCATTACTGTGTGAAATTTCTTGTCAGCTTATTCTGTTGTCCTGCAGTGGCTTTTGGTTTCCACATACTCTTTTTATGTTCAATGTTTCACCATTTTATTATTATATTAGAATAAGAGTTATGTTTTAAGTCCTTTTTTTCTGCTGTATCTTATATTGTCCTTTGAAGCCTTCTTTGAGGGTTTTTACCCTAGGTAACTAGCTATATCTTCAGCTGTACTACATTCTGCTGGTTTTTGTACTGATGGATCTAAAGAAGTCTAATACCATGTCATGCACATGACCCTTAAAGAGGACCTTTCATCACTCCGACAAGTCCAGCTCTTTACATCAATCAATATTGAACCCAAGCAATCAGTGATGTTTTGGGAACTGATATGATATTTAGATTCTGTACTGTCAGGAAGGCAGTGTCAAGTCGCAGCAGGCAAGGAGTATGATTCTGAGCTCTGACATGGGATGTCTCTGAATCAAGCCCCCCATCTGACACTGCTCTTCTGACATAACAGTGTCTAAATAGCACATCAGAACACCAAAACTAACTTTGCTTGTGCAGACTAGAGAAAAAAAATGTAATCTGTGTTCTATTCCGTAGAGCGGCGCCTAACAGTTGCTAAGAATTTGAATTGGTGGAGGTCGTAAAAAGTCCTATTAAAATATATTGCTTTTGTTCTGCCATTCACAATAAATTATAAGTTAGTATTTTACCTGTTCCTTTACAGAGGCCAGAATAGCTGAAGTTGTTTCTGTCTCAGAACCCTCACGATTTGAAAGGTTCATTTCTGGGCTGGATGAACTAGTCTTGTCTGAACATGATGGTTGAGCTGGAACGGGCATAGTTTCTAACCTAACAAATGAAGAGAAGAAAACACAAGGATGAACATACTGTAACCTAAACATTATCTACAATTTAAAGTGGTTGTATATACTGTACATTTCCATTGTACTTTCTGAACCAGTGGCGTAACTAGGAATGGCTGGGCCCCAAGGTGAACAGTTCACATGCCCCCCCCCCCGAACCGCTGCCCCAGACCGCCCCCTCCAACCCCCCCCCAAAAAAACGCATTCCTGCACACACTATTATGTGCCATAGTGGCCCCTGCACACAGTATTATGCCGCATAGTGGTCCCTGCACACAGTATTATGCCGCATAGTGGTCCCTGCACACAGTATTATGCAGCATAGTGGCCCCTGCACACAGTATTATGCCACATAGTAGCCCCTGCACACAGTATTATGCCCCATAGTGACCCCTGCACACAGTATTATGCCCATTAGTGGCCCCTGCACACAGTATTATTCCCCATAGTGGCCCCTGCACACAGTATTATTCCCCATAGTGGCCCCTGCACACAGTATTATGCCCCATGGTGGCCCCTGCACACAGTATTATGCCTCATAGTGGCCCCTGCACACAGTATTATGTCCCATTGTGAACCACCCATGAACAATTATTATACTCTGGAATCTTTTCAGACCCCAGAGTATAATGATCGGAGACCCAGGAGAGGATAGAAACATAAAAAACAATGTTACTTACCTGTTCCTCTCTCCGGTCCACTCCCTGCTACTTTGGCCTTCTTCAATGTTGGACCATGCCGGCGTCACGTGATGCGTGCCGGCGTCGCGACGCAAAATGACGCCAACTGACGTCTGGGACGTCACCAAAGAGGCCCAAAGCCTGGAGAAGCGTAGGAAAGGTAATTACATTGTTTTTTATGTTCCCTCACCTCCCCTGGGAATCCGATTATTATATTCCTGGGTCTGAAAAGACCCCGGAGTATAATGATGGCAGTGATTGTGGTGTTCGGCCTGCGGCCTTACCTACCGATCCTCTCTACTGCGCACAGCCACCTCCGCAGAATCGGAAGCGCAGGCGGCCGTGAGCAGGAGCGGGGAACGGTAAGCATATAGGGCCCTTTACATGCTGGGGTTACTCCAACAGGTAACGGCCTATTTAAAAAAAAAAAAAAAGCATCGGGGGCCCACGGGGCCTCGTAATGTCCCAGGCCCTGTGGCAGCCTCTACTGCTGCTACCCCGGTAGTTAAGCCCCTGTTCTGAACCCATCCATGGGACAGGCCATCAATATTAGATATATGCCAGGGTCTGACACCGGCTACAGAAAAAGGAAAGCTCCTAGTAATGTTTAAGTACCGGGAGCAGCGCTGCTCACTCATCGTACGAACTGTAGCGGCAGCTTTAGGCACTACAGTCTATGAAGAGATCTTGAAGTCTATGGGACAGTGCTGCAATACCTAAAGCCACCGCTACAATTTGTACAGTAAGTGAACTGTGCTAATCCCAGTATGTAAACAATAATGGGAACCGCACTGTCCCACTGCAGATGATTTAACACTAGAAGTCCCAGAAAGGGGTCATTTAACATTTCTACCTTTGGAACCGAGAGACGGGTCGAATGACCTGAAGGATTTAAGCAAACAACCTATAATCACCGTCTTTTGTTCTTAAGTAATTAAGGCCATTACTGTCACACCACAGGAGGTTGTTGTTTTCCACTGAGTTTAGCCATTTAGTTTCTAGTTAGTTCTATTCAGTTTATTGTAGTTGATAATATAAAGACTATACATATTGTATTTAGTTTAGTTTTATTTGAGCAAAAAAGCAATGAAGCAATGAATCATTTTTTATATATTTTAAATAGAATTACAAATTTTAGAGCAAGGTACAGCTGTGAGTAATGACCAGAAGCATTTGTCTAAGGCCTCAAGCACAGTAGCGAAAAAAAATCGCGCAAAAATCGCATCGCAATGCGATGCGATTTTTTTCTGCGATTTGCCAATGTATTTCAATGGCACCAAGCACACCTGCGATTTTTTTTTGTGCGATTTTTTTCATAGGTGCGATTTTCCAGCGATTTTTTTTTTTTTGTTCGATTTTATTCGTGCGAAAAAATCCCAGAGGAGTGATCTATATGACCAATGGGACAGATCACAAAAATATCGCAGGTAGCTGCGATTTTTTTTGCAATTTTTTTTTCTGCACCCATTGACTTGAATCTAAATATACAAAAATGTAAATATACAAAAGAACAACTGTTATTTGTTTCCATGCTTTTTATTTTTGTTATGAAAATAATAAAAAAAATACAAGGAATAAAACAATTCCACACATATTTACAATAGGCTGCTGTGGGGGGCTGCGTGTGTGTGTGTGTGAGTGGCATGTCCTTCTTGTGTGACTAGCATTTCAGCACTCACTCAGTAGCTGCGATTTTTTTGCAATTTTTTTTTTTCTGCACCCATTGACTTGAATCTAAATATACAAAAATGTAAATATACAAAAGAACAACTGTTATTTGTTTCCATGCTTTTTATTTTTGTTATGAAAATAATAAAAAAAATACAAGGAATAAAACAATTCCACACATATTTACAATAGGCTGCTGTGGGGGGCTGCGTGTGTGTGTGTGAGTGGCATGTCCTTCTTGTGTGACTAGCATTTCAGCACTCACTCAGCAGTCTGTCTGCACTGTCGGAACATACCTGGCACTGCCTGGGTATGTCCCTGGTACATTTGCCACACGTGTATTTGTAGCAGTCAACACATCTCTCAGTGGCACAATTGTTCGTGCATCGATGGTTGACCTGACACTTCGCCCTTTTGCCAGGGCTGGGTGTGGAAGGTTGTTGCCGAAGGAGTTTCTCCTTGCGTGCCTTCTTTTCAGTCACATGAGAGCCACCTAACTCTTTTGCAAGCTCAACCAGGAAGTCCATCCGTCTCTCCTGCACCCCAGTGCATGCCTGATAAAGAACATGAGCATTCAGTGCTTCCATTTCAATCATGTTGTAGAACATGGCGACTGGCTATCTCCGTGTTCCTGCACGCATGCTGTACTCCCGCACCATTTGGTCCATTACATCCACACCGCACTTTGTGTGGTTGTATTGTGTGACCGTGTTTGGCTTCCTTTTGTTGGTATCCTCAGTCTCAACCACGCTGTGCATGCTGCTGAGAATGTAGACGGCCTTCTTTCGTTTGAGTGCATACACTGTCAGTGTGGCACCAGTGGTTGAAAACACCTGAGTGGTGAATTCAGTGCGGTCCATCTGTCTAGCGGATTGAGGAATTTCCCGGCGACTCTTGTTGACTGTGCCGAGGATAGTGGTTTTCCGGCTAAGCAGTCGTTGTGCAAGTGACAATGATGTAAAGAAATTGTCCGTGGTTACAGTTCTGCCCTTGTCCATGAATGGTTCCATCAGCCTCATCACTACAGTTTCGGACAGTCTCTCCCCGCTCGGACGACTGGGGTCCTTGCCAAGATATGGGAGGACATTACAGATGTACTTTGATTTCAAGTCGCAAGCCACCCAAAACTTGATGCCAAACTTGTCTGGTTTTGTTGCAATGTATTGCAGAAAACAGCAGCGAGTCTTTGACGGGAAAAGCTGTTCATCAATAGTGATGTGTCGACCAGGGTTGTAGGATGCGATGCAGTTGGTGACAAACGATCTCCACACATCGGAGATTGCAGCAAACTTATCGGTCTCCACTCGCTCACTGCGTGTGAACATGTCATCAAAGCGTAGGTGTTGCATGATGTCTTGGAAGCGGTTTCGGTCATAGTTGCAATGATCCTTGGGTTTGCCAGGTTTGCTGACCAGCTGTCACGTAGTGATGGAACCTTGGTCACCCCCGCAAGATAATGACTGAAATAAATGCCATTAGTTCCGGGAGACCCATGAACCAATCCACCTGCTCCGTGTGACGTGCATGTTGAGTAGTCCATTCTTGAATGCTACGAAGCATGTCAAGAGTGATAAAACAGAGGAAGCTCTGAAGGCGACTCCGGACACTTCGTCTGGCCTTAGCACTTGGCTCTCCATCTGTAGGGTACGGTTCTATTGGGGTGAAATGGAGACGTTTCCCCACTTCTACTTCACGCCACACTGTGCCATCTTTTGCAGTCTCTGTCGGCTCACTCGCCAACCGAGCTCTCTTTTTTGGTAGAGGAGGAGTCTCCTCATCTGCAAGATAAATAATTTCAAATGAACATTTTGTTTTGGTTCTAAATAAAAAAGATAATCAGGAAATAAAAATCGGTAATTTGAAAAATCTAACCTGAAGACCGCTCAGAGTCCGAATCCAGTTGAAGGACTATGTCTTCTCCATCTGAGTCAGAAGGGTTGGTGTTGCTCAGGATCAGTTCCAATGCCTGTTGAATGGTGTGCCTTCTCTTGTGAACAAAATAGGTGAAGCAGTCACCCACATCCCCCACAGCACAAAAGGCTGCATGCAAATTTGCTAAGGTGTTAGCAACCTTATGCATATTCCCAGCACAACAATGCAGCTGGGGGATGGGCAGACACACTCAGGAGCAGCTTACATTCTTTTGTTTACACTCTCTTACAAGACCTAAGATGGATGGACACAATTGCCCCCTGCAGATTCCTCACACAATGGCCACATTTACAAATGAAAGGATGCTAATTGGAGCCATCAGAGTTGTCTGTTTGGACTAAGGGTCATTTGACCCTCTTTCAGGACTTCAAGGGGGAGCTCGAAATTTCTGGGACTTCTAGTGCTAAGTGGGACACAAGTGTTGGACCCTTGAAGATATAATATTCATGGTTTATCCTAAGGAGAGGCCATCAATATTAGAAAGTCAGTAACTTCTTTAATATATTTTTGTATAACACAGTTTCATCATTGAAAATACAATAGAGATGTGTACATTTGGGATTTAAAGTTTACTTATGTGGTGTTGAAACATAAGAATTTGATGCCAATTTTGGGCATGGAATCCGTCAAGATTCAGAAAAATTGAGATTCAACTGGAGAAATAAGCATCCTGCTGATATAGCCACAGGGTCCGCGGCTCAAAATTCCCATTAATCTGGGCCTAATCAATGGCAGAAAGCTGATGCTCTACATCAGCATTTTGCCAAGGGGAACAAGCGGCCGGAAAATGAAGAGGAATTCCTCCACATTTAATAGTAATAATAAGAATTATATTTGCATAACATCTTATGTAGCAGTTTACAAATCAGAGGTTTACATGAAGAGACAATATTAGACATTACAATGTAACAAAATAATTAACATAAAAAAAATTGAAGTGAAGGCCCTGCTCGCAAGAGCTTACAATTTAAAAGAAAATAGGTGTGAGGGAAGAAGGATTGTTTGGTCCAATGATCCAACCATCTTTTATTAACCCCTTAATGACCTTGGACGTACTATTACGTCTTGGGCGCTAGGTACTTCATGCACCAGGGCGTAATACTACTTCCGAAGCCGGCTGCCCGCTCACTATCTGGGCGGGCGGCATCGGAACCAGGTGTTAGCTGTAACTGACAGCTAACACCCTGCTCCATAACCTCCGGTCGGAACTGAGTTCCGATCAGAGGTTTTAAACCCTTGGATGCCCGCGGCATCCTAGGGGTTCCGTCATCTTGCCATCCCCCCCAGCACCCCCTGCGGAGAGATCAGGGGGTGCCGATATCTATAATCTACAGCCCGGGGTCTGCCCAGTGACCCCAGGCTGCCTGGAGACCCCACTACCTGGTTGATCCTGCTGAGACCTCCGGAAGTCAGCGCTATGTGTCTCCATAGCGATGACTTCCTGTATAGACTGTAAGACACTTACAAAATATGCCAGAAACAGTGAACAAAAAGTCATATCTACCCCAAAACAGTACCATTAAAAAGCACAGATTGTCCCACAAAAAAATAAGCCCTAAACCAACTCTAAAAACTGCAAAATAAAAATGTTACGCATCTCAGAAGATGGTGATGCAAAAAAAAATATTGATTTATGTCCCCAAATGGGTTTTTGTTCTGCAAAATTAGTATTGCATAAAAAAACAATATAAATGAAGTATCACTGTAATCGTACTGACCCGCAGAATACAGGTAACATGTTACTAACACTCTACGCTGCATGGCGAAAAGTTTAAAAGGTAAAACGCAGTGCCAGAATTGATGGGGTTTTTTTTTTAATCCACCAAGAAAGAGTTAATAAAATTTATTTAATAAGTTGTAGGCACCTAAAAATGATGTCATTACAAAATACATCTCATACCGCAAACAACAAGCCCTCACCAGAAAAATAAAGAAAATATAGCTTGTACAATGTGAAGACAAAAACCCCCAAAATCGCCAAATCATTAGAACATAAGTGGCTGCGGCAGGAAGGGAATGTATAAGCTCTGAGAGCGTATATCAGAGTACACCCCAGATTTAGACCTTACAAGGGATAATAAACCAGAAGTGCCCCCAGAGTGACCCCTCCAATAATAGGAGCTACTGGGGAAATAGTAGGGAATTTAGTGTACCCAATGTACTCCACACAGCTTACATATTCACTTTTCCCCATCCGCTGTGCAGTCACGTCTGAGATACTAATGCTTACTACACCCCTTGATAAATTCTTTGAGGGGTGCACTTTTCAAAATGGGGTCATTCCCTAGGGGATTCCACTTTACTGGTACTTTAGAGGCTCTGCAAACATGACATGGCATCCAGATCCCAAACATCTGAATCTGCACTCCAAAAGCCACATAGCGCTCCTTCCCTTCTCTGCCCTGCTGTGTGCCCAAACTGCAGTTTATACCCACATGTATGACACTGGTGTACCCAGGATAATGTACTTAATGTCATATGTGGGTATAAAATGCTGTTTGGGCACTGCCGGGCACAGAAGGGAAGGAGCGCTATTTGGTTTTTGGGCACCATGACACTTTTGCAGAGCTGAAATGCCAGTAAAGAGGAATCCCCTGACATATCACCGCATTTTGGAAACTACACCCCTGAAGGAATTTATCCAGGGGTACAGTGAGCATTTTTAACCCCCAAGTGTTGCTATAATTTATTATCCATAAATGAATACGCAGCTGATTGTGAAAGGTGAAAATGACAATTTTTCCAGGAATACATCATTTCAGTGCGTAATATGTTGTGCCCGGCTTGTATCAGAGATGAACGCTCCAAAAGCTATTGTGCCCGGGATCCCCGCTCAACAGTTTTTGGAGTGTGTGTCTGTGCAGACATAAGCTGGGCACAACATATTGGGCACTGAAATGGCGTATCTATGGAAAAATTTCATTTTTAACTTTTCATTATCAGCTGTGCATTCATTTCTGGAAATTAAAAGAATGCAACACTTAAGGGTTAATAATGCTCGCTACCCCACTTGATAAATCCTTTGAAGGGTATAGTTTTCAAAATGGGGTGACATGTCTGCGGATTCCACTTTACTGGCAATTCAGGGGCTCTGCAAAAGTGGCATGGTGTCCAAAAAGCAAACTGTGCTCCAAAAACCAAAATAACGCTCCTTCCCTTCTGTGCCTGGCTGTGCCCAAACAGTAGTTAATACCCATATGGCATTTATAAGTACATTATCCTGTGTACACCAGTGTCATACATGTGGGTATAAACTGCCATTTGGGCAAACAGCAGGGCGCAGATGTGAAGAGTGTTATGTGCTTTTGGAGCGCATATTTAGATTGTTGTTTTTTGGACGCCATGTCACTGTCATGTCATTTGCAGAGACCCTACAATTGCCCCTACAAAATGGGGGTCACTTCTTGGGGAATTCCAATTTACTGGTACCTCTAGGGCTCTGCAAATACAACATGGCGTCCAGAAAGTCCCTCTAAATCTATACTCCAAAAGCACAGTGCTCCTTCCCTTCTGAGCTCTGCTGTGTGCCCAAGCAGCAATTTACACCCACATATTTAATTTTTTTGTCCCCAGGATAGCCCACTTAATAGTTTTAGGAGTGCATGTCTCTGATGCCACAAAGTGGCCGCAACGTATTAGGCACTGAAAATTAAAAACTTTAATTTTCACTTTGTACATTAATTTTTGGGAAGCATTTTTAGGCTCAAAATGATAATACCCCTTGATACATTCCTTGAATGGTGTAGTTTCTAAAATGGGGTCACTTTTGAGAGGTTTCCATTATATTGGTACTTTAGGGGCTCTGCAAATGCAACATAGCACCTGAAAACTATTCCAGCAACATCTGCCCTCCAAAAGCCAAATAGCACTCTTTCCATTCTGAGCCCCACCATGTTCCCATACAGCAGATTACAACCACATATGGGGCATTTCTGTGTTCAGAAGAAATTGTGTAACAAACTTTGGGGTGCTTTTTCTTCCTTAACCACTTGCAAAAATTAAAAATATGTCGCTAAATGGACGGTTTATTGGAAAAAAAAAGTAATTTTTCATTTTTACGTCCCAAAGTCAATAAAATCTGTGAAACAGCTGTGAGATCAAAATGCTCACTATACACCTAGATAAATTCTATGAGGGGTGTAGTTTCCAAAATGGGGTCACTTTTTGGGAGTTTCCATTGTATTGGTACTTTAGGGACTCTGCAAATGCGACATGGCACCCGAAAACTATTCCAGCAAAATCTGCCCTCCAAAAGCTAAATAGCGCTCTTTCCATTTTGAGCCCTGCCATGTACCCATGCAGCACATTACAACCACATATGGGGCATTTCTGTGTTCAGGAGAAATTGTGTAACGAACTTTGGGGAGCATTTTCTCCTTTCTCCTCTTGTGAAAATGAAAAATTTGGGACTAAATTGACGGTTTATTGGAAAAAAAATTAATTTTTCATTTTAATGTCCCAATGTTAATAAAATCTGTGAAACAGCTGTAGCGTCAAAATGCTCACTATACCACTTGATTTTTTCTGAGAGGGGTGTAGTTTCCGAAATGGGGTCACTTTTAGGGGGTTTCCACTGTCTTGGTACTTTGGGGGCTCTGCAAATGCGACATGGCACCTGAAAACTATTCCAGCAAAATCTGACCTCCAAAAGCCAAATAGCGCCATGTAGCCATACAGCAGATTACAACCACATATGGGGTATTGCAATGTTCAGGAGCAATTTTTTTTCTCCTTTAACCCCTTGTGAAAATGAAAACTTTGGGGATAAAGTTACATTTTAGTAATTTTTCATTTATACATCCCAGTGTTAGTAAAATCTGTGAAACGGCTGTGAGTTCAAAATGGTCACTATACCCCTTGATGAATTCTGTGAGGGTTGTAGTTTCCAAAATGGGGTAACTTTTTAGTGGTTTCCTTTGTATTGGTACTCTAGGGGCCCTGCAAATGAGACATGGCACCTGAAAACTATTCCAGCAAAATCTGCTTTTCAGATGCCAAGTGTCGCTCCTTCCCTTCTGTGCGCTGCAATTCGCCCAAACATGAGTTTACACCCACATGTTGGGTATTTCTGTGCTCGGGAGAAATTGCATAACAAACTGTGAGATGCATTTTCTCCTTTAACCCTTGTAGGCTATTACCGGCGATTTGTGCCTAAATTTGCCAGTATGGCGGCACCTTTGTCAGACCTCACTAAGGGGAAAAACTGTGATTGTTCGCTGGTCACCAGAGGCAGAAAGGGCCTTTCAAGATCTAAAAATAGCCCTCTGCAGACAGCTGATCCTAATAGCCCCAGATTTCTCAAAGGACTTTATAGTCCAAACAGATGCCTCAGAGATTGGCTTAGGCGCTGTCATGTCACAGGAGGTTAATGGGGAAGAACATCCTGTTATGTATCTAAGCCAAAAGCTAACCCCTGCCGTGAGGAATTATTCTATTGTCGAAAGGGAGTGTCTGGCTGTAAAATGGGCTCTAGACTCCATGAGGTATTACCTGCTGGGAAGAAAATTCAGACTGGTCTCAGATCATGCTCCCTTAAAATGGATGAGTAGAAATAAGGCCAATAACGCGAGGGTGACACGCTGGTTCTTGGCTCTACGGGACTCCGACTTTGTAGTTTAGCATAGACCAGGAAAGGCCCGCATGAATGCAGATGCCTTGTCAAGGGTTCACTGTCTCTTCTTTGAAAGTGCCCAACCCACCGGAGGATATGTAGAAAGTCAGAAGGTAAAATAGTGGATGGCAGATACCTTCCACTAAGGTGGCTGGTATCTGTGAGATAACTGGCTGGAGTCTGGGTCCGGGTTTTGGAAGTTGTTGCAGACCCGAGCCTATACTCCAGTCCAGGTCTTGCTGGGTGCAGCTAAAACTGCCCAAAAGGAAGGGGTGTGGTGGTCTCTTCTGTGTGAAGCTCTGAAACTGAAACACACACTGCCCTATGTGGAGGACAGACGCTGAACCTATCCTGTTGCATTGGTGAGCTCTGTTGACCCGTTTGTACCTGAGAATAAGGACGGTTTGTTTTCCTGATTTTGTTCATTTATGCTGAAGCAAGCTGTTTTTGAGTTGAACTGTTGGCAATAAAACTGCACGTGTGAACTGTTACACTGTCTCCATGCGCCTATCTTACATGGAAACAAGCCACTCTGAAGGTCCCGCGTTTACAAGGGGTTAAAATCATATAAATTTGGTATCCTCGGAAACATACCAAAACATAGAATACCGGTGACACGTCATTTTGGCTGCAGAGTGAACGCAACAAAAAAAAACCAAGCCCGTAAGTTGTATAAATGCACTTTGCATTCTGCAAATGCATTCTGAATTTTTTCCAGCTCCCCAGTAAATTGTACAGAATAATAAATGGCAGCATTATGAAGAGAAATTTATCCCAGAAACATTAAGCCCTCATATGGCTCTGAGAATGAAAAAATAAAAAAGTTATGGGGTTTGTAATGGGGGGGGGGGGGGGGGAGTCAAAAACAAAAAACAAATATCGAAAAATTCCCCTGGCAGGAAGGGGTTAAGAATGGCAAAGCCCCTGGGCCAGATGGCTTTTCATCTCTATATTATACAAAATATAAATCCATCCTTGCTCCAAACCTTTTACAAATGTTTAACCACATCCTATAGGGTGGTACATTTCCCCAGGACATGCTGAGCGCATCCATAAATGTCATCCCTAAACTAGAAAAATATAACACCACCCCTTCTAACTTTAGGTCCATATCCCTTCTAAGCTTAGACATTAAGATCTTCTCCTGTATCCTGGCATCTCAGTTGAACAGTTTGCTGCCAAACCTAGTGCAATCCAATGAAGTAGGGTTTATACCAGGCAGACAGGCTTCAAATAAGCTTTGTGACATTATTCACTGGGCCAATCATCACCACAAGTCCATTTCATTATTGGCCTTAGGTATAGAAAAAGCTTTTGATAGCTTAGCGTGGAGCTACTTTGCCCAGGTGCTTAGGTTCATGGGTACAACTGGTCAATTTCAACAGGTCCCCCAAGCACCTTATTGTGAACCTGTTACCTACTCAAAGCTCCCAAAGGACCCTCCGATGCCTATCAGGATTTGTCATGGCACTCAACAGGGTTGCCCCTTATCTTCAGCTTTATTTGCCCTCGAGATAGAACCACTGGCAATGGCCATCCGCTCTCACCCCTATATAGCAGGTGTGCAAATAATCTCTTTGCAAATGATATGTTGCTTACTATCATGAAACCCCAATTACACTCCTGAATCAATACTGTCGCATTTCACACAACTCTATGGCCTTAGGCTTAAAACCTCTAAATCAGAAATCTTACATTGTAATGTCTCCCAAGATACCCAAAAGTTGATGGCTTTAAATTTTGTTTTTCAAACTCAGGATAAGTACCTGCCCTACGTAAGTGTAAACCTTTGCTGCCCTCTAGATATCCATTTCAAATAGAATTATATTATGCATACAGGAGCGCAGGAGGTCTCAGTCCGTGATCTCCATAAATATTATATAGCAGCTAGGCTTTCGCAAATATGCGCTATCTATAATGAAATGGACTACCCAGTTGCCCCGACTTCACTACAAGCCCTTCCATGGACCTCATAATTAACCTCTCACCCAATCCCAGCAACTGCCAAGGTGACTAGCTACATACTGCAGCTATGCCAGAGAGTCTGTTTTACAACCCCAATTCCAATAAAGTTGGGACGTTGTGTAACATAAATAAAAACAGAATACGATCTGCAAATCTTTTTCAACCTATATTCAATTGAATACACTACATATATAAGATATTTAATGTTCAAACGGATAAATTTTATTTGTTTTTTGCAAATATTCACTCATTTTGAATTTGATGCCTGCAACACCTTACAAAAAAGCTGGGACAGGGGCACGTTTACCACTGTAATAAATCACCTTTCCTTTTAACACTCAATAAGCGTTTGGGAACTGAGGACAATAATTGTTGAAGCTTTGTAGGTGGAGTTCTTTCCCATACTTGCTTGATGGACAATTTCAGTTGCTCAACAGTCCAGGGTCACCGTTGTTGTATTTTGTGCTTCCTAATGCACCACACATTTTCAATGGGAGACAGGTCTGGACTGCAGGCAGGCCATTCTAGTACCCACTCTCTTACTACGAAGCCACGCTGTTGTAACACATTCAGAATGTGGCTTGGCATTATCTTGCTAAAATAAGCAGGGACGTTCCTGAAAAAGATGTCGCTTGGATGACAGCATATGCTGCTCCAAAACCTGTATGTACCTTTCAGCATTCATGGTGGCTTCACAGATGTACAAGTTACCCATGCCAAGGGCACTAGCACACCCCCATACCATCAGAGATGCTGGCTTTTGAACTTTGAGCTGATAATAATCCATACTGTCCTTTTACTCTTTGGTCTGGAGGACACAATGTCTGTGATTTCCAAAAACAATTTGAAATGTGGACTGGTCATATCACAGGACACTTTTCCACTTTGTGTCAGTCCATCACAGATGAGCTCAGGCCCAGAGAAGCCAGAAGCGTTTCTGGGTGGTGTTGATATATGGCTTTTGCTTTGAATGGTAGAGTTTTAACTTTCACTTGTAGATATAGTGACGAACTGTGTTCACTGACAATGGTTTTCTGAAGTGTTCCTGAGCCCATGTGCTAATATCCGTTACAGAATGATGTCAGTTTTTAAAGCAGTGTCGTCTGAGGGATCAAAAGTCATGGGCATTCAATGTTGGTTTTCGGCCTTGCCTGTTACTTAGAGATTTGTCCAGATTCTCTGAATCTTTTGATACTATGGACTGTAGATGATGAAATCCCTAAATTCCTTGCAATGGTACATTGAGAAACGCTGTTCATAAACTGTTGGACTATTTGCTCACGCAGTTGTTCACAAAGTGGAGAACCTCATCCCATCCTTGCTTGTGAACGACTGAGCCTTTCGTGAATGCTCCCTTTATACCCATACATGACACTCACCTGTTTCCAATTAACCTGTTCACCTCTGGAATACTCCAAATAGGTGTTTTATGAGCACTCCTCATCTTTCCCAGTCTTTAGTTGACCCTGTCCCAGCTTTTTTGGAACGTGTTGCAGGCATCAAATTCAAAATGAGTGAATATTTGCAAAAAAGCAAAGTTTATCCGTTTGAACATTAAATATCTTGTCTTTGTAGTGTATTCAATTGAATGTAGGTTGAAAAGGATTTGCAGATCATCTTATTCTGTTTTTACTTATGTTTTACACAACGTCCCAACTTCACTGTGGTTGTAGATTGCAGTTACAAGGCCCAAACTCACCACAACTCCATCTTCTCAATAATCCCCTTTTTCCTCCTGGCTCATCCCCTGAGGTGTTCACATGGTAGAGGCATGCTAGGTTCAGACTCCTTAATGAATTTCTCTGATAGGCGGGTCTTCACCAAGTAATATGTGCTCCGTGGCGCCTGGAGACGCACCGCTTTCTCCGGCATCTCAAACAGTGTTACTCCAAGATCTCAAGTTATTGTGCAAGATCTTGGCGGCCAGCTATTACATGGGGCCACCTGTGTTGTGGCTCTCATGCTGGCCACATAGACAACATACATCCCCTTGTTTTGAATGGGGAGATCAGGTTGTACAGCAGACTAACATCGTGCATCACGGCAGACTTTACCTCTATTTCACAATTGCTATGGAGGATAAAGTAAAGCAGGCAGATTGCAGTGGTGAAATAATTATATAGAGCATATGCTTCTCAACACTGAATGTAATATGGACTGTCCCTGCTAATAGCAACTATCCCTACGTACGTTTTGCCAGGTATAGTTTCCGGCTTCTTTTGGAGGTGGGTTCCCTTGGAATCAGGGACCTCTTTTTAGGCCAAGAATTATTGATGGATCAAGTCACCAATCGGTGGTGGGGGCAAGCTCTTTATATGCAGAATATCTATAGTCTCACTAGAACGTGTATATACAGTGCTGGCCAAAAGTATTGGCACCCCTGCAATTCTGTCAAATAATACTCAATTTCTTCCAGAAAATGATTGCAATCACAAATGCTTTGGTAATATTATCTTCATTTAATTTTTCGTCAATGGAAAACCACAAAAAGAATTGTGAAAAAGCCAAATTGGATATAATTCCATACCAAACATAAAAAAGGGGGTGGACAAAAGTATTGGCACCCTTTGAAAAATCAGGTGATGCTTCTCTAATTTGTGTAATTAACAGCACCTGTTACTTACCTGTGGCACATAACAGGTGGTGGCAATAACTAAATCACACTTGCAGCCAGTTGAAATGGATTAAAGTTGACTCAACCTCTGTCCTGTGTCCTTGTGTGTACCACATTGAGCATGGAGAAAAGAAAGAAGACCAAAGAACTGTCTGAGGACTTGAGAAGCAAAATTGTGAGGAAGCATGAGCAATCTCAAGGCTACAAGTCCATCTCCAAAGACCTGAATGTTCCTGTGTCTACCGTGTGCAGTGTCATCAAGAAGTTTAAAGCCCATGGCACTGTGGCTAACCTCCCTAGATGTGGACGGAAAAGAAAAATTGACGAGAGATTTCAACGAAAGATTGTGCAGATGGTGGCTAAAGAACCTCGACTAACATCCAAACAAGTTCTAGCTGCCCTGCAGTCCGAGGGTACAACAGTGTCAACCCGTACTATCCGTCGGCGTCTGAATGAAAAGGGACTCTATGGTAGGATACCCAGGAAGACCCCACTTCTGACCCAGAGACATAAAAAAGCCAGGCTGGAGTTTGCCAAAACTTACCTGAGAAAGCCAAAAACTTTTTGGAAGAATGTTCTCTGGTCAGATGAGACAAAAGTAGAGCTTTTTGCGAAAAGGCATCAACATAGAGTTTACAGGAAAAAAAAAGAGGCCTTCAAAGAAAAGAACACAGTCCCTACAGTCAAACATGGCAGAGGTTCCCTGATGTTTTGGGGTTGCTTTGCTGCCTCTGGCACTGGACTGCTTGACCGTGTGCATGGCATTATAAAGTCTGAAGACTACCAACAAATTTTGCAGCATAATGTAGGTCCCAGTGTGAGAAAGCTGGGTCTCCCTCAGAGGTCATGGGTCTTCCAGCAGGACAATGACCCAAAACACATTTCAAAAAGCACTAGAAAATGGTTTGAGAGAAAGCACTGGACACTTCTAAAGTGGCCAGCAATGAGTCCAGACCTGAATCCCATAGAACACCTGTGGAGAGATCTCAAAATGGCAGTTTGGAGAAGGCATCCTTCAAATCTCAGGGACCTGGAGAAATTGGCCAAAGAAGAATGGTCTAAAATTCCAGCAGAGCATTGTAAGAAACTCATTGATGGTTACCGGAAGCGGTTGTTCGCAGTTATTTTGTCTAAAGGTTGTGCTACCAAGTATTAGGCTGAGGGTGCCAATACTTTTGTCCGGCCCATTTTTGGAGTTTTGTGTAAAATGATCAATGATTTGACTTTTTTTTCATTCTCTTTTGTGTTTTTTCATTGCAAGCCAAATAAATGAAGATATTATTACCAAAGCATTTGTGATTGCAATCATTTTCTGGAAGAAATTGAGTATTATCTGACAGAATTGCAGGGGTGCCAATACGTTTGGCCAGCACTGTATCTATATATTAAACTACACAGGTAGTTAGTACATTGTAAATAAAACAGAAGGGTATGTTCAAAGCCAAAATAGACCAGGCATCCTATATTCAGTGTACTAAGATTTCAGGACTTTCAGAGGACTTTCATCCTACCATGGTTAATGCTGCTCTACAGCCTGAGACATAATCCACCACTATTTTCCTGCACTTTCAAACGTCCTACACAGCAGTTGCAATAACCTTTCTAAGCCTGTTAAATGGCTGCAGGACACTGTTTTGGGGTCCTGGATTATCCAGCTCACCATTCTACATTTTAGACCATGACCGCTAACTTGCCATATGACCTGTGACCTCCCAGCACTATCATATAGGTTCTCTGCCAACTAATCTGTCCACTGTTTCATCTCACCATTCATTACCCTCCTTGTGTAGAGATGCGGCATCCCCATGTCCTGACCGCCCTTCTGATCTGCCTCTTGGATGTGGGAGAAGCAGGTAACATCCAGCCTGAAAGATTTGGGTAACTGTGAACTAGCAGGCCCTTGCTTCCTACACCTGGATCACCCTCCCTGTTGCATCAACAGCATATTGGATTATATCACTCACAGTTGCTTCCTGCTGGTGTACTTAGGTGCATTGAAGAGACTTTACAGTTAAGTACATTTCATCTTCTGTCTACTCTCCTGCAGCACAAGGGTGAATCCAGTGTATATCAAAAAAATTAGAACACTATAATGTAACTTTTATTTCTAAATACAATTGAAATAGCATAAAAACACTGTATACCATATAATCTTAAAATGAGCATTTATTCTAATGAGTGGGTCAGTGAAGGTTAAAAAGTTCCTTATTATACACACTGCTACCATCTGATCAGATCCCTAGTCTCAGAGGCCATATTTACATTTTCCAACTGGGGAATAGTGATTCATTGTGATCATCCCCATGTAGGTATAGTAGAGGGTTAAAAGCTCTACTTGAGACTTAGTTAAAAGAGCTGAGAAGATAACCACTACATACAATATAGCTGTACACATAGTTACAATTATACCAGCCACAACTGATACAGTATTGCAGAAGGTGTTTAGTTTTATGTATCATAGCTCTTCAGAGGTATATTGATTGTGCATGGTTGGAGTATTGCTCAACAAAACCCCGATTCTAATATATGGCCGTGGAGCCCAGAGGTTAGCTCCAGCTAAATAAACATTGGAAGTCCGCCCCCTCACATGAAGTTAACAGACAGCGACCAAACCCGTCGTAACATGTCACCAATGACCTGCTGGGACATGTGTCCTCCATACAGCATATGAAGCGAGGATAGTTATGATGCAGTAAGTGTTTCGGGTTACCAGGCAACTACAAATGTGGCTCAGAAGCAAGTCAGGTAAGTATATTATAAAGGAAATGCCAGCCAATGACCAATTCATCACTATATAAATATGATAGAGAGACCCCCAATAGTTAATCCACTTGCATATTGCTCATCTCTTCTTTTGTCTAAAAGAGCTGGTGAGTCCTACTTGCCTATTAACTTTAACACAACATGCTGGGTGTCTATTTATTCCTTAAGGCTAAGGCCCTACACCTTAAACACATTGGTGTTTTTTGTTTTTTTTTGCTTTTTTTTTTTCTGTAGTGTTTATCATTGAGTTTTTGCTGTGTTTTCCTGTTACCTAAGTTTTTCTATCCTTATTAAATCTATAGGGAAAATTCTGCCCAACTCCAAGTAACCAAAAATGGCCAAGCTGCTGTGTTCACCAACTCTAAAGCTGGTAGCACTCATTTCCTATCGAATGAACCAGTTGGACTACCAGACCCTCCCCAATCTGTTAACCCCTTCAAACAAAATCATGTACATGTACGTGATTGGGTGTGAAGGGTTGTATGGAGAGAGCTCAGGAGCTGAGCTCTCTCCATACACGGGGGGTGTCGGCTGTAGAGTACAGCCAGCACCCGCCGCTAACAGCTGCGATCGGTGCCAACACCGCACATCTAAAGTGCGCAGCCGCCACAGGAGCTGCCATCTGTCACAGATTGCCGCCCTCCTGAACATGATCGGAGGGCGGTGATCAGTTATTACAGCCGGGAGTCTATTGAAGGCTCCCAGGCTTGTCATTACATTAGATCTATTACACGCTGCCAGAGGCATCGTGTAATAAGGGAATGAATATAGTGTGAGCGATCAGACCCCCTACGGTTCAAGGTCCCTAAGGGGTCTGATCATAAAAGTAAAAGACGAAAAAAATAATTTTTTAAAGTATAAAAAAAACCAAAATATAAAAAGTTCAAATCACCCCCCTTTCCCTAGATCACATATAAAAATAAACAAAAGTAAACAAACACTTTAGGTGTTCCCGCGCTCTAAAATATCCGAAATATTAAAATATTTCTCCCATACGGTGAACGGTGTAGTGGGGAAAAAAATAAAAAATTTTTTCAACTTTTTACCTCCTATAAAAAAATGGAATAAAAAGTGATCAAACCATCAGACCTTCCCCAAAATGGTATCACTAAAAATGCCATCTTGTCCCGCATAAAAAACACCTTACACCTTAGCTTCATACACAAATATAAAAAAGTTACAGGTGTCACAATATGGTGACACAAATTTTTTTGTATTTTGAAATGTTTTTAATTTTTTAAAATGTATCAAAACATTACAAATACTATATAAATTTGGTATCGCTGCGATCGTACTGACACGCAGAATACAGGTAACTAGTCATTTTTACCATATAGTGAATGCCTTAAAAATTAAACCCAAAAGAAATTGGCGTAAATACGTTTTTTTCCAATTCCATCTCATTCTGAATTTTTTTCCAGCTTCCCAGTACATTGTACAGGATATTGAGCGATGCCATTACAAAGTACAATTTTTCCCGCAAACCATAAGCCATTATATGACTCTGTGAACTGAAAAATGAAAAAGTTATGGTTCTTGGAATGGGGTAAGGGAAAATGGAAATGCAAAAAGCAAAACTGGCTGTGGTATGAATGGGTCAATGGTGGGATGTTTAAGATCTCACCCTATTACTGGCCTACTGATCTTCCCCTTGCAATGGGATAGGATAAGTGACCAAACTTCCAGTCCAACAGTCACCTGACACTTACCACTAATATGTTCATATAATGTGGCAGGACTGAACTCACCAAGAGAATCCAAACAGACAATATATTTTTGCAGGAAACACTAGCATGCTGATGCGCTCTGCACTTTTAGGACCCCATCGATAATCCACAGACTCGCTGCCATGTACAAAACCAAATTCCGTGAAGAAGCCATAATTCTTAATACCTATGTTCAATATACTATATTAGAGAAACATACTAAACCTAATAGCAAGTTCCTATATGTCTCATCAAATGAAGCATACAGTACAGACCAAAAGTTTGGACACACCTTCTCATTCCAAGAGTTTTCTATATTTTCATGACTATAAAAATTGTAGATTCACACTGAAGGCATCAAAACTATGAATTAACACATGTGGAATTATATACTTAACAAAAAAGTGTGAAACAACTGAAAATATGTCTTATATTCTAGGTTCTTCAAAGTAGCCACCTTTTGCTTTGATTACTGCTTTGCACACTCTTGGCATTCTCTTGATGAGCTTCAAGAGGTAGTCACCTGAAATGGTCTTCCAACAGTCTTGAAGGAGTTCCCAGAGATGCTTAGCACTTGTTGGCCCTTTTGCCTTCACTCTGCGGTCCAGCTCACCCCAAACCATCTCGATTGGGTTCAGGTCTGGTGACTGTGGAGGCCAGGTCATCTGGCGTAGCACCCCATCACTCTCCTTCTTGGTCAAATAGCCCTTACACAGTCTGGAGGTGTGTTTGGGGTCATTGTCCTGTTGAAAAATAAATGATGGTCCAACTAAACGCAAACCGGATGGAATAGCATGCCGGTGCAAGATGCTGTGGTAACCATGCTGGTTCAGTATTCCTTCAATTTTGAATAAATCCCCAACAGTGTCACCAGCAAAGCACCCCCACACCTCCTCCTCCATGCTTCACGGTGGGAACAGATTTCCACAGGTCTAATGTCCATTCCTTGTGTCCTTTAGCCCAAACAAGTCTCTTCTGCTTGTTGCCTGTCCTTAGCAGTGGTTTCCTAGCAGCTATTTTACCATGAAGGCCTGCTGCACACAGTCTCCTCTTAACAGTTGTTGTAGAGATGTGTCTGCTGCTAGAACTCTGTGTGGCATTGACCTGGTCTCTAATCTGAGCAGCTGTTAACTTGCGATTTCTGAGGCTGGTGACTCGGATGAACTTATCCTCCGCAGCAGAGGTGACTCTTAGTCTTCCGTTCCTGGGGCGGTCCTCATGTGAGCCAGTTTCTTTGTAGCACTTGTTGGTTTTGGCTACTGCACTTGGGGACACTTTCAAAGTTTTCCCAATTTTTCGGACTGATTGACCTTCATTTCTTAAAGTAATGATGGCCACTCGTTTTTCTTTACTTAGCTGCTTTTTTCTTGCCATAATACAAATTCTAACACTCCATTCAGTAGGACTATCAGCTGTGTATCCACCTGACTTCGGAACAACACAACTGATGGTCCCAACACCATTTATAAGGCAAGAAATCCCACTAATTAAACCTGACAGGGCACACCTGTGAAGTGAAAACCATTTCTGGTGACTACATGTTGAAGCTCATCAAGAAAATGCCAAGAGTGTGCAAAGCAGTAATCAAAGCAAAAGGTGGCTACTTTGAAGAACCTAGAATATAAGACATATTTTCAGTTGTTTCACACTTTTTTGTTAAGTATTTAATTCCACATGTGTTAATTCATAGTTTTGATGCCTTCAGTGTGAATCTACAATCTTTATAGTCATGAAAATACAGAAAACTCTTGGAATGAGAAGGTGTGTCCAAACTTTTGGTCTGTACTGTACATTACTCTGTTTGCACGCCTCTGAAGACCTCTTACTGCTACCTATACCAATTCCTGTTGAAAAAAAAAAACAGGATTTCAAAGCCACACTCTCCCCATGTCTAGACCAATGCCACTACCTATGACCACAGTGCATGAGCACTCATGGTCATCATCATACAGCAGTTCTCTTTGTGACCCTTGGCATTTCAAATGATACGACTGAGACGGAATACCAAGCACAGCCATTATACAATGTATGACTCTGTCTGGTAACTAATGGAGGGTTGGCACCAGGAACTGAAGCCCTGCTCCCCTTCACTTGAAAAGATGTAGAGCTGCTTAAGGCCTTATACTTGATATATGGCTTCCAGCAGCCAAAACAGCAGAATGACATGGGGGATGAAATTAATGAATAAGAGATCTAAATTAAATAAATATTTAACCCCTTAAGGACCCAGCCCAAAAGTGCCTTAAGGCCCAGGCCTTGTTTTTCAAAACTGACATGTGACACTTTATATGGCAATAACTTTGAGACCTCTTAACTTACACAAGTAATTTTGAGAATGTTTTTTCGTGACACATTGTACTTCATGATAGTGGTAAACATTAATGAATATTTGTATTTATTTATAAAAAAAATAGGAAATTTGAAGGAAATTTTGAAGAAAAAAAAACTTTCAAAATGTGAAATGCTCTGCTTTTCAGACAGCCATACCACCAAAATACATTAATACATATTATCTACCATATATCAGATATATATCAGCATCATCTTTTAATCGTCCTGTAATTTATTTTGGATGTTAGAAGGCTTACAAGTGTAACAGCGATTTTGCAGATTTACAAGAAAATTTCCCAAACTAATTTTTTAGGGACCACTTCAGAACTGAAGAGGATTATAAAGGTCTGTATATTAGAAACCCCCATAAATCACCCCATTTTCAAAACTGCACCCCTCAAATAATTCAAAATAGCATCTGGGAAGTTTGTTAACCCTTTAAGCATTTCACGGGAATTAAAACAATATGGCGGTGAAATTTAGACATTTAATTTTTTGCCACTAACTCCTTATTTTAGCCCTAAAATTAACACATTCACAAAGGGTTAAAGGAGAAAATACATCTCAGTTTGTTATGCAATTTCTCCCGAGCACGGAAATACCCAACATGTGGGTGTAAACTGGGCAAATGGCAGCACACGGAAGGGAAGGAGCGACACCTGGCATCTGAAAAGCAGATTTTGCTGGAATAGTTCTCAGGTGCCACGTCTCATTTGCATAGCCCCTAGAGTACCAATACAAAGACCCCCAAAAAGTTACCCCATTTTGGAAACTACAACCCTCACAGAATTCATTAAGGGGTATAGTGACCATTTTGACCTCACAACCGTTTCACAGATTTTACTAACATTGGGAAGTATAAATGAAAAATTACTAATGTCACTTTATCCCCAAAGTTTTCATTTTCACAAGGGGTTGAAGGAGAAAAAGCACCCCACAGTTTGCAAAACAATTGCTCCTGAACACGGCAATAACCCATATATGGTCGTAATCTGCTGTATGGGTACATGGCGGGGCTCAGAATGGAAAGAGCGCTATTTGGCTTTTGGAGGGAAGATTTTGCTGGAATAATTTCCAGGTACCATGTCGCATTTGCAGAGACCCTAAAGTACCAATACAGTGGAACCCCCAAAAAGTTACCCCATTTTGGAAACTACACCCCTCACAGAACATATCAAGTGGTATAGTGAGCATTTTGACGCTACAGCTGTTTCACAGATTTTATTAACATTGAGACATTAAAATGAAAAATTACATTTTTTCCAATAAACCGTCAATTTAGCCTCAAATTTTTCATTTTCACAAGAGGACAAAGGAGAAAAAGCACCCCAAAGTTCGTTATACAATTTCTCCTGAACACAGAAATGCCCCATATGTGGTTGTAATCTGCTGATTGCGTACATGGCAGGGCTCAAAATGGAGAAAGCGCTATTTAGCTTTTGGAGGGCAGATTTTGCTGGAATAGTTATCGGGTGCCATGTCGCATTTGCAGACCCCCTAAAGTACCAATACAATGGAAACTCCCAAAAAGTGACCCCATTTTGGAAACTACACCCCTCATAGAATTTATCTAGGTGTATAGTGAGCATTTTGACCTCACAGCTGTTTCATAGATTTTATTGACTTTGGGACGTAAAAATGAAAATTACTTCTTTTTTTTTTCCAATAAACCGTCCATTTAGCAACATATTTTTAATTTTTGCAAGTGGATAAGGAAGAAAAAGCACCCCAAAGTTTGTTACCAATATAATAGAAACCTCTCAAAAGTGACCCCATTTTAGAAACTACACCATTCAAGGAATGTATCAAGGGGTATTATCATTTTGAGCCTAAAAATGCTTCCCAAAAATTAATGTACAAAGTGAAAATTAAAGTTTTTAAAGAAATATCCAATTTCAGTGCCTAATACGTTGTGGCCACTTTGTGGCATCAGACATGCACTCCTAAAACTATTAAGTGGGCTATCCCGGGGACAAAAAAATTAAATATGTGGGTGTAAACTGCTGCTTGGGCACACACAGTGCTCCTTCCCTTCTGAGCCCTGCTGTTTGTTTTTAGTTTTTGGAGTATAGATTTAGAGGGACTTTCTGGATGCCATGTTGTTTTTGCAGAGCACTGGAGGTGCCAGTAAATTGGAATTCCCCAAGAAGTGACCCTCATTTTATAGGGCAGTTTTAGGGTCTATGCAAATGTGACATGGCGTCCCAAAACCAACAATCTAAATATGCGCTCCAAAAGCACATAGCGCTCCTTCACATCTGCGCCCTGCTGTTTGCCCAAATGGCAGTTTATGCCCATATGTATGACACTGGTGTACACAGGATAACATACTTAACAATGCCATATGTGGGTATTAACTACTGTTTGGGCACAGCCGGGGACAAAAGGGAAGGAGCGCTATTTTGGTTTTTGGAGCACAGTTTGCTTTTTGGACACCATGCCACTTTTGCAGAGCCCCTGAATTGCCAGTAAAGTGGAATCCGCAGACATGTCACCCCATTTTGGAAACTACACCCTTCAAGGGATTTATCAAGTGGGGTAGTGATCATTATTAACCCTTAAGTGTTGCATTCTTCTAATTTCTAGAAATGAATGCGCAGCAGATAATGCAGAGTTAAAAATGAAATTTTTCCCTAGATACGCCATTTCAGTACCCAATATGTTGTGCCCAGCTTATGTCTGCACAGACACACACTCCAAAAACTGTTGAACAGGTATCTCGCACACAACAGCTTTTGGAGCGTTCATGATACAAGCCGGGCACAACATATTACGCACTGAAATGATGTATTCCTGGAAAAATTGTCATTTTCACCATCAGCTGCGTATTCATTTATGGATAATAAATTATAGCAACACTTGGGGGTTAAAAATGCTCACTGTACACATGGATAAATTCCTTCAGGGGTGTAGTTTCCAAAATGGGGTGACATGAAGGGGATTCCACTTTACTGGCATTTCAGCTCTGCAAAAGCGTCATGGTGTCCAAAAACCAAACCGTCCAAGTCGCTTGCCAGTGCTCTTATAATCTGCTCCTCCCGGGGGAAGACTGTCAGCTGCAATGGTTCGCCCTTGGAGTAGGCTGGGACTCTTCCATATTGCTGATTTGATTGACCCATTGACTTTGGAGCTTAGACCTTTGACTATTTTACTTCTAACTTGCACTTACCCGCTTCTGAATGGTATCATTACCAACAGATAGCCCACCTTGTTTGGACCTCAATGGGTTTCTGTCCCTACTGCTTTTGAAAGACTGCCACAGTGGCACTTCCCCTATGGGCCTGATCTTTGATATTTATAGGCTCCTATCATCTCCAGAGGGTCGGTCTCCCCTTGCTCACAAATACATGGTTAAGTGGACTGAAGCCCTGGGCAAGCAGATCTAACCCAGTCAGTGGCAGAGTATTTGGTCCCGGGCAGCTAAGTTCTATACATGTATAACATTTTGTAAGACCCAGTATAAAATCCACGAGCATTGGTATCACACTCTGGCCCTGCTCCATACCCTTAACCTCAGTATTCCCCCTACTTGCTGATGGTGTCTAACTATGCCAGGTACACTGTTTCATATTTTTTGGGAATGCACCTTAATTTGCCCCTTTTGGGTGGAAGTCAAAGCCCTTACTGATGCCCTTTTTATTCAGGGTGTCTCCTTATCTATCTACTCAATTTGCCCCCTAGACACCTGGGTAAAAAACCTCCAAGCTATTTCTATATCTGCTGCTAAAACACTCATTGCCCTGCAATAGAAGAATGTGCTCCCCTCTACAGGTGTGGCACTGGTGGCTCTCATGAAGGATGTCTGAAGCTTAGAATTTTTGACTGCCACCCTTAACACAGTTGAAGCTTTTCAGGCTATTTGGTCACATTGGGATACTTATTGAGAGGTCTCTGACACCAATCCTTCCACCCTCCCTTCCCCTTCTTCTGATGTCTCCAATATGGCTTGTTTAAATCTACTTGTTGTTTTTTTGGCACGCGTCGTTTCGTTGTATGTTTTGACAGGTTTTTCCTTGTTTGTTCTTTATTGACAAACTTAATAAATTACAGTTAAAAAAATCAAATTATTGAAGAAAAAAATTCAAAATTTTACCTCCATATTTCCCATGAAACACTTAAAGGGTTAACAAACTTCCCAAATGCTGTTTTTAATTATTTGAGGGTGCAGTCTTGAAAATTGGATGATTTATGGAGGGTTTATAAAATATATGCATTTAGAAATGAATTTGTACCTAACAAATAGGTTTGGGAAATTTTCTTGTAAATCTGGAAAATCACTTAGTCCAAAATAAATTCAAGGACAATTAAAAGATACTAATATAAAGCAGAGATATGTTTGAATATTTTTAAAGAATTTCTGTGGTATGAGAAAAGCAGAGCATTCAATTTCACAAATTGCTAATTTTTCCAAGTTTTAACCAAAGGTATATTTTTCATAGATAAATACAAAAAATATTGATCACAGTTTAACCATTAACAAAAAGTACAATGTGTCACGAAAAATCAATCTCAAAATCACTTGGTTAAGTTAACACATCTTGAAGTGTCCTTTAGGCAGGGGCCTCACGGTGCAAAAATGCCGTGTTTTACAGTACCTGCAAAGTGGATGGGATTCTGGCTAATCCTATCCAAACATTGTAGAAAAATATCCACAGCGGAAATGCTGCGATTTCAAAAAAAATCACTGCGTTTTTGAAAATTGCATCATGTCAATTATGTTGGCCGTATAGGTATTATAGGGACACACAGTCTGCAGAGGGAAACTCTAAAAAGCACTATGGAAAAAATCACAATGCATTTCTGCTGCAGTCTTTTCCGCAGCGCTTTTTGGCTGCGGCTCGTTACGTGGGGCCTTATCCTTAAGCAGTTATTGGTCATGTCCTTAAAGGGTTAAAGTCAATGAACCAAAGGTCACATGTAAGACCCTGCACACTGTGGACAATGCACACTTTCACGCTCCAGTGAAAAGTCTCAAATCACTTAGCTACTTGCTATAAAATAGGTTTGTTACTAAATAGGCTGCTCTGCTCAACAAGTTTGGATATTACTGGGATCATTTGGCTCACTCTTCGATGATATAATGCCTACTTCTGGCACCTTTATCTGCCTCATGGATTTGAGAAGTGGAAGAGAAACAGGGTTCAGTTTGTAGTGCAGTTGTAACAGATTTCAACTCTAAAGACATTCCAGCAGGTGCAGGAGGCATGTGTTTGCATTACTTAATGCATGGTGTAGCTGTAACTATTGATGAACTGCCCAGTTCCAGGTACCTTCCGTGGCATGTACAGATGTCTGTTATTCCTTAAAGGGGTATTTCCATGAACATAATCATATCTATATTTGTAGATAATTAAAAGTTAAACATTTTTGCAAATATAAGTAGTTAAAAATTCTGCTTTCTGAGTTTTAAAGATTTTCTCTAACCATCTTAATTGTGACATCTGTTGTCTTGATTGGTTGCCAATGGATACGACCACAAATGCAGAAACTTTCTATGGTCTGGGACTTGTCAAAAACCCATCCATGACTTTCTTATTGTAGCTGGGTTATCAGGCAGGGACACTACATATATCAGAAGATATCCCAACCACTATAAGGAACTCATAGCTGATTTTCTCACCTTAGAAAGGTCCTGCATTAATGGTCGTATCCATTAGCAACCGATCAAGACAACAACTTGTGACCACAAGATAGTTAGAGAAAATCTTTAAAACTCTGCAAAATGTTTACTTATATAGGCAAAAATGTTTAACTTTTAATTATCTACAAATTTAAAAATGGTTATGCTTGTGGGACTACCCCTTTAAATCTTCCCATGAACATAACCATATTTAAATTTGTAGACAATTAAACAATTTTAACATTGTTGCAAATATAAATTAAAAAGTTTGCATAACTTGAACCCCTTCCCATCAGGAATTATTCAATTTTCGTTTTTAACTCCGTCTTCCAAGAGCCATATTTTTCATTTTTTTTTCCATTTACTTTTTTTACTGGATAAATTGTAATGCATAGTGGTAGCATGTAATATTCCATACAATGTACTGGGAAGCTGGAAAAAAACAGAATGGGGTGAAATTGAAGGAAAAACTGCATTTGTACGACTTACGGGCTTTGTTTTTATGGCTTTCACTGTGAGGCCAAAATGACATGTCTCCTGTATTCTACTACTGAATTGTAGTCTGAGTAAATCGCTGTATGCCTCTTGAGTCATAGTCTCAACAGGCATATAGTTAAAGGGGTTGTCTGGGACAAAATGAGACCTCTAAGCTACCCACCCCCGCCTACCTTCTAAGTTACTTAGTTTACAAAAAATCTATAATTGCCTAGATCGCTGGGTCATATGACGGCTACCAGGCACATCTTCTGGTGACATTCCGTTTCTGGAAATGGAACATCACCAATACTAACTCACCCCATCATACTTGCCTGTCTTCCTTTCTGGATCTTCTGGGCACAGGACGTCACTTGTTCTGGGCTACTGAGCATGCCGGCTCTTCTGCACAGGCGTTGGTGGCCGGCAGACATCAAGAAGAGGAGGTGCCAGAACTGTCTTGTCTGGAAGACAGTCAAGTATGATGAGGTCGGGGGGGGGGGGGTTGGTTGAGTTAGGAAGGGTTAGTAGTGGGCAGCTAGCTAGGGAAACAGGGAGGTGAGTGAGAAAGGGAGGGGGGTTGGCTCCTGAGTGAAGCGCAAGACATCATGGTAGTTTTAGGAAAACAGAACAGGAAGCTAATTGCAGAAGATGCCAGGAGCTCCCAGAAACTCACTCAAAACACAGCTAAAGGTATTTGGTTGTGCTTATAAACCTATTAATTGCACTAACAGACCTTTTTGAAACATTATTTGCAAGAAAACCATAACAATATTCCCCAAAACACAATAATCAAATATACATCAATCTTTATTAAATCAGTCCATAATATATGAAGTTGCAAGATTCAAGATGCAGCCAGTTTTTGACTTCCTGACAGAGCTTTATTTTTCAAATCTGACGTGTCACTTCATGTGATAACTTTGGAAAACTTTAAATCAACAAAGTGATTTGAAAGATTATTTTTTTCATGACACATTGTGCTTCATCTTCATCCACAATGAAGACATTTCACAGAAACGGAATGGTGTAATAACTTGTAAATAAAACTTAACTTTTACTTAAATCTATTAAAATATGAAGCGGACGTCTACTAATATAGAACTGTCAGTAATGCCATCCGTTTGTACCCCCCGGGAAATTCCCTCAAAGACTGATCACCAATTCACTAAATAAAGGATTAGTACATCAATTTAACCCCTTCACACTATATGGCGTAAATATATGGATATGCCCCCACTAACTATCAAAGCCTAAGTGGCCCTTTAATGTCAGGATACTGCCCACAGGCCCAATATGCCAAATTGCCAATATCATAGTGCACCACTGCTATACATTCAATTGGGAGTCTCCCTAGTTGGACTACAATTCTGGCCTTGCACTACTGCTGTTCTTGGTAATTATATTCTCTTAATGATATAAAAGGAGTACAAACAAAAAAATAAACTACTGATCGTTACTAAAAAAAAATACTTGGTCAGTGTCTACAATACATCAACCAATATTCCTTTAACACTGACCACAATTTTAGGACAGCTCAAATTCATAACCCATTATGAGGTATAATGTTCCTACCTATTTAAGTCAGTGTTAACCAGCCCACTGACTTAATTAAGGCTATGCACAGACTGTTCAATCAAGTTTCCATGCATAGTCAGATTAACATCTCAAAGGATTAATTGCCATGATATTAACACTAGTAACAATTAGTCAGTCACTATATTTATATAGCAGTCATGGAATTACAGTCAGTCACCTAAGGACTAATGACCGATATATGACTATTTTTCTCTACGCGTTTCCCCCATGCTAACATCCACGGGTTCCTCAGGAGCGATATTTCTAAGTTAAGAGCGACCCTGTCCTAAAGTCATGTAACCTATACTGCCTTCCTTCACTGCTTGTCAGCTAATGCTTAATTAGAGATATGCAGTAACAACCGAAGTTTCAAGAGCACTGATGGTGTGTTCCGGTACTTAGAGTAGTCAACGCCGCCACTGAGCTCTCCTGTCAGATATAGTGCAGGACTACTGCTAGGCTCCACCCCCTACTGATGACACGGTAACGTCTAGAGCCAATCAACTGTTCATTCCAGACCAAACCCTTCATCCCTCCCATTTGGGGGAGTATACTTGTCAAATGAACTGTCAGTCATGTGATTGTTATGTCACATGATTGCTTAGCTAAACTTCAATGCCGCGATCACGCTAGAGGCAAAATATATGTATTCTCCCAAGAAATGATCATCAACAGACAACTCCAGATCTAAGGTTATAATGCTCTTCTATACTATTATCGGGGTGAAATATTCAGCAGAGGAGAATATATAAACTATATACAGTCACTCATCCTATATCCCACAAGGTGGTGGATAAGACCCACACAGGATGCTATTCCAATAAATCTAGTCCACATTCCCGCAAAGCTCCAATAACACTTAATATTCCTCTCTATCTTTCTATAAATATAGTTCATAGCAATATGTTTGACCTTATTTAACTCCTTCCTTAGTTGATCCTCACAAAATAGTGCAAATCTTGTCCTATATCTTAACCTACCTACTCATGATCTACACAAAGCTATCTCCCTCTCTTATCCACATCTCTTTGCATCAACATCTACAGGTCTCCCAATAATATTTCTACACCCACCTCCCTAGTTAAGAATAATTAATCTCCTCACCCTCGATACGATGCACACTACACAATCCCTTCAGCATATATAATCAAAAGACATGTCTCTACTTCGCTACTAAACTCATTCTGGTATTAGTTATATCTCAAACCAGACGCCTATTAACACCTCAACCACCAATGAAAACATGAGATGATGACCCTAACTAACAATCATCGTTGCTCAATAAAAGGCGTGAATGAAATACCCTCATTCAAACCCTTCGGGTCTTACACTATCAAACCTAAAGATCCACTGCCTCTTTCCTCAGGATTATCCGATCCCAATCTCCTCCTCGCAATGGTCTGCGAACCAACTCCATCCCCTGAAACCTAAGGGTCGAAGGATCCCCTTCATGTTTGTCCCAGTAATGGACACTGAGGGGCCGTTCCTCTCTATTGATATATCCCACATAATCTAGTATTTTGCAACGAAATTCCCTTTTAGTTTTCCCCACGTAATTCATGGGGCATGGGCATGATGCAACATACACTACACCAGTAGATCGGCAGTTGATACAATCCCTGGCAAAAAACTCCTACCATTAGTTGCCGCTACTACTTCACGACCTTTCAAGACAAAGTTACACGCTCTACACCCCCCACATCTAAAGGTCCCCTTAGGTCTCTCACTTTGCAACCATGCGTCTACATCTTCTGGTTCCAAATGACTATGCACCAACCTATCTTTCAGATTTCGACCCCTCCTATATGTCACAGATGGATATTCCGACACTACTACATTACTGACTGTTTTATATTAGACGTCCGATTCATATTTTAATAGATTTAAGTAAAAGTTAAGTTTTATTTACAAGTTATTGTGCTTCATCTTAGTGGTAAATTTTGGTAGATATGTTTTGTGTTTCTTTATAAAAAGAAAAAAATAGGAAATTTGGTGGAAATTTTGAAAAATATGCAATTTTAAGAAGCTTCAAATTAAGTTTTCCATAGTCGTACCATTTAAAATTAGTTCATAAATATAATCTACCATATCTCTGCTTTATGTTGGCATCAAACTTTAATCGCCCTTTAATTTTTTTAGACATTATAAGGCTTACCTGTCAAACAGCAATTTTCACATTTCCAAAACCCATTTTTTAAGCAACTAATTCAGATCTGAAGGGGTTTTAAAAGGACTCTGTATTAGAAATCCCCATCATCTTCCAATCTGCACTCCTTAAATAAGTCAAAATGGAATATACGACGTATCTTAGCTCTAAATGTTTAACAAGAATTAAGACAAAATGGAGGTGAAATTTACAAGTGTTATGGTTGAGATGCAAGGGCAAATAACAGCAAAAGCAGAAACTGGCTGATAACAGCAAACAGAAGTATAATATTTGTACCGTGTTAGCCATTGAAAGTAGTGGAAGAGTGAAGAAATCAGGCAATACCTTTTAGAGGCTAACTGAGTATATTTACAAGTAAGCTTTCAGAACAGCAAACAGAAGAACAAGCTATTTAAAACCAACACAGCAATGAGAGAGAGACCCCCACATGCCTTCACCAGTGCTGGCCACAAGGTCAGTTGGACTTTGCTGAATTTGGGTGTCCGAATTATCACCACTTGGAACTGTAACAGAAATAAACACTTCACTACCTGAAACCAAACCAGAACCAACAAAAACTTACAGGGCAGATCAGAAACAAGAGAATAATCGCCCAGGCAAAGGGTCAAAACTAGGAGAGGTCGTCAGAGGCCGAATCAGGAGACAAAACAGATATCCAATAGTAAGCCAAAAGTCAAATCCGAATGGGTATGTCAATAGCAGAATCATCAGGCAAACTAATAACCAGAAAACAAGCCGAGAGACCAGAAAGAACCTCTCCAATACACACATGATCGGGTCTTCAGCAAAACTAGAAAGCTAAATTAGCAGGTAACCTGGGTCAGGAGGGAGAGGCCTAATATATTCCTCCTCAGCTGCTAATTGGACAAGCCCAGGTAACTTCTAAAACGGCAGAAACCTCCCAGGTTGACACGGTAACCTTAAAGGTATAGCAGATTAATTGAGAATACTGACAACCCGTTTCAAATTCTTTTACTATTATGTGAATTTAGCCCTAGAATTTACATATTCACAATGGGTTAAAGGAGAACATGCATCACACAATTTGTAATGCAAGTTCTCCCAACTACCATAATACCCATCACGTGGATGTAAACTGAAATATAGGCACACAGCAAGTTAAAAAAGGGAAAGGGTGCTAAAGAGCTTTTTGGAGTTTCAGGCGCCATGTTGCCTCTGCAGAGTCCCTATGGTGCCAAAATAGTGGAAACCCCCAGAAAATGACCCCATTTTGGAAACTAGACCCTTTAAGGAATTTATCAAGGGTTATAATGAGTATTTTGACCCTACAGGTATTTCCACTGAATTTATTACTATTGGGATGTTTAAAATGAAAAAAATTATTTTTTTTATGTAGCTTTAGCCCCACATTTTTCATCTTCACAAAGGTCAAAGGAGAATAACTAAAATATAGTTTTAATCCAAAATGTTTCATTTTTACAAGGGGTTAAAAGAGAAAATTAACCCCACAATTTAAGCCATTTCTCCTGACTATGGAAATGACCCATATGTGGATATAAATTTCTGTATTGGAACACAGAAAGGAAGGAGCACCATTGAGCTTTGTGGAGGGAAGAGTTTGCTGGTTTCGGGTGCCGCGTCAGATTTTCAGAGTCCCTGAGCTAACAGCGCAATGGAAAGCCCTGCCTCAATAAATGACTTCATTTTGGAAACTAGACCCCTCAAGGAATTTCTCAAGGTATATTATAATTTTGAGTCCAAAACGTGCTTCCCAATAATTAATATACAAAGTGAAAATTTAATTTATAAAAATAGAAATATGCCATTTCAGTGTCTACTTTGTGTCAGACACATAAACTCCTACATAAGAGGGTTAACCTGAATACAAAAAAGGTGTATATTTGGCGTTTTAGAGGCTCTGCAAAAGTGTCATAAAGTCCAAAAACCAAACTGTCTAAATCTGTGCTCCAAAAAGCAAATAGTGCCCCTTCCCTTCTCTGCCTGTCTGTATGCCCAAACAGCAGTTTACACCCACATATGACATTAAGTACGTTATCCTGGGTACAACAGTGTCATACATGTGGGAACAAACTGCTGTTTGGGTACACAGCAGGGTGCAGATGTGAGGGAGCACTATGTGGCTTTTGGAGCACAAATTTAGAAGTTTGGTATCTAATAATAATAATAATAATAGTCCTTTAATAGTCCCACAATGGGGAAATTCAGTGTGTTACAGCAGCAAAGATAAGATAAGATAAGCAGATACAAATACAAATACAACATGTACAGGAATGTTCCAAGGTGAGAGGCATTACATTGATAGCAGACAGACAGATAGGGCATAGCAGGGGGGGGGGGGGGATTTAACAGGCAGAGAGATATTTTCAGTTCTCTGTGTGTAATGATCTCCGCTTAGGTCGGTGTTGGTTGTACAGCCTAACCGCGGTGGGGAGGAAAGACTTCCGATAGCGCTCCTTCTCACACCTAGGGTGGAGCAGTCGGTCACTGACAGTACTGCTCAGCGCGATCACAGTCTCATGCATGGGATGGGACTTCTTCTTCTGCATGGAGCTCACCACGGACAGTATCCTTCTGTCACCCACCACCTGCACTGGGTCCAGTGGGCTCCCCAGGACAGAGCTGGCCCTTCTAATCAGCTTGTCAAGTTTATTTCTGTCCCTGGTTGATATACTGCTCCCCCAGCAGGCCACTCCAAAGAAGATGGCTGATGCCACTACCGAGTTGAAGAAAGTTCTAAGAAGTGCCCCCCGGATTCCAAAGGCTCTCAGCTTCCTAAGCAGGTAGAGCCTGCTGTGGCCCTTCCTGTACAGGGCCTCCATATGATCTGCCCAGTCCAGCTTATTATTAAGGAGCAAACCCAGGTACTTATAGGTGTTCACAATCTCGATGCCCGTCCCCAGGATGTCCACTGGTTTAGGAGGGCTTCTGCCTTTGCGGAAGTCCACCACCATCTCCTTGGTCTTCCCCGCGTTAATCTTCAGGTGGTTCCGGTGGCACCAGTCCACAAAATCCCGGTTCAGTTCTCTGTACTCCCTGTCATCATCATCTGTGATGAGACCCACTATTGCAGAGTCGTCAGAGTCTGGATGCCATGTCATGTTTGCTGAGCCTTTATGGTACCAGAAAAGTGGACTCCCCTATGGAGTAACCCCATTTTGAAAACTGCAACCCTCAAAGAATTTATCAAGGGGTGTAGTGAGCATTAGTATCCCAGGCGTGAATACACAGCAGATGGTAAAAAGTGAATATGTAAGCTGTGTGCAGTACATTGGGAACACCAAATTCACTATTATATACCAAGTCATCCTTATGATTGGGGATAGGGGGTCACTTCTAGTGTCTTGTCCCTAGTAAACTCTAAATCTGGGGTGTACTCTGATATATGCTCACACAGATTATACATTTTCTTCTTGCCGCAGCCAGGTGTGTTCTAATGATTTGGCGATTTTGGGAGTTTTTGTCTTCACATTGTGCAATGTACAGTTGTGCTAAAAAGTTTACATATCCCGGCAGATTTTTTGGGGGTTTTTTTGGACTTTTTTCAGAGAATATGAATGATAACACAAACTTTTTCTCCACTCATGGTTAGTGGTTGGTTGAAGCCATTTATTGTCAAACTTCTGTGTTTTCTCTTTTTAAATCATAATGACAGCAAAGAGGATTCCTCCAGAAAGTGACCCTATTTTGAAAACTGCACCCCTCAAGTGGTGTAGTGAGCATTAGTTTCCCAGTAGTGAATATTTAAGCTTTACAGAATACATTGGTTACACCAAATCCCATGCTATTTTCCCAATAGCTCCTATGAGACGGACTGGAGGGGAGCATTCTAGAGGGTCAGTACCGGTGTCTTTTCCCTCGTAAGCTCTAAATCTGGGGTGCACCCTGATATACACTTGCACAGCTTATACACTTCCTTCTTTCCACAGAAAGTTTTGTTCTAATGATTTGGTAATTTTTGGGGTTTTTATCTTCACATTGTATAAGCTATGTGTTGTTTTTTTTATTGTTTTTTTCTGGCGATGTAGCCATATGAGAGCTTGATTTTTGCAGGATGAGGTGTACTTTTTTAATGACACCATTTTGAGATGCCTAAAACTTATTGACTAATTCTTAACTTTTTGGGTGGGATGTAAGAAAAAAATATCAGATCTGGCATTGCTTTTTAACATTTAATTTTTTTTTGCCGTAAAGTGTACAGCATAAGTCACATATTACCTTTTATTCTATGGTTTGGTATAATTACATACCGTTCACAGGTGCAATTAATAAAGGTAATGATTGCAAAGTAGGAGGGCTTTTTAAAGAAAAACTAACAGTTCTGTGAGAGCCAGAATACTTGCTGGTTGGTAGATGATCAAATACTTATTTCATGAAATAAAATGCAAATTAATTATTTAAAAATCATACAATGTGATTTTCTGGATATATATATATATATATATATAATTTTTTTTTTTTTTTTTAATATTCTGTCTCACAGTTGAAATGTACCTACGATAAAAATTAGACGTCTCCATTCTTTGTAGGCAGGAAAACTTGCAAAATCACCAGTGTATCAAATACTTATTTTCCCCACTGCAGATACCTAATGTGTGATTTTTTTTATTTTATTTTTTTTTATTTTTATGCATTACTAATTTTGCAGAATAAAATTCCACTTAGGGAAAATAATCAGTTATTTTTTTTCACCGCCATCTTCTGAAAGGCATAACATTTTTATTTTTCCTGTGACAGAGCTGGTTGAGGGCTTATTTTTTTTTGTGGAACAAGCTGTGCTTTTTCTTGGTACCAACTGGTTTATTGGCATTTTAGGGTTCATCTGACTTTGTGGTTACTTTTTTGAGCTTTTTGTGAGGCAAGATGGCAAAAAATTATTTCCTACTTTTTTATGTTGTTCACCGTGAGGGTTAAATAACGTTTTAGTTTTATTGTTGGGGTTTTTACAGATGGCCATTACGGACAGGATCAACCAGATGTGGAGGCCAGCGGCGTGGCAGAGCCAGGGTCACCGATCAGTCCCCGGGCTGCCAAGTAGGAGCACTCGCACCCCCAAACATGTTGCAGAGAAAGGAGGGGGCGATCAGGACCCCAATATATAGTAAAACCCCTAAGATGCCGCCATCATGTTTGGGTGATAAAGGGAAGTGTCAGTCATATATAACGGTTGACACTTGCTAGGCATACTACTACTACTACATTTTTTTTTTTTTTTTATGACTGACAGGTAACAGGGTATAAAACAGTGGCACAGGAGGGATACCACTTAAAGAAAACAACCAACTTTCTTGACCAAATCTTTCAGTGAGAACCCCTTTGAAAAGGCAAAACACTTGACTTACATACAGTGATAGACTAAAATGGACACAGCTCTGTGCTGTAATGTTTCACTTAACTGCATCAAGCAAGAGCATGACACTTGTTAGGGACAACAGGGGAGAAAAATGACCGCATCACACTGGAGCAGAGAGCGTCATTGTCAATACAATCTTCCACTGAGGTGCCCAGCATACATGCCAACATTCCAAGTTTAGCCAAGACAATCTTAGAAACTGGGATGGGTTTTATGTATTCTGCACACCAAAATGGACATTCTTAAGGCATTCCCAGGTGGGCTTTAAAGTCCAGATTTTGTCCGATGAAATGGTCAGCAAGTATGGTCAAGTTTAGCACTGGGGAGAGAAATGGAAAGTGGAGTCATGTTGGGGTTTAGGAATGAGAGGAAAGGCACAACAGGAACCAAAAATAAAAAAGGGTACACACAATGAAGAGAAATTTTTCTAGCCCAAGAAAAAAAATCAGTAATTAAAAAAAATAAAACTTAACTTTTAATATAGGTTTACTATATTTTAGTATATGTACAGTGGGTACAGAAAGTATTCAGACCCCTTTAAATTTTTCACTCTTTGTTTCATTGCAGACATTTGCTAAAAGCATTTGCTAAAAGTTCTTCATTTTATTTCTTATTAATGTACACTCAGCACCCCATCTTGACAGAAAAAAAAACAGAAATGTAGATATTTTTGCAAATTTATTAAAGAAAAACTGAAATATCACATGGTCATAAATATTCAGACCCTTTGCTCAGTATTGAGTAGAAGCACCCTTTTGAGCTAGTACAGCCATGAATCTTCTTGGGAATGATGCAGCAAGTTTTTCACATCTGGATTTGTGGATCCTCTGCCATTCTTCCTTGCAGATCCTCTCCAGTTCTGTCAGGTTGGATGGTGAATGTTGGTGGACAGCCATTTTCAGGTCTCTCCAGAGATGCTCAATTGGTTTGAGGTCAGGGCTCTGGCTGGGCCAGTCAAGGATGGTCACAGAGTTGTTCCGAAGCCACTCCTTTGTTATTTTAGCTGTGTGCTTAGGGTCATTGTCTTGTTGGAAGTGACATGCACTGTGAGCTGTGAGGTCTTATATAGACAGGTGTGTGCCTTTCCTAATCAAGTCCAATCAGTTTAATTAAACACAGCTGGACTCCAATGAAGGAGTAGAAGCATCTCAAGGAGGATCAGAAGGAAATGGACAGCATGTGAGTTAAATATGAGTGTCACAGCAAAGGGTCTGAATACTTATGACCATGTGATATTTCAGTTTTTCTTTTTTAATAAATTTGCAAACATATCTATAGCTCAGGGGTTTTTTCTGTCAACATGGGGTGCTGAGTGTACATTAATGAGAAATAAAATGAACTTTTTTGCTTTTAGCAAATGGCTGCAATGAAACAGAGTGAAAAATTTAAAGGGGTACCCACTGTATATGTGTTCTAATTGGTATTCCAACCAAAATGCCCATTAGCTCAATAAAGATAGACATTTCTGGACATTTTAGAGGTCAATAATGAAACAGACATTCCTGGTATGGTTCCTTGGATATTTTTGTATAAGGGGTATTATACTTGAGTTCTTGATAAATCCCAAGATGGCTATGGGGACTTTCAGCAATATAAACCAGGTATGAACAAATTCTTTTAGGTAAGCTCTCTTTTTCACATGGATGTTTTTGTATTACATTGGTATAGTGCATATGTATGTATGTATGTATCTATTTATTTTCTAGATATCCTTTACTGTGTCTGTGCTCTGATCTGTAAATAATGCATCTTGCATCTACATTTATATGATTAATATGATCTGTTTTGTGTACACTACTATTTATTGCATTCATTTGTTGCTGCAATTTGATGAAGGCTTTTGTTGTTTTAGATTGTTTACCAAGATCAGACGGTTGGTATCTGTGATATGGGATTATACCCCCATGTTTTGTGCATACTTTACATGTCGTTACCACCCAGGTGTTTCTGGCTTGAAAAAGGTTTTTATTGTGAACAATATGCTTTGAATTTCATGCTATAACTAAGGGGCAGTCGCCCTTAAACGCGTAAGCAAGTTAATATGTATTATATTCCATCCATAATTTTTATGTCTCCTCATGGGAATGAAAAGTTAAGGGGTTATCCGGTTTCTAACATTAATGGCCTATCCTTAGGATACCAACACCCAGGACCCCTGCAGGTCACAGGTAAACAATACCGCAAACCATGCTGCTCATTCGCAGTACTAACTGTAGCGGCAAGTGTAGATACTGCAGTGCTGCCGCATAGATTTCAGATTAGTACGGCGAGTGAGCAGCACGGCTCGCCGCGCGGTCCTGGGAGTCAGACCCCGCTGATCTAATATTGATAGCCTATCCTTGGCATAGGCCATCAATATTAGAAACCGAATAACCCCTTTTAAGTGTTTGTTTGTTTTTTTTTCCTAGGGCTGGAAAAAAATTTTCATTTCGTGTACACTACACCCTCAACGAAAGGGCCTTTTTTTCCAAGCATTTGAACATCGGATACCGATAATCTCCTGGAACCAAAGACATGTAAGTGGGCTGTGTTTGCATTTTCCTTGTTCATGCATAATGAGTGGGGCAGCCATGCTAAGGACCAATATTTAAAGGGATATCATGCTGGGGGCCAGGAATGAGAGGAGGAGCCATGCTGGATGCTAGAAATGAGCAGAAAGCCATGCTGCACACCAAGGATGTTGGCGCTATCTTGAACTAGGAAATGTGCACTTCCTCAGGGAAGTAAGAAAGTTTGTGTGCGTGTGTAGGTTGTAGTGGCTTGTGTATAGTACGATGTCTATTATTAGTGCCAGTCGAAGCCTGGCTCTGTGTGATATGTTGATGTGATACCTCGTTCTGTATAATATGCAGATGTGATACCTGTTTATGTGTAATGTTTTATAAATACATAATTTCTGGCTCTTCCAACATTTGGGGTTCTGTGAAAAACTGTACAAACCTGCTGATACTTTAACCTGTATTCTGTATACTTTATTTCTTTGAGAGGACAGGCCTATAAATTGACTATTTTCTGTGCAGATTTGAGTGGTTAGCTCAAAGAGGTTTCACTGTATAGAAGTTACCAAATAATAAAAGTTGAAAGCTCAGAGAACTACAGGGTTATCAAGGGGCTTTACTGGATATATTGGAGTCTGAATGGAGCTTTTGTGTAGTGGTTTCCACTTTGTGAGGGAACACTAGTCACAGAGAAATCAGAGTTGTGTGAACTTAAACTAATGAGTTTGGAGCTGTGGGAGATGCTATGTTCTCTTTATTTCTGTTTATTGGTCAGTCTGTGACAGTTTATGTATAAGATGAGCATTCTTGTCCTGGGTCAGCAATGAGTTAATGAACCATTTCTTGCTTTTCTTGGCCAATTGCTGAGGTTCTCATAAGAAGTTTCTATTTCATCTGATGTCATCTGAAGGTCTTGTTTCGATTTGTCTGGGCATTGATGCCAAATAGTTACATTTTTGTGGGCTATTTCTTTCGTGCGAACGGCGCGTTGGAATGGCCTTTAAAAAAAAAGTGATTCTTCTCCTACCTTTCATTGTCTTCTCCCAGCCGTTTCTGTAAAAATCCATTTTTTCAATTATGGAAATGATCCTCACAGAGTACCCGGGTAGTTCCTCCGTGGCAACGAGCAACTATCGCGTCATCGCTTGTCACTGCCCATTAGTCTGTTGTGGTGACTCCCATCGTGGTCTTCTCTTCTACTTCTTCTGACGCAGCGCTGGACGGCAGAGACTGCGCATGACAGGCCGCCATTTTCCGGTGGTCCGTTTTACACCTCTTGTGAAAAACCACGGCGGCGGTCCAGTGCTGCATCAGAGGAAGTAGAAGAAAGATACAGAGAAGGAGTCACAACAGACTAATGGGCGGTGACAAGCAATGACACAATGGGTGCTCGCTGCCACGGAGAAACGCCCCAGGTGCTCCGTGAAGATCATTTCCATAATTGAAGAAACGGATTTTTACAGAAACGGCTGGGAAATGACAACAATGAAAGGTAGGAGAAGAATTGCCTTTTTTTTTTAAAGGCCATTCCAAAGTGCCGTTAGCTTAAAAGTGGTTTTTTTAATGATAGATTCCCTTTAAGTTGAATTTCCTGAATGTGTGTATAACTAATGATATCTCAGATTCTGTGAGACTCTCATCTTTCTTATGATACCAGAACCATTTTTCTAGGTGGTATAAAACCGAAGATACAGCCATTTGAAGGGATCATCCCCCTTTCATAAATCTCTATGCACAGTTTTCTATCAAAAAGGAAGTTTGATAGATTAATAAGGTATATTACAAAATGTTCATCCCCACCCCCTAACACAATAGCGGAATAAAAAGGCAATGAAATGGGAGTTACACTTTAAAGTGCACATCAGAGATCTAGGAACAAATGTATAACAAATAAGTGTGTACCCTGCTGCTGGATAAGTATTGGACTGTAATTTTGGTTGGGGATAATGATATGATGTACCCTATTTTGCAGAAAGAAAGACTGTCTGGATCTTGGGACATTAATTGGTGCACAAATCACACCTGAAGCATATTGAGGCAGGCAACTGGGACTGTAAAGTAAGACATATGAAGTGTTCTGGTTCAAACAGGATGGAATTTTGGTACCAAATGCAGTGATTAGTTTAGGAAGCAACTAGGTGAGCTAGAATGCCAAACGTACTAGTCATTCATCCCAAAAGAAATGACTAGACAAGAGCACAGTCATTACAGCTGATACATTAAATTAAAAACACACTGACAGTTGGTGGGCAAGGTGGCAAGGACTAAAGACAGCTTGGTTGACCATTGCACAAAAGAGAGGCAGTTTGCTAACAGTAAGGCCGTTGAAACTTCCAGGAAAAAAACGTAAAAAATAGGCCATTGGAAAGTTTGATTGCATAGTTTTAATTTTAAATCTAAATCGTTTGGAATCAATCACTAGGAACTGGGGTGCAAAAAAACTGCAACAGGTGTTCTGGACTAATGAGCCAAAATGTGAAATGCTACAACAGCAGGCAGTTCGCCAAACGCTACAGAGCAGGTACAATAACTATTGTCCAGAGACAACATTGAAGCATAGTGGAGGCTCCTTGTAAGTTTGGGACTGCATTTCAGCAAATGGAGTTGGGAATTTGGTCAGGATTAATGATTTCCTCAATGCTGAAGAGACAACAGGATTTCAGAAAGCTAATATATACCAAATATTGATTTAACTTAAACCCTACAGGACATAGTGAATTTTCTGTCGTTTTTCACTCCCTGCCTTCCTTTTTATTTTTTCAGTTCAAAAAGCCAAACTATGGCTTGTTTTTAAAAAGGATAGATTATACTTCCTAATGGTACCATTTCATATAGTATACTGGGAAGCTTGGAAAAAATCAGAATGGAGTGAGAAAGAAAATGCAGTTGCGCCATTTTCTTATGGGTTTTGTTTTCACAGCATCCAATGGGCGGTAAAAATGACTTTTTATTCTGTGGATCAATACAATCACGGAGATACTGAATTTATATAGCTTTTGTTTCGATGCCATTAAAAAAAAAAAATTTGTATGTGATCTAGGGAAAGATTTTTTAAAATTTTTTTAAACCTTTTTAAACAGTTTTTAACCCCCCCTCCCAAGGGACATTGAACCTGGGAATATCAGCAAGATTCCTATGACTGCACTGTGAGCCTTCAGAAGGCTCCAGGTTGCCATAGCAACAGAACAGCTTCTGCTGCTATGAAGGGAAGTAAAAGTAACCTCTCAAACGCTGGTCTCACCTGATTATGGTGGGTTTTAATGGTCTACAATCGGACTTTGCTCATTCACTCTGTCAAAAACAAACTATTAAAGGAGTTTGCCAGCCTAAGTAATTGATGACTTCTCCTTGAAATACTAGAGAAAAAAAAAATATATAGGACCACAGTGGCGCCTCACCTGGACATGGATTGTATTGTTGAGTGGTGTAACCCGAGCCAGATTGGAGGGGGGGGGGGGTTACACTGGTTAATAGTGATTGAAGCTGCAGCTCAGACCCGGGACCACATGTCGGATCAGGCAGTGGTAACACACATAAAACAATAGAGAGAAAAAGACAGGGGTATATCCGAGCGCTGCTAAGGGAATCAGAATTGGAGACTCAGTGATAATGAATACCATTTGTTCCACATAAAAAACTCCGGAAGGGAGGGGGGAAGAAACAACACTTTTTTTTTTTTTTTATTCCTCCCACATGAGGATTCCCACTCTTTGTATAAACAAACACTCAGTGCAGGCTCCAGTGTTATCCACATTGCTCACTTTCATATCCCCTCTACAGTCATGGCCAAAAGTTTTGAGAATGATACAAATATTAATTTTTACAAAGTCTACTGCTTCAGTTTTTCTAATGGCAATTTGCATATACTCCAGAATGTTATAAAGAGTGATCAGCTTAACAGCAATTACTTGCAAAGTCAATATTTGCCTAGAAAATGAACTTTATCCCCCAAAACACATTTCAACATCATTGCAGCCCTGCCTTAAAAAGACCACCTAACATCGTTTCAGTGATTGCTCCATTAACACAGGTGTGGGTGTTGATGAGGACAGGGCTGGAGATCAATCTGTCATGATTAAGTAAGAATGACACCACTGGACACTTTAAAAGGAGGCTGGTGCTTGCCATCATTGTTTCTCTTCTGTTAACCATGGTTATCTCTAAAGAAACACGTGCAGTCATCATTGCACTGCACAAAAATGGCCTAACTGGGAAGAGTATTGCAGCTAGAAAGATTGCACCTCAGTCAACAATCTATCACATCATCAAGAACTTCAAGGAGAGAGGTTCCATTGGTGCCAAAAAGGCTCCAGGGCGCCCAAGAAAGACCAGCAAGCGGCAGGACCGTCTCTTAAAAGTGTTTCAGCTGCGGGATCGGGCTACCAGCAGTGCAGAGCTTGCTGAGGAATGGCAGTAGGCAGGTGTGAGTGCATCTGCACGCACTGTGAGGCGGAGACTCTTGGAGCAAGGCCTGGTCTCAAGGAGGGCAGCAAAGAAGCCACTTCTCTCCAGAAAAAACATCAGGGACAGACTGATATTCTGCAAAAGGTACAGGGAGTGGACTGCTGAGGACTGGGGTAAAGTCATTTTCTCTGATGAATCCCCTTTTCGATTGTTTGGAACATCTGGAAAACAGCTTATTCGGAGAAGAAGAGGTGAGCGCTACCACCAGTCTTGTCTCATGCCAACTGTAAAGCATCCTGAAACCATTCATGTGTGGGGCTGCTTCTCAGCCAAGGGAATCGGCTCTCTCACAGTCTTGCCTAAAAACACAGCCATGAATAAAGAATGGTACCAGAATGTCCTCCAAGAGCAACTTCTCCCAACCGTCCAAGAGCAGTTTGGCGCTCAACAATGCCTTTTCCAGCATGATGGAGCACCTTGCCATAAAGCAAAGGTGATAACTAAATGGCTCAGGGAACAAAACATAGAGATTTTGGGTCCATGGCCTGGAAACTCCCCAGATCTTAATCCCATTGAGAACTTGTGGTCAATCATCAAAAGACGGGTGGACAAACAAAAACCAACAAATTCAGACAAAATTAAAGCATTGATTCTGCAAGAATGGACTGCTATCAGTCAGGATTTGGTCCAGAAGTTGATTGAGAGCATGCCAGGGAGAATTGCAGAGGTCCTGAAGAAGAAGGGTCAACACTGCAAATATTGACTTGCTGCATTAACTCATTCTAACTGTCAATATAAGCTTCTGTTACTCATAATATGAATGCAATTATATTTCTGTATGTGATAAAAACATCTGACAAACACACATAAAAACCAGAGGGCAGCAGATCATGTGAAAATATAATATTTTTGTCATTCTCAAAACTTTTGGCCATGACTGTATATATACCCTAACCAACATCTGCCTTCACACAGATACCTCCCTGAGCCTCCTAATGGTAAGTTGTGCTGACAGTGTCATCACTATAATTCTTAATTACTACATTTCACCTGCTGTACCCCTTTTTTTGTTATTACTCTCCACACATAGGAAAAGTTTTTCACATGCATCTATATTCTTATCTACACATTTATATTCCCCTTCACTTACAAAATACATTAATGATCCTAATCATTACATATGATCACAGTACATTCCCTGCAATATCCTCAATGTTTACAGTGCTGGCCAAAAGTATTGGCACCCCTGCAATTCTGTCAGATAATACTCAATTTCTTCCAGAAAATGATTGCAATCACAAATGCTTTGGTAATAATATCTTCATTTATTTTGCTTGCAATGAAAAAACACAAAAGAGAATGAAAAAAAAGTCAAATCATTGATCATTTTACACAAAACTCCAAAAATGGGCCGGACAAAAGTATTGGCACCCTCAGCCTAATACTTGGTAGCGCAACCTTTAGACAAAATAACTGCGAACAACCGCTTCCGGTAACCATCAATGAGTTTCTTACAATGCTCTGCTGGAATTTTAGACCATTCTTCTTTGGCAAATTTCTCCAGGTCCCTGAGATTTGAAGGGTGCCTTCTCCAAACTGCCATTTTGAGATCTCTCCACAGGTGTTCTATGGGATTCAGGTCTGGACTCATTGCTGGCCACTTTAGAAGTCTCCAGTGCTTTCTCTCAAACCATTTTCTAGTGCTTTTTGAAGTGTGTTTTGGGTCATTGTCCTGCTGGAAGACCCATGACCTCTGAGGGAGACCCAACTTTCTCACACTGGGCCCTACATTATGCTGCAAAATTTGTTGGTAGTCTTCAGACTTCATAATGCCATGCACACGGTCAAGCAGTCCAGTGCCAGAGGCAGCAAAGCAACCCCAAAACATCAGGGAACCTCCGCCATGTTTGACTGTAGGGACCGTGTTCTTTTCTTTGAAGGCCTCTTTTTTTTTCCTGTAAAATCTATGTTGATGCCTTTTCCCAAAAAGCTCTACTTTTGTCTCATCTGACCAGAGAACATTCTTCCAAAAAGTTTTTGGCTTTCTCAGGTAAGTTTTGGCAAACTCCAGCCTGGCTTTTTTATGTCTCTGGGTCAGAAGTGGGGTCTTCCTGGGTATCCTACCATAGAGTCCCTTTTCATTCAGACGCCGACGGATAGTACGGGTTGACACTGTTGTACCCTCGGACTGCAGGGCAGCTAGAACTTTTTTGGATGTTAGTCGAGGTTCTTTAGCCACCATCCGCACAATCTTTCGTTGAAATCTCTCGTCAATTTTTCTTTTCCGTCCACATCTAGGGAGGTTAGCCACAGTGCCATGGGCTTTAAACTTCTTGATGACACTGCACACGGTAGACACAGGAACATTCAGGTCTTTGGAGATGGACTTGTAGCCTTGAGATTGCTCATGCTTCCTCACAATTTTGCTTCTCAAGTCCTCAGACAGTTCTTTGGTCTTCTTTCTTTTCTCCATGCTCAATGTGGTACACACAAGGACACAGGACAGAGGTTGAGTCAACTTTAATCCATTTCAACTGGCTGCAAGTGTGATTTAGTTATTGCCACCACCTGTTATGTGCCACAGGTAAGTAACAGGTGCTGTTAATTAGAGAAGCATCACATGATTTTTCAAAGGGTGCCAATACTTTTGTCCACCCCCTTTTTTATGTTTGGTGTGGAATTATATCCAATTTGGCTTTTTGACAATTATTTTTGTGGTTTTCCATTGAAGACAAATTAAATGAAGATATTATTACCAAAGCATTTGTGATTGCAATCATTTTCTGGAAGAAATTGAGTATTATCTGACAGAATTGCAGGGGTGCCAATACTTTTGGCCAGCACTGTATATATCTATACGCACATATATTCATCCACTTACTTTTGTTATGTGATATTTATGGATTAGCTATGACCATGTTGCTAAGCTCCTTTCATACAAAATCCCTATTGTATGTCATGTATCTACCTGGGCAACATTGATTGTTCTTTTCTTTACAAGCTGTTTTCATTTCTCCATATGTATGCAATTATTTACCATGATGCACGACTACTGGTCCCTGTTTATATGTGCGGTGACCAGATGGAAGGTAACGCTGCAGTTGGGATTGCGGGGGTGCAAACAGCGCAGACTTGTCACGGTCTCTGGGCACGAGGGCGCAGCGCTGGTGCTGTCCCACGTTACCACCACTGGTACCGGTGATGAGGGGGCTGCACAAATGTTGGTGGTGATTGTTCCCCCGGGGCGCTTCCCCTATACTGTGCCGACTGGTGGTGTTTGGGGCGCCCTGATGTTGTCGGTGCAGAGTCAGACACAGAAACGGTTGTAAAGTTGAACTTTTACTTCCATGGGTGTGGAGGCACAAATGCTTAAACAGTTTCTTCAATACAAAACAACGGGGTACACCTGGTGACACAGCAAAGTCCTGGGGTGCAGGGTAGACTTGATGAAAGGTGTTCCTAGCCCCTTATACTTCAGTGTTACAGCCCTAAGGTGCGTCTGGGCTCCTATTTGGCTCATAGGAGGATGCCCACCATGATACTAGCACATAATATTCCCCACTCACGTTATGTGGTCCTGATAGCTCAGAGTTTCGGGGTGCAATAGTCAGGGTGGCAGGATATTCCACAGGTCTGGCCTTGGCCCCTGGATCCTGTGATACTTGCTATGGAGCACGTATTCCAGAATGTTCTCTCCACAGTCTCATGCTGACAAGATAATGATGCTTGACTTCCTTCAGGGCGATGGCTAGGCAGACAGGGGACAGGATCTTCTGAATAGCTGGAGTATGTCAGCTCTCCAACCTTCCTGGGCCTGTCTAGGACTTGAGATTCCTGCACTAAACTCACTGCTTTCTTCACAGGACATCACACTTATCTCCTCACCTCCTCCTCCTAACACTCCACACTTCTCACCCCTCACACGCAGGACCTTCCTGCAGGGGTCATACCATGGGGACCCAGTGATCAGCTGACTCCTCCCCTTTTCCCAGGCGATGTCCTCCCATTGGACATTTGGTTACTATTCAATCCTATGGGAGGTGTAATGCATGTGTGAGGCTCACTAGGTGGCGCTGTGTTGTGTGAGACTCAGGACCCCCTGCTATGTCACACAGGCTATGAAGCAACAGGAAATAATACAATGCACAGAGATCACCCTCAGCCCAGCCATAGCCAGCTCTGGGATGCCACATACTCCCCCTCTTTCACTGAGCCGACCTCGGCGACAGGCTGGGGTGAAGGTGAGAAATGTAACATAACGTTAATAAATACGAATAAAGTGCAAATGGGTCCAGAGGCTCTCTGGCACAAATTTTGTGAGTGTCCATTATCATGAGAGTCTCTCTGAGAAACAATAAACAGTCCTTTCTGTAAGGAAGAGTAGGCACTCTCGCACGAATGTCCATACCGCAATGGGGTAACAGAATTTCCTTGGCTCGGTGAGCCAGGCACTATGGCTTGGATTGTTGCATATAAGTGTAAATACTATATTACATGGCAAGATATTATATATATACTGTATATACACACAGGAAAAACATTAATGTAATCAGAGCAGGAATAACATATATACAGAAGCAGAGACAGTTAACCTCTTTTACACAAGGACAGCCATGGCATCACTATAGCGTGTTGGAGGTATGCCTTTTGTGGTACGCTCAGAACGCCTAAGTGGAACGAGATTTGAATCAGGAACAGAGTCACTGAAATCAATTAAATCATCTGTCGAAGGGTTCTCTTGCACTAGAGCAATTGGTGGATAACAGCTAAATGGTAGTAGTTTAGGCGCCCACATAAGCTCAGTTAACGTTGGGGGTCTCTCTTTCGCTTCAGAAGGTGACAAGATCTCTGTACTCGTTGTCTCAGCTGGGGGCACCTCTGTGGGTAGTCCTTCTTTAAGGCACAGCTTCAGACGGTTTCGGTGTACTACTTGGGGCTGTCTCCCAGGTTTAGAGATCTCATACACGTCGGATTCAGGATATGGTATGGAGATGACACTGTATGGTTCTTTCTCCCAGAATGGATCCAATTTCCCATTCCGATGGTTATTCCTTAACCATACACGGTCGCCAACTTTCAGGGGCGCTGCATGGGCGCGATGGTTGTAATCCTCCTGTTGTCTCCTACGAACCTCATCCATGCGCGTTTCAACTATCTCTTTAGCTTCCTCCATACGTCGGCGGTGTTCAACAACCCAGTCTGTTATGGGTAGTGGATTGATGGTGTCAGGGACCTTCACACCAAGGGTTAAGTCTGAAGGAAGTTGACCTTGTCTTCCAAACATTAGATAAAATGGTGCGTATCCCGTAGATGTTTGGGGTGTGTTGTTGTAAATATAGGCCAAGTCCTTGATACGTTCAGGCCACTCAACACCAGGTGTAACTGCGGCTGTTCTTAGCATGCCGATGATCACTTGATTTGCCTTCTCGCACATACCATTCCCTTGAGGGTGATACGCTGTGGTTCGCAACTTCTTGCAGTCTTGGAACTGACACAGCTCACGGAACAATTGGGATTCAAACGCCGATCCACGGTCGGTGAGGATATGCTCAGGACAACCGTAATGGCGGACAAACTCTGCGTAGAAGGTCTCAGCCGTAGTTCTTGCTGTAAGATCTCTGACAGGCACGATGACAAGGAACTTGGAGTAATGATCCACCATTGTCAGAGCGTAGCTGTAGCCGGAACGTGTGGGACCCAACTTCACATGGTCCAGAGCAACAATTTCACATGGCTTTTGAGTCTTAATTGGATGTAGAGGGGCCTTCTGATCTCTTCGACCTTCCTTGGTGATACTACAGGCGGGACACTCTCGGCACCAACTCTCAATGTCACTCCTCATCCCAACCCAATAGAAGCGACGACGGATGGTAGCTTCGGTCTTTTGTACCCCGAAGTGACCGGATCTGTCATGATACGCCTCAAGTATCATCTGTGCATCTCTTCTTGGTACGAGGATCTGATGAAGCCTTTCACCTGTGACAGGATCAAGAGTGTTTCTAAGTAGAAGGCCTCGTTGGACAAACAGGCGCTTCCTCTGTCGCCAAAGGCGTTTTAATTCCACGTCATGAAGACCTCTCTTTACACGGGTTGGTATTCTTCCTGTAAGCAGGAAATCTGACAATTCTCCTAAAACTCTGCTCTCTTCTTGGAACATTTTCCACAGAGATGGCTCCTGGAGGGATTCGGCAGCTGTTTTCGCCAGAGATTCTCCTTCTACAGGGACACCAATAGCAACCTGTTGGGCAAACTTGTTGTAGAATGGTGGCATCTCCACCTCTTCCCAGATGTCTTCTCGGGGGGGTTCTTCTCCCACAGGCAACCTTGAGAGTGCATCAGCGTTAGCGTTGGACTTGCCACTGCGATACTTGACAGAGAACTTGTAATTCGCGAGTCTTGAGGCCCACCGTTGTTCAAGGGCTCCCAGTCGAGCAGTGTCCAGATGCGCCAACGGATTGTTATCTGTGTACACGGTAAAGGGTGTGGCAGCCAGGTAGTCTTTAAACTTCTCTGTCACGGCCCAGACAAGCGCCAGAAGTTCGAGTTTGAAAGAACTATAGTTCTGGTCGTTCTTCTCCGCGCCTCTCAGACTCCTGCTGGCGTAGGCGATGACTCGCTCTTTGTTGTCCTGAACCTGGGACAACACTGCACCCAAACCTTGGTGACTTGCATCTGTGTACAAGCGGAATGGCTGACTGTAGTCGGGATAGGCTAGAATTGGTGGTTGTGTCAGAAGTGCTTTAAGCGCTTGAAAGGCTTCCTCTTGACGCGCTGTCCAGTCTACCGGAAGCTTTCGGTTGTAGTTTTCTCTGGGACAACCGCGCAACAACTCGTTCAGAGGCTCGGCTACTTGGGCGAAGTGTGGTATGAAACGCCGGTAACCTGCGAATCCAAGGAAGCTTCGGACTTCTTTGACGGTAGTTGGTCTTCGCCAGTTCTGGACTGCAGTGATCTTTTCAGGATCAGGTTGGACGCCTTGTGCGCTCACGACATGCCCAAGGTAGTGAACTTGGGGTTTCAACAGGTAGCACTTGGAGGGCTTCAACTTTAGGCCGTGCTGTATAAGTACCTTGAATACCTCGGACAGGTGACGAAGGTGTTCTTGGTATGTCCGGGAGAATACAATAACATCGTCCAGGTACAGTAGCACACTCTGGAAATTCTCATGGCCGAGGCACCTCTCCATAAGCCGTTGGAATGTGGCTGGGGCATTACATAGCCCAAATGGCATACTATTGAATTCAAAGAGTCCCATCGGGGTCGTAAACGCAGTCTTTTCACGATCTTCAGGCGCCATAGGGACTTGCCAGTATCCACTGGTTAAGTCCAGGGTCGAGAAACAGGTAGCTGATCCCAAAGCCGTTAGAGATTCCTCAATCCGCGGCAATGGGTATGCGTCTTTGTGCGTGACGTTGTTGAGTTTACGATAGTCCACACAAAATCGTAGGGTTCCGTCTTTCTTCTTGACAAGGACTAGTGGGGCTGCCCAGGGGCTATTACTCTCCCGGATGACATCAGCATCTCGCATCTCTTGGATCAACTTTTTCACCGGTTGGTACATCGCTGGTGGTATTGGACGGTGACGCTCCTTGATTGGATGGTGGTCGCTAGTCAGAATGCGATGTTGTATGGTTGTGGTCTTACCAAAGTCCAATGGGTGTTTGCTGAATGCCTGTTGGTAACGCTTGGCCACATTGCGAACCCCATTGATGTGCTCTATAGGGGTATTGGCGTCTCCCACGTTCAATTCATCCCACCAGGACTTCGTGGCTCCATTCTGAATGTTCTCAGCAGCTTGGGTGGAACGCTGTGTGGCGGTAGAATCACCAGAGAGAATGTCTTCTGGTGCTAACCGGTGTAGCAGGGCCACAGAGTGGAACTTGTGGAGGTTCACGGGAGCATCGCCCAAGTTGACTAAGCGGACAGGAACATGTCCATTGGAAACTGTGACAAGGCTGCGGGCAGCCATGACAAGTGGTTGGCCATCTACCTGTATGGGTTGTAGCAAGGCCTCGTAGTCCTGATTTTCTATGCCCGGACGGGCACGGCACCACACCATAGTTTCTGTTCCAGGCTGTAGGGTTACTGGACGGGTATCGTGGATCCGGACTCGACCAATTTCACCTTGTTTGTTGGCGAACTTGTGCTGGGCATTGAGTACACGAATGGCCCGCTGAATGGTCTGCTGGTCACTGGGAGAAGCTGTAAGGAGAGAGGCATGCAAGGCATCCAACACTTCTGCAAAGCAATGGCGTAAAACATTCATGCCTAATATTACAACTGCAAACCTATCATCCTCTACATCAGTGACAATTACACCCTGTCTAGGCAGTTTCAAGTCCCCAATCTGGATAGTGGGTTCCCAATAACCCTGCCGTGGTATGGGCTGTCCATTGCTGGCACACAGATTTATCCATGTGTCAGGTGTTCTATTCAACACACCTAAGTCCCAATGTTCAAGGAACACCTGCTTGCGCAGGGTTGTTACCTGAGATCCAGTGTCCACCAACGCTGTCAGAGGGACGCCGTTCACCCGGATTGTGATGTGTGGGCAGGCTGAGACGAAGCGTGACAATGGCACTGAAGATTCACCTGGGCCCTTCTTCTTTCCTCCCGAGGGGCGGCCCGCTGCCTCGGGGGTGGCCCGTTTAACTGAAAACACTGAGGCCTGGTGTGTCCATATCTATTGCAATAGGTACAGTATGGCCTCTCACTCTGCGGAGGTTTCACTGAAGACGGACGTCTGGGTGGCGACTCAGGTGAGATGTTGAGACTTCGCAAAGGATCACTGGACGATGAAGACGGCTGGGTCAGACGATCTAGACGGACGGTGATCTGTTCCATGGCACGGGTCAGATGATCCACTCGGGCCAGAAGGTCATCTCTGGAGTCTGCTGGTGTAGTCTGCGCAGTTTGGGCAGCAGGTGAGGTACCCAGAGGTAGTGACAGGACAACTGGAGCAATGCTTGTTGAGGGTCCAGGTGAGGGAGCACAGATGACTGGGCTCGGCTGGGGCTGCTCCTGTCCCAAGACCTGGATGGCAAGGGCCTTGAAGTCAGCAAACGTGATGCTGGGATGTTGTGCAGCAAGCATTCGCAACTGACTCTGGAGCAATGTGGTACCTGCCCCTTCTATGAAGCGGTCAAGCAAGATTTTATCAGAGTCCACATTTTCACGTGGATCCACTTGCACCACAGCTCTGAACGCCTCTTGGAGGGATAAAGCATAGTCCCGCAGGGTCTCACCCAGGTAGTTGTCGTCTGGAAAAGAAGCGCATCTTTACCTCGGAGACAGATCGCATGTCAAAGTTCACCTGGAGTTTGTCCAGAATTTGCCCAGGGGTTCTTTTGTCAGAGGCAGGCCAGGATTTGACCTCCCTATCTGCAGCACCCTCAAGCTGGCCCAGCAGGATCTGTATCTGCTGTTCTGTATTCAGAGGATAGAACTGGAAGAGAGACAGCATCTTCTCACAAAAGTCCCTGAGGGTATGCGCCTCCCCTTTGTAGCGCGGCAGCCATGGTGCGCCAGGGTAAAATGGCATGGAGAATGGTAGGCTGCTCGCCATGGGCACTGCTGGATCACTAGAAACAGATGGCACAATGTCACTTTGCTCAGTCATGTTGTTTGCAGGTATGACTGAAATTAGGTCGCCGTCTCTTTAAGAAACTCAACTGCTTGCTGGCAGGGAATGGAGACTACAACTTGGAATGCTGTCCCTTTAAGAATGCTGTAGCTATTAACAGAGTCACTGTGATGCAGGCTGACGGTGTGCTCCCCCTCTTTAATGGTGGCACTCCCCACGGACACTGTACACGGAAAACACTCGCTGGGGCCGTGGGAGGACTGAAGACAAGGACAGGGAGGCACAGTACTCACTGACAGCAACTGCAGCGTGGACCAGAGATCAGCGGTGCACAGCAGGGACGGTGATGCGGCACCGGAGAGTCAGAAATGGCGCTGGCACGTTCGCCTTTCACTTTCTTGTATGGGTGTGCTGGAGCATTGCGCTCAGCATTCTGGGCTCTCCTAAGATGGCGGCAGATGGGTCTCCTGGCCTCATGGGCAGTGCTAAAAATCTCCCGCACTTTTGCAAGGTACAGTTAACCCTTTGTGGGCGTTCTTACACAGCGATGTGGCGCAGCAAACAAGTCCTGGGCGTTTTAACTCTTCCAGGGCTGTAACACACTGAGAGGACAGTCTTTAGGGCTTACTTCAGGGGTTTAGGGCTCCCCCTCTTTGTGGCAAGCACTCTCAGGGAATAAACTTGATCTTAGCAAAGTCCACAATAAAGACCGATGCTCTGGAGACAATTTGGCGCACTTTTCGTGGCGACTTTCTCAAAATGGCACACACCCGTATCCTGTTCGTGACGCCAGTTTTTCTTGCGGTGACCAGATGGAAGGTAACGCTGCAGTTGGGATTGCGGGGTGCAAACAGCGCAGACTTGTCACGGTCTCTGGGCACGAGGGCGCAGCACTGGTGCTGTCCCACGTTACCACCACTGGTACCGGTGATAAGGGGGCTGCACAAATGTTGGTGGTGATTGTTCCCCCGGGGCGCTTCCCCTATACTGTGCCGACTGCTGGTGTTTGGGGCGCCCTGATGTTGTCGGTGCAGAGTCAGACACAGAAACGGTTGTAAAGTTGAACTTTTACTTCCATGGGTGTGGAGGCACAAATGCTTAAACAGTTTCTTCAATACAAAACAACGGGGTACACCTGGTGACACAGCAAAGTCCTGGGGTGCAGGGTAGACTTGATGAAAGGTGTTCCTAGCCCCTTATACTTCAGTGTTACAGCCCTAAGGTGCGTCTGGGCTCCTATTTGGCTCATAGGAGGATGCCCACCATGATACTAGCACATAATATTCCCCACTCACGTTATGTGGTCCTGATAGCTCAGAGTTTCGGGGTGCAATAGTCAGGGTGGCAGGATATTCCACAGGTCTGGCCTTGGCCCCTGGATCCTGTGATACTTGCTATGGAGCACGTATTCCAGAATGTTCTCTCCACAGTCTCATGCTGACAAGATAATGATGCTTGACTTCCTTCAGGGCGATGGCTAGGCAGACAGGGGACAGGATCTTCTGAATAGCTGGAGTATGTCAGCTCTCCAACCTTCCTGGGCCTGTCTAGGACTTGAGATTCCTGCACTAAACTCACTGCTTTCTTCACAGGACATCACACTTATCTCCTCACCTCCTCCTCCTAACACTCCACACTTCTCACCCCTCACACGCAGGACCTTCCTGCAGGGGTCATACCATGGGGACCCAGTGATCAGCTGACTCCTCCCCTTTTCCCAGGCGATGTCCTCCCATTGGACATTTGGTTACTATTCAATCCTATGGGAGGTGTAATGCATGTGTGAGGCTCACTAGGTGGCGCTGTGTTGTGTGAGACTCAGGACCCCCTGCTATGTCACACAGGCTATGAAGCAACAGGAAATAATACAATGCACAGAGATCACCCTCAGCCCAGCCATAGCCAGCTCTGGGATGCCACATATGTACCTAGAACATCACTAGTAGCATGTATCTTTGATGGCAATCACAGCCATGACTATTAGTATCATTATTACAATGCTTGTTTTAGTGGTCATGTATGAACATCACTATTACTGTTAGTTTTTATTAAAAAAAAAAAAATCTTTTTTTATATATCCTAATTTATACTACATTGCTTGTTCTGTTTTAATATTAATTTTTAGTTGTTGGCTTGACAAAGATGTCTGATCGACGTCGAAACGCGTTGCCCTTTTACATTGTGACTGTGTGGAGTTTATGTGGAATAAATGGTATTCATTATCACTGAGTCACCAACTCTCTGATTCCCTTAGCAGCGCTCGGACTTCAGGCTGCATAATTTTACAACATTACAGGCTGCATAGGAATAGGTACAATTGTACCTACTCAGCCGGACGAGGGTTAAAGGGGTTTTCCGCCCCCAAATTGAAGTTTCATACTGATGACTTATCCACAGCATATGTCATTGGTATCTGATCTGTCGCACAGATCAGTTGTTCTAGCAGCCTCCGGGTGCCAGAAGCTGTTAGTGGATCGGCGGCGTGTGCAGCACCGCTCCTATTCAAGTAATAGAATCAGCACTGCAGTTCACAGGAACCGCTGCTATACAGTGGAAGGAACTGCTGCACCACTCCTATTACTTGAATAGGAGCCGTATTGCCCATCCCCTAGATTCTAAATGCTGCTGGAACAGATGATAAATACGGGGTTCTGTGGAAAGTTCATGAAGATCTAGAGCCTGAAAAGCCATTTATTAAAGTCCTGACTGGTGCAAGATGTGCCTGAGTTATCAAGAAGCTCTGTTTAACTAGCATACAATTCCTGTTAAACACACCATAAAACTGTCATAAGTTATTTATTATAACTATTTATTATATGTAGTGTCACGGCGCACAAAAAGAGCCTTCAAAAGCTTTATACTCACCCTGCCGCTGTACTCCCCGCGCCTGCGCAGTTCTTCAATGAAGCCAGAGGAGTACTCCTCGGCTTCAGTGTGCATGCCCCGCAATTACGCAGTGAAGCCGGGGGTGTCCATCTTTGGCTTCACTGAAGAACAGTGCAGGTGCCGGGAGGCGTGCCTCATGAATAAGCCAGACCGAGCTCACAAAACAGCGTCAATTGGACACTTAGCTAGGTAAGTATAAAAGTTTTTTATTTTTAATGCGCCTGCGGATTGCATTATAACAGGGCGATCTGGGACACTAAACCTCAGGTCTATAAAGACCTGTGGGTGGTTTAGTGTCCCAGACTGACCTAACAGATTCCCTTTAAAATCATTAGTAAATACGATCTATGGACACCCAGCCTGACAATAAATGCACTCTATATCACATCTGAATACTCGCTTGTGTACCAAGGCAAATTATATTTATTGTAATACTATTTTCTAAACCAGAATTTTGTAGAGCAGGACAGAGTGTACAGGATGTTTCCAAAAAGGAAAGAAAATTATATAAAACTTCACCTTTAATAAATAAATTTAAAAAGAGGATAAAACAAAGACAAACATAAATCAACTGTGTCTGAGTCTGGGGTAAGATAAAGAGAGTTCAAAAATAGGTAAATAGTATCCAGCCCCATTAGAACGGCTGATCTATATGTGGCATTGTTTATCCAAAACCAACATATGATCCCTTAATACTTTGACATGTGTACTGTTACTTACAGTGCCTTGCGAAAGTATTCGGCCCCCTTGAACTTTTCAACCTTTTGCCACATTTCAGGCTTCAAACATAAGGATATAAAATTTTAATTTTTTGGTGAAGAATCAACAAGTGGGACACAATTGTGAAGTGGAAGGAAATTTATTGGTTATTTTAAACTTTTGTAAAAAAATAAAAAACTGAAAAGTGGGGCGTGCAATATTCAGCCCCTTTACTTTCAATGCAGCAAACTCACTCCAGAAGTTCACTGAGGATCTCTGAATGATCCAATGTTGTCCTAAATGACTGATGATGATAAATATAATCCACCTGTGTGTAATCAAGTCTCCGTATAAATGCACCTGCTCTGTGATAGTCTCAGGGTTCTGTTTAAAGCACAGATAGCATCATGAAGACCAAGGAACACACCAGGCAAGTCCGTGATACTGTTGTAGAGAAGTTTAAAGCCGGATTTGGATACAAAAAGATTTCCCAAACTTTAAACATCTCAAGGAGCACTGTGCAAGCGATCATATTGAAATGGAAGGAGTATCAGACCACTGCAAATCTACCTAGACCCAGCCGTCCCTCTAAACTTTCATCTCAAACAAGGAGAAGACTGATCAGAGATGCAGCCAAGAGGCCCATGATCACTCTGGATGAACTGCAGAGATCTACAGCTGAGGTGGGAGAGTCTGTCCATAGGAAAACAATCAGTCGTACACTGCACAAATGTGGCCTTTATGGAAGAGTGGCAAGAAGAAAGCCATTTCTCAAAGATATCCATAAAAAGTCATATAAAGAAAACCTGTTGGAGTCTGCAAAACACCTGAGACTGGGACGGAGATTTATCTTCCAACAAGACAATGATCCCAAACATAAAGCAAAATCTACAATGGCATGGTTCACAAATAAACGTATCCTAGTGTTAGAATGGCCAAGTCAAAGTCCAGACCTGAATCCAATCGAGAATCTGTGGAAAGAGCTGAAAACTGCTGTTCACAAACGCTCTCCATCCAACCTCACTGAGCTCGAGCTGTTTTCCAAGGAAGAATGGGCAAAAATTTCAGTCTCTCGATGTGCAAAACTGATAGAGACATACCCCACGCGACTTGCAGCTGTAATCGCAGCAAAAGGTAGCGCTACAAAGTATTAACTTAAGGGGGCCGAATAATATTCAGTACTGGATCATCAGGGGAGAAGCATAGTAACCTCTCAGTCAGAGATAAAAGGCAATGGCACCGTTGTCTGGTGCTGTTCTCCTATATAAAGGGGATAACTCCGCCTCCAGGGCAGGACAGAAAGTATCAGCCAATCGGGATGGCAGGGGGGGTGGGGACTATGTACAGATACTAATGTTAAAGATCATAATGAACTTTTTATAATTTTATACTTTTATATCTGTTTTATATTTTCATACCTGCTTAAAGCTGTATTGTGTGTAAAAAAAAAAAACAAAAAAAACTGTTATCCTTAAAACTGAGTGTAATGTTACGCAACCAGATAGTGCCTGCAATCCAAAAATCAATCCTTTGTGTGCAAGAAGTCACGTGCTTGGCTTGCTGCAAGAAGACAGCCCCCTAGAGGCATAGCTAGCTATATATGGAACTGCTTATGCTTCCCTTCTACGTAATTAAGATATATTACACCAATTAGGATTGAACATGAGGACTTACGTTGCTATGTTAACCCTTTCCTATACTTGCTGCTATATGAACTTATGCTGTCTTAATAAAGTCTCAGTGCGTTCATGTATTCGGCTAAAGAGAGGAACTCATACCAACATTCTGTGTCTGGTGTCAATGCCTCGCCACTAGCACCTAGCTCATATCAATTAGGACAACGACAGTTACCTGGGGGACCTGGTCAGCTGGCCCACAAAGGGTATCATGACCTTATCACTACCCCTCATACCTCCCATCTTTCTACACACCCACCCGGAGGTGGAGAGGCTTCCCAGAGATCATCAAGGAGGCGTGTTTATTCTGGTCACACCAATGTAGGTAAGCATATGAGTGTTGGTACACTATGTTTCGGACTGGGATACCTAGGGATATCTAGGGCCCACTAGTGGAATTGTTTCTAGGGGCCCACCGCCAGGACCCATGCAGATCAGCTGTACCGAGACAGGGCAGCTACTGGAAATAACAATGCCATGCAGCTGTCACACACCCTCCATACACACCACTGCATCTAAACCTACCGCTACATCCTGTATGGCAAGCAAGAAGTATCGCTCCTCGAATTGTTAACATGCTGCACTGTCCTGGAAAGGCTGATCTGCAGGGCTCCTGGCTGTTGTACCCCTGCAGGTGTAATATTGATAGCCTATCCTAAGGACAGGACATCTATATTAGAAAGATGGATAAACCCTTTAAAGAGTTTGCCCAGGAATTGGAGCAACCCATGTGCCCTTGTGGTGGGCAGGAGGTGTAAAAAAAAAAAAAAAAGTAAATACTCTCCTGTACCAGGGTCTCCGTTATCTGTTGCCAGTGTTCATACTATCTTGGGCCGGTGCGTCATGTGACAGCTGTGACCAAACAGATACAGGAGCTACAGGATTTCCAAAAATGAAACGACGCCATGAGACCGAACAGACACCAGCATGGGACAACGGGGTGCTGGGGAGTACACTTTTTTTTTTTTTCTTTTTTTTATTAGCCTGGACAACCTGCTTAAGGCTAGGTTCTGTCCCTGAATCCGCTTAAAAAATTTGTAGAGAGAGGACCTGCAAGCAGAACTTTTCTCTCTGCATTTTTCCGCCTTTTTCGGACAGAAACCGGGCGGAAACCAGGCGGAACCCATTATAGTCTATGGGGTCTGTGGGTTTTTTAAGCGGAATAGGTTTCCATTCTTAGGTTACCCAAGCAGACCCAAAGATTGGAAACCCGAATGCAGGTGTGTACCTAGGCGGTAAGGAACGCTCCCTCTGACAGTACAAGGCTATGTGAGGGTACTGTCGGGGAGGGCGTTCCTTACCACCCAGTGATGACGCTGAGCTATGAGCAACACCCTTCTGACAGTGGGGAGATATCAGTACTGAAAATAACTGACAGTACTGATATCTCCAGCACCAGGGCACATACCAGGAAAGCGGACAGTGCGCTGAATTCAGCGCACTGTCGGCTTTCTAGCTGTCTATAAAACCGCATATGCATGAGGACCTGAAAGGTCCTCTTTAAATCAGCGCTATGGTATTTACACTGTACAAATAGAATGCATAACGTTATATAGGATGCATGATATTTTTTTTAACGTCATGCATTCTATTTGTAGAGCGTAAATACTATGGGACTGATATATATCACAACTAAAAAAAAAAAACTGGTGTACAAGCCATTAAAAAAGTAACACATTTTTTGCCCAAGTGACTTGAATGGCTGGGGAAAAAAAGCTACAACTCTCAATAGATGCAGAGGATCTGGAGCTGCTGGGGGTTGTAGTTCTAATTAGGGAAGTTGAAAGATTTGAGGGCAAAATTTGTTGTGTGTGTCTGTCTGCCTGTCTATCTGTCTTGTCTATGTGGGTAAGTACTTACCTCCCATCTTGCAGCATACTACTGGTCTGGGCTAACTCTTCTCTGCAGGATCCCGCCACCACGCAAAGTGTCAGTACGTCCTGACGCTTGCAGCAACAAGCTGCAATTTGATTGGCTGCCCGTCACCAGGATCAAGGCTACAGGGGGAGGGGCCACAGAAAGGTAGGGAGGGTCTCCCACCGCTGTGCTATGCTGGCGGCCGCCATCTTAATTATTATTATAATATTGCCTGAGGCTCCTGATCCAGCCCCTGACCAATGCATTTGCATTGGAAAAATTGAAAAATAATAGTGGTGGCTTGGGGCCCACCGGAGGATTCACCGGTTCTATGTGGGGCCAGTCAGAGCCTGCCTACAGTGGCATTCAACTCCATACTGCTATAGATCACATTGTATGTCCAGAAAGGAAGTCAATATTTATAACAGCAGCGGTCGCATAAATACACCGCTGCTATCCTATACTATTGTCATATTGTCTTAAAGGGACACACTCTCTTAATCTGTTTAGAGGAATTACTTGGGTTTATCTAAAAATCAAGGTGACTCATCAGCTAAGGCACAGAGCTATAAATAAATTGCCCAGTTAAAGGTTATTAAAGGCATGAACTCTGCTCGTGATATTTACTGTACTGTATATACTCCAGAAAAGAGTGTGCACATCCCAGGTGCTATTGGAGGGATGTTGCACACATTATAAGTAACACAGTACACACGTCAAACTATTAAAGGACCAAATGTTGATTTTGGATAAAAAATGTTACATATAGATCAGTCAGTCAATCTGACGGGGCTGGATACTATTTACTTATTTTTGAACCATCTTTACCATCTGAACCATCTGTTCTTTGTCCTCTTTTTAAATATAATTTTCTTTCCTTTTTGGAAACATCCTGTACACTGTATCCTGCCCTGCAAAATACTGAATTACCTGTAGAGGGAATAAGGCGGATTAAACCCCCCACCAAATAACAGTTATGAGGTTTTCCTAATCCAGAACCAGTAATATTTAGTGAAATTAGAAAAACAATAGGGTCACCAGGAAATATCATGCAATTGATTGAGCCTCCTGTCAAAAATGTGCCTTCTACTGAATCTTACTACCAAGTATGTTACTTGATATGTTCATGGGGCAGGATTATTAAGGTCGGGTTCCACGTGGCATAAATGCTAAAAATGACATGGAAAATTGCAGTGTTTTCCAGCCACTGTAAGGTGGATGGGATTCTAGCAAATCCCATCCACACACTGCGTAAAAATACGTGCAGCAGAAATGCTGCAATTTCCAAAACTGTTGCGGTTTTGGAAATAGCAGCATGTCAATTATACCTACAAAAACACTGGTGGTTTCCCTATAGGTATAATGGAAGCAGAAAGTCCTCCGAGGGAAGCTCTAAGAACTTTCTAAGAAAAGCGCTGCGGGAAAAATCACCATGTGTTGCCGCCATGGTTTTTCCCGCAGCAATTTTTTTTTTTTTTTTTGCTGGCCCGCTATGTGAAGCTTAGCCTAACTACCCTTGCCGCAGCTGGCTGCTGACCTCTTACACCCACAGACTTCTCCAGCTGCTTATATCACAAAAACTCTGTACCACACTGTGAACATGGACTGCACCTTTCGGAAATCCAAACACATGCACCTGTGGGAAGACAATTTCAGCAGCAGATTTGAGGCCAGTTGTTGGCGGGAGGCAATTACATGAGCTAAGCGATCCACGGTATGTGCCTCACACTGGGAGCAAAATGCTCTTACACTGGTATTACCCTCCCCTTTGTCTAGCTAAGTTCTATCCTATGTGTCCTTCTTGCTGTTGGAGAGGTTGTGGAGGGGTTGGCTCCCTGTTCCACGTGTTCTGGGACTGCCCGATCATCCACCCCTTTTGGGTATCTGTTTTTTCATTAATTAATAAACTGTGTGGTGGTGGGGTAGGATCTACACCCGAGATGGCGCTGCTCCTGTTGGGCGTCCATACAACGCCAAGCAGGTATAGGGCCGTCATGTGCCAAGTACTTGGGGCGGCTCGCTTACTTATTGCCCGTAGATTGAAGTCTGCCTCTTGTCTGACCTTGACAGAGCTGATTTCCGTGGTTTTGTTGAACTACCAATATGAACGAATTTATGCATACAACGGTGGAACCCTGGAAAAATTCAGGAAAAAATGGGAAATATGGGCGACCTTGTTCCCCCACCAAATGCCCATTGACGGCCTATATGTCCTGGCCATTTTTAGTGCTATTGGTATACCCCCTTTTAATCACCTACTGAATATCTTATTTGAATAGCCTTAGCATATCTGCTTAACTATGTCTATCTCTAATGTTCATGACAGGTAGTAGGTGGGTTTTTTAACAGTGTTTATGTGGCAGACTCTTATCATTTGTCCTTTAGGCCTGTTCACCTGTTCGTTTGTTAATTTATTCTGATCTATCACTTTCCCCCTCATGGCTATGACTTGCATAAAGCTTCTTATTTTCACTATATTAAGTTTGGCCACTTCTAAGTATGACTGGATTTTAATTTTAATATTTTTCACTGTATATCTCAATATGTATCCTTGTTCATGCTGTGCTCTTGAGTATTTTGTACTCCTCCTGATATTTGTGTAGCTGTGAATGCATCCTATGTTTCTTGTCCTGCTTTTTAACTTCTTGTATTGAATTTATGCAAAATATTCAATAAAAAAAAAAACTATTGATATAAAAAAAAATAACTCAACACACAGCCATTAATGTCTAAACCCCTGGCATCAAAAGTAAGTACAGCCCTAAGTGAAAATGGACAAATTGTGCCAAATTAGCCATTTTCCCTCCCCGATGTCATGTGACTCGTTAGTGTTACAAAGTGTCAGGTGTGAATGGGGAGCAAATGTCTTAAATTTGGTGTGATCGCTCACACACTCTCTCATACTGGTCACTGGAAGTTCAACATGGCACCTCATGGCAAAGAACTCTCTGAGGATCTGAAAAAAAGAATTGCTACCCTACATAAAGATGGCCTAGGCTATAAGAAGATTGACAACACCCTGAAACTGGTCTGCAGCACGGTGGCCAAGACCTCATAGCTGTTTAACAAGACAGATTCCACTCTGAACAGACCTCGACATGGTCGACCAAAGAAGTTGAGTGCCCACGCTCAGAATCATATCAGGAGGTTGTCTTTGCAAAATAGAGGCATGAGTGCTGCCAGCATTGCTGCAGAGATTACAGAGGTTGGGGGTCAGCTTGTCAGTACTCAGACTATACAATACCGCACATTGTATCAAACAGGTCTGCATGGCTGTCGTCCCAGAAGGAAGCCTTTTCTGAAGATGATGCACAAGAAAGCCCGCAAACAGTTTGCTGAAGACAAGCAGACCAAAGACATGGATTACTGGAACCAGTAATCCAGTAATGATGAGACCAAGATAAACTTGTACTCCTCACCTAAATACCGCCATATAAGACTGATACCGCCTGAAATAAAGACAAGTGTGTCTTGCCTACAGTTAAGCATGGTGGTGGGAGTGCCATGGTTTGGGGCTGCATGAGTGCTACTGGCTGTGGGGAGCTATAGTAGATTGAAGAAACCATGAATGCAAACATGTACCATGACATACTGAAGCAGACCATGATCCGAGCCCCATTCTAGGCCACAGGGCAGTATTCCAACATAACGACCCCAAACACACCTCTAAGACAACCACTGCTTTGCTAAAGAAACTGAGGTGCTGGACTGACCAAGCATGTCTCCAGGCCTAAACCCTGTTGAGCCTCAGAGGATGCCCAACAGATGAAGGTAGAGGAGACCAAGGTCTCTAACGTCCACCCGCTCTGTGATATCATCATGGAGGCGTGGAAGAGGATTCCAGTGGTAACCTGTAACACTCTAGTGAACTCCATGCCCAAGAGGGTAAAGGCAGCCCTGGAAAATAATGGTGGTCACACAAAATATTGACACTTGGGGCACAACTTGTCCATTTTCGCTTAGGAGTGTACTTACTTCTGTTGCAAAGAGTTAATGCATAGACATTAATGACTATGTGTTGAGTGACTTTGATGGCACAACAAATTTACACTATTATACAAGCGGTACACTGACTACTTTACATTGTATCAAAGTGTCATATCTTCAACGTTGTCCCATGAAAATATATAATGAAATAATTACAAAAATGGGAGGAGTGTACTCACTTTTGTGAGATACTGTATGTTTTAAATGCCACTCTAGTGTCAGGAAAACGTCACCTTAGTTGGGTTTAGCATTATGGACTGTCAATGTAGTTCGGTTTAGAGTCACTGAAGTTTGTTTGTTTGTTTGTTTGAGTTGGAAGGGACCTCAAGGGCCATCGAGTCCAACCCACTGCAAAAGCAGGAATTCCTAAAACATCCCAGCTATATACCTATCCAGTTTCCGCTTGAAGATTTCAATTGATGAAGAACTCACCACCTCCCGTGGCAGCCTATTCCACTCTCTCACTACCCTTACTGTTAGAAAGTTTTTCCTAATGTCTAATCTGAATCGCCTTCCCCTTAGTTTCATCCCATTACTTCTCGTGCTTCCTTCTGCTAATGAGAAAAGGGTAGATCCCTCTGCACTGTGACAACCTTTCAGATATTTAAATACCGCTATTAAGTCTCCCCTTAGCCTTCTCTTCTGCAAACTAAGCAGTCCCAATTCTTTTAGCCTCTCCTCGTAGGACATGGTTTGTAGACCTTCCACCATTTTGGTTGCCCTTCTCTGGACCTGCTCCAATAAATCGATGTCTTTCTTAAATTGGGGAGCCCAGAACTGTACACAGTATTCCAGGTGGGGTCTGACCAGGGCAGAGTACAGCGGAATAATTACCTCTCTTGATCTAGCTTCAATGCTCGTCTTGATACATCCTAGAATTTTATTAGCCTTTTTAGCCACCGCACCGCACTGTTGACTCATGTTGAATTTGCGATCTATTATTATGCCCAGATCCTTTTCCCCTGTACTCTCACTTAGTACTATTCCTCCCATACTATATATGCTTCTTGCATTTCTGTTACCTAGGTGTAGGACCTTGCATTTGTCCCTGTTGAATACCATTTTGTTCACCTCAGCCCATTGTTCCAGTGTGTCCAAGTCCTTTTGGATGCATTCTCTCTCCTCGCTAGTGTTGGCCATTCCTCCTATCTTTGTATCATCTGCAAATTTTATTAGTTCCCCATTAACCCCATCATCCAGATCATTTATAAAAATATTAAAAAGTACTGGGCCCAGGACAGAGCCCTGCGGCACCCCGCTTTTTACTTTCTTCCAGTTTGATGTATAGCCATTTAGAATTACTCGTTGTGCCCGATCATTAAGCCAATTGTGAACCCACCTCACTGATATTTTATCAAAGCCATACTTGATCATTTTTTCAATAAGAATGTTATGTGATACTTTATCAAAGGCCTTACTAAAGTCAAGATATACTATGTCCACTGCATTTCCCTGGTCCAACCATTCAGTGACTTTATTATAGAAGGAAATAAGATTAGTCTGACAAGATTTATTAGGCATAAAGCCGTGCTGGCTTAATTAAAGCCTTCCCATCCAGGTACCTAATTAAATGTTCTTTAACGATTTGTTCAAAGATTTTTCCTACTATCGAGGTCAGACTTACCGGCCTATAATTTCCTGGGTCGTCCCTATTCCCCTTTTTGTAGATGGGGACCACATTTGCCCTTTTCCAATCTAGAGGGACCACTCCTGTTTCCCATGACTTATTAAAGATTATTGCAAGGGGTTCTGTTATTTCCTCTGCTAATTCTTTTAAAACTCTAGGGTGTAAATCATCCGGTCCTGGGGACTTGGTTTCCTTAATCTTAGCTAAATGTTCTCTTACCAAACCTTCACTTATAATCAGCTTGGAGTCCTCATTCCCCTCATCACTATCACCATTAATGATGATATTACCATCCATTTCTTGGGAGAAGACGGATACAAAATATGAATTTAGTAACTCCACCTGCTGATCCACCATGTTAACTTTTTCACCCTTTTCGTTCTTTAGGACTCCAATGGTTTCCTTCACTTTTCTTTTGCTCTTAACATATCCCCAAAAACCTTTTACATTACTCTTAACTTCTTTTGCAAGCTTCAATTCGTATTCAGCCTTGGCTTTTTTAATGCTTATCTTGCAGAGTCTGCAAACTGCTGTATACTCTCCCTTAGATATAGCTCCCATCTTCCACTTGTTGTAAGTTTCCTTTTTCTTTTTTAGTAGGTTATGTAATTTTTTGGTCATCCATCCTGGAGTTTTTAGGTGATTCCCATTTTTCTTGCTTCTAGGTATTGTTAGTTCCTGTGCATTAATGATTTCCCTACGGAAAATTTCCCACCCCTCATGTGCATTTTTGTGCTTAAGTAATTTTCGCCATGGAATTTTACTAACCCTTACCTTTAGGCCCCTAAAATCTGCCCTACTAAAATTGAGCCTTCTAGTCTTTGTCTTCTCAGGTCTCCTTCTGCTTTTTTGCATAAAAGACAAGTTTGCATAAAATTAATTAGGCTTAGCGTTAGGAGTAGGGAAGTCCACTTTTGCAGCAGTTAGCATAGTTTTACTTTCATAAACCTAATTATTGGGGATATATATAGATTGTATTTATTTGTTTTTTGTTTTTTTTATGTACATACACTTTTATAAAAAAAAACAAACATACATGTGTGTAAACATAATATATCTACACCTCCAATAAGAATGACCCAGTGCTCCTTTACTGTCATCCTCATCCAGTGAGGAGGAGGAGGGACCCCTTAGTAGATGCCCTAGACGCACACCATTTGAAACCCCCAAAAGGAGCAATGCAGCCACGGTAGAAATCCCAGAAACAAGTGGCCCCATTTGGACTCCAGTTCACACTTGTATGCTCCAGATCCCTGAGTACACAGGCAGCCTGGGGATAAAATTTAACACAGCAAAGTGACCTCATAGGCCTAATGGTGATGCATAACAATTTATAAGCCCAGAAAAACATCACTAAGAACCACACAGAATTTCTTTCCCAACCCCACAGGTGGACTGCTGTATCCTCTGCAGAAATGTGCCCATTCTGAGAACTCCAGCTGAGTACGTGGCTTCTGAAGAAGCCATACATTAAGGAATACTGGAGCATGGACATATTATACTACACCCCATTGCACTGAACCACAATTTCCAGGATGTATTTTCAGGCCATACTTTGGTTTGTAAATTAATCAGATAATGAACTGTGGAGTACCCCAAGATGACCCCAGTTTTTACTGTTTATATAAACTAAGCCCCTAATAGGCCATTTCAGCACACGCAAGCATTGCCCAAGCATATACTTGTAAGAAGTGGTTTTCTACTGATGAATCTGAAAATGAAACTGGTACATTTTAAATGGAGAATTCAATTCAGCCAATACTTGGGAAAAATATTTTTATAAATTTGTAGCCCGGGTGATTTTGGACATATAGGGATAGCAATTTTTTTAACTCTCTCCCTTCCTTTTTTTTTTTATATCGAAAAAATGCTGTAAAGTTCCCACTAGCCATGCTCTAAGCATTGCCAGGGAGCGTTGCCCCATACACCTGTACCCAATGCAATATGTAGAGCTGTATTTGTCAAAGGGGCGCCTTCAAATGGCTCAATCTCTGGATTTATACAACCGAGAAAAATGGTTAACGATAGGTTCACACTAGCATTCAGGTTTCTGTCCTTCAGGTCCTCTTGGGGACCCAAAAGACAGAAACCCTATCCGCTTAAAAAGCGGTTACAAACAGAAACCCACGGACTATAATGGGATCCGCCAGGTTTCCGCTCAGTTTACAACGGTAAAGGCGGAGAGAAAAGTCCTCCTTGCAGGACTTTTCTCTCTGCTGATTTTAAACGGAACGTCGGACAGTCTCATACGGAGACTCAAACGCTAGTGTGAACCTAGCATTAGGTATTGTATGAAAGCTGAGATTCTCCAATTACAGTACTATCACAGTAAAAAACACAATTGAAAAGGTGATTTTCATATGCAGCATGAACCATTTTTCTAGGTTGTATAAAACCGAAGATCAGCTATTTGAAGTGACCATAAACCCCTTTGGCTATAGTTACAAGTCTACATACTGGCATACAAATGTGTACAAGTTTTCCTTAGCAACAGCTCAGATAGAAGGTTGCTAGGGGAAATTTTACAGTTTTTCTATTAAATGGAAGTTACAAAAATGTTCACCAAAAACCCCCTGAGACAATACCAAAAATAAAAATAAAATGGTAGTTACACTAAGGCAGAGGCCCCAGCTTTGTTTTGTTGCAGATTTCGCTGTGTTTTTTTTAAGCCAAAGCCAGGAGTAGATTAAGCAGAAGGAGAAGTAGAAGAAGTTCCTATATATTTCCCATTCCTTTTGAAGCCATTATTAGCTTTGGCTCAAAAAACCGCAGCAAAGTCTGCAACTAAAAAAAAGCTGCGTCTCCGCAACATGGGACCTCAGCATTAGGCTAAGGCCCTATGTGACGTCCCGCAGCAAAAAAGCGCCGCAGGAAAAACCGCGGCAGCAACACATCGCAGTTCTCCCCGCAGTGGTTTGGATATAAAGTTTGCAGAATTTTTCTCTGCGGACTGTCAGCTTCAATTATATTTATAGGGAAACCACTGGTGTTTCGGAAGGTATAACTGACAAGTTGCGGTTTCCAAAAACGCAACAGTTTTGGAAATCGTCGCGTGTAAGCAGCACACATTTTAATGCAAAGTGGGTGCGGGATCTGCTCTGCATATTTTCTGCAGAAAATAATCAAAATAATGTTCACTACCAAACCAAACTTCCATCGCGTTTTTGGAAATCGCAGCAAGTCAATTATACCTACGGAAACACCAGCAGTTCCCCTATAGGTATAATTGAAGCAGAAAGTCCACAGAGGAAACTTCTGTGAACTTTCTGTGAAAAGTGCTGCAGGAAAAATCGCGATGCATTGCCGCTGCAGTTTCTCCCGCAGCACTTTTTTGCTGCGGGACAGTACATGGGGCCTTAGCGTTAAAAACTTCTTTAACCCTAAATGTCTATAGCTTCAGGGAAAATGGAAGAGGCTTCATGGAAAATTAGTGTTGCCTAAGTTGCAACAACGTGTGCCAAATTTTGGCACATTTTTCTGGTGTAAACTAAACTATCCAATAGGAGGTGTTAAGTTAGACTACACAGACTAGTAACGCAACAGATTGATCAAACCGCATTAGACATTTTGATTAACCACTTCCATACCAGATGCTTTTTGTATGTGCTGTTTTGAGGGCAGTAACATTTTTATCATTTGTGTTATTCAACTAATTTCTGCGTCTTTTTTTCGGTGACACATAGGGCTTTATTTTTATGTTTTTATTTTTTCATGTGTTTTAATTTTTTTTTATATCCTGGAAATTATAAACAAAAGAGGAGGGAAAACGTGTCTGTTTTTCACTTTTTTTTTTTTTTTTTTAATAACACAAAGTGCTACTAAAAAATTTATAATGCTGAGGACCCACGTTGCAGAAATGCAGGTTTTTTTGCTGCAGATTTTTTCGCGTTTTTTTTGAGCCAAAGCCAAGAATGGCTACAAAAGGAATGGGAAATATATAGGAAGTTCTTATACTTCTACCTTCTGCTCAATCCACTCCTGACTTTGGCTCAAAAAACTGCAGCAAAATCTGCAACAAAAAAAGCTGCGTTTCCGCAACATGGGGCCTTAGCCTAAAATAGTTTTTACTCTCCGTTACAGTAATTTTTATTTTTTATGGTATAGTCGGGGGTGGGGCTATAATCTGTAATAAGGGCATTTTATTGGCGTATTATTTTTTTTTTTTTTAATTATTTTATTACTTTTCTATTTTTTTTTTTTTTTTTTTTTTTACATTATGTCCCCATAAGGTCATAATAGATAGACCTTTGGGGACATCTGATTACTTTTCGTATTTGGGGGAGAGCTGATTTCCCCTGTAACTGGGGCTGGTACATTTAGCCCCAGTTGCAGGAGGAATACAGCCTCCTGTGCACATCTATAGGACTTATAGAGCTAATCTGGGTCCTGTAGGACCCAGCAGCTCTTACAGATGCTGCACCTGGCGGATCACGTGACCACCGGGTCAGAGGGGAGCCACAAGATGGCGGCGTCCATAGCTGTATATACAAGGTATAGTTCTATTCAGATGTCCTTTTTTGGACAGACACAAAAATAAGGTATACTAGGTTTTTGCGTCCATCCAAAAATACAGACAGAAACAGAAATCAATGTTAAAAAAAAGGATCCATGTAAACAGATGGTTATATGTTTGCATCTGTTTTTTGCATCCTTTAAATGGATGTTAAAAAAAAAAAAAAAACTGATTTGAATACAGACTTACATATATTACGTTTTTGTGTCTATCCAAAAATACAGACAGAAATGTATCCGTTTTTTTTAACACTGATCTCTATGTAAACCGAGGGCCATATGTTTGCGTCCATGTTATTGTACCCGTTAAACATCATCTGAATGGAGCCTAAGCTTACACTGTTTAGCCTTTAAGCTAAAGCCCCACGTTGCAGAAATGCAGAGTTTTTTGCTGCAGTTTATTGAGACACAATAATGGAAAATACAAAGGAAGCTCTTAGATGTTTCCCTTCTGTTAAATACACTGCCCCTATATGTAAGTCTCCAGCATTAAAGGGGTCTTCATTTCTTGTTTACCTCCAGTGGATAAAAATCAGTCCATGGTCATGTGGTGAACACACAGGTGTACAGCTCGTTACAGTCACAGCTCATTAATTCCCGGTATGTGCCCCAGGGCTGGAGATATCGGGGGTCGTCGTTTCTCGGTTCAGCATCACAAGGGCGTTCCTGATAGTCTAGCTGGTCTGTGAGGAACGCTCTTCCTGACAGTACTCGTTCATAGACTTGTACTGGGGGGGGGGGGAGTTCCTCACAGCTCAGCGTCATCGCTACACAAAGAGGGGGCGTTCCTTACAGCCCAGCGATGACATTGATCTGTGAGGAATGCCCCCCCCAGTACAGTGCTATGGGACGCGTACTGTTAGGGAGGGCATCCCTCACAGCCCAGCTAGACTGTCAGGAACACCCTTCTGACAGTGAACCGTGAAACTAAGACACCCGATATCTCCAGCCCCGGGGCACATACCGGGAAAGCTGGCAGTGCGCTGAACTCAGCATATACATGAGGACGTGAAAGGTCCTCTTTAATCACTTTTTCAGACAGCAGTCAACTGTACCCATCAGCTGTTGCTAGCTGTCTTCTGAAGAGGTGTTATGGTACTAAGGAGTGAGTAAAATACCTGCCTTCCACTTGAGGTGGAGGGATTATGCTGGCACAAGGCTAATACTGTTGGAGAGTGAAATGTGGTTCATAATACTTGGAGGGGTTTAACCCTTTCATGCATTTCTCAATTTTTGTTTTTGCAATTCCGTTTTTCCCTCTCCCCATTCCAAGAGCCATAATTTTTTCATTTTTCAGTTCACATGATGGCTTATTGTTTGCGGGACAAATTGTATTTCCATGCCTCTTGCCTTTGAAAATAAAAAAGAAAGTTTTTAAGACCCCATAAGGACCTTGAACCCTAGGGGTCTGATCGTTCATACAGCTCCTGGCTGTCATAGCAAACGATCGCCTCCCTCCGATGACGAGTGTTGGCGCCGATCGCAGCTGTTAGAAGCGGGTGCTGGCAGTATTATACAGCCGACATCCGCCGGGTATGGAGAGAGATCACCCCTTCCCACATAATGACGTAAATTAACTTGATTATGAGCAAAAGGGTTAAAATATACTGGGAGAGAAAGAGGATATGTGGGAGAGAGGGGATAATATTGTAGGGGGAAATAATAGGCTATATTTTTCATGACAAATGACCATTTTCAAAAGAAGGAAAATCCATGTGGTTATATGTTTGTCTGTATATTTGACTGTGTGAACGGTCCATCCAAAAGTAGGACATGTCTGAAATGTACTGGTGGAGGGCATGAGGGTGGGACAAGTTGTAAAGGGACTAATAATAGTCTCGGAAGGTGAACGCTATGTCAGTGGTTAGGTAGGAGACCTGTCCAGATGGTGTTTTAATAGATATACAGTTAGGTCCATAAATATTTGGACAGAGACAACATTTTTCTATTTTTTGTTCTGTACATTACCACAGTAAATTTTGAACAAAACAATTCAGATGCAGATGAAGTTCAGACTTTCAGCTTTAATTCAGTGAGTTAAACAAAATTATTGCATAAAAATGTGAGGAACTAAAGCATTTTATAAATATGATCCCTTCATTTCAGGGGCTCAAAAGTAATTGGACAAATTAAATAATTGTTAATAAAATGTTAATTTCTAATACTTGGTTGAAAACCCTTTGTTGGCAATAACTGCCTGAAGTCTTGAACTCATGGACATCACCAGACGCTGTGTTCCCTCCTTTTTAATTCTCTGCCAGGCCTTTACTGCAGCGGTTTTCAGTTGCTGTTTGTTTGTGGGACTTTCTGTCTGAAGTTTAATCTTTAACAAGTGAAATACAGGCTCAATTGGGTTGAGATCAGGTGACTGACTTGGCCATTCAAAAATATTCCACTTCTTTGCTTTAATAAACTCCTCAGTTGTTTTGGCTTTATGTTTTGGGTCATTGTCCATCTGTATTATGAAACGTCGACCAATCAGTTTGGCTGCATTTGGCTGGATTTGAGCACACAGTATGTCTCTGAATACCTCAGAATTCATCCGGCTGCTTCTGTCCTGTATCACATCATCAATAAACACTAGTAACCCAGTGCCACTGGCAGCCATGCATGCCCAAGCCATCACACTGCCTCCGTTGTGTTTTACAAATAATGTGGTATGCTTTGGATCATGAGCTGTACCATACCTTCGCCATACTTTTTTTCTTTTCATCATTCTGGTAGAGGTTGATCTTGATTTCATCGGTACAAAGAATGTTCTTCCAGAACTGTGCTGGCTTTTTTAGATGTTTTTTAGCTAGTCCAATCTAGCCTTCTTATTCTTGAGGCTTATGAGTGGCTTGCACCGTGCAGTGAACCCTCTGTATCTACTTTCATGCAGTCTTCTCTTTATGGTAGATTTGGATATTGATAAGCCTACATCCTGGAGAGTGTTGTTCACTTGGTAGGCTGTTGTGAAGGAGTTTCTCTTCACCATGGAAATTATTCTGCAATCATCCACCACTGTTGTCTTCCGTGGGCGTCCAGGTCTTTTTACATTGATGAGTTAACCAGTTCTTTCTTTCTTTCTTTCTTTCTTTCTCAGGATGTACCAAACTGTAGATTTTGCCACTCCTAATATTATACCAATTTCTCAATGGGTTTTTTTCCCGTTTTCACAGCTTAAGGATGGCTTGTTTCACCTACATGGAGAGCTCCTTTGACCACGTTTTCTTTACAGCAAAATCTTCCAAATGCAAGCACCACACCTCAAATCAACTCCAGGCCTTTTATCTGCTTAATTGAGAAAGAGATAACGAAGGAATTTCCCCACACCTGCCAATGAAACAGCCTTTGAGTCAACTGTCCGATTACTTTTGGTCTCTTTAAAAACAGGGTGGCATATGTTAAGGAGCTGAAACTCCTAAACCCTTCATCCAGTTTTAATGTGGATACCCTCAAGTGAAAGCTGAAAGTCTGGTCTTTATGTCCATGTCCATTATACAACTATAACTTGAATACGTTTCAGTAAACAGGTAAAAAAACAAAATTTGTGTCAAGTGTCCAAATATATATGGACCTAACTGTAACTTGAAGGGCTGATTGTTGTTACCGAACTACGCGGGCCAGAAGACGGCCCTCCTTATTGCCCCATTTGTAAAAGGAGTGCTGCACCAGTTGGCGGAGTTGCTGTTGTGCTCAAGGAGAGACCTAATCTCATGACATTTTACCATAAGGGCAGTAAGAGTAGCGTATTGGAGAGAAAGTTTATGCTGGGCCTCTAAAGAACTCAGTCTGAAGGAGAGATTTAAGCTTTTGCACCAGCCTCTCTTTTAATCCTAGCACCATGTCTTATCAGGACCCCACTCAAGACAGATTTCAGGACCTCCCACTGAATAAACAGGGAGGTATTATCCTATAGGTGGTCATGAGCATCACGCAAGAGTGACTCATTTAGTCTCCAGGAGTTTGAGCATCGAATAGGAGGATGAAGGCTGAAGGAGCAGGTAACAGAAGCATGGTCAGAGAGGAAGGTGGAGCTGATGGTAGCTGCGGTAACTTGCCAGAGGAGGGTGTGGGAAAGGAATATGTAGTCCATTCTGCTGTAGGAGTTATGGGCATGGGAATAAAATGAGTATTCTTTTACGTTGGGGAGGAGGATTCACCAGGCATTGCACAGCAGCATGGAGTGTAGGAGTTTGCAGAATCTGTTGAGGTGGCCACAGGTGAAAGACAGAAGGGTGTAAGGATGATGAGCAGGAAAGGTACCTGGCCAGAGTTAGGTGAGTAGATATTAGCTATGGTGTAAATAGTCCCATAAATCTCACATATCAGAAAGCGGAAGCGGGCCTCAGGGTCGGAGAGGGCAACTACAAAGAAATCTACACTTAATATTTTATAGTATTTTATTTACAGATGCTTTAGCCATATACCATAGTAACATATAGTAGCGAAAAAAGCGAACCGACCTTGCATAATATATAACTTTACTATTAGCCCTTAGGATGCATAGTGTCTGATTTTTATATAGCCTTATATACAGCCCGTATCAATTATATGCTTTAGTGCTGCATATGAAGCCGGTACGATGCCTGCGGACTCGTATGCGGGAGTACCATCATAGGTAGATAAATATACAGTCATATGAAAAAGTTTGGGCACCCCTATTAATCTTAATCATTTTTAGTTCTAAATATTTGGGTGTTTGCAACAGCCATTTCAATTTGATATATCTAATAACTGATGGACACAGTAATATTTCAGGATTGAAATGAGGTTTATTGTACTAACAGAAAATGTGCAATATGCATTAAACCAAAATTTGACCGGTGCAAAAGTATGGGCACCTCAACAGAAAAGTGACATTAATATTTAGTAGATCCTCCTTTTGCAAAAATAACAGCCTCTAGTCGCTTCCTGTAGCTTTTAATCAGTTCCTGGATCCTGGATGAAGGTATTTTTGACCATTCCTCTTTACAAAACAATTCTAGTTCAGTTAAGTTTGATGGTCGCCGAGCATGGACAGCCCGCTTCAAATTATTCCACAGATGTTCAATGATATTCAGGTCTGGGGACAGGGATGGCCATTCCAGAACATTGTAATTGTTCCTCTGCATGAATGCCTGAGTAGATTTGGAGCTGTGTTTTGGATCATTGTCTTGCTGAAATATCCATCCCCGGCGTAACTTCAAATTCGTCACTGATTCTTGTACATTATTCTCAAGAATCTGCTGATACTGAGTTGAATCCATGCGACCCTCAACTTTAACAAGATTCCCGGTGCTGGCATTGGCCACACAGCCCCAAAGCATGATGGAACCTCCACCAAATTTTACAGTGGGTAGCAAGTGTTTTTCTTGGAATGTTGTGTTTTTTGGATGCCATGCATAACGCCTTTTTGTATGACCAAACAACTCAATCTTTGTTTCATCAGTCCACAGGACCTTCTTCCAAAATGAAGCTGGCTTGTCCAAATGTGCTTTTGCATACCTCAGGCGACTCTGTTTGTGGCGTGCTTTCAGAAATGGCTTCTTTCGCATCACTCTCCCATACAGCTTCTCCTTGTGCAAAGTGTGCTGTATTGTTGACCAATGCACAGTGACACCATCTGCAGCAAGATGATGCTGCAGCTCTTTGGAGGTGGTCTGTGGATTGTCCTTGACTGTTCTCACCATTCTTCTTCTCTGCCTTTCTGATATTTTTCTTGGCCTGCCACTTCTGGGCTTAACAAGAACTGTCCCTGTGGTCTTCCATTTCCTTACTATGTTCCTCACAGTGGAAACTGACAGGTTAAATCTCTGAGACAACTTTTTGTATCCTTCCCCTGAACAACTATGTTGAACAATCTTTGTTTTCAGATCATTTGAGAGTTGTTTTGAGGAGCCCATGATGCCACTCTTCAGAGGAGATTCAAATAGGAGAACAACTTGCAATTGGCCACCTTAAATACCTTTTCTCATGATTGGATACACCTGGCTATGAAGTTCAAAGCTCAGTGAGGTTACAAAACCAATTTTCTGCTTCAGTAAGTCAGTAAAAAGTAGTTAGGAGTATTCAAATCAATAAAATGATAAGGGTACTCAAATTTTTGAACTGGTCAAATTTTGGTTTAATGCATATTGTACATTTTCTATTAGTACAATAAACCTCATTTTAATCCTGAAATATTACTGTGTCCATCAGTTATTAGATATATCAAATTGAAATGGCTGTTGCAAACACCCAAATATTTAGAACTAAAAATGATTAAGATTAATAGGGGTGCCCAAACTTTTTCATATGACTGTATCTCTTTAGTGTCTGTCTTGAACTAAAGCCATCTTTTAGAAGGAAAACTATCCAATAATTTGTGTCCTTACTATGCCCCTCCAGCTCCCTATGTGATAAAGCCTCTTTTACCGTCTGACAGTTCATTTCACCTGAATTCTACTTACCGCACCAGGCCGTTGCCTCAGTTTCCAAGGAAACAAGGGACGCGAGGCACATCCCATACCACCACCCCCCATGATGCAACAATGATGTACAGTGGAGAGCCTCTACATATTCAGGTTCCCACCAAACATGTGGAAGAAGGTGCTCTGGTCAGATGAAACCAAAATAGAACTTTTTGGCCACAATGCAAAACAATATGTTTGGTGTAAAAGCAACACAGCTCATCACCCTGAACACACCATCCCCACTGTCAAACATGGTGGTGGCAGCATCATGGTTTGGGCCTACTTTTCTTCAGCAAGGCAGGGAAAATGGTTAAAATTGATGGGAAGATGGATGGAGCCAAATACAGGACCATTCTGGAAGAAAACCTGTTGGAGTCTGCAAAAGACCTGAGACTGGGACGGAGATTTATCTTCCAACAAGACAATGATCCCAAACATAAAGCAAAATCTACAATGGAATGGTTCACAAACAAACGTATCCAGGTGTTAGAATGGCCAAGTCAAAGTCCAGACCTGAATCTAATCGAGAATCTGTGGAAAGAGCTGAAAACTGCTGTTCACAAACGCTCTCCATCCAACCTCACTGAGCTCCAGCTGTTTTACAAGGAAGAATGGGCAAGAATTTCAGTCTCTCGATGTGCAAAACTGATAGAGACATACCCCAAGCGACTTGCAGCTGTAATCACAGCAAAAGGTGGCACTACAAAGTATTAACTTAAGGGGGCCGAATAATATTGCACGCCCCACTTTTCAGTTTTTTATTTTTTACAAAAGTTTAAAATAACCAATAAATTTCGTTCCACTTCACAATTGTGTCCTACTTGTTGATTCTTCACCAAAAAAATAAAAATTTTATATCCTTATGTTTGAAGCCTGAAATGTGGCAAAAGGTTGAAAAGTTCAAGGGGGCCGAATACTTTCGCAAGGCACTGTCTCATGTGCTTTACAAGAGATCGAGAATTTGTGACACGCTTGGAAAGCAGAATGTCTCACATCTGGTGGAAAGGAGGTGCCAAGTTCCCAGCCTGTAGTAAATGTCAGGAGTGGTTCATTTCTGTTGTCAGAGAACAGGCCATAGATGGTTGAGATAGGTCGGAGCAGCATGGAGGTAAATAGGCATTGTCTGAAAGAGATACAGGAGTCTGGGGAGGATGTTCATCTTTAAAGGGTTAAAGGGGTTTTCCAGGAAAAAAATGAATTTTCAAAAAGGTCTGTTATTGCTATTAATAAGTGCACCCAAATACCTTTAGCAGAGTTTTGAGTAATTTCTGGCTTCTCTGAGAGTTTCTGGCATCCTCTGCATTTGTTTACATTTGCATCTTCCTGTTCTGTGCTTTTCCTACAACTTCAATGAATTCTTGATGCTTTTTTGGCATTTGGTAAATATATAGATACATACATACATACACATGAATATTTTGACAACTACATCTCTCTCTCTCTCTCTCTCTCTCTCTCTCTCTCTCTCTCTCTCTCTCCATATACAGTGTCAGACTGAAGGGCCTATGGCCCCCCAGCCCTGTGGGCAAACACAGAAAACTGGGCTGCCAGCCGGAATTTTGAGTTCTCCCACAGTATATTGATCCACATAGTATATAATGCTCGACAGTGGCCGCCCACATAGTACAATGCTCCACATTGGCCCCCGCACAGTATAATATGTTCCACAGTGGCCCCCCGCACAATATAGTATGCTCCACAGTGGCCCCTGCACAGTATAATATGCTCCACAGTGGCCCCTACACAGTATAATATGGATTGCGCATATTATACAGCGTTACATGCCAGCAGGATTTCCCACCGCCCACTCCACAGAGGTGCCAGCCGGCAACTCCTCTTTGTGTATTGGGCCGGCACCTCCTCTTTGACCCGCCCACCCAACACATTACACTTCCCTTTGCTTCCTTTCAGCTCCAGACGGGGATGTCATCACGGTACGGCACCTCCTCTCTGTGACATGTGCCAGCCGCCCTCTGCATTGTGCATGCGTGGGCGGGCGGTATACACAATGAAGAGGTAGCGTTCCAGCAATGATGTCCCGCAGTCCGGATATCCACAGGAGAAATGCTGAGTATAATAGAGCTGAGGTGGGGGGGGGGTTAGGGGGCGAGTTCTTTCCACTGATGTTCCAGGCTGCGGATATGCATTAGACCGAGACCTCGCAACATCAGCAGAAAGGCAAAAAATGTAATATCTGTAGGTCATGTGACCTACAAATATTGCATTACACTAAATCTAATACAAATTGTTAATAAATGTTATTTAGAAAGTTGGAGGAGGGGGTATGGGGGCCTTAGGTTTAAAATATAGACTTATCCTGGACAACCCCTTTAATGCAGCCTAGCTATGAGTCCTTTAGTATCCGAGTGAGTTAGGTAGGGTGCGTAAGATTGGGAGGAAGTTTAAGGTTTAAGTGTCAGAAAGGGAGCTTGGGAGGTATACCCCAAAATATTTGATGGCCTTTGGCGACCAGGCGAAGGGAAAGGCAGAGCAGAGTGAGCGAACTAAGGAATCGTTCAAAGATATGTTAAGTACTGTGTTTTTGTAAAAACTGATTTTGTAGTTACTGAATTAACTGTAAGTGGCAATTTCTCGGAGGGGAACGTTGTCACGGGTTGGGTGATGAAGAGCAGGATGTTGTCTGCGAACACCAAAATTTTTAGGTGCAGGTCTCCGGCGACTAGGAAATGCGCTATGACAAGGACATACAGGATCAGGGAAAGAGGGTAACCCTGACACATGCCATTGTGAATGGTTAGTGGGCGGGGCAAGAGGGTGCCATTGACCTGGATTTTAGTACAGATAGGATTTCACACTCCAAAAGATTATTTTATTCGTATAATCGTGCTTTATTCATCACATGTGGTTATTTTCATGTAGTGCAAACTCAGTAACGTTACAGTCAACACAGTGACCTTCAATATGTAAGAGACAGCCAATGTTGTCCTAAGCTTCATTTGTCTGTATAAATTGTTAATGTTGAATGTATTTCTGTGATTCTGTTCCTTTAAGACAGCAGCCATTGTAATTGTGACATGATGCTGGAGTGAGACCCCCCCTTTTATGTCAGCCTGCCTGTTCTGCAGACAGAGTGTGAGCAGAGAAGCAGGAAGTGACGAGACAGAGAGCAGCAGCCATCTTGGCAAGAGAGAAGACAGGTGTCTATGTTGTATTGAACTGGTGTGGAGATTTTTCTGTACAGCTAAGCTGTATCTTGGTCCAGAGACAAACAGAGTGTAAAGAGACAACAGGACTAGTGAGTCCACGTGAAAGGAACTGTGCTCAGTGGCTGATCAGTGAGACTGACATTGTGACTGTGTATATGGATACCACATATAGAGACTCGCAGTGCTGTTGACGTACTGGACAGTAACTGCTAAACCCCGGCTTACATCCCAGCTCAGTGTATGGATTCGGCAGGACTGTCAGTGTGCTGAGTGGAATCTGCTGTTGGATTACATTGCATTCATTTGGTTTCCCTGTTAAAGAGGACTTCATTTCTCCCAAGATCCTGATAACCGTGAGGAGAGGACGCTTCATTATAAAAGAAAGGACCGACTTTGGGCCCCACCGCGCGCTTCTACGGACTGTAAGCGGTCCACCTGGACCACTGGGGAAAAGGGGGTGCACCCAAATGTGAAGTCAGGGTCAGTTAGGGATAGTTTTGAGTATATTGTTCATTCAGTGTCCATACTGCAGAAGTGGACAGAGTAAAAGTAGAAACCATTGCAGAATTTGCCTTGAAATTGTTCATGCTATATGGTATATTTTGCTTGTCTTTATCCATGTCATTTTACCTTTAACTAGCCTTTATTAACTTATAGTAAATATTTTTTTTTTTTCTTTCTTGAACTACCGCGTGTGCGTTCATTTCTGGTTGCGGAGTCCAAACCACCTGCCTTGCTCTCGGTTCACAAATTGGCGTAGTCGGCAGGATCCGCTTACCAGAATGGACGGTGACGCACCCGTTAGAGAGAATGGTGCTAGAGGAAGAATGCCAGCAGGGGCTATAATGAGTCAGTTAGCTAAATTTGATGGCAATAATATGTCAGTGAGTATGTGGGTGGAACAGATACGAATGATACAGCGAATGTACCAGACTGGACCAGAAGTATTAGTAGAGCTAGCAATATTGACATTACAAGGGGATGCTAAGACCACGGTGATACTGAGGCCATTTGAACAAAGGCAGACATTTGAGCAAGTAGTCCAGATTCTAGAAACCATCTATGGAGAAACTGCATTGCTGGGGTCTCTGCAGGCTCGGTTCTTCCAGAGGGTACAACAGGAGAATGAAAGCCTTCCCCAATATGCAAATGCCCTACAAGAACTGCTCCGAGATATTCAAGGGAAGGAAAGAGGGGGCTCGCCAGCCTTCTGTAACCCTGATTGGACTCTCCGTGACCAGTTTGTCCTGGGGATGTTCCACCTGTGACTACTGTATCTCCGGCCTGTGCCCCCTCTGGTGCGGAATCCGCTGGTCCTTCTCAGCCCATAGCTGCAACACCCCATAATATACCACCGGTCCTCAGACGGACCACTAGGCCAAATGCTGGTATTCCCCCTGTTCGGTATGCGCAGGATGAGTTTGTTTGGCCTGCCATACATCGGTATACTACCACCCTGTGCATAAAAGTACAACCCTCTGGATATACAGTCATAGGCAGGGACTGCCAATCTTAAAGTGGGGGGGAATATGTAAGAGACAGCCAATGTTGTCCTAAGCTTCATTTGTCTGTATAAATTGTTAATGTTGAATGTATTTCTGTGATTCTGTTCCTTTAAGACAGCAGCCATTGTAATTGTGACATGATGCTGGAGTGAGACCCCCCCTTTTATGTCAGCCTGCCTGTTCTGCAGACAGAGTGTGAGCAGAGAAGCAGGAAGTGACGAGACAGAGAGCAGCAGCCATCTTGGCAAGAGAGAAGACAGGTGTCTATGTTGTATTGAACTGGTGTGGAGATTTTTCTGTACAGCTAAGCTGTATCTTGGTCCAGAGACAAACAGAGTGTAAAGAGACAACAGGACTAGTGAGTCCACGTGAAAGGAACTGTGCTCAGTGGCTGATCAGTGAGACTGACATTGTGACTGTGTATATGGATACCACATATAGAGACTCGCAGTGCTGTTGACGTACTGGACAGTAACTGCTAAACCCCGGCTTACATCCCAGCTCAGTGTATGGATTCGGCAGGACTGTCAGTGTGCTGAGTGGAATCTGCTGTTGGATTACATTGCATTCATTTGGTTTCCCTGTTAAAGAGGACTTCATTTCTCCCAAGATCCTGATAACCGTGAGGAGAGGACGCTTCACTATAAAAGAAAGGACCGACTTTGGGCCCCACCGCGCGCTTCTACGGACTGTAAGCGGTCCACCTGGACCACTGGGGAAAAGGGGGTGCACCCAAATGTGAAGTCAGGGTCAGTTAGGGATAGTTTTGAGTATATTGTTCATTCAGTGTCCATACTGCAGAAGTGGACAGAGTAAAAGTAGAAACCATTGCAGAATTTGCCTTGAAATTGTTCATGCTATATGGTATATTTTGCTTGTCTTTATCCATGTCATTTTACCTTTAACTAGCCTTTATTAACTTATAGTAAATATTTTTTTTTTTTTCTTGAACTACCGCGTGTGCGTTCATTTCTGGTTGCGGAGTCCAAACCACCTGCCTTGCTCTCGGTTCACAAATACACTCTACAATAAATATAAATATATAGTGCAAAAAATATATACACACAAATAGAAATGTGACACTCTGACTGATATACAGTAATATACAAAATTAAAGTCAGTAATGTAATGGATACATAAAATCCACTGGTTCAGATCAACTTCATTAGGACTCCTAGTGCAAGATATACAGTGGGAAAAAAAGTATTTAGTCAGCCACCAATTGTGCAAGTTCTCTCACTTAAAAAGATGAGAGAGGCCTGTAATTGACATCATAGGTAGACCTCAACTATGAGAGACAAAATGAGAAAACATATCTAGAAAATCACATTTGTCTGATTTTTTAAGAATTTATTTGCAAATTATGGTGGAAAATAAGTATTTGGTCACCTACAAACAAGCAAGATTTCTGGCTCTCACAGACCTGTAACTTCTTCTTTAAGAGGCTCCTCTGTCCTCCAGTCATTACCTGTAGTAATGGCACCTGTTTGACATTGTTATCAGTATAAAAGACACCTGTCCACAACCTCAAACAGTCACACTCCAAACCCCACTATGGTGAAGACCAAAGAGCTGTGGAAGGACACCAGAAAAAAAAAATTGTAGACCTGCACCAGACTGGGAAGACTGAATCTGCAATAGGCAAGCAGCTTGGTGTGAAGAAATCAACTGTGGGAGCAATAATTAGAAAATGGAAGACATACAAGACCACTGATAATCTCCCTCCATCAGGGGCTCCACGCAAGGTCTCACCCCGTGGGGTCAAAATGTTCACAAGAATGGTGAGAAAATATCCCAGAGCCACACGGGGGGACCTAGTGAATGACATGCAGAAAGCTGGGACTAACGTAACAAAGGCTACCGTCAGTAACACACTACGCCGCCAGGGACTCAGATCCTGCAGTGCCAGACGTGTCCCCCTGCTTAAGCCAGTACATATCCGGGCTCGTCTAAAGTTTACTTGAGAGCATTTGGATGTTCCAGAAGAGTATTGGGAGAATGTCATATGGTTAGATGAAACCAAAGTAGAACTGTTTGGTAGAAACACAACTCATCATGTTTGGAGGAGAGTGAATGCTGAGTTGCATCCAAAGAACACCATACCTACTGTGAAGCATGGGGGTGGCAACATCATGCTTTGGGGCTGTTTCTCTGCAAAGGGACTAGGATGACTGATCCGTGTACATGAAAGAATGAATGGGAGTTTGGAGTGTGATTGTTTGAGGTTGTGGACAGGTGTCAGAGGATAGTGGACAGTCTAGCCTTGGTGAGAGACACATTGCACTACATCGGACACTGCCGTGCACATGCGGCCCTGATCGGCTTGGATCAGGAGAAGGCCTTCAATCGTGTCTCCCACGACTTCATGGCGAAGGCGCTCCACCAACTTGGTATGGGTAAGATGATCTGTCATTATATTAACCTGATGTACCTTAATATCCACAGCTCGGTGTTGGTAAACGGCTGGAAGACTGACCCCTTTTCCGGTCCTCTCTGGGGTCAGACAAGGCTGTCCTCTTTCACCTCTCCTTTTTGTTTGTGTTATAGAACTCTTCGCAGAGTCTATCAGGCAGAATGGAGGGATTAAAGGAATCACCGCACCGGGTCCTGGTCGCTACGAGGTCAAGGGCTCGCTGTACATGGACGACTTGACCGTCTTCTGCGCTGATCAGCGTTCGGTGACAGCACTTGTCCTGCGAGAAGTTCGGACAAGCTTCAGTGGCAAAAATCAACTGCGGGAAGTCAGAAGCCATGCTCTTCGGGGAGGACTGACGACCGGCCTCCCCTGCCCCCTTCCCTGTGAAGCCGGATTTCATCAAGATTCTTGGAGTCTGGTTCGGGAAGGAAGGCGCAGCCCTCAAGTCTTGGGAAGAACGACTGTTTCACAGCTTGCAGCGGGACTATGCCATTCTGGATAGCCTGAGAGGTGAAGAGGAAGAAGAGGACTGACAACGCCCTCTCCTTCCCCACCCTCCCTTCATGTGTGTTGTGTTTTTCAATAAAGCTTCGGGCCTTGTGATTACCCCCTCCCCTCACCCTCTTTCCATTCTCCCATCCCATCATTTGTACTGATTGTCATTATTGTATTTACATATAATGTTTTACAGCCTTTATTGAGTGCTAGGTTAGGGTGTTGCTGGATAGTTTAGGAATGTATATGCATATGTTTCTTGCTGTACCCACCCTTTCCTTCTGTGTGTTGTGGTCTTTCAATAAAGCTTCGGGCCTGTGACCTCCCCTCCCTTCCCCCTCTGACCTGTCACATGTCTGTATGTTTCATTGATTGTACAAAGTATGTTAGTGCTAGGATATGGTGTAGTATATTGTGTAGGATGTATTTCCTGTCACCGTATGTTGCACTGTGTCCATCAGGATGCAAGTTATTTATCTATTGTATGTATTGTAACACAGTTTTTTGCGCTGGGTCGCAGTACATCTGTATGTATACGACTGATTGTAATAAAGGTATTTTCAATCAAAAAAAAAAAAAAAATAGTGGAGTTTGGAGTGTGAATGTTTGAGGATGTGGACAGGTGTCTTTTATACTGATAACAATTTCAAACAGGTGCCATTACTATAGGTAATGAGTGGAGGACAGAGGAGACTCTTAAAGAAGAAGTTACAGGTCTGTGAGAGCCAGAAATCTTGCTTGTTTGTAGGTGACCAAATACTTATTTTCCACCATAATTTGCAAATAAATTCTTAAAAAATCAGACAATGTGATTTTCTAGATATGTTTTCTCATTTTGTCTCTCATAGTTGAGGTCTACCTATGATGTCAATTACAGGCCACTCTCATCTTTTTAAGGGGGAGTACTTGCACAATTGGTGGTTGACTAAATACTTTTTTTCCCCACTGTAGGTATGTAACTAGGCCTTCTTGCCCCATTCACAAAAGTTGCTGTTGATTGTGCTCAATGAGAGACCAGATTTCTTGCTGAGTCACCATCAGGGCTGTAAGGGTGGAGCATTGGAGGGTTTGTTTATGATGTGTTTCCAGAGTACATAGCATCTGAAGGAGAGATTTAAGCTTCACGTTTGATCCTAGTTCTGTGTTTTATCAGTTACCCTCCCATTTAAATAATAAAAAGAAAAAGGTTTTATTACCACACTGGCGCCTCTGGTGGTCCTGTGGGGACCTGGATAGTAATGCCTCAGGATTAAGTATGGTAAAAAGAGAGAAAGAGTCTGGCAAGTTGCTGCTCCCCCTGGGACCACCTGTCTGTAGGACAGTGGTAGTGCAAATAGTAAAGTAGTAAAAAAACAGGGTATGTATGAGCGCTACTTAATCAGCCAGACATGTATTAAAATGAAACTTTTTTTATTGGATCACAATGTTACTCCACAAGGTGGCGATATAAAGTATGGCAACGCATTTCGACGTCTTAACTGACGTCTTCATCAGGCCAACTAGATAAGAATCAAATGAAACAGTTGTATAGTATAATGTATAATAAATAATATAAGATATAATAAAAACATTGTTATACATAAGAAACCATCTAACCATCCATGTATCTATATATATATATACATTCATTTCCTGCTTATTATCCATTTTTTCATCAACTATCCTTCACTCCATTTTTTATCAACTATCCCATCCCTATCCTAATTATTTATTGTATCAATTAGATATACTCTCACACTCCACCACCTTTTATAAACAACCAGATGTATTGACTACTCATTCATCTATTGTATGTCACAACTATATCCCTCCCCCCCTTCTTTTCATTTATTACAATTATTTCCTAGACGTATTCATATATATCCCCCTATTATATTATTACCTACCTAATCACCTAATCTTGGTACCATATATATCCTCCATCTCCTCTTTCTCATTAACTATAACCATTTTTCATATCTATCTAACCCATATTTGTTCTTATACCAATCCATTCGCTTTTCATTTTACTTATTTATACATTAACCATTTGTTGATTGCCACCATATGTGTACATTTATATGTGTGCTGGGATATGTGTTTACATAAATGCATACATGTGTTTGTGTGTGTCTATGTATATACATGTAGATTGTTTCTTATGTATAACAATGTTTTTATTATATCTTATATTATTTATTATACATTATACTATACAACTGTTTCATTTGATTCTTATCTAGTTGGCCTGATGAAGACGTCAGTTAAGACGTCGAAACGCGTTGCCATACTTTATATCGCCACCTTGTGGAGTAACATTGTGATCCAATAAAAAAAGTTTCATTTTAATACATGTCTGGCTGATTAAGTAGCGCTCATACATACCCTGTTTTTTTACTACTTTACCCTCCCATTTAGGTGTAATCAAGACATAGCACACCAGAAGGTGCTTAAAAAATGCCATAAGCTATTACCCTCCATTTAGTAATGGGCAAGGTGTTGTCTTGTAGGTCATCATGTGAGAAGTTTGCAATGGATTGCTTAAAGGGGTATTCCCATGACCATAAACATTTTTAAATTTGCAGATAATTAAAAATTAAACATTTTTGCAAATATAAGTGATTAAAAATTTTGCAGAGTTTAAGATTTTCTCTAAACATCTTGTGGTCATGACTTGTTGTCTTGATAGGTTGCCAGTGGATACGGCCATGAATGCAAGAACTTTCTAAGGTCAGAAAATCAGCCATGATTTGCCTTATTGTAGCCGGGGTATTTTCTGATACATGTAATGTCCCTGCCTGATAAACTAGCTACAATAACAAAATCATGGCTGGGTTCCTGACAAGTTCCAGACCATAGAAAGTTTCTGCATAAGTGGCCATATCCATTGGCAACCGATCAAGACAACAGACTGTCACCAATAGCATAGTTAGAGAAAATCTTTAAAAATCTGCAGAATTTTTAGCTACTTATATTTGCAAAAACCTTTAACTTTGCATTATCTACAAATATAAATATGATTATGTTCATGGGAATACCCCTTTAAGGTCTGTCAAACATTGAGCAAGAGTGACTCATTAAGTCTCCAAGAGATAGCGTGCTGCATTGGGGGGAAGAAGGTTGATGGCACAGATGACGGGTATATGGTCAGAGAGCAAAGCATACATTGGCTGCGGTCACCTGTGGCAGCAGGGCGTGAAATAGGAATATGTAGTCTAGTTTTCTGTATGAGTTATGGGCATGTGAGTAAAAGGAGTAGTCTTTCGTTTCTGGGTGCAGGATGTGCCAAACATCACACAGCAGCAAACAGTTTAAAAGTTTACGGAACCTGTTGAGAGCGTTGGAGGACCTGAGACTTACCCGTGGAGGAGTCTGAGTGGGTTGATGGTTAATTTCAGGTCTCCACAGAGGATGAGGTAACCACGGGCAAAGGATGGTCAGAGTAGAGAGGAGATACGGTACCTGGCCAGTATTCGGAGATTAGAGGTTAGCAATAGTGTATATGACACCGTAGATTTCTCATACTATGAAAAGATACCGAGCATCAGGATCTACGAGGGGGTCAAGGATTTTGAGAGGGAGGTTTTTAATGTAAGAAAATGACCACTCCTTTGGTCTTACCGTGGGTACTGCTACTATGGAACCAGACCGAGTAGTATCAGTTTATGATCTTCGGGATGTAAGGGGCAAAGAAGTGGGTCTCCTGTAAACATAATATGTGGACTTTACATTTGTGGGTGTCATAGAGGATTTGAGAGAGTTTCTCAGGAGTGTTCAGACCCTTTACATTGAAGGACAATGTTCGCCATTTACGGGGATGTGGAGGGGTGAGTGTTAGTGAGAACAAAGAAGGTGGGAAAGGGAGAGGTACAGAAAATGGGTGAGAGAGAATAGAGAGTGGAAAAGAAGGGGGAGGAAAGTGAAGTAAGGACTGAACAAGAGGACAGAATAGCTGCCAAAAATAGAAGCTACAGTACGTGAGCGCAAGTCTCGAGGTGAACCTAAGATATAGGTCACCAAGCTATGTGGGGTTGTGGTAGGCATGGAAGAGGTCATAGGTATGAAAGAGAAGTATATGAAGCTGTACATACCACCTCTATCCAAAGCAAGGAGAGAGCGACAGAATGAGCAGGGACGTGAGGTGATATTGAGTGAGTAATTATGGGTAATATAACACAAAACCAGAAAGACAGTATAACTGATAAAGGACAGTCAAGGAGGTGCAAGTCACCTGGTGGTAGTTATTTCAGGAAGAATAATTATGGGTCAGTGTGGTGCGACGTTTACAGTAGGAGCGTTGAGGTCTTGGGGATAGCTGCTGTCATCAGTGTACCTTTGAGCAGTGCGATGATCAGATGTCTCGTTGTCTCCCAGAAGCAGTTCCCAGTGAGGGAGGAGAAGTGGAGGCAAATCTAGTGACCGGAGAAAGCCCAGTAGATCGTTCGGAGATAAGAACCAGTAGCATGCCTTTTAGCAGGACTTGGAGGGAGAAAGGAAAGCCCCATCGGTAAAGATGAGAGAGGCCTCTAATTGACATCATAGGTAGACCTCAACGATGAGAGACAAAATGAGAAAACAAATCACATTGTCTGATTTTTAAAGAATTTATTTGCAAATAGTGGTGGAAAATAAGTATTTGGTCAATAACAAAAGTTCATCTCAATACTTTGTTATATATCCTTTGTTGGCAATGACAGAGGTCAAACGTTTTCTGTAAGTCTTCACAAGGTTGGCACACACTGTTGCTGGTATGTTGGCCCATTCCTCCATGCAGATCTCCTCTAGAGCAGTGATGTTTTGGGGCTGTTGCTAGGCAACACGGACTTTCAACTCCCTCCAAAGGTTTTCTATGGGGATGAGATCTGGAGACTTCCTAGGCCACTCCAGGACCTTGAAATGCTTCTTACGAAGCCACTCCTTCATTGCCCTGGAGGTGTGCTTGGTATTATTGTCATGCTGAAAGACCCAGCCACATTCCATCTTCAATGCCCTCGCTGATGGAAGGAGGTTTGCACTCAAAATCTCACAATACATGGCCCCATTCATTCTTTCATGTACACGGATCCTGGTCCTGGTCCCTATGCAGAGAAACAGCCCCAAAGCATGATGTTGCCACCCCCTTGCTTCACAGTAGGTATGGTGTTCTTTGGATGCAACTCAGCATTTACTTTCCTCCAAACATGACGAGCTGTGTTTCTACCAAACAGTTCTACTTTGGTTTCATCTGACCATATGATATTCTCCCAATACTCTTCTGGAACATCCAAATGCTCTCTAGCAAACTTCAGACGGGCCCGGATATGTACTGGCTTAAGCAGGGGGACACGTCTGGCACTGCAGGATCTGATTCCCTGGCGGCGTAGTGTGTTACTGATGGTACCCTTTGTTACGTTAGTCCTACCTTTCTGCAGGTCATTCACTAGGTCCCCCCGTGTGGTTCTGGGATTTTTGCTCAACGTTCTTGTGATCATTTTGACCCCACGGGGTGAGATCTTGCGTGGAGCACCAAGCTGCTTGCCTATTGCAGATTCAGTCTTCCCAGCCTCTTGCAGATCTACAATTTTGTTTCTGTTGTCCTTCCACAGCTCTTTGGTCTTCACCATAGTGGAGTTTGGAGTGTGACTGTTTGAGGGTGTGGACAGGTGTCTTTTATACTGATAACAATTTCAAACAGGTGCCATTACTACAGGTAATGAGTGAAGGACAGAGGAGCCTCTTAAAGAGGAAGTTACAGGTCTGTGAGAGCCAGAAATCTTGCTTATTTGTAGGTGACCAAATACTTATTTTCCACCATAATTTGCAAATAAATTCTTTAAAAATCAGACAATGTGATTTTCTGGATTTGTTTTCTCATTTTGTCTCTCATAGTTGAGGTCTATCTATGATGTCAATTACAGTCCTCTCTCATCTTTTTAAGTGGGAGAACTTGCACAATTGGTGGCTGACTAAATACTTTTTTCCCCACTGTACACCTCCACCCTCCAAAATGTATTCCACACAGCTTACATATTCACTTTTCACCACCCACCGTGCATTCAGATCTGAAAAACAAATGCTAACAGCCCCCCTCAGTAAAATCTCAGTTTACGGGCACATTAGGGGCTCTGCAAATATGACATGGTGTCCAAAGATCTTCAGCCTAAAAGCCAATTAGCACTCCTTCACTTCTGTGTCCTGCTGTGTGCCCAGACAGTAGTTTATGCCCACATATAACACTGTTGTACCAAGGATACCTCATGTATCATATGTAGGTATAAGCTACTGTTTTGGGTACACAGCACGGCATAGAAGACAAGCATAGCTATTTGATTTGTGAAGCACAGATTTAGACAGTTTGATTTTTGGATACCATACTACTTTTCCCTGAAATGCCAGTAAAGAGGAATCCCTTGGGATGTGACCTGTTTTGGAAACTGCACCCCTCAATGAATTTTTCCAGGGGTGTTGTGAGCATTTTACCCCCCAAGTCTTGAATTTATTTATTTTCCAGAAATGAATGCACAGCTGAAGATCAAAAGGTGAAAACTTCTGTCCGTTAATTTCTTGAAATTAAATTAATGCACTCGGGTCATAAATACTCGCTACACCCCTTGATAGATTTCATATGGGGTGTAGTTTACACAATGGGGGCACTTCTTGAGGAATTCCACTTTACTTGCACCTCTGGGGCTCTGCAAAAGTGACCAATAAACCAAAAAACCAGCCCCTCTAAATTGACACTCCAAATGCCAAAAAGCGCAGTGCTCCTTCCTTTCTAAGCCCTGCCCTGTGCCCAAACCCTGTATCCAAAATAATCTGATTAAAATTAGAATGTCTCCGATGACTAAAAGTGAGCACAACATATTAGGCACCGAAATTGCGTATCTCTTTAAAAATGTTAATTTTCACTGCACATTAATTTCTGAGATTCACTCTTGGGCTTACTAAATGCTCACTTTACTCTTTGATAAATTCCTTAAGGGATGTAGTTATGAAATGAGGTAATATTTAGGGGGTCCATTTTTATTTTTTTTTTTAAATCTCAGAGCCTCTACAACTGCCAGCCAATACAGTGTAGATAACAAAATTATCTACAGTGCTCTTTCACTTTTGAGCCCTGTTGTATTTCTAAGCAAAAGATTAGGGCCACATGTACGGTTTCCAAAATCAGGAAACAGAGCATAATAACAGAATAGCTTTTTATAGTGCTGCAAGCTAGACACAACATAATGGGCACTAAAATAGAAAATATCTGGGAAAATTAAATTTTTTATTTTACACCATCCACTGTGCATTTCTTCTTGGAAAGCATCTCTGGGGTCAAAATAATAACTATAGCCCTTGATAAATTTTTGAGTGGTGCTGTTGCCAAAATGAGGTCACTTGTTAGGGACACAGTAAATGTGTCTTGGTACCTGAAAATTATTCTGCCCTGCAAAAAACCTAATGGCGCTCCTCATCTTCATGTGAAGATATTTTCATGCATGATATTTCTGTACTCAGGAGATTGAGTATCAAATTGTTGGCCACATTTTCTCCTTTAACCACTTATGAAAATGAATATTTGGGGCTAAGGCACATTTTTATAGAAAAAAGTAATTTTTCATTTGCATGTCCCAATGTTAATAAAATCTGTGCAATGTCTGTGTGTCTCTATACAACTTGATTAACCCCTTAAGGCCCAGCCCAAAAGTGCATTAAGGACCAGGCCTCGTTTTTCAAAACTGACATGTGTCACTTTATATGGCAATAACTTTGAAACGTCTTAACTTACACAAGTGATTTTGAGAATGTTTTTTCGTGACACATTGTACTTCATGTTAGTGGTAAACACTAATGAATATTTTTGTATTTATTTATGAAAAAATAGGAAATTTGATGGAAATTTGGAAAAAAAAATCACAATTTTCAAAATGTGAAATGCTCTGCTTTTCAAACACATAGTCAAAACACCCAAATACATCAATTCATATTATGTACCATATCTCTGCTATATATCGGCATCATCTTTTAATCGTCCTGTAATTTACTTTGGATGTTAGAAGGCTTACAAGTGTAACAGCGATTTTGCAGATTTACAAGAAAATTTCCCAAACTAATTTTTTAGGGACCACTTCAGTTCTGAAGAGGATTATAAAGGCCTATATATTAGAAACTCCCATAAATCACCCCATTTTAAAAACTGCACCCCTCAAATAATTTGTTAACCCTTTAAGTATTTCACTGGAATTAAAACAATATGGAGGTGAAATTTAGACATTTAATTTTTTGCACTAATTCCTTAATTTAGCCCAATAATTAACACATTCACAAAGGGTTAAAGGAGAAAATGCATATCACAGTTTGTTATTCAATTTCTGCCGAGCACGGAAATACCCTACATGTGGGTGTAAACTGATGTTTGGGCAAATGGCAGAGCACAAAATGGAAGGAGCGACACTTGGAATCTGAAAAGCAGATTTTGCTAGAATAGTTTAAAGGAGAAAAAGCACCCCACAGTTTGCAAAATAATTGCTCCTGAACACAGCAATACCCCATATGTGGTCATAATCTGCTGTATGGATACATGGCAGATCTCAGAATGGAAAGAGCGCTATTTGGCTTTTGGAGGGCAGATTTTGCTGGAATAGTTTTCAGGTACCATGTCGCATTTGCAAAGCCCTTAAAGTACCAATACAGTGGAAACCCCATAAAAGTGACCCCATTTTGGAAACTACACCCCTCACAGAACATATCAAGGGGTATAGTGAGCATTTTGACGCTACAGATGTTTCACAGATTTTATTAACATTGGGACATTAAAATGAAAAATTACTTTTCCAATAAGCCGTCAATTTAGCCCCAAATTTTTCATTTTCACAAGAGGACAAAGGAGAAAAAGCTCCCCAAAGTTCGTTACACAATTTCTCCTGAACACAGAAATGCCCCATATGTGGTTGTAATCTGCTGCATGAGTACATGGCAGGGCTCAAAATGGAAAGAGCGCTGTTTACAGTGGGGAAAAAAAAGTATTTAGTCAGCCACCAATTGTGCAAGTTCTCCCACTTAAAAAGATGAGAGAGGACTGTAATTGACATCATAGGTAGACCTCAACTATGAGAGACAAAATGAGAAAACATCTAGAAAATCACAATGTCTGATTTTTTTAAGAATTTATTTGCAAATTATGGTGGAAAATAAGTATTTGGTCAATAACAAAAGTTCATCTCAATACTGTTATATATCCTTTGTGGGCAATAACAGAGGTCAAACGTTTTCTGTAAATCTTCACAAGGGTTGGCACACACTGTTGCTGGTATGTTGGCCCATTCCTCCATGCAGATCTCCTCTAGAGCAGTGATGTTTTAGGGCTGTCGCTGGGCAACACAGACTTTCAACTCCCTCCAAAGGTTTTCTATGGGGTTGAGATCTGGAGACTGGCTAGGCCACTCCAGGACCTTGAAATGCTTCTTACGAAGCCACTCCTTTGTTGCCCTGGTGGTGTGCTTGGGATCATTGTCATGCTGAAAGACCCAGCCACGTTTCATCTTCAGTGCCCTTGCTGATGGAAGGAGGTTTGCACTCAAAATCTCACGATACATGGCCCCATTCATTCTTTCATGTACACGGATCAGTCTTTCTGGTCCCTTTGCAGAGAAACAGCCCCAAAGTATGATGTTTCCACCCTCATGCTTCACAGTAGGTATGGTGTTCTTTGGATGCAACTCAGCATTCACTTTCCTCCAAACACAACGAGTTGTGTTTCTACCAAACAGTTCTACTTTGGTTTCATCTGACCATATGACATTCTCCCAATACTTTTCTGGAACATCCAAATGCTCTCTAGAAAACTTCAGACGGGCCTGGATATGTACTGGCTTAAGCAGGGGGACACGTCTGGCACTGCAGGATCTGAGTCCCTGGCGGTGTAGTGTGTTACTGACGGTAGCCTTTGTTACGTTAGTCCCAGCTTTCTGCAGGTCATTCACTAGGTCCCCCCGTGTGGTTCTGGGATTTTTGCTTACCATTCTTGTGATCATTTTGACCCCCCAGGGTGAGATCTTGCGTGGAGCCCCTGATGGAGGGAGATTATCAGTGGTCTTGTATGTCTTCCATTTTCTAATTATTGCTCTCACAGTTGATTTCTTCACACCAAGCTGCTTGCCTATTGCAGATTCAGTCTTCCCAACCTGGTGCAGGCCTACAATTTTGTTTCTGGTGTCCTTGCACAGCTCTTTGGTCTTCACCATAGTGGAGTTTGGAGTGTGACTGTCTGAGGTTGTGGACAGGTGTCTTTTATACTGATAACAATGTCAAACAGGAGCCATTACTACAGGTAATGAGTGGAGGACAGAGGAGCCTCTTAAAGAAGAAGTTACAGGCCTGTGAGAGCCAGAAATCTTGCTTGTTTGTAGGTGACCAAATACTTATTTTCCACCATAATTTGCAAATAAATTCTTTAAAAAATCAGACAATGTGATTTTCTGGATTTGTTTTCTCATTTTGTCTCTCATAGCTGAGTTCTACCTATGATGACAATTACAGGCCGGCCTCATCTTTTTAAGTGGGAGAACTTGCATAATTGGTGGCTGACTAAATACTTTTTTTCCCCACTGTAGCTTTTGGAGGACAGAGTTTGCTGGAATAGATTTCGGGGGCCATGTCGCATTCGCAGAGCCGCTAAAGTACCAATACAATGGAAACTCCCAAAAGTGACCCCATTTTAGAAACTACACCCCTCATAGAATTTATCTAGGTGTATAGTGAGCATTTTGACCTCACAGCTGTTTCACAGATTTTATTGACTTTGAGACGTAAAAATGAAAAATTACTTTTTTCCAATAAACCGTCCATTTAGCGACATATTTTTAATTTTTGCTGATTTGGTGATTTTTGTCTTCACATTGTACAAACTATATTTTTTTTATTTTTCTGGTGATGTTGCCATATGAGGGCTTGTTGTTTGTGGGATGAGATGCATTTTGTAAGGACACCAGTTTTGGGTGCCTATAACTTATTGAATAAATTTTATCAACTCATTTTTTTAGTGGATTATAAAAAAAAACATCAATTCTGGCATTGCATTTTACCTTTTAAATTTTTTGCCATGCAGCATACAACGTAAATAACATGTTACCTATATTCTGCGGGTCGGTACGATTATGACAATACCTCATTTATACTTTTTTTATACTAATTCTGCAGAAATGAAAACCGATTTAGGGAAAGAAATCAATTATCTTTGCATCGCCATCTTCTGAGAGGCGTAATATTTTTATTTTTCGGTTTACATAGTTAGTTGAGGGCTTATTTTTTGCGGGACAACCTGTGCTTTTTATTGGTACTGTTTTGGGGTACATATAACTTTTTGACCACTTTTATAGCATATTTTGTAAGGTAAGATGGCGAAAAATCAGTTTTCAGTTTTTTTTTCCCGACATACACCATGTAAGTTAAATATTGTTTCAGTTTTATTGTACAGGTTGTTACGGACGCAACGATACCAAATATGTATTGTTTTTATTAATTTTTAGGGTTTTATTTATATAATTCATTTTATATAAGAAAAAGGAATTTTTGGGGCTTAATAACTTCATAATTTTTTTTTTTTTTAACACACTATTTTTTTTTTTTTTTTACACTTTGTACTTGTTCTCTAAGGACATCTGGACCAGCCATACACTGATCGCTGGTTCAGTACTATAGACTGCAATACACGAGCATACACGTGTATTTCAGTCTATAGAGAAAGTCAGCCTATGCAGACGCATAGACTGACTTTCTCCATCGCAGGCAGGATCAGCCAGGTACTTGGGGGTCCTAACAGCCTGGGGTCACTGGCCAGACCTTACGCTGCCGAAACGGCATAACGTTATCTCGCCGCAGGGGGTGCCTTGGGGGTCATTATTATAGCGCAACCCCCTTGGATGCCGCAGTCATGTTTGACCGCGGCATCTAAGAGGTTAACACCTGCGATCGCTGTCAGCTTTGCAATCCTTAGCAATTGGCTCAGGTACAGTAGTGAAGCCGTCAATTGCCGGTTTCACTGCTGTTCAAAGACTGTGCAGAAGCCGGGTGCTACCGCATCCATCTTCAGGCGGCCTCCGGCGCTAATTAAATTTTAAGGAAGCCGGATGGAAAAACGCTGCAGGTAGCGTTTTTCCATCCAGCTGAGGTACAGATCCGACACCGTATGGCGCCAAAACTGATGCCTCTTGTGCCAGAACCGATCCCATAGAAAATTATGCGATCCGTCCTGGCATCAGTTTCCCTCCAGCTTGTGTGCACCACACCGGAGGGAAACTGATAGCTGAGCCAGACATATGTGAACGCACCCTAATGGTGTTGGCAATTCCTTCTTTTGAAGCAAAAAAAGAAAAAAGTCTGCAAGCACAAATTACCTTCCGTAAATGGGGCTGTGCTACAGTTCCCTATACATCAGGTGGCCAAGAGCATCGTAATGGGGTAACAGCACTAAAGGCCCTATTAGACAGGCCTATTTAGCAGCCACTTGTTGGGAAAGAACGCTTGTACAATTGTACAATTGGCCTGTCTAATAGTGCCGACAATTACTGGATGAACTAGAATTTTCAGAAGGAAAATTAATCTGCTGGCAGGATATCGCTTAACAACGACTCTGCTGTTGATAAACCATGAAAGTATATGCCAGGCGAATGATCGCTTTAATATGTCCTCTGCATTGGCCTGTGTAATCAGGTGCTGCAGAACGAGCAATGATAGGTACGTTTAGTAGGCTGATTGCCCCTTGTAAAAAATATCTGCTTGTCTAATGCTACTTTAACTAAACATCTTATCAATCCATTCCCACTGCTCCTTTTTTAACGCTACCTGGGTTATCCCATTCTGGAATTCCTTATCCCTGTACACAGACATGAGATGAGCACTGAATCACTGGTGGGTTACTGAGTGCTCATCTCATGTCTGTGTAGAGGGACCAGGAAGTTTAATGGACTAATGGTGGTCTAAATAATGAAGAAATTATGCATTTTTTTAAAATAAGGCTATTTTTACACTGTTTTCTAGTGTTCATCAGAGGAATATATCAAGAGGATTTTCTGATATATGCCCCTGTCTGGTAGAGGCCTTCATTAGGTCAGGTGCACTGGGGCTTATGGATCCTCTTGCTATATGTGTAAGCAACTTACACAGAGCCAATATACACTGTAAAGGCAATGCGAAAGTAGCCTTATTAATACTTACACTTCTACCGTAGTAATCAAAACTTTTCAAGGTCCATTTGACATAATGCTGCTTCAGGCCTCATGTACACAACCATAGTTTTTATCCACAATTGTGAATAAAAGTATGGACACATGCATTTCTATGGCCCCTTACACATATGTGTATTTTTTCGGCTGTGCGGCTGGGCTGTAGAAAAGAGCTGCAAAATATGGAACACGTCCAATACCTGTCCATATATATGACTTAGTCAATTCATTTCAATGTATGGGCCTGTGAAAATCAGGGATGACACACGGATACCAATCTGCGTGTCATCCATCTTGTTTTTACTGACCTGTACACTACACACGGTCATGTGCATGTAGCCTAAAGGATTTCCTCAGCACCAAAAGTTTTATCTTTCCCAGCGAAAGAAACACCACACTACACACAAAATGAAAGGCTGCAGCAACGATCGAGGCTAAGACATGATGGTAATACAGCAAGATGATCATTTTCAGAAAGTATAGAGAATTACCAAAGGCCCCTCTGTACAAACATCAAATTAATGGTTGCAAAGGCCTTCACCTGGTACAAAGAAGCACTACAAGAGATCACCAAATGAAAGAGAGCCTCCTTTAAGAAGAAATGTTAAAAGGGTGTGTTTTTTGTTGTTGTTTTTTTTTCCTTTTTTCAAAATGGTAGGAGGATGTCAGATTTCTCTCTCGACTGAATACATTACTGTGGTCCAGTGACCTATTTTTTAATAGCTGGATTATGGTTTGCTGTCATACTAAACCAAAAGCTTTGCTATCTTCACATTGCTGTACATGTAATCCATTTTTGGAACACTGGCTCCATCCCCTCCTCCTCTGCACTTCTAATATTATCATTTGGAAAGAAGGGGGAATCAATATGGAGACATCAGGAACAAATAAAAATAGATAAAACTAAGCAATCACTCGATTCAATAAATGCTCCTGCCTCACCCAGCAGGGCCGCTCCTGCTTGCTCTATGCAATACATGGCTGGTGACCGGGACGTCCATATATGACACACAACAATAGCACTACCAATATGATCTATACCGAGACATGCTAGACATTGCAATGAAATATTATCAGGTTATCACACGAAAACAAGTAAAGCCAACCCAGCCCGCCCCCAAGAACAGATAACAAAGCCCAGACATCTCTGAAAATTTTCCTCACCGAAGGCCTCAGAAGATTCTCCAAGGTGGCCACAACAAGCAGAAAGGCAGAAGAGAAAATCTCCACAGCTGCAGTTTATGACGAGGCTGATGGTGGCTGCTCTGTCTCAAAGGGCGATCCTGACCTTGCAGAGATGCAGAAGCAGCATCCTCCCTCTTGCTGCGCGTCTCTTCCTCAGGATGGCTCCTTACAGCTACCCACACCTTTCCATCCCCGCTTTCTCTATTTTTCCCCGTGGATGATGATCTATCTTTATCCTTACAATGCCAAGCTTCCAAGGCAATCAATGCGAAAACTAGGGACTTAATTCCAAGACATCGGGATTTTGTCGATCTGCTATTACCTTCTGTGTCATGAGATGAAGACGTGATAAGATGCTTCTTGTGTCTTGGTGCTGCTGCTGAGGAAAAGCTGTTTCTCTCAATTGGAGAAGATAAGCCGTACCACCGCCCCTTTTCCTCTAAATTGTGAGCAAGGCTGAGGGAGGAGCCAAGTAACTACAAGCTATGGGCGAGACAAGAAAGATGAATGCTGTAGCTTCTACAGATCCATAATGATGGAGGCCTGGGTGCAAAATGACAATGCTCTGCTGAATGGGTGCTCTCCTTGTACATGTGAATGCATTCTGCTAACGCTCCATTCTAGTCGTGAGAAGAACAGGTTATACATATGATGCGATTCTGAGAACACATGGGCATGACATCACTGATTATATAACTTCTACATTGCTATGTAGGAATGAGTGCAAGGATCATGAAACCTCATTCAATTGATTTTAAAAAGTAAACATCTTCTTGCTTTTTTAACTACATAGGTATTTACGCTATATGGAGAAATGTATTGGAACACCTAAACATCTACAACACCTACAGGAGCTATAATTCTAAATCAGTAGGACTTAAAGGGGTTGTCCGGGATAAAATGCCTACTTTCTAAATTACTTACTTTAGCACAAATGTATATTTACCCAATGCCGGAACTATTGCGCACGCACCGAAAGAGGGTCAAACAAGAGGAGGAGCCGTACCCATAGAAGGAAGACAGGACAGGAAGACAGGTAAGTATGATGGGGTGGGGGTGTGCTGAGTTAGTTAGTTGGGAAGGGCTAGTAGTGGGCTGGATAGCTAGGGAGACAGGGAGGGGGTCTGAGGGAGTTATTGTGAGTCAGCCTACAGCTACCATGATGCATTGCATGAGCTAAGACAGCAGGATGCTACACCATGTAAACAAGTGCAGGGGATGCCAGGAGCTCCAAGAGAAACCCAGAAATCACTCAAAACACTGCTAAAGGTATTTGGGTGCACTTATTAACCCATTAATAGCATTAACAGACCTTTTTTTAAAAAAAAGGGTTTTTTTGCCCGGAGAACCCCTTTAATGTGGAGTTGTTTCCCTGCCTACAGCTAAAACATCTTCCACCCTTATTCCCTTGTACATTATTTTAGAGTGAATTTGTGGGAATTTTTGCCCATTCATCCAGAAGAGGTTTTGTGAGATCAGAGTCCTAAATAATAAAGGTGCTCAATTAGTCTTGAGGTCAGGCCTCCGTCTGGTCCAGTCAAGTTCTTCCATACCTCACTCACCCATTCTTGCCTTTATGGACCTTGCTTTGTACACTGGCGTATAATCACATTGGAACTGAAAGGATTACAATTTCCCCTCACTGGATCTAAGGCCCATTGCAGACGACTGGCCGCTGGCCGTGATTGAACGACACAGGTGGCACACTAATGTCATCCATGTGCCGCCCGTGCACTGGCCGTGCTTCCATGGCCCCATTCATTCAATGAATAGGAACCACAGAGGCATGGCCACAAAACTGGATAGGAATAAGACCTGTCCTGAGTTTTGTAGACCGGTCGTGTGCGTGGGCCAACAGAAATTAATGGGTCAGTGTACTGGGAAAAATTTGGATAGCACACTGAACTACGCCACGGTGATCTGTAAGGGGCCTTAAGCGAACCCCTGAAAAAAAAAAATGAATAGCATTATCACTCCTTCACTAAATTTTACATTGCATGCATTAGCACCGGATCTCTACTGTATATAATACAGCAGAGACCCAGAGGCTATGGCGGCTGCGGTCTCTTAGGAGAATATTTACAGTGGGGAAAAAAAGTATTTAGTCAGCCACCAATTGTGCAAGTTCTCCCACTTAAAAAGATGAGAGAGGCCTGTAATTGACATTATAGGTAGACCTCAACTATGAGTGACAAAATGAGAAAACAAATTCAGAAAATCACATTGTCTGATTTTTAAAGAATTTATTTGCAAATTGTGGTGGAAAATAAGTATTTGGTCAATAACAAAAGTTCATCTCAATACTTTGTTATATATCCTTAGTTGGCAATGACAGAGGTCAAACGTTTTCTGTAAGTCTTCACAAGGTTGGCACACACTGTTGCTGGTATGTTAGCCCATTCCTCCATGCAGATCTCCTCTAGAGCATTGATGTTTTGGGGCTGTCGCTAGGCAACACGGACTTTCAACTCTCTCCAAAGGTTTTGTATGGGGTTGAGATCTGGAGACTGGCTAGGCCACTCCAGGACCTTGAAATGCTTCTTACGAAGCCACTCCTTTGTTGCCCTGGTGGTGTGCTTGGGATCATTGTCATGCTGAAAGACCCAGCCACGTTTCATCTACAATGCCCTTGCTGATGGAAGGAGGTTTGCACTCAAAATCTCACGATACATGGCCCCATTCATTCTTTCATGTACACGGATCAGTCTTTCTGGTCCCTTTGCAGAGAAACAGCCCCAAAGTATGATGTTTCCACCCTCATGCTTCACAGTAGGTATGGTGTTCTTTGGATGCAACTCAGCATTCACTTTCCTCCAAACACAACGAGTTGTGTTTCTACCAAACAGTTCTACTTTGGTTTCATCTGACCATATGACAATTCTCCCAATACTCTTTTGGAGCTTCCGAATGCTCTCTAGCAAACTTCAGATGGGTCCGGATACGTACTGGCTTAAGCAGGGGGACACGTCTGGCACTGCAGGATCTGAGTCCCTGGTGGCGTAGTGTGTTACTGAAGGTAGCCTTTGTTACGTTAGTCCCAGCTTTCTGCAGGTCATTCACTAGGTCTCCCCATGTGGTTCTGGGATTTTTGCTCACCGTTCTTGTGATCATTTTGACCCCACGGGGTGAGATCTTGCGTGGAGTCCCTTATTGAGGGAGATTATCAGTGGTCTTGTATGTCTTTCATTTTCTAATTATTGCTCCCACAGTTGATTTCTTCACACCAAGCTGCTTGCCTATTGCAGATTCAGTCTTCCCAACCTGGTGCAGGTCTACAATTTTGTTTCTGGTGTCCTTCCATAACTCTTTGGTCTTCACCATCATAGTGGAGTTTGGAGTATGACTGTTTGAGGTAGTGGACAGGTGTCTTTTATACTGATAACAATGTCAAACAGGTGCCATAACTACAGGTAATGAGAGGAGGACAGAGGAGCCTCTTAAAGAAGAAGTTACAGGTCTGTGAGAGCCAGAAATCTTGCTTGTTTGTAGGTGACCAAATATTTATTTTCCACCAAATTTGCAAATAAATTCTTTAAAAAATCAGAAAATGTGTTTTTCTGGATTTGTTTTCTCATTTTGTCTCTCACAGTTGAGGTCTACCTATGATGACAATTACAGGCCTCTCATCTTTTTAAGTATGAGAACTTGCACAATTGCTGGATGACTAAATACTTTTTTTCCCCATTGTACATAATTTAGAACACCAAATACTGTATTTGAGTCTTCTGCTTAATAGTAGGGCTGGGCGACTCCTTTTTCTCTTCGAGTTGCTAAGTGACGTCAGGGACCGCTGACGCCTGTGATTGGGTTTCAGCGGTCATATGTTGTGACATGTCTCTGACGTCAGTCAGAAGTGCTGGAGAGAACAGGGAGCCGCGCTAGAGCCCAGGAGAGGTGAGTAACAAAATTTTTTATGTTTGATCACCTCCCCTGGGCTTCCACTCATTTTACTCTGGGGTCTGAAGGGACCCCAGAGTTTAATAATAGCAGTTTTGATATATACAAGTTTGGTCCTAACCAAATTGAAGGTAGAACCTCGTAATTATTGTAATAACCAAACTAAAATAACCAACATGAACAAAATCACATTGGTTATCCTGGTGGATGTTCGGTTATTTTTCGATTAATCGCCTAGCCCTAGGTCCCAGGACAGAGCCTTGAGGGACACCTACAGAGAGAGGAGGCGGAATGAGGAGTTAGAGTGGGAGATGCTAAATGTGTGGTTGGTGAGGTATGAAGTTATCTAGGAGAGGGCCATGTCTGTGATGCCAAGGCATGACTAAACTTGTAACAAAAGAGAATAAACAAAAATCGAAATATAGAGCAGCACCAAAAAAAAACTTACTAGGTCTATGGGTGCAACTTCCAACAGATCCGGCATATGATCTCTAGTTAAATAGTACAAAAATGGACAGCACTCCAATGTAGAAAATCAAAAAGATGAAAATTTATTCCATTGCAACGTTTCGGTACCAAATACAGTGGACCTTTCTCAAGCGGTAACACAGTGAAAATGTGCAAACATTTATAGTGAAATACAAGTCACTCATCTAATTAGCAATAGTAAATAGATAATTAATATAAATATATCAAAAAATATATATAATCAAATACCATGTCAAGTGCACAAAGTGCAAAATAAATATTTTTGCATATATAAAATACAATACATATAATAAATACAATCCGAAGTGTATAAAAGTGCATAAAATGTACATATATCAATCATCAATTATAAAAACACAGGTGTAAAGCATATGCAGTGATTATTATACCGCTTATCCATATTACAATCACATATGTTGCAAAATAAACACAGTATTATGGGATTAAACACTCACCCCTTTAAAAAAAAACGCCATTAGCACGCTAATCAGCGTGTATAGAGGAAAAAAGGAAATGGACCTGACCGGAACTATAGAAATGCGCGCTGAGATGAGTGACTTGTATTTCACTATAAATGTTTGCACATTTTCACTGTGTTACTGCTTGAAAAAGGTCCACTGTATTTGGAACCAAAACGTTGCAATGGAATAAATCTTCACCTTTTTGATTTTCTACATTGGAGTGCTGTCCATTTTTGCACTATTTATATAGATATATATCTATATAAAAATGAGTTTCTGTCTGTCTGTTCTTTATGCGCGACCAAACGACTGGACCGATCCTCACCAAATTTGTCACACAGGTACAGCAGGTGTCCGGGAATATTTTAGATGGGGTCTCAGCTCTCTAGGACGTACCGTACCTAAAATACAGTATTCCCACAAAATGACCTGCATTAGCTAATACAAGCCTGCAAGTCTTTCACTCATACATGTATTCCAACTGCCATACACACAGTCACATGTCCCTTATCAGCCAATAGAAGCTCGCAGGCGCTTACGCTCCACAGGCATACAGCTTTACACCAGGTTTCCATAGCAACCAAGCTATTGTGACCTGTATTAGTCAATAGCAGGGCTGTGTATGTAGAGATATAGCAGAGCAGTGTGTGCTGTTTGTGTAAGTAGAGATGTAACAGCTGTGTATGTAGAGATGTAGCAGGGCTGTGAGATGTGTATGTAGAGATGTAGCAGAGCTGTGTTTGTATGTAGAGATGTAGTAGAGTTGTGTAGGTAGAGATGTAGCAGAGCTGTGTGTGTATGTAGAGATATAGCAGAGGTGTGTGTGTTGTGTGTGTATGTAGAGATGTAACAGAACTGTGAGCAGTGTATGAAGAGATGTAGCAGAGCTGTGTATGAAGAGATGTAGCAGCGCTGTGTGTGTATGTAGAGATGTTGCAGAGCTGTGTATGAAGAGATGTAGCAGAGCTGTGTAAGCTGTGTATGAAGAGATGTAGCAGAGCTGTGTGTATGTAGAGATGTAGCAGAGCTGTGTGTGTATGTAGAGATGTAACAGAGCTGTGTATGTAGAGATGCAGTATAGCTGTGTTTGTTGTGTCTATGTAGAGATGTAGCAGATCTGTGAGCTGTGTATGTAAAGATGTAGCAGAGCTGTGAGTGCTGTGTATGTAGAGGTGTAGAAAAGCTGTGTTTGCAGTGTCCATTATTGCACTGACACTCTCTCTCCTTTGGTTTTCAGGATACAGCAGAATATGTTGCTGTGAAAGATCCTCAGTGCTCCAACACTGCATTGGCCCACACCTGAGACTTCTTTACTAAAAACCACACTCACCGCCAGTGAGTGCTGGGTCCACAAGATAAATACAAGACAAGCTTTCTAAATTTTATATATTAACCCCTAAATGGGTCGGTGTTAACATCTAAGGGTGGGTTCACACCTGCGCTTGGTGTCCGTCCATGCAGGACTTCGTGTCCGACGAAAAAAAAAAGGATTGGCAGCGCAGAGGGTGTAAGCGCACACCCGCGCACTGCTTTAAAAACCCATTCAAATGAATGGGTTTTTAACCAATGCGCCGCTGACCGGTCTGTATCCGACGCCAATCCAGTTCGCCGAGATTTTCACTGGATTGGCGACGGACGGACACCAAGCGCAGGTGTGAACCCACCCTAACACATGCAGTTCAGAACAGATATGCAGATGTATACAAGCATTAACAGTTACTAGTTACAATATACAGCACTTAAAATAAAAAGGGAATAAAAGTGAAATAATTACTTTACCACACATATCCTTGATGTGGCTCTATAGTCCATCACTCACACATAACATGTGGAGATAACCAGTGGAGGCTCCTAGCAGCAGCATCACAGCATTCCAGCCTGCATACTCATCACAGTATATCCTCAGTGGTCTCTTCACAGTATTCTCTGTAGTCTCTTCACAGTATTCCTCAGTAGTCTCTCTGACCTCTTACCTCATCTTTTATACCCTTGATTACACCACCCAGAATGAGGTCACCGGCGACGGCAAGTCTGATTGACTAACGCACTCAAGTCAAGATTCTTTGTAAGGAGATGGGACCAAGTGGAATGACACAATGCCATCTATATGTTATCAACCAGGTCGGATCAACAGCCCAGGCCAAACAATACATGTGTATTTGATCACCCAGGGCTATGTAGGAATTCAATGGAGCCATTCTGGGATGAGTACAAAGCCCTATTGTTACATTGTTGCCACTACTGACAACATACACCTAGGATTAGAGCTACGCACAGTTAAATTAAATAGAATTAAGCTGGAGATATGATACCCACAGATCAAAATACATCTTTGAGTTATAGCCATATTTAAGTGGAATCATCACAGTCGCTTATGTTGCTTAGGTTTCCATAACAACCCCGACATTTTTCTTCACTGCTGTAGGTCAGCTTTAACGGGGCAGGGTGCTGTAGATGACACTATTACACAAGGTCACACACACACAGTTTTACTCCAGGTTTCCATAACAACCCAGCCATTTTTCTTCACTGCTGTAGGTCAGCTTTAAAGGGGCAGGGTGCTGTAGATGACACTATTACACAAGGTCACATACACACAGTTTTATTCCAGGTTTCTATAACAACCCAGCCATTTTTCTTCACTGCTGTAGGTCAGATTTAAAGGGGCAGAGCGCTGTGGATGACTCTGTTACACAAGGTCACATACACACAGCTTTACTCCAGGTAAAAACTGCAGGTTTATCACTGATATCCAAACTGAGATACACATGCTCACACGACGCTTATGGACCAATGGAAACTCACAGGTTCTTCAGTCTTCACATACACATAGGTGTATGTGCGAAGCCGGGTCCTTCTGCTAGCATAGCTCCCAACCATCCCGCATCTGGCGGGAAAGTCCCGATTTTACCCGTGGTCCCGCATAGCTTACATTTTGTCCCGCTATTCCCATGAAGTGTTTTGCTGTTAAACTTTATTAGGGTAGGGTAAAGGCTAAATGGTAGATGCTAAATTGTAATGGCTTAAGGACCTTTGATGACGTCATGAACATGTGATCAGACTTGTGTGGGCGGAGCTATTCTGGATACTGCGGGACACACTGTGATGTTACACAGAAAGCTGGGAAAGGAGAGTGATCGAAGATAAGTAGGAGAGAAGAGAGCATGTGTGAGCAAGAGGGGGGAACTGGGGGCAGATGTAGGGGCAGTTAAACTGAAGGCAGATGAAGGGGGCAATTAAACTGGTGGCAAATAAAGGGGACATTAAGCTGGTGGCAGATAAAGGGGGACATTAAATTGGTGGTAGATGGAGGGGGCAATTAAACTGAAGAGGGGCCTTAAGCTGGTGACATGAAGGGGGAACATTAAATTGGTGGCAGATAAAGGGGGACATTAAGATGGTGGCAAATAAAGGGGGACATTAAGATGGTGGAAAATAAAGGGGGACATTAAACTGAGGGCAGATGAAGTGGGACATTAAGATAGTGGCAGATGAAGGGGGACAGTAAGCTGGTAGCAGATGAAGGGGGACATTAAATTGGTGGCAGATGAAGGGGGGCATTAAGATAGTGGCAGATGAAGGGGGCATTAAGCTGGTGGCAGATGAAGGGGGACATTAAACTGGGGGCAGATGAAGGGGGTATTAAGCTGGTGGCAGATGGAGGGGGACATTAAACTGAGGGGGCAGATGGAGGGTGACATTAAACTGGGGGCAACTGGAGGAGGACATTAAACCATGGGGGGTAGTTGGAGGGGGACATGTCTGCCTCTAGCTGCCCCCAGTTTAATGTCCCCCTCCAACTACACCCACTTTAATGTCACCCTTCGGCTGCCCCATAGTTTAATGTCCTCCGCCAACTACCCCCACTGTTTAATGTCACCCTCTAGCTGCCCCATAGCTTAATGTCCCCCTCCAGCTGCCCTAGTTTAATGTCCCCCTCTAGTTTCCGCCAGTTTAAACTGGGGCACAAGGAGAGGGACTTAGTACTATGGGGAAATGTGTAGTACTGTGTAGGAGCATTATACTGTGTGGGGGCATATGGAAAAATAGATGAGAATGGGCGAAGTCAACATAGAAGTGGGTGAAGCTAAATTTGCCGCGGTGCGCATAGCACGCCGCATATTTTGTCCCTCTTTCTGTCCTTTGAAAGTTGGGAGGTATGTGCTAGTGATATATATATATGAATAATATGATTATATAATAATACATATACAAATAGGTTTCTTTAATCACACCTCCCCCTTTTAGTTTGCATGTCTTATCAATGGCTCATGCCATTTTTAAATGTTTGCAAACTTATAACCATTATCAAGTGACAAAGCCATAGGTCAGTACTGCGAGCTCAGGCCCTATATAACCTTACTACATTTATAAGTCAGCCCACTGGCCTTGAATCTCTGAGCTCAGGGTTGAATGGAGATAGGCCTTCTCTGTGCTGGGACCCCCTGCTGCTTTTATGACTTTGTGCTGCAGCAAAACTGGAAGTGTCTCTTCCCCACTCTTTTGGAGAAAATGCAAGCACGTTTACTCATCCATTGCTGCACACCTCAGTAACTCACAATTTAGGAGGGTTATAGTCAGGAAATCATGTGTTAGAGGGTGATTTGGTATGGTACTTTATAATCCCTTCTAGTACCTCCTTTGGTAGTGGACCCTCCTCTATGTGATCACAATGGGTCTCCCCTTTTCCCTGGGGACCCTTGGGCCTAAACTATTACACAGGCTGTGTACCCTCATGAGAGTCTATGCTTTCTAGCTTCCCCTCCCCCTGCTCTGTACTAGAGTGAGGTAAGGAGGAAAGCTAAATTTCTGGGGCATTATTAATAAGGGGCACTATTTAAAGGGGTGCACAGGGAAGTTATTAACTTAAAGATACACTTGGGGGTATTATTCATTATAGGGGGTTATATTGTATATTTTATAATTGGGGTAGCAGCAGGATGGGGGCTTTGTGTAGGTGAGGATAATGTGGGTCAGGTGTCTGGAAAAGTAAGGAGCCAAAGATGTCTGTGTTGCAAACTTTACAGAGACTGGAAGAAGTGGTCATGGCCGTCCAAATAAAAGAGACGGGGAATGTGAACGATTAGTCAGAGATGTCACTGGTAAGTCACTAAATGTTACTGCCCTGTATTCACCTAAATCGTCTGCAGTGCCCTGTGTAGAGCTGCTATATACCACTATACGCTCACCTTATACTGATAGTATTGGTATACGAACAAGTCCAAGTTGGGGGCAAACTTGGACATGTCCGCTCCCCCCTGTTCTGAACCCCTAGCTACGCCTCTGGTCATAAGTATTCAGACCCTTTGCTCAGTATTGAGTAGAAGCACCCTTTTGAGCTAGTACAGCCATGAGTCTTCATAGGAATGATGCAACAAGTTTTTCACATCTGGTTTTGGGGATCCTCTGCCATTCTTCCTTGCAGATCCTCTCCAGTTCCGTCAGGTTGGATGGTGAACGTTGGTGGACAGCCATTTTCAGGTTTCTCCAGAGATGCTCAATTGGGTTGGGGTTAGGGCTCTGGCTGGGTCAGTCAAGAATGGTCACAGAGTTGTTCCGAAGCCACTCCTTTGTTATTTTAGCTGTGTGCTTAGGGTCATTGTCTTGTTGGAAGGTGAACCTTCGGCCCAGTCTGAGGTCCAGAGCACTCTGGAGGAGGTTTTCTTCCAGGATATCTCTGTACTTGGCCGCATTCATCTTTCCTTCAATTGCAACCAGTCGGCCTGTCCCTGCAGCTGAAAAACACCCCCATAGCATGATGCTGCCCCCACCATGTTTCACTGTTGGGATTGTATTGGGCAGGTGATGAGCAGTGCCTGGTTTTCTCCACACATACCGCTTACAATTAATGCCAAAAAGTTCAATCTTCGTCTCATCAGACCAAAGAATCTTATTTCTCATAGTCTGGGAGTCCTTCATGTGTTTTTTGGCAAACTCTATGCGGGCTTGCATATGTCTTGCACTGAGGAGAGGCGTCCTTCGGGCCACTCTGCCATAAAGCCCCGACTGGTGGAGGGCTGCAGTGATAGTTGACTTTGTGGAACTTTCTTCCATCTCCCTACTGCATCTCAGCCACAGTGATCTTTGGGTTCTTCTTTACCTCTCTCAGCAAAGCTCTTCTCCCACAATTGCTCAGTTTGGATGGATGGCCAGGTCTAGGAAGAGTTCTGGTCGTCCCAAACTTCTTCCATTTAAGGATTATGGAGGCCACTGTGCTCTTAGGAACCTTGAGTGCTGCAGAAATTCTTTTGTAACCTTGGCCATATCTGTGCCTTGCCACAATTCTGTCTCTGAGCTCCTTGGGCAGTTCCTTTGACCTCATGATTCTCATTTGCTCTGACATGCACTTTGAGCTGTGAGGCCTTATATAGACAGGTGTGTGCCTTTCTTAATCAAGTCTAATCAGTTTAATTAAACACAGCTGGACTCCAGTGAAGGAGTAGAACCATCCCAAGGAGGATTAGAAGGAAATGGACAGCATGTGAGTTAAATATGAGTGTCACAGCAAAGGGTCTGAATACTTATGACCTTGTGATATTTCAGTTTTTCTTTTTTAATAAATTTGCAAAAATATCTGCATTTCGGGTTTTTTTCTGTCAAGATGGGGTGCTGAGTGTACATTAATGAGAAATAAAATGAACTTTTTTGCTTTAGCAAATGGCTGCAATGAAACAAAGAGTGAAAAATGTAAAGGCATCTGAATACTTTCCGTACCCACTGTATATACATCCAAGGTTAATATTCTTTCAATAATATTTTTATTTTATTTTCCAATTTTTATTTTATTTGTTGTTTAATTTTTTTTTAAATTCATTTATTTATTCAAATTTATCGCTTTACAATTTCTATACTTCCCTGTGTTTTATTACTTCACTACATTACTAACATACATCGTCTCCAATATTTCATTAGATAATTTAATCTATTTGTAATCATACAATATTACCAACAGAATCACGGTTTATCCATCTTGGAGGAACATAAATCCTATACAAGAGATTGGACAACATAGTGTCAATAAAAACACGCACTGCTATATATAACGACGCATGCAGCATAAACATTGAGCGCTGGCTCAAACCTAGGTGTCTGACAGTACCAATACAACTCTTGTGTGAGCAAACACTTTCTTTACAGTAGGCATGCGCAACTCCAGCGATCTGCTGGCTGGTTACACGGCAGAAGCATCCACCACTCCTTCTGCCCCTGCACTCTTTCTGTGCAGGTCCCGGTGTCTTCGTGCACTGAGACCCGCTTTTTACAACTTTCACTTCCTATGATGCTGGATACAACATGGAATTACTGATACCAGGTACAAGCCTGTTATGTATATACAGTGTCGGACTGGGATGTCTAGGGCCCACCAGTGGAATTGTTTCTAGGGGCCCACCGCCACGACCCTTGCAGATCAGCTGTACCGAGACAGGGCAGCTAAAAGTATTAACATGTCAGGAGTCATGCTGCTCACAGCCATACGATGTTCACCACTGCACTCTAAACCCACTGCTACACCTTGTATGGCAAGTGAACAGCATGGCTCCTGGAATTGTTATCATTACATGTAGCTGCACTGTCCTGGTAAAGCTGATCTGCAGAAGTCCTGGCTGTCGGACCCCTGCAGATGTAATATTGATGGCCTATCCCAAGGACAGGCCATCAATATTAGAAAGATGAATTAATCCTTTAAAGAGGTTGTCCAGGAATTGGAGCAACCCATGTTGCGAGCAGGAGGTGTAAAATAAAAAAAAAAAAAAAAAACGCTTTCTCACCTGTCCCTGGCGCTCCGTTGTCCGCTGCCAGTGTCCATTCAGTCTCATGCCAGCACCTTCTTGCTGGGAGTCCCGCAACTCATGTGACTGGTAAGACCAATTAGGTACATGATTTCCAGAAATGAGGTGCCGCCATGAGACCGAGCAGACACAGTTTGTTAAACAATTGCAGAGCCCTTAGAGTACCAATACAATGGAAACCCCCAAAAAGCGACCCCATTTTAGAAACTACACTTCTCAAGGGGTATAGTGAGCATTTTTACCCCACAGTTTCACAGATTCTATTAGTATTGGGATGTAAAAATGAAAAATTACTTTTTTTTCCAAATAACCGTCCATTTAGCACCATATTTTTTAATTTTTACAAGGGGTTAAAGAAATAAAAACACACCACAGTTTTTTACATAATTTCTCTCGAACACAGAAATGCCCTATATGTGGTCATAATCTGCTGTATGGGTACATGGTGGGCTCGAAATGGAAACAGCACTATTTGCTTTTGGAGGTTTTGAAATATTTTTCAGGTGCCATGTCGCATTTGCAGGGCCCCTAAATTACCAATTCAATGGAAGCCCCCCAAAAGTGACCTAATTTTAGAAACTACACCTCTCAAGAAATTTATCAAGGGGTATTATCATTGTATATGTGGGTGTAAACTGCTGCTTTGGTACATAGCAGGTCTCAGAAGGTACAGAGCAGTGCGCTTTTTAGCTTTTGGAGTACAGATTTAGATGGATTTTCTGGACCCAAGTTGTTTTTACAGAGCCCTGAGCACATAGCTCTCCTTCATATCTGTGCCCTCCTGTATGCCCAAGCAAAAGTTTATGCCCACATATATGACACAGTTGTACCCAGGAAAATGTACTTAATGCCATATGTGGGTATAAACTGCCGAGCACAGAAGGGCACTATTTTGGTTTTTGGAGCACAGTTTGGTTTTGCAGAATTGTTTTCCCCTGAATTGTTAGTAAAGTGGAACCTGCAGACACATAACCCCATTTTGGAAAGTACACCCCTCAAGGGATTTATCAAGTGGGGTAGCGAGCATTTTTAACCCTTGAGCGTTGCATTCATTTACAGTACCTTGCGAAAGTATTCAGCCCCCTTGAACTTTTCAACCTTTTGCCACATTTCTGGCTTCAAACATAAAGATATCAAATTTTAATTTTTTGGTGAAGAATCAACAAGTGGGACACAATTGTGAAGTGGAATGAAATTTATTTGTTATTTTAAACTTTTGTAAAAAATAAAAAACTGAAAAGTGGGGCGTGCAATATTATTCGGCCCCTTTACTTTCAGTGCAGCAAACTCACTCCAGAAGTTTCAGTGAGGATCTCTGAATGATCCAATGTTGTCCTAAATGACTAATGATGATAAATATAATCCATCTGTGTGTAATCAAGTCTCTGTATAAATGCACCTGCTCTGTGATAGTCTCAGGGTTCTGTTTGAAGCGCAGAGAGCATCATGAAGACCAAGGAACACACCAGGCAGGTCCTTGATACTGTTGTGGAGAAGTTTAAAGCCGGATTTGGATACAAAAAGATTTCCCAAACATCCCAAGGAGCACTGTGCAAGCGATCATATTGAAATGGAAGGAGTATCAGACCACTGCAAATCTACCAAGACCCGGCCGTCCCTCTAAACTTTCATCTCAAACAAGGAGAAGACTGATCAGAGATGCAGCCGAGAGGCCCATGATCACTCTGGATGAACTGCAGAGATCTACAGCTGAGGTGGGAGAGTCTGTCCATAGGACAACAATCAGTCGTACACTGCACAAATCTGGCCTTTATGGAAGAGTGGCAAGAAGAAAGACATTTCTCAAAGATATCCATAAAAAGTCTCGTTTAAAGTTTGCCACACGCCACCTGGGAGACACACCAAACATGTGGAAGAAGGTGCTCTGGTCAGATGAAACCAAAATAGAACTTTTTGGCCACAATGCAAAACAATATGTTTGGCGTAAAAGCAACACAGCTCATCACCCTGAACACACCATCTCCACTGTCAAACATGGTGGTGGCAGCATCATGGTTTGGGCCTGCTTTTCTTCAGCAGGGACAGGGAAGATGGTTAAAATTGATGGGAAGATGGATGGAGCCAAATACAGGACCATTCTGAAAGAAAACCTGTTGGAGTCTGCAAAAGGCCTGAGACTGGGACGGAGATTTATTTTCCAACAAGACAATGATCCCAAACATAAAGCAAAATCTACAATGGAATGGTTCACAAATAAACGTATCCAGGTGTTAGAATGGCCAAGTCAAAGTCCAGACCTGAATCCAATCGAGGAAAGAGCTGAAAACTACTGTTCACAAACGCTCTCCATCCAACCTCACTGAGCTCGAGCTGTTTTCCAAGGAAGAATGGGCAAGAATTTCAGTCTCTCGATGTGCAAAACTGATAGAGACATACCCCAAGCGACTTGCAGCTGTAATTGCAGCAAAAGGTGGCGCTACAATGTATTAATTTAAGGGGGCCGAATAATTTGGCACGCACCACTTTTCAGTTTTTTATTTTTTACAAAAGTTTAAAATATCCAATAAATTTCGTTCCACTTCACAATTGTGTCCCACTTGTTGTTGATTCTTCACCAAAAAATTAAAATTTTATATCCTTATGTTTGAAGCCTGAATACTTTCGCAAGGCACTGTAATTTCCAGAAAGGAATGTGCAACTGATAATGAAAAGTGAAAACTGCAATTTTTCCAGAAATACACCATGTCAGTGCTCATTATGTTGTGCCCAGCTTATGTAAGCAGAGACACACACTCCAAAAACTGTTAAGCGGGTATCCCGGGCACAACAGCTTTTGGAGCATTCATCTCTGATACAAGCCGGGCACAACATATTGCGCACTGAAATGAAGTATTCCTGGAAGTTGCCATTTTCACCTTTCTCCATCAACTGCATATTCATTTCTGGAAAATTAAATGATGCAACACATTTGGGTTTAAACAAGCTCACTGTACCCATGGATAAATTCCTTCAGGGGTATAGTTTCCAAAATGGATGGATTTCACATTGCTTGCATTTCAGGGTTCTGCTAAAATGTAATGGTGTCCAAAAACCAAATAGCCCTCCTTACCTTCTTTGCCGGCTGTGCCCAAACAGCAGTGTCATACATGAGGGCATAAACTGCAGTTTGGGCACACAGTAGGGCATAGAATGGAAGGAGTGCTATGTTGTTTTTTGGAGTGTATATTTAGATGTTTGGAATCTGCAGAGCCTCTAAAGTACCAGTAAAGTGGAATCCCCTAAGGAGTGACCCCATTTTGAAAACTGCACCTCTCAAAGAATGTATCAAGTGGTGTAGTAAGCATTAGTATCCCAGATGTGAATGCACAATGGATGGTGAAGAGTAAATATGTAAGCTGTGCGGAGTACATTGGGAACATCAAATTCCCTACTATTTCCCCAGTAGCTACTATGATTGTGGGGGGGGGGGGTCACTTCTGGTGTCTTTTCCCTTGTAAGCTCTAAATTTGGGTTGTACCCTGATATACTCGCCCAGTTTATACATTCCCTTCCTGCTTCAGCCAGTTGTGTTCTAATGATTTGGCGATTTTTTTTTTTTTTTTTTGGGGGGGGGGTTGTCTTCACTTTGTACAAGCTATATTTTTTTTTATTTTTCTGGTGATGTAGCCATATGAGGGCTTGTTTTTTGCGGCATGAGATGTATTTTGTAATGACAACAACAAACTTGCCCAGCAAGCACCGACGTTTATATATAGTGGACCGTCGCAAAGAGGAGTGTTAGTTCCTAGATTGGGGGACTGAGGAAAAAGATGAAAATATAAGTAAGTTGTGATAAGAAAGTGTGGTGGGAGAGTTAGAGAGATTGGGTTAGGGAACAGAGGCGGATGAATATCAGTTCCAGTGTGTGTCCCTCTTTGCCACCTTCTGGTATTCTCCAAAACCAGACTTGTCCATTAGACTGTCGGGTAGAAAAGTCTGATTTGTCAATACACAGAACACATTTCCACTGCTCCATAGTCCATGTTTACACCATCTTATCTGATGCATTGTACTTGGTGATTTAAAGCTTGTATGCAGCTGCTTAGCCATGGAAATCCCTTCCATAAAACCAGGGGTGGACTTGGCATTTCAGGATCCCCAACAAAGTTATGTCTGGTTGCCCTGACCTAATCAAAATTTTTAGGCCATGTCCCCTCTTTAGGCCTCTGCCCCCTCCTTATTGGTCAAAAAATCTGGACTAAATAGTGCTGCATGCTTGCATTGTCCATTTAATTAAGTTCCCTATGCTGAACTCTTTCATGCAATATTTTACACAGCACTACATAGTATAATGCCCCCATACAGTATAATGCTGTATTTTCTGGCCCCTGCACAGTATGCCTACCCCTTTACAGGCCCACACATTGTATAACACCTTCTTTCTTGCCCCCTCCACATTATGATGCTCTATTTACTGGCTGCCACACAATATAATATCCCATTTATTGGCTTCATGCGATATAACACCCCATTTACCTGCAAGATTTTAGGCAAAGGAGTGAAAAGAATTATCAGAAGTTATCCAAGAGCAAAGAACCACCTGTGGAGAGCTACAGAAAGACCAGGATCAACAGGTACAATTGTTTAAAAAAAACAATAATGCCCTCAATCTCCATGGCCTGTATGCATGCTCACCACGCAAGACTCCATTGCTGAACAAAAAGCATGGTCAACTTCATTTAAAGTTTGCAGAACGATATTTAGACAAGGCTGTGAAATACTGGGAGAATATAGTCTGGTCAGATGAGACCGCAATAGAACTCTTTGAATGCTATAATACACACCATATTTGGAGGCCAAAAGGCACTGCATATCACCCCCAAAACACTATACCAACAATGAAGTTTGGAGGTGAGAACATCATGGTGTTTTTCAGCATACGGCACTGACCAACTTCAAATAACTGAAGGAAGTATGAAAAGACAAATGTACCGAGACATTCTTGATAAAAATCTTCTGCCTATATACCAGGTTGATGAAGATGAAATAAGAGTGGACATTTCAGCTAGACAATGATCCACCCTGCCAAGGAAACTCTAAATTGGTTTCAGAGAAAGGCTGGGCCAATCTACAAGAGGGAAAAATAAAATTGAGGAGGAAGGATATGATTAACCTTCTCAAGATTTAATTAATGTCCTCTATCATTGGCAAATATGACAGGTATGTGCCTTCTTTTTTCTTTTAAAAACTATTTTTTATGTATCTTTTTACATGAATTATTGTTTTTAATTTGTGTTTTGGGGTACACCACATAAATAGAAGAGGGGCCTCCTAGGTCAGTTGTACCACAAGCTTAGAGAATAAGTTTATTATTGAAATATAATTTAAAAATTATTATTATAGGTGGATTACATTTATTTCTCTGTGAGGCCAGGCATTATTAACTAGCGAGTAAAGGGAGGCTATTTTTTAACTGCGCCAGGGACCTAAAAAGAGGTGGGGGCATTAAAAGGGTATTGTACTGTGGGGGTAGTAAGGAGTCATTATCCTGACAGCTGTCAGTCAGTGAGTTGTACATTATCTGCATGTTCTAGTAAGTTGGAGTCAGGAGATTTCATACACATCTGTCCACTTTGAAAAATGAGAAATTTAACTCTTTCATGGCAAACACATCAGATACTCAGCATCATATGGTCAAGGAAGGATTCTGTGGAGACTGTTGCACAAATGTGAGAATGACTACTATTTGAGGGGAACTGATAAGGAATGGGAATGATGGGAAACTTGTGTACGATGACATGTTGTCAACAATTCTTCATGATGGTCTTGACCCAGATAGAGAAGGAAAGGGAGATGTAAATACTGCTGAAATGCATGAATGATAGGTGGCTGACTGTTTTGTGGATAAGTCGTGCAGGAGGGCCCATTAACTGTTTCGTTACGCCCATGGTCATTATACAGTGTGAAAAGGGGGTAATAAATCAGGGTTTATAAAGTGTGGCAGCCATTAAAAAGGACAATATACAGCGTAAGAGCCAGTGAAAGGGACTTTATATTGTGGGGGGCAGTGAAGGGGTCATTATACACTGTTTGATCATAAAAGTAAAGAGGGTGTTAAATTCTGTGTGCCCAGTAAGGTAGACAATAAACTGTGTAAGGGCCAAAAAAATTGGCAATATACTGCTGTAGGGAGTTGTGTAAGGGGTCAGTATGAAACTCTTCTGTGTAAAAGTTGAATTGTGAAACATAGGTATTCAATGCATTTTGCTGGAAAATATATTGCTTCATGCTGCACTATTTAGCTTCAGATATTCTGACCAGCAAATAGGGGTGAAAGAGAAAGTGTGGTTTGTACTGTGTAGCATGATGTTGAATACTATCGATATTTTACAGCTATCCAGAGAAATTTCTTAGTTTCGTGAGGATGCCAGTGAAGGTCTTTGACAGGGTGGATGGTATCCTCTTGGAGGATACATCGGGAGGATACTAACAGGAACAAGGTTATCAGTCCAAGTGAAAGTCTGCTCATCACATTGCGGTAAATAATTTTGTATCATCATTGAGTGTGTTAATGATTAGCTTTGTCACTTTCACCAAGTTCACTAATTTTTTTTTTTTAATTTGTTCATAATTAGCATGAAAATACAGCATTCTATGTACTAAATTGCATTTTTTTCTCTTTCAGATTTTTGGCGACTGGTTAGTGTTATGTTTCCCTGCACCTCTAGTTCCAGGTTGAAAATCCAACCATCTCTTTACTTGTGAGGAGCACATGCAACGTGATCTGGCAGCACTTGCATCCCAGTCCGTCCCAGGAGATTTGGTTGCAGACAATAGCAGGCTTTTAGTCTGTGGTTAATTTTCCCAACTGCATAGGTGCCATGGACATTAAGCAGGTACGTGTGCAGCATCCACCGCATTCAGGATCACATTACGTCAATCATCACTTTCTGTGGTCCTGATAGTGGTGGTGGTGATGCGCCATACAAATTTCTTGCTATTGAAGTAGGTGCACTGTGGACTGTGCCACTGACATCAACTTTTGGGCGGCAAGTACTAGGAGGGCAGGTGACTCTACCTCATCCAACACCTCTTCCAGGCGGCACTCCTTCAGTCCATTTTGTCATGGTATTGGATGAAGAATTTTGCTAATGGCAAACTTGCTGCGCCCATAGCCATGGAGAGGATTGAATTTCCATAGGAGAATCTTCAACATAAGGCTAAGTTGGACATGATGCTTTGTGGAGTGCTCCTTCGGATACTGTAACTGAATGCCAACAGAATTGACGTGGTCATAAAAGCCACCTGTGTGTTTCTCAACTATGTAAGGGGCTATGACATCCATGACATGGAAGTGGAGCCAGAGGTGACTTTTGGTGAACTAGCATCAGCTGTAATTTTGGTTGTGCATTCATGTTAGCTGTAAAGGTGAAAGATGCCTTTGCGGACTATGACTACAGAAGGTCTGATGCCTCTTCTTATAATATCCGGCCCACCTAGCATTCTTCCCTCTAAACTTCTCTTCACCCTGAATTTCCCCTTGCTCTCCACTTGAGGCTGGAGTTCCCCTTGGCCTCCACTTGAATCTAGATTTCTCCTGGCCTCCTCTTGACTCTGGGTTACACCTGGCCTTTACTTGACTCTAGATTACACTTGGTCTCCTGCTGACTGTGGGTCACACCTCATCTCTACCAGACTCTGGGTTACACCTGGACTGTATTCACCTCATCTTTTACTCTGGACTACCACTATTTCCCATTATCCCCCAGTCAAAAGTAGCCTCAGTATGAGGTCAACTGTCTAATTGCCTACTTAAGGGCTATACCCATCCCCTTAATTTAATATCCTTTAATAAAAAAAAAAAAAATATATATATATATATATATATATATATATATATTATTTATTTATTTTTAGTGCATGATTTATTTATTTATTTATTTATTTATTTGTTGTTTTTAACCCCTTAACAACCCAGGATGTAATAGTACGTCCTGAGTCTCATGACGATGTATGGAGAGCGCTCAGGAGCTGAGCACTCTCCATACACCGCGGGTGTCGGTTGTATAATACAGCCAGGACCCGCTGCTAACAGCAGCGATCGGTGCCTGCACCGATTGCGGCTGTTAACCCTTTAGATGTTGTGGTCAAACGGGACCGCGGCGTCTAAATAGCGCAGCCGCCACAGGCACCGCCATTTTTCCCCATCGCCGCCCTCCAGAACGTTATCGGAGGGCGGTGCTTGGTTGCCATGACAGCCGGGAGCCTATTGAAGGCTCCCAGGCCTGTCATTACATTAGAGCACAGGTGTCAAAAAAAAAGGCCCGCGGGACGAATCCGGCCCGCTGCCTTCTGTTATCCGGCCCGGCACTTATCTGGCCCGCAGGGGCGCGGCATTTTTTATTGTCTATGTAATGTAAACCAGCCCAGGACAGGCCGCTTAAAAAAAAAAAAAAAAACAAAGCTGCGCGATACCTGTCCTGGGCTGGTTTACGAGACCTCTGCATGTCAGCGCAGGCAGCGATACAATGACGTCATCGCGCCTCCTATGCTGACACGCAGACGTCACGGACAAGAAGAGGAGGAGGCGGCGGCTGCATCAAGGCATCGGAGGTAGGTGAAATAAGTTTTTTTATATATATAAATAGGCTGTTGCCTGCTGGAGTATCCCTGGCACGTAACGGCCTATTTACTTATCGATCCCCGCTGCTGGTTGTGGCCGCCCCCGCTTCCCCCTTCTGCTATGGGACGCAGAAGCGGTTGTGTGCAGGAGCGGGGGTGATAAGTGAGGCCGCGGCCCACGAACCCCATCAAATACTACTATTATTATACTCCGGGGTCTTTTCAGACCCCGGAGTATAATAATCGGAGACCCAGGGGAGGTGATAAACATAAAAACCAGAGTTACTCACCTCTCCGGCGATCCGATGTTACTCCCAGCAGGCTTCGGCCTTCTTTGGTGACGTCGCAGGCGTCACGTGAGCCGGGCTGACGTCATTATGTTGCGACGCCGGTCTGTGCGACATTGAAGAAGGCCGAACGCAGGGAGAGCACCGGAGCCCAGGTAAGTAACACTGGTTTTATGTTTGTATTCTCCCCTGGGTCTCTGATCATTATACTCTGGGGTCTGAAAAGACCCCAGAGTATAATAATAGTTCATGGGTGGGGGGTCACTATGGGACATAATACCATGTGCAGGGGCCACTATGAAGCATAATACCATGTGCAGGGGCCACTATGGAGCATAATACCATCTGCAGGGGTAAACGGTATTTGTATATTGCTTAATTTTTGATATATTCAGAAAAGGATGAGGATAGTATGTAACATGCCAATGTCTTAGGTTTTAACAATACATTATGTTCTTCCTGGTTGCCCTCAAAGGGCTGATTGTAACAGTAGTAATGTACAAATGTAACTACTCCTTAATAGCTCGCTTAACTGTTAAGGAAAAGTTACTTTTATACATGTGTAAAATAATCTTGGCCCTTTAAGGCACCCCGTGAGGCTGAAGTGGCCCCCGGTGAAAATGAGTTTGACACCCCTGCATTAGAGGTATTAGACGATGCCAGAGGCATCGTCTAATAGCAGTAACGGCATTTTGCTATTCACTGCGATACAGTAGTATCGCAGTGAATAGTATGATCGATCAGACTCTTTAGGTTTCAAGGTCCCTAGGAAGTCTGATCATACAAGTAAAAGTAGAAAAAAAAAAGTTTTTAAAAGTATGAAAAAATTTAAGCAAACACAAAAGTTCAAATCACCCCCCCCCTTTCCCTAGATCAGATATAAAAGTAAATAAACAAAAGTAATCATAAACACTTTAGGTATCCCCGCGCTGAAAAATGCCCGAACTATTAAAATATTAAAATATTTATCCCATACGGTGAACGGTGTAGCGGGGAAAAAAATCAAAATGGCCACTTTGCCTCCTATAAAAAATTGAATAAAAAGTGATGAAACCATCAGATCTTTCCCCAAATGGTATCAATAAAAACGTCATGTTGTCCCGCATAAAAAGACGCCTTACCCAGCTCCATACATGTAAATATGAAAAAGTTACAGGTGTCACAATATGGCGACGCAAAATTTTTTTTTCTATTTAGCAAAGTTTTTAATTTTTTAAAAGGTATCAAAACATTACAAATACTATATAAATTTGGTATCGCCGTGTTCGTATTGACCCGCAGAATACAGGTAACATGTCATTTTTACCGCACAGTGAATGCTGTAAAAATTAAACCCATATTAATTTGGCGCAAATGCAGTTTTTCTCCAATTGCACCTCATTCTGAATTTTTTCCAGCTTCCCAGTATATTGCACAGCATATTGAATAGTGACATTACAAAGTACAATTTGTTTCGCAAACAATAAGCCATTATGTGACTCTGGGAATTGAAAAATGAAAAAGTTATGGCTCTTGGAATATGGGGAGGGAAAAACGAAAATGCAAAAACAAAAAATGGCCCGGTCATTAAGGGGTTAAATACATGTTTGTTCAAGTAATGTTGTAAGCTCTTGTGAGCAGGGCCCTCACCCCTATTGTTTTGATATGTTTAATTCTTTTTCACATTGTAATGTCAAATACTGTTTATGTACCCTCTGATTTGTAAAGTGATGCGGAATATGTTGCCGCTATATAAATAAAGGTATTATTATTAGTTATTATTAATAACTGCAGTAAACCAGATGTTCACCCCACCACCACCAATCAGATCTTCATACAAAGGATAGGCCATAAAAAAATATCCATTATAGCCCCTATAAAAGGGAGTATGTCACCAGAACTGAGTATATCAACCCAGCCCTGCAGATAGATGTATGGTTACCTGAATCAAATGTTCTTTGCTTCTTATGATTTGTTACCTCTATTATCAATATCTTGACTATTTTATCAATAAGAAGATAAGCTCTTTGTAGCAACGAGCGTGTAACCATTTTCCTCTTTATAAAACATTTATTGCTCCAAAGAACTCTTTTGTATATTAATTTAAATATTCAGTATCTCAGCAACAGAGCCACCTAATTACATGATTAACCCCTTAAGGACATAACCCAAAAGTATGTTAAGGACCAGGCCTCATTTTTCAAAACTGACATTTGTCACTTTATATGGCAAGAACTTTGAGACGCTTTAAATTACACAAGTGATTTTGAGATTTTTTTTCGTGACACAATGTACTTCATGTTAGTGGTAAACACTAATCGATATTTTTGTACGGTATTTATTTATAAAAAAAAAAAAAATAGGAAATTTGATGGCAATTTGGAACAAATCACAATTTTCAAAATGTGAAATGCTCTGCTGTTCAGACAGTCATACCACCCAAATATATTAATAAATATTATCTACCATATCTCTGCTATATATTGGCAACATCCTTTAATCGTCCTTTCCTTTATTTTGGATGTTTGGATGTAACAGCGATTTTCCAGATTTACAAGAGAATTTCCCAAACTAATTTTTTTAGGGACCACTTAATTTCTGAAGGGGATTATAAAGGCCTATAAATTAGACATCCCCCATAAATCACCCCATTTTCAAAACTGCACCTTTGAAATAATTCAAAATAGCATCTGGGAAGTTTGTTAACCCTTTAAGCATTTCACAGGAATTAAAATAATATGGACATTTGATTTAGAAATTTCAGTTTTTTTTTTTTTTTTCAATAATACATTCATTTAGCCCTAAAATTAGTACATTCACAAAGGGTTAAAAGGAGAAAATGCATCTCACAGTTTATGCAATTTCTCCAGAGTACAGAAATACCCTACATGTGAGTGTAAACTGATGTTTGGGCACACGGCAGTGCATGGAAGGGAAGGAGCGAAACTGGACATTTGGAAAGTAGATTTTGCTGGAATAGTTCTCAGGTGTTATGTCTCATTTGCAGAGTCCCTAGAGTACCAATACAATGGAACCCCCCCCCCCCCAAAAGTGACCCCATTTTGGAAACTACACCCCTGACAGAATTTATCAAGAGGTATAGTCAGCATTTTGACCCCATAGCCGTTTCACAGATTTTACTAACATTGGGATGTGTAAGTTAAAACTTACTAAAATGTCACTTTGTCCTCAAAGTTTTCATTTTCACAAGGGGTTAAAGGAGAAAAAGTACACCACAGCTTGTTAAACAGTTACTGCTGAACATGGCAATATCCCATATGTGGTAGTAATCTTGGAATGGAAAGAACGCTATTTGGGTTTTGAAGGGCAGATTTTGCTGGAATAGTTCTCAGGTGCCATGTTGCATTTGCATGGCCCCTAAAGTACCAATACAGTGGAAACCCCCAAAAAGTGACCCCATTTTAGAAACTACACCCCTCAAGGAATTTCTCAAGGGGTATTATCATTTTGAGCCTAAGAGTGCTTCCCAAAAATTAATATACAAAATGAAAATTGACTTTTTTTTTACGTTGTACCCACTTTGTGTCATCAGAGACATGTACATGCACTAAAACTATTAAATGGGCTATCCTGGGTACAAAAAAGTTATACAGTCATATGAAAAAGTTTGGGCACCCCTATTAATCTTAATCATTTTTAGTTCTAAATATTTGGGTGTTTGCAACAGCCATTTCAATTTGATATATCTAATAACTGATGGACACAGTAATATTTCAGGATTGAAATGAGGTTTATTGTACTAACAGAAAATGTGCAATATGCATTAAACCAAAATTTGACCGGTGCAAAAATTTGGGTACCCTTATCATTTTATTGATTTGAATACTCCTAACTACTTTTTACTGACTTACTGAAGCAGAAAATTGGTTTTGTAACCTCACTGAGCTTTGAACTTCATAGCCAGGTGTATCCAATCATGAGAAAAGGTATTTAAGGTGGCCAATTGCAAGTTGTTCTCCTATTTGAATCTCCTCTGAAGAGTGGCATCATGGGCTCCTCAAAACAACTCTCAAATGATCTGAAAACAAAGATTGTTCAACATAGTTGTTCAGGGGAAGGATACAAAAAGTTGTCTCAGAGATTTAACCTGTCAGTTTCCACTGTGAGGAACAAAGTAAGGAAATGGAAGACCACAGGGACAGTTCTTGTTAAGCCCAGAAGTGGCAGGCCAAGAAAAATATCAGAAAGGCAGAGAAGAAGAATGGTGAGAACAGTCAAGGACAATCCACAGACCACCTCCAAAGAGCTGCAGCATCATCTTGCTGCAGATGGTGTCACTGTGCATCGGTCAACAATACAGCACACTTTGCAGAAGGAGAAGCTGTATGGGAGAGTGATGCGAAAGAAGCCGTTTCTGAAAGCACGCCACAAACAGAGTCGCCTGAGGGATGCAAAAGCACATTTGGACAAGCCAGCTTCATTTTGGAAGAAGGTCCTGTGGACTGATGAAACAAAGATTGAGTTGTTTGGTCATACAAAAAGGCGTTATGCATGGCGTCCAAAAAACACAGCATTCCAAGAAAAACACTTGCTACCCACTGTAAAATTTGGTGGAGGTTCCATCATGCTTTGGGGTTGTGTGGCCAATGCCGGCACCGGGAATCTTGTTAAAGTTGAGGGATTCAACTCGGTATCAGCAGATTCTTGAGAATAATGTACAAGAATCAGTGATGAATTTGAAGTTACGCCGGGGATGGATATTTCAGCAAGACAATGATCCAAAACACAGCTCCAAATCTACTCCGGCATTCATGCAGAGGAACAATTACAATGTTCTGGAATGGCCATCCCAGTCCCCAGACCTGAATATCATTGAACATCTGTGGGATAATTTGAAGCGGGCTGTCCATGCTCGGCGACCATCAAACTTAACTGAACTGGAATTGTTTTGTAAAGAGGAATGGTCAAAAATACCTTCATCCAGGATCCAGGAACTGATTAAAAGCTACAGGAAGTGACTAGAGGCTGTTATTTTTGCAAAAGGAGGATCTACTAAATATTAATGTCACTTTTCTGTTGAGGTGCCCATACTTTTGCACCGGTCAAATTTTGGTTTAATGCATATTGCACATTTTCTGTTAGTACAATAAACCTCATTTCAATCCTGAAATATTACTGTGTCCATCAGTTATTAGATATATCAAATTGAAATGGCTGTTGCAAACACCCAAATATTTAGGACTAAAAATGATTAAGATTAATAGGGGTGCCCAAACTTTTTCATATGACTGTATATGTAGGTGAAAACTGCTGCTTGGGCACACAGCAGGGCTCAGAAGGGAAGGAGGACTGCGCTTTTTAGCTTTCGGAGTATAGATTTAGAGGGACTTTCTGAACGCCATATTGTTTTTGCAGAGCCCTGGAGGTGCCAGTAAATAGGAATTACCCAAGAAGTGACCCCATTTTGTAGGGGCAATTTTAGGGTCTCTGCAAACGTGACATGGCGTACAAAAACAAACAATCTAAATCTGCGGTTTAAGGTAAAATAATCCTTTAATTGTCCCACCATGGGGAAATTCAGTGTGTTACAGTAGCATACAGTAGATAATACAAATACAATATATACAAAAGCTCCAAGGTAGGGGAATTACAGTGACAGTAGGTACAGATAAAAAGGTACAGGTAAAAAAGTAGTAGAAGGGATACCACAACTTAAAGATCTGTATGGAGTGATCTCTGCTGAGGTCGGTATTGGTTGAACAGCCTGACCGCAGTGGGGAGGAAAGACTTCTGATGGCGCTCCTTCTCACACTTAGGGTGAAGCAGTCGATCACTGACAGTACTGCCCAGCGCTATCACGGTCTCAAGCATCGGATGGGAGTTATTCTCCCGCATGGAGCTCACCACGGACTGTATCCTTCTGTCACCCACCACCTGCACTGGGTCCAGCGGGCTCCCCAGGACAGAGCTGGCCCTTCTAATCAGCTTGTCGAGTCTATTCCTATCCCTGGTTGATATGCTACTCCCCCAGCAGGCCATTCCGAAGAAGATGGCTGATGTCACTACAGAGTTGAAAAAGGCCCTAAGAAGTTCCCCCTGAACTCCAAAGGCTCTCAGCCTCCTAAGCAGGTAGAGCCTGCTGTGGCCCTTCCTGTACAGTGCATCCAAGTGATCTGACAAGGCAAGCTTATTATCGAGGAGCACCCCTAGGTACTTATAGGTGTTGACTATCTCAATGCCCATCCACTGGTATTGGAGGCTATCAGCGCTTGTGAAAGTCCACCACCCTCTCCTTGGTCTTCTCAGCATTAATCCTAAAGTGGTTCCACTGGCACCAATCCACAAAATCCCGGTTCAATTCTCTGTCATCTTCGTCTGTGATGAGGCCTACTATTGCAGAGTCATCAGAATACTTCTGTAAGTAGCAGCTAGATGAGTTGCACCTAAAATCTGCAGTGTAGAGTGTGTAGAGGAAAGGGGCAGGAACTGTACCTTGAGGTGCCCCCGTATTACAGATCACAGTGTCTGACACACAGTCCCGGGCTCTCACATACTGAGGTCGGTTTGTGAAGTAGTCTAGGATCCAGTTGGAGAGGTGGTGGTCCACTCCAACAAGGGCCGGCTTGTCTCTCTCAGTAGCCCTGGCTGTATGGTGTTAAAAGCACTGGAGAAATCAAAGAACATTATTCTCAGTGTTCCCTGGTTTCTCCTTGTGAGAAAGAGCTCTGTGCAGAAGGTGGATGATGGGATCATCCACCACAATGCCTGGCCGATAATCAAACTGGAGAGGGTCCATAACTGAGCTCACTAGAGGGCGGAAATATGTGAGAACCAATCTCTCTAAGACCTTTTTCAAGTGGGATATCAATGCTACAGGTCTGTAGTGTAAGGGTTAAAATATAATTTGTACTATATCCTATACACTATATACAGGGAGTGAAATAGTCTGCAGATAGCCTGCATAGTTTAGAGATAGGAAGCAGACACTAAGTCTGGTAAAGCACCCAAGAGTTTTGCTGTTCTCAGGAAAGATAAGGGAAAACATCCACATAATCAAGGAGATGTTGTTATGAGTAACTGAGTAAATCTGCCTAGTAGCGGAACCGGAAGGACCAAATATGTACATTAGTCACATGATTGTTGTGTAACCAGCTTATCTTTAAATACTGTATGAATTATGCAATAAACGAAACCATTCTTACTAGATACCTGGGTGTGTCTGTATGTTTGTTTCCCGAGCTAGACACCTGTTCTCTACCTAATTAGGATTACGGTGACATTCATCCCGGGGAACTTGCCCCCCACAGTAGTCATTAAGGTCCATCGGATGAGGTGTCTTTGGAACTGGTACCACACAAGATGATTTCCACAGCTGTGGTACCATTCCCAGCTTCAGGCTCATATTGAACATATATGTAATAATACCACACAGCTGGTCCCTGCAAGTCTTAAGTAGCGTGGCACTGATGCCATCTGACCCTGTCACATAGCCACATAGCGCTCCTTCACATCTGTTCCCTGCTGTGTGCCGAAACAGCAGTTTACGCCCACATGGATGACACTGTTGTGCCCAGCATAACACACAGTTTTGTTTTTGGACATCATGCCACTTTTGCAGAGCCCCTGAATTGCCAGTAAAGTGGAATCCGCAGACATGTGACCCCATTTTGGAAACTACACCACTGAAGGGATTTTTCAAGTGGTGTAACGAGAATTTTTAACCCTTGAGCATTGCATTAATTTAATTTCTAGAAATGAATACACAGCTGATAATGAAAAGTGAAAATTGCAATTTTTCAAGAGATACGCCATTTCAGTGCCCAATATGTTGTACCCAGCTTGAGTCAGCAGAGAGACAAACTACAAAAACTGTCAAGTGAGTATCCTGGGCACAACAGCTTTTGGAGCATTCATCTCTGATACAAGCCGGGCACAACATATTTCACACTGAAATGTCGTATTCCTGGAATTGTCATTTTCTCATATCACCATCATCTACATATTAACTGCTGGAAAATAAATTAATGCAACACTTTGGGGTTAAAAATGATCACTGTACCCCGGATTAATACCTTCAGGGGTGTAGTTTGCAAAATGGGGTCACATGTCAGGGGATTCCACCTTACTGGCATTTCAGGGCTCTGCAAAAGTGTCATGACGTCCAAAAACCAGTCTAAATCTGTGGTCCAAAAACCAAAATAGCGCTTCTTTCCTTCTGTATCAAGTTTTGTGCCCAAAAAGCAGTTTATACCTACATATGACATTAAGTACGTTATCCTGGGTACACCAGCATCATACATGTAGGCATAAACTGAAGTTTGGGTACACAGCAGGGCGCAGATGTGAAGGAGCGCTATGTGGCTTTTGGTGCACAGATTTAGGTGTTTGGTATCTGTACACCATGTCATGTTTGCAGAGCCTGTAATATACCAGAAAAGTGGAAACCTAAGGAGTGACCCAATTTTGAAAACTGCACCCCTCAAAGAATTTATCAAGGGGTGTAGTGAGCATTAGTATCCCAGGTGTGAATGCACAGCGGATAGTGAAAAGTGAATATGTAAGCTGTGCAGAGTACATTGGGTACACCAAATTCCCTACTATATCCCCAGTAGATGCTATGATTGCGGTGGTCACTCTGGGGGTCACTTCTGGTTTCTTTTCACTTGTAAGCTCTAAATCTTGGGTGTAACCTAATACAGTATGTGTTCGCACATCTTATACATTCTCTTCCTGACGCAGCCAGTTATGTCCTAATGATTTGGCGTTTTTTTTTTTTTTTTTTTTTGGGGGGGGGTTGCCTTTACATTGTACAAGCTTTATTTTTTTTTATTTTTTTCTGGTGATGTAGCCATATGAGGCCTTGTTGTTTGCGGTATGAGATGTATTTTTTAATTAAACCATTTTTGGGTGCCTATAACTTAATGACCAGATTTTATTAACTCTTTCTTGGTGGATTAAAAAACCCCAGCAATTCTAGCATAGCTTCTTACCTTTTAATTTTTTCACCATGCAGCGAACAGCATAAGTAACATGTTACCTTTATTTTGCGGGTCGGTACAGTTACAGCAATAGCTAATTTATATTGTTTGTTTTATGCAGAACAAAAACCCATTTGGGGACCTAAAGCAAAAAAACGCTGCATATTAATTTTAGCGGCGGAATCACCAGAGTTTCCCCAATGAGGGGAAGGAAAAAGCAGAGAAAAACACAAGCAAAGCAATTATTTTTGCACAGCCATATTCTGAGATGCGTAACATTATTATTTTTCAGTTGACAGAGATAGTTGAGGGCTTATTTTTGGGGGACAACCTGTGCTTTTCATTGGTACTGTTTTTGGGTACATATAATTTTTTGATCACTTTTTATAGCATTTTTTGTAAGGCAAAATAGGCAAAAATCATTATCATCATCCGTTTTTTTGGGGTTTTTTTTTCCAACATTCACCATGCAGGTTAAATGTTTCAGTTTTATTGTATGGGTTGTTACAGACGTGGCAATACCAAATATGTATTGTTTTTATTAATTTTTAGGTTTTATATATATATATATATATATATATATATATATAAAATTCATTTTATATAGGAAAAGGGAATTTTGGGGGATCTATAACTTTATTAATTTTTTTTCACATACTTTAAATTTTTTTTTTTAAACATGTCCCATTAGGACACCTGAACCAGTGATGCTCTGATCGCTGGTTCAGTATTATAGACTGCAATACCCGTGTATTGCAGTCTATAGAGGAAATAAGCCTATGCAGACACATAGGCTGACTTCCTGCATCACAGGCAGTATCAACCAGGTACTGGGGGCTTGTCACAGCCTGGGGTCACTGGCCAGACCCCAGGCTGCAGAAAATACATATCGGCACCCCGCGATCTCGCGGGGGGTGCCGAGGGGGGCAGAAACATTGCGGAACCCCTTGGATGCCGTGGTCATGTTTGACCGTGGCATCCAAGGGGTTAATACCCCCAATCGGAGCTCAGGTGTCAGGTGTTGAGCAGCACCCACTCCTGATGCAGCCTGCTCAGATAATACGGGGTGCATCGGCCTGTGACGTACTTTTACATCCATTTGCGCGAAGTACCAGGCACCCAGGACGTAATAGTACGTCACATGTCGCTAAGGGGTTAAAGAGGATCTGTCACCAAGTAGAAAATGCTAAATAACACACATCATTTGATTTTTTTTTTCCCTGTGCCCATGATCAATTTGGTGTTTTTCTTTTTAAAATCCGGCCACTCATTCAAAAGTTACATCCCCTGGGAGATTACATGTAAACTAGCTCTCACTATGTGAGGAATCAGAGCTAGTTTACATGTAATCTCCCAGAGGCTGTATCTTTTGAATGAGTAGCCAGATTTTAAAAATAAAAAAACCAAATTGATCAGGGGCACAGCAAGAATCAAAGATGTATTTTGTTTGGCAATTTGCACTTGGTGACAGGTCCTCTTTAACGCAGGGTAGTTTGTAGGTTAATGCTTGGCGACTTTTTTTCTTCTGTCGATTCTACTGTAGCTATGTGAGGGGTAACTCATTGCGTGACAAATTGTTCTTTCATTTTGAGGTACATATAATGGGTATAATTACTTTTACTAGCGTGTTTTCAGGGTCCATGTGAAATAACACACAATTCTATCATCATTTTTTACATTTTGTCTTTACGGTGTTCACTCTGCATTAAAAATGATTTGGTATCTTTGTCAAACAGATCATTACGATTACGGCGATACCATATTTATATTTGGTTTTCATTATTGCAAATTAAATGAATAGGAGCCACGGAAGCAAGGGCCGCAAAATAGAACAGGAATAGAACCTGTTCTATATTTTGCGGCCCGCACACGGGACCATGAAATTCAGTCGTGTGTACGGGCCCATATCCCTGTACTTTGGTAAAAACGTGTCATAGTACAGGGACAGTAAAAAAACAAACAAACCATTAGCTGCAGTGATTAAAAGACAAAAAAATGATAGCGGAGCTCCCACCACTATTGCTGGAGGCAGACCCACTATGACTAGGCGCTTAAACCATTTGCATATAGCACCAAAGCTAATGCTTTGGTGCTAAATTCAGATGGGCCAATCACTGAAGAGCTTTTCTCTGCTATTTAAAATCAATAATGACCACCAGCTTTTCTGTGATTGTTCAATTTAAATTTTGTGCTAAAACACCTGCTTTGGTGTTATATTCAAATGGCTAATGCACCCATTCATAACTGGGCTGTTGGCAGCAATAGCAGTGGGAGCTCTGCTATGATTTTTTTTTTCTTTGGTCTATTAACTACCACCAATAGCGGTACTATTGCCACTATTGCCGGCAGTGGCCCCACTAAGAATGGGCAATTTTGCAATTTGAATATAGAGCCAAAACAGTTGCTTTGACACTAAGAACACATAAACTCTGCTGATTGCTATTGTTTTCAATAGTGGCCGCTTTCTTTCCCCAGAAAACTCTGTCCCCTGTATAGCATCTATACACCATCACTGCAGCTCAACTGCCATTGAAGTCAGTGGGAACTTAGTGACGATGCTCAGCCTCTGTAGATGGGACAGAGCTTTCTGCTTCAGCCCTGTATTGTGTATAAGACAGGCATTGTAAGCAGCTTCATACAGCTGATTGGTTGGCCTCGCATCAATCAGATGTTTATGAATAGGCCATAAATACTTTAACCCTGGATAAACCCTTTATTATTTATACTACTGGCTTACAATTAAAAACAGTAGACCATTAGTATATGTATCAGAAACAAAATAGTTTAAAAAAATGACATTTTTTATTTGTATTATTTTAATATACATTTATTAAAGATATATGAAATATAAGTATTTAAATTTGAAAAAATACCCTTGCCCCAAAATAACTCCAACAGCACCAAAAGAATACCTGCCTAAAAGTATAAACCTACATTATTATTATATTATTAACTATAAATCTACAAATTCTACTGCCACTCAGACTGATTAAAAAAAAAAAAGTATAATCTGTGAATACAGGGATCATACTGCTGGTATCATGAGGAAAATAATGAAAAAAGAATGATAAAATTGGGAACCAGCAGTGGATGGTGGAGTATTGGAAAGGTAATAAATTGGGTCAGTTAGATAGGCGACAGAAATTTGGGCTTTCCTCAGTGCTGGCCATGAAGACCCCTCAGAAAACACAACAACCTACCAGAAATGGGTAATCAATTCACTAGAGATGGGCTATCCAGTTAGTTCTAAGCCGGGTTCAACAAGAATATTCCAAATTGTTCGTTCTTTAGCAAAACCGAAAAAAAGGCGATTTTTGTCTCGAATGAACTAAAATGGCACGTGTATTGTGCAGTAAAAATACAGAAGACACACGTGTCTGTGAGTCACTGTAACAATCTGACAATACCTGACCGCCTCTCAGCCAATAGTCATTGAAAGGTGGACATCTTACAGTGCTGATGTAATTTACAGTACTGTATATAAGGTGCTTGTGGAAGTAGGTGATGGATGTGTTATTTATCACTGCATTATTCAAGACAATTACTCCCATTTTCTTCAGCAGTACAAAGCACTTACAGCAAAGCTTGCAATGCATTCAAGAGAATCTTAGGAGTAAGAGAAAAAGTTTAGTCAGATTTAATCAATTATAGACATTTATATCATGGATAGGAGTGAAGGAGAATATCCATGGAGGGAACCGGAAGATGGGAGTGGTAGTGTCGGTAGCTGTGCCACCGGATAGGCCGAGTGCCCCCAACCAATTTCCCCAGCACACCACCTAGGCCGGACACCGATGATGGGGGCCTGCTGTGCTACCTGATGGTGGTGGTAGTAGTTCCCCTCTGGGCGCTTCCAGTTAGAGAGAGGTCCTCTCTTATTCTGAGCCAGAGTGATGGTGTTTGGAAGGGTTCTGATGTTATAGCAGGAACAACTCAGGAGGCAGTAATGCAGTGAAACAGGTTGGCAACTGTAACTATAAACCTTGCAGCTTGCCAATGGGGGTATTAGTCTCTTACTGTTAAGTATGCCCAGACTTGGTATCGAGAGATGCCGAGGTGTGATAAGGCTTCAGTGTCGTGTACTCCACTCCAACAACTCTCTCTCTCAGGAACTTAGCCACAGCCAGCAGATGATAGCAGATGGAGGTTGTAGTACAAGGTAGTCTTTTCTGGGTCCTGGTTATCTTTTGTGGCAGGTCCCGGTTAACACTTCCTGGCAGACAGGACTCCTTCTCTCCTCCTGGCACTGTGTCTGAATAATGGACAGCAATCCTCCCTTTCTCAGGGCTGTCTTGAGGTAGCCTTGGGCTCAATCTTCTCCCACAGGGGCTGAATGGAAAGTATTCAGTCTCAGCTTGTCAGTGCTTACTCACACTGTCCAATGCTAACTGCTACTAACTGAGGCCCTAACGGTTTCTTGAAGATTTTCATCTCCAAGACCCCAGCCAGTGGCCTGTGATAGGCCAGGGCTGTACCAAGTGTGGGAAGAACTAGACAGTGAGGAAACTAAGCAGGGAATACATATTGGGAAAATCTGCAAAACAATAACATGTTACATAGAACATATAGACAGGATATACACACCCAGAGGCACAAAGACAATTAAAGCAGGAGCACTCTTGGATGCAGATGGACAAAGGAAGTTAATCTTTAATTGCCAATCTTATTTTGTCTGTCGGTTTTGCAGTAGAGTAGTTTGATCTGTAAGTATCCACAGAGTGTTTTACATAATCTTTAATGACAAAGTCAGGCCTGTTAGTGAAAAATCATTTCTTAAAGGGGAAAGAGCTGCTTGCCATCTTACTAATGTATGCAAATCTATGTGGAAGCTTCAGATTCTCAAACTATTGTATTATTCTTTAAGTTAAAGCCTTTTTACTAGCCACCTTTACACCATACCTGCTTCTAGACAATGTGAATTAGAGTTCATTGTTTACAGTCTGGGAACAAAGACTTAATGTATACATAGTTACATAGTAGATGAGGTTGGATAAAAACATTAGTCCATCAAGTCCAACCTATAAACCTACAGTGTTGATGCAGAGGAAGGCAAAAAACCCCATGAGGCTTATGCCAATTGCCCCATATCATGGGAAAAAATTCCTTACCGACTCCAATCTGGCAATCAGTATAAAACCCTGGATCAACGAGCCCTTAAAATCTAGAACCCATAACCCCTAAAATTGTTCTGTTCAAGAAAGGCATCCAGGCCCTCTTTGAACTTGTACAATGAATCCATCATCACCACTTCCTGGGGCAGAGAGTTCCATAGCCTCGCTGTTCTTATTGTACAGTAAAGATTCTGTGTTGCTGGTGAACCTTTCTCTCCTCCAGACGTAGAGGATTTCCCCTTGTCACTGTCACTGGCCTAGGAGTAAAAAGATCATTAGAACGTTCCTTGTGCTGTCCCTTCATGTATTTGTACATTGTTATTACATCTCCCCGTAGACGTCTTTTCTCTAAACTGAATAACCCCAAGTTTGTTTATCTGTCATTGTACTCTGATCTACCCATTCCCCTAATAATTTTGGTTGCCCTTCTTTGCCCTCTTTCAAGTTCGATTATGTCTTTCTTGTATACTAGGGCCCAAAATTGTGCACAATAGACTAAGTGTGGCCGTACCAGTGATTTGTATAGAGGCATAACTATGTTCTTGTCATGAGAATCTATACCTCTTTTGATGCATCCAATAATTTTATTTGCCTTGGCAGCAGCTGCCTGGCAGTGGTCACTAAAGGTAAACTTGCTGTCCACCAAAATCCCCAAGTCTTTTTCATTGGCAGTCTTAACCAGTAATTTACTATTAAGTACATAATCATACATTTTATTTCTTCGACCAAAATGCATAACCTTACATTTGTCTACTTTAAACTTCATTTGCCAAGTCTCTGCCCATGCTTCCAGCTTCCTTAGATCCCCTTGTAATTTTCTACTATCCTCCTCATTATCTTACAAAGTTTAGTATCATGTACAAATATGGACACCCTGCTTTGTAAACCCTCTCCCAGGTCATTAACCCCTTAACGACCCAGGGCGTAATAGTACGTCCTGAGTCGCATGACGATGTATGGAGAGTGCTCAGGAGCTAAGCGCTCTCCATACACTGTGTGTGCCGGCTGTATAATACAGCCAGGACCCGCTGCTAACAGCAGCGATCAGTGCCTGCACTGTTAACCCTTTAGATGTCGCGGTCAAACGGGACCGCGGCGTCTAAATTGCGCAGCCACCACGGGTGCCGCCATTTTTACCTGATCGCAGCTCTCCAGAACGTCATCGGAGGGTGGCGCTTGGTTGCCATGACAGCCGGGAGCCTGTTGAAGGCTCCCAGGCCTGTCATTACATTAGAGCTATTACACAATGCCAGAGGCATCGTGTAATAGCAGTAAAGGCATTTTGCTATTCACTGCGATACAGTAGTATCACAGTGAATAGTATGATCGATCAGAATCCCTAGGTTTCAAGGTCCCTAGGGAGTCTGATCATACAAGTAAAAGTGTAAAAAAAAAAAAGTTTTTAAAAGTATGAAAAAATTTAAAAAAAAAACACAAAAGTTCAAATCACCCCCCTTTCCCTAGATCAGATATAAAAGTAAATAAACAAAAGTAATCATAAACACTTTAGGTATCCCCGCGCTCCAAAATGTCCGAACTATTAAAATATTAAAGTATTTATCCCATACGGTGAACGGCGTAGCGGGGAAAAAAATCAAAATGGCCAAATAGCGTTTTTTTTCAACACTTTGTCTCCTATAAAAAATTGAATAAAAAGTGATCAAACCATCAGATCTTTCCCCAAATGGTATCAATAAAAACGTCATGTTGTCCCGCATAAAAAGACTCCACACCCAGCTCCATACATGTAAATATGAAAAAAAGTTACAGGTGACACAATATGGCGACGCAAAATTTTGTTTCTATTTAGCAAAGTTTTAAATTTTTTTAAAAGGTATCAAAACATTACAAATACTATATAAATTTGGTATTGCCGTGTTCGTACTGACCCGCAGAATACAGGCACCTTGTCATTTTTACCACACAGTGAATGCTGTAAAAATTAAACCCATATGAATTTGGCGCAAATGCAGTTTTTCTCCAATTGCACCTCATTCTGAATTTTTTTCCAGCTTCCCAGTACATTGCACAGCATATTGAATAGTGACATTACATGTTTGCAGGACAAATTGTTCTTCATGATGCTACCATTTATTATTCTGTACAATGTACTGGGGAAAAAAAATCATAATGGGTAGATTTGAAGAAAAAGTGCATTTGTGCGACTTTCTTACGGGCTTTGTTTTTACGGCGTTCACTCTGCAGCCAAAATGACATGTCATCTGTATTCTATGTTTCTATATATGATTCCAAGGATACCAAATTTATATGGTTTTATTTACATTTTAACCACTTAACAAAAATCTAAAACTGTGCAAAAACATTTTTTTTCTAAGAGTTGCCATATTCTGAAACCCGTAACTTTTTTTATATTTCCGTGTACAGGGATGCATAGGGCCTCTTTTTTGTGAGGTCAGGTGTACTTTTTAGTTATACTATTTTAGGGAATGTCTATTACTTTGATCACTTTTTATTCAAATTTTTATCAGAAGCAAAGCAGTGAAAAAACGGCTGCTTGACACTGATAAAGAAGGAAGTGTTTTGTGTGTAAAGCCGGCTTACCAGTGATTCAGCATGGGGGCTAACAAACTTATAGAAACCTCTAAACCTAGAACTACCTGGTCATCCCTAGTGAATATCAGTATCCAGTACTGAGCAAGTGGAAAACAGGCAATTTGATTAACTTGGTAATATTTCGGAAATGCATAGAATCCTCTGAGGTTAGGTTGCAACAGGAAATAGTGAAGAATCCAGAATCCTTAATAATGCAAATAATAATTAATTGAAAAAGTCTTTAACTGATAGCAACAGGCTAAACTGAGTGTCAATAGAAAGTGCTAAACACCCTAATCCTACACTTTGGCACCAAAGCTAACTATTGTTGCGTGGACGTTGTAGACCACCGCTGCGCGGCGGACCTGAGCTCAGGCATACCGATTCGGGTCGTGGACCTTTCCGGCTTGAATAGCTGCTGTTGATGCGGGGTCTTCTCCACTGTGAGCGGCACTGCCTCTGGATTGTCATAGGTTCAGTCACAGCTCCCAATCCTCACGAGGCCCAGCTTTCTTTGCTCCCTAGAGGCGTTCTCCTGCGCGATCTTCTCCTATCTAAAGTGAGGAGTGTAGAAGAGGTCGTCTCTGTGCACCCAGCACTCGGTTCCGGCAGAAAGTTCCCCAGCACAGATGGTGATAGATCCTATGCCAGCATCTCTGCCTTTCACTGATCGTTGGAGATTAACAAACTAAAATGGCTACATCAGAGCTTCCTGTGAAGCACTTCCTCCTACCAATATATCTGTGACAAAGTCTGTGGAGGAAAAGCAGGGGGGGGGGACAGTGGCATCTTGTGACCAAAGGGCAATACTGCAGCCATTAGTCCATACAATATAATGTAATCAGCAAACATTGTGCAACTATATCAACTGTCCAGCTCATCACAAACTCCAGGGTACACATTCAGAATATATAGGTTGTCAAACATGGGCAAGTGTGGTGTATTTGCCTGCCTCTCACACATGCACAAGATTTTAGTGAGGGAGCTGTGATGCAGACATAGCACACAGTGCTGCCATCAGGAATTTTGAGCCCCCCCACCAGTTTAATGCTCCACATGGTATACAATGCTCCACAGTATAATGCTCCACAGCAGCCCCACATTGTATAAAATGCTCCATTGAGCCCCCCACAGAGGCCCCACATGGTATAATATGCACCCTAAAGCTGGCCCCTCACCATAGTATAATGTTCCCACAGTGTCCCTGCACAGTATAATATGCTCACCAGAGCCTCACAGTATAACATACTCTCCAGAGCCCCCCATATAATGACCACAGTGCCCCAACACAGTATAATATACTCCCCAGCAGCCCCACACAGTATAATAGGCTCCCCTCAGTGCCCCCTCTCATTTGGACGAATATTCGTTTTCGTGTTATTATACTCCTGGGTCTCTTCATACCCCAAAGTATAATAAGTAGAGGCCCAGGAGAGGTGATTGAAAATATACAGTTATACTCACCTTGGCTCACCTCTCCTGTGCATCCTCACGTCATTTGGCTGTCTCCGGCTTCCACTTCAGGCCAATAATGGAACAGGGACCGCCGGTTACCAAGCAGAGGAGAGTATAAATGTATCATATTTTTACTCACCTCCCCTGGGTAGGCTTCTTTTGGAAAGGGACCAGGCGGCACATGACAGACCCCTTTTCTTTAGCGATGGTATTATTTCCGTTACATATGGTATTATCTACCATATCTCTGGTTTATATAGGCACAGTGTCAGACTGGGATGTCTAGGGCCCACCAGTGGAATTGTTTCTAGGGGCCCACCATCAGAACCCCTGCAGATCAGTGGTACCGAGACAGGGCGGCTTAAGGTAATAACATGCCGGGAGCCATGCTGCTCACCCACTATACCATGTGGACCACTGCACTACCTAAACCTACTGCTACACCTTGTATGGCAAGTGAACAGCGTGGCTCCTAGAATTGTTACCTTTACCTGTAGCCGCACTGTCCTGGAAAAGCTGATCTGCAGAGGTCCTGGCTGTTGTATCATCGTAGATGTAATATTGATGGCCTATCCTAAGGACAGGCCATCAATATTAGGAAGATGGATAAATCCTTTAAAGAGGTTGTCGAAGGAATTGGAGCAACCCATGTAGCTGGCGGGAGGTGTAAAGTAAAAAATAAGTAAATTATAAAGCATACTCACCTGTCCACAGCGCTCCGTTGTCTGCTGCCAGTGTCCATTCAGTCTCATGCCGGCGACTCCTTGCTGGGAGTCCTGCACCTCATGTGATCGCTAAGACCAATTAGGTACAGGATTTCCAGAAATGAGGCGCCGCCATGAGACCGAACAGACACAGGCAGGGGACAATGGGGTGCTGGGGACACGTGAGTATGCTTTTTTAAAAATGTTCTTATTTTTACACCTCCCTGGCGGCTGACACAGTGGTCGCTCCAGTTTATGGACAACCTCTTTTAAGGGGTTGTCTGGGCCAAATTTTTCTATGGTCACTTCACTGGTCCCCCCACATAGTGGCCTCTTCACTAGTCCCCCATACTGTATGGGGAATAGTGATGGGGTCATTATATTGTGTGGGAGCAGTGATGGGGGCTAACATCCTGTGGGGGGGACATTAAACTGTGTGGGGCATATTAAAGGGGTTGTCCAGGGTTAATCTTTTTTATGGCCTAGTGCTCAGGATAGGCCATAAATACCTGATCGGTAGAGGGCTGACACACGGCCCCATCAGCTGTTCGGAGCCACTTCCGGCGCCTGTTCTGTACACAACACAGGGCCGGAAGCAGAAAGCTCCATTCGCTGTATAGCAGCCCGGCGCCTTCACTGCAGCTCAGCTCCTACTGACTTCAATAAGTGCTGAGATACAGTGAAGGTGCCCGGCTAATACACAGTGGACAGAGCTTTCTGCTTCTGGCCCTGTATTGTGTACAGTACGGGCATCAGAAGTGGCTCCATACAGCTGATCGGTCCGGGGTCAGGCCCCTACAGATTAGGTATCTGTGGCCTATCCTGAAGATAAACCATAACAAATTATGCCTGGACAACCCCTTTAATATACCCCCCAGGGCCCCCCTAATGCGCCACACTTTAAAGAGATTGCCCAGTATAATTTTTTTTCTTTTTTATAATTAGTCTGGGGGAGGTGAATACCCCCTACCCCCCCCCCAAAACAAAAAAACATGCTAAACATACTCACCTGTCTCCGGTGCTCTGGTGTCCTCCCAGCACGGTCCGGTCCTGCAGCTCCGCTGTCTTCTTTTTGCCGGAATTCCTCACTGGCTGTGACATCCCAGGTCCCTTCCCTTAGGCCGCTGATTGGCCTCAGGGGTCACGTGACATCACAGGTAGTCACGTGCAGAGGGAACGTCAGCTGGAAGAAAACAAGAGAACTGCAGGACCGAACCGCGCTGGGAGACACTGGGGACAGGAGAGAAAGTTTGTGGGAGTTTTTTTTTGTTTTGTTTTTTTCACCTGCCCCGGCGTAATTAAAAAAAAAATGAAGGAGCCACTGTATGGAGTATAAGCTCCACAGTGGCCCCCACCCTGTATTATAAGCTCCACAGTGGCCCCCACCCAGTATTATAAGCTCCACAGTGGCCCCCACCCAGTATTATAAGCTCCACAGTGGCCCCCACCCAGTATTATAAGCTCCACAGTGGCCCCCACCCTGTATTATAAACTCCACAGTGGCCCCCACCCTGTATTATAAGCTCCATAGTGGCCCCCACCCAGTATTATAAGTTCCACAGTGGCCCCCACCCAGTATTATAAGCTCCATAGTGGCCCCCACCCAGTATTATAAGCTCCACAGTGGCCCCCACCCAGTATTATAAGTTCCACAGTGGCCCCCACCCAGTATTATAAGCTCCATAGTGGCCCCCACCCAGTATTATAAGCTCCACAGTGGCCCCCACCCAGTATTATAAGTTCCACAGTGGCCTCCACCCAGTATTATAAGCTTCATAGTGGCCCCCACCCAGTATTATAAGCTCCACAGTGGCCCCCACCCAGTATTATAAGCTCCACAGTGGCCTCCACCCAGTATTATAAGCTCCATAGTGGCCCCCTCCTAGTATTATAAGCTCCACAGTGGCCCCCACCCAGTATTATATGCGCCCAATAGCCCCCCTCTGCTTCAGTGTTATTATTATACTCTGGGGTCTCCTCAGACCCCAGTGTATAATAATCGGAGGCCCAGGGGAAATGATTAAAAATAACAAACTCTCATACTCACCTTGTCTTACCTTTCCTTGGCATCCTCGCTCCATCCTGCCATCTTCAGCGTCTTCAGGCCCTTTTCCGATGACGCTGCTGAGGCCTGTGATTGGGCCTCAGCGGTCACGTGGGGGCACACTGACGTCATTAAGCAGTCGCGCCCCCATGTGACCGCCGGGGCCTAATCACAGGCCTCAGTCACATGACAGAAGAGCGCCGGAGAGGACGCTGCGCCCAGGAGAGGTGAGAATATATATTTATTATTTTCAGTCACCTCCCCTGGCTGTCCTGCCCTGCCATCTATTGGAAAGGGGCCTGCAATATGCCAGGGTCCCTTTCCAATAACAGTATGTATAGCGGTTGGGGAACCAGGCTTTCCCCGACCGCTATCATAGTGGTCCGGGGCCCGGCCATCTCCATGACATGAGGACTAGTAGTCAGGGCTCGGGGCCCACCGGTGGATTCACCGGTTCCCCGGTGGGCCAGTCCGACCCTGTATAGGCATCATCTTTTAATTGTCCTTCAATTTATTTTGAAAGCTTATTTGAAGGCTTACAAGTGAAACTGTAATTTTCACTTTACCCACGACAGAACCCAGAGAGAGAGGATCTGCCCCCAGGGACAGGAAACCTATGGTATAAAAAGTTGGAGCCTCACCCTTTCCCCAGTTGTTTTCTGTCCCTGAAGAGAGACTTATGGATGGTCTGATAGGGGGTAACCTTCCTCACTACATGGACGGATCTGGTGAGAGCTGAAGTCTGGTCTTTTGTCTGGTGCTGCTCGCCCTCCCTTATGCGCCATCGACGTTCTGGGTGTGGGGATGCCAACAGAAATCAGATGGTGTTCCCCTGCATTCTGGCCACAGAAGTTTCAGGCCACCAGGGCAACACATGGAGGTGCTGCCGGCATGTGACGCAGCAAAACAGGAAGTGTAGTTCAAGTTTCAGCGGAGGAGGCATGGCCAAGTGCACCATGGACCTGGATTCCGAATAAGACGCGGGTTAAGGGACAGTTGAGCCACTGACCAGAAGACTTTACAGTCAAGAATGGAGGAAGGTTAACATCAGCAGTAGCCACAGCCGCTGCCTGCAAGAGTAATACCCCAAGATGGAGGGCAAGATGAAGGTCCACCTCCGTCTACCTCAGTTTTCCAGAGGTTGTGTAAGTGGCTGTGTGCCAACAGTTTTTGTTCATGTTTTAAATATTTAGTTCTTCTCTATGTTTTATAGGATAGACCTAGAAAGGCACTGGCAAAATCTAGGAATAAACAGTGTGCTCTATGTAAATCCAGATTGTCATCTTTTTATGAAAAAGACTTTGTCCAGCATGCATTGATAAGATAGTTGCAGAGGAATCTCCATCATTTTTACAGGGTATCAGATCCATGATACAAGATGAGATTAGAAGTTCACTTAAAAGTAGAAGTGGCCAGAAAAAGAAATCCAATTCCTGGGAACCAGAGGCGTAGCTAGGGGTTCAGCACAGGGGGGGCGAACATGTCCAAGTGGGCCCCCAACTTGGACATGTTCGTATACCGATACTATTAGTATACGAACGTATAGTGGTATATAGCGGCTCTACACAGGGCTCTGCAGACAATTTAGGTGAATACAGGACAGTAGCATTTAGTGACTTACCGGTGACGTCTCTGACCAATCCTTCACATTCCCTGTCTCTTTTATCTGGACGGCCATGACCACTTCTTCCAGTCTCTATCCTATATGTATCATTAAATCCTTTATGTGTGCCAGTGCCGAATATACCAACCAAAAAGAAAAAAAAAAGAACTGGAGCAGTGCAGAAAAATGAATATCTAAAAATCTAAAGTTTATTGAATATGTTGTATATTACAACATAATAATATAAAAGACACCAGAGACACCACAGAGACACAAAAAACCATATTATGGGCGCAAGATGTCAATATAATACTTAAATATTTAATATAAATATCATGAATAAGCTGAATAAATATGAAGAAATTTATACAGAAAATAAATAAATATAATAAACCAAATAAATTCATGAAATAAGATTAATATCAAATATACAGTATATGCATGGTATGAATCACAGATATGGGTTTAATCAATAATGTGACCTATCACAGGTAGGCCATACAAAAGTCAGTTAACCTGGTAGTAATACCAAACATAATATTACCAATAGTAATGTTCATACTGAGGGTGAAAATAACTCCATGCTCTTACCCATAGGGATGCTGCCCCAGTCTCCTGATCTGACAATACACACTTGACACACGTTTCGGCTGTGCCTTCATCCCTTTGAAATGCTTAAAGGGATAACAAACTTCCCAAATGCTGTTTTGAATTATATAAGAGGTGCAGTTTTGAAAATTGGGTGATTCATGGGAGTTTCTAATATACAGGCCTTTATAATCCTCTTCAGAACTGAAGTGGTCCCTAAAAAATTAGTTTGAGGAAAACTGGGGTACCTCCCGGATTGCAAACATTAAATAGGGCAATAGGCAATTCCAATCTTTGCCATCCTTGCTACCCACCCTCTCTGCCCTTAAGGGTTTTAATGAACCTCTGCACTAGGCCATCTGTCTGGGGGTGATACACAGAGGTTCGCAGGTGTTTAATTTTGGGGAGCTTACACATTTCTTTCATTACCTTGGACATAAAAGAAGTCCCTTGGTCAGTCAGGATCCTTGGGTATACCTGTTCGAGAGAACATATAAAATAGCTCCTTGGCAATTAACTTAGCCGAAGTATGCCTCAAGGACACAGCCTCAGGGTATCGTGTAGCATAATCCAACACCACTAGTATATACTGATGACCTCTAGCAGACTTTACAACAGGACCTACCAAGTCCATGGCCACTCTTTCAAATGGTACCTCTATAATGGGTAGGGGTACCAAAGGACTCCTGAAATGTGACACAGGAGCGGTTAGTTACAGGAGGCAGGAGTTACAATACTCTTGAATTTACTTATCAATTCCTGGCCAATAGAAACACTGTAGAATGCACTCTTTGGTCTTTTCGTACCCCAGGTGTCCTCCTGCCATATCTAAAACTACCTTTTGATAGGGTCGGGGCACCACCAATTGTTCAACAATTTCTTCCCGTATTTGGTTCACCCTATACAGTAGGTCCTGGTTCATGGACTCCATGCACGATCCCCCTACCTGACCCATCTATTAAAATTAGTGGAACCACTCTCACCCCAGTCCCACAGGCCCGCTGCCTTGGGATAACCTTAGACTCTGACCTATCCTTCAAGTCGCATATTCAAACCCTCAACACCTCCTGCCGCCTCCAATTCAAAAACAATCCACTCCTTCCTCACCCCTGAAACTGCAAAGATGCTAGTCCATGTCCTCATAATCTCCCGCCTAGACTACTGTAACACCCTTCTCCATGGCCTCCCAGCTAACACCCCCCTCCAGTCCACCTTAAACTGTATTGCTCGCCTAATACACCTCTCCCCCCATTCTTCATTGGCCGCTCCCCTCTGCCAATCCCTTCACTGGCTACCCGTTGCCCAGCGAATAGAGTTCAAATTACTAATGTTGACATACAAAGCCATCCACAGCCTGTCCCCTCCATATATCTCCGACCTAATCTCCCGCTACCTGCCCACACGTAACCTCCGATCCTCCAAAGACCTCCTATTCCGCTCTGCTCTTATCTGCTCTTCACACAATCGACTCCAAGACTTCTCCCAGGCATCCCCCATACGCTACTGTCACCACACCACCACCTGAGCAGCCTCTACCCCCACCTTCTGTCTTTATCCCTCTTCCCTCATAGATTGTAAGCCCTTGCGGGCAGGGCCCTCTATCCCACTGTACCAGTTGGTCTCTGTTAGCATTATCTGTTTTGTATATCTGGTGTACCGTATGTAAATCCGCAAATGTAAAGCACCATGGAATTAATGGTGCTATATAAATAAACAAATAAACAAATAAATAAAATGGATATGTAGGGGAACACCTTGTCAGCCCCTGGATACTGGGGTTCCCCATTTACCAACTTTACATTTTCTCTGGCATGAGATAGATTAGGATCTCTAATTTGAGCACTCCCAAAATTGTCACGAGACACCTCGAGCTCAGGCATGTCGGGAACTCCCTCCTTACCTTCAGTATCACCAGCTAACACAGACAGGGGAAAATTATTTCCATCCTGGGTCACCCCTACAGCTGGTGTTTCCCTGTCAGGATCAAAGGTTACAGGATTAACCTTAGGCAAGACATCACAACTATTAACATTTTTAGGACATGGTAGCCTCTGCTTTTTCTGCATATCCCAAAACAAAGGAAAATCCCTCCCTATGATCACACTATGGAACAGGTACTTAACCAAGCCCACTTTGTGACAGGTTGTACCAGAGGTAGTTTTTATGGTGACCTCTGCAATAGGATACTCTCTAGTTTCACCATCTATACACAAGACCCCAATAGTTTGTCCACTGTACAGTGCAGGGTCGCCCAGATCATGGTGCACCAGGGTTACCAGGCTCCCAGAGTCCAGGAGAGCCAGTACAGCACGCCCCTCCACAGTCACAGTGCACATCTGCGGTTCAGTCGCAAGTTTTTGCCGAACAAGCGGGTTGAGCAAATAGGGACACCCGACTGGTACTGCTGCAGTCCATGGGCTCAGTTGTCAGGGGACAGTATGCAGCTACATGATCCAGTTCATGACACCGGCAACATCTGAGACGGTATGGGTCTCCATTTTGAGACCTGGTTTTAAAGTTCACAGTACCAGCTGCCTGTTCCCCCTCTGAGCGTTCTACCACCACAACCTTTCTCACCCCCACCCCACAGTAGTTTGAACAGTCTTACCAGTCTTGGGGGTAACGGGTCTGGGAGACAACTGAAGTAGCTCCTCAGTGGCTCGGTACCGTTCCACCAAACATACCAGCAGGTCAGCCGTTGAAGGTTCCGCTTGACCAACCCAGTACTGAATCTGAGGCGGCAGCGATCTGGTGTACTTGTCCAATACCACTTTCTCCACCATCTGTGCCGGAATGGTCTCCTCAGGCTGAAGCCATTTCCTCACCAAATACACTAGATCATGCATCTGGGATCGGGTGGGAGACTCTCAGAGAAAGTCCAGTGGTGCACTCTAACAGCACGTACCTGCATGTTCATACCGAGACGTGCCAGGATCTCACCTCTCAGTTTGGGGTAGTCCTTAGCCTCCTAGTCCACAGGTAGGCCTTCTGAGGTCCACTGATCCCTTGGCAATTTCTCACGCTCGGCCACTCGCTGAAAAACCGGAAGATATGCCTCCATGTTGTCTGTGGACGTCATCGTTTGCAGGGAACTCTGCACGACAGCTCAGGCAGCGGTCTGTACGCTCTGGGTCTCTCTTGCCCCAGCACAGTCTCCTGCCGTCCTCTGGTCAACCAAGGCCTGGCTGAGCAGCGACAGCTTCTCCATTAGCAGCAAGTTCATCTCCTGCTGTGCCTGGGCTTGCTGCTGCTGTAGGATGACCTACCTAAACTGCTTTACAAAGTCCTCCATGCTGGCGGTCTCCTTTTTAATCTCTCCTGCTGCCTTCACCCAGGACATAGTAGAGGAGAAAAAAAAATGTGGGGAAGGTAGCTCGGTTGCAGCAATGGTGTGGACCCAACCAGTCAGAGACAGGGACACAATGTCTGGTGCAAACAGGTTTATTTGAATAATAGCAAAATAAATAAACCTTACATCAGGTAGAAAAGGAGCAAAATAAAATACAGCCTTAACTTCAGGCAAAACAGTAAGAAACCAAATCCTGCTAGTCTGAGCGCTAAACTAAACAGTAACAAAAAACTAACTATACGTGTGGATTGCTATCAGCCACACCACAAACAAATTAGCACACTTTGGTCTCACCAGACTCTCAATGTTTCAGGACAGATCCAGGCGCCTCCTCTCACTCCCAAGATCTGCCCTGAAGTGTAGGCTCTGTAGCCTTTTATGGCCCAATAATGCATTGCAACGTGTGAAGCGCCGCCTAGAGCTTGCAGAGGACAGTGTCCAAAAGAGGAGAGTGCCACCCAAAATGTCATGGCGTGTCACCTTTAACATGCGTGTCATAGGTTTGCTATCACTGCCCTATATGTATGTCTTACATTACAATAAACATCAAAGTTTCCTATAAAGTTGTCTTTTGCAATGGTCGTGACACTGTCTAATACAAGTGAAGGAGTCGCTGGGTGACATATGGTGATCTGCAGTATGGTCGCATGACATGAATTGTGGGCAAAATCAATGTGTAGCTCTAGCCTTAAAGAAACCTTTGTGAACCTTTCTTTTTTATTGCAATGAAGGTAATTTGTGCTAAATTTCTTTAGAAAGCTTTTCTGATGAAAATTGTTTACCGTTTTTACTCAATATCCTGCATGTTTTTTTCCATAGAATGCAGGATGCTCTGTCCTGTACTAAATGAAATCTGTCAAAGGTATTATCTTGAAGCAGGGTCTTTATCCCTTACTCTGATGAGCAAAAGGGTAACAATGTTTTGAACTTTTGACTTCCAGGCTCCATATCTCACTACAGCTTCGAACATGAGACTACCATCATTTTATAGACAATCATCTTGGCTATCTCATACATAAATTTGACTTGCAACTATTTAGCATATGATTTGTTATGCAGATTCTTGTCATGTAACTGCATTGTTACTGTTTTGCTCCTAGTGATGGAAAAATATTTTTCTTTTTGTATACTACAAATTAAAACCTCTTCTCACATTACCTAATAGCTCAGTGTGTTATTAGGTTCATTCCCAAGTGAAAGGTCATTGGTTCAAATCGAGAATCAGCCATGAAGAACATTTCCCAAGAAAAGAGAAACAGCATCATCCAGCTCATCGATAATGGTCTCTCATCCAAGAAAATTGCCAAAGTGCATTATGTGAGTGACATGACAGTTAGAAGAATACAAACTAAAGACCATCCATCGATTCAAAAGCCAAGAGGTAGACGCCCAGGCAAAGTCGGAATCAACAAGTCGGTTCATCACAAGATCTATCAGTTCTGGCACAACAACATGGCAGTGGAGGTGGCTCGTTTGCTTTATAATATTTAGATCACAGATGTCCGTGCGACGCATGTTATACAAGTGGTGGCCCCAATAAAAAAGAAAAGGTAAAGAAGCCTCGACTTCAATATCGCCATAAGAAGCATAAGTCAGCTCAAGATTGGAAACAGGTGGTTTGGAGTGATGAGACGAAAGTCAATACACTGTGCTCTGATGGGTGCAAATGGGTCTGGAAGAAACAAGGGAAAAGGGGGCTAATGGTTCGAGAAATTGAAGTAACTGTCAAGTTTGGTGGAGGAAGCCTGATGATATGGGTTTTTTTCACAGCCAAAGGTGTTGGATACTTGACCAGGATCAAAGGTGGTCTCAAAGCTGAGCTACACACGTGGACAAAATTGTTGGTACCCCTCGTTTAATGAAAGAAAAACCCACAATGGTCACAGAAATAACTTGAATCTGACAAAAGTAATAATATATAAAAATTCGATGAAAATGAACAAATGAAAGTCAGACATTGCTTTTCAACAATGCTTTAACAGAATTTTTTTAAAAAGAAAACTCATGAAACAGGCCTGGACAGAAATGATGGTACCCCTGAAAATAATGTGACCAAAGGGACATGTTAAATCAAGGTGTGTCCCCTAATTAGCATCACAGGTGTCTACAATCTTGTAATCAGTTAGTGGGCCTCTATATAGGGCTACAGATACTCTCTGTGCTGTTTGGTGACATGGTGAGTACCAGGAGCTTAGAAAGAAAATTATAGACAAGCATGTTAAAGGTAAAGGTTATAAGACCATCTCCAAGCAGCTTGATGTTCCTGTGACTACAGTTGCACATGTTATTCAGAAATTTAAGATCCCTGGGACTGTAGCCAACCTCCCTGGACGTGGTGGCAGGAGGAAAATTGATGACAAATCAAAGAGAAGAATAATACGAATGGTAACAAAAGAGCCCAGAAAAACTTCTAAAAAGATTAAAGGTGAACTTCAAGCTCAAGGAACATCAGTGTCAGATCACACCATCCGTCGTTGTTTGACCCAAAGTGGACTTCATGGGAGGCGACCAAGGAGGACACCATTGTTGAAAACAAATCATAAAAAAGCCAGACTGGAATTTGCCAAACGACATGTTGACAAGCCACAAAGCTTCTGGGAGAATGTCCTATGGACAGATGAGACACAAATCTAAATTTTTGGCAAGGCACATCAGCTCTATGTTCACAGATGGAAAAATGAAGCATATCTTGAAAAGAACAGTGTTCCTACTGTGAAACATGGAGGAGGCTCTGTTATGTTCTGGGGCTGCTTTGCTGCATTTGGCACAGGGTGTATTGAATCTGTGCAGGGTACAATGAAATCTCAAAACTATCAAGGGATTCTAGAGAGAAATGTGCTGCCCAGTGTCAGAAGACTTTGTCTCAGTCACAGGTCATGGGTCTTGCAACAGGATAATGACCCAAAACACACAGCTAAAAACACCCAAGAATGGCTAAGAGGAAAACATTGGACTATTCTGAAGTGGCCTTCTATGAGCCCTGACCTAAATCCTATTGAGCATCTTTGGAAGGACCCTTCAAACCCGAGACAACTGGAGCAGTTTGCTCTTGAGGAGTGGGCCAAAATATCTGTCGAGAGGTGCAAAGTCTCATTGACAGTTACAGGAATCGTTTGATTGCAGTGATTTCCTCAAAAGGTTGTGCAACAAAATATTAAGTTAAGGGTACCATCATTTCTGTCCAGGCCTGTTTTATGAGTTTTCTTTTTTAAAAAAATTCTGTTGAAGCATGTTTGAAAAGCAATGTTTGACTTTCATTTGTTCATTTTAATCGAATTTTTATATATTATTACTTTTGTCAGATTCAAGTTATTTCTGTGACCATTGTGGGTTTTTCTTTCATTAAACGAGGAGTATCAACAATTTTGTCCACGTGTGTATATGTGAGAATCCTACAAGATGAGGTACTTCGTACACACAAGTCCTTTGGGTATGAAAAAGACGACATAGTGTTCCAGCAGGACAACGGCCCAAAGCATACATTAAGATTAGCGAAGAAATGGTTCAATGACAATGAAGTAGAGGTACTGGATTGGCCCCCCAGACCTTAACCCAATCAAACACTTGTGGGTAGAGTTGAAGATAAAGCTGTATTCGTACCAAACTGAGACAACCAGTATGCACCAACACTGGAAACATGTAGAAGAGAGCTGGGATCAGGTTTTGGTCGAGACATACTTGAAATTGATCCAGAGCATGTCCAGAAGGATTCAAGCAGTGTTTAAAATACATTTTAGTTTTCAAACCTCTCTTATGCTTATATATTTCTATATCTTAGAAATTAATGCTCTCCAAGAATGAATGAGGGAGCCATATTGGTGTGGAGAAGGAGCCTTCTAAGTATTCTATTAGCTGTTTTGTGTCAACCAGAACTTCATGAAAATAGCTGGTACCAGGTAGTACTCTCACAGGTATAATGGACACAGTGCACGTTCACAGAAGGGAATCACCACACTCCCAAGAGAATCCAGTAGAAAAAAGTATGGGACAGCACACCAACACATAATCTGCTTAGTGTGATTTTATTTAATGTTGTGGCATATATCATCCATATTTTACTGCTAATAAGTGAAACTGGTATATGTGTCCATCCCAAGTTATCACTGCTTATTCCTGTATACTGTATATGCATAATGGTTCGAGCTACATAGACCCCATTCGTCACCACATATAGCACTATCTGCCCTCCACTACCAGGTCCTCTTGGCTCATAATTGCCTACAAGAGGTGTCTGAAACACGTGGACCCTGAAGTAATAATTTACGGCTTGTGGCCTTCTCCCTGGTTCAGTACTGAATCCCAACCCAGGAATAAAACTTTCCATTGCGCATATAATCAGGATAAATTGGGATCAAAATTAATACATGTTTCATAGATAAGCAGTCGATTATGGATGAATATGACACAACACTAAATAAAATCACAATCTCATTTTTCAAAACTGACACGGTATATAGCAATAAGCAAAGTGTCACATTACATAGCAATAAACTTGAGATGCTTTAACTTACCCAAGTGACTTTGAGATAGTTTTTTTTGTAACACATTGTACTTCATGTTCATGGTAAACATTTGTTGCATTTATTAAAACAAAAGAATATTTAGTGGAAAATTGGAAAAATTAGCAATTTTCAAAATGTAAAAGGTTCTGCTCTTTTGCTCATTCCACCCAAATACGTTAATAAATATTATCTACCTTATGCTAGATTCACACCTGCGTTTGGATTTCCAAGTGGACCCCCTGAACGGAAACCTAATCCGCTTAAAAAAGCGGTTACCCGCGGACCCCATAGACTATAATGGGGTCCGTCGGGCTTCCGACCGGTTTCCGCCCGAAAAGGGCGAAAAATGCGCAGAGAAAAGCGCTGCATGCGGTGGGGACACCGCTGGAAAAGCCCCAGGACGTTACAGGTGGTCTGGGACACGGGAACACCGGTAACAGGCGAGTTTTTTTGATTTTTTTCACCTTCCCTGGCCTCCTGCCCCAATACTAAAATATCCCGGACAGCCCTTTTAATACTTGGGTGGGGGCAGTTCTGGTGTCTTTTTCCTCGTAATCTCTAAATCTGGGGTGTACCCTGATATATACTTGCATTTACCTTCCTACTGCAGCCAGCATTGCCATAAAGATGTGGCGATTTTGGATTGCGGAATGAGATACATGTTGTAATGATACCATTTTGGGGTGCCTATAACTTATTGACTAAGGCTAGGTCTACATCTGCGTTGGACACTCCGCCGCAGATTCCGCTTAAAATCAGCAGAGAGAAAAGTCCTGCAAGGAGGACTTTTCTCTCCACACGTTTCAGTATAAAACCGGCGGAAATCAGATGGACACCCAGCGGACCCCATTATAATCTATAGGTCCGCGGGTATCAGCTTTTTTAGCGGACAGGCTCTCTGTCCTTCTGGGCTCCATGAAGACCCGAACAATGGAGAGCCGAACACTAGTGTGAACCTAACGTAAATTAACTCTTATTAAAGTGTAACTAAACCTTCGGACAACTTTTGATTTCGGGCAATATGTGTGTCATTAACATACAGTGGGGAATAAAAGTATTTAGTCAGCCAACGATTGTGCAAGTTCTCCCACTTAAAAAGATGAGAGAGGCCTGTAATTGACATCATAGGTAGACCTCAACTATGAGAGACAAAATGAGAAAACAGTGATATATCTGGAAATAATTTAGATAGCACTTCAGCCTTGATTTTTAGACTAGGAGAGTCACCCACTAATATCTGGACGCATTAAAATATTAATTTTATTAAATATTAATTAAAATACTAAACTAGGGAAAACTACAACATGAATAATAAAAGGACTAGGATGGAAAGGAAATTATTCCACTATGAAACCAAACCTAATTGTTAGGGGGCCATATTAAAGCGTCATAATATCTCTCTACTGATAGATGTGGATATAGACAGTATACACCTATCTAGATAACCCTTTCCACCCCATATATTACAGGAGCAAAAATTGGACTGCTAAAGCATAAGGTTCCTTCAGCTTAAAAAAGCACTGCCTAGCGTCCACAGTGTTATAGTACCCAACACTTTTATGCTACCTCTAGAATTAACTTGTCAAAACGATCAGTGTTTACTATAATATCCTCTATTAGGTGATTGACATATGTTTTAATGTCCTACCAATACACTTTCTAACACAATGACTAGTATTCACTATCATATCCTACTGACACAGCCATATCACGGCAATTAGCTTTAACCGTAATATCCTACTAACACTCCTAACATGTTTCCTATGTCGGAATGTACACCGATACCGACACATTCATCAGAGGTATGTGTCTATATTTCAAAGAGCCACTAAGGTAAGTATGTTATAGTACTATTTTGTAGGCATATCACCCTTTCCCAACATACACTCCCGCTCCCCCATCGGCACTAGTATTTGGCCGCACGGAGCAGCGGAGTTGGCGGTCTCAAATACATTTTGTCACGCCCACTTACATTAACCCAGCCAATGAAGATGCTTTACACTCACAGCTGATCTATGGGGAACTCCCCTCGACCGGGACCAGCCAAATGCGTGACAAAAGACCAATCACGGAGGCCCTCTAAAAGAACCTGCCTCCATCAGCCCCGCCCATCTGAACGGAGAATAAACAAATCTCTCCCTACTAGATATAGGAGATAAAAAATCAAAGGGAATCATTTTAGCAAGCTAGAAACCCCTGGATCCAATACATAATGGTCAAAATAAATACTAGAAGCTTCCATTCAGAGATATATATAATCGTTAGAGCCAATGGCACCACAGCCTTCATTGATGTCAACCTGATACCAGAAATTGCCAATACAATGCTAATACAGTCTTAGGATACAGCAACTACCATCTCAAATAAATGATGCCCCAAGGTTTAACTGTTTTCAGCACAAAAGTCCAACGGGCCTCACATTGAAGGAGCTTTTGATCAAGATTGCCCCCTCTGGGAGAAGGAATAATTTGCTCAATGCTCTGGAATTTAATGTGAATGGGATCACCTTCATGATGGGCCCATATATGATGCGCTACCGTGGTGTTATCCTGACGGATTATGTTGTTTACATGTTCCCTCATCCTCCTGCGGAATTCCCTCATCGTTTTACCGACATATTGAATCCCGCAGGAGCATGTGATGAGGTACACCACACCGGCCGTTTTACAGTTGATAAAATTATTGTTTTGATACCGTTTACCTGTTGTTGTACTAACAAAATCTTTGCTAGTTTTTATAAAAGAACAGGCCCTGCAGGACCCACAAGGATGGGTTCCCACAAATTTCCTTCCTTGCCTATTCAACCAGGTATCAGAATTAGTGGATAACAAATGGCTATGAACCAACTTATCTTTGAAATTAGTACCACGTCTATATGTTACCGATGGGGTATCCCCCAACAATGGGCCAATATCAGGATCAGACAAGAGGATGTCCCAAGATTCCTGTAAAATTTGTTTAACTTCCAAATAGGCATTATCATAAGTTGCTATAATCCTTAATTCCTGTCCACCATCTTTTTGTTTCGGCTGCAGTAAATGGCTACGTTCCGCCGCCAAAGCATGTTAGTATGCTGCCCGTAAAACCCCATCAGGGTATCCCCGTCTATGAAATCTATCACGCAGGTCCTGTGCTGCTACATGATAGTCCGATATTGCCCTTTGGGGATATCCTTTCTCAAGGGGTTAGGATGCCAACTGTCCCATTTCAAGAGGCAGTTGGTAGCCGTCTCTTTTCTATAGATGGTCGTAGTTAATTGTCCTGTTTCTGATTTTAATATGGTTAAATCCAAAAAAGTGATAGACTTCTCCTGAATTTCGGAGGTAAAAAAAGAGGCCCATTGTATTAACATTCAGAGCCGCAACAAACTCTCCAAAGTCCTCCTTTGTTCCCCCCCAGATCAACAACACATCATCGATGTAACGGACCCAAAGCAAAATAAATGAGGACCAAGCCTCCATTGGGTCCGCAAAGACCACTTCCTTCTCCCACCAGCCCAGGTAGAGATTGGCAAAAGTCGGGGCACATGGACTCCCCATAGCCACCCCCTGAGCTGGTGGAAGAAGTGGCGGTCAAATAAAAAATGTTACATTCCAAGACAAATCTCAACAACCTCAGGACCAAATTGTTATGGATCCCCATATGACTCCCCCTTGCCTTAAGAAAGCACTTCAGCCTTAGTGTCACAAGAGAGAGAATCTCCTCTTTCATATGACACAAAAAGCAAGTTTCTACGTTTTATAATGTCTGAGATATAACTGTTTGAAGTGACCCTCCCCTACCCTCATTTTCTCTATATTTTAAAGCCCCTACTCCCCTACTCCTGTACACAGTAACATTCAGTGAGAGGCAGAAACAGCTCTCAATACAGAAAAAAGGGAATGAGTGAAAAAATGCAGGATTTCACAGAAATTATCCAAAATTTGTTAATAAAGTATATTACAAAATGTATTAATGACACAAATACTGCCAGAAAATCAAAAGTTGTCCAAAAGTTTAGTTATGCTTTAACTCTTTCTTGGTTCTTGGTGGATTAAAAAAAATAAATAAATAAATTCTGGCATTGTTTTTTAATGCTATAAATCTTTTGTCATTCAGCATAAGTAACATGTTACCTTTATTCTATGGGTCAGTACAATTAAGGCGATACATAATTTATATTGTTTTTTATTATCATAACATTTTTAATTTTCTGTTGACTAATCTATGTCACTTCAGTGGCTTACTGTGAATGTGACCAGGAGTACTAGAGTATCTTAAGATTTGCTGCTTCATTCAGGTGCACAGATCTTTGGGATCTGACAGACTTCTGTCTCATCTCCAAGTCCCCTGCGCAAGAATAGACCAAAGAAAAAAGAAGAAAGCTTTTTTTTGTTGATGATCAGTATTTTTTATGTTTTTTATTAAAAAGAGATGTATTCCAGGCACTCACAGATTTCATGCAAATCTTTTTATTCAAGTTTTTAAAAAAATAAATGCAATCTACAAATGGTGAAACGTTTTTTGGTCCTATTATGGACCTTTGTCAGACCTTCATATAGAAATATAACAAAACAAAACATAAATAGTATGCCAATCCATACAATGTATGTAATGACATAGTTTAACTATTATCTACATCTATGTACACATATAAGGATTACTAGTGAATTGTCATAAAAAAACATAGAACCCTTAATATACTGAAATAATCTAGCAAAATATATAGAACATTCATTTAATAGACCATCCCCTTGGCAAAAGAATTTGTTGAAAATCCATAGTGGAGCTGACTTTAGAAATAGTCTACATTACAAGTAGAATACTGACTGTGCTAGGAAGCTATACTCACTGGATTGCATTGGAATGGATAGGAGCTAAGAAGAGGGCAGAGCATTGCACATACGAAAAACAATACCATCGTTATGGAAAATATGCTGCCTAAGTGTTAAGGGTTGAAATGCATCTATAAATAGAGAGCATATGTGCCATGTGAAGAGAGTGTAACGTAACTTCCGGTGCAAGCCCGATGGTGTCATAGAAAAGGGACATGTTAGTTGGTTCCAGTAAAGGTAAGGGAATCAACTTAGGCAATGAGCATACGTTAGTAACATGATGTAGGTCATTTGACGTTGGATGCCATAAGTAAATGTAGTATACATAGTGTATCAGTGTCACACTTATCACGTGATACAGAAACACATGACTATAGGTGTGTCTGTAAAATGGAGCATGCGTGATGCCTAGATTATTGGTAGGAAGTCATCTTCGTTAAGGGCATGATGCTCTTAGTGCAATTATAAGGTTATGGGAATTGAATAGGAAAACCAATAGAGCTTTAGAATAAAGGAATAATAAAGAAGAATATATGGAAGAAAAGAGTAAAATGGATCAAAGGCAAAAAAAAGGGGAAGGGAAGGGGAGGAAAAGAAAAAATTAGAGGCAATCTGGAGCTGGGGTGTCGTTTTTGTTCTTCAAGTAGTTAATGATTCTGCAATAAAAAGAAAATTGTGGTTATTACATGGAACATGAACAGATAATGACCTATAGAAAAAAGACAAATTAGCGTACGAAACTACGAAGCTCGTAGTCTCTATTTAAACCTTTTGGATGTAGAGTTTGTAATTGGTGGATCCAGAAGGCTTCATGTAATTTCAATCTCTGTATACGGTCGTCTCCTCTGTGAGTAATCGGAATCTGTTCCAGTATTTGGAATTGTAGCTAAGTGAGCCGGTGGTTAGCATTATGGAAGTGAAATGGAATTGGAAGTAGTAGTTTTTTAGTACGTATTGTAGATTTGTGCTTTGAGATTCTGTCTCTAATAGGCTGAGTTGTCTCACCTACGTAAAGTAGGCCACAAGGACACTTAATCATATACATCACAAAAGAAGAATTGTATGAGAAAAAACCTTTAACATCAATGGCTCGGCCAGTCTGGGCATGATGAACCACTCCTCCCTTTAAAACATTGTTAAACTGCGGACAATGTAAACATGGAAAGGTACCTTGCTTGGGGGTACGGAGCAAGGACTGCTGGGTTACCTTTAAATTGGAGCCTAAATCTGCCCGTACTAGTTTATCATTTAGGTTCCTTGGACGGTGAAAACACAGTAAAAAGGGTCTGGAAAATTCCACTACATTAGGATATCCTTTTTGTAATAAGGACCAGTGTTTCTCTATGATGTTGTGTATAGGCATAGGGATGGTAGGTATGGACTAAAGGAATTCTATTCTGACTTGCATTTCTGTCTCAGATTGGTTGTTGTGTATATAATTATCCAATATATTTGGTGGATATCCTCGAGCGAGGAATTTAGTTTTCATTTCATTAACACGGGTATCTAATGTAGGGCCCGTTGTAATTCTTTTCACCCTGTCAAATTTTGATAATGGTAGTGATTTCTTAAATGAAAGGGGATGGAAACTTGGGTAGTGTAGGAGTTTGTTCCTGACAGTCGGTTTTGAGTATAGTTCAGTCCGGACTGTGCCATCATAATCTCTATGCACCATGGTGTCCAAAAAACTAATTTGCTCCAAATCATAATGCATTGTAAATTTAAGTTCTGGCCAAATGGAATTGAGGAAAGTAAAGAAAACCTGGAGGGAGTCCAATGAGCCCCCCCATATGCAAAAAAACATCATCTATATACCTCTTCCAGGTGAGGCAATGTTGTTGGAATAGAGAATTTGGGTACACATAGGTATCCTCAAAATGTGCCATATAAAAAAAAACATTAAAAAATTCTCAATCAGTACAAGTTTAAGCATATCGAGGCAAAAGTTAATCTCTTCCTGTGTCTTATCTGTCTTAGAAAGTAATCTCCTGACTGACTCAAGACCTTTTTCATGCGTACAAAACTGTTTATGTCTAAAGTGACCACTAGCATGTCACTTTTAATTGGACTTAGGTCTTTGAGAATAGTCAGAAAAGTACTTGTATCCAACAGGAAAGAGGTTGTTGTCCGAATGAGTGGTGTAAGTATTTTTTTCAAGCAGAATAGATAATGGGGGACAAGATAGAGTCTGTAGAGGCAACAATTGGGTGACCTGGTGGATTAATAAGCCTCTTGTGGATTTTAGGTTGCACATATATGACTGGTATAATGGGATTGGATTTGGTCAAAAATTCCTGTACACGTGTGTCAATGGTATTGTTCTGGAGATGGACATTAAGAATTTCTCTGATCTTAATTGCTATTCATGATGTTGGGTTATGGCAAAGTTTTTTTATAAACTGTGGTTGTAAGGGAATTGCCAGTTGAGCAATTCCCCAGTGCTGCTGCAGAAACCTGGGAGGAAGGGAATGACAGAGACAGTGTGCTCTAACTCGACCCAGCCCCTGTCCCTGCCTACTTGCCACACTGTCCTAATGACAGGAGCAACTGGGCAGCAAAACCCTTCCTAGAAATAAGTGTAACACAGAACAAGACAAGGCAAAACAACACAGAAGGAAAGTGAGCAAGCCAAGGGTCACAGCCAGAGAGACAAAGCAGTACCAAATCGTAATCCAAAAGAGTAGACAAAGGAAGACAAAGGTCAGAGGTAAGAAGTCACAGGACAGAGTATAATAGCCAGCGACCATGAGTGAGCTGATGATCTGTTTATAGCAAGTCTAGACTTTATTGGTAGACAAGCTGTCAATCACACAGGCAATGCTAAGATTAACCTATCTGAGGAGCAGAAAGAAACAAGGTGCAGGAGACGGGTGTGGCTGAAATTCTATTATATAGTAGTAGTACTAGGGCAGTGTTCAGACTGAGCAACCAGAACCTTAAGCAAGAAATCAAACTGAACATGCCTCCTGCACCGTAGTGTGCGAGCGGAGGGTGGCGCAGAGACCCGAACAGGCAAAGACGTTACAGTGGTATCACTAAATTGTGATATGATTTATCATAATCCGACCTATCCCAAACCACAATACCACCTGCCTTATCTGCTGGTTTTATATCTGCCTTGTCATTCATAAAGGTAGACATGGCTTGAGAGTCAGAATTTGAAAGGTTAGGGGATAAATGTAAAGACCCTTTTCTTATGTCTGTGAATAATCTATTAAATATTTTTCAATCAGATTAATGTGTGCTTCTAGAGCATGAGAAACCCTTGGGTGGAGTGAAGGAGCTATTCATGCACAGACCTATTTCCTGAAGATTAATAGATGTTATAGGTCTAGAAGGAACTCGTTCAGTCACTGATGTGTCAGAAAAATGCGCTTTTAATCAAAGGTTCCTATAGAATCTTTGAAGGTCCATTTCCGTATTAAATGTGTCAAAATTATAAGTAAGACAGAATGAGAGACCTTTTTGTAAAAGAGAAAGTTCCGCAGGGCTTAAAATCTTTGAGGAAATGTTTATGACGTTTCAGATGTACCTGCGATCTGGTGTTCAGGATGGGTCTTGTGTCGTTTACATTGCCCCCCCCTTCTCGTGGTTTCTTGTGTTGTATCTGTGTCGTTTTCCTAAAAAAGGTTGTCTTCTGGTGGGACCTTGCTGCTCGCTGTCCGTGCTTGAATAAGAAGTACAGTGAGGAAAAAAAGTATTTAGTCAGCCACCAATTGCGCAAGTTCTCCCACTTAAAAAGATGAGAGAGGCCTGTAATTGACATCATAGGTAGACCTCAACTATGAGAGACAAAATGAGAAAACAAATCCAGAAGAACACATTGTCTGATTTTTTAAGAATTTATTTGCAAATTATGGTGGAAAATAAGTATTTGGTCAATAACAAAAGTTCATCTCAATACTTTGTTATATATCCTTTGTTGGCAATGACAGATGTCAAACGTTTTCTCTAAGTCTTCACAAGGTTGGCACACACTGTTTCTGGTATGTTGGCCCATTCCTCCATGCAGATCTCCTCTAGTGCAGTGATGTTTTGGGGCTATCGCTGGGCAACATGGACTTTCAACTCCCTCTAAAGGTTTTCTATCGGGACGAGATCTGGAGACTGGCTAGGCCACTCCAGGACCTTGAAATGCTTCTTACGAAGCCACTCCTTTGTTGCCCTGGCAGTGTGCTTGGGATCATTGTCATGCTGAAAGACCCAGCCACGTTTCATCTTCAATGCCCTTGCTGATGGAAGGAGGTTTGCACTCAAAATCTCACGATACATGGCCCCATTCATTCTTTCATGTACACGGATCAGTCTTTCTGGTCCCTTTGCAGAGAAACAGCCCCAAAGCATGATGGTGCCTCCCCCATGCTTCACAGTAGGTATGGTGTTCTTTGGATGTAATTCAGCATTCACTCTCCTCCAACCATGACGAGTTGTGTTTCTACTAAACAGCTCTACTTTGGTTTCATCTGACCATATGACATTCTTGTTGCAGAGTGTGATTGCTGAATGTGGCAGAGTCAAAACCAGAAAGACATTTGTATATAACAAGAACAGACTTTAGTGGAACATGAATGCAGTAAGAGAAAGATCCACCTCACATGGTGAATAACATATCTAGTACAGCACACACTAAAAATACAATAAGTGTATATCAACAGCATCAAAACAACAAAGTACAGAGTGTCTACAGATAAACATTTAGTAACAGCTACATCCAGTGTCATAAATGTGAACTGCAGTCAATCCAGCAAATATAGAGATGAAGCTGGCTGTTGCATATCTCCAACACCCCTTCTCAACAGCTAAGGATTAATCTGTTAGGCCCATCTTATTTGTAAACCTCAAGTGTCTTTCAGCAGTCAGGGGCTTGGTAAGGATATCTGCTGTCATATCCTCAGTCGGGCAATAAAGTAACTCAAGAAGTCCCTGCTCTTGAAGATCCCTCAGAAAGTGGAACTTCACATCAATATGCTTGGTCCTCGAGCTATCTCTTTCCATCTGCGCAATTGAAAGACATCCTTGATTGCCCTCAAAGATTCTCGTTGCTTTCATCTGTGGTTGACCCAAGTCTTTTTATAGTTGTCTCAACCATATGACTTCTTGACTTGCCTGTGCTGCTGCAACATACTCTGCTTCAGTAGATGATAGTGTAACAGAAAGTTGCTTTCTACTAGTCCAACAGATAGCACCTCCTGATAGAAGAAACAGGTACCCACTTGTAGATTTTCTGTCACTGGTATCTCCAGCCCAATCGGCATCCACATATCCTGTCAGGGTGCTTTCGTCACTTGCTGGTAATTTTAGCTTGTAGTGTAAAGTCCCTTTAAGATAGTGAATGACTCGCTTCACAGCATTCCAGTCCATCTGACTTGGTGTTGAAGTCTTTCTGCATAGGATTCCAACTGCTTCTGCAATGTCAGGCCTTGTAGCGGTGCTAATGTACAGCAATTTCCCTATTGCTTTCCTGTACTGAGTGTTAGTTGGTTGGCTGTCTATCTTCTTCAGGTAGTTGGTTTCCATGGGAGATTTTACTGATTTTGCATCTTCCATTCCAAATGTCTCAATTATCTCTTGTATTTTGTGCTTTTGGTTCAGAAGGAAGCTGCCATCTTCCTCTCTCTCAATCTGAATGGTAAGATAATTATTTACGTTGCCAAGATCTTTGACCTCAAAGTGCTGATTTAGGGTTTGGAGTATTTCTCCTTCATCCTCTTCTTGCTTGAAACAAATCAGAATATTGTCCACATAAATAAGTACATAGATCCACCTGTCTGCCAATTTCTTTGTGTATAAACAGGGGTCTGCTTTACTCCTCTGAAAGTCCTCATGTGTAAGCACTTCATTTATTCTTATATTCCATGCTCTGGCGGCTTGCTTTAGACCATATATACTCCTCTGTAGTTTGCATACTAGGTCTGGCCTTTGCTCATCTTTGAATCCTGGTGGTTTTTCCATGTAGATATCTTCTGCTAACTCGCCATGTAGAAACGCTGTTTTTACATCAAAGTGTCTTACTTGCATTTTCCTTATTGCGGCTACTGTCAGCAAAATTCTTATTGTAGCATGTTTGACTACTGGCGCAAATGTCTCATCATAGTCCTCTCCATATTTTTGAATATCCCTTGGCTACAAGCCTTGCTTTGTATCGCTCCACTGTACCATCTGCATTGTATTTTACTTTGAAAGTCCATTTACAACCTATGGATTTCCTTCCAGGTGGTAGTTCTGTAAGTGTCCATGTTTTAGTGTCATGTATGGATTTTATCTCTTCCTTTGCAGCCTTCATCCATTTACTGGCTTCCCCTTCTGAAAGGTGAGATATGTCTTCCCAAGTTGCAGGTTCATTAGCACTGGCAGTGCTTGCCTTGTATGAGAGACATACAGGTGGTTTACCTTTATTCTCTCTTATCGAGCGTCTTGGTTCTGTGTGTGAGCTTGGTTGTGTCTGTTCTTCATTACTGATGGATTCTGCGCTCACTTCAACTGTTTGTTCGGAAGTTACAGATGTTGGCCGATCAGTGTCAGTTTTCTCTTCTGTTCTTACTTCCTCTGTTGTCATTACATTGTCTCTCAGATCTTCAACAAAAATTATGCTGTTGCTAATGGTAACCTTGTCAGTTTTGGGATTTAGGATTCTGTAACCCTTAACATTGTCACTGTATCAATCAAAGACGCCTTCAAATGCTCTGTTTTGAAGTTTGATGCGTTTTTCTTCTGGAATGTAGATGAACGCCTTGCATCCAAAAACTCTTAGATGTTTTACACTCGGCTTCTCATTGTGCCACAGTTCATATGGAGTTTTCTCCATTGTTCTAGAAAAGAGTCTGTTTTGCAAATAAGTGGCTGTCATTGCTGCTTCACTCCAGTATTCCAGAGTCTATCAGCATGCATCTGATCATTTCAGTCAGATTTCTGTTCTTTCTTTCAGCTACCCCGTTTTGCTATGGTGTGTAGGGGACTGTCTTTTGATGCTCTATTCCATTCTGCTTTAAGTACTCTTGTATTTTATGTCCTGTGAATTCACCTCCATTGTCACTCTGAAGTATGAGAGGTTTTCTCTGAAACTTGTTACTTGTCCTTACTACATAGTCCTGTAATTTGTAAAAAAAACTTCACTCTTGTGTTGCATTAGGTAAGTGACTGTGTATCTTGAATAGTCATCTATGAAAGTCACTGTGTACCTGTTGCCTCCAGGTGTAGGTGGGTTTAGGGGACCACATACATCACTGTGAACTAGGTCAAGAGGTCTTGAAGCTCTATTGTGACTTATTTTAGCTTTGGATTTGATGCAACATTCACATTTAACAATAACTGAACAAGGGGATACTGTTAGATCCTTTGTCAGATTCCTCTTTTGTAGTTCCTGTATGCATTCTGGGTGTCTGTGACTTAAACGCCTGTGCCACACGTGTATACAGTCAATGTGCTTATGTGTGCATAGTCTCACCTGCTCCTTCACTGTGTTGAGGTGATATAGATGATCATCCAACTTGGTACTTGCTTGCCCTCTAGGATAGAACACTTGTCACCTTGGAATTTTACAGTGAGTCCTTTGTTTGTCAGACGCTTCACAGATAAGAGTCCTCCTTCTAGATCAGGAACATAAAGTACATCTTTTACTGGTATTGCTAAATTGTGTCCCGCATCATTGGGGCATACAAGGGTTCCATGCCCATATCGTTCTGCACATATTTTACTCCCATCTGCGAGGTAAATAGTCTCTTTGTTATTCAGATCAAGTTCTGTGAAAAAACTTCTATCACTTGTCATGTGACTGGTTGCTCCAGAGTCAATGCACCAGCCTTGCAATTTATGGTTGCCTGTCACTTTAAATGTGGCAATCCACTTCCCTTCACATGAATCAGAAATTGTGGGTTTGACTTTCTGCTTAGTATAAGAGGGATGCTGCCTCATCTGCTCTGCTTTCCATATAGTGCAGTCTGTGGCATCTAAAGCACACTCTGGTTTCCTTCTTGTGTGACCTTGTGTCTGTAGCCTTAAGAGCTGTCTTGGAGTGAGTTTCTGTATAATCATGTGTAAACTCCTTTCTTTGCTGATATTCATCTATGAGCCTGGTCTTTACAAATGTTAGTGTCAGATCTGTCTCAGGCCGTGTCTCCAGCGCATTGATCAGTGCAGTGTATGTGTCAGGTAAACTGCATAATAAAATGGATGCAGCATGACTGTCTGTTATATTCTCACCGACTGATCTGAGATGTGTGATCACTTCCAGCACGGCATTTATATGCTCTCTGCTAAGCCTCATTTTGTAGAGTTTCCTCAGCAGAAACAACTTGCTGTTTAAACTGGATCTCTCATGCAGTCTTTTCAGTACATCCCACATGCCTTTCGCTGTATTCTCACTGTGTATGTTAATAAGCTGATCAACTTCTACTAGTAAGCTTATAGTGGCCCGTGCCCGTCTGTTTTTCCTTCCCACAAGTCAATCCTGGATAATAGCATTTCCAATTTAAATTTCCATAGCTGATAATTATCATTGTTCAGCTTGGCCACTGTTAGTTTAGGTTCTGAACTACAAGCCATTCTCCCTCCTTTATATATATAGGAACAGTCTTACTTGTGTACAGGAGATGTCTCTGTGGAAACTTCCTTATGTCGATCTCTGCATCTGCTGCACTGTCTTCCGTTCTGGACTTCGCTCTGCCTAGGCCACTTCTGGTTACTGGGGTTTATCCAGTTACTGGGGCTTCATTTGATCACTGGGGCTTCATTTGATCACTGGGCCCATAACCTGTTGCAGAATGTGATTGCTGGATGTGGCAGAGTCAAAACCAGATAGACATTTGTATATAACAGTAACAGACTTTAGTGGAACATGAATGCAGTAAGAGAAAGATCCACCTCACATGGTGAATAACAGATATAGCACACACTAAAAATACAGGAAGTGTCAACAGCATCAAAACAACAGAGTACAGAGTGTCTACAGATAAACATTTAGTAACAGCTACATCCAGTGTCATAAATGTGAACTGCAGTAAATCCAGCAAATATAGAGACAAAGCTGGCTGTTGCATATCTCCAACAATTCTCCCAATACTCTTCTGGAACATCCAAATGCTCTCTAGCAAACTTCAGACGGGTCCGGATATGTACTGGCTTAAGCAGGGGGACACGTCTGGCACTGCAGGATCTGAGTCCCTGGCGGCGTAGTGTGTTACTGACAGTAGCCTTTGTTATATTAGTCGCAGCTTTCTGCAGGTCATTCACTAGGTCCCCCCATGTGGTTCTGGGATTTTTGCTCACCGTTCTTGTAATCATTTTGACCCCACGGGGTGAGATCTTGCATGGAGCCCTCTGATCGAGGGAGATTATCCATTTTCTAATTATTGCTCCCACAGTTGATTTCTTCACCCCAAGCTGCTTGTCTATTGCAGATTCAGTCTTCCCAGCCTGGTGCAGGTCTACAAATTTGTTTCTGGTGTCCTTCCACAGCCCTTTGATCTTCACCATAGTTGAGTTTGGAGTGTGACTGTTTGAGGTTGTGGACAGGTGTCTTTTATACTGATAACAATTTCAAACAGGTGCCATTACTACATGTAATGAGTGGAGGACAGAGGAGCCTCTTAAAGAAGAAGTTACAGGTCTGTGAGAGCCAGAAATCTTGCTTGTTTGCAGGTGACCAAATACTTATTTTCCACCATAATTTGCAAATAAATTCTTAAAAAAAATCAGACAATGTGATTTTCTAGATATGTTTTCTCATTTTGTCTCTCATAGTTGAGGTCTACCTATGATGTCAATTACAGGCCTCTCTCATCTTTTTAAGTGGGATAACTTGTAAAATTGGTGGGTGACTAAATACTTTTTTTTCCCCACTGTATATAGTCGACCAACCTGTCTTTGGAGCAGCAACCGTGTTAAGGTGAAGGCACCCGCGCCCCCAACTCTCATTGTCATTGTGGTGTGTTTCAGGCTTTTCCTTAGATTGCGTCATTCAGGGGGCGTGGCCACCATGAAGGCATTTTTACGAATGGATGAGTTGATTTTCGCTACACATCTCACCACTGTGAGGACACCTGGCTTCATCACCACCGTGAGGTTGAGCCTTTCTTTCCCCACCCTGGGATGCTTTCTGCTTTTTAAGTTCAACTCCAACACTGAGTATACAAATGAGATGCTCTGTACTTTAATATAACCAACCTTTTTGCATCTAGGTGTCTATAATTTAATCACAATATTAGGGTGACAGAAAATAGCGGTTGTGTGAACAGAAAGATTTGTAGTAATACTGCACTATCTGGGGTGATACATATAATATGGGAATTTTCACTTATAGCCCTGTTTCCTTACACTTCATTCCAGACCCCCTGAAGAGTACCTTTATGACATTAATGACGAAATGTGTTGGGAGGAGTCATGCTATTTAGGGACTAATAGGATGAGAATTGAGGACCGTCCTTGTAAGGTAAGGAGTTATTTTGTGGGACAAGCATTTTCACATTGTTCATCACCCTTCACCTCCCTGTGACCAATATAAGTGGAGAATGCCATCTGTCCCATAAACCATTATTTACATGCTGGAAAGACCTTTCCTTTATTCTTTGTAATGCAAAGTTCACACTAGTGTTTGGGTTTCCGTCCTTCAGGTCCTCATAGGGACCCGAAAGACGGAAACCCTTTCCACTTAAAAGTGGTTTCAAGAGGAAACCTGTGGACCCCATAGACTATAAAGGGGTCCGCTGAGTTTCCAACAAAAACGGGGGAGAGTGAAGTCCTCATTGCAGGACTTTTCTCTCATTTTAAGCGGAATGTAAGACAGAGTCTCGTACTGAGACTCAAACGTTAGTGTGAACCTAGCGTAAGGTGTGTGTCTTACCTGGGTCGTGTCTCTAGTTACATTGAGGGGCCTTCTTTTAATAAAAAAAAAAAAAAAATATATATATATATATATATATATATACTGTATATAATAAAAGTTAAGTTTTAGGGATCCACATTTTGCTATTGTTTGATTTAACTCTCTGTGGATCTGGTTGGAGTCTGAGGTTACTTATGCTTCCAACTTACAATTCTCTTGCTAAATTGGTACAGATTGCGGAACCTTCCTCTGACACCCCATCACCAGCTGCAATGTGAACAAATGGTGTTAACGGCTTGCTATGGTAGCTGGAAGGTTTAGGCTAAGGCCTAACACAGCAAAACACAACAAAAAAACGCAGCAGAAACTTATCGTGTTTTTTACCGCAGCGTTTTTCATTGCATTTTCGCGGAGTTTTTCTCTGTGGACTTTCTACCCTTATTATACTTATAGGGAAAACCAGGGGCATAAATACCGGGGTAGCAGCGGTAGCGGCTGCCACAGGGCCTGGGACATTACGGGGCCCCGCTCACGGCCACCTGCGCTTCCGATTCTGCGGAGGCGGCTGTGAGCAGGAACGGGGATAGGTATGTGAGCCCGCGGGCCGAACACCACAATCTCTGCTATCATTATACTCCGGGGTCTTTTCAGACCCCGGAGTATAATAATCGGAGGCCCGGGGAGGTGAGGGAACATAAAAAACAATGTACTTACCTCTCCTACGCTTCTCCAGGCTTCGGGCCTGTTTGGTGACGTCCCAGACGTCAGCGGACGTCATTTTGCGCCGCGACGCCGGCCCGCATCACGTGACGCCGGCCTTGTCCAACATTGAAGAAGGCCGCGTAGCGCACAGGCATGCACCGGAGTGAGGAACAGGTAAGCAACGTTGTTTTTTTTTATGTTTCTATCCTCCCCGGGTCTCCGATCATTATACTCTGGGGTCTGAAAAGACCCCGAAGTATAATAATTGTTCATGGGTGGTCCACAATGGGACATATAATAGTGTGTGCAGGGGCCACTATGGGGCAAAATACTATGGGGTCGAGGGCGGCGGTTCGGTGGGGGGGGGGGGCCATGTCAAATGTTCGCCTTGGGGCCCAGCCATTCCTAGTTACTCCACTGGGGAAAACTCTAGTTGGACCGAACATGGCCAAACCGAAACTGCTGTTATACTCTGGTATATGATATAATCAGTGACCTCTCACTCCCACAGTTCCTCATAACAGTGTATGCTGGCCATAGATGTTTCCATAATGATGTGTTCCAGTCACAAATGTCTATATACCAGTGCTTGTCAGCCACAAGTACCTCCAAAAGAGTGTGTGTCAGCCCTAGTGCGATGAACCGACCCCCAGTTATACATCTTTCTTAGGAATGTATTTTTACTTGCTCATATCAGTCCTTCCCCTACTTGTAGGAATGTGGTGCTTCAGTTGGATTTACATTGCTGGACTATACGCTTCAGTGGTTTTATGTGTGTATCATGGGAGATAGCTTGCTATATCCAGGCTGTTTTATTATCCCTGGCCAGATAGCCATGGGGGAGAGAAGGCCAGTGACCTTAAATTCACTCACAGATACACATCTCTCCCAGCACCTAGGTAGGTACCCATCTCTCCGAGGGTTCTGCAAAGGAGAGAGAAGGAGGGCTGCTTGTTTAGTCATTGAAACATATTTCTGTATATGTTAATGCTCAGTACCAACCCACTTTGGGTTAATAAATATATAAAATTTAAAACGCTTGTTTCATATTATCCTATGACCCGGTCCACTCACGGTGTGTGAGTGGAAGGTTAAGAAAGAAGGTTGGTCACAGGTGTGCCAAGCGGCTTGGCAAGGCGAGATCCTTCACAACTAGGTAGCCCAATTATTGTGTAACAGCAACAGGAATCCACATAACAGTGCATGCCATCTACACTTCTCCATAACAGTTAGTGCCAGTCACAGGTGTCCCACAACAGTATATGCCAGTCGCTGTGTCCGCTCTAACAGTGCATTCCAGCCACTGATGCTTCCATAACAGTGCATTTAAGCCACAAGTGTCCCCAAATGAAACCTTACTTTGTTAACATTTATAACTGATCACATCCTTGAGAGTACTAAGTTGATACTTATTGCCACTAGAGTGTACTTGACTTGTAAACATGTAAACGTTGAGAAACACTGCCCTGATATGGTAGGTTCCAGTGGGACATACTAAAAAGAATCAAGAAGGCCTCATTAACATGTCTGCATTCGCGGATGTGTGATTTAGGTACTATTCATGATCAGCACCCCACCCTGCTCATTTGCAAATTGTGTGCTGCATGCACGACTTTTTCTTCTGTCAGACAAGTAAACAAACATTACAGAAGATAACATCTGTCATGTTGTTTACATTAGTGTCAATGGGAACGGACACAGTTAATGTCCGTTGATGTCATCTTATGATGGATGATTCTATGTCTAAGACGCTCAGGGAATTCTCTACCTGGCTGTACAGTTGTGCTAAAAAGTTTACATACCCCAGCAGATTTTTTGGCCTTTTTTCAGAGAATATGAATGATAACACAAAAACTTTTTCTCCACTCATAGTTAGTGGTTGGTTGAAGCCATTTATTGTCAAACTTCTGTGTTTTCTCTTTTTAAATCATAATGACAACCAAAAGCATCAAAATGACCCTGTTCAAAAGTTCACATACCCTGGTGATTTTGGCCTGATAACATGCCCAGAAACCAAACCACGGTCAGGTAGATCAACCAAAATTTCGGCCACAACTGCCCGGAAAATTGTTTGAAATGCAAAGAAAAACCCACACATAATATCAGCTTAAATAAAGGACTCTCTGAAAATTATCGGTGTCGCTGTTTCAAGATGCACAATAAGGAGGCACTTGAAGAAAAATGGGCTGCATGGTCGAGTTGCCAGAAGAAAGCCATTACTGCGCAAATGCCACAAAGAATCTCGCCTTCGATACGCCAAACAGCACAGAGACAAGCCTCAAAACTTCTGGAACAAGGTAATATGGAGTGCGACAAAAATCGAACTTTTTGGCCACAATCATAAACGTTACATTTGGAGAGGTGTCAACAAGGCCTATGATGAAAGGAATGCCATTCCTATTGTAAAGCACGGAGGTGGATCACTGATGATGTGAGGATGTGTGAGCTTCAAAGACACAGGAAACTTGTTTCCTTCAAAGTTGAAGGAAAGATGAATGCAGCACGTTATCATCAAATACTGGAGGCAAATTTGCACTCATCAGCCAGGAAGCTGCGCATGGGACGTACTTCAACGTTCCAACATGACAACGATCCAAAACACAAGGAAAAGTCGACCTGTCATTGGCTATAGCAGAAGAAAGTGAAGGTTCTGGAGTGGCCATCTCAGTCTCCTGACCTCAATATCATTGAGCCACTCTGGGGAGATCTCAAGCGCGCAGTACATGCAAGACAGCCAAGGAATTTACAGGAACTGGAGACTTTTTGCCAAGAAGAATGGGCAGTTTTACCATCTGAGAAAATAAAGATCCTCATCCACAACTACCACAAAAGGCTTCAAGCTGTCATTGATGTTAGAGGGGGCAATACACGGTATTAAGAACTGGGGTATGTGAACTTTTGAACAGAGTCATTTTGATGTTTTTGGTTGTCATTATGATTTAAAAAGAGAATACACAGAACTTTGACAATAAATGGCTTCAACCAACCACTAACCATGAGTGGAAAAAAAGTTTTTATGTTACCATTCATATTCTATGAAAAAAGACCAAAAAAAACAAAAAATCTGCCAGGGTATGTAAACTTTTTAGCACAACTGTATATGTGGAATATGTTTTCAGTCAACTATAACAGTGATGGTCAACCTTTTGAGCTCAGTGTGTCAAAATTCGCCAAAAAAACGAGCATAACTCGGGTGGCGTGTCACTTCGATAAAAACCCATAATTTTGTGATATTTGTAGCTCTAATAACAAAAAGTTATAATGTTAATATATGTACTGTATTTAATAAACCAAAAACAAATAATTCTTTATCTAACTTAATTAGTGTCTTTTTTGTTGCTGAATTTCTTTGGCCAAATCTTCAATTGAAGGTTGGTATTTCGTACACTTCAAGTTTCAATAATGGAATTCACTAAGAGACAAGTACACTGTCTGCTTGCTGGCTTCACTAAGCGAGATAATATGGCGCCGTTCACACCGCGCTTTCCCCGCCTCCAGATGTCTGATTGCTGCTCTGGCTTCACTTAGGTGAGGTAATATGGTGCCGTTCACATGAACATCCGGAGGTGGGGCAAGCATGGCACCTTAATGAAGCCCGCAAGTAGTCATTGTTATTGGCGGTGGGTGAAGCTCGGCAAGCGCAGCACGAACTGCGCCATGACATGCGTGTCAGCAAAACATATGGCGCCGTTCGCGCCGCGCTTGCCCCACCTCCGGATGCTGACACTGCCTGAATGCTGCTCTGGCTTCACTTAGGTGAGGTAATATGGCGCCGTTTGCGCCGCGTGTGCCCCGCCTCCGGATGCTGACACTGTCAGATGCTGCTCTGGCTTCACTTATTTGAGGCAATATGGCGCCTTTCGCATCAGCATCTGGAGGTGGGGCAAGCGCGGCATGAACAGCGCATTAATGAAGCCAGCAAGCAGTCAGTGTCATCAGAGGCGGGACAAGCGCGGCACCTTAATGAAGCGCCCAAGTAGTCATTGTTATCGGTGGCGGGCGAAGCTCGGCAAGCGCAGCACGAACTGCGCCATGACACGCGTGTCAGCAAAAACGCCTCAGCGTGTCACTGCTGACACGCGTGTCATAGGTTCACCATCAGTGCACTATAAACTACATGTGTAGTCTGTTCATTCCATGTCTAGGAAGCACAGGGAATTTACAATATGTCTGAATATGTAGAATGTGTGTTAATTCCACTATAAATTACACACATGATCTGCTCACTCCATGTCTATAAAACACATTATATTCTTTACACGTCTGTATATGAGGAATATGTTTTCATTCCACTATAAACTACACACATAACCTGTTCATTCCATGTCTAGGAAGTAGAAGAAACTCATTATACTCATTTTTATATTAATAGTAATGAATTGATTGTTTGCTTCATTCCTTTTATAAGGCCTCATGCACATGACTATGTTTTTCACAGTTAGCACACCGACCCATTCATCCCTATGTTCCCATAGACACAACTGTGTATTTTCACCAGGGGTCGTGGATAAAAGTACGGACCTATACATTTCAATGGGCCCATACATACAGCCGTTCTATTTGCGGCTGTGTGTCCAGGCCAAATTGAAGAGCTGCAAATTATGGAACAGGTCCTATATCTGTTTGCATTTGTGAACCTGTCAATTCATTTTTAATGTATAGGTCTGCGAAAACCACATGTGTGCCATTTGTGTGCAGAAGGCCTGAGGCTAAGGCCCCACGTTGCAGGGTGTGTGTGAGCAAGATGGGGGTGCAGGCTGCATGTGAGCAATATGGGGGGATGTAGGGGTGCAGGCTGTATGTGAGCAAGATAGGGGTGCGGGCTGTGTGTGAGCAAGAGGGGGAATTGGGGTGCAGGCTGTGTGTGATAAAGAGGGGGGGATGTGGGGGTGCACGTTGTGTGTGTGAGCAAGATGGGGGTGCAGGCTGTGTGTGAGCAAGATGGGGGGACGTGGGGGTGCAGGCTATGTGTGAGCAAGATGAGGATGCAGGCTGTGCGTGAGCAAGATGAGGATGCAGGCTGTGAGTGAGCAAGATGGGGGTGCAGGCTGTGCATGAGCAAGATGGGGGTGCAGGCTGTGCGTGAGCAAGATGGGGGTGCAGGCTGTGCGTGATCAAGAGGGGGAATTGGGGTGCAGGCTGTGCGTGATCAAGAGGGGGGATGTGGGGGTGCACGTTGTGTGTGAGCAAGATGAGGATGCAGGCTGCGCATGAGGAAGCTGGGGGGACGTGGGGGTGCAGGCTGCGCGTGAGGAAGCTGGGGGTGCAGGCTGCGCGTGAGGAAGCTGGGGGGTGCAGGCTGCGCGTGAGCAAGATGGGGGTGCAGGCTGTGCGTGAGCAAGATGGGGGGACGTTGGGGTGCAGGCTGTGCGTGAGCAAGATGGGGGGACGTGGGGGTGCAGGCTGTGCGTGAGCAAGATGAGGATGCAGGCTGTGTGTGAGCAAGATGAGGGTGCAGGCTGTGCGTGAGCAAGATGGGGGTGCAGGCTGTGCGTGAGCAAGATTGGGGTGCAGGCTGTGCGTGAGCAAGATGGGAGTGCAGGCTGTGCGTGAGCAAGATGGGGGTGCAGGCTGTGCGTGAACAAGATGGGGGTGCAGGCTGTGCGTGAGCAAGATGGGGGTGCAGGCTGTGCGTGAGCAAGATGGGGGGTGCAGGCTGTGCGTGAGCAAGAGGGGGAATTGGGGTGCAGGCTGTGAGTGATCAAGAGGGGGGATGTGGGGGTGCACGTTGTGTGTGATCAAGATGAGGATGCAGGCTGCGCGTGAGCAAGATGGGGGTGTAGGCTGTGCGTGAGCAAGATGGGGGTGCAGGCTGCGCGTGAGCAAGATGGGGGGACGTGGGGGTGCAGGCTGCGTGTGAGCAAGATGGGGGTGCAGGCTGCGCGTGAGCAAGAGGGGGAATTGGGGTGCAGGCTGTGCGTGATCAAGAGTGGGGATGTGGGGGTGCACGTTGTGTGTGAGCCAGATGAGGATGCAGGCTGTGCGTGAGCAAGATAGGGGTGCAGGCTGCGCGTGAGCAAGATGGGGGGACGTGGGGGGTGCAGGCTGCGTGTGAGCAAGATGGGAGTGCAGGCTGTGCGTGAGCAAGAGGGGGAATTGGGGTGCAGGCTGTACGTGATCAATAGGGGGGATGTGGGGGTGCACGTTGTGTGTGAGCAAGATAAGGATGCAGGCTGCGCGTGAGGAAGCTGGGGGTGCAGGCTGCGCGTGAGGAAGCTGGGGGTGCAGGCTGCGCGTGAGGAAGCTGGGGGTGCAGGCTGCGCGTGAGGAAGCTGGGCGGACGTGGGGGTGCAGGCTGCGTCTGAGCAAGATGGGGGTGCAGGCTGCGTCTGAGCAAGATGGGGGACATGGGGGGGGTGCAGGTTGTGCATGAGCAAGAGTAGGGACGTGGGGAGTGCAGACTGTGCGTGATCAAGAAGGGGGATGTGGGGGTGCAGGTTGTGTGTGAGGAAGATGGGGAGGAATGGGGGTACAAGCTTTGACAAATGGGGCAGTTTCATTGAAGCTAACATTTAAAATATGAGGGGCTGTGTTCACTGTTTTGTTTTTCATGGGGCCTGTGCTTTTGCTGTCACGTGGAAATCTGGACGCTCCTCTGGTTCTGATACTTGCTTTTTTTTTCTAGGTTTATGTGGGTAGAAGAAAGTGACCTCAATGGTGTGAAAACTCTGCTATAAGATCCCTAGGTGCTGGTGCTGTACAGTCATGGCCAAAAGTTTTGAGAATGACACAAATATTATATTTTCACATGATCTGCTGCCCTCTGGTTTTTATGTGTGTTTGTCAAATGTTTTTATCAGATACAGAAATATAATTGCATTCATATTATGAGTAACAGAAGCTTATATTGACAGTTAGAATGAGTTAATGCAGCAAGTCAATATTTGCAGTGTTGACCCTTCTTCTTCAGGACCTCTGCAATTCTCCCTGGCATGCTCTCAATCAGCTTCTGGACCAAATCCTGACTGATAGCAGTCCATTTTTGCAGAATCAATTCTTTAATTTTGTCTGAATTTGTTGGTTTTTGTTTGTCCACCCGTCTCTTGATGATTGACCACAAGTTCTCAATGGGATTAAGATCTGGGGAGTTTCCAGGCCATGGACCCAAAATCTCTATGTTTTGTTCCCTGAGCCATTTAGTTATCACCTTTGCTTTATGGCAAGGTGCTCCATCATGCTGGAAAAGGCATTGTTGAGCGCCAAACTGCTCTTGGACGGTTGGGAGAAGTTGCTCTTGGAGGACATTCTGGTACCATTCTTTATTCATGGCTGTGTTTTTAGGCAAGACTGTGAGAGAGCCGATTCCCTTGGCTGAGAAGCAACCCCACACATGAATGGTTTCAGGATGCTTTACAGTTGGCATGAGACAAGACTGGTGGTAGCGCTCACCTCTTCTTCTCCGAATAAGCTGTTTTCCAGATGTTCAAAACAATCGAAAAAGGGATTCATCAGAGAAAATGACTTTACCCCAGTTCTCAGCAGTCCACTCCCTGTACCTTTTGCAGAATATCAGTCTGTCCCTGATGTTTTTTCTGGAGAGAAGTGGCTTCTTTGCTGCCCTCCTTGAGACCAGGCCATGCTCCAAGAGTCTCCTCCTCACAGTGCGTGCAGATGCACTCACACCTGCCTGCTGCCATTCCTCAGCAAGCTCTGCATTGCTGGTAGTCCGATCCCGCAGCTGAAACACTTTTAAGAGACGGTCCTGCCGCTTGCTGGTCTTTCTTGGGCGCCCTGGAGCCTTTTTGGCACCAATGGAACCTCTCTCCTTGAAGTTCTTGATGATGCGATAGATTGTTGACTGAGGTGCAATCTTTCTAGCTGCAATACTCTTCCCAGTTAGGCCATTTTTGTGCAGTGCAATGATGACTGCACGTGTTTCTTTAGAGATAACCATGGTTAACAGAAGAGAAACAATGATGGCAAGCACCAGCCTCCTTTTAAAGTGTCCAGTGGTGTCATTCTTACTTAATCATGACAGATTGATCTCCAGCCCTGTCCTCATCAACACCCACACCTGTGTTAATGGAGCAATCACTGAAACGATGTTAGGTGGTCCTTTTAAGGCAGGGATGCAACAATGTTGAAATGTGTTTTGGGGGATAAAGTTCATTTTCTAGGCAAATATTGACTTTGCAAGTAATTGCTGTTAAGCTGATCACTCTTTATAACATTCTGGAGTATATGCAAATTGCCATTAGAAAAACTGAAGCAGTAGACTTTGTAAAAATTAATATTTGTATCATTCTCAAAACTTTTGGCCATGACTGTAGACTGATGGTGTCCAGAGCTTCTACTTCGTGTGTCCTGTATAGTATATGATGTGTAGACCTCACTACAAAATCCCTAGGTGCTGGTGCTATAGTTTGATTAAGTCCATGGCTTCTACCCAGGGGCCCACCATCTGCGTGAGCAAGATGAGGATGCAGGCTGTGCGTGAGCAAGATGAGGATGCAGGCTGTGCGTGAGCAAGATGGGGGTGCAGGCTGTGCGTGAGCAAGATGGGGGTGCAGGCTGTGCGTGAGCAAGATGGGGGTGCAGGCTGTGCGTGAACAAGAGGGGAAATTGGGGTGCAGGCTGTGCGTGATCAAGAGGGGGGATGTGGGGGTGCACGTTGTGTGTGAGCAAGATGAGGATGCAGGCTGTGCGTGAGCAAGATGGGGGTGCAGGCTGCACGTGAGCAAGATGGGGGTGCAGGCTGTGCGTGAGCAAGATGGGGGTGCAGGCTGTGCGTGAGCAAGATGGGGGTGCAGGCTGTGCGTGAACAAGAGGGGAAATTGGGGTGCAGGCTGTGCGTGATCAAGAGGGGGGATGTGGGGGTGCACGTTGTGTGTGAGCAAGATGAGGATGCAGGCTGTGCGTGAGCAAGATGGGGGTGCTGGCTGTGCGTGAGCAAGATGGGGGAACGTGGGGGTGCAGGCTGCGTGTGAGCAAGATGGGGGTTCAGGCTGCACGTGAGCAAGAGGGGGAATTGGGGTGCAGGCTGTGCGTGATCAAGAGGGGGGATGTGGGGGTGCACGTTGTGTGTGAGCAAGATGAGGATGCAGGCTGTGCGTGAGCAAGATGGGGGTGCAGGCTGCGCGTGAGCAAGATGGGGGGACGTGGGGGTGCAGGCTGCGTGTGAGCAAGATGGGGGTGCAGGCTGTGCGTGAGCAAGAGGGGGAATTGGGGTGCAGGCTGTACGTGATCAAGAGGTGGATGTGAGGGTGCACGTTGTGTGTGAGCAAGATGAGGATGCAGGCTGCGTGTGAGGAAGCTGGGGGTGCAGGCTGTGCGTGAGGAAGCTGGGGGTGCAGGCTGCGTGTGAGGAAGCTGGGGGTGCAGGCTGCGCGTGAGGAAGCTGGGGGTGCAGGCTGCACGTGAGGAAGCTGGGCGGACGTGGGGGGTGCAGGCTGCGTCTGAGCAAGATGGGGGTGCAGGCAGCTTCTGAGCAAGATGGGGGTGCAGGCTGCGTCTGGGCAAGATGGGGGACATGGGGGGTGCAGGTTGTGCATGAGCAAGAGGAGGGACGTGGGGAGTGCCGACTGTGCGTGATCAAGAAGGGGGATGTGGGGGTGCAGGTTGTGTGTGAGGAAGATGGGGAGGAATGGGGGTACAAGCTTTGACAAATGGGGCAGTTTCATTGAAGCTAACATTTAAAATACGAGGGGCTGTGTTCACTGTTTTGTTTTTCATGGGGCCTGTGCTTTTGCTGTCACGTGGAAATCTGGACGCTCCTCTGGTTCTGATACTTGCTTTTTTTTCTAGGTTTATGTGGGTAGAAGAAAGTGATCTCAATGGTGTGAAAACTCCGCTACAAGATCCCTAGGTGCTGGTGCTGTAGACTGATGGTGTCCAGAGCTTCTACTTCATGTGTCCTGTATAGTATACAGTATGATGTGTAGACCTCACTACAAGATCCCTAGGTGCTGGTGCTATAGTTTGATTAAGTCCATGGCTTCTACCCAGGGGCCCACCTTCCATGAGGCAACCGTAGGGGATGGCCTTATTGCATGTTTTATTGCAATAAGCAGCTGCTGATAATTTTTACTCACCTCTCGACGCACTACAGTTACGTCACAACACTGAAGAATGTCGGGATGCTACGTACAAGTCGGCTATGGTACACACTGAAGGGCGGCCAAGACAGTGTTTCTTCACCTGTCCACGATCCTATTGGCCACTACTCTGTGATGAAGGACGGGGGGGGTTCCTAATTTTAGTTGCTGGGGGGGAAGGTGTGTGTGAAAAGAAACAAAAAGGGGGGAGGGAGGTCATTCACGGCTTTAAAAAGGGGGTCATATACTATGTGGGGGCCATAAAAAAAAGGGTCAGATATGGTGTGGGGTCCATAAAAAGGGGTCACATTGTGGTGGGTGCCATAAAAACGGTTCATATACTGTGTGGGGGCGAAAAAAGGGGGTCAGATATTGCGAAGGGGCCATAAAAAGGGGTCAGATATTGTGTGGGTGCCATAAAAGTGGGTGATGCCATAAAAAGGCATCATATACTGTAGACGGCAAAAAGCCCACTAGGATTTAGCATTCTCTTCTCCCGTTCTTGACACACCGAGAGCAATACCGCAGAAGAAATGTATCCGTTGTTTCAGGTGCCCCACATCCCCGATCTTCACGGAGTATACCATAGCCTTGCTCTAGGTGTGTCAAGAGTGTGAAAAGAGAATCGCGTTGACAATTCAACACAATGGGCAGCACTTTGAGCACATCCTTTAGTGGGTTACTGTCGTTGCTCCATGTCATAAATGTGTCAATAACTCAATAATGAATAAAGCTACGTTAAAAACACCATTGTTTTTCTTGTGCAATTCTACATGTGTTTGAGGTGTCACATGACCCCCTTCCCATTCAAAAACGTAAAGTTGAATCCAAAATGGCGGCTTTGCAGATGGCCGCCATGGGCGTCACCCGGCCTCAAATGTTTCCCCCCTCCCATGTACTAATATGCCACAAACGGTAAGGTGATATCAGCAACCACTTCCATTTTATCTCGGTGTATCCATACTTATGGCCAACCCTGTATAAAATGACTCTCACAGTGCGACCACTTATAATAAAATGGCCCCAAGCTAAGTTATTTTTAAGGAGCAAGTGGTAAGCTGCATTCATTACTTACCATTCAGGTGGATTTAGGGTACCTTTGGCTGTTCAGAAAGCGAGGTCCCCCCATTCATGCCAAAGATCCCTGTGACAGTATGTCACATAGCGTCCCTTGCACACAGTATAATGTCCAAACAATTTTGGATTTGGCCAAACCCGAAATTTGAGGGTTCGCCACTACTTTTATACTCTTGGGGTTATTCAGACCTGAAGTGAGTAAATATAAGAATAGAATTAATCACTTTAACTTGGGCTCTGGCACGGATCTAGTCCTCTTTGGCATACCTCCCAACCGTCTCGGATTCATCGAGACTGTCCCAGTCGGCTGGAGGTATGTCCCGTCTTCAATTCATCTGCCTCCTCTCTGGACACAGATGAGTTGAGTGCATCCTTGAAGCAGGAGCCATCAGCGGACAGCCCCTGCCTTATCACTCTGCCATCTGCATGCCCCGGCCCTGGGAACTGTAGGTGCGATGTGATTTCTTCACTCGCATTGTGCCTGCCTCTCCCTGAAGACGTAAAGAGACGAGACCTCAGACAGAGCGGTAGAGGAGAGGGGAGGAGCAGTGTTTTTTTTTTTTTTGAGTGCTTTTGCTGGTTTGTTACCAGCAGGAAGACCTTAAAATGGGTGGCCAGATGAGGGGGACATTAAACTGGGGGTTCAGATGAGGGGACATTAAACTGTGGGGGGGGGAGAGATGAAGGGGACATTAGACTGTGGGGTCTGATGAGGTGGACTTTAAACTGGGGGAGGGGGGTCTGATGAAGGGGGACATTAAACTGAGGCAGATGGAGGCAGACAGTAAACTGTGGGAGCACCAGGAGGATGACATTATAATGTGGGGGTGACTGTAGGGGCATTATACTGTGTGGGGGTACAAAAGAAACGGATGTGAATGGGCAGAGTCAAAGTAGAAGTGGGTGTCCCTCTGTTTTTTTAAAGTTGGGAGGTATGCTCTTTGGACCTCTTCTGGTCTCCTGAGTGACATGAGGGACAGCTGAGGCCTGTGTGTTATACTTACATCCCCGTTGTCTTTGCTAATTATTTTCTGAGGGTCTAAAGAGACTCCATACTATAGAAAAAGTGTGTGGGTGGTGAACCCCATCAACTATTATTTGCCTCTTACTGCTGCACATTTCCCTGGTGATAGCGGGACATACATTGATGTTCTATGATGTTCTAGTTTAGCAGAACTGTATTTATTGCTATTAACAACCAATCCCAGTACAGTGTTTATTCAGCTTTCTGCTCTGTGTTTTTTTTTATATACGAGGCCTTCTCTGGATAATATATTTTTATAAAGATTTCTCCAGTATAATGTTTTGCTTTTTTTCTTTTGTGCTTAAAATATAAAAATAAAATGGATTTTTCACTAAAGCCATGTATTGTCCTGTTTTTTTTAATTTTTCTTATTTTTTTTCTCTGTGGTTTATAAAAAACTTTCTTTAGGCTAAGGCCCCACGTTGCGGAAACGCAGCTTTTTTTGTTGCAAATTTTGTTGCAGTTTTTTGAGTCAAAGCCAAGAATGACTGCAAAAGGAATGGAAAATATCTAGAAAGTACTGATACTTCTACCTTCTCCTCAATCCACTCCTGGCTTTGGCTCAAAAAAACTGCAACAAAATCAGCAACAAAAAAAGCTGCGTTTCCGCAAGCTGGAGCCTCAGCCTTACACAGTTTATTGCTCATAGGCAGACTTTTAATAAACCTCTTAAGGACACAGACAATTGCCAATACTAATTAAAGGGAATGTATCAGCAGGAAAACCAGTATGAAACGAATGACAGAACCTTTTAGGGCTGTTTCTAAACTTTAAAAAGATGTCTTTGTTAAAGGGGTTGTCCAGGATAATCACATTTTTAACATGAGGCTCGGGAAGGTGAAAAAAAAAATGAAATAAAAAAAGAAACTTGCGCAACTGTCCCTGGTGCTCTGATGTCTTGTTTTGGCAGAAGTCTCCGTGGGGATGTCAGCTGGAAGAAAACACTTGAGCACCAGAGACAGGTATGTTTGTTTATTTATTTTATTTTTTTTCAACTTCCCTGGCCTCATATAAAAAATAGTGTTATCCTGGAACACCCGTTTAATCTAAGGAAAATAAGTATTTTTCTCTTATTGGAGCACACTGCAACATGGGTATAGACCTGGACACTAGCGGCTGACACTAGGAATACCAACAGATGTTGGCTACGCCTCTTGACTATAACCACTCCACAGACAATGTGCTAGTCAGTTTTAGCCTACTGTCTGTAGGAGGTAGACACGACATGCATGCAGGTCGGCTAGACTGTAGGCTGCGGAGGTGGAGAACAATGACACCTTAATAACACTGCACTCCTCGTATTTAGTATCTGTTCATTCACAGATACCGGTTGCTGATGGATTCATACAGCTTCAGTCACACAACCTTTTCTAATAAAAGATGGCTGGACCATTGTAGCAAACAAGCCCTCTGACCTCTTGTATCCCCCTATCTCCTCATAGAATGTAAGCTCTTGCGAGCAGGGCCCTCACTCCTATTGTGTGATATGTTTATTTCTTTGTCATATTGTAATGTCTCATATTGTCCATGTGTCCTCTGGTTTGTAAAGTGCTACGGAATATGTTGGTGCTATATAAATAAAGTTGTTGTTATTAATATTGTTGTTATTATTATTGGCTGCCACCTGAGCATCAGTCCACACTTTGACCAACTTCGAATGGATCCATTCTGTGGCCTCTTAAAATGCTAGCTTGGGTTGTAATGTTCTTCAAAAATTAAAAAATAACAAAACCCCATTACACTTCTATATACATTACATGTCCTTTAGCCCACTAGGATTTAGCATTCTCATATAGAGCAGGCTAGATTCTAGTGGGCAAAGGGACCTGGTCCTTCTGTTGAAAACTAGCTATCTCTAGTGGGCAAAGGGACCTGGTCCTTTAGCCCACTAGGATTTAGCATCCTTATATAGAGCAGGATAAATTCTAGCGGGCAAAGGGACCTGGTCCTTCTGCTGAAAACTAGCTATCTCTAGTGGGCAAAGGGACCTGGTCCTTTAGCCCACTAGGATTTAGCATTCTCATATAGAGCAGGATAAATTCTAGTGGGCAAAGGGACCTGTTCCTTCTGCTGAAAACTAGCTATCTCAAGTGGGCAAAGGGACCTGGTCCTTTAGCCCACTAGGATTTAGCATTCTCATATAGAGCAGGATAAATTCTAGTGGGCAAAGGGACCTGGTCCTTGTGCTTAAAACTAGATATCTCTAGTGGGCAAAGGGACCTGGTCCTTTAGCCCACTAGGATTTAGCATTCTCATATAAAGCAGGCTAAATTCTAGTGGGCAAAGGGACCTGGTCCTTCTGTTGAAAACTAGCTATCTCTAGTGGGCAAAGGGACCTGGTCCTTTAGCCCACTAGGATTTAGCATCCTTATATAGAGCAGGCTAAATTCTAGTGGGCAAAGGGACCTGGTCCTTCTGTTGAAAACTAGCTATCTCTAGTGGGCAAAGGGACCTGGTCCTTTAGCCCACTAGGATTTAGCATCCTCATATAGAGCAGGCTAAATTCTAGTGGGCAAAGGGACCTGGTACTTCTGCTGAAAACTAGCTATCTCTAGTGGGCAAAGGGACCTGGTCCTTTAGCCCACTAGGATTTAGAATTCTCATATAGAGCAGGCTACATTCTAGTGGGCAAAGGGACCTGGTCCTTTAGCCCACTAGGATTTAGCATTCTCATATAGAGCAGGCTAAATTCTAGTGGGCAAAGGGACCTGGTCCTTCTGCTGAAAACTAGCTATCTCTAGTGGGCAAAGGGACCTGGTCCTTTAGCCCACTAGGATTTAGCATCCTTATATAGAGGAGGCTAAATTCTAGTGGGCAAAGGGACCTGGTCCTTCTGCTGAAAACTAGCTATCTGTAGTGTGCAAAGGGACCTGGTCCTTTAGCCCACTAGGATTTAGCATTTTCATATAGAGCAGGCTAAATTCTAGTTGGCAAAGGGACCTGGTCCTTCTGTTGAAAACTAGCTATCTCTAGTGAGCAAAGGGACCTGGTCCTTTAGCCCACTAGGATTTAGCATTCTCATATAGAGCAGGCTAAATTCTAGTAGGCATAGGGACCTGGTCCTTCTGTTGAAAACTAGCTATCTCTAGTGGGCAAAGGGACCTGGTCCTTTAGCCCACTAGGATTTAGCATCCTTATATAGAGCAGGCTAAATTCTAGTGGGCAAAAGGACCTGGTCCTTCTGCTCAAAACTAGCTATATGTAGTGTGCAATTACAGATTGCTAGGAGTCCACAGATGATCAGCGTTCACGTGAGCTCTGTTTGATTTCACAGCCCAACTCATTTATTTATTTATATCAGGTCATGTGACTTACATCATAGGGCCTGTAAAATGGAAGCGGTTCCCAAAGAGCGCCACTGCAGCTTCAAACAGCTGATCAAAGCCCCACAGATCTTAAAGGGAGTCTATCATTAAAAAAACACATTTTGAACTAATGGCATGTTGCAATAGCCTTTAAAAAGTTATTCTACTCCTACCTTGCATTCTTTTGTTCTCACCGCCGTTTCTGATAAAAATCAGTTTCTTGCATTATTCAGAATAATTTGAATAATGCAAGAAACGGATTTTTATCAGAAATGTGTTTTTCTAATGATAGACTCCCTTTAAAATGATCCGATAAGTCATCAATAAAAAGGATCAAAAACCTGAAAAGCGCTTTGGAATACGTTGGCGCTATCAAAAAATAAAAATAAATGGAAACAAACCATTTTGATGTTTTTAAAATAAAAATAAAAAAAATTACACTTCTATATACATTACATGTCCTTTAGCCAAACGGGATTTAGTTTTTTTTACATAAAACAGGCTAAATTCTAGTGGCCAGATAGACCTGGTCCTTTAGCTCACTAGGATATAGCATTCTTATATAGAACAGGCTAAATGCTAGTGGACAGAAGGACCAGGTCCTTTAGCCCACTAGGATTTAGCATTCTCTCTATAGAACAGGCTAAATCCAAGTGGGCAGAGGGACCAGGTTCCTTTGCCCACTTGAGATAGCTAGTTTTCAGCAGAAGGACCAGGTCCCTTTGCCCACTAGAATTTAGCCTGCTCTATATAAGAATGCTAAATCCTAGTGGGCTAAAGGACCAGGTCCCCTTGCCCACTAGAGATAGCTAGTTTTGAGCAGAAGGACCAGGTCCCTTTGCCTACGGTACTAGAATTTAGCCTGCTCTATATAAGGATGCTAAATCCTAGTGGGCTAAAAGACCAGGTCCCCTTGCCCACTAGAGATAGCTAGTTTTAAGCAGAAGGACCAGGTCCCTTTGCCCGCTAGAATTTAGCCTGCTCTATATAAGGATGCTAAATCCTAGTGGGCTAAAAGACCAGGTCCCCTTGCCCACTAGAGATAGCTAGTTTTAAGCAGAAGGACCAGGTCCCTTTGCCCGCTAGAATTTAGCCTGCTCTATATAAGGATGCTAAATCCTAGTGGGCTAAAGGACCAGGTCCCTTTGCCCACTAGAGATAGCTAGTTTTAAGCAGAAGGATCAGGTCCCTTTGCCCACAAGAATTTAGCCTGCTCTATATGATAATTCTAAATCCTAGTGGGCTAAAGGACCAGGTCCCTTTGCCCACTAGAGCTAGATAGTTTTCAACAGAAGGACCAGGTCCCTTTGCCCACTAGAATTTAGCCTGCCCCCATATGGAGCCAACCGTTTAGGGCATGCAGTTACATCGTAGAACACTTATAAACTTCTGCCTGAGTTCCCAGTTTGTCTGCTGGCCCTTTTTCTGATTTCTTTATGCCTGTACTCGCAGTACAGTATTTTATCATTACTGTACAGTACTCGTCCAAGTCAAGTTTCATCTCATTAATCAATTCTCAGGGTTTCACTCCCTTCGCACCATTACAGCCAATGAGCGAGTGACTAGTCTGTTACGCAGACGCCACCCTATCGAGTTTTCCGGCTTCTTTTGTAGAAGTGGCGATGTACTATTGGCGGTTCCGCGAACAACCAATGACAGGATAGCACGCTGCTGCAGTGTTGAGCTTAGGTGAATGGAGTCAGCATGTATTGTGCGTTTGTTTGCATCCTCGTTGAGATTTTATAAGTAGGTGAGCGCAGTGCGGGCTGATGGTAAATGGTTCCCGCAGGTACCGGTTTATGGTCTGCTTTCCTGCAAGTCACACAGGAAGACGGTCTATAGGGCGAGTATTCCGTTGTATTTGTGAGCGCCAGAGCGCTGTCGCTGGAAACTGACATGGGATCTCCGAGATTTTGGATCACACTGCTCTATCTTGCGTTTACAGGTCTGCTTATTGCGTCTTGCGAGGACGATATAGAAGGTAAGCCTTCACTATATCATGCATGGATTGTCTGCTTAATAATCGTCCCTCTTTGTATTTGCTACCTACTTGACTATTTACTAAACGTGAAACTGCAGCTTAATGTTTTTTGATGACAAATAAATATAACCGCCTAAAGACAGACAAAACTGTACACGTACAAGATATAATAAATATTTCTGGTCTAATTTGCTCCTACAAGCATATTCATACATAATGGAATTTGTGAAAGTTCTCCATGTGTATCTAATACTGGTGTGTATTAGTAGGGGGTGTATGTAGTCTTCTGGTGAAACTGCTATATTAACACTTTCCTGTAACTTTTCTCATTGGAAAGGTGGCACCAGGGTTGTGGAGTCAGTAGGCCAAACCACCATCTCCTCTATTTTTTACATAGTCAGACTCCCTCATTGGTCTCCATGTACATAAACGCATGCATTGTCAGTGTGCTAGCCACGTTTTACATGACTAGTATACTGGTCCGTTTATATTCTAATGGCCACATACATGTCTGTGTATTATTATGAGCCCAGCACAAAATTCAGGACAGGTCCTATATCTGTCCGTTTTATGGCCCAGACTCACTGAAAGAATTTAATTGGTCCGTAGAAGCATGAGTGACTCACGGCATACATAGGTCATCTGTGCCGTTCAACCACAGACCTGACACATGCACAACCAGAAGCAATAAAGCATTTCTAAGTCAATCAAAAGCCAGTGAATGACACATGGAAATAAATATGCAACCGTTTGTCTCTCTAATTATACAATACCAATAATTGTTTAATAAAAATTTATTTTCATTCTGTAATGTTTTTATGTCTTCACTCAAAATTGGCCCTAACTCCAATTCATTGGTCTTGATAACCCCATAGTGCATTGTAAGGAGACCTGCTACAAAATTTCTTTATGCTGTTAGTTCATTATATACATCTATATATTTCACTTTGCCTGATTTTTGCTTGTCTAATTGCCCAGTGCTCTCTGCTAGCCTTTGTTTACTTAGCTGTAGTGATTTTGTCTTTGCCTAAACCTGTGATGGCGAACCTATGACACGCGTCACAGTTGGGGATATCTGATCACTTTTTTTTTTTTTTTTTTGTTGAGGCTGAATTCCCCAGTGACTGGGGCTGGTACCTTTAGCCCCAGTTGCAGGAGGAATACAGCCTCCTGCCCGTTACTACAGTATAGAGCTGATCTGGGTCTTGTAGGACCCAGCAGTTCTTGCAGATGCTGATCCCGGTGGATCACGTGACCGCCGGGTCAGAGGTGAGCTTCAAGATGGCGGCATCCATAGCACTGCATACGGCGCTCATTGAGCGCTGTATACACAGCGATCGGGAAGGTAATAAACCTTCCCTGCCTTCTCTTTGGGAGCTCAAGCTGAAGTTACAGCTGGCTCCCCATTTCAGCAGCTGCACGATTTTGTGCAGCTGCTGAGTTCTGCTTGGATGTACCGGTACGTCCTTGCAGAACTAGACAACCACCTTCTGGACGTATATAGTCTATGGGCGGTACGGAAGTGGTTAAGTATCAGTGCAAGTACTTGCTTCTCTGCCCCTGGACTCTCCTGCTTCTTCATCCTATGGGCGCACATTACACAATAGTTCTACTAAAACGGGTAAGTACTGCAGTAATACTCAACCCTGCGTTGGGGGGGCAGTGAATGATGGTGGGATCGACAAATTTAGCCATTATATTTTGAGGTAGGGAGGAAATATTAAAGGGGTTGTTGCTGTACACAAAACAAATTGGTAGGATATAACATGCAAAAACAATTTTTTTTTTTTTTTTTTGTATCAAACACCTATATAAATCACTTATTCTTTGTGGTTGTAGTCTGATCCACTTTGATATTATATACCAGGAGTAGGCAACCTTTTTTGTTTGGCGTGCCAATTTTAATTAAAAAATCAAAGATGAGGTTCTCGGAGTGCCAGTCAATAACTGTAAATCTGACGACCCCTAAACTAAAGTCACATACCACAAACCATAACACAGAAGTGCTGCCACCAAATGCTTTAGGACACATGCGTTTACTGCTATTTCCTGGGACGCTCCTGTACTTTCCGATTAGAAGCAATGAAAGTCCATGTGCAGCCCCCAATTAGTGGTAAATGTATGTGTCCAGGAGCACTGTATGGCAGCATCCTTAAGGTGAAAACAAATTATGTATCTGGATGCAGCTATATTCTTAGGCCACTGGAACTTTTACTTTGATGTAAAACTGGTGCATTTTTGCACAAAAAAAAAAAAAACAGCCTTAGTTTTCTGTGAAAATCACATTCTTAATCAGAAAACACACTATACAGAATAATGTCCCATAGTGGTCCCTGCACACGGTATTATGTCCCATAGCGGCTCCTGCATATGGTACCGTGTTTCTCCGAAAATAAGACAGGGTCTTATAATATTTTTTGCTCTGAAAAATGGCTAGGGCTTATTTTCGGGGTAGGTCTTCATTTTTTCCATGAACAACAATCACACATTTGATCGCTTTTTATTTCAACTTTTATCAGACGTGAAACAGCGAAAAAACAGCAGTTCGGCACTTTTGATCTTTTTTTTTTTTTTTTTTTTTTTACACTATTAACCCCTCCTAGGGGGGCTTGAACCTGCAATCATCCCATACACTGCAATACAACCTATTGCAGTCTATGGGAGATTATCTACATTACTATTGAGGCAAGAGTAATATTCCTATGACAGGCCTGGGAGCCTTCATAAGGAACAGGTCAGGAACAGGTCAGCTCACCCGTGGGAGCCAACCTGCAACTTCAAAGGTACGGGTCTCCGCATAGTAGGTATAGGAGACCCGGTATAGTAGCTATGGAGGGTGGGGACTGGCCCTAGGGAGTGCGGGGGGAAGCGCGGAGGTCACGCAATGCCCGCGGTCAGAGTCCACTCTGATCGCGGGCATTAACTCTGGCAGTTCTGCTACTTTGGTTGGAAGGGGGGGGGGGGGTCACGCTCAACAATGCCCGTGATCAGGGTAGACACTGACTGCAGGCATTAACTCCAGGTTTCTGTGGAGATCTGGAACGGCAGCTATGGTAACCGCTCTGCAGCAGAGCGGCCGCCATCTTTTAAGGAACCGGCATCGGCTGTAATCGCACGGTAGATGTCGGGAAGGGGTTAAATTAGCTAGGGCTTATTTTTGGAGCAAGGCTTATATTTCAAGCCTACTCCAAAAAACCTGGAAAACCTAGCTAGGGGTTATTTTCGGGGTAGGTCTTATTTTTGGAGAAACACAGTATATCCCATAGCGGCCCCTGCACACGGTATTCTATCCCATAGCGGCCCCTGCACACGGTATTCTATCCCATAGCGGCCCCTGCACACGGTATTCTATCCCATAGCGGCCCCTGCACACGGTATTCTATCCCATAGCGGCCCCTGCACACGGTATTCTATCCCATAGCGGCCCCTGCACACGGTATTATGTTCTAACTTTTTTAATATTCCAATTTGTGCCACTCACTAGCTATTATACTGTAGAATATAATAAGTGGAGGGCGAAGAGAGGTGATAAATATAAAAAAAACAATGTACTCACCATTCCACGCTCTTCAGCCGCTGTGTTCTCTTCGGGCACTTCTGCCTGTAGTCAGCTTTCGCTCATTGGGTCACGTCGCATCATTATGCGCAATGACGCCAGGCGCAGACGTGACACCTGAGGCAGTCAGCTGACTTCAGGCAGAAGCGCCCGAAGAGCGCTGAGCGGCTGCGGAGCGTGGAATGGTGAGTTAACATTGTTTTGTATGTTTGATCACCTTCCCGGGGGCTCCGCTTATTATACTCGGGGGGGAGGGGGGGTATGAAGAGACCCCACAGTATAATAGCAGTTTCATTTCGGCCGTGTTTGGTCCGATCGAAACTGCTGGGTGAGGACTCTGCTGCCGTGCCAGGGAAATAAGCCTCGCATGCCACTCTTGGTTGCCGACCCCTGTTATATACTGTCACTTTAAGGGTATGTTCACTTGGATGGATTTGAGTTGGATTCCACCTCAAAATCAGATCCAAATTACGTCTGAAATCTGCTTCCCATTTATTTCTTTGGGAGACACAGAAAATAAGGGGTGTTCACACATAGGAATTTGAGGTGGAATCCACCTCAAAATCCACCTAAAATCTGCTTCATTTCAATGGGAGGCAGTAGCTGATCTGGAGACTGGCTAGGCCTCTCCAGGACCTTGAAATGCTTCTTACGAAGCCACTCCTTCGTTGCCCTGGCGGTGTGTTTGGGATCATTGTCATGCTGAGACTCAACCATGTTTCATCTTCAATGGCCTTGCTGATGGAAGGAGGTTTACACTCAAAATCTCACGATACATGGCCCCATTCATTCTTTCATGTACACGGATCAGTCGTCCTGGTCCCTTTGCAGAGAAACAGCCCCAAAGCATGATGTTGCCACCCCATGCTTCACAGTAGGTATGCTGTTCTTTGGATGCAACTCAGCATTCACTCTCCTCCAAACACGACGAGTTGTGTTTCTACCAAACAGTTCTACTTTGATTTCTTCTGACCATATGACATTCTCCCAATACTCTTCTGGAACATCCAAATGCTCTCAAGTAAACTTTAGATGAGCCCGGATATGTACTGCCTTAAGCAGAGGGACAAGAATGGCACTGCAGGATCTGAGTCCCTGGTGGCGTAGTGTGTTATTGACGGTAGCCTTTGTTACGTTAGTCCCAGCTTTCTGCATGTCATTCACTAGGTCCCCCCGTGTGGTTCTGGGATTTTTGCTCACCGTTCTTGTCGTCATTTTGACCCCACAGGGTGAGATCTTGTGTGGAGCCCTGGATCGAAGGAGATTCAGTGGTCTTGTATGTCTTCCATTTTCTAATTATTGCTCCCACAGTTGATTTCTTCACACCAAGCTGCTTGCCTATTGCAGATTCAGTCTTCCCAGCCTGGTGCAGGTCTACAATTTTGTTTCTGGTGTCCTTCCATAGCTCTTTGGTCTTCACCATAGTGGAGTTTGGAGTGTGACTGAGGTTGTGGACAGGTGTCTTTTATACTGATAACAATTTGAAACAGGTGCCATTACTACAGGTAATGAGTGGAGGACAGAGGAGCCTCTTAAAGAAGTTACAGCTCTTTGGGAGCCAGAAATCTTGCTTGTTTGCAGGTGACCAAATACTTATTTTCCACCATAATTTGCAAATACATTCTTTAAAAATCAGACAATGTGATTTTCTGGATATGTTTTTTCATTTTGTCTCTCATAGTTGAGTTCTAACTATGATGTCAATTACAGGCCTATCTCATCTTTCTAAGTGGGAGAACTTGCACAATTGGTGGCTGACAAAATACTTTTCCCCACTGTGTGTGTGTGTATATAATTTCCCCCCCCCCCCCCCCCCCCAGCTAGCAGAAAAAATAAGCGTCCTACTAGTTTATCAAATTTCTTGCTTGACAAATTCAGCATCGAACTCCTATGTTTGAACAACTCCCAAGTGTTGGGCTAAGGCCCCAAATTGAGGAAAAGTATGTATTTTTTATTTTATTTTTTTTTTCAGATTTAGCACCAGTTTTTAGAGCCTATGCCGACAGTGGCTACAAATGGAATGGGAATTATATAGGAATCACATATACTTCTGCCTTCTGCTGAAGGCATAAATCTAATCCTAGCTTTGACGCAAAAAAAAACTGCTATTCTGCAATATGAGGCCTAAGCCTTAAAGGGGTTTTCTTATCTACCTTATATACCAGTATGCCTGCTGTCTCTTCTCATTTCCTGTATTCTTCAACAAGCTGGTCGGTGGGCTTTGACTGTTTGATGAACAGGACACTACGAAGTACCTCAATAGATATAGACATTGCCTTTACTATAAGAGATTTATTATGTAATAATGCAGATCAAATATGCATAGTAAATGTATATTCATTACACAGGCTTGGAAAGAAAAAAAAAAAAATCTTTCATACTGCCAGGACAGAGAGAAGGATTGCATTAATCTCAACAATTATCTGTGTGAGAGAACCTCGCCTATCGGGCAAACGAAGCAGCATTGCTAAACCTATGTATATAGGAAAACGGTTGAATTTACATAAACTAACAGTTTAGATAGCATCCTTGTGCTGGAAATACCCCTTTAAGCTTGAACTTCGTGTCTTCCACTTGATAACTCCCATTGAAGTGAATGGGAGAAAGAAAATTACTGCCTGGCCAGTGTGGAATATGCAAATTCTGCAGGGGAATTTGGTCAAGCATGAGAACTGAGTAAAATTCAACTTCGTGAAGCTGATTTTTTCAGCTTGTACAAATTCCACCATGTGAATATACTCTAATAATCACTAAAAGGCAAAAGTGACCAGGAATATGGAGTCAGAAAATGGTGACCTAATTTGGCTTCAAAATAAAATTTTAGATTTTTAATTATATTGTACTTTTTTTTTTTTTTTAATATTGTAAATTACATGCATAGTTTGTTGCATATTTACTTTCATATGAATTCAATCACTAGCCTTTTATTCCCTTAGTGACCAATGATCTACTAATACATTGTCTGCTCCGATCGGGGCATTATTATAGCACAGTGATGGCAAACCTATGAAACGTGTGTCACAGGAGACACGCCAAGACACTTTGGGTGACACGCATAGGCAGCTACGTATTATGTTATTGCAATAAGCAGCTGTCGATACTTTTACTCACCTGTCCATGCTCCTGTCCTGGCCGCCCTCCTCTGCCTCCTCTAGGTGGCGCTACACTGACGTCATGATGCTGAAGAACGCTGGGACGCTACGTACAGCGTCCCGGTCTCCTTCAGTGTCGGCAACAGCGCACCCTGGAGGCGGCAGCGGAGGGCGTCCAGGTCTGGAGCATGGACAGGTGAGAAAAATCATCGGCCACTACTGTGTGGGGGTGGTGAGATAACAGGGGGTCATATACTGTGGGGGGGGGTATAAAAGGTGTGATAAACTGTGTGAGGGCCATAAATAGGGGGATCATATAATGTGGGGGGTAAAATAAAGGGGGTTTCATATACTGGGGGGACAAAAAATCAGGTCACTGTGTGGGGGCTAAAAAAGCGGTTATATACTGTGTGGCCAGAAAAAGGGGGTCATATACTGTGCCAGAAATACATATAATATAATATAAATACATATATCAAAAATATAACACTTTTTTTTACTAGAGCTACAAATGTCACAAAATTATGGATATTTCTGGATGTGACACGCCACCTGAGTTAAGCTAGGTTTTTTACGAATTTTGACACACCGAGCTTAAAAGGTTAGCCATCACTGTTATAGCAGAACCCCTTAAATGCCAGTCATGTTTGACTGCGGCATCTAAGGGATTAAACCACCCATCGTCCTCCCCCTGTGGCGAGATTGGAGGGGGGGGGGGTTGCCGGGCTGCAAGGAGCGTGATCCTGATTGATCCTGCTGCGATGGGAGGAAGTCAGCCTATTCGTCTGGTTCAGGTCCCCTTGTGGGGAATCAAGCAAATGTTAAAAAAAAAAAAACCCAAAAAAAAACAAAAACAAAAAAAACCTAAATTAATAAAAACAATACATATTTGGTATCGCTGCATCTGTAACAACCCCTGCAATAAAATGTAAACACTATTTAATATGCACTTTGAACTTTCGGGGGGAAAAAAAACGCTGGAAGTAATGATTTTTTGTCTTACAAAATATGCTATAAAAAGTGATCAAAAAGTCATATGTACCCCGAAACAGTACCAATAAAAAGCACAGGTCGTCCTGCAAAAAATAAGCCCCCAACCGTCAACTGAAAAAGCATTTCAGAAGATGATGTAAAAATTGATTTATGTTCCCAAATGGATTTTTGTTCTGCAAAATTAGTAACGAATAAAAAACAATATTGGATATTGCTGTAATTGTACTGACCCATAGAATAAAAGTAACATGTTACTTAAGCTGTACACTGCTTGGGGAAAAAAAAATTAAAACGTAAATGTAAAATGCAATGCCAGAATCCACCAAAAAAGAGTTAATAAAATGCAAGTTATAGGCACCTAAAAATGGTGTCATTACATAATGCATCTCATCCCACAAAAAAACAGCCCTCATATGGCTACAGGACCAGGAAAATAAAAATATAGCTTGCACAATGTGAAGACAAAAACTCCAAAAATCGCCAAATTATTAGAACAAAACTGGCTGTGGCAGGAAGAGAAAATATATAAGCTGTCAAAGCATATATCGGGTACACCCCAGATTAAATTTACAAGGTAAAAAGACACCAGATGTGACTCCCCCCACTGCACATTCATTTCTGGAAATTAAATTAATGCAACGCTCAAAGGTTAAAAATGCTCGCTATACCACTTGATAAATCCCTTCAGTGGTGTAGTTTCCAAAATGAGGTCACAGGTCTGCGGATTCCTCTTTACTGACTACTCAGAGGCTCTGCAAAAGTGGCATGATGTCCAAAAACCAAAATAGAGCTTCTTCCCTTCTTTGCCATGCTGTGCCCAAACAGCAGATTATACCCACTTTGGTATTAACTATATTATCCTGGGTACAACAGTGTCATACATTTGGGCATAAACTGCCGTTTGGGCGCACAGCAGGTCGCAAATGTAAAATATGAAGGAGCGCTATGTGCTTTTGGTGCAAAGATTTAGATTTTTGGTTTTTGGGTGACATGTCACGTTTGCAGTGACCCTAAAATTGCCCCTACAAAATGTGGTCACATCTTGGGGAATTCCAATTTACTGTCAACTCCAGGGCTCTGCAAAAACATGGCGTTCAGAAAGGCCCTCTAAGGCCCCACTTTGCGGAAACGCAGCTTTTTTTGTTGCGTTTTTTTGAGCCAAAGCCAGGAGTGGATTGAGCAAAAGGTAGAAGCATAAGTGCTTTTTATAGATTTCCTATTCCTTGTGTAGCCATTCTTGACTTTGGCTCAAAAAATCACAACAAAATCTGCAACAAAAAAAGTGTTTCTGCAACGTGGGGTCTCAGCCTAAATCTATAATTCCAAAAGCTAAAAATCACAGTGCTCCTTCCCTTCTGAGCCCTGCTTTGTTCCCAAAAAGCAGTTTACACCCACATATACAACTTTTTTTTGTACCCAAGATAGCCCACTTAAGTGTTGGGATTGCTTGTCTCTGATGACAAAGTAGGCACTGAAATGGCAAATTGGGCACTAAAATTGCATATTTCTTCAAAAATTTAAATTTTCACATTAATTTTTGGGAACCACCCTTGGGCTCAAAATGATGATACCCCTCGAGAAATTACTATGTTCATGAGCAATTCTTTAATTGTGGGGTGCTTTTTCTTTTTTTAACCCCTTGTGAAAATGAAAACTTTGAGGATAGTGACGTTTTAGTAATTTTTCATTTACACAATGTTGATAAAATCTGTGTGGGGTCAAAATGCTCACTATTCCCCTTGATAAATTCTGTGAGGGGTGTAGTTTCCAAAATGTGGTCACTTTTGTAGGGTTTCCATTGTATTGGTACTCTAAGGGCTCTGCAAATGACATGGCACCTGAAAACTGTTCCAGCAAAAATCTGCTTTACAAACACCCAGTGCCGTTCCTTCCATTTGGTGAGCTGCCGTGTGCCCAAACATCAGTTTACATCCACATGTGGGGTATTTCTATGCTCTGGAGAACTTGCATAACAAACTGTGAGATGCATTTTCTACTTTAACTCCTTGTGAAAGGGCTAAATGAATTCATTATTGAAAAGAAAAGAAAAATGTCTAAATTTCTCCTCCATATTTTTAATTCCTGTGGAATGCTTAAAGGGTTAACAAACATCCCAAATGCTGTTTTGAATTATTTTAGGGGTGCAGTTTTAAAAATGGGGTAATTTATGCAAGAGGAGGGTTCTAATAGGTTTATTTTTATAATCCCTTTCAGAACAGAGCTAAAAAAAAAATTAGTAATTTTTTTTTTTTGTAAAATCGCAGTTAAACTTGTAATCCTTCTAACGTCCAAAATATATAGGTGGATAAAAGATGATGCCAATATAAAGCAGAGATATGGTAGATATTTATTAATGTATTTGGGTTGTATGGCCATCTGTCTGAAAAGCAGAGCATTTCACACTTTGAAAATTGAGATAGATATATATATATATATATATATATATATATATAATATAATATAATTTTTTTTTTTTTGGAAATACAAAAAATATTGATTATACTTCAAGCTATTGCCACATGTCAGTTTTGAAAAATGAGTCCTGGTCCTTAAGGTACTTTTAGGCTGTGTCCTTAAAGGGGTTGTCCAGGCAAAAATGGACAACCCTTTTGACGTTTAAGCTGGGGGCAGTGAAGAAAAAAAAAAAATGTATACTCGCCTGTCCCCATTGCTCCGGTGCCTTCCCGTTCATCTGCTCTGGCGTTGTGGTGAAGCCGCTGATTGGCCTCAGTGGCCACGTGACCACTGAGGCCAATCAGCAAAGAGCCTGAATGTCACTACCTGTGACATCACGGGTCCTCTTCTTGAGGCCGCTGATTGGCTTCAGCGATCACGAGGCCGCTGATTGGCTTCAGCGATCACGTGACCGCTGAAGCCAATCAGTGGCTTCAGCACAATGCCGGAAGAGACCTGCCAGAGCAGATGAACTGGGAGGCGCAGGAGGGCAATGGGGACAGGTGAGTGTACATTTTATTTTTTTCACTGCCCCCAGCAGATTTAAACTTTAAAAGTTTTGCCTGGACAACCCCTTTAAGGGGTTAATGAATTAGAGGATCTTTACTGCTTTCAATTGACCATGGTTATCAGCCATTTATGAAGGAATTAGTGGGTTTGGCCTACTGACTCTACAGTTCTGTTAAACCGAACTTTAACCCCTTCTGACATCGCCGTAATATTACGGCGGATGTTGGGTATTTAAATATGGAGGCCACTTGGGAGCTGAGCGCTTGCCATAGCCACCGGGTTTCTGCTGTATTATATAGCTGACACCAGGCACTAATGCGTGCAATCAGGGGGCGGAGAATCAAAATTGCCAAACCGCCGTTTTTTCACTGTTTCGCGCCTCGTAAAAATTTGAATAAAAAGTGATCAAAGCAATAGCAATTCCCCAAAATGGTATAACCTGGCCCCGCCAATAAAGACGTCCTATGCATCCTCGTACACAGAAGTATAAAAAAAAAGTGGCGTCAGAATATGGCAACTTTTAGAAGAAAATTTTTTTTTTTTTTTGCACAATTTTTTTATTTTTTTTTTAAGGGGTTAAAATCTAAATTAAAACCATATAAATTTGGTATCCCCGGGATTCTACCGAAACAGTGGCATGTCATTTAGGCTGCAGAGTGAACGCCGTAAAAACGAAGCCCGTAAGAAAGTTGCACAAATGCACTGTTTCTTCAAATCCACCCCATTCTGCTTTTTTTTTTTTATCAGTTTCCCAGTACATTGTACAGAATAATAAATGGTAGCATCATGAAGAAAAATTTGTCCCACAAACATTAAGACCTCATATGGCTCTGAGAGTGGAAAAATAAAAAAAAGTTATTGGGTTTGGAAGGTGGGGAGTCAAAAACGAAAATCGAAAAATTCCTCAGGCGGGAAGGGGTTAAAGATCTTTATCCAATTTTTTTTTTTCTCTAGTCCACAGCATTCCCATGCAATAAGTGCTGTTAGTTTTGGTGCCTAATATGCTAGTTAGGTTCTGTCAGGTAAGTGGTGTCAGGCAGGAAAAGGGAAGGGTGGTGATTGAGCTCTAAACACACCCCAAGTGCCTGCTTCTGTCTGACACTACCCACCTCACAGTACAGAGCTGAAGTAGCATGTCAAGCACAAAACTAACTGCTATGAAATTCCAACTGCCCTGGAATCTGTGGACAACGCTAAGAACTGAAGTTACTGGAAGTAGTGAAAGGTCCCCTTTAACCCCTAAGGCTGTTAACATCTGCGCTGAAGTCTGCCAAAAATTGCCGCTTTCAATTATAGTCAACGACTGAGAGCCCAACTCGCATGTGAACCTAGCATCCTTATAAAGGGATTCTATCATTGGGTAACCCTATTTTCACTAACAGCATGTTGGAATAGCCTTTAGAAAGACTATTTGTCTCCTACCTTTTTTTTTTTTTTTTTTCTGTTCCGTGCTGCTGTTTTGGAGAATTTTCTTTTCTTCTTTATGCAAATTAGTCTTCAGAAAGCACAGGGGGTGTCCACTGTGCTCATGCCACACGCTCATCTGAAGATCCAGCGCCGCCTCTCTGCAGCGTCAGAAGCTGCCAATCGTGTCTGTTCGAGATCCAAAACCCTTGCATGCTCAGTCTGCTCTGCCACTTCGCGTTGGACAGAGACGACTGCTCATGTCCAGTCGGCCATTCTGACGTCAAAATGCCGGCTCTGTTCAACGCAAATTGGCAGTCAACTGAGCATGCGAGGGTTTTGGATCCCGAAAACACACTTGGTGGGTGCTGATGCTGCGGAGAGGCGTCAGCACAAGAAGAGAGAGGCAGCGCTGGATCTTCAGAAGAGCGTGTGACGTGAGCACAGGGGACGCCCCGTTCTTTCTGAAGACTAATTTGCATAAAGAAGAAAATTCTCCAAAACGGCGGCGTGGAGCAGAAAAATAAAGGTAGGAGACAAATAGTCTTTCTAAAGGCTATTCCAGCGTGCTGTTAGTGAAAATAGGGTTTCCCAATGATAGAATCCCTTTAACGATGTAGGGTAGTTTGGACATTCTCAGTCTTTGCCTTCTAAATAGCTGTGAGGGCTTATTCTTTGTGCAACAAGTTGTACTTTAATTTGTCACCATTTTGGGGTACATATTGTTTTGATTAGCTTTTATTAACTTTTTGGGGGGGCATGTGAAAAACCTACAGTTATTTTAAATTTTTTGCATTTTGATTTTACGGCTTTCACTCTGCATTAAAAATATTGTGGCAGTTTTATTCATCAGGTCATTATGATTACAGCAATTACAATATTTACTGCTTTACTTACTGCTTTTTCTAAATTAAACAATTAAATTTTGAAAAATGATTTGTCTTAGTTCACGGTATTTCTCAATAACTTATTTATTTGGGTTTTTTTTTACTCTTGACTTAAAGCTATGTCAGGGCTCTTTGTTTGCAGTTGTAGTTTTTTCTGGTACTAAACATTGTGTGGCTTTTTTGATTACTTGCTATTTCTTTGAGAGGCACGGTGAAGAAAACATGAATTTGTGCATTGCAGTAGGTGTATAGATAACTAGCTGTATATAAGATATACATAGACTTTTTTTTTTTTTTTTTTCTTTATGGTGTTAACTGTACACGATAAGGCTGGGTTTATTTCTGCTTCAGAGAGACTGTCAAATTTTCAGAGAAAAAAAAAAGTCCTGTACTGAGGACTTTCTCTGCCACTTATTCTATGGGGTCCACTGGGCTCTGTGTGTAATCGCTGTTGTAGCAGTCCGGCCGTTCCCAGATGGACCCGAACTACAGAGAGCCCGGCGCTAGTATTAAACTAGTGTAAAGCGAAGGCCCCATGTGGCATCCCGCAATAAAAAAGAAAACCGCTGCGGGAGAAACCGCGGTGGGATTGCATTGCTGTTCTTTCCGCAGCGCTTTAGACAGAAAGTTTGCAGAGTTTTCCTCAGCGGATTTTCTGTTTCAATTATACCTATGAGGAAACCACCGTACCGATTTTGGAAATCGCAGTGTGTCCGCAGCGCGTTTTTTTCCGCAAAGTGGGCATGGGTTTCATTAGAATCCCATCCACTTTGCTCTAACTGAAAAAACGCTGCGATTTTTTTTTTTTTTTTTTTTCCGCGGCGCTTCCGCCGCTGGCGAATTGCGGCGTTTACGACACGTGGGGCTTTAGTCTAAAGCTGTTTTTCAATAGTGCTGTACATAGGGATACAAAATGTTTACATTATGCATTTTTTTTAATTACTTCACTACCAGGCTATTTTTTTATTTATTTATTTTACAGTTTTGAGGGCTAAAACACTTCCCCCTCAGGTTATTCAAACAATGTATGGGTCTTTTTTTTTTTTTTTTTTTTTGACATAGGGCTTTATTTTTATGTTTTTATGCATGTTTTTCATCTCTCTCTCTGTGTCTCTCTCTCTCTCTCTCCATAGATATATATATATATATATATATATATATATATATATATATATATATATATATATATAAGCCACTGGCTGCTAAGATATTGGAAGGGATTTCCCTCATCTCACCCAGATTGCTCAGATGGGTGAGATGAGGGAAATCCAGAGAGTTTGATTCATAGCAGACAACTATGTTTGCTGAGCATTTAAGTGCTGTGCACTGGGCTGGATTTTTATGGAATGGCAGGTAGTCTGGTAGTGGGACCTGCCTTTCCCATCCCCTCCAGTCCACACCTTGTGGACACTCCTGGAGAAACCCAACTGACGGGGATTGTCCTTGTTAAGGGGGGAATAAGAAGTCTGCTAGGAGAGCAGACTGTGGCAGAGCTTGGCTGGAAAGCCACAAAGAGGGTTACTACTGCTGGAAGACAATCTGATTGTTTGAACCTGTTCCTATTCTAGGTGAGGTAACCTATTTCTGTTTAGTTAGAGCCCAGATGGGCAGGTATTTATTTTATGGTTTCTGTTATGCTGCATGTACCAAGGAGTGTTTTGAGTGAACAAAACTCAATACTTGGACTAATACCTTGGAGTCTGTGTCCATGTCAGCTCCCCCAGATCCTGACTAATAAATATATATATATATAGCACAAAGTGCTACTAAAAACTTAAGGCCGGGGCATTTGTTTACATGGCTAGCTTCCTGCTGTCTGAGCCTTCAACTACAATGAAGCATTGCAGTTCACTCAGATCCCCCCCTCTCACTTCCTCCCTCACAACCCCCCTCCCCGTTTCCATAGCTAGCCTGTGGAATACTAGTCCTACCTAGCTAACTCATTGCAGCTAAATTCACATGACTGATGAACAAAACAGCTGTGAAAAAATTTTTGCATCTGAGGGGCACTTGTTTTCAGCGATTTATTTATTTATTTTATTTTTTTTTTTTTTTTTTTTTTTTAAACTGGCAGTGTTAGCATACCCAAAATGAGTTCACTTAATAAGCCCCTATGTGGCACTGGTTGGGTAAATGCGTAGTAGCCCGGTCTAGTCAAGTGATAAAGTCCAGAATCCAATACATTACAGTAGACTGTAGCACAGACAGCTCAATATTTTGACACCATACTTTCAGTTGGCTATACCTGCCCGCTGTGCATTTACCTCATCCAGATATTTATAAACCCTATGCAGGCACCCAGACCAGTATCTGTCCACCTCTTACCTCACACCAGGTGATGAGGGTTAGTATTTGGTTGTTTAAAGTAATCAACTTTATTTTTCTTTAAATTTCCCTCTTCTTTTCTACTTTGGTTCAGTGTTGTGTTGTGTAAGGGTTATACTCACTCCTTACGCTCTGCTTATCATTGGCTGCGAGAAAGGAGCTCCATTTATGAAGGACTCCAGCTTTGACTCCTTCATAAATGGATGATAGCCATGGTCAGCCACAAGCAGTTATTCTAATTCTGTAAAAAAAAACAAAACAAAAAAAAACTAGTGGTTGAATTTCTAAGTAAATGTGCAGCCAACTATGCATCTAATTATACGAGACTGAAAATTGTATAACCATTTTCTTTTAAAGCCGGAGTCGGGCTAAGTTCACATCTACGTCGAAGTCTCTGTTGGAGACTCAATCTCAATGTCTGCCTGAAATTGTCAGATAAAAAAAATCCTGCAAGGAGGACTTTTTCCTTTGCCGGTTTCAGTTTTAAAATGACGGCCACCCGACTGACCCCATTATATAGTCAATTGGGTCCATTGGGCACAGTATGCAACCACTGTTTTAGCATTTCGACTATCTGTTGTTCTGGTCATTCAACGGATCAGAACAAAGAATAGACCATTGATAGTGTGTACCTAGCGTCAGTTGAAGATTGTATAGGCTGCACAACACTTTAATCAAGAGTGTAGAAGTAGGATCCCAAGCAGTTAATAATACCAAGTAAAAGACCTCACACTGTCGGATAAGCAAATCTCAGTGATATGTTTTATTCATCGCACGTTAGTGTTCAACATAGAGCAGAATTTGAGTAACGTACACGTTTCGGTTGTTTGACCTTCCTCAGAATATACAAGAAGTGCATTCAAAACAGTACATAAGCCATAAAGGATACAACATGCACAATTACACACACATACATATATATATATATATATATATATATATATATATATATATATATTACAGTACAGAGCAAAAGTTTGGCACACCTTCTCATTCCAAGAGTTTTCTGTATTTTCATGACTATAAAAATTGTAGATTCACACTGAAGGCATCAGAACTATGAATTAACACATGTGGAATTATATACTTAACAAAAAAATTGTGAAAATATGTCTTATATTCTAGGTTCTTCAAAGTAGCCACCTTTTGCTTTGATTACTGCTTTGCACACTCTTGGCATTCTCTTGATGAGCTTCAAGAGGTAGTCACCTGAAATGGTTTTCACTTCACAGGTGTGCCCTGGGATTTCTTGCCTTATAAATGGGGTTAGGACCATCAGTTGTGGTGTTCAGAAGTCAGGTGGATACACAGCTGATAGTCCTACTGAATGGAGTGTTAGAATTTGTATTATGGCAAGAAAAAAGCAGCTAAGTAAAGAAAAACAAGTGGCCATCATTACTTTAAGAAATGAAGGTCAGTCAGTCTGAAAAATTGGGAAAACTTTGAAAGTGTCCCCAAGTGCAGTGGCCAAAACCATCAAGTGCTACAAAGAAACTGGCTCACATGAGGACCGCCCCAGGAAAGGAAGACCAAGAGTCACCTCTGCTGCGGAGGATAAGTTCATCCGAGTCACCAGCCTCAGAAATCGCTGGTTAAAAGCAGCTCAGATTAGAGACCAGGTCAATGCCACACAGAATTCTAGCAGCAGACACATCTCGACAACAACTGTTAAGAGGAGACTGTGTGCAGCAGGCCTTCATGGTAAAATAGCTGCTAGGAAACCACTGCTAAGGACAGGCAACAAGCAGAAGAGACTTGTTTGGGCTAAAGAACACAAAGAATGGACATTAGACCTGTGGAAATCTGTGCTTTGGTCTGATGAGTCCAAATTTGAGATCTTTGGTTCCAACCACCGTGTCTTTGTGCGACGCAGAAAAGGTGAACGAATGGACTCTACATGCCTGGTTCCCAAGGTGAAGCATGGAGGAGGAGGTGTGATGGTGTGGGGGTGCTTTGCTGGTGACACTGTTGGGGATTTATTCAAAATTGAAGGAATACTGAACCAGCATGGTTACCACAGCATCTTGCAGCGGCATGCTATTCCATCCGGTTTGCGTTTAGTTGGACCATCATTTATTTTTCAACAGGACAATGACCCCAAACACACCTCCAGACTGTGTAAGGGCTATTTGACCAAGAAGGAGAGTGATGGGGTGATACGCCAGATGACCTGGCCTCCATAGTCACCAGACCTGAACCCAATCGAGATGGTTTGGGGTGAGCTGGACCGCAGAGTGAAGGCAAAAGGGCCAACAAGTGCTAAACATCTCTGGGAACTCCTTCAAGACCGTTGGAAGACCATTTCAGGTGACTACCTCTTGAAGCTCAACAAGAGAATGCCAAGAGTGTGCAAAGCAGTAATCAAAGCAAAAGGTGGCTACTTTGAGGAACCTAGAATGTAAGACATATTTTCAGTTGTTTCACACTTTTTTATTAAGTATATAATTCCACATGTGTTAATTCATAGTTTTGATGCCTTCAGTGTGAATCTACAATTTTTATAGTCATGAAAATACAGAAAACTCTTGGAATGAGAAGGTGTGTCCAAACTTTTGGTCTGTACTGTATATGTAATATATATACACAACTGAATGAATCACAGAGATTTGCTTATCCGATTGTGTGAAGTCTTTTACTTCCTAGCATCTGTCAGTAACTTTTTTTTTTTTTTTCTGACTCCACAGCTCTGGTTTATTCTCCCTGCTAAGTCAGCCCAGTGCTGTAAGTCACCAACAATTAAAGTTTTATATTCTATTTCAGAAACTTCACTTGATGAAACAGAAGTTAAAGAAGAAAATGGAGTCTTGGTGCTAAATGATGCAAACTTTGATATTTTTATTGCAGATAAAAATACTGTACTTGTAGAATTCTATGCACCATGGTAAGTAATTGTGCCTGTCAGGAACAGCTGTATAGGTTGTATGTAATTGTTAAATCTTCTCTACTCTAAAATACTAACAACCATAATGAGCGATAAGAAAACTTTAAATTTTTTAAAAAATTATCTGAATACAACATATTTCATTGGATGAGTAAAACTGGGCAAAGCAATGATAGTGACCTCAGTGTACTTGTAGATCATAGATTAACTCCTTCCCAGCACAGCTATAGATAGATAGATAGATAGATAGATAGATAGATAGATAGATAGATATTTTTTTCACTCTACAGCTTCCAAACGCTTAAAATGGTTTCCTCATCTCCCTCTCTGACCAGTTTTGTCTTCTCTCTTTTCTTTTCATTTCCTATATTCTTCAACAAGCTGGTGGGTGACTGAATGTTTGTTGGACCGGACACTATGAAATACCTCAGTAGATGTAGACATTGCCTTTACCATGAGAGGTTTATTACTACTAGAAATCTAATATAAATGCTGATCAAATAATATGCACAGTAAATGTAAATCGCATTACACAGTTTTGGGGGGGGGACTTAGATGCTGCAGAGGAGAGAATGGACTTGAAGTAAACTCACTGTTATCTGTGTTTATATAGAGAGATAACACACTGCCTGAGGCTTTATCAGCAAACTGCAATTATCTGAACTGTTTGTCCTGACCACAGAGCAGCCAGAGAACTCAGCGCCCTTCCCCACCAGAGAGTAGCGAATCATCCTCCGACCTTTTATTAGCTGTAGGACTGGGACCAAGGGAAAGATGTGTAAACAATAATTTCCCATATCAGGCAAAGGAAGCAGCATTGCTAAAGCAATGTATTTAGGGAATGTATTTAGGTACTCTTGAATTTACTTAAGCTAGTATATGTAACTGCACCTCTTCCCTTCAGCCATATCCTTTTCCTATCTGTTGGTTTAACTAATAAATACATTGATAAATGTCTCTTGCTATTATCTTCATGCCTGTTGAGTCTTCTTGAGAGTCCAGCAACTGTATGTTGGGATTTACCACATAAACTAATGACCTGATGTCTAGCAGAACCTTCAGGTGAAAGAGATAACAAAGAGCATATGCCAGTTATAAATGTGTAGCCTATTTAATCATTAGTGGTGTATTACAAGGACACTTATATGTCATGATCCAAACCAACTTTAAAGTGGGTGCGGTAGTATACTGAGGGCAGCACGGTGGCTCAGTGGTTAGCACTGCAGCCTTGCAGCGCTGGAGTCCTGGGTTCGAATCCTGCCAAGGACAACATCTGCAAGGAGTTTGTATGTTCTCCCTGTGTTTGCGTGGGTTTACTCCGGTTTCCTCCCACACTCCAAAGACATACTGATAGAGAATGTAGATTGTGAGCCCTATTTGGGACAGTGACTGTCAATGTCTGTAAAGCGCTGTGGAATACGATGGCGCTATATAAGTAAGCATAATAAATAAATAAATAAATAATATACAGCACACACTCTGCAGAGCAGGCTAGTGTCTACTATATCCCTGAGGGCGTGAGGGAATAGCATATCACAGAGTATAGCAAGTAGAAGCAAAATATAACTCAAAAAGGAAAAAAGAAATTCCTAAAACATAACTTTTAATGTTGGCAATAAAATTGTTATAAAAATAATTGCCACACTTCAGCAGTAGCATTACTGAATAACTCTTAAGAATCTTCCCATATAGGGGGTGACAAGATGGTGAAAGAGTCTGTGCTCGGATAACAAATTTATTATAAATATGCACACACCCTACCATAATCTTCCTAAAAAAAATAAATATGGGAAAAGCAACGCCTACTGCCATGCCAACACAACAAATAAGGTCAAAAGACTGGTTAAAAAATACAGAGCAGTGCTATTATCCTGCTAATGCTAAACATATGACCCGAAGCGTTTCCCAGAAAAAAGTTCATCAGGGGTTTAATAAATGCAAAAGGTAAACACTATAAGTGAAGATGAAGTGTTTTAGCAGTAAAAGCTGCTGTTAGGTAAATAACACCACACATAAAGTAGCTGATCGGACAGCATTGTCATTTAGTGATATACTACGAAGTAAGGAGTGTGCGTATCCTGTTACGGTAAGTTGTGGGGGAATAGTAAAATTATATCCCTACATGCTTGGTCCACAAGTAGTGTGGTTATAGATGAATATAATATGTTGGATGCATAAGGAGAGGGGTTTCACATACATTGTACATCATTATTCTATCCTTACAGACAATGGTATCCTATAATAGTAATAAATATACTCCCATATAATTCACTCAGTTGATATTGGAGTGGATTTCTGAGCGTTCCTACATACAATGGGGGTTATTTATTAACTGCCCCTTTTTTTTTTTTTTTTTTTTTTTTTTGTCGTGACTTTTTTTTCAGCTTTTTTGACAGTGGACATTTAATAAATCTGCAAAGTTCCTTTATAAATGTTGAGGACATGTTAGTTATTTTAGGTGCACTTTTTTTTGCGATGTGCGTTTTGCACCTATTTTTCAAAAAAGGCAAATTTGCGAAATTTTGTGCAAGATGTGCCATGTGGAATTGTCAATCCAATGCTGTGTGACATGACAGGCTTTTTTACATGACCATTTTTTACACCTGGAAAAAGGCACAAATGCTTCATAATTCACAGCAAGCAAACAAGCCCCCCAAAAGGTGGAATTTACACCAAATGAAGGCACAAGTTGCTTGATGAATGTGCACCAAAGATAACTTTGGTGGTGTAGTCAATTATTTGCGGAATAGTGAGTGGTAGTGCTATAGTGTAACACTACAGTATACACTACTTTGGCTGTTGCTGCTTCCCATCGTATATGTGATTACTAATGGATTTCTGCACTGTCTAGAGTGGCTTATTATACTGCATGTCAAGTTTTTACTAGCCATTACATATAACAGAATGCATTTGTTCACTTTTTGGAGCACTTTTTTTTTTTTTTTTTTTTTTTTTTTTTGTTACATTAGGTGTGGACACTGCAAACAGTTTGCTCCGGAGTATGAAAAAATTGCACAAACGTTAAAGGAAAATGATCCACCTATACCTGTTGCTAAAGTAGATGCTACAGAAGCTACAAAACTTGGTGAAAAATATGACATAAGTGGATATCCTACAATAAAGATCTTCAAGAAAGGCCAGCCTGTTGATTATGAAGGTTCACGAACAGAAAGTGGTAAGACATAAATAAAATGAAAATTGCATAGGGCATTTGGTTTCCATGTTTGCACAGTATCTACAATTTTTGCAGTGTTGTACTATAGATGCAGGTTCCTAAAACAGCCTACAGTGTATAACATTGCAAAAGAGAGAAGCCTGTGTTTGGTGCCCATCTATATAATGTGTTAAAAAGACTAAGGTTTACTTACACAACAGTGAAAAACGGACGTGTGATGGACTTATTTTTCAACGAGCATCACACATTTGTTTTGAGAACACATTGAATCCAATGTGTCTATTCACATGTCCATATTTAACAGCTGTCAAAAAAATTCGCGATCTTTTGTTAGTTTTCATGGACAAACTGGCCCAATAGAGATCAATGGATCTATTTTTAACTCATGTAATGCGGACTGACGTGGTTAAAAATTGATCACTGGGTTGGGTCAAAAAAGAAAACCCAATGAAATTCATCTGTTTTGACTGACCATTAAAAAATTGATGCAAAACTGAAGATACTTGTCCATCAAAAACTGAAAAGTGGAACGGATGCAAAATGGATTAAAATCTGCCATCAGATACTGACATTAAATCTGTTTAAACGTCACTGTCTGCAAAGAGGCTCAGTGTGACTGTTTTTGGGTGAATTTTCAGAATACTATAAGCCATTTTGTGTACATAAGTTATAGTTTTTCTGTATTCTGTCACAGTATAACTTTGGAAGTGGTGGAGACTGAAAACTGCAGGATACATCTTTGTCAGCTGTTCATGCCCCACTCTAAAAGAGATTGACTAGTTATGTATCTCATTCACAGTAAACTGCAGAAGTATAGAGGTTGTATTGAGCAGTGTTGTTGTGAATTGGCACCTAGTAGTAGAACACTTACTAGCAGTATCTGCTTGTGTGTGGCTCTGAACACAGCCACAGCTTTCCTCCTCGCATCTATGAGCTGCAATTGCAACTGGATCTCTCAGAAATTATTCTTGCCACTACTTCATACTGTCTAGGTTATAATATTCACATGCAACAGATTAGTAGAGGAAGTATTTGCAACTGTCCCATCAATGTTAAAGGGACGTCACTAAACACTGAAAACCAAGAATAAAAACAAAATTATGCATGATATAGTTCATCTCCTAGTTATGTCTGCAGGATCAACTGTTAATTACAGTTATGAGCACTTTAGGCAGATAGGGCTTCCTGCCTCTGTTGCTGTAGAATTAGCACCAGAATGAGCTCTCAAGACGGTCAGGAGAAGTTGGGGCTTATTGTGGACAGGCAGGGCTTAGCTCCCATTCAGTGTAATGCTGGATTGGAATGTAATTGAAACAGTGCAGCTCCAGAGCATTTATTACACCAAGGAGAGAGGAGGATTTCATCTTTGTGAAAATCAACCAGCTTTCCAGATTACTGAAAGCCAAAACTAGCCAGCTGTGACACAACTTATATAGGTAGATTTTGCTTAGACAGAAGTCTGTTTGAGCAGAGGTCCCCAAAGATAGGGCCATGAACCACTTGGGGACCTTTATATGCTGCTAAGTGTCGGCTGATGCTCCAATTCTGCGTGTAATTTAAAGCATCAAATGACACCTAGTAACTGCCACAGGACTACCTGGTAACTAATGCAGCTTTGGGGGTCTCTTTGACACACAGGATATGTGCATCTTCTATTCTGCTTCAGGAACATTCACTATGGTGCCACTGGGGCCGGGGAGCAGCATTGAAGATGCACGCATCCTGTGTGTCATAAGAGATACCGGGAGCTACATTAGTAAGCAGAGAAGTATAATGTAATTGTAACTATAGTAGCAGTATGAGGAGGGACAATAGAGCACTACTAGGGCTCTATTACAGTAATTGTCCCCCCCACACACAGGTAATATTACATATATACACACACAGTAAGTGCCCCCTGAGAGATGGTTCCCTCACCCTACCCATTCTTTTAAGAGAGCTGTCCATACCACCAATAAGTTATGCATAATCTTGAGAGATCTCCCTTAAAGTGTAGGGAAATGTATAAATGTATTCACTAAATATGTAGTTTGTGTTTTATGAGCCTCCCAATCGTCCCTGCTACCAATAACGCCAACTTAAGCCCTGGCCTTCGCCATGACACAGGCAAATTGGCCTATTTTTTTTTTTTTTTTTACCATACCCATATATTTTTTGAAGTAGAGCCCTTGGACATTGTCTGAATACCATTCAGCATTTTATTCAATATGGCACCTAAATGTTTTTGTTTTGCAGCATAATGTAATGCACACACGCATACATCTTCACATAATCTTCAGAACGAAAAATCTCTGGCCCTGATGCTGTAAATAATCGTGTCAGTGTACACCTGTAGCCTGATTAGGCACAGGAAATAAGCAGCACTCTTAGGACTACTGCTAATGATATACATGGAAAATTTAGTACCCTTCCATTAAAAGAAAAAAAAAAACACAATGGTCATTTAAATAGCACAAAACCGATAAAAGGTTTAATATTATCCTCGGATATTGGCAGTATTATATACCACTAGTGTACTGTCAGCTTTTTCTGGTTTGCACCCAGGTGCTGGAGATATCAGTGCTGTTAGTTTCAGCACCAATATACCTTCACGGTCAGAAGGGTGGCCTTGCAGACTAGTGCCATTTTTAAAAACTTTTCTTTTTAGGCCCCCCCAGGGAGCTTGAACCTATGATCATTAAAGCACTACATAAATATTAAAGTAAAATATTGATTTTACCACACTCTGGAGAGGTGAAAATAGTGTGGTAGGGTTCTCCAAACCAACCCAATGCAACCAAGAGAAGAAACTACAAAATGCACACTTTGGAGTTGAAAATTATCAGTTTGATTTATTAGACTAGTCACATATATTGTGTAAGGCATATACCATGTAATGTTCCAGATGATGAACACAGAGCCACTGTTATGAGAGAGAATTCAAAAATACAGTATCCAAATTAATATGCAACGTTTTGGTCCAATTATAACCTTTGTCAAGCAAAATCCGGTTGCTGGAGGCTTCTCCTCCTGTTTTTCTAACTATTCGTTCTGTGGGGACCAAAGACTCAAGTCTGTTCCTATTAGGTGCAGGTTACTTTAGAGTGTTCAGTATCTGGAGCTATTCTTTTTCTTTGTTTTACTTTTTTATTTACTATTTTTTTTCCAATTTCCCGTTAGCCTACCTGTTTGTTCTCTACTTCCTGGGGGTGTTCTATGGCACCTTGTTTCGCTGCACTCCATGGGGGGGGATATTGGTGGCAGGATGCTTGGAGGCCACCAGAGTCAGGTCACCTCAGGGAGATTTTTTGTTTTCCTGGCTCCCCCTGTGCTGAACTTTATTGAACGTTTGGTGAGGTAGCCTCCTCCGGCATCTGTCATAGGCCTCCAGTCTATGCGCCATGACTTGTCTGCCGCTAGGCCAGGCATATGACGTCAGACACCGGAGCCAGGACGAAGCAGTCATTCTCTGGCTGCACTAGACACACTAAACCACCAATGTATCATCATTTCCTGTCAGAAATCAGGTTGTGGAGGCAGGGCATTGTGCTGAAAGTCCTGCTTTTGACTCGCAATTCTTTAAAAGGCTATGAGGTAAGACATGTTTGTCTGCTGGCTGCCTTGCCTGCTAAAGAGAATCAGGCTGTGCCTCGCTCTGAGGTTATAGAGCCTTCCTCTGTTCTATGTCCAGTGAGTTGTGCTATGAGGGGTATTCCCTATTATGCCCTTGATGTGTTATTTTTTGGTGGTTCCTACTTTTGTATTGTAGGGAGGTAAATGTCCCTCAAGGAAGTCTATGATTAAAGATGTGCTTTTTTATAACCAAAATTGGCAGAACTTTACTTTACTTTACTTACTTCTAACCCCTCTCCCTCTAAAGTGCCTAAAGTTCTCGTTTCCTTGGATTTGGAAACAGTGTGAGACACTGGAAGAGGGACAGATTTCCCCCTAAATTTTTTTTTTTTTTTTTTTAAATATTAACAATGAAGTTACTACTATGCCCACATTACCAGTTCTAGCACATGTTTACTTTAAATTGACATTTTCCTATGTATACCAAAAAATCCGCAAAAAATGTGTGGAGAAAAAAATTAAATTTGTAGCTCTCAAGCGCATGTACCAAATATTTGAAAGTGTCCAGTCAGAAACAGTGAAAATGGCCCAGTCATGAAGTGGTTCACACCCCTGCTGTATTAGATTTCAAGAATTCATGGATTTTAAGAGACTGTGTATTTAAAGAAGCTCCCCAGGAACGCTTCTTCCCCCCCCCCCCCCCAATCACCTGATTTTCTCACTCTTCAGACTACTTTCATGGGTACTGCAGGAATATTTCTGAAATACAGATTCTCCTCATCTCCAAATCAGACATGTTGACTTTTTTTATATATATATTTTTTGTTCTTTCAATCCCACGATGCATAAGCACTGCATCACCTGGACAGCTAAAGACTGTATTATATTTACTTGCTGTGGTGCAGTGCAAATATCCTCTCTATATTCTCCTAAATAAGAGACCAAAAGTCTATAGTTGGTGTAATTAAACTTCCGTACAACTTTTGATTTTCTGTCAGCATTTGTGCCAGTTAGAAAATTTTGTAATCCACAGAAAAGAGGCAAATTTTAAGTAAAATCCTGCACTGCTTTATTCTTTCTCCTTTTCTACTGACAGCTGTTCCCTGCATCTCATTGTGTACAGGATCACTTCAAAGAGTTCTCTTGCATTATGAAATGTAAAAACTTGCTTTTGGTATTGTTTAAAAGAGGACTGTATCATATTTCATAGGTTGCAGTTCTTCTTGTAGTGTATTCAGAGATATCACTGGATTGAGATATTTAGATGTAATTACACCAAAAACCAGTTTCTACATTTGATAATTCTGAGACTTTCAAGTGACCCTCCCTTACCTTTATTTTCTTTTCATTTCACATAAATCCCTACACTGTACACATTGAGAAGCAGGGAACAGCTCTCAATAGAGAAGCAAGGAAATGAATAAAGAAATGCAGGCTTTCACAGAAAGGAGCCAATATTTAATAAAGTACATTAACCCCTTAAGGACGCAGGGTAGTTTGTATGTTAATGCTGTGACAACTTGGGGGAATTAGACTCAAAATGGCGGCAGACTCCTGGTTCGGACAGCGGTGGTTCATGGTACTGGGTGCCGGAAAGATAGCTTTCAGACGGTCCAAGTGTAAAATAAAAGTGGCTTTATTCAGCTTAACTGCAACATAACAAAACAACAAAAACCTAGGCCACAGTTAGGGCACTAACTGACTCCTTGAGCCCCTAACTAGCCTCTACTGCTCAGCTCCAGCAACAGTCTCCTGTGGACCCCAGCCCTCCTGGCACAGACTGTCTATATGTCCAGCTGGGTCCACCATCTCCTGCTCCCTGCAGGATACTCCACACTTCTGGAGTTGCACGCCACCACCCAAAGGTGTGGCTGAAGGCCTTTTAAGGGCTGGGCCTGGGTCTCTCTACAGCGCCCTCTGGCTCACATACTCACAATGCTCAGCAACATTTTTTTTTTCATTTTCCCTCTCTGCCTCTGCCAACTTTATTTTTCCATGTTTATTAATAAACGTAATTTTTTTTCTAAAATTAACAATTTTTCTGGGGTAACTATTCTGATGACCAAAATACACTAATTTGCACATTGCGGTGTTTATATTTTTATTAAGGCGTTCACCTTCCTGAATAATGCTCTTTTTGGATACTGTGGACTTGCACATTTTGTTTACACTGTTTCTGTGTGTTGTGTGCTTTTTTTAATACTTTATTTTTAACTCTTTAAACTTTCTTTTTTTCCTGTCCCTCAAGGGGACTTGCTCCAGGAATCTGCTGATCCCCAGTGCAGAGTACGGCAATAGCCATTGCTCTGCGTCCTGGCTGCCATTGCAATCCCTTGAACCCTGCAATCTCATTGTGCAGGATCTCAGGGGTATAAGGTGGGGGGGTGATCTTGTTTTATCTAGTGAGTTATGACCTTACTTCTAGATAGAAAGGAAGAACTAAATAAGGTAATACTAGCTGAATTATGTATTTTGAGGGAATAGGTACATAATAAATGAGAAAAAGTAAGCTGAGCACTTTAAAGTGTTAATATTTTCCAAATATGTATGTGTTGCTTTTTTTGTGCAAATTTTCATTACTATACAGTGTTATACAACTAAATTTATTTTGTATTTTAACAGCAATTCTAGCTAAAGTTAAAGAGGTTTCAGATCCCAATTGGACAATTCCACCTGAAGCCACAATAATATTAACTGAAACAAACTTTGATGATGTGGTAGAAACTGCAGATGTAATACTAGTTGAATTTTATGCACCATGGTAAGTTATTTCAGTAAGTACTATATTGAATGAGACAACACAATGTATTATAAAAATTAAAGGATGCAATTTTTAGCTTTCATACAAACCTCTTTTTGATTTCATTCAATTTCTGTACAGGTGTGGACACTGCAAAAGGCTTGCACCAGAATATGAAAAAGCTGCACAGGAGCTTAGTAAGCATACACCAGCAATACTATTAGGAAAAGTTGATGCCACTGTAGAAGTTGAACTTGCCAAAAGATACAATGTATCTGGGTATCCCACACTAAAGATTTTTCGTAGGGGCAAAATGTATGATTATAATGGACCACGAGAAAAATATGGTAAGTAAAATGAAACTTATTGTACAAAATCTAATATTTGGTATTCATATTGTGATTTTAGATCTGACAGGCTTATTTTAGTTTTTAAAAATGTTTTTGTTCACAAATGCTGCCCAGATGTTTAAGTACTGTAAGTTTTACAATTTGTAAATCGTCCACAGAGAAATCATTTTTGCACAGTTTTTGTATCCATTTTTTGGGGTTAGTGGGGTTTTCATCTAAACACATCATGCTATCAGTATTATGTCAGTTTCTACATGTATTTCTCTATAAGACTTACAAAAATGCCAGAAAAAATACAAATGCACAAACTGTAGTCAATATAATTGTGTGAATATATAATAAAAAATATATATGTAATCTACATTGATCAACATTTGAAGGATTTTTGTAAGGGGTACACCATGCCACTAGAACAGTGTCTTACAAAATAACCGAAGTACATCAACATAAAACCTTTATTTTGCAAAAAACGTGATAGATCAAAATTAGAGAAAAGCAATGACTGTAGCACAGAGAAAGATAAGTAAATTTTCTGAAGGTTACAACAGTCACCAATCAGTAGGAAGTGTACAGGCCTTTGCTTTGAATGACTTCAGCACATGTGCAGCCACAGGACGTCACTAGTCTCTCACACTGCTCTGGTGTGATTTTGGTCCACTCTTCTTCCAGTCTCTTCCACAAAACAAACAAAAATATTCTCACCGCTACACCAGATTAGTCCACAAGGTATGAACAATGTCCAATATGATGCATGGACTCACGGGAATGAATAACATAGAGGAAATTTACGAATAAAATTCCAGCATTCGAAAAAAAAAAAAAAACAAACAAACTTTTAATCCATATTATAAAAGGAGATATAAAAATTCCTCAATATCAAGGATCCATGAAGAAAAAAGAAAAAGCCCATAGCTATGAGTAAGGGGCTGCTTATCTTGCCCCGAAACACGTAAGCGTCTTTTTTTTTTTTTTTTTTTTTTTTTCTTTCTTCTTCTTCTTCTTAATGGATCTTTGATATTGTGGAATTTTTATATTTAGTTTTATAGTATGGATTAAACTTTTTTTTTTTTTTTTTTTTTCGGATTCTGGAATTTTATTTGTGAATAGTCTCTTCCACAGTTCTGACTGTTTTGGGTTTCTTAGACATAACATTGTCACCAAGGATTTTCCAGAGGTTTTCTATTGGGTTTAGATCAGGACTCTGGGCTGGCCATTTTTCAGTGATTTCAGTTTCAAGGAACTGCTTTCCCCATTTTGCTGGCTGATTGATAAACGCAAGAAAGGAATCATGTGGTGTTGAAGGTTCTGATACACACTTGCATTCACTCTGCCATGTAGCTGTATGAGAGGTCCAACTCCTGCTGCAGAAAACATTCCCCAAACCATGACACTTCCTCCTCCACCTTTCACTGACTTCTTTACACACTTTGGGTTCAGTCTTTCCCCAGTTTGTCGACAAACATAATGTTTTCCATCAGACCCAAATAAATTAAACTTGCTTTCATCACTAAAATGAACTCTGGACCACTTCTCTGTCCACACAACATTCTCCTCAGCAAAGGTGAGTCTAGCCTTGTGATTCTTTCTGCTAATGAGGTTTGGTCACAGCAGAGTGGGCTTTCAGTCCAAATGCTCTTAAACTGTCGAGACACTGTATGACGAAACAGATCCTTACCCTGTTCAGTGCTGAACTGGCGAGCAATTCCAGCTGCAGTGTTGAAATGATTACCCATGGAGATTCTCCGCATTATCCTGTCCTCTCTTGCATTTGTCTTTCGAGGGCGACCAGCCTTCGTGGGGGACTTGAATGAGTTTGTGATGTTGTAAAGATGCAATATTCTAGAAATCACAGACTTGGAACGACCAATGAAAACTGGAAAGTTAGGCTGCCAGTTAAATAGGGTTTGTCAGATAATGAAGGAAATTAGCACCAGGTGCCAGATTAACACCAATAAGTTGCAGGTATCTGAAAGGTGTTCTCTCATTTTGATGAGTGTTCTTTTTCAATAATCTCATTTACATTTTTATTCTGTGCTTTAGAATAAATACAGTTTATGAAATAAGCTTAAAATACTGCTATTTCACTCGTTAGGATATATTCACATAGGACTACACAATAACCTTGACATTTAGAAAATTGTCGTAGTAGTAGTAGTTTATGGAGTTTGTGAGCCAAAACAGAGTAGTAGATATAGTACAGGTCTAGGTCTGGTCTTTGCTCAAAAACTGCATGCGTGATTTTGGCCTTATGCAAATCTGCGTGATAAGTCTCAAACTCTGCAGTTGAAGGAGGATAATATAGAACTTTGAGAAGTTCTGACCTGTATTGATGTGAATGAAACACTTGGTGTGAGACCTTCCTATTTTGCTACTTGTACTCTCTTCTGTGTCTGTGCCTATGATGTGTAGAAAAGAGCCATGTGTTTTATTGATTTATGCAAAGTTATGCAAAACCTTTAATTTGCTACTTTCTTAATTCCTTTTACTAGGAATTATTGACTTTATGATTGAACAGTCTGGCCCACCATCAACTTTAGTCCAGACTGTAAAACAAGTACAGGAACACTTGAGAGATGGAAGTGATGCTGTAGTTATTGGAATTTTCCTTAGCAATAATGACCATGAATTTCAGCTTCACCAGGATGCAGGTTAGTGTGTTCGCATTTATGAAGACTGTATAATAAAACTATTCCTCTGTTTTTGGCCAAAATGGGCACATGACAGTACATTACATTGTTGGACAAGAATTGTTCTTTGTTTGGAATTGTATGCCATTCAGTTAAAATGCTCTCCATTTTCTAAGGCAGTGTTTTCCCAACCTTTTCAGACTCTGGGCACTGCTGCCATAGGCAGTGTGTTTATAGAAGTAAAGGGATTTTACTATTCACTGCAAAACATTAGTATTGCAGTGAATAGTATAGTATGAACGATCAGACCACTAGGGTTCAAGGTCCCTAGGGGGTCTGAAAATAAAAGTAAAAGAAAACTCTATTTTTTAAAGTATACAAAAAAACGCAAAAGTTTAAATCTCCCCCCTTTCCCTAGATCACACAAACACTTTCGAGATCCCCATGCTCAAAATGTCTGAACTATTAAAATATAAAAATATTTATCCCATATGGTGAACGGTGTAGCGGGGAAAAGGATCAAAATGGCTAAATGGCTGCTTTTTCAACTTTTTTTGCCTCTGTAAAAAATTGAATAAATATTGATCAAACTATCAGACCTTTCCCAAAATGGTATCAATAAAAACACCATCTTGTTCCGCACAAAAATACGCCTTATCCAGCTCCATACACAAATATTAAAAAAAAAAGTTACAGGTGTCACAATATAGCAATACAAAAAATGTTTTTCTATTTTGCTAAGTTTTTTTATTTTTTAAAAGTTATCAAAACATTAGAAATACTGTATAAAAAATAAAAGGTGACATTACAAAGTACAATTTGTTTTGCAAACAATAAGCTATCATGTGAGTGAACTGAAAAATGAAAAAAAGATGGCCCTTGGAATGGGGGAAGGCAAAAACAATAATTGTCTGTGGCATGAAGGGGTTAAATAATCCGGGGGAGGTGAGGAAAAAAAAAAAAATCACTCTCCTTTCCCTGGTGCCTCCCAGCAAGATCTGGCCCATTGTCTTGTAGAGTGAGTGGTGTGTTTTTTTTTGTTTGTTTTTTTTGCTCTGGAAAACCCCTTAAATTTTAACTTACACATTATAATACGTGCTATGTAATGATTGCCAGTAGGCAAAATGAGTATGGGTAAAGTGTATCCCCACACCAATAGGGATCTAGTTGTGTTTTTGATGATAACTTGGGACCCTCTCCAAGGCGCAGAATTTGAACGTTTACCTTCTCCTTTTAATACCTCCCAAATTTGTGGCTTGGGAGTTTACTTAAATTGGTCCTGTTCAAGCCTCTGTGTTAGGTTATATACAAACTAGCTCTGATTCTCCAAGGTGTTGGGAACCTTTTATTTTTCTCTGAGAGAGGTTACGATACGTGGAGATGAAAGGTTACCCACATGGAGAATCAGTTTACAAATAACCTTCCAGGGGTGTTCTCTTTTGAACGGGTGGGTAAATTAAAAAAAAAAAAAAAATCACCAAATTGTTCAGGGGCATTTTGTATCTTATAATTGGTGACAGATCCTCTTTAAACATGTAGATGTTGTGCTCCCCAATTTTTTTTTACTTTAGCAGTGTATAAAAAGATATGCCTAACTCTTTAAGCTACTTATGGAAGACATGTTTCTAACCTAAAATGCAAAAAATACAAACTCAATAAAATGGTAATGTGTCACACAGACTAAATATTGTTGCTAGGCCCTAGTGATGTATAAAATTATATTTCAATAATACGAAATTATAAGTAGTCATATGGAAGGTAATAACTAAAAATGATCTACTGGAAAATTATGAAGTCCTAATATACTCAAATTGTGAACCATAAACATTCCAAATGTACCAGAGAGTCAATGACGATAATTGTTAGATACATGCAGGGACCATATGAATTATAAAACTACTGAGAAGAGTACCTCCAAAACCTGTCTAGCCTGATATCTTAGGATATTTAGATTTATAGTGCTATTGGATTACAAATGTGTGTTTGTTTGTTTTTTTTTGTTTTTTTTTTTTTATATCCGAGCGACTCATTTTAACACACTATGCGAGGGTCCACTATTGACAAATTGGCATCTTTGTCCTTGCTTGAAAGGAGGAAAAAAAAAAAAAATACCCGCCCCCCCCCCCCCTTTTCCATTGTGATTTTTCACTGTAATAACTTTCTGATCTGCATGTCCTACACTTTAAAAGGTACGGCACTCTTAATACAATTATGGTGCCAGGATGGGGTCCCACCCTTTAATTTAGTAGAAAATGAAATCCGGCAAGTATTAATCACTTACCTTTTTTTTGTTTTTTTTTTTTATTTGCAATCCAAATAATTGCAGTGTTTAAGTCTTGCCTCAAACTTCTTAAAGCAATCTGATTGTTAGTGAGGGAACGCATAGTGAAAATCCACCACTCTCCTGTGGCAGCTGCCACTTTTCTTTTTATAAGAAACATGATTTCTGTGCCCTAAATATGTACCCTACACAGGGAGACCCATCTTTTGGCATGGTTGAGTGGTAAAGGTTCGCATATTAGAATATTCCTCATTGTACAGAATTAAATTACACTTGCTCACTGGATATGTGTTTACTCCCTAAAAACACTTCTATATTTCTATCTAATGCATTTTCAAAGAAATAGAAAGAAACTCCTGTTTTTATATAAAAGCAGAATACCTACTAATATAGCCATATCTTGCTAAATGTGGTAACAATTTTTTCTTTTTAACATTTCAGCAAATGCTTTAAGAGAGGATTTCAAGTTTTATCATACGTTCAATTCAGATGTTGCAAGCTTCCTAAAAGTGCAAACTGGACAGCTGCTTGTTATGCACCCTGACAGATTTCAGTCGAAGTATGAACCAAAACAACACCTCTTTAAAGTCAAAGTAAGTTACCTAGTGATTCTAATATTAGTTGTAACTGCCAAGTATTTATATTTACCAATTTGTTCACTGCATAATGATTGATTGAAATGTGCCAAAATAATGCTGTTGTAATAATGCTGCTTCAATATTATGGTGACTTAGTCTACATTAACATCTGCCAAACTGATACATCCCCAGAACACAACAGTAGTGAAATCAATATAATTCATCAAAGAGAAAAATATACATAAATATAAAAAGAGCGAACACCCAAAATAAGGTAATGCTGCATGAGCATAACCCAATGACCAATATATGAATACACAATACTCCCCTTGCTGCCCACCATTCACCCTAAGCATGGCAATTACTGCATTATCATATGTTTCATGCACAAACTAGTTAAGGTAACACAGGAAGTAATAAAATGTAGCATTAATTGGAGGCCAAGTGTTTTTTTGCAGTGGTTTTTGCAAAACTTGGTCCAAGAAAGCAGATTAATTGGAGGCAGAAAAAAGACAACTGAGTGTTGCAAAGCAGAATCTGCCTGAAGATAGGTCCTGACGCTTCTTTTTTTCCTCTAGCTGAAGAAAATCAGAGGAAAAAACCTGCTCCTGATTCCCATTGAAAATGAATGGGAGAGTGGGATGGGTTTCTGCCTCAAAAAAAACCTCTGTGTGAGCAATGCAACTTGATCCATCATTGGAAAATAGCTCATGTACATGAGTCACAGTAGTTGGACACCTGTTGACCAAAAATTGATGTCCTATCATGTAGATTGGCCAGCATTGTTGAAAAGTTAAAGAACCCCTAAAATAGCCCACACCCCGCACATTGGCAATATGCCATATAAGAAAAAAACTGATTTATTTAAAAAAAACTTTTTTTTTTTTTATGATCAGACTCCCTAGGGACCTTGAAACCTAGGGGGTCTGGTCGCTCATACTATTCGCTGCAATACTACTGTATTGCAGTGAATAACAAAATGCCTTTTGCAACCCTTGGTAATCAAAACACCTGGGTTTAGCAAGGATAGCAAAGAGGTTCTTAATGTGTTTCAAAACTTTACTTGGAATGGTTTAAAAAAAAAAAAAAATAGGCAGAAAGGGCTTTTGGATAAAAACAGTTACACAAAGTTCACATTTCCTCACGGATGTCCATTGTTCTGGTTCGTCGGAGAGAATAATGGGGTCCATTGGATATCCACTGTTTTTAAACTGAAACAATCAGACAAAAATTGTAGATGTGAACCCAGCCTTATATTGCTGATATCATCTTGCTGCCTGTAAATAGGACCAATTTGGTGGTCCAGCCTTGGAAAAGGTTAGTAGGCAGTTGTCATACCAGGCACTGCTGCAGCCAACGTCCTTGTTCTGAAGAATCCAGGAGCAGAAGGTGGGTGGATACAAAGGAGATGGTGGGCAGAGCAGGAGGAATACAAAATGCTGTGGGTGGAACAGGAGAGAGGGCAGAACAAATGAGGTAACATAGACATGAGACACAGTGGGGCATGACTAGTTGCGGGTGCAGGAGCTAAAGATGCAGTGGGGCAGAATGCAAGATGTTTTGGGCAGGAATCAGAGATTGTGGGCCAGTAAAAATGAAGCAGCAGGACTACAGAAGATGTTGAAGTAGGTGGATACAGCAAAGGAACCTGGGTAAATGGAGAATGCTGGGACTTGACAGGAAAAAAAAAAATCAATCTATAAACCAGGAAGGTAGTGACAGTGCAGCCAAGCAGAAAAGGACTTGAAAAACTAAAAAAAAAAAAACAAAAAATAAAAACCTGCAAATGGGAAAACTAGCCTCACAGCACTGTAGTATATGCAGTTTTAACAGCAGACATTTAATAGTTATTTATAACAGTCCCTGGGGAACCGCTTTAATGCCTGTGGCCAGAGGACTCTGATTACAGGCATTGCTAACAGGGCTTTGCGTAAAACAGTGGCACTTGCTGAGCCCCTGAGCAGGTGCTATGTTTAAAGTACCGACATCTGTTGTATATGTATGTCGGATTTCTGCAAGGGGTTAATGAGCAAAGGTTCCTGGTGTCTGGCCATAAACCTCTTGTATAGATTAATATACTGGTCCACATTTATGTAAAAAAAAAAAAAAATAAATCTCACTGCTCAAACCAGCAATTCTAAATGTAGATGGTGCATGGAAGACTCCACAGACTCGATGGAGTGAAGATCATAATGTGAACACGTTGATGGTAAAAAATTAATCCAGCACACATACTACTTTTTAATAAAAATTAACTTTTAATGGGCCATTTTAAAAATTAAAACAAAAAAGCCCCATAGTTAAAATGAAGCAGCAGCCTACGCTTTTCAGAGCTGGTACGCTCCTTAATCATGGCATGTTCAAAAATGATTTAATCAGACAATAAATAATACCAATGGTGGTTCACACCCAAAACCACCTGATAGAATTAACCCCCACAGTGCCACAAAAGAAAAAAAGTATTACTAAATAAACAGAATCATATAAATATATAACACAAATAACATTCCAAACAGCGAAACCAGAAAAACCGCACAGAGAGAACTTCCTGTAATTCTACGATCGTATGTTACGATCACGATAAGTCACATGAAAATCACGTGATAAGATACGGTAATTTCAAATAGAGGACAATCCCCACCAAAATAGAGTAAACAACTCCATATCTATTGGTGCAAGAGTCATGCGGTTTTGTGATCAATTTTGGACAAATCATTTGATACAGCACAGCAATTTCAAAAATAAAACCTCACACTACAAAAATAATCTGAAGCTATATAACTATCTAATTACACAGATAAACTAGCAAATAAAAAATAATTCCAAAAATATATAGTGATCCCAATGAATATCTAAAATTTAATAAATTAAAGCTAAATCAGATTTAATATTCAAACTATACGGAAATCTAGAATTAAGTTTTAGGATCCCAAACTCTTCCCTTTTTTAAGTAAAATTTTTCACCAATCTCCTCCACGTATTAGCCTTGGAACCTGTTCAATTTCAAAAAAGTAGTGTTGCCAGCATGAATGGATACAGAATGTTTCGATACAGTAGACATATTGTCCATAAGTGTTTTATTACAATCAGACAAATGTTCGGAAATCCGAACTTTAAGGGGTCTAATGGAACAGCCAACATATATCAACCCCTTAAAGACCTGGCCATTTTTCGTTTTTGCATTTTCGTTTTTCCCTCCCCACATTCCAAGAGCCATGATGGCTCACATGATGGCTTATTTGCGAAACAAATTGTACTTTGCAATGGCACCATTCAATATGCTGAGCAATGTACTGGGAAGCTGGAAAAAAATTCAGAATGATGTGCAATTGGAGAATAAATGCATTTGCGCTAACTTCATATGGGTTTAATTTTTACGGAGTTCTGTGTGGTAAAAATGACATGTTACCTGTATTCTGCGGGTCAGTATAAACACTGCGATACCAAATTTATATAGTATTTGTTTTGTGCAAAATAGAAAAAAAATTTTGCCGCCATATTGAGACACCTGTAACTTTTTCATATTTACATGTATGGAGCTGGGTAAGACATCTTTTTATGTGGGACAAGATGACGTTTTTACTGATTATCATTTGAGGAAAGATCTGATGGTTTGATCACTTTTTATTGAATTTTTTAATAGGACGCAAAGTGTTGGAAAAAAACGTTATTTTTATATATATATATATATATATATATATATATATATATATATATATATAGTGTTTTTTTGGCTTTTTTTTTTTGCCGCTACGCCATTCACCGTATGGGATAAATATTTTAATAGTTCGGGCATTTTGGAACGCGGGGATACCTAATGTGTTTGTGTTTTACTTTTGTTTATTTACTTTTATATCTGATCTAGGGAAACGGGGGTAATTTGAACTTATGTTTGTGTTTTTAGATTTTTATTTTTTTTTTCTTTTATGATCAGACTCCCTAGGGACCTTGAAACCTAGGGGGTCTGGTCGCTCATACTATTCGCTGCAATACTACTGTATTGCAGTGAATAACAAAATGCCTATGGCAACCCTTGGTAATCAAAACACCTGGGTTTAGCAAGGATAGCAAAGAGGTTCTTAATGTGTTTCAAAACTTTACTTGGAATGGTGAATTCTTGTGGCTTACTTGCGACGTGGGTTCGCTTATACAGAAGCATTGGGTGAGTATATAAGTTTTGTTACTCAATTTTTGTTACAACACAATTATTTTATGTTTGACAATAAATATTATTTACACCATCCCTTGCAAATCTTATGTCTAACAATCCTTTTTTGTTACATCTGTGTTGGTATGGACGTTACATCTACAACATACTTATGGTGTGGTCTGGAGATGAGGTGTCCACACCGGCGTTTTTGAATTATACTAAAGATGATACTGTTAACTTGCGATTCAATCATTCTATGGATACTAAGATTTCTTTTTTGCATCCAATTAGTGGGTGATGTGGAGAGTAATTATGGCTAGGACTTCTCTTTATAGAAAACCGACCGCAGGTAACAGTTTTATTAGCTTCTACTAACTATCCAAAATACACTATGAAATCAATACCTGTAGGTGAGTTGATTTGGACCAAAAGAGCTTGTTCCTCACACATGGATTATAAGGAGCAATCTACAGGTACGATGTTGAGACAGAGAGGGTATCCCAAGTGGTCTCTTAATAGGGCCCAAAAAATAGTGGGTGAAAGAACACGTGAATCTGTATTGACTGACCAGTGCTTCTTTTGATAAATCTAATCAATCTGTAAAATTATTTTTTCCACTCCGTTTAGTCCCCAATATAAGGATATTATTCGAATTATTGCAGAGAATTTACTCATTTTGAGATTTGATCCTATTGCTGACCGGATATTAGAGCTGGGTGTATAGTTTGTAGCCAGATCAGGTCGTTCCTTAAAAGACATCTTATCTCCTAGTCTTTTTAGTACAGTAACAAATACTACTTCCTCTTGGTTTAAAACCACAGGTTTTCATAAATGTGGATTAACTAGGTGTACAGTCATGGCCAAAAGTTTTGAGAATGATACAAATATTAATTTTTCCAAAGTCTACTGCTTCAGTTTTTCTAATGGCAATTTGCATATACTCCAGAATGTTATAAAGAGTGATCAGCTTAACAGCAATTACTTGCAAAGTCAATATTTGCCTAGAAAATGAACTTTATCCCCCAAAACACATTTCAACATCATTGCAGCCCTGCCTTAAAAGGACCACCTAACATCGTTTCAGTGATTGCTCCATTAACACAGGTGTGGGTGTTGATGAGGACAGGGCTGGAGATCAATCTGTCATGATTAAGTAAGAATGACACCACTGGACACTTTAAAAGGAGGCTGGTGCTTGCCATCATTGTTTCTCTTCTGTTAACCATGGTTATCTCTAAAGAAACACGTGCAGTCATCATTGCACTGCACAAAAATGGCCTAACTGGGAAGAGTATTGCAGCTAGAAAGATTGCACCTCAGTCAACAATCTATCGCATCATCAAGAACTTCAAGGAGAGAGGTTCCATTGGTGCCAAAAAGGCTCCAGGGCGCCCAAGAAAGACCAGCAAGCGGCAGGACCGTCTCTTAAAAGTGTTTCAGCTGCGGGATCGGGCTACCAGCAGTGCAGAGCTTGCTGAGGAATGGCAGCAGGCAGGTGTGAGTGCATCTGCACGCACTGTGAGGCGGAGACTCTTGGAGCAAGGCCTGGTCTCAAGGAGGGCAGCAAAGAAGCCACTTCTCTCCAGAAAAAACATCAGGGACAGACTGATATTCTGCAAAAGGTACAGGGAGTGGACTGCTGAGGACTGGGGTAAAGTCATTTTCTCTGATGAATCCCCTTTTCGATTGTTTGGAACATCTGGAAAACAGCTTATTCGGAGAAGAAGAGGTGAGCGCTACCACCAGTCTTGTCTCATGCCAACTGTAAAGCATTCATGTGTGGTGTTGCTTCTCAGCCAAGGGAATCGGCTCTCACAGTCTTGCCTAAAAACACAGCCATGAATAAAGAATGGTACCAGAATGTCCTCCAAGAGCAACTTCTCCCAACCGTCCAAGAGCAGTTTGGCGCTCAACAATGCCTTTTCCAGCATGATGGAGCACCTTGCCATAAAGCAAAGGTGATAACTAAATGGCTCAGGGAACAAAACATAGAGATTTTGGTTCCATGGCCTGGAAACTCCCCAGATCTTAATCCCATTGAGAACTTGTGGTCAATCATCAAGAGACGGGTGGACAAACAAAAACCAACAAATTCAGACAAAATGAAAGCATTGATTCTGCAAGAATGGACTGCTATCAGTCAGGATTTGGTCCAGAAGTTGATTGAGAGCATGCCAGGGAGAATTGCAGAGGTCCTGAAGAAGAAGGGTCAACACTGCAAATATTGACTTGCTGCATTAACTCATTCTAACTGTCAATATAAGCTTCTGTTACTCATAATATGAATGCAATTATATTTCTGTATGTGATAAAAACATCTGACAAACACACATAAAAACCAGAGGGCAGCAGATCATGTGAAAATATAATATTTGTGTCACTCAAAACTTTTGGCCATGACTGTATACATATCAGAGGACCTGGATCCTACTTCTCAAGAGGACATCTCCTTCTGCCACAGTCGCTGCTCACCTCTGGTCTTCCCCAACCATGGGGTGTTTGACCATATGTTGACGGAATAATGGCTTCACCCAGACTGTCCCCTCCCTTCCACTAGGAAGTCGGACATCCCCTTTCCTTTTTCAGACTAGTGTGTCTCCAAGTGGTCAGAATACCACAGTGGACCCTGCGATAGCTAAGCTCTCCCAGGCTACTATTCTAGCGGATTCCACCTCCCTCAACGCCCCCTCAGACTAGAGGGTGGATTCTCTCGCCAAGACAGCCTTTGTAGCGGCTGGCTCCTCCCTGCGGCCTTTCTTTGCTGCTTCTTAGATCAGCAAGGCCTGCATTTCCTGGGCCAAACCACTCCAGAAGGGTCTCTCCAATGAAGCTCCCATCCAAGACAACCAGCTACTCATCTCTCAAATCCTGAAAGCTTCCATGTATCTGTGCGATGCTTTGTTCTGCCAAGGGGGCCGCCAACATAGCGGCAATCCACTGTACTGTTTAGATCTGTTCGTGGAATGCTGAATCCACCTCTAAGAAGACGGATTCAGGACGAACAGGGCTGGGTTTTTGGCTAAGGCCTAGAAAAGCTCATCTCTGAAGCTACAGGTGAAAAAGCTGTCTCCTCCCCCCCAGAAGCGTCCTAAGCACCAGCCACCATCTTCCAGCTGTTTTTTGCTCCCCTTTCTGTTTTCTTGTTGTTCCTACCCCAGGCTGTGTGTGGTTCGTTTTCAGGTTCAGGACTTGGAGGAGGTGGTGGTGTTGGTTCCGTGTTCTTTTTTTCTGATTTGTCTCAGCTGCTGCGGTACACACTGGTTAGCATAGTGTCTGTGGAGCGGGTATAGCCCAGAGGCGGAGCCGATATAGATATAGATGTGTGTGTGTGTGTGTGTGTGTGTGTGTGTGTGTGTTTTTTTTTTTTTTTTTTTTTTTTTTTTCTATTCCAACCTCCTAGCAGCCAGGTCTATACCAATGGTGCTGTGTCCTGCTGAGCAAAAAAAATCCTTTTTCTGTCAGCATAGCTTTAAAGGGCTTATTTTTTGTGTGACGCGTTGTACTTTTATTTGGCACCATTTTGGGATACATATGTCTTGATTTTGCTTTTATTAATGTTTTTGGGGGTCCATGTAAGGATAAAACAATTCTATAATTTCTTTGCTTACTGTGTTCACTCTGCATTTACAAGGACATGGCAACTTTGTCCATCTGGTCATTATGATGATACCATATTTTATATTGGTTTTATGTTTTACTAATAAAACATTATTTTTGTTTAAAAAAAAAAAAAAAAAAATTCCTGGGGTCATTGTATTAACACATATATGTTGACAAAGATATGTGGGGGCTCTTTGTGAGGGCAAGTTGTAGTTTTTTTTTTTTATTGGTACCAATTTTTGGTCTGTATGACTTTGAACACTTTGTACTGCTGTTTTTGGGGAAAGAAAGATGACCAAAATATACTAATATAATATATAATGGAAGAAGTCCTCTATTTGGAAGTAGCAGTACACTACGTATCAACCCACATGGGTATTTCTCAAGTGCTTTGTGGGTCGATACATGGTGTACTGCTACTTCCAAATAAATGACATCTTCCATCGACTTGTAAGGTGCTGGATGATTGGGTGGGAAGGGGTTAAAAGTGGGTGTGCTTAAGATAAGATAATTTGAAATTTTAATTTTGCCATTTGTTTTCTGATACAAAATACTGGTCTTAACTAAGCCACTCAAGCGTAGGCTTAAAAACATTGCATATAAGCAGGGCTGTAGAGTTGGAGAAAGTTATGCCCCTTTCACATCACATTATAGAGGTCCGCCTGAATTATACGTTTTTATAGCTGTTTACCTTATAAAAATGTCAGTCAGTGGACCCATTGCCTCCAATAAAAAAAAAAAAAAAATCTGTTTATAGTCTCTCAAACTGACAGAAAAGCGTGTACTACCACGCTTTTCTGTCTTTTAACAGATCCACGACGGTTCTTTACTATAGTTCCCTATGTAAACGGATGCAAGCGATTTGCAGCCAATTAAAGCATTTCCATTATGGCTGGTCAGTTCATCCCCCTGAAGAGGGAACCCTCCTCCATTAGCCACAACTCTGCCCCTCTTTATCACGCTGAAACCGCAGAAAGGAGAAGCCAACTCTCTAAGGTAAGCCCAAATCCCGCCCTCCCCAACACCGTCCTACCTGAAATGGCTGCCCCTCCCTTCCCTGGTCCCAGCATGAATGATCCTGCGATTGTGACCCCCTTAGAGAAATGGCTGCCGTCCCCTCCTCACCTCACTACTCCATGTCTGAAGTGGGTCGTGCCAAATTATTCGGCCCCCTTAAATTAATACTTTGTAGTGCCACCTTTTGCTGCGATTACAGCTGTAAGTCGCTTGGGGTATGTCTCTATCAGTTTTGCACATCGAGAGACTGAAATTCTTGCCCATTCTTCCTTGGAAAACAGCTCGAGCTCAGTGAGGTTGGATGGAGAGCGTTTGTGAACAGCAGTTTTCAGCTCTTTCCACAGATTCTCGATTGGATTCAGGTCTGGACTTTGACTTGGCCATTCTAACACCAGGATACGTTTATTTGTGAACCATTCCATTGTAGATTTTGCTTTGTTTGGGATCATTGTCTTGTTGAAAGATAAATCTCCGTCCCAGTCTCAGGTCTTTTGCAGACTCCAACAGGTTTTCTTCCAGAATGGTCCTGTATTTGGCTCCATCCATCTTCCCATCAATTTTAACCATCTTCCCTGTCCCTGCTGAAGAAAAGCAGGCCCAAACCATGATGCTGCCACCACCATGTTTGACAGTGGGGATGGTGTGTTCAGGGTGATGAGCTGTGTTGCTTTTACGCCAAACATATCGTTTTGCATTGTGGCCAAAAAGTTCGATTTTGGTTTCATCTGACCAGAGCCCCTTCTTCCACATGTTTGGTGTGTCTTTGGCTTGTGGCAAACTTTAAACAAGACTTTTTATGGATATCTTTGAGAAATGGCTTTCTTCTTGCCACTCTTCCATAAAGGCCAGATTTGTGCAGTGTACGACTGATTGTTGTCCTATGGACAGACTCTCCCACCTCAGCTGTAGATCTCTGCAGTTCATCCAGAGTGATCATGGGCCTCTTGGCTGCATCTCTGATCAGTCTTCTCCTTGTTTGAGATGAAAGTTTAGAGGGATGGCCGGGTCTTGGTAGATTTGCAGTGGTCTGATACTCCTTCCATTTCAAGATGATCGCTTGCACAGTGCTCCTTGGGATGTTTAACCCCTTAACGACCCAGGGTGTAATAGTACATCCTGAGTCGCATGACTGTATGGAGAGCGCTCAGGAGCTGAGCACTCTCCATACACGGTGGGTGCCGGCTGTATAATACAGCCAGGACCCACCACTAACAGCAGCGATCGGTGCCTGCACCAATCGCGGCTGTTAACCCTTTAGATGTCGCGGTCAAACGGGACCGCGGCATCTAAATTGCACGGGCGCCGCCATTTTTCCCCGATCGCCGCCCTCCAGAATGTCATCGGAGGGCGGCGATTGGTTGCCATGACAGCCCGGAGCCTATTGAAGGCTCCCAGGCCTGTCATTACATTAGAGCTATTACACGATGCCAGAGGCATCGTCTAATAGCAGTGAATACATTTTGCTATTCACTGCGATACAGTAGTATCGCAGTGAATAGTATGATCGATCAGACTCCCTAGGTTTCAAGGTCCCTAGAGAGTCTGATCATACAAGCAAAAGTAGAAAAAAAAAGTTTTTAAAAGTATGAAAAAATTAAAAAAAAAACACAAGTTCAAATCACCCCCCTTTCCCTAGATCAGATATAAAAGTAAATAAACAAAAGTAAGCATAAACACTTTAGGTATCCCTGCACTCCAAAATGCCCGAACTATTAAAATATTAAAATATTTATCCCATACGGTGAATGGCGTAGCGGGGGAAAAAAAATCAAAATGGCCAAATAGCGGTTTTTTCAACACTTTGCCTCCTATAAAAAATTGAATAAAAAGTGATCAAACCATCAGAACTTTCCCCAAATGGTATCAATAAAAATGAAATATTGTCCCGCATAAAAAGACGCCTTACCCAGCTCCATACATGTAAATATGAAAAAGTTACAGGTGACACAATATGGCGACGCAGATTTATTTTTTTTTTTCTATTTAGCAAAGTTTTTAATTTTTTAAAAGGTATCAAAACATTACAAATACTATATAAATTTGGTATCGCCGTGTTCGTACTGACTCGCAGAATACAGGTACCATGTCATTTTTACCACACAATGAATGCTGTAAAAATTAAACCCATATGAATTTGGCGCAAATGCAGTTTTTCTCCAATTGCACCTCATTCTGAATTTTTTTTCCAGCTTCCCAGTACATTGCACAGCATATTGAATAGTGACATTACAAAGTACAATTTGTTTTGCAAACAATAAGCCATCATGTGACTCTGTGAACTGAAAAATGAAAAAGTTATGGAAAGTGGGGAGGGAAAAACGAAAATGCAAAAACAAAAAATGGCCCGGTCTTTAAGGGGTTAAAGTTTGGGAAATCTTTTTGTATCCAAATCCAGCTTTAAACTTCTCCACAACAGTATCACGGACCTGCCTGGTGTGTTCCTTGGTCTTCATGATGCTCTAACCCTGAGACTATCACAGAGCAGGTGCATTTATACGGAGACTTGATTACACACAGGTGGATTATATTTATCATCATCAGTCATTTAGGACAACATTGGATCATTCAGAGATCCTCACTGAATTTCTGGAGTGAGTTTGCTGCACTGAAAGTAAAGGGGCCGAATAATATTGCACGCCCCACTTTTCAGTTTTTTATTTTTTTACAAAAGTTTAAAATAACCAATAAATTTCGTTCCGCTTCACAATTGTGTCCCACTTGTTGATTCTTCACCAAAAAATTAAAATTTTATATCCTTATGTTTGAAGCCTGAAATGTGGCAAAAGGTTGAAAAGTTCAAGGGGGCCGAATACTTTTGCAAGGCACTGTACAATCAGGGGTAGCACACGTGCAGGGTCAGCTATTAGGGATTGATTGCCCCATCCCCCCCCAACGAGTGCTGCCCCTGATGGTATTGGGTGAAGCTCATGTGGGGGATGGCAGAGGTAAACACAAAAACTGACTGGGTTTTTTTTTTTTGTTTGTTTGTTTTTTTTAAGCAAAAAACTGATGCAAACAGATACACATCCGTTAACGGATCAGTTTTTTTCATGCATGAATTGACATCAGTTTGTCAGTTTTTTGATTAAAATAACGGATCCATTAAACTGACTTGAAAAACATGTGAAAGGGGCCTTACCTACACAAATTCTGGCTTGTTAATTATTTTAAATAGTTATACTGTTTAACAATATTGTTAGATGCAGTGTTTGTTGCATATTTACGTAGGAATTCAGTCACTTGTTTTACTGAATTGGAATTGGAGAGGTAGTCTGATTCAAGCCTACCAACTCCACAGCCATTGGCATAAGGAACTTTTAGAGAACTGTCAACCTTATTTGATACCCACTTTTAATTTTTAATTTTTTTTTTTTTTGTGTGTGTGCTTTAAAGAGGACCTTTCACATCCTCATGTATATGCGGTTTTACATACAGCTAGAAAGCTGACAGCTCACTGAATTCAGCACACTCTCGGCTTTCCCGTTATATGCCCCAGGGCTGGAGATATCGAGGGGTCTAAATTTCACCGTTCACTGTCAGAAGGGCGTTCCTGACAGTCTAGCTACGCTGTGAGGAACGGCCTTCCTGACAGTACTAGTCCATAAACTTGTACTGGGGTGGCGTTCCTCACAGCTCAGCGTCATCACTGGGCTGTAAGGAATGCCCCCTCTTTCTGTCCTCATCCATAGCCGAGTACTGTCAGATGAGGCGTTCCTTACAGCCCATTGATGACGCTGAGCTGTGAGGAACGCCACCCCAGTACAAGTCTATGGACTAATACTGTCAGGAACACCCTTCTGACAGTGAACTGTGAAATTTAAACCCCCCCATATCTCCAGCCCCGGGACATATAACGGGAAAGCCGACAGTGCGCTGAATTCAGCGTACTGTCAGCTTTCTAGCGGTATGTAAAACCACATATACATGAGGACGTTGTTCTGACTCAATAGCTTGGCTGCAAGTGTGAGGTTGTGAGAGTGTCCTGTAGTCTCTATGCTAACCAGCAATTTACACCAAGATATCTATCAGATAGTGTTCAACTCAACTGAGGAGGCGTAGATAAGATTCCAGATGCTTTAATCCAAGTAAATCTTGTAGAACCTCATACAGCAGTAGGTGAAAAATGAGGAAATACCAGGAGCTGAGCAGACATGTTGCTTACAAAGAAGTGAAACTAAACTGAGGAACAGAGAGGAGGAGCTACAGCATCACAGCTAAGGATACAGAGAGAGAAAAGGGACAAACTACAAAGACAAACAGTATCACAGATACATGTCAGTGAATTAAACCAAGTCCTGGGACATGACACTCCCCGCCTGAAATCTTTAGATTTCAATGAAAACAAACATTAAATGTCCTGAGATGTCCATAAAGTCCTCTTCAAACCTGAAAACAAAAAAGAAACATGCACAACAAACAATAATCAACAGTTAGTCCAAATAAACCAATCTTCAGGTCGGGAAGCCGTAATTTGCCAACACCTCCACCGACCCACACTGTAATCCACAAGAACACGGTTTTAGTTCATGGAAGGAAGCTCCCCGCCATGAGCTGTGAATGGTGTCCTTATCTTCTTTTATGTGACGTCTCCTCTTGGAAGAAGAAGCACCAGTTCATTAATTGGGCGGCAGAAAACTCGCACTGAGCCTCCCTTGGTTACCTTGACCTCCACTTTCCGAGTCTTCGCATCATCACTAGGGACAACTTTAGTGATGAGACCCATAGGCCATTCATTCCGATGGACTTCTTTATCCCTTAGAAGGACGAGGTCACCCACCTGGAGATTAGGTTTTGAGGTCTGCCATTTGTGACGGCTCTGTAGCATGTGGAGGTACTCTGTTTTCCAGCGGTGCCAGAACACATTGGACAGGTGTTGAACTTGTTTCCATTGGCGTCTGTAAATGTCACTGTGATCTAAGGTACGTGGAGAGGTAGCAGCAGTACCAATTTTCTGAGTAAGAAGCGTTGCTGGGGTTAAGATAATTGGAGATTCTGGGTCTGAAGATACTGGGACAAGTGGCCTTGCATTGATTATCGCAGACACTTCAGCAAGAAAGGTTATTAACGTCTCATGGGTAAGCAGTGTCGACTTGTGGTCCATCAACATAGAGTCAAGGATTCTGCGTGTGATCCCAATCATACGTTCCCAGGAACCTCCCATATGGGATGAATGTGGAGGGTTAAACGTCCAAGTGCACCCATTGTTGGATAAGAAGTTGTCTAACTGCAGTTCTTTGCAGGCTCCAACGAAGTTAGTGCCACAGTCAGACCTCAGTTGTTTCTCAGCAGGCAGTGGAGTGTTCCAGTTCATTTTCTCAGTGGTAAGCTGTCTTAGTAGTAGCTTGCCTTGAATGGTGATGGGAGCAATGAAACCAAGAGGATCATAAATGCTGTTCACAACAGATAAAACTCCTCGTTTGGTGAAAGGTTTGTCACAAGAAGACACTTGGAATGTGAATGTGTCTTGTTCAGTGTTCCATAGCAATCCTAGGCTGCGTTGCATAGGAGGAGTATCAGAACTAAGATCAAGATCCTTCAAGTTGATTGCATGATCATCAGAGGGAAATGCCTTCATTACCTCCATATTGTTGGAGATGATCTTGTGAAGTCTGAGGTTAGCTACAGACAGCATTTCCTGTGTTCTAGAGAGGAGATCGATCACTTCTTCACTTGCAGGTAAGGATTTAAGACCATCATCAACATAGAAGTTCCTCTCAACAAACTGACGAGCATCAGAGCCATACTCTTTCTCACCTTCTTGGGCGGTCCTTCTCAGTCCATAGATCGCTACTGCAGGAGATGGGCTATTGCCAAAGACATGTACCTTCATCCGGTAATCTATGACTTCATTGTTGACATCATTGTCCTTATGCCATAGGAACCTGAGATAGTTTCTGTCATCATCCTTAACAATGAAGCAATGAAACATCTGTTGGATGTCGGCCATCACTGCAACTGGTTCCTGTCTGAAACGGATTAAGACTCCTATGAGGCTGTTGTTTAGGTTAGGACCAGTGAGGAGCAGGTTGTTGAGAGAGACGCCTTCATACTGAGCACTAGAATCGAACACGACCCTGATTTGGTCAGGTTTGCGAGGGTGATACACGCCAAATGATGGAAGGTACCAGCATTCTTCTCCTTCCTTTAGTGGAGGTGCAGGTTCTGCATGATCTCTCTCAAATACCTTCTGCATGAAACCTAGAAAGTGTTTCTCCATCTCTGGTTTCCTCTTGAGGGTACGTTTTAAAGAGGAAAATCTAGAAACTGCTTGCTTCAGATTGTTTGGTAGTTTTGATCTCTGGGAGCGGAAAGGTAAGGGTGCTACCCAGCTGTTGGAATCATCTTGAATGAATTCCTTGTCCATAAGTTTGAGAAATTCTTTATCAGCTATAGCCGGTGCCAGCTTGTTGTCATCACTTGTTGTATTGAACACTGTTAATCCAAGGATGTCGTCCCCAGGCAGGAAAGTATTCACGTTGTCTCGGTGATTATGCAGCCACTTACTGTTGCTTATCTTCTCTTTCACTTGGTAGTGATGTGGACAAGGCTGAAAACAAGTGCTGCGACCGTTTGGTAACATATGCGTCTTAAATGAAGAAATATTGGTGGGCCTTTTCATCCTACCTATGCAGACGTTGCCAATGATTACCCATCCTAGATCGAGGCGCTGGGCAAATGGTGCATCATGCGGTCCATTAATTTGCTGGCGTATTTTGTGCAGTCTGAGTGTCTCTACCTAGCAGAACTAGAATGTCTGCATTTTTGTCAAGGGATGGTATTTCACTGGCTATAGCCCTTAGATGAGGGTACTGGAAAGCCGCCTCTGGTGTGGGTATCTCTTCTCTGTTTGATGGTATCTGGTTGCACTCAACAAGTGTGGGCAAAGGTATCTCTAAATTGCCCTTGAGAGAAGCTATTACGAGACCACTGGCCCTTCTTCCAGAAACCTCTGATATGCCACTACAAGTACCCAAGGTATACGGATAAGTATCACCCTTTAAGTTAAACAGATCAAAGAGTTCTGACCTTGCAAGTGAGTGGTTGCTCTGGTCATCCAAGATGGCGTACACCCTCAGAGCCCTTTCTGGCTGGCCCTTGGGGTATATATTGACTAGGCATATCCTTGCACAGGACTTGTCACAAAGGTCTTCTCCGCAGACTTCTGTACATGAGGAAGATACTGTGGTAGTATTTGCTGCTTGATCTGTGTTCTCCCCGCCATGCTTAGTTGGGGAAGGGGAACCTCTAGGCGGTGTGGCACTAGGCTGGGATGGATGAAGAGCTTGTACATGGTTCTCACTGCCACACTCTATACACTTAATAGCAATTTTACAGTCTCTAGCAACATGTTCAGTAGAGGCACAACATTTGAAACATATCCCTAGTTTCTTTAGAAGCTCTTTACGTTCCTGGATTGGTTTCCTCCTGAAGCCAATACACTTCTTGAGGGGATGAGGCTTCTTGTGAATAGGACACAGACGGTTAGGATTTTCTACCTTTTCGTCTTGGTTGCTGTTGCAACTGCTTTCTTCTGGTGCTGATGTAGGTATAGGAAGAATATCAGTCTTTTTCACCGAAACTGGGCCTCTGCGGTTTCTGTAGTTAGAATGTGAGCTGTCATACTTAATAGGAGGTGAACCAGGAACACTGGGATCCCCATAGGAAAAGCTTGGGTCATTCTTGGATTCTGCAATGTTCTTGATAAACTCACAGAAGTAGGAAAATGGAGGAAAGGAGACTTGATTCTCATTTTTGTATCTTGACCCAACTGTGGTCCACCTTTCTTGAATATTATATGGCAACTTGGTGACTATCGGGTTTACCCCACGAGCAGTGTCCAGGTAACTGAGGCCCGGTAGGAGAGTGTCCGCCTTAGCCAGTAGGAGCTCCATGAGTAGGTCACTAAGTTCTTGAAATCTCTGATGATCCTTACCAGATATCTTTGGAAACCCTTGCAACCGTTTGAACAGAGCATTCTCTATTGCTTCAGGACTGCCATAGGTTTTCTCCAGTCTTTCCCAAGCAGCGGTAAGGCCTGCTATGGGGTTGTAAATGTGGACGCATCTGAGTCTTTTAGCACGTTCTGTGGACTGTGGGCCAAGCCACCGGATAAGCAAATCTTGTTCTTCAGCTGCAGTAATGCCAAGGTCACTAATTGCAGTTTTGAAGGCACATTTCCAGCCTCTGTAGTTCTCAGGTTGGTCATCGAACCTTGTGAGTCCAGTCTTAGTAAGCTCACGGCGAACCATGTACCTTGCAAACTCTGACATGTCTGTTCTCTCTGACTTTAAATATTGAGTTGCTGGCTGAGTAGCGGTGATTTACGTTGTTAGTGGGGTTCTGGTTAACAGAGGTAGGTAGCGTAGGGGCTGCGTAGGCATTCAGCCTAGGAGCTAGCTTAAAGTCCATAGGCTTAGCCACATATGGATGTGAGACTGGACGGTTGTTTGCAGTCTGGTAGTATGGTGTCACATTGGTGTTTACCTGAGTATCAGTATATTGCATTTGCTGAGGTGCAATGCTTTGGGAATCCATGAAGGAAGAAGAAACTGGATGCTGGACAGGCAGGGCATTGTACTGACCTTGAATGCGGTGTGCTGCAGAAGATACTGTGCCCTGTTGCTCTGGAGAAATGTTGTCCCTGACAGGAACATTTGTGACAAATAGGGATTCACTGCTTTGGCTTAGTACATAGTCTCTTGTGCGCTTGAGGGAATCCTCTGTTTCCACATCACACAAACTGGTGCTGTCTCTTTCACTTCCACTGATGGCCTGTTCTAAAATGCTTAACCTTGCCATGGCTGCAGCGTGCTCATTCTGTTTCTCTAGAGCTTCTAGTTCTGCCCTTTTTTTGAGCTGCATTAGCTTCCATTGCTGCTGCATTAGCTTCCATTGCTGCTGCATTAGCTTCCATTGCTGCTTTCTGTTGTGCAAAGGCTGCCTGTATCTTAGTAGCTTCCGCCTCTGCACGTGCTTTTATAAGTTGCTCACTGAGTGTGGAAGATTTTGAGGAACGTGACTTAGATGTACGCTTTGAACGCTTGGTAGACTCAGAAACGTGGGATGCCATTTCCTGCAGTTGCGCAATTCTTGCCTCTGTCCTTAACTTAGTTTCATGTACTAAGCTGTCTCGTTCTGAATTGAGATTCTGGAAGCTTTGCAATTCAACTAAGGAATCGTCTGTATGAAGTTTCCTCAATATGCTTTCATACTCCTCAGCTTTCATTTTATAATGTCCATGCATAGAACAAAGCTGTCGCAGAGCTCCCTCTAGTGGTGATACATGGTATGCAGGCAAGCACATGGCAGATATCTTAGTCTGTATTTTCTGCCACCATTTTGAGAGTTCACAGGAAAGTTCATGCTTTAAACCTTCTAGATTGTCTCTAACCTGTTTAATTGAGCGTCTAGCCTTCTCACTGGGCTGCAGACTGAGGTCCATGCTACCTTGTGCTTCAGGGTGCCCTTCAGCCATGATGCAACACAAACAGGATAAATATAACTTTGCTGGAGTAAGATGGCTGCTTGCTAGAATCTTCTTATGCTGAGGGAGTCTGAGCTGCGAATGCAACTTACACAATGCTGATTCCTTCTGGCTTCAGGTAACTTGCTGTGACTGACTGTATGTCAGAAGTTGGTGAACTGTCTTACAGCCGTATCTGGCAGTCTTTATGCATCATTTTTCACTGTTCTGACTCAATAGCTTGGCTGCAAGTGTGAGGTTGTGAGAGTGTCCTGTAGTCTCTATGCTAACCAGCAATTTACACCAAGATATCTATCAGATAGTGTTCAACTCAACTGAGGAGGCGTAGATAAGATTCCAGATGCTTTAATCCAAGTAAATCTTGTAGAACCTCATACAGCAGTAGGTGAAAAATGATGAAATACCAGGAGCTGAACAGACATGTTGCTTACAAAGAAGTGAAACTAAACTGAGGAACAGAGAGGAGGAGCTACAGCATCACAGCTAAGGATACAGAGAGAGAAAAGGGACAAACTACAAAGACAAACAGTATCACAGATACATGTCAGTGAATTAAACCAAGTCCTGGGACATGACAGACGTGAAAGGTCCTCTTTAAGCCACGTCATTTGGGTCAAAGGGCATTGTTGATGATAAAATAGATCAGTGTGTATATATTAGCTATAACAAAGCTTTTTAGCGTGTTAAAATAGTCCTCTTTTCACTTGGTTACCTTGTCTTTTTGTCTTTTCATAAATGCTCTGCAGGATTCCACAAGCGAGGAAGACTTGAAAGAGCATGTCCTGAAGCATGCTTTGCCTTTGGTTGGTCATAGAACAAAAGCAAATGAAGCAAAAAGATACAATAAGCGTCCACTTGTGGTTGTTTATTACACTGTAGATTTCAGTTTTGACCATCGTACTGGTATGTCAATGGTTTACATTGCTTAACTTGTTTAAACTGTGCAAAGTGAAACTGAATTTAAGACAAAAATGGAGTCCTTTTACATTCCACTAATTTGACATATATCAATTTATAGTTTATAAAATTTGCAACTCAATGATTTGGGAATATAGCTGAAAATATTAAAGTTGTGGTTCCTGACTTTTAAGATTAACACATTTCAAATCGTAGTGGCATTCAGCGTCCCTAAATCTGAATAGGTAAGAATTTATATGTATTGTATGTTCTATAGTGTGTGTGCGTCCCACATCACACCATAGAAGGAAAACATAGAAAATGTTTAAGCCTCTGTCCTTCTGTTAGATGATGCATTAAGTGATGGCATGATCTGTTAGCCGAAGCAGAGAGAACAGTCAATAAGAAAGGTCCTATACATTTTCATGAATAGAGATCAATTGTAATAACTTGTTTTGGTTTTTTTTGGTTTTTTTTTATACTAACTTTCTGATCTTTTTAAAAAGTGTAAGGTTAATAAACCTTGCAATAGAGCCTTTCTGAATTGGCAGTATGATGGATAAAAATGGGAAATCTGACAATTTTCTTGTGTGTGTGTGTGTGTGTGTGTGTGTGTGTGTGTGTGTGTGTGTGTGTGTTGTTTGTTTTTTTTGTTGTTTTTTTTTTAAAATAATTTGAAGATCTTCATCTTCTGTTTTTAATAATTGTAGCTACACAGTATTTTCGAAGCAAAGTCTTGGATGTCGCCAAAGATTTTCCAGAATACACCTTTAGCATTGCTAATGAAGATGATTATGCATCTGAACTAAATGACCTCGGATTAGGTGACAGTGGAGAGGAAGTAAATGTTGCAATTTTGGATTCCAGTGGTAAAAAATATGCTAAAGAGCCTCAAGAATTTGATTCAGATTCACTGAGAGAGTTTGTCATGGAATTTAAGAAAGGTAAACTGTTCGTAGGATTTTTTTTTTTTTTTTTTTTTAAGTAAAAGGTTACATATAATGTATCATAGTAAAATCAGTGACAGAACTATCGCAATAGCATCTGTAGTGGCTGTCCTTTCCCCTTTGGCCCGCCAAGGGGACCCAATCAATTTTATTTTTCTCTAATCACAGATCAGATGATATAATGTAATGGATTAACCCTCTCAGGACCAAGCGTCATTGATGCCCCAATGCTCTAGCCAAATTTAGCGCTTTGGTATGCATTGCTTTAAACACAAATATCTTTTTAATGTCTTTGCATATCTCAGCTATTTTTACCATGTGTTTTTTCAGGACCCCATGTACTCATTTTTTTTTTTTTTTTTCCCCAGCTTCCCAGTACATTGTATGAAATATTATATGGTACCATTACACAGCACAAAATAAGCCCTGTTATAGTTCGGTGAATGGAAAAATAAAGTTATGGGTTTGGAAGGTGGGGAGTAAAAAAAAAAAAACTAACCCTTATCCGCCGTAGCCATTTTTAATGTCTTACCAGGTTAATTAACCCCTTCCTGACATCCGCCGTAATAGTATGCTAGTACGGTGAATGCTGTAGCAGGGAAAAAAAGATCAAAAGTGCCGAACTGCCGTTTTTTCACTATTTTTTACCTCTGACACTCTGACAACAAATTTAATAAAAAGTGATCAAAGCAATAGCATTCCCCAAAATGGTATAACTAAAAAGTACACATGGCCCTGCAAAAAGTCTCCCTATGCATTCCCTTACATGGAAGTATAAAAAAAAGTTATGGGTGTCAGAATATGACAACTTTAAAGAGAGAAGAATTTTTTTGCAACATTTTAGATCTTTATTAAGGGATTAAAATTTAGATAAAAGTATATAAATTTGGTATCCCCAGAATCATACCGAAACATTTTATCTGTAAAATTGAAGCCCGTAAGAAAATCGCACAAATGCACTTTCTCCAATTCCACCCAATTCTGAATTTTCTTCCAGGTTCCCAGTACATTGTGCAGAATAATAAATGGTACCATTATGAAGTACAATTTGTCCCGCAAACTTTAAACCCTAATATGGTTCTGTGAATGGAAAAATATAAAGGTTATGGGGTTTGGGAGGCATGGAGTTAAAAACGAATATCGAAAAATGTTACAGGTGGTAAGGGACTAAATAAACCCCTTTTTGTTATCTTCAAAAAAGAAAAGTAGCTCGTATTGTATTGTATTGTATTGTATTGTATTGTATTGTATTGTATTTGAATAGCTTGGACTCTTGTGTGCACTTCAATACCAGTTATGCTTTTCTTTGTTTTACTTACCAAAGAGAAGGGTGGGGTTTGAACATTTTAATCAAATATTGGGTAGGTACTAAAAGTGATCAAAGTTGTATGTAGCCCATAATGGTACCAATAAAAAAAAAAAAAAAAAAAGTTAATATAGAAGTTTATCAGCAGTTTTCAATTTTATCCTTCTCCCCAGTAGAATAAAAAATGACCATATGTAAATCTGACACTTAAATCATTATATAAGAAAATTTTAAAGGGAGTCTACCCCCCACCCCCAAGCATATTCAACTTCTGCCACCTCCTTACACAGCACATTACAGTAATAAACCTACCTTTATGTGGTTCACTTTTATAGGTATGAAGTGTTAGGCAAATGAAGCATCAGCAGTGCTCCCACAGCCCGTTCCTGCACCATCTAGCGCACTTGTATAACACTTCAAAGATGTTTTCCTTCAAACTTACAAAAGTGATACATTTTTATCAATGTAATGTTCTCTGTAACACCGGGTAATTAGTTATGCTTAGTGCATGCAGTTTAATTTTAAATTTTTTTTTTTTTTTTTCTTTTTTTCGCAACACAGGAAAACTCACTCCAGTTCTGAAATCCCAACCTGTTCCCAAGAACAATAAAGGGCCTGTTAAATTAGTGGTTGGAAAAACGTTTGAAGAGATTGTAATGGATAAAAACTCTCATGTTCTCATAGAGTTGTATGCACCATGGTGTGGACATTGCAAATCGCTTGAACCTATTTACAATGATTTGGGTAAAAAATACAGATCAGTACCAAATGTTGTTATAGCCAAGATGGATGCTACTGCCAATGATATACCCATTGACCAATACAAAGTAGAAGGATTTCCAACAATATATTTTGCACCGAAGAACAGGAAACATAACCCTATTAAATTTGAAGGTCTTGACAGAGATTTAGAAGGTTTGTCCAAATTTATTGAAGAACACAGGGCTAAGTCGAAAACGAAAGAGGAACTTTGAAATATTATTTCTGCAAAAAAATAGTTTTTTTTTTTTTTTAATTTAGATGTTCCAGTGTTACACAGTTGCTGAATACATGACATAAATAACTGAGATTCTTGCCAATACAGATTAATATTGATTTGTAAACATATCTGTGTATTTTTTGATACAATTTGCAGTTTTCTTTATAAATTGTATGAACCTTATTTTCCTTTTTCAAATGGTTTCCTTCCCTTTTTTTATATGAATTCTGAGTAACTTATTTTTTAATAACAAATGAAATCGTGAATTATGGATCAACTGCAGTCATTAGTAACATAGTTGAAATACTGAATTGATAAATTTATGCATTCATTTTTTTTTTTTTTTTTCTTTATATAAATATCTTTGAGCTACTGTATTCTAAAGAGGGTGAAACTCGATCACTTTTTCTAATGAAGTATTGTAAAAGTGAGTGCCCTAACATTAACCCTATACCTGCCAAGGACATATGTCATATGTACTGCCAGGGAGGCATTCCAGTAGCCAAGGACGTCTATATACAAAAAAAAATAAATAAATTCTGTTCAGAATGGAAATCTGCAGGTTGTACAGTCATGGCCAAAAGTTTTGAGTGACACAAATATTATATTTTCACATCATCTGCTGACCTCTGGTTTTTATATGTGTTTGTCAGATGTTTTTATCACATACAGAAATATAATTGCATTCATATTATGAGTAACAGAAGCTTATATTGACAGTTAGAATGAGTTAATGCAGCAAGTCAATATTTGCAGTGTTGACCCTTCTTCTTCAGGACCTCTGCAATTCTCCCTGGCATGCTCTCAATCAACTTCTAGACCAAATCCTGACTGATAGCAGTCCATTCTTGCAGAATCAATGCTTTAATTTTGTCTGAATTTGTTGGTTTTTGTTTGTCCACCCGTCTCTTGATGATTGACCACAAGTTCTCAATGGGATTAAGATCTGGAGAGTTTCCAGGCCATGGACCCAAAATCTCTATGTTTTGTTCCCTGAGCCATTTAGTTATCACCTTTGCTTTATGGCAAGGTACTCCATCATGCTGGAAAAGGCATTGTTGAGCGCCAAACTGCTCTTGGACGGTTGGGAGAAGTTGCTCTTGGAGGACATTCTGGTACCATTCTTTATTCATGGCTGTGTTTTTAGGCAAGACTGAGAGAGAGCCGATTCCCTTGGCTGAGAAGCAACCCCACACATGAATGGTTTCAGGATGCTTTACAGTTGGCATGAGACAAGACTGGTGGTAGCGCTCACCTCTTCTTCTCCGAATAAGCTGTTTTCCAGATGTTCCAAACAATCGAAAAGGGGATTCATCAGAGAAAATGACTTTACCCCAGTCCTCAGCAGTCCACTCCCTGTACCTTTTGCAGAATATCAGTCTGTCCCTGATGTTTTTTCTGGAGAGAAGTGGCTTCTTTGCTGCCCTCCTTGAGACCAGGCCTTGCTCCAAGAGTCTCCGCCTCACAGTGCGTGCAGATGCACTCACACCTGCCTGCTGCCATTCCTCAGCAAGCTCTGCACTGCTGGTAGCCCGATCCCGCAGCTGAAACACTTTTAAGAGACGGTCCTGCCGCTTGCTGGTCTTTCTTGGGCGCCCTGGAGCCTTTTTGGCACCAATGGAACCTCTCTCCTTGAAGTTCTTGATGATGCGATAGATTGTTGACTGAGGTGCAATCTTTCTAGCTGCAATACTCTTCCCAGTTAGGCCATTTTTGTGCAGTGCAATGATGACTGCACGTGTTTCTTTAGAGATAACCATGGTTAACAGAAGAGAAACAATGATGGCAAGCGCCAGCCTCCTTTTAAAGTGTCCAGTGGTGTCATTCTTACTTAATCATGACAGATTGATCTCCAGCCCTGTCCTCATCAACACCCACACCTGTGTTAATGGAGCAATCACTGAAACGATGTTAGGTGGTCCTTTTAAGGCAGGGCTGCAATGATGTTGAAATGTGTTTTGGGGGATAAAGTTCATTTTCTAGGCAAATATTGACTTTGCAAGTAATTGCTGTTAAGCTGATCACTCTTTATAACATTCTGGAGTATATGCAAATTGCCATTAGAAAAACTGAAGCAGTAGACTTTGGAAAAATTAATATTTGTATCATTCTCAAAACTTTTGGCCATGACTGTAAACCTCAGTTTCCTACAGCATATTTAACAATTGCTCTCTGGATTTGTAGTGGCTATCATGATGATCTTGGTATCGTTTTAAAGAGAAGAGTCTCATCTCAAACAAAATTTTCTTGATAGCCTTGTGGATCCTGAGAAATTGGGTGCTAAAATGGTCCCCCCCCCCCTCCAGGGTCAGCTAGAATATCAGTTTAGAGGGATATTCTTATGTAATACCCCTCTGAATATAATCGGGACATTTAGCAATGTGACCCAGATATTCATCATCCAAAGTACTACACCAAACACTTACAACACATACACAAAATCATCAATAAAGTTTACATTTGACATGGTCCCTATCCTGTCCATACCTGATCTTTATAGAGTAAAATATTCCGACCGCCTCTCTAGTGATATCAGTTACATGCTGCAATAATGGCATACACTATTATGGATAATCACTAGAGATGAATATATAAAACATATGACTGGAACTTTTCTGCCTATCAGAAAAGACATTTTTATCTATTAACTGTCATAAAAAAAACAAAACAAAAAAAAAACCTCATTTTTCTGATGGACGTAATAGCGTGTTTGGGTTACTATGGGTGAAAAAAAAACAAAAACTAAACAGATAAACAGACACTTCTAGCAGATCATTAGATGTACAATTATGGCTCTCTAACTGCAATAATGAATGACAGGAACTTCAGAGGTAGCATCCATAATATGTGAGCAATAAAGTGCCAATACTATGCAAGTCTGAAACCTGTCCTAGTTATGACAGAGATAATAATTATTCATTAGGGTTACATTTTGTATAGAGGGATGGAAAATTATATTCTAATGTAAACCCCTATTTTCTCAAATGCCCTCCATAACAGCACCACAGGAAGTTTTAGCTCCACCCCCTATTTGGGGACAGGAAAAGCACAAAAGAGTTTAAATAGCCCTATCCTTCCTCCCTCCTCAGTGTTTTTCCCTGTCTCTATTACTAGGCAGATGAGAAGTATTGTGTGTACTTACCTGGCAGAGTTGGAGCCAGTGCGGCTGTTCCCTGCAGTTCTGTACCGTCTTTCTGCGCCATCCTGGTAAAGTGGAGATGAGTCGTGCAGGCCTCGGTCCTTCCTTAGAGACTCCCTGGTCTGTAGTGTCCCCTGCCTGCTTGCCGAAGCCTGCGTTCCACACTGGGATGCACTCAGACATCACTTCAGGTTTCGGGAAAAGGCACCAAAAACAGGGAAATTTTAGAGTTTGGCATCCTGAAGGAGCAGGTGGACTAGAGACATTCCTATTGGTGGAATGGAGTATGCAGGCCAACTGTGGTTGTTTTAAAAAGCCTCCCAGACCAAAAGGCATTCTTCTTAAGGTAGGACCATCCAGTGGTTTAACTAAAGTCTTGTGGGCCCCCTCCCTAGAGCGAATTCTTGATAGTAGTGGTTACGGGTGCTGCAGCGATCTCAGATACTTGAAAGGGATACAGCTTTAGTACCTACAACTGCACTTATAAAGAATATGGTGAGTGAACAGTGCAGCGCCTGGCATGTAAACAATACTGGGACAGCATTACGTGCTCCGCAGTGGCCCCCACACAGTATATGTTCCTAAGAGCCCCCCTCCTAGAGCTGGTGCTTTTATTATACTTTGGGGTCTTTTCAGAGTATAATAAGCAGAGGCTCAGGACAAGTGATTAAAAATAACAAACACATATACTTTTCTCACCTCTCTGGAGCATCCTTGCTCCATCCTTCTGCCTCGCGCTCCAGCCGTCACGGGGGGCGCAATGATGTCATTACGCCGGCGTGCCACATGTGACCGCTGGTGTGACTTCAGTTACCGGCAGGAAAGCCCCGTAGTGGATGCTCAGCCCAGGACAGGTGACTGCCTTTTTTTTTTTTTTTTTTTTTTCCTTTCCTTTATACACCTTCCCTGGGCTGGCAGCTACTGGCTGGGCCCCTTTCCATTAACAATATGTATAGCGGTCGGGGAAAAGGCTTTCCCCAACCACTACCATGGTAGTTCGGGGCTCTGGCCATTTCTAGCTGGCCGTGGGCCTGGTCGCACTCCCTGCGACCACAATCGTTACAGGACTGGGACCATCTGTGTCTGTTTGACACAATGTTTGGAGATGAGTCCTGTAGAGTGGCATATAAGTCTGGCATACACCCAGCCTCAGTGAGTAATCTGGTAATGGGGGGTGGTCCTCAATTCTCTTTTATTGCCATGTATTTATTTAGGGAAAAGAAGCTATAGATGTATCTTCCAAATCTAAGAAATTGGCTGTGCGGGGAAAAAAAAAGCTTTCTTCCCCTTCCAAAGATCCTTTGTCAGTCCTGAATATAGAAAACCTCAAAAATTTAAACCTGTTAATGAGCTAATATTGCCAAACTGCTGTATCTCATATAATTAATGTTCCCAAACAGCGGCTAAAACCGCATGATATTCAAGTCTGAACAAGCACCAATTCTCATTCTTAACCCCTTAACGACCCAGGACGTAATAGTACGTCCCGAGTCGCATGACGATGTATGGAGAGTGCTCAGGAGCTGAGCGCTCTCCATACACCGCGGGTGCCGGCTGTATAATACAGCCAGGACCCGCAGCTAACAGCAGCAATCGGTGCCTGCACCGATCGCGGCTGTTAACCGTTTAGATGCCGCGGTCAAACGCGACCGCGGCGTCTAAATTGCGGAGCCGACAAGGGCGCCGCCATTTTTACTTCATCGCCGCCCTCCGGAACGTCATCGGAGGGCGGCGCTTGGTTGCCATGACAGCCGGGAGCCTATTGAAGGCTCCCAGGCCTGTCATTTCAGTATAGCTATTACACGATGCCAGAGGCATCGTCTAATAGCAGTGAAGGCATTTTGCTATTCACTGCGATACAGTAGTATCGCAGTGAATAGTATGAGCGATCAGACTCCCTAGGTTTCAAGGTCCCTAGGGAGTCTGATCATACAAGTATAAAAAAAAAAGTTTTTAAAAGTATGTAAAAATTAAAAAAAAACACAAGTTCAAATCACCCCCCTTTCCCTAGAACAGATATAAAAGTAAATAAACAAAAGTAAACATAAACACATTTAGGTATCCCCGCGCTCCAAAATGCCCGAACTATTAAAATATTTATCCCATACAGTGAACGGCGTAGCGGGGGAAAAAAAATCAAAATGGCCAAATAGCGGTTTTTTTCAACACTTTGTCTCCTATAAAAAATTTAATAAAAAGTGATCAAACCATCAGATCTTTCCCCAAGTGGTATCAATAAAAACGTCATGTTGTGCCGCATAAAAAGACGCCTTACCCAGCTCCATACATGTAAATATGAAAAAGTTACAGGTGACACAATATGGCGATGCAAAATTTTTTTTTCTATTTAGCAAAGTTTTTAATTTTTTAAAAGGTATCAAAACATTACAAATACTATATAAATTTGGTATCGCCGTGTTCGTACTGACCCACAGAATACAGGTAACATGTCATTTTTACCACACAGTGAATGGTGTAAAAATTAAACCCATATGAATTTGGCGCAAATGCAGTTTTTCTCCAATTGCACCTCATTCTGAATTTTTTTCCAGCTTCCCAGTACATTGCACAGAATATTGAATAGTGACATTACAAAGTACAATTTGTTTCACAAACAATAAGCCATCATGTGACTCTGTGAACTGAAAAATGAAAAAGTTATGGCTCTTGGAATGTGGGGAGGGAAAAACGAAAATGCAAAAACAAAAAATGCCCCGGTCATTAAGGGGTTAAACTAGATTGTCAGGAATTGCTACTAAATAATAACTGACTACAGGGAACCACAGCAAGTAAACATAACCCCAACTGGCTCTGAATGCTCTATAGATTTAACTATATCGTATACAGAAATAAAGCTCCCAATTCCTACTTACTAGTGTACTTTTGTCTATGAGTGTTTCTAGTTTCTCCCCATAGGTAGAGAAAGGTTAACACTACTAAACATTGCACATATTGTAGGAGAAGAAATAAACCAGTGTGGAGCTCCGTTCCCAAACAGCGGCTAAAACTTCATGATATTTAAGTCTGAACAAGCACCAATTCTCATTCTTAAACTAAATTGTCAAGGATTGCTACTATATAATAGCTGACTACATGGAACCACAGCTAGTGAACATAACAGCCCCACCCGGCTCTGATAATGCTGTATAGATTTAACTATATAGTATACAGATATAAAGCTCCCAATTCCTACTTACTGGTGTCACTTTTGTCTATAAGTGTTTCTAGTCTCTCCCCATAGGTATTAGGAGAAAGATTAACGCTACTAAACATTGCACATATTGTAGGAAAAGAAATAAACCAGTGTGGAGCTACTATTAACTCATAATTCTCTGCACAGCTCACTGCCTATTAACTCAATTCTCTGCACAGCGTTCCCAGACAGCGGCTAAAACCGCATGATATTCAAGTCTGAACAAGTACCAATTCTCATTCTTAAACTAAATTGTAAAGAATTGCTACTATATAATAGCTGACTACAGGGAACCACAGCTAGTAAACATAACTCCACCTGGGTCTGATAATGCTGTATAGATTTAACTATGTAGTATACAGATATAAAGCTCCCAATTCCTACTTGCTGGTGTCACTTTTGTCTATGAGTGTTTCTAATCTCTCCCCATAAATATTTAGAGAAAGGTTAACACTACTGAACATTGCACATATTGTAGGAAAAGAAATAAACCAGTTTGGAGCTACTAATAACTCTCTGCACAGCTCACTGCCTATTAACTCATAACTCTCTGCACAGCTCACTGCCTATTAATTCATAACTCTCTGCACAGCTCACTGCCTGTCAATATTGTTATAATTACTTCCTACGCGTTTCACTGTACAAAACAGCTCATCAGGGGATGCATGGAACCTAATCTACAGTATGAGAGGGCTCATAAGTGCGGGTTGTGCGTGGCTACCGTCTAGTGACGCCACATACACCCGGGTACTGATATTAGTATGACCGCATACAGAGAAAGGAGGGATTAGGGAATGAATCATGTATATCAGGTGGTTAATCTATCTGATTATTCTCTTACACGTAGTGAGATCACACTGTTAAGCCGGGGTCTTTCATTTGTCCCTAAATTACAACAACAAAGACAAGCGCAGGAACTCAATATCACCGCAGATGACATTCATTTACATAGGAACAAACGAGACATATAGGTGAGGGTCCTTTTTCTGACTTGAAGTTGACCTCTACCAAAATGGCACCTATAAGTGATGGTTCAGTATTGGATGTTTTCTTGACAGTGGTTACGGATAAACTACGATCTCTATACCATAAGTTTAATGATAACTTGTCAGATGAAGAAAGAATGGCACTCATTAAATTAAGTAAAAATGAACGGATTGTTATAAAACCCTCTGAAAAGGGTGGCAATGTGGTAGTTATGAATAGGGACCATTAAATTGATATTTGTAAAAACATTCTGAATGACACCTCTGGATATAGATTACTTAGTAATAATCCTACGGTAGAATTCTCTAAGAAATTAAGAGATATTTTAGAACCAGCTAAATCTGAACATCTGATTACTGAGGATGAGTACCTATTCCTCCTCCCACAATATCCTCAGATTGCGACGTTTTATTGCGTTCCTAAATTACATAAAGGTACTGACCCATTAAAAGCCCGTCCAATCGTCTCAGCTATAGGTAGCCTAACGCAAAATGCCAGCTTGTATTGTGACCAGATTTTGAGGCCATTCGTGGCTTCCTTACCATCTTACGTCAGAGACACCACGGACGTTTTGCTCAAGCTGGAGGGAATAGTATGTGAACCTGGCACGTATCTAGCTAGTCTAGATGTCGAGGCTCTCTACAGTTCCATCCCACATAACAAGGGTTGTGAGGCTGTGGAGAATTTCCTGGACACTAGGGGTATTCAATATGCTGGACACAATAAGTTCACTATTTCCTTACTCAGATTTGTTTTAGAGCATAATTATTTTACATTTGATCAGAAATTCTTCCACCAGCTCAGGGGAGTTGCTATGGGGAGCCCTTGTGCACCAACCTTTAATCTGGTTGCGATACATTGATGATATATTGATCTTATGGCAGGATACACCAGAACGTTTTGAATTATTGGTGGCGGAGCTGAATCAAAATGACCTGGGACTATTTTTTACATATGAAATACATGAGACTTCTATTTCATTCTTGGACCTTAAAATCACTAAACAGCCCGATGGTACATTACAGACATCAATATTTAGAAAAAAGACAGCCACCAATAATCTGCTGAGATGGTCAAGTTGGCATCCTAGACCACTCTGTAGGGGCATACCACGAGGACAGTACCTTAGAGTGAGACGCAATTGTTCTGAAGCGGCAGAGTTTAAAAGAGCAGCAGATGACCTTAGGGAACGTTTTAGATCACGTGGATATCCGGATTCTGTTCTTAGGGATGCTTACCATGCCGCAAGGATAAAGAATAGACAGACCTTATTAGTACCGAGGACCCGCGAATTGTCACCAATAACACGAATTATTGGAACGTATGATAATGCATATCATGAAGTTAGATGGGTACTGCAGGCATATTGGGGCATCCTTCAAATGGATCCTGATATTGGTGACCAGGTGGGCGATTTCCCACAAATTACATATAGAAGAGGTCAAAATTTACGGGATCATTTGGTACATAGTCATCTGTTACCTTTAACACCTAATCCAACTTGGCTTAGTGCCAGGCCCCTGCTGGGGACGTATAGATGTGGTAACTGTCGGGCGTGTGATCTCATAGATACTTCTAAATCTTATACGAATATACATTCTGGTCACCAATATCCTATAAGGGCTAAAGCAAACTGCCGCACAAAAGGAGTCATATATCTGTTGACATGCACATGCGGTGTACAATATATTGGGAAAACGTAACGGGAATTCCGTAGATGTATGTTAGAACATGTGGCAGACATTAATAGAAAAGAGGATACAACAGTAGCGGTCCATGTTAATAATCAGCATGATGGTAATCCCACTGTAATTAAATTTCAAGTGCTTGAAGTGGTGATACCGTCAGTTAGAGGAGGAAATTTTGACAGGAAATTATTACAAAGGGAAACCAGATGGATTTTCAGATTACGAACTATGAAACCATTTGGTTTAAATGATCAAATATCTTTCCACTCATTCTTGTGAATGCGTTACCCCAGTGATAGATGGGGCATATATTGTCACTCTTATTAGTGAGGGCGTTATCTTCATCTTAAGATACCTGTTGACATCTTTTGCCCCATATATAATCATTGTTCATAGCATGGAGATAGCCTTATCTATCTTATAATGCTATTATGGGGACACTTGCTGGTCATGTTGTTACTCATACACATGATGTCACATCTGTAAAATTAGACAAGAGGTCCTATGAAGATGATAGTAACTTGGACCGTGGAAATAATTGTAGGTCTTTATTGTAATAGCGGTTGTTACATATGATACTTTCCTATCACTCCAAATAATCATTATATCCACATATAATCTGTGGGGACATCGGACATATATGTCTGATTATGTTTGCCTTAGCTATGTCTGAGGTTATGTAGAGCTGATCATGGACGGATGTAGACAATCTATTAATGATCAGGCCATTCTAATAAATTATCACACGTATGTACAACTTCTTTTTAGGTTGGGATAGCGTCTGTCATTATTGCTTTCACTTTAGATACTCACCTGTTTATGTATTGTCCCAGTTTATGCTGCTATAAGCTCTTCTCTCAGCTGGTTAAAATTGGCCTTCCTGAAGTTTAGTGTTTTTGTTCCCCCTCTACTGAACATCTTTATAATGTGTAGAAGAAAATTTTTTGTTATGGTCACTATTACTTAGATGTGCCCCAACCTCCACTTGTGTCAATGTGTCAAGTTAATTTGTTCAAATTAGGGCTATAAGTGCCTCGCCTCTTGTTGGGTCCTGCGCTAATTGTGATAGGTAATTGTCTTTTATTACTGACAAAAACCTGTTCCCTTTGGACCTGCAGGTTTCTGCCTCCCAGTTGATATGTGGGTAGTTGAAATCCCCCATAATAATGAGTTTATTATGCTTTGCAGCTTCATCTATTTGTTTTATTAGTATATTTGGAGATTTATAACATAAAGGACTCAAATTCATTTTCCTCCCAGATGTCCTCACGCAGGACTGGCTTAAGGCAGGATTTTACGTATAAGCAAACCCCTCCCCCTTTCCTATTTGTACGCTCCTTTCTAAACAAACTACCCTGTATATTTACAGCCCAGTCACAGCTAGAGTCCAGCCTTGTCTCAATTATCCCCACTGTGTCATATTTTTCTTCCAACATTATCACTTCTAGTTCCTCCATCTTGTTACTGAGACTTCTGGCGTTTAGTATACATATATTTCATGGATTTATCTTTATTCCCTACTCTTCCACTGCCTGACTGTTCTAACCCCTGCCACCGCTCCACCATCAGTTCAATTATTTAGCCCTCTTTCCATATCTACACTATCTTGTCCTCTACATCTGTTACCCCCCCCCGTCCCTAGTTTAAACACTCCGCCAACTGTCTAGTCATCTTCTCCCCCAGCACAGCTGCACTATCCCCATTTGAGGTGCAGCCCATCCCTACTATAGAAACTGTAGGCCACAGCAAAGTAGGGCCAGTTCTCCAGGAACCCAAACCCCTCCTTCCTACACCAGCTCTTGAGCCACTTGTTTACCTCCCTAATCTCCCGCCACCTTTCCTGTGTGGCTCGCGGTACAGGTAGTATTTCTGAAAATACTATCTTGGAGGTCCTTGCCTTCAGCTTGCATCCTAGATCCCTGAAATCATTTTTAAGGACCTTCCACCTACCGCTAGTCTTGTCATTTGTGCCAACATGCACCATGACATTTGGCTCTACACCAGCCCCACCCAATAATCTATAAACCCGCTCTGCGATATGTCAAACTCGAGCACCAGGAAGGCAACACACTGTACGACGATCCTGGTCTTTGTGACAGATTGCCCTGTCTGTTCCCCTAATAATTGAATTCCCCACTAACACCACCTGTCTAGGCTTCTCTGCACTCCTATCCGCCTTCTTACTGGAGCAGACATTTCCCTGACTGTCAGAGGAAGTGTCTTGCTGCAGCAGTGTTACCCTTGTACTAACATCCCCCTCATCTGCCAATTTAGCAAACTTGTTGGGGTGTACCTCCCTGGCACTCTTCCCTCTACTTTCTGTCACCCAGCTAGCTGCCTCATGTTCATACACCTCCATGCTACCATCCCCCTCTGCACTTACCCCAGTGCGTTCCTTCTCTGTGAGCAACAAACTCCTTTCCAAGTTATCAGTGGATCTCAGTCCTGCAATTTGCTCATTTAGATCCATAATCTGGGCTTCCAAAAGGACTACATTCTTACATCTTGGACAGTAGTATGCCCCCTCAAGCAGAGAATACATGCTGCAAGATGTACACTGGACCGAATTGGTAAGCATGGAGCACATCTTACCTGATGGGGATTATTACAGCAAAACAATAAGCACAGTTCAAAATAAAAAGGTTTTTTTTTGTGTGTGTGTTTAAAGTCCCTGAATCTTAAATTACACTTAGACCAAAACCACACTTAGAATCAAAACACACTCGTAAGCTCACACACTCGCTTTATAACTTAGCTTTCAAAGCTGCTCCAAGTTGCAAAGAAAGCTGCAATTGATTCCTATGGTTCATGATTATATAGTGCAAATGTGCAAAAAAAAAACAAAGTGCACCGTCCTAGCTGACTCAGTGAAATATAGCGACAATAGAAAGTATCAATACCTTATTCAGCTTCAGTTAAGTATAGACATAGCAGCTCAATAAGGTGCTTGTATCCAGCCCACACTATGTAAGGGGTACATTCTCCAGAGCCATCACATGAAAGTAAATAACATCACAATATGCCAAAAACACAAATATACCGATGTAGGGGCCATGACCACAGCCCCAACGTATGTTTCACCCGTGCTTCATAAGGGGGCTGTGAGTGGAGATCAGGGAGATACCCATATATAGGGAGCATAAAACATGTTATCTGTTTGAGCTTAATAAGCAGCCATCCGGATGACTAATGCCCAGCACCAACTTCTGCAAAATACCACAATAGTGTGTGACGTCATTTAAATTCCACATATGCGCACAAATGCGAGAATTATAGATTACGAAATGTGTGCACAAATTGTATCCAATAAAAAGAGGGCAAATTGACTTGGATAGTAATCATCAATGGGTGTGAGAAAAAAAAATAAACTGCAGTGGGCAGTAACACGAAACGTAAGTGGTATATACACCAAGGAGCGACACAAAGAATATAAATGACAATGCCATTGATCAAGCTATATAAGAATAATCAAAATAAAAAATTAAATGTGCATAATCATAAAAAGACATCAAAATGAACTATAAAAAAAAGAAAATGAGCATAGAAAAATATGTAACAAAAACATTATAAAAGACATGAATGAAGAAAATATATATAAGAAGTGTAATGCATGCGAATGAAGACATTAACAGCAGTGTATAAAATGAAATTAACGTAGAATACAGATGTCATTTTGGCTGCAGAGTGAACGCTGTAAAAATGAAGTCCATAACAAAGTTGCACAAATGCACATTTTCTCCATTTCTACCCCATTCTGAATTTTCTTCCAGCTTCCCAGTACATTGTACAGAATAATAAATGTACCATTATGAAGAACAATTTGTCCTCCAAACATTAAGTCCTCATATGGCTCTGTGAGCAGAAAAAAAAAAGTTATGGGGCTTGGAAGCCGGGAGTCAAAAATGAAAAATGTCACCGGTGGGAAGTGGTTAATCTTATCCTCGCAGAAAAAAAACAGATGTGGAAAAGCTTTGAATTCAGAAATGTATGCGTTTTAGAAAAACACGGCATGTTTATTTTAGCAGCAGAATCGCAAGTTGATCCTCCTACTGCCCAGGGTGGCAAGATGAATGCAGAATGGGCGTGTTTAGTCATGATGGAGCACAGGGGGGAGTATTCTTCTATTACTACTGCAAGAGCCTAATTTGAATAAAAAATAAAAGTGCTTTTTCTACGCCTCCCTGGGGCTCTGAAACATAAGAAAAGTATTGTTTTTATTTTGCTAACAGCAGTTACAGCACTATGGGAACAGTTTAAAGTAGCTGGGGGCAGTGATAGACTTCCTTTAAAACCTTAACGATGAAGGATGTACTATTACGTCCCTGGCGCCAGGTACTTGGTGCAAGTGGGATTAATAGTACGCCCTGTGATGGCCGCCCGCTCAGCATCAGGAGCGGGTGCTAACTATAACTGATAGCTAACATCCTTCTCTGCAACCCCCAGTCAGAGCTGAGCTCCAATGGGGGGTTTTAACCCCATGGATGCCGCGGTCAAACATGATCGTGGCATCCAAGGGGTTCTGCCATGTTGCCGCCTCCCCGGACACCCCGTTGAGATCAGGGGGTGCCCATATGTATTTTCTGCTGCCTGGGGTCTGGCCAGTAACCCCAGGCTGCTAGGAGCCCCCAGTACCTAGTTGATCTTTCCGGGATGTCAGGAAGTCAGCCTGTGCGTCCGTATACACGTGTATGGCAGTTTATAGTACTGAACCAGCGATCAGAGCATAGATGGTTCAGGTGTCCTCATGGGACATCAAGTATGTGTGAAAAAATTAATAAATGAATAAAGTCCCAGAAATGCCCTTTTCCTATATAAAATGAATTATATAACAAAAAAAAATAAATAAATACATATCTGGTATCGCCGAGTCCATAACAACCTGTACAATAAAACAAACATTATAATAATAATACATTTTATTTATATAGCGCCAACATATTCCACAGCAATGTACAACTTGTAGGATTCAAGTACTGACAAAAAAGATACATTACAAAAAAATAGTCAATTCACACACTGGGACTGAGGACCCTGCTCGCAAGAGCTTACAATCTATGAGGTAGAGGGGGTGACACAAGAGGTAGCAAGGTCGGCAACAGACGTAGTATTGCTTATAAAATGGTCAGACAATTTTGTAATAGAGGTTACTGTCATTACACATATATAAGCTGTATGAGCATTATTTAACCTACATGGTGAATGTTGAAAAAAAAAAAACAAAAAAAAAAAACACCAGAAATAATTATTTTTTTGCCATCTCACCTAACAAAATATGCTATAAAAAGTTATCAAAATGTCATATGTACCGCAAAACAGTAACAATAAAAAGTGCAGGTTGTTCCGCAAAAATAATTGATTTATGTCCCCAAATGGGTTTTTGCTCTGCAAAATTAGTAACGCATAAAAAAAACACAATATAAATTGGGTATCGCCGTAATTGTACCAACCCGCAGAATAAAGGTAACATGTTACTTTTGCTCTATTCTGCATGGAAAAAATTTAAAAGGTAAAAGTTTTTTTTTTTTAATCTACCAAAAAGAGTTAATAAAATTTAGTCAATAAGTTATAGGCACCCAAAAATGGTGTTTTTACAAAATGCATCTCATACCGCAAAAACAAGCCCTCATATACTGTAGCTACATCACCAAAAAAAAAAAATATAGCTCGTACAATGTGAAGAGAAAAACCCCCCCAAAAAATCGCCAAATTATTAGAACACAACTGGCTTCTGCAGGAAGAGAATGTATAAGCTGTGCGAGCGTATATCGGTACAAACCAGATTTAGAGCTTAGGCAGGGTTCACACTACCGTTGATGTCCATTCTGATAATGTCTGATAAAAAAAAAGAAAAAAAAAAAGAAAAAAAAAACGGACACATCATAACAGACATTAACGGACACTAACTGATGTTAATGTGTCCGTTTTTTTAACTGATCCAATTAATGGATTAGTTAAAAAAAGGGACACATTAGCATCAATCAGTGTCCATTTTTTTTAACACTGTCCTTTTTTTTTTTTTTGCTTTCTGAGCATGCGCAGGAAAAAAAATGGACATAAAATAACGGACAGTAACTGATGGCTGTCAGTTACTGTCCGTTATAAGTCTGTTACCCATAGACTTCAATGTTAAAAAAAATAACGGACACTTGCTGTCCGTCAAGAATCCATTTTTATCAAACGGACAATATATCCTGCATGTAGGATTTTTTGTCCGCGAAAAAATAACGGACTTCTGACGGATTTGGTGTAAACGGACACTAACGGACACAATATAAAAACCCTTTGAAATTAATGGAAATTTTTACGGATTTCTGACGGTTCAGCTAGTGTCCGATGCTAAAATCTTGAAATGAACAATAGCAACGGTCACTACTGACGGTCACCAACGGTAGTGTGAATGCCCCCTTACAAGGAAAAATACACCAGAAGTGACCCCCAGAGTGGCCCATATACCCATCATATGAGCTACTGGGGATATAGTAGGGAATTTGGTGTTCCAAATGTTCTCCACACAGCTTGCATATTCACTCTTCACCATCCGCTGTGCATTCCCGCCTGGGATACCAATGCTCACTACATCCCTTGATAAATTCTTTGAGGGGTGCAGTTTTTAAAATGGGGTTACTTCCTAGGTGTGAAAGATCCTCAGTGAGCCAACACCGCTGTGGCCTCACCTGAGTCTTCTTTCATATAAAAACCACACTCACCGCCAGTGAGTGCCGGGTTCACAAGATAAATACAAGACAAGCTTTCTAAATGTTATATATTTATTAACCCCTAAATGGGTCGGTATTAACATCTAACACATGCAGTTCAGAACAGATATGCAGATGTATGCAAGCATTAACAGTTACTAGTTACAATATACAGTACAATAAAAATAAAAAGGGAACAACATTGAAATAATTACTTTACCACACATCTCCTTGATGTGGCTCTATAATCCAACACTCACACATGCTCTGTCATGTGTGAATAACCCAGTGGAGGCTTCTTGGCATGTGGCATTAACTCCTAGCATGTGGCATCACAGTATATTCCAGCCTGCATGCTCTCATCACAGTCTCTCAGTAAACTCTTGTAGTCTCAGCCCAATCTCTTAGTAATAGTCTCTTGTAGTCTGATCATAGTAAGTAGCAGCATTCCAACCTGCATGCTCATCACAGCAGCCTCTCCTCCTGGTCTGTCTGTAACAACTCTGTAGTCTGTGATGGTCTCAGCCCAATCTCCATAGCATAATCTCCTCCCATTGCCTCTTACCTCATCTTTTATACCCTTTATGCCACCTCCCAGAATGAGGTCACCGGCAGCAGCAAGTCTGATTGAATAATGCAATCAAGTCCAGATTCTTTGTATTGAGGAGACCAAGTGAAATGATACAATGTTATCAGCCATATCTGATCAACCAGTGCAGACTGGACAATGCATGTTTCTTTGATCATTCAGGGCTGCCTATGAATACAATGGAGCCCTGCTGGGATGGATACAAAGCCCTATTGTTCCAGCCTGGCCACTATTGCCAATATACACCTGGGATTATAGCTGCGCACCTTATGAGTAAAGAGATACGCTACCCAGAGACCGAAATACAGCTTTGAGTTATAACCATATTTAAGCAGAATCATCACACTAGGGTATTCCACTGTCTTAGAACCTTAGAGTCTCTGCAAGCATCACATGGCATCCATATACCAAACATCTAAATCTGCACTCCAAAAGCCACATAGCGCTCCCTCACATCTGCGCCTTACTGTGAGCCCAAACTGCAGTTTATGCCCACATGTATGACACTGATGACCCCAGGATAACGTACTTAATGTCATATATGGGTATAAACTTCTGTTTGGGCACACAACCAGGTGCAGAAGGGAAGATGCGCTATTTTGGTTTAACAAACTGTGGGGTGCTTTTTCTCCTTTAACCCCTTGTGAAAACGAAAACTTTGGGAATAAATTGACGTTTTAGTCATTTTTCATTTACACATCCCAATGTTAATAAAATCTGTGAAATGGCTGTGGGGTCAAAATGCTCACTATACCCCTTGATAAATTCTGTCAGGGGTGTAGTTTCCAAAACAGGGTCACTTTTGGGGGTTTCCATTGTACTGGTACTTTAGGGGCTCCGCAAATGAGACATGGCACCTGAAAACTATTCCAGCAAAATCTGCTTTTCAAATGTCCAGTGTCGCTCCTTCCCTTCCATGCACTGCTGTGTGCCCAAACATCAGTTTACACCCACATGTAGGGTATTTCTGTACTCTGGAGAAATTGCATAAACTGTGAGATGCATTTTCTCCTTTAACCCTTTGTGAATGTGTTAATTTTAGGGCTAAATGAATGTATTATTGAAAAATAATGAAATGTCTAAATTTCACCTCCATATTGTTTTAATTCCCATGAAATGGTAATTAAAGGGTTAAACTTCCGAAATGCTGTTTTGCATTATTTGAGGGGTTCAGTTTTGAAAATGGGGTACTTTATGGGGGTTTCTAATATATAGGCCTTTATAATCCCCTTCAGAACTGACGTGGTGCCTGAGAAATTAGTTTGGGAAACTTTCTTGTAAATCTGGAAAATCACTGTTACAATTGTAAGCCTTCTAACATCCAAAATAAATTAAAGGACAATTAAAATAAGATGCCAATATAAAGCAGAGATATGGTAGATATTTATTTATTTGGTTGGTATGACTATCTGATAAGCCAGCATTTCACATTTCGAAAATTGCGATTTTTTTTTTTTTCAAAATTTCCATAAAATTTCCTATTTTTTATAAATACATACCAAAATATTGATCAGTTTACCACTAACATGAAGTACAATGTGTCATGAAAAAACAATCTCAAAATCACTTATGTAAGTTAAAGCATCTGAAAGTTATTGTCATATAAAGTGACATATCAGTTTTGACAAATGAGGCCATGTTCTTAATGCACTTTTGGGCTGCGTCATTAAGGGGTTAATAGGGGAAGAAGAAAAATTCAGAGAAAAACATCAAAATCTCAATAAAAAACTTTTTTTTTTTAGATTAATTTCGCTATGTTGGGTCTAATCCTTAACATCTTAAAATACTGTACATCACACTATAGAACATAATTCTAGTATGCATAATGGTACATAAGAAAACAGACAGACATTCTTATGCTATATATACTCACACATATACAATATCATTCCATATATACTTACACATGTATATTTATATACCATACATACTCGCACACATTCATATACTGTATTTACTTACACAAATATATTCATATACCATACATACTCACACATATATGAATGTGTATATATGGGTATATAAATGTATACCATGTATAATCACACATCTGTATACAAACATACAATTCTCACACAGTAGACATCAGACAGTATATAAGATACTTACACTGTAAACAAATGTACACATATGTACATATTAAATATGCATATTTTACCTCAAAAACACACTTGGCAGGAAAGACTCAGCAGCAGCTCTCAGTCTGTCAGTAGTGAAGCTGTACATGGTAGCAGACTTCCTCCCTCACACGCCGATCAAATTGCTGAGTTTCTTCTTGTGAAGAAGAGGGCTGGAGTGTGGATGTTAATGGTGTCTTTTTCTCACTATCTTTATTCCCATTCCCCATAGTAGGGAAAGGATGTCACTGGCAGAGGGCCCCCTATGGGTGTGGGGGCCCAACAGAGCGATATTTTCTCTGGTGGTGTTTCAGAAGCACCACTCACATCCTTAGTGACCGCCTCGCAGTCTGAAAATATATTTGAGGAATCAAAAGAGGCTCAGCAGGAAGGAGAATGGGGCTCAGGTTCAGATTCCTCTATCAAGGATTCATCTGGCTGAGCGTTATTTGCAGCAGAGGATATGGAACGGTTATTAACCCCTTAATGACACAGGGTAGTTTGTACGTTAATGCTTGGTGACTTTTTTCATATTTTGCCTCCTCGTTTTCTAAAATTCATAACTTTTTATTTTTCTGTCTACATAGCTATCTGAGGGCTTATTCTTTGCGTGATGAGTTGTACTTTCATTTGCCACCATTTTGGGGTACATATGTTTTCATTAGTTTTTATTTACGTTTATTGGGGTCCATGTGAAATAACACACAATTCTGTCATTTTTTCGCATTTTGTGAAGTTTTATTAAAAAAAGAAAAACATTTTTTTTTAACTCTATCCTATGCCCTAATCTGTTTGTTACATTCTGACTTTGATAGAGATACACGCAGTTTTTGACCTCTTGCATATGTCTTAACAGTTCTCACGTTCTAATTTCGATATACTTTTAGTGGCATATAGCAGGTTTTCTCTCAGACACACCTGGCCTAGCTAGATGGAGTACAGTGGCACAGACTGTGTTCTCTGAGAAAGAGTTATCCCAACAGCTACTCACTACAAATATTAGCGTAGCACTTAAGAACTCACACGTGTATATAAAGACTATATAGTCTCCTGGGGGGAGGTTCAATCTCTTGAGGATTACATTAAACATGAGATTGTAACAAAAGGTCTAAGAATCAATATTTGCCCTGCAAATAGAATCAGAAATTCATCTCTAATGATTAAATGGGAGAGGCAAGCAACAGAAAGTTCAATCTGCTTTATGAAACTACTTCCGGAGAAAGAAAAATTAGCCTTTGAATCTAAGAATAAAAAATTGGAAGAACTCAGGAAACAAGTCTTTAAACTGAAATCTGACCCTTTATTCCAAACAAAAGGAGTCTAATTTACAACTACAGATTGAAAGATTTCAGAATACCCTTAGTGATAGGAAACATCAACAATTTGTAAGGGACTTACAAGAGTTCAAAGACACCCGGGCCTACACATTTTTAAAGACAGACGTAAAAACTAGAATTGGGGGTGATTCCTTGTCCTCTGAAGCAGACTTCTCTGGACGTGAAATAGATTCAGTATCTCAGGAAAGGGGTACGCTTTAAAGGCCCCAGGGGAAGAAATAGAACAACCAGGCGTGGTATAAACAACATTAGGGGTCTCGCCAATCCCCATCCGATACCAACACAGTTTTTTTATCCAAGGGTATCAATCAAGGCCAGGGCCAGTATCACCTCAGGAATTGGACACAGAGGAACACGTAAACACAATGCAAATCATAAATTTATCCAGTAGACAGATGACGGGGCAGAGCTTAGGGTGCTTTCTAGGGGCTTGTCGTTCGTCCCTACAGTGAAGTTTGACTTATTTAATTGGACCAAGGACATTGCACTGTTTATTAGAAAACTGCAGTGGCACAAATTCCACACTTCGGTTCAGAAGAGACAATGCACTGAACACAATCTTGAACTGGGTGATTTGAGTGCAGTACGTACCCTGATGGAACTGTTAGATGATAAATGACCTTGGACATCAGAGGGCTCCATATACTAATCAGAGACCTAAAAGCCTTAAGATGCCACCACCAAGTGACAATGCATTTATAGAATTTTTTTTACTGACTACTGAATTGGAACATCTGAATCATAGAATTAAGGGTCCCGATGGTTGTAACTTTAATTTAAATTGGGATGAACGTCAGGCTCTGAGGAGTCTATAGTCAGATACCACCATAACCATAAAACCCTCTCATAAGGGGGGTAATGTGGTGGTGTTGGACTAAGCACTATATAAGGAGATGTGTCTATCATTACTATCTGAGATTAGTTTTTATGGTATTATGAGAACCAATCCCACGCAGAATTGCCTCCTGGATTTAAAATTATTATTACAAAAGGCCCTGGATGGACAATTCAGAATGAATTTGAATTTATGTATCCCAGATTCCCGGTCATGCCTACCTTTTATGCTCTCCCGAAGGTCCACAAAGGGACCACTTCCCTGATGGGGAGGCCGATTATATACCGAGGTGGCTTGACCTGGAATCTTGGTATTTATATCGATCGGATTCTTAGACCATGTGTTGAATCTATCCAATCATATACCAGAGATACCTCTGATCATCTGTTGAAACTGGATGGAATCAATATAGGGGAGGATATGATCTTCGCATCTATTGATGTAGAAGTGCTCTACACTTCTATCCACCATGAACAGGGGATCAGGGCTGTTGAGTACTACCTTGCTATGAGGGCCACCAGGCTTAAATCACATAACCTTTTTGTCATCGAACTCCTGAGATTCTGTCTGAATAACAATTTTTTTTTACATTTGATGGCCGTATCTACCACCAGCTCAGGGGCACTGCTATGGGCGTCCTTGTGATCATATCTGCCTCTGGCTGAGGTACATTGATAATATCTGCATCCTATAGCGGGGGGGACCACACGACATTTGAACAGTTTGTAAGCTGTTTAAACTGGACCCCCTGGACCTTAAATTTACATCTACTTCGAATTTGCATGATCTTCCCTTCCCTTCTTGATGTCCTGATTACTAGGGACCAGATGGGAATGATTCAGACAAAAGTCTATAGGAAGGAAACTGCAACGAACAGCCTCCTCAGGTGGGAGAGTGCCCATCCAGTGGCCCTGAAAAAGGGTTTACCCAACGGCCAATATCTCCACCTGAGGAGGAACTGTTAACCAGTTCGGTCTTTAAACAACAAGCAGATGACGTCTGTTCAAGATTTAAGGACCGTGGGTACCCTGACAGCACTTTAACAGGTTCCTTTCAAAATGCTATAATGCAAGATCGGAAACAACTATTAATCCCAAAAAAACATAATGGTGATATTAACTCTGATAATGGGATGAGAATAGTTGGCACATTCGATGATGCACAAGGTGAAATTAGAAATTTTGGGCCAGTCCCCCCAAATTACTTACAGTGCCTTGTGAAAGTATTCGGCCCCCTTGAACTTTTCAACCTTTTGCCACATTTCAGGCTTCAAACATAAGGATATAAAATTTTAATTTTTTTGGTGAAGAATCAACAAGTGAGACACAATAGTGAAGTGGAACGAAATTTATTGGATATTTTAAACTTTTGTAAAAAATAAAAAACTGAAAAGTGGGGCGTGCCAAATTATTCGGCTCCCTTAAGTTAATACTTTGTAGCGCCACCTTTTGCTGCGATTACAGCTGGGGTATGTCTCTATCAGTTTGGCACATCTAGAGACTGAAATTCTTGCCCATTCTTCCTTGGAAAACAGCTCGAGCTCAGTGAGGTTGGATGGAGAGCGTTTGTGAACAGCAGTTTTCAGCTCTTTCCACAGATTCTCGATTGGATTCAGGTCTGGACTTTGACTTGGCCATTCTAACACCTGGATACGTTTATTTGTCAACCATTCCATTGTAGATTTTGCTTTATGTTTGGGATCATTGTCTTGTTGGAAGATAAATCTCCGTCCCAGTCTCAGGTCTGTTGCAGACTCCAACAGGTTTTCTTCCAGAATGGTCCTGTATTTGACTCCATCCATCTTCCCATCAATTTTAACCATCTTTCCTTTCCCTGCTGAAGAAAAGCAGGCCCAAACCATGATGCTGCCACCACCATGTTTGACAGTGGGGATGGTGTGTTCAGGGTGATGAGCTGTGTTGCTTTTACGCCAAACATATCGTTTTGCATTGTGGCCAAAAAGTTCGATTTTGGTTTCATCTGACCAGAGCACCTTCTTCCACATGTTTGGTGTCTCTCCCAGGTGGCTTGTGGCAAACTTTAAACGAGACTTTTTATGGATATCTTTGAGAAATGGCTTTCTTCTTGCCACACTTCCATAAAGGCCAGATTTGTGCAGTGTATGACTGATTGTTGTCCTATGGACAGACTCTCCCACCTCAGCTGTAGATCTCTGCAGTTCATCCAGAGTGATCATGGGCCTCTTGGCTGCATCTCTGATCAGTCTTCTCCTTGTTTGAGATGAAAGTTTAGATGGACGGCCGGGTCTTAGTAGATTTGCAGTGGTCTGATACTTCTTCCATTTCAATATGATCGCTTGCACAGTGCTCCTTGGGATGTTTAAAGTTTGGAAAATCTTTTTGTATCCAAATCCGGCTTTAAACTTCTCCACAAGAGTATCACGGACCTGCCTGGTGTGTTCCTTGGTCTTCATGATGCTCTCTGCGCTTTAAACAGAACCCTGAGACTATCACAGAGCAGGTGCATTTATACGGAGACTTGATTACACACAGGTGGATTATATTTATCATCATCAGCCATTTAGGACAACATTGGATCATTCAGAGATCCTCACTGAACTTCTGGAGAGAGTTTGCTGCACTGAAAGTAAAGGGGCCGAATAATATTGCATGCCCCACTTTTCAGTTTTTTATTTTTTACAAAAGTTTAAAATAACCAATAAATTTCGTTCCTCTTCACAATTGTGTCCCACTTGTTGATTCTTCACCAAAAAAATAAAATTTTATATCCTTATGTTTGAAAATGTGGCAAAAGGTTGAAAAGTTCAAGGGGGCTGAATACTTTCGCAAGGCACTGTATATACATGGGAGAAGTCTGAGAGACAGATTGGTTAGGAGTCATTTTGTGGGTCAGAAGCAACCAGGGACCTGGTTGGATCTGGACCTATAGGCAATTTTAGATGTGGTAATTGTGTTGCATGTGGGCAGATGTGTAACACCTGTACGGTCACCAATGAGGTGGTAAAAATTGCCAATTTTATTAATTGTCGCAGCAAGGGGGTTGTATACTTGGCACAGTGCTCCTGCCTGAAAGTTTATATTGCGAAAAACAAATGTGAATTTCGGGTCAGAATTAGGGAGCTTTTTAATGACATCGCTAATACCTGTGATTAGAGATGAGCAAAGCTTTCAAAAATTTGATTCGACAACTTCGCCGAATTTTCCGATATGATTCTATTCGATCCGAATTAAATCATGGTGAATTGCGTTAAAAAACCCAGCTATTTCCTGGCTGCAGAGAGCCGGGGTGGGTGGCAAAATGGCGGAACCCATTGGATGCTGTGGTCATGTTTGACCGCTGCATCCGAGGTGTTAAATTCCCCGATCGGTTATGGAGCAGGGTGTTAGCTGTCAGTTACAGCTAACACCCTGCTCCATAACCGATCGTGGAATTTAACACCTTGGATGCAGCGGTCAATATATACATATCGTGGGCCCTTGTGAAGGGGTTAAATGGCTGTGACATCACAGGGCTGGCTGCTGATTGGCTGAATGCATGGCATTGTGGGTGATCCCGCGTTAGCAGAGTTCCTTGCCCCATGACCTGACATGTGCAGCAGCCATTTTTTTAAAAATGTGATTCGTTACCACGAAGTGTGAGGAAATCCGGATTCAATGCAAATTGAATATTTCCTGAAATTCAGATCGAATTCCACTTCATCAGCTTCGATTCGCTCATCTCTACCCGTGATACACCATTGACAAAACATGCGCACACTTATCACAACGGATAGCTGGACTCTTTTCACTTCACAGGTCTTTAAATTATTGAACCTCCAACCAGAGGGGTCATTGGGACAGACTTCTGCTTCAGTCTGAATGTAGGTGAATTCATCATTTCAGATGGATTTTTCTGGGGGGCATTAATGAATGTTTATCATTTGCCCCTTTCCTTTAACCCCTTAACGACCCAAGGCGTAATAGTACATCCTGAGTCGCATGACGATGTATGGAGAGCGCTCAGGAGCTGAGCGCTCTCCATACACCGCGGGTGCCGGCTGTATAATACAGCCAGGACCCGCCGCTAACAGCAGCGATCGGTGCCTGCACCGATCGCGGCTGTTAACCCTTTAGATGTCGCGGTCAAACGGGACCGCAGCGTCTAAATAGTGCAGCCGCCATGGGCGCCGCAATTTTCCCCCATCGCCGCCCTCCAGAACGTCATCGGAGGGCGGCGCTTGGTTGCCATGACAGCCGGGAGCCTATTGAAGGCTCCCAGGCCTGTCATTACATTACAGCTATAACGCGATGCCAGAGGCATCGTCTAATAACAGTGAAGGCATTTTGCTATTCACTGCGATACAGTAGTATCTCAGTGGATAGTATGATCGATCAGACTCCCTAGGTTTCAAGGTCCCTAGGGAGTCTGATCATACAAGTAAAAGTAGAAAAAAAAAAAGTTTAAAAGTCTGAAAAAAAAAAAAAACAAAAAACCCACAAAAGTTCAAATCACCCCCCTTTCCCTAGATCAGATATAAAAGTAAATAAACAAAAGTAAACAAACACATTAGGTATCCCCGCGCTCCAAAATGCCTGAACTATTAAAATATTTATCTCATACGGTGAACGGCGTGGCGGGGAAAAAAAAATCAAAATGGCCAAATAGCGTTTTTTTCAACACTTTGCCTCCTATAAAAAATTGAATAAAAAGTGATCAAACCATCAGTTCTTTCCCCAAATGGTATCAATAAAAACGTCATGTTGTCCCGCATAAAAAGACGCCTTACCCAGCTACATACATGTAAATATGAAAAAGGTACAGGTGACACAATATGGCGACGCACAATTTTTTTTTCTATTTAGCAAAGTTTTACATTTTTTAAAAGGTATCAAAACATATCAAATACTATATAAATTTGGTATCGCCGTATTTGTACTGACCCGCAGAATACAGGTAACATGTCATTTTTACCACACAGTGAATGCTGTAAAAATTAAACCCATATGAATTTGGCGCAAATGCAGTTTTTCTCCAATTGCACCTCATTCTGATTTTTTTTCCAGCTTCCCAGTACATTGCACAGCATATTGAATAGTGACATTACAAAGTACAATTTGTTTAGCAAACAATAAACCATCACGTGACTCTGAGAATTGAAAAATGAAAAAGTTATGGCTCTTGGAATGTGGGGAGGGAAAAACGAAAATGCAAAAACAAAAAATGGCCCGGTCATTAAGGGGTTAAACATGTCCCATTTTTGAGCCCTTTAGTGTATATTTCTCTTGTAAACTTGCATGGCATATAATTTATACACAGTGTCATGACAAATTATAATCATATAAAAAAAATCTAGAGAAAGCAAGTATGACAGTGATTTGTATCTATGGTGGATGATCCTTTCTGTAGTTTGATATATAGACAGGGTCGGACAGGGGTGCCTAGGGCCCACCAGTGGGATTGATTCTAGGGGCCCACCCTACTGCCATATGAAATATCGCCCATCCAGTTTTTGGCATCGCCCATCCAGTTTTTGGCCCTAACTATTAAAATATTTATCCCATACGGTGAACGGCGTAGCGGGGAAAAAAAATCAAAATGGCCAAATAGCGTTTTTTTCAACACTTTGCCTCCTATAAAAAATTGAATAAAAAGTGATCAAACCATCAGATCTTTCTACAAATGGTATCAATAAAAACGTCATGTATCTGCTTATCTTATCTTATCTTTGCTGCTGTAACACACTGAATTTCCCCATTGTGGGACTATTAAAGGACTATTATTATTATTATTATTATTATTATAAAAAGACGCCTTACCCAGCTCCATACATGTAAATATGAAAAAGTTACAGGTGACACAATATGGCGCCGCAAAAATTTTTTTCTATTTAGCAAAGTTTTTAATTTTTTAAAAGATATCCAAACATTACAAATACTATATAAATTTGGTATCGCCATGTTCGTACTGACCAGCAGAATACAGGTAACATGTCATTTTTACCACACAGTGAATGCTGTAAAAATTAAACCCATATGAATTTGGCGCAAATGCAGTTTTTCTCCAATTGCACCTGATTCTGAATTTTTTTCCAGCTTCTCAGTACATTGTACAGCATATTGAATAGTGACATTACAAAGTACAATTTGTTTCGCAAACAATAAGCCATCATGTGACTCTGGGAATTGAAAAATGAAAAAGTTATGACTCTTGGAATGTGGGGAGGGAAAAATGAAAATGCAAAAACAAAAAATGGCCCGGTCATTAAGGGGTTAAAGGGGTTTTCTAAGGCTGAGTAATTGATGACCTATGCAATCATCAATTAAAAATTGGAAAGGGATCAGCACCTGTTCACGTGATGTGTGTGCTGCAGCCTCTTCAATACTTACCAAGCACAGCTCCATAGTGACTGTGCTTGGTATCACAGCTCAGCCCATTCACTTGAATGGGACTGAGCTGTGATCAGGCCATCTGATCAATGAACATAATGTCACATGTCCACTGCCTCTTTAACCAGCTGAACCACAGGGGGACAAGGTGTCAGACCCCCAACAGATCTCCAATTGATGACATTTCTAAGGATAGGTCAGCAATTAAAAAAAAAAAGGGGAAAGCCCTGGAACATCCCTTTAAGCTAAGCCCCACATGGCGTCCTGCAGCAAAAAAGCTCTGCTGGAAAAACCATGACAGCAACGCATCGCAGTTTTTCCTGCAGCGCTTTTGATAGAAAGTTCACAGAGGTTTCCACCTGACTTCTGAACAACACAACTGATGGTCCCAACCCCATTTATAAGGCAAGAAATCCCACTTATTAAACCTGACAGGGCACACCTGTGAAGTGAAAACCATTTCAGGTGACTACCTCTTGAAGCTCATCAAGAGAATGCCAAGAGTGTGCAAAGCAGTAATCAAAGCAAAAGGTGGCTACTTTGAAGAACCTAGAATATAAGACATATTTTTAGTTGTTTCCCACTTTTTTGTTAAGTATATAATTCCACATGTGTTAATTCATAGTTTTGATGCCTTCAGTGTGAATCTACAATTTTTATAGTCATGAAAATACAGAAAACTCTTGGAATGAGAAGGTGTGTCCAAACTTTTGGTCTGTACTGTATATATATATATATATATATATATATAAGGGTGGGTTCACACTTGTGGCGGCACTTCGTCCACCGCAAATCCGCCGTTTTTTTTTTCGTTAGACACAAAGTCCTGCATGTCCGACTTTGTTTGCGACTAAAAAAACCAGCTTCACAGCACAGAGGACATAAGCGCACACCCACGCATCGCTTTAAAAACCCATTCAAGTGAATGGGTTTTTAAGCAGAGCGTCGCAAACCGTTTTTAAGCAGAGCGTCGCAAACCTTTCCCTATCCAGTTTTCCGACATTTAGGTCATGAACCCACCCCTACCTGCTGTGTCACAGACCTTATCTGATTTTGGAGTGTTGTCATACTACAAAGTCAACAAATAAAAAACTCAGATCTTAGGGATCAGCCTGACACAAAACGATATCCGGCAGATTAAAGACTCCTCACCCTTCCAATGGTGCCCACAGTCTATGCCTTATCTGGGAATTCAACTAACCTCAAACCCAAAGGATTTAGTCAAGGCCAACTTTCAAGCTTTACTGACCTCCCTTCAGAAGGAACTTGATGCTCTAACTAAATTTGAGCATAGCTGGATGGGGAGACTATTGCTACACAAAATGTTAATTCTCCCTAGAATTCTTTACTACTAAAGAACGCTAGTGATCCCGATACATAGGTCTGTTTTCTGTGACTTCGAAAGGCAAATGATGGCTTTCATATGGAATGGCTGTAAACCCAGAGTGGCACTACATACACTCTTTAAGAAGAGGGACAACGGAGGTATGGGAGTACCAAACTTATATCACTACCATTTAGCCATTGCCTTAGGTCAACTTAATATTCACTCAGTTTTATTAAGTTTTCAAAGATTAAATAACAGTGCATACAAGAAAGATACTAGCATATATTCAAGTCGAGTAACTATAGGTTACAATATATATATACTGATCAATGGAACGACTTGCAAAGGGTTATATTCTATTACTTGGAAGCTAAAAAGTCTCTTGACCAATGTACTGGAATGAAGGCTGTTGTAGAGTAACCTAGATTAACAAAAAAAAAAAAAAACATTAGAAATAGTAAAATTAATGTGATACTACAGAAGAAGGTTCAAGGCTGGGATAAATAAGGACAGTTTTACAGCGGTTGGGTGTGGGCAGTTAGTGTCCATGGAAGCCAGTTCCTCTCAAACTTGCTGTCTCCAAAGACTCCATGGGAGAGGATCTTTTCATGTTGGTACGTCTGTTCCACCATTTTCTCCAAATCTCTCCGAGACGGAATGGTAGCTGATTTCCAGTTCCGTAAAAGAGCCAATGTTGCTGCTAGTAAGGCATGACCAATCATCACTCTATAGGCTGTCGGGAAGGAATCAATCTGCAGGAATAGTAAGGCTAAGGCTGGGGAGGGAAGAATAGAGAATCCAACCAAGGATGAAATCCATCGGAAAACGTCTTGCCAGTATAGCTCCAGCTGAGGGCATGTCCACAGTATATAGAATAGAGACCCTTTCTCGCCGCATCCTCTCCAACAAGCGTCCGAGGCCTGTGAGTACATTCGGTGGAGTCGCTCTGGGGTATAGTACCAGTGTAGGAGAATTTTGGTGGTGGTTTCATAGTGGGTCACGCACCTGAAGGTCTTCTTAGTAAAAGCCAAAGCTTTCTGCCATTGCAAGGTCGAATATGTTCGTTTGAATTGAACTTCCCAGCTAAGCAGTGGTGTGGATTTGATCAAGTGGTTTTTGGAACCCATGGTGTTGTAGATAGAGCTGAGAATTTTGGTAGAGGGATTCGGAGTTTTGAGAAGATCCAATAAAGATTTATTGTAGGTCACCTGTTTATTGTGATTGGAGGATAGAAAGTGTTTGACTCTCAGATAAGGAAAGAGGCAGTTAGATGGTAAGGAGAAGGTAGATTGCAAAGACTGAAATGGGATTATCGAGTCTGCACTCCATATCTGTGAGATAGAAGTAATGCCGCATGCTCTCCACTGAGACAAGTCCAGGTCTAGGATTGCTTGTTCCAATAATTCAATCGGGGCTTGCGTGATGCTTAATATCTGTTTCTTGCCAGTCGCATGGTGAGTGTGGCGCCATCTGTCCGTGAGGTGTTGTAGAATAGGGGATGGGAGAAAAAGCGCCTCCTCCGTCAAAAGTGAATAAATGAGCCAAGATTTAAGATTGTGCTGTGGTATCATATGGGACTCAAGATGTATCCAGGATTTATGAGTATTGTTGTGCCACCAGTCCTTTAAAGTAGAAAGATGGGCGGCTACGTAGTAATCGAAGATGTTGGGCACTCCTATGCCTCCTACACCCCGCTTCCTGTATAGGATAGAGGACGGAAGTCTTGGTTTTTTAGAATTCCAGATGAACTTATTGAGTATAGCGTTGATCTTTTGAAGGAATACGAGAGGAGGTGCTACAGGGATAGTTCTAAATAAATATAGTAGTTTTGGGAGTAGTATCATTTGAAATGCAGAAATTCTTCCGAACCATGACAGGTTATATTTTGCGTAGGCCTGAATTTCCTTTTCCAAACCAATCAGTCGTGGGGTATAGTTGACTTTGGACACCAGTGCAATGGAGGGAGTGATCTTGATCCCCAAATAATCCAATTCAGTTGATCTCCAATCATAAGGAAAGTTCTTCCTGAGAAGCTCCAGAAGTGGCGCGGGAATGTTTAGAGGAAGTATTTGTGTTTTAGATTCATTAATTTTGTAGAAGGAGAGGGCTCCATATTGTTTAAGAGTTTCGATAGCCGCTGGTAACGATGTTTCTGGCTGAGTTAGAGATAGTATGATGTCATCCGCGTATAAGGAGATAAGATGAGAAGAGTCTGCCACTTTCACTCCCTGCACTCTCTCATGTTGCCTCAGGGTCTGTGCTAAAGGTTCCATGGTGAGTATGAATATCAGTGGGGAAAGAGGGCATCCCTGTCTTGTTCCGTTTCTGATGTTAAAGCTGTCTGATAGCGTATTGTTAACAAATACCCTAGCCGACGGAGAAGAATAGAGATTCGAAATAGCGTTGAGAATAGGGCCAGAAAATCTCAATTTCTGTAGGACCGAGAAGGCGAACGTCCAGTTGATCCTGTCAAACGCCTTCTCGGCGTCCAAGGCGACCATGAGGGATGGAATCTTTCTGCGCTCCAATAGTTCCACCAGATGGAGGACACGCCTGGTGTTGTCTGGGGCTTGACGACCTTTCACAAAGCCCACCTGATCCGTGCCAACTAGGTCTGGAAGGATAGGAGCCAGACGAGATGCCAGTATCTTTGCGTATAGTTTAAGGTCCGAATTCAATAACGAAATTGGTCTGAAGTTTTGTGGGACATCGGCTGTTTTGCCAGGTTTGGGAAGAGTGACAATCAGCGCTGCTAGAGACTCATGCGGAAGCGGTGCGCCCGACATAGCATGGTTAAGGAACTTTAGAAGAGATGGAGCAAGTGCTTGTTGAAAGTGTTGTAGGTATTCATTGGAGAAACCGTCTGGTCCTGGGGATTTACCCTTAGGTAAAGACTTTATGGTGTTCATCACTTCTGTGAGAGTGATAGGCGCACTTAATCCCACAAGATGATCGTCTGTAAGACTTGGTAGTCTAACGTTGTTTAGGAAACTAGACACCAAGGTGGCGTGATCTGTTGGGAGAGGGGTATGTTCCTGTAAATTGTAGAGTCGCGCGTAGTAATCCTTGAAAGAGTTGGCAATGTCTCTAGGGTCTGTGAAATGCATTCCGGTAAAAGGATGTTTAATGTATGGGATCCTTGATTTGATTGTTCTAGCTCGCAGTTGTCTTGCTAATAATCTACCAGCCTTGTTGCTTTGGGAGTAAAAACGAGCTTTGGATTTTTTTCAGAGCTTTTTCGTAGTCTTGTAGAAGGAGAAGACGTAGATGTTGTCTGGCCTGAAAGATTTGTTCAGAGGTAGCCGAGTTGGGATTGGCTTTGTTTGTAGCTTCTAGGGTACGGAGTGTTACCAACGCAGCATTGACTTTTTCCTGACGTTCCTGCTTGTTTCTATGTGCAATTTTAATAAGGGTACCGTGGATGTATGCTTTATGTGCATTCCATAGAATATAGGGGTTGTCTGTAGAAGAGGAATTATTCTGGAAGTAATCCTTGAGGTCTTTTCCTATCATTGGACGATAGTTAGGATGGCTTAAGAGGTACGTGTTATTTCTCCATAATCTAGTAGCAGAGGGTGTAATCTTCTCCTCTATTGTAAGAGTGATGGATGCGTGATCGGACCAGGTGATTGATTCAATTGTTGATTGTTTCGAGCTCATGAGGGTATGGAAGTCTGCCAAGAACATGTCAATGCGGGAGTAGGAGCTGTGAGCTGCTGAGAAATACGTATAATCCCTTTCACCCGCATGTTGCGCTCTCCAGATATCATAGAGATTTCCATGGAGCTGAAATTGGTATAGGCAGGAGGAGTCATCTCTGCAAGTGTTGGTCGAGTCCATAGAGGGGTCCATTATGTTATTGAAGTCTCCACAGATGATTAATGCACCTTGTTGGATATCTCTAAGTTGTCTTTGGACTTTGTGGAGAAATGCCAGGGTCTTACGTTGTGGGGCGTAGATATTAACTATGGTGTAAGGAACGTTGTTGATAAGACCTACAATTATGAGGAATCTGCCTTGGGGGTCTGCCCTTTGCGTCATCAGTGAGAATGCCAATGTATCCCTGAAAGCGACAAGGACTCCACGTTTCTTCGATTGATAATGGGCATGGTATATTGCCGGGAAGGAGGGGTGCCTTAGTCTGAAAGCGTCTTTTTGTACGAGGTGGGTTTCTTGGGCGCAGAATATATCTGCGGATAGTGAGACAGCTTCTTTCCAAAAGTAAGAGCGCTTCCGTGGACTATTTAGGCCTCGGACATTAAGAGATGCCAGTTTGAGCACCATGTTGCCACTTTAGGGTAAAGATATCAAGAGTATAGTGGAGTCAGCAGAGGAAGGGGGTGTAGTATCACAAGTAGTGTGGTCAATAAACAAAATATAGAAACGAATATTTCAGAGACAGATACAGGTTCACTGTATGGTTTTGGAGGGTCTTGTTCAGAGACTAGCCGGATAAGCTGTCAAAACAAGGGGAGGCATGCACCATATTAGAAGAGTGGTAGCCCTCTTGGAACATCAATTGCGACTTGGAGGAGATAGACGTCCAGGATCTGGACGGGAAGTAGGATTATCTGCATCTTGGGGGAGAGATACTGACATCTTCCATGTCGATAGCAACGCCGTTCCCTGCTTTAAGTCGCGAATAGTGAAGGTGGTCCCGTCTTTAATAATAAGCAGCTTCACAGGAAACCCCCATCTGTATTGGATTTTGTTCCGGCGGAGTGCTGTTGTAACCGGGAGCAGCTCCCTGCGAAGGCGGAGAGTTGTTGCTGAGAGATCTGAGTAAAGTTGTATATCTTGAAATTTGGGGGGCCAGGTTGACCGTTTGCGAGCGGCGTCTAGCAGTTTTTCCTTTACATGGTAGAAGTAGAATCTTGCCAACACGTCTCTCGGAACATCGTCTCCTAGATGTCTAGGTCGAGGGAGTCTGTGTACTCTATCGATGATGGTTTCCATTGTTGGAGTATCAGGGAGTAGGAGCTTGACATATTCTTGCAAGTAGGGGAGCAGCTCAGATGGTAAGACTTGTTCAGATATGCTTCTAAATTTTATGTTGTTTCTTCGGGAACGGTCCTCCATATCAGCCAATTTCGCCTTCAGGCCCTCGACATCTTCCGCTATATCGTTGTGAGCGTCGATGATTTTGTTGTGTGACGTAGCCAAGTCACCCATCTTAGTTTCGATGTGAGTTACCCTTCCGTCTAGAGCCTTAACGGATGATTGAATTGGTTGAAGTAGTTGTGACATGTCCGTTTGAAGGGAACTACGGAGAGCCAAAAGCATTTCTCTTAAGGTATGTTCAGAAGCCGGACCACTAGTAGTTTGGAAGTTATCCAGGTCAGTTGTTGGGAGAGGTAAAGGAGCACTAGGAGAAGTCTGATCTTCGGAGAGGTCTAAGTCTCCAGAGAGTTCTATACGTGGTCTTTGCTTTATCGGGCTTGTGCTTGGAGATAGTGAGTAGCGTGAGGGATTTTGCTCCGCAGAGGATTGAGATGAGGCACTGGGGCATTTTTGTGCCACCGCACGTATGTCTTCAGGGGTTGGAGGAAAATGTAAAGCCGGCGTATTTATGGAGTGCGCGGGGGCTGCTTCATGCCCCGGCGCCGCCATGATGGTTACTGCAGACATGGGTGTTGGTGGTGTGAGCTCCACATGGTCCGAGTGCGAAGTGCCTGGGTCTCCCTCTCCGCTACGGTCCCAATCAAATAGTTAGTCAGATTATTGTCCGGTCGTCTTATAGATTTCCTACCTTTCACCATAGTGCCAGTTATGAGTATCCTACAAGAAGCGTCTCGAAGGGAGATATTCCAATACAGGCTGTTAGTCGCTGAGTGTTGCTAGAAGGTGCACTTAATCCCCAGAGTTAAGTTGCCATAGTGTAAAGAGGAGGGTGCCACTGAGAAATCGGTGTAGGGGATGCAGACTGCAGCTTACTGCTACTATAGCCAGGAAGCTATATTTCTAGACCCAGTTTCGGCCTATATGCATGCACGGTGCAATGAGGATGGAGATCCGTGCAGGGCCCATTCCTCGCTGACCAGCAGCAGAGGAAACGGTTTCCCGTTTTGCGATGTTTGCAGAGCTACGGATGTGCGTACTACACACCTGGTTGGGGTATAGAGGAGGCCCCTTGTTATGGCAGGGAGGAGTGAGGATTCCCCCAGACGCTGGAGTAGGGTCTCCGCACTCCTTTCTCCCCACGCGTCGGTGATTCACCCCCCACCCGGGCGTCACTTCAGGGGGCTAGGATACGAGAAGCCGCCCGCAGACACAGCCACGCTACCTCCGCTTGTGGTAAGGTCTCCCGTATCCCAGGACGCATCGGCAAGGCCCCAAGATAGCGGCCTCCGCCCGGACGGGCCGTCGATTCTGTGTCCCACGTAGCACTCGGTATCAACCAGAGCCACCGCCGAGCCAGATGAGCGTGTCCCCGAGCCGGGAGCACCAGCGTTGGAGGCGGGTAAGGCAGCGGAGATCTGCCGCGGCAACGACGGCCGCGCGTGCAGGTAAGATGGCGGGTGAAGAGGGGAGGTATGGATAGGCCTCAGTCCCAGATTTTCGCTGTAGTGGCTGCAGTAGGAGCGATACACCCAAAATATACTGACTCGGGCACGGGGGAATGCCCCTGGGTGTGTTTGGGTCCTAGATGGGTGAGATTCTCGTGGTTGGAAGGAGATAGCAACAGGGTCCAACAGGAGCTATGGGATACACGTCCTGTCGTTGCTCCGGCTAGCCACGCCCCCCCCTTAGGTCAACTTAAATTCTGGCTTACATCAAACCAGGATAAACTGTGGCTCTCTATGGAAGCACAACTAAAGAGCTGGGACGGTTTCCTGTTATCGCTGGGACCCTTGGTGCCAATGCCTCCCTCTGCTCTACCAGCTGTACGAGCTACCGCTGATGCTTGGTGTACCTCCTGTGCTATTCCAGACAGTGCTATCCGTAAGGTCTCCTTGAATCTACCCACCTCAACACTCCCGCACACGATCCCTCATCTATTTCTAGATACGTGGTACACATGTGGAATACGGTACATTTCTGACCTCTACACTAGCGACAACATTGTACCATTTGCCACATTGCAGGAGAAATACAATCTGCCTATGGGTGAGACATATACCTATGCCAGATTGTTTTCGTACTTGTCTGTGACTCAATCGAAACAGCCCCATTTGCCGCAGCCGGCTGCTGACCTATTACACCCGATGACCTATCCAGCTGCATATCATACTAAAAATCTATACCACGCTTTGAACCTAGACTGTATTTTTCAAAAAACTAAGCACGTGTCTCTGGGAAGATGATCTGGGCCACAGATTTGAGGCCAGCCACTGGCGGGAGGCAATTAGGTGGGCAAGGAGGTCCACCGTGTGCGCTTCGCACTGGGAGCAATATAGTAAACTGCTCTTACGTTGGTACTACCCTCCCCTCTGACTAGCGAGGTTCTTTTCCTCATGTTCTTCTAGCTGTTGGAGAGGCTGCGGAGCAATTGACTCACTATTTCATGTTTTTTGGCACTGCCCAATCATTCAACCTTTTGGACATCTGTTTTTTCATTGCTTGATCGACTGTGTGGCGATGGGGTGGGTTCCACACCTGAAATAGGGTTACTCCTACTAGGCATTCACTCAATACCACATAGGTATAGAACGGTCGTGTGTCAGGTACTTGGGGCTGCTCGCCTACTTCTTGCTCGCAGATGGAAATCTGCTTCTTGCCCGGCACTGACAGAACTGATTCCGATGGTATCGTTGAACTGCCAATTTGAACAAATTTATGCCAGTGATAATGGCAGCCTGAATAAGTTCAGGAAAAATTGGGAGCCATGGCTGACAACATTCCCCCCTCTAAATGCCCATTAAAAGACCACGTTTTAGCCAACTATTTCCGTCTCTATATATATTCTTGGTCGCATATGGGGTACCATTTTCAAGTGTGTTGTAGCACCTGGTGGAGGTTGTGCCTGTGTCCGTGTCTGTGCACGTGTACATATTGCAGAGCAATCAGTCCTATTGGTCATTCTGGAATAGTCCGAATTTTTTCTGTTCATTAGGCCTTGTTCTCTCTTTCTCTTCGCTTGTTGCGAACTCTTCTCTCCCCACTCATGGCCACGATTTGAAGAATGTTCTTACATACTGCCCTGCTATTACTTGGTTACTTCTACGTTTAACTGAACTTATATACCACGAGTGTGCATTCCAAGTATGTATCCATGCCTCCACTGTAATCATCCCATTTTTTCAGAACTCTCTATGCATTTGCGGATTGTGACGCCATGAATGTACCCTGTGTTATCTATACTGTACTTTCTGTATTATTTTTTCATGCTAAAATCTTAATAAAAACTATTGATACAAAAAAAGAAATGAAGCACCATGCAAATTTGTGGCCTATTTTACACTGCATTGGCGATGAATTGCTGGGGTTCTGAAGCAAAATAAAAAACATGGGACCCCCTATTTTTGAAACTTCTCCCCTCAAGAAATGTATTAAGTGGTATAGCAAGCATTTTTAACCCTCGAGTTTGCATTATTTAAATTTCCAGAAATAAATGCACAGTGAAAAGTTAAAACTGCAATTTTTTGCAAAGATACTCCATTTCAGTGCCCGATATGTTGCACCCAGCATGTGACAACAGAGACACACACTCAAAAAACTGTTAAGTGGGGATTCCGGGAACAAGCGTTTGTCTTTGACACAAACTGGACACAGCATATTGTGCACTGAAATTACGTATTCCTGGAGAAAAAAAATGTCATTTTCAATCCGAGTAGTTGATGATGCATTCATTTCAGGAAAGTAAATGAATGCAACACTTGGGGGGCAAAAATGCTTACTGTACCCCGGGATAAATTTCTTCAGGGGTGTAGTTTCTAAAATAGAGTTGTGTCCCCCGATTTGCTGGCATTTCTCAAACTCTGCAAAAGTGGCATGACATCTAAAACCCAGTCTCCAAAACTGAAAAAATGCTGCTTCTCTTATGCACCCTGCTGTGTACCCAAACAGCAATTTGCACCCACATTATGATAGTTAAAGGGAGTCTATTAGAAAAACACCTTTTGAACTAATGGCACGTTGGAATAGCCACTCTTTTCTTCTCCCCGCCATTTCTAATAAAATCCGTTTCTTGCATTATGCAAATTACGATTACAGAGCACAGGGTGAGTTCCCCCTGCCCTCCGAGCACCCTCGTGTCATAAATTTCAGCCACCCCTTAGCTGATTGCGTTCACTCCCCTCTTCATCTTCTCCGGATCTTCTGCCTTGCATAGGCATTAGATTGCATAGGAAAAAGGGCGGCCCGGGCATGTGCAGTCGGCTCTGCCTGAACCCAAAGTGATTGCGCATGCATGACATTTCATATCCATACAGCGCTGCGTCTGATGCCTACACAAGGCAGAAAATACAGAGAAGATGAAGAGGGGAGTGAACACAATCACCTAAGGGGCGGTGGAAGGTTATGACGCAGGGGTGCTCTGTGCCATTAGTTCAAAAGGTGTTTTTCTAATGATAGACTCCCTTTAACTTACAACAATGTTATATACAGATAGGTCCATATATATTTGGACAACTGCTGTTTTGTCACATAAGAGAAGCGCTTTCAGAGCGCAGATTTAGGTATGGTTTTTGGATGCCATGTCATGTTTGCAGAGTAAATGTGTGCCAGTAAATTGGAATCAACCAAAAAGTGACCCCATTTTGAAAATGCACCCTTCAAAGATTTTAGCAAGAGGTGCAGTGAGCATTAGTTTCCCCAAATTGAATATATAAGCTGTGCAGAGTACATTGGGAACACCAAAGCTCACACTATTTTCCCACTAGTTACTATGACACAGGCAGGGGTGTCATTCTGGGGGGTTAATGCTGGTGTATTTTCCCTCATAAGCTCTAAATCTGGGGTGTACCCTGATATAAGCTTGCACAGCTTATATATTTCTTTCTTGCTGCAGCCAGTATTGTCCTAATGATTTGGTGATTTTTGGGGTTTTTGTCTTCACATTGTACAAGCTGGTGGGACTGAGCTCCTGTTGCCAGCCATGGCCCACCGGGGCATGAAATCCCCCCCCCCCCATCACCATGAGCATGGTTCTAGCTTCCACTTTTTGCTTAAATTGACTTGCCCAGGGACGTTGGAGGTTTTTGCCATCTTTCTTGCCTCACTGTAGTCCCTGTTCGCCTCTTCTCTCCTCCTTTGTCCTCATGGGTCGCGACCTTCCAGTTTGTTTTAATGATTGCTACTACAACTAGTAGCAAGTATTATATATATATGGGTATAAACTGCTGTTTGGGGACAGCCAGGCACAAAAAGGAAGGAGCACAGTTTGGTTTTTGGACATCATGCTACTTTTGCAGAGCCTCTAAATTGCCAGTAAAGTGGAATCCGCACACATGTGACCCCATTTTGGAAACTACACCACTGAAGGGATTTATCAAGTGGGGTAGCAAGCATTTTTAACCCTTGAGTGTTGCATTAATTTCCAGAAGTGAACGTGCAGCTGATAATGAAAAGTGAAAATTGAAATTTTTTACAGAGATACGCCATTTCAGTGCCCGATATGTTTGTGTCAGCAAAGACAAACACTCCAAAAACTGTTAAGCAGGTATCCCAGACACAACAGCTTTTGGAGCATTCGTCTCCAATACAAGCCGGGCACAACATGTTACACGATGAATTGACGTACTATCATGATCTGAATAATCTCCAAGGCCAGTAAACTGACCTTGACCCAGAGACCTTTCAGACTAAATTGTGAGATTACGTCCTTAATACGTCCCTCCTCACCATCTCAGAATCTGACAGAGCCTACCTCAATAAACCCTTCTCTGAGGAGTTGTCATCCATGGCTATCCAGGTGCCCCTGTCGGGTATGTCACCTGGCCTGGACAGCTTCATCCCCCGACTCTATAATAGCTTTAAAGACCTTCATGTCCCTACCTTGACGTGAATCTTTAATAGCCTTGACAGTGACACGTTATTCGCTCACCAATCCTTCTCAGCCCTAGTTACTGTCATTCCGAAAATCCAGTAAGGACCTGACTAGTTGCACTAGTTATTGGCTGATATCTCTTATCAATGTCAACGTTAAACTGTATGCCAAGCATCTTGCCAATCGTCTTTCCTCTTTAATGCCAAACCTGATTCACACGGACCAGGTCAGCTTTATTACGGGCCGTGAGGGGAGGGAAAATTTCTGTGAAAAGCTTCTAGCCACTGAGATGGTGCGCAACCTTGGACTCCCTTTATGACTCCTCTCATAGATTGTGTGCACTGAGGGCCACTCTGGAACATGTGGGATTGGTCAGTTTTCTGAGTAAAACCCTGTCCCTTAAAGGTGACAAAACCGCTAAGGTACGTGCTAATGGGATCTTGTCAGACTTTTTTCTGGGTACGTAATGGAACCAGACAGTTGGTTGCCCTCTGTCCCCCCTTCCCTATGCTTTGGTGATGGAACATCTGACGGTAGCCCTGTGGGGATGCCCTAGTATGCACGGTCATCAGATGGGAAGCAGACAGGTTAAGACGGCTGTAACGATGCTACTTTTCAGGTCTGGAGTCCAATTGGTGAGGCAAACGGTACAGTACTTAAATAGTAAGAGATGCAGGAGTAGTACCTCAGAAGTGGAAGAAACCGTAGTCAGATGTTTGCAGAGTTTGGTACACAGGAGCAGTAGATCAGCCGTAGTTAGATGTATGCAGAGTTCGGGACACAGGAGCAGTAGAGTAATGGTGAGGAAACAGCCAGAATCGTCAGGCACAGGATGGAGTAAGCTGTGTATATAAACATATGGGGATTGCTACACTGTGATTGGCCACAGAGCAGGTGAGATCCATAAGCTAATCACTCCAATAGAAAGGACCAGGCTCAGCAAAGCAAAGAACAAACAGGCTTCTACAATGGCATAATGGTCAAGCTGCAGAACATGGCTGGGAAGTCAGGGGTTCAAGACCCAGTGAGCTCAGTTCCTGACAACGGCGTTATATGCTGAAGATTTGCTTCTTTATGTCACCGAGCCTCATATCTCTTTCCTGTTGATTCTAAATGAGTTTCAGCGCTTCAGTAATGTGATAACTTTCAACTTTTTACCCTACCCAGGTGGAAGCTGCAGATCTTGCCGCCCAATTCCCATCCAAGTAGCAACCGATTAAATACTTGTGGATCCAGATCCCCTCATAACTGTCTGAACTTTTCCACAGTAACTGCCTCCCCTTACTGGAGAAGACCACGACGGACCTGTGGAAATACGGTGCCCTTGGGTTGACCACATAAATGCCTTGAAAATGGACGTGACCCCACGTTTTCTTTACCTTTTTCAAGTCCTGCCCTTCCTGTTATAGAAATATGCTGTCTCTAACATCTTTAAGATGGGGAAATATATTTTATCTTCAAACTTATGGGAAGATACCATGTCGCAATAATGTCTGCATTTTCTTCTGCTTTTGAGATGTTGTTTATTGTATTTTAATATCAGAACTTATGACCTCTTGCAACATGTCAGACAGTGCAATAAAATACTAGCTTGCAGTTAAGCACTGGAGGGGGGGTGGGGATAGATAACCAACAACCAATCAGGATTGTATGAAGTATGTTGCTGGGCACACTTACAGTACAGACCAAAAGTTTGGACACACCTTCTCATTCCAAGAGTTTTCTGTATTTTCATGACTATATAAATTGTAGATTCACACTGAAGGCATCAGAACTATGAATTAACACATGTGGAATTATATACTTAACAAAAAAGTGTGAAACAACTGAAAATATGTCTTATATTCTAGGTTCTTCAAAGTAGCCACCTTTTGCTTTGATTACTGCTTTGCACACTCTTGGCATTCTCTTGCTGAGCTTCAAGAGGTAGTCACCTGAAATGGTTTTCACTTCACAAGTGTGCCCTGTCAGGTTTAATAAGTGGGATTTCTTGCCTTATAAATGGGGTTGGGACCATCAGTTGTGTTGTTCAGAAGTCAGGTGGATACACAGCTGATAGTCCTACTGAATGGAGTGTTAGAATTTGAATTATGGCAAGAAAAAAGCAGCTAAGTAAAGAAAAACAAGTGGCCATCATTACTTTAAGAAATAAAGGTCAGTCAGTCCGAAAAATTGGAAAAACTTTGAAAGTGTCCCCAAGTGCAGTGGCCAAAACCATCAAGTGCTACAAAGAAACTGGCTCACATGAGGACCGCCCCAGGAAAGGAAGACCAAGAGTCACCTCTGCTGCGGAGGATAAGTTCATCCGAGTCACCAGCCTCAGTAATGGCAGGTTAACAGCAGCTCAGATTAGAGACCAGGTCAATGCCACACAGAGTTCTAGCAGCAGACACATCTCTACAACAACTGTTAAGAGGAGACTGTGTGCAGCAGGCCTTCAAATCTGTGCTTTGGTCTGATGAGTCCAAATTTGAGATCTTTGGTTCCAACCACTGTGTCTTTGTGCGACGCAGAAAAGGTGAACGAATGGACTCTACATGCCTGGTTCCCACCGTGAAGCATGGAGGAGGAGGTGTGATGGTGTGGGGGTGCTTTGCTGGTGACACTGTTGGGGATTTATTCAAAATTGAAGATATACTGAACCAGCATGGTTACCACAGCATCTTGCAGCGGTATGCTATTCCATCCGGTTTGCGTTTAGTTGGACCATCATTTATTTTCAACAGGACAATGACCCCAAACACACCTCCAGACTGTGTAAGGGCTATTTGACCAAGAAGGAGAGTGATGGGGTGCTACGCCAGATGACCTGGCCTCCACAGTCACCAGACCTGAACCCAATCGAGATGGTTTGGGGTGAGCTGGACCGCAGAGTGAAGGCAAAAGAGCCAACAAGTGCTAAGCATCTCTGGGAACTCCTTCAAGAATGTTGGAAGACCATTTCAGGTGACTACCTCTTGAAGCTCTTCAAAAGAATGCCAAGATTGTGCAAAGCAGTAATCAAAGCAAAAGGTGGCTACTTTGAAGAACCTAGAATATAAGACATATTTTCAGTTGTTTCACACTTTTTTGTTAAGTATATAATTCCACATGTGTTAATTCATAGTTTTGATGCCTTCAGTGTGAATCTACAATTTTTATAGTCATGAAAATACAGAAAACTCTTGGAATGAGAAGGTGTGTCCAAACTTTTGGTCTGTACTGTATGTTTTAGTCACGTCTACTTTTGATTAATATAAAGGTTTAAGTTGTATGCCAAGTAAAGAGGAAATAGCCTTAAGCACACTTCCTGTGTTTGACTGGTCATTTTTGTGATTTCACTATATATATATATATATATATATATATATATATATATATATTCTAAAATTTGGCACCACTTGAAAATCAGAATATTGAACCCAGTTTGGGTTCCGTTAACAATTTGGAGGCACCGCTGGGATTTAGGACCAACCCGTAATCACTAAACCCGAGAGCCACTGGGAGATGATTTGTGCATCTGAATGAGCAGATTAGCAGGGCTGCAAAATGGTAAAAATTTTCTCTTACATAATATCTGTCTCTTCAGTTGTGTGTCAGCTTCAAATGCTGGGTAAAGTGGTAAGTAAAAAGGGAAGTTATATTTGGTTTGGTCCTTTGTTAAAGAAAATCTGTATTTCCCTCAGATATAAAGTGGTTGTCAAGTGGTTGGTTTTTTTTTGTCTGGAAAGGAAAGCCACAAGGCACAAGTGCAACAAATGGTTGTTAAAAGATCCTAGTTTTGAATAAATACCTTGTCCGCATTGTATATGTACTGTATTATTGAAGAGGTGGACAAAGTTCAGAGGACATAAAACTTTTAATTGGAAGTGGTGGATTAGCCAGATACATTACTCTGTGAGACATGCCAAAGCTTGTCAAGTAACTCATTTTGATGATTGGACTTATTTTATTTGTAGTTTACATGCTGTACCACACCCAGAACACTGGAAGGTTAAACCATTTGAGGAATTGGTAAAAAGGAGAGACCACATACCACCACAGAATTGAGAAAGAAGTGCTTTGCATATCTTGTGGTATTGGGCTGGGGAGAGAGAAGGAGAGGGAGAGAACCCCCATATTGGGTCGGGACAAAAATTAATTGCTTAGGGAATCTAAGGTTGTCAGGACCAAAGGTTTAGCCTTTGCTGGGAAAATTCTCTGGCCAGAGTGTGTAAAGTTCAGCAAAGGTTGTGGGGGGTTCCTCCAGTGTTCAACCCAAGCCAGGTTTGTCCCCTGCTGAGACTGCAGTGCAGAGGGAGGGGAAAAAAAAAAAGGCCATAAGGAATATGCATAAGCTGATGATAGGGGTGAACGCAGACTTCACCCATAGAAATGGGAGCAGATTGAGAAGTAATATAAGGGATGGTTGAAAGACAGTGGCTAGAGTGGGCAAGCCAGGATGTGGTCTAAAGTGTCTCAAGAGGTCCAAGCTGGAGGTTGCAAAGAGATAAAAGTAGGGGAGAAATGCAGAGATATGGTCAGGCTCTGTGGAAACAGACAAGAAAAATGAATTCAAAGAACCAGAGATAGAGCCCCTAACTATACTGATGTACCATCCTCAGTAAATCATCCAGGAGGTTGGGTGTGTCTGGCGTGTGGACAGTAGAATCCCAGTTGGAGGGAAAACTGTATAAATTCTGGCAGACCAAAACCTAGACCAGGATTGTATCCGGTCATCAAATGGACAGGACTGGGATATTCACTCAATAATCCTTTTGTGACTTCTCAGCAAACAGCCCCAGTTATAGTGGCCCCAGTGACAAACAGAACTAAATCAAGTCTGGGAGTGATAAGGATGAAAAAGGCATATGGACAGAAGTTTCCCAATCCTGACGATAGTAGACATGAGGCAAAGGAACCAGATAGTTCACCAAGACAAGCAGGCTGGACTACGGTTGATCTGACTCTTCCAGAATACCCTCGGTGTCCCACCACAAGAGGCTAAAATGAAAACTCCCCAAAAAGGAAGGGTTAAGACCCACGTATCACCTAGTTTTCTGGAGGTGAATTGACTAATGTGGGTAACAACAGAGAGATTCAAGAGTCAGTAGGGTCACCTGAAATAATTGATAGAAGTGTGTGGGGGGGGGGGGGGGGAGTGAATATATGAAACAGAGATGTAGTTGCAAAATAGTTCCAGGAGAAGTAAAATGTAATAAAAATGTGTATTGGAAAATATTTAAACATATGTATGAAGTTATAGTACTATATTATGTGTTATGGTGGATGATACTCTGTTGCTATGTACTGAGAACACCATACATGAGACATGAACATGTGTTGCGACCACTGAAGGGTTGGTTTGTGTTCAGGAACTTATGTTATGTTACAACATACTGATAACATATGTCCATTTGTAGTTATACCTTCTATAATGCTTATAGAGATAGGGCCAGATGTATGAATAGTGGCCAATAGTGACACCACTTTAAAGGATGTGAATCTCATGGGTACATTTTTTGAATGTTTACATAACGTCAGTCACATATTATGGACAGGCAGGACTCCTACCTTCTCACAGTTTATGGTCCTTATCGTCACCTGGAATAACGTATCCACTAAAAGAACAAAAAGGTGACAGTGAAAGATTCAGGATCTCCACAGCGTGGGTGTAGCAGGACATGGAGGGAGAGAGGGCCCACTTGCTCTCTGTTGCAGGACAACCCACAGAACCGGGGTTTGAGAATCTTTATTCTAAATTGAAGTCCCTAGTGCAAGAATTCAAGGCACAAAGGGATTAGATAGATGTTTTATGGGAATATTCTAAATATTATTGGTGTGTTTATGTATCTAGTTGATTATAAAGTTTAGAATCTGGTTTGCAAAAAAACTTACTAGAAGGAGGATGTACGTGTACATTGTAGTAATCAAAAGTAGTGCAAACTGTCATGTAACAATGTTTTTAGAGGAGAAAAAAAAAAAAAAAGAGAAGTTACTTTGTTTCAACGTTGGTTAGGTGAATTAGAAGTCCCTCACATATCTGGTCTGTAATGTCTTTTGTTTATAATTTTTGTTATTGTGAGAGTTCTAAGGAACTTGTGTGTCAAGGTGATTGACTTGATCCCTTCCATCCGCTTCTGCCTGCTATGCTGATATATTTAGAGTATTTCTACTGACCTCATTTAATTGTTTGGAATTCTGGAGTATGAGAAGTTGTAGAGTTTGAGAAGTGCATCTATGTGGGGAATTGTGTGCCATGGCAGTTTCTAATCATGCTGTTTGGGGAATTAATTTGGTCACAGCCCTCACAGAGGAGGAAATGATACATACCTCACAACAAGTACTTGATGGTCTATGGTCCACTGGACCTACAGATGTAGGGAGATTAGCAGTAGAACCTGTTCAAATTAAATTAAAACCTGGAGCCCAAGCTGATGCAATCACTGCAGCAATAGTTGATTTCCTAAAGGTGGGAGTCTTGATAAAAACCAAGTTCCCTTTTAATGCACCCCTTTATCCTATCAAAAAGAAAACAGGGAATGATACAGGATTTGAGGACGGTTAATGAAGCTACTGTTTTAGAGACCCCAGTTGTCCCAAACCCACATATTTTGTTATCACAAATTCCCAATATGTTTATGATCTGTTACTGTGCTGTCCCAGAAAAATTCAAGTGTATAAAATCTAGCCCATCACTTCTTTGTTTTCTGGAAGAAAAAGGATGCAGGGCTAGTAAAGACAAATTGCAGTTTTGTTGTACAACTGTTATATTTTTGGGACACTGCATATCAGCAGGGGTTAAACGTCTTTTGCCAGACAGGATCAAAGTGATACAAGCTATACCCATTCCAAAAAATGTTGGTCACCTACGGACCTTTCTGGGATTGGTATCCTACTGTAGACCATGGATACCAACTGCATCCATGTCGATGCAACCTTTTTATGACTGTCTAAAGCAAGACTCTCTTGTTCTTACAGACCAAGCAGTAGAGAACTTTCACATAGCCCTGGTTTACAATTAATCCATCAAAGCTATTGCCTATGGAGTAAGGGGAGGGAGGGATAAACCCTGAAATTTCACGGCCCCATGATTGTTTAGCCCTTATGGCACAGGAGACAGTGGGTTTTTCACATGTTTCAGACCACTCATTAGCCAACCTTGAATTTGAACTCTTTGTGGATGGATCTAGGTATGGTATTGAGGGAAAATTTTTACAAAGGATATGCTGCAGTAACGGAACATGATGTTTTGAGAGCTGAACCCCTGCTGCCTCATATGACAGCGCAGGAAGCAGAGCTCCGAGCACTAGCTGAAGCCTGCAAGACAGCAGAAGACAAGACATCTACCATTTACACTGATTCCAGATATGCATTTTGCATTGCCCACGATTAAGGACCTAATTGGAAGGATCCTTCCTGACATCCAGTGGTAAGCCAATTAAAAACTCTGAAAGTGTAAAATATTTAATGGACTGTTTATTGTTACCAGAACAAGTAGCGGTTGCAAAAATTAAAAGCTGATACACCTAGCAGGAGAGGAAATGATCAGGCGACTAAGACAGCAGCGGCCACCAACACTATACCACAGGTAATGGTAGCTGCTCCTGCTGACAAAACAGTCTCCCTGCTTTATTTAAGACATTACAGAAACAAGCTTCTCAAGAAGAATTCCAGGAATGGCAGCGTAACGGAGCCACAGAGAGAGCGACTGGATTTTGGCAAAAGTTCAATAAACTTTGTTTGTCTCGGACACTCTATCCTATAAGGTAGCACACTGTGTGACACACCAATCTAAGACTGCAATGAATGATTTGGTAAGTGCCCCTGGATTCAGCACTGCTGCAGCAGCTTTCACTCAGGCATGTATGATACGTGCCTTAAACAACCAGGGTATGGTTGTGAAACCACCTAACAAGCACATTCATTCCACGTCCACTGTATCCTTTCCAGAGACTGCAGATTGATTATATTCAATTACCAAAGGTGGGATGCTATGAATAAGTTTTGGTGTGTGTTGATCTCTTTTCAGGATAGCCGGAGGCTTATCCGGTAACAAAAGCCACAGCACAAGTCACTGCAAAGAAACTTTTATCAGAAATTGTGTGCAGGTATGGTGTACCAGAGACTATTGAAAGTGACAATGGAACTTTTCACAGGGGAAATCATAACGTCGATTCTAAAAGGAGTAGGCACAGAACAAGCCTTTCATATTCCATACCATCCACAAAGTAGTGGTTGTAACAATGCTAGTTATCAGATCTGGAGTCCAATTGGTGAGGCAAACAGTACAGTACCTTAATAGCAAGAGATGCAGGAATAGTACCTCAGGAGTAGAAGAAACCGTGGTCAGACATTTGCATAGTTCGGTACACAGGAACAGTAGATCAGCCATAGTCAGACGTTTGCAGAGTTCAGTACACAGGAACAGTAGAGTAGTGGTGAGGCTCAGGGGTAAACAAGGAACAGACAGCCAGAATAATCAGGCACAAAATGGAGTATGCTGTGGGTTTATATGGGACTAGCTAAACTGTGATTGGCCACAGAGAAGGTGATATCTTTAAGCCAATTACTCCAATGGAAAAGAACAGACTAAGCAAGGCACAGAACAAACAGGCTTCTCAATGGCATAATGGTCAAGGGAGCAGAACATAGCCAGGAAGTCAAGGGATCAAGACCCAGTGAGTTCAGTTCCTGACAGTGGTAGAGAGGTTGAATGGTACCTTGAAGTCAAAAATCCAAAAGGCCATGGCTGAAACAGGTAAGCCATGGACTGAGTGCCTTCCCCTAGTAGTCTTCTCTGTACGGTACACACCAGATAAAAAGGTCTGAGTCCATTTGAGATCCTTCTTGGAACGGCCCTAGGTTAGGACTGTATTTTTTACGATTGCTCCAGATGCAATATGGTGTGATGACAGAATAAGTAATAACCTTACAGAAACAGTCGACTAATATACATTCCCGAGTTTTCTCTCCCCTCCCAGATCCAGAAGTGATCCCAGGTTCTCATCTCCTCAAGCCTGGAGATTTGGTGGTGATAAAAAGAGACAAGTGAGAAGGGCTCTGGAGCTACAAAGACAAAATATTTAATGTTCAACTGGACAAACTTTATTGTTTTTTTTGCAAATATTCACTCATTTTGAATTTGATGCCTGCAACACCTTCCAAAAAAGCTGGGACAGTGACATTTTACCATTGTGTTACATTACCTTTCCTTCAAACAACACTCAATATGCATTTGGAAACTGAGGACACTAATTGTTGAATCTTTGTAGGTGGAGTTCTTTCCATTCTTGCTTGATGGACAACTTCAGTTGCTCAACAGTCCGGGGACTCCGTTGTCGTATTTTGTGCTTCCTAATGCACCACACATTTTCAATTGGAGACAGGTCTGGGCTGCAGGCAGGCCAGTCTAGTACCCACACTCTTTTACTACGAAGCCATGCTTTTGTAACACGTGCAAAATGTGGCTTGGCATTGTTTTGCTGAAATAAGCAGGGACCTTCCTGAAAAAGATGTCGCTTGGATGGCAGCATATGTTGCTCCAAAACCTGTATGTACTTTTCAGCATTCATAGTGCCTTCAGAGATGTGCAAGTTACCCATGCCATGGGCACTAACACACCCCCATAACCTCAGAGATGCAGGCTTTTGAACTTTGTGCTTATAATAATCCGGACAGTCCTTTTCCTCTTTGGCCCAGAGGACACGACGTCCATGATTTCCAAAAACAATTTGAAATGTGGACTGGTCAGACCACAGGACACCTTAAGTCAGTCCATCTCAGATGAGCTCAGAGAAGCCAGCAGTGTTTCTGGGTGTTGTTGATATATGGCTTTGCATGGTAGAGTTTTAGCTTGTGCTTGTAGATGTAATGATGAACTGTGTTCACTGACAATGGTTTTCTGAAGTGTTCTTGGGCCCATGTGGTAATATCCACATGCTGATTTTTAATGAAGCATGCCAGAGGGATGGAAGGTCACGGGCATTCAATTCTGGTTTTCGGCCTAGCCGTTTACTTGCAGAGATTTGTCCAGATTCTCTGAATCTTTTGATATTATGGATTGTAGATGATGAAATCCCTAAATTCCTTGCAATTGTACGTTGAGAAACGTTGTTCTCAAACTGTTGGTCTATTTGCTCACAAAGTGGTGAACCTTGCCCCATCTTTGCTTGTGAACGACTGAGCCTTTCAGGGATGCTCCCTTTATTCCCAATCATGACACTCACCTGTTTACAATTAACCTGTTCACCTCTGGAATGCTCCAAACAGCTGTTTTTTGAACATTCCTCAACTATCTCAGTCTTTTGTTGCCCGTCCCAGCATTTTTGGAACGTGTTGAAGGCATCAAATTCGAAATGAGTGAATATTTGCAAAAAACAAAGTTTATCCGTTTGAACATTAAATATCTTCTCTTTGTAGTGTATTCAATAGAATATAGGTTGAAAAGGATTTGCAAATCAGCATATTCTGTTTTTATGTCTTACACAACGTCCCAACTTCATTTGAATTGGGGTTGTAAATGGAAGGAGATAGCAAACATGAGTGTCCCTTTGCCAATAGCAGGGTGGGTGACAATTACCATGGTGGCAGATACAGTAAACATGACCACGATCCCGGGACGCACACAGGTCCTTCTGTATAAGGGAACTGCGTGGGTACCCAGGAATGTCGTTGGAACTCTAAAAATGGGAGATATACCAGAGAAAAGAATCCAGATTAGCTTTGACACGAGTTTTAGAATCTAGACACATAGCCGATGCTTTTAACCCCATGTTCGTTGAAAGATACATACATAATGCTTCATGGCCTTATTCTAGTCTGTTCTCAAGTGAATATGAATGAATATGGCTGCAGAAAGCAAATTAACAATACCACAGTTTGCAGTAATCTGGATGCAGGCTATTGCTAGGGGCAGCAGATGAGTGGTGTATTTTGGCAAATGTCACTGGGCTGGTTGATTATGCACACTGAGGTGCATTGGTACATTCTAACTTGTGGCAGTTGCCAAAAGATATATTTTGGGTGTGTGTGGGGTAAAATGCTTATAAATGAATACCCTCAGGCGGCAGGCAGTGTAACATGCACATTGGCACAACCTACCCCTGCAACCTTTATAATATCACACAGTACAGTTGAGTTAGAGATGTTTTCCCGACATGTTCCCCAGAATTTGATAAAGAAAAGGGCCAAAGACAAATTTAGGAGAGATGGAAGACCTTATTTAGTATCCATGAGTACAGGTAATGTTGGTAGCATAATATTTTTGTGGCCAATGGTAATGGAAACTTGGGATAAATTAGTTGAGCCCACTGACTATTTAGATGAACATATATATATATATATACACACACACACACACACACAGTGCCTTGCGAAAGTATTCGGCCCCCTTGAACTTTTCAACCTTTTGCCACATTTCAGGCTTCAAATATAAGGATATAAAATTTAAATTTTTTGGTGAAGAATCAACAACAAGCGGGACACAATCGTGAAGTGGAACGACATTTATTGGATATTTTAAACTTTTATAAAAAATAAAAAACTGAAAAGTAGGGTGTGCCAAATTATTCGGCCCCCTTAGGTTAATACTTTGTAGCGCCACCTTTTGCTGCGATTACAGCTGCAAGTCGCTTGGGGTATGTCTCTATCAGTTTTGCACATCGAGAGACTGAAATTCTTGCCCATTCTTCCTTGGAAAACAGCTCTAGCTCAGTGAGGATGGATGGAGAGCATTTGTGAACAGCACTTTTCAGCTCTTTCCACAGATTCTCGATTAGATTCAGGTCTGGACTTTGACTTGGCCATTCTAACACCTGGATACGTTTATTTGTGAACCACTCCATTGTAGATTTTGCTTTATGTTTGGGATCATTGTCTTGTTGGAAGATAAATCTCCGTCCCAGTCTCAGGTCTTTTGCAGACTCCAACAGGTTTTCTTCCAGAATGGTCCTGTATTTGGCTCCATCCATCTTTCCATCAATTTTAACCATCTTCCCTGTCCCTGCTGAAGAAAAGCAGGCCCAAACCATGATGCTGCCACCACCATGTTTGACAGTGGGGATGGTGTGTTCAGGGTGATGAGCTGTGTTGCTTTTACGCCAAACATATCGTTTTGCATTGTGGCCAAAAAGTTCTATTTTGGTTTCATCTGACCAGAGCACCTTCTTCCACATGTTTGGTGTGTCTCCCAGGTGGCTTGTGGCAAACTTTAAACAAGACTTTTTATGGATATCTTTGAGAAACGGCTTTCTTCTTGCCACTCTTCCATAAAGGCCAGATTTGTGCAGTGTATGACTGATTGTTGTCCTATGGACAGACTCTCCCACCTCAGCTGTAGATCTCTGCAGTTCATCCAGAGTGATCATGGGCCTCTTGGCTGCATCTCTGATCAGTCTTCTCCTTGTTTAAGATGAAAGTTTAGAGGGACGGCCGGGTCTTGGTAGATTTGCAGTGGTCTGATACTCCTTCCATTTCAATATGATCGCTTGCACAGTGCTCCTTGGGATGTCTAAAGTTTGGGAAATCTTTTTTCGTATTCAAATCCGGCTTTAAACTTCACCACAAAAGTATCACGGACCTGCCTGGTGTGTTCCTTGGTCTTCATGATGCTCTCTGCGCTTTAAACAGAACCCTGAGACTATCACAGAGCAGGTGCATTTATACGGAGACTTGATTACACACAGGTAGATTATATTTATTATCATCATCAGTCATTTAGGACAACATTGGATCATTCAGAGATCCTCACTAAACTTCTGGAGTGAGTTTGCCGCACTGAAAGTAAAGGGGCCGAATAATATTGCACGCCCCACTTTTCAGTTTTTATTTTTTACAAAAGTTTAAAATAACCAATAAATTTCAATCCACTTCACAATTGTGTCCCACTTGTTGTTGATTCTTCACCAAAAAATTTAAATTTTATATCCTTATGTTTGAAGCCTGAAATGTGGCAAAAGGTTGAAAAGTTCAAGGGGGCCGAATACTTTCGCAAGGCACTGTGTGTGTGTATATATATATATATATATATATATATATATATATATATATAAATCTTAAGGTTGATAAATGTCTCTAATACTGTACAAGGTAACTTCCAAATACTGTTTATGCGGTTTTGTGACTAAATTATTTGTGTTATCAAGAAATGTATTCATAAAAAAGAGATATATATGTGTGCACATGAACCCCGATCAGGGAGAGTATGACACATATGCATGCCTGAATCCCGGTCAACAGATGCAAGAAACCAGGATGTTGTGATGTTCTACACAATAGAATGTTCAAATGACCTGGAATCTGGTGAAGAAACTGAAACTGAAGGGCAGGATATTGTGTTGAAATCACAAAAGGTGGGAAATGTTATAGAAATATGCTATCTTTAAGATGGGGAAATATATTTTATCTTCAAACTTATGGGAAGATACCATGTTGCAATAATGTCTGCATTTACTTCTGCTTTTGAGATGTTGTTTATTCGATTTTAATATCAGAAATTTTTGCCGTACAGCATAAGTAACATGCTACCTTTATTCTATGAATCGGTACGATTACAGCAATACCTAATTTAAGTTATTTTTTTTATGCGTTAATTGTGCAAAATAAAATTCCATTTAGGGAAAAAAAATCTATAAATTTTATTACATCCACTGGGCAGGTTAAATAATATTTTTGTTTTATTGTTTGGTTTTTCATTGATACCGAATAAGTAATATTTATTTATTTATTTTCACATAATAAAACATTTTATATGGGAAAATGGGATTTTTGGGGCCTTATTCATTTATTATTATTTTTTTTTACCACATTTAAACTTTCTTTTTGTACATAATTTTCTTTATTCCAGTATGGGAACTGAACCAGCGATCGGGACCCAAAATATAGTAAAACCCCTGAGATGTCAAGGTTATGTTTGACCGTGGCATCTCAGGGGTTAACACCTGTGATCAGAGCTCAGCTCCGACCACGGGTGATAGAGGGAAGTGTCAGTTGACACCTGCTAGGCATGGTGCACACACAGTTTGTGTGCCCATCATGTTTCCATAGTACTAGAAGAAGTACTAGCCCAGCTCAGCAAAGCTGTGTTGTGAATCTTTCCTCTTATGAGCCAAACAAACACGAAATGTCAGTTCTCTCCAAAGGTCTCTCCTTCTGCCCCTCGGCACACACTGACCATATCCAACTCTGCAATGATATGGAGGAGTTTTTCAGAAAAATGAGATTAAGGGAATATTTTTATGACAAAGACCTTCCATACAGCAGCGACTCTGAGATGGAACAGCCCATAAGGAATCCTACCAAAAAATCTACCTGGACCCCACGCCCAGGAGCTAATGCAGCACTGGATAAATATATTGACTGTTTCAGAAGCAAAGTAAAATCAGAAATCCTAGAGAAACAAAAGAAACAGGTGCATAACCTAACCCTGCAGGAACAGAAGGCTATTACATCACTGAAAGAAAATCAGGATATAATAATAAAACCAGCTGACAAAGGGGGCGCAATAGTCATAATGAACACCTCAGACTATATCCAGGAAGCAAACAGGCAACTGTCAAATCCCATCCATTACTCCAAACTTGGAAGTGATCCCACAGAGGCCTATATGAAAGAACTAAAGAGTATGATCAAGGAGTTTCCAGTCCACATCCAGAATCAGGTAAAAGGACTTATCCCCCAAGATCCCAGGCCGGGCTGCTTCTATATGCTCCCAAAGATACACAAAGATGGCAACCCTGGGAGGCCTATCATTTCTGGCATTGGGACACTGACAGAAAACATCTCAGGTTGGGTGGAAAAGCTCCTAAAACCCCTTGTCAGGGATACTCCAAGCTATATCCAGGACACCACTGACCTTCTTAACAAACTGAATGCCCTGGGCCCTCTACCTGAGGGTACCATTTTGGCCACCATGGATGTGGAATCCCTGTATACTAACATTCCCCACAAGGATGGAGTTGCAGCATGTCGGGTACACCTGGCAAAACAAAACCTCCCAACAGAACCAGTAACGCAGCTCATACAATTCATCCTTAGCCACAACCATTTTACCTTTGGAGAGGATCTATATCTACAGCGAATGGGAACTTCAATGGGGACCAGATGTGCACCCCAATATGCAAATCTCTTTATGGCAGAAATGGAAGGAACATATTTATCAACATGCACCACCAAACCTATGATTTACCTTCGTTATATCGATGATATCCTTGTCATCTGGACTGCAGGTGAGGAGGCCCTACTTCAATTCCATAATGACTTCAATGACTTTCACCCGACCATCAACCTTAAACTTAGCTATTCAGGGAGTGAAATTCACTTTCTGGATACCACAATATACATTAAAGACCACCGGCTACTCACATCAATATACCACAAACCCACAGACAGAACGGCCTACCTGAGAAACGACAGCTTCCACCCCAAGCACACAAGACAATCTATAATCTACAGCCAGGCTATACGATACAATCGTATTTGCTCCGACAAAGCAGACCTGGACAAGCACCTCCTGGATCTGAGGATGAAATTTCTCAGATTGGGATACAAACCAAAAGTGACAGACAACCAATTAAACAAAGCAGCAGCCATTCACAGAGACAGTCTGCTCACATATAGAGAGACCCAGAAAGAAGCCCGAGTGCCCCTAGTTGTCACCTACAACCCACAGCTGGAGATCCTACGAAGGATTGCCAAGGAGCTCCAACCTGTACTACATAGGGACAACAGACTCAAGGACATATTTCCAGTCCCCCCTCTCCTCTCCTTTCGACAACCACCAAACCTGAGGCGCATTATCGTCCGGAGTGCCCTGAAGGCCCCAACTGAAAATGGCACCTCACCTTGCCTACATAAAAGGTGCATGACCTGCAAGCACATCCACACCGCTGACAGTGTACCTATCCCACAGTCACAACAGGTGCACAGAATTAGGGGGACATTTTCCTGCAGGTCTTCCAATGTGGTGTACCTCATAATGTGTGTGCAATGTCCCACCACAGGCCTCTATGTGGGGGAAACAGGGCAGAGACTCAGTCAACGAATGAACTCACACAGATCCACCATTAATAACAGCAGAACCGATCTCCCAGTGGCCGCACATTTCTCCGGAGAAAACCACTCTATTGAAGATTTGCGGGTTGTGGTTTTAATGGGACATTTTAAGACACAGGAGAAAAGAAAAGAAATGGAGTATAAATTTATGCAAAAATTTCAAACTCTGCAATTTGGACTTAATATTCATGCCAGCTTCATGTCACACTATGTTTGAACCATGAACTGAACTCAATATTCATGCCAGCTTCATGTCACACTATGTTTGAACCATGAACTGAACTCAATATTCATGCCAGCTTCAAATCACACTATGTGTGACCTGTGAGGGTCACAAATCACCTCCTGATAGCAAACAGATAACAGCAAGAATTACTGATCCCTCCGTCACGCACCAAAAGTTTCCAGACTGTTTTTTTGACCTGTTGTAAATAACTTCTCTACTTAGATTGCAATTTTTTTTAAGGACTCTAAAATGCTTTGAAAACCATGTGTATAAAAATCTGTTAATTTTCAGTTCTTATATCACACCATGTCTGATGAAGGGAGCGAGCACTCCTGAAAGCTTACTTATAAATATACTCAGTTAGCCTCTAAAAGGTATCGCCTGATTTCTTCACTCTTCCACTACTTTCAATGGCTAACACGGTACAACATTATACTACTATCCATAGTACTAGTACAGCGATTTGCAGGAATTCTTTCCCAGCAGCGTCGGGCTATTACAGCGGATGTCAGGAAGGGGTTTAACCACTTCAGTACCAGGCCAATTTCTGGTCCAGGACCAGACACATTTTAGGGTTTTTTTTGTATGTGCGGTTTTGAGGGCTGTAACATTTTTATAATTTGTATTATTCCACTAATTTCTACGTCTTTTTTTCGTGACACATAGGGCTTTATTTTTATGTTTTTTTTATTTTTGCATGTGTTTTAATTTTTTTTATATCCAGGAAAATCTAAACAAAAGAGGAGGGAAAACTTGTCTGTTTTTTACTTTATTTTTTTTTTTTATTCAATAACACAAAGTGCTACTAAAAAACTTTATAAAATAGTTTTTACTGTCCATTACGGTAATTTGTATTTTGCATGGTGCCGTCGGGGGTGGGGCTATAACCTTAAATAACGGCGTTTTATTGGGGTATTTTATTTATTTTTTAAATTATTTCATGTACATTTTTTTTTAACTTTTCTATTAATTTTTATCTTTTTTTTTTACATTGTGTCCCCATAAGGTCATAATAGACCTTTGGGGACATCTGATCACAGTTTTTTTTGTTGGGAGGCTGATTTCCCCTGTAACTGGGGCTGATACATTTAGCCCCAGGAGGAATACAGCCTCCTGCCCGTTACTATAGAGCTGATCTTGGTCCTGTAGGACCCAGCAGCTCTTGCAGACACTGCACCCAGCGGATCACATGACCACCGGGTCAGAGGGGAGCCGCAAGATGGCGGAGCTCATTGAGCACTGTATACACAGCGATCGGGAAGGCAGGGAAGGTAATAAACCTTCCCTGTCTTCTCTCTGGGAGCTACGGCTGAAGTTACAGCCGGCTCCCAGTTTCAGCAGCTGCACGATTTTGTGCAGCTGCTGAGTTCTGCTTGGACGTACCGGTATGTACCTTGCAGAACAAGGCAACCACCCCTTGGAAGTATATAGTAATAGTTTCATGGGAAATGCAAACATTCACCAAAATATACATGGCTGTAGAAATGACAGGTCCTTTTTAAAGCATATATAGTGTAGAGTATGTTTACGTTAAAGGTTCAGCATACATAACATGCATTAGGGTGTTGCTTGTTATAGTGTTTTTCAATACTAAAACAATATCCTGTGATGTCTATTTGCATACACCCCTAAAACCAGAAATGGGGGAAAGAAAAGGGCCTAAGGGTACAGAAAGAGCAGCATGGGGATCCAGTCAAAAATTATGTGATAAAACATAGCCTTTAAAATAAAATAGTTATGTTATAAAACCCATAAAATTGACAGCCAGAACACCTGAACAGTGTCAAGTGGAATGTCCCCTGTAATAGATTACCAACAACTGTAGGTAAATGTTGGAGAGAAATATGATGAAACAAATAATGCGTGCTGCTATTAGTTTAATAATTAGTACTGTAGAATTATAATAGTGGCTAATACTACACAATCATCCTTGTTAAGTTGAAAAGGCAGCAATTTGTGTCAGTGTCCTAAAACAAAAATCACTCGTGTTTTAGCAATTTTCTGTATATAATAGGTTCAGTGGAATTCTACTAGCCTTGTTGATGAAATTCTGTCCCACAGCACCTTTATTTTTTATTCATATTAATATATCCTACACTGTGCACACAGGCATTTATTATATGGCATATTGTACATGTCAATTATGCAGAAACTGAATTGTGCATTGATACCTCAGAGACATTCTGATACACATACAGTGGGGAATAAAAGTATTTAGTCAGCCACCAATTGTGCAAGTTCTCCCACTTAAAAAGATGAGAGAGGCCTGTAATTGACATCATAGGTAGACCTCAACTATGAGTGACAAAATGAGAAAACAAATCCAGAAAATCACATTGTCTGATTTTTAAAGAATTTATTTGCAAATAATGTTGGAAAATAAGTATTTGGTCAATAACAAAAGTTCATCTCAATACTCTGTTATATATCCTTTGTTGGCAATGAAAGAGGTCAAACGTTTTCTGTAAGTCTTCACAAGGTTGGCACACACTGTTGCTGGTATGTTGGCCCATTCCTCCATGCAGATCTCCTCTAGAGCAGTGATGTTTTGGGGCTGTCGCTGGGCAACACGGACTTTCAACTCCCTCCAAAGGTTTTCTATGGGGTTGAGATATGGAGACTGGCTAGACCACTCCAGGACCTTGAAATGCTTCTTACGAAGCCACTCCTTCGTTGCCTTGGCGGTGTGCTTGGGATTATTGTCATGCTGAAAGACCCAGCCACGTTTCATCTTCAATGCCCTTACTGATGGAAGGAGGTTTGCATTCAAAATCTCACGATACATGGCAACCATTCATTCTTTCATGTACACAGATCAGTCGTCCTGGTCCCTTTGCAGAGAAACAGCCCCAAAGCATGATGTTGTCACCCTCATGCTTTACAGTAGGTATGGTGTTGTTTGGATGAAACTCAGCATTCATTCTACTCCAAACACGACGAGTTGTGTTTCTACCAAACAGTTCTACTTTGGTTTCATCTGACCATATGACATTCTCCCAATACTCTTCTGGAACATCCAAATGCTCTCTAGCAAACTTAAGACGGGCTTGGATATCTACTGGCTAAAGCAGGGGGACACGTCTGGCACTGCAGGATCTGAGTCCCTGGTTGCGTAGTGTGTTACTGCTGGTAGCCTTTGTTACATTAGTCCCAGCTTTCTGCAGGTCATTCACTAGGTCCCCCCATGTGGTTCTGGGATTTTTGCTCACTTGTGATCATTTTGATCCCACAGGGTGAGATCTTGCGTGGAGCCCCTGATCGAGGGAGATTATCAGTGGTCTTGTATGTCTTCCATTTTCTAATTATTGCTCCCATAGTTGATTTCTTCACACCAAGCTGCTTGCCTATTGCAGATTCAGTCTTCCTAGCCTGGTTCAGGTCTACAATTTTGTTTCTGGTGTCCTTCCACAGCTCTTTGGTCTTCACCATAGTGGAGTTTGGAGTGTGACTGTTTGAGGTTAGGGACAGGTGTCTTTTATACTGATAACAATTTCAAACAGGTGCCATTACTACAGGTTATGAGTGGAGGACAGAGGAGCCTTTTAAAGAAGAAGTTACAGGTCTGTGAGAGCCAGAAATCTTGCTTATTTGTAGGTGACCAAATACTTATTTTCCACCATAATTTGCAAATAAATTCTTAAAAAAAAATCAGACAATGTGATTTTCTAGATATGTTTTCTCATTTTGTCTTTCATAGTTGAGGTCTACCTATGATGTCAATTGCAGGCCTCTCTCATCTTTTTAAGGGGGAGAACTTGCACAATTGGTGGCTGACTAAATGCTTTTTTTCCCCACTGTAAATAATAAGTTAATGCAACACAACTATGAGGATGTTTACATTACTGTTGTGAACCTTGCAAAAAGGACTTTTTCTTCCTTTACAAAAGTAAACAAACATGATGGAAGAAACCTTCAGTCATGTTGTTTACATTAGAGTCAATGGGATTGGACACAGAGGGAGAGCAAAGGGCATTCAAAATGGTAGTGTGATTATTCCCTTAGCTGTGCTGCAGTGCCATTTTGATAGGACGGGTGCCACAGTGTTTTCAATGCAGTAATAACTGCAGTCAGTTGAGAGCCAAGATTCTCAAGAACTGCTGCATATAAACTCCACATTCTCAAATGTCTCTCTCGTCTTTTCTTTTTTTCCTTTTTTTCTAGCTATAATTGCAATTTTGGTGGCATATGTAAGCTGAGAATCACACTGCTACAATACCATGTGTAGCACAGCAAATATGTTTATTTTTAAATTTGTCCACTCTATCCACTTCTAAAGGGAAGCAAGAAAGGAGAATTCCATATGTACTAATGGTGATGTTTCAGTCCGTCATTGGAACTTTCTCAAGTCAGATATATGCAAAATACATACAGTAAGTGGGCTGTTTATCACATGATGCAAACAAAGGAGAGCACAACATATAAAGAAAATACACAAGGGAACTTTTATGAACAGAAGCTGGTGTAACAAACAGTATAATGGGATAAATCCTGTAGTGACTATAATTTATATATGTGCAATGGGCTGTACATTATATGACACCATTCCGTTACATAATGCAACAGGCATAATAGCACATTCATGAGTACATTACATTAGGGCATACAACGCAAGATGAGTGGTCACAATAACACAAATATAGGAGGGTGGAGCCTAACCGTCGATGCTGATGGACGTCTGAGCCTGCAGCTCCGTCAGACACTAAGCCACTACCTGCCTTAAAACGCTCAATTGAGGACAAGAATGGGCAAGACACTGAGAGAAAGAAGCGGGGAACTACCAGGTACCCCCACGGGCAAGAATAACGCAGCGGAGGTGCATAAATTCTTTCGCAAGAAAGTCCAGCGTTCTCCTGCAGTGGCGCGCAAGATGGCGCTGGAAGAGGCCCACTCGGGAGACGCGGCAGAGGACTCAGATCTGGACAGCGCGTCGGGTACTGACCGGACAGACGCTATCTCCGGGATGATTACCAAGTCCTTCCTTCGCAAGGCTCTGGCACAAGCAATCACCCCAGTGCTCGCGGAGCTCTCTGACATACGGGCCGACATACACTCCGTGGGCAAAAGAGTAGACTCCCTCGAGTCGGCGTGCTCAGCGATTACCCTTCACTCTTCTTTGCTGGCACAGCGTATCGCCGATCATCACACCCACTTGAACAGAACATACGATGCTCTGGAGGATCTGGAGAATCGGAACCGCAGGAGGAACCTGCGCCTTAAGGGCCTTACGGAACCTCCTGCTTCTGAGGATCTGAGAGAGGTGATGTCGGCCATCTTTGTATCCCTCGTGGGTGCGGAAAAGGCAGCCTCGGTCCACATCGAAAGGGTCCACCGAGCGGTCAGACCTAAACCCTCCCCTGCTGACCCACCGAGGGATGTAATCTGCGGGCTGCTGTCCTCTGCGGACACATCTGCTATACTAGCTGCTGCAAGGGAAAAAAAGACCACTTACGTATGCCCAAACAGAGATCCACCTATACCAAGATCTGGCGCCATCTACCCTGGCAAAGCGTCGGATGTTACGTCCACTGCTGGAGGCACTACAGGAAAGAGGCCTACAGTATGCATGGCTTTTTCCCTTCGGGTTGTCTGTTCTTAAGCAAGGCCGCAGGATAGTCATACGTTCACCAAAAGATCTCTCCAAAGCCTGGGCCTTGCTCGACATACCCCCTATGGAGATTCCCTCGTGGTTGTCTCTCCCGGAGGACTTACACTCCTGGCCGTCACTGCCCAGCTTTGAACAGGAAGGCCTGCAACAGCGTCTCAGGTCGCCAAGACCTAGGAAACCCTCTTTGAAGAGACACATACAAGAATCCACTTGATGTCGGTAATCTTACCACTGAGCTGTTCCTCTACGTGGAGCTGACTTGTGTGTGAAAGGCACCTCTTGCAAATTCACTGTGGAACCATTCCCTCCCACTGGACTGGCCCAGAAGTGAAGTACCTATGTATTGCACTCATATCCGGGACTTCTGGCGGTTGAAGGTACCTTCTACCCTGGACCTATCCTCCCACACCCCCTCATACTTTCCACAACCTCCACTCCCTCATGACCTATCCCAGGAGCTTGCTTTGTGCCCGATGGGCCCTGCAGCACCCACGGTGGGAGTGACTGGCACCCTATGTCGGGAAACGGGTGGTTGGAGCTCTGTCACTCTCTACCATGTTCCCTCCCTCCCCCAGTTCACTGAGATGTCCAACTGTTTGAGATGTTTGATATACATGTCTGTGGGTGGGTTTTCTGACTAACAATTGTATTTGTGGGGCCTTCCGCCCCCCGTCCGGGATTTCGGGGCCGGTGATGCGTTTATGGTGCCTTGGAGGAGGAGCAGGCACGTGGGGCCCCGTGGTCTCGGATGGCGGGGGAGCCCAGGTTGGGGAAGAGGTTCATTACTTTAGTAGGGAGTATATTCATTCAGTGAACCAAAATTTTCACGTTGCACTGTGTACACTAGGCACGCCAGGGAACTTGCTAAGTAAGCCTACTTGCTACTAACTGCCAATTACTAATCATTACTCACTGTCACTAATCAGTACCTATCGCTAACTCTCAGGGGTTACCACAAAAACCATTACTAACGGCTAACTATTACTAACTACTACCAGCGGAATATCGGGGGGGCGGGTTGTTGGGTGGGGGGGGCGGGGCTCACACACGGGTTTGTGGGTTCTTTGGATAGCAGGGTGTTGTGCAGGGATTCCCGATGCCCCGGGAAGTTATGCCGCCCTAATACATAGGGGTGTGTGCACTAACCACCCTAACTATATTGCTGAGATAGACCCCCATAAGGGATTTTGGTATAACCACATTGGAGATGTTTATGTAATCCTGGATTGTATTGATTCTGTTGTTAATGTTGTATAATATGACATGGGCTCATTTCGGCGCAATTATGGCGACTATCCCTGAGCCTATTTGCACTCTCATACTGTCCGCCTCCCGCCCTTCCAGACGTGTCCGTAGGATATCTCTAACTCTCACATCTCTTGTGTACCTTTACATCTTTTACACGCTGTTGCCTGTATGTAGTCCCCATTGTTACACGCCTCTGTGCGCAACCACTCCTGTAAGGTATGGTAGTTGGCTGTCACGATTGGGACCATCTCCGTTTCCCCTATCCCTTTTATATTCTGTCTATTGACAGAGTAAGTGTTTCAAGCTTAGCGGCTGTCAGGCGTTGCCGCTAAATATTTGATCTATTGACGGGCGCATTATTTTGGGCCCAACCTAGCTCTTGTACTCTTTCTCTTCTCTATCTAAGCTTTCCTCACCTCTCTCTCTCTTCTCCCTTTCTACCCCTCCCCTTCCTCGTCTGGTTGTCTCACTACCCAAACCTTCCCACCTAACCTCTGTTTGTTCAAATACCCCTCCTTTCCCTCTCTCCCTCACCCTTCTTACCCATTGGACTCACATTGTCTCAGAGCCACCATGTCCGAATTAGTTTTTACTTCCTTTAACACCCATGGCCCAAATTCCCCGAATAAGAGATCTCAAATTTTTACCATACTCCGTAAGCTACACACAAATGTGGCGTTCCTTCAAGAAACTCATTTCAAGACAGGGAAAATCCCTCGCCTCCCCACAAAAATGTTCACTACTTGTTTCCACTCCACGAATCCCACTGCTTTCTCTAGGGGTGTTTCTATTCTATTTCATTCCTCAGTGCCTTTCCAGTGTTCTCAAACTTATGAGGACTCCGAGGGCAGAATTCTGCTGCTAAAAGGCACTATCGCTACTTATAAATACACCTTTGCCAATTTCTACGCTCCCAATCAAGGCCAAGTGGCTTGGCTTGTTGAGGCTCTGCGCACACTGGAACTCTTTGCAGAAGGTTCTATAATCCTAGCTGGCGATTTTAACCTCACTCTCAACCCTGCTCTTGATGCCTCTAGAGGGACATCATCTATTCCCCAGAAAGCACTGGGTAGACTCCTGCAAGACCTAAATGACTTGCATTTGGTCGATCTTTGGCGTCTGCACAACCCATCCGTGAAGGACTATTCCTTTTTTTCCAATCCTCGGCAATCCTATCAGAGACTGGATTATATTTTTGTCACTAGAGATCTAGCCCCGTATTCTCTGCAATCCCGCATCGACTCTATATCGGTGTCCGATCATGCACCAGTATGGGTTAGGTTAACACTGCGCCAACTACCTCAAAGGGATTGGTGCTGGAGATTAAATGAAGCTTTGATGGATCGCCCAGATCTAGTTGGGACCGTCAGGCAGCAGATGGAGTCGTACTTTGCCATAAATGCTAATGCAGACACTTGTCCCACCATTACTTGGGAGGCACATAAGGCGGTAATTAGGGGAATTTTCATATCCCTGGCCTCCAGAGTCAAGAGGGAAACTCAGGCGGAACTAGACAAAATTCTTTCAGACATAGCGGCAATTGAACGCACACGCAAGGCAAGTAGACAGTTGAATAGAAGCACTGAACTCCAAACTCTGCGAGAAAAGCTAAAAGATGCCATTAACGTCCGAACGGCTAAACATTTTCTTCACTACCAACACAGGCTCTATGCACATGGGGACAAGGGGGGTAAGCTTATGACTTCGCTGATTAAGAAACGAAAGGCCAAGTGCTTTATTTCGATTATAAAAGATCAAGCAGGCAACACACACAAATCCACCAAAGACATAACCTCGGCTTTCCTCTCATTTTACACTGGGCTATACAACCTAAACACCAATGACCCTGAGACCGCTACAACAAGCAAAGTAAATAGGATAGAAGAATTCCTTAACTCCCTCTCTCTGCCATCCCTGTCGGCGGAAGACGCTGCGACACTCACGTCCTCAATTTCTTTGGAAGAAATTAAATGTGTCCTAAATAGCTTCCCTAAAGGGAAAAGCTCAGGTCCAGATGGCTTTCCCTTACAATACTATAAAGTATTCCAATCAGAATTACTACCGCATCTTTCTAGATCCTGTAATGCCCTGCTTTCTGGGAAAAAACTCCCCTGCCAAGCACAAGAAGCACATATTACGTTGCTTCCTAAAGAAGGGAAAGACCCCCTCTCCTGTGGTAGCTATAGGCCTATCTCTTTCCTTAATCTCGATCTTAAATTGTGGGCGAAAATATTGGCCACTAGAATGAAACATCTTCTACCTTCCTTACTACACCCTGATCAAGCTGATTTTGTTCTGGGCAGAGAGGGAAAGGATAACTCCCATCGCTTACTCCACGTTATCACCCATGCTAGGAAAACACGCTCGAGCCTGGTTTTGCTGGGAGTAGACGCTGAAAAAGCGTTTGATAGAGTGGACTGGTTATTTATGAAAGCCACGCTAAAAAAATTTAACTTCCCCCTTCAATATATAGAAGCGATCTTCACTCTCTATGGTTCCCCTTACGCTCGCTTGAAGATTAATGACACACTTTCCCCCAGCTTCAATATTACGAATGAGACCAGACAGGGTTGCCCTCTTTCCCCCTCCCTGTTCATTTTAGTATTGGAATCCCTATTACAGGCGGTTCGTGCTCACCCAGACATATCAGGATTTAAAATAGGAACACAAACTATGCATTCCGCCGCCTTTGCAGACGACGTTCTGTTTATGGTGTCCAACCCCGAGAAAGGGCTCCCTGCCATTGTAGAACTCCTCTCTCGCTATGGCTCAGTCTCCGGATATAAAGCCAATCTAGATAAATCGGAGGTATTAAATGTCTCTCTCCCCCCTAAAAAATCACTACAAGTATCCGCCTCCACGCCCTTTAAGTGGACCTCAAAATCCATTAAATATTTAGGTGTCCAACTAACAGCAGATCCGTCTCACATCTACACAGAGAATTTTCAGTCACTACTAACGGAAATTCGCACCATGTTAGCTTCTTATCAAGGAATGCCGTTTTCTTGGTTTGGTAGACGAAATTTATTGCAGACTTATGTGCTTCCCAAGATCCTATACCGACTCCATATGTTGCCCATACGCCTCCCCCCGTATTTTTTCAAGTCATTAAGAAGTCTTTTCTCCACTTTCCTCTGGCGTGGCAAACGTCCACGGCTCTCTATAAGTTTCTTGATGAAGAAGAAGGTGGCGGGTGGCATGGGCATGCCAGATGTCTTGGGTTATTACAAAGCAATACAATTGAAGCGTTGGATTGAGCTCACTTCCTCGGATCCACCCTCACTATTCCATAAACTTTCTGTCTGCACATTTGGGCCGACCTGCCAAGTAGACCTGTGGCTGTATGGCTCCCCAAGCCGCAGCTCCCAATCAATTGATCAAATCCTGTTAGGCGCCTGTGAAACATGGCGGGAATTGAAAGAAACACTGGCACCTTCCCCTTCGCCTCTAAGCCCTATAGGCATTGTACCAGATTGGCTGGGAAGGTCGAAGGTATCCTGTTCAGACATGTGGCATCGCCTGACTTCACACCGACTGCTGGAGGCTGTTGGTGAGAAAGCAGAGGTAAACTTTACAAAACTGGAATCGCTGGTCTCTGACAAACCGTTGTCCTTTCTACATAAACACCACCTGCATAAATATATGCAGGACTGGCTGACAGCTAACACAATATGAGTCGATCTCACTCCCTTCGAACGAAGCCTCATAGCTCGAAATAAATTTTTGTCCAAGACATCATATGTCCTGTCCACTTTTGTCAGTCCTGTTCGGATACACAAACCGGCTTTCCTAACTTCTTGGGAAATGGAGTTGGGTGTGGTCCTCTCAGAGGAGCAAGTCAAACAGGTATTACGAAATTCTCATGGCTTTTCCACCTGTGTGCGCCTACAGGAGACTCACTATAAGTTGCTAACCAGATGGTATCATACTCCACAATGGCTCCATAAAATGAATCTATCAGATTCTGACACCTGCTGGAGATGTAAGTCTCAGAGTGGGTCCTTGTTGCACATATGGTGGCAGTGCCCAGTAATTAGTCCGTTTTGGAATGATATTCAATCAGTGATTAGACGACTTTCTTCTCCGACCTTTAAGCTCAGCCCAACTATGGTCCTGATCTCACTACAATCGGCATACTATACCCCATCGAGAAATAACCTTATCTCACTCCTTTTATCGGCTGCCAATTCACTAATTCCTCGCAAATGGCTAAGTACTGATCCCCCATCAAAAATGGAATGGGTAGAAAAAGTTAATCAGATCTCACGCTTCGAAGAACTGTCAAGCTGGAAATCCAGGACACATGCCCGTTTCCTTAAGACCTGGGCAAAGTGGAAGGAGCTGAGACTGTGAGTCCCCCCCCCTCCTCCTCCCCTCCCTCATCCTCCTCCCTAGCTCCTGTTTTCCCCTCCCCCTCTCTCCACTTATCCCCTCCTGTACTTCCTCCTCCCTCCACACATGGGGCTACATTATCTACCCTATATCATCCCGCTACCCTACTCGATATCATTAATGTATACCCTATTTTCCCTCCCTTGTTACCTCCCCCCCCCCTTTTTCCCCATCCTCTCGTTGCTCTCCCTCTCTTCTTATCTATGTCAGACCTCTCTGGCCCTTACCTACCATCTCTTTTCATTCAATGCTCTTCCGTTGTGTATTACAAGCCTAGGCTGCGCTCTATATGGCTCAGTAATACCTAGGATTGATTATTCCATAAATTGAGTTTACTGTCATTATACAGCCTGCACTGATACAAATGTACAGTCATGGCCAAAAGTTTTGAGAATAACACAAATATTATATTTTCACATGATCTGCTGCCCTCTGGTTTTTATGTGTGTTTGTCAGATGTTTTTATCACATACAGAAATATAATTGCATTCATATTATGATTAACAGAAGCTTATATTGACAGTTAGAATGAGTTAATGCAGCAAGTCAATATTTGCAGTGTTGACCCTTCTTCTTCAGGACCTCTGCAATTCTCCCTGGCATGCTCTCAATCAACTTCTGGACCAAATCCTGACTGATAGCAGTCCATTCTTGCAGAATCAATGCTTTAATTTTGTCTGAATTTGTTGGTTTTTGTTTGTCCACCCGTCTCTTGATGATTGACCACAAGTTCTCAATGGGATTAATATCTGGGGAGTTTCCAGGCCATGGACCCAAAATCTCTATGTTTTGTTCCCTGAGCCATTTAGATATCACCTTTGCTTTATGGCAAGGTGCTCCATCATGCTGGAAAAGGCATTGTTGAGCGCCAAACTGCTCTTGGACGGTTGGGAGAAGTTGCTCTTGGAGGACATTCTGGTACCATTCTTTATTCATGGCTGTGTTTTTAGTCAAGACTGTGAGAGAGCCGATTCCCTTGGCTGAGAAGCAACCCCACACATGAATGGTTTCAGGATGCTTTACAGTTGGCATGAGACAAGACTGGTGGTAGCGCTCACCTCTTCTTCTCCGAATAAGCTGTTTTCCAGATGTTCCAAACAATCGAAAAGGGGATTCATCAGAGAAAATGACTTTACCCCAGTCCTCAGCAGTCCACTCCCTGTACCTTTTGCAGAATATCAGTCTGTCCCTGATGTTTTTTCTGGAGAGAAGTGGCTTCTTTGCTGCCCTCCTTGAGACCAGGCCTTGCTCCAAGAGTCTCCGCCTCACAGTGCGTGCAGATGCACTCACACCTGCCTGCTGCCATTCCTCAGCAAGCTCTGCACTGCTGGTAGCCCGATCCCGCAGCTGAAACACTTTTAAGAGATGGTCCTGCCGCTTGCTGGTCTTTCTTGGGTGCCCTGGAGCCTTTTTGGCACCAATGGAACCTCTCTCCTTGAAGTTCTTGATGATGCGATAGATTGTTGACTGAGGTGCAATCTTTCTAGCTGCAATACTCTTCCCAGTTAGGCCATTTTTGTGCAGTGCAATGATGACTGCACGTGTTTCTTTAGAGATAACCATGGTTAACAGAAGAGAAACAATTATGGCAAGCACCAGCCTCCTTTTAAAGTATCCAGTGGTGTCATTCTTACTTAATCATGACAGATTGATCTCCAGCCCTGTCCTCATCAACACCCACACCTGTGTTAATGGAGCAATCACTGAAACGATGTTAGGTGGTCCTTTTAAGGCAGGGCTGCAATGATGTTGAAATGTGTTTTGGGGGATAAAGTTCATTTTCTAGGCAAATATTGACTTTGCAAGTAATTGCTGTTAAGCTGATCACTCTTTATAACATTCTGGAGTATATGCAAATTGCCATTAGAAAAACTGAAGCAGTAGACTTTGTAAAAATTAATATTTGTATCAATCTCAAAACTTTTGGCCATGACTGTACTATGTTGGATGTACTTTATATGATTTTGTGCACTGCTGCAAAATGTTTGCATGTATCCTCATTTGTTATACGAGAATTAACAATAAAATAAAAATATTATTAAAAAAAAAATAAAAATAAACACAAATATAGGAGAGACAGTAAACACAAATAGTACCAATGTAGTCCTGCGTTTTGCGGGTATTGAAGAGGTTAAGATTGGCTATGTAGGAGGGGATTGACATCAGGAACTATTAAGACGAGAAAGTAGATGGATTCTGAGAACTCAGGCTTTAGGTCCAATAGGACTAAACGATAGAATAGAAATGAGTGCGTTTTTATAACGCAAGTTTTTTTTTTTTTTGTGTGTGTGTGTGTTTTTTGTTGTTGCTCAATAGACAGCCACATTTAGTAATGTCCACTTTTTCCTTTCTTCCCCTCCTTAACCGGAGTGGTACATGTTGAATTCCTTTCTTTTGATTGCTGCAGTACTTGATCGATAGTGCCCTTATGTTTTTATTATTATGTTTTTTAACTAACTGTAGCAGCGATGGCCGGTATTCGGCACCTGTGCGCTCTCTCCAGGACCTATCTTGATGGCTATTGGTTTTGACTGACACACCCATGGAGTAGGCGTCACTATATGATGACGCTCCATGGGGTGTGTCAGCTGGCAAGTCTGTAGAAGTGCAGTAGCACGAAACGGCCCGTTGCTTGTAAGTCCACAGCTAAAACCTGCCTGTAACTTAAATAAAGAGGTTTTTTATCCGGATGTGACTGCCGCTGTCCTGCTTTTTCCTACTATACCAATGTAGTATACAACCATGTTAAATGATATGAGATGATAACCACTGCAGTACATTTGTAGACCTGGTGATTATGGAATCCTGTAGTTTGAAATAAAGTGCTGAGAAGTTCAGCAACTTAAATCCTAAATGGCGTGTGCACAACACATTCGGGGGACAAAGCAGCACATGTGAAGTAGCAATACCAGAGGAAGGAAGTTTGGTGCAACACAAAATTACTGCTCAGGCGCGAAGTCTCTTTTAATGATACCAGCTTCCCTGTCCACAATAATGCTTTGCTACACATATATAATTCTCTACTTTCTATGCATCATGTGATAAACAGCTCAATTATGTTTTTAGGCTAGGTTCAAACCTGCACTAGGCTCTGCCCTGGTGGAACGACAGACAGCACATCCACTAAAACAATGGTTACCCGCAGACACCCATGGACCCGATAGACTCTAATGGAGTCTGCATGGTGTCAGTTGGGTTTCCAACATTTTTATACTGAAAACAACTTGAGAAAGGTACTTTGATTAAAATGGATCAAAATGTCGTCATTAGTATATCCAAAACACTTCTTTTTTGTTTCCCTATTAGACAGCATGCCATTTTCATACATTGATAGCAGCTATATGCTGTATTCATAACAAAACTTTCTTCTGCTTGCATAATGCACTCCTCAACATTGAAATTGCAACAGCAAGAGTGACAAGCCATAAGGTTATGCAAATTGAGTATCAGGTGCCGCTAAGATCTGCAAATGATGAATTTTTTAAGAACCTAGCTCCAATCTGTGGCATGTGAGGAGAGGGCATGAAAGCATGTTTGAAGGCAAAAACCTCAAAATTCAGATCAACTGGTGTGCAATAATCGTGTGATACCTCCTATTCATCAACATGACACTTGTTGCCACATATTGCAAACTTAAAGGGACAGAATCATTGACATAAAAGACTTTGGTCATCTTGGCAGAATGTCAGCACTATTCAATGTTGCATGTCCTGGTGGTTGGAAGAACCACAACAAACTCGAATAACAGCATAATTTCTGATTGAAAGAATGGTGCTTAGTTATCCATTCTGTACTACAAGTGGAAACTGGACCTCACATCCCTAGCCTACAGCAGCAACGTTTAGAAGGCATTTGCACAATACTAGGCTACGAGTCATACTTCCAATTACAAGTGTTCCACTGAACTCACGCTTCCACTCTCAAAGGCTATGTTGGTACGCAGCAAGACAGAAATGGAGGTTGGAATGTAGGCCTATCCTCTTCATTGTTGAGTCTGGTTTTGTCTTGCATGCAACAATAGCCAGAGATTGGTCTGGAGACCATTTAGGCAATACCATGTAGTTTTCATTTCAGACACACTAACAACCTCAGCATTACATTATTTGGTCAGGAAACCAGTGGAATGGCCATTTTTCCAAAAAGACTATGGCAGGCTACATGTCGCGCATACTACTGTGAGTTGCCTGTGTGGCCTAAAAGTGCCTGTTGATGACAGACTTACTGTTAAATGCCTACTTTTCTTTTATTTCAGTTCTCTGACAGGAACTAGATGCTGAGAAAGCATTAAAAGTATCACTTTTTTTTGTCATGTTTGGCAAGCACACCAAGGATTTTTGCAGCAAAAAGACATTTTTACAAAAATATTGGACTACAATTTAAAAAATATTTTAAAAAAAGGTACACACAGTTTTGTGGGGGTTTTTTATTATAAAATTTAACTTTTAGTAATCCATTCATATTTGAGGCTCTGGATGCACATTTTGAAATATTTAAATAAATTTTATTTGCCTGTGTTATTCAGCAAGGCCTGTGCAATTTTACAGAATCCCAATAAAAGCTGAAAGACAAGATACAGCCTTAAGGTACTTGTCTGCATTTTTTCTGAATATCTGAATAAAACAGGTGACTACCATTTATGTACAGCATTCTTTTGTATTATCACTCATATACAGCATATAGAAAACAATAACATTTATTGCTACCTGTGTTACCCAAATACCCACTTCATTTTTCCATCAGAAATATCGCTGATTACAGCACACGTGTGACCTAGTACATAGCTTGGAATCCATCCTTCAGCCGCAGGACAGTCATCAGTTGCAGCCCGGAATACCAGAAACATGTTTTGCTGATTACTTGCCAAAATTTGAACAACCTCTCCTTGGTAGACATTGATCTCATCCTCCTTCACTGCTGTGTAATCTTGTGTCACCAGCATAGTGGAGATATTGCTACATCTACTTTCAGTCTAAGGTTAGAGGAGAAGAAACATACAAAAAAAATTATGGTCATTTTACTATCAAACCATGGTCCCATATAGCACAAATATCAATAATATATTGTTTAAAAAAAAACTGCCAGTGGAGTTTTGTGCATGAAGATAATGAATTTACCTATTCACAATCTAAAATCTTTATTGCTAACACATAGCCTAGATATACTGGGTCTGTGATCTGTGGTCTGTGATCCTCATTGAATACTAGCAGGAAAAAGCGAAGACCATTGGGTTTATAGTAACTGTCTCTAAGTACTCCTATGTACTCCAGGGCTGCAGAACAATGCTAAGAAAAGGCTATTATAAATCTATTTTAAATCTATGTGTGGATAACTCTTTGATAACTTTTCATGGAGAAAACTAAATCATTATATATACTTAAAGGGACTCACCAAAAAAATTCTGTATCAGTCCAGCTGCAGTGCATTCTAATAGACATTATGCTGAGCACCACAATACCTTTAGATAGTCCAAGAGCTGCACCATTTACATGAAAAAGCAGTTTTTCAAGGAGATGGTGCATCTATTGAACTTTGTAAAGGAATGATGAGCGCCTACGTTGAGCTTATTTGTACCCATCCTTGTACAAAGATTATCATACACATGAGTTCCTGTCCCTCATATAGCTAAAATCAAATTTTCCAACCTCAGTCACATGAATTTGGGTAAATAATTTTTTATTACATGGAACCCGATTAACCTATCAGTACTGTATGTCTGTGAGGGTAGAACCCAGATAACTTGGGTGTGGGGGGGGGGGACCAGGCACATCATACTTCGGCCTCATGTATACAACCATGTGCACAGTCAATGTGCTAGCCCTGTTTTTCACAGCTAGCACACTCATTCATTCATTTCTATGGCCACATACACAAGACCATGTATTTTCACAGTGCGGTGTATGGGGCCGTGAGCAAAACTCAGGACAGGTCCTATACCTGTCCATTTTGTGAACCATGCTCACTGTCCTCATTTAATGGGGACACCTAGGCACATGGATGTCATGCATGTGTCGTTCAATCACAGCCCAGTGACTTGCGCATGGTCATGTGCATGTCGCCTTAAACCCAGGTCACAAGCACTGCAAGACAACAGAGATAATTATTTTACCTAGTCTGCTATTAAGTGTCAAAGGTATGGGAATGATCACAGCATAACTAGGCAGTCTATCAGTTGTGGAAAGATGGGTGAAAGCCCTATGGAAGTATTTGAGGAAGCCGTGAGAACAAATACAATTGAAAAATAATTACTACACTTTTGTTGTTTATCTTGTAGTTTGGCTACATTATGAAAACAGCTGAGAATCTTATTTCATAAATGTCTTGGCAAGGTGTTCTAATACAAGATATTGCAGACAGTTATAGAGTTTTAAAGAGGAATTCCACAACTCAATTTCTTTGCATCATTTAATAAACTCCAGATGAGTCAGAAACAGGAGAGCAGCTTATTAAAGGGAGTCTATCTTTCCTCCCAGCTACTTTAAACTGCTCCAATAGTGCTGTAGATGCTGTTTAACAGAATAAAAATGATACCTTTCTTATGTTTCAGAGCCCCAGGAATGAGTAGAAAAAGTACTTTAATTCTTTATTCACTAAACACGCCCATCCTGCATTCAGCTCGTCCTCCTACTGCCCAAGGGAGTGAGCTGAATGCAGGATGGGCGTGTTTACTGATGATGCAGCAGTGCTCAGTAATAGAAAAAACTGATAGCATCTACAGCACTATGGGAGCAGTTTAAAGTAGCTGGAGGCAGTGACAGACTCCCTTTAAAGGATGGACAAAGCATAAAGTTGGTGGAGGTGGTAAAAGGTTCTCTTTAATATCATCCTCCAGTAATAAAATTTGCCATGTCAAAATACCAGTCAGATTACAAAACTGAGAAGACACGGCACCCTGACTAAATTTCTCTTATAGTCAATTGTTATCAAGCGACGTTGCATCTTTCTTAAAAAGCCAGGCCTGGATGACAGCGCATATTATGACGGGGAACAGGAATGTGTATTTTTACTTTGACAGGAAAGGACACAGAGTCATTTTTGCTTCAAGAATTTGAAGTAGATTTTGGAAGCTGATTTTGATGCTAATTCTGAAAATCCTTCCGTCTGCCTTTGAAATGTATGGGAGGCAGATTTCAGGCAGAATTTGGAATTGATTTTAAAGCAAGGATTATGGTGTGGGGTGGAATATATATGGTAGTCGGACCCCTCTCGTTTTAATTATAGACACACTAACAGCTCAGTGTTACATTGATTTATCAGGAAAACAGTGGTATGGCCATTTTTCCAAAGTTTTCCAAGAGGACTATGGCAAGCCGCATGTTGCTCAAAATCAGCTCCAAATTCCTCAGTGTGACACACTTTAGGGGACAGTGTGTGGTACTGATAATCAGTGTACTATGTGTAGCACTATGATATTCAGGGGCAGTGTGTGAAACTCATATTTAGTGGGCACAGTGCGTTCCATTGTATCCGTTGTATTTATAGATGTGTTACGACAAGTAACCAAACCCTGCTGAGATCAGTAGTGACTGGAAATCTTCATTGCAGGCTGGGTCAAATGTAGTTGAACAGAAACAGAATGACCACAGTCAGAGATTTCACCTCTTAGTCACTGTATCTGTTGTCAATTGCTGTTTATTCTCACTCTTACTATGCTGCATCATCTGTATTCATATGAAACATATGCTTACCATTGTTCAGGTCATACTGAAAGCAACAGTTTCACACCATGCAACCTCTTACAGCAGACGTTAAATCACTTATTCACATTTATCACCTACAAAACAAGGTAGATGATAAAATGTGTGACTGCTGGGGACCCCACTGATCACTAGAAAAAGTATCCAGAGACTCCATTTTCCTCACAGCATGATTGCAGTGAGGGAAAATATTGATAGACTTTTATCAGCGATTCACCTATTGTGGAAAATCCTACAAATTCAATAGAAGCTGTAAAAATTCATATGCACTGAGCTCCCCTAATGATAGCTGCAGTCAGAGTTTTATTGACCCATTGACTCTCAGCGCCAAACTACTATGTTGTACTGAGCAATAGCTAACGTGCAGCAGCATTAAAGTACAGCACTGTGATGTAGCAAAAGTAAACAAAAATCAGCTACACTCAACAGTATGGGTGCATGGCAACCCCAGCATGCTGTGGTTTCCAACGTCAAGAAAAACTCCAGCACAACAAAAATATTAAAAAGATATCCAATGGCTTTATTTCATATCAATTAAAATCAATTCCAGCCTAGTCCACTAAGGCTTCATGCACATGACCGTGTGTGGTTCAGTGAAAACAGCACGGATGACACACAGATTGGTATCAGTGTGTCATCCATGGTTTTAACTGACCTGTGCATTCAAATGAATTGACAGAGCCACAATTACAGACAGGTATAGGATGTGCTCCTTAATTTGCAGCTCTTCAATTTGGCCCGGACACACAGCCGCAAGAACTACAGATGTGTATATGGGCCCATTGAAATATATGGGTCCGTTCTTCTATCCACAATTGCTCATCTGCAATTACGGATAAAAATAAGTTTGTGTGCATGAAGCCTTAGTGAGACAAAAAAAAAGCCGTTGGATACCTTTTTTAATATTTTTGGAATCCTGGAATTTTTTTATTTTTTTTGGGGGGGGGGGGATTGACTATGAAGCATTATCACGTGCATAAAAGAATGACCTATTAATGTTTTTTATTCTGTAGGGTGAAGCTTTGAAAAAAAAATGGAATATATTTTTGGTCACCTTACGTATACCAGAAAATGGTACTAATAAAAAAGGCAGATTGCTCTGCAAAAACAGGATCATATATATATCTTTTTTTTTTTTTTTTTTAAATAACAAAAGTATGTTGTTTGGAAATAGTATCCCCAGGCAAATTCTTTATCTCACACACAGAGGGGAAGGAGCCAGGCAGCAGGGAAAGCAAGTAGGATGCTCGGCTGTATAGCTAGAGGTATTATCAGTAGGAAGTGAGAGATTGTTATCCAACTATATAGAGCACTAATGAGACCACACATCTGGAATAGTAGGGGAAATTTAGCAATCAGTCTATGCCAGTTTTCTGTCAGGGCCTTTATTATGACTGGCATATGAAACGCAAGTCTTAATAAATTTGCCCCAATGTGTCCAGGTCTGGAGACCTGACATACTATTATGGCAAGAGTCAGCAAGGGGTTAAACATGTTAAAGGTATAAATAAGGTTCAGGAGGGGAGAGTTTTTAATGAAAAGAACAAGGGGCCATAATCTGAAATCTGTTGGGGGGCAAGATTAGAAGCAATGTCAGGAAATATTACAGTGTTAGAACAAACTGCCATCAGTCTTCTATGTTTCTTTGATATGCACTGTCAGCTGTGATACCTTATATACACACCTCCCAACTTTTAAAGGACACAAAGAGGGATAAAATGTGCGACGCGCTATGCATACTGCGGCAAATTTAGCTCCAGCCACTTCTACATTGACTCCGCCCATTCTCATCCATTTTTCCATGTGCCTCCACACAGTATAATGCTCCTACAGTCACCCTAACATTATATGCCCCCACATTATAATGTTCCCCTCCAATTGCCCCAAAAGTCCCTCTCCTCGTGCCTCAGTTTAAACTAGCGGAAACTAGAGGGGGACATTAAACTGGGTCAGCAGGAGGGGGACATTATACCATTATACAGTGGGTTAGTTGGGGGGGGGACATTAAACTGGGGGCAATTAGAGGCAGACATGTCCCCCTCCAGTTTCATGTCACCCTCCATCTGCCCTCCCAGTTTGATGTCCCCCCTTCATGTGTTTCCATTTTAAGGTCCCCCTCCATCTCTCCACAGTTTAATGTCCCCCTCCTTCTGCACCAATTTAATGAGCCCCTTCATCTGTCACCAGCTTAATGCCCCCCTTCATCTGCCCCCAGTTTAATTGCCCCCCTACATCTTCCACCAGTTTAATGTCCCCTTCATCTGCCACCAGCTTAATGTCTCCCTTTATCTACCCCCAGTTTAATTGCCCCTTACATCTGCCCCCAGTTCCCCCCTCTTGCTCACACATGCTGTCTCTTCTCTTCTCCTTACCTTCCAATAACTGTTCCCAGCAGATTCCTCTTTCTGTGTAACACTGCACTGTCCTGTAGTGTCCAGAATAGCTCCGTCCACCCAAGAGTCTGATTACATGGTCATGACGTCATCAAAGGTCCTTTAGCCCACTAGGATTTAGCATCTACAATTTAGCCTTTACCCTACTCTAACAAAGTTTGTTAACAACAAAACACTTCAGGGGCATAGCGGGACAAACCGTAAGCTATCCGGGACGGCGGGACAGCAGTGTAAAATTGCCTTTCCAAATCAACTTTCCAACTGAATTTACTACAAGTGGACTCCAATCAAGATGTAGAAATCTCTCAAAGATCAAGAGAAATTAGAGGCCCCCAGAGGTAAAGAACTCCCCGCTGTGTAATGTTTTGTCATGTGACCAGCAATCAGTTTCTCTAACTGAAACATCATCTTATATGAGGAGATGAGGCCAGTTTAACTATTCATCCCTATGACAGCCTCAATGTGAGTCTTATAGGAATGAATAGAGAAACAGACATCCTGTCTGCACTGGAAGATGTGTCAGTTGGAGTGTCTGATTGCTGGCCACATGATATATATATATGATATGAAAAAATGACCCAATGGCACAAATGACAAAGCTAGCGGTAGGTGGAAGGTCCTTAAAAATGATTTCAGGGATCTAAGGAGAAAGCTAAAGGCAAAGACCTCCAAGGTAGTATTTTCAGAAATACTACCTGTACCGCAAACCATACAGGAAAGGAAGCGGGAGATTAGGGAGTTAAACAAGTGGCTCAAGAAGGAGGGGTTTGGGTTCCTGGAGAACTGGGCCGACTTTGCTGTGGGCTACAGGTTCTATGGTAGGGATGGGCTGCATCTCAATGGGAGGGTGCAGCTGTGCTGGGCGAGAAGTTGGCTAGATGGTTGGAGGAGTGTTTAAACTAGGAACTGGGGGGGGGAGGGTAACAGATGTAGAGGGCAAGATAGTGTAGAAATGGAAAGAGGGCTAAATAATGTAACTGGGGGCGGAGCAGGGGTGGGGTTAGAACAGTCAGTAGGCAGTGGAAGAGTAGGGATAATAATAAATCCTTGAAATGTATGTATACTAACGCCAGAAGTCTTACTAACAAGATGGAGGATCTAGAAGTGATAATGTTGGAAGAGAAATATGACATGGTGGGGATAAGTGAGACATGGCTGGACTCTAGCTATGACTGGGCTGTAAATATACAGGGGTACAGTATGTTTAGAAAGGAGCGTACCAATAGGAAAGGGGGAGGGGGTTTACTTATACGTAAAATCCTGCCTTAAGCCAGTTTTGCGTGAGGACATCTGGGAGGAAAATGAATATGTGGAGTCCTTATGGGTGGAAATTAAGGGAGGAACAAAAAATAATAAAATACTGATAGGGGTTTGTTATAAATCTCCAAATATAATGGAAGAAGCTGAAAATGTACTAATAAAACAAATAGATGAGGCCACAAAGCACAATAAAGTCATTATTATGGGGGATTTCAACTACCCAGATATCAACTGGGAGGCTGAAACCTGCAGGTCCAACAAAGGGAACAGGTTTTTGTCAGTAATAAAAGACAATTACCTATCGCAATTAGTGCAGGACCCAACAAGAGTCGAGGCACTTTTAGACCTAATTTTAACAAATGAACCTGACACATTGTCAAAAGTGGAGGTTGGGGGTCATCTTGGTAATAGTGACCACAACATAATAAGTTTTCTTGTACACACTAAAAAAATGTTCAGTAGAGGGGGAACAAAAACACTAAACTTCAGGAAGGCCAATTTTAACCAGCGAGAAAGGAACTTAGCAGCATAAACTGGGACAATGTCCTCAAAGTGAACGGAACACAAACAAAATGGGACATTTTCAAAAGCCTTCTAAATAGGACCACTAAAAAGCATATCCCTTATGGGAATAAGCGGGCCAGAAATCATAGAAAACAAATATGGCTAACTAAAACAGTAAGGAGTGCAATGAGGGATAAAAAGGAAGCATTTAAAGTGCTAAAAAAAGAAAGTAGTGACACAGCATTAAAAAACTATAAAGAGAAAAATCAATTGTGTAAAAGACAAATAAAGGAGGCAAAGATTGAGGCTGAGAGAAAAATTGCTAAGGAAAGTAAAAACAATCCAAAATTATTCTTCAATTACATAAACAACAAGAGAATAAAAACTGACAATGTGGGCCCTCTTAAAAATAATCTGGGTGTAATGGTGGAGGAGGAGGAGGAAAAAGCACAACTATTAAATGCCTTCTTCTCTACGGTGTTTACACAAGAAATCCAATGGCCAGCAACATGATTAGAGGTAATGTTAACTCTCCATTAAATGTCACCTGTTTAACCCAGGAGGAAGTGCGGTGCCGCCTTCAAAACACTAAAATAGAGAAATCGCCAGGTCCAGATGGCATACACCCCCGAGTTCTGAGGGAATTATGCACGGTGATAGACAGACCCTTATATCTAATATATAAGGATTCAGTAATGACTGGGTCTGTTCCACTTGATTGGCGCATAACAAATGTGGTGCCAATTTTCAAAAAGGGGTCTAAAAGTTAGCCTGGAAACTATAGGCCAGTAAGTTTGACCTCTATGGTGGGTAAGATATTTGAGAGCTTTCTAAGAGATGCTATCCTGGAGTGCCTCAATGTAAATAATCTTTTAACAACCAGCATGGATTTATGAGGAATCGTTCCTGTCAGACTTTTCAAAGGCTTTTGATACTGTACCACATAAAAGGTTGGTATGCAAAATGAGAATGTTGGGACTGGGGGAAAACATATGCATTTGGGTTCGCAACTGGCTCACTGATAGGAAACAGAGGGTGCTTATTAATGGTAAATATTCAGACTGGGTTACAGTCACCATTGGGTGCCACAGGGGTCAGTTTTGGGTCCTCTCCTGTTTAATATCTTTATTAATGACCTGGTAGACGGTTTGCAAAGCAGGGTGTCCATATTTGCAGATGATACTAAAATTTGTAAGGTAATCAAAAATGAGGAGGATAACAGAATATTGCAAGGGGATCTATGGAAGCTGGAAACATGGGCCGAGAGTTGGCAAATGAAGTTTAATATTGACAAATGTAAGGTTATGCATTTTGGATGACAAAATAAAATGTATGATTATGTGCTTAATAGTAAATTACTGGGTAAGACTGCCAATGAAAAATACTTGGGGATTGCGGTGGACATTAAGCTTAACTTTAGTGACCAGTGCCAGGCAGCTGCTGCCAAGGCAAAGAAAATTATGGGATGCATCAAAAGAGGTATAGATTCTCATGACAAGAACATAGTTATGCCTCTATACAAATCACTGGTATGGCCACACTTAGACTATTGTGCACAATTCTGGGCCCTAGTATACAAGAAGGACATAATCGAACTAGAAAGATTGCAAAGAAGGGCAACCAAAATTATTAGGGGAATGCGTGGATTGGAGTACAACGATAGATTAACAAACTTGGGGTTATTCAGTTAAGAGAAAAGACGTCTACGGGGAGATCTAACAACAATGTACAAATACATGAAAGGACAGCACAGAGAACTTTCTAATGATCTTTTTAACCCTAGGCCAGTGACAGTGACAAGGGGACATCCTCTACGTCTGGAGGAGAGAAAGTTTCAACAGCAACATAGAAGAGGATTCTTTGCAGTAAGAACAGAGAGGCTATGGCACTCTCTGCCCCAGGAAGTGGTGATGATGGATTCATTGTACAAGTTCAAAGAGGGCCTGGATGCCTTTCTCGAACAGAACACCATTACGGGTTATGGGTTCTAGATTTTAAGGGCACATTGATCCAGGGTTTTATACTGATTGCCAGATTGGAGTCAGGAAGGAATTTTTTCCCATGAAATGGGGCAATTGGCATAAGCCTCATGGGGTTTTTTGCCTTCCTCTGGATCAACACTGTAGGGGACTGTAGGGTGTAGGGTGTAGACTTGATGGACTGATGTCTTCATCCAACCTTATCTACTATGTAACTATATATATATATATATATATATATATATATACACAGTACAGACCAAAAGTTTGGACACACCTTCTCATTCCAAGAGTTTTCTGTATTTTCATGACTATAAAAATTGTAGATTCACACTGAAGGCATCAAAACTATGAATTAACACATGTGGAATTATATACTTAACAAAAAAGTGTGAAACAATTGAAAATATGTCTTATATTCTAGGTTCTTCAAAGTAGCCACCTTTTGCTTTGATTACTGCTTTGCACACTCTTGGCATTCTCTTGATGAGCTTCAAGAGGTAGTCACCTGAAATGGTTTTCACTTCACAGGTGTGCCCTGTCAGGTTTAATAAGTGGGATTTTTTGCCTTATAAATGGTGTTGGGACCATCAGTTGTGTTGTTCAGAAGTCAGGTGGATACACAGCTGATAGTCCTACTGAATAGAGTGTTAGAATTTGTATTATGGCAAGAAAAAAGCAGCTAAGTAAAGAAAAACGAGTGGCCATCATTACTTTAAGAAATGAAGGTCAGTCAGTCCGAAAAATTGGGAAAACTTTGAAAGTGTCCCCAAGTGCAGTGGCCAAAACCATCAAGTGCTACAAAGAAACTGGCTCACATGAGGACCGCCCCAGGAAAGGAAGACCAAGAGTCACCTCTGCTACGGAGGATAAGTTCATCCGAGTCACCAGCCTCAGAAAACGCAGGTTAACAGCAGCTCAGATTACAGACCAGGGTCTAGCAGCAGACACATCTCTACAACAACTGTTAAGAGGTAACTGTGTGCAGCAGGCCTTCATGGTAAAATAGCTGCTAGGAAACCACTGCTAAGGACAGGCAACAAGCAGAAGAGACTTGTTTGGGCTAAAGAACACAAGGAATGGACATTAGACCTGTGGAAATCTGTGCTTTGGTCTGATGAGTCCAAATTTGAGATCTTTGGTTCCAACCACCGTGTCTTTGTGCGACGCAGAAAAGGTGAATGAATGGACTCTACATGCCTGGTTCCCACCGTGAAGCATGGAGGAGGAGGTGTGATGGTGTGGGGGTGCTTTGCTGGTGACACTGTTGGGGATTTATTCAAAATTGAAGGAATACTGAACCTGCATGGTTATCACAGCATCTTGCAGCGGCATGCTATTCCATCCGGTTTGCGTTTAGTTGGACCATCATTTATTTTTCAACAGGACAAAGACCCCAAACACACCTCCAGACTGTGTAAGGGCTATTTGACCAAGAAGGAGAGTGATGGGGTGCTACGCCAGATGACCTGGCCTCCACAGTCACCAGACCTGAACCCAATCGAGATGGTTTGGGGTGATGCTAAGCATCTCTGGGAACTCCTTCAAGACTTTTGGAAGACCATTTCAGGTGTCTACCTCTTGAAGCTCATCAAGAGAATGCCAAGAGTGTTCAAAGCAGTAATCAAAGCAAAAGGTGGCTACTTTGAAGAACCTAGAATATAAGACATATTTTCAGTTGTTTCACACTTTTTTGTTAAGTATATAATTCTACATGTGTTAATTCATAGTTTTGATGCCTTCAGTGTGAATCCACAATTTTTATAGTCATGAAAATACAGAAAACTCTTGGAATGAGAAGGTGTGTCCAAACTTTTGGTCTGTACTGATATACACACACACACGTGGACAAAATTGTTGGTACCCCTCGTTTAATGAAAGAAAAACCCACAATGGTCACAGAAATAACTTGAATCGGACAAAAGTAATAATATATAAAAATTCTATGAAAATGAACAAATGAAAGTCAAACATTGCTTTTCAACCATGCTTCAACAGAATTTTTAAAAAAAGAAAACTCATGAAACAGGCTTGGACAGAAATGATTGTACCTTTAACTTAATATTTTGTTGCACAACCTTTTGAGTCAATCACTGCAATCAAATGATTCCTGTAACTGACAATGAGACTTCTGCACCTCTCAACAGGTATTTTGGCCCACTCCATTTGGCACATGAGCAAACTGCTCCAGTTGTCTCGGGTTTGAAGGGTGCCTTTTCCAGACAGCATGTTTTAGCTCCTTCCAAAGATGCTCAATAGGATTTAAGTCAGGGCTCATAGAAGGCCACTTCAGAATAGTCCAATGTTTTCCTCTTAGCCATTCTTGGGTGTTTTTGGGCCATTATCCTGTTGCAAGACCCATGACCTGCGACTGAGACCAAGCTTTCTGACACTGGGCAGCACATTTCTCTCTAGAATCCCTTGATAGTCTTGAAATTTCATTGTACTCTGCACAAATTCAAGACACCCTGTGCCAGATGCAGCAAAGCCCCCCAGAACATAACAGAGCCTCCTCCATGTTTCACAGTAGGGACAGTGTTCTTTTCAAGATATGCTTCATTTTTCCATTTGTGAACATAGAGCTGATGTGCCTTGCCAAAAATTTCGATTTTTGTCTCATCTGTCCATAGGACATTCTCCAAGAAGCTTTGTGGCTTGTCAACATGTAGTTTGGCAAATTCCAGTTTTGTCAGATTCAAGTTATTTCTGTGACCATTGTGGGTTCTTCTTTCATTAAACGAGGGGTACCAACAATTTTGTCCACATGTGTGTATTGTGAGAGTGTGAACCCAGAGGGCTCTAGAGAGCGACCCAAAACCAGGATTGAAAAGCTCCTCAGCCACACCCATGGGGGGGCACCAACTCCAGACGGAGTGTCTGCAGCAGGAGAGAGTGCTGTGGAGACCTGCAGGAAGCAGGGAGACGGGGAACCAGTCGGAGACGGACAGGCGGTCTGTCCCAAGAGGACTGGGATCCTGAAAGGACTGACTGAGCCAGACTGTTTGTTATTTTTTGTTCCATTTGTAAGCTGAATAAAAGCCATTTTACTTTGGATTAGCACCGTCTGAATGCTGCTTCTACGGCACCCAGTACCACCTACACCGCTGTCGAGTCCAGTAGGCTGCCGCCTTTGAGGATTAATCCCCCCAAATTGCCACAGTATATACAGTACAGACCAAAAGTTTGGACACACCTTCTCATTCCAAGAGTTTTCTGTATTTTCATGACTATAACAATTGTAGATTCACACTGAAGGCATCAAAACTATGAATTAACACATGTGGAATTATATACTTAACAACAAAGTGTGAAACAACTGAAAATATGTCTTATATTCTAGGTTCTTCAAAGTAGCCACCTTTTGCTTTGTTTACTGCTTTGCACACTCTTGGCATTCTCGTAATGAGCTTCAAGAGGTAGTCACCTGAAATGGTCTTCCAATAGTCTTGAAGTAGTTCCCAGAGATGCCTAGCACTTGTTGGCCCTTTTGCCTTCACTCTGCGGTCCAGCTCCAGCATCAGTCCCAGTGGCGCATCCTAGATATCACTATTTACAGCTACCTGACCTGGTCTATAACACGCTGAGGGCTACAGCTTCTTCTCCCTGCCAGACTGTGGTGGAGTGTGGGCTACACAACCTCCTGGACCCAGGCGAAACGGCCACCTGCACATTGTTTTTATAAGACCCCAGAGAACTCCAGCTAAATGAACCTTTCAATAATTTAATCTTTGAGGGGCATGCTGCCCACCATTGCGGCGCCCACAGATCTGCTATATTACCCCCAGTGGCTGTTTATATTTTTCATTACTTAATAGACTGAGACATTGCTTGGATAGGGCCAATCAGCTCACACTCATTGACTTTCACCTGTGTTCTACTGCCATCTAGTGACCTGTTTTGGTATTATGAAATTCTTTGTTATTGTTCCTTGGTGTCTGCTACTGCAATGGCCTTGGTTGCTGGACTGATCTTAGGGTCAATGATACAAAAGCCTACCACGGTTTAATTACTTTCTATGTACCTATCAGTCATTACCTACACAAGCAGTGGATTTACTTGTTACTATGACATACCCCTGAATGTAGTGGAAGAGTGAAGAAATCCCCTGAATGTGAGTTGTTGGTGTCCTCTTATATGAATTCTTATTTCACAACATTTCATCCTCCTGAATATTGTTTAGGGCATGGACAAATACATTGCCAAATCTCATCCCAGCAAAACCTCTTCTTCACCATCTCTTCCACAGATATCAGTTGTCACAAAAATGACAAAATCTGCAACAAGAAACCATCACCCTCCTCCCCATGACCTCAGGAAGAGGTGGAACTGACAGATGCCTACCCCAACTGATGACATCACTCCACCAAACATGTTGCCGGCCTACAGTGCTGTATCTTCCCTGAGACCTGAATTGCCACCTCAGTAGCAGAAGTAGTGTCCCGCTCGATGATGCCGCTGTTTGACAAAAGGCTGGAGGTCCTTCATTCCTCTATAAACTCTGCACTCTCTCTCAATACTACAAACTCGCAAAAAATTGCAGACTTGGAGAACAAGTCTGCAAGCTATCACACAATTCCACAACACTGAGGCAGTCCTTTTGGATAAATTGGAGGACTTTGAATATAGTAGCAGGAGAAAGAATCTTAGATTTGTGGGCATTCTGGAATCTCTCTCTGTCGACAACCTGATTACTCTCCTGACAGAGGATATCCCCAACGACCTCAATTTATACTAACATGTGGATAACCTTAGTGTGGAACAGGGACACAGAACTGGCCCGCCCAGAAACCAGGGGAGCAACAGCCGTTTGCCCTCTGTTATAGCCAAATACTTCAACTGGACCGCGAAGGAGCATGTACTGCAGGCATCGCTACAGATCTGGGACTTCTCAGTCTGTGTTTTACCAGCACTTTTCAGCATCTGTCACACAGAAACAGAAATCATTTAGCCCAATCTGTTGTTACCTCCATGAAAAGACCAATTCAGGCGCAATCCAGGCCAGTCAACATTTCCATACTGACAAGAATGATAGATTATCCTAGTTACCTATTATGAGGACACACTGTTTCTCAGGCACTATTGAGCTACATTTTGGAGTCTAGCCATGACCCACATCTGTTTTGTTACTTCACTGTTATGCTAAATTTATGCCCCTGGCTTGGTCTATAGCCAATCCAGTGGTTATGTTCTAAATATTGTGTTTTTCTTGAAATCCCTTGTTCTTTCCTTAGTCCCTCTAGGTACTTCTTTTTGACATATCGGAACCCCATTCCTCACCCTAATCAACTGAGCCCTACCACCAATTGCTGGATGGGGCGACTAGGGAGGGCAGGACACGTAATTTTGTTACAGTGTACATTAGCAGGTACCAATTAACCCCCCCCCCCATTAAACACAAGATGGTACTGACTCATTTCAAACAAAATACAACTGACAAATTAAATTACTTACAAGAAACCAACTGGAAATGTGGTTTTTGGGACAATTTTAGAGGTGCCCTGGTTGGACATTTTCTATACGTCCAACTATACCTCGAAAGCATATTCTGTGGAGGAGGTGGCAGTCAGGGAGTTTAGGTACCTATTATTTAAAATCTGCATTGCATAAACATTGTACACGCTACTAAACATCTACGCTCCAAACCAATCCAATGCAGGGATCTTTACCAGACTTACTATCTTACTATTGCAGAAACAATGCACCAATTTAATTATGGGTGGGGATTTCAACACAACGCAATATCCAGCTATAGACCAGATTGTTCTGATGCCAATGCCCCCAGCCTCGAGGGATCTAACATATTTGATGATACACCTTAAATTCCACCACAAGGGAATACACCTTTTATTTGTTAATTCACAATAGCTTCTCAATAGCTTTTTTTCTTCATTCCAATCCCCTTATTTATGCAGGGTGGAGGACCATGCTCCTATCTGGCTAACTATTACAGGCCTTGAGCCTCAAATTAGGATGTGTATGTGGTGTTTCCCACAACACCTAGTGAACTCTGAAGATTTTATGTTTACCTATATACCTGGGGCAGTCATGTGACCGAACCAGGCACATTTTCTGATGATCCGGTGATGTTCCGTTTCTGCATTCCCAAAGTGAAGCATCAACAATACTCCCCCCATCATACTTACCTATCTTCAGTCTTCTGGCATGAAGCGTCACTTCCTCTGCTTCTGCCGGCGCCTGCGCAATAGAGCTTTATTGTACACTCACCAGCAGAAGTGAAGAGTGCATACCACGCATGCGCAAGAAGTCCACCACAGAAGATGCCGGCGGGACCGAAGAAACGGATTTCCAGGACACAGAAGACAGGTAAGTATGATTGGAGGGGGGAATTGGGGCTGAGTTAGGTAGGTAGATAGGGCTAGTAGTCCACAGGCTAGCTAGGGAAACAGGGAGGGGTGTGAGAGAGGGAGTGAGAGGGGAATCATGGGAGTTGTAGGCTAAGACAGCAGGAAGCTAGGGAAGCATGTAAACAAATGCAGAAGATGCCAGGAGCTCCCGGAGAAAGCGAGAAATCACTCAAAACACTGCTAAAGGTATTTTGGTGCAATTATTAACCCATTAATAGCACTAAAATACCTTTTTTTTTTCAAGTTTTTTTTTTTTTTTTTAACCTGGAAAACCCCTTTAAAAATGCATTGAGCAAGCTATATGTACAATTACCTGCTACATATACATATACTAGCAGAAGGACCCGACTTCGCACGGGTACATTTCATTTTTTGTTTGTGTAGTGGCCCCATAAGAATTGGCCAGTTTTGCACTTGACATCCAGTATGGCAGTCCAGTATAGATATGGTCTATTTATGGCTGTGTTGCTATGGAAACCTGGTAAATGAAACGTGAACTTATAAACTTATATTGGCTGATGCATGTCATATCACTGAATATTTAAGTATCTGCGAACTGCTATTGACTCATACAGGTCAAAAATAGCTTGGTTGATACGGAAACTTGGAGTAAAGCTGTGTGTATGTCAAGACTGAATAACCTGTGATTCTCCATTGGTCCATTTGGTTATCAGTGAAAGACCTGTGATCGGTTGTTATGGAAAACCTGGAGTAAAGCTATGTGTATATGACCTTGTGTAACAGTGTCATCCACAGCGCCCTGCCCCTTTAAAGCTGACCCACAGCAGTGAAGAAAAATGGCTGGGTTGTTATGGAAACATGGAGTGCAGCTGTGTGCATGTGGCTGACAATGCCTTGTCAGATTGAAGATGAGCTTGGGTCTGTTGGGTTGTTTCAGCAGCTCGCTGTTGTCTATGACATACCTTTTCAGATTGGAGACAGGCTTGGGTCTGCTGAGAGTTTTCATTAGCTCGAGCAGCAAAATATAAATTTTGCTGCAGAGGGCATGAGTAGTTTAAAAATGTTTCAATTTATAAGAATGCTGAAATCCAGTATGGAAGTCTAGTCAGTGGCGCAAATCCCGGGGTAGCAGTGGTAGCGGCTGCCACAGGACCTAATTAGGGGTCCCGGCAGGCCCCTGATGTTTTTTTTTTTTTTTTTTTAGGCCGATACCTGTTGGTGTAACACCAGCAGGTAATGGGCCCTATTTACTTACCAATCCCCGCTCCTGCTCACGGCTGCCTGCGCTTCACCTTCTGCGGAGGCGGCTGTGAGCAGGAGCGGGGATCAGTAAGTAAGGCCTGTGGGCCGTGAACCCCACAAACACTTTTATCATTATACTCTAGGGTCTTTTCAGACCCCAGAGTATAATGATTGAAGGCCCCGAGGAGTTGAGGGAACATAAAAAACACTGCTACTTACCTCTCCTACGCTCCATCAGGCTTCGGGCCTCCTTGATGATGTCCCAGACGTCGGTGGGCCAGTCCAATGTCATTATGCATTGCGATGCAGCCTGGCTCACGTGACATCTGCTCCAACATTGAGGAGGTAGTGGGAAGTGCGCATAATACTATATGAAGGGGCCACTATGGGGCATAATAGTGTGTGTAGGAATGCAGATTGTGCGGGAGGGGGGCCGTTGCCGGGGGCCATGTCAAATGTTCGCCTTGGGGCCCAGCCATTCCTAGTTATGCCAGTGAGTCCAGTCTATTTATGGCTGTGTTGTTATGGAAACCTGGTAAATTAAATGTGAACTTATATTGGCTGATACACGTGATATGACTGACTATTTAAGGACCTGCGAACTGCTATTGACTAATACAGGTCATAAATAGCTTGATTGCTATGGAAACCTGTGTGCCTGAGGAGACTAAGCGCCTGCGAACGTCTATTGGCTGATAAGGGTCATGTGACCGTGTGTATGGCAGTTGGAATATGAGTGAAATACTTGCAGGCTTGTATTAGCTAATGCTAGTCATTTTTTGGGAATACTGTATCTCAGGAACGGTACATCCTTTGGAGCTGAGACCCAGTCTAAACTATTCCCAGACACCTGATGTACATGTGTGCCAAATTTGGTGAGGATCGGTCCAGTCGTTTGGTCACGCATAAAGAACAGACAGAAACTCATTTTTATATATATATATATATATATATATATATATATATATATATATATAGAGATATACAGTGGGGGAAAAAAAGTATTTAGTCAGCCACCAATTGTGGAAGTTCTCCCACTTAAAAAAATGAGGCCGGCCTGTAATTGTCATCATAGGTAGACCTCTACTATGAGAGACAAAATGAGAAAACAAATCCAGAAAATCACATTGTCTGATTTTTAAAGAATTTATTTGCAAATTATGGTGGAAAATAAGTATTTGGTCAATAACAAAAGTTCATCTCAATACTTTGTTCTATATCCTTTGTTGGCAATGACAGAGGTCAAATGTTTTCTGTAAGTCTTCACAAGGTTGGCATACACTGTTGCTGGTATGTTGGCCCATTCCTCCATGCAGATCTCCTCTAGAGCAGGGATGTTTTGGGGCTGTCGCTGGGCAACACGGACTTTCAACTCCCTCCAAAGGTTTTCTATGGGGTTGAGATCTGGAGACTGGCTAGGCCACTCCAGGACCTTGAAATGCTTCTTACGAAGCCGCTCCTTCGTTGCCCTGGCGGTGTGCTTGGGATCATTGTCATGCTGAAAGACCCAGCCACGTTTCATCTTCAATGGCCTTGCATTGCATTGCAATGAAAGAGGTTTGCACTCAAAATCTCACCATACATGGCCCCATTCATTCTTTTATGTACACGGATCAGTTGTCCTGGTCCCTTTGCAGAGAAACAGCCCCAAAGCATGATGTTGCCACCCCCATGCTTCACAGTAGGTATGGTGTTCTTTGGATGCAACTTAGCATTCACTCTCCTCCAAACACCATGAGTTGTGTTTCTACCAAACAGTTCTACTTTGGTTTCATCTGACTATATGACATTCTCCCAATACTCTTCTGGAACATCCAAATGCTCTCTAGCAAACTTCAGACGGGCCCGGATATGTACTGGCTTAGCAGGGGGACACGTCTGGCACTGCAGGATCTGAGTCCCTGGCGGCGTAGTGTGTTACTGATGGTAGCCTTTGTTACATTAGTCCCAGCTTTCTGCAGGTCACTCACCAGGTCCCCCGTGTGGTTCTGGGATTTTTGCTCACCGTTCTTGTGATCATTTTGACCCCACGGGGTGAGATCTTGCGTGGAGCCCCTGATGGAGGGAGATTATCAGTGGTCTTGTATGTCTTCCATTTTCTAATTATTGCTCCCACAGTTGATTTCTTCACACCAAGCTGCTTGCCTATTGCAGATTCAGTCTTCCCAGCCTGGTGCAGGTCTACAATTTTGTTTTTGGTGTCCTTCCACAGCTCTTTGGTCTTCACCACAGTGGAGTTTGGAGTGTGACTGTTTGAGGTTGTGGACAGGTGTCTTTTATACTGATAACAATGTCAAACATGAGCCATTACTACAGGTAATGAGTGGAGGACAGAGGAGCCTCTTAAAGAAGAAGTTACAGGTCTGTGAGCCAGAAATCTTGCTTGTTTGTAGGTGACCAAATACTTATTTTTCACCATAATTTGCAAATAAACTCTTTAAAAATCAGACAATGTGATTTTCTGCATTTGTTTTCTCATTTTGTCTCTCATAGTTGAGGTCTACCTATGATGACAATTACAGGCCGGCCTCATCTTTATAAGTGGGAGAACTTGCACAATTGGTGACTGACTAAATACTTTTTTTCCCCACTGTATATACAGTGCCTTGCGAAAGTATTCGGCCCCCTTGAACATTTCAACCTTTTGCCACATTTCAGGCTTCAAACATAAGGATATAAAATGTTAATTTTTTTGGTGAAGAATCAACAACAAGTGGGACACAACTGTGAAGTGGAACGAAATTTATTGGTTATTTTAAACTTTTGTAAAAAGTAAAAAACTGAAAAGTGGGGCGTGCAATATTATTCGGCCCCTTTACTTTCAGTGCAGCAAACTCACTCCAGAAGTTCAGTGAGGATCTCTGAATGATCCAATGTTGTCCTAAATGACTGATGATGATAAATATAATCCACCTGTGTGTAATCAAGTCTCCGTATAAATGCACCTGCTCTGTGATAGTCTCAGGGTTCTGTTTAAAGCGCAGAGAGCATCATGAAGACCAAGAAACACACCAGGCAAGTCCGTGATACTGTAAGGGATAAGGGAAGGAGTATCAGACCACTGCAAATCTATCAAGACCCGGCCGTCCCTCTAAACTTTCATCTCAAACAAGGAGAAGACTGATCAGAGATGCAGCCAAGAGGCCCATGATCACTCTGGATGAACTGCAGAGATCTACAGCTGAGGTGGGAGAGTCTGTCCATAGGACAACAATCAGTCATACAATGCACAAATCTAGCCTTTATGGAAGAGTGGCAAAAAGAAAGCCATTTCTCAAAGATATCCTTAAAAAGTCTTGTTTAAAGTTTGCCACAAGTCACCTGGGAGACGCACCAAACATGTGGAAGAAGGTGCTCTGGTCAGATGAAACCAAAATAGAACTTTTTGGCCACAATGCAAAACGATATGTTTGGCGTAAAAGCAACACAGCTCATCACCCTGAACACACCATCCCCACTGTCAAACATGGTGGTGGCAGCATCATGGTTTGGGCCTGCTTTTCTTCAGCAGGGACAGGAAAGATGGTTAAAATTGATGGGAAGATGGATGGAGCCAAATACAGGACCATTCTGGAAGAAAACCTGTTGGAGTTTGCAAAAGACCTGAGATTGGGACCGAGATTTATCTTCCAACAAGACAATGATCCCAAACATAAAGCAAAATCTACAATGGAATGGTTCACAAATAAACGTATCCAGGTGTTAGAATGGCCAAATCAAAGTCCAGACCTGAATCCAATCGAGAATCTGTGGAAAGAGTTGAAAACTGCTGTTCACAAATGCTCTCCATCCAACCTCACTGAGCTCCAGCTGTTTTACAAGGAAGAATGGGCAAGAATTTCAGTCTCTCGATGTGCAAAACTGATACAGACATACCCCAAGCGACTTGCAGCTGTAATCGCAGCAAAAGGTGGCGCTACAAAGTATTAACTTAAGGGGGCCGAATAATTTGGCACGCCCTACTTTTCAGTTTTTTATTTTTTACAAAAGTTTAAAATATCCAATAAATTTCGTTCCACTTCACGATTGTGTCCCACTTGTTGTTGATTCTTCACCAAAAAATTTAAATTTGATATCCTTATGTTTGAAGCCTGAAATATGGCAAAAGGTTGAAAAGTTCAAGGGGGCCGAATACTTTCACAAGGCACTGTATACAGTGCTGGCCAAAAGTATTGGCACCCCTGCAATTCTGTCAGATAATACTCAATTTCTTCCAGAAAATGATTGTAATCACAAATGCTTTGGTAATAATATTTTCATTTAATTTGTCGTCAATGGAAAACCACAAAAAGAATTGTCAAAAAGCCAAGTTGGATATAATTCCACACCAAACATAAAAAAGGGGGGTGGACAAAAGTATTGGCACCCTTTGAAAAATCAGGTGATGCTTCTCTAATTTGTGTAATTAACAGCACTTGTTACTTACCTGTGGCACATAACAGGTGGTGGCAATAACTAAATCACACTTGCAGCCAGTTGAAATGGATTAAAGTTGACTCAACCTCTGTCCTGTGTCCTTGTGTGTACCACATTGAGCATGGAGAAAAGAAAGAAGACCAAAGAACTGTCTGAGGACTTGAGAAGCAAAATTGTGAGGAAGCATGAGCAATCTCAAGGCTACAAGTCCATCTCCAAAGACCTGAATGTTCCTGTGTCTACCGTGCGCAGTGTCATCAAGAAGTTTAAAGCCCATGGCACTGTGGCTAACCTCCCTAGATGTGGACGCAAAAGAAAAATTGACGAGAGATTTCAACGAAAGATTGTGCGGATGGTGGCTAAAGAACCTCGACTAACATCCAAACAAGTTCTAGCTGCCCTCCAGTCCGAGGGTACAACAGTGTCAACACGTACTATCCGTCGGCGTCTGAATGAAAAGGGACTCTATGGTAGGATACCCAGGAAGCCCCCACTTCTGACCCAGAGACATAAAAAAGCCAGGCTGGAGTTTGCCAAAACTTACCTGAGAAAGCCAAAAACTTTTTGGAAGAATGTTCTCTGGTCAGATGAGACAAAAGTAGAGCTTTTTGGGAAAAGGCATCAACATAGAGTTTACAGGAAAAAAAAAAGAGGCCTTCAAAGAAAAGAACACGGTCCCTACAGTCAAACATGGCGGAGGTTCCCTGATGTTTTGGGGTTGCTTTGCTGCCTCTGGCACTGGACTGCTTGACCGTGTGCATGGCATTATGAAGTCTGAAGACTACCAACAAATTTTGCAGCATAATGTAGGGCCCAGTGTGAGAAAGCTGGGTCTCCCTCAGAGGTCATGGGTCTTCCAGCAGGACAATGACCCAAAACACACTTCAAAAAGCACTAGAAAATGGTTTGAGAGAAAGCACTGGAGACTTCTAAAGTGGCCAGCAATGAGTCCAGACCTGAATCCCATAGAACACCTGTGGAGAGATCTCAAAATGGCAGTTTGGAGAAGGCACCCTTCAAATCTCAGGGACCTGGAGAAATTTGCCAAAGAAGAATGGTCTAAAATTCCAGCAGAGCATTGTAAGAAACACATTGATGGTTAGCGGAAGCGGTTGTTCGCAGTTATTTTGTCTAAAGGTTGTGCTACCAAGTATTAGGCTGAGGGTGCCAATACTTTTGTCCGGCCCATTTTTGGAGTTTTGTGTAAAATGATCAATGATTTGACTTTTTTTTTCATTCTCTTTTGTGCTTTTTCATTGCAAGCAAAATAAATGAAGATATTATTATCAAAGCATTTGTGATTGCAATCATTTTCTGGAAGAAATTGAGTATTATCTGACAGAATTGCAGGGGTGCCAATACTTTTGGCCAGTACTGTATAAATAAAATACCCCTTTACTCTGGGCAGCCTCTAAGATGGACCTCTGGGGACAAAATCAAATACACCTTCTATAAGTACAGACAGGCAGAGTCACAGTTTAAGACACTAAAGGCAGCACCTCCTCTCAGCCAAACACTCCTTTGTATGCCATCTAACCCAGGAGGCTAAGCGGGAATATATCAAGGATAGGGACACCCTGGAGGCGTACGTACAAAGCCAGGCTAGGCTGCAAAATGCTTCTATCACCAAGCAAACAGACTGTGTCGACTCCTACTTTGGATAGCTAACCTCCGTTGCAAATTTACCTCTATCCTTACACTGATAGATCCTGACACCGAGAGGCATGTGAAACAAGCAGATCTATGCCGGGTTACAAATTATCATGCAAATGTTATTTTTCTCTGATTTTTCTAAATCATCAAGGCAAACGACGGTCAGTATAATGCTAAAACCTCCACCGAGTATAAATCAGATTTTATTGGACAAACCTCCCAATGATAACTTTTTTTTTGCACAAATTAAAAATCTAAATCCTCTGTTCCAAATTATCCACAAGAGTTTCAAAATATTTTATAAGTTGCAGCATTAAGAGATCACATTTACTGAAATCTAAAGCTATTTTTATCAACAGCAGCTTAACAGGTCAAGTTACATAGGACTCTTCCTTTGATATCACCTTCAAAATTCTTGCATCCATTGAACTTGTGAGTTTTTAGAAAGTTTCTGCTTGAATTTATTTTGCAGGATGTCAGAATAGCCTCCCAGAGATGCTGTTTTAATGTGAATTGCCTCCCACGCTCATAGATCTTTTGCTTCAGGATACTCCAAAGGTTCTCAATACATCAGGGGAAGATGGCAACCACACCATGAGTTTCTCTCCTTTTATGTTAATAGCAGCCAATGGACTCAGAGGTATTCTTTGCTGCATTCTCATGCATGAAGATAATTTTGCTACAGAAGGCACGGTTCTTACTTTAGTATCATGGAAGAAAGCGGTCAGTTGGAAACTCTATATACTTGGCAGACATCATGTTCACACCTTCAGAGACCCTAAAGAGTCCTACCAGCTCTCTCCCCATGATTCCGGCCCAAAACATGACTCCGCCAACTCCTTGCTGACGTCACAGCCTTGTTAGGTTATGTTGGCCATCCACTACTCAATCCATCTGGACTATCCAGTGTTGCACGGAACTAATCAGTAAACAAGAATGTTTCAAAATTAGTCTTCATGTATGTCTGGGCCTACTGCAACCATTTCTGCTTGTGAGCACTGTTTAAGGGTGGCCAAATAGTAAGTTTATGCACAACTGCAAGCCACTGGAGGATCCTACAATTTGAGGTTTGTGGGACTCCAGAGGCACCAGCAGCTTCAAATATCTGTTTGCTGCTTTGTAATGGTATTTTAGCAGCTGCTCTCTTAATCTGATGAATTTGTCTGGCAGAAACCTTCCTTATTATGCCACTTGTCTGTGCTCTGGATCAGCCACAAATCTCTTCACAGTACAATGATCACGTTTAAGTTTTTGTTTAATTATGTTGTTTTCTAATGTTTTCAATACCTTAACCAAGGCATTACAATATGTAATGCTTTTCCTTTTTCTTTCTCCTATTTCATAAACGCCGCAGAAAAAAACATGGTGTTTTACAGTCACAGCAAAGCGAATCCCATCCCCACTTTTGTAAAAATACGTGCAGCGGACATGCTGCACTACATTCACACTTGTGTTTAAGTCTCAGTATGAGACTCCATCCCTCATTCCGCTTAAAATAGGCAGAGAGAAAAGTTCTGCAAGGAGGATTCTTCTCTCCACCATTTTTGTCGGAAAGCGGGCAGAAACCCAGGAAACCCAATTATAGTCTATGCGTGTAACAGCGAGCCTGAAGGACGAGGAACCCAAACGCTAGCGTGAACTTAGCGTTAATATATTTTCCTCAGACCTGAACATATTGCAATAAATAAACCACGAAGGAAAGCTTTATGGGATTCCTAGACAACAGTCTCAAATATTGGGGGTCACATTATATAGACAAAATTCAGAAAGGGACTCCTGTATTCTTTGCTATACTGTGTAGGACCATTTTATTTAAGACCCATGTCAAAGCTCTATGTGAGTGTGATTTTAATTGAAGCGATATAGAAGTGGGAGCATGGTCAAAAAAAGTAATGTTATCAATCATGGCACCTGTTAGTGCTGTCAGTAATCTCTCTTGGATAAAGATATAGTCAAGCGTATGGTATGTTAAGAGTCTGCTGGAGAAGTATGAGTAGTCACTCTCCTTGGGTGAGAGTGACGCCTTCAGGCGACATATAGGTGTAATGCTGGTAGGGATCGCCTTAGCCTTCCTAGGAGTCTATGTGAGTGGGAGGAGGTGCCAGTAGAAGTGTCGGGATCAGGAGATAAAGCAAGGTTGATGTCTCCAATAATTAGACTACCCTCCATGAACGAGGAGATTTCATCAAGAATTTACAGCTGCCAAGGAATTTGTATGTATAAATTAATCAGAGTATAGGTGACACTTACAATTGTGCCTTTCAAGTATAAGAAATGGCCCTCAGGGTCTTGTTTTTGGGAAACTAGTTAAAAAGGGACATGGCCTGTAAAGGCTATACTCACTCCTCTGGATGCAGAGGTGTATGAGCTATGGAACCATGGTGGGAAAATCGTGTGTGACAACGCGCGGACATGTTGGTTGAGAAAATATATTCAGAGAGGGACTTTTTTTTTTTAACAGAGTTTACACCTGGCTTCTTTTTGTGGGAGGTACTGAAACCTCGCAGATTGAATGACATTATTTTAAGTGTACTCATAGTTGATCAAAACTACTATTTCGAGCCCTCATGCTGATGGACAATGTCTCTAGAAACAGAACTAAAATATAAATTATGCACAGAAGAGAGAATAGAGAGCATCACCACAAAAGCAACAGGGTTTGCCACAATGATGTTGACTCTACCATGCAACCAGGAGTGAGACCTAAATAACAAGCGAATAGCATCTTAGGGTGGATTCACACTTGCGCCCGGAGTCTGTCTGCCGCGAATCTAACCTAAATGTTGGAAAAAAGGATAGGGAAAGGATTGGGAAAGGTTTGAGACGCTTTGCTTAAAAACCCATTAATTTCTATGGGTTTTTAAAGCAATGCACGGGTGCACCCTCTGCACCGCGAAGCCGGCTTTTTGGTCGGACACAAAGTCCTACATGTCCGACATTGTTTCCGACGAAAAAAAAAACCGGCTCCGTGCCACAGAGGGTGTAATCGGACACCAGCGCATTGCTTTAAAAACCCATAGAAGTGAAAGGGTTTTTAAGCAATGCATCTGAAACCTCTCTCAATCCTTTCCCTATCCTTTTTTCCGACATTTAGGTCGGATTCGCGGCAGACGGACTCCAGGCGCAAGTGTGAACCCACACTCAGCCGTGTGTGTGTGGGGGAATAGTAACCATAACACTAGTACAATGTGTGGGAAAGATGTGAGAAATATTAACATCAGTCATTAAATACATGGGGGCAGCCATGAACAATTAGCATGCTATCAAACTAGAACTGCAAACATGGTATCAAAAAGCAATAAGAAATGTCAACCTGAGGAAAGAAACATGGTTAAATGCAGTGTGACCTGGGACATAAAAACTTCCATAGTAAAGCGGCTTGTGTTTGGTCAGGTGGTTTCCATGAGGATCCTCTTAGGAGTCAAACGACTGGACTTCCTACAGAGTTTGGTGCTCTTGCTTGCTCCAACAGTTTTACATGGAGTCTGGGATTTGCATGGTCTGGTTGGGCTAGGGCCGCCAAGGCTTCATGGAGGTCTCCATGTTGTTGAATAAGGAATCTCCTACCCTTCACCAAAAAGGAGAAACCAAACAGGAAGAACCACCTACACTGGATTTATTGGTCCTCCAGAGGTTTGTTCTTCATTTAGAGAGGTAGACAGTAGAGAGGTCCTGTTAGAACTGCAAGGGAGCATCACCATATATGTACTGAGGCTTCTCTGTAGCCGATCTCAGTATGTCGTTGCAGACTCTGGAACACATAAGTCTACAGACGATGTCTCTTGGAGGTTCAGTGTGTTTAGGCTTGGCTCTAAGTGCCCTCTTTATTAGTATTCCCTCTTTATAGCAGACTTCCAGTAGTTCAATAAAGATTTGTTTAATCATAGGGAGCAAGGATTCAGGAGGGTGAGACTCAGGAAGACCTTAAATGTGTAGGCTGTTTAGTCTTCCACTATTATCCTGGCCCTCCACCCAGTTTACCAGGTCATTAAGATATTTTTGAATGGAAGAAGTGGAAGCTTCTGTGTATGTGATCAACTAGGTCTGTGTGGCTTCCAGGCTTTCCACTCTACCCCCAATTTGCTTAATTTCACATTTAATGTCCTGTAGTTCTCAGACTACTGGTTCCACAGCCTTGGTTAATGTTCTGGTGAAGAAAGAGTGAGTAATGGGCATGTCCCTCTTAATAAGTGATTCCTCATCTTTGCTTAATTCTTCAGAAGTGTGCTTTGTTGGATTTTTAGGATGTGCCATTTTAGGAAATATGTCAAGCTTTGGAGGTAGCTTTTGTGGGGTTCGAATGCAAGAATTTCTGGAGCAATGTATCAAGGTTTCCACTTCTGACAGTGTTTGTCGGCTGTCTAATTTTACCCTGTTCAATCTAGTAGTGAAGTGGAGACATACAGCTGCTTCTTGCATGTTCCAGAGGTTCATGTCATAGTTACAGTATGTCCAGGGGTTTGCAGGAAAGAGTGGCGGGGTACTCTGAGCAACACTGTAACGATGGGCCCATCAACCTGATTTATGTGTATTGGCGGCCCAGGAAAGAGAAGTAAGAATTCCACAGTGGCAACTGAAGGGAAGGTAAGATAGGAGGATGTTGGTTCTCAGGGTGAATAAACAATAAGACAAGTCCACTGAATGTAACGGGATTGCAAGGGTATTCTGATAATACCTATGGGAACATTGGAACATAGAGGGAATGCCCTGAAGTGTTTTAGCAGTAGGCGGATATCGATGGCCTTCCAAGTGTATTATAAGTGCAGAACTCAGGTTATGGTAGTATTCCAAAGTGAAAGAGAGTAATTGGAGCCGTCTGAGGGACCAGGTCACTCCAGTTGTAATTTAGGATGAGATAGCAGCTGTGACAAAAAGTAGTGGGCGGCTAAATAAGCAGGACCCTTGGCGGGCTGCTGTCTAATAAGTCCATGCAGCCTGTGTTGTTTATGGCTTGAGGAGACATGGGAATGGAGTAACCAAGAGAGGTAGCAAACTAGCACTGAACGGCCAAAGATGTGATGGGCCTAAGGACAGCTAGTGGTACTCACGCTTGCTGCTGCATTCAGTGCACTGGGGCAGGTTTGGAGATGGCTGGAACTTGTGGACTCTAAAATTTTGATACATGGGAAAAGCTGTGGCAGGAGCTCACACACTGCATGTCCACTTTACTTGCCTTGCAGGCTAGTCATTCCCCCCTCAGTCTTTTTGTTGAAGAAATCTGAACAAATGTTTCTAGCCTTGTTGAAATGAACAAAGCCAAATTTAGTTGCCATATTATACTTTGCCCAAACATTTTCCATCCTATGACTAGTCTATCCCAATATACACTAGTACATCATGCCTCATGCTCCCCTACCCTTTGACTAAGAGAGACTACCACCTGGTGCAGCACTGCCAGGTGTTAAGACAGCAGAGTGCTGCCTGTGCCAGGCAGATAAACCTGGGCTATCGGCTCTGGGGGTTGACCCTGGCTTGAAGGGTTGTACCAGGATAACTGAAAAACAGGTGTCCTTTCTCCAAGAAACTGTACCACACTTGTTCATGGGCTGCATAAGGTGCTGCAAATTAGCTCCATTGAAATGAATAAAGCTAAGCTGCAATACAAAGAACAAACCATGAGCAGAAATAGCACTGCTTCTGGGAGAAAGGAGACATGATTTCCTTGTCTTGGTATAAAACCTTTAAAGGGGTTGTATGGGGCGTTGTAACTGACTTACGGGGTTGCTGATAATTATTGTGCTATGGGGGCCGGGTAACTATAGTCACCTAACCCTCATCATCAGCAATCTCCGGATCACATAAATCAATTATTACAACTCCACAGATATCCCCTTTAATCTGCTGACGCCCACTTCCAATGTGCAGATCTTTGGCAGATAAAATAAGAGCTATTTTATGTATTAGTCTGTAGAGGATTGCTTGATGACTGACTGCCAGCCATGAGACATTTTGCATGCAGAAGTATTAGCACCAAGTTAAAAGGGATTTCCAGTATTATGATATTAATGAAGTACCAGTAGGAGAAGTCATAAATATCAGATTGGTTGGAGAAAGAGTCAACACCCAGAACCCCCAGCAATTAGTTTGAAGAGACTGCAGCATTCTGATTATGCCATTGATCTGCTATTGATGGCACACCAAAATAAAAAAGTCATCAATATTTAAATCCCAGAAAACCATTTTAAAATATGTAAAGACTAAAAGGAGTTAAATCAGTTTAGGCTGGGCAAGAGGCGTTTAAGGAGAGATATGAAAAACTTGTATAAATATATAAATTGAATATATATATATATATATGTATGGAATTGCCTACCCCAGGAGCTGGTCAGAGCTGACAGCTTCAAAAAGGATTAGATGCTCTTTTAGAACAAAATAGCATTGATGGTTATGGAAATATATAGACTGTCATTATGTTTCCCATCCCCTGGTTGAACTTGGACATATGTCTTTTTTCAACCATACTAACTATGTACTAACTATATAACGATTTAAAGATGAACTCCTAGTATACCTATGTACAAAAGTGTTTTCTAAACTAGAATTTTTCAATAACTTTCCTATTAATTATGCTATATACTCAATGGACACTTTACTATGACTCCATATCTTATCTAAAACTTCCGACAGATTCTTCATCTCTTATTAATATTCGTCGCGGCACACGCCAAGGCTGCCCATGTCCCCTGTACACTTTGCCCTTGCAATTGAACTTTTGGCTATAGCTATCCACTCCAATCCAAAACATCTCAAGCATGCACATTAGGAGACAGGAATATAAAAGGTAACCTCTTTGTAGATGATTTTGCTCCTCAATTACTAAACCACTCCTTACAGTCCTAAAACTACTTGATACTCCTCGCAAATTTTACCCGTCTTTTGGGCCTTAAGCTTAATGCGTCTAAATCTGAAATTATACATTGCAATACCCCCCTACTACTAGAAACCTTATTGCCTCGAACTTTTGTTTTCAAACTCGTGACAAATACCTTATTTAGGAATCAGTCTATGCATCTCCCTTCATATCTAGCACAGGTAGCCTCTGATTCCGAAGTTACTGAAGGATCTAACGACTTGGCAATACCACACTCTCTCCTAGGTCGCTAAGATTAATTAAGGTATTTAAAGATGTAATTAAAATGGTTATTTTACCAAGAATTCTTTAAAAATAATAATAATAATAATAATAATCCTGGGGAAATTCAGTGTGTTACAGCAGCAAAGATATGCAATGCAAGGATAAACAATACAAATACACATACAATATATACAACAGCGTTCCAAGATAGGGGCATTCCATTGATAGTAGACAGATAGAAAGGTACAGGTAAAGAAGTAGCAGAGGGGGATATCCCAATAAAAAGATATTTCAGTTCTCTGTATGGAATGATCTCCACTTAGTTTGGTGTTGGTTGTACAGCCTAACCACTGCGGGGAGGAAAGACTTCTGATAGCGCTCCTTCTCACACTTAGGGTGAAGTAGCCGGTCACTGACAGTACTGCCCATCGCTATCACGGTCTCATGCATGGGATGGGACTTATTCTCCCGTATGGAGCTCACCACGGACAGTATCCTTCTGTCACCCACCACCTGCACTGGGTCCAGTGGGCTCCCCAGGACAGAGCTGGCCCTTCTAATCAGCTTGTCGAGTTTATTTCTATCCCTGGTTGATATACTGCTACCCCAGCAGGCCACTTCGAAGAAGATGGCTGATGCCACTACCAAGTTGAAAAAAGTCCTAAGAAGTGCCCCCTGGACTCCAAAGGCTCTCATCCTCCTAAGAAGGTAGAGCCTGCTGTGGCCCTTCCGCACACTACCAACCCCGGTGACATCCACCTCTCTCACAGGTTTGCAGAAGGAAATCTTCCGCTACATTTGGGCTTATAAAAGACAACAGATTCTGAGATGCCATTTACTTCCATAAAAGAATAGGAGGCCTCTCTGTCCCCAATCTTTATAAATAGTATATTGATGCTCGACAATCTCAAGTATGCGCTATTTACAATGCTATGGACTGTCCACAATGGGTGTTAGAATTATCTCTGGTGGCTTCCAGACTTGCTCCAAGCTCTATTTTGGTCATTTTCTTATCCACTCCCGTATTCTGCTAAGGTCACAGATTTTATGGTGCAAATAAGGAGAAAGGAGAGATTCCACTATAACTTACAGGGCCCTATATCTCCTCTCCTCCCGATTTTTCATAATACTCTTTTCTTCCCTGGCCTTTCTCCAGAAAACTTAACTTGGTGGAGACACACCAGGGTTAGGCTTCTCAATGATCCAGGCCACTAACTTTGAAAGATTGTGCTTATTCCAGGCCACCGACAGAGGTTCACTCTCCTACATTTATACTGAGCTAAACGCCTCACTGTCCACAGTTAAACTAGATTTCATGACAGCCTGGGAGAGAGACCTGGAAAAATCATTGACAGAACTGTTGTACATTTATAGTTGTAGCAAAGGAAGCTGGCAGGTTACTCTCATGGAACCAACTTTGAGAATATTCACAGAACCTACTTGGTCCCAACCAAGCTACGCCTTATTTAGTCAGAGATCTGGCCCATGTGCTTCCGATGCTGCCACAATCATGGCAACACTCACTCTATATATATATGGTGGACCTGCCCTTTGGTACGCTTCTTTTGACTTGTCACTCATAGATTGATCCAGTGCCTCATGGGTGCCCTTTACAGCACATGTCTTTCTGCTAGATCTTAAAACAGCAGGCCTTCTATTTGTACCCTATAAATTACTCCAATATATATTGATGTCTGCTAAGATACACATAGTATCTAAATGGAGGACGCTAAGTCTTTTAGTTTCAGAAGTTATTAAATGTGTTGATACAATTTTGCCATTTGAAAATATTAATGAAGTACTATGACACTCGTATACACTTTTATAAAGTGTGGTCTCCCTGGATAAATAGGTCAAATATCCCAGGCTTGTCATATTGCCTTCAATTCTAATCTATGGCTGTAAAGATCATGACTTTGATCCAAGGCTGGGTTCCTTAACATATAAGACAGTGCTATTTTTATTACATATTTGAAGGGAATCTGTCAGGGCAATTTGGGACACTTAACCTCCTTATGGACTTGGGGTTTAGTGTCCCAAATCACCCTGTTATAATGCAATCCATGGCCACATTAAAAATAAAAAGAAGCATCACTCACCCTGCCTCTATACTCCTCTCGCCGGCGCAGTCCTTCAATGAAGCCATAGGAGTACACCTCGGCTTCAGTATGCATGCCACGTACCTCCGATGCTTATGCAGTGAAGCCATGGTGTACATCTCTGGATTCAAAGAACAACTGTGCAGGCGCCAGGAGCAGTAGAGAGGAGTCCGATGGGACTCATTTCTAGGTAAGTATAAAGGTTTTTTATTTTTAATACGCCTGCGGATTGCATTACAACAGGGCCATTTGGGACACTAAACCCCAGGTCTATAAGGACCTGTGGGTGGTTTAGTGTCCCAAATTGACTTGAGAGGTTCCCTTTAAGTCTGTTCACTACAAACACTTTTTAGGATATAGTTAAATTTATTACCATTGTTTGTTACATGTTTTCAGTTTGTTGCTCTTTTGCGTTTTATACACTTTTCGCATGTATTTTCATTCCTTGTGACTGCAAACATGGACCTTTCACTAGCTTATGTTTTATAAGCGGCTCCCTTGTACATCATTTACTATCTATTTGCTTGCTGCTGTACTTTGCTATATACACGATATACAGTACTGTACAAACGTTAGAAAAAACGTCCGCTGAAAATTTTCAGTTTGATAAATGACGCTATGCAAAAATTTCTACAGTCATCTTTTGATCTAAAATGACTAAATAACAAATTATAATCAATACATTAGTAGGAATAGTTTAGTATGTACATCATCCTGGCCACGAATTTAAAAGAAAAGAACAAAACAGGATTGCTTGCAATCATACTGAAGGAGGAGGAAAAAAGACAAATAAACAGTAATCTAAATTGTTATTAGCAGGCATCCAAAGGATGAGTAAGGGCTATAGTCTAGGCTGATGCAGGAAAAAGAACATGATGAAAGGTAGACAAAAAGAGTTGATTATTTCGAAGCAGAAAAGCGCTGTAGAGCCGAGTCAGAGGTTAGTAAGGTGTGACCCAGTAGCATAGATTTTCAGAGGGCTTAAAAAAGGGATGGAGCTCTGCTCTTACCCCAATACTCTGAGTAGTTTGTATTGACTGCTCACTCGTGGAGGAGCAGGTGCTGAAGCGATCTGAGTCCTTGATGTGTATGTGATGTCTTGGACCTTTGCGTTGCTGGAAATCACTGTCCCTGGGAAAAACACCAGAGCCTGGGATGCTAGCAGGATTTACTTGCACTGTGCTCCAAAAAGAGCCTCTATGAAGAGGTCTCCTGAGTATAGAAGCTTCCTTGCCAAAAGACAATGGAAAATTAGATGAAATGATATGCGTTGAGAGATGTTTTAGCACTGATAACTGGTGTTTACAATATAAAGTGGTTTCCCATGAAAGACATTTATGGCATATCCTGTGTCTGATCTACGTGGGTCCCACAGCTATCTCTAAAACAGGACCCCTGCCCAGCCTCCATACCTGTTACTTATTTGACCGTGACCATGCTGACCAAGGACTGTCCACACTGTTTTTGTAACTCCTGATCACTTTTATGGGAGTTACAGAAACAGCATAGTTCAGAGATCTGCTGTGTCCATAAAGCCTAACCATAGCTGACAGTCTTCACTGCAAGGTCATGGTCAGGTATATAGCTAGGCACGGAGACTAGGGGGATGAGAGGGCTAATTTTAGAAAAAAGGTGAGGGTCCCACAGGTGGGACCTGCATCTATCAGACATTTATGGCATATCCTTTGGATATGCTATAAATGTCTTTCATGGGAAAACCCCTCTAAGATAACTGTCCACCTGAGAGTTTATCTTACTACATTAGCTTGCTAAACCATCAATCAACTTTTAGAGCTGGGTTCACAAATACAATAGAGGTAGTGGGCCATGCAGCAGAACCACACTTTACCACTACGTGGTTTTGCAATGTGGTTATTGGCAATGCAGTTTTTATAGATTAAAAACTTTTTTTTTTATGTCTCACTTGTATAAACCCTATGGAAAATAGCTGTTTCGTAAAACTGAGGCAATGTATAGTAAAATGTGTACAATTTTGCCATGTGGCACGCTACCACTACATGTGAACTCAGCCTTACGTGGTTTCATTAATTCTTTATCGCAAACAGTTTTCTCTGCATTTGAAATAATGTTGGCTGTGTTATCATTTGCAACACCTAAATGAATACACAAGTTAAATCAAAGGCACTATAGACCAACATACCTGATGATTTGTCTGTCTCTGACATAACAGAAGCGGAAACCAGAAGTGGAGAATAATGTCTAACAGGTTGGGGTATTCGAGACGGCCTCATTCTGCTAGACATACCAAGCCCAGTTGGATTTGCAGGACCAGTGGAACTGTTCCCACCATTAAGATTATTTCCATCAGTATGGTTCTTGTGGAATTCAGCTGGAGATGCCAAAGCTGAATAAAAGAAAAAAAAAAACACAACAACAACAAAAGATAGTCAAAGCTAGTCTTAGAGAATATTAAAGGGGTTATCCAGCTTCCAAAAACGATCTTCAAATGCATACACAGCCATGCTAAATACTCACTGTTCCCTTGTGCACCCTTTCTTGGCTTTATTTTACTTGAGACTCCTTGCATCACTGTTTACAGTGTGACATTGCCCATGAGTCATCTGTCTGCACTCACTCTCTGTGTACCCCTCCTTTCTCCACTCTCCCTTGTGCAATGAAATCAAAGGTAATAAATCCACTCCCACTGTGATGCAAGCTCACTAAACCCCTCCCAACCCAGGCAGCAAAAACAGAGAGTAAAAGCAAACAGATGAATGTAAATAACAGTGATATAAGGAGTCTCAAGTAAAAAAAAAAGAAAAACCAAGAAAAGACTGCACAAAGGAACAGTGAGTATTTAGCATTACTGTGGATGTATTTGCATATTATTTTAAGCAAGCTGGATAACCCCTTTAATCTGATATAAGTTATGTGCATGTACAGTGGTGCTTGAAACTTTTGTGAATCCTTCAGAATTTTTTTTACTTTTTACATAAATTCGACCTAAAATTACATCAGACTTTCACACAAGTTCTAAAACTAGATAAAGAGAACCAGAACAAACAAAAGAAAAAAAAAAATCAGACTTGGTAATTTATTTATAGAAGAAAATGATCCAAATCACATGTGAGTGGCAAAAGTATGTGAACCTTTAAGATATAAATAATGGTGAAATTGAAGTTAAGTGTTTTCAATCAATGGGATGCCAATTAGGAATGAGTGGGCAACCTGTTTTATTTAACCCCCACCCCCAGTCACATTAAAAAATAAGGGACCTTTTCGTAAGTGGTGTTGAATTTATTGTTCAATAAATAATGCTGGCACATATTTATGGTGCCTTATGTACATTTTTAACCTTTAGGCGTCTAATACATGTTATCTTTCACAGTATTTCAGCTTTCATAACCTTTTATATTTAAATGCTTTACAAACCCTGTATTTTGTGGATACACACAACTTTTTCATCAGTTTTTATTAGTTTTTTTGAGAGTTGGGATGAAGAGAAAACATTAATTCTTGCGTCTGAAGGTTAAGATTTATGGTGTGGTGTTTATCATTTAGAATAAATAAGGTGCAAATCTTATTTTAGGGGTTATTATAGATGTGGTGATAACAGTTGTGTGTAGTTTTTTCTTTAACAAGAGAAAAAAAGACTTGTCTACTTTAACTTTTTCTGTAAAACCACTTAGGTGCTGTGGTCAGCAAAGAGTTAAATGGCTAGTATGCTCTCTGATTGCTGAAGGGGGTGTGGGGCCCCTGGGACAGGAGAATGAGGAATCATTCTTCTCTCTCTACAGCTGAATGTGTTCCCCAGCATGCTGGTTGAAGTGAACACCGCGTGTATACAGTGGGTACGAAAAGTATCCAGACCCCTTTAAATTTTTCACTTTTTGTTTCATTGCAGCCATTTTCTAAAAGCAAAAAAGTTAATTTTATTTCTCATTAATGTACACTCAGCACCCCATCTTGACAGAAAAAAACCTGAAATGTAAATATTTTTGCTAATTTTTAAAAAAAAGAAAAACTGAAATATCACATGGTCATAAGTATTCAGACCCTTTGCTCAGTATTGAGTCGAAGCACCCTTTTGAGCTAGTATAGCCATGAGTCTTCTTGGGAATGATGCAACAAGTTTTTCACATCTGGATTTGGGGATCCTCTGCCATTCTTCCTTGTAGATCCACTCCAGTTCCGTCAGGTTGGATGGTGAACGTTCGTGGACAGCCATTTTCAGTTCTCTCCAGACATGCTCAATTGGGTTCAGGTCAGGGCTCTGGCTGGGCCAGTCAAGAATGGTCATAGAGTTGTTTTGAAGTCACTCCTTTGTTATTTTAGCTGTGTGCTTAGGGTCATTGTCTTGTTGGTAGGTGAACATTCGGCCCAGTCTGAGGTGCAGAGCACTCTGAAAGAGGTTTTCTTCCAGGATATCTCTGTGCTTGGCCGCATTCATCTCTTCTTCAATTACAACTAGTCGTCCTGTCTCTGCAGCTGAAAAACACCCCCATAGCATGATGCTGCCACCACCATGTTTCACTGTTGGATTGTATTGGGCAGGTGATGAGCAGTGCCTGTTTTTCTCCACACATACCGCTTAGAATTAACGCCAAAAAGTTCAGTCTTTGGCTACACAGACCAGAGAATCTTATTTCTCATAGTCTGGGAGTCCTTCATGTGTTTTTTGGCAAACTCTATGCAGGCTTTCATATGTCTTGCACTGAGGAGAGGCCTCCTTCGGGACACTCTGCCATAAAGCCCCGACTGGTGGAGGGCTGCAGTGATAGTTGACTTTGTGGAACTTTCTCCCATCTCCCTACTGCATTTCTGGAGCTCAGCCACAGTGATCTTTCGGTTCTTCTTTACCTCTCTCACCAAGGCACTTCTCCCACGATTGCTCAGTTTGGCTGGACGCCAGGTCTAGGAAGAGTTCTGGTCGTCCCAAACGTCTTCCATTTAAGGATTATGGAGGCCATTGTGCTCTTAGAAACCTTGAGTGCTGCAGAAATTCTTCTGTAACCTTGGCCAGATCTGCGCCTTGCCACAATTCTGTCACTGAGCTCCTTGGGCAGTTCCTTTGACCTCATGATTCTCATTTGCTCTGACATGCACTGTGAGCTGTGAAGTCTTATATCCACCCCCCCCCACACAAATTGAGAAAAACACAAAATTTTTTTTTTATCCCCCCCCCCCCCCCCCCCCTTTTTTTTTTTTTTTTATATTTTTTTATCACACACCAAAAAAAAATAAAACTCCAATCATATAAAAAAAAACAAAAACAAAAAAAAACAAATAAAAAAAAACAACACAACACAACAATCACTGTGTTCTCCCCCCTCCCTCCCCCCCCCCCCCCCCCCCCCCCCCCCCCCCCCCCCCACCCCCCCCCCCCCCCCCCCCCACACCCCCCCCCCCCCCCCCACAAACACCACTTTATTTTTATGTAAATATTTTTTTTTTTTTCCCCCCCCCCCCCCCTGCTTGACCACCAACCCCCCCTCACCAAAAGAAAAAACGGGGGGTCCCCCCCCCAGCCCCCCAACCCCCATATTTTTTTCCCCCCCCCCCCATAATTTCCCCCCCCCCCTTAGCGCCAGGGCCCCCCCCCCCCGCAAAAAGGCATTGTTGAGCGCCAAACCGCTCTTGGCCGGTTGGGAGAAGTTTCTCTTGGAAGACATTCTGGTACCATTCTTTATTCATGGCTGTGTTTTTAGGCAAGACTGTGAGAGAGCTGATTCCCTTGGCTGAGAAGCAACCCCACACATGAATGGTTTCAGGATGCTTTACAGTTGGCATGAGACAAGACTGGTGGTAGCGCTCACCTCTTCTTCTCCGAATAAGCTGTTTTCCAGATGTTCCAAACAATCGAAAAGGGGAATCATCAGAGAAAATGACTTTACCCCAGTCCTCAGCAGTCCACTCCCTGTACCTTTTGCAGAATATCAGTCTGTCCCTGATGTTTTTTCTGGAGAGAAGTGGCTTCTTTGCTGCCCTCCTTGAGACCAGGCCTTGCTCCAAGAGTCTCCGCCTCACAGTGCGTGCAGATGCACTCACACCTGCCTTCTGCCATTCCTCAGCAAGCTCTGCACTGCTGGTAGCCCGATTCCGCAGCTGAAACACTTTTAAGAGACGGTCCTGCCGCTTGCTGGTCTTTCTTGGGCGCCCTGGAGCCTTTTTGGCATCAATGGAACCTCTCTCCTTGAAGTTCTTGATGATGCGATAGATTGTTGACTGAGGTGCAATCTTTCTAGCTGCAATACTCTTCCCAGTTAGGCCATTTTTGTGCAGTGCAATGATGACTGCACGTGTTTCTTTACAGATAACCATGGTTAACAGAAGAGAAACAATGATGGCAAGCACCAGCCTCCTTTTAAAGTGTCCAGTGGTGTCATTCTTACTTAATCATGACAGATTGATCTCCAGCCCTGTCCTCATCAACACCCACACCTGTGTTAATGGAGCAATCACTGAAACGATGTTAGGTGGTCCTTTTAAGGCAGGGCTGCAATGATGTTGAATTGTGTTTTGGGGGATAAAGTTCATTTTCTAGGCAAATATTGACTTTGCAAGTAATTGCTGTTAAGCTGATCACTCTTTATAACATTCTGGAGTATATGCAAATTGCCATTAGAAAAACTGAAGCATTAGACTTTGTAAAAATTAACATTTGTATCATTCTCAAAACTTTTGGCCATGACTGTAGACAGGTGTGTGCCTTTCCTAATCAAGTCCAATCCATTTAATTAAACACAGCTGGACTCCAATGAAGGAGTAGAACCATCTAAAGGAGGATTACAAGGAAATGGACAGCATGTGAGTTAAATATGAGTGTCACAGCAAAGGGTCTGAATACTTATGACCATGTGATATTTCAGTTTTTCTTTTTTAATAAATTTGCAAAAATATCTACATTTCGGGTTTTTTTCTTTGCTGAGTGTACATTAATGAGTAATAAAAAAAAAATTTTTTTTTTTTTAAAAAAAAAAAAAAAAAAAAAAAAAAAAAAATTAAAATGGGGGGGGGGATTTTTTCTTACCCACATTTTTTAGCTCTACTTAAAAAAGTTTTTTTTGGGGGTTTCTATTGAGTAAAAAAATGGGTTTACCACTTCTTATTTAAAAGCCCCTGTGGCTCCGGGGTTTGAGCGGTTAAGGGACTGCTACTTTTGCAGCTTCTCTGAATGTTTCCTGCTTGGGGTAAACTGAAACGTACTGTTAGGAGGATAAAGAACAGATATCTATCAAAGTCTGGTCTTCACAACACATATTTGTACAAATGTATCATGGCACAAAGAAAGGAGATTTCTGAGGACCTCCGAAAAAGAGTTGTGGATGCACATCAGGCTTGAAAAGGATACAAAACCTTCTCTAAAGATTTGGACTCCAATAATCCAAGTCAGACAGATTGTGTACAAATAGAGGAAATTCACAACCATTATTATTCTCTCCAGGAGAGGTCGACTAACAAAGATCATTCCAAGAGCAAGGCATATAATAGTCAGTGAAGTCACAAAGGAACTCAAAGTAACCTCTAAGCATGTAAAGGCTTTTCACACATTAGATAATGTTAATGTTCATGAATCCCCTGAACATCAATCGTGTACATGGCAGGACTGCAAGAAGAAAGCCACTTTTCTCCAAAAACAACATTGCTGACTGTTTGCTGCTTGCTAAGGATCACCTGGACAAACCAGAAGGCTATTTTTTTTGTGGAAGGATGAGGCCAAAATAAAGCTTTTTGGTTTTAATTTAAGAAATGTAGTATTTTGAGAAAGAAAAACATTGCAAATACCTTATACCATCAGAAAACGTGGTGGTAGTTTAGGTCAGTTTGCATCTGGGCCAGGACAGGTTGTCATCATTGATGGAACACTGAATCCTGAATTATACTCGCAAATTCTTAAGAAAAACATCAGCATATTTGTCTGTGAGCTGAATTTTAAGAAAAAGGTCATGGAGCAAGACAACCACCCTAAGCAATCAAGTCGTTCTACCAAATAATGGTTAACCACTTCTGGACAGCCCATAGACTATATACGTCCAAATAGTGGCTTCCTTGTTCTGCAAGGACGTACAGGTACGTCCAAGCAGTTTTCAGCAGCGCAATATAGTGCAACTGCTGAAACAAGAAACTGGCTGTAACTACAGCCGGAGGTCCCAGAGAGATGGCAGGGAAGGTTTATTACCGTCCCTACCTTACGATGGCTGTGTATACCCCCAGACGAAAAAACATTAAAAAACATGCAAAAATAAAAATAGCAAATATAAAGCCCTATGTGTCACCGAAAAAAGATGCAGACATTAGTTGAATAACCAAATGATAAAAATATTACAGCCCTCAAAACCGCACATACAAAGTACTCAAAAATGTGTCTGGTCCTGAACCAGAAATAGACCCGGTACTGAAGTGGTTAAAGAAGAATAAAATTGAAGTTTTATAATGGCCAAATGAAAGTCCAAACAGAAATGATGTGGAAGAAAGTGAGCAGTTCATGGGTGGAAACCTACTAACATGGCAGAGTTAAAGCTGTTTTATACTGTGAAATGGGCTACATTTCCTCCAATCCAATGTGCAGAACTAACTATTCAACAAAAAAACTTTTAGATGCAATTACTGCTGCACAAGATGGTAACACTGAAAGAAAATCTGCACACACTTTTGCCACTCACAGATATGTGAAACTGGATCATCTTTCTCCTTCTTTCATGGACAGAAGACTGAGTGTTCATGCACAAGTCTGTTTTTAAATGTCCATGTTGCTCCCAGGCATCTTCAGTAGAAAACAGCCAAGAACTGGACATGCTGTATAGAAAAAAAAACTTAAAGGACACAAGGTTCCATCAAATAAATAAATAAATAAATAAATGGACTTGTGCATTGCCCCTAGACATGAATGGTCAGTGTTCTATTTATGAAAAAAAAAATAAAAACAAATTTAACTTGAATGTACATATCAGTTTTTATCTATGAAAAAAAATCAGGTACAAAGAGGTTACAACCTTTATCATCTGATTCTAGGGGTGTTTTTTCTTTTCTGGAATTGAGAATAACATACTATTTGTTCTTTGTTATTTATTGTCTGAATTTAATTTTATACTATGTACCACCATCTCCTTAGGAGGGATTCTGCTACTCAATAAGTATGTGTTTTAGAGGGTCTGGGTATCTGTAATTGTCTTTTATTCTTTAATTCAAAAACTAACAAAAGTATTATTAAAAAAGAAAACAACACTGGATAACGGCACAGCATTTATAAAAAAGATTCCTATGAAGCAGAAGAAAAAAAATTTATTCATCTTCTGTTTGTTAGATGTATGGAAGTCTTTGAACCTTAAATAGTTCTTACCATTAAGGAAGTTTAGTTGGTTATCTAAGATCTTGTTAATTTCATGAATCCACAATTGTCTCACAGCAGGAGATGAAGAATTCAAAACATATCTTTCAGCAGACTCTCCAGATCTTGACAACAATGCAAACTTGCATGGATCACTATCAATGCATTCTTCCAAACGAAGGCAACTCACCTGAAAAAAAAAATGTATATCTATATATATTTTATATTTGTATAGGCACTTCACTAAAGGAAATTGTCTGTGTCTAACTGCTATGGTTTTGTTTACTCCTTATCTCAATGATGAGTAATGAATATGCAAATTAGATGCCCTTGGTGGAAAAGGAACCTTGCTCTAGCACCACCTTTTGGAACATAGCTCCCTAAAGATGAATGCATGGTTTAAAAAACAAACAGCAACAAAAAAACTAATAACCTGAGGGACAGCTGTGTTTAGGTTATTCCCTATCATCAGTGCAGAACAGGATACAGGATGGCTGTGCGAGAGGTCTAGATGTTTGTCAGACGGGGTACTATGTCTCTGCAGCATTCTGCAGACGGATCCCTCTTCCTTTTGGAGGAGCTATTCTGGCTTGGCTATTATTCCAGGATTATACGATTAGGTTTTTTAAAGCCATGCATTAATTTATAGGGTTCTACCTTCCAAAAGGTGGCACTAGAACAAGTCCCTCTTTTCCACCAAAGAGGTATTTTTAGCATATTCCTTTCCTATCCCTGTACAGTCTTTATCTGAGTGATATCAGTCCCTACACAGCACACAAGCAGTATCAGTTTACAATGAACTTCATGGAGACAGTTTACAGCACTCTCTGTACCTTTCCTCTTCGTTCCCCTCTCCTCTCTATAAAGGTCTATTGCGCAGATTTAGTCAACAGCAGTAGGCAGAAAATAAGTGCAGATATAGACAATTTTCTTTAAAAAAAAAAACTAACAAAAAAAACAAACTATAAAGTTTGCTAATGATGTTATTTATTAATGATGTTAAATAAGAAATGTAACATTTTAAATTTTCTCTTTTCCTGTCAGAACTATATGCAATATTAAATTTTAGCAAACAGACATACAACTGACATTGGGTTCACATCCCAGTGCAGATCCATCATTTGCTGGACGAGAAAGTCCTGCAAGCCCAAGTTTTTGGTCCACAAATTTCAGTTAAAAAATTACAGACATCATTATAGTGAATTGGGTCTCTCGGGCTTGGTTTGTGTTTGCTATTTTTGTGATGTAAATTTCCATACTGGTCTTCCGGCAGACCATTAAACCAAACTGTCTAATGAGTCATTCCTTTTATTAAAATACTTACCAACGCATCATACATCAAAATATATAGAAAAAGACAGCCTTTCCTGCATAGATGATAAAGACTAAGTTAGTGGGTATGTGACTTCTAAGACCCAAAAAGATTAAGGGTAGGAGTTTAAATAGAGCAGCAGGGTGCATGCTTAACTACTGCTCCATTCAAAGTCTACAGCAATGATGGAAATAGCTGATTGACGTTTGCTCAATTGTAATTATGGGTTGGACACACACCTGCTAGAAGAGTCACTGTGTCACAAGACTGAGTATGGGTTCATACATTGCTTTTATACTGTAGAAATGCATGCAGTTTTAGCCGCAGTAATGACAAGCACATGTTGCTATGCATATCACCTGTATGCTAACTTTAAATTGAAAAGCTCTAGTGTACTTGCTGTACATATACAGATGAAATGTATAGTAACGTGCTACTCATTATTGCAATAAAAAAAGCATACATTTCTTCAGTAAAAAAAAAAAATATATATATATATATATATATATATATACATACATACATACACACACACACAGTACAGACCAAAAGTTTGGACACACCTTCTCATTCCAAGAGTTTTCTGTATTTTCATGACTATAAAAATTGTAGATTCACACTGAAGGCATCAAAACTATGAATTAACACATGTGGAATTATATACTTAACAAAAAAGTGTGAAACAACTGAAAATATGTCTTATATTCTAGGTTCTTCAAAGTAGCAACCTTTTGCTTTGATTACTGCTTTGCACACTCTTGGCATTCTCTTGATGAGCTTCAAGAGGTAGTCACTTGAAATGGTCTTCCAACATTCTTGAAGGAGTTCCCAGAGATGCTTAGCACTTGTTGGCCCTTTTGCCTTCACTCTGCGGTCCAGCTCACCCCAAACCATCTCGATTGGGTTCAGGTCTGGTGACTGTGGAGGCCAGGTCATCTGGCGTAGCACCCCATCACTCTCCTTCTTGGTCAAATAGCCCTTACACAGTCTGGAGGTGTGTTTGGGGTCATTGTCCTGTTGAAAAATAAATGATGGTCCAACTAAACGCAAACCGGATGGAATAGCATGCTGCTGCAAGATGCTGTGGTAACCATGCTGGTTCAGTATTCCTTCAATTTTGAATAAATCCCCAACAGTGTCACCAGCAAAGCATCCCCACACCATCACACCTCCTCCTCCATGCTTCACGGTGGGAACCAGGCATGTAGAGTCCATTCGTTCACCTTTTCTGCGTCGCACAAAGACACAGTGCTTGGAACCAAAGATCTCAAATTTAGACTCATCAGGCCAAAGCACAGATTTCCACAGGTCTGATGTCCATTCCTTGTGTTCTTTAGCCCAAACAAGTCTCTTCTGCTTGTTGCCTGTCCTTAGCAGTGGTTTCCTAGCAGCTATTTTACCATGAAGGCCTGCTGCACGCAGTCTCCTCTTAACAGTTGTTGTAGAGATGTGTCTGCTGCTAGAACTCTGTGTGGCATTGACCTGGTCTCTAATCTGAGCTGCTGTTAACCTGCGATTTCTGAGACTGGTGACTCGGATGAACTTATCATCCGCAGCAGAGGTGACTCTTGGTCTTCCTTTCCTGGGGCGGTCCTCATGTGAGCCAGTTTCGTTCTAGCGCTTGATGGTTTTGGCCACTGCACTTGGGGACACTTTCAAAGTTTTCCCAATTTTTCGGACTGACTGACCTTCATTTGTAATGATGGCCACTCGTTTTTCTTTACTTAGCTGCTTTTTTCTTGCCATAATACAAATTCTAACATTCCATTCAGTAGGACTATCAGCTGTGTATCCACCTGACTTCTGAACAACACAACTGATGGTCCCCAACCCCATAGTGATAGTTTAATTAGTTTAAATATGTCAAGAGATTTATTGACAGGGGCTAACCTAGGAATCTAGTACATTTGCACAAAAAAAGAAAGAGTGGAGACAAACACAGATCTTCAGTTCTTCATACTGAACCTAGATGTAGCTCTTGTAATCATTTTCCTTTTATTTCCATTGTGAGAAGGTGACTGGTAAGGTTCTGGAAGGTCGCTATGTCTCTCCCAGATTCCTCACTTATGTGTGGTAAGTGGGTTTACAACACAGGTAACAAAACCTCAGCTGTGAGAAGTCATTTTTGTTAACAGCTTCTTGTCCTACTAGGGAGCACAGGTGGGAGTTTGGCCTCATTAAAGGCCTATAAAAGGTTGCTAGGTTCTCATTCCTGGGCAGTTCCTGGGATAGAAAGGAGGAGCCGGGTTCAGTTTAAACCTTCTAAAGACTGGTGAGACTCCAGTGTGAAATGCTGCCATTACTTTGCCCTGCATGTTGACCAGTGGCTGAAGCAAGCCACACTTACAGTTAGTATTACCTGTGTTTAGTTAGAAGGTCGGACGAGCAGGAGTTTTGTTCTTGTTTTTGCCTGAAGTTAAGGCTTATTTATTTTCTGCTGCTGTTGTTTTTTTTTTTTTGAGAAATAAACGTACAGGGTAAAACCTGTTTACACCTGAACTTTTGCGTTTGTCTCTGACTGTCTGGGTCCGCTGCTGCTGCCACTGAGCCTATCCTCCCACACCATATATACAGAACATAATGGTGTGACTTCTTCTGTTATTAAGAAACATTGGCCCATTCTGGGACACTGCCTGACCCTTATACCTGAATTTAATAGGCCATCATTATTTTCCTATATAATCAACAATATCAAGGAGGGCACACAGGAAATAAGTATAATCTGTTCTGTGTAATGACACCTAAGCCACCGATAACACAGAACATATACAACATTAAAACACAGTCATATTATCTTATTAGAAATAAAAACACAAAAAGAACATACTGAAGATGGAAACAAACAACATCATAAAACAGAGCTACTGGGAAAGTATACATACTAACACCAACACTGTGTGAGTGTAAAGGAAATCATGTTAATATATTATCAATGAGAGATTCCTCACCAACTTAGTATTATTCATTTACAGAAGTGTTCCCTTTCCAAGTACCCAGCACAAGTGGGTCCAATGAGTACAATATAAAGGTGCAAATATACAGACTACAAAGTAGCTCTGCAACCAAACGCATGTTTTGCATACTAGCTTCGTCTCCCAGACAAAGGGAAAAAAGTTCAGATACCAAGTAACTTCTCAGGAGTCCACATAGGTATATGATTAGAAAAGCATTTCACAGAATGTTAACATACTGAATGACAAATTAAATTTAGAATCATTGATCAAGTACTCCCCCTACTGATACGGGGTGGGAATGGGATTTAGATATCAAAGCAGATTATGTTGCATGCTAAGGATTTTTTATTTTCAATAAAACGATCAATGAGGGTTGTGTGGGGGTGTTTTATTTAAAAAAAAAAAAATGTTGGTTTGCGTGTTTATTATTACTACCTTACTAAAGGCCGCTGTCTGATTGACACTGTTCATTATGAAGGCGAGGCCTACTGTGAGCCACTAAATACAGTAGGCTAACTAATCACCTTTATTACCCCAATACCCACCGCCATCAGGGGTGCCAGGAAGAGCTGATTCAATCCAGCAATCGACTCTCTCATGAAAAATTGGTGGGACCCCAGGTTGATTTTGCACCTTCAATTTATTATTTTTTTTTTAAATAACATGGGGGTGCCCCCATCACAATACTCACTTCTCCTGGGTTCAGTGATGCTACGTCTCTCTTCAGCATTAAATTAGCCAATGACAAGTTAATGGTTAGTTTAGTTTACTGTTAGCTGGCAGGGGCTACTAGAGTTCAGTGACTAATAAACTCTGACAACTTTTTTGATGCTTGGAGGCCATTGTTCAAGGACGACTCCTGCCACAGAAGAAATCACTGCATTTGAAGTTAGTTGCGGTAAAGTTATGACCTCAATTAAACCTTCTTTGTGGTACATAACGTGCTACAGAAGTTAAGGTTAGACTGTGACTAGCCCCAAATGCATGGGTTAGTTGAGATCAAGGGGTTACACATGGTTATGACTTGACTATGTGTAACTCCCATGCAGAGACATCTATAGCAGAAAGTCCCTGCATTAAAAGGGTTTAATCGCTGTCAGAATTTGACCGTAACTATCCCCGAGTACAATCAAGGGGTTACCCACAGTCATAACTTGATAGTGAGTAACCCCAATTGCATAAGTTGTCCCCACACTAGAAAGGGTTAATTGCCATCAGAACTTAACCTCAGGGAGTTCCTGCACTCCTGGGGTTACCCATGGACATTACTTGACCCTGGGTAGACCCAGTGCAGGGACTACTCTTATAGTAGAAGGACTCAACTCAGGGTTAGCCATAGTCAAGTTCTGATGGACCATACATTTAATACAGGGGGCACGAGGAGGAGGGGGGGGGGTCAGTACAGTATAAGTGTTACTGGTGACCTTGAGTCACCAGATTTTGAATTTGTGGCTGAAATTAATTTTACTGACAACTCTGGTGCCTTATGTGTATTTTAATCCTTTAAATAAGTAACATTTTATCGCTCTCTGCATTCCCGTGTTAACTTTTTGTATTCTAATTCAATGTAGCTTTACAAGACCTTTTATTTTGTGGGTACATAAGACTTTTTGATCAGTTTTTATTACTTTTTGAGAAGTGAGATGATCAGAAAACTGATCCTGGAATCTGAATTTTAAGGTTTATGGCGTTTATCATGTAGAATAAACATACCAATTTTATTTTAGGAGTTGTTATGGATAAGGTAATACCACTTGTGTGGTTTTTTTTTGTTTGCAATTAACCAGGGGGGGAAAAAGTCTATTTTTACTTTTATTCTGTAAAACGACTTAGGTGCTGCATTGACCGTAGCATATATAGTAATGGGTTAAATGGCAAGTATTCTTCTGATTGATAATGTGGGGGTGATATCATGAACAAAAGTCCATGGTCCCTCCCCTCGAGTTATCTGAAGTGTCAGGGGCAGGAGAATAACAAAATCCTTTTCGCCTCTCCCTGCACTTTCAGTTGCTCGTGTTCTCCTTCACACTAATTAAAGTGAAATTGCTAGTATATGCACCTCCACTTTAACCATTGATGTCTCAAAATCAATGTAGGCTACAGACATGATTATTGGCTTTAAAACAAGACCCAGATCGTGGTTCTAACCACCATGGTTCCGGGGTTAGAGTCATTTAAAGTTACAGTGTCAATGAACATGTTCTACTTGTGGTGAACAGTAATGTACTTTGCTCAAGCCCCGCGTCCTACTCATTCGAAACTGTGAGTGCGTGTGTATGTGGGGGGAGGGGCGTTAAATAATGTAGTCCTGGTTTGCAATAGAGTGTAAACTTTAGGAAAAGCCTAAACAATAGCCTTTGCCTCCCGCTCTCTCTGCAGAGCTCTATTTCAATAGTCAACGTCAGTGGGGGGGTCAAGAAGTAATTACACTGAGGGCTACATCAGTAAGTGTCATTATATTGGATTGAAAATACTACATAGTACTGAAGGAAGAGGCTAGTACAGCATTGAAACTCTAAGTACAATAAAGCTAATTAAAATTACTGATGGCCATACTGGCCTATATTCTTGCAACAAAAGGGAGCACCATAAATAGTAGTATAATTAAATTCACATGAAAATCTGTATCAAAATCCTCAAAGAAATCCACGTTTTACATTAACAATGCATTCTTGATTATGGTGTTGTCTATACAACTTATCTTGTAATCAAAAGTATTTTGCAACAGATAGCCTACAATTAGCGGCCAAGTGAATTGTTGCTGTTCCTTTGTTAAAGGAACAGCAACGCAGGTTCCTCAACTGAAATTCTGGAAAAACTCTGTGTTAACTAACCGTTATACAGTACCTTTGGCTAAATAGCACATGTTCAAATGTGAACAGAGTCCTAAGCCATCTCATATAGGAAGGTGTCAATTAAATCAGATATGCTGATTTATATATCTTTTAAAATGATCAAACTTGATTTTACTTACCTTAATACTATTTTTAAACAAAAAGCTTGGTGTAGAAAAACCTCTTTTTTTATCTAAAGGTTCACTGAAGATAACTATTTGTTCAAATAGAAAGACCCGTCTTTCTTTGCAGTGTAGTCCCGCATCTTGATTAGTGACAATAAACATATCTTGAAGTAGCAGCTTTCCTTGTGCTACAATTTTGCCCTGTGTACATCGCAAAAGAAAATAAATGAATATTATCAGAAACATTGCTTTTTACATGGTGCCTTTTTTAGTGTGGTGTTTTTTTTTTTATTTTGTATTGATTTTTTAAATGACAAAAGGAACATATTACCACAGATTACAATAATAAAGGAAACGAATCGGGAAGTCATCCATCACTGTAGGCAGACAATCTTATCGATATATTATAAAACAAACAATATAACAAATTGTGAGATCATACTGACAAGTCTAGAATGTGTTAAAGTAAAATAGACGCAAATTTGGTGTTAACAATTCATGTTTCTTTAATTAGAAATAATGTAGATATGAATTCAGTATTTTTTTAAATTATATGTTATGATATGACCTGCGAACCATTTATAATCACTGTGTATCAAAAGGAGTAAGAAATGTATTAGTTAACCTAAGGAAGTATGGGCATTATGCTTGGTTTTGCCATTATTTAAAAGTTTTTTTTTTGACTCTCTTACTATTACACAGTAGAAGCTTTTTATCTCCCAGGTGTTAAAGATGGTGCTTTTTCTGCAAGAGCAGGGTCTTCATTTTTAGCTTTGGCTATATGCCTCATGTGCAGTAGAGAACGATGCTTACAAAAAACTGAGAAAACTTTTATAACCATATACTATATGTATTTACTGTCTCACACACTTTTACTAATATATGCATGTTTTATTGCAGTGTAGCCATGGCCTAAGCTGTATGCAGATTCTGTAAGGTCCAAGTATCTGCCCTTTACTTATAGAAATAATGGATGGGCATGTTAAACAACAACAACAATAATATAAAACATGCCCTGAGTTTCACAGCAAAGGGTCTGAATACTTATGACCATGTGATATTTCAGTTTTTCATTTTTAATAAATTTACTCCTACAGTTGTTACAGGTCTTTCAGGGTGCATGTAGCAGAATTCATTCCCTAGATCTATAACTATCACTGTAAAAAGAACTCCCTTCAACCTGACTCATTAAGCTCCACTTCCCTGTTACCCACAGATCATAGCTACAGTCCCGGCTCTTCGGTTATGAAGATTAGTTCTATACATCATACATATGTACTAATCCTTGGAACACCAAAACAACATGACCACAAAAAAATAATAATAAAATAATATCATTTTATTAACATAAATAATGAAACAAACATACAGTGCTGGCCAAAAGTATTGGCACCCCTGCAATTCTGTCAGATAATACTCAATTTCTTCCAGAAAATGATTGCAATCACAAATGCTTTGGTAATAATATCTTCATTTAATTTGTCTTCAATGGAAAACCACAAAAAGAATTGTCAAAAAGCCAAATTGGATATAATTCCACACCAAATATAAAAAAGGGGGTGGACAAAAGTATTGGCACCCTTTGAAAAATCAGGTGATGCTTCTCTAATTTGTGTAATTAACAGCACCTGTTACTTACCTGTGGCACATAACAGGTGGTGGCAATAACTCAATCACACTTGCAGCCAGTTGAAATGGATTAAAGTTGACTCAACCTCTGTCCTGTGTCCTTGTGTGTACCACATTGAGCATGGAGAAAAGAAAGAAGACCAAAGAACTGTCTGAGGACTTGAGAAGCAAAATTGTGAGGAAGCATGAGCAATCTCAAGGCTACAAGTCCATCTCCAAAGACCTGAATGTTCCTGTGTCTACCGTGCGCAGTGTCATCAAGAAGTTTAAAGCCCATGGCACTGTGGCTAACCTCCCTAGATGTGGACGCAAAAGAAAAATTGACGAGAGATTTCAACGAAAGATTGTGCGGATGGTGGCTAAAGAACCTCGACTAACATCCAAACAAGTTCTAGCTGCCCTGTAGTCCAAGGGTACAACAGTGTCAACCCGTACTATCCGTCGGCGTCTGAATGAAAAGGGACTCTATGGTAGGATACCCAGGAAGACCCCACTTCTGACCCAGAGACATAAAAAAGCCAGGCTGGAGTTTGCCAAAACTTACCTGAGAAAGCCAAAAACTTTTTGGAAGAATGTTCTCTGGTCAGATGAGACAAAAGTAGAGCTTTTGGGGAAAAGGCATCAACATAGAGTTTACAGGAAAAAAAAAGAGGCCTTCAAAGAAAAGAACACGGTCCCTACAGTCAAACATGGCGGAGGTTCCCTGATGTTTTGGGGTTGCTTTGCTGCCTCTGGCACAGGACTGCTTGACCGTGTGCATGGCATTATGAAGTCTGAAGACTACCAACAAATTTTGCAGCATAATGTAGGGCCCAGTGTGAGAAAGCTGGGTCTCCCTCAGAGGTCATGGGTCTTCCAGCAGGACAATGACCCAAAACACACTTCAAAAAGCACTAGAAAATGGTTTGAGAGAAAGCACTGGAGACTTCTAAAGTGGCCAGCAATGAGTCCGGACCTGAATCCCATAGAACACCTGTGGAGAGATCTCAAAATGGCAGTTTGGAGAAGGCACCCTTCAAATCTCAGGGACCTGGAGAAATTTGCCAAAGAAGAATGGTCTAAAATTCCAGCAGAGCATTGTAAGAAACTCATTGATGGTTACCAGAAGCGGTTGTTCGCAGTTATTTTGTCTAAAGGTTGTGCTACCAAGTATTAGGCTGAGGGTGCCAATACTTTTGTCCGGCCCATTTTTGGAGTTTTGTATAAAACGATCAATGATTTGACTTTTTTTTCATTCTCTTTTGTGTTTTTTCATTGCAAGCAAAATAAATGAAGATATTATTACCAAAGCATTTGTGATTGCAATCATTTTCTGGAAGAAATTGAGTATTATCTGACAGAATTGCAGGGGTGCCAATACTTTTGGCCAGCACTGTATATGGGGAGATAAATAATGAAGGTACACCATAATAACGATAGGGAGGGAAATGGGGGCCACAATAAAAATAAATAGGGGATATATACCGCTGGTACAAATAAATATGTATAAGGATGGTTGAAAACAACCTATATAGCACTAAATATGCATAAACATACCACAAACAGTATAATAGCCCAAAGAAATCTAGTAAATACTAGAAAAATGGAAATAGATATAAACATAATAAGCCACCATTATATGAGGTTATAATGGTGGCTTATTATGTTTATATCTATTTCCATTTTTCTAGTATTTACTAGATTTCTTTGGGCTATTATACTGTTTGTGGTATGTTTATGCATATTTAGTGCTATATAGGTTGTTTTCAACCATCCTTATACATATTTATTTGTACCAGCGGTATATATCCCCTATTTGTTATTATTGTGGCCCCCATTTCCCTCCCTATCGTTATTATGGTGTACCTTCATTATTTATCTCCCCATATATGTTTGTTTCATTATTTATGTTAATAAAATGATATTATTTTATTATTATTTTTTGTGGTCATGTTATTTTGGTGTTCTATGGTTTTACATGATCTACAGAGTTTTTCATGCTTAGCTATTAGCCCTTTTTTGTGTTTAATATGTACTAATCCTGCTATAGCTGGAACACTCCACATTCATAAACGTCCGACAAATACCTGAATCTGCAGTTGCCAGTGGACAACAAGTTGAACAATGGCAACACACAAGACAACATGGAATATATACAGTGTGTATGGAAAGTATTCAGACCCCTTTAAATTTTTCACTCGTTTCATTGCAGCCATTTGCTAAAAGCAAAAAAGGTAATTTTATTACTCATTAATGTACACTCAGCACCCCATCTTGACAGAAAACCCCCCGAAATGTAGATATTTTTGCAAATTTATTAAAAAAGAAAAACTGAAATATCACATGGTCATAAGTATTCAGACCCTTTGCTGTGACACTCATATTTAACTCACATGCTGTCCATTTCCTTTTAATCTTCCTTTAGATGGTTCTACTCCTTCATTGGAGTCCAGCTGTGTTTAATTAAACGGATTGGACTTGATTAGGAAAGGCACACACCTGTCTATATAAGACCTCACAGCTCACAGTGCATGTCAGAGCAAATGAGAATCATGAGGTCAAAGGAACTGCCCAAGGAGCTCAGTGACAGAATTGTGGCAAGGCACAGATCTGGCCAACGTTGCAAAAGAATTTCTGCAGCACTCAAGGTTCCTAAGAGCACAGTGGCCATCATAATCCTTAAATGGAAGAAGTTTGAGACGACCAGAACTCTTCCTAGACCTGGCCATTCCACCCAAACTGAGCAATCGTGGGTGGACCTTGGTGACAGAGGTAAATAAGAAATCAAAGATCACTGTGGCTGAGCTCCAGAGATACAGTAGGGAGAAAGTTCCAAAGAGTCAACTATCACTGCAGCCTTCCACCAGTCGGGGCTTTATGGCAGAGTGGCCCAAAGGAAGCCACTCCTCAGTGCAAGACATATGAAAGCTCGCATAGAGTTTGCCAAAAAACACAAGAAGGACTCCCAGACTATGAGAAATAAGATTCTCTGGTCTGATGAGACGAAGATTGAACTTTTTGGCGTTAATTCTAAGTGGTATTTGTGGAGAAAAGCACTGCTCATCACCTGCCCAATACAATCCCAACAGTGAAACATGGTGGTGGCAGCATCATGCTATGGGGGTGTTTTTCAGCTGCAGGGACAAGACGACTGGTGGCAATTGAAGGAAAGTTGAATGCGGCCAAGTACAGAGATATCCCGGAAGAAAACCTCTTCCAGAGTGCTCTGGACCTCAGACTGGGCCGAAGGTTAACCTTCCATCAAGACAATGACCCTAAGCACACAGCTAAAATAACAAAGGAGTGACTTCGGAACAACTCTGTGACCATTCTTGACTGTCTCAGCCAGAGCCCTGACCTCAACCCAATTGAGCATCTCTGGAGAGACCTGTAAATGACTGATAAGACCATGTGATATTTCAGTTTTTCTTTTTTTAATAAATTTGCAAAAATATCTACATTTCTGTTTTTTTTTCTGTCAAGATGGGGTGCTGAGTGTACATTAATGATAAATAAAATTAACTTTTTTGCTTTTAGAAAATGGCTGCAATGAAACAGAGTGAAAAATTTAAAAGTGGTCTGAATACTTTCCGTACCCACTGTATGGGCTGTACCGGAAAATTTTAATTTATAGTATGGGTGCACTGACTGCCAGACTCCATACTAATGGCTGTCATACAGAATAGTTTATGGTGGGCAGGGGTAAATGGTAGGGTAGCCCTCCCTCTCTCCTGCTTTTAGCCACTGAACCAATGGCAACACATAATGGAGTTTTAGACATGGGCCGATTTTAGAAAAAAAAGCCATTATATGCTAATCGTACCCTAATTTTTCCAGCAGATGCTTTTTGGTCCCTTCCTGTTGCAATGTAGACTGAGGAATTTAGGAGATATTCAGGCTTGATCTGTAACTGAATCAAATCTGTTCTGACCCATGGAAAGTATGGAAAATGAGATGGACTATTCTGCTTTGAGACTGAAAATTATGAGAGTATTTAAATACTTGGGGGTCAATGTGTGTTACTACGAGCAAATCAATCTAATGCTGATTAACTTTACATTTTCTAACTAAACTACAGGCCTGGTCTAAGTTTTCGGCTTCTGTGGTGGGCAGGGCAAATCTCATTTATTGATTTGGATGCCCCAGCTGCTGTAGATCTTGTAGAAAATCAATACCATGTTCAGAGAACTGCTGTGGTGGATAAACTCATATTATATTGGAGGTAGCCCAGAGGGTAAATGAAGATTACTTGGCTGTCCTTAACTCATGGGGTGTATTACTTAACAGCACACTTGTAACATATACAAAGCTTGAAGGGCAAGGGTGTGGGACCTCAGAAGAGGTTACGTCAATCTCTTCTTGGGTCCACTAGTTTATACGAAACCTTAGAAGCCCATGAATTCCTTACTTACCTCTCCGAAATGTCCCAACCCTCCATTGCTCCACAAGTTATGGTGAAAGATCCTGAACCTTCAGGGCACTGAAGGTATAACCCACTATACCTCCTTTGGGATACTCCATGGTTGAAATATTTGTAGTTTCTAGATGATTTTAAGGGGTGGAAACAAATGGGAGTGAAAAGGAAGTCTTTAAATTTTATGGTTAATTACAGGAGGAATTTGCACTTCTCTTAAATGAATTTTACAGGAACCTCCAGATATGCCATATGTACCAGATGGAGATGGTGCCCCACGAAAATACGGTTGATACACTGGAATGTAGGGATATATCAAGGATGTGTGTATTTACTGGAAACTGTTCTGAATAACTTCCCAATGCTTAGTAAGGAGAGATGGTAGGCTGACCTTGAACCCTTAGAGGATGGCCACTGGCAACACAATCTGGAGATGGTACCTAAATTGTCCATGATTGTTAATTAAAAATACTTATCTGAGATACAATGCATTATCTGTGATACCTATCTTTATTTGTATCTTTATCTGTGAATTGGATATTTTAATGTGAGCAGTGTTTGTTTTACTGGTTGCACACTATGCAATTTTTTGAGTTAATTCTTCAATAAAAACAAGTTAAAAAAAAAACATTGTTATATTTAATAAAATAACATTACATCAAACCCTTGCAGCCGTCCAACATTCATCATGTCGTTACACCGTTTCAGGACAACACACATGACTTCAACAGCTTTCTGATGACAGAAGAAAAAAAAAATAAATTTAATCTAGGTGTTTCTTGCTACATCTGTGGTATCATAATTTTTTAAGTGGTTTAACTGTATAGAAAACTGACAATTATTTTGAGCCAGGTTCACACTGATAAATGAAAATCAACATCATTAATTGCCCTGAACTTTTACACGGGGGGTGGGGGTGGGGGGGGGGCAATAAAAATACTTCTTGCATGTTTTTTGTGACTCATTAGGACTATTTTACACCTTCCCACACCATGACATACTATTATGTCACGGTAATGGCACCTGCTCAGGATCTAAGTGATTGCCATCGAGAGCAAGTGTCAGCTATGAGAAACAGCTACAACCCTGCCTGTAAGGCCTTAGGGTTTTCCTGAAACATTTACTCTGCATTGCATTTTGGTGCGTTCAAATGTATATTAAAAAAAAAGTGAAAAAAAAAGCACCTTTATTCACCATCTTGCCTCTCAATAAAAAGGAATAAAAAGCGAACAAAGAGTCACATGTATCCTTAATGCATTACCAAAAAAAGCAAGGCTCGTCCCGCAAAAACTAAACCAGCTCCATCAACAGAAAAATTTAAATATTAAGCCTTTCAGAAGCTGGCAATGCAAAAAACAAGTTTTTTTCCTCCAAAATTGGCTTTTATTCTGCAATATTAGTAGCATATAAAAAAAAAAAAACACACAAAAAGAACAACTTTAAGTAGTTATCACCAAAATCATACCAACCCATAGAATATCAGTAACATGTTACTTAGTCTGTACAGAAAATACAAAATGCATAATGTTAAAAAGCATGTCAAAATCTGGATTTTTTTTTCTATCCCCAAAAATGAGAGTTAATAAGATTTAGTCAAGTTATAGGCAGCCCAAAATTATGTAATTAAAAAGTGCATCTCTTCCAGCAAACAATAAGCCCTCATATGGCTATATCACCATCTTTACCTCAAAAATATGTAAACTGTGCACACGTCAGGGAACGCCTCAGATAAGACACCAGAAGTGACCTCCCAAATAACCCCACCATCCCAGGAACCCCACTAAATAGTGGGGAATTTGGAGTACCCCATGTACTCCACATAGATTACATATTCACTTTAACATCTTTTTCCATCTACTGTGCGTTCACATCTGGAAAACTAATGCTCACTATGCCCCTTAAATTATTTGAGGAGTGCAGTTTTCAAAATGTGGTCACTTCCTGGGGCATTCAACTTCACTTCAGGAGCTCTGCAAACATGACATGGTGTTCAAAAAACAAACATCTAAATCTACGCTCTAAAAACCAAACAGCGTTCCTACCCTTCAAAACCCTGCTGTGTACCCAAACAGCAGTTTATGCCAGCATATATAACATTGTTATACCCAAGATAATCCACTTAATGTCATATATGAAAATTAATTGCTGAGAATTAACTGCACACACCAGAGCGAAGGAGCCCTATTTCTGGGAGCACAGATTTAAATGCTTTGGTTTTTGGACACCATGCCACTTTTGCAATGTTCCTGAAATGCCAGTAAAGTACAATTCCCACAGGATAGGTCATCATTATGTGATCTCTCACATAATGACACCTGGACACAGAACACATCAGCTGTTGCAGAAGGATTTCGGGTGCCGGACGCTGCTAGTGGATGGGGAGCGCATGCAGCACCACTCCTATTCAAGTAAAACGAGCACTGCTAAAATTTCTGGAACCACCACTATGCAGTCCTTTGGATAGGTAATTAGTATGAAAAAATGATTCGGGGATGGACATTTCCATTAAATGGTCACTAACTTTTCATACAGTTTAGTTTCAAATGTTGATGTTTTCTGCCTAAAAAAATTCTCTCTAAAAAGTTACTACCACTAGGTGTCTCCCTTTTAGCTAATTTGCTGTTCACTCCCTGTTACTAGGGAAGGTCCATCCATAGATACCATCAAAAGAAAGATTGTTCACAGTGAGTGCAGGAGGGAGGGACTGGACTTCCTTTCCACAGAGAATGGAGAGGGGAGGTTTCCACACAGCCTCTACACTGTCCAAAACTTTCTCAAATGTCAAAGAGAGAATATTTATTTCTGAACAGATGCTTGCTAATGTAATATTAGTTGTAGACAACTAGCAGTTTTTCTTATTGTGTTCAGATTTCTCTTTTCCTGAGTCAGGGATATTTTTAGCTGCTTCACAACCTATATTTGAGGTCCAGTGTTCCTAAATCTCCTATATTATGTTCTAACAGCCTTTTTCAGCTATTTGTTTGTTAATTTTCAGTTATTCCTGACAGAATTACATGTAAAGAAACCTTTTACTACTAATTGCAGTTATAATGGATAGGGGAGGGAGGCAGACTTCTCCTTATTGTACATGCCCCATGCCTTAGACAGAAATGTAAAATGTGCAACAATTGCTTTTCTGGAAACTAAATGAATACAACACTCAATGGGTAAAAATGTTCACTACACCACTTGATAAATTCCTAGAGGGATGTACAGTACAGACCAAAAGTTTGGACACACCTTCTCATTCCAAGAGTTTTCTGTATTTTCATGACTATAAAAATTGTAGATTCACACTGAAGGCATCAAAACTATGAATTAACACATGTGGAATTATATTCTTAACAAAAAAGTGTGAAACAACTGAAAATATGCCTTATATTCTAGGTTCTTCAAAGTAGCCACCTTTTGCTTTGATTACTGCTTTGCACACTCTTGGCATTCTCTTGATGAGCTTCAAGAGGTAGTCACTTGAAATGGTCTTCCAACAGTCTTGAAGGAGTTCCCAGAGATGCTTAGCACTTGTTGGCCCTTTTGCCTTCACTCTGCGGTCCAGCTCACCCCAAACCATCTCGATTGGGTTCCCGTCTGGTGACTGTGGAGGCCAGGTCATCTGGCGTAGCACCCCATCACTCTCCTTCTTGGTCAAATAGCCCTTACACAGTCTGGAGGTGTGTTTGGGGTCATTGTCCTGTTGAAAAATAAATGATGGTCCAACTAAACGCAAACCGGATGGAATAGCATGCCGCTGCAAGATGCTGTGGTAACCATGCTCGTTCAGTATTCCTTCAATTTTGAATAAATCCCCAACAGTGTCACCAGCAAAGCACCCCCACACCATCACACCTCCTCCTCCATGCTTCACGGTGGGAACCAGGCATGTAGAGTCCATTCATTCACCTTTTCTGCGTCGCACAAAGACACGGTGCTTGGAACCAAAGAACTCAAATTTGGACTCATCAAACCAAAGCACAGATTTCCACAGGTCTAATGTCCTTTCCTTGTGTTCTTTAGCCCAAACAAGCCCAAGCAGAGGTGACTCTTGGTCTTCCTTTCCTGGGGTGGTCCTCATGTGAGCCAGTTTCTTTGTAGCGCTTGATGGTTTTGGCCACTGCACTTGGGGACACTTTCAAAGTTTTCCCAATTTTTCGGGACTGACTGACCTTCATTTCTTAAAGTAATGATGGCCACTCGTTTTTCTTTACTTAGCTGCTTTTTTCTTGCCATAATACAAATTCTAACACTCCATTCAGTAGGACTATCAGCTGTGTATCCACCTGACTTCTGAACAACACAACTGATGGTCCCAACCCCATTTATAAGGCAAGAAATCCCACTTATTAAACCTGACAGGGCACACCTGTGAAGTGAAAACCATTTCAGGTGACTACCTCTTGAAGCTCATCAAGAGAATGCCAAGAGTGTGCAAAGCAGTAATCAAAGCAAAAGGTGGCTACTTTGAAGAACCTAGAATATAAGACATATTTTCAGTTGTTGCACACTTTTTTGTTAAGTATATAATTCCACATATGTTAATTCATAGTTTTGATGCCTTCAGTGTGAATCTACAATTTTTATAGTCATGAAAATACAGAAAACTCTTGGAATGAGAAGGTATGTCCAAACTTTTGGTCTGTACTGTACTTACAAAATGGAATCACTTCTGGGATTCTGTAAAAGTAATTTTTCATTTTTATGTCCCAATGTTAATAAGCAGTGGAGTCAAAAATTCTCACTATAACCCTTGATAAATTCATTCACGGGTGAAGAATCCAAAACTGGATATCCAAAAAACTATTACACCAAAATCTGCCTGCCAAAAGGTGTGCTTTCTGTTCTGATCCTGCCATGTACCCATAAAGCAGAGCATTTCACATTTTGAAAATTGCAATTTTTTTCCAAATTTTCACCAAATGTCCTATTTTTTTTGTTAGTTTTTTGCAGGACAGATTGTACTACAAAATTGTATTGTTTAACCTCTTCACACAAAATCACGTACATGTACATGATTGGGTGTGAAGAGTTGTATTGCGAGAGCACAGGAGCTGAGCTCTCTCTATACACGGCGGGTGCTGGCTGTATAACACTTTAGATGCCGCGGTCAAACGTGACAGAGGCATCTAAAGTGTGCAGCTGCCACGGGAGCCGCCATCTTTCACCGTTCGCCGCCTTACTGGTCGTCATCGGAGGGCGGTGATCGGTTGTTATGACAGCCGGAAGCCTATTGAAGGCTCCCAGGCTTGTCATTACATTAGATCTATAACACGATGCCAGAGGCATTGTGTAATAGAAGGGAATGAATTTCGCTATACACTGCAATACATTAGTAATACAGTGTACAGTGTGAGCGATCAGACCCCCTAGGGTTCAAGGTCCCTAAGGGGTCTGATCATAAAAGTAAAAGAAAAAAAAAAAAATTTAAAGTATAAAAAAAACACAAAAAATATAAAACTTCAAATCACCCCCCCTTTCCCTAGATCACATATAAAAATAAACAAACAAAAGTAAACAAACACTTTAGGTGTCCCAGTGCTCCAAAATGTCTGAACTATTAAAATATTAAAATATTTCTCCCGGCGTAGCGGGGAAAATAATCTAATTGGCCAAATGGCTGTTTTTTCACCTTTTTGCCTCCTATAAAAAATGGAATAAAAAGTGATCAAACCATCAGACCTTCCTCAAAATGGTATCACTAAAAATGCCATCTTGTCCCGCATAAAAAGACGCCATACCCAGCTCCATACAGATAAATATAAAAAAAGTTACGGGTATCACAATATGGCGACACAAAAATTTTGTTGTATTTTAGTTGTAGTTTTTAATTTTTTAAAAGGTATCAAAAAACATTACAAATACTATACAAATTTGGTATCTCTGCGACCGTACTGACCAGCAGAATACAGGTAACTGGTCATTTTTACCATATAGTGAATGCCGTAAAAATTAAACCCATAAGAAATTGACGTAAATGCGTTTTTTTTCCAATTCCATCTCATTCAGAATTTTTTTTTCCAGCTTCCCAGTACATTGTACAGGAAATTGAAGGGTGCCAATACAAAGTACAATTTGTCCTGCAAACAATAAGTCATTATATGACTCTGTGAACTGAAAAATGAAAAAAGTTATGGCTCTTGGAATGGGGGGAGGGAAAAATGGAAATGCAAAAATGAAAATTCGCTGTGGTATGAAGAAGTTACTATTTCTTCAGATGTGCTGGGAAGCTGAAAAATGTAAAATTTGAAAAAACCCTGCAATTATGCCTTTTTTTTTTTTTTTACCCTATTCACTATGCAGCCAGAATATTCAGGGTATTCAGGTTGGTACAATCAGAGCAATACTTAATTGATATAACATTTATAAATGAATATAATAATTTATATTATATTGTTATGTTGTATTACCTTTACAATACAATACATCTAAACTTTAAAAAATAAAAACATTTCTGGAGTTACCATAGTCTGACACATCCATATCTTTTTTATATTTAAATAAAAAGGGCTGTGTTAGACTTTTTTTTTTTCTGAGCTATGTGTTCTTTTTATTTATAACATTTTGGGGACTGTCTGATCTGTTGCTCACTTTTAATTCAATTTTTTTGGAAAAAAGTGAAAACACAAAATAGGGATTCTCCAATTTTCAATATTTTTTTTTTTTACCATTATACCATTCACTGCATGAGAAAATATTTTTAATGTTTTATTGTATTTTTGGATACAAGAATATTTACTTTTTTTACTTTCATTTTTAGACTCCCTATGATCTGTAAAATCCATTCAGCACTTTTACAGACTATAATTGAATTATACTAATGACAAGCCAGAGAGCCTTCAATTACAGAGGACTCTGAACACAGGCATTTCTGCTGGGACGCTCACATTTTTACACGCTTTGTTCCTTTATAATGTGCAAATATCACAAAAAGGCAGTACTTGTCACCTTACAACCACAAACTTAAATGTATATTATTAAGATTTTAAGTAATAGACCAACCCAAAGTAGGACATAATTGTGAAGTGGAATGAAAATGATACATGGTTTTCAAAATTTCAAAAAATCAAATAAAAATCTGAAAAGTGTGATGTGCAAAAGTATTCAGCCCCCCTATATCAATACTTTGTAGAGTCATCTTTCTCTGCAATTACAGCTGCAAGCCTTTTGGGGTATGTCTCTACCAGCTTTGCGCATCTGGAGACTGAGATTTTTTCCCATTCTTATTTGCAAAATAGCTCAAGCTCTGGATGGAGAGCGTCTGTGAACAGCAATTTTCATGTCTTGCCACAGATGCTCAATGGGATTTAGGTCTGGACTTTGACTGAGCCATTCTAACACATGAATATTCTTTGATCTAAACCATTCCACTGTAGCTCTGGATGTATGTTTAGGGTCATTGTCTTGCTGGAAGGTGAATCTCCTTCCCAGTCTCAAGTCTTTTGCAGTGTCCAACAGGTTTTCTTCCAGGATCTATCACTTAAAATCTCAATAAAATACATTTAAGTTTGTGGTTGTAAGGTGACAAAATGTGAAAAAGTTCAAGGGGTATGAATACTTTGCAAGGCACTGTATGTTTAATTTTTTTTTTACTACATAATGTCCCCTATGAGGTCATAAATGTCCCATTTACATTTTATCAATTTTTGTTATTTTATTTTACAGTAACTGGGGCACCTATAACAGCCCTGGCTACAGGTTAAAACAACCATCTAGTAGTGAAATACAGAAGTGTATTGGGTTTGATGCAGCTGCTCTGTTGCACTGGGATGCATGGTCACTCTCTCTATTTACTACATAGACCTGATTAAGTGCTATGTAGTCTGATAAGTAGTAGTGCCAAAAGATGTTGCTGCAGATTGAGGACATACACCACCTGCTGTCAAAACAAAGTATGAGGTCCTTATTAGGTTGGTAAAATAGCAATAATGAGGAATAAGATTTACACAAACAAGTACCTCCAGTTCTGCAACATTCACACAGGCTTTTTTTTGAGTACTTCAGAATATCCTAGATGAAAAAAAAAAAAAAATATTAAACTTAAAATCTAAAATACTGTATTTGATACATTCAACTTTTATTCCAAATGCAAATTAGGTGTTCAGTTCACTCAGGGTGGGGCCACATGTGCTAGAGCAGGGGTCGGCAACCCGTGGCACGCGAGGCTTATTTCCCTGGCATGGCAGCGGTGTGTTCACATATGTCACATCTGTTTCTCTCCGGCGTGGTGCACACAAGCTGGAGGGAAACTGATGCCAGGACGGATCCCATAGTTTTCTATGGGATCGGTTCTGGCACAAGAGGCATCAGTTCTGGCGCCGGATTTGTGCCTCAGCCGGATGGAAAAACGTTACCTGCAGCGTTTTTCCATCCGGCTTCCTTAAAATTTCATTAGTGCCCGGTGAAGATGGATGCGGCATCACCCGGCTGAGAGCTAAGGAAGGAGGGGGGAGGAGGAGCTGCAGATACAATGATAACTCCTCATTGTCTGTGCATAAGCTTCAGATGACCGGGGGGGGGGGGGGGGGGGGGGGGTAGCAGGGACTTCTGTTATCCCCTCTCCTATCAATCAGAGAGCATACTGTACTTTTGCTCTCTGATTGTCACATAGAGGGATAATGTAATACCCCTCTGAGCCTAATCACATAACCAGGAAGTTATTGGCGCTGTGATCCAGACATTTACCATCGTCCAGGTCGCAGCGCCATAAGTGTCGCACCAAACACTTACACAACACATGCACAAAGTCACCAATAAAGTTTACATTTTTTCACTGTCTCTGTCCTGTCCATACCTGATCTTTATAGAGTAAAATACGCCGCCCGCCTCTCTAGTGATATCTGTTACACGCTAAAATAATAGTAATAGCAATTATCACTAGTATTATCACCATAATACCATGTGCAGGGGCCGCTATGTGACATAATACCGTGTGCAGGGGTCGGCAGACTTACAATTATTGACCGGCACTCCGAGTACCTCAACTTTGATTTTTTTTTAATCAAAATCGGCACACCGAACAAAAAAGGTAGCCTACCCCTGTGCTAGAGTAACCATTTTCTTGTGCTCACTGCAAATTGCTGCCCATGGGACTTTCAGTCTGTTTTGGAAGCAGCACTGGGTGGCAACCAAAGAAAATGGGTGCTCCAGCAGGTGAAGAACTAATTTGCATATGTAAAAAAAAAGTTGAATTTCTCAGCAGCAAGATTGCAATTTGATACAAGCAAAGTATGTTCCCTATGCCAGTACATAAGGGTTACAAAAGTGATTTTATGATGGTAGACTCCTTTTAAACCTAACAGGGTATATTTATCAAGCCTTTTGCGCCTAATTTTTTACTAATTTGGTGCCTTTAAATTTTACGCTGTGTGCGCAAGATTTATCATGTGTTTACAGCCATTTTGAAGGGTTTTACCCATGGCTAGTTACTTTGTTCTTATTTCAAAAGTGCAACAAAATGAGCAGAAAACAGAGTCTTGCATGTCCAACTTTGTTTTCAGCGAAAAAAACTGGATTTGCGGCGCAGAGGGTGTAAGCGCACACGCGCAATGCTTTAAAAACCCATTCAAATGAATGGGTTTTTAAGCAATGTGTCGCTAACCTTTCGCTATCCAGTCCCTATCCAGTTTTCCGAGATTTTCAACCGTTTTCGCGGGGGACGGACTCTGCCACAAGTGTGAACCCACCCTCAGTTAAAATGCTAGCATCCACCCTCCCCCTCACATATTGTAGGTGTGAGTGGTTGCATTATCAGCATTCTGCACTTAAGCTATCTTCTGCATCCTGATTAGAACCATGGTTTCACTTGATATTAGGTAAGTGATATGAATTCTCCTAAGTGGCCATCTTGGTGGTGTTCTCAATGCTGTGCATTTCTTCCTCTCTGGCTCACTCTCTGAAATTATACAATACAAAACCTCTTGGTATACTATATTACACTACCCCCTGCACCTTGCCTCTTGTGGGCTCTTCATTATGGCATAATAATGTTTTTCTCCCCATTATGGCCCTCCATATGGTCAACCAAATGACTCTTAGTGTTGACATGATGAGTCAAACTGAACAATTAAGGTGGCCATTGGGGGTTACCGGGCTACTCTGATCTGAGCCAAAATCGATCATCTGCAGTTCGGTGTGAATTGTTTGTAACATGCTATTGATAAAATGAGGGAGCATCCTTCAAGCCAGAGTGGTGGAAAGAATGGAAAACAGCGCAACAACATTAGCATATTGGGCCTTCTGGAGGGTGATGAGGGATCTACCACAGAGGATTTGCATGGGCAGCTGAACAGACATCTCCTTACTCCTTTTCATCTGCCTAGTGTTTCATCATTGAGCAGGCCCACAGAATTCCCACCCAAGCCCTGTCCCTTCATTATGAAGATGCTTAATTATAAAATCAGAGATGTGATCTTGACAGTGGCCTGATAGAAAAATTAAAATACCCATCTATGTTTCTACTCTGATTTCACTGCAGAGGTCTGGACCACTGTGTAGTGCAGTCTACCTGAAATTGGGCTCAAATAAGGCATGCTGTACTCCCCCTAGAATTTTAGTGTAAAACGGAGATGCCACCTGTTTATTTTACAAATTGGAGGAGACCTCTGACTGTCTTGACAGATGGCAGCCAATCAGACCCTAATGGGCCAATAACTGTGTGAGCAAGATGGCATATGTTGGGATGTTAGGGATACTTCTGGTTTTCCGCATCCGTTAGTTTATGATATAGCAAATGTATTACCATTAGATGGGTGACTTTAACATCCCTACTGACACCCCTGTCTCCCCAGCTGCCTCACAGTTTCTCTCAATAACCACGTCTTTTGGTCTTTCACAACCTTCCTCTTCCACCACACATGTAGATGGCAACACCATTGATCTTGTCTTCCATCAACTCCTCACAGTTTCTAAATTTACTAACTCTTCTCTGCCACTTTCTGACCATATCCTTTTGTCTCTCACCATCAGTGCTTTCTCTCCTTCACAGGACACACCTACTCATCATACATATAGGAATTTACGCGCTATTAACACCAAGCACCTCTCAGATACTCTACAGTCCTCTCTGTCCCCCATCTCTTCACTCTCCTGTCCCAATCTGGCCACCAGTCACTTATAATGAAACCCTTAAGAGTGCATTGGATGAGGCGGCTCCCCCCTCCACTCGAAAGTTTAGACACAGGAGGCAGCAACCCTGGCATACACCACAGGTGTGCTGAACGTCTGTGGAGAAAATCACATACACCTGCAGACTTCCTCCACTTTAAATTTACGCTTAAAACCTATAATTCTGCCCTTCACCTAGCCAAACAAGCCTATTTCACCACTCTCATCTCTTCTCTCTCCTGTAACCCTAAAAGGCTATTTGAAACTTTTCATTCCCTACTTACCCCTAAGGTGCAGATGCCATTCACAGAACTTAGCGCAGATGACTTGGCCTCTTATTTCCATGATAAAATTGATAAGATCCGTCAGGAAATAACTGCCCAATCCCCAGGTGGCATTGACCGCCTCACCAGCCGCACTTCAGGCTGTTCATTCTCATCTTTTGAACCTGTTACAGAGGATGAAGTATCTCAGCTACTTTCCTCTTCTCGCCCTACGACCTACAGTAGTGAACCTTTCCCCTCACACCTTCTCCAGTCTCTGTCGCCTGCCGTTACGACTTACCTTACTAAAATATTTAACCTCTCTCTCTCTTCTGGAACTTTCCCATCCTCTTTCAAACATGCTGTCATAACCCCACTACTGAAGAAATCCTCCCTTGACCCGTCCTGTGCTGCTAACTATCGACCTGTCTCTAACCTTCCTTTTATCTCCAAGATCTTGGAACGCTTGGTCTATTCTTGTTTAATCCGCTATCTTTCTGCTAACTCTCTTCTTGACCCCTTACCATCTGGTTTCCGCACTCTGCACTCTACTGAAACAGCCCTCACAAAAGTCTCCAATGATCTCCTGACAGCTAAATCCAAAGGTGACTACTCTCTTCTTATTCTTCTAGATCTCTCTGCAGCATTTGACACTGTTGACCATCAACTCCTTCTCACTATGCTCCGCTCTGTCGGCATCACAGACACCGCTCTCTCCTGGTTCTCCTCTTATCTCTATGACCGCACTTTCTGTGTATCATTTGCGGGCTCTGTTTCTTCCCCTTGCCGTTGGGGTTCCTCAGGGCTCGGTCCTAGGTCCCCTGCTCTTTTCCCTCTACACAGCCCCCATTGGACAAACCATCACTAGATTTGGCTTCCGGTACCATCTTTATGCTGATGACACCCAATTATATATGTCATCCCGTGACATCACCCCTGCACTAATACAGAACACCAGTAACTGTCTCTCTGCTGTCTCAAATATCATGTCTTCGCTCTATCTGAAGCTGAATCTCTCAAAGACTGAACTACTGCTGTTTCTACCATCTAATAGATCTGTCCCTGATATCTCCATTGCAGTCTCTGGCCTTACCATAACTCCTAGGCAGTATGCCCGCTGCCTCGGGGTTTTGTTTGACTCAGACCTTTCCTTCACCCCCCATATCCAATCACTCGCACGCTCTTGTCATCTCCACCTCAAAAACATCTCCAGAATCCGCCCTTTCCTTACCACAGACACACTAAAGACACTTATTGTTGCCCTGATTCACTCTCGCCTTGACTACTGTAACTCCTTACTAATCGGTCTTCCCCTTACTAAACTCTCCCCTCTACAATCTATTCTGAATGCGGCGGCCAGGCTCATCTATCAGTCTAGACGCTACAGCGATGCCTCTGGTCTGTATCGGTCACTACATTGGCTGCCTATTCAATACAGAATACAATATAAACTTATCACCCTCATTCACAAGGCTCTCCATAATGCTGCACCTCCCTACATTTCCTCCCTTATCTCTGTCTATCGCCCAACCCGTACTCTCCGTTCACTCAATGACCTAAGACTAACATCCTCTATTATCAGAACTTCCCACGCTCGTATACAAGACTTCTCCCGAGTTGCACCACTTCTCTGGAATGCTCTATCCCATACTATCAGATTAACCCCCAATTTCCACAGCTTCAAGCGTAAACTAAAGACATATCTTTTCAGACAGGCCTATCACAAGTCCTAATGTAAACCCTTCGTAGTTAGAATCCCTAAAACGTACCCTCCTCTGTTTATGCTACAACATTACCTCACAGGATATGATGCCGAATCAGACTAACTTTATATGTCCAGGCACTATCTGCATGTTAAAGGACACGACTGGTGACGGCTCATACAGCTTTCTATATGTGTAATGACAGTAACCTCTATTACAGAATTACCATTGTATAAGCAAAGCTACGTCTGTTGCCGCCCCTGCTACCTCTTGTGTCACCCCCTCTACCTCATAGATTTTAAGCTCTTGCGAGCAGGGCCCTCAGTCCCAGTGTGTGAATTGACTATTTCTTTGTAATGTATCTTTTTTGTCTGTACTTGAACCCTACAAATTATACAGTGCTGCGGAATATGTTGGCGCTATATAAATAAAATGTATTATTATTAGATGATATTTATAGGATAGTTCAACTTTCCAGATTTTAGAATATGCTACTAAATACCCTCTAGAGTTATTGACTGGTTTTTGTACATGTTTAGGTTTACACAATCCAAACTGAAGCAAATTTGAAGAACGGAAATGGAAGAAATTAGCCCCCAACAGTTTCAAACTTTCCAGCAAGCTTTTGAGTTAAAGTGCCCATCCTCCTACCTACTAAGAGACTAGTATCATGGTCATTCATAATGCAGGAAAACGCAGACTAATGAAGCTTCTATAGACTAATATTGCTTAGTAATTTGGAAGTCAAGTTACTGGTCCTTTGTCTGAGCTCGGTGATACTCCCCATTGATGGTACTGACCAATCTGGCTTTATGCCTAGGGAAACCATGGACATTAATCTTGGGAGACTATTCACCAACCTCCAACTACAACATGATAACTTTTGGAGTAGGGTTATAGCCTCTATGGATAATGAAATAGATTTTGATTTGGTGGAGTGCAAGTTCATATGGGAGATCATGACATGACTGGGGTTGTTGAGGAACTTTCTGGTGTGGGTTCGGCTCCTTAACTTGATGCCTGTGGCTTGCACACAGGTAAATGGATATCTATCCATCTATCTGACCCTTTTCCCTGCACCATGGAACTAGGCAGATGCCTGCTTTATTCCCTCTTATTTGCTCTGGTAATGGAGCTACTCTTCACAATTATCAATGGCAAGGCGGCTAATCAGGGGTGGGACATAGCTGGCATCACTAAAAATCTGTTATATGCTGACATGCTTGTCTACTTGGCTGACCATATACAGTGGGGAAAAAAAGTATTTAGTCAGCCACCAATTATGCAAGTTCTCCCACTTAAAAAGATGAGAGAGGCCTGTAATTGACATTATAGGTAGACCTCAACTATGAGTGACAAAATGAGAAAACAAATCCAGAAGATCACATTGTCTGATTTTTAAAGAATTAATTTGCAAATTATGGTGGAAAATAAGTATTTGGTCACCAACAAACAAGCAAGATGTCTGGCTCTCACAGACCTGTAACTTCTTCTTTAAGAGGCTCCTCTGTGCTCCACTCATTACCTGTAGTAATGGCACCTGTTTGAAATTGTTATCAGTATAAAAGACACCTGTCCACAACCTCAAACAGTCATACTCCAAGCTCCAATATGGTGAAGACCAAAGGGCTGTGGAAGGACACCAGAAACAAAATTGTAGACATGCACCAGGCTGGAAAGACTGAATCTGCAATAGGCAAGCAGCTTGGTGTGAAGAAATCAACTGAGGGAGCAATAATTAGAAAATGGAAGACATACAAGACCACTGATAATCTCCCTCGATAGGGCTTCACGCAAGATTTCACCCCGTGGGATCAAAATGATCACAAGAACGGTGAGCAAAAATCCCAGAACCACACGGGGGACCTAGTGAATGATCTGCAGAAATCTGGGACTAACGTAACAAAGGCTACCGTCAGTAACACACTATGCCGCCAGGGACTCAGATCCTGCAGTGCCAAACGTGTCCCCCTGCTTAAGCCAGTACATATCTGGCCCGTCTGAAGTTTGCTAGAGAGCATTTGGATGTTCCAGAAGAGTATTTGGAGAATGTCATATGGTCAGATGAAACCAAAGTAGAACTGTGTGGTAGAAACACAACTCGTCGTGTTCGGAGGAGATTGACTGCTGAGTTGTATCCAAAGAACACCATACCTACTGTGAAGCATGGGGGTGGCAACATCATGCTTTGGGGCTGTTTCTCTGCAAAGGGACCAGGACGACTGATCCGTGTACATGAAAGAATGAATGGGGCCATGTATCGTGAGATTTTGAGTGCAAACCTCCTTCCATCAGCAAGGGCATTGAAGATGAAACGTGGCTGGGTCTTTCAGCATGACAATGATCCCAAGCACACCGCCAGAGCAACGAAGGAGTGGCTTCGTAAGAAGCATTTCAAGGTCCTGGAGTGGCTTAGCCAGTCTCCAGATCTCAACCCAATAGAAAACTTGTGGAGGGAGTTGAAAGTCCGTGTTACCCAGCGACAGCCCCAAAACATCACTGCTCTAGAGGAGATCTGCATGGAGGAATGGACCAACATACCAGCAACAGTGTGTGCCAACCTTATGAAGACTTACAGAAAACGTTTGACCTCCTGTCATTGCCAACAAAGGATATATAACCAAGTATTGAGATGAACTTTTGTTACTGACCAAATACTTATTTTCCACCATAATTTGCAAATAAATTCTTAAAAAATCAATGTTATTTTCTGGATTTGTTTTCTCATTTTGTCTCTCATAGTTGAGGTCTACCTATGATGTCAATTACAGGCCAGCCACATCTTTTTAAGTGGGAGAACTTGCACAATTGTTGGCTGACTAAATACTTTTTTCCCCCCCACTGTAGATGCTTTAGAAGCCGTCCTCCTAGACACAGTGGATAAATATGATATATTTTCTGGTCTACAGGTGAACTGTACTGTCCATTCTTTCTCCAGTTGATGATAGCAACAAAAATCTCATAACCCTTATTTCTAAGCTGATTTAGGCTAATCAGTTCTCCTATATAGGCAAGGTAATACCTAAGGATGTAAGGCAATTTCTCTGGTTAAATGTGCTGCATAATATATAATATTAGTAGGCCAGGGAAATCTTGACATTGTCCTAGGTTGGACATTTTTAAAATTGAAATCTCACTTCATGGACCTAGCCAAGAAGCTTACTTGTTGAGGAATAAGTTGCCCCAGTTGGTGAGGGCTACACCTGAAGCTCTGTATAGTGAGGGGCTCTACCAAATCTATATGTATTATGCAGCAACCCAATTAGCTTAAGTTGCTTGAAGGATTAGAGCTGATGCCAATAATCTGGCAGTGGTACTAGAGGCTGCCTTTAGTGATCCTATGAGGTCTTGGCCAATTTTGCGTATCAGGGATGACAACCTGCCGCTAGCTTCTACACCATATGGCTGCCATGATTTCTATTTGGAACCCTGGTGAGTGTCTCTATGAGGGATGGAGAGGATTGGAAGTGGTGTTCCTGTTTTTGGCTTTGGAGAAGCCCAAAGTTGCCTGTATGTCGGACTACAAATTTTGGCCACAGAGGGAAATTAAATACCTCACATTAGTTTATTTTTTTCAGTGAGGGGGTTCTTAGATCTTTTGCTGATTTGAAACAAGATTTCAACTTGCCCTCCACCTCTCTCTATAGATACCTGCAGCTTAGACATGCTTACAGAGTGCAATTTGGCAGAGATCCCATTAGCCAACAGTGTGGGTCCTTGGAGACACTTACAGTGTCTTGCACAACCTCTGTCTACCTGTGTTAGTTGTTCATACCCTTTTCTTAAAGGGGTTTTCCTACAAAAGCAAATTAACCCTCAATACATAGGATAAGTGATGACTTGCAGATCAGTTGAGGTTTGACCACTCAGACACTTATTGATAAGGAGAATGGGGAACTTTCGTCACCCGTTCTGAATTGAGCAGTGGTTGGGCATTCTCCTGATCAGAGTGGGTTCTGAGTCAGGGGCATAACGCTCACGCTCACATGTGATGCGACCATGACCGGGCCTGGAGGGGTAGGGGCTCGCGGTCAGCTGGAGATGACTAGTTCCTTGACCGTTATACATATTGTTAATGGAAAATCTTTCCAATGGTAGCCTGCCCAGGGGAGGTGATTAAAAATACTTATACTCACCTCTCCTGGGCTTCTGACAGTGCCCCAGCATCCTCTGAGTTACTGAGCTATGCATCCCAGACATCACTCCTGGGGCCTGTGATTGGGCCCCAGCAGTCATGTGGGACGCGACGGCATAATGATGTCAGCACACCCCATGTGATTGCTGAAGCCCAATCACAGGCCCCAGCAGTGACGTCTGGGGTGCGTGACCGAAGAAGATGCTGAAGAGAGTCGGATGGAGCGAGGATGCCCAGGAGAGGTGAGGTAAGCTGAGTAAAAGTGTTTGTAATTTTTAATCACCTCCCCTGGGCCTGTACTTATTATACTTTGGGGTCTGAGGAGAACCCAGAGTATAATAATAGCAACGAAGCGAAGAGCTGGACCTCATGAGTATTCGTTGAATTTCATGGGGTTCACCTGAAGGGGCTCTTGGGAGCATTTTATACTTCGTGGGGCCATTGTGGAGAGCATATTATATTGTGTGGGGGCCATTTTATACTGTGTGGGGGCCACTGTGGAGCATATTATTCTGTGTGTGTCCCCTTCCCTATTTACATCTCACGCCATCTTTTTTTATATCAGCCGTGCACTATTATTACAGACTGTAATAACTTTGCATGGTGATTATAAAAGAGATCCCGTGAAATGTAAATGGAAAATGAGTCAAGGCAATCCCAAAAGCACCACGGTATCTTCAAAGAGTTGATCAGCAGGGGCCCTGGGTGTTAAACCGCGACTGATCTCTTAGACTGTTAGGACCCTGCATATCAAATATTTCCCAGAGCATGCAGTTCCTAGTATTGTTTCCATGCACTCACTGTATTCTTGATAACCACAGTTGTGGGTCCTATAGTTGTATCCATTTTAAGTATCTGAGATACTTCTGCAGCACAAATAACCATCACTATCAAGAATACGCTATAGGGAGGGGGGTGGGGGTGGCCCCGGACAAAGTTTGCACAAGGCCCACAAGACTTTAGTTACGCCACTTTTCTGAGTGGTCAGTCCCCCACTGATATGCAAGTTATCCCCTATCCTATGGATAGCAGATAACTTACTTTCATGGGAAAACCCCTTGGCAAAAATGGCAGAGAGCTTTCTCATCACTAGAGGATTCCTATACGGAGGCACTATCTTTCACTTCAGTAATTAGCGCTAGAGGCCAGTTCTTTTTGGGCTACTGGCGATTTAGTTCCCTCTAAGTACTGCAGATGATTACATAAATTGCTTATGCTTTATGCAAGGAAAACAATTATTTTGAAATGGAAGCTCCCGAAGGCTCTGTGTTTCCTTCTGGGTTAATATAATCAACACAGACCTACCGCTCTACAAACTAACCTATGCAGTCTGAGGAACCTCTGATACACTGTATAGGTTAGATAAATGCCCAAAAGACTACTCCCATGTCTTCTGTGTGAGCCCTGTGGAGGACTCTCTCACTTGTTTTATAATGTTCTTGCACTCAAGTTTCGCTAATATTCTAGACTGTATCTTCTTGGGTCGGGCTATGCTGGTTGACAGTGTCATTGTGTGACTGTAGTGTTGTCTCAACTTTCACTATATTGAAAATACAAAAAAAAAAAAACTAAAAAGAAAAAAAGGATTATATTCTAGAGATGGAAGAGAAGCTTCAGTAGTTTGGAATCTCTTCAGATTATATTGAAATAGTATTTGTCTAATGATCAGCGGCATTCTCTTAATATATAGTATATTCTAGTGAGTTTTATGATGATTACTATGATACTAATGTGTCAATTACTTACCTTTAAAAGTAACTGGTATTTCATTATTCGTTGTACAGGTTTAATAAGTAAATCTGTTAACTGAATTCGATGGCCCAGACGTTGTTTCAAGTCCTGAAAGATGTTAAATATTAAATTAAAAAATTAAAATAAAATACTGTATTTAAAAAAAATAAAATAAAATCACTAGCCTAGCTGTCTTTTCTTTTCACCATTTTGTTCTTTGTTAGAGAGGACACACATTCGTATGGTATGGTTGGCTTTAGGGGATTATACTGTAAAAATGTAAAAAACTCACTGCTTCAATAACCTCTTCCCATACATGTACATCTCAGAGACTGCACAGGCTCTAAACCTGTGCCCGTTTGTTTGCATGGGAAGGCTGGCAGTGAATGACAGCTGGAATATCACTGTAATGACTGTAATTAGGAAGACAAAAAAAAAGTCTCCCAAGTAGAATATACCACAGTAGGGCACAGTTTACAAGCAAGTTTGATAATAGACCCTTAACAACCCAGCCAGCTTTTCATAAACTGTACACTTGAAGAAACAATTTTATATATACACTTTTACATACACAATTCCTGACATTTAATTCTAGTATACATTCCTTCTCTCAGGCTGCCTTTTCCTATTGCACATAGGGATATGTGTGATGTACAGAAGTATTGCAGTACATTGCACTGGGAATCACAAAATCCCCATTCCCTTGTGGGAGAGGAAAAAAATAAAAGTTAAAAAAAACAACAAAAATAACGTTATAATGTGCGGTGAATGACATAACACAAAATAAACATACCACAATGCACAAATTAATACATTTTGGTCATCTTGCCTCCCCCAAAAATAGCAATTAAAAGTGATCAAAAAGTCATGCAAAAATTTGGTACAAATAAAAACTACAACTTGCCCTACAAATAAATTGCATTGCATAGCTCTATTAACATAATTTAATGAAAAAAAGACATTTAGAAAAAGTGGTATAACATGATACCAATAAACATATGGTATCACTGTACTTGTAATGCCCCACCTTACAAAGCTGCCATGTTATTTTTAACGATCGCCGTAAAAACAAAAAAAAAAGAATTAGTTTTTTTTCACATGGACCCTGCAAAAATCGTTACTACAGCCTAATCAAAACATTATATGTTCCCCAAAATGGTGCTTGAAAGTGCAACTTGTCATGCAAAAAAAAATAAGCCCTCACACAGCTAGGCAGAAAAAAAAAATAAAGTTGTTAAGAATTTTGGAAGGCAGAGGTGAAAATATGAAAAAAGTTTCCGCAAATTAACAGCCAAACTTACTCCGCATCATTAAAGGGTTAAAATTCTGTCACAGATAAATCTCCAATAACTCATTTTATGTAATTTAGCCAATCAGAAGTACAAGTCTATGAACGAGAACTGTCAGGGAGGGTGTTCCTCACAGCACAGCTAGACTGTCAGGAACGCCATTCTGACAGTAAACCGTGAAACTTACACCGCCGATATCTCCAGCCCCGGGGCACATACTGGGAAAGCCGGCAGTGCGCTGAATTCAGCGTGCTGACGGCTTTCTAGTGGTATGTAAAACCGCATGTGCCTGAGGACATGAAAGGTCCTCTTTAATCAGTTTGTACCGCAGCAGGAGAGAGACACCAAAAAAAAACAAAAAAAAAACACAAACAAAACAATAAACAACACAGAACCAACAACCACCAACATGTCCTGACCCCGAACATGTCCTGAACCCGAAAAAAAAATAAATCAAAACAGTTCGGGTAGGAACAACAGTAAAAACAAGGGTGGGATCTGTGTCCCCCAGTGAATACAACAAGAAAAGGATTTTAAAGGTGAGTGCAATATACAGTCATGGCCAAAAGTTTTGAGAATGACACAAATATTCTATTTTCACATGATCTGCTGCCCTCTGGTTTTTATGTGTGTTTGTCAGATGTTTTTATCACATACAGAAATAGAATTGCATTCATATTATGAGTAACAGAAGCTTATATTGACAGTTAGAATGAGTTAATGCAGCAAGTTAATATTTGCAGTGTTGACCCTTCTTCTTCAGGACCTCTGCAATTCTCCCTGGCATGCTCTCAATCAACTTCTGGACCAAATCCTGACTGATAGCAGTCCATTCTTGCAGAATCAATGCTTTCATTTTGTCTGAATTTGTTGGTTTTTGTTTGTCCACCCGTCTCTTGATGATTGACCACAAGTTCTCAATGGGATTAAGATCTGTGGAGTTTCCAGGCCATGGACCCAAAATCTCTATGTTTTGTTCCCTGAGCCATTTAGTTATCACCTTTGCTTTATGGCAAGGTGCTCCATCATGCTGGAAAAGGCATTGTTGAGCGCCAAACTGCTCTTGGACGGTTGGGAGACGTTGCTCTTGGAGGACATTCTGGTACCATTCTTTATCCTAGGCTGTGTTTTTAGGCAAGACTGTGAGAGAGCCGATTCCCTTGGCTGAGAAGCAACCCCACACATGAATGGTTTCAGGATGCTTTACAGTTGGCATGAGACAAGACTGGTGGTAGCGCTCACCTCTTCTTCTCCGAATAAGCTGTTTTCCAGATGTTCCAAACAATCGAAAAGGGGATTCATCAGAGAAAATGACTTTCCCCCAGTCCTCAGCAGTCCACTCCCTGTACCTTTTGCAGAATATCAGTCTGTCCCTGATGTTTTTTCTGGAGAGAAGTGGCTTCTTTGCTGCCCTCCCCCCGGGGGGCGGGCCCCCCCCCAAGGGTCCCCCCCAAAAGGGGGGGGGGGGGCACCCACACCCGCCCGCTCCCTTTTTTAAGAAGCCCCCGCACCGTGGGGGCCCCACCCCGGAGCCGAAACACTTTTTAGGGGGGGGGCTGGGGCCTGGTGGTTTTTTTTTGGGGCCCTGGGGCCTTTTTGGCACCAATGGAACCTCTCCCCTTGAAGTTCTTGATGATGCGATAGATTGTTGACTGAGGTGCAATCTTTCTAGCTGCAATACTCTTCCCAGTTAGGCCATTTTTGTGCAGTGCAATGATGACTGCACGTGTTTCTTTAGAGATAACCATGGTTAACAGAAGAGAAACAATGATGGCAAGCACCAGCCTCCTTTTAAAGTGTCCAGTGGTGTCATTCTTACTTAATCATGACAGACTGATCTCCAGCCCTGTCCTCATCAACACCCACACCTGTGTTACTGGAGCAATCACTGAAACGATGTTAGGTGGTCCTTTTAAGGCAGGGCTGCAATGATGTTGAAATGTGTTTTGAGGGATAAAGTTCATTTTCTAGGCAAATATTGACTTTGCAAGTAATTGCTGTTAAGCTGATCACTCTTTATAACATTCTGAGTATATGCAAATTGCCATTAGAAAAACTGAAGCAGTAGACTTTGTAAAAATTAATATTTGTATCATTCTCAAAACTTTTGGCCTTGACTGTACATTGGGGGACACAGCACCATGGGATGTCCTAAAGCAGTCCCAAAGAGTGTTTATTACATGGCAATGCGAACAACCTAGCGACAGCCGCTTGCAAAACCTCAGGAACCAAACTGGCATGGCATAGGCCACAGAATGGATCTGGTAAAACATAGTGAAAGTGTGGATGGGGGCCCAGGTGGCAGCCTTGCAGACCTGAGTGGAAGAAGCCTGATGCCGAACAGCCCGGGAGACTTCAACAGCTCCAGTGGAGGGAGCCGTCACACGGAAGGGCCGATCCCTACCCTTAAGTTGATAGGCCTCCTTGATTGTATAGCGAATCCATCATGAGACAGAAGCCTTGGAAGCAGGCAGGCCCTAGCAAGGGCCCTCAGGGAGGACGAACTAAGCATCCGAACGATGGAAAGGGTCAATGAGAGACAAATAGACCCGAATCGCACAGACGACATCCAGATGGTGAAGAGAACGCTCACATGGATGCTTGGGGTCCGGGTTGAAAGATGGCAAAATTAGGTCCTCAAAGATGTGAAAGGACGAAACCACCTTAGGCAGAAAGGATAAAGGGGAAGAAGGACAACCTTGTTCTTGTGGAGAGCCAGAAAGGGAGGATGCCAGGACAGGGTAGCCAGCACAGAGACCCTGCGGATGAAGGTAATGGCCAGTAGGAAGCGACCTTCCAGGACAGAAGGCAAAGAGGAATATCCCACAAAAGCTTGAAGGGAGAACCTGAAGCACCTCAAGGACAAAGTTAAGATCCCACGGTTCCACAGGTGGATGGTAGGGGTGAACACGGTGTGCCACTTCCTGCAGGAATGTCTTCACCTGAGGCTGGAAGGCCAGGGTCTTCAGAAAAAGAATAGAGAGGGCAGAGACCTGTCCTTTAAGAGAAGAAAGACCAAGACCTTGATCCAGACCAGACTGGAGAAAAGCCAGGATCCTGGGAAGAGAAAAGGAGAGTGGATGAAAATAGGTACTCTCACACCTGCGGACGTAAGACTTCCACGTGCAATAGTAGATCTCAGCTGACTGGGGTTTCCGGGCCTAGAGCATGGTCTGGATAACAAGCTCCAAAAGCCCACAGCAACGCAGAACCTCAGCTTTAACAGCCACACCATTAAATGCAGCTGAGGTAAGGTGGAGTTGAACAGCGGTCCTTGAGACAGATGGTCGACCTGCAGAGGTTGAGGCCAAGGAGCGTCCACCAGCAGGAACATGAAATCCATGTACCAGGCTTGGCATGGCCAATCCGGAGCCACCAGGATGGCTGCAATCCCCTCAGTCTTGAGCTTCCCGAGAACCCGTGGGAAAAGAGGAAGATGAGGGAACTGGTACAGAAGTCCGACAAGGGAATCACAACAGCATCAGAGGCGATTGCTAGGGAGTCCAGGGACCATGCCATGAAGTGGGGGACCTTGTGGTTCAGGTGGTAGGTGAAGAGGTCGACGTCGGGCGGGCCCCACCAGAATAACAGCTGGAGGAAGATCTTATTTGTTACAGTGGGAACACATATAAATGTGGCGGGACCAGGGGCAGGGCCAAGGAGCCCACTGACTATAATGGGGTCCGCTATTTTAAAACAGAAAGTAACAGAAAAAAAAAGTCCTCTGTGCAGGACGTTTCTGTCCACTGATTTTCAATGGACTCCAGCGCAGATGTGAGTCCAGTGGGTTAACCTACTAGGCCACAGGCAGTGGAGGCTGCACAGAGAGATCCCCAGGTGATATGTCTCCGCATGAGCAGAAAAGAATCTGTGAGAAGAGCAGCAGGAGCTGCAGAACAGAAAAAATACACTTTGGGGTCACCAGCAATCCAGCCACCAATGCTGTGAGTGAGCAGTGGGGATTAGGTGACCGGTTAAGTGCACTTTGCAGAGCGCTGTGCCCGCAGGGGGATATGACTAGTGTGGCGTACACACTGAAGATCCCCCCCCCCCCCGCTACTGAAAGAAAATAAAAATGATGCAAGACCGAAAGACCCGAGTTAGGTCTTGTTTACCTCTATAGACACTATGTTAAAACTGACTAAGCACATTGTCTGAGAGAAAGCTGAGTTTTTCATTCTCCATGGTGCTGTGACCGCCCCAGGCATATGGGTAATTATAGATTTTTTTTTTTTAATACAAATAAATTAGAAGTTAGGTGGGGTTTAGTATGTTCAGTGTATTCATCTCACAACATAACCAAAGTTTGGTGACAAGATAGACTTCACACTCAAAAACAATATAAAATTCAGATCCATTGTACATTTATAACTTACCTCAAAATAAGTGTCAATGTATTCTGAAACAATATGCTCAGAATTTGGTTTGTTTTGGCAATAAACTATATACATATGTAATCTTCTTTCCTGCAACAGATTAAAAATAAATACATTTGAACCATAACAATATTTTGAACTCTGAAACTTTCTCAAAGAATTGATAAACTATGGGAATCTGAAACACAGGGCAAAAGAAACATGTTATGCCACTATTTAACATTGCTTTAAAGCATAACTAAACTTTTGTACAACTTTTTTCTGGCAGTATTTGTGTCATTAAAAATTTTTGTAATATACTTTAACACATTTTGGATCCTTTATGTGAAATATTGCATCCTTGCTTCTGTATTGAGAGCTGTTCCTGCCTCTCACTGAGAAAGGCTGGGTTCACATCTGCGTCGGAGTCTCTGTTGGACCTTATTATAGTCAATGTAGTCCGCCGGTGTCTGTGTGTAACTGCTCTGGCTCTCTGTCATTCAGGCCCCCCCCTGACGAACCAAACGATGGAGTGTGAACGGCTCTAGTGTGAACCTAGTGTAACTGTTTATGTGATACGGGGCTGTGTAAAATGGAGAGAAAATGAGGATAATTTCAAACATTTATATCTCGGGCGTTATAAAAGGTAGACATTTGCTTTTGGTGTCAAATGAAAGATGAGATTGTAGTGCTGTCTATATTATTTCCAGAGATATCACTGGTTGAAAACACAGTTGGGTTTGAGATATTTATAACATATATATTATGCAGCTGTGTATAAATATCCTAAAACAAATTTCTGAAATGCCGGAAATATAATTACCCTAACCTCATTTTATCTACATTTATACAGCCCCTACCCCATACAGTTACTCAGTGAGAGGCAGGAACAGCTCTCAATAGAGAAGCAAGGGAAAGAATAAAGTGATGCAGGAGTTCACAGAAAGAAGCCAAAATGTGTTAAGTATATTACAAAAATTATTAATAATGACACAAATACTGCCAAAAAATCAAAAGTAGTCTGAAAATTTAGTTTAGCTTTAAAAGAAAATGTCACCAGAACGGTCCATATTGAACTATAAACATGGTCAGATAGCAGGGGTTCCAGTAGATAAAACACCCTTTTCTGCTTCCGGTTTGGAACCTCTGCTGCTGAAATATTAGCTTTTTTATGAATATACTAATGAGCTGTTTAGGGCAACAGGGGCACAACTGTTGCTCTCATTGAATCCAGGAGCTTCCTCTCTCCTGTCATACCTGCAGGAGGAATAGGGGCAGCTGGGTGCAGGAAAGCATAGCTCTTTGGTGCATTGAGGGTGTCACTGTTGCTCTCATCCTACCAAGCAGCTCATTGACATATCAGAAAAACACTAATATCACAGCAATGGAGGCACCGATTAGCTAACAGAAAAAAAACCCCCCCAAAAAACAAAAAACAAAAACATTTTAGTCACATGAATCCCAACTATCTGACTGTGCTTATAGTTCGAAAAGGCGATTCTGGTGACAGATTCCCGTTAAGTGATAGTACTGTAGACCTTCAGTCAAACAATATAACTACATTAGTTGTTGTCAACCAGTCACATCTACATGTTATTAGTTGCTGTGTTAGCAAATTTCAACTGCAGTATACCCTGTGGGCATCCCAGGTAAAATAAAATTAAGGATCCCCAAGTAGGGCTGCACATGCATGCTGAGGCAACACCTCCTGGCATAAACTTTGGAGCAGCATTTTTTTTTTTTTTAATTGGCTGCTACCTATTATTGCAAGATATTTTACTCACTGATCAACGCTACTGTTCAATCAAATTCTGTCCAACTTGTGCTGCACAAGGAGAGGTGAGTAAAAACAACAAACAGTTATACTATCCAGTTGTTTTCTTCTGGATTCCGTCTGACTTCACTTGCCCTGGGATCACCATTGAGGACTTGATTGGGCCTCAGTGTTCACATGGGGCCCTGTGTCATAAGGCTCATGACTGCTGAGGACCAATCACAGGCCTTAGCGGTGACCTCAGGTTGAGTGATGGCAGAGGCAGGCCTGAAAGGCCACCAGGGACCACTGTAAACTGCAAAGAAGCCCAGGATGAGGATCTGAGGAGACCCCAGAGTATATTAGTGCTTTGTGGGTGACAAACCCAAAAAGCTCTGGGTTTGGAATGAGCCCTGAAACTTTTGGAAAATTTGGGTCGGACCTAAGGCTAACATACCACTGTGTGTGGGCCAAAATTAAGAAGGCAATATATTGTGTGGGCCTAAAAAGGAACAATATACTGTGTGGTGGGCCAAAAAGAAGAGGGCAATACTATGTGTGGGGTTCTAAAAGGGACAATATACTGTGTGGGAGTCAGTAAAGGGGTCATTATACTGTGTGGGGGTCAGTAAATGGGGTGTTATACACTGGGGGGGGCAAATATCACTTTTTAATTAGTGATATTTGTTCTGGAAGTGTGATTTGGCACATTGCCAAATCACACTTGGCAAATTACAGTCAGATGGTTGGGATGCAGTCAAATCAATGTTCTTTGAAAGCGGTTAATTACTCTTTACCAAGAGTAATTTCATTGGGCAAAGTTCATAAATATAACTAACACTATCAAATACCAGGATTTTGCCATTTATAAATTATGAATAGAATTACTGATTTGCATTTACTGGTGGATCTCTGGTAGATTAGTCAGGGGGCTCTATGACAACCTCAAGTATCATCCTAACCCAGACCTTTTATAGCAGCAAGGACTATGGTTATTGAAGGACTCTTAAAGCTTAAGGGACATTTGGTCTGATTTTAATATACTAACTGGGCAATAATGTGGTAATGAATAAACCAAAACAAGCAAATGAGCCTTGATGTTCAATACAACCAGAGTTATTATATGTGTGTATTGCTTTATATTACCTGCTTGCTCTCACATAGCGAAAGAGGGGTATACACCTGACTGGATGATGGGATGTGCCTGGATGTGTTTGATGGATAGACTTTCCTTTTACCACCTCCACCAATTCAAGTTCATTTTCATCTGTTAATACGTGGCACCCAACTGATTCCAGTGCAGATGGCATTTTCTCTCTAGCCTCCCTCGTTCTCGAGCAACAAGTGCAGATAGTTTTGGTGCCTGATGCGCTATTTAAGCTCTGTAATGTCAGAAGGGCGGTGTCAGGCAAAGGGTGAAATTCTGAGCTCCAATTAGACCAGCCAGTGTCAGAGCTCAAAATCACACCCCTTGTCTGCTCCTGTCTGACACCACGCTCTTGACAGTACAGAGCCTAAATAGCATATCAGGGACCAAAACTAACAGCAATGATTGCTTGGGAATACGGATCTCTGTTACAATAATAGCATCAGCAAACCTACTAGAAAGAGGGCCAGTAATATCCTAGAATAAATCCTGTGAGTAACAATCAATCACAATCCCAAAGGAGGGAGGGAGGGCTAATGACCTTGAGCTCAACCCCAGACACAGCATTCCCTGCAGCCAGGAAAACATTCATCTTTTTCAAGTTCCTGCATTGGTAATGGGAGGAAGGTGGCACCAAGCAGAGGTGTGTGGCTGCACACCTCATCTGTGCCTAACTTTGGAGAACTTTTGACACATCTGTGGAAGCATCTAAGAGAGCTGGGTGTGTCCGCTTCACTACAGAAGATCATCCAAGCTTCCTGGAACCAAAGACTTAAACAGGACCTTTCATGTCCTCATGCATATGCGATTTTATATACTGCTAGAAAGTTGCCAGTGCGCTGTCCCATGGCTGGAGATATTGGTGCTGTTAATTTTGGCAAAGATATCTCCCCACTGTCAGAAGGGCATTCCTCATAGCTCAGCGCCCCCCTCTGACTTTTCCAGTACAGGGCGATGATGCTGGGCTGAGAGGAACGCCCTTCTGACAGTGGGGAGATCTTGTTAATTTCGGCACTGATATCTCCAGCCCGTTGGCTTCAGCGGTATATAAAACCACATATGCATGAGGACATAAAAGGTCCTCTGTAGGTATTATTCTATTTTAATCCTTTTTATTTTTATAGCTGTTTGCATTGTGTTTCCTTGTTATGTTTTGTAAGTTTGTTGCACTGAACCCTGTGGGTATTAAATAGTTAAGTTTAAGGTTATTTTGTGTTGCTCTATGAACCCATTACCTTTTTGAGGTGTGTTTGAGACACCTGCATATGAGTGTGAGGTTGCTGCTGAACCTGAATTAGCAGTGGTGGCAGCGTGTTTTTGGGGATCGTGGACTGTGTTGGGGTGCAACTTATGCGCAATTGCAGCCTGAGTGAAGGGTGAGTGCAAGATTGAGTGAGCAGAGTCGAGTTGACCCCTGACAGCCGCACCCGCATCATGTTCTAGGAAGGCCCATACGTGACATTTACCCAGAAGGGTTCTGGCAGGTCAGGATGGCTCAGGGCACTACAAAAAGAACCTGAGAAAAATTAAAAGCAGAGGACTTGAGGAACCAACATGGAACTAATGCCACATCTGCATTGTGAGCCAGCACAGGAGGAAGATATATGGTTGCAGGCATAGCAGCTAAAGCTGGGTTCACACCTGGGCCTGGTACACGTTTGGGATTTCCATCCCCAAAACCATTTAAAAAATGCAGAGAGATAACCGCTTTTTAAAGCGGATTAGGTTTCCGTTCGTGGGGTCCCCAAGCGGACCCCCCCCCCCCCACCGAACGCAGGTATGAACCTAGCGTAAGCTGGCAAACTTTGCCAGATATCCAGCAAGGCCAAAAGATAAAACGAGAAAACCCTTTTGTACATCCCCAGAATGAAGGACTAAACAGCAGCCCAGGGATTGCACCCTACATGAGGATATTACAAATTTGGATGCATACACTCCAGAAGTACAGTTACTCTCCCGATCACAGCAGGGTTCCCAAGAGCAGGCACTATCCTTTAAGGACACAGGGCAGTTTGTATGTTAATGATTAGCGACTTTATTCATATTTTCCTTCTCTGCCTTCCAAAATTCATAACTTTATTTTTCTCTGGTGCTTTATAGAGCACTCCTCTGTATCCCGGCCCCGACCTCTCCCTTGGAGTCCCTGCAGCTGCTTCCCTGCTGGGTCCCGCTGACTCGCGGGAGCACGCTCTCCCCCCCCGTCTGGATAGTGACCACCATTTGGTCCGAGCTGCAGTCTCTCAGGCACCCCTCCTACAGTTCCTTCTGGCGCTCGAAGTGGCCGATTGCATTCCTTTCTAGAGACCTACGCTGACAGGCTGGACCTTGCATGCCCTGGGGCCCTCCTGCACTGCTGGACCCCTTTTTGTTGGCACCGGCAACACAGACAAGCTAAATTCTGCTGGCGAGTGGTGCCTCTTTATTCTGTGTTACTTCCTACCTGCTAGCCTGAACTTTCTATACTCTGTAGTGCCTGCGGCACCTTGCCCTCTGCTATGGTGCTCGCTACTACTCTTCGTGTGCTTCCACAGCACCCGTAATGTCTGGTTAACCACCCAGCTCACCATCACAGCTGCCCCACGAGCAATAATGGCTCTCCTGTTACCGTCTAAAGCGGTGACTGACTTCACCAAACAGATTGAGGACCTGGGCTCCAGGGTCACTGATGTGGAAGATCAGATGAATGAGGTTGCATATGATCTAGGGGAGGACAAAAACTGACTCGACGATTACGCCCAAAAGCTTGAAGCTATTGAGCTAAAACCCGAGGACCTGGAAAACCAGTCCACAAGAGTCAATATCCGGATTAGAGGAGTGCCGGAGTCTGTGACTACTCTGCACGAGTCTATCACAATGTTGTTCACCACCCTGCTTCCACAAGTTGACCCCTCATCATTCCGCATGGACCGTATTCATCAAGCCTTGGGACAGCCAAGAAATCCAAATACGCCTAAAGATCCTTAAGCTACACTACCCAGAGTACCATGACCGAATCCTCTCGCCCAGAATCTACAACCTCTACCTGGGGATGGCCCCAGCGGTTCAACTTTTCGCACACCTGGTTCCAGCCACTCTGGACAGGCATAGAACCATGTGCCCTGTGACTCTAGCTCTTCAAAAAGAACAGATTTGCTACCGTTGGGGCTTTCCCTTTCATCTGGCCTGCACCTTCAACAACAAGGACTTCTCATCCGTTCTGTGAAGGAAGGGCCTCCAAGTTCTTCGCCGAGAGGGGATACAGGTGGAGGAATCAGTTCCTGCTGACCCTCTACATCAGAGACCCTCCCGTTCCTGTCTACGGAGTGCAAAAGATCATCAACCTCTGCCCGACCCCTGGCGGAGGCTGGTGAGGACTCCTGATCTGATTAGTCTGTTTTGTTTTCCTTGCAGGTTGTACAGAATGGACAGTATTTTGTATTTCTTCCCTGCACTTACTAGTCTCAGTCCTGGGCCCTGACCATGATTTGCTATATGTGCTTGATCATAGATTCTCTTATAGTGTCATAGTAAAAAAAGACACACCCAAATGGGAGTGTCACAGCAGAGAAACACATAGAATCAGTATTCAAACATAAAAAACTATTTTTTCACATTTGCAAATCAGAGATTAAATGAAACATCCGTTCATATTTAAAAAAGGAAAATGAAATACCTTATTTGTTTATTAGTGAAACCAAATTTGTAACAGTAGGGCTTCCCCCATACAATAACACCTACCAATACGATACATTCCAAAGAAATAGCATTCTATACAAAAATTTCTGATTATTACAGTCCACTGAATTTGAAACGAAAAATTAGGGATATCCCATCACTAAATACAGAAGACGAAAACGTGGATGTAGAGCAGGAAAAAGAAAGAATAGAGATAAAACCATTGGATTTCACCAGCCCTCATCCCAAAAAGAATCGTGAATGAGAAAGGGAATCTATAATTTATCCGATTATTAGCTAAAAGGGGCGGAGGAGAGCCTTTTATCAAAGGGACTCTCTTTCTGCCCTGATCAAACATTAGATGACCTGCAATTATTCATAGATTTAAATAATTATGTTCGTAAGCTCACTCTAAGCAGGCATTTTAGTATAATTGCCAGATCTACTCTTAACACTGTAGAACCAGAAATTATAAATAATGATCCTCAAAATATTAATCCCATTCATACGGAGTTAAAGCCTAAATCTAAGTTTAACCCTGTGCATCATAAAGGTAATTTTATTGAAACATTTTTTGCACTAGTGGCAGCTGATTTTTGCAAACTAAAAAAGGAATAATAGTTCTAAAAACCTAACGAAGCAAGAGAGTATTGCTATCCAAACTTTGACTCATAACAACAATATAGTTATAAGAAATGCAGACAAGGGTGGGGGGATTGTCATACAGAATAGGTCATGTTATTTAAAGGAAGCATTAAGAATTTTATCTGACACTAATTACTATATCAAATTAGAGTCAGATCCTACTAGTAGACATCTTGAAGAATACTTAGTTCTTATACATGAAGGTTTTACCTCAGGTATCCTAACTAAAAAAGAAAAAGAATAACAGTAATAAATCCTACCTTGGAATTGTTTTATCACTTGCCAAAAATTCATAAAACCATTTCTAACCCCTCAGGAAGACCTATTATATCGGGGATGAACTCCATTACAAGAAATTTATCTGAGTATATTGATGTACACTTACAGAAATTGGTCTCTATTTTACCTTCATATTTATGTGACTTGACTAGTGTAATAACTCAATTAACCCCACTAATTTGGAAACCTAATTAGGCCACCCTTGATGTGGCCTCTCTGTATTCTAACATTCCACATACTAAAGGATTAGGAGCTATAAAGCAGGCATTAAATAAAGCCACTTCGATGCCTGATATTCAAAAAGATTTTATAAGAGAGATACGCTATACTTTGGAACATAACGCTTTCCAGTTTAAACAAAATACATATTTACAGGTTAAAGGCACAGCTATGGGCACTCGTTTTGCCCCCAGCTATGCCAATCTATATATGGGGGAATTTGAAGATAGATATATTTACCAGCAGCATCCATGGTCTAAAAAGTGGAAACGGAACGTTCGGGCAATTTAAGCGTATCCGAAGGAACTGCACAAGGGATACTGATTTTAGAGACCAGAGTGATATATTGGTTGGTCGTTTTCGCAATAAACACTATCCTATATGAGATCATAGAGGGGGCTAGAAAAAAAGTGAGCTCATTTACACAAAAAGAATGCTTAGAACCTAAATCAAAAAAATTAAAGAATAATTTTATCACAACTTTCAGTGGAACTCATTTGCAAATCAGAGCAATACTTACAAAATATTGGCCCATATTATTAAAGGATGGTTAAGATTCAAAAAAACAAAAGTGGAAATCTTGAGGGACTTTTTGGTAGTTATAAATGTGGACATAACCACTGTAAATGTTTCCTGAATATTAAGCATAATGTAACAGAAATTTTATGTAAATCTACGAATGAGAAATTCAAAATTAGATCCTGATTAGATTGCTCATCTAACTTTATAGTGTATCTTTCGGAATGTACCTGCGAGCTGCAGTATGTCGGGCGCACTGTAATGGCTCTGAGGGATAGAGTAAATAAGCATCAATCAAATGTCCATAACGGTTACTTGAAACACAGTGTTTCCAGACATGCTGCACATGCGTGTAGTTTTAAAGATTTCACAATTATTCCAATCAAATAAAGGCCAATAAACATAATCGTTTTGAACGTCTAAAAAAACGTGAAATGTATTGGATTTATAAACTCAATACCCTAAGTCCTATTGGTCTAAATGAGGCATTGGAAGATGTCACACAATGATTTTTTATTGGTTATATACTAAGTTTTTATGTTTATATGAATTACTTATTTATGTTAATTTATGTGTATATGGATCTATATCTATCTATATATCTATGTATATATATATATATATATATATATATATATATATACACATATATATACACAGTATATGTATATGATTGTATATGTGTGTATATATATATATATAACACTACCGTTCAAAAGTTTAGGGTCACTTAGAAATGTCCTTATTTTTGAAAGAAAAGCACAATTTTTTTCAATGAAGATAACATTAAATGAATCAGAAATACACTCTATACATTGTTAATGTGGTAAATGACTATTCTAGCTGCAAATGTCTGGTTTTTAATGCAATATCTACATAGGTGTATAGAGGCCCATTTCCAGCAACCATCACTCCAGTGTTCTAATGGTACATTGTGTTTGCTAACTGTGTAAGAAGGCTATTGGATGTTTAGAAAACCCTTGAAAACCCTTGTGCAAGTATGTTAGCACAGCTGAAAACAGTTTTGCTGGTTAGAGAACTGACCTTCCTTTGAGCTAGTTGAGAATCTGGAGCATTACATTTGTTGGTTCGATTAAACTCTCAAAATGGCCAGAAAAAGAGAATTTTCATGTGAAACAGGACAGTCTATTCTTGCTCTTAGAAATGAAGGCTATTCCATGCGAGAAATTGCCAAGAAACTGAAGATTTCCTACAATGGTGTGTACTACTCCCTACAGAGGACAGCACAAACAGGCTCTAACCAGAGAAGAAAGAGAAGTGGGAGGCCCTGCTGCACAACTGTGCAACAAGACAAGTACATTAGAGTCTCTAGTTTGAGAAATCGACGCCTCATAGGTCCTTAACTGGCAGCTTCATTAAACATTACCCGCAAAACGCCAGTGTCAACGTCTACAGTGAAGAGGCAACTCAGGGATGCTGGCCTTCAGGGCAGAGTGGCCAAGAAAAAGCCATATCTGAGACTGGCTAATAAAAGGAAAAGATTAATATGGGCAAAAGAATACAGACATTGGACAGAGGAAGATTGGAAAAAAGTGTTATGGACAGACGAATCGAAGTTTGAAGTGTTTGGATCACACAGAAGAATATTTGTGAGACGCAGAACAACTGAAAAGATGCTGGAAGAGTGCCTGATGCCATCTGTCAAGCATGGTGGAGGTAATGTGATGGTCTGGGGTTGCTTTGGTGCTGGTAAAGTTGGAGATTTGTACAAGGTAAAAGGGATTTTGAATAAGGAAGGCTATTACTCCATTTTGCAACGCTATGCCATAACCTGTGGACAGCGCTTGATTGGAGCCAATTTCATCCTACAACTAGACAATGACCCAAAGCACACCTCCAAATAATGCAAGAACTATTTAGGGAAGAAGCAGGCAGCTGGTATTCTATCTGTAATGGATTGGCCAGCGCAGTCACCAGATCTCAACCCCATTGAGCTGTTGTGGGAGCAGCTTGACCGTATGGTATGCAAAAAGTGCCCATCAAGCCAATACAACTTGTGGGACGGGTGTCTGGAAGCATGGGGTGAAATTTCACCAGATTACCTCAGCAAATTAACAGCTAGAATGCCAAAGGTCCGCAATGCTGTAATTGCTGCAAATGGAGCATTCTTTGACGAAAGCAAAGTTTGAAGGAGAAAATTATTATTTCAAATAAAAATCATTATTTCTAACCTTGTCAATGTCTTGACTATATTTTCTATTCATTTTGCAACTCATTTGATAAATAAAAGTGTGAGTTTTCATGGAAAATACAAAATTGTATGGGTGACCCCAAACTTTTGAATGTTAGTGTATATGAGTTTATTTGTGTATCTATTTTTAACTATTTATTGTTAAATTATATATTATACATGAATTGATATATGTTGATATTTTAAAAGAAACATTGGGTGGGTATGGTAATTACTCTTCTACATACCATTATTTTCAAGTTAACTTTTTTTTTCTTAATGTAGTCTATATACAGTATAGTATGTATGTTTTTCGTCATTTATTATATTATGTGTTATTCATGCCAAAGTTGTTTTATTCCTGTAGCATTTATCATTATTTATATATGGTAACATTCATGTGTTGATTTATAGAGCTAGCGTCATTTTGACATTTGGGATAAGCGCTTTGCACTCTTAATACACCTTTTTATCATCTCTGAGACGCTATAATAGTATATAAGGGTCGTTATCAGTGCGCGAGCGCGCTTTAGAAAGACGCGCATGCGCTCTTTGATCCCCGTCTGTTTTTATTACAAACGTGAGATTTCTAATATGCATGCGCAATCTGGGTAGCCGCGCGCATGCGCAGTTATATTTTGTCTCCGATCTTATAGAACCCTTGCGCAGCTTTCAAGCGGTCTTTTTAAGTGATTCTGCGCAATATGATTTAGGAGACGCTACTGTTACAAATTTGGTTTCACGAATAAAAAAGAGTAAGGTATTTCATTTTCCTTTTTTAAATATGAACGAATGTTTCATTTAATCTCTAATTGCAAATGTGAAAAAATAGTTTTTTATGTTTGAATACTGATTCAGCGTGTTTCTCTGCTGTGACACTCCCATTTGGGTGTGTCTTTTTTACTTTGACACTATAAAAGACAGCTTGTTTTAGACATATGTATTACCTGTATGCACTTGAAGAAGGGGAAGATGCTCCGAAACGTGTCTGTGTTGGTATCTAATAAAGAAACTCGTTTGACTGAATTGGAGTAAGTGCTGAACCTTATCCCTTTTGGGAACGGTCCTTTTATCTCATTTGCATCTCGCTAACGTTGGCGTGGATCCAGCTGCTGTTTCTATCCAATATATCTGATTATTTAGGAGTTGTGACCTACTCTTTCACAACGTCTTAAGGTGAGCGGCCATTTTTTTATATAACTTTTGGTATTTACGTGTTTAAACGGTATAACACAAGGTTTTTGCTCGGTGTCATATATTTTTTCTGCACTACTGTAGTACATAGATTCTCTGTCAGTCTTGGTCCCGCTACTGAAATGCTATTTTCCAGTATGCAAGCACTGTTATTTCTGTTGCTATTCCCCAGAGGCCCCTGGATTCTTAGTTTATTCTTTGCATAGCTTATTACATTTAATTGTCCTCCCATTACAATTTTTGGGGGTTAGCTGTGACGTCGGTTCCCATGTCCCTCCTGCACCTTAGGCACTCCAGGGCTCTCTGCCCTCCACTTAACCCCAGAATGCACACCCTGGCACTGAATTTATTGATTCTATTGGTTATTGTTATTATTTTTTTCTCCCTGCAGAACTACTTTTTCATTACCTATGTAAATGTATTCCCTACATTTTGACCAGACCCTGCTCCTGACTGCCCGACCTGTGCTGCCCTTTTCTCGAGCAACCTATTTGGTTCTCTCTTAAATCCCCCTTATGTGTAAGATTGTCTCACATAATGTCCGGAGATTTAACTCCCCTCAGAAGTGCCGAAAGGTGTTTCTTCAATATGAGAATCTGAAACCAGACATCCTATGAATCCCAGAATCTCAGTTCACCCACACTTCATTCCCCAAGTATTTTCATTCTCACTATATCCTCATAGGCCATGCACCCAATCAGACTAAAAACAGAGGACTGGCGGTCTTTCTTTTGTCCTTGGTCCCACTGCAGGTGGATAATATTATAATATGGTTAATCCCAGTGCCCTTCTTTCATTAACTGTGTGATTTGTGGGAACAACTAGATTTCTCCAAAATAGTTTGGTACGGGGACTTCAATTTTACTGTTAATGCTACTTTAGACCCCTCCTCCCCCTCTGCGGACAAACTCTCCTCTAAAGCTAAGGGCGAGATTCGCTCAGCCATGCAGGCCCTTAATGTTGCAGATGCCTGGCACAACTACAATGGGAACCGGAGAGGATAGACATATTTTTCTCCTGTTCACCACCAATATACTACGATAGACAAGATTCTTCTTTCCACGTCAATGCTCCCTGACCTGGCCTACGCCCGCCATATTCCCCGTGCCTGGTCGGATTGTGACCTAGTACTGGTAGATATTGCCTTCCAACCTTCTACAGCCTCACGCTCTACCTGGTGTCTAAATAAATCCCTACTGACCGACCCTGGTATCCAAAAACGGACTACCGAGGCCTTCCACCAATTTTTGTACCTTAACAATGCCTCGGATACTGATCTGGCCATTAACTGGGCAGCCCATAAAGCCACAGTTAGCCGTAGCCTAATAAGGGAAGCCACTCAGCTAAAATGCCAGAGGAATAAGGTCCAAACAGATCTGGAAGATAAACTCTTAAAACTTGAAATGGCCAACCAGCTCCACCCTTCTCGCTAAATCTATTAGAGATGTCAAATTACAGCTTGACTCAGTTCTAACGCACCAGACTGAAAAGGCTGTGCGCATTGGACCAAGGCAAGATTCTATAAATACGCTAACAAACCTGACAAGCTTTTGGCCTCCAAATTGAGGGCCCGTCAGCATCTGAACGCTATATACCAGATACGAAAACCGAGTGGCACTATGACCTCCAACTCCAGTTCTATTTATGTCCAATTCCATCAACTCTATCAGAAACTTTATTCTGCCCCTGCCAAAACAAGTCTCTCTGAGACTGACTCCTTTCTTCGTTCCCTCCACCTCCTTACTGTTTCCCCTCACAGGCTACAGCCTTAAATGCCCCCGTGCCTGGAGAGGAACGGGACATCGTTAGTGATGCCCTTAAAAAATGGTAAGGCCCCCGGACCCGATGGGTTTTCTTCTCAGTACTACAAAAAAATTCAAAAACTATCCTCTCTCCAGACCACCTTCAGATGTTTAATCACATCTTGCAGGGCGGAAAATTTTCCCGAGGGATGCTCAACAGGTCCATCACTGTTATCCCTAAGCCCGGCAAAGATGCAACCCATTTGAATAGCCTCCTACCGTCCCTCAACCATACTGATCAGGTAGGATTTATTCCCGGTAGACAGGCAGGAAACTTTGCAACATTGTCCACTGATCTAATTTCCACTGCAAAGCCATCTCTCTATTAGCTCTGGACATCGAGAAAGCCTTCAACAGTCCATCCTGGACTTATCTTGCCCATATCCTCAAAATTTATGGGCAACACTGTTCACTTTCAAAGGACCCTCCGTGCCCTTTACTGTGAACCTATCGCATTCTTGAAACTTCCTGACTCCCCAACACCCATTGCTATCTGTCGAGGCATCCGATAAGGTTGCCCCTTGTCCCCTGCTTTGTTTGCACTAGCTATAGAACCGCTAGCTATTGCTATTCATTCCCCAACCTGATTAATACTCTTTCCCACTTTGCACAACTCTCCGGCCTCAAGCTCAACACATCCAAATCTGAAATACTGCATTGTAATGTTCCTTTGGCCACCGCAAAACTGATTACTCTGAACTTTGGCTTCCAGAATAGGGATAAATTTCTACCATACCTAGGCATTAACCTCTGTAACTCTTTAGATGCTCACTTTAAATACTTCGTCAATCTGATTCCAAAGCTTTTAAAGGACCTTCTTGCCTGGCATTGTACCACCCTCTCCTGGATAGATAGTATACACTCTGTTAAAATGGTTACTTTACCCCGCATCCTTTATTATTTTTGTGTCCCCAGTGACCTCCTCCTCACTAGCCACCCTCCAGAGAGAAATTTTTAACTTTATATGGGCATACAAGTGGCCATGTATCCACAGCCATCTTATGTTTTTCCACAAGAGATGTGGAGGACTGTCAGTTCCTCATTTATTTAATTATTATGTAGCTGTCCGACTTTCTCAAATCTCCGCCATCTATAATACATCAGATTACACTCAATGGGTCGCCTTGGAGTCGGCTCTAGTTGTGCTTACCTCCCTGCAGCCAATAGTCTGGAAATCAAGATCTGCCCCTTATACACTCCCAACACGAGCTAAAGTAACAGATTACATGCTGCAACTGTGGTGGTGAGTTTGCATTAATTATAAAACTACAAAGCCCGATCTCGCCATTGATCTCCTTGTTCCATAACCCCCTCTTCCACCCTGGCCTATCCCCCGAGGTGTTCGGTTGGTGGACACATGCCTGGTTTCGCCATCTCACTGACTTCCTCTGAACCCAGCAGGTCTTCACCAAAGACTATTTCACTACTACATACTCCCTGCCTCCCCTCAGAGGCCTTTTGGACAGCACAGGTATTTCACTTCTGACATTGCCTAACCCCAAAAAACCCAGATATCCCCCCCACTAACTCTGAGAGACTATGCTTATATAGAGCTGCTGATAGAGACACCTTATCTTTCGTATATGGTCTTTCTTTTGAATGCTCCCCCCCTCCCCATCTGACTCTAAATTAGACTTCATGGCAGCCTGGGAACAGGACCTTGATTTAACCTTAACCCCAGCACAATGGACAGATTGTTGTACGTCCATAAGCAAGGGTAGTTGGAAGGACATCTTGATGGAATTCTCTCTAAAAATTCTCCATAGGGCCTATCTGGTCCCTCAAAGACTACATAGAATCTATCCTACAGTTTCACCCCTATGTTTTAGCAGTTTTAATAACCTAGGTACCACACTCCATACTTGGTGGTCCTGCCCATATGCCCATCGCTTCTGGCTAGCAATCCAAATACTGCCATGCACTATTCTCTACAAAAACGGACCTCATAAGAGTCTTCAATGATCTACTGATGGCTAAATCTAAAGGGAACTATTCATTACTTATTCTTCTAGATCTCTCAGACCACCAACTTCTCCTTAATATGCTCCATTCTATTGACCTCAAGGACACCGCTCTCTCTTGGTTTTCTTCCTATTTTTCTGACTGCTCATTTAGTGTATCATTTGCTGGTGCTATTTTTTCTCCTCCTGCCCTTGCTGTTGGGGTTCCTCAGGGCTCGGTCCTAGGTCCCCTCCTCTGTTCTCTCTACACATTCCCTATTGCACAAACCATCAGGAGATTTGGCTTTCAGTGCCATCTTTATGTCATCTCTTACTTTCCTTATCCCATGATATCACTCAGAGTGTCAGAGTGATATCACTCAGTGTCTATTCCATGATACACTCTGCTGTCTCTAAGATCATGTCTTCTCTTTATCAAAAACTGAACTTGTTGAGTTCGCTCCATCTACTAAAGCAGAATGCCCGCTGTCTCGGGGTTGTATTTGACTTACATATTCAGACACTTACACATGTCACCTGCACCTCAAAAAGATCTCCAAAATATGCACTTTTCTCACTGCGGAGAAATCAAAAGCCCTCATTGTCGCTCTGATTCACTCTTGACTTGTCTATTGTAATTCTTTACTAATTGGTCTTCCACTTTCTAAACTGTCCCCCTCTACAATCTGTCCTGAATGCAGTTACCAAACTCATCTTTCTGTCAAACCAGTGTACCACATCCACCACAGAATACAATATCAACTTATCCTAGTCACCCACAAATCCCTCCATACATCTCCCTCGTCGTCATCTACTACCCTAACCGTCCTCTCCATTCTGCCAATAACATTAAACATCCCACTCCCGTATCTAAGACTTTTCTCAAGCTACATCAGTGCTTTGGAATGCTTTACCTCAAACAAGTAGTGTAATACTCAACTACAGCAGCCTCACACATGCCCTAAAAAACATCCTTTTAAGCAGGCTTATCATAGATACCAGCTGCTGACTGGCTCATACAACTTCAGTTATACGACCTAATTTATTAAACTGTAGCTGGACCATTGTACCACACAAGCCCTCTTACCTCTTGTGTCTCCCTATCTCAAAGATTGAAAGCTCTCGCAAGCAGGGCCCTCACTCCTATTTTTTGACATGTTAATTATTTTGTCAAATTGTAATGTCTAATACTGTCTGTTCATGTATCCTCTGATTTGTAAAGTGCTGGGGAACATGTTGGCGCTATATAAAATAATTATTAGTATTAAAGCAGGCTTACTATAGACTACTCTTATCCCAATGTTCAGTTGAAAGTCATACCCACCAGATAAAGGATCATCTTTTTTTTTTTTATGAAAAAAGCAAAGTCAGTGACAAGGATCACACTGAAACGCAAGGGTAATCAAATAACTAATCAATTGCTGTTATTGCTTGTGTCATATGATTTATGTAGGGGTGGACATTCGAAAGGCACACTGACCGCGTTATCTTTTTCTTTCTCAAAATAAGCACGTCATCCAAAAAACGATTGCTGTCCTCTGTGATAAAACTATTGATGGGTAGCAAAACGCCTTTATTCCTGACTACCCCACCCAAGGACAAAAAAGGGTGGCATAATTTCTTGATGTTAAAAGGTGTCTCTAAAGTGTACAGGTCACCTATAAGATGGCCATGGGCACAATTCATTTCTCTGAAAACTCAAAGGATGCATTATTATGGCTGAATCAGAATGAAAGTTGTCTAAAAGCTGAGGTGAACATGACAGTGATTCATATCTCTTCTAAGTTCTGTGCCCCCAGGAGTCTGCTGTTCACTCTTCCTGAAGCAATTATTTCATTCTGTGAAGGAGGGATACTGCTTTTGGATTTATTTGCCTCATTTCAAGGAGAACTGGTGCCTCAACCAAAACTGCAAGCTACAACAGCCAATTATTACTGTTTTGAGTTTAACTTGTTTTCAATTGGCTAGGGTTGCTCAAGGAGTGTTACTTAGTGCACTGATGTATAACTATGTCTTTATGCTGAATTTCTTGCCCTGGAGTGATACTGTGGGGTAATGTGAAATAACACTGTATTTTTCGGACTATAAGACGCACTTTTTTCCCCCCCAAATTTGGGGAGGAAAATGGGGGGGTGTATCTTATAGTCCGAATGCGGGTGTTTTGGGGAGGGGGCGTAGGAGCGGGGTCACAACATCGCCCCACTCCTGCTGCCACCGGCTTCCTGCAGCGGGAGGAGTGGGGCAATGCTGCAGGACATGGGATTGGAGCAACGGGTGTCCCAGCGGTGCAAAGCCCATCTCGACATTCGCCGTGCTGCTACGGCGGATGCCGGGTCTGTAAAGACAATGGTGGCCGCTCTGCTGCTGAGTGGTCGCCATAGCTACCGAGTGTTCACTGTAACATACAGCGGAGACCCGGAGCTAATGCCAGCGATCAGAGTCCACTCTGATCGCGGGCATTACTACATGTGAGCCTTTCCCCCAGAGCTAAGAAAATGCCCCTGGGCCCAGTGGTACCTTTTTCCATGCAGTCTATGGGACTTGCAATCAAATGATTGCAGGTTGAAGCCCCCCAGGAAGAGGGGAGGGGAGGGGTTGTGGGCCTAATAAAATAGTGTAAAAAAAAAAAGTTTAATTCCTGGTATAGAATCAACTCCATACTCCATTCTATCTGTCTGTCTGCTGAAACCATCTTATCATCTGTGCAAAGTTTAATTCCTGGTATAGAATCAACTTCCAACATCCTAAATCATCTGATGTTGTATTTGTTTGTAGTTATAACCTGTGTTTTATTATGCTTGAAGGCCTGCAAGTCTGTTAGTCTTTCTGTGCATAGCTTTCTTAGTTCATATGTTGAGTTTAATTGATTAATTGTTTTACGAGCTAATTTAGTGCTACATCTAAGCATATGTATCCTATATAAGTAGACAGCATTTTCGGGAGGCACGAGTGCTGGGGTTGACACGATGCAATTCAATCCTAAGTGTGACTCAATCACAAGTGTGTAGAAGCTGCAGTTAAACATGGCATGTAGACAGGGCAGAAGACAGCTGAGCTGAAAAACCACTCCAAAAACTGTTGGAAGACCATTTCAGGTGACTACCTCTTGAAGCTCATCAAGAGAATGCCAAGAGTGTGCAAAGCAGTAATCAAAGCAAAAGGTGGCTACTTTGAAGAACCTAGAATATAAGACATATTTTCAGTTGTTTCACACTTTTTTGTTAAGTATATAATTCCACATGTGTTAATTCATAGTTTTGATGCCTTCAGTGTGAATCTACAATTTTTATAGTCATGAAAATACAGAAAACTCTTGGAATGAGAAGGTGTGTCCAAACTTTTGGTCTGTACTGTATATCCTGCGGGTCAGTACAATCACTGCAATACTGAACTTTCTTAGTTTCAAAGTTTTTGTTTTAATATTTTTTAAAAAACATTAAAAAGTTTCACAAAAATAAATACTTGTTGCCATATCTTGACACTTGCAACTTTTTTTTTAATATTCCTGTGCCTTTTTTTATGTTGCAAGTTTGGTTTTTCAATTTGGGAAATATAAAATTCACTGAAAATGACCATCATAAAGCATAATCACCGGAAAATATCAATCTAGTGAATGTGTGGTCACTTTCTATTCAAAATTTTTCTGGAGACAATATGGTAAAAGCATAAGAGATTCAGCCGTTTTCATTTTTTAACACACTACAATGTTTACTGTATGAGTTAAATGGGTCATATTTTAAATATTTTACATTTTTGGATGTCAGAATGACTGAACTGTTTATGTTTATTCTTATACAGTCACGGCCGTAAGTCTTGGTACCCCTGATATTTTTCTCCCAGAAAATTATAGAAATTACACGTTTTGTTATAAACATTTAAAAAAACCTGAGGAAAAAAAAATGCAAACTGGACATAATTTCACACAAAACTCCAAAAATGGGCAGGACAAAATTGTTGCCACCTTTTCAAAATTGTGGGTAAATAACTTTATTTCAAGCATGTGATGCTCGTTCAAACCCAGCTGTGGCAAGTAACAGGGGTTGAGTCAATGTTTGCATTGTGTGTCTGTGGGTGCCACACTAAGCATAGAGAACAGAAAGAGGAAAACAGACCTATCTGAGGACTTGAGAACCAAAATTGTGGAAAAATATCAACATTCTGAAGGTTACAAGTCTATCTCCAGAGATCTTGATGTTACTTTGTCCACGGTGAGCAACATAATCAAGAGGTTTACAACCCATGGCACTGCAGCTAATCTCTCCGGATGTGGAAACAGGATAGTCCGGATGGTGGATAAGCAGCCCCAATCAAGTTCCAAAGAAATTCAAGCTGTCCTGCATGCTCAGGGTACAACAATGTTAGTGTGAACTTTCGACATCTGAATAAACAGTCGACATTTGAATAAAATGAAACACTATGGCAAGAGGCCCAAGTAGGACCCCACAGCTGACACAGAGACATAAAAAAGCTAGATTGTAGTTTGCCAAAATGTACGTGAATAAGCCAAAATCCTTCTGGGAAAATGTTTTGTGGCTAGATGAGACCAAGATAGAGCTTTTGGGTAAAGACATCATTCTACTGTTTACCGTAAACAGAATGAGGCCTACAAAGAAAAAAAAAAAAAAACGCAGTACAAAGATCTTAAAATTGCTGTTGGGAGAAGGCACCCTTCAAATATGAGAGACCATGAGCAGTTTGCAAAAGAAGAGTGGTCCAAAATTCCATTTGAGAGGTCGAAGGAGCTTGCTGATGGTTAAAAGAAGCAATTGATTTCAGTTATTTTTTCCAAAGGGTGTGCAACCAAATATTAAGTCGCAGGGTGCCATTGAGGGTGCCAGTAATTTTGTCTGGCCCATTTTTGGACTTTTACTTTAAATTATATCATTTTTGGCTTTTTGTTCCAATACACACAGAGGAAATAAACAGGTGTAATTGTAATAATTTTCTGGCAGAAATACTTCATTTTCTGGAAAAATTTCATGGCTGCAAACACTTACAGCCATGACTGTATAAATTGTAGCCCCCCTTGGGGAATATGAACGGGCGATCATTAGATTGCTTCTACTACAGACTACTATAATTGTCTATTGCAGTGTTGGACAATGAGCTGTAAACAATGAGGCAACATATTTAGCTGTATGCTCTGGAGAGCATGACCAGCACATATCAGATTGGAGGAGCTACAGAGAGAAAAAGATGAAGGCAGCTAAGCAGTTCCAATAATTGCAGCACATACAAGGCTGGAAAGGCAAGGGTGGGGAATCCTAAAGGCAGCTCCTTCTGTAGTATTTGGGAACCACTAGCAAATATCAAACCTTAAAAGCCCACAAATTCCAGAATATTCTCTGAAATGCCCCTATGCTTTGGAGGGCTTTGAGGGGTGAAAATAAATAGGGGTGAGGAGGATGACCCATTCGGCGAGAGGAGGTACCTTTAAACCTTATTCCCAATTGCAAGAATAATTTGTACCTCCCTCTACAGAATACTAAAGGAACACCACACATATCTGATGGAGATGGGGTCCAAAGGAAATAGTTACCTCCAATGAGACTTTGAGGCTAATTTACACACAAAAATCACTGAAAGGGTATGGAAGAGAAGCTAAAACATAACTTTTATTGATAGAAGTATAAAACGTGTATGCCAACATATAAATCTCAAATCTTAGTGTAGAAAACTAAGATTACAATATATCCTCCAAACATCAATACACCTACGGACAGCTGAAGATCTGATATCATAGATGCCTTAGTCCATGGTTACTAGGATGAATAATTTGTACTTGTTTCACCCCTTACTAAATGTGGAAGAGGGATTCATCAAGAGAGTAATCTTAAAAGGAAGAAAAATGAAAGCCCTAGATATATATATATATATAAATTGCAGTGAAAACTGCATTTCCTGGAGCCCCAATGGTGGGCACCAGTACTGAGAATAATGGTACTGAATACCATTGTCTGAGCCATCTGGAGCCTGTTAAATGTGTGCGCATTCGCTCACATAATCACTACTCCCAAACCTCGTAACAGCTATGTCAGAATGACCTAGATGGCGATCAATTCGTTGAAATGACCATCTTGCTTTTCTCAGTCAACTAGGTAAAATGTCTGAGTGAGCAGTAGCCTCACACCAAGAGGTGCTCTACCCGAAAGTGGTGCCTGAGAGTGTTTTAAGAGGGTAGTTGGGGAAGCACTCTTACACTCTTGTTTGGCAAGACCCAGTGTCTAATCAGACCACACATTAGAGTATATTAAACAGAATACACCATTAAATGTGCTACAATTAGATACACCATGTGAAGTAGGGTTGACAGCAGCACCCCATAAATCTGGGTGCAGAGGTAGGTTCCCAAACCATAAAAAAAAAAGTAAAAAGAACCCAGCACTTGTAGTTAATAAATCACTCTACAACTTCATAAGCAGCATCAATGTAAATGTGACATTTAGTTCTTACGTCCTTAGCCAGACACTGTGAAGTATAAAATAGAGTATATTATTCTCTATACAAATCAGATATATCTATTAGTGGTACTGAGAGTATATACTGTGATGAAATTTAATAAAACGAGTCGGATCTGTGAGGAGAATATTCTGGCATTGGATGTTTCAGTTGTTCTGTTGTTCAGCTATTATCTTTGTGTACTCTGGTGTATATATTATTTTATGACATTACCCCATACTTACCTGTGTTACACTAATCCACTTAATCAGCTTATAGACTATAATGGGGTACGCCAGGTTTCCGTCTGAAAAATGCAGAAAAATTCTTGCAGGACTTTTCTCTCCGCATTTTTTAAACGGATTCAGGGACAGAAACCAGGAATGTAGTTCCAACGCAGTTATCTGGCTGCCCCTTATTTTTGATCTAGGTAAATTACATTCTCTATGAAGGCCAAAAATGATATGGGTTCATGCAAAAGTGCCATAACTAGCTTAAATACATGGGATTCACCACTATCCACTTTCCATTTGAAAATATTTCAGAGTATTATATCACATCAGAGGAATGATATCCTCCACTTCTTTGTGTTATGGTGCAATTAATGAACTCATGTCACCTTTACCATGTACCTTTGGATATCAGAGTCCTATATGCAATATGGATTTATAGCACTGTATTCCACTAGGATTGTATTATTTTATACTCTTAGTACCACTGTTGATATATAGGTTTTGCTTGTATATTTACTCAGATTGTATTTTGTATAGTTACTAATATTGTCTATTGAAAGGGTTGGCAACCCCTGGCATGGCAGTCCGAGTGCCTGAGGGGGCGGAACTTAGACAAACTCGCCCAGTAGTTTCATTCAGACCAAACACGGTTGAAACAAAACTACTATTATACTCTGGGGTCTCTTCAGACTCCAGAGTATAATAAGCAGAGGCCCATGAGAGGTGATCATACATTAAACACAATGTTACTCACCTCTCCGGAACAACTCTCTGTTCTCTTTGGCACTTCTGCCAGACGTCAGTGAACGCTGATAGGGCCTCAGGGGATACGTTGGCGACATGACGCATAATGACGCCAACGTGACCCCTGAGACCCAATCAGCAGTCACCAGGCAAAAGCGCCAAACAGAACAGGGAGTTCCGCTGGAGGACAGGGAAGGTGAGTAACATTGTTTTTTATGTTTGATCACCTACCCTGGGCCTCTGCTAATTATACACTCTTGGGTCGGAAGAGACCCCACAGTATAATAGCAGCTAGTGAATGGCGTACCCCAAAAATCTGGGCTTAGGCTAAACTTGAAATTTTTGGAAAATTTGTTGGAATACTATACCATGTGGAGTGGCCACTATGGGACATCATACCACATGGAGGGGCCACTATGAGACATCATACCATGTGGAGGGGCAACTATGGGACTTTATTCTGTGTGGAAGGGTCACTATGGGACATTGTACTGTGAGTAGGGGCCACTATGGGAAATTATTCTGTAAATGACAATGTGTTTTTGCAGGTTTTCCAATACCAATGCATGTATTTTTGTACAAAAATGCAACCAATGTGAGCGCAGCTTTACATCGAGGTGAAAGTACCAGTGGCCTAGAACTGGATGCAGTTATATATAGTTACATCTATATACATAGTGTGTCACCACCCTAAGGGTGCTGCCATACGGTGCTCCTGGACGCATACATTTACCACTAATTGGGGGCTGTACATGTACTTTTATTGCTTCTAATGGAAAAGCACAGGTGCATCCACGCATCATCGCTCAACGCATCATAACTACAAAGAATGCACAGTTCTTTTTTCTATATTTAGATACACCAGCTCAGTATCACATTGTCACACACAGGCTAAAATAGCAACATAGTATCAGAGATGATAGGCTTAAAGGCATTGTCCGGGATAAAATGATCTCTCTAAGCCAAGCTAAACACCCCTCTTCCCTCCGGGAACATTCTCCGGTGACGTTCTGTTTCCCCGTTTCCGGAAACGGAAAGTCACCTATACTAACCCACCCCATCTTACTTACCTGACTTCTGGGCAGGATCTTCTGGGCATTGAACGTCACTTCTTCTGGGAGTCTGTCGGCTGGCCACCCAAGCCTGTGCAATAGAGCTGGAGTGCCGGCATGCGCAGTAGCCAGCACTCTGGCTCTATTGCACAGGCATGGGCGACCGGAAGACGTCAAGAAGAGGAGGTGCTGGCCACCCAGAAGAAGTGAAGTCCCAGTGAAGTGAAGTAAGTATTATATACCGCTTTCCTGGTATGTGCCGTGGTGCTGGAGATATCGGCACCAATATCTTCCCACTGTCAGAAGGGCGGGTCTAATAACCTAGTGTTATCACTGGGCTGTGAGGAACGCCCCCCCCCCATTCCGAATGTACTTTTCTACAGCCTTGTACTGTCAGAGGGGGCGTTTCTTAAAATTTAGCATCATCTCTAGGCAGTAAGGAACACCCCCTCTGACAGTACAAGGCTATGGAGTACAGTCTGTGTTAGAGATATTGGCACAAATATCTCCAACACTGAGGCACATACCGGAAAAGCCGACCGTATGCTGAATTCAGCGCACTGGCGGCTTTCTAGGTTCAGCAAACAGCATCATGTATCACTGGCTTAGTTAACTACATGGGTTTAAGAGACCATATTAAACTGACAGAATTCACACATCATAGGGGTAGACATAGCAGCACAGCATCACATGTGACACACTAGCTAAGCTACCCAGTATAAACTGTCATAGAATTAGATGTGCTAGAGCAGCAGCACAGCCTCACAAACATTAGGTTTAGAGAAACTAAGCCTACCATGTTATATCGTGGTGAAGTATCTAACTTTGACTTTTTATTATGAAACAGGCTGTAAGATTCTCCCTAGCAACACTCTGAGCTGGGAAAAATAGTATACATTTGTGTTGTGAATATGCAGAGCTGAAGCATTTACCAAAAGGGGGAGGGTCAATTCAAACAGCTGTAGCTTCGGATGTATATCCAAACTGGAATTAGCTGAAGGTCAGAGCTGTAGATAACAGTGAGAGCAGTGATTGACCTCACTTGACCTGTCTTATCACACTGGTCTGGTGCTATGGAAATGCTGTGTGAACAATGGGAGGAATACTTTCACATAGCAGGAAAACAAAGCAGCAATGCTAAAGAAATTTATGTAGGAAAACTCTTCAATTTACATAAGCTAGCAGTATAGATAGGATCCTTGAGATGGGAATACCCCTTTAACCCTTACAGGGTTAAATTGCAAGATAAATTGCAACGTTAAAAAAATCATGCTAACCCCCATACCTATATATTTTCTTAAAGTAGACACCTGCAGCATTGTCAGAATGCCATTTGGTACTGTATGCGAACAGGCACCTTCATGCAATTTTGATTTAAAGTGAATGTTTTATAAAAAAAAAAAAAAAAAAAAATGCAAATAAATGTATATTAGTTGCTAAAAGTGGAAACCAAACCTCCTAAAATAAGAGTTCAACATGTGCAGAGTTCATTGATATCACTAAGGCCTACACCTGCATTCACATGCCTTCAGAAAATCACTAGAACTGGAAAGAACAAAAATCTGCTTTGAAGCTGGAAATGTTAAAGTTTCATCCTATAAAATGTAGGGATTACACACCGTGGAAAGCAAGTGAACCCCTAAACCCTATATAATTTTTGAAAGTAGACAACCTAAAGAGTATATCTGGCTTAATGGGTTATCAATAGCCACGTCCACCTTCATGTAACTTTGTGACAAAAGCAAATAATTTTTTGAAAAAATGCACTAAAACACATATTTGCACCTAAAACTCATATTCAATCTTACATTCATACACAAAATACATTTAAAATAAAAGATCAAGGTGTATACATATTATACATACCGCAAACATCAGCTACAAGAGCTCGTACTCTCAAAAACACTGATGCAGAAGACAAGCAAGATTTTGCTGTTATTCACGAATATGTTAAAAATCTATACTGCACCAAGCAAACTGTGATACCAAAATCTAACTTTTTTGAGATTCCACAGCATACTGTATACAAAACACAGCTTAATATTTCATAAATACAACCACCTTCATACAATTTTGCAGCAAACACAGATTACAAGCAAAAATAGCACAGAAATTCAAATTTGCCACTAAAGTGCATGCTCAAGCAAGCCCTTTCTGCAAACAAAATGTACTTTCCAAAAAACTGCAATATATGAGGAATTCACACATACCACACATATATATTTACAAGTGCGGGTGTTATAGAAACGCCAAAATCGCAGAAATGCGCCAACCACTTTTGTGCATGCAAATTAAATAGGAGCTTACATAAAAATATAATTTTCTATCCCCCTATAAAAATTGTAGCAATTTATACATTCATCTCTATTATTTTAGCGTTTAACGGATATCGCTAGAGAGGCGTATTTTACTCTAGAAAGATCAGGTATTGACAGGGTGAAATGTAAACTTTATTGATGACTTTGTGCATGTGCTGTGTAAGTGTTTGGTGCAACTCCTTTGGCGCTGCGACCTGGACAGTGGTAAACGTCTGGGTCACAGCGCCAATAAACTTTGTGGTTATGATCAGAGGTGTATTACAAAAGAATACCCCTCTAATAAGGCTCAGAGTGGTATTACATTATCTCTCTACAGTATGTCAGAATCAGAGAGCAAAAGTACAGTATGCTCTCTGATTGATAAGAGAGGGGATAACATAGAGAGGGTATAACATAGACAGAAGTCCATGCTATCCCCCTACTGGGGTCACATACAGGTTATGCACAGATGATGATTTATCATCTCTATGCAGTCTGCAGGGCTGCTCCTTCCCCCTCCCTCTCCTACCGCAGCTCTTAAGATACTACCTGAGGCAGGAGGGGGGGACACTTTAGAGCCCTATATCTCAGTAGCGGTTAGTGCTATGAAGATGATTTTGGATTCATTTTAAAGATGATAATCATCTTCATGATAGCCCTTACAGATTCCGAGCGAATCGGTGTTAAAAACGCTGTTGGGAATTGAGATCTGCAATGGGATCTCAATGCCGAATAGCGTTTTCAACAGTGAATCTTTAAAATGAATCCAAAATCATCTTTATAGCCCTATCCAATCCTGAGATATCGGCATTAATAGTAAGGACGTATTAGATACGTCCTCGGCTACAGAAGTGCCACCCTGGGAGGACATATAAATACGTGGTTGGCATAGAAAGGGTCACAGGAGTTTTCCAGGCAAAAATTGTTCAAAAAAGGTCTGTTAGTGCTATTATTAGGTTAATAAGCGCACCCAAATACCTTTAGCAGTGTATTGAGTGATTTCTGGGGTTCTCTGGGAGCTCCTGGTATTTTCTGCATTTATTAACATCTGCATGTTCTTGTTCTATGTTTTCCTGTGCCTTACACCACCTCCCTCACTCCCCCCCTCCCTTTCTCACTCACAACCCCTCCCTGTTTCCCTAGCTAGCCCGCTCACTACATCCTCAGCAGCCATCTTTAGACTCCTAGATCTCACTCAATAAAATTCTTCATTGGCTGTAATATTGTAATCACCACTGTATCTCATTACATCACACTGAGAAAGCTTCAGGAAAACAATGAATTCTTCATGTTTTTTTTGGCATTTGGTAAATATATATGTAAAATAAATATATATATATATATATATATATATATGTGTGCACACGTACATACATAAACAGTATAATGCTTTACAGTAAAATCTGCTCCACAATGGCCCCCGTACAGTATAATATCTCCCTAGTGGCCCCCGTACAGTAAAATCTGCTCCACATTGGCCCCTGCACAGTTTAATGCTCCATAGTGGACCCTGCACAGTAAAATATGCTCCAAAGTGGCCCCCGCACAGTATAATGCTTTATAGTGGCCCCTGCACAGTAAAATATGCTCCACAGTGGCTCCTGCACAGTATAATATGCTCCACAGTGGCTCCTGCACAGTAAATATGCTCGACAGTGGACCCCACACAGTAAATAAGCTCCACAGTGGCATCTGCACATTATAATGCTCCACATTCTCCCCTGCACAGTATAAAATTCTCCACAGTGGCCCCGTCACAATATAATATGCTCCACAGTGGACCCCGCACAGCATAATGCTTCACAGTGGCCTCCGCACAGTACAATGCTTCACAGTGGCCCCCACACGGTATAATGCTTCACAGTGGCCCACACGGTGTAATGCTTCACAGTGGCCCCCACACTGTGTAATGCTACATAGTGGCCCCCCACAGCCCCATTATACTCTCCTTGCTTTCCGGTCTGAACCCGGGATGTCATTTTTATTGATTTTTTTAATCCTCAGGACAAATAATCAATAAGAGATCAGTGAGGGACCTTGGTGTTGGAACACCGCTGTTTTTTTTTCTTTTTCTGTTATTGACCTGGAAAACCCCTTAAATTAGGAGATACACAGGAAGCTTTAGTAGTAGGGTCACTATTTAAGAGGCACACAGATATTATTAATTTAAACATGTATTTGGGGGTATTATTCATTCTGGAGGGGTTGTGTTATATATTTTATAATGAGAGGTAGCAGCAGGATGAGGAATTTATGTAGGTGATGTCAATGTGGGTCAGGTGATAAACCGTGGTCAATATTTTTGGCATTTATGAAATAATAGAAAGATTGGAAAAATTTGTAATTTTCAAAATGTGAAATGCTCTGCTTTTCAGAAAGATAGTCGTGCCACGCCACCCAAATTAGTTAATATATATTATCTACTATATCTCTACTTTATGTTGGCATTTTAATTGTCCTTGAATTAATTTTAGATGTTAGAAGCCTTACAACTTTAACAGCAATTTAACAAATTTACAAGAAAATATCCCCAAAATTGTTAAGGACCACTTCAGTTTTGAAGGGGATTTTAAAGGCGTAAAGCCCCCATACTTCACCCCATTTTCAAAACTGCACCCCTCAAATAATTTCAAAACTGCATTTGGTAAGGTTATTAACCCTTCGAGCGTGTCATGGGTATTAAAAGTTTGGAGGTGAAATTTAGACATTTCATTTTTTTTCAATAACACGTTCAATTGGCTCTAAAATTTACACACTCACAAGGGGATAAAGGCGAAAGTTATCACAATTTGTCGTGCAATTTCTCCCGAACACAGAAATATACCATATGTTAATGTAACATGTTGTTTGGAGACACAGAAGCATGCCAAAGGGAAGGAGCGCAACTGGGCTTTTAAACAGATCTTGCTGGATTAGTTTTCAGGTGCCATGTCTTATTTAGCCAAAAAACCAGCAATGTACAGTTGCCAATAAACAGCGTCTGTACGCACCTCAAGTATAAAAGTATTTCCACCAGCAAGGAGATCGCTTATAATAAAAGATAAAACATAACTTTTAATAGGTCAACATAAAATACGTCATGTCTGACCAGTCAACTGTAGCTAGTGATCAGGCAGGAATGCTGCACCACCACTGTGGTGTTCAGCAAGCTTTTTTAGCACACTTCCCATGAGCACCATACCTGGGAAAGATGGATTTTTCCATACCTGGGAAAGCTGGATTTTTTGCTGTCTTGTTTAGTGAAGATGTCCAAGTAGGTCACAGGTCCCCTGATGATTGGTCTTACCAACCAAGAAACGCAGGGACAGAGAGAGACAGGTGGTAAAAAGAGACAGCCTTTGTGGTACTGCCCTTGTAAGAATGGGGGTCAATTTTTTCGGGGGTCAGGACACAGAAAGAAATAAGGGTGAGCAAGGGTGATTATCAAGTGGACCGGCTACCCTGTGGACCTGACCTTCTAGAGAACTCTCCTGACTGCGTGAGATTGAACCATTTTTTCTCCATTTAATAATTGTCTTGTTCTGAGTGTTTATGTATGTTTTTGCAAACACTATGGGGGGGGGGGTTCTCTAGTTATCCTGCATTTATATCTTTATATCAGTGGCGTAACTAGGAATGGCTGAGCCGAAAGGTGAACATTTGACATGGGGGCCCCCCCGAACCGGTTACGGGTCCCCAAACAGTAAAATATGCTCAACAGTGGCCCCAGATAGTATTATATGCTCGACAGTGGCCCCCACACAGCATTATATGCTCCACAGTGGTCCCCATACAGCATTATATGCTCTACATTGCTCCCCTCACACACAATATAATATGCTCCCCACAGTGGCCCCACACAGTATAATATGCTCCACACAGTGGTCCCCACCCAGTATTATATACTTCCCACAATGGCCCCACCCAGTATTATATGCCCCCCTCAGTGGTCCAACCCAGTATTATATGCTCCACATTGGCCCCCACTCAGTAGTATATGTTCCACAGTGGCCCCCACCCAGTAGTATATGCTCTACAGTGGCCCCCACCCAGTAGTATATGTTCTACAGTGGCCCCCACCCAGTATTATATGCTCCCTACAGTGGCCCCCACAGTATTATATGCTCCCCACAGTGGCCCCCACACAGTATCATATGCTCCCCACAGTGGCCCCCACCCAGTATTATATGCTCTACAGTGGCCCCCACTCAGTATAATATGGTCTACAGTGGGCCCTACACAGTATTATATGCTCTACAGTGGCCCCCACACAGTATTATAAGCTCCCAACAGCCCCCCTCCGCTTCGGTGCTATGATTATACTCTGGGGTCTCCACAGACACCAGAGTATAATAATCGGAGGCCCAGGGAAGGTGATTAAAAATAACAAACTGTCATACTCACCTTGCCTTACCTTTCCTTGGCATCCTCACTCCATCCTGACATCTTCAACGTCTTCAGGCCCACTTCCGACATCGCTGCTGAGGCCTGTGATTGGGCCTCAGCGGTCACGTGGAGGCGCACTGACGTCATTCCGCTGGGGCCTAATTACAGGCCTCAGTCACATGGCAGAAGAGCGCCGGAGAGAACGCTGTGCTCAGGAGAGGTGAGAATATGTATTTATTGTTTTCAGTTACCTCCCCTGGGTGCCCTGCCATCTATTGCAAAGGGGCCTGGCGATATGCCAGGGCCCCCTTCCAATAACAGCATGTATAGCGGTCGGGGAACCAGGCTTTCCCCGACTGCTGTCATAGTGGTCCGGGGCCCGGCCATCTCCAGCTGGCCACGGGCACCATACCCTGCCGGGACCGGTAGAGTGTGCGACCGCAATCGTTACGCCACTGGCTTGTGGGGCTCACGGCAGCGGCTGCCGCAGGGCTCCGAGCCCCCTAATGTTTCAGGCACTGTGGCAGCCACTACTGTTGTTAGCCTGGTATTTACGCCCCTGCTTTATATCTTTATTGCAGTGTACTTTTTTGAAATTGTACTGCAAGTGATCCCTTAAAAGGAAAGTGTGATTTTTTTTTTTTTCCCCAGACATGATGTTTTTTATGTTTACCTATTAAAAGTTATGTTTTATCTTTATAAAGTGATCTCCTTGCTGGTTGAAATGCCATGTCTTTTTTGCAAAGCCCCTAATGTATCCGTGAAAATCGAAACATTGCAAAAGTAAACCCATTTTGGAAACTACATGCCTTAAGAAATTGAATAAGGTGTAATAAGGGGCATAATGAGAATTTTGACACCACAGCTGTTTCACAGATTTTGTTAACAATGGGAGATGAAAATGAAATTTTTTTTACAATAAAATGTCGCTTTTCCCATAAACTACTCATTTTCACAAGGGATTAAGAGGCAAATGCACCCCACAGTTTGTTATATGATATCTCCTGTTTGGCAATACCCCATATGTGGTCCAAAATCGCTACGTGTATACTTGGTGAGGCTTATCATGGAAAGAGCGCTCTTTGGCTTTTGGACGGCAGATTTTGCTGGAATAGTTTTCATCTGCTATGTCTAATTTGCAGAACCCTAGGAAGACTAAACGTACATTAACTGCTGCAGCTGGCCACATCTAATTTCACTATAATAAATGTAGGGACTCCCTCTGACATTCACCCTTTGGTTTTGCAATTGTGATTGCCCGACAATAACAAAGTCGATGCTACAATAACAATGCTAACAGTTGTTGCATTAGGGGGTGAAGAATTTATGAAATATATGTGTAGGATCTTCCCTGATTTCTTCTTGTTTTGCCAACCTTGTTTGCTGTAAATTAACCCCTAGATTGCCATAACTGTCCTAAGGTAAGGTAACCCCTGGCTCTCCAGCTCTGAAGAATCTCCACAATCTCATTCCCCTATCTACATCTTCAATGCGACTGTCAGTAGTAACTAAACATCGGCATTACTGGAAATTATAGTAGGAGCAATAAGGAAAGGAGATCAGGAGAGCCCCTATACATTTATTACATTGTGTTCTATAATACATGTATAGAGGCTCTCCTGATCTCCTTCCCCTATTTTTCCTACTGTGATCTCTGGTAATGCTGATGTTTGGTTACTGAAGGCAGTCACATTGAATAAGGAGATCGGGGAAGGATATTGGTGAGTTGCTTCGAGCATTTTCAGAGATGTGGAATCAGGGGTTATTTTAAGGCAATTTTGATTTTTAAGGCAATTTAAGGGTTAACGTCATAATAAAATGTATCAGGATTCTCTGTGTGTGCGACTTGCACCTTCTCCACCTGTTCAAGAGCAGGGATCCCCGATCTTCTCCCCCTGGTGTTATAATTGTGATAAAAAAAAAAAAAACAGCAAAATAGGCCTAAAACTTAACTTTTAATAAATTACTATAAAAGACGATCAATTGGGGTGAATGAATCACCCCTACAAGTGAATAACTACATAGCCCACTCAAGAAACATCGAAAAGCACACTAACCTGAGACCACAAGTCTGGCCTCACACAAACACAGAACAGTCTTACCATATGAGTGATATTCTTCTGTGCAGTACACAACAGTGTGCAATTGACACAGTAGATGGGATTGGGTACTCAACCACTCCAGTGGGAGTCACTGAGCCTGGAAACACAGCTTGTAAGTCCCTTTAACTACTGTCCCTTAAACACCCAGACATAGCTCCCCCTCTTACAAGAGCAGTCCTTAAACTTACCCTATATCAGAATGAACCTGTTATGCCCTATCACTATGTGCATTTTGTCACAGGCGTACTGGGACTCATCAGGGGATCTATCTAGACTGGCCTAAAAGCACCTGCAAAATAGGTGTCTCATGACAGTAAACATGCCCCACCCTTTTTGGCAACAAGGGGACTACGATACTGGGGTCAAAAGAGATGAGGCATAGTAAATGATCTCACGGTGCACAATGCACAAAGGGGGAACAGGGGATGAAGCAGGGATGCCGTTCTTGGTTAATGTTGATCAAGTGTCGGCAAAGAAGGGGGAAGACATTCTGCAGGTGGTAGTTTTAACCTGCTATCTCAGGAGAAATCACACAAGCCCTATTCGCATCCTAACAGAAACTGGTATACCGTATTCAATTAGGATATGAATAGGCAGTGCAGTGACGGGAAGTGGTTAAGGGGGTTTTTCCTTCTTAGTGTTTCACCATCCTTCTCATGTCATCTCCCCTGCACTTCCTGGTTTCAGTGCCAAGTAGGTGGGTGGGCTTAGCATATGTATTGTACAGCTCATGACAGTGTGCTTGAGAGTTACATACAGAGATAACAGAATCGAACAAGCATTGTTTTACCCCTTTTAAGGGCTCAGACGGATAAATGTAATTTCTAGGACTATTAGCTTATTAGGCTGGGTTCACAGCTGCGTTTGTCGCTCGTCATTTCCGTTCGAAATCAGTATGTGAAATCTTCAAAAACTGATTTTGAACAGTCCAGATTAAAACCCATTGATTTCAATGGGTTTTAAAAGTAATCCGCATGTATCAGTTTGTGCCATTTCCTTCTGGTTTCCGCTTGCAGAACTTGCAGGACTTTGTCTCCATACTAAAAATAAGGATTCCAGACGGAGAGCAACCAATCCGTTTTTTTTTTTTGTTTGTTTTTTTTTTAAACATTGAGGTCTATGGAAAGCAGATTACAAACTGATAGCAATCAGTTTGTGTCCGTTTTGCAATCCGTTTTTCCCTCTGCGCATGCTCAGAATGAAGGGGGGGGGGAGAAAAAACGGATTACAAACTGATAGCAATCAGTTTGTGTCCGTTTTTGACCAATCAGTTTTTTTTTTTTCTTCCCCCTTCATTCTGAGCATGCGCAGCAAAAACCACACGGAGCCCATTAGAGTTTATGGGGTCCGAGGGTTTCCCAGGTAAACCGCTTTTTTTTTTTTTATGCGTATAGGTTTCCGTTCAGGGGGGTCCCTAAGCGGACTCCCCCGAACACAGATGTGAACCGGGCCTTAGCTTTCAATCACAATGAATAGAAGATAACAGAGGTGGTCATGAACCCAGATTGAATCAGTCGACCACTGCAGATGTAAACACATATTTAGTTGTGTCTGACAAATAGAGAAAGATAGATAAAACAATGCTTTGGGTAAAACACTTCAGTTAACTTAAGCTACAAGTTTAAATTTGATACAGGAGATGGGAATATCCCTTTTATCTAAAATTTTCTAGTAGAAATTTACAAAGAGTGGAATTGACAAATTGATTTCATACACTTACGTGTTTCACGATTAAAGGTGCTAGCCTTTCGGGCTCTCCCAAACATTTCTCTAATTCTCCCATAAAGAACCTGCAGGCAAGCAAAATATTCTGTTACAACATGTAGCAAAAGGGCAACTTTCATAATATATGAATGGCTTAAGAATACCAGAATACTGCTGACAAATTGTCCTTTGGAATTTTTGTCCCTGCTTTAGTTCTGTCACCAAATCTGTTGTGCTGTAAACGCCGATTTATTTTTGACAGTATACCTATGAATAGTCATTCAGTTATCAAATAATACCACTACATAAGTACCAAATAATACCATCATGAGCACATTACCATCACGTATTGAACATTAGCCTCACACCTAGGTATAGACAATAAAAAATAGGAAAAAAGTATTTTCTTAAAGGGGTTTTCCAGGCTTTTTTTTTGATGGCCTATCATCAGGATAGCCATCAATATCTGATGGGATGGTGGCAGATCCTTCCCAGTACTATACAGGGTACTGCACCAAACGCAGAAGACCAAGTGCATAATTTCGTTTTGACAATCTACAGAATGAAACTGCTACAAGCAGAGGTGTTATGCTCTGCCACATAAGAAACCACAGTATTATAATTAGTACACAGTAACTTCCAGTTCCTGTGCTGACATGTAAAGAAGGACAGGAGTAGGTCCTGCCTCATGCTCGTCCTAAACCTGCTCGATTACAGTTTTTATGGCAGAGACATCTTGCGCATCACATAGTCACATAGCTAAAGTCCCTGCTCTGAAACATGGGAGTATGCAACATAAGGATGACACAATAGCGCCTGAGCCCATGGAGCTGTTCTCACCGAACAGACTGATTTTGACCCTGCTCTGTCCCTTAATAAAATCACCAGGCAAGTGTCCCGCCATAGAAGTGGCGAAAAAGCTGGCAGCCGACATTCAGAGTACTCTCTGGCAGCCATGGTACAGGCCATATACCAGGCAGAGTTGCAAACTAACATACTATAAGGCTGACAGAGTTGGACAACAGGGTAGCTTCATCTGAAGATGATTGCGAGGCCATCGCAATCTAGGTGCTAGCTGATCGAATTGAAGATCAAAAGAATCAAGCTCAATGCAACAGCTTGTATGTGGTGGGCCTACTGGAAACTATGAAACAAATTACTAGTCGACAGACCTGCAAGCAATATGTGAGGGTGACCGCCTTAAAGTGCTGGACTTTTATCTCTGCAGATTTTCGGCAGACTCTGTGGCGAAGTCTCCAAAACATATGTGAACCCAGCTTTACAATGACAAAACTGCTATACCAAGCACCTACTGAAAGCACACCCAACCCCTCTCATTCAAACTTGCCTATCTTGTGACACTACGGGTCTTTTGCGTCAAGTCAGCTACCAAGGTATTTCAAACTCTTGAAGAGACTGAGGACAACCTGGAACAGCTCTCCAATCAAATCACCCATAAGAGTCAAGCCTCTCTGGAGTGGATGGACTGGAGCCCAAATGCTTTGCTACATCCTCTTCGAAGGACAATAACGACTAAGAAAAGACAACTGTACAGGTTATCGAGTACATGCAAACACAGGACTGGGAGTTATGATAAACCATTAGTGATGTCCATGAGTGCTTTCATCTTCTACCCCCTGCACCTAGGACTAGTCGCTAGTGTGTGATCTTTAGGGCATGTCATTGGTGATATGGCGGCTTGCTCAGCTTCCATTTCATGGGGTGACTGAGGTTTTTGCTGCTTCTTCTCCTGGCTGCTGTTCTTTTGGCTGTCTTGCTGTGCTGGTCGTGCAACATCTGCCCTGCACTGCAGACCTCCTCTCAGCCTCTTCACATCTTGACTGCCCTCCACGGGATAGGGCCCTGTCTAGCGCTGCTGCCTGAACCCTGTCCCTTGCAACGTGAGGTACACTTTTTGTCTTAGGAACCTCCTGGACTAAGCTTCTATTGGAACGGAAGAGGGTGCCCTGAGAGAGGATAAAAACTGCCTTGATGATTATGTTCAGAAGTTTGAGGCCATAGAGTTAAAATTGGAGGACCAGGACAAAAAGTCCATGAGCGCTAACATCCATATCAGAAGAGTGCCGGAATTGATAACTAAACTGCGAGAGACAGTTACCACACGGTTTTCAGCCCTGCTTTCACAGGTCGACCCCACTCTGCTTCGCATGGACCGTATTTATTGAGTACTTGGGCGCCCCAAGAACCCGCACCCATGACTAAGGGGCTAGACGCCCTGAAACGCGTAGGCTTGGTTACGGATCCTCTTCGCATGTAACTGCTGTTACTTTTTTTTTTTATTTTTATATGAATTAAAAGTTATATTTTATTTAAATTTTTGGATGCTGGAACCTGCTTTTATTCTCTATTTTCCTAACATTCTGCTCCAACAAAGTCCGGAGAGTGTTCTCTGCATCCTATGGTACATTTTCTATGGAACTAATTGGCATATGAATATGGTGAGCCGAAGATTTAATTTTCTTTTATTCAGTGCCCACATTATACTTAAGCTGCACTACTCAGAGCTTCGTAATCAAATTCTATCAGCAGGCAGGAATCTACAACCCTGTTTGGCACAACTCTTTGCAGACCTGTCTTGGCGATTCTGGACAGACGTGGAACCCTGCACACATTAACTCTAACGCTACAAAAAACCCAGATGCGCTATCGCTGGGGCTTCCCCTTCCATCTAGCATGTACTCACAACAATAAAGTCTATGCCATTTGATCTCTGAGGGAAGGCCTTCATATCCTACGCCTACTAAGGATTTCAGGTGAATGAACCGGATCCTGTCGACCCTTTGCCTCAGAGACCATCATGTACCTGGCAGCCGAAGTGCAAGCAACCATCAAGCTCTGCCCAACCTTCACGTCCAGCAGTGGCCCCCCCATGCCTCCTTGATGAGTATATGACTTTTTTGCCCTGTTCTCTTTGCAGGTTTTTCGGAACGGATGCTACTTCCCATTGTTATTGTATTTGTTATCTTAGGAGTGTCGTAAGGTGTTTCTTCAATATGAGAAACTGTAGCCTGATATCACCTGTCTACAGGAATCTCATTTCACACCCACCTCATTCCCTAAGTATTTTCATTTACACTATACCCTTATTGGACATGCCCCTAATCAATCGAAGAGCAGTGGAGTGGAAGTCTTTCCTAGAACTTCTGTTCTTCTACAGGTAATTAATAAAACTATAGATCCCCAAGGGTGATACATCATTATCTAAAGTCACCTTTAACGTCACCACCTATGCCTTGTTAATTCCTATGCCCCCGCTGAGTCTCCTGTAACTTTTATCCACAAGTTATGTGCACTATTAGAACAATTCGATTTTTCTAAAATAGTATGGTGTGAGGATTTTAATTTTACTATTAACGCAACCCTGGAACAGTCCCTCTATGCAGATGAACGCTCTTTTAAGGTCAATGGGGAGATTCTTACTGCTCTTCAGTCCCACAGTGTGCCGGATGCATGGCGTTTATTAAATGGAAATAGAAGGAGCTACACTTACTTTTCACCTGCACATCATCATTACTCTAGGATCGATAGGATCATCCTCTCCACCTCGATGCTCCCCAACCTCATGTGTGCCTTGTCGGATCACGACCTAGTTTTGATCTATATTGATTTTCAGACCCCTTAAGCTTACTAATTCTGGATGATGTCTGAATGAGTTCCTATTGACTAACTCCAGTATCCTGCGGGGGACTACTGACGCCCTTAACAAGTTCTTTATGCTTAATAAGCCGTCAGATACCAACCCATCTGTTAATTGGGCAGCCCATAAGGCCACAGGCAGGCCTGTTATACAAATAATAAAAAAATGTCTTAATATTTCTCTGAAACTGGACACCCACCCCCTTTAAATACATCTGTGGTCAACTTGTTAGTTCGTTTGCTACCAGAACACAAACCTGCACAACAGGAGCAGCCTATTTGACACAAACCTATTTAAAACAAGCAGCTAAGTGAGTGTGTGAGCGAGTTCGCAATGTCTACAGTGTGACATTTGATTCAGTTACATTAGATTAAGGGAATTCAGAAAGTAAATAGCTATTTGCTTCATTGACATTGGTTTGCTGAAGATATCCCCATAAGGTATCATTAACTCCATTCGTACCTACTGAACTCAGTGCACATCTTGTGCAATTGTATGTTTTCCTGGAACAGCTGTTTAAAGGGACATACTACTGTGCAGGGTGCAAGATAGTTGCTCATCTGGAAGCCCAGATTCTGGATCTAAATTAGCTACTCTCAACACTGTGTGCAACTGACAACATGGAGAGTAGTTCACAGAGCAGAAATTCAGTGGGGTACATGGAGATGAAGATGGAGTATGGAGGTTCAGGATGGATAAGCAGACAGCTGTGTACCAGTTAGGAAGAGAGGTAGAGGAGACTAGTCCTGACCTGGAACACCACAATAAGTTTCCCAAGTTGATGGATGAGGGGGACACTTCCTCTAGCAGCTAGGGGAATTTTTTCTTCAGTAAAAAGTAAACAGAGAATTGGAAGGCCATAGAGGTGCTCGTAGTGGAGGACTCTATTAGGGGTACAGATAGGGCAATCTGTCACAAAGACCAGGAAAACTGAAATATTTGTCATCTTCAGAGTGTTTGGATTTGGCATATCGCAGATCATACTAAAAGATTACTAGGAGAGGCGGCTGAGGATCCAGCAGTCCTAGTGAACACTGGCACCAATGACAAATGCTCTATTTGGATAAATGATGTGAAAAAGGGACATTTTTCATGGCCATTTTGAATTTGTGGGGTACTTGTTTTCATGGATCCCTCATTGAAAATTGGCAAGAATAGGATATGCTCTAATTTTTGATGGTCTTTTAAAAATGGTCATATGAACAGACTTGATTTTGATTTTAATGCAACAGCATCACTACCATTAAAAAAAACAGCCATGACATAGCTAAGAACATACTTAGTCTGAATAGGTTCTTCAAAAACATAATTAAAAAGACATTTAAAACTGAGCCTGTGGGTCCCTTAAAAATAATCTGGGAATATTGGTGAAGAAGAATGAGGAAAAGGCTGAGCTATTAAATGCATTATTTTCTATTGTTCTAATACAGGAAAAATGCAATAATGGATGACATGACTAGAGATAAAGTAAAGTCTTCATTAAATGTTACAAAGGAGAAAGTGTAAAGGCGTCTTAAAAACACTGAAAATGAAAAATCACCAGATCCTGATGGAATGAAATAGTGATAGACAAACCCCCGATTTTTCTAATATATAAAGGGGTTAGACAGTTTTAGACCAGTATTGAGAGACAAATGTTATTGCTTGTATAATAAAAAGTTGTACAGTTTTCCAAAATACTTTCTGTATCAATTCCTCATAGTTTTCTAGATATCTTGCTCTCATTAATTCTGCGTACCTCAAGTGGATGAAATTCTGACCATAGTCATGTCATAAATACACAGGTAAACTGCTCATTATAGTCATAGCACAATAATCAGACATCTGACTGGTAACAAGCTGTGCATCTTTGTGCTTATCACATGACCATGGTCAGAATTTCATCCACTAGACGACAGCAAGAGGAGATCTAGAAAAGGGTGCAGAATTGATACAGAAAGTATAATGGAAATTTGCACAACTTTTTATTATACAAGCAATAACATTTGTCTCTCACCATTGGACTGAAAGTGTCCAACCCCTTTAAGGACCTTGTAGAAACAGGGTCTTTCTCAAGAGACTGCTACATTTCAAATGTGATGCTCATATAGAAGAATGTGTCAAAAAGTGAGCCCAAAAACTAAAGGCCGATAAGTTTAACCTCAGCAGTGATTAAAATACTTTAAAGGGTTTTCTAAGAAATTCTATCTTGGGGGTATCTCAATGAAAATATAACCTTACAACACTAGTCAGCATGAGAAATCAGTCCTGTCATTTGGGTTCACACCTAGCTCAGTGATCAGAAACAGGGGTTACTCAGTGTTCAGACTGGGTCACAAGGGTCAGAGATGTTTATTAATGACCTGGTATAGAAATTACAGAGCATTTTTCATATTTGATTTATACACACACACACATATATACTGTATATATATATATATATATATATATATATATATGTGTGTGTGTGTATACACATATATATGTGTATATATACACACGTGGACAAAATTGTTGGTATCCCTCTTTTAATGAAAGAAAAACCCAAAATGGTCACAGAAATAACTTGAATCTGACAAAAGTAATAATACAGAAAAATTCTATGAAAATGAACAAAATGAAAGTCAGACATTGCTTTTCAACCATACTTCAACAGAATTTAAAAAAAAAAAGAAAATTCACGAAACAGGCCTGGACAGAAATGATGGTACACTTAACTTAATATTTTGTTGCACAACCTTTTGAGGCAATCACTGCAATCAAACGATTCCTTTAACTGTCAATGAGACTTATGAACCTCTCAACAAGTACTTTGGCCCACTCCTCATAAGCAAACTGCTCCAGTTGTCGTGTCTCGGGTTTGAAGGGTGCCTTTTCCAGACGGGGTGTTTTTGTTGGGTGTTTTTAGCTGAGTGTTTTGGGTCATTATCCTGTTGCAAGACCCATGACCTGCGACTGAGACCAAGCTTTCTGACACTGGGCAGCATATTTCTGTCTAGAATCCCTTGATAGTCTTGAGATTTCATTTTACCCTGCACAGATGCAGCAAAGCAGCCTCAGAACATAACAAAACCTCCTCCATGTTTCACAGTAGGGACAGTGCTCTTTTCAAGATATGCTTCATTTTTCCTTCTGTGAACATAGAGCTGATGTGCCTTGCCAAAAATTTCGATTTTTGTCTGATCTGTCCATAGGACATTCTCCCAGAAGTTTTGTGCCTTGTCAACATGTAGTTTGGCAAATTACTTTTGTTAGATTCAAGTTATTTCTGTGACCATTGTGGGTTTTTCTTTCATTAAAAGAGGGGTACCAACAATTTTGTCCACGTGTGTGTATATGTACAGTATATACAGTGGGTACGGAAAGTATTCAGACTCCTTTAAATTTTTCACTCTTTGCTACATTAAAGCCATTTGCTAAAAGCAAAAAAGTTCATTTTATTTCTCATTAATGTACACTCAGCACCCCATCTTGACAGAAAAAAAAACAGAAATGTAGATATTTTTGCAAATTTATTAAAAAAGAAAAACGGAAATATCACATGGTCATAAGTATTCAGACGCGTTGCTCAGTATTGAGTAGAAGCACCCTTTTGAGCTAGTACAGCCATGAGTCTTCTTGGGAATGATGCAACAAGTTTTTCACAACTGGATTTGGGAATCCTCTGCCATTTTTCGTTGCAGATCCTCTCCAGTTCCGTCAGGTTGGATGGTGAATGTTGGTGGACAGCCATTTTCAGGTATCTCCAGAGATGCTCAATTGGGTTGAGGTCAGGGCTCTGGCTGGACCAATCAAGAATGGTCATAGAGTTGTTCCAAAGCCACTCCTTTGTTATTTTAGCTGTGTGCTTAGGGTCATTGTCTTGTTGGAAGGTGAACCTTCGGCCCAGTCTGAGGTCCAGAGCACTCTGGAAGAGGTTTTCTTCCAGGATATCTCTGTACTTGGCCGCATTCATCTTTCCTTCAATTGTAACCAGTTGTCTTGTCCCTGCAGCTGAAAAACACGCCCATAGCATGATACTGCCACCACCATGTTTCACTGTTGGGATTGTATTGGGCAGGTGATGAGCAGTGCCTGATCTTCTCCATACATACCTCTTAGAATTAACGCCAAAAAGTTCAATCTTCGTCTCATCAGACCAGAGAATCTTATTTCTCATAGTCTGGGAGTCCTTCATGTGTTTTTTGGCAAACTCTATGCGGGCTTTCATATGTCTTGCACTGAGGAGAGGCTTCCTTCGGGCCACTCTTTCATAAAGCCCCGACTGGTGGAGGGCTGTAGCGATAGTTGACTTTGTGGAACTTTCTCCCATCTCCCTACTGCATCTCTGGAGCTCAGCCACAGTGATCTTTGGGTTCTTCTTTACCTCTCTCACCAAGGCTCTTCTCCCATGATTGCTCAGTTTGGGTGGACGCCAGGTCTAAGAAAAATCGTACCAAAGTTCTTCCATTTAAGGATTATGGAGACCACTGTGCTCTTAGGAACCTTGAGTGCGGCAGAAATGCTTTTGTAACCTTGGCCAGATCTGTGCCTTGCCACAATTCTGTCTCTGAGATCCTTGGGCAGTTCCTTTGACCTCATGATTCTGAGTGTACATTAATGAGAAATAAAATTAACTTTTTTGCTTTTAGCAAATGGCTGCAATGAAACAAAGAATACTGAATACTTTCTGTACCCACTGTATATATCTATGTATATATATATATACTACCGTTCAAAAGTTTAGGGTCACTTAGAAATGTCCTTATTTTTGAAAGAAAAGCACAGTTTTTTTCAATGAAGATAACATTAAATGAATCAGAAATACACTCTATACATTGTTAATGTGGTAAATGACTATCCTAGCTGCAAACGTCTGGTTTTTAATGCAATATCTACATAGGTGTATAGAGGCCCATTTCCAGCAACCATCACTCCAGTGTTCTAATGGTACATTGTGTTTGCTAACTGTGTAAGAAGGCCAATGGATGTTTAGAAAATCCATGAAAACCCTTGTGCAAGTATGTTAGCACAGCTGAAAACAGTTTTGCTGGTTAGAGAAGCTATAAAACTGACCTTCCTTTGAGTTAGTTGAGAATTTGGAACATTAGATTTGTTGGATCGTTTAAACTCTCAAAATAGCCAGAAAAAGAAAACTTTCATGTGAAACTCGACAGTCTATTCTTGCTCTTAGAAATGAAGGCTATTCCATGCGAGAAATTGCCAAGAAACTGAAGATTTCCTACAACGGTGTGTACTACTCCTTTCAGAGGACAGCAGAAACAGACTCTAACCAGAGTAGAAAGAGAAGTGGGAGACCCCGCTGCACAACTGAGCAACAAGACAAGTACATTAGAGTCTCTAGTTTGAGAAATCAACGCCTCACAGGTCCTCAACTGGCAGCTTCATTAAATAGTATCCGTAAAACACCAGTGTCAACGTCTACAGTGAAGAGGCGACTCAGGGATGCTGGCCTTCAGGGCAGAGTGGCCAAGAAAAAGCCATATCTGTGACTGGATAATGAAAGGAAAAGATTAATATGGGCAAAAGAACACAGACATTGGACAGCGGAAGATTGGAAAAAAGTGTTATGGACAGACGAATCGAAGTATGAGGTGTTTGGATCACACTCTATTCATTTTGCAACTCATTTGATAAATAAAAGTGTGAGTTTTCATGGAAAACACAAAATTGTCTGGGTGACCCCACACTTTTGAACGGTAGTGTATGTATATATATATGTATGTATATATGTATGTATATATATATATATATATATATATATATATATATATATATATATATATATATATATAACCACACACACACACACACACACACACACACACACACACACACACACACACACACACGTGCATCTCAATAAATTAGAATATCTTTGAAACCTTTCTTTCTTTCAGTAATTAAAAAAGGTGACCTATATTTTCTAGATTGTAGAGTGCTCTATTTCAAGTGTTTTATTTCAGTAAATGTTGATTATGGATTACAGGTAATAAAAATGCAAATCTAAGAAAATTAAATCCAGTATGTCACCTGCCAAGGTTTCCTAAGCCTTTAAATGGTCCCTCAGTCTGGTTCAGCAGGACACACAATCATGGAAGACTGCTGATTATGAATTGTATTACTGAAATGAATGAACGTTTCAAAAATATTCAAATTTATTGAGATGAACCTGTATATACACATGCATATATTATATATATATTATGTGTGCATATATATAATAGGTGTGTGTGTATATGTATATATATACATATACACACACACATACAGTGGGGAAAAAAGTGGGATTTTTGTGTACTCACCGTAAAATCCTTTTCTCGTTGTATTCACTGGGGGACACAGCACCATGGGTATAGACCAGGTCACTAGGAGACAAGACACTAGGAAAAAGCAAAAGCTGTTGGCTCCGCCTCCAGGCTATACCCTGCCACAGCCACTGTGCATGAATCAGTTTGTACCGTAGCAGTAGGAGAGAGACACAAAGGAACATGGAACCAACAACCACCAACAATGCCCGAACCCAAAAAGGAACCAACACAGTTCGGGCAGGAACACTGAAAAAAACAAGGGAGGGATCTGTGTCCCCCAGTGAATACAACGAGAAAAGGATTTTACGGTGAGTACACAAAAATCCCACTTTCTCGTCTACTTCACTGGGGGACACAGCACCATGGGATGTCCTAAAGCAGTCCCAGAGGGTGGGAATAACACGGCCATGCAAACCCGTAATACTCAACCGCTTCCAGAAACTTACAACCCAAATTGGCATCAGCAGAGGCCACAGAATGAATCTGGAGAAACTTAGAGAAAAAGGATGGAGGCCCAGTGGGATACTTACAGACCTGGGAAGCATAAGCCTGATGCCGGAGGCCCCGGGAACTCCAACAGCTCTAGAGGAGAGAGCCGTCACACGGGAAGGCAGAGCCGTACTCTTAAATCGATAGGTCTCCCTAATCTCAGACCAAAGCCATCGGAAGATGGGAGCTCTGGAAGCAGGCAGGCCCTGGCAAGGGCACTCAGGGAGAATGAGCAAAGCGTCCGAACAAGAGAAAGGATCCGTGAGGAACAGTATACACGCAAATTGCCCGGGCAACAACCGGGCAGGGAAGAGCTAGCACTCACATGGACGCCTGGGGACCGAGCAGAAAGAGGGCAAGACCAAGTCCTCGAAGTGGAATCAGGAAAAACACCCTAAGAAAAAAAGACTGTGGCAGACAGAGGAAAACCTTATCCTTGTGGAGGACCAGAAAGGGAGGCTGCCGAAAAAAAGGGGCAGCCAATTAGGGACCCCTGCGGATGGAGGTAATGGCCACCAGAAACTCCTTCTACCAGGACAGAAGGCAAAAAAAGGGATATCATAGGCTCGAAGGGGAGAACCTGAAGCACCTTAAAGATGAGGTTAAGATCCCATGGACCCAAGGGTTCCAAAGGAGCACAGAGTGGCACTCCTGTAGGAAAGTCTTTTAAAAAGAAAGAAGACTAAGACCTTGATCCAGACCAGACTGGAGAAGATCCGATGAGAATCGTTACTCTTCCAACGGTGGACGTAAGCCTTCCACGTTTGATGGCAGATCTAAGCTATCTGGAATTTCCGGGCCTTGAGTATGTTAGAATAACAAACTCCGAAAAAACCACGATGCCTCAAACCTCGGATTGAACAGCCACGCCGTGAACGCAGCTGAGTCAAGGTGGGGAGGAACAGCAGTCCTTGAGACAGAAGGTCGACCAGCAGAGGAAGAGGCCAGGAGCATCCGCCAACAGGAAAATGAGATCCACATACCAGACCCGGCAGGGCCAATCTGGTGCCACCAGGATAGCTTGAACCCCCTTGGTCTTGAGATTCTGGAGGACCCAAGGGAGAAGAGGAAGTGAAAAACCGAACTTACAAGAGCGCCAGCGGTGATGGCTCGAGGATCCAGAGACCTGGCAATTTAGCCGGGGACCTTGTGGTTCCAGCGGAGGCTAAAAAGGTCGACGTTTGTCACACCACAGCGGGAGCACAGTGGATGGAAGATCTGCAGATAAAGCGACCCTCGCCCGGAGCAATATTCTCTCGACTCAAGTAGTCTGCCACCCAGAAAAAGGTTGACCACCGAAAGAGCTGGAACAAGGCGCTCCACCCAAGGAAGAAATTGTGAGGCTTCTAGTAAGGCCGCACGGCTCCTGGTGCCACGCTGAGGTTTCAAGTAGGCGACCATGGAGGAGAGGTCAGTCTGGACTGTGACAGATGTCCTTGGAGAAGAGAGGTCCAAGGAGTAAGGGCAAATAAGATAGCCCTGGGATCCAGCAGGTTGAACCAGAGGGAGGAATCGGCCCTGGACCAAAGGCCCTGAACAATCAAAGCATCGAGGACCACTCCCCAGCCGGGGAAATTGGCGGCAGTGGGAATCACTTACCAACAGAGGGGAAGAAGGACTTCCCTTGAGAAATTCCTGGGGAGGAATATACACTAAAGAATCTCTCAGTGAACCAAGGTGGAAAGAGAACCAAGCAGATGAGGCTGTCCGGAGATTTGTCCCAGCAGGCCATAATCTTCAAGAGGAGAGAACGACAGAGTGAATGAAAGGTACAGCCTAGAAGGTTGAGTCGATCGTGCGCAGGACCCACATGCCGATTCAAAGACAGCAAGGAGAGTACCTCCAAAGGTGGGATACTCAGGATCTTGGCCTCCAGAGGGAGAATCACACCCTGGAGCAAGCAGAGGATCATGTCCCGGATTCCATGTGCTTAGAGGACACGAGACATCCTCATAGATGAGCCAGCAGAAGCGGCGAAGAACATCCAAGGTGAACCACGAGCTGGTCAGATTGTCTGACCTGGAGGGGCTTCACCAGGAGGTCGTCAAAGTCTGAAAACACGGCAGCATCTCTGGCGCAGAGGATGGCCATGAGAGACGCCATCACTGAGAGAAAAAACCCCCGGTGGCAGAGGCAAGCCTGAAGGGGAGAGAGACAACTGGAAAGGTCAAGGATCCACAGCAAAACGAAGAAACCGCTGACGGCACAGCGAGATGATGTAGATGGACGAAGAATTCGCCCATCTCCAGGGAAGCCACCACAGACTGCATAGACTACAACGGAGCCTGCAGGCATGGAAGAACCTGTGGAGCCCTTTCAGGTCCATGATGGGACAGAGGAAGCCGTCCTTCTAGGCGAATGAAGAACAGGTAGGAATAGTAACCCCAGATACACTCTGCAACGGGAACAGGGACGCTGACTCCCTGCCGCTGGAGATTGGAGACAGCCTGGATTGTCCGACATAGCGAAGGCAAAGAGACTCCAGCGAAAACTGGAGTAGCCGGACGACACCGCCTCTCAGGCCCAGGCTCCGGAGGTCCCGCCATTTGAGATGCCCAGAGAGAGGAAAAAACTTCATGCCGAGGAGGCTAGGAAGAGGAAGACCTGGACGACCTAGTGCAGAACCGCCAGGGAGGCCTGGACTTGAAAGAGGCTTTCTGGAGCAGGAGAACGGCTGACACATAGGACGCCTCTGAGGGAGGAAGAATCTATTCCCCCGTGGCCTCAGGGATAAGCTTCTCGACGCCCTTAACAAAAAATTTGGCCCAGGACGACCTGGAAAGGGAGAAGGGCTGCATTCGCCTTCTTGGAGGCGGACCCAGTATTCCACAACGGATCCCAACGGTATGGCAGATAATCACTGCATTGGCGGCCGCCTTAGCAGATTTGGGAGGCATCTCTAGTTATTGGGAAGCGTTCAGGATCTCAGAGACGAGCGGCTGGAGGGAAACTGCATCAGGGAGGTTTGACTGAAGCTGTTTGGCCCAGGAAAAGAAGGCCTTGATGACCCAAGAGGCAGCGAAGGAGAGCCGCAGGGAGAAACCAGCCACTACGAAGGCCACCCTGGTGAGGGAAACCACCTCTTGCAGCAATACAATAGCCAGCATTTAGGGCAATGCAATGTATCAGATGCGATCCGATCTCACTCCGAGGGATCACTGAGGTAGGCAAAATCCACTGAAGGCAGACTAGAAGCCTTGGAGAGCCTAGCTATCATGGGATCCACCGTGGGAGGTTTTTAGTGATAGGAAGGGACACAGGGGGCGGCTCGCTGACAAAATGTCAAGACAGGCCAGCTTGCGCTCACTAGTTACTGATATCTAAGTACCGTGCGCTAACCGATTGAACCACTGGAGCAACCTGCTTCCCTTACCTGGGATGTTCATCATTGCCAGCCAGGGAGAGCTAGAGACGTGTGTCACAGCATAGCCTGGCAGAACTGCCTGAGCTCACCTTCCACTTAGAGACACACAGGTCAAGGGAAGGGAAGTCCGATTTCCTAGTCGAAGACAGAGGATGGTCCAGGGAGAAGTCACTGTGCCCTCAAGATGATATCAAACATCCAGTGGCAGAAAGAGATGTCCACTTGAGAGGATGAGTCCGGGTCCTCAGAGATCTGTAGGGTCTCTATTGCATAGATGACTCCCCGCGTAGCAGCAGATATAGATGAGCCTAGCTGAAGCTCCGAGTCGGAGTCAGAGGCGTCCCCAGTTAAATAGACCGAGCAGAGGGAGGGAGGTATCCGCCTGTCGGAGTGGAGCCGTGAGCGGAGTTCCTATCTGGGGAGTACCCAGAGGAAGGGGTGGCGGACCGTGAACCGTAGGAAGACTTCCTGGTCCTTTTGAGGCTCCTTGAGCTGCGACGGGAACTATGAGGGTGTCCAGGGAGATCCCTAGAAGCAGCCGACTGAGCGGCGATCTGGGAAAGCAGCCATTCCAAGTTTCCAGCACTGACTAGTTAAGTCTGGTAAGGACACCATGGCCAAGGTTAGGGAGGCCGCCCAATCCGGGGGATGGAAGAACCGGAGAGGGGCCAGGAGGTTACTGACTGGCTGAGGCGGAAGGCAGAGAGAGCACATGGGCTCGGGCTGTCCGCATGGCAACTGTTTTTGATACAGCGGGTGCACGTATAAAAACGTGACGCAACCAGAGGGGCCGGAGGGGGAGCCCAAGAAAATTAGGGTAACCCAGGGGGTTAGCCTACCATACTGCAAAAGATGGCCGCTCACAAACTGCTGCAGCAAGGGTTCCGCAGGTGCAATGTCTCCCAGGGAACTGGGAAGAATCCCTGCTGTCCCAGCAAGCCAAAAAATAATAAATAAGCCAATAAATAAATAAATTGAGAATATGAGGAGAGCAAAGCTCTTCCCCTGGTAAAAACAGGCTCAGTAGCTACTGGCCAGGCTGGATGGCTTGCCAGGACAGCCCCCTGGCCAATGGAAGGCCCTGGGCGGAGTCTGGGTACCAGAAAAGCCCGGGAAAGGGACGGGCCCGTTGCGGCCTAGTTCCCGGCCAGGCCTCGGACTCGCGTACAATGCGGCCGACCGCGAGGCACCGTCGGCGGCGCGAACTCCGGAGGTTCCGCGGAGGCCTGGGAAAAGGTACCGGGGGGGCAAGGAAAGGGGGTCCCCACACGAGCGGGGGGGGGGGCCGCTCGGTAGGAGCGACCAGAAAACCCAAAAACGCCCCAGAAAAAAAGGGGCTTATTTACTAAGATTTAAGGCCCAGTTCAGGGGAACCCTGTGATGCCCCCCCCTAAACAGGACCCATACTATTGTCCCCCTGGGAAATGGCACTAAGGGGCTGAGGGGAGGTGGAGAGGGCCTGAAGGGGAGATGGAGAGGGGCTGAGGTAACTTTCATACTCACCTGCCTTCTATTCTTCTCATACTCACCAGTCTGGCGACTTCAGGCGCCGCAGGGGTCACCCCCTCGGTAGGACCTCGCACGTGGGAGTGGGGTCACCGGTACTCCGGCCGCTTTCGGGGTGCGGCGAATGGTGAGTGGGGACTGGGTGACCGGCGAGGCTGCTCTTTTGCAGAGCGCTGCGCCCACAGGAGGGTATGACTAGTGTGGCGTACACGCTGACTACCCCCTGCACCTGAAAGAAAGGTAAAAATAAAAACGATGCAAGACAGAAGACCTGAGTCAGGTCGTGTCTGCCTCCTATGGCACTAGGTTTCAAACTGATTCATGCACAGTGGCTGTGGCAGGGTATAGCCTGGAGGCGGAGCCAACAGCTTTTGCTTTTTCCTAGTGTCTTGTCTCCTAGTGACCAGGTCTATACCCATGGTGCTGTGTCCCCCAGTGAAGTAGACGAGAAACATATTTAGTCAGCCACCAATTGTGCAAGCTCTCCCACTTAAAAAGACGAGAGAGACCTGTAATTAATATCATAGGTAGACCTCAACTATGAGAGACATAAGAAAACAAATCCAGAAAATCACATTGTCTGATTTTTTAATTATTTATTTGCAAATTATGGTGGAAAATAAGTATTTGATCACCTACAAACAAGCAAGATTTCTGGCTCTCACAGACCTGTAACTTCTTCTTTAAGAGGCTCCTCTGCCCTCCACTCATTACCTGTAGTAATGGCACCTGTTTGAAATTGTTATCAGTATAAAAGACACCTGTCCACAACCTCAAACAGTCACACTCCAAACTCCACTACGGTGAATACCAAAGAGCTATGGAAGGACACCAGAAACAAAATTGTAGACCTGCATCAGGCTGGGAAGACTGAATCTGTATTAGGCAAGCAGCTTGGTGTGAAGAAATCAACTGTGGGAGCAATAATTAGAAAATGGAAAACAAACAAGACCACTGATAATCTCCCTCGATCAGGGGCTTCACGCAAGTTCTCACCCCGAGGGGTCAAAATGATCACAAGAATGGTGAGCAAAAATCCCAGAACCACATGGGGGGACCTAGTGAATGACCTGCAGAAAGCTGGGACTAACGTAACAAAGGCTACCGTCAGTAACACACTACGCCGCCAGGGACTCAGATCCTGCACTGCCAGACTTGTCCCCCTGCTTAAGCCAGTACATATCCGGGCCCGTATGAAGTTTGCTAGAGAGCATTTGGATGTTCCAGAAGAGTATTGGGAGAATGTCATATGGTCAGATGAAACCAAAGTAAAACTGTTTGGTAGAAACACAACTCGTCGTGTTTGGAGGAGAGTGAATGCTGAGTTGCATCCAAAGAACACCATACCTACTGTGAAGCATGGGGGTGGCAACATTATGCTTTGGGGCGGTTTCTATGCAAAGGGACCAGGATGACTGATCAGTGTACATGAAAGAATGAATGGGGCCATGTATCGTAACATTTTGAGTGCAAACCTCCTTCCATCAGCAAGGGCATTGAAGATGAAACGTGGCTGGGTCTTTCAGCATGACAATGATCCCAAGCACACCTCCAGGGCAACGAAGGAGTGGCTTCGTAAGAAGCATTTCAAGGTCCTGGAGTGGCCTAGCCAGTCTCCAGATCTCAACCCCGTAGAAAACCTTTGGAGGGAGAAAATATTTGATCCCTTGATGATTTTGTAAGTTTGCCCACTGACAAAAGACATGAACAGTCTATAATTTTAAGGGTAGGTTAATTTTAACAGTGAGATAGAATATCAAAAATCAAATCCAGAAAATCATATTATATACATTTTATAAATTTATTTGCATTTTGCAGAGTGAAATATGTATTTGATCCCTCTGGCAAACAAGACTTAATACTTGGTGGCAAAATCCTTGTTGGAAAGCACAGCAGTCAGATGTTTTTTGTAGTTGATGATGAGGTTTGCGCATATGTCAGGAAGAATTTTGGTCCACTCCTCTTTGCAGATCATCTCTAAATCATTAAGATTTTGAGGCTATCGCATGGCTACTCGGAGCTTCAGCTCCCTCCATAAGTTTTCCATTGGATTAAGATCTGGAGACTGGCTAAGCCACTCCATTACCTTAATGTGCTTCTTTTTAAGCCACTCCGTTGTTGTCTTGGCTGTATGTTTTGGGTCATTGTCCTGCTGGAAGACCCAGCCACGATCCATTTTTAATGTCCTGGCAATGGGAAGGAGGTTGTCATTCAGGATTTTACGGTACATGGCTGCATCCATTCTCCCATTGATGCGAGTGAAGTAGTCCTGTGCCCTTAGCAGAGAAACACCCCCAAAACATAATGTTTCCACCTCCAAGCTTGACAGTGGGGATGGTGTTCTTTGGGTCATAGGCAGCATTTCTCTTCCTACAAACACGGCGAGTTGAGTTAATGCCAAAGAGCTCAATTTTTGACTCATCTGACCACAGCACCTTCTCCCATTCACTCGCAGAATCATCCAGGTGTTCATTGGCAAACTACATACGGGCTTATACATGGGCCTTCTTGAGCAGGGGGACCTTGCAGGCACTGCAGGATTTTACTCCATTACAGAGTAATGTGTTGCCAATGGTTTTATTGGTGACTTTGGTCCCAGCTGCCTTGAGATCATTAACAAGTTCCCCCTGTGAAGTTTTAGGCTGATCTCTCACCTTCCTCATGATCAAGGATACCCCACGAGGTGAGATTTTGCATGGTGTCCCAGATCGATGTCGATTGACAGTCATTTTGTATTTCTTCCATTTTCTTACTATTGCACCAACAGTTGTCTCCTTCTCACCCAGCATCTTACTTATGGTTTTGTAGCCCATTCCAGCACTATGCAGGTCTATGATCTTGTTCCTGACATCCTTAGAAAGCTCTTTGGTCTTGCCCATGTTGTAGAGGTTAGAGTCTGACTGATTAATTGAGTCTGTGGACAGGAGTCTTTTATACAGGTGACAATTTAAGAGAGCTGTCTTTAACGCAGGTAACGAGTTGATTAGGAGTGTCTAACTGGTCTGTAGGAGCCAGAACTCTTAATGGATGGTACGGGTTCAAATACTTATTTCTCTCTGCAAAATGCAAATAAATTTATAAAATTTATACAATGTGATTTTCTGGATTTTACATTTGATATTCTCTCTCTCACATTTAAAATTAACCTATCCTTAAAATTATAGACTGTTCATGTCTTTGTCAGTGGGCAAACTTACAAAATCAGCAAGGGATCAAATACTTATTTCCTTCACTGTACATACAGTGCCTTGCGAAAGTATTCGGCCCCCTTGAACTTTTCAACCTTTTGCCACATTTCAGGCTTCAAACATAAAGATATCAAATTTTAATTTTTTGGTGAAGAATCAACAAGTGGGACACAATTGTGAAGTGGAACGAAATTTATTGGCTATTTTAAACTTTTAAAAAAAAATAAAAAACTGAAAAGTGGGGCGTGCAATATTATTCAGCCCCTTTACTTTTAGTGCAGCAAACTCACTCCAGAAGTTCAGTGAGGATCTCTGAATGATCCAATGTTGTCCTAAATGACTGATGATGATAAATATAATCCACCTGTGTGTAATCAAGTCTCCGTATAAATGCACCTGCTCTGTGATAGTCTCAGGGTTCTGTTTAAAGCGCAGAGAGCATCATGAAGACCAAGGAACACACCAGGCAGGTCCGTGATACTGTTGTGGAGAAGTTTAAAGCCGGATTTGGATACAAAAAGATTTCCCAAACTTTAAACATCCCAAGGAGCACTGTGCAAGCGATCATATTGAAATGGAAGGAGTATCAGACCACTGCAAATCTACCAAGACCCGGCCGTCCCTCTAAACTTTCATCTCAAACAAGGAGAAGACTGATCAGAGATGCAGCCAAGAGGCCCATGATCACTCTGGATGAACTGCAGAGATCTACAGCTGAGGTGGAAGAGTCTGTCCATAGGACAACAATCAGTCATACACTGCACAAATCTGGCCTTTATGGAAGAGTGGCAAGAAGAAAGACATTTCTGAAAGATATCCATAAAAAGTCTCGTTTAAAGTTTGCCACAAGCCACCTGGGAGACACACCAAACATGTGGAAGAAGGTGCTCTGGTCAGATGAAATCAAAATCGAACTTTTTGGTCACAATGCAAAACGATATGTTTGGTGTAAAAGCAACACAGCTCATCACCCTGAACACACCATCCCCACTGTCAAACATGGTGGTGGCAGCATCATGGTTTGGGCCTGCTTTTCTTCAGCAGGGACAGGGAAGATGGTTAAAATTGATGGGAAGGGGGGGCGTGGCTAGCGCGCGACATGGACGGTCGCATGTGAGCGGAGCTCCGGCTAGAGCCGCTCATCCATCCTGAAATCCATCCTTGCTTACCGGTGCCCGGGTTCGCTGTCCGCTGGAACGCACTTCTGAGGCCCTCCTCCTGGTTCCAGAGCTCCCGTTCTGCCGGTGTCCTTCTCCGTTGGGTAGTAGTCGGTGATCGGTACACGTGGCCATACACTCCCACCGCCGCTGCCGGAGCCGCTCTGTCCCGCGCTGCTGTGGCCTGGAGCTGGGGTGGAGCTGCTGTTCTGGGGCTGCGCTCGTGGGCCGGCCTGGGCTGTGCAGGCACCGCTGAGGCCGCTGGTCCTGCTGGCACCCGGACGGCGGTCTCCCCTCTCTCCACGTGGCGGGTGGCCATTTTAACCATGACCGGTTTGGCCATCTGCTGAAGAGGGGGCGCTGAGTCTGGCGTTCCTGGCGAGCTGAGCCTATCTCTGACGGTTCCTTCTATGGTTCCCTGCCTGGAAGTTTGGGAGCCGGCATTCCTCCCTCCTGCTTGCTGCTGGGCACGATAGGACCATCCCCTGGCTCCTCTGGGCAGTAGTGCAAGGCAATATCTGTGGCAGCCATCAACTGTCTCTGACCCATTGAAGGTGTGTGCCTCTGTACGATTTATCGTCCTGCTGACTGCTTCTCTGGAAGGCTTTACTTATAATCCAGTGACGGTTGCTGTATGTGCTACTGGACTGTTGAGTTACCATCTGTCCTCCTCTAGTTCCTCCTGGCAATCTATCTACTCCATCACTTCGCTACTGGCCTTCTTGGAGGCCTTATTTATAATCCAGTGACTGTTGCTATCGGCACTATTGGATCGCTGAGTTGCCATCCGTTCCCTCTTAGTTCCTCCTGGCAATCTATTTATTTCATTACTCTGCTGACGGCTCTCTCTTGGAGACATCGCTTATAATCCAGAGTCTGTTGCCATCTATACTATTGGACTGTTGAGTTACTGTCTGTCCTCGGCTGGCTTATTGGCCCTGGTGGCCTGACATAGAGGCTCCTACTGTGCAACTGCTATTAGCCAGAGACCTTGTCTATAATCCTCTGGGGCCGGCCTGGTCTTGCTACAATCACACCTCCTCCTCTGCCAACATATCCACCCGTACGGAACGCAGGAAGAGCGGCCGCCGACTCTCTAAAATGAGTCGCCCGCAATCAACCTCTGTCTCTGATCGCCTGAGGGGGTTCTCCAGGGCAGCATCCTCTTCTACATCACCATCGCTTGAGGCAGCCTCTCCTGCCCTTCCAGAGGAGGACCCCGAGCCCACTTTAAAGCAAGTTACTGGACAGCTACTGGAGGCGATCCATGCCGGCACTTCCTCGCTGACCGGGAAAATTGAGGAGGTAAAAATCGACCTGGGCCTGCTCCGTCAGGACTTTCAGACCTTGCGAGGCAGGGTGTGTGAGGTGGAGGATCGGGTCTCTCAGGTAGAGGACACTGTTAACCCACTTCCTGCCAAACTCCAGGAGCTGGAGAGAGCTGCAAGTTTGTGGACCCAGCGTACGGATGACTTGGAGAATAGATTGCGACGAAACAACCTCCGTATCCTGGGCCTGCCGGAGCGGGCGGAGGGTGAAGATCCTCGGGCCTTTGTGGAGGGGTGGCTGAAAAATGTCCTGCCGGAGGCTCACTTCTCACCAATATTTGCAGTGGAACGGGCCCATAGGGTTCCGGCTAAACCGCCGCCTCAGGGCGCACCTCCTCGACCCTTGTTGGCCCGTCTGATTAACAGCACGGATCGGGATACGGCGTTGCGGGCTGCGCGCCAGGCCGGCGAGCTTAAGTACAACGGAGCAGCAGTGGCCATGTTTCCAGATTTCTCGGCGGCTCTCCAGAAGACCCGAGCATCCTTCGTGGCCGTTAAGAGGCGGTTGAGAGAAAAGGCTATACAATACTCCATGATTTACCCAGCACGTCTTCGGGTCGTCCATGACGGCAGGTCTCTTTTCTTTACTTCACCGAGGGCTGTGGAGGACTGGCTATCTCTTCTTCCTCGATCTCCGAGACGATGATCCTGACGGCGTGTGGTGAGAGGTCCGATCGGACCATACATAAGGACTTATGTATTACGGGATGCTCTTGTTTATTGCATAAGTAGTTTTATGAAAAGTGCGGTTCTGTTATTATAGTATCCTGTAGTCTTATAGTTACCTGGGCTGGCGACCCCCGGGGCGCCGGTGTATCTCATTTACTCATGTGAACCTGGCTCTGTTGAATAGTATATCTCCTAGCCTAGTGATTATCCATACCTTTAAGACAGTGCCCCGTATACCAACCACTGTGGGTGCACTTCTTCCCCCGTTAATTGTAGCCACGGTTAATTTAACAAATATTGTTTGTTTATGCCAGTAGTATGTCTCACACCCTTTAGGGGTGTAATGGTTCATTTCGTTTGTATATGGTTCTTAGGTTGCTGCACACCACTTTGTGTTTCACTCAGCCACGCGCTACACACTCATAGGCGGGTCACTTTTGGGGTCCTGAATTGCCATGATTACATTACAATCTTAGACGACCATGACGTCCTTTGGTATCCTGGAATGTGAGGGGCCTGGGTAGCCCACGAAAGAGGTCGTTGGTTTTCTCTCAGATTAGGAGGGCTGACCCACACCTCATATGCCTTCAGGAAACTCATTTGGTTCCAGACAATTCCAGGCGACTTCAGAAGCCATGGGTTCAGTGGGCGGCTCACTCTACACACACTTCCTATTCCAGGGGGGTGTCCATCTTGGTGCATCGTAGACTCAGGTGGGAGCCAGGCCTCATTGTAAGGGACCCCGAGGGACGATACGTTTTTGTCCAGGCCTGGGTTGACTCTGTCCTGTATGTTATCCTGGGTGTGTACTTGCCACCGGCGTCTGATCTTGCTGTGCTCCAGCAGGCTGCGCAGTTTGCGACCCGATTCCCTGGGGCTATTGCATTATGTTTGGGTGACTTTAACAAAGTTATGGATATTGCATTGGATCGGTTCTCCGCGGAGCCAGGTTCCCCCTCTCTGCCTCGCCCTACTACAATGGCCGGAGTGATCCGTGAATTGGGGTGGTTGGATTTGTGGCGGGTCCGGTTTCCGGAGGCCCGCACCTTTTCCTGTCACTCTGCCAACAGACATACTCTGTCCAGGATTGACCATGCTTTTGGAAATACTAAAGCATATTCTTTGTTGCAGACCATATCCTATTTACCCAGGGCAGTGTCTGATCATTCCCCGTTGTTGGTCCAATTAAATAGTAGTACGGCTGCTAAGCCACGACAGGGTTGGCGAATCCACCCATTTTGGTTGAAACTATTTGTACCACATGATCGAATACCTGATCAACTTCAGACGTTTTTGACCATTAATTCCCCAAACACTTCTCCGCTCCTCTTATGGGAAACTATGAAGGCATATCTTAGGGGTTGTATTAAGTCCTCCATTTCCTTTGTAAAGAGGGAATCCTCGCTGTTGGAGACCACTTTGGCGACCCAGTGTGCCTCGCTCGAAGCTGCATACGTGGCTAATCCAACTGATGAGGCTAGGTCTCAATGGTTGCAGACGGGTAGACAATATCTGCATATACTGCATGACAAGGCACGTAGGTCTCTGTTTTTTAGCAAACAGAAGTTTTACGAACTCGGCAACCAGTCGAGCAGCTTTCTAGCTCAACTGATACATCAAAACACAGCCTCACCTGCAATACTACGAGTACATTCAGAGACGGGGGAGGTACTGTCCAATAGCTTGGCCATTAGTGACAGATTTTATAGGTATTACAGTGAGTTATACCTCTCCAAGCTTAGAGTCACTGACGGAGAGCTTGCCACCTATTTGGGCTTGATCCCCCTTCCTACATTGTCAGAAGACCAACGTGAATTTTTAGATTCCCCTTTTACGCTAGAGGAGCTATCGGGAGCCCTGGCAGATATGGCAAGGGGCAAATCGCCGGGTCCGGACGGCATCCCGGTGGAGGTTTATGCCCAGTATGGGGGCCTGCTTCTCCCGGTGTTGCTTGACTGTTATAACGCTGCCTTTGTGGGTCGCAGTCTCCCGGAGTCCTTTTATGACGCCACCATTATCCTGTTACTTAAGCCTGACAAGGATCCGCTGGACTGTGGCTCATATAGGCCTATATCACTGCTTAATATAGATTATAAACTCCTTACTAAAATGTTGGCGAAAAGGCTAAATTCTGTTGTTCTCGACCTTGTCCATCCGGATCAGACAGGCTTTATGCCTGGAAAATCCACATCGGATAATCTTAGAAGGGCTCAGGTGATAACTCAGATTGGGGCATCATCCTCACATGACTGGGCGATGGCTTCTTTAGATGCAACAAAGGCGTTCGACTCTGTCGAGTGGCCTTTTCTATTGCAGGTGTTGCGAGGATACGGATTTGGAGAGGGGTTTGTTACCTGGATTTCCCTTCTATACTGTTCCCCTAGAGCGGCGCTGTCCATTAATGGCGCGTTGTCTTCCTACTTTCCTTTGGGTAGGGGTACAAGACAAGGATGTCCACTGTCACCGCTACTGTTTGCTCTGGCGGTGGAACCCTTGACAATACTGCTTCGGAATGACCCCATATATAAAGGCATAGTGATAGGCACCCGGGAGGAGAGAACAGCACTATATGCCGATGACTTACTCCTGTTTATGAGCGACCCCTCCCGGTCTCTGCCCAGAGTCATGGCTATAATTGACGAATTTGGTAATTATTCTGGCCTACGGACCAATTGGACTAAGTCCTCATACATGCATATTGGCCGTGCGTCAAGTGTAGCTGAGGGGAATGTGGTATGTGGATTGACTACAGTCTCAACCTGCAAATATCTGGGCATCTTTATATCTAGGGACCATAGGTGTTTTTTGGAACAGAACATCTTTCCGCTCATCTCGCACTTTAGGGTTAAGTTTAATCTTTGGGCTACACTGCCTTTGTCGGTGGCTGGTAGAATCAACCTAGTTAAAATGATAGTACTACCCAAATGTCTATATGCTATAAGCCATTCTGCTGTGTCCGTGCCCCTTAGATTTTTTAAACAAATGGACTCCCTCATTATCTCCTTTATATGGGGAAACTCTAGATCTAAGCTTAGGTTGTCATCTCTACAACGACCAAAGCAGCTCGGGGGTACATCACTCCCTGATCTGTTTCTTTACTACCTGGCAGGACAGCTCCGTTTTATTAGGAAGTGGCTCTCATCTGATCCCCTACCGAGGTCCAAGGCACATCTGGCTCACCACCTGGGTCTGCATAATCTGTGGCCGGTGTTGGAACACCCGGCCTTGTTTAGGGGGAAATTGTTGCCCATCCATGCCCTAGCGGGACAGGTCTGGCGTCAGGCGAAAAAGGTGTCAGCTTATTCTGATATACCTGCGGAGACCCCGCTTTGGCACAACCCTGGTCTGCCGACGTTATTTGCCCTGCCTGGCGCCCGGGCCTGGTCGCAGTATGGCGTGTCCTCTCTTAGTGACCTGTACATACAAGGGGTTTTTAAAACGTTTGACTCGCTAAGCTCCTCCTATAGCATCCCTAGAACGCAGTTCTTTAGATATCTACAGATTAGACATGCACTTTCTTCTCAGTTCCCGGATCGATTGGACAATATATCTGAGTATCTGCTTATCGGCATACTTCGCTCACAGGGCCCTGGGGGTTTGATATCTACTTTATATGCACATCTGATACAGGCCAAGGTGTCCACTTTGGACGCCCCGGCCTTGACGCGATGGAGCATAAATATCCCAACTCTCACAGATGAGATGTTTCAAGATATCCTTGAATCTCCTCAACATGTGTCACCTTCAGCTAACAACAAACTGATTCAAACATATATTCTACACCAATGTTACTTGACACCTTCCCGTCTATACAAAATGGGACGTCTGCCCAACCCCCGGATGCCTTAGGTGTCTTTGTCCACAGGCAGACTTTTGGCATATGATTTGGGAATGTCCGATCATACAATGTTTTTGGAAAGGGGTCGTGGATCTCCTGGCGGAAGTTCTGGCTAAACCTATACCATTAACCCCAGAGATATGCCTTTTCGGCGTATTAGATGAAGAAATATGGCAACACCATGTTAGAATCCTTTTGAGGGAGTCTTTATTTTATGCTAGGAAAGCTATCGCACTGCGATGGATGGCTCCGAAACCCCCATCAGTATCTCAGTGGAAGAAACTTGTTAATACTGTTCTTCCTTATAACCAGATTGTGTATAAAGGGAGAGGGTGCCCTCAGAAATTCCATAAGGTGTGGGGAACATGGTGCAATTCTCCGGTAACCCAATATACGGCTCCCTCATTGCGCTCTGCCATTAATTTACTCATGCCGTGAGGGGTGCGAGACACCGGGAGTATCCACGACCTCTCATTTTGGAGTGTATCCTTGTTGTTACCCTTGACTTATTGACTGCATGTTTTGTACATGATAACTGATGTATACAGTATTACGCATGTCCTGATTATATTCTTTCTGTACCGAGTCTACGTTATATGGTCCAGATGGGACGAGGGCCTGGCGAGGTGGGATGTGGTGCGTTGAGTGAATTTACATTGAAATTCTCGTTTTTTGGTGCGCAACATGTTATGTATTTGTTTTGATTCCTTTTCTTGTGTCTGATACGCAATTTTTAATAAAACGAGTTTAAAAAAAAAAAAATTGATGGGAAGATGGATGGAGCCAAATACAGGACCATTGTGGAAGAAAACCTGTTGGAGTCTGCAAAAGACCTGAGACTGGGACGGAGATTTATCTTCCAACAAGACAATGATCCCAAACATAAAGCAAAACCTACAATGGAATGGGCCATAAATAAACGTATCCAGGTGTTAGAATGGCCAAGTCAAAGTCCAGACCTGAATCCAATCGAGAATCTGTGGAAAGAGCTGAAAACTGCTCTTCACAAATGCTCTCCATCCAACCTCACTGAGCTCCAGCTGTTTTCCAAGGAAGAATGGGCAAGAATTTCAGTCTCTCGATGTGCAAAACTGATAGAGACATACCCCAAGCGACTTGCAGCTGTAATCGCAGCAAAAGGTGGCGCTACAAAGTATTAACTTAAGGAGGCCGAATAATTTGGCACGCCCCACTTTTCAGTTTTTTATTTTTTACAAAAGTTTAAAATATCCAATAAATTTCGTTCCACTTCATGATTGTGTCCCACTTGTTGTTGATTCTTCACCAAAAAATTAAAATTTTATATCCTTATGTTCGAAGCCTGAAATGTAGCAAAAGGTTGAAAAGTTCAAGGGGGCCGAATACTTTCGCAAGGCACTGTATATATATATATATATATATATATATATATATATATGGATCTTTGTAGGTCTCAAAAATGATGAACGATCCATTTTACTGCTGGAATCAAGAGGTCATAAGCCCTATCACTGACATGACCTGCCTGATAGTACAAAGGCGAGATAGAAAGAGGTCTGGATATCTGCTCACTAAGAAACTAAGAACAGAACCTTCTCCCTCGGATGGAAACACCTCTGGAAGATAGAATTCAGCTGTATACCCAGGAAGGTTTTTACCTGGGATGGAGAAAAGGACAACTGGTTGTGATTTATCCTCCATCCCAAGGACTCCAGAAAGGGGGAAGAGAAAATCCAGATGAAGGGATAATTGACTGAGGGAAAATAAAATCAGCAGAAAGTCGTCCAAGTAAGGTACTAGCATTAACCCCTTCTGTCTTACAAAGGCTGCTACGTCCACCATTTTTTCGGTAAAGAACCCCGGGGCTTGAGATATTCCTAAGGGTAAAGCCCTGTACTGTAGTTGCATCAGCTCCCCTCCCACCTGAACTGCTTACCTCTGATACTTTTGGGAGGATGGATGTATAGGGACGTGGTAGTAAGCGTCCTTTAGATCTAGAGTTGCCATCACAAACTGAGGAAACAACAGATGAAGAGCTAAGGAGACAGTTACCCTTCTGAATCTCTTGTACAGAAGAAATTTGTTCAGTTTCTTTAAATTGATTTTTATCTGAAAAGAAGTACTGGGTTTCCTCACCAAGAAAAAGAGGGAGAAAAACCTCTCCTCTGGGGGAACCAGAACCACCACATTCTTCTGAACAAGAGAAAGAATCTCTGCCTCTAAGACCTGACACTTCCATGGAGAACCTGGAGGAGGAGAAACCATAAATCTGTTGGAAGGGGATTTTTTTTAGCTCCAAACAAGAGCCTTTTCTTATGCCTGATAGAACCCAAGGACTAAAGAAATATTCTCCCAGGCTGGTAGAAAGAGAGAAAGCCTCCCTCCTGGTGTCACTGGGCCAGACAGGATTAACTGTCCTGCTGGGAAAAAAAGGCCTCTATCTCATCTAGGAAAACAACCTATTTGGGATCTATTCTTGGAGAAGAACCTCTGTCTCTTCCTAGAAGGCCCAGAAGGCATAGGGAACCCATCCCTTATCCAAGAGATCATCCAATTTAGGCCCAAAGAGTAAATTGCCTACACATGGAATACCACACAATCCATTTTTGGATCCCTGGTCCCTTTTTTCCAATTTTTTTTAGCCACAAGTCCCTTCTAACCCACAGAATCTAGTCTTGGATCCAGATTTCTTAACCACTTTAGTACCCATACTACTTTCATACACATATGAAAAAGACAACAGAAAAAAAAACCCATCAGTATCGCAATATAAAACTCTAGAGGGATACTTCTCACCAGACAAGATGCAATCCACTCTCTCATACTGGACTAGTGGGTCTAGAAGGTTAAAACGGATCAGTACTACCAGGGTCTCCTGCTTCTGACAAGATATTCATCTTGTCCTGATCCAGGAGGTTTGAGTAACTGGAGAGAACCAGTTGAGCAGCTGCCAAGTAGCTGTTGAGTAGTAGCACAGCTGTAGTAGAGTGGAGCCAGCTGTAGTCCTCGTACATCTGAGCATAACACAAGGCACCGATAGAAAGCCTGGAGCCGCAGGAAGTGACGCCATAGCGCCTTTCACTTACTGGAAGTCACAAGATGCCGAGACTTCCACTAGTGACTTTACCCTGCTGTGGATGCTGGCACCCACCATTGCGCCTGATACTAGCCCCAAGGTGGACTGACCCCAGAGAGCCCAGATGGACAGGTTCCGCCTGAACTCGCCGCAGTGGGAAAGGGAGGATTGGAAACACCAAACCTCAGACTAGCAGCTGGCATCACAAAGCAACTTACAATCCCCCTAAGAATCCCTACAGGGTGTATCAATCTTGTTACTCGTTCTCCAGTGGACAAAAACAGAAGGATCTTGGAGAGCTTCCCAAACTTACATCCCATCTTGGGACAGGAAACCTAAATGAGGTGCAGTGTGGGTGTGGACAAATTTATGTCTTCCCAGGTTTCCTGTCTCAGAATGGGAGGTCCTTCTTACATGGGTGCTGTTGGGGGCAGGGAGAAACACTGGATTAAAAAAACAAAAAGAAAAACACCATGAAACTCATATTAAAGTGGTATAAGACGACTGAAAGGATCTCAAAAATTATACCTGCTTATCCAAGAGAGTGCTGGAAACAATGTTCAAATATTGGTTCTTCATTTCATAGTATCTGGCTTATTCATTTGTATAATGAATTTGAATTATGTGCATTCTTTTAATCATGGGTTCACACTACGGTTGCATGTCCGTTCTGATAGTGTCCGTTAAAAAAACCAAAAACGAACACCTATCATAACAGACATTAATGGACACTAACTGATGTTAATGTGTCCGTTTTTTTTTTTTTTTTTAACTGAACCATTTAATGGATCAGTTAAAAAACAAAAACAAAACAAAAGACAGACACATTAGCATCAGTTAGTGTCAGTGTCCGTTTTTATACTGTCTGTGTTTTTGCTTTTTTTTTTGTTTCTGCTTTCTGAGCATGTGCAAAAAGAAAAAAACAGACAGTTATAACGGACAGTATAACGGACGCCCATCCGTTACGCATAGACTTCAATGTTAAAAACAATAACAGATGCTTGACGTTATTTTTCACGGACACAAAAGTCCTGCATGCAGGATTTTTCGTCTGCGAAAAATAACGGACATGTGACTGATTAGGTGTAAAAGGACACTTACGGTTACTAATGGACATCAGATAAAATCCCATTGAAATCAATGGAATTTTTAACGTATTTGTGACAGTTCTGCTAGTGTCCATTGCTAAAATCTTGTAACGGACAATAGCAACAGACACTACTGATGGTCATCAGTGGTACTGTGAACGACCCCGAACTTTTTCTAGAAATTGTGTAAGGGCAAAAGGAATTTTTTTTTTAATTCTTCTACTGACTTCTGACTATTAAGTCATTAAGGTGCTACAGACTGCAGCATTTAAGGAGTCAAATTTCAAATTTTGCAGGTTAAAACTCAGAAGTCCTTCTGAGTTCTGAAGATGTGAAAGAGCAGAAGATGAAGGAGGTCAAAAAGACAGGAATAAACTGTATTGCAGATCATAGTGGCACTGCTGTATGGAACTCTAGGGAACAAGAACACAGAATACCTCTACTTAACGGGGTTAATTAACCCTTACCTCACCTTCTACATAGAAAATAAAACATAAGGGAAAGCATGCAGAAGACTGACATAAGGGTTAAAAATATCACAAATGAAGATGTGAAGAGGCACTGACCAGAGAACAAAGTGAGGATCAGAAATAAGTACACCTTCATTATTCATCATAGGGGAGCCAAAGAGGAAGCAAGAGAGACTTCCCACTGCATGGTGGTGAGGGGAACACTTTATTGTTGCTCCAGGTATTTATTACTTCATTTTCAGTTCTTGTATCACACCATGTCTGATGGAGGGAGCGAGTACTCCTGAAAGCTTACTTATAAATATACTCAGTTAGCCTCTAAAAGGTATCGCCTGATTTCTTCACTCTTCCACTTCATTCAGCCAGGCAGATGGGAGAAGTTGCAGGCAGTTGCAGCTGCTAATCATTAGCTTTTCTTCTCTCTTGGCCCTCCACTTATTATACTCTGGGGCCGCTATGGGACATATACCGTGTTCAAGGGCCGCTATGGGACATACACCTTGTGCAGAGACCACTATGGGATATAATACCGTGTACAGGGGCCACTATGGGACATAATACCTTGTGCAGGGACCACTATGGGACATAATTCCGTGTGCAGGGGCAACTATGGGACATAATACCGTGTACAGGGGCCGCTATAGCACATAATACCGTTTGCAGGAGCCGCTATGGGACATAATACAGTGTACAGGAGCCACTATGGGACATAATACTGTGTGCAGGGACCACTATGGCATATAATACTGTGTGCTGGGGCAACTATGGGGTATAATACCGTGCAGAGGGGCCACTATGGGACATAATGCCTTGTGCAGGGACCGTTATGGGACATAATACCGTGTACAGGGGCCACTATGGGACATAATACCTTGTGCAGGGACCACTATGGGACATATACCGTATGCAGGGGCCGCTATGGGGCATAATACCGTGTACAGGGGCCGCTATGGGACATAATACCGTGTGCAGGGGCCGCTATGGGACATATACCGTGTGCAGGGGCCGCTACGGGACATATACCGTGTGCAGGGGCCGCTACGGGACATATACCGTGTGCAGGGGCCGCTACGGGACATATACCGTGTGCAGGGGCCGCTACGGGACATATACCGTGTGCAGGGGCCGCTACGGGACATATACCGTGTGCAGGGGCCGCTACGGGACATATACCGTGTGCAGGGGCCGCTACGGGACATATACCGTGTGCAGGGGCCGCTATGGGACATAATACCGTGTGCAGGGCCCACTATGGGACATAATACCATGTACAGGGACCGCTATGGGACATAATACCGTGTACAGGGACCGCTATTGGACATAATACTGTGTGCAGGGGCCACTAGGAGACATAATACCGTGTGTAGGGGCCGCTATCGGACATAATACTGTGTGCAGGGGCCGCTATGCGACATAATACCGTGTGCAGGGGCCGCTATGAAACATAATACCATGTGCAGGGGCCGTTATGGGACATAATACCGTGTGCAGGGACCGCTATGAGACATAATACCGTGTGCAGGGGCCACTATGGGACATAATACTGTGTGCAGGGGCAGCTATGAGACATAATACCGTGTGCAGGGGCCGTTATGGGACATAATATCGTGTGCAGGGACCGCTATGGGACATAATACCGTGTGCAGGGGCCGTTATGGGACATAATACCATGTGCAGGGGCCGCTATGGGATATAATACCGTGTGCAGGGGTCGTCAGACTTACAATTATTGACCTGCACTCCGAGTACCTCAACTTTGATATTTTAGTGTCAATAATTTTTATTAAAGGTTTTACAGATATAAAGAAACAAGGACAATAGCATGGATAAGTAACACAATCTGGTTATACAGCATATTAGGGACAAATAGCATATCTTCAATTGTAGTATACAGGCACAAGCTGCCTTTACCCATTAAAATAAAACCAAAGTGCAAAGATCTAACAATGAAACACTAGGCATTGAACAGAAAACAAATGAACATTAGAGGCACCCTGATCGAGGCTTTAACGAGAAGGTATCACAAACGCGTAAAGCGTACACGCAGTAATATCATATGTCTGGCTATGGAGGAATACATAAGTCTTGGGGAATTAGATAATAAATTAAATTAGATAAACAGATTTAAGGGAAGTGAAAAATCAGGATACTAAAACAAAATAGGTGTATATGTAAGGACGAGATAAGAAAGGAACAAGGCCAAGGGGAATAACAGAAGTAAGAAGAGAACAAAACTAAGGTTCAAAGTACGCAAGGCCGATAAACTATGAACACGACTTAACCAACATATCTAGAGTGGATCCAGCAGTCCCAAATGTTCACAAACAAACTATATGAATGGTTACCCAGGGCAATAATTTTTTCATAACCAAAAGTATTGTTAATAGCAGATCGTATATCCGAAAGGGGTGGGGGAGCGGTCGATTTCCATCTCTGGACCAGCATCAACTTGCCGATAGTCAAGACCTTACACAAGAGTGTATTATGCGGGTTTAGTGTGTTAGGAACTCTAAGTAGCAAAACAGCCAAGTGCGGAGTATACCGGATCTGAAGACTGAACAGCTCTGAAAGCATGTTGAATACTTCTGTCTGGTATCCCTGGATAATCGGACACTGTCCTAAAATATGAAGCAAAGTACCCCTCCCCCCGCATCCTCTGGAAACAGAAGGGTAGGCCAACTGCAAAACTGAGGGGGTGCGATACCATCACAACGTTCAACTTTGATTTTTTAATCGAAATCGGCACGCCGAACAAAAAAGGTTGCCTACCCCTGTTTTAGACAGAAGATAAAGTTGTGCATGAAGGACTTCAACTTTTAAACTGAGAAATAAACAAACAAGGCCAAAGAAAGCTTCCTTTTTGCTTTTTACGTTACAGTGAATGATGGCAAATGCATTGTTATATTGGTATCGTATGACAGATCAGAACAATGAACAGACATGAATTTAGCCTGTGGCAGATATGCACTTTATGCCACAATCTACTTTGTTAATGGGGGTCTCCCACTGATGACACTTATCCATCCATTGGGACCCAAACCTGATTACAAGAATGCAGGAAACAGAGTGCCCATGTAGGACTGATAGAGATTGTCAGAAAAAAGTGTTCAATCAGTTACACTGAAGTGAATGGGACACTCAGGAACCCTCATTCTCCTCACTGTCGAGGGTCCCAGTGTTTCGGTTCTCAGGAAAATTTTATATCTCAAGTAATATTGAATACCAATACAAATAAATAAATAAATATATATATATATATATATATACATACTCTCTGTGCCAGTCATAAATTTGATGAATATTTCCAAAAATAATTTTATCCTTTCCTTTCATGTCATCTGGAACACCATCCTCCTTCATAAGTGCCATATACCCCTGCAGCAGATTACAAAAACAAAATGTCAGGTTTTTGAATTTACATCACCAATGACTGCACCATCATGCTCCACATGACACACTACTGTACATCAAGCCAGAGGTCACACTACATTTTTTTCTGGAAGCGTAAAAATACTCCTCTTATTTTTGAGGGGTATTTTTAGCCACAGATGAGTATTTTTCACCAAGGAGGATTACAGAGTTTGCATTAATGGTAATAGCATTATTATGCCTACATATAATTTAAGAGGTTGCTAATTAACCACTTCAGTACCGGGCCAATTTCTGGTCCAGGACCACACACATTTTCAGGTTTTTTTTTGTATGTGCGGTTTTGAGGGCTGTAGCATTTTTATCATATGCGTTATTCAACTAATTTCTGTGTCTTTTTTCGGTGACACATAAGGCTTTATTTTTATGCTGTTTTTATTTTTGCATGTGTTTTAGCCCCAGTTGCAGGAGGAATACAGCCTCCTGCCTGTTACTATAGAGCTGATCTGGGTCCTGCAGGACCCAGCAGCTCTTACAGACGCTGATCCTGGTGGATCACGCGACCGCCGGGTCAGAGGGGAGCCGCAACATGGCGATGTATACACAGTGATCGGGAAGGCAGGGAAGGTAATAAACCTTCCCTGCCTTTTCTCTGGGAGCTCCGGCTGAAATCGTGCAGCTGCTGAGTTCTGCTTAGACGTATCGGTACGTCCTTGCAGAACTAGACAATCACCTTCTGGACGTATATACTCTATAGGCGATGCAGAAGTAGTTAAGCCATTATTATAACTGTCTTCTATGTATAAATAGCGAATTTAGGAGTTTTATTTTTATGGCATTCACTATGAGATAAACATGACATATTCCTTTTTGGGATTGGAATGACAGCGATAAGTTTATAAAGTTTTTGTCATGGTAGGCATGATCTAAAACCCACTTTGTCCATCATACCTAAAACAAAATATAAATTCAATGTCTAAATAAAAAGGTAAAGCTATACTTGTATAAAAGAAAACTGTATATACAGCAATTTACTAATACAGTATATACATCTTCTCATCTAGAAAAATGTTAGGCCAAGAGCTGGATAGGTGATAAATGTTCTCAGTAAGTATATTTGTTGAAGTGGATAGGAGGTATCCAGTTAATGAGTAGAAGCAGCAGTATGAATTTGAAATTACCCAAAGTGCATCAGACTAGAGTCCATCAATCAGAGTGTCCTGTAGTCTACCTATAGCACAGCATATAGACGTTCTTGTACATCATCATAAAAGTCTACAGTATGTTCCCTCCAGGTAAGGCAAAAAGTTTTCATTTAAGAGTAATAGAAATTCTACAAATTTGCTGTCAGCTTTTGTCCACAAAAAAATTTGAAGCGGAATGCAGTAGCAGCAAAATGGACTGCAACAAATTCAGCATATCAATTTCTGCTGTGGATTTTCGACACAGATTTCACTCCCTTTGAATCTAGATAACTGAAATTCAAAGCAAAATCCATAGGTTACACATGCAGAATTTGCTGCCTGTTTGCTGTGGATATTTTGAATGTGTGTGTAAGTGGAAGGCTGGCATACCTTTCGGAGCCAAAGTTAAAAGCGAATCCAAAAGGATCAGAACATGTAAATCGTCTTTTTTGTTGTTGATGTTTTTCGCTCCTTTTTGTAACCCAGTAATAGTTCTTTAACTCTACAATCTGCATGTGTAATTTCAACCTCAGAATAGAAACACTCTTGTACTTCAAGTAATGTATTAATAGAAGTATTTTAAGGAATTGTTGTACATGCTCGTACTTATAATATAAAGTGAGACTAGTGCTTCAAAAGCAAACCTATCTTTTAACCCTGTCCCTGCCAGCCACGTATTTATATGTCCTCCCAGGGTGGCACTTCTGTAGTCAAGCATGTATCTAATACGTCCTTCCTTCTAATGATGATATCTCAGGATCCATTAGGTCTATTAAGAAGATCTGAAAACGCTATTCGGCATTGAGATCACATTGCAGATCTCAATTCCCGACAGCGTATTTAACAGCTATTCGCTTCAAATTTGTAAAGGGATATCATGAAGATCTTCTCATCTTTAAAATGAATCCCAGATTTTCTTAATACTCCTAACGGATCCTGAGATATGGGGCTCTAAAATTTCCTCCCCCCCTTCCTGTCTCAGGAAACATCTTAAGAGCTGCAGTAGGAGAAGGAGGGGGGAGGAGCAGCCCTGAAGACTGCACAGAGATGAGAAAATCATCATCATCATCTGTGCATAACCTGTATGTGACCCCGGGGGGGGGGGGTATCATGGACTTCTGTCCATGTTATCCCCTCTCCTATCAATCAGAGAACATACTATACTTTTGCTCTCTGATTGTCACATAGAGAGATAATGTAATACCCCTCTGAGCCTAATCACAGGGGTATTCTTCTATAATACCCCTCTGAACATAACCAGGAAGTTTATTAGCGCTGTGACCCAGATGTTTACCATTGTCCAGGTCGCAGCGCCAAAAGAGTCGCAACAAAAACACTTACACAACACATGCACAAAGTCATCAATAAAGTTTACATTTCACCCAATCCCTGTCCTGTCCATACCTGATAGAGTAAAATACACCTCTACCGATATCCGTTACACGCTAAAATAATAGCAATAATGATTATCACTAGAGATGAATGTATAAATTGCTACAATTTTTATAGGGGGATAGAAAATTATATTTTTATGTAAGCTCCTATTTAATTTGCATGAACAAAATTGGATGGCGCATTTCTGCGATTTTGGCGTTTCTTTAACACCCGCACTTGTAAATATATATATGTGTGGTATGTATGAATTCCTCACATATTGCACTTTTTGGAAAGTACATTTTGTTTGCTGCAAAGTTGCATGAAGGTGGTTGTACATATTAAGTTGTGTTTTTTATACTGTATGCTGTGCAATCTCAAAAAAGTTAGATTTTGGTATCACAGTCACAGTTTGCTAGGTGCAGTATAGATTTGTAACATATTAGTGAATAACAGCAAAATCTTGCTTGTCTTCTGTATCAGCGTTTTTGAGAGTACGAGCTCTTGTTGTAGCTGATGTTTGTGGTATATATAAATTGTGTACACCTTGATCTTTTATTTTAAATGTATTTTGTGTGTGAATGTAAGATTGAATAGGAGTTTTAAGTGCAAATATATGTTTTAGTGCATTTTTTCAAAAAAATATTTGTGTTTGTCACAAAGTTACATGAAGGTGGATGTGGCTATTGATAACCAATTGAGACACATGTAAAGTATAATCCCTACATTTTATAGGATGATACTTTTTTCACATTTCCAACTTCAAAGCAGATTTTTGCTCATTCCAGTTCTAATGATTTTCTGAAGATATGTGCATGCAGGTGTAGGCCTTAGTGATATGAATGAACTCTGCACATGTTTAGGAGGTTTGGTGTATATAACTTTTTGTTTGGTTTCCACTTTTAGCAACTAATATACATTTATTTGCATTTTTTTTAAATTTTATAAAACATTCACTTTAAATCAAAATTGCATGAAGGTGCTTGTTCTCATACAGTACCAAGTGGTATTCTGACAATGCTGCAGGTGTCTACTTTAAGAAAATATATAGGTATGGGGGGGGGGGTTGGATGATTTTTTTATGTTGCAATTTAGGTTTGATTTGTCCATCTCAAAACTGTAAAAATTGAAAAAAAAAACAAAAAAAAAAAAAACTGTAAAAATTGCTGTGGCTACCGGAGGTGCAAAATTTCCGAAGACCCCTGGCAGTGAAAGGGTTAAACCTTCTTTAAAAAGGACCTTTCACCACCTCCACCAATTCTAGTTCTTAGCATTTGCTAATGGGCCCCACTGATTCCAGCACTGTCGGAATTTTCTCTCTAGCCTCCACTGTTCCAATTAGTATTGGTGCTATTTAAGCTCTGTAATGTCAGAAGGGCAGTGTCAGGCGGGGGGGGGGTGAAATAGAGCTCCAACCAACGGCAGCCAGTGTCAGAACTAAGAAGCACACCCCTTGTCTGCTCCTGCCTGACACTAAACATCATATCAGGCACCAAAAATAACAGCATTGATTGTTCTGGAACAGCGTAGGGTAGGTCCTCTTTAAAGGTGTTGCCATATTATGCAGAGGACAGTGTCTGATTACTGGGGCCCAATCGCCAGGTTCCTCAGTGATCAGGACTACGATAGGGAATTAAAAGTCCCCCTAAGGCCTCCTTGTGAATTTTAGCACCAGAGCACTTGCATGATCGGAGCTCCATTCACTTCTATGGGGCTGCTGGGACAGATTGCTATGGTGGATTGTTCATCTAGGCTATTATGTGCATTGTTCTTATACAATCATATTGTCATACTTTACTTCATGGGAAATACTCTGTATTCAAAAACACCTCTGGAATATGAAATTAAAATGTATATTTTTAAATTACCTCAACCACATAACCAAGGTCCTTCACATAATTCCGTTCTGTATCAACCAATTCCTGCAACACATAACTGAGAAAAAGACTGATTTTATCATCTAGAATATAACAAAAGCATAGAAATATGTAAAAAAAAAAATTCTATTTAACATATACCACCATGAACCTCTTAGTTCCATGGTTTTACTTCTAATGATGTCTGAAAGTAAAGGTATCCATATACATAACGAGCTGCTAAATAAAAAAAGTGAGGGGAGAGTATGACACAACTATATCCTCCATAATCTGTGAGTAATGTATGCATTAATAGCATTAAATTGTAAATAATTAAAATGGCAAGTGTTTAGTTAGTAAGCATGTGACAGAAAACATGTTGCTTGGGCCAACATAAGTATTTTTATGTAGTTTCAAATCCTAGTATAGTTGCATTGATAAATTACTCCTCTATACTAAACTGGTGTTCACTAAATGCCAGTGCTTAGGGCAGCATGAGATAATTTCAACATTGATCTTTGAGGCTGTGAAGCATTACAACATTGGCAGATTTTTATAGAAGATTTCTTCTATTGAAGGACTGCAAGCAGCGATCTTGACACTGCGAGTACAGTAACTGATAAAGAAAGTTTAAGGGAAAACTGAATACATTTCATGACTTTTCATCATGAATCGCTTTGGCATATTGATCATTATTTTCACTAGAAAAATATCAAAGTTTGTCTAGCGTAAATGCAGAATTTTGATCAAAAGGTGAAAAACAGGTAACAAGCAATTTGGTTAAGAGCAAAGGTGCACAACCTGGAGACAAACACAGCTGATCATCTGCTTGTGCACTAATATCTATTTTTCTATGAAAAGTGTGACACTGATCTCTAACCTTACCCCCATCAAACACCTTTGGGATAAACTAGAATGCTACGCCAGGCCCTCATCAGTGTCTGCTCTCACAGATGCTCTTTTGGTCTCAAAAAATCTCACAGACATAATCCAAATTCTTGTAGGAATCCTTCACAGAAAACAGAAAGCTGTTTCAGCTACAAAGGGAGGAGCAATTATAGTAAGTACTTATATTTGTATTTTCTCCTTAATCCACTCCTGGCTTTGACTCAAAAAAACAGCAAAAAAAAAAAACCCAACAAAAACTGCATTTCTGCAACCTGAAGCCTCAGCCTAAAGATGTTTTCCAGCCCCAATTCAAATTTTCCTACTGATGACCCACCCACAGGATAGATCAGGGGTCGACAACCCCCGGCACACGTGCCAAGAGTGGCACGTGAGGCTTACTTACCTGGCACGGTAGCAGAGTCCTCACCAAGCAGTTTCGATCAGACCAAACACGGCCGAAACAAAACTGCTATTATTATACTGTGGGGTCTCTTCAGACCCCTGAGTATAATAAGCAGAGCCCCCGGGGAAGTGATCAAACATAAAAAACAATGTTAACTCACCTTCCCTGGATCCGCAGCCGCTCTGTGCTCTTTGGGCGCATCTGCCTGACGTAAGAGACTGCTGACAGGGCCTCAGGGATCACGTCTGACGTCATTACGCATAATGACGCGACTTGACCCCTGAGACTCAATCAGCGGTCGCTGACTACAGGCAGAAGTGCCCGAAGAGCACAGAGCGGCTGCGGAGCGCAGGAAAGTTAAAATTGTTTTTCATCTCTCTTGGCCCTCTGAAGAGACCCCACAGTATAATTATAGCTAGTGAGTGGCGACAATTGGATTATTATACTGTGTACAGGGGCAACTATGGGACATATACCGTGTGCAGGGGCCGCTATGAGATATAATACCGTGTACAGTGGCCGCTATGGGACATAATACCGTGTGCAGGGGCCACTATGGGACATAATACTGTGTGCAGGGGCAGCTATGAGACATAATACCGTGTGCAGGGGCCGTTATGGGACATAATACCGTGTGCAGGGACCGCTATGGGACATAATACCGTGTGCAGGGGCAGCTATGAGACATAATACCGTGTGCAGGGGCAGCTATGGGACATAATACCGTGTGCAGGGGCAGCTATGGGACATAATACCGTGTGCAGGGGTCGTCAGACTTACAATTATTGACCGGCACTCCGAGTACCTCAACTTTGATTTTTTAATCGAAATCGGCACGCCAAACAAAAAAGGTTGCCTACCCCTGGGATAGATCATCAGTATGTGATCTGTAGGGACCCGGGTGTTGGACTCCACAGAGATTATCTGTACTAGAAGTCTCTGGGTTCCGGAAACTGCTAGTGGTCTCTGACAGATGACATACTTGGTGACCTATCCTGTGGATAGATCATCAATATGAAAATTCAATTTGGGGCCAGAAAACCCATTTAATGTGTATGAATTTAGAATTCTAGGATATAAAACGTCTATAAAAAGTAGGTGTAATGTGTAGGTGCCCCAATAATTTTGTCCATATTGTTTATGTGGCCAAATATTTTTTGCGCATGTTTTGTGAAATTCTGCCCGTCTAGCTAAAATAACATTTGTAAGGTCAGGCACTGATGCTCGATGGGAATGTCTCTCACATAGTTGTAAGTCCATTTCATTAGATGAGATAGAGGTCAGGGCTCTGTGCCGGCCACTCAAAGTCTTCCACACAAAACTTGTCAAATCATGTCTTTAAGGACTTTACTTTGTGCACAGTGTCACAGTCATGCTGGAAGAGGAAAGGGCTTTCACTAAACTGTTACCACAAAGTTAGTAGCAAGCAGGTTTTATTGTCTTCAAATGTTGAAAAACAGTCTTATGACATTATTTCCCCTCCAAAATCTCCAACAAATTATACAGTTGAAGTTATGCATTTAGACAGTAGGTAGCATACTTGAGACATCTGCAAACCCTAGATTCATCCAGCAAACTGTCAGGCAGTAAAATGTCAGTCATCACTACAGAGCACATGATTCCACTGATCAAGAGTCCAGAGGTGGAGTGCTTTACACCACTCCAGCATATCATAGTTTATGGGAATCTTATACCTCATGACCGTGTGCATTGTTAGTGTGCTAGCTGTGTTATTCTCGGCTAGCACAGTGACCCATTATATTCTATGGCCCCAAAACTCAGGGAAGGTCCTTTTTCTGTCCATTTTGCGGCCTGGGCTCAGCACAGCTAATAAATGGGTCCTTGGAGGCTTGTACAACACACTGACAACACATCATCAATGTGCCACCTGTACCTTTCAGCCATGGAATCGGCTCATGCACATGGTTTGTGTGCATTAGGCCTTAGACTTGGGGGCAGATCTAGTAGATCAAAAATTTCACAACTGATGCTAGTTGTATGGCTTTGAGATTGGGCCACAAATTTGGCTAATTGGGCCCATCCCCAGTGCATTTTAGACGGAATCGCATAACTATAAAAGGATGATTATTACATTGCTTCATCGTTTGTGGACACAAATATGTTTCTGCCCCAAGTAAAGGCCCCTACACAGCACTATTAATGGTGTGGTAGTCATTATCGACCTGAGAAACTCCCTTTAATGTTCAAGGTATTTATTTATATACAGTTAATGCTGAGAATTTATACTATTGTAATGAACAAAGAGGATTTCATTGCTATTAATCTGCACATGATGAAAAATTTAGAATGAAATAAAATATATAACTAAGTTAGGTTTCTTACTGTCGTCTCTTTAATGAGCTGGACTTCTTTTCTTCCATTTCCTCAATTGGGGATGCTGAAGACAGTAGAGATGTATCTGAAGGGTTAAAAGAGGGACTACTGCTATCACCTTGGTCTACTTGAAGAAAACTTGGACGGTCTTCCAAAGCCTGAAAAACCCCAATATTAAATAACAGATATTCAAACATTTCAAGTACTAAAGATTACTTCTACATATGTTCACTGATCAGCTCTTTATGATTCCCATCTTAATCTTAACAGTAACATTTATTTGGCTGCTGTGGCACATTGCTGTGGCACATTTCAGGACTGCAAACCCCATCTCTTTTCTAATATGGTTCCTGAAAGATATAACTAAGACCCACCACCACCTCATAACTGAGAGCGTCATACTGTTTCATGCTCTGCAAGGGCATTTTTCTTTTAAATATTTCCAGCTGACAAATTCTACAGACTTCAATATGCAATCTAGTTAAATGCAGATTACTATGGGTTGGTCAAATTACACACACCACAGGGGAATGTTTAACAGGACGAAACAGTTATTCAAAGGATTTGAAAAAAATAAACCTTTATACTTACCTAGAGAACAGTTTGATAAGTCCCATCAGACACCAGATGCTGGAAGAAAAGAGCGGGGTAATTTTTTTTTTTTTTTTGTTTGTTTTATCTTGGCCTTGGATAGCATTTGCATAGGGCTATATGGGACACAAACCCACCAGTCCATAAGAACCTATGAGTGGTTTAGTGCTCCAAACAGACCCGACAAGTCCGCTTTAAGGAACCAACCATTTTGGCTTTCAGCAGATCTTTTCGTGTTTTCTTCATTGTCGCATTCTGGAAGTCATAACTTTTGTTTCATCAATGTAGCTGTTTGACACTTGTTATTTGCGAGATGAGTGGTACTTTTTTACTGCCATTATTTTATTTGACTACAACTTGCTAAAAAATTTTAACAACTTTTTCTAGGGAGTTGAAAAAATGCCAATTCTGGCATTTTTTTTTTTTATTTTGTGACGCCCACCATACAACTGCATAATATTTAACATTAATTTTGTAGCTCAGTACAATTACAATGATATCCAATTCATATACTGTATTTTTCGGACTATAAGATGCACTGGACCATAATACGCACCTAGGTTTTAGAGGAGGAAAATAGGGAAAAAAAATTGAAGCAATAAATGGTAAAATATTTAATATATGAGAGTTGTAGTTTTGCAACAGCTGCAAAGACACATTGACAGGTGGCCCTGCAGCTGTACGGGGATACATAGGGCGTCTTTTTTTGCGGGGTCAGGTGTACTTTTTAGTTATGCCATTTTGGGGAATGTCTTAGATCACTTTTTATTAGATCTTAGAACTTAGATCACTTTTTATTCATATAAGAGGTGAAACTGAAAAAAAAACCGGCAGCTTGGCACTATTGATTTTCTTTCCTGCTACGACGTTCACTGTACAGGAAAAATATTTTTATAAGTTTGTAGACTGGGAATTTTCGGACACAGGGATATGTGTTTCACAGTACAATTCTACTTTTATATGTATTCGAGAGAAAGAGGGTGATTTAGAACTTTTAATTTTTTATTTTTTTTTTTTAGTCCCCCTCCAGGGGTCTTGAACCTGCAATCATTTGATTGCAAGTCCCATAAAGACTGCAATACAACTGTATTGCAGTCTATGGGCGATTCTGTACATTACTATTGAGGCTGGTCATAGACCAGCTGCAATAGTAATATTACTATGACAGGTCTGGGAGCCTTCATTAGGCTCCCAGCTGTTACAGGAACAGGAAAGCTCCCGCAATCTCGCCGCGCAGGAGCTGTCCTGCAACAAGAAAGGTACAAGGCCGGTGAAGAACTATTTTCACAGTTTAGGGGGGCCTTGAAGTAGTAATGCCCGCGATCAGAGTGGACTCTGATTGAGGGCATTAGCTCCAGGTCTCCGCTGTACATCATCTTTACAGACCCAGATGGGTTCGCTGAGACACCCTGTCCTCACATCCCAGGGCCGCACATTGTCTCACTCCTGCCGTTGCAGGAAGCCAGCGGCGGCAGGAGTGGGGTGATGCTGCGACCCCGATCCTCCGTGCCCCTTGTGATGATTCTGCTTAAATATGGCTATAATTCAGAGCTGTATTTTGGTCTCTGGGTAGCGTATTTCTCTCTAGTTCCATTTACTCATAAGGTGCACAGCCATAATCCTAGGTGTATATTGGCAATAGTGGCCAGGCTGGAACAATAGCGCTTTGTATCCATCCCAGCAGGGCTCCATTGTATTCATACACAGCCCTGAGTGATCAAAGAAACATGCATTGTGCAGGGAGATCAGATATGTCTGATAACATTTTATCCTTTCACTTGGATCGGCCATATACAAAGAATCTGGACTTGATTGCATTATTCAAATCAGACTTGCTGCCACCGGTGACCTCATTCTGGGAGGTGGCATAAAGGGTATAAAAGATGAGGTAAGAGGCAATGGGAGGAGATTGGGCTGAGACTACAATAGTTTACTGAGAGACTGTGATGAGAGCATGCAGGCTGGAATATACTGTGATGCCACATGCTAGGAGTTAATGCTAAGCAGCCTCCACTGGTGAACTCCACATGACAGACCATGTGTGAGTGTTGGATTATAGAGCCACATCAAGGAGATGCGTGGTAAAGTAATTATTTCAATGTTATTCCCTTTTTATTTTTATCGTACTGTATATTGTAACTAGTAACTGTTAATGCTTGCATACATCTGCATATCTGTTCTGAACTGCATGTGTTAGATGTTAATACCGACCCATTTAGGGGTTAATAAATATATAAAATTTAGAAAGCTTGTCTTGTATTTATCTTGTGAACCCGTCACTCACTGGCGGTGAGTGTGGTTTTTATATGAAAGACGACTCAGGTGTGGCCACAGCGGTGTTGGCGCACTGAGGATCTTTCACATTGGTGGCAGCGTAGTGGGATCTTAGGATAAACGGCGTGTGTTGGTGACCTTTATCACTCACATGCTGGGGATTATGGTAATCCTATGAGACAAGCTTGGTATTAAAGCAAGCATTAAGATACAGTGAAAGTTTGATACAGTGCTGTTCCCCTCCCTTACTCTTTGTATTCTATCCTGTCTTTTATTTGGCAAATACCAGTGGATGGCTAGTGGGCTCAGAAGCAGAACCCCAGAACTGCTGAACCAGGCTTTTGGAGATCCTGAGCGCATGGCTGAAATGGAGGCAGCCACAGCCATGCAGAGAAGCGAGCAGAGTCCTGATTTTGGGGCTAGGCCAGGAAGTGCAGCAAGCAGCCCGGTCCCAAGGATTACTTCACCAGGAGAGGCCAGTAGCCCCAGCCTTGTGGGAGGAATGGCTTCAGTCTGGCAAATGGCCCTGCAGCAAACAGGCACCAGTGATCCTAACCTATACCTGCAAGTGTTGTGCCGCTTTCAGGAAGCCGTAGAACGGCAGGCAGAGAGAGAGAGGAAGGCTGCTGAACGACAGGCAGAGAGAGAGAGGCAGTATCAGCTTGATCTGTAGAGGCGGGGAAAGCTCCCAGCAGGCGCAAACTCCAACAACCCTGCAGAGACCCTCGAGTTGGAAGGAGAAGCCAGGCTGGAATTCACCACAGCCGTCTGTCGTCAGGTCGGGTGAGACAAACTATGCCCCGGGTGGTCCCTCCCCTGCCCCAAGAACTCTGGGCACCCTAGTGACCTTCCCCAAACCCCAAGGGGAGGTGCGGCGGGGCCATGCCTGTAACCAAACAGGACATTTCAAGGAGGAGTGCCCCAACCGCCCTGAGAACTTCCCTGCTTCCCAAGCCACAGCAGGTGGCCCATCTGTGTATCTGGACTGGGGTTCAGGAAAAGGAATGCGGACTGTGGGACTAATGACTGATTTGCCTGCAAATGTACTGTTGGGGGCTGATTTAGGACCTATGATGTCCCAATATGGGGTGGGGAGCACCCCAATTTACTGTGATAAACTGTCTATGATTAATGCTGATAATGTGTCTGTCATATCTGCAGAGAGGGCCCGTAACCCCCCCTCTGAGATACTTCCCATGGCAGTCAATGCATATGCTAATGAGTTGCCTTCAGCTGAGAGCAGGGAAGATGCAAATGAGCTTCCTGCAACCCAGCTCAGCAAAAATGTTATTGATGATTTGTTTCCTCCGGTGCTAGGAGCCAATGAGACCTTGTCTGTAGACACACCCACATCTGCGGGGGCGTCTCCCTCCCAGCTTGTTAATCTGTCTACCACAAATCTCATTGAGGCCCGGTGTGAATTAACAATTGCTGATGAATGTACTGTCAATGTAATTGCCAATGCTTGTTGTGAAAGTGTACAGGGTAGCTCTTCTGAGTCACTGGAAGTGACTTCTACTATTTCGCCCAGTGCATCCGATAAGCACCCAACTGCTGACCATGTGCCAGGTGGTCAGGTAGGCTATGTGGATCTCATGGCCGATCCAGGTGAGGGACGGACTGCAGGAGATTGGGCTGAGACTACAAGAGTTTACTGAGAGACTGTGATGAGAGCATGCAGGCTGGAATATACTGTGATGCCACATGCTAGGAGTTAATGCTAAGCAGCCTCCACTGGTGAACTCCACATGACAGAACATGTGTGAGTGTTGGATTATAGAGCCACATCAAGGAGATGCATGGTAAAGTAATTATTTCAATGTTATTCCCTTTTTATTTTTATTGTACTGTATATTGTAACTAGTAACTGTTACATCTGCATATCTGTTCTGAACTGCATGTGTTAGATGTTAATACCGACCCATTTAGGGGTTAATAAATATATAAAATTTAGAAAGCTTGTCTTGTATTTATCTTGTGAACCCGGCACTCACTGGCGGTGAGTGTGGTTTTTTATGAAAGAAGACTCAGGTGTGAGCCAAAGCGGTGTTGGCGCACTGAGGATCTTTCACACCCCCCCTCCGCCAAAACACACCACATTCGGACTATAAGACACCCCCCCCCCATTTTCCTCCAAATTTGGGGGGAAAAAAGTGTATCTTACAGTCCGAAAAATACGGTAGTTCTGTTTTTTTTTATGTTTTGTAATGGTTCTGCAATAGAAACACTTAAAGGGAGTCTGTTACCAGAACAGTCCCTATAGAACTATATGCATAGCCAGGTAGCAGGTGTTAAAGCACAACTCTTTAATGCGATGAAAGCATTGGTGATACCCTCGTTGCATTACATTGCTTTATCAGATTACTATATCTGAATAAAGTTAAAATCTCCGCGACTGAAGCACCAATAGAGAAGCAGAAAAAAAACATTTTATTCATATGAACCCAGATTATGTGCTTATAGTTCAAAAGGGACTGTTCTGGTGACAGACTTCCTTAAAAACCATAACATTTTATCATTGACTAAACTAGTTGAGGGATTAAAAAAAAAAAAAAATTGTTCTCTTTTATATCTAAAAGCTATGTTTTTATTTTTTTTTTGACTGTCAATGCTAGTTAAGGACACAATTTTTTTTATTAGCATTCTCCAGGACATGCAACTTTCTGATTGGGTTGCTTTAAGTTTATGGCATTCACAGAAAAGGATAAATAATGCATTAATTTTATAGTGTGGGTTGTTATGGTTGCATAAATATCAAATATGTATTGTTTTATTTATTTATTTTTTTTATATTTTTAAATAATGGAAACAAATCAGTACCCCAACTCGATAGCAACCATAGGTTAAACGCTAGTGACTGTTTTTTATTACAAGACGTTGCAGCAAGGTGCATACTATTTGTGTTGTGGACATGACACGAGCTGTTACACTAACCTGCTACTTGCCACAATGTACTATTAATTACAGGCTTAGGAGGAAGATAAATGATGCTAAATTTGCTTGAAGAAAAAAAATTCGCTGCCAGGAATATCCCCTGCATCTTTCATGTAGTACTACATGGTGGCCACTGAGGGATACTTTCTCAATTGTGATGACACATTAAGCTCTATATGATTTCCCCACTTTATATCCCTAAATAGTGAACTATGGATGCTATCCTCTATCTACATTTGTACACAGCCTGTGTAACTCACCCATTCCCTCTGGAAACTGACTTGTTTGTGCTTTTCCAACCTATCTACACATTGATACAGTTCAGCCTGTGTGATCTGACCCACATAAAAAAATTGGATACTTCCCAAACACTCTGTATTGCTAAACCCTAACCTCCTCCCTGCTACTATTTTTAAGACCAAGAAGCACAAAGAGGGTTGACACATCCTATGTCAAAAACTGCAGGACAACTAGCTATGTAAAGCAGTTACACAGACTGCACAACAAAATAAAAAGTAATTTTTAATTAATGCTATTCAGATTATATTTTATATATTGACCACCAAACATCTCATGACGTCATTACTCTGCTGTCATGGCAGTACAGTCTTCACTGAGGACTAGTAGAGGACTGCAAGGGATCTCTGTAAAGTGACCACTCGAGTAAATTAAAACTGTGGAAGCATATACAGCTACATGACTTTTGGCAAGGGCTGAATTTAAGGTTTTTGCCTGTAGTGACTAACAGTTTCCTATTCCATGACTTAATAGTATATTGTTCCTATAACCAATGACATTAGCAGACCCATTACATAAGAGTCCCATTCTGCTGAAATAAATCTTGGTAAAGAAAATTTCACTAATTACCATTTTGCTTTTAACAAGTTCTTCTATAGCACTGACAAGTTCAGCAGCACTTGGAGTTTCAGAACTAGTTGGGCGCACCAGCAACCTAGATGTCTGGAGAAAAAAAAAATAGAATAAAATCTTTTAAACTCTTAAACAGTGGATGCATAATCAAATAAAATTAGCTGTGACAACTCTTTCAGGAGATTAAGCCAATACATTTTTCTTTATTATATTGTATACTTCAGAATTGTTGTGCGTTATAAATTTAAACTTATACTGTGAAACCTCTTTGAACTGGCCATCCTAATTTGCACAGAATGGTCTTTTATAGGGGGGTGGACAAAAGCATACTGAATGCAGATGACCATATCTAATGGAGTCAGCAAGCAAATAATGAAGAAAGAGCCAAATATCATATATGTTATGCTTCAGCATATTGCACAGATATAACATCAGTACGTCACATGAACCAGGCCTAGACTGGGAATTTTAAAACACAGTCATAGTACTGTACATAAGTCACTCCAACCAGAGCACATAATCATAGGGGGCTCCAACTCTTAAACTTCTGGTGTCCTGCATATTTCCTATTTCAAGATGGTATCATTATCAAGGTCCCCAGCATGGCTTTCCTCTCATTCATAGTTGCTAACATAGCTTCCCCTCTCATTCCTGATCACCTAGGTATCTCTTTAAACAGTGGACTGTAGCATGGTTCCCTTCATTCCTTTTTCCCAGCATGATATCCCTTTAGATCTTAATCGTCAGCATGGTTCCCCTCTCGCTGCCTGTCCACAACACAATATCCATTTAAATCTTGGTCTTCATCTTGGCTATTTTAGTAATAAAGTTTATCAAGTGCAGGAAATGCACTGGCAAACTTTATTTTCCCCTGCAAGTCCCTCTAAAATTGATGGCATTTCCTTAAAGGAGATATGTGAACAGGCACTGTGGTGAGAGGTCATATTTTATTCGCAGAGCAGTATAGTGTCATTTTTCCACAGCTGTGAGATATGAGAAATGCCTGCAGATTCCCAAGGCTTCAGACAATTCTAGGAGTTCTAGTGGAGCCAGGGAAAGACCCAAAGGCTGCATCTTCCCCGTCAAATGATAGTGAGGTGCTGTATGATCTTGCAAGGGGGTGATTGTAGATTTGAGCTGAAATGCTTTAAAGGGGTATTCCCACGAATATAACCATTTTTAAATTTGTAGATAATTAAAAGTTAAAGATTTTTGCAAATATAAGTAATTAAACATTTTGCAGAGTTTTAAATATTTTCTCTAAATATCTTGTGGTCACAAGTTGTTGTCTTGATCGGTTGCCAGTGGATACGACCATGAATGCAGGACCTTTCTAAGGTCATAAAATCAGCCATGGTTTCCTTATTGTAGCCGGGATATCTTCTGATACATGGAGTTTCCCTGCCTGATAACCCACATACAATAAAAAAATAAAAAAAACCATGGCTGGGTTCCTGACAAGTCCCTGACCATAGAAAGTTTCTGCATTCGTGGTCGTATCCATTGGCAACCAATCAAGACAACAGAAAGTCACCACTAAGATAGAGAAAAGCTTTAAAACTATGCAGACTTTTAACTACTTATGTTTGCAAAAAAAACAAAACTTTTAATTATCTACAAATATAGATATGATTATGGTCATGGGAATACCTCTTTAAGAGCATGTTTGGGACCAAGAAAGCAAAATAAATAAAGAACAAACTTACAGTTCAATAGTCCAATACAGTATCACTGTATGTAGTAGGAGGGGTGACAGTCCAAGCTTGCCGGATAAAGGTTGACCCTCTATAGCCCCACACCGTGTTGGAAGTGTATACCCCTGGTGGAGATCATGTTCAGTCACATTGAGGGTGGCATCTGCTTTGGAGGTGGGTTGTCCGCATCCTGTGGAAGGGATAAAGGTATGTTCCAGGAGACTAGAAAATCTCTGCCTTCGTCTATGGTGTGAACAGTATGAAGAAAGCCATCTTTGGTGATGAGAAGTTTGACAGGGAACCCCCATCTATAGATAATCCTGTGTTTGCGAAGTGAAGTGGTGACAGGCGGTAGTTCGGTCGGTATAGAGTTGTACATCATAGAATCTGGAGGGCCAGGATTTCTGCTTGTAGTGTGATCTGTTCTTTTACATGAAGAAAGTGGAATCTGGCGAGAACATCCCTAGGGGTATTGTCACCAAGATGTCGCGGACGTGGCAATCTATGGACCCGGTCAACGATGAGGTCCATGGGAGAACAGTTTGAGAGTAAAAGTTTGGCATAGTCTTGCAAATATGAGATGAGATCTGTTGGTGTGACACTTCCTGGAAATTTTATATTTTTGCGGGAGCGGTCTTCCATGTCCGCCATTTTGGTTTTTAGTTTCACTTTGTTATGAGATGCTGCAAAATTACTCATTTTGGTTTCGATATGGGATACTTTGCCTTCCAAGGCCATAACAGAAGATTGTAGTGGTACTAGGAGTTGTGGCATATCAATTTGTAGGGATCTGCGGAGAGACAGCAGCATGTCCTTAAGGGTGCTCTCAGACGCTGAATCATTAGAGGTGTGAAACGCATCAAGGCCTTCTTCCACGGTTGGCAGGGAGACTTTGGATGAAGGGCCGCTGGGAGTGTGGTCGCTCTTGGAAGGAGGATCCAGTCGTGGTTTTTGCTTCACCAGGCTACTAATAGGAGACAGAGAAGCTGGAGCTTGGGCTTTAGGTCGTGGAAAGGATTGCGAGTTCTGAGGATGAAGATTCTGAACAGCACATCAGATATCTCCTAGGGTAGAAGGAAAGTGTAGAGTAGGTGTATCCATGGAGTAATCCGGAACAGCGTCAGTCATGTAGTCCCCAGAGTCCATTGCATTGGCAGGTGGGATATGGGGAAGCAGCTCAGTAAGGTCATTGTGCTCCGACAGTGTGTTAAAGTAGAGATTTGAAGTTAAGGGGAGAGTCACATTGAGGTGCGCTCGGCTGCAGGATTAAGCTGTCATTCTGGACAGTGCAGAGCAGCTCCCCAGAGTAAATAGTATAGCTTGAAAGAAAGTAGTAGTAGAGATGGGGTTGGCGGTAGAGCATGCAAAGAGTCTTCCTGATGGCTGTGTGAATTCTCACCACTCGCAGTTAACTGCTATGAGTATGAAGTTGACAGTGACAGGAGGAACTGTTATGGCACCAGAGAAGCAGAGTGTTACTTTGAGTCAGCAGGGTCTCCGATGGCTGTTGGCGAACCAGCTGTGCAGGAGAAAGGTGAGGAGCCCCCTGATGGTAGAGTAGGGGCTGTAACTCCCCTCCCACTGCAGAGAGTCCCAAGGGACCTGTGACAGGAGGAGTAACCAGGGGTTCCCCAGCTCAAGTATGTCCCAGTGGGCAGATAGTGGCTGTCAGCCTCCTCCCTAAGGTGAAAGATGAGTGCTGGAGATAAATCAAGTGCAGGTGTCCCCCAGCCAATCCCCCCAAGAGGAGAGGCCAGGCAGTGTCCGTTGAGAGGCTGACTCACCTTTAGGAAGATGCAAGCAGCTGCTGCTGTTGCTGAGCAGGACAAAACGGTAGGTCCGACAGGCAGGTAACTATTATCACACAGTCAGCTCTGAGGTGTAGAGGCAGCAGCCATGGAAGTCAGTGAGGGAGCTGCGAGATCTTAAGCTTCAGGATGGCGGGCAGGTCCTTGCTTTGTCAGCCCACTTGGAGTGGGGAGGACGGCGACAAGCTTGGAAGAAGGAGTAGGGACCCTTAAGTGTGTTACTCCATCCTCGGTGATCACTCCAGGAACGCAGGCAGTCTGGTAGGAGATGAGCAGCGGCAGTCTCCAGTAGCAAGATGGTGGCGGCACAAGTAGATGGAGTAGTCTGGGTATATAGGCCAGTCACCAGTAAAAAGGTGGAATTTTGCCACCGATAGGTGTACTGGGGCATAAGGAAAAGCACCAAGGCACTCTGGTGTAGAAATATTGCAGGGTGACAGGTATTTGTGATGGAAGCAGACAGAGGAGAACCAGTCTAAACGTCCTGACGCTATGCCGGAAAGCCACGCTCCCCATGGCTACTTTATTCTATAAACAGTACTAATCCTGTCAATGGGCTGATTTTTGTATTGCATCTCAGTTACATTTAGGTAAATGGGGTTGGGGTGCAATTTCACAACACAATCTGTGGATAGGTGTGGCACTGTTTTAAGAAAGCAACCTGGTTTTTCTAAGCCTACACAACTCCTTTAAGATATGCCATCAATTTTATTTTCGTGGAGATCCAAATCTCTTCCCTTAAGTTTTGACTTACCACCACCAAAATTGCTTTTAAACCATTTACATGATGTTGTAGGTTTGGTTAGTGACATAGTAAACGTAGAATTCTTGTGCCAAATAGAAATGGGCGAACTGGTTCGCAACAAACCACATTCATCAAGAATATTCCAAATTGTTCGGTTTTAAATGTAATGGAAAAACTTGGGATTTGGCCGCCGCAACATGCATTGCCATTATTATACTCTGGGTTCTCTTCAAACACCTTTATCTATCTTGCACCATTTGTCAGATAAAGCTGAATATTTGTCCCCAGTGTTTACAGCTTGTTGCCCAGATTTCAGACCATCTTTGCTATCTAGCAGCATTGCCAGGATGGTCCATCCACCTCAATTCTAATTACTGTGATTGATGGCTAATGGAGACTTATGTCAGCTCTGCAAACTACATTGAACTGCTGAGCCCTGATGAGAGATAGAACAGTGCTTGGTCACTGCCTCTGTCATCTCTATATGTAAATCCAACTTCAAACCTATCTGTGTCCATAGAAGGAAGAAGGGAAGCAGGTAGTAACATCATTACAACATGCCTCCTATGCCTAAGCTGCTGGCAGCAGAGACTGGAGTGGACTGCAGGGGAATGGGAATGAGTATTGCTCTCTTTTCTTTGGGTATCACAATGAGGGGGCATTATTTATATGGATGTTATTCTGTGAGGGCCACATTTAGGAATACATTATACTGTGAGGGCAATAGTGAAGGGGACTTTATACTGTGAAGACTACAATGAGGGAGATGTAATACTGTGTAGAGACCACAAGGGGTATATTAAACTCTGTGGAGGATCACAAAGGGTACAATATACTGTTAGAGACACAAGAGGCACAATAATACTATATGACGGTACAAAGACACATGGTAGGGAATGGGTAGGGCCAAAGGTGGCATGGACAGGTTAGAAGCTTGGCTTACAATATATAAATTCACCAGAGTTTGCTGCTGATATTGTCCCTTTTTCTGTTTTTTGAAAGTTAGGAGGGTATGTGTACATCACGCAGGCACACAGGCCAAGCTTGCCCACCAACTTATCATCGAAATAAGGAAGTGGAGGGGAGAGTAGACAGGAGAGTGGGTGAAACTTAGATGGGAAAATAACTTTAAAGGGAAAGTGTCTCCAGGAAACGACCTAGTGATTATATCACACTTTTAGCCTAAACGTATTTTTAAGAATTTTTGGTGATGATATAACTTTCCTAAAATCTTGCAATTTGAAATCTTTCCACTTACTCTAAAATAGATTGTGACCTCCCATCTTCTGGAGATGGACCATGGGCCATAAACGAAATAGTGTGATGCAGACCCTATTGACTTCTATGGGATAGTTTCTAGACATGTTCATTACTACTGCAGACAGAGATTTTGCGCTATCATTTTAACAAGAAGTAGTATGAAAATAAACCGGAAAACAAAATGGATAAAAACTGTGTTGAATTAGGAACACTAGCCCTTAGTAGCAATGAAAAATATACAGGGTGGGTCATAAGTATGAATACACTCAGATACAATGGAAGTGGTTGCTGATATCACCTTACCGTTTGTGGCATATTAGTACATGGGAGGGGGGAAACATTTGAGGCCAGGTGACGACCATGGCGGCCATCTGCAAAGCTGCCATTTTGGATTCAACTTTACTTTTTTCAATGGGAAGGGGGTCAAACACATGGAGAATTGGACAAGAAAAACAACGGTGTGCTAATTTTTAATGTAGCTTTATTCATTATCGAGTTATTGACACGTTTCTTATTGTTACAGCCATTGACATGTTGCAGAGGTTAACCGACGAGGAGTGGACAGACATTGTGTTTGTCTGGTGAACGCAGTACTCTGGTCATTGCAGCAGACTTCAATGCAAGAAACCCTACGAGACCACCCATCTCCCATGCCACAGTTAGCAAACTGCTCACCAAATTTTGTGCAACTGGTTCGGTGTTGGATAAGCCCAAATCTGGACGTATGAAAACTGTCACCAATGACGAAACATCAGTGGCTATCCTGGCAGCATTTACCAAGAGCCCACAGCGTAGCACTCGACGTATTTCCCTGGAGTGTGGCATCAATCGAAAGTCCATTCGACGGATACTGGCCACACACAGATGGCACCCTTACAAAATCCAGCTGCTACAACATCTCACTGAGGATGTATTAATATGTCACAAACGGTAAGGTGATGTCAGCAACCACTTCCATTTTATCTGGGTGTATCCATACTTATGGCACACACTGTACATTAGCTGACAGAGGGTCATATAAAATGTATGAATTGGGGGCTATTCCAAAATCTAAAATGTGACCATAATCATGCCAATGAAATAAATTGAAAAAATGTTGCAGTGCGAACCATTTTTTACTATTGTATTTGTGTGTAAAATAGTTTCACATACCTTGTCATCCTGGGAATCGCACTGAAGGAGACTATGCTGCTGAATAGCCATAGGAGGTGGCAGGGGAACTGCATCAGGCCCTTCCTCACTTTCTTCTTCTCCACAGCTTTGCATACCAGAGGAAGATGATTTAGATAATGTGCCACTACTAAGCCCTTCATTTCTTACTCGCTATTTGGAAAAGGAAGAAGAAGCTAAATTAATATTATAAGGACCACAGTAAGTTACTGACCTAATTGCCTCATACCTTCCTAAAAGTAATCACCCATAATGATAGGACCGCCTCTTTCACTATCCTCCTATCTCCTTTCACACAACCGTTTGCAATATTTCTCCAGTGTCGCAAAAACTACAGGTGTGTATGGACCACAGAAAAGAATGGGCCCGTATATTAATAGCAATTGAAAACCTGCAATTTAGTACAGTCATGGCCAAAAGTTTTGAGAATGATACAAATATTAATTTTTACAAAGTCTACTGCTTCAGTTTTTCTAATGGCAATTTGCATATACTCCAGAATGTTATAAAGAGTGATCAGCTTAACAGCAATTACTTGCAAAGTCAATATTTGCCTAGAAAATGAACTTTATCCCCCAAAACACATTTCAACATCATTGCAGCCCTGCCTTAAAAGGACCACCTAACATCGTTTCAGTGATTGCTCCATTAACACAGGTGTGGGTGTTGATGAGGACAGGGCTGGAGATCAATCTGTCATGATTAAGTAAGAATGACACCACTGGACACTTTAAAAGAAGGCTGGTGCTTGCCATCATTGTTTCTCTTCTGTTAACCATGGTTATCTCTAAAGAAACACGTGCAGTCATCATTGCACTGCACAAAAATGGCCTAACTGGGAAGAGTATTGCAGCTAGAAAGATTGCACCTCAGTCAACAATCTATCGCATCATCAAGAACTTCAAGGAGAGAGGTTCCATTGGTGCCAAAAAGGCTCCAGGGCGCCCAAGAAAGACCAGCAAGCGGCAGGACCGTCTCTTAAAAGTGTTTCAGCTGCGGGATCGGGCTACCAGCAGTGCAGAGCTTGCTGAGGAATGGCAGCAGGCCGGTGTGAGTGCATCTGCACGCACTGTGAGGCGGAGACTCTTGGAGAAAGGCCTGGTCTCAAGGAGGGCAGCAAAGAAGCCACTTCTCTCCAGAAAAAACATCAGGGACAGACTGATATTCTGCAAAAGGTACAGGGAGTGGACTGCTGAGGACTGGGGTAAAGTCATTTTCTCTGATGAATCCCCTTTTCGATTGTTTGGAACATCTGGAAAACAGCTTATTCGGAGAAGAAGAGGTGAGCGCTACCACCAGTCTTGTCTCATGACAACTGTAAAGCATCCTTAAACCATTCATGTGTGGGGTTGCTTCTCAGCCAAGGGAATCGGCTTTCTCACAGTCTTGCCTAAAAACACAGCCATGAATAAAGAATGGTACCAGAATGTCCTCCAAGAGCAACTTCTCCCAACCGTCCAAGAGCAGTTTGGCGCTCAACAATGGCTTTTCCAGCATGATGGAGCACCTTGCCATAAAGCAAAGGTGATAACTAAATGGCTCAGGGAACAAAACATAGAGATTTTGGGTCCATGGCCTGGAAACTCCCCAGATCTTAATCCCATTGAGAACTTGTGGTCAATCATCAAGAGACGGGTGGACAAACAAAAACCAACAAATTCAGACAAAACATAAAACCACATAAAAACCAGAGGGCAGCAGATCATGTGAAAATATAATATTTGTGTCATTCTCAAAACTTTTGGCCATGACTGTAGATAATATAATGAAATAAAATACAGTTGTGTGTATGAGGGCTAAGTGTTTATGTCATGTACTGTGATGGGTCTCTGCGTGGGTTTCAATCAGCTTTGACAATGCATTGTACAGCAAACTGACTAAAAGCTCAATAAAAGCAGATTATATCAATAATGTCTATTGATCTTCACTTGGATATGTAGGTTGATAAATCCTTACTGTGTCATAGCTTCCATTTTAAAGGAAGACATTACACTAGTGTGAAGGGAACCTAACATGTATAGTTCTTTTTTCTTCTGTTACATGTTCATTTTCTCTCTTCATGCTCAGATAGTAAGCAAGCCCTTCATTTGAATTTTTTTCGTCTTTCTGCTACATGTTCATGTTCCCTCTTAATGCCCAGATACTGATAGCAGGCATTCTCTGCTGTAATATAAGAGTTGTGCTGTGCGCTCTGTGAGCCAATTAACCTTTGTTTGTCTGTGTCTCTCATTCACTAACCTCTTCAATGGTCTCATCCTGTGGTGTTGCTGCACTGTCATCAGAGTCCTTTTGATAGCTAGAGTCTGTGTTTTTGCGCACCTCTCTGCTTTTTTTATGTTTATGAGCCATCTTTTTCACATGTCCGTCAGCTTTTCCACTGCTGAGCCTTCTCACTGGGCTTGTGAGCCATTTCCTCAATGTGTTTCCAGGACGTTTAGGTCCTGGTGAACTTTGTGTATTAACCATATGTGGCTGCAATGAATTTAATGAAGCCGGGGGACTAGCATCATTAACAGAAATTGAGTCTGTATGGGTAAAAGAAAAATGAAATTAAGTCCAAAACAATTTTTGAATATTTAAAAACAAAATTAAATTATCAAACCAAATATATGGTAATACCAAAATAATTCATCTGTTTTTATTATTCATAAAACTCTTTCACAAAATACATACAAATCATGTATTCTAAATTATTAGCTTATTCATTTGCCTAACAACGTCATACCTACTTTGAATGCATTTTAAACCTAATGGGGCTAATTTATGAAAACTAGGTAAGAGAAAAACTCTGTTGCCTATAGCAAACAATCACATTGCAGTTTTCCTTTTTCATCTCTGGAATACTGGAAGGGCAGCTGACATACAACAGCATGGCACAACCAGTTTACAGAGTAGAGTAGTTAAAAAAATAAATAAATAAAAATTCACGACATACATACTTCATTTATATTGGCTAACAAACTGGCTCAAGTTACTGCTCATCTTCTCCAGAGACCACTACAAAAAGATTAGTTGGGCGACCATACTTCAAAATATACTACTGGAAAGAACAACTGTTTCACCTCCCTTGGAGAAAGGAATAGATCTTACGCTCCACTTTAACTCTGGCTTGTTTGGTCCCTCTGACTTTTGCTTTGTGGCTATTGGGTCCTCAGTAACACTTTACGCAACTCTAAGGCAATATTCACATGACCGCATGCGTGTCAATAGGCCATGTAGGCCATGATAAAACTAAATGGAGGGCGCAAGACTGAGATGGCCCCATTCACTGAGGTCAGTGAATAGGACCTTTCCTATGTTTTGCCACGGGCCATACACAGGGCGTGGATATACACTGTCGTGTGTACGGAGCAATAGAAATGAATGGGCCAGTGTGCTATCCATAAAAAAATATGGCTAGCATACTGATAATGCACATAGCCATAAAGCTAAGCTCCTAAATCAACTTAGTTCTCCTACATGGAAAATTAAAAATGTGTTTTGAAGGGGGAGGTCTGCATGTTTTAATCATTTCAACAGAAAGATACCTTTCTATCATAGAATAACTACCGTTTCTTTGATATCTATCATACTGTATGTTCAGCTCAAATATGCCATTCAAATTAAACTCCCCTAGGATTTACCCCCTTTGAAAATTCTCCTGGATACCCCTGGTTGTCAGGCTATAGCTATACTATACAATGAACGGTTATCCACTGGCCATAAAAAGTCTGATACACAGGCTAAATCTTGTTGGAAGCAGATGTAGGGAGACTTACAGATAAGGAGTGGTCTTTTGCCAGCATTGTAGTGGCGAACAGGTGAATTCCCCAAGGTACAGTACACTCATTGTACTTCTTTCAGATGCTCATACTCACCTCAACCAGGCTATGCCATAGTATAATATCCTGGATGGATTATTTAAGAAACTACACCATTTATTTTTATATTCTGTAGACTTATTGGGAGATGACATCAAGATGTAGAGGCAGGTCAACCAGCATCCTTTCTCCTTGGGCCCTATCTTCTAAACCACACTGCAAAGGCCCCAATCATCTTCCTTCTGCCTGAGGTCTACTGCTGTGTGGACACTTATCCCCACCTCAAAGACCTAAGAGAGCCCTAACTCAAGGCAAGAGCTAGGCAGCATACTAGTGATAGGACCACAGGACAGAAACAATCAGAGGCAAGGGCTAGGCAGCAAGCTAGTACTGAAAAAAAGAAACACTATATATTGGCGACATATTAGGAATTTGCCAACAAGTGTTAGGTAATATTTGCATGTAGCTGTATAGTGAGCTTCCAGAATTGTTACTGGTGGGCCCTAAGCAGCCCAGCCCGAAACACAGTCTTTGGCCCTTACCTTAACACAACAAGTGTCTTCAAATCTTAAAGTTTCATAGTATTTGGAATAAATGGTTCCCATCATCCATTCTCTCGACAGTATTCTTATTATACTGACCAACAGCGTTTTAACTTCATTTTCCCCACCTTACTCTCTGCTATCTACTTTATTCACAGTATAGCTGGGTCCACACATATCTGACATGGTGTCTGCCCAAAGCTGAGGAGATGGCAGGTGCACACTTTATTTTGGATTTCTGAGCTTCCTAACTTAAGTACTACAGTTTAACATTCTTCTTTGTGAATGTCCCTACTTACTGTTATTACAAATATGTTGTATGGAAATGTTTTATTTGCCTTTACTGCATGGCATAGCACCACATTAGCTTGAATATATTACTTTGTAATGTAATTTCTTAATTTAAAGTGACGAGGCAGTGTGGGGCCACTGAATGATTCACACAATACCAATATCTAATAAATCTTACTTCAAATTTAAGAAAAAAATAAGTATACCTAACAAGAGATGGCCAAACTGCTTCATCACAAGCCAGGTTCATCCAGAATATTTCAAATTGTTTTTAACAAAACCGAACAAATACCGATTTCTCTCTGACAAACTAAAATGGCCGCTGCCACATATTTGAGCAGGAAATACAGAATAGACATGTTGTGTAACTGTGACATTTTAGCACCACTTGACAGCCTCTCAGACAACACACATGTGCTGATGACTTATACACAATATAAGGTGCTACAAACATCATCAAGAGTTAGTTGCAGCAATTTTGGAGATAGTGAAGGATCTTTGATTCCTCTCACTGCATCATACAGAGCACAGTTTTGAAAAACGTGCAAGCAATAGTTAGATTAGGAGAATTTACACAGATTCAATCAGATTGGTGATAGAAATCAAGGGACAATGGGTGATTTCAAGTTAAGTCATTGGAGGCTCATGAAGGATGTGTTTTGGCTTCTCAAACACTTTGAAGGAGGCACCAAATTTGTCAGCAGGGGCCAGAGTAGCATCAGTTATGTGATCCTTCTATTGTATATCTTACAGGAAACCCTTACACTCGTGAAACGAAGAACGTAAAAGGAGGAACAGTCTCTACCTCTTAGTCAACGTCATTGCCCAGTGATGGAGGAGGGGGATCTGGGTTAGGGTCCATATGGGGGAGGAACTCCTAAACTAGAACAGGAGGAGGAGGAAGACTCTCCCTTGGATGCAGAAGGGGCCATTCATATGTCACAGGCACAGCAATGAAAGGAGGCTGATCCTTATTTCTTACAAGATGGTGATAATGATGACAACAACCACGCTGACCAAGAACACCAACCATGGCAGGCCCCTGTATCCGCATATACGCTGGCAAGCATAGCAAGCTGTATGCTCCACTGCTTACACAGCGACAAGCGTATAATTAGCATCAAGCAGAGGGATGAGAACAGGAAGGCTCTTGCTATAAAGATTAAATGGGAAGATTCTTCCCTGCTTCCCAAAGGGTAGAAAAAGTAGTTTATCAGAATAGGCTGTATAATAAACTTACAGCGCAGTGTTTAGAGAAACCACTGCAACCAGAGCCACAACAGGCAACTGACACCCACTGGCTGCACCAGCAGGTATAGATGTACCAAGAGTGCACCTATATTCCAGCAGATAACTCTGACCCCATGGAATTCTGGGACAATAGGTTAGAGAAGTGGAAGGATCTGGCCCAGTTTGCCATAGGACTTTTAACTTGTCCGGCCTCAAACATAATGGCCGAGAGGGTGTTCAGTGCTGCCGGTGGTGTAGTGACACCATAAAGAATGAAACTGTCCATAACTAGCATGGAAAAAATTACTTTTATCAAGATGAATCAGGCTTGTATCAATGAAAATTTTCAAATACCTCCTGATGATGCCTTCGAATAGTACTTTCCCTTTATCATCATGTTCCATTTACTGTATTGCTGCCTGTACTCCTAAACAGATACCACCACTGCCAATCAGCCAGACATGTCCTAAGGCCCAATCCATTATATTATGCCCTGTCCAATGCCACACATGTAGCCACAGCTAACACCACTGCCACTACTCCATCACATTCTCCTATACAATACTGTTGGATGCCACATATGGCATAAAAAAAAAAAATCACATCTGCTCCCATCAAGGGATAATTCAACACTTTTCAACTAGGCTGACAGCCACAAATTTTTCTCACAAATAACAAAAAGAACAAGCCTGTAGCACTTACAAACAAACTAATTTTTCTATGAAACCATTGCTTTTTGCAATGTAACCACCATGTGTGTCTAAAAAACCATGGGCAAACACCTTTTTCCCTAACGAATGGTAATTTTTGGAGCGTTTTAAATGTTGAAATGCATAAAATTAATTAAATATATGATAATTAAATATATGATTAAGTTCAGAGTGTGTATCCACTGCTTTCCATAGACATAGAAGTCAATTTCACTTTGACATAACTTAAGCTTTGTTTGCCTTAGAGAGCTAGAAATTGGGTGGAGTCCTGAGAGTGCTCTACATTGTTTTAAGCCATTTTAAAGTTGTGTTTCATACCGAACATGTTTCATACCGAACATGTTTCATCCAAAATGAATCTTAGACCCAAGCCACCCAAACACAAAACAAAACGAATCTTGAGAGGTGAGCCCATCTATATATCTAACCTTTGTAGATCAAAGTTATTTCATAAATGGAAGATTTAGCACTATGAACCACTTACCTTTATGATTAAATATTCCTTCCATTTCCATGCTACTCCTTGAGTGCGCAATGCAGAGAGAACTACAAGGAACTAAGCCTTCTGATGCTGGTGATTTGTCCGTTGTCCGGACTAAGCACCAGTCGGGTCTATCTTGCTGTCTCTCAAGAATCTCTACCGTCTGTCCCCGTCGCACAGTCAATTCATTACTGTTGCAAGCAGTAAAATCGTGTATGACTACAGTAAATTCACACCCGCCTGAAAGCTGTAAATGAATATAAAGAAAATTTTAATCATAACACTGATTTTAAGAACACCTGCAGAAAGATATTTTGAGACGGGGATTTTGGGTATCCAAAATTATAAGAACAGAAAAAATATTTATACCATAATGTAAGCACTGTAGTGGTATAAATAATCAAAATAGTTGAACCGCCATTTCTTCACCATTTCGCCTCTCCCAAAAAATTGGATAGAAAGTGGTAAAAACATTAGGCATCCCCAAAAATGGTATAAATTAAAACTACATACGTGTACCACAAGCAAAGGCACCTTGCAATGCTCAGTTCATGGAAACATACAAAAATGTGATCTGAATATAAGAAACATGTAATTTTTACCACTGTAAATGCTGTAAAAGAAGAAACCCATAGAAAATATAATGGTGTAAATGTAGTTTCACAGTACATCATACAGATTTTACAAAAAAAAAAACCCAAACAATTAAAGAGGTTGTTGGGGCTAAATATTTTGTAATGAGGCCAGGTGAGGTGAAACCCGATGCGCCAATGTCCTCCCAGAACTGCCTTCTTGTCCATGAATTTCTCACCGGCTGTGACGACACCGTCCACTAAGGTAGCTGATTGGCCTTACTGGTCACGTGACTGCTAAGGCCAATCAGCGGCCACAGAAAGGGAACCAGGGATGCCACAGGTAGTTAAGTCTCCTGTTCTATTCTTGAGACCGCTGATTGCCCGACACCTAAGAGCAGTAGATAACAGTTCTGAGAGCAACTGTGATCCCGAGAACTCAGACCCCCTCGCCTCTAGAGAACAGTGAGTCACATCATCAGAACTGAGATGCTAGATAAGGAGAGATACCAGCCCGGGGACCTTGACAACATTGTGTAAAAAAAGGGAGATGAAAACTCTAAAATGGCAGGTAAACGAAGCAGCATTTATAAAGCAATGAATTTAGGAAAATTTTGAATTGACATAGCAGTTTAAATAGCATCCTTGAGATGGCAAAACCCCTTTAATAGGCAGAATAGTTAAAAATTCTAAATAGTTGATATAGCTTACCTTATCACTGTCTAATGTATTTTGTGACGTTCTGGATGCAATTGATATTGTATCGGGTTGACTGCCATCTCCTTGACTGTCAAAGTCTTCAGGATCTCTGTAATTCAAAAATTATCTGTTTGTAGTAGTTGAGCTAGGTGCAATAAGTAAAAGGGGAGTCTGACAACAGTAAATTGTTCATAAACTTTTTCACATCACTTTGTACAGGAGATTCTACAGTTTCCAAATGTGTCAATATTTTTCAGCTCTGAAGCCCTATGTTAATGTAAATTGCCATATTATTCATATGCATAATGAAGGGAAAAATGCTTTGTGGGCAGACCTAATCTTGCCTTGGTTTTTAGTCTCAGCTCTAGATTCCTGGTCAAATCACTTTCCCTTTCATTTGATTATGAATGAAATAACATCAATTAACATGAAAAGTAAATTCCAAAACTGAATAAGAGAGGCATATGTAGAAACTGCAGATTCACCTCTACAAAGTAGTGTAATCAGATTTATAATGAATTTTCTGCTAACAGACCCCCCTTTAAACATTAAGGGAAAAATGGAGCAGATTTATTAACCCTTAAAGATATGGCCTAACATCACCTTTAGGATGCAGCCCCATTTTTTTTCAAATGTGACGCGCCGGTTTATGAGGTCAAAACTTTGTAAAATAAACTTACATTTTTGTGGCACATTGGCTTCATGTTAGTGATAAACTTTGGTATACCTAATTGATAGATTCATTAAATAATATTAACTCTCTACTTTATGTGCTCATCATTTTGTAAACATCCTTAAATTTTTTTAGGACATTAGAAGGCGTACAAGTCTAACAGCAATTTTCCATATTTTCAAGGAAAATAGGAAAATCAATTTTTAGGGACCAACTCAGTTCAGAAGTGGCTTTTAAAGTTGTATGTATTAGAAAAGCCCATAAATCATCCTATTTTCAGAACTACATCCCTCAAACCATTCAAAACTTCAATTTAACCACTTCCATACCAGATGCTTTGCCCCCCTTCCAGATCAGGAACATTTTCAAGTTTTTGTATGTGCGGATTTGGAGGGATATAACATTTTTATCATTTGCGTTATTCAACTAATTTCTGCGTCTTTTTCGGTGACACAAAGGGCTTTGTTTTTATGTTTTTATTTTTGGATGTGTTTTAATTTTTTTTTATATCTGGGAAAATGTAAACAAAAGAGGAGGGAAAACATGTCTGTTTTTCACTTTTCATTTTTTTTTTTTATTTAATAACACAAAGTGCTACTAAAAAAACTTTATAAAATAGTTTTTACCCTTCATTACGGTAATTTTTATTTTGTATGGTGGCGTCGAGGGTGTGGCTATAATCTTTAATAACGATGTTTTATTGGCGTATTATTTTATTTGTTTCATTATTTTATTTACATTTTTTTAAACTTTTCTATTAATTTTTTTTTTTTTTTTTCCTTACATTGTGTCCCCATAAGGTCATAATAAACCTTTGGGGGCATCTGATCACTGTTTTTTTTTTTTTTTTTTTGGGGAGGCTGATTTCCCCTGTAACTGGGGCTGGTACATTTAGCCCCAGTTGCAGGAGGAATGCAGCCTCCTGCACGTTACTTGTACATTAGTATAGAGCTGATCTGGGTCCTGTAGCACTCAGCAGCTCTCTAACAGACTCTGATCCCGACAGATCACGTGACCACCGATCAGAGGGGAGCCGCAAGATGGTGGCACCCATAGTGCTGGATACACAGCGATCGGGAAGGCAGGGAAGTTAATAAACCTTACAGCCGTCTCCCCGTTAAATCAGCTGCCTCCTCTTGCTGCTGCACGCCCCTTCATGTGAAGAGATCCTTATCTTCTTATTTTTCACTGCATAGGTAGCAGCACTTCTCACTACAGCGCATGAGCAGGATTGGCAATGCCTGTAGTGAGAAGTGCTGCTTCTAACGCAGCGAAAAATAAGGAGAGGAGGATATCTCCGGTGCTGTGTTCGCACAGAATTAGCATATAACAATAAAGTATTTATTTCTAAAACAGCGTTGGATAAAAGCTAAAGAAAGGTAGGGATAGAATAGCCATTCCAAAGGCTATTCCAACATGTCGTTAGGCAAATTTGCCTAAATCTAATGATAGAATCCCTTTAATATAAGTTGCAGTGGGAGGTGGATGTTTGTGGACTTTTGAATTGTTTTAGTTTCGTCCAAAACACATACAATGGCGATCTATTAAGTGCAGAAGCTGCTTTTATGATTTTTAAAGGTATTTTCAAAAAATCTGGCCAACATAATTCAATTAAAACATAATTTAGAAAGTTTGTTAACCTTTTAAGTCTTTCACAGGAAATTATAAAATTAGATTTTTTTTTCAATAATGCATTAATTTAGTCCTAGAAAGGGGTAAAAATGCATCTCACAATTTGTTAGAAAATTTCTTGTAGGGGTCCGTGCATTCCCCAGATTATGTAATGCTATGTATGAGATCGTGGGTCTTGTTTATTTTCTGCTTCTTGTCAATAAACTAAGAATTCAAAAAAAAAAAAAAAAATTCTTGCGAGCACAGGAAGTATACCACGTATACATGAAAACTGGAAGGAGTACCGTTATGCATCTGGAGGGCAGATTTTTCTGAAATCATTTACATGTGACATAACGTATCTGCAAAGTCATTAAGGTGCAAGTACACTGGAGAGTATCAAGAAGTGACCATATTTTGGAAACTGAACCCTTCAAACAATTTTCGTCAAAAAATAGATGCAAAGTAGATAGAGTAAAATAAAAAAAAAAATTCCCAGATATATGCCATTTTAATGCCCAATATATCTTGACCAGCTTGTGGCACTGTATAAAAAAAAAAAATAAAAATCAGTTCTCTAGTTAGTAAGCTCTGTTTTCAGATTTTAGAAACGCCCTACACACAAGTTCCATTCCTCATATTTTCAGACTCCTGTAATACTTCATGGTTTACACTTCCTGGCTGTGGGAGTGCTCTTCCAGGAAGCCACTTCCATCAACTGCCCACTCACTGTACTTCCTAGCTGTGTTTCATTCACGCCCAGTATAACCTCTGATGATGTACAATATTCTCCCAGTCTTTGCTACATATATATATATATATATATATATATATATATATATATATAACACACACACACACACACACACACACACACACACACACACACACACAGGGGGAAAAAAAGTTTTTAGTCAACCACCAATTGTGCAAGTTCTCCCACTTAAAAAGATGAGAGAGGCCTGTAATTGACATCATAGGTAGCCCTCAACTATGAGAGACAAAATGAGAAAACAAATCCAGAAAATAACATTGTCTGATTTTTAAAGAGTTTAATTTGCAAATTATGATGGAAAATAAGTATTTGGTCAATAACAAAAGTTCATCTCAATACTTTGTTACATATCCTTTGTTGGCAATGACAGAGGTCAAACGTTTTCTGTAAATCTTCACAAGGTTGGCACACACTGTTGCTGGTATACTGGCCCATTCCTCCATGCAGATCTCCTCTAGAGCAGTGATGTTTTGGGGCTTTCGCTGGGCATCGCGGACTTTCAACTCCCTCCAAAGGTTTTCTATGGGGTTGAGATCTGGAGACTGGCTAGGCCACTCCAGGACCTTGAAATGCTTCTTACGAAGACACTCCTTTGTTGCCCTGGCAGTGTGCTTGGGATCATTGTCATGCTGAAAGACCCAGCCACGTTTCATCTTCAATGCCCTTGCTGATGGAAGGAGGTTTGCACTCAAAATCTCACGATACATGGCCCCATTCATTCTTTCATGTACACGGATCAGTCATCCTGGTCCCTTTGCAGAGAAACAGCCCCAAAGTATGATGTTGCCACCCCCATGCTTCACAGTAGGTATGGTGTTCTTTGGATGCAACTCAACATTCACTCTCCTCCAAACACGACGGTTGTGTTTCTACCAAACAGTTCTACTTTGGTTTCATCTGACCATATGACATTCTCCCAATACTCTTCTGGAACATCCAAATGCTCTCTAGCAAACTTCAGACGGGCCCGGATATGTATTGGCTTAAGCAGGGGGACACGTCTGGCACTGCAGGATCTGAGTCCCTGGCTGCGTAGTGTGTTACTGATGGTAGCCTTTGTTACATTAGTCACAGCTTTCTGCAGGTCATTCACTAGGTTTCCCCGTGTGGTTCTGGGATTTTTGCTCACCATTCTTGTGATCATTGTGACCCCACGGGGTGAGATCTTGCATGGAGCCCCTGATCGAGGGAGATTATCAGTGGTCTTGTATGTCTTCCATTTTCTAATTATTGCTCCCACAGTTGATTTCTTCACACCAAGCTGCTTGCCTATTACAGATTCAGTCTTCCCAGACTGGTGTAGGTCTACAATTTTGTTTCTGGTGTCCTTCCACAGCTCTTTGGTCTTCACCATAGTGGAGTTTGGAGTGTGACTGAGGTTGTGGACAGGTGTCTTTTATACTGATAACAATTTCAAACAGGTGCCATTACTACAGGTAATGAGTGGAGGACAGAGGAGCCTCTTAAAGAAGAAGTTACAGGTCTGTGAGAGCCAGAAATCTTGCTGGTTTGTAGGTGACCAAATACTTATTTTCCACCATAATTTGCAAATAAATTGTTTAAAAAAAAAAAATCAGACAGACAATGATTCTAGATATGTTTTCTCATTTCTCATTTTAAATTCTTTAAAAATCAGACAATGTGATTTTCTGGATTTTTTTTCTCATTTTGTCTCTCATAGTTGAGGTCTACCTATGATGACAATTACAGGCCTCTCTCATCTTTATAAGTGGGAGAACTTGCACAATTGGTGGCTGACTAAATACTTTTTTTCCCCACTGTATGTGTGTTTATGTGCATTATACATATTTACCTATAAATATATATCTTCAGCATAATTTTGGGAATGTATATATAGATATTTACATATGTATGTGTAAATATTATCTATCTAGCTATCTATATATAGGTGTGCATATATAGTATATAAAATCACACAATCTGGTCCCATGGTACAATACTTCCCAGTAAGGTTGTGTGAACACACTGCGTTTTTACTCAAACAAATGCATGTGGCTTTTGAAACCCGAACATGCATTTTTCCGTTTTCTGGGGGAGCAAAAACTCCCTGTGTGAACATAGCCTGAACAGGACTATGCATTATGCTGATAACCAAGCATTCACATCTATTGCACATGTTGCTTGTCTCCTTCACTCTTCACATGCTACCAGCACATTAGTGTCCATAAAACCCTCCAATCACTGCTGTCATTATCTAGATGTGTGAAGCAGGTGCTTGCTTGTCTGGTGATCAGGACCAGCCCCCACCTCCTCCTGGATGCTCTGGCAGTCAGAAAGTTTGGACAAATGCTGACTTCATTAGTAATGACATCCCGTTCATTATGTGGCTAACATATCCACAATGAATGGCACATGATCAGGACCAGTAAGAAAGTGATTCTAACAGAGAATGTGTTGCTCACACAAGTCTGCAAAAGGTCAGATAATTTTTATTGGGTCTCAATTAGAAAAACTCATTTCACAACATTTTTTTGTTAATACCCAGAGTAAAGAACACATTAAATGTTTAAAAAAAAACAAACCCTACTGATAATTATACACTAAAAATGAAAGTAAAAAAGAGTGATGATTGATTCACCAATTACTCTGGGTGATATAACTGAGGCCATCCCCTCAAGGGCCAAGGAGAAAATCGACAGGCCCTGTACCTCCACGTAGAGGTGTACATGTAACGCCTAATTCCCTAAATGATGCCACCGTTGCTGTCATATTGAAGCTCAAGAAAAATCTAGAGGAATGTGAGTCTTATAGGCAAATTTTGTCACTCAATACTGACCAAGATTATAACCAATTTCTTAAATAAATTAAATTTGGTCACACCTGCATTCAGGTTTCTGTTCGGGGGGGTCTGCTTGGGGGGCTCCCTGAACGGAAACCTAATCTGCTTAAAAAAGCGGTTACCCGCGGAAACTATATAGACTACAATGGGGTCGGCCTGGTTTCCGCCCGAAAAGGGGCAAAAAATGCATTATTTTCTCTGCATTTTTCAAGCAGAATGGGGAATGGAATCCCTCAGTGGAGAGCAGGCACAGGTGGGAACCTAGCACATATCTTTTGCAGGGTGATTTGAAAAGACCCCGGAGTATAATAATCAGAGGCCCAGGGGAGGTGAGGGAACATAAAAAACAATGTACTTACCTCTCCTACGCTTCTCCAGGCCTGTTTGGTGACGTCGCAGACGTCAGCGGACGTTATTTTGCGCCGCGACACCGGCCCGCATCACGTGACGCCGGCCTGGTCCAACATTGAAGAAGGCCGAAGTAGCAAGGAGTGGACCGGAGCGAGGAACAGGTAAGTAATGTTGTTTTTTTATGTTTCTCTCCTCCCCTGGGTCTCCGATCATTATACTCTGGGGTCCGAAAAGACCCCAGAGTATAATAATTGTTCATGGTTGGTCCACAATGGGACATATAATAGCGTGTGCAGGGGCCACTATGGGGAATGATACAGTGTGCAGGGGCCACTATGGGGAATGATACTGTGTGCAGGGGCCACTATGGGGAATGATACTGTGTGCAGGGGCCACTATGGGGCATGATACTGTGTGCAGGGGCCACTATGGGGAAAGATACCGTGTGCAGGGGCCACTATGGGGCATGACACTGTGTGCAGGGGCCACTATGGGGCATGAGACTGTGTGCAGGGGCCACTATGGGGAATGATACTGTGTGCAGGGGCCACTATGGGGAATGATACTGTGTGCAGGGGCCACTATGGGGAATGATACTGTGTGCAGGGGCCACTATGGGACATGATACTGTGTGCAGGGAAATTAATGGTTTGAATTGTTATGATGATGTCCAAGAAGATGATGACATAACTGTCATTGAATAAATTTTACTTTCTATTCGTACCGTAAATATTGGTAAATGTACCATACTGTTAATTTTTGTACATGGAAATAATGGTATGGTAGTAGTAAGAAATTCTTGATAGCATTCACAGTTTGTCTGGTTATGCTGGTTTGCGATGACAACTACTGTACAGTACCGTATATAATAAATGTTCATTTTTTTGTTCAGCAATAAATGTGAATTCTTCTTCATTGAAAAAAAAAATAAGACATCCCCTGAAAATAAGACACAGCACATCTTTGGGAGCAAAAATTAATATAAGATGCTGTCTTATTTTCGGGGAAACAGGGTAACAAATCAGTAACAAGACATAGCACACCAGAAGGTGCATAAAAAAAAAATGCCGTAAGCCAGTGAATAGGCAAACCATCAAGTCCGAAACAGGCATGTCAAAGGAAGGACAGACACTAAATCAAACACTAAGAAAAAGGGAAAATGAGCTTAGAGAAGCATCATAACAAAACCTTGCCCATGGCATCCAGGTCCACGAAAAATAAAGAGTCCAGCAGGGACCACAAAACCTTGGAGAAGAGCAAGGAAGCAGAATCAGTAGGAAGCGGGGGAGAAAGCAACAAGTAAACAAAGACACAAGAGGGAACAGCCAACAAATGAGGAGACAAGGGGGAGGGGGAAATCAGGGGAAAGGGGCAGGAACCACCAGGGCGACAGAGAGGGGTCTCTCAGGAGCAGGATGGCTTATGAAAAGAGTGGAACACAACCCACGGCAGCCAGAGGGCGTTGAACTTAGAGGAGTCTGTAAAATTCTCAGCAACCAGAACCTCCATCCTCCTGATGAGAAGGAACTCCTGTAGCCACTCCATCAATGAGGGGGTTGTAGTGCTTCGCCAGTGCCGAGGAATTACTGTCCTGGCAACCGTGAGAAAATGATACAGGAGGTCTACCTTAAAGGGGTATTCCCATGAACATAATTATTTACAAATTTAAAAATAGTTAAAAGTTAAACATTTTTGCAAATATAAGTAATTAAACATTTTGCAAAGTTTTAAAGATTTTTCTCAAAATATCTTGTGGTTACAAGTTGTTGTCTTGATCGGTTGCCAGTGGATACGACCATCAATGCAGGACCTTTCTAAAATCAGAAAATCAGCCATGATGTCCTTATTGTGGCCAGGATATCTTCTGATACATGTAGTGTCCCGGCCTGATAACCCAGCTACAATAAGAAAATCATGGCTGGGTTCCTGACAAATCCCAGACCATAGAAAATTTCTGCATTTGTGGTCGTATCCATTGGCAACCGATCAAGACAACAGACTGTCACCACTAAGAAAGTTAGAGAAAATCTTTAAAACTCTGCAGAATTTTTAACTACTTATATTTGCAAAAATGCTTAACTTTTAATTATCTACAAATATATATATGATTAAGTTCATGGGAATACCCCTTTAACCTTGGATATCTTACCCGGAACAAGGGAGAGGAGAGACAGTTGGGGAGAGGGTGCCACGAGCCGACCGCTAATTTTAGTATAAAGAGAGAACACGGAAGACCAAAAGGACTGAATTTCACTGCACTCCCACCAAATGTGGAAGAGAGAGCCCACAGTGGAACCACAGCGCCAGCATTTGTCAGAGACAGTAGGATAGAACTTGTGAAGGAGGTCTGGGCACCAGTACCAGCGGGTGAGAATTTTAAATTTTTTTTTCCTGGGAGCTACAAGGCAGCGGCAATTTGTTAACAAACAGGAAGGAACGAGCCCAGTCAGCAGAAGAGAGATGTAAGTAGAGGTCCGTTTCCCAAAGTCTGGTGTAAGGAGGGAGGCCCGGGGTGGCAGCTGTCAGGAGGATGTCGTAGAGGAGCGAGAGGGTATGCGTCGGGGCCTCGGTCCAAAGGAGGATACTCTCCAAGGCAGTGGGAGTAGAGGAGAGCAGGGGCAGCAAGGAGAACTTGCGGAGAAAGTCCGTTAATTGGTTGTATTCCAGGCAGGAGAGTAGAATGTCAGGGGCAGATGTCTGCAATTGGCTCAGGGATGGGAATGGTGTTGACCCAGCAACCTTACCTAGCCTAACGTCATCACTAGCAGACAAGCAAAGGAATCGACGAGCAGAGAGACCCGGAGGAAACATGGAATTCCGAAAAAGAGGGCATAAAGGTCCAGGGACCCTAGCCAGCAAATCAGTCTGGCACACATGGTCCCAGACAGACAGGAAACACGTGGCGAAAAGAGCGAGTCAAGCTGAGGTCGGACGATAGTGGGAGGAGATCCACGGCAAGGAAGGGAGAAAAGTAGAGAGGAGATGGGCACCCATCTATGGGCACCAATTGTTTATCCAGAGCCCTGTAACACCAATCAAAGAGGCGTAACAGGACGGATGCTCTGTAATACAGGTGGAGGTCCGGAAGACCCGCCCCCCCCCCCCCCCGTTGGACTTGCGCCAGGTGAGGGTCCGAAAGTTCAGTCTGCTGCGAGAGGGGCCCCAAACAAAACGCCCAAATAGAGTCTGGAGTGTCGAGAAGTAGCTCCTTGGAACTTGGATTGGCAGGGCCTGGAAGAGATATAAAAACTGGGGGACTACATCCATTTTTAGAGCATTGATGCGTCCAAACCAGGACAACCCTAGGGCACCATAGGACCTCAAATCGCTCTTAGTTTTCTCCAGCAGGGGGGTGTAGTTAAGGTGAAACAGATCCGAGGGGTCAGAAGGGATCTGTATCCCTAAATATTTAATAGAGCGAGGCTGCCATTTAAAGGGAAACTGGGCGGCAAGATGCACCACCTCCGTTTGTGCTAGGGACACGTTAAGGGCCTCACACTTGGAGAGGTTAACCTTAAAGTTAGACATGTTACTGGGGCTGGTAGTGACCGGGAAAAGCAGGGAAGGTAATAAACCTTCCCTGTCTTCTTTCTGGGAGCTCCGGCTGAAGTTACAGTCGGCTCCCCGTTTCAGCAGCTGCACGATTATCTGCAGCTTCTGAATTCTGCTTGGACGTACCTGTACGTCCTTACAGAACTAGACAACCACCTTCAGGACGTAAAAACCCAATGGGCGGATCGGAAGTGGTTAAAAACATTTCCACCCATAAAGAGGCGATTTCACCAACAAGGTCAGCTCTTTACATGAATTAATAGCTGCTGGTCCACCAACTCTGGAACAGTTGGAAATTAATCTTCTTCTTAAAAGAGGAACTTTCACCACCTTCGCTAGAATGGCATCCATTCATAGATGCTAAGAACTTGAAGTGGTGAAAGGTACTCATTAAAAAGATTTTTTTTTCCTTCCAGTGCTGGTGATTTTATTTAGATTTGTGCATGCAGCTGTAGGTCTAAGTGATATGAATGAACTCTGCATATGCTGAACTCTTATTTTTTATTAGGTGTGGTACATCTAACTTTTTGTTTGGTTTACACTTTTAGCAACTAAAATAAAAGTACAGTGGCTTGCAAAAGTATTCATACCCCTTGAACTTTTTCACATTTTGTCACCTTACAACCACAAACTTAAATGTATTTTATTGAAATTTTAAGTGATCGACCAACACAAAGTAGCAGATAATTGTGAAGTGGAAGGAAAATGATACATGTTTTTCAAAATTTTAATCAAATAAAAATCTGAAAAGTGTGACGTGCAAAAGTATTCAGCCCCCTGTACTCTGATACCCCTAAATAACATCCAGTACACACAATTGCCTTCAGAAGTCACTTAATTAGTTAATAGAATCCAGCTGTGTGTAATTTAGTCTCAGTATAAATACACATGTTCTGTGAAGGACTCAGTGGTCTGTTAAAGAACACTAGTGAACAAACAGCATCATGAAGACCAAGGAACTAACCAGACAGGTCAGAGATAAAGTTGTGGAGAAGTTTAAAGCAAGGTTAGGTTATAAAACATATTCCAAGCTTTGAGCATCAAAAGGAGCGATGTTCCATCCATTATCCAAAAATGGAAAAAGTATTCTGCAACTGCAAACCTACCAAGACATGGCCGTCCACCTAAACTAACAGATCGAGCAAGGAGAGAACTGGTCAGAGAAGCAGCCAAGAGGCCCATGGTCACTCTGGAGGAGCTACAGAAATCCACAGCTCAGGTGGGAGACTCTGTCCACAAGACAACTGTAAGTCGTGCACTCCACAAATCTGTCCTTTATGAAAGAGTGGCAATAAGAAAACCATTGTTGAAAGAAAGACATAAGAAGTGCTGTTTGCAGTTTGCCACAAGCCATATAGGGGACACAGCAAATGTGAAAGAAGGGGCTCTGGTCAGATGACAACAAAATGTAACTTTTTGGCCTAAATGCAAAGCGCTATGTGTGGCAGAAAAGTAACCCTGCTCATCCCCCTGAACACACCATCCCCACTGTACCACATGGTGGTGGCAGCATCATGCTCGGGGGAAGCTTTTCTTCAGCAAGGACAGGGAAGCTGCTCAGAGTTGATGGGAAGATAGATGGAGCTAAACACAGGGCAATCCTGGAAGAAAACCTGTTGGAGGCTGCAAAAGACTTGAGACTGGGAAGGAAATTCACCTTCCAGCAAGACAATGACCCTAAATATACAGCCAGAGCTACAGTGGAATGGTTTAGATCATAGAATATTCAAGTGTTAGAATGACCCAGTCACAGTCCAGACCTAAATCCCATTGAGCATCTGTGGCAAGACATGAAAATTGCTGTTCACAGATGCTCTCCCTCCAATCTGGCTGAGCATGAGCTATTCTGCAAAGAAGAATGGGCAAAAATCTCAGTCTGTAGATACAAAGAGCTGGTAGTGCCCTACCCCAAAAGACTTGCAGCAGTAATTGCAGCGAAAGGTGGCTCTGCAAAATATTGATATAGGAGCGCTGAATACTTTTGCATGTCACACTTTTCAGATTTTTATTTGATTAAAATTTTGTAAACCATGTATCATTTTCCTTCCACTTCACAATTATCTGCTGCTTTGGGTTGGTCTAGCACTTAAAATCTCAATAAAATAAATTTAAGTTTGTGGTTGTAAGGTGACAAAATGTGAAAAAGTTCAAGGGGTATGAATACTTTTACAAGTCACTGTATATGCATTTTTTTTTTTTTTGAACACATACTTCAAATCAAAATTTCATGAAGGTGCCTGCTCGGACACAATGCCAAATTGCATTTTGACAATTCTGCAGGTGTCTACTTTCAGAAAATATATAGGTATGGTATTTAGAATAATATTTTACTGTAGTAGCTTAGGTTTTATTTGTTCATCTCAAAAGTGTGACCATTGTGCTTGCTACCGGAGCTGAAAAATGTCCAAAAACCCCTGGAGGAGAAAGGTATAAGGAAGACCTTTCATCACTTCAAGTTTTTAGCTTCTGTTAAGAGGCGCCACTCCACTGATTCCAGCACAGCTGAATTTTTTCTCTAACCTCCACCATTCCCGAGCAAGAAACACAGGTAGTTTTGATGCCTAATGAGCTATTTAAGCTCAGATGGGCTGTGTGAGACAGGGGACATGATTCAGTGCTCCAAATCAGAGGCAGCCAGTACTAGAGCACTGGCTCCCCTTACCTGCTCCTGCCTGACACCGCCCACCCTGACAGTACAGAGCCTTAATAGTATATATCAGGCACCAAAACTAACAGCATTGATTGCTCGAGAACGGTGGAGGCTAGAGAAAAAAAAATCCGACTGTTCCACACGGTATATATTTCTTGAAAGCGAAAGGGTTAAGGAGGACATTTCACCACTTCCACCAATTCAAGTTCTTAGCTTCTGTTAATACTCACCAATCCACTGAATTCAGCGCAGTTGGAATTATTTTTCTCTAGCCCCCACTGTTCCCAGGCAACAAGTGCAGTTACTTTTGGGTTCTGAAGAGCTATTTAAAATTTGTCAGAATGGCAGTGTCAGGCAGGGGACATGATGCAGAGCTAGAATCAGAGGCAGTCAGTGTCAGAGCTCAGAATTACACCTCTTGTCTGCTCCTATCTGACACTGCGCACTTGACAGTAATGAGTCTAACTAACATATCAGACACAAAAACTAACAGCAGTGATCGCTCGGCGACAGCAGGGGTTAGAGAGAAAAATTTAACTGTGCCAGAATCAGTGGAGCTGCGCCTATTAATTGATGTAAAGAGCTGGACTTGTTGGAGGTGATGACAGGTCCTCTTTAAATTTCATAAACAGGCAAGTGTTAAACAGGTCCTCATTTGAGTGTGAGAAAAAAAAAAAAAATTCTGAACAAATGACATCACAAAAGTGGTGTAATCAACTTAGCAAACGTGATTTAGATTTTTAAATCTTTTTACCACATACATTTTGGGGCCTGTACTAGATCGCAGGCCAGATTCCAGACTCCCCTCGCCTGTTTCTTCTCCCCTGCTGCATCTAAAAGAGAACAGGTGGTAAAGAATTTGTAAATATAACGTTGTAAAACATTCCCAACCTTCAGTAATATCTACCATAATTTCTATAATAATTACATCCTGTTTATAGATATCAGCTTACAGAAATGAGAACTATGACATTTCAGAATGAAAGCTAAGGTATCTCCCATGACTGTATTTATCTAAATGAACCTGAAAACATAAACTGCAATTAAAAATAGCATATAACATATAGCAAAAAGTTTTAAAATATATTTTTGTACATTTTTTTTTATACACTTACCGCCTGACAGATTTTTGTTTTGTTGATACAGTCTTGGGTATATGAATAGGTTCTTTCAAAGCACCTCTCAAGTGAATTGTTCTATCTTGTATAACTTCTCGTATATGTTTAATCCAATCTTGCTTGTTCTCAATACTGGAACCCTAATAAAAAATAATGAAATAAGATGCATGCAAAATTTATGTAACATAAATTTACTAAATATTTTACCAGTTAATACAAGAAACATATACAAAAGGTAAATGAGCAGAGTAACATAGTTGATTAGACATACACACACGCATATATATATATATATATATATAATATATAAAGAGAGAGAGAGAGAGAGAGAGAGAGAGAGAGAGAGAGAGAGAGAGAGAGAGAGAGAGAGAGAGAGAGAGAGAGAGAGAGAGAGAGAGAGAGAGAGAGAGAGAGAGAGAGAGAGAGAGTGTGTGTGTGTGTGTGGAAGGAAATAAGTATCTGATCCCTTGCTGATTTTGTGAGTTTGTCCACTGACAAAGACATGAACAGTCAATAATTTTAAGGGTAGGTTAATTTCAACAGTGAGAGATAGAATATCAAAAATAAAATCCAGAAAATCACATTTTATAAATTTATTTGCATTTTGCAGAGAGAAAAAAGTATTTGATCTCCTACCAACCATTAAGAGTTCTGGCTCCTACAGACCAGTTAAACACTCCGAATCAACTCGTTACCTGCATTGAAGACAGCTCTCTTACATTGTCACCTGTATAAAAGACTCCAGTCCACAGACTCAATCAGACTCTAGCCTCTACAACATGGGCAAGACCAAAGAGCTTTCTAAGGATGTCAGGGACAAGATCATAGACCTGCACAAGGCTGGAATGGGCTACTAAACCATAAGTAAGATGCTGGGTGAGAAGGAGACAACTGTTGGTGCAATAGTAAGAAAATGGAAGAAATACAAAATGACTGTCAGTCGACATTGATCTGGGGCTCCATGCCAAATCTCACCTCGAAGGGTATCCTTTATAATGAGGAAGGTGAGAGATCAGCCTAAAACTACACGGGGGGAACTTGTTAATGATCTCAAGGCAGCTGGGACCACAGTCACCAAGAAAACCATTGGTAACACATTACGCCGTAATGAATTAAAATCCTGCAGTGCCTGCAAGGTCCCCCTGCTCAAGAAGGCCCATGTGTAGGCCCATCTATAGTTTGCCAATGAACACCTGGATGACTCTGTGAGTGAATAGGAGAAGGTGCTATGGTCAGATGAGACAAAAATTGAGCTCTTTGGCATTAACTCAACTCGCCGTGGTTGGAAGAAAGTGTTTGGGAGAATAGATGGAGCCAAAGTGACAACCTCCTTCCCTCCGCCAGGACATTAAAAATGGGTCGTGGCTGGGTCTTCCAGCAGGACAATGACCCAAAACATACAGCCAAGGCAACAAACGAGCGGCTCAAAAAGAAGCACATTAAGGTCATGGAGTGGCCTAGCCAGTCTCCAGACCTTAATCCCATAGAAAAACTATGGAGGGAGCTGAAGCTCCGAGTTGCAAAGCGACAGCCTCAAAATCTTAATGATTTAGAGATGATCTGCAAAGAGGAGTGGACCAAAATTCCTCCTGACATATGCGCAAACCTCATCAACTACAAAAATCATCTGACTGCTGTACTTGCCAACAAGGGTTTTGCCATCAATTATTAAGTCTTGTTTGCCAGAGGGATCAAATACTTATTTCACTCTGCAAAATGCAAATACATTTATAAAATTTATACAATGTGATTTTCTGGATTTTATTTTTGATATTCTCTCACTGTTAAAATTAACCTACCCTTAAAATTATAGACTGTTCATGTCTTTGTCAGAGGGCAAACAAGGGATCAAATAATATATATATTGAAGGAAATGAGTAACGGGATTAGCCCAGGGATCGTCCTCTTCAGATAGGCGAGCACTTTTGGCACAAAATAAGAGTCCAGTCCAGCCAAGTCACACTATATATATATATATATATATATATATATATATATATATATATATAAGTAAGCCGATGAATGGTAAGATATTGGAAGGGATGTACATCTCACCCAGGTTGCTCAGATGGGTGAGATGAGGGAAATCCACCTTGTGGACACTCCTGGAGAAACCCAGCTGACTGGGATTGTCCTCGTTAGGGGAACTTGTTCCTATTCTAGATGAGGTAACCCATTTCTGTTTAGTTACAGCCCAGACAGGCAGGTATTTATTTTTTTGGTTTCTTTTATGTTGCATGTACAAAGAAGTGTTTTGAGTGAATAAAACTCAATACTTGGACTAAAACCTTGGAGTCTATGTCCATGTCAGCCCAACCAGCACCCCAGATCCTGACAATATATATATATATATATATATATATATATATATATATATATACAGTACAGACCAAAAGTTTGGACACACCTTCTCATTCCAAGAGTTTTCTGTATTTTCATGACTATAAAAATTGTAGATTCACACTGAAGGCATCAAAACTATGAATTAACACATGTGGAATTATATACTTAACAAAAAAGCGTGAAACAACTGAAAATATGTCTTATATTCTAGGTTCTTCAAAGTAGCCACCTTTTGCTTTGATTACTGCTTTGCACACTCTTGGCATTCTCTTGATAAGCTTCAAGAGGTAGTCACCTGAAATGGTCTTCCAACAGTCTTGAAGGAGTTCCCAGAGATGCTTAGCACTTGTTGGCCCTTTTGCCTTCACTCTGCGGTCCAGCTCACCCCAAACCATCTCGATTGGGTTCAGGTCTGGTGACTGTGGAGGCCAGGTCATTTGGCGTAGCACCCCATCACTCTCCTTCTTGGTCAAATAGCCCTTACACAGTCTGGAGGTGTGTTTGGGGTCTGTTGAAAAACAAATGATGGTCCAACTAAACGCAAACCGGATGGAATAGCATGCCGCTGCAAGATGCTGTGGTAACCATGCTGGTTCAGTATTCCTTCAATTTTGAATAAATCCCCAACAGTGTCACCAGCAAAGCACCCCTACACCATCACACCTCCTCCTCCATGCTTCACAGTGGGAACCAGGCATGTAGAGTCCATTCGTTCACCTTTTCTGCGTCGCACAAAGACACGGTGGTTGGAACCAAAGATCTCAAATTTGGACTCATCAGACCAAAGCACAGATTTCCACAGGTCTAATGTCCATTCCTTGTGTTCTTTAGCCCAAACAAGTCTCTTCTGCTTTTTGCCTGTCCTTAGCAGTGGTTTCCTAGCAGCTATTTTACCATGAAGGCCTGCTTCACACAGTCTCCTCTTAACAGTTGTTGTAGAGATGTGTCTGCTGCTAGAACTCTGTGTGGCATTGACCTGGTCTCTAATCTGAGCTGCTGTTAACCTGCGATTTCTGAGGCTGGTGACTCGGATGAACTTATCCTCCGCAGCAGAGGTGACTCTTGGTCTTCCTTTCCTGAGGCGGTCCTCATGTGAGCCAGTTTCTTTGTAGCGCTTGATGGTTTTGGCCACTGCACTTGGGGATACTTTCAAAGTTTTCCCAGTTTTTCGGACTGACTGACCTTCATTTCTTAAAGTAATGATGACCACTCGTTTTTCTTTACTTAGCTGCTTTTTTCTTGCCATAATACAAATTCTAACACTCCATTCAGTAGGATTATCAGCTGTGTATCCACCTGACTTCTGAACAACACAACTGATGGTCCCAACCCCATTTATAAGGCAAGAAATCCCACTTATTAAACCTGACAGGGCACACCTGTGAAGTGAAAACCATTTCAGGTGACTACCTCTTGAAGCTCATCAAGAGAATGCCAAGAGTGTGCAAAGCAGTAATCAAAGCAAAAGGTGGCCACTTTGAAGAACCTAGAATATAAGACATATTTTCAGTTGTTTCACACTTTTTTGTTAAGTATATAATTCCACATGTGTTAACTCATAGTTTTGATGCCTTCAGTGTGAATCTACAATTTTTATAGTCATGAAAATACAGAAAACTCTTGGAATGAGAAGGTGTGTCCAAACTTTTGGTCTGTATTGTATATATATATATATATATATATATATATATATATATATAACACATACACAGTGGGGAAAAAAAAGTATTTAGTCAGCCACCAATTGTGCAAGTTCTCCCACTTAAAAAGATGAGAGGCGCCTGTAATTGACATCATAGGTAGACCTCAACTATGAGAGACAAAATGAGAAAACATATCCAGAAAATCACAGTCTGAATTTTTAATTATTTATTTGCAAATTATGGTGGAAAATAAGTATTTGGTCACCTACAAACAAGCAAGATTTCTGGCTCTCACAGACCTGTAACTTCTTCTTTAACCCTGCTGTACTGTTCGCATTTAACTACACACTTGTAATGTTTCGGGTCAATATCACCCGACCTATTAAAATGTTGATTTTAGCTACTGTGTTTTTTTTTTTTATACCTATTACATTATTAAACTGTATGTGAACATGGTTGATCATAAACAAATGAAATCAAAACTTAAATTTGTATTTATTTTTTTTCAGAAAAAAGGTTACACGGGCTGTTTGCAATTCTGTTCGCTTTATAGCATTCTGCACACAAATAACAAACATACTTATTTTAATTTACTATAACTTTAAATCTAACTAAATATAACTTTGTCTTAACATATTTTATAAAACAACAAATGAAAAATAACGAAAACGTCAGTTTTTCTTTTTTATCTATAAAAAGTTTGAACAGGTTCATTCATTTTTACATTGAGCACAATAATAAAACAGATGTCCATTACAAAGATATTTTGCACACCCAGCACATGTCAGATTTGTTTTATTGTCACAAGAAGATGGACAGAAGCTATATATCTTCCTTTTTTGGCTGGTAGCTGTGCTGGTGGAGGCCGTGGAGTCTCTTTGTTGAGCATGCTGCTGGACACTCTTCACAATGGCAGCTGCTCCTTCACTTCTGGGGTTTACTTTTCTGGCTTCAATATACGGTCTAACTAGGGATTTTCCTAATTCTTCAATAAACATTCTTCTTTTATGCAGCTTATTTCTGTTCCAATTGGGGTAGATTTCTCTCCATAAAAGAAATGCGTTGTATGCCGAAACATCCAGAATGGTGAAAAAACATTATCATTGGCCAACAATTAGTTTTGGGTTTGCATGTGTATGTTGATATTGCTTGATCTAGTGTATCAACTGCCCCTTTTGTGGCATTATAATCTAATATCATGTCCGGCTTTTTGTCTTCTCGATTACCTATTGCATTGTCATGGTGCATTGTGCTCATTAGAATTACCTGTTTATTTTTTTTTTTTTTGGGAACATAAGACACAACTGTTGTATCTCCAGTAAAGTAAAAAGTAGAACTATACACTTCTCTTTTACTAAGGATACCTTGCGGCAGTTCTGGTTTGTTTTTCCTTATAGTACCCAGCATGGAAAGTTGTCTTTTTCACAACATCTGGCACAGTTGGTAGGATGTGAAAAAGTTGTCACATGTGACATTTTGTCCTTTTAGTCCATAAGTCAAATCGAGAAGAACTCGCATACCCTGAAATTTTGCAGGCAGAAATAATTAGTGACCTGTAAAACTGTTCGGGTCATATTGACCCGAACAGTACAAGTGTAACAATCAGCGTGTAGCAAAAAGTAAACAAAAAAAAAAAACACTCATAGTAAGAACCCCTCAAATGAGGAAAAGTCAATTAATCACAAGTTTCAGATCCGCATGAAAAATAATCTACAGGGTCTCAAATTTCATTTTGGGTAATATAGACCCGAGCAGAATAGCAGGGTTAAGAGGCTCCTCTGTCCTCCACTCATTACCTGTAGTAATGGCACCTGTTTGAAATTGTTATCGGTATAAAAGACACCTGTCCACAATCTCAAACAGTCACACTCCAAACTCCACTATGGTGAAGACCAAAGAGCTGTGGAAGGACACAAGAAACAAAATTGTAGACCTGCACCAGGCTGGGAAGACTGAATCTGCAATAGGCAAGCAGCTTGGTGTGAAGAAATCAACTGTGGGAGCAATAATTAGAAAATGGAAGACATACGAGACCACTGATAATCTCCCTCAATCAGGGGCTCCACGCAAGATCTCACCCTGTGGGGTCAAAATGATCACAAGAACGGTGAGCAAAAATCCCAGAACCACACGGGGGGATCTAGTGAATGACCTGTAGAAAGCTGGGACTAACGTAACAAAGGCTACTGTCAATAACACACTACACCGCCAGGGACTCAGATCCTGCAGTGCCAGACGTATCCCCCTTCTTAAGCCAGTACATATCCGGGCCAGTCTGAAGTTTGCTAGAGAGCATTTGGATGTTCCAGAAGAGTATTGGGAGAATGTCATATGGACAGATGAAACCAAAGTAGAACTGTTTGGTAGAAACACAACTCGCCGTGTTTGGAGGAGAGTGAATGCTGAGTTGCATCCAAAGAACACCATACCTACAGTGAAACATGGGGGTGGCAACATCATGCTTTGGGGCTGTTTCTCTGCATAGGGACCAGGACGACTGATCCGTGTACATGAAAGAATGATTGGGGCCATGTATCGTGAGATTTTGAGTGCAAACCTCCTTCCATCAGCAAAGGCATTGAAGATGAAACGTGGCTGGGTTTTTCAGCATGACAATGATCCCAAGCACACCGCCAGAGCAAGGAAGGAGTGGCTTCGTAAGAAGCATTTTAAGGTCCTGGAGTGGCCTAGCCAGTCTCCAGATCTCAACCCCATAGAAAACCTTTGGAGGGAGTTGAAAGTCCGTGTTGCCCAGCGACAGCCCCAAAACATCACTGCTTTAAAGGAGATCTGCATGGAGGAATGGGCCAACATACCAGCAACAGTGTGTGCCAACCTTGAAGACTTACAGAAAACGTTTGACCTCCTGTCATTGCCAACAAAGGATATATAACCAAGTATTGAGATGAACTTTTGTTACTGACCAAATACTTATTTTCCACCATAATTTGCAAATAAATTCTTAAAAAATCAATGTTATTTTCTGGATTTGTTTTCTCATTTTGTCTCTCATAGTTGAGGTCTACCTATGATGTCAATTACAGGCCTCTCTCATCTTTTTAAGTGAGAGAACTTGCACAATTGGAGGCTGACTAAATACTTTTTTCCCCACTGTATAAGGATTGTTCTTTGCAAGCAACTTTCCTTGTTAGGGTATTATATTATGTGTTTTTTTATTTTTTTTTTTTTGGGGGGGGGGATATCTCAGTGATTACAGACATTAATGAGTTTATATATTTGTTATTATACAACTTTACCCAGCTTAATCACATTATGAGGCTTGTAAATTAGATAGGACTATGCAAGTTTAAAAGGTGGAAAAATAATAATACAAGTCGAAGATCTTGAGATTTTTATATTTTTTAAAGAAGTTTTTTCAACTGAACTGTCTTATAGTCATACAGTCTGATTCTTAACCTAAATAGGTTTAGGTACATAGACACGTTCTGTATAAAATATGGAGGAAACAATACTGGAAGTGAAGTGCATTATTTACTTTTACGTGAATGCAGACTCATTGTACATGTTGCAGTATACATAGCGGATGCATTTATTTTATTTTTTTTTAATTGCATACAGGTGCAGCATCTGTGTTTATGCTAACTAATGTGCAAAATACCGAGGAAACATGGCCCTTAGTAGTTTATATGATTTTGTGATCATGTAGTACTGGAATGGAAACAGTACTGCCACTATATTGTGGCCATCTGTCTGTCTAATACTGTCTATGGTGACTGATACAAATGTATCAGTTTTTTGTCCAAGTCTTTTAGATCCCTAAAAGACTTGGACAAAAAAAATAAAAAATAAAATAAAATAAATAAAATGAATAAATTAAAATGTGACTAGTCCAACAGATTATTATTATTGGTTTTTTTTGTTGTCAAATGCAAGTTTCTAACGTTCATGTGAATAGAGCCTTACAGATCTACAATGTCCATTTCTAATCACTAAGGACAATACATTTTTATGCCAATAAAATGTCAAAGCGTACATCCAGTTATAAACAACTTATCATAAATAGTGCATTGAAATATAAGAAACTTTGTAATATATCTTTTTTTTATAATTAACATTTTCTTGGTTTTTCAAATAACGCCAATGAATATACATAGTTAAAGACAATGTGCATGACAAAACAATCATTAACCAAACGATCAGATGAGCTGGTGTATTAGATTACAACGGTTAACTAAGAACACAATAATAATAAATGGAACGTGGGAGGTGGGGAAGAGACGATGAGTCCTTAGGGTGAAAGGCCAAGGGTCTCAGAAGGTATGTTAATTAAACAGGGGGTTCCCACAGGTGCGTCCAGGTAGGGTCTTTAGAGAAATCATACCATGGCGCCCAAATAGAGCTAAACTTCTGGTGGGTGCGAAGTTCTAAGTGGGAAAGTTCTTCCACCCGGGCTACTTGAGAGACTTTCCGTAGAAAGTGGGATACTGGAGGGGGGGATTCGGATGCCCAGTATAGAGGAATCATAGATTTGGCGATAGCCACAAGTTGAAGCCAAAGTCGTTTGTGGGACCTGGGCGGGAAGGTGGGCCACAGATTCAAGAATATGCTTACAGGGGTCAGAGGCTCGGTGAGTCCACAAACCTGATTCAGTACCTGCTGAACGAGTGACCAGTAAGGGGATATTTTTTCGCATTCCCAACAAATATGCAGGTAGGAACCTGAGGACATGGCAGCGCCAACACAAAGGGGATACATCCGTAGAGTACTTCTGGACTACAGTGGGCGTTCTATACCATCTTGTGACCAATTTGTAGCTTGACTCCTGCAAGCGCACACATCTAGAAGGACCTGTGGATCGCTTGAGGACAGATGATATTTCTCCAGGGGTAAGGGACATTTGAAGGTCTGCCTCCCATTTTCGCACGTATGAGGGGAGCTCTGTGCCTAGTTCGCTCAGAAGGTTGGAGTAGAGCGTAGATAAAGGTCTTGGTGTATTTTGCTTCCGGAGTAGGAACTGTTCTAGCCATGAAATAGTGCGATTGTCAGGCTCCTGCTTCAGCGCTCTCAGGTACAGCGTTTTAATCGACTGATATGTTAAGAAATTAGTATGGATGGAGAGGGGGTGTTGGGTGAACTCAGAATAAGAAGGGAAGGCCCCATCAATAAGTATAGAGTCGTAAGGCAATCGCCCGACATGCTTCGGCTCTATGGGGGCCGATTCTATAAACTTTGATTCCGATAGGATTAAATCCTGAACGGACATGAGAGGAGAGGGACCTGTTGGCAAAGGAAAGAGTCGCCTTACCCATTGCCATGAGTCATAGACCGCTGTTGTTAGTACATTGGGGGCGAGGACTTGCTTAGCCATTTGGCGGGGGAGCCATAGTATTCCAGTAAGGGGGAAGTCTATAGTGGCTTCCTCCACTGACACACGTAGCCTCGAATTTTAACTCTGAAACCAATCAATGGTCCTCGCCAGTTGTACTGCATGATAATATGTCTTTATATCTGGTAGACCCATACCACCCAACTTCCTAGGTCTGGTGAGAGTGCGGAATGACACTCTAGGACGTGAATTATGCCAGACATACTTCGAAAACATTCTGCGAAGGGAGGAGAAGAATGTTAGTGGAAGAGGGATAGGGAGGGTTTGAAATAGGTATAATAACTTAGGCAGGACCATCATTTTCAGTAGATTAGTTCTACCCATCCATGAGATATATGGAACATGCCAAGATTCTAGTAGAGATTTGATGTTGGAGAGCAGAGGGGCATAGTTAGAATCGTACCAGTGCCTGGGCGAGGGCGTTAAATTTAATCCTAAGTACTTAATAGAATTGTGACGCAGTGGGAATGGGGAAGCAGCCTGTAAGTCAGATTTAATCGATGGGGGGCAATAGACACATAGGGCTTCGGATTTTGTGGTATTAATTTTAAAATTCGAGAGGGTACCGAAGGCCGTAAAGATCGTATCTATGTGAGGTAGTGCAACAGTTGGGTTGGTGAGGATTATTAAAAGGTCGTCTGCAAATGCGGCCGTACTATGACACATCCCTCCACTTACCAAACCTTTCAGCAATGGGTCCTGTCGAATATTCTGAATTAATGTTTCAATGGTCAGGATAAAAAGTAAAGGGGATAATGGGCATCCCTGCCTGGTGCCATTCTTAATATCAAACGAGGGGGAGAGGCATCCATTAACTCTAATCTTGGCGCTAGGTCTAGAGTACAAAGCCATAACCTTCTGAACAAACATGGGTGGGAAGCCAAAATGACGTAATGTCTCTGTCATAAAGGTCCAGTCTACCCTATCGAAGGCTTTTTCTGCATCTGTTGAAAGAAGGACCAATGGGATCTTCTTACGCTGGGAGTGTTGTATCAAGTGGAGTACTCGTTGGGTGTTATGTTTGCCCTCTCTGCCCGTTACAAACCCCACTTGCTCTGGGTGGACCAGGGAGGGTAGTAAGGATTTTAATCTATTAGCTACTAATTTGGCGTATAGTTTAACATCTACGTTTAGCAGGGAGATGGGGCGGTAGATAACACATTGTGTCGGGTTTTTGCCTTCCTTAGGAATGATAGAAATATGGGCTTCCAAGGCTTGGGGAGGGAAGCAGTGGGCATCGTCTACAGAGTTACAAACCTGGAGAAAATGGGGGAGAAGGATAGAGCTGAATTGTTTATAACAGAAGGCTGGGAGGCTATCGGGGGCAGGAGCTTTCCCCAGAGGGGTGTCAGTAAGTGCTAACTGTAGTTCTGACAGGGTAAAGGGAGTCGTAAGGGCATCTTGTTGTTGGGGAGTGAGCGATGGCAGAGAGAGAGATTGCAGGAAAGACCGGATTTTAGTAGAGCGATCCTGTAGCTCGAGAGGGGTCTCAGCAGGTCTAAGGTTATACAGTTTCTGATAGAAAGCACAAAATTCAGAAGCTATGTCTGAGGTGTCTTTTAGGCTAGAGCCTGACTGTGAAGTGATTTCCGCTACAAAGCTTTGATTGCGTCGTTTTTTTTTTTTTTTACTAAATATGCCATCAGTTTTCCACCCTTATTACCATGCATATAGTATTTATGGGAGGATGACAGATAGGCTTTAGCAGTTTTTAGGTTCAGGCAGTCTTTAAGACGTTCTCTGTACAAAATCAGTTCTGAGAGAACCCTCTGAGCTGCAGCCCGCTTATGCTGACTTTCCAGGGTTGCAATACGGGCAAGTAGGTCATCAATTTCTTTGGTACGTTTTTTTCTTAACATGGGAACTCAGACTAATGAAAACCCCTCTGATCATGGTCTTGTGGGCTTCCCAAGTAACACCAGGCTGTACGTCAGGTGTAGTGTTCTCATTGAAATAGTCAGTGAGAGCTTTAGAAACAGCCTGACGAGAGTCGTGGGAGCAGAGCAGAGTCTCATTAAGTCTCCAATCATAGCTACAGGGTGGGAGAGATGAAATTTGTAGTTGTACAGTTATGGGGGCGTGGTCAGAGATAGTGATAGAGCCAATGGTGGGAGAGGAGGATAAAGTTAGCTGATTCTGGGGCAGAAAGATGTAGTCCAGACGCTGGTACGATTTGTGTGGGTTAGAATAAAACGTATAGTCCTTAACGTCAGGATTAAAGGCCCTCCATACATCTACAAGATGCATAGAGGAGAGATGCTTGGCGAGTTTACTAAGGGCAGCGAAGCTATGTGAAGATGTACCAGTGGAGGTGTCCTGGAGGGGCTGAAGGGCAATGTTCATGTCACCACCCAACACTACAATACCCTCTGCGAACATAGAAAATCTGTCTAGAGTATCGAGTAGCCATGTAATTTGGCCAACATTTGGTGCGTATACATTGCCAATGGTGACCAGGGTATTGGCAATGTAACCTTTAAGAAACAGGTATCTGCCCTGGTCATCACTCAAGCGAGCAACCACAGAGAAGGGGACGTCCGATTTAAAGGCAATACTAACTCCATTCTTCTTCGCAGCGGTATCACACGAGTGAAACCAGGCAGAGTAAGGAGATTTGGGTAGGTTAGGTACTTTACCTGTAGGGAAATGTGTCTCTTGGAGGAGTAGGATAGAGGATTGTGATCGTTTAAGAGCGTGGAGTACCTGGGAGCGCTTGGTGGGAGAGTTGAGACCCTTGACGTTCCATGACGTGAACTTAACACAAGACATAGACAACAGTTAACAATAAACTGAGAAATACTAATAAGTATGTAAAACAAACGCTATAGTGAGGCAAATTTAAACGATTACATATAATGCACTGAGCTACAGTACCGTGTCGTGGGGGGGGTGGTAGAGCAGGGAGGTCGGCCCAAAGAGCCGGTAACAGAATCGCTAAGGGAACAAAGGGCGTTGTAAACTCCTTTAGGAGGTAAAGGCAAACAATATATAAACTGTATGCGAACTAGGCCCATCCCCGGCTACGGGGGGGCACGCGTGAAAAACAACATTATAACAAGTAATGAATCGCGGTCATAGGTCAGATAGTAAAAAGGATATAAAATATTTAGGACATCACGGGAGATAATTCAGTCCTGCTCCACAGGTGCCCTCTTCCTCTGGTGTTTAGATTTCGGACGTTTCCAGGCTTCCACATTAGGAAGATCGTGTAGAGAGGCAATGTCTGTGAAAGTAAGCCATGATGGAATGGTGGCTGGATCCAATTCCAGAGGCGGACACGCAGCAAACAGGTCATCTGGGTGCCGGATATTGTACAAACGTCCATTGAAGTTGCAGGAGATCCCGAAGGGGAATAGCCATTTATACGGTATCTTAAGTGTCCGAAGACGGTCAGTGAGTAACTTCATCTGTCGTCTTTTAGCCAGGGTCACCGGGGAAATATCCTGAAAGAATGTAACCCTGTGTCCTTCATAGGAGAAGTCCGGGGTTACGCGGGTTTTCTGCAAAATCGCCTCTTTGACTGGGAAGGACAGCAGTTTGCAGACGATGTCCCTGGGAGGTTCCCCCTCCTTAGGCTTCGGGCGCAAAGCCCTATGGGCTCGTTCAAGTTGGACATCCGATGACAGATCGCCCTCCAAGACTGATTCCAGGATTCTCTTTGTGATGGTCATGGTTTCAGAGGGCGGGAAGTTCTCTGGCACACCTCTGATACGTAGATTATTCCTCCTACCCCTGTTGTCCTGATCCTCCAGATAGGAGTGCAGAGAGTTCAGATGGGCCTGGCAAGCCGTAAATGCCATAGTAGTGGCTTCGCCCTGTGCCAGGAGCGACGTCTGTGTTTCCTCTAGGTACTCGACTCTGGAACCAATGCCCCTGACATCTTGTTTAAATATCAGCTAGCTCTTTCATGACCGGTTGCAAAGTTTTCTCAAGTAGTTTCTGCAGTCCCTTGGAGGAAATGGTGACCATGGAGGTGGAGGCGGAATCGGATATGTTTTCGTCATCCATGATGCTTTCTGCGTCGGACGCCTCTGTAGGATCAGGGGTAACTAGAGAGCGTCTTGCTGTTGATGTGGAATTGAGTGGTGAGCGCTTTGAGAAATTTGTCTATTTCTATTTGGGACTTCTTTGTGTGTTTCGGTGTAGCTCGTGGGTCTACGGGCTTATTCTGACCATGATGCAGCTGTCAGGACATGCCAGCCCACACCGGGAAAGAGCACAATCAGGCTGGGTTAGGGAGGCATAGTAAGATTTTGCCTGTGCTTAAGGCATTGTGCGCCCCTTTAAATATTGTAGAATTCAGAAAAGGGTCTGGGGTTAGCAAGATGGCCTCCCCTGCAAGCTGCGTTGTATTGGAGTTCCAAGATGGCCGCCACAGGCTTCAGAGGAGTAGATCTGGGATTAGTAAGATGTCCGCCCTTGCAATGTGTTGTATTGGAGTTCCAAGATGGCCGCCACAGGCTTCAGATAAGTAGATCTGGGATTAGCAAGATGGCCGCCCTTGCAATGTGTTGTATTGGAGTTCCAAGATGGCTGCCACAGGCTTCAGATAAGTAGATCTGGGATTAGCAAGATGGCCGTCACAGGCTTCAGAGAAGCAGGTCTGGGGATATCAAGATGGCAGCCGCTTCCCAGCAGAGACGCCAGCCGGAGCCTGGATAATCCACGAAGACACGCACCTGAGGAGCCGGAGAGCAGCTGAAGAGGTAAGTGCAGGTCCCCGGGCGCTGGAGGGTGACAGGGCCCGGCCAGCGGCCGAACCCGGGCCGCAGTAGCAGGTCCCAGCCCGCGGTAGACCCCGGCCCCGGTTCCCGGCGCAGGAGCCGCTTCGGGGGGTCGCGGGGGGCCCGGGCAGGGAGAGGCCCCAGGAAATCCCACCCCCCCCCCGTAAACTTGGTAATATATCTTAATAAGGAAATCTGTTTCCTTCACCACTTATTAAGCTGTTCTCCTACATCTTAACTTCAACCTGTCTGCTTTGTTACAGGTGCATCTCAATAAATTAGAATATCTTTGAAATGTTTATTTCAGTAATTAAATTTAAAAAAAAAAAAAAAGTGACCTCCTATATTTTCTAGATTCTTTACACACAAAGTAAATTTATTTACTATTTCAATTCTATTCAATTCTATTTCAAGTGTTTTATTTCTGTAAATGTTGATTATGGATTACAGGTAATGAAAACCAAAATCTAAGAAGATTAGAATATTGTAAAAAAAGTTCAGTATTGTAAATTCAGTGTGTCACCTGCCAAGGTTTCCTAAGCCTTTAAATGGTCCCTCAGTCTGGTTCAGTAGAACACACAATCATGGAAGACTGCTAATTATGAATTGAATTACTGAAATGAATGAACGTTTCAAAAATATTCTAAGTTATTGAGATGCACCTGTATGTCTTCGTATTCAGTCTCACACATACAACTCTATGGAGAATGGAATTCTCCTGCTGGCTGGTTAAACGATTTATTGCCTCATTCTGTGTATGAGGGGTGTTTAATAAGTTACCTACCTGAATATGAAAATAACATTTTCTGAGAAAATTGAACTTTCTACTTTTCAAAGTAATAAAGTAATCCACTTTTCTGTAGAGGAATATCGGTGCCAAAACGAACGGCACCAACATCCCTGGCACCGGGGCACACACTGGCAAAGCTGACGGAATTCAGTGCAGCTTTGTAGTAGTTTATTTTACCGCCGATGTCAGAGGACAAGAAAGGTCCTCTTTAATAAAATATATTAGAAAGTTTCTTATTAGCAACTGTACTATTAAAGCGTTCCTCCAGTTATAATCACCAAATAAACCAGTAATAAACTTATTTCGTAAATGTTCCATAAACCAAACAGGAATACAAAAAGCATAGAACTGACAATTTAATCACCTATATAACTAACCTTAAGAACGATTTTGTTGTCAGATGATGGAGTTCTTCCAACCCAAAGAGCAAATTTACAAGGATCACCTTCTACATGTTCAGTAACTCCTAATTCTGAAGTCTGTAAATTAAAAAAAAAAAAAAAAAAAATCAACTAAAAATAGAGAGGTATATACAAACCAAACATTAGACACACTGATTAATGTATATAAATTGATGAACTGATGTAAAATGCATTCAGAAAGTCTTATGACCCTTTCACATTTATTTTTTTTCAATTCTTTATTTAAGGGTATATAGTTGACAGCAAAATAAAACAGCGAAAGAAATATAGTCGCTGCCATACATTGATGACAGCGAAACACATGTTAACATATACTTGAGTTTTTAACCGTTTTCTGGGGTGAGGATGGGAAGGGGGGGGGGAAGATGGGGGGAGGGGGAAGAAGGAAAGGAAAATAAAGGAAAAGGGGGAGGGGAGGTTGGGGAGGAAAGGGGTGGGGAGAGTAAAGAGACACCAACATCAGTCAACATCATTCGACATCCATCAATATCAGTCCAGTTCTACTACAAAGCATGAGCATAAAGATGTAGCATGTGTCAGTCCTGTAAAGATGTGTGGGTCAGTCCCGCAAGACTTCAGATGGAGACCCAAACTACCTGTATACATACGCAAGCATTAATGAGTAATATACCATACAGTTAATATGACAAAGACCTGGGAGTGCAGGAGCTCACCAGAGGGCCACTCGTGAAGTAGCGGTGAGGGGATGATTATTTACGGTTAGCAAACTGTAACCATGAGGTCCAGATCCTAAGGAAGCTACTGCGTTTGCCCGAGGCCCAGCTTGAAAGCTCCTCAAACCTACAAATCTGATTAACTCTACAGACCCATTCTGAATGAGCGGGCGCTGTGGTTTGCAACCATTTTTGGTTGATTAGAAACTTTGCTGCTGCAAGGAGGTGTGTAGCCAAATCACGTTTAGAGGGTTTAAAGTGGGCATCAGGCAAATCCAGCGCAATCGGAGTTAAAGATATCTGAAAGCTAGACTAAAGTATAGTCCGTAAAGTAGATTCTACAGAATTCCAGTATGATTTCAAAACTGGACAGGACCACCACAAATGAGAGAGGGAGCCAACATCCTGGTTACAACGCCAACAGAGATTATCAGCCAAATGGTATGCATGCAACCACTCCGGGGTCTTATAGCAACGCGTCAAAAGTTTGTAATGATTCTCTTGCATCCTTATGCAAGTGGAGAATCCATGTGACATTGACAAAACACGTTTGACTTGGTCATCCGTAAGGGCTATACCAAGTTCTTTCTCCCAAGAGTGAACAAAGGCTGGTCTTGTGAGCTCCTGCTTCACAATATATATATATGAAGGATGTGAGACACTTTCCGGAGTTTGGGAAGAGGGGCCAGAAGTAATTTCTCAAAATCGGTAGATTCAAGCCTCATCGTATATTTAGTATGAAAAAGCGAGACTGTATGTGATAAATGCTTAAGGTGTAGCATGTTTAGGGTAGGGAGCCCAGTTAACTCTATTAACTGGTTGTCTGTCAATGGATTATCTGGTGATGGGAGGGTCAGTTTGGTCTTGTCACGTAACTTAGACCATAAATCCTGCGGGCCTTTAACTGAGAGCACATTGGGCAGTAAGGAGACTGGTAACACCCGTGAAGGAAATGGGGCGAGGTTTGTTTGAGCACGTGACCAAGCCTGCGATGGCCCCTCTAAAATAGGATTGGACCTCCTAGTAGCTCTAGTTGTTTGTCTACCCAACCATAACTCCCCTAGGAAACTCGGACCATGTGCTGCCTCCAAAAGGAGATAGACTGCATTCCTAGTAGGCTTGACCAATATCTGGAGACAGTGTGTTTATTAGTGACCTCGTGAATATGGGATCTCTCTTTAGCTTTCTTTATAAGAGTAGACATTAGCTGTTCACCTTTATTGCCATGAGCATAGATCTTATGCTGTAGGTTTAGTACGTACGATTTTGCCGACTTAAGATTGAGAAAGGACTTCAACTTTTCCCTAAGGGCTCTTAGCTCAGTCAACCTCGCCTCAACACCTGAAAGTTTATAAGCTCGCCAGAAGAAGATTTTATTGAGAAGATCATCAGTAGTTTCTTCTTTTTTTTTTTTTCTTGAATCGATACCCCAGGGAGATAATGATCCCTCTTATATATGACTTGTGAGTTTCCCAAATCACTGGAGAGGGGGCAGAAGCGATGTTTGTGTCAAAGAAGAGACTAAGATGCATCTGGACGGTCTCTACACCCTCCGCCCAGTTCAGCAATGTCTCATTTAAGCGCCAATGCCATTGCCTAAGTGAGGCAAAGCGAGGAGTAAAGAGCAAGGTGCATGGTCCAAAACCGTTATGTTGCCTATAGAGCCCTGTTGGATGTGGGGTAGGAGCGCAGCAGAGAGGAACAAGTAGTTTAATCTCTGATAGGTCCAATGGGGGGTCAAGTAAAAGGAGTAGTCCATCCCTATCGGGTACAAGAGTCTCCAACTATCCAGGACATTGAGGTCTTGCAACTTTATGTATAATTTACTCAACGCTGCCTGCGAGAGGGCGGACCGTCGAGTGGAGGAATCTAATAAAGGATTTAACAAGTCTAAGTCGCCACCAAGCAGAATAGGGCCTTCTGCAAAGAGCCGCAACTCATCAAGCCGCTCCAATAGCCAAGGTACCTGGCCGGTATTAGGGGCATATAGATTGGCTAATGTGTACATGGATGAGGCCAGTTCACCCTTCAAAAATAAAACTCGACCCTCTCCATCCTGAAATTAGGCTTTAAGTTTAAATGGAAGGGCATAGTGAAGGGCTATCGAAATACCCCTGGAAGAGGAGTTCGTGCTACAACTATGTAACCATTGAGAAAAATAACGGGTGTGCAATTTAGGTACTCTGGCATTCTTAAAGTGGATCTCTTGCAGAAACAGTATATCTGTCTTAAGCTTTCTCAACAGTAGCAGGACATGATTATACAGTATTTGTCAGGGGAGTTAAAGCCCTTAACGTTGTAAGTGGTGACAGTGACTTGTGACATGGTGAACTGAATGGGCATCATCAGGTGTAGGTACAAATTAAGGTGAAGAAATAGGTGAGGAGTAGTGAGTGCAGAGGAAGGGAATCAGGGGAGGGGATGAGAATAGTCTATACCAGTCAACAAAATAACTATTAGTAAACAAGGTGCGTACAAACCTGGTAACAATACACAATGTTTAAAGCAGCAAACGAGACTAATGAGTTTATCTACTGCTAAGTCCAGTAGCTCGACCCCGCACCCAAGGAGGAGGGATAGGTGCAGTAAGGCTGCAAAATAATTGCCTAAACAATATGAGGAGGAAGCAGCAGCAGGAACGCCCAGCAGGGGTAACTGTAAAATATTAGAACAGAGAACAAGAACAAAAAATAATACACGGCGGCGGCCCGCTAAGTGCAGACTAATAGTAGTATATTAATCAGTTAAGCCGAGATCAGGGGTAGCATCCAAGACCTAGCAATACAGAGGCCGTTAAGGACACCCACCCCCTCACCTGGGATCTGTTTATCCAGAAGCCAAGTCCCAGAGATAGAGAGACAAGAAAGAGCCACCAAAGGAAAATAACTCGGCTGTCGGTGCACAGAGAGAAGAAATGCAATCTGGGTGGCTTTGGACCAGAACTCACAGCACCTGACTCCAGTCCCCGCAGTAGAGGAAGGGCTGCAAGCGTCATGGAGGGAAGCCACGAGGGGATAACAAGAAGTTGCATTTCCAGCATCCGCCACAATTTCTTCAGCTCCGGCCTATTCCATACGAATCCACCGCAAATCTTATTCATCGCGGCCAACACCGTTTACAGAGGCCTCAGGGGTTTTCCCCCAGACCCAGTACATGCTTTTGGAGGCTCTGGTCCAGTCTTCGGGCAGAGTCTTGGAGGTCCCGCTATGCGGCCTACGGCACTGCCTGGTCCGGATGCCAACTTGAAACTGCGCCTAGCCAACAACTTCAGAGCCGCGGGCGGCCAGTAGCTACAGGAGAGCTATCCACACGCCGGCAGTGCCGCTGACACCTGAGACGACGATCCCGAGTTGCATCAGGTACCAACCCTGCCCACACCACCAACGGTGTGAGCTTTGGCCTGCAGCTCCACCATCTTGAAAACTACTGCAGCTGCTACCACTCGTCCCAGGAGGGCCATCCGGTAAGCCACCATCACTGCTGCCACCTACAACAGTTTCCCCGTGTCCAAACACCGCCTGGGGGGAACAGACTGTCATCTGGCCTTGGGCCCCATATAGTTCCCGGGAATCCTGCAGCCCTCGGGTTACTCCTCCTGGCAGGACCTGTGGTGGGGTAAAGGAAGTACTGAGTAAGGGGGCCAAATAATTTGGCACGCCCCACTTTTCAGTTTTTTATTTTTTACAAAAGTTTAAAATATCCAATAAATTTCGTTCCACTTCATGATTGTGTCCCACTTGTTGTTTATTCTTCACCAAAAAATTTAAATTTTATATCCTTATGTTTGAAGCCTGAAATGTGGCAAAAGGTTGAAAAGTTCAAGGGGGCCGAATACTTTCGCAAGGCACTGTACATATTTGGTGTCAGTGCATCTGTAATGGCCAAGACATTATAATTATCACATTTATCCCATATAGTAAACACAATTAAATAAACTATAAAAATCATTGTATTTTTCATTCTGCCTCTCAAAATATTGATCAAAGCTTCAAAATGGCAACAACGAAAATTACGAAAATGGCAACAACGAAAAGTTGTCCCACGAATAGGCGCTCACACAGATCCATTGACTAAGAATTAAAAATGTTTTAGGTCTTTGAATGCAGTAACACAAAATTAAAGGGGTATTACCATGAACATAATCATATTTATATGTGTAGATAATACAAAGTTAAAGATTTTTGCAAATATAAGTAGCTAAAAATTCTGCAGAGTTTTAAAGATTTTCTCTAACCATCTTAGTGGTGACATCTTTTGTTTTGATCGGTTGCCAATGGATACGACCATGTATGCAGAAACTTTCTATGGTCTGGAACTTGTCAGGAACCCAGCCATGATTTTCTTATTATAGCTAGTTTATCAGGCACGGACACTACTGTACATGTATCAGAAGATATCCTGACACAATAAGGAAATCATGGATGACTTTCTGACCTTAGAAAGTACCTGCATTCATGGTCGTATCCACTGGCAACCAATTAAGACAACAACTCGTGACCACAAGATATTTAGAGAAAATCTTTAAAACTGAAAAATGTTAAATTACTTATATTTGCAAAAATGTTTAACTTTTAATTATCTACAAATTTAAAAATGGTTATGGTCATGGGAATACACCTTTAAGGGTACTTACTTTAGGGGGGGGCCCATACTGCTCTTTTGTACAATGCCTCCATGGACCCTTTAGCTTAAATTACTGTTTATAGTGTTTACACTTTATATACCACTAGCAGAAGGACCAGGCTTCGCACGGGTACATTTCATTTTTTGTTTGTGTAGTGGCCCCATAAGAATTGGCCAGTTTTGCACTTGACATCCAGTATGGCAGTCCAGTATAGGTATAGTCTATTTATGTTGCTATGGAAACCTGGTAAATGAAATGTGAACTTATATTGGCTGATGCACGTCATATGACTGAATATTTAAGGACCTGCAAACTGCTATTGACTCATACAGGTTAAAAATAGCTTGGTTGCTATGGAAACCTGGTGTAAAGCTGTGTGTATGTCAAGACTGAAGAACTTGTGATTTTCCATTGGTCCATAAGCGTCATGTGATCATGTGTAGCTCAGTTTGGATATCAGTGAAAGACCTGCGATCGGTTGTTATGGAAAACCTGGAGTAAAGCTGTGTGTATGTGACCTTGTGTAACAGTGTCATCCACAGCGCCCTGCCCCTTCAAAGCTGACCCACAGCAGTGAAGAAAAATGGCTGGGTTGTTATGGAAACATGGAGTGCAGCTGTGTGCATGTGGCTGAAAATGCCTTGTCAGATTGGAGACGGGCTTGGGTCTGTTGGGTTGTTTCAGCAGCTCGCTGTTGTCTGTGACATACCTTTTCAGATTGGAGACGGGCTTAGGTCTGCTGAGAGTTGTCATTAGCTCGAGCAGCAGCCATTCATTTTGCTGCAGGGGGCATGAGTAGTTTAAAAACGTTTCAATTTATAAGAATGCTGAAATCCAGTATGGCAGTCCAGTCAGTGGCGTAAATACCGGGGTAGCAGTAGTAGTGGCTGCCACAGGGCCCGGGACATTAGGGGTCCCGGCATGCCCCTGATGTGTTTTATTTATTTATTTTTTTTAAATAGGCTGTTACCTGCTGGTGTAGCACCAGCAGGTAACGGTAACTATTTACTTACCATTCCTCGCTCGTGCTCATGGCCGCCTGCGCTTCACCTTCTGTGGAGGCGACTGTGAGCAGGAGCGGGGATCGGTAAGTAAGGTCTGCGCGCTGTGAACCCCACAAACACTGCTATCATTATACTCTGGGGTTTTTTCAGACGCAAGAGTATAATGATTGGATGCCTAGAGGAGTTGAGGGAACATAAAAAACACTGTTACTTACCTCTCCTGCACTCCAGCAGGCTTCGGGCATCCTTGGTGAAGTCCCAGACGTCGGTGGGCCAGTCCAATGTCATTATGCGTCGTGATGCATGCCTGGCTCACGTGACATCTGGTCCAACATTGAAGAGGTAGCGGGAAGTGCACATTATACTATATGAAGGGGCCACTATGGGGCATAATACTGTGTGCAGGGGCCACTATGGGGCATAATACTGTGTGCAGGGGCCACTACGGGGCATAGGCAGTGTTTGCAGGAATGCAGTTTGTGCAGGGGGGGGGGCGGTTGGCGGGGCGTCCCATGTCAAATGTCCGCTTTGGGGCCCAGCCATTTCTAGTTAAGCCACTGAGTCTAGTATAGGTACAGTCTATTTATGGCTGTGTTGTTACGGAAACCTGGTAAATTAAATATGAACTTATATAGGCTGATACACGTGATATGACTGAATATTTAAGGACCTGCGAACTACTATTGACTAATACAGATCATAAATAGCTTGGTTGCTATGGAAACCTGTGTGCCTGAGGAGACTAAGTGCCTGCGAGCTTCTATTGGCTGATAAGGGACATGTGACTGTGTGTATGGCAGTTGGAATATGAGAGAAAGTCTTGCAGGCTTGTATTACGTAATGCTGGTCATTTTTTGGGAATACTGTATCTCAAGAACGGTACAACTTTTAGAGCTGAGACACAATCTAAAATATTTCCGGACGCCTGAAGTACGTGTGCCAAATTAAGGATCGGTCATCGTTTGGTCGCGCATAAAGAACAGACAGACAGGGACAGGAATCTCTCTACTTGGGGAGAGCACCAGTGAAGGTGTGTAGAGTTTTGAATTGCCTTTTGCTCTCTACTAAGCATCTACATATCACAAGGCATTATGGGAAAAGGAGCTGGGACGCTCATTCGCCCTCTGTTGGATGTAACAGATCCTCAATTTGCTTTTGACTCACTGAGTCTTGAGACTCCTTTTCCCATAATGCCTTGTGATAGACAGACAGAAACTCATATATATATATATATATATGAGATTACTGCTGTGCTTATGACGATTGGAAAATACCATATGTAATTGTGCACTTTATTTATTATGTTATAGGCTATTATTCAATGGCTAATGATGTGTATTTGGAATTGAATGCACTTATGCCTTTCTGTTCTATACCTGATGGTGAATTTTTAATGACTGAAAACATTTAATTGATTTTAGTTATAGGTGAAAGAGTACTTTTTGAAGTGTTGAACTTTATTTCAATAATTATCATCTGTTATTTATCAACTCAAAATTTTGTCTTAAGAACACTAACCATGAATTGGGTACAAACATCCTCCAACAGCAACTTCACCCAACAATCCTATAGCAATTTGGTGATTAACAATGCTTTTGTCCAGCATGAGGAATCACCGCCTCACAAGGCTAAAGTGATAGCGAAGCGACCCTGTGAAAAAAACATTTGGGTCCATGGCCAGTTAACTCCCCAGACCTAAATCACACTGAGAACCTGTGGTTAATCCCGAGAAGTGGATGGGCAAACAAAAATAGGCAATGGGGTGCCTTTAACCAGATATTAGTCCAAAGGCTGATATCACTACCAGAGCAAATTGTTGAAGTCTTGAAAAAAAAAAAAGGGTCAAATCTAAATATTGAGTCATTGCATAAACCTGACGTATTCATCAAAAAAAAATTTAAAACCCTACTAAATTCCTCCATGAATCTGCACGCAATACATTATGACAATGCAAAAACAATTCAAGAATTTTTAACAAATTTATTACAAAAGGAAAAACTAAAATTTTACATGGACATATATTTATTCAGACCCTTGGCTATGGAACTTAAAATTTAACTCTTGGGGCCTCCTATGTCTCTTGATCATCTTTAAGATGTTTCTTCACCCTGATTGGAATCCACCTGTGGTAAATTCAGCTGATTGCACATGCTTTGGAAAGGTCTCACAGCTGACAATGCATATCGGAGAAAAAACCAAGCCATAAAGAGGAAATAACTGCCTGCAGAGCTTGGAGACAGGATTGCATGGAGGTACAGATCTAAACAAGGGGACAAAAAAATTCTACTGCACTGAAAGTTTCCAAGAGCACAGTGGTCGCCATAATTCTTAAACTGAAAATGTTTGGAGCGGCCAGGACTCTTCCTAGGTGACCCTGCAGCTGTATGGGGATGCATAGGGCATCTTTTTTTGCATGGTCAGGTGTACTTTTTAGTTATACCATTTGGGGAATGTCTATTGCTTTGATCACTTTTTGTTCAAATCAAAGGCGAAAGAGTGAAAAAAAAAACGGCAGATCGGCACTTTTGATTTTTTTTTTTCCCCCGCTACGACGTTTGCCCTACAGGAAAGGTGATTTTATAAGTTTGTAGACTGGGCCTTTTCACCTTTTCAGACACAGGGATTCCTAATGTGTGTGTTGCACAGTAGTTTTCTACTTTGATATGTATTCTAGAAAAAGGGGGTGATTTAGAATTTTTTTTTTTTTTTATATATATTTTATTAGCCCCTCCTCCCCAGGGGGCTTGAACCTGCAATTGATTGCAAGTCCCACAGACTGCAACGCAACTGTATTGCAGTCTATGGGAGATTCTGTACATTACTACTGCGGCTGGTCGTAGACCAGCCACAATAGTAATATTACTATGACAAGCCTCCTGGCTGTCAAAGGAACAGGACGGCTCCCGTGATCTCGCTGCGCAGGAGCTGTCCAGCAACAAGAAAGTTACCCGGGGGCAGTTTTAATACATTTGGGGAGGCTTACAGGTAGTAATGCCCGCGATCAGATTTGACTGATCGCGGGCATTAGCTCCGGGTCTACGCTGTACATTGCAGCAGAGTCCAGTAGCTATGGTGACCTCTCTGCAGAAGAATGGCCACCATTATCTTTACAGACCCGGCATCTGCCGTAATAGCATGGTGGATATCTGGATGGCTTCACACAGCCGGGACACCATCTCCTTCAAGACCAGGGCCCGACGCATCGCCCCCACTCCTGCCGCTACAGGAAGCTCCGCTACAGGAAGCCGGGGGCGACAGGAAAGGGTGATGCTGCGACCCCCCCCCCAACACGCCTCATTTTCCTCTCAAATTTTGGGGAAAAAAAGTGCGTCTTAAAGTCAGAAAAATACGGTATATGTATAGTTAATGCACAACGATGTACAGCAGGGACCTGGCACTAGCTGGTGTTAAAATGATCCATCCTGGCAGATAAAACTCTCCCATTACACTCTCTTGCGCCGCACAGTGGCCTCCTGACTGCCAAATAATAAACGTTAAAAAAAAAAAAAACCCTTTCCTATTAAAAATGTATTAATATTCATATTAACATAATAGGTATCACCATGTGCATGTTATTCTGAAATATTCAAAAATGTAATAAAGAAAAACCAAGAAAAACCACAATGTGCAAATTAATCTCTCCTTTCCTCCAAAAAAGCATACCAGAAAATGATGATAAAATCTAAAACCTGCCCAGCTCTGTGAACAAAAAAGGAAAGTTACGGACATACAGTGGGGAAAAAAAAAGTATTTAGTCAGCCACCAATTGTGCAAGTTCTCCCACTTAAAAAGATGAGAGACGCCTGTAATTGACATCATAAGTAGACCTCAACTATGAGAGACAAAATGAGAAAACAAATCCAGAAAATCACTGTCTGATTTTTTAAGAATTTATTTGCAAATTATGGTGGAAAAAAGTATTTGGTCACCTACAAACAAGCAAGATTTCTGGCTCTCACAGACCTATAACTTCTTCTTTAAGAGGCTCCTCTGTCCTCCACTCATTACCTGTAGTAATGGCACCTGTTTGAAATTGTTATCAGTATAAAAGACACCTGTCCACAACCTCAAACAGTCACACTCCAAACTCCACTATGGTGAAGACCAAAGAGCTGTGGAAGGACACCAGAAACAAAATTGTAGACCTGCAGCGGGCTGGGAAGACTGAATCTGCAATAGGAAAGCAGCTTGGTGTGAAGAAATCAACTGAGGGAGCAATAATTAGAAAATGGAAGACATACAAGACCACTGATAATCTCCCTCAATCAGGGGCTCCACGCAAGATCTCACCCCGTGGGGTCAAAATGATCACAAGAACGGTGAGCAAAAATCCCAGAACCACACGGAACCTTGTGAATGACCTGCAGAAAGCTGGGACTAACGTAACAAAGGCTACTGTCAGTAACACACTATGCCGCAAGGGACTCAGATCCTGCAGTGCCAGACGTGTACCCCTGTTTAAGCCAGTACATATCCGGGCCCGTCTGAAGTTTGCTAGAGAGCATTTGGATGTTCCAGAAGAGTATTGGGAGAATGTCATATGAAACCAAAGTAGAATTGTTTGGTAGAAACACAACTCATCGTGTTTGGAGGAGAGTGAATGCTGAGTTGCATCCAAAGAACACCATACCTACTGTGAAGCATGGGGGTGGCAACATCATGCTTTGGGGCTGTTTCTCTGCAAAGGGACCATGACGACTGATCCGTGTACATGAAAGAAGCAATGGAGCCATTTATTGTGAGATTTTGAGTGCAAACCTCCTTCCATCAGCAAGGGCATTGAAGATGAAACGTCGCTGGGTCTTTCAGCATGACAATGATCCCAAGCACACCGCCAGGGCAAGGAAGGAGTGGCTTCGTAAGAAGCATTTCAAGGTCCTGGAGTGGCCTAGCCAGTCTCCAGATCTCAACCCCATAGAAAACCTTTGGAGGGAGTTGAAAGTCCGTGTTGCCCAGCGTCAGCCCCAAAACATCACTGCTCTAGAGGAGATCTGCATGGAGGAATGGGCCAACATACCAGCAACAGTGTGTGCCAACCTTGTGAAGACTTACAGAAAACGTTTGACCTCTATCATTGCCAACAAAGGATATATAACAAAGTACTGAGATGAACTTTTGTTATTGACCAAATACTTATTTTACACCATAATTTGCAAATAAATTCTTAAAAAATCAGACTGTGATTTTCTGGATTTGTTTTCTCATTTTGTCTCTCATAGTTGAGGTCTACCTATGATGTCAATTACAGGCCTCTCTCATCTTTTTAAGTGGGAGAACTTTCACAATTGATGGCTGACTAAATACTTTTTTTTCCCACAGTGTTCACAGGCAAATTGTTTATTTTAGAAACATGGCTTTTATATAGTAAAAGTGGTAAAACATAATAAAACCTGTATAAATATGGTATCACCATAATCATAATGACACGTCAGAAAAAAATGTCATGTCATTTTTAATATAGATCAAGGAGGTAAGGCACTGCAATATATTGAATGGTGCTCAGAAAGGAACTCATACTGTTTCAAAGAAATACAAACTCTTTGAACTCAAGTGCACTCAAGCAACTGAAAATGTGTTTATTAGTATTGCAACCCATAGACAAAATGAAAACATGTAGTTTTGGTCCAGCATAGAACGCCCTCAAACAATCTGTACAACACATGCTAGCGGAGCAGAGGTCCCAGGCCCACTGACTCTGTGGGGCCCACCCCGGGGTCACCATAAATTTTTTTTTTAACTGTATCGGTGTCTGAAGGACACAATACAGTTGACGTCTGTGACCAGGATGGCACACTGACATCTTAGCATTGTACCTTTTGGACTGAAACGCAGACATCTTGTCTGTGCTTATGCACATTGTCAGCAAGCAGAGAGGAGAGATGGCAACAGCTGTGCAGCAAGGGATTGCAGGCAGGTGAAAATAAGTTTTATTTTTTTGGCAAGTTATTATTATATATATATGGCATAAAGGGCACATTAGGGGGCATTAAGCCTATAGGGGGAGATCATTTATATAAGCGGGCAGAGAGAGTATAAGGGGTCATTTGGGACATTACTACTATGGGGAGATCATTTATATAAGGGGGTTTAATGAATTTAAGGGGCCGCATATATATACATACACACATATGCATACATACATACAGTGCCTTGCAAAAGTACCCTTTGAACTTTTTCACATTTTGTCACCTTACAACCACAAACTTAAATGTATTTTATTGGGTTTTTGGTGACAGACCAACACAAAGTAGCACATAATTGTGAAGTGGAACGAAAATGATACAAAATTTTAATAAAAAATCTGAAAAGTGTGACATGCAAAAATATTCAGCCCCCCTATATCAATACTTTGTAGAGCCACCTTTCACTGCAACTCTTTTGGGGTATGTCTCTATCAGCTTTGCAAATCTAGAGACTGAGATTTTTGCCCATTCTTTGCAAAATAGCTCAAGCTCTGCCAGATTGGATGGAGAGCATCTGTGAACAGCAATTTTCATGTCTTGCCACAGATGCTCAACGGGATTTAGGTCTGAACTTTGAATGGGCCATTGTAACACATGAATATTCTTTGATCTAAACCATTCCACTGTAACTCTGGCTGTATGTTTAGGGTCATTGTCTTGCTGGAAGGTGAATCTCCTTCCCAATCTCAAGTCTTTTGCAGCCTCCAACAGGCTTTCTTCCATGATTGTCCTGTATTTAGGTTCATCCATCTTCCCATCAACTCTGACCAGCTTCCCTGCCCCTGCTGAAGAAAAGCTTCCCCCCAGCATGATACTACCACCACCATGTTTCACATGGATGTTGAGCTGTGTTACTTTTCCGCCACACAAAGTGCTTTGCATTTAGGCCAAAAAGTTCAACTCATCTGACCAGAGCACCTTCTTCCACATATATGTGTGTCCCATATATGTTTGTCCCCTATATGGCTTGTGGCAAACTGCAAATGGTACTAAAGTCATTCTTTCAACAATGGTATTTCTTCTTGCCACTCTTCCATAAAGGCCAGATTTGTGGAGTGCATGACTTATAGTTGTCCTGTGGACAGATTCTCCCACCTGAGATGTGGATTTCTGCAGCTCCTCCGGAGTGACCATCGGCGTCTTGGCCTCTTCTCTGACCAGTGCTCTCCTTGCTCGATCTGTTAGTTTAGGTGGACGGCCATGTCTTGGTGGGTTTGCAGTTATAGAATATTTTTCCATTTTTGGAAAATGGGATGCTCAAAGCTTGGAATATTTTTTTTTAAATAATCTAACCTTGCTTTAACCCCTTAATGATACAGGGTAGTTTGTACGTTAATGCTCAGTGACTTTTTTCATATTTTCCCTCCCAGTTTTCCAAAATTGATATTTTTTTATTTTTCTGTCCACATAGCTATGTGTACTTTCATTTGCCACCATTTTGGGGTACATATGTTTCCATTAACTTTTATTTCCGTTTTTTGGGGGTTCATGTGAAAAAACACACAATTCTGTCATTATTTTTTCCATTTTGTTTTTACGGCGTTCACTTTGCATCCAAAATGACATGTCAGCTTTGTCCGGTGGGTCATTACGATTACGTCGATACTAGATTTATATTGGTTTTATTATGTTTTACCACTTTTACAAAAAAAACTTATACACATGTGGGGATACCTGACGTTTGTTTTTTTTGTGTTTTTTTTTTTTAAACTTTTTATTATTTGTTTATTTTTGTGTGTTTTTACTATGTGTTTGTGTGTTTTTTTCACCTTTTACATGTCCCACAAGGGGACTTGAAGCTGGGATCTCAGATCCCCTGTGCAATGTCCTGCAATACATAGTATTGCAGAACATCGCACAATAGTTCCTATGGGAACTGTGCATAGGAAATCAGGAGGCCGTGGTTCGGCATCCAGGGGGTTAATCCACCGGAGTCGGAGCATCTTCCGACTTCGGCGGCTGGTCCCGCCCCTCAGCTGTGTAATACAGCCGAGAGCAGGATGTAATGCCGCAGGTACAGGTTCTGTGCCCACGGCATTACAGCGTCGTAATAGTACTGAGCTGAGCGTGAACTATATACATGCCGCAACATAATATTATGGCGCGGAGTGGGAAGGGGTTAAACTTCTCCACAACTTTATCTCTGACCTGTCTGGCGAGTTCCTTGGTCTTCATGATGCTGTTTGCTAACTAGTGTTCTCTAACAAACCACTGAGGCTTTCACAGAAAAGGTGTATTTATACTGAGACTAAATTACACACAGCTGGATTCTATTAACTAATTAAGTGACTTCTGAAGGCAATTATTTGCACTAAATTTTATTTAGGGGTATCAGAGTACAGGGGGCTGAATACTTTTTCATGTCACACTTTTCAGATTTTTATTTGATTAAAATTTTTAAAGCCATGTATCATTTTCATTCCACTTCACAATTATGTGCTACTTTGTGTTGGTCTATTAGTGAGATTTTTAATTTTTAGCTAAGGCTATATTCATGTAGCCTTTAGAAAGGCTATTGTAAGCATACCTTTTATTTCTGGACTCTTGCAAGCGTTTTTCAGAAAAAGCCTTTTCCGTGTTATGTAAATTAGGTTCCAAGGAGCACAGGGGACGTTCACCCTGTGCGCCGAGCACACCCTCCCTTCATCGCCTCCCCCTTCTTCCTTCCGGTTAATGCCTCCTCCGCCTCTTTGCTTCTTTATCCCATTGCCGTGAACAAAATCTCACACATGCGCGAGATTTCATTCAAGCTGACAGGAGGAAGAAGCTTCTTTCTCCAGTTGGCATGAACGAAATCTCGCGCATGTTCGAGCTGACAGGAGGAAACAGCAAATAAGAAGAGGAGAAGGTGTCAACAAGAAGGAAGAAGGATGCGGCAATGCAGGGAGAGAGTGATGACGCGAGGGGTGCTTGGCGCACAGGGGGCACGCCCCCTGTGCTCTGTGGAAGCTAATTTACGTAAGAAAAAGGTTTTCTCTGAAAAATAACGGAAAGAGTCAGGAAATAAAAGGAATGCCTACAATAGCCTTTCTAAAGGCTACATGAATATAGCCTTAGCTAAAAATTGAAAATCTCATTGATAGACTCCCTTTAACCAATTCAGTTCCGGGCCAATATCTGGTCCAGGACCAGACACATTTTCGGGTTTTTTTTTCTATGTGTGGTTTTGAGAGCTGTAACATTTTTATCATATGCTTTATTCAACTAATTTCTGCGTCTTTTTTCAGTGACACATAGGGCTTTATTTTTATGATTTTTAATTTTTTTATATCCGGGAAAAACAAAAGAGGAGGGAAAAAAAGTCTTTCACTTTTCATTTTTATTTTTTTTTTATTTAATAACACAAAGTGCTGCTAAAAAACTTTATAAAATAGTTTTCCACTCTGTTACGGTAATTTTTACTTTTTATGGTGTCGTCGGGGGTGGGGCTGTAACCTGTAATAAGGGGATTTTATTGGCGTATTATTTTATTTACTTTTTTTTTTTTTTACTTTTCTATAATTTTTTTTTTATTTATTTTTTTTACATTGTGTCCCTATAAGGTCATAATAGACCTTTGTAGACATCTGATTACTTTTTTTTTGGTGTTGTTGGGGAGGCTGATTTCCCCTGTAACTGGGGCTGGTATGTTTAGCCCCAGTTGCAGGAGGAATACAGCCTCCTGCCTGTTACTTCAGCAATACTATAGAGCTGATCTAGGTCCTGTAGGACTCAGTAGCTCTGGCAGACGCAGTACATGACATGACCGCCAGGTCAGAGGGCGGCCGCAAGATGGCGGCGTCCATAGTGTTGTGCGCTCATTGAGCGCTGTATACACAGCGATCGGGAAGGCAGGGAAGTTTGTGGTTGTAAGGTGACAAAATGTGAAAAAGTTCAAGGGGTATGAATACTTTTGCAAGCCACTGTATATACACACACACACACACATATATATATGGGTCATTAGGGGGAGATCATTTATATAAGAGGGCATAAAGAATATAAGGGGCATTATTATATAAGGGGTTGTTGGGGACCTTATAACTGGGATCATTTATTTATTGGCCTCAGCGGTCACGTGACGCCATAGCGCACATGCAGACAAGGTGACCCCTTCACTGTTTACACTGCACACTGTCCTGTTTTATAGTGACCATGTGATGTAATCACAGGCTCGTCCATTGCATGGACACTGTGAAATGAATACTACAATGTAAACAAAGAAGGGGGAACAGCACTTGCAAAAATGCTGTGGTCCTCTCCAAACAGTTGATCAGCTTTTTTATTGGAAAAGGAGTAGCTGGAAGAAGTAGTTATGGCAGCCCAGCCCAGATAGAAACAAAATGTCAATGATTACAGTCAGAGACGTTACCTGTAAGTCATGACAGGTTTCCTGTGCTGTATTCACCTAAATTGTCTGCAGAGACCTATGTAGAACCGGTTTAAGGTCACTGACCACTATAATGTCACCGTACAATGTTTGCCTCCCCCCGTGCTGAGCCCTTAGTTATGCCGTTGAGAGTACAATACGGAAAACAAATATGACATAAAAATGACAAAAATAATAAAGCACCGAATCATGTAATAATAAGACATAACACAGTAGTTTGCCAATTCAATCTGCAGTGGGAATAAGGATCTAAAAAAAAAAAAATGATGGCACCATGGTAAGTGTAAATTATAGTAACTGTAATACAAAGTATTGTGGTCAATGTGTAATATGAAAGCAGTTCGAACGTGCGTCAAAATATGTATATCGGTGAATACTGATAAATTTGGCATAATGGTCAATCGGCAACAAACACGGAAGGGTGATATACAGCATATCAAGTCATTTGGGATACAACAGAGGAAATATCGATGCAAAAAAGACTTATTTATAAAATGTATTATACAGCAATGCAACAATGGGTAGTACAGCAAAATATTAGAGGAACCAAGCACAGATTTCTATTACAGGTAAGAGCTGAAATATAAGGACATCACCCTACCAGACTGCTGTGTAGATAGGGAAAACCAAGTATAATTAGGTATTAGGCATATTGCAAATACACCACAGGAGGGAGCACTGAATAATCATGACCCACTTTACAACATCATAGACTGGGATTCTTTACTATAAGAGACGTGAGGCAATGGAGCTAATTGCCGCAAGAAGTGGCGATGGTGAATCCATTTCGAAAGTTCAAAAAGGCCAAAATGTGTTTAGAAAAACCAAACAAAAAACACACAGCCCACTTACTTGTCCAGGGTCACAGGTGAAGATCAGTGTCCGATATTCGAGTGCACGGGACTAGGGTTTTTATTGTAAACAACATGTTGTGAACTTCATGCAATGACTAGGAGGGCTTGTGCCCTGAAACGTGCAATCGAAATAATATGCATTGTTTTTCATCCAATTTTTCACTTTATGTAAATTAAAAGTTTTACACATATTTTTTCCAATTTTTTTCTTATGCTGGATATATTTTTCTTCTTTTCTGCCTAAATGCCTTTCTCGAATGCAAAAATATTAGAGGTTACGGATTTTAGATTTTGTTAACGACAAGTTGATCCAGGGTTTCATACAGATTGTTGGAATTGGAGTCAGCCTCATGGGGTTTTTGCCTCTCTATGGATCAACACTGTAGGGTTATAGGTTGGACTTGATGGATCCAACCTCATCTACTATGTTATTATGTAACTGTACCAAGTTCGCTGTTGTAATGCAGCACAACAACCACAAGTGTTCCTCCCTGCTTGACATCATTTTCATGCTATAGAGCAGAGATTCCCAAACCACTGTGCCACGGTTCAGTACCGGGCAGTGGATCACCTTTTTACTGGGCATGCAGGTTCCCTCAGGGACCTCTCCCCGTGTTCTGAAATGTATTGTACTTACAGAGCAGGGATGGGGTGGCGGGATCTCAGCTTGCACACAGCCTGTGCGCCAGAGGCGTAGCTAGGGGTTCAGGGGAGGGCGAACATGTCCAAGTGGGACCCCAACTTAGGTATACCAATATTATCACTATACGGCAATCGTATAGTGGTATATAACGGCTGTACACAGGGCTCTGCAGACGATTTAGGTGAATACAGGGCAGTAACATTTAGTGACTTACAGGTGACGTCTCTGCCTAATCGTTCATATTTCCAGTCTCTTTCATCTGGACCGCCATGACCATTTCTTCCAGTCTTTGTAAAGTTTGCAGCACAGACATCTTTGGCTTCTTACTTTTCTAGGAACCTGACCCATCCGCACACCCATCCTGCTGCTACCTCCAATTATAAAATACTTGCATATAATTTAACCCTCCATAAAGAATAATACCCACAAGTGCAACTTTAAATTAATAAAATTCCCTGTGCACTCCCTTTAAATAGTGCTTCTTATTAATAATGCCCCAAGTGTTTCCTAATTAAAAGGTAAATAAAAGGTAAAACAAAATAGTGGGGTTCCAATACCTGGGACCCCCAGTATCAGCTGTTTGAATGAACCATAGTATCTGTGTAAGTGTCGTGTCCCCTTCTCTGTTTACATAGTGTCATTCATCTCATACCGGCCATGTAATGTAACTACAGCCTCGTCCTAAACACATCTATGTGACAAGGGTGCCATGGCCCCTTCATACAGTTGATCAGTGGGGAATCACTTATCTCTTATTGATGATCTATTCTGAGGATAGATCATCAATTAAAAATGAGCTAGAAAACTCCTTAAGGCTGGGGCCCCACGTGGTGTCCCGCAGAAAGAAGCACTGTTCCCCCTGCAGCTCTTTGAAGAGAAAGTTCGCAGAGGTTTCCTCTGCGGACTTTCTGATTCAATAATATCTATAGGGAAAATTGCCGGCATATCCGTAGGTATGCTGCCATTTCCAAAACCGCGACTGTTTTGGAAATTGCAACGTGTCCTCTGCACATATTTTACCACAAAGTGGGGATGGGACGGAGCCCCATGTGGCGAAAACAGGAAAAAATGCGGCATTTTATATTTTCCTGCAAAGTGGATGGGATTCTAGCAAATCCATTCCACACATTGCGGAAAAATACGTGCAGCGGACATGCTGCGATTTCCAAAACAGTTGTGGTTTTGGAAATTGCAGCATGTCAATTATACCTATGGAAACACTGGCGGGTTCCCTATAGGTATAATGGAAGCAGAAAGTCTGCAGAGGAAACCTCTGTGGACCTCCTGTGAAAAGCACTGCGTAAAAACCACAATGCTTTACTGCCGCAATTTTTCCTACAGCCCGCTACGTGGGGACTTAGTCTTAATAAAGCCCAAGTGCCAACTTAATTAAATTAATTGCCCTCTTATATTATGCCCCTATTTCCCCCTGAAATAAATACTGCACCTCTATTGACCCCTTATATACAGTGGGGAAAAAAAAGTATTTAGTCAGCCACCAATTGTGCAAGTTTTCCCACTTAAAAAGATGAGGCCGGCCTGTAATTGACATCATAGATAGACCTCAACTATGAGAGACAAAATGAGAAAACAAATCCAGAAAATCACATTGTCGGATTTTTTAAGAATTTATTTGGAAATTATGGTGGAAAATAAGTATTTGGTCAGTAACATAAGTTCATCTCAATACTTTGTTATATATCCTTTGTTGGCAATGACAGAGGTCAAACGTTTTCTGTAAGTCTTCACAAGGTTGGCACACACTGTTGCTGGTATGTTGGCCCATTCCTCCATGCAGATCTCCTCTAGAGCATGGATGTTTTGGGGCTATTGCTGGGCAACACGGACTTTCAACTCCCTCCAAAGGTTTACTATGGGGTTGAGATCTGGAGACTGGCTAGGCCACTCCAGGACCTTGAAATGCTTCTTACGAAGCCGCTCCTTCGTTGCCCTGGCGGTGTGCTTGGGATCATTGTCATGCTGAAAGACCCAGCCACGTTTCATCTTCAATGTCCTTTCTGATGGAAGGAGGTTTGCACTCAAAATCTCACGATACATTGGCCCCATTCATTCTTTCATGTACACGGATCAGTCGTCCTGGTCCCTTTGCAGAGAAACAGCCCCAAAGCATGATGTTGCCACCCCTATGCTTCACAGTAGGTATGGTGTTCTTTGGATGCAACTCAGCATTCACTCTCCTCCAAACACGGCGAGTTGTGTTTGTACCACACAGTTCTACTTTGGTTTCATCTGACCATATGACATTCTCCCAATACTCTTCTGGAACATCCAAATGCTCTCTAGCAAACTTCAGACGGGCCCGGATATGTACTGGCTTAAGCAGGGGGACACGTCTGGCACTGCAGGATCTGAGTCCCTGGCGGCATAGTGTGTTACTGACGGTAGCCTTTGTTACGTTAGTCCCAGCTTTCTGCAGGTCAGTCACTAGGTCCCCCTGTGTGGTTCTGGGGTTTTTGCTCACCGTTTTTGAGATCATTTTGACCCCACGGGGTGAGATCTTGCGTGGAGCCCCTGATCGAGGGAGATTATCAGTGGTCTTGTATGTCTTCCATTTTCTAATTATTGCTCCCACAGGTGATTTCTTCACACCAAGCTGCTTTCCTATTGCAGATTCAGTCTTCCTAGCCTGGTGCAGGTTTACAATTTTGTTTCTGGTCCTTCCACAGCTCTTTGGTCTTCACCATAGTGGAGTTTGGAGTGTGACTGTTTGAAGTTGTGGACAGGTGTCTTTTATACTGATAACAATGTCAGACAGGAGCCATTACTACAGGTAATGAGTGGAGGACAGAGGAGCCTCTTAAAGGAGAAGTTACAGGTCTGTGAGAGCCAGAAATCTTGCTTGTTTGTAGGTGACCAAATACTTATTTTCCACCATAATTTGCAAATAAATTCTTAAAAAATCAGACAATGTGATTTTCTGGATTAGTTTTCTCATTTTGTCTCTCATAGTTGAGGTCTACCTATGATGACAATTACAGGCCGGACTCATCTTTATAAGTGGGAGAACTTGCACAATTGGTGGCTGACTAAATACTTTTTTTCCCCACTGTAAATGACCACCCCCTTATGTTCATAATGCCTCCTAAATATAAATGTTGCCCCTAATGGCCCCTTATATAAATAACGTCCCCCTTGTATTCATAATGGCCCCCAATAACCCTTATATAAATTACCCCACTTATGTTCATAATACCCCCTCCCTTATAGTTATAATTCCCCCCTCTTAACAACCCCTTATACTATTAAAATACCTACAATTAATGCCCGGTTCACATCTGCGTTCGGGTTTCCGTTCCCAGGTAAACCGCTTTTTTTATGCGTATAAGTTTCTGTTCGGGGGGGTCCCCAAGCGGACTCCCCGAACGGAAACCTGAGCGCAGATATGAACCGGGCCTTAGCTAAAACAAAACCAAAAAAAAAAAGTTATACTCCCCTACTTGCGATCCTGATGAATGGAGCCGCCGCCTCCTCTTCCTGACCCGATCTATGTGCAGTGTCCACGCACAGAAGTCTGCGTCTCAGTGCAGGAGACGCGATATTGTGACATCATCGTGCCCGCCTGTACAGAGAAGCAGATGTCTGTCTGCGTTCTCGGTGTCTTATAAACCTCAGGCCTGATTTGGCTTGCGGTTTACAAGACAGTCAAGTTGCAGGAAGAGATTTAACTAGATCTGTATCTGCAGACACCGATCTAGTTAAAAGTAAAAGATGTATTAATGGCAGCCCTGGGGAGGGCCCCACAGAGTCAGTGGGCCCGAGGCATCCGCCCCCTCTGCCCCCCCCGCTAGCTACGACTCTGCAGCGCGCATTTTCCATTTTCTTCCAAGTGATACTATAGAATAGGGGTCAAGGTTCCGGGAGGAAAGTAAAAGATGCACACAGGCTGGTTTTGCAGAAGGAAGTCCCGCCCACCCCATCACTGCTCTGTAAGTATAATATAATTATACAGTACAACAGAGCACTGAATGGTACGTGGGCGAGGTAGATTATTACCTGTGCGGGGGTGCTATTAGCTCACTATTACTGTAATAGTGCTCACACTACATATAATAGTATTACTTATGTGGGAGAATAAACTATTACCTGTGGGGGGGGCTATTAGAGTACTATTACAGTAATAGCATAACTTATGTAGGGGGCTAGTGCCTATGGAGGGGGTCCCTATTACATGTAAGGTGGCCCTGCAACCCAATTCCCACCCTCAACCAACACCACCCTTCACCTTCCTTCTGGTCCATGGAAAAATTATCTTCAATGATTCTGGTCCTTGCTGCAAAAAAGGTTGGGGACTGCTGCTATACTGCTATAGAGGAAAGGGAAAGGCTGTTATATATAGCCAGGAATCACAAATTTCAGTGTGTGTCTAAAAAAACTGAATGATCACGACACACTGTACCAAGCTGCTGCTGGTATGCAGCCCAAACACAAAAGTTCCCACTGCATATTGAAATATTGAACCACTGTCTTTTTTGGTTACTTTAGTAATTTTTGTTGTCATACTTGTTTTCCTTCTCTTAATATGTATTATGTACGGTCTGTCTGAAGAAGATCAAGGCTAGATCAAAACAACATGATTTTGTCTATGGATTGCAATATTAGTAAATATATTGCCACTTGCTTGATTGTAATCGAGTGGCAAAAGTTTGAATTTCATTTTAATGCAGTGCAAGACAAAATTGTACATTTTTTCATGAGGACACCCCAGAAAACATTAACAAAAATTAGTGAAAGAGGACCTTTCATGTCCTCGGGCTAGATTATATACCGCTAAAAAGTGTTAGTTTCGGCACAGATATCCCTCTACTGTTCGAATGGTGGGCCTTACAACCTAGAGTCATCGTTGAGCTTAGAAGAACGCCTTCCCCGACAGTACAAGGTTATTGAAGGGTACTGTCGGAGGGGCGTTCCCACAGACCCGCGATGGCGCTAGGTTGTAAGACCCATTATTCTGACTGTGGAGGGATATTGGTGCGCATGTCGACAAAGCAGACAGTATGCTGAATTCAGCGCACTGTCGGCTTTCTAGCAGTATATAATGCCACTCATCTTTGAGGACATGAAAGGTCCTCTTTGAAACAAACTAAATACAACTCATCCAGGAAAGAATAAGCCATCATATGGCTATGTTGACCAAAAAAAAAAAAGTTTGAAACTCTGTAAGTGGTTATGAACATGATAAACTTATCATTAGGTAAAAAGGGAAGGACAACAAAAGATCAACAAATAACTTTGTATCTCATACTACACGAGAAAGCACTACTTACAAATAATTTCATTTTGTAAATATACTTGCTTCTTCCAGTGGAATCTTTCACCTCTTTGCTAAATACCAAAGACATCTCAAACAGAAAAAGATGCCTTTCCCTGCCTTTTCGTATTAATGTTTTAGGGTCCCAAACTTGGAATGAATCTTGCAGAATCAGTTCTCCCTGAGAATCAATGTTCTCTTCAAAGCCTGAAAATGAAAAATTATATACAGATTAAACTAGCTAGTGGAACTGACAACAAATGTCACATCTTAAAGCAAGCCATGTCACTAGGGTTATGGATCATTTACAAAATAAATCTTTAGTGAGCCCCCAAACACTCATGTATTTAAAACCCCTTCACAACAGTCATATGGCTAAATATACATTTCAACTGGTAATGCCTCATGGTGCTATATACTGTAAATAAATGTTGGCAGCATTGTTCCTGCTCCCTCCACTGCCCTCTTCCATGGTCCCCAGCTTCTTCCCATGAGAAAACTGATGTAATGATCTCCGTCTCTGGTTTACATCTGCGTTTGGGTTTCCGTTTCGGGGGAGTCCGCTTGGGGACCCCCAAATGAAAACCTATACGCATAAAAAGCGGTTTATCTGGGAAACCACACGGACCCATAGACTATAATGGGGTCCGTGTGGTTTCCGCACGAAACATGCGGAGAGGAAAGTCTATGGGGTCCGTGTGGTTTCCCAGATAAACCGCTTTTTATGCGTATAGGTTTCTGTTCGGGGGTCCCCAAGTGGACTCCCCCGAACGGAAACCCGAACGCAGATGTAAACTGCCCCTAGCTTGCTGATGATCAACATGATTGTTCATTCATGCAGATTCTAGAAAAGTTTGATTCCTAAACAAAGTTTTCATGAATGCTTTGATCACTTTAATCAGTTTTTCTTCCTTACTTTCCCCTCAGAGTTATAGGAGCTGGGGAAAGAGAAGATGACTAATTGTTTCAGTTGTCTAAAATACATTGCCCCCCCCCCCTTCAATAAATTAGCTTAATATCATATATAGATTCATACATACTGTAGTAAGTCAGTTAGGAGCGCTCATTAATAGTTACATATCTATCTATAAGTCTGCTCATAGTATCAATAATTATAACAGATAGTTGCATCACCTAAACTGTCTATTTACACTCCTCAACATTAAAATTGCAGCATCAAAATGCAAGTCTTAGACTTATGAAAGTCACAGGATAATAAACATGTAAATACTCAAAACCTCTTGATTTATTGAGTACGAGCACCATATACAGCAATACACACACTAAACAACTTCGCATACCATCAAAAAGATTAACCCCTTGCTGACTCAGTCATTTTACGATTTTCATTTTTGACTCCCCCCGTTCCAAACCCTTTAACTTTTTTATTTTTCTGTTCACATAGCCACATGAGGATTCAATGTTTTCAGGACAAATTCTAATTTGTAATGGTACCATTTAATATTTCATACAAAGTACTGGGAAGCTGGGAAACATTCAGAATGGGGAGAAACTGGAGGAAAAATGAGTTTGTGTGAATTATGGACTTTGTTTTTACTCACTTTGCAGCCAAAATGATGTCACCTGTATTCTATGGGTTTGTACGATTAAGTAAATACCAAATTTATATAGTTTTATTTACATTTTAAGAGGTTAAAAAGGCTACAATAATTCCACATATTAAGCACTTAATAAAATCCAAAAATAAAATTCTTGAATTAACCATATTCTGACATCCATAACGTTTTATATTTCCATGTACAGACATGCATATGGCGCTTTTTTATTGCGGAGCCAGATGTCCTTTTTAATTATACCATTGCTGGGAATGTCTATTGCTTTGATTCAAATTTTTATGAGGCGCGAAACTGCAAAAAAAAAAAAAAAAAAAATGGGGTAGGCTCTTTTGGATTTTTGCTTTCTTTCCCCCTCTACAGCATTCACTGTACAGGAAAAATATTTTTATAAGTTTGTAGATCGGGCGTTTTCAGACTCAGGGATACCTAATGTGTTTAAGTACTTTTATGTGTGCTCTAGGGCAAGGTGGGCAATTAAAATTTTTAATTAGTGTTTTTTTTTTTTTTTTTTATAAACTCCAACTTTTAGACCCCCTAACGGTCTTGAATCCCAGGGGGTCTGACCACTTATTCCATGTATTACAATTCTAATGCATTGAAAAATATCAGCACTTTATTACACTTTTACTGCAATTTAATTTTATTTTATGCAGCCTGTAATAGAAGTGCATTGCAGACAAGACTGGAAGTTTTCAATGACATGCAAATAGATCGCCACCCTCCAAAGGCCAGCAATCCGCAATCATCAATCTAAAAATGTTGGTCGCCCAAGCGATGACGGGAAAATGGCACCTTAATCAGCTTTGATCAAGGCTTTGGGGGTATTAATGCCTGCGATGAGGATTATACAGCAGAGTAGTATTATACTGCAGAGACCTGGTGGCTATGACAGCTACTCAGCTCCTGAGTGGCCGCCATACTTAAATAACCAACATTCGCCATAGTATTACAGCGGATGTTGGGAAAGGGTTAATAGTTGTCCGAAGAATGTTACGCCAAGCTGAATGCATTTGGGCACGCAAATCATCAAGATTGGCTGCTGAAAGCAACCTTTGCAAATGTGCTTGATTGGAGACAAGTGTGAAACACTGCAAGCCATGGTAGAATGTTTAAGCCAAGCAGGCTTCTCACAGTAGTATGAACAACATGCGACCTGGCATTGTCCTGTTGAAAAAACACTCCTGAAACACTTTGGAGAAATGGCTATACCACTGGTTCCATAACCAAATCAGTGTAACACCGAGTTAGTTAGTGTACCTTGAATTAAGAGTAGAGGTGTTTGACTACCGTATATTATACCACCTCACTCATCCAGGAAGTAGGACTGGATTATAGTGTGAGGTGCGAGAAATTGCCAAGACACTGAAGATTTCTTACAACGGTGTGTACTACTCCCTTCAGAGGACAGCACAAACAGGCTCTAACCAGAGTAGAAAGAGAAGTGGGAGGCCCTGCTGCACAACTGAGCAACAAGACAAGTACATTAGAGTCTCTAGTTTGAGAAATCGATGCCTCATAGGTCGGCAACTGGCAGCTTCATTAAACAGTACCCGAAAAACGCCAGTGTCAACGTCTACAGTGAAGAAACGACTCAGGGATGCTGGCCTTCAGGGCAGAGTTGCCAAGAAAAAGCCATATCTGTGACTGGCTAATAAAAGGAAAAGATTAATATGGGCAAAAGAACACAGACATTGGACAGCGGAAGATTGGAAAAAAGTGTTATGGACAGACAAATCGACGTTTGAGGCGTTTGGATCACACAGAAGAACATTTGTGAGACGCAGAACTACTGAAAAGATGCTGGAAGAGTGCCTGACGCCATCTGTCAAGCATGGTGGAGGTAATGTGATGGCCTGGGGTTGCTTTGGTGCTGGTAAACTGGGAGATTTGTACAAGGTAAAAGGGATTTTGAATAAGGAAAGCTATCACTCCATTTTGCAACGCCACGCCATACCCTGTGGACAGCGCTTGATTGGAGCCAATTTCATCCTATAACAGAACAATGACCCAAAGCACACCCCCAAATTATGCAAGAACTATTTAGGGAAGAAGCAGGCAGCTGGTATTCTATCTGTAATGGAGTGGCCAGCGCAGTCACCAGATCTCAACCCCATTGAGCTGTTGTGGGAGCAGCTTGACCGTATGGTACGCAAAAAGGGCCCATCAAGCCAATCCATACCAAAGGTCTGCAATGCTGTAATTGCTGCAAATGGAGCATTCTTTGACGAAAGCAAAGTTTGAAGGAGAAAATTATTATTTCAAATAAAAATCATTATTTCTAACCTTGTCAATGTCTTGACTATATTTTCTATTCATTTTGCAACTCATTTGATAAATAAAAGTGTGAGTTTTCATGGAAAACACAAAATTGTCTGGGTGATCCGAAACTTTTGAACGGTAGTGTATGTCAGTTTTGAAAAATGAGGCCTGGTCCTTAACACACTTTTGGGCTTGGTCCTGAAGGGGTTAAACTAACTTGACCCATCATAAACAGTACCCTGTTCCTGATTTTTTGGAGATTGAAATACTAACATTGCTCTGTCCAAAATCTCTGTAACCCCCAATGAGGGATTTTTTTAGGGTTGGTACTGATTTATAATTTGGAGATATATACCTGTGACTGATTTACAGGTGGTGATTATAAACGTGACTGTGTATTTGTAGGTCATATGCATCGTTTTGACGCTAATCCATTTATCTGTTAAGACACATTATCACAACTTAGTCGGAAATCTGATAGATAATAAACACATTTGTTTATTTTTTAGCGTATTTACGCATATGTATCTTTGTAGCCCGTACCGAATATTTTAATGAGTATTATTAAAAGTTATATTTTAGTTTTTTCCTTTTGTGCTATTAGTTCTGAGAGATTTTTTTGAGCATATGATACAACCCTCTTTTTTTCTTAAGTGTCTCCCTTATAGCAAATTTGCAGTTCACTCCTTTGTTTCCAGGGAAGTATGTATATAGATACATTTGATAAGCAAGACAGAATTCACAGTGTGGAGAGGTAGTTCTTTTCTCTCTTCACACAGTGAATGGAGAGGAGAGAGGTTGATTCTCCTCACAGCCTGCACACACACACTCCTACACCTGGAAACTGTTGCTTTGTGCACAGGACTGAAGATTCTGCAAATCTCACAGCTTACAATGTAAGATAAGTCGTCTTATGTATTTGTAACTACTTTTGGCCTGTATTTGAAGTCCAGTGGGAATTTTTTCAGGTATTTGTTTGCTATTGTACAGTTACTCGGGCAGACTTGTTTTACTCAGCAAGACACTCATCTTAATAATGCATTGACTTTTTTTTTTTTTTTTTTTTTTTAGTTAGCAAGTCCCTCATTTTGAATACATGCTCAGCAGAGATAGTCCTAAGATAGCGGGGTCCAGCAGTGCCAGACCCCGCTGACAGGTTCTCTAATAATCAGGCAAAGAGCTCAAAGAGAGCTGTGCATGCCTTTGCATAGCTCTCTCCCTCCCTGCCTCACCACTGATCTGTCAGATCAGAGCAGGAAAAAAAAGAGAGGATAGCTCAGTTAGGTGAGCGCGGTCTGAATAGAGATCATGGCCACCAGCTGTCTGAACCCTACCTCCATAATCATAGCGGCCAGGAGATCCTACTCACCTCCCGGTCGCCGTATTTTATCCTGAATACACTACTATTGCAGAAGCAGGAATCAGTAATCATCCCCGTTCCCTGTACAATTTGTGTACCGATTCCTGCTGCGATGCAGTAATGTATTAAAGGACAGTGTTAAGGAGGTGTTTCTTCTGACCCTTGTCAGATATTGTATGTGTGTGTGTGTGTGTGTATGTATGTGTATGTATATATATATATATATATATATATATATATATATAGTGTGTGTGTGTGTGTGGGGGGGGGGATAAGGAGCATTATAAATGTGTGGGGGACACTAATGCCCCATTAGTGTCCCCCCAGTGTAATGCTCCTTAGTGCGCCCACCGAGTAAAATGCTCTAGTAGTGCCCGTCACACAGTATAATGCTCCATTAGTGTCTGATTGGGCACATGTAGAAAAAAAACCACAAGTCACAATTGTTAGGAAGGATCCCCATTCATTCTTTACAAGTCACAAAAGAAAAACATGCTATACTCTGTCACATATACTGTTCTCTACTGGGTTGATAAAGGGCTCTGATCAGTTAAGATCATTACAAGATTTTCACTAGTGGGTATGGGATTAATTCCGTTTGTCATCCCATTAGTGTCCACTACACAGTATCAAGCTCCATTAGTGCCTGCTACACAGTAAAATGCTCCTTAATGCCCCAACACAGTACAACTCGCCATTAGTGTCTCCATATAGTATAATGCTATGTTAGTGCCAGCCACACAGTATAATGCCATATTGTGTAGAGACACCAATAGAAAATTATAGCATGTGAAGGCCACTAATGGGGCTTTGTGCATGTGCAACTTAACTGGTAGATTATATCCCCCTTTATCTTCCCTAGAATACCAGTTAGTGACCTTGTCCCCCTCCTATTATTTTTGACCACCACAAAAGGTTAAATCAATATGAAATGTTTTTCCTAATTTCTCATGCTCAAACCTGGGGTGTATCTTATAGTCAGGTGCGACTTATCATTTTGTACTTAGTAGTTGTATTAAACAGAATAAAAAAAATAAAAAAAACAGACAGTATTGGCTTTCTTATTTTAGTTTTTTCACCCAAGGAGATAGTTGAACTGTTTGCAGGATTTGATACCAAGCTTAATATGCAGGACAATGATTAGCCACCAATCACTGAAGATATAAATTCCGTCCTGTTGACAATGGATCTACCATCTCTGAATACTGATCAAAGGAATTGACTAAATAATCCAATTGAACTGAAGGAGGTACTACAAGCTATAAGAAAACTGCAAAAAGGGAAGGCTCAAGGGCCAGATGGACTTCCAAAAGACGGCATATGAAAATATAAGGAGATTTTGTTTGAGGTTGGTAGAGCAGCGGGACACCCTAGTATATTCCTATCTTTAGGTGCTGAAAAAAAACCTTTGACAAGATACACTGGTACTATAAGCGTATAACACCAATAAATATGGATTTTGCCATTTTATCCTTATATGTGTTTGTGGAACGCATTGTATTTTGTAATGGTACCATTTAATATTCTGTATGATGTACTGGAAAGCAGGAAAAAATTTAAGATTGGGGTGGAACTGGAGAAAAACTGAGTTAATGCGACTTTCTTACAGTCTTTATTATTATGGCATATACTTTTCAGCCCAAATGTCAACTGTATTCTATGTTTTAGTATGATTGCACGTACACTAAATTTAGGGGTTTTTTTTTTAACGTTTTAAACCCTTAAAAAAATTCTAAACTTTGCAAAAAAAAAATAATTTTTTGGAGTCACCATATTCTGACCCCAGTAACTTTTTATTTCCATGCATGGAATGCATAAGGCGGAATTTTTTGGCGCGGCCAGATGTACTTTAAAACTTATACTATTTTGGGAAATGTCTTATGTTTTGATCACATTTTATTCAAATTTTTATCGGAGGCGAAACCGCAAAAAAAACCATTGGTTTGGCTCTTTTGATTTTTTTTTCCCCTCCTACAGCATTTTTATATGTTTGTAGACCATGCATTTCAGAAGTGGGGATGTATAATTTATTTTTGTTTATCTTTATTTCAAATCTAGGGAAAAGGGAGATTTTAATTTTTAGCTTAAATATATATATATATATATATATATATATATATACAGTGGCTTGCAAAAGTATTCATATCCCTTGAACTTTTTCACATTTTGTCACCTTACAACCACAAACTTAAATGTATTTTATTGAGATTTTAGGTGAAAGACCAACACAAAGTAGCAGATACTTGTGAAGTGGAAGGAAAATGATACATGGTTTTCAAACTTTTAATCAAATAAAAATCTGAAAAGTGTGACGTGCAAAAGTATTCAGCCCCCCTATATCAATACTTTGTAGAGCCACCTTTCGATGTAATTACAGCTGCAAGTCTTTTCGGATATGTCTCTACCGGCTTTGCACATCTAGAGACTGAGATTTTGCCCATTCCTCTTTTCAAAATAGCTCAAGCTCAGCCACATTGGATGGAGAGCGTCTGTGAACAGCAATTTTCTTGTCTTGCCACAGATGCTCAATGGGATTTAGGTCTGGACTCTGACTGGACCATTCTAACACATGAATATTCTTTGATCTAAACCATTCCACTGTAGCTCTGGCTGTATGTTTAAGGTCATCGTCTTGCTGGAAGGTGAATCTCCTTCCCAGTCTCAAGTCTTTTGCAGACTCCAACAGGTTTTTCTTCCAAGACTGCCCTGTATTTAGCTCCATCCATCTTCCCATCAACTCTGAGCAGCTTCCCTGTCCCTGCTGAAGAAAACATCCCCACAGCATGATGCTGCCACCATGTTTCATAGGGAGGATGGTGTGTTCAGGGTGATGAGCAGTGTTACTTTTCCGCCACACATAGCGCTTTGCATTTAGGCCAAAAAGTTCAACTTTGGTCTCATCTGACCAGAACACCTTCTTCCACAAGTTTGCTGTGTCCCCTATATGGCTTGTGGCAAACTGCAAACGGCACTTATGTCTTTCTTTCAACAATGGTTTTCTTATTGCCACTCTTCCATAAAGGCCAGATTTGTGGAGTGCATGACTTATAGTTGTCCTGTGGACAGATTCTCCCACCCGAGCTGTGGATTTCTGCAGCTCCTCTGGAGTGACCATGGGTGTCTTGGCCTCTTCTCTGACCAGCGTTCTCTTTGCTCCATCTGTTAGTTTAGGTGGACGGCCATGTCTTGGTCGGTTTGCAGTTGTAGAATACTTTTTCCATTTTTGGATGATGGATTGAACAGTGCTCCTTGAGATGCTCAAAGCTTGGGATATGTTTTTATAACCTAACCCTGCTTGAAACTTCTCCACAACTTTATCTCTGACCTGTATGGTGAGTTCCTTGGTCTTAATGATGCTGTTTGTTCACTAGTGTTCTCTAACAAACCACTGAGGCCTTCATAGAACAGGTATATTTATAGTGAGACTAAATTACACACAGCTGAACTCTATTAACTAATTAAGTGACTTCTGAAGGCAACTGATTGCAGTGGATTTTATTTAGGGGTATCAGAGTACAGGGGGCTGAATACTTTTGCAAGTCAAACTTTTCGGATTTTTATTTGATTAAAATTTTAAAAACATGTATCATTTCCGTTCCACTTCACAATTATGTGCTATTTTGTGTTGGTCTATCACTTAAAATCTCAATAAAATACATTTAGTTTTGTGGTTGTAAGGTGACAAAATGTGAAAAAGTTCAAGGGGTATGAATACTTTGCAAGACACTGTATATACACACACAGTGTGGGAAAAAAGTATTTAGTCAGTCACCAATTGTGCAAGTTCTCCCACTTAAAAAGATGAGAGAGGCCTGTAATTGACATCATAGGTAGACCTCAACTATGAGAGACAAAATGAGAAAACAAATCCAGAAAATCACATTGTCTGATTTTTTAAGAATTTATTTGCAAATTATGGTGGAAAATAAGTATTTGGTCAATAACAAAAGTTCATCTCAATACTTTGCTATATATCTTTTGTTGGCAATGACATAGGTCAAACGTTTTCTGTAAGTCTTCACAAGGTTTGCACACACTGTTGCTGGTATGTTGGCCCATTCCTCCATGCAGATCTCCTCTAGAGCAGTGATGTTTTGGGGCTGTCGCTGGGCAACACGGACTTTCAACTCCCTCCAAAGGTTTTCTATGGGGTTGAGATCTGGAGACTAGCTAGGTCACTCCAGGACCTTGAAATGCTTCTTACGAAGCCACTCCTTCGTTGCCCTGGCGGTGTGCTTGGGATCATTGTCATGCTGAAAGACCCAGCCACGTTTCATCTTCAATGTCCTTGCTGATGGAAGGAGGTTTGCACTCAAAATCTCACAATACATGGCCCCATTCATTCTTTCATGTACACGGATCAGTTGTCCTTGTCCCTTTGCAGAGAAATAGCCCCAAAGCATGATGTTGCCACCGCCATGCTTCACAGTAGGTGTGGTGTTCTTTGGATGCAACTCAGCATTCACTCGCCTCCAAACACGACGAGTTCTGTTTCTACCAAACAGTTCTACTTTGGTTTCATCTGACCATATGACATTCTCCCAATACTCTTCTGGAACATCCAAATGCTCGCTAGCAAACTTCAGACGGGCCTGGATATGTACTGGCTTAAGCAGGAAGACACGTCTGGCACTGCAGGATCTCAGACCCTGCCGGAGTAGTGTGTTACTGACGGTAGCCTTTGTTACGTTAGTCCCAGCTTTCTGCAGGTCATCCACTAGGTCCCCCCCGTGTGGTTCTGGGATTTTTGCTCACCGTTCTTGTGATCATTTTGATCCCACAGGGTGAGATCTTGCGTGGAGCCCCTGATCGAGGGAGATTATCAGTGGTCTTGTATGTCTTCCATTTTCTAATGGAGTGGAGGACAGAGGAGCCTCTTAAAGAAGAAGTTACAGGTCTGTGAGAGCCAGAAATCTTGCTTGTTTGTAGGTGACCAAATACTTTTTTTCCCACCATAATTTGCAAATAAATTCTTAAAAAATCAATGTGATTTTCTAGATATGTTTTCTCATTTTGTCTTTTATAGTTGAGGTCTACCTATGATGTCAATTACTGGCCTCTCTCATCTTTTTAAGTGGGAGAACTTGCACAATTGATGGCTGACTAAATACTTTTTTCCCCACTGTGTGTGTGTATATATATATATATATATATATATATATATATATATATATATAAAAAAAAATTTTAAATAGCCCCCCCTAGGAGGCTTTTATTGTAAGTCCCATAGACTGCAACTGTATTGCAGTCTATTGGAGATAGAAAAACATATAAAGAAGTGCAACACGTTATAGACTGTTCAGCTAAAATGATCAGAAATGCTTTGAAGGAGTGACCAAAACTCGGAAAATGCAGAAGGAAGAGAGGAACTACTGTTTTAATGGACTGAAAAATGGCCAAAATGTCAAAGGCTCTGTTAATGATCACCTCCAGAAAGATCAAAGATCTGAAGTTACCAGTGAATACTGCTACAAATCAGAAGATTACCAACAAGAATTCCCCTCAAAAAGAGACACATGTGGACTTCTGGTTGTAGCCTTGGCATGTGAACACAAGAGAAAGGAAAGCTTTATGGTACCCCACCCTTAATATCGCTCTGTCCCTCCTCACACACCAGGCTTAAGGTCAATCTACCTTCTCTGGTAGCTCTCCCTCCTCATCACCACGCAAAACAATACTCGACTTAGCAATCTTTAGCTACGTGATGGGGCCCGCCATTTTCAGATAAAAAAAATCCGCTTTATTGGCAACCCATAGTATATAACTGTTAAATATTAGACTGCAATATTCATGACCTTTAAGGGTTAATTGTATTCTGCTGACAAAACTCTTTTACGATTTTAGTATTGTCCAAATACAGTAGTAGAAAGTATAAGGATGGTGGGAAACACCCCCTCTCATGAATATAAATGATTGACAGACACACATGTCTGGGTCTGTCTCTCTCACTTTTGGTGTCTCTCTTAGAATATCTAAATGACAGATCATTACTCAACCTATTGGTGGATGTTATTGACAGGAAGATCATGGGTCGAGCTTAAAAATATTGCTATATTAATGACTGTCTATTGGCATAATTTTACTATTCAGGCTGTAGAAAGATAGATCTTTCATATGAGGAGAAATTAAAATGATCAGGTATAATTCAGATAGTTATGTGATGATGTTTATAAAATAGTCCTGATTATGATATTGATAATAATACTATATGTATACATCATATTATTATATAGATATATATATATTATATACATGAGTGTCAAGTAAAAGTAACTTGATCTTACTCTGTTAAGTGGTGATATATATTTTGGTTACATCCCACTCTGGATACAGAGAAAAGGTAAACCAAAGGTATATAATATGATCATATAGTATTAGAAGTCAAGAAAGTAAACTTTTCCATTGGTTAAAATTGTTAGCATATCAATTTGATTTTTTGCTAAAATTTTATCTATTTTTCTCCTTAGATATTACATATGTGAAAAAGCAACAGTTGAATCACTCATCAATTTTTCAATAAAAACTAGTCAGGGAGATGGTCAGGAAAATCACCCCAAGCATTCAAGAAGCTATGGTAGCTACCGGTAGGGCCTCCAGGAAAATGTGGCATCCCACACTAATCGCCTAGTAGAGGGAGAGCAGCGCATTTCTGCCTTAGAAAATGATTTGGTGGGTGCATTAACTCACATCAGGGAATTGAAGTGATGACCACACTAGACTAAATGAGAAATTAGATGATCCTGAAAATAGCACCCGAAAAAGTAATTTGCATCTGGTTGGTCTACTAGAAATCTCAACTGCAATACTATGTGTATTTTACCCAGACGACTACAGGCAGACGATTATTGAACCTCGTGAAGCAGAAGCAGTATTCCTGGAGAGTGCTAACACCACCATTATAGGCACAGCCACTACTGGACCGGCAAGATCACCAACACACTCTTCGCACATCATCGCCAGAACAAACCTGCTGTATGATGAAAGGCCATCAATGGCAGCATTCATACCGCATTCCAAATTATGCAAATCATATTTTTCTCTTATTTTTCTAAATAGTCAATGCAAATGACAGTCAGTATAATGTTCAAATCTTCAACCGTTAGAGTATAAAACCAATTTTATTGGACAAAGCTAATGAAAACTTTTCTTTTTTTTTAACAAATTAAAAAAAACAAAACAAAATCCACTGTTCAAAATTATTATGCACAACAGAGATTCTAAACATTTTATAGGTTTAAATATGCAATAAAAAAGAAATTGGGAATGGCGCTGAACAATCTTACCATAGAGGTAAATAAAATATGTTCTTTATTAATAAATATCAATAAAATCCAAAAAAGATGAGACAAACAGAGAAATACGTGAAAGACAAAGGACAGAGGTACATCATAATCGTATATAATAAATGACATCAAATAATGTATACTAAGTATAAACAACATTGGATGATGTTAGCACAAATACTGAAATACCCAGAGACTCCACACAGGGAGTACCTCTTTAAATGTATGGGCTAAGTGTCAAATCAATAATAGTGCACGAGCTATAAAGCAGCTTCAATTAACGACCTCAAACCTATAAATACATACCCATGTTGAATTGTGTTTAAATGTAATGACCTCCGTCCACGCTGACACACACCCGACGCACGTTTCGGCGAACCTCCCTTCGTCTGGGGGTGGTGCCAGTAGAGACAGGAAGCAGTATATATGTTGATCTTAAGTGTAAGACAGAAAACTGGTGTGTCGGGGTTGCCTATTAATTATCACAAAATGGCCCATATGAAAGTATACCTCTTAAACGGCGCATGTCATGTCAGTAAAACACCCGAATCAGGCCTGCGTCGCAGTTACGGTCATGTGATCCGGGCGTTTTACTGACATGACATGTGCCGTTTAAGAGGTATATTTTCATATGGGCCGTTTTGTGATAATTAATAGGCGACCCCGACACACCAGTTTTCTTACAATTAAGGACAACATATATACTGCTTCCTGTCTCTACTGGCACCACCCCCCAGACGAAGGCTGGTGCGTTGAAACGCGCTTCAGGTGTGTGTCAGCGTGGACAGAGGTTGTTACATTTAAACACAATTCAACATGGGTATGTATTTATAGGTTTGAGGTCGTTAATTGAAGCTGCTTTGCAGCTCATGCACTATTATTGGTTTGACACTTAGCCCATACATTTAAAGAGGTACTCCCTGTGTGAAGACTGGGTATTTCAGTATTTGTGCTAACATCATCCAATGTTGTTTATACTTAGTATACATTATTTGATGTCATTTATTATATACGATTATGATGTACCTCTGTCCTTTGTCTGTCACGTATTTCTCTGTTTGTCTCATCTTTTTTGGATTTTATTGATATTTATTAATAAAGAAAATATTTTAATTTACCTTTATGGTCAGATTGTTCAGTGTCATTCCCAATTTCTTTTTGTTGCATATTTATAGTTGTTCAGGTGTATTGGCATGCTTTGTGAGAGCTATTTACTTAATACAGGGGTTAATATGTTTTAGATGGGTTGCATTTAGCTCCGCCCCTACCCAATTGTGGAATGTGTGTGCCATGTTCTTTTTTGTTTTGCTGTTACATTTTATAGGATGTAAAGAATGGAAAATGGTCATTTGTTGAATATACAGCATTAAGAGGTCCTATTTACTGAAATCAAAAGCTATTTTTAACATAGGACCCCTTCTTTTATATCACCTTCATAATTCTTGCATCCATTGAACTTTTGAGTTTTTGTATAGCTTCTGCTTGAATTTCTTTGCAGGATGTCAAAATGGCCTCCCAGAGGTGCTGTTTTTAGGGATTACACTGTGTTCCAAATTATTATGCAAAAAGTGTTTAGGAGTGATAAGGTAAGAATTTTTTTGTTTGTCAGTTAAACTCATTGATGGTGATGTGTGTCAGGGCTCTTTATATCACTGAAAGCAATTGCAGACACCTGTGATAATTAGTTTGGCAGGTGTGTCCAATTAAAGGCAAGACTATTTAAGAAGGCTGTCCCACATTATTAAGCAGCCTACATTTTCAGCCAAAATGGGAAAGAAAAAGGATGTGTCGGCTGCTGAGAAGCAACAAATTGTGGAGTGTTTAGGTCAAGGCATGACTACAATCAACATTGCCAAGACACTTCATCGTGATCATCACACAATCAAGAAGTATGTAGCTGATTCACAGCACACACGTGTGCGTGCTGATAAGGGACAATTGAGGACTCTTTCCAACAGGCAATTACGTCAGGTTAAAAGAGCAGCTTCAAAAATGCCTTGTCATAGCAGCAGACAAGTTTTTGAAGCTGCTGGTGCCTCCATCGTCCCCCGAACAACAAGATGCAGGGTCTTTCAGAGGTTTGCAGCTGTGCGTAAGCCATCCTGTCGACCTCCTCTATCCACTGCACACAAGCAGAAACGGTTCCAGTGGGCCAAACAATACATGAAGACTGTTTTGTTCACCGATGAGTGCCGTGCAACGCTCGATGGTCCAGATGGATGGAGTGGAGGATGGCTTGTTGATGGACACCTCATGCAAACACGGCTACGGCGCCAACAAGGAGGAGTTGGAGTAATGTTTTGGGCTGGAATCATGGGGAGAGAGCTTGTCGGCCCCTTTAGGATCCCTGAAAGGGTAAAGATGAACTCCATAATGTATGTGGAGTTTCTCAAACAGCACTTCCTGCCATGGTTCAAGAAGAACCATGCATTCCGCAGAAAGATCATTTTCATGCATGATAATGCACCGTCTCATGCTGCAAATAACACATCTGCATCTCTGGCTGCTATGGGCATAAAAGGGGACAAACTTATGGTGTGGCCCCCATGCTCCCCTGACCTCAGCCCCATTGAGAACCTCTGGAGCATCATCAAAAGGAGTGTCTATGATGGCGGGAGGCAGTTCACATCTAAGCAACAGCTCTTGGAGGGTATTCTGTCCTCATGCAAAACAATTGAAGCAGAAACCATCCAAAAACTGACAAATTCAATGGACGAGAGAGTTCAGAAGCTTCTTTCGAACAAGGGGTCCTATGTGCAAATGTAACATCACCTCGAATAAAGTTTTGGCTTGAAAACTGTTTGATTTCAGTTTGTAATAACCTGCTAATGCTTATAATTTCACAATGACCATTTTTTTGTTCTTAATAAAAATGAAAAGGTTGCAAATTCTGCTGTGCATAATAATTTAAAACATGCATTTTGAGTGTTTTTTTTTTTTTTTTAAATATACTGTTATCTTAGGCAGTTTGTTCAAAAACCTTTCAATTATACTCGAATAGTTGATGACTGGAAAATTACAATGACTGCAATCCATATAGGTAATTTTGGAAAATATGAGAAAATATTATTTGCATAATAATTTGGAACACAGTGTAATCACAACGCAACCTGCACTGCCCCATACATAGGCTCTCCCAACACGATTCCCCAGGGAGATGAATTAACATCTCAGGTTCTTCAGGGTAATAAAGCACACAAAAACCCAACCGAAGATAGTGCAGTTACAACTGCAATTCCAGGTGCTTAACATCAAAAGTACCGGTGCCCACCATCAGATATTTGTTTTTTTGTGGATTTCTCTTTATTTCATATATCTGGGATTTTAATATCATTCAATAAAAGTTGAATTTTATTTTTTTTATTGGGAGTATCTAGCCATTCTATATACATTCTGTGATTAGATTATTTGATTTATACCCTCAGTGATTTTAGGTAGAATTATAGAATTTTATACAACATTATACTGTCCATCCAAGAAGCCTCTAGTTTGTGGAGTTGGTCCAGTTCAACCTGGATATCACTAAAAAGGGAAGAGAAATTGACCTGTGTCAGATGATGGAGAAGGAAAGTCAATTTTATACCCAGATATAGCACAGTCAGTCACCTATTGAAAAGGAAACTCTCGCAAGATATCATTTTTCAGGGAAGTTGGAACGTGGATCCCGAGAATCTGACTTACTATCCTTAATTTTGTAGTATGCTTGCCTACCAAAATTGTTGAGAATATGGGAGATTAATCTAAGGGAAGTTAAGATTATGTCATCAGCATAAAGTCCAAGTTTATGCGAACAATGGCCTATTTGGACTCCATGAATGTACGCGTGTAATCTAATTAACTTTGCTAAGGATTGCATAACGAGTATAAATATAAGAGGGGAGAGGGGGGCACCCGTCTGGTTTCATTTGTTATAAGAAATAGGTCAGACATAATGTTAACCAAAACGCAAGTAGATGGAGAAGAATATAAGGCTTTGATAGCGGACAGAATGTTTCCAGTGAATCCAAACTTTGCCAAGGTCTGGAAAGCAAATGCCCAGTGGATCCTGTGAAATGCCTTCTCCACGTCCAAGGTAAGGAGCAGAGAAGGCATCTGAGGGACTTCATGTATAACAGAACATAAATTATTATTCTTGTGCCATCCAGGACCTGTCTGCCACCTATATAACACCTGGTCATTATGTATGAGGGACAGCAATGCTCGGAGAAGTCGTGGAGCCAAAATTTTTGGGTAAAGTATTATATTGCAATTTAGGAGTGATATGGGCCAAAAGTTTAGGGGGGGGAGGAGGGGGTGTGATGATTCTGCCTAAATATGGCCATAACAGCGGTTAATAAATATATAAAATTTAGAAGGCTTGTCTTGTATTTATCTGGTGAACCCGGCACTCACTGGCGGTGAGTGGTGGTTTTTATATGAAAGAGGACTCAGGGTGTGGCCAAAGCGGTTTGGCGCACGGAGGATCTTTCACATTGGTGGCAGCAGTGGGATCTTAGGATAAACGGTGTGTGTTGGTGACCTATATCACTCACATGCTGGGGATTATGGTAATCCTATGAGACAAGCTCGGTATTAAAGCAAGCATTAAGATACAGTGAAAGTTTGATACAGTGCTGTTCCCCTCCCTTATTCTTTTTATTCTATCCTATCTTTTATTTGGCAAATACCAGTGGATGGCTAGTGGGCTCAGAAGCAGATCTCCAGAACTGCAGAACCAGGCTTTTGGAGATCCTGAGCGTATGGCTGAAATGGAGGCAGCCACAGCCACGCAGAGAATCGAGCAGAGTCCTGATTTTGGGGCTAGGCCAGGAAGTGCGGCAAGCAGCCCGGTCCCAAGGATTACTTCACCAGGAGAGACCATTAACCCCAGCCTTGTGGGGGGAACGGTTTCATACTGGCAAATGGCCCTACAGCAAGTAGGCACCAGTGACCCTAACACATACCTGCAGGTGTTGGACCGTTTTCTGGAAGCTGTAGTACAAGAACAAGAACGGCAGGCTGCTGAGCGACAGGCAGAGAGAGAAAGGGAGGCTGCTGAGCGACAGGCAGAGAGAGAGAGGAAAGCTGCAGAATGGGAACGACAGTTTGCTGAGCGACAGGCCGAGAGGGAGTATCAGCTTGAGCTGAAAAGGCGGCAAATCTCCCAGCAAGCGCAAACTCCAACAACCCTGCAGAGACCCTCAAGTTGGAAGGAGAAGCCAGGCTGGAGTTCACCACAGCCGTCTGTCGTCAGGTCGGGTGAGACACACTATGCCCCGGGTGGTCCCTCCCCTGTCCCAAGAACTCTGGGCGCCCTAGTGACCTTCCCCAAACCCCAAGGGGAGGTTGGGGCCATGCCTGTAACCCGACAGGACATTTCAAGAAGGAGTGCCCCAACCACCCTGAGAACTTCCCTGCTTCCCAAGCCACAGCAGGTGGCCCATCTGTGTGTCTGGATGGGGGTGCAGGAAAAGGAATGCGGACTGTGGGACTATTGACTGATTTGCCTGCTAATGTACTGTTGGGAACTGATTTAGGACCTATGATGTCCCAATATGGGGTGGGGAGCAACCCAATTTACTGTGATAAACTGTCTATGACTAATGTTGATAATGTGTCTGTCATATCTGCAGAGAGGGCCCGTAACCCCCTCTCTGAGATACTTCCCATGGCAGTCAATGTAAATGCTAATGAGTTGCCTTCAGCTGAGAGCAGGGAAAATGCCAATGAACTTCCTGCAACCCAGCTCAGCACAGGTGTTATTGATGCTTTGTTTCCTCCGGTGCTAGGAGCGAATGAGACCTTGTCTGTAGACACACCCACATCTGCGGGGGCGTCTCCCTCCCAGCTTGTTAATCTGTCTACCACAAATCTCATTGAGGCCCGGTATGAATTAACAATTGCTGATGAATGTACTGTCAATGTAATTGCCAATGATTGTTGTGACAGTGTACAGGGTTGCTCTTCTGGGTCACTGGAAGCTACTTCTGCTATTTCGCCCAGTGCATCCGATAAGCACCCAACTGCTGACCATGTGCCAGGTGGTCAGGTAGGCTATGTGGATCTCATGGCTGATCCAGGTGAGGGACGGACTGCTGGTAGTGCGGTGTTAGCCCGCAGCCAGAGTGCTACAAGGGTGGAGGGTGTTCCGACCCTTGAACCGTTGCCTACACCACCTGGAGTCGGTGCTGAGACCGCCATGACTAGCCTCACTCCCTTGAAGCCGGAGGAGTCCGGCCGGTATGAGACATACACGTCTCTTTTGTCCAGTTCTATTCCAGGAGCACCCATGGCCCAAGTTCAGATGGCATGGGGTACTGGAGATGTGATCCAAGAAGAGGGTATGTCCAATGTATTACCTGTCAATGTATTGTGGGGAGATGGTTTAGGGAAGCATGATCTCAGTCATTTGCCCAAAGTATCACCATCACCCACCCAAGTACAGGGAGGACAGGGTCCAAACATACCTGTGCCAGAACCAGAGGTGCCCCTAGGTTTGGAAGCAGAGGGGGAGGTGCAGAATCCCCTAGAACTCTCCCAACTAGCGGCTAGTGTGAGAGAGGCCCTGAGAGAGCAGGCCAAGGGTAGCCAGGAGAGCAGAGGTTGCCAGGATGGGGTCATGAGTGTAAAGCTACGGGATGCCCGCACTCAGAAAGCAGACCCAGAACAGGCAGGAGGTAGCCAAGTGTATGTGGCTCAGAGCCTGGGCCTTAGAAGTGTCCCTAGTCAGACTATAGAGACAGAAGGGGCCGGCAGCTATGTAACATGCACCTCTCTTTTGTCTCACTCCAGCCAAGAGTTCAGAGAGGCTGTCCAAGCTGACCCTAGTCTGGACATATTGAATGCGCGTGGTGCTCAATCACCCTTAGAGTCTGACAAGGCCCGAGTCTGCTGGGACCCCGGGGGGAAGGTGAGAAAGCCTTGGGACCAGAGCCTGAGAAGCTGGAGGCAGAGGTGCTTTCAGAAGAGGGGCGTAGGCCCCTACTTCCTGCAAGCCCCATCTAAAGGGGGAGGTGTGATGATTCTGCCTAAATATGGCCATAACTCAGCTGTATTTTGGTCTCTGGGTATAGGATATCCCTTCTTGCTTGCTTGCATACTGTGCGCAGCTACAAGCCTAGGTGCATATTGGCAGTAGCAGCCAGGCTGGAACAATAGGGCTCCATTGTATTCTTATACAGCCCTGGCTGATCAAACAATAGTGCATTGTTCAAGCCTGGGCTGTTGATCAGATATGACTGATAACAGTGTATCAATTCACTTTGTCTCAGCTCTATACAAAAGATCTGGATTTGATTGAATTAACTCATCAGACGTACTGTCGCCGGTGACCTCATTCTGGGAGGTGGCAAAAAGGGTATAAAAGATGAGGTAAGAGGTCTGCGGGAGGAGATTATGCAGGAGATTACACTATGGAGATTATGCAGGAGACCATCACAGACTACAGGATATGACAGACTTTGACTGAGATGCTACTATGAGCAGGCAGGTTGGAATGCTGCTGCTGACGATGATGAGCCTACAAGAGACTGTGAGAGACTGTAAAGAGCATGCAGACTGGATTATTGTACTGTGATGCCACATGCTAGGAGTTAATGCCACATGCCAAGAAGCCTCCACTGGTGACTCACACATGCCATGTGTGAGTATTGGACTATAGAACCACATCAAGGACATGTGTGGTAAAGTAATCATTTCACCTTTAATCCCTTTTATTTTATTTGTACTGTATCTTGCAACTAGTAACTGTTAATGCTTGCATATATCTGCATATCTGTTCTGATCTGTATATGTTAGATTTTAATACCGACCCATTTAGGGGTTAATAAATATATAAAATTTAGAAGGCTTGTCTTGTATTTATCTGGTGAACCCGGCACTCACTGGCGGTGAGTGGTGGTTTTTATATGAAAGAGGACTCAGGGTGTGGCCAAAGCGGTTTGGCGCACGGAGGATCTTTCACAAGGGGGATATAGGGTCTTTACCTGGCTTAGGGAGTGTCACTATTGTGGTTCAAATTATTAAAATATTTATTAAAATATTAAAATTATAATCAGGTAGGCAGCCGTCTACCATTGCCATGTAAAAGATTTTAGTTAAATGAGGTAGGAGGAGATTTTGGAAAATCTCGTAGTACTCATTAGAAAACCCATCCGGGCAAGGCAACTTGTTGTTAGAAGCTAATCTTGCAGCTTTCGAAATTTCTTGAGGCGTAATGGGAGAGTTAAGAACATTTAGCTGGTCCAAAGTGAGGGAGGGGAGCTATAGTTTGTGCAAAATGGAAGGTATAGCTTTTTGGAAAGGTTGAGGATTTAATGCATCCTCTTAAGTTATAAAAAGAAGCAAAGTAAGAGTCAAAACAGTTTGCAATCTCAGTGGGATGGGATATCTTCAGAGAATTGTTGTTTGGTTTCGTTATGAAGGGAACAGTGGCCTTAGATCGCTGCGATCTAACTCAATAATGACATGTATCTAGTAGGTTGTCTACAGGCGAGTAATACATTTATCATGGTCCGCCATTAGAACTGTGTGGAGTTCCTGTCGTACAGTCATTAATTTGTCATTTAACTGTTGAGTAGGTGCAGTCTGAAGTTGAGATTCTAGCACAATTAAGCGATCAGGAAGCTCAGTCATGCAAGTATCTTTACGTTTCTTATAGAGAGAGGGTATAGGCTTATTAAGACCCCTCTAACTACCACCTTATGGGCATTCCATAATGTAAAAGGGTTCATACTTGGAGTGTGATTAAACGGGTTGTCCGGGGTAAACTCATATTTCTAAACTAAGTTAAACACCCTCCCTCTGACTAACTTCCAACTTACTCACTTTACCAAAAATGTATACTTACCTATATCGCTGGGGCGGTCATGTGACCACCCCAGGCACCTTTTCAGATTTTCCAGTGACGTTCCGTATCCCCATTTACGGAAAATGATCACCACCAATATTAACCCCCACACCATCATATTTGCCTGTCTTCCTGTCCGCATCTTCTGGGCACGGAACATCACTTCCTTCTGAGCCAGCCCCGCAGAAGGACATGATCTCCCGTGCCTAGAAAATCCAGACAGGAAGACATGTAAGTTTGATGGGGTGTGGGTGGGCTGAGTTAGTTAGTTAGGAAGGGCTAGTAGTGAGTGGGCTATCTAGGGAAATAGGGAGGGCGTGTGATGGAGGGAGTGAGAGAGGGAGGGGGAGGTAGAGGGAGTCAGCTCTGAGTGAAGAGCAATGCATCATGGTAGTTGTAGGAAAAAAGAACAGGAAGCTACACCTTGTAAACAAATGCAGACGACGCCAGGAGGTCCCAGAGAAACCCAGAAATCACTAAAAAAAACTGCCCAGAAATCCCCTGTAAGAGAGAAGTAGTCATCAATGGCTTTCAATATCTTTAAATTGTATGAAGTAAGCATTATCATGAAGGTATTGTAAGCCAAAGGTCGGAGGGAGAGTTGCAGCAAGATCAACCTGAAAATACGTTGGGGAATGGTCAGACCAACTTGTTTCCAATCAGGGAGGAGGACACCATGGGCAGAGTCTCCCTATCCATCAAAAATAGGCAATTTCGAGAAGAGGTTATTTGGCAGGGAGAGTAGTATGTAAATTCTCTGGAGGAAACGTTCAGGCAACAGAATATATCATAAAGACCTTTAGTATGTAGCCATCTAATTAAAGACGGAGTACTACGTCTGGACGCAGCCGTGGTGTACAAATCCCCATCCGGAATGATGTTAAAATCACTGCACATTATCAATTTACCCTCTTGGACCCTGCAAACTTGTTGCGATACCTTATTAAGGAACCTGACTGGTGATGTGTTCTGGGCACAGATGTTGACTATAGCAGATGCAACTTAGTTAAATAGTAAATATCAAATATCTACCATTCATATCTTTCATAAGTGATTTGAAAGATAACTGAACAGTGTCACTAATCGCTATTACGACCCCATCCTATTTATCCGTGTTAGCCATGTAAATCATAGGGTATTTCTTATGGGAATATTTGGGAGGATGAGGATTAGCAAAGTGGGTTTCCTGTACACACAAGACCTCTGCTTTAGAACATAAGGCATCATACCACATAGAGCGTTTGAGAGGGGAATTTAAGCCCTTAGCATTTAGTGACATAAATTTAAGAGACGCAGTAACCACTGTGTGGTTGCTAATAATGGCAGGGTACTCAAAAGGACTAGGCTCCACTGGGCTCTTAGCTCATCGATCTCAAATATGTGGACACATTGTATGGAATGTGTGATAGAGGAAGAGAACTACAAACAGATTAAACATTAATAACTGAGTCAGTCTCATGGGAGACAAATAACTTACAGGTGCATCTCAATAAATTAGAATTTTTTTGAAACGTTCATTCATTTCAGTGATTCAGTAATTCAATTCATAATCAGCAGTCTTGTGAAGGTTGTAAATATGTGAGTCACAAAAAACATTGTTATCCTTAAAACTGAATGTAATGTTACGCAATCAGATGGTGTCTGCATTCCAAAGTAAGGTCTTCTGGCTTGCTGCCAGAAGACAGCTCCCTAGAGGCATAGCTCAAGACCAGGAATAGCAGGCTATACATGGAACTACTTATGCTTCCCTTCTACATTGCTATGTTAACACTTTCCTATGCTTGCTGCTATATGAACTTATGTGTCAGTGCGCTTCTACAGTCATGGCCAAAAGTTTTGATAATGACACAAATATTATATTTTCACATGATCTGCTGCCCTCTGGTTTTTATGTGTGTTTGTCAGATGTTTTTATCACATACAGAAATATAATTGCATTCATATTATGAGTAACAGAAGCTTATATTGACAGTTAGAATGAGTTAATGCAGCAAGTCAATATTTGCAGTGTTGACCCTTCTTCTTCAGGACCTCTGCAATTCTCCCTGGCATGCTCTCAATCAACTTCTGGACCAAATCCTGACTGATAGCAGTCCATTCTTGCAGTATCAATGCTTTAATTTTGTGTGAATTTGTTGGTTTTTGTTTGTCCACCCGTCTCTTGATGATTGACCACAAGTTCTCAATGGGATTAAGATCTGGGGAGTTTCCAGGCCATAGACCCAAAATCTCTATGTTTTGTTCCCTGAGCCATTTAGTTATCACCTTTGCTTTATGGCAAGGTGCTTCATCATGCTGGAAAAGGCATTGTTGAGCGCCAAACTGCTCTTGGACGGTTTGGAGAAGTTGCTCTTGGAGGACATTCTGGTACCATTCTTTATTCATGGCTGTGTTTTTAGGCAAGACTGTGAGAGAGCCGATTCCCTTGGCTGAGAAGCAACCCCACACATGAATGGTTTCAGGATGCTTTACAGTTGGCATGAGACAAGACAAGAGGTAGCATGAGACAAGACAAGAGGTAGCGCTCACCTCTTCTTCTCCGAATAAGCTGTTTTCCAGATGTTCCAAACAATCGAAAAGGGGATTCATCAGAGAAAATGACTTTACCCCAGTCCTTAGCAGTCCACTCCCTGTACCTTTTGCAGAATATCAGTCTGTCCCTGATGTTTTTTCTGGAGAGAAGTGGCTTCTTTGCTGCCCTCCTTGAGACCAGGCCTTGCTCCAAGAGTCTCCGCCTCACAGTGCGTGCAGATGCACTCACACCTGCCTGCTGCCATTCCTCAGCAAGCTCTGCACTGCTGGTAGCCCGATTCCGCAGCTGAAACACTTTTAAGAGACGGTCCTGCCGCTTGCTGGTCTTTCTTGGGTGCCCTGGAGCCTTTTTGGCACCAATGGAACCTCTCTCCTTGAAGTTCTTGATGATGCGATAGATTGTTGACTGAGGTGCAATCTTTCTAGCTGCAATACTCTTCCCAGTTAGGCCATTTTTGTGCAGTGCAATGATGACTGCACGTGTTTCTTTAGAGATAACCATGGTTAACAGAAGAGAAACAATGATGGAAAGCACCAGCCTCCTTTTAAAGTGTCCAGTGGTGTCATTCTTACTTAATCATGACAGATTGATCTCCAGCCCTGTCCTCATCAACACCCACACCTGTGTTAATGGAGCAATCACTGAAACGATGTTAGGTGGTCCTTTTAAGGCAGGGCTGCAATGATGTTGAAATGTGTTTTGGGGGATAAAGTTCATTTTCTAGGCAAATATTGACTTTGCAAGTAATTGCTGTTAAGCTGATCGCTCTTTATAACATTCTGGAGTATATGCAAATTGCCATTAGAAAAACTGAAGCAGTAGACTTTGTAAAAATTAATATTTGTATCATTCTCAAAACTTTTGGCCATGACTGTATATACGGCTAAGAGGAATTCATACCAACATTCTGTGCCGCTAGCACTTAGCTCATATCCATTGGGAGAACGACAGTTACCTGGGGGACCTGGTCAGCTGGCCCACAAAGAGTATCATGACCTTATCAGCCTTCCATAATTGTGTGTTCTACTGAACCAGACTGAGGGACCATTTAAAAGCTTAGGAAACCTTGGCAGGTTACACACTGAATTTACAATATTGAACTTTTCTACAATATTCTAATGTTCTTAGATTTTGGTTTTCATTACCTGTAATCCATAATCAACATTTACAGAAATAAAACACTTGAAATAGAACACTCTGTGTGTAAAGAATCTAGAAAATATAGGAGGTCACTTTTTTAATTAAATTACTGAAAGAAATAAACGTTTCAAAGATATTCTAATTTATTGAGATGCACCTGTACAACTCAGAATAGTAGTCGTCCTAACAGATAAAAACAAAAGTTCCTGCAAAAAAGGGGTTGAGACAGTCCATTATATCCAGCCTCTAAGGCTCCGACATATGAAATCACTCAGCGGTGATTCTGGACAGTATGCCACTCCGGGTCCAAATGAAGGTGCTGATTCTGGCCTTTTGGAGTTGCTAATTCTGGGGATGCCCCATTCATGCAGTAGCTTAGGGCCATAAGCTGGGTCCTGCAGCACATGAAAAAAGCCCTTTTTTGAATGAGCAATCTGGTATGGAAGCCTCATTTACAGGCAATGTTGGATCTAAGCACCACTGTAATTGGCACGTCTGTAATCTGCGTTTCTCAACAGTAGCTTGATATAAATCAGCATATAAGATGATCTCCTCATAAGGCTTAGACAGAGTTCTCAGTTTTCTAGCAACATGCATTAAAGCTTCCTTTATGCAAAACAAATAAAGTGGATCCTTGCGATAGTATCCGTAGTAACAGCATTAGGGAGAGACTTTATTCTAGGCAACCTGTGGATTCTGTCAATGACCACATCGTGGTCTGAAACTGTGGGTACCAGCTGTCTGATAATATTCTCTAAAAACGGATCTAAGCCCTCTTAGGAGATGGACTCCGGAATCCTGTGTATTTTAACATTATCTTTCCTGCTCCTGTCCTCCAGGTCCACCATTTTAACTTTAATCATGTCTACCTCGTCCTCCAAATTGTAATGGGCATTGATGAAATTGTTATGGGAGCAGGTAAGTTCAACCATCTTGCGCTCCAAATAATTAACTCAGCCCCCAAATCAGATATCGATACATTAACAATAGCAGTGACTTTACATAAGTCGGAAACAATAGAGTTTCATAAAACTGACATCATACCTTTTATTAACTATTCTGCATGTTCGGAAGATGGGTAAATCCGCAGAATGGTCAGTGTCGGTGAGATTTGTTGCTATTATCCGCGGTGGTTTTGAAGTCCATGTGCAGCTGTCTCTTTTCTGGACTAGAAGAGGCAGAGTCCTCACTGAATGTAGTGTTTGCTCCCGTCATGTGTGGTGCAGCTAAAAGTTTCCCCGAGCGCTGTGAGGAAGGTTCGTCCCCTGGAGAAGGACGGTACTAGTGTTGATAATACGACTCACTGGTATGAGTCGGGAGCCCTTGCTGAAAATCTGGGCCATCATAGAGGGACCTGGGGTCAGGTCCATGAGGAGACTAAGAGGCCGAGCAGGACCAAGATGTCATGTCTTCCACGAGAAGGAGAGCGCAAGGCAAAGAAGTCTGTAAGCTGCTTCAGGCCGGTTTTGGCGAGTCTCTTTCCTGTCATAAGACAAGCCTATCTTTCACTTACAACACGAACATCAATACATTATTTGGGAAGGAGTGTCTCTTGGGAGTCTTATCTAACTAAGATATCTGATACCATCACCTCTGATTCCTCGGTTACCCAGCACCCCATCTCCCCCCCCCCCAATTGCTCAAAATACCTCTCTATTCTAATACTTATTGATATTTGGGCCCATGAGAGACAGAGGAGTCTCTGCCGTGCTGGGAAGAAGAGAATTCATATAACAGAGAGACTATTTTGATTCTACTGCAGTTCTCCTTGATACATTTAAAATGCATGGGCCATATGTTATTACTTTTGTTGATCATTACTTCAGTTATGACTTGCCTCACCAGACAATCTGAGAGGTATCAATATATTTGTAAATGCGGGTATATGTTCATGTGGCAAAACTAATGGGCATGATATCACAACTTAGTCTAAGACTAATATGAAACTGATGACATGGAATGTTAAAAGGACCCTACAAAAACACTTGCTCATACTTAACCATCTCAAGATGGTCCTCCTCCAGGAGACTCATTTGGCTAAGAAGGACTTTTTCCGCATGAAGAGGCTCTGGGAGGGGACACTAGATGGATCACCTTCCTGTGAGGGGAAAGGTGGGGTACTAAGTAACCAAAGGGTGGCCATAGTAAAATCCCACATGGCTGATGAAAAGATACATATGGCTTTCCATTATAATGATGAGCAAGCTCTGATCACAGACCCCTCACTAAATAAAACAGTAGCAGGCGACCTCAACTTAGTTATGTTGTCCAAAGAGGACTGGGGAGCACAATGTAAAAATAAAAATAAAAATGAAAGTAAAATAACTTTAAAAAAAAAAAAAATTAATTAAAAAAACAAAAAAAAAAAAAAACAAACCATGCCAATACCACACCCACATCACAGGTTCTAGCTCCACCCCTGGCAACAGAACACTACACAGCAATTGCTGTAACGGAGAGAGGAAACTATTTTAGAAAGTTTTTAGTAGAACTTTGTGACTGTGTGTAGACTGAATGTACGAAAAACTCAGAAATGTGTCTAGTCCTGAACCAGGGAAATTGGCCTGGTCCATGTTAAAGGTGAACAATGTCTCAGTCCAAAACTGGAAGGCTGGAGGGAAATCTGCAGGCACGTAATTAGCGAAAAACTGGAGAGAGCTCCACTTTAAAATAGCGCACTTAGCCATAAATGCCTTCAATCTTCCATATTTTGAAAGTAGAGTCGACCGCTTTGAGTCTTGTCCCAAGTGTTGAGAACATAGGGCTGACCTGTACCATTGCATGTTCACGTATTCAAAGGTACAAGACTACATGGTGTCAACTTGTTATTGAATCACTATATGGTGAACGCTCTATTTCACCAACCTTAACATGACGCCAGATTCCCACAGGATATCTCCTATAGTGCATATCACACTATTAAAAGGGGTTGTACAGACAAATAAAAAATTAAATGGCCGGGGGTAGGTGAAAAGGTGCTCTGGTCCTGCCGATCCGTTGTTGTCTTCCGGCGGAAGTGCCTGCCACACGTGACTGGCCTCAGTGAAGGACATGTGACGTCCTGAGGCCACTGAGGCGAATCAGCAGCAGGGATCCAGGACGTTACAACCGGCGAGGAGTTTCACTTCAAGAAGACACTGGAGCAGCAGGACCGGACCGCGATGGGAGGACACCAAAACATCAGGGACAGGTGAGTATTTTTTTTTTTTTTTTTAACCTCCCCCAGACTATTTAAAATATATTTTTCTTGCCTGGACAACCTCTTTAATGACCAGATGATGCATACTGTCCCACTGGCTTAAGCTTACTCTACTTAGCTGGAATTAAATCACTGCTCAGATAAAACAGTTTCTCCAAGCAGAAAGAATTGAAGCTGAGAAGCGTAGAGACACAAAAACACTATCCTTTTTTTAAGAAATGGAGAAAATTTATCACATAGCAATTGTCATGCCAAGAAATTAAACAAACCTCTTGGTACTACACTAAGACTCTCAAAGGAACACTGAGAATACTCAGACAGACATAACTCTGACAACTGATTGGGTGAAACTACATAGAGAAGTACCAAAGATGTAATGCCCTGTGTCCTGGTGAACACATGTTAGACAGCTAGAAACCTACCTGAATGTTCTGGTGAAATGCTAATTACTACTTGGTATTAAAGGTGCATCTCAATAAATTAGAATATTTTTGAAACGTTCATTCATTTCAGTAATTCAATTCATAATTAGCAGTCTTCCATGATTGTGTGTCCTACTGAACCAGACTGAGGGACCATTTAAAGGCTTAGGAAACCTTGGCAGGTGACACACTGAATTTACAATACTGAACTTTTTTTTTACAATATTCTAATTTTCTTAGATTTTAGTTTTCATTACCTGTAATCAACATTTACAGAAATAAAACACTTGAAATAGAACACTCTGTGTGTAAAGAATCTAGAAAATATAGGTTGTCACTTTTTTTTTTAATTCAATTACTGAAAGAAATAAAAGTTTCAAAGATATTCTAATTTATTGAGATACACCTGTAGAAGATAACAGTTGCGCTGGCCAAATGTAAAGCGAGTAGAAGCACAACTTTACATTACCTTTACTCCCATTGGCTTCAGTTTTGACTGTAAATTTTGTTTGATTATAAACCATATGCACATTAAAGGACACTGACTGGTGACGGATCATAGAGCTCTTTTATGTGTAATGAAAGTAACATCTCACAAAAATGTCTGGACCACTGTATAAGCAATGCTACCTCCGATGTCGCCCCTGCTACCTCTTATGTCACCATCTCTACCTCATAGATTGTAGGCTCTTATGAGCAGGACCCTCAATCCCATTATGTGAATTGATACTTTCTCTGTAATGTATCTTTTTGTCTGAACTTGAACCCTGCATTTTGTAAAGTGCTGCGGAATATGTTGACGCTATATAAATAAAATTATTAAATAAGTTTTATTATATATAAAAAAAAAACAAAAAAAAAACCCAACGTCCTGTATAGGTTAAAATATGCCAAGGAACACACCTGGTGATATGCTAGTTACTACTTGGTGTTAGGTCCCTTGCAGATGACTGTGGGCTAGGTCAGTGTGTTATCCAGGTTTTTTCCACATAGCACACTGACCCATTCATTTCTGTCGGCCCAAAACTCAGTCCAATTTTGCAGCTGTGCTTCCACGGCTCCTATTCATTGAATCTATTTTTATTTGAATCTACTCCTATTCATAATCAAAATACTTGAGATCATGTTGCCCTATGCCAAAGAAGAAACTTATGGGGGTAAAATAAAAAACATGGTTCATCGGGCAAAATGCAAAACTGCAGAACAACTGTGGAATGTAGTCTAATCTTGAACTGAAATACTTGTTCAGAGGTGCCAGAAGTTGGTCGACTCCATGCAATACAGATATCAAGGCGTTTTCAAAAACAATAGTTAGGCTATTAAATATTAATTCAGTAATTGAAAGTAAAGGGAAATCTCACAAATTAATATTTTGAGTTTTTAAAGAACAATGCTGGCACTGATACTCTACTGAACAGCCTAATATTAAAGGGGGTATCCCGTTTTTAAAAAAATATGCGGCAAATATCAGGATGCATCAATACAAAAAACACTTAATATACAGAAATGGCCGTGAGTGTTGGCACCCCCGAAATTTTTCCAAAAAATGAAGTATTTCTCCCAGAAAATTATCGCAATTACACATGTTTTGTTATACACATGTTTTGTTATACACATGTTTATTTACTTTGTATTTATTAGATCACCACAAAAAAAACGAAGAAAAAATAGGCAAATTGCACATAATTTCACACAAAAATCAAAAAATGGCCCAGACAAAATTGTTGGCACCTTATTAAAATTGTGGGTAAATAAGTTTGTTTCAAGCATCTGATGCTTGTTCATACTCAAGTTTGGTTTTACATACTGCTAGAAAGCCAACAGCGCGCTGAATTCAGCTTTCCCGTTATATGCCCCAGGGCTGGAGATATTGGGGGTCTAAATTTCACTGTTCACTGTCAGAAGGGCGTTCCTGACAGTCTAGCTTGGCTGTGAGGAACGCCTTCCCTGACAGTATTCCTCCATAGTACTGTACTGGGGGGGGGGGGGGTGTTCCTCACAGCTCAGCGTCATCACTGGCCTGTAAAGAATGCCCCCTCTGACAGTACAGGGCTATGGGACGAGGACAGAGAGAGAGGGGGCATTCCTTACCACCCACTGATGACGTTAAGCTGTGAGGAACGCCCCCTCAGTACAGCACAGTCAGGGAGGGCGTTCCTCATAGCGCAGCTAGACTGTCAGGAACGCCCTTCTGACAGTGAACGGTGAAATTTAGACGCCCGATATCTCCAGCCCCGGGGCATATAATGGGGAAGCCAGCAGTGCTCTGATTTCAGCGCGCTGTCGGCTTTCTAGCGGTATAATCAAACCCTAAATACGTCCGAAAAGTAAGCTTATTATGCATTAAAGAGGACCGTTAATGTCCTCATGAAAGTGCAGTTTTATATACTGCTAGAAAGCTGACAGTGCGCTGAATTCAGCACACTATCATATTTCCTGGCATGTGCCCTGGTGGTGGTGATGTCTGTGCTAAAATTAGCAGCACAGATATCTCCACCACCGTGGCACATACCAGGAAACCTTTCTAGCGGTATATAAAACCGCACTTTTATGAGGACATGAAAGATCCTCTTTAAGTAATTTTACTACTACAGTTGCTAATGTCAAACCGGCTGACCGATAATTGTCAGATATCGATTGTTTCAATGACAACTAGCAAAAACAAGAATGTATCTCCATGCACAATGTTTAACTCAGGATTAGTGCAAAATAGGTAAAGTAATATATAGTATTAAAGGGGTTGTCCATAATTTTACTGCTAGTGACCTATCTTTAGGATACTGAAGATCATAAAGTTCTAACAAAGGTAGTACAGTCTCAGTCCCATTCTTGCCGATGGGGCTCAAATCAAAAGGCCTTTGCTGGTCACTACACGGTGTATGGAGCAGTACAGTTCAAGTACACTGCAGGTCCCCCAAACAGCTGATTGGGTGGCAAGGGAGAAGGAATTTACTATTGATGTCCTTTGCATAGTGTCAGTATTGCTGGGTTTACGTTTATTTTCTGCTCTATACTTTGTGTTTCCTCATATTCACCGTTAGTCCTGTGAGGGGTTTTCTCTGTATCTAGCCTCTCCTTTCAAAATGTGAAACAAGTCAGGTTTTCTGTTTCTCTGGCAGGTGAGTTATTTCTCCGGCCAGGGCCGGCGTTAGGGGGGCAAACTGGGCAGCTGCCCAGGGCCCCAAAATTCAAAGGGGCCCCCAGTGGATCCGGGACATCCGACGTTTCACTTGGTACCTCCGATCCTGAGAGCACCACTTTCAACTGAAGCGGAGTCCGATCCAGTTGAAACCTGTCACCTACCACAGACATGGAGATCTATTCTCCATGCTTTGTCACAGGGCTGCTTTAACCATAGGGCCAATGGTGCAGTTGCACCGGGCCAATGGTACTGGGGCCCTGGATCCGCATATCTCCCAATCGTCCTGGATTCCAGGTCCTGCCCCGCTGTCCCGATCGGCGGGAGGTATGTCCCGGTATCATCTCATCTGCGTCTGGATGATGAAGAAGGAGCCGTTCACGGACAGCCCATGCTTCACCGCTCTGTTTTAAGCGCACCCTGGTGTGCTCCGATCCCCTGGGAGCTGTAGGCGTGATGTGATGACGTCACTCACGTCGCGCCTGTAGCTCCCTGAACAGTCCGGGAGAAGAGACTTCACGGAGCGGCAAGGGAGCGAGGAGAGGTATCAGAGTTTTATTATGTTAAACTGGAGGCAGATGAAGGGGGGGGGACATCAAACTGGGAGTAGATGAAGGGGGGACATCAATCTGGGGGCAGATGAAGGGGGGACATCAATCTGGGGGCAGATGAAGGGGGGACATCAATCTGGGGGCAGATGAAGGGGGGACATCAATCTGGGGGCAGATGGAGGGGGCATTAAACTAGCTGCAGATGAAGGGGAACATTAAACTGGGGGGAGATAAAGAGGCACATTAAACTAGAGTGGCAGATGGAGGGTGACATTAAACTGTGGGCAGATGGAGGGTGACATTAAACTGGGGGCAGATGGAGAGGGACATCAAACTGGGTGCATATCTTAAGGATAGGCTACCATTAGTAAAAAGTCATGGACAACCCCACTAACTACATAATTAAAATTTTATGTATGTTGCATAGCATATCTATGCATACATTTCAAATGGTGGTCAAAGGAAAATGCCCCTTTAACAAAAGAACTTTAATGAAACCTGAAATGAGGCTTATAAAAGTATATAGGAATCTTAAAACATATTAAATGAGCAAAAATGTATTGGGGCCAATAATCTCGCTATTCCTGCTTTAGAAGATTACAAAATATTCTTAGGCAGGATAGCATGTACTCATACCTACAGAGGTTTAACACATGCCTTCATAGTTTTTATCAATTCATGTTATTGTCCTAGAAAAAACTGTTATTAAACTTGTTTAAAAGTGTAAACAATTTTTTTTTTACAATATTCAGTATGTTCTCCAAAAATGGTAGTATTTCTTTAACACCCAAATTAATTAGATTTTCAAAAGAAAAAATATAACGATTTTATATTCCTGTAGTTTTAATAGATTTTACCTTCTAGCATGCTGAGATGCATGGCATCATTTGCTCTTTTTGGAACACTAAGCATGACCTCTAGCCCATCCTTAATTTCTCCTTTCCCTTCCTCACAACACGTCAATAGCTCCTGAATTTGAAGAGACAAAAAACAAAATTGAAACAACTTTATAATAACACTCACAAATACTCTTAAGTGGGCTGGTGTAATATATGTGCATAATCTCTTTTCTCTTAAAAGTCTACCCTGATGCTGTATGCAAAACTTTTTTTTTATTTTTATAAATGATCCTTCAGCTGTCAGGGGAGAGTCTAGGCTTGGGCTGGGCAATTAATTGCAATGATTATTTCAATTACTTTGCATCAATGCCATACTGTCTCAAAATGCCATTGGCTATGTTACAAGCTTTTCGCTATCCAATAAGGATTGCCGATATGTAAATAACTGAATCATTCATTAATAGTATTTGAGATACAATGTTCAATTAATTTTAATTTAAGTTACAATCATCCAGCACTAGCCTAGGCCATATAGAGAATTCACGGACATCCATAATTTGGAGATATAAATGCTTAAAACTTCAATTTTAATAATGTCAACTAAAAAATGAATAACCCAACCCTATCAGGGCAAATAGTAATAAAATCCACTAATGCCATCACAACAGAGCAGAACCATTAATACCTATGCACTCACTGTGCAGTAACCATAGATCATTCTATACCCCTATATTAGAACCTCATTCTCCTAAATAGGCGATCTCCTAAATATTAGCAAATAAATCTCTGGAAACTAACTGAACTGCCTAAAAATTATATCCAGCCATGCTGCAGGTTGAATCAATTAGCCAAGATGTTATCTCAGATGAAAAAAATGCATGGAAACCAGCACTCCTCATATATCCTTAGACTACTGGCCTATTGCCACGCCAACAGGACTCAGCGGGACTAGGTATCCAACCCAAATAGGCAAATAAGTTTCTACACTGCAACTGACTTTAAATATCTAACTCCTCAATGTATAAATCAACTGCCCAACGCGTTTCCTCAACCAGATTCATCAGGGGCAAATACCAAATACAAAAGTTGCTTTATGAGCAGTAAAAACTGCTATTCCAAGATGTCTTAGCAGAATAACATGGCGTGACCGCTCTGATAATGGCGGTCCCGATACAGCCTCTTAAGCGCCCTTATATATCATCCTACTCCTCCCAATTGGACTGCACGGCCAATCGCCACGCATGTTTATCACACACCTCCTCAATATCCCTAATAAGAACGTCCAATCACACTGTCTGAGGCCATCAACGTCATACGGGACCTCCCCTCCTATCCCGCTGGCCAATCACGCTAGTCTACCGCCACAGACGTCATACGGGACCTCCCCTCCTGTCCCGCTGGTCAGTCACGCTCCTTATCACCATGAACGTCATGGGCTGATTCTGTTAGTTATAGTGGTATAGGGCGTATATCACAGACCTAAGTATCCTATATGTATGTATTGGACTTAGATATATGAATGCCTGATAAAACAATGATAGGTCTTTTATGAGCATGGTGTATTGATTACATAAAGTGTGACCTAGTGGGCGTTTCTGTATTATTGTGTTGTCCCCGTTATAGGTTTGTACTTGTAAAGATAAGACCTATTGTTATAAGCAGACGGAGGGCGGAATTATCCCCCGAAATAGGATGGTAGGACCCGTATGACGTTCATGGTGATAAGGAGTGTGACTGACCAGCGGGACAGGAGGGGAGGTCCCGTATGCGTGGCGATTGGCCGTGCAGTCCAATTGGGAGGAGTAGGATGATATATAAGGGCGCTTAAGAGGCTGTTTCGGGACCGCCATTATCAGAGCGGTCACGCCATGTTATTCTGCTAAGACATCTTGGAATAGCAGTTTTTACTGCTCATAAAGCAACTTTTGTATTTGGTATTTGCCCCTGATGAATCTGGTTGAGGAAACGCGTTGGGTAGTTGATTTATACATTGAGGAGTTAGATATTTAAAGTCAGTTGCAGTGTTGAATCTTATTTGCCTATCTGGGTTGGATACCTAGTCCCTCTGAGTCCTATTGGCGTGGCAATAGGCCAGTAGTCTCAGGATATATGAGGAGTGCTGGTTTCCATGCATTTTTTTCATCTGAGATAACATCTTTGCTAATTGATTCAACCTGCAGCATGGCTGGATATAATTTTTAGGCAGTTCAGTTAGTTTCCAGAGATTTATTTGCTAATATTTAGGAGATCGCCTATTTAGGAGAATGAGGATCTAATATAGGGATATAGAATGATCTATGGTTACTGCACAGTGAGTGCATAGGTATTAATGGTTTTGCTCTGTTGTGATGGCATTAGTGGATTTTATTACTATTTGCCCTGATAGGGTTGGGTTATTCATTTTTCAGTTGACGTTATTAAAAGTGAAGTTTTAAGCATTTATATCTCCAAATTATGGATGTCCGTGAATTGTTTGACGGAAGAGGAGATAGTTTATCTGTGATTAGTCAGTGAATTTATTTTAGGCCATATAGAGGTGTGATTATCTGGCACTTTCATAGTAAATGGATGATGCTCTTTTACAAGAGATGGTTAAATATCTTGAACTGCTTCCATTCTAAATTGCAGCACCAATTGAGCAATTATGGGACCAGCTGGGACATCAGCTTCAGCAACCTACTAGTGTGCAGAATCTACAGGCCCAGCTGCAAAATATGTGGGAAAATGTGACGTGGGATACCATATGGAACCTGTCTCCAAGTCCAACAGTATCTCATTTTCTATCCAAAGTAAAGATGGCCCAACAGCGTGCTAGAGCCTCCTTTGAATTGTACAGTTTCCCCCAATAAACATATCCTGCCTCTCTAATATTATAGTCACTAATATATCATCATTACTTTCACACAAAGTTTAATTCTATTCCAACTCCTTTTTGGTGAGTTTTTATTTTTCAATGAGTGTGAGTAATCCCTCATTTATTAAAAAAGGGGTTTTTCCAGCTTATACACAGCGGCATCTCACCTCAGTCAGCAGACTGTACAGTTCCTGAGAAGGCAGAATTGGCACCTCCACTTTCCCTGGCTGGGCCAACAAGGCCACAGGAGCAGTTGCTTCAGATCACTGCTCGCTCCTCTGCCCATAACTGACAACTTTTATGGCACAGTTGGAGTGGGATATGAAGCTGTCGCTCCTGTGTGAGAACTGATGCAGCTTTTCTTCCCTTTGCCTGATAGCTGGGAAATGGCTGCTTCTGCAGTCTTTCACATGCCAGTTCACTCGCACAGGTCTAAGGCTCAAACGGGGCAACTACACAGGGCCCTCATCACTGATGGGGCCTCAAGGATCCACAGAACCAGGATTTTGGTCTGATGACTCAGATCAGGGGTTCCACTTATAAATGTATGAAACCTATGACACAGCAGGATGCCATTAAGTCCCTGCACTGCCATTTGGGCGGTTAATGTCACTGCATGGTGCCACCTGTGCCGCACTAGCAGGTAGAGACTTCGGCTGTTCCACTCATCAGGGAATTGGGGTAAGGTGAGTGATTTTTTTATTTTCTGAAAAGCAAAAAGAATATAAGGGGGCACTTATTTAGGAAAATTACTTATCAGTTTACAATTAACTCTATGAAGGGGGCAGGAGGAGGGGGAGGAGGAGAAGGAGAGAGACAGATATGAAACAGACTAAAGCAAAAAAGGCTGGGAAAGGCTGAGTAGTAATTACTGATAAGCCAGCCCGGGGTGTTGAAACAACGCAGTCTCTCTACAGTGCAGATGTTCCTCTGCTTTCAGGAGTCCTCCTCTAATTCCCCCCTGCACTCTCCATAGACTTCTATAGTACATATTTGATTCAGTGGCAGGAGGTGGCAATTAAAGTAAAGAAACAAGCATTTTTCATTAATAACCTATATTACAAAGTTTATTATCATCACCTGTTCAAGAATTTAAGAAAAAAAAAAAAATAATCAAAGTTTTTTTTTTAATTTAACTCCATCTGTCTAAGCTATCAAATCTGGAGACAACCCCTTTAGTCTAATGCTTCATTACTTTATATGGAATGCCCTGGTTTGAGATTGGGATGTGCAGAAGGTATCACTTAAGGAAAATCTTTTCATAATCTACTCTAATGCAGGAGGAACACATGACAGCAAGGTCAAACTCCACACGATTCACTTGTAGTCAAAAATCATGTTTGCAGATCTGCATAGAAATTGGTAAAAAAAAACTTTTAATTACAACTGCTTTTTATAGTTACTGAATTTAGACCGCATTTATTAAGCAGTAAAAAAAATGAAAAATGTAGAAAATGTACAAATGCACTTAAGGGACAAATACACTTACTTTTAACAGAAGCTGATACTTTGTTATCCTTTGTACAGGTTTAATAAGGTAAGAAGAAATGGAGTTTGCTAATTCATGACGTTGCTGAATTTCCTGTGGAGTATAGAAAACACAAGATGCCATTACAAGAGAATAACCATTGATGAAAAATCTAAGAGCTGCTGCTGAAGGTGAACAGAGACACAGTGTCCCCCGTAAGTTACAATATTAATTGGTTTAAGGACAACCATTGTAAGTTTAAACCACTGTAACTAGAGACCATAATGCTATGGAAAACGTGTAACTGATTCAGAAGACCCCAAAATGTCAACAAAAATATTAAAAAAATGAAGGTTAACAGAAAAAACAGATTCTACAAACATTCAAGACCAGAAATGACTCAATCACTAAAATTTCGAAACGTATTGGTAAACCAATGTGACAAAGATCTACAGGCGCATCTCAATAAATTAAAATATCTTTGAAACGTTTATTTCTTTCAGTAATTAAAAAAAGTGACCTCCTATATTTTCTAGATTCTTTACAAGTATTTTAATTCTGTAAATGTTGATTATGGATTACAGGTAATGAAAACCAAAATCTAAGAAAATTAGAATATTGTGAAAAAGTTCAGTATTGTAAATTCAGTGTGTCACCTGCCAAGGTTTCCTAAGCCTTTAAATGGTCCCTCAGTCTAGTTCAGTAGGACACACAATCATGGAAGATGCTGATTATGAACTGAATTACTGAAATGAATGAACGTTTCAAAAATATTCAAATTTATTGAGATGCACCTGTAAGTAGGTATCTTTAGTTAATTGAAAATACTTGGTTTGCACCATTCTAAGTATATATTTTGTATTTAAGCTGCGAACCTTATTTCGCAGGCAGCAACTGAACAACAATGTTGTTACACTTATTTTAGCATTTTATGTAGTCGGTAAGAAAAAAAGGGACTAAATACAGTATTTCAAAATTTAGGGAAAGTTGTCGAGCATGAAAGCCACTGGTTGCTATGTAGCTGCTCCTCCATAGCACCCTCTGGGGTCAATGTCAGTATATTTTTTTACTAGGATTAAAATAAAGATTTCTATTGTATTCAGTATTTTAAGAATTTTTATGAAAAAATAAAATTATTATTTGACAGCACCACATATTTTCACTTACATCAAAATAAGATCCTGCTTGTTCTAAGATGAGTTGGGTGGAGTCGGGTTTATTTTTGCAGTAGGATACATACATCTGAAATTTATCAGCCTATAGAGAAACATAACACATGGAATTACTTTACCTCTATTACATTGACTGTTAAATATATATCTGCATAATGAAAGATCTACAGATAGAATTTAAAAAAGGGTTTTGCAGGACTACAATACTGATGACCTACCATTAGGATAGAAAATTCACATTCATCAGTCACACAATACAACTGTAGCTTGTATCAACTCAAGTGAATCGGGATAAGCTGCAATACAATGTATGTATAGTACTTTGCTTTGTATTCAGTAAAGAGGCTTCAGTGGTCAACCAAACAGCTAATTGAGGGGCTATTGGATGTTTAAGGATAGGTTATTAATATGTAAGTCCTGCAAGACCCATTTAAAATATGTTAAATAGGTTACACTTTGACAAAACAAAAACTTTAAAGTGGTTAACCAACTCATTTTTATTGATTATGTATCTTCGGTCATTAATAAGATATCAGTGAGGGACCAACACATGTTTGAAGGGGCTGTGGCACTCTTATGAGTGCAATAACCACATCTCCATTTAGGCCAAACACCATCTGTTTCATAACAGCTGTACAAGGTGATAACAACCTCATTCAAAAGAATTGAATAGAAAAAAAGCCGAAATTACACTGTACGTCCGCTATGAAACAGACGGTGAGCAGTGTAAACAGTGAAGAGGTCACAGTGCTCAGCTCAGTCAGAGACGATAAGCGCGGGCCCTCTGTGTTGTACCCCACTGATCTGTTAACGATGATGAAAAAAATGTCTTAGTTTGTCTTCTGCAGCTTGCATGTGTTGCTAAACACTGCAAGCTGCTCTGTGCTTTTCTGAACAAAATTCTTCTTTTGTTTTTCACTAACAACATGATTCTGTGCTTCTAAAAAACCCACACATTTTCTATTCTTCTCAGGTGGAGTATCAAGCAGAATTCATGTGAAGATGCGGCAGGATGATTCATTCTTTCTGGTAGTATAATGCTGTACCGTGTTATCCATAGAAAGTAGTGGAAGAGTGAAGAAATCAGGTGATAGCTTTTAGAGGCTGAGTATATTTGATAGTAAGCTTTCGAGAGTGTTAGCTCTCTTCTTCAGACATGGTGTAATACTACAAACTGAAAATTCACACTATTTATACACACACAAGACATGGATCTTCAAAAGGATCTTGGAATAACAAAATGCAATATACGTAGAGAAGTTATTTACAACAGGTCAGGTAATAAACATTCTGGAAAATTTGTGGTGCGTGACAGAGGGATCTGTTATCTGTTTGTAATAAGGTGGTGATTTGTGACCGTCACAGTTCATACATAGTGTGACATGAAGCTGTCACACTATGTATGAAGCTCTCCAAATTGCAGAGTTTGAAATTTTTGCATTAACATTCCTTTCTCTCTCTGTGTCTTAAAACGTCCCATTAAAACCACAACCCGCTAATCTTCAATAGAGTGGTCTTCTCTGGAGAAATGTGCGGCCACTGGGAGATCTGTTCTGCTGTTAATAATGGTGGATCTGTGTGAGTTCATGAGCTGACTAAGTCTCTGGCCTGTTTCCCCCACATAGAGGCCTGTGGTGGGACATTGCACACACATTATGAGATACACCACATTGGAAGACCTGCAGGAAAATGTCCCCCTAATTCTGTTCATCTGTTGTGACTGTGGGATAAGTACACTGTCAGCGGTGTGGATGTGCTTGCAGGTCATGCACCTGTTTTGCAGGCAAGGTGAGGTGCCATTTTCAGTTGGGGCCTTTAGGGCACTCCGGACAATAATACGCCTCAGGTTTGGTGGTTGTCGAAAGGAAAGGAGAGAACAGATCTCCCAGTGGCCGCACATTTCTCCAGAGAAGACCACTCTATTGAAGATTTGCGGGTTGTGGTTTTAATGGGACATTTTAAGACGGAGAGAGAGAGAGAGAGAGAGAGAGAGAGAGAGAGAGAGAGAGAGAGAGAGAGAGAGAGAGAGAGAGAGAGAGAGAGAGAGAGAGAGAGAGAGAGAGAGAGAGAGAAAGGAATGGGAATACAAGTTAATGCAAAAATTTCAAACTCTGCAATTTGGAGAGCTTCATACATAGTGTGACAGCTTCATGTCACACTATGTATGAACTGTGACGGTCACAAATCACCACCTTATTACAAACAGATAACAGATCCCTCTGTCACGCACCACAAATTTTCCAGAATGTTTATTTCCTGACCTGTTGTAAATAACTTCTCTACATATATTGCATTTTGTTATTCCAAGATCCTTTTGAAGATCCATGTCTTGTGTGTGTAAAAATAGTGTGAATTTTCAGTTTCTAGTATTACACCATGTCTGAAGAAGACAGCTAGCACTCTCGAAAGCTTACTATCAAATATACTCAGTTAGCCTCTAAAAGGTATAGCCTAATTCTTTCTGCCTCAACTGAAACGAATGAGGCATTTTTGAGGATGTTTTCAGGTGGAAAGCACCTCAAATTCTGTTCCCAAAAACTCAATGTTTTTGGGAACAGAAAAAAACTCAACTTACCAAACAAACAGATTGCACTCTATTAACCTTGTCCTCCATTTAGCTGAAGGTTCTAGATACATTTTGGGGGGGGAACTGAGGTTTTTTTTTTTTTTTTTTTTAATCATTTACAGAGAATCTACAGGGATCAAAAATGTGCTGATTGCATAAGAAGAAATTATAAAATTACCCAGGTGACAAAGCAATGTCCAACATCTTCTGGCAGTTGTTCATATTTTTCAAGCTCCTTAAGAAATACACTGTAATATAATAAACACAAGCTACATTAGTTTTTTGTTAATTAACAACTCTTTTTATAAGGCTGGGTTCACATCTGCGCTTGCATTACATTTGGGGATTCCGTTCCCCTCTCCGCATGAAAATGCGGAGAGAAAAGTGCTGCAAGCAGGACTTTTCTCTCCGCATTTTTCCACCCTTCTCGTGCGGAAACTGAGCAGAAACCACATGGACCCCATTATAGTCTATGGGGTATGCGGGTTTTCTAAGGTAACCGCTTTTTTATGCGGATTAGGTTTCCGTTCAAAGGGGGGGCCCCAAGCGGACCCCCAAACGGAAACCCGAACGCAGATGTGAACCTAGCCTCAGTTAATCCTGCCAATAATGGAATGTGAATAGAAGCAGTCAGGCTTTTCCTAGACATCTGATCAGGGTGGAGGCGGGAGATGAGCATAATGGATCTCATTATGCTTTATCACTTTTTCCCCACATTAGTGAAGTGCTGCCATTTGTTAGGCAGCAGTCATTTTACCTCTGAAAAAACATGGACATTTTGCTGAAGGGAACATGGTGGTGTTAGTATTTTAGCTTTTTCATTGTAGCGTTCCAGAACAAATAACGTGGTCATTATTGCACCACTGCAACAATAGGTGGTTAACTAATCAAAATCTAAACTGCACTAGATAAACATCCTTACTGTAAAGAGGAGGGTCCCCTAGAACCCTGCGTAATAAATTTGCAGATCACAGTAGGGGGTAGAAGTCTCTATGCTCACACTGCTACTTCAGCTCTCTGCAACGTCACAGACTCTGCTCTACACCTGTTGGTTTACATACAGTAGAATGGAGTTGGTAATATAACATGGAGTTGTGGTGTCAGCAGGGGAGGCAAAAAAACAAGATTTCTGCAACCCCCTTGCGGTCTTTAAATCTAATAATTGCGTCAGGGAACCCTTATCTAAACAGTAAGGACATTTGAATAAATGCACTGTAAAAAGTGCTCTCCCCCATGTAATGCCTTTAAAGTAATTTTTTTTTACATAACTCTATAGAGGAAAAAAACAGTTACTCCTTTCTAAAATATTTACAAATCCCAGCATGAAGCAATTAATAACAAAAAACATTGTTAAAGTGATTATAGTTCTTTTTCTAAATGAGATTTTGTTTTGTCTGTGTGGCTGTCGCAGAGCAAATCTCTTAACTGATTTTTATTATTCGGAGCAGCAGTTCAGGAAAGATTGCTACCCCAGAATAATGTAGGCATGTCAACGTGGGAGAGCCTTTCACAGAGTGATTCGCAAATACCAAGTCACGGCAATATTGAGGGTGGCCTATTTAAGAGGCATGGCCTTTATATAAGGGCATAGTTACTTATATTAAAGACCCCATAAATTATTACAGCCCAAATTGTTACTGCTTAAATAAAATAAACAATAGCGCCATTTTTATTTATGCCATTTAGTGATCAAGAGTGTACCTAAACTTTCGGACAACTTTTCATTTTCTGTCAGTATTTGTGTCAAATCAATTATGGAATAGACTTTATTAAAGGGGTTTTCCAGGCACAAAATGAAGTGCTAGTGCTATTAATAGGTTAATAAGTGCACCAAAATACCTTTAGCAGTGTTTTGAGTAATGCTCCAGAGTGGCCCCCACACAGTATAATATGCTCCACAGTGGCCCCAGCACGGTATAATGCTCCACAATGGTCCCCACACAGTATAATATGCTCCACGGTGGCCCCACACAACATACCATGCTCCAAAGTGGCCCTCACACAGTATACTGTGTGGGGGCCACTGTAAAGCATATTATACTGTGTGGAGGCTACTGTGGAGCATATTATACTGTGTGGGGGACACTGTAAAGAATATGCAGTGGGGTCGGAGGGAAGTGCTGCTGCTAGATGCAGCACATTGAAGGCAAATGCCGGCAGACGCTTCAGCCAGGGTGTGGGATGTAAGTTACTGTGAACAACAGGGAAACAACAGTGAGAGCGTTCTGAGCTCTCTGTGACTATAGCAGGCATGTCAGTCTTGTGTGATGTCATTATAGCTTCTATACTGACGTCATGCCTGCTATACTAGAATCTAGGTAGAATACTAAGGAAACTGGAGAGGCACACGTGGCTCACTGCCATCAGTGAAAGGCGTGGGAGGAATAACCTAAGGGAATTGATAGAGTAGAAAATAATAAAACTTCACTCTTATTTCTTATATAAATAAAAATAAATATAAAATCATATTAGAAAGACGAGACTCAAATAGTGCTCCCAAGTGCTACCATGTGATTAGTGAAAGAGAAGGGATGAGATCACATAAATTGCATATATAGTGTGCAGTAATATTTATAGATGCCCAAAGCAAATATTAGCCCTGCTATTTTATTTTCTAATGACCATAATAATGATAGCAACATGAGTCATATAGTTAATAGCATTAGTGTCATTTAAAGGGATTGTATGAAGGGTAGCTAAAACAAAACAAACAGGGAGGGGTTAAACAAACAAAACAGGGAGCTAAGACAAACAGGGAGGGATTCGTTTAGTATTCAGCAAAAGTCCGCATATTACTTCTCATAACAGCTGAGACAGCGTCTACTCTGCCTGAGGTATAAGTATACTGTAGTCTGGTGCCTCAAATAAAGCCTCAAATGTGTATGGACACACAGTCAGTCAGAACTGTGTGTCACCTGGCACTGAGGATTCACCAGATACACTCCACTGGCAAGTTATAGCAGAATACACCCTCAGTAAGGTAATTTTGTCAGCACCCCACAGCCTCCCTGCACCCTTTTCACATACACCTCTATCTGACACCTATAGCACACATTTAAAAGTCTCTCCCTAAGTGCTAAAGAGTTAAAATAAAAAATCCCTACGCGTTTCACCAGCCATTGCTGGATCATCAGGGGACTAAATCAGTATATCCTCTCAGTCTGAGAGTGAAATAGCAATGGCGCCGTAGTCTCAAGATAGCCTTCCTTAAAATGGGGCTAAGCCCCGCCCACAGGGCGTGTCACAACATCACATCCAATCATAATGCGGGGGAGGCGGAGCCATAGCCGATGCTCCTCCCCTCACATTCGTCATCCGAGGTGCTCCTCCCAGGGGCAGGGAAGCTGTCAGTGTCGTCATGGAGACATAGAAGCGTGTCTCCTATGTTTACATCGTGCTGTCATCTCTCTGATCCCAATTGTAGGCAGTTGGAGCAGGAAACACAGAAGTCATGTTATCAAGAAATTCATGTGTATTGTCTAATATTATGCTTAAACGCATAAGATGCTTGATCTATACCGCACCAGCACTTCTCAGTTCAGCAGTACATATAAATGTTAAAGCACAACAGATGTCAAATCCAGATGGTACATTGCATCAATAGAGGTAGACAGGGTCCGTATTCACCTCTACAGTGAACAATAATTTCCCAACTGAGCTTACACTTATCAAGGTGCCATCTATATTACATATCCTCATTAGACTCCATAAGAGCCATGAATCATAGATCACCGTACTAATACTAGAGTGAAAGTCACTCAGCATATATCTAAATATTATGTTCACTATACAGTGAATTGCCCATATATGAGATACAATATTTTCCCATTTCCCAAAGGAAATATATATCACACAGATATACCAGAAAAATGGATAAGAGGATTCCTAATAATGTCATCAGATTTAGGGTGTGCCATAGTAGATATAATAGATATACTCAAAGAGATATGTCGGGGGGGGGGGGGGGGTTAATTTTTCTCACCCCTAAAGACGTGTTTCGTGTGGACAGCATCATAATGCATCCATCCTGAGTATATATATCCCCTAACTCCAAAATATTACAGGGAATCATAAAAATGGAGCGAAGGACAAGCGTTCATTAATCCCTCCCGGGGATGTCGATTTAAAACGGTGAATCCATCTGCATTCATGTTGCAACAGAAGTCTATCCCAATTGCCACCCCTTCCTGGTGCTCGGATCAGTTGCAATCCTATGAATCTAAAGGATTCAGGTTGTCCGTCATGGTGGCTATGCGCATGTTTAGCTATTGGTGAGTCCCGATTGTTGAGAATATCATTAAAGTGCTCCCTTATCCTTATCCTAAATTCACGTTTAGTCTTACCTATGTAATCGTCCTGGAGTAATATCCCCCAATATTTACCAAGTATTTTCCTAGTCTCTTGATGCATATTATCAAAAGTTCCAGCAATTCTAGTTATATTATCAGATTTTATGTTCTGACTATGTCTCTTTGGGATCAAAAGCTCTCTTCGATCACATGTTATAGCATGTTGGAAAGCTCCCTTTAGTGTGTTATCTGGGTATCCGCGGTCCCTAAATCTGAGCCTCAAGTCATCTGCCTGCTGTTTAAAAGTTGACAATTTTGAACAGTTTCTCCTTAGGCGGAGATATTGGCCTTTGGGAATACCCCTTTTGAGGGCCACAGGATGGGCACTCTCCCACCTAAGGAGACTGTTTGTCGCAGTCTCTTTCCTGTAGACGTTAGTTTGAATTGCTCCTGAATGATCTCTAGTAATAACAACATCCAGAAATGGTAGATCACTCATACTCCAGGTAGATGTAAACCTTAGGTCCAGAGGGTTAGAGTTCAAACACTCCACAAACTCCTCGAATGACGTGTGATCCCCACGCCACAGGATCAAGATATCATCGATGTACCTCAGCCAGAGGCAGATATGGCCCTGCCACCGGCTGAGGTCATCGGCACCCACGATGGCCGCCTCCCACCAGCCCAGGAGCAAGTTTGCATAACTTGGCGCACAGGGACTACCCATATCGGTGCCCCTGAGCTGGTGGTAAATGCGGCCATCAAAGGTGAAAAAGTTATTGTTCAGGCAGAAACTCAATAGGTCAATGACAAACCGATTATGTGGTCTCAATCTAATGTCCCTCATCTGAAGATAATATTCCACTGCTCTGATCCCCTGTTCATGATGGATGGACATCTACATCAATCGATGCAAGAATCATATCATGCCCTAAAGTAATACCATCTAGTTTCAACAGGAGATCAGAGGTGTCTCAGATGTATGAGGGAAGGGACTCCACAAAGGGCCTCAAGATCTGATCGATATAGCTTCCCAGGTTTCGTGTGAAGCCACCAATACCTGATACAATTGGTCTTCCTTTCACAGGATTGGTCCCTTTGTAGACCTTAGGGAGGGCATAAAAGGTAGGCATCACCGGGAATTTTGGATACATAAAATCCATCTCATCCTTGTCTATCAGTCCTTCCTCATAAGCCCTCTGTAACAGTGACTGTAAAGCTGTCAAACAGGCCTGTGTCGGGTTAGTGCTCATAATCCCATAAAAAGTTGTGTCAGACAAAAGCGTCAAACACATCTCCCTACAGTGCGGTGAGTCCATCACTACTATGTTCCCCCCTTTATCGGAGGGTTTTATCGTAATATTAGTGTCCAGTTCAAGATCTCTCAATGCCCGTCTTTCTTCAATGCTCAAATTATGCCCCCTACATCTATCATTGAATTGTGCCAACTGTTCAAGTTCCATATTGACCATAGACGAAAAAATTTCTATGTGGGCATTGTCACTTGGAGGTGGCATTTTGGAGCTTTTGGGTTTTAGATTGGTATATAGACGTGGGAAGAGTTTAAAGGACAGGATGGTTAGGAGTCATTACGTTGCCCCTAAATCAACAGTGAATTGGCTTAGCCAGAAACCTAATGGCACCTTCAGATGTGGCAACTGTAACGCATGTGGACAGGTACAAAAAACTAAAACAGCAACATGTGCAATTACTGGTGAGGTCTGTCAAATTAACGACTTTATCAACTGTCGTAGTAAAGGAGTGATCTATCTAGCACAGTGCCCCTGTCCGAAAGATTACATAGGTAAGACTAAACGTGAATTTAGGATAAGGATAAGGGAGCACTTTAATGATATTCTCAACAATCGGGACTCACCAATAGCTAAACATGCGCATAGCCACCATGACGGACAACCTGAATCCTTTAGATTCATAGGATTGCAACTGATCCAAGCACCAGGAAGGGGTGGCAATTGGGATAGACTTCTGTTGCAACATGAATGCAGATGGATTCACCGTTTTAAATCGACATCCCCGGGAGGGATTAATGAATGCTTGTCCTTCGCTCCATTTTTATGATTCCCTGTAATATTTTGGAGTTAGGGAATATATATACTCAGGATGGATGCATTATGATGCTGTCCACACGAAACACGTCTTTAGGGGTGAGAAAAAAAAGTAACCCCCCCCCCCCCCCCCCCGACATATCTCTTTGAGTATATCTATTATATCTACTATGGCACACCCTAAATCTGATGACGTTGTTAGGAATCCTCTTATCCATTTTTCTGGTATATCTGTGTGATATATATTTCCTTTGGGAAATGGGAAAATATTGTATCTCATATATGGGCAATTCACTGTATAGTGAACATAATATTTAGATATATGCTGAGTGACTTTCACTCTAGTATTAGTACGGTGATCTATGATTCATGGCTCTTATGGAGTTTAATGAGGATATGTAATATAGATGGCACCTTGATAAGTGTAAGCTCAGTTGGGAAATTATTGTTCACTGTAGAGGTGAATACGGACCCTGTCTACCTCTATTGATGCAATGTACCATCTGGATTTGACATCTGTTGTGCTTTAACATTTATATGTACTGCTGAACTGAGAAGTGCTGGTGTGGTATAGATCAAGCATCTTATGCGTTTAAGCATAATATTAGACAATACACATGAATTTCTTGATAACATGACTTCTGTGTTTTCTGCTCCAACTGCCTACAATTGGAATCAGAGAGATGACAGCACGATGTAAACATAGGAGACACGCTTCTATATCTCCATGACGACACTGACAGCTTCCCTGCCCCTGGGAGGAGCACCTCGGATGACGAATGTGAGGGGAGGAGCATCGGCTATGGCTCCGCCTCCCCCCGCATGATTGGATGTGACGTCGTGACGCCCTGTGGGCGGGGCTTAGCCCCGTTTTAAGGAAGGCTTTCTTGAGACTACGGCGCCATTGCTATTTCACTCTCAGACTGAGAGGATATACTGATTTAGTCCCCTGATGATCCAGCAATGGCTGGTGAAACGCGTAGGGATTTTTTATTTTAACTCTTTAGCACTTAGGGAGAGACTTTTAAATGTGTGCTATAGGTGTCAGATAGAGGTGTATGTGAAAAGGGTGCAGGGAGGCTGGGGGTGCTGACAAAATTACCTTACTGAGGGTGTATTCTGCTATAACTTGCCAGTGGAGTGTATCTGGTGAATCCTCAGTGCCAGGTGACACACAGTTCTGACTGACTGTGTGTCCATACACATTTGAGGCTTTATTTGAGGCACCAGACTACAGTATACTTATACCTCAGGCAGAGTAGACGCTGTCTCAGCTGTTATGAGAAGTAATATGCGGACTTTTGCTGAATACTAAACGAATCCCTCCCTGTTTGTCTTAGCTCCCTGTTTTGTTTGTTTAACCCCTCCCTGTTTGTTTTGTTTTAGCTACCCTTCATACAATCCCTTTAAATGACACTAATGCTATTAACTATATGACTCATGTTGCTATCATTATTATGGTCATTAGAAAATAAAATAGCAGGGCTAATATTTGCTTTGGGCATCTATAAATATTACTGCACACTATATATGCAATTTATGTGATCTCATCCCTTCTCTTTCACTAATCACATGGTAGCACTTGGGAGCACTAGTGAGTCTCGTCTTTCTAATACGATTTTATATTTATTTATTTTTATTTATATAAGTGTAGTGAAGTTTTATTATTTTCTACTCTATCAATTCCCTCCTGAAATTTAGATATATAAACCCTGATAGAGCTATAGGCAGGGCTGGACCTCCTGTATTCAGACTAACTGGTCTTTAACATTATAGAGGAATAACCTAACTCTGGTTGCCCCAAGGTCTTCATGATGTTGCGGGTCCACAAAGAGAAGGACTGTAATGCTACCCTGGGAGTAATAAGTGCCGTCACAGGGCTGGATATGCCCCCGCAACGTCACTGGATCACAAAAAAAATTGTACACAGCGGGGTCATGTGATGAAGGAGCTGAACAGCTCACAGAAGCAAAAGCAACAATTTAAGTGATTTAAACATTTTCATGGGGACAACCCTTTTAACAAATTTTGGATCTGTGAAATCCTGCAGTTTTAAATTCTTTCCCTTGTTTCTGTATTGAGAGCTGTTTCTGCTTCTCACCGAATGTTACTGTGTACATGACAATGAGGCTGTGTAAAATCTAGAGAAAATAAAGGAAAGGTCATATCAAACAGTTATACAGTGGGGAAAAAAAGTATTTAGTCAGCCACCAGTTGTGCAAGTTCTCCCACTTAAAAAGATGAGAGAGGCCTGTAATTGACATCATAGGTAGACCTCAACTATGAGAGACAAAATGAGAAAACAAATCCAGAAATTCACATTGTCTGATTTTTAAAGAATTTATTTGCAAATTATGGTGGAAAATAAGTATTTGGTCACCTACAAACCAGCAAGATTTCTGGCTCTCACAGACCTGTAACTTCTTTAAGAGGCTCCTCTGTCCTCCACTCATTTCCTGTAGTAATGGCATCTGTTTGACATTGTTATCAGTATAAAAGACACCTGTCCACAACCTCAAACAGTCACACTCCAAACTCCACTATGGTGAAGACCAAAGAGCTGTGGAAGGACACCAGAAACAAAATTGTAGACCTGCACCAGGCTGGGAAGACTGAATCTGCAATAGGCAAGCAGCTTGGTGTGAAGAAATCAACTGTGGGAGCAATAATTAGAAAATGGAAGACATACAAGACTGATAATCTCCCTCGATCAGGGGCTCCACGCAAGATCTCACCCCGTGGGATCAAAATGATCACAAGTACGGTGAGCAAAAATCCCAGAACCACACGGGGGGACCTAGTGAATGACCTGCAGAAAGCTGGGACTAACGTAACAAAGGCTACCGTCAGTAACACACTACACCGCCAGGGACTCAGATCCTGCAGTGCCAGACGTGTCCCCCTGCTTAAGCCAGTACATATCCGGGCCCGTCTGAAGTTTGCTAGAGAGCATTTGGATGTTCCAGAAGAGTATTGGGAGAATGTTATATGGTCAAATGAAACCAAAGTAGAACTGTTTGGTAGAAACACAACTCGTCGTGTTTGGAGGAGAGTGAATGCTGAGGTGCATCCAAAGAACACCATACCTACTGTGAAGCATGGTGGTGGCAACATCATGCTTTGGGGCTGTTTCTCTGCAAAGGGACCAGGACGGCTGATCCGTGTACATGAAAGAATGAATGGGGCCATGTATCATGAGATTTTGAGTGCAAACCTCCTTCCATCAGCAATGTCATTGAAGATGAAACGTGGCTGGGTCTTTCAGCATGACAATGATCCCAAGCACACCGCCAGGGCAACGAAGGAGTGGCTTCGTAAGAAGCATTTCAAGGTCCTGGAGTGGCTTAGTCAGTTCTCAGATCTCAACCCCATAGCAAACCTTTGGAGGGAGTTGAAAGTCCGTGTTGCCCAGCGACAGCTCCAAAACATCACTGCTCTAGAGGAGATCTGCATGGAGGAATGGGCCAACATACCAGCAACAGTGTGTGCCAACCTTGTGAAGATTTACAGAAAAAGTTTGACCTCTGTCATTGCCAACAAATGATATATAACAAAGTATTGAGATGAACTTTTGTTATTGACCAAATACTTATTTTCCACCATAATTTGCCAATAAATTCTTTAAAAATCAGACAATGTGATTTTCTAGATATGTTTTCTCATTTTGTCTCTCATAGTTGAGGCCTACCTATGATGCCAATTACAGGCCTCTCATCCTTTTAAGTGGGAGAACTTGCATAATTGGTGACTGACTAAATACTTTTTTTTTCCCCACTGTATCTTGAACATTATAAAACGCACACACTTGCTTTTGGTGTCATGTGAAAGAGAAGATTCTCTTTTTTCATATAACGATAAGGTAACATATCACTGGTTTTAAACACAGTCGGGGATTTTTATATCATATATATTATACAGCTGCATATAAATATCCTAATCCCGACTGTGTTTTCAGTGTTATCCCTGGTTCTTAGATAGCACTGTAGTGTCATATGAAAAGAGAATCTCCTCTTTCAAAAAATGCAGGATTTCACAGAAAGGATCCAAAATTTGTTATCAAAGTATATTACAAAATGTATTAATGACACAACCCCTAGTTATGTGTCACTGAATTTTGGTTTTGGTTACTGACATATCAATCTTGATTGGACAGTGTACAGATAGTGACATATTCTTTAGCTATTGGCAATGTGAGGCAGGCTGGCATGCATTCAAAATAATTGATCTGAGCAAGTTCACAATGATTAATTGAGCTGACTTTCGATTTCATATTTACTTTAGTATTTACATTAGTATTCACTCTACTGTGATGTCAATATTAGTAAGGAGGCTGCTGGGAGATCCTCTGTCAATTTAAAGCTTAACTTTATTTATATATTTTTTTCCCATTAGGTATCAGATGAACCCAAAAGTGGAGTATGCAAGGCTATTATGCTAATGACTGAGGCACATGCTCTTTTAGTTTCAATAGGAGTTTTTTATCTTATACCAAGCTTCATTAATATTGTACTGTTTCCTACATAATGTATTGGTATATAGATATCTTAAGATATGTGTTTGTATATATTTGTCATACATACGCAGGAAAAGAGAAATCTTGGTATGAGAAAAAACAACAAACACCCATTATACAGCAATGAAGAAATTTAGCAGCACCAGCAAAAATAGGAATTTCTAGATTCCTTTAAAATGCACAGCAGTGTCCAGTCACCAATATAAGGCACACAAATGAACAAAGTCATTCCGCCAGCATTTTGCAAAAAGGATGGTGACTTCTTTATTGCAATGTAGCAACCACCACTTATCGACCCTCACAGGGGTCTTTTTCAAGTTCAAATGTCCACATTCACCTTTTTTGCTATTTAAGTACAAAACATCCAATCACAATGTGTCATCGAACAACCTATAGCAAATCTTAATACAACAGTGATTTCCCATTTAATGTTAATTCATATATTGGTAAAGTAGCATTTTCACATGTTAATAAAACCAAATTCATACAATAGCTATTACATATACCTACTGCACAATGTTCTGTAACTACGATCCTCAGCATGTATGAATAATCAGTGCAAATGCACGCACATGTGCCGCGAGTAAGATGCCAACAGTCAATAGTGGCCACTATATTAGTGAAGTATAGCGGGCTAGTACACAAGGTGGATATATGGAGCTTGTGCACATGCGCGCACTTCCCACTGCTATCACAGTTAAAATAAATAAAATACATGTCAGAATATGTTCATATTTACCTAACACATGATTTAAACCCTGGATCAACCTTATTGTAAAGCGTTCCCTATCAGGAATAAGTAACCTTGGTATATCAAGGTCTCTAAGTCCCACACTTATTATACACTTTGGATCCATATCTTTTTAAAAACACCTTATACTCCAAAATGCAAAAATCAAGAATGTACTAATCTGCAAAAATCAGTATATACAGGGAAGTGTTATTATAAATATTCTTCATTTTTGCAGAGCTCTAGAACATCGTGCAGTAGGTGTATGTGATAGCTATTGTATACATTTTGTTTTATTGACATATGAAAATGCTATTTATGCCAATATATGAATTAACATTGAATGGGAAATCACCGTTGTATTAAGAATTGCTATAGGTCCATGATGGCGAACCTATGGCACGCGCATCAGAGAGGGCACGCAGAGCCCTCTCTGTTGGCACACGCGCCGTCGCCATTATCGCTCACTAACGGGGAATCCAGTACAGGATTCCCTGTTAGTGAACGATCGCTTCTTTCAGCTGTATGTGCAAATGCACATACAGCTGAAAACTGTCAGTGTAAATCGGTAAAGGCTAAATACTGTACTCTGGAAGGACCTTCTGACGTCATAAGGTCACATGACAGGGTAGGCGTGTCTTTACTTGTAAGAAGGTCCTTCTACATGAAGAAAAGTTGTATCCTGAGCAGTGGAGGAACAGAGAGAGATGTGGGGTGGGAGAGATGTGGGGTGCGAGAGATGTGAGGTGCAGGGTGTACTGTGGGGTGGGAGAGATGTGAGGTGCACGGTGTACTGTGGGGAGATGTGAGGTGCAGGGTGTACTGTGGGGGGATGTGAGGTGCAGGGTGTACTGTGGGGTGGGAGAGATGTAAGGTGCAGGGTGTACTGTGGGGGGATGTGGGGTGCAGGGTGTAGTGTGGGGTGGGAGAGATGTGAGGTACAGGGTGTACTGTGGGGAGAATATGAGGTGCAGGGTGTACTGTGGGGGGGATGTGGGGTACAGGGTGTACTGTGGGAGGGATGTGGAGTACAGGGTGTACTGTGGGGGGGATGTGAGGTACAGGGTGTACTGTGGGGGGATGTGAGGTACAGGGTGTAGTGTGGGGGGGATGTGAGGTACAGGGTGTAGTGTGGGGGGGATGTGAGGTACAGGGTGTACTGTGGGGGGGGGATGTGAGGTGCAGGGTGTACTGTGGGGGGGGATGTGAGGTGCAGGGTGTACTGTGAGGGGGGGGAAGAGATGTGAGCTGCAGGGTGTACTGTGGGGGGGGGGAAATGCGCGGTGCAGGGTGTACTGTGGGGAGGTGGAAGAGATGTGAGGTGCAGGTTGTACTGTGGGGTGGGAGAGATGTGAGGTGCAGGGTGTACTGTGGGGAGAATGTGAGGTGCAGGGTGTACTGTGGGGGGGATGTGGGGTACAGGGTGTACTGTGGGGGGGGATGTGAGGTACAGGGTGTACTGTAGGGGGGGTGGTGCAGGGTATACTGTGGGGGGGGAGATGTGAGGTGCAGGGTGTAGTGTGGGGGGAGAGATGCGAGGTACAGGGTGTAGTGTGGGGGGGAGAGATGCGGGGTGCAGGCTGCGTTCAAGAGGGGGGAATGGGGGTGCAGGCTGCGTGTGAGCAAGAGGGGGGAATGGGGTTGCAGGCTGTGGTGAGCAAGAGGGGAGAATGGGGGTGCAGGCTGAGTGTGAGCAAGAGGGGGGATGCAGGGGGGGGGCAGGTTAATTTAAGGTGAAATTGCCGTGTTGGCACTTTGCAATAATTTAGTGGGCTTTGGGTTGCAGCTAGGGCACTCTGTCTCTAAAAGATTCACCATCACTGCTATAGGTTGTTCTATGATACATTGTAATTGGATATTTTGTACTTAAATATCAATAAAGTGAACGCGGACATTTTCACTTGAAAAAAACCCCTGCGAGGGTCGATATGTGCTGCTGCTTCCAATAAAGAAATCACCATCCTTTTTGGCAAAATACTGTTGTAACGACTTTTTCTATATACAGTATAAAGTTGTAAGAGTTATGGAAATCCTGGGTGAGTTGACATGTCTTACAGTGTTATAAAAAAAAAAAAACCCAAAAAAACCCACAAAAACGTAAGTATAAGCAGAAAATAAAAAACACTTCTCCCTTCTTCCAGGTACTGTCTTTTATCCTTTTAAGTCTTTCAACCTACAATAAGCTCCCCACCAATAAACATGTATGCTCGGCTCAGACAAACATGCATGTTTATTCCTGAAGTAGGGTTACACCATGCAATATCAGTGATAAACATCCCATTAAGTTTTTCTGGAGGCAAATGGAGTTAATGATATTTTCAGAATGCAGCATGATCAGAGTAACTGTGCCCATGCCGTCAGCAGAGGGCAGCCAGGTGAAATATGCAACCAACATTTTGCTGCTAAGGGTGGCTTCCCACTTGCGCCGCAATGTGCGGGTGTGCTCTTACACCCTCTGTGCCGCGAAGCCAGTTTTTTCGTTGGACACAAAGTCCTGCATGTCTGACTTTGTTTCCGACGAAAAAAAACGGCTTCGCGACACAGAGGGTGTAAGTGTACACTTCCGCATTGCTTTAAAAACCCATAGAAGTGAATCGGGTTTTAAGCAAAGCGTCGCAAACCTTTTCCTATCCAGTGCCTATCCAGTTTTCCGACATTTAGGTTGGATTCGTGGCGGACGGAGTGCCAGCGTAAGTGTGAACCCACCCTAAGTTGAGAATTGAAGTTACGTCCAATCTCAGCCATTTAACAACTTGGATGCCACAGTCAATACAGAGTGCAGCAACTAAGGAATCTGACAGTGGGATGTGCCTCACTCTGTCAACCAATCGGCTGGCAAAGGCCCCCAAGGCTTTAATAAAACACAGTATAAAAAAAAAAAAAAAGCCACCCATACCAAAAAAAAAAAAAAAGTAGTGTGACTTTAATAAGTACTCTTAAAACACTCACTTGTTATGAAATTCAAAAATTTCTTGCATGTTCCCAAAGATTATATGTTCTTTATTCACAATGCCAGGTGGAATTTCTTCAACTCCGCTAGTCATTTCCCACAGATATGTCTGCAATATGACAAAGAAAGAAGAAAAAAAAAACGTATAAAGAGATAGACTGTTTAAAAAAGAATGATGGTTTCATCAAATAAACCTTATTAATCATAGGATGAAAAGTTGTCCAGCATACTTTCTGTATTAATTCACAGTTTTCGAGATCTCATGCTTTCAGCCAATGGGATCCTTCACTGTAAACTTACATTAAGGCTACTGCACAGTTATCAGAGTTCTACCCTTTATTAATATGGCTGCATACACATGTTCTACAACTATGATAATCAGGGAAGAGAAAAGGGTAAACTGGCTTCCCAGAAACTACGCAATAACACTCAACGTCAAGCAAGAGAAAAAAAAATAAAGGTAATCATAATGTATATTAAAAACCCAAACCCTGAAGTCAAAATTTAATACTTCCCCTATATACAATAAATCATTTGTAAGGCCTCATCTTATTGGCTCCATGATGTAAGAAGGATATAAAACAACTATAGAGGGTTTAAAAGCAGCTGATTAAATAAATAATTGGGATGTGACATCTCTCTTGAAAAGAAAGGCTGGAAAATTTGGGATTAAGTTGAGATGCCATATTACTGGAACTGATTTATTAATTGCAAGAAAATTCTAAGAACGAACTTGTACTTGCTATAGGGTATACTGACACAGCGAAATTTGGAGAAGAATTTCAGGCAATTTTCCAATTCAAAATCCTCTCCAAAAAATGGCCCTGTAGAACTCATGGCATTAAGCCGAAGTTGAGCCTCGATATTCTGCTGTGGGTTTTCCCATGTGACTAGCTTCATATTCAGTACAATAGGGCTAATCTTGCCTAAGGTCCCCTCCCACAAATTGCATGGTAATTCAGCTGTGAACTGTGGCAAGATCAAGCAGGAAGCTTCTATTAATGCTTACCATTGAAAACTCATGGAAAGCAGTTTTGTGACACATTTTGGAGAGGATTTTGAGGTTAAAGACCACCTAAAATGTCTCTCCAAATTCTAAAATGTCTCTCCAAATCCAATGGCTGTAAATATCCAGAGGGAACTGACAACACTTCCCAAATATTCAACACAAAGAGGAGGACAGGACAGCACACAAGTTGTTAATATCTTTATCCACAATACTGATTACGTTATGTACAAATATAGCAGTAACATTTCTGAAAAACCCTTCATCAGGCATTTTATATAAAGCAATAGTGTTAAATTGAAGATTCTGTAATCTGCTCTGGCCCACTGGGAGAACTTGATAGTGGGAGGGCCAGAAATAATGCATAATGCTTAGCAATGCTTTAGTAATGACTTTATATCTTGATTCTTGTAACCGTATGCACCAGGAGGAGCCATGTGTTTCTGGTACAGATATCCAACCAACTAAGGTACAGGACAAAGCAGGTGAGGTCTCCAGGTGGATTCAAGGTGAAGGTGAAGTTTCAACTTAAAGGACGAGAGAAATCTTTGGGCTGCAGCAGGGGATTTTTTTTTATTAATGACTTCTTGAGTAGAAGGAAGGCCATCTGGCAGACAAAAGTGAGTGATGGGAGACAAAAGATTTTTAAGGTCTACACAGAAGCTAACAGAGGCGTTCATTGCCTATGTACCACACACAGAGTGCAACTTTAGTTAAGAATACTTTTTAAGATGCCATAGGAAATGGTGCAAAGGGAATCAGCCATAGACTCTTTGACCAGCACATATAGCTTGTGAGCAGGCCAATTATACCAATCCAATTCCCTAAACAAGTGAACAGCCTAATAGCATGTCAGTAAATCAGGCAAGTTAATGCCACATGCTGATCTAGGTCTGGCCACAGTTTGATATATAATCTGGGGTTTTTTGGTTCCCCAGACATGACGTGAGATAAGGGAGGGTGATTGCTTAAAAAAGATCTGTATTACGCTAGGTTCACACTAGCATTGGAGACTCTCTGTCCCAGACTCAGCTTAAAATTGGCAGAGAGAAAAGTCCTTGCAATGAGGACTTCTTCCCTCTGTTTACGGGAGAAACCAGGAGGAACACATTTTAGTCTATAGGGTACGTGAGTTTCCACATGTAACCGCTTTTTAAGCGGATAGGGTGAACCTAGCATTACAGGAATAGGGAAGGTAACCATGGTATAAACAAGCTTTAAAGATATGGTTTGAATAAGGTATTTCCTACCTAGCCATGACATATAAAGGATTGATCAACTAGAAAGAATACACGTGTCCCTGAAGCACTGGAATTTAATTGGCTTTATAAAGCTGTGCGGAATCAGGAGAAAGTTTAATGACCAAATAAATACTTGAAGGAATCTGTATACCACTAAAAGGGCGAAGACAGTTTAGCCCCTCATGTCATATCACAGGTACAAATAATACCAGTGCAGTTGGATATGTGAAAGTAAGGTAATAAGATGCCATTTATGCAGAGCTGACGATCAGGTTGGAATACAAAAGCCATAATGGATACAAGCAGGTTTGGTGGAAAGCCAAAGTTCAACAGAACTCAGTGCATGAAAGTCCAGTCTACCTGGTCAAAAGTCAAGGTCAGCAGGATCAACTGAAAGCAGACTGCGATTATTTTGGCATAAAGTGTAATATCTGCATTCAGCAGTGAAATAGAGTGATAACTCTCATATAAGTTCAGATCAGAGAGTAATATGTGCCTCAAGAGACTGACTTGTAAGGGAGTAACTTCCATATAAACAAAATAAATGTGCATTAAATCATTTTCCCTATGTATAGAATACACCCTATGTACTGCATATCTTGTATAAACAGAGATGCAAACTGTGTTAATGAGGTCACAGACTTGGATCCATTCCACAGAGTCCATAAATGATTACAGCATTTTGTTGTACATTCCTGTCCATCTACCCTTGATTTGGATACAAGACTGTCAACAATATGACAAAGATTGAACTCAACAGCTTGAAACCTAGAAGGAATAAATTAAGGTGATATATAAAACGATAATTATATAATAAGTAACTCACATCCAAACATTCTCGTAGATCTCTAACATATGTCTTTTCTGTCTGAATAAGCTCAGCCATAATAAACCTTCAAGATGGAGAAAAACAAGAATTAAAATAAATAACCAAAATTACCATAAAATCCTATTTTACATCAGTACACTTGACAAAGTGCTTCAAGGGAAGTTTCAGATAAATGTTTGTTTCTTCCTTGGCAGCCTACACTCTACTCAGCAGAAGTGAAGAGTTACACTGAATATACAACAGAAGGGAAAAACACATAAACACTCTATAATACAACAACTGTAGCGCTGTACTGTCAGAGGGGGCGTTCCTTACCGTCCAGCAATGAGGCTGAGCTGTGAGGAACGCCCCCCCCCCAGTACAAGTCTATGGACGAGTACTGTCAGGGGGCGGCGTTCCTCACAGCCCAGCTAGACTGTCGGGAACGCCATTCTGACAGCGGGCAGAGATCGGTGCCGAAACTAAAGGCGCCGATATTTCCAGCCCCGGGGCACATAACGGGAAAGCAGAAAGTCGGTTTTCTAGTGATATATAAAACCGCATGTACAGGACAACATGAAAGGTCCTCTTTAAGTGAAACACTGCTTAATTAATGACTCTCAGTAAGATCAAAGCAACAGGTGTCGGTATGTAACAGAGGTCTGGGACCCTAAACCTCAGCTACTTAACAGAATCCTGTTGGATTAGTGGCCCCAAACTAACTGAAAGGTGCCCTTTAAATTAAATTAAAACTTATGCAAATTGGCAAAGAAGCATCAAATAAATAACAAATGAATATCATTCAGCTATGTTTTTACATAGGCATATATCAAACTAATTCATCACATTAGCAGTTGGGGCAGTGTTTTTCTCTCTACAGCAAGGGTAGGACTGAGCGGCTCATAATGAGGCCTCCGTACTCAAACCTGACTATTGTTGGTTCCAAACAGAATCGCTGCGATTCAAAAGCGTTACAAGTCCATAGCAATTGAGGTTTCTCATGACCTCAATGCAAACAAAGGTGATGGCAGCTGGCTGTTAATAACAGTACATGTAACAGACGCCATGACACCATATTTCCTTCTAAGTGCCTAGAAATGGCTCAGGCAGAGGCAGAGTGAAGTGAAAGTGTCACCTGTGCCTGGATAGTGGACAAGGAAACTGTGGGAGCTACTTGCTGTTGTTGGCAGACTTAACAAGCTTCTCTACTGGTGATCTGTCTAGGCCATCTGGAGTTTGTTCACTATGTTTGCATGCCTTAACAATCACTGCTCTTAACACCTCCTAACAACTAGATTGGAACGGCCTAAATGGAGGGTGATTTGTTAAAATAACCATCATGATTCTCTCAGTTCAATGATGTGCCCCCTCAAAGTCTTTTAACTGGGCAAAATGTGTGAGTGCATCAAAGAGGCATGTCTAGTAGTCACACTAACAGGGTAGCCTCTGAGGGCCTTTTTCTTGAGGCAACAGGGAAAGCACTTTTACATCCTTTTGTGTCTAATCAGACCATATTTGTAAAGATTTACATAAGTGCATGCATTGTTTTGTAGTAATCCGACATTTCTGAGTATGTATAAAAAAGACACATAAGTGTATGAGTAAAGACACGATGAGTGGGTGCTGACGCTGCGGAGAGGCAGCACTGCATCTTCTGAAGAGCGCGTGACGTGAGCACAAGGGATGCCCCCTGTGCTTTCTGAAGACTAATTTGCATAAAGAAGAAAGAAGAAAATTCTCCAAAATGGCGGCCTGGATCAGAAAAATAAAGGTAGGAGGCAAATAGTCCTTCTAAAGGCTATTCCAACGTACTGTTAGTGAAAATAGGGTTTCCCAATAATACAATCCCTTTAACGACTCCAGTACCGGGCCAATTTCTGGTCCGCGACCAGCTACATTTCAGGGTTTTTTTTATATGTGCGGTTTTGAAGGCTGTAACATTTTTATCATTTGCGTTATTCAACTAATGTCTGCGTTTTTTTTTGGTGACACATAGGGCTTTATTTTTATGTTGCTTTTATTTTTGCATGTGTTTTAATTTTTTTATATCCGGGAAAATATAAACAAGACAGGAGGGAAAACGTGTCTGTTTTTAACTTTTCATTTTTTTTATTAATTTAATAACACAAAGTGCTACTAAAAAACTTCATGAAATAGTTTTTACTCTCCATTACGGTAATTTTTATTTTGAATGATGTCGTTGGGGGTGGAGCTATAGCTTTTAATAACGGTATTTTATTGGCGTATTATTTTATTTATTTTTTAAATTATTTTATTAACATTTATTTTTAATTTTTCTGTTAATTTTTTTTTTTTTTTAAATTGTGTCCCCATATGGTCATAATAGACCTTTGGGGACAACTGATCACAGTTTTTTTTTTTGGGGGAGGCCGATTTCCCCTGTACCTGGGGCTGGTACATTTAGCCCCAGTTGCAGGAGGAATACAGCCTCCTACACCTTACTATAGAGTTGATCTGGGTCTTGTAGGACCCAGCAGCTCTTGCAGATACTGTACCCAGCGGATCACAAGACTGAGGGTCAGAGGCCGGCCGCGAGATGCGGAGCCCATAGCGCTGTATACAGCACTCATTGAGCACTGTATACACAGTGATCGGGAAGGCAGGGAAAGTAATAAACCTTCCCTGTCTTCTCTCTGGGAGCTCCGGCTGAAGTTACAGCCAGCTCCCTGTTTCAGCAGCTGCACGATTTTGAACATACCGATACGTCCTTGTAGAATAAGGCAACCACCCCTTGGACGTACAGTCATGGCCAAAAGTTTTGAGAATGATACAAATATAAATTTTTACAAAGTCTACTGCTTCAGTTTTTCTAATGGCAATTTGCATATACTCCAGAATGTTATAAAGAGTGATCAGCTTAACAGCAATTACTTGCAAAGTCAATATTTGCCTAGAAAATGAACTTTATCCCCCAAAACACATTTCAACATCATTGCAGCCCTGCCTTAAAAGGACCACCTAACATCGTTTCAGTGATTGCTCCATTAACACAGGTGTGGGTGTTGATGAGGACAGGGCTGGAGATCAATCTGTCATGATTAAGTAAGAATGACACCACTGGACACTTTAAAAGGAGGCTGGTGCTTGCCATCATTGTTTCTCTTCTGTTAACCATGGTTATCTCTAAAGAAACACGTGCAGTCATCATTGCACTGCACAAAAATGGCCTAACTGGGAAGAGTATTGCAGCTAGAAAGATTGCACCTCAGTCAACAATCTATCGCATCATCAAGAACTTCAAGGAGAGAGGTTCCATTGGTGCCAAAAAGGCTCCAGGGCGCCCAAGAAAGACCAGCAAGCGGCAGGACCGTCTCTTAAAAGTGTTTCAGCTGCGGGATCGGGCTACCAGCAATGCAGAGCTTGCTGAGGAATGGCAGCAGGCAGGTGTGAGTGCATCTGCACGCACTGTGAGGCGGAGACTCTTGGAGCAAGGCCTGGTCTCAAGGAGGGCAGCAAAGAAGCCACTTCTCTCCAGAAAAAACATCAGGGACAGACTGATATTCTGCAAAAGGTACAGGGAGTGGACTGCTGAGGACTGGGGTAAAGTCATTTTCTCTGATGAATCCCCTTTTCGATTGTTTGGAACATCTGGAAAACAGCTTATTCGGAGAAGAAGAGGTGAGCACTACCACCAGTCTTGTCTCATGCCAACTGTAAAGCATCCTGAAACCATTCATGTGTGGGGTTGCTTCTCAGCCAAGGGAATCGGGGCTCTCACAGTCTTGCCTAAAAACACAGCCATGAATAAAGAATGGTACCAGAATGTCCTCCAAGAGCAACTTCTCCCAACCGTCCAAGAGCAGTTTGGCGCTCAACAATGCCTTTTCCAGCATGATGGAGCACCTTGCCATAAAGCAAAGGTGATAACTAAATGGCTCAGGGAACAAAACATAGAGATTTTGGGTCCATGGCCTGGAAACTCCCCAGATCTTAATCCCATTGAGAACTTGTGGTCAATCATCAAGAGACGGGTGGACAAACAAAAACCAACAAATTCAGACAAAATTAAAGCATTGATTCTGCAAGAATGGACTGCTATCAGTCAGGATTTGGTCCAGAAGTTGATTGAGAGCATGCCAGGGAGAATTGCAGAGGTCCTGAAGAAGAAGGGTCAACACTGCAAATATTGACTTGCTGCATTAACTCATTCTAACTGTCAATATAAGCTTCTGTTACTCATAATATGAATGCAATTATATTTCTGTATGTGATAAAAACATCTGACACACATACATAAAAACCAGAGGGCAGCAGATCATGTGAAAATATAATATTTGTGTCATTCTCAAAACTTTTGGCCATGACTGTACATAGTCTATGGGCGGTACGGAAATGGTTAAGGTACTTTTAGGCTGTGTCCATAAAGCATAACTAAACTTTCGGACAACTTTTGATTTCTGGCAGTATTTGTGTTATTAATAAATGTTGTAATATACTCTGTTAACAAACTTTGAATCCTTTCTTTGAAATTCTGCATCTCTTTATTCTTCCCCTGGCTTCTGTATTGATAGCTGTTCCTGCTTCTTAGTGAATGTTACTATGTATGCAGTATGTGGCTGCGTAAAATGTAGAAAAAATGAGAGGTCATTTCAAACTGTTTTATCTTGGGCATTATAAGACTTACAAACTTGTATCTTTCTTCATATGACACTAATGTTGTAGTGCTATCTATATTATTTCCAGAGATATCACTGCTTGAAAACACAGTCGGGATTGGGATATTTTTATCATATATATTATGCAGCTGCATATAAATATCCTAATCCCGATTGTATATTCAAGCAGTGATATCTGTGGAATTAATATAGATAGCACTGCAACCTTAGTGTCATATAAAAGAAAAATCTCCTATTTAATATGACACCAAGTGAGTTTGTAGGTTATACAATGTCCGAGATGTAACTGTAAAATCTAAAGTTGTCCAAAAATGTATTTGTGCTTTAAGGGGTTATATGCAAAAGTGCATTTTTTAAATGTATTATTTGTTTATTTTCTGTTCTTTATTTATAACTTAGAACTTTTTTTTTGTTTGTTATCTTTGCTTCTAGGGGTCTTTTCCTCCCAGCAACCTACTGCTCTGTACAATTTACAGTATGGGACAGTATGTTAATGGGAGGAAGGGACTCCTAGCATCATAGATAACTATACTAGTAGGCCAGTAAATCCAGCCAACACACAGACCGAGTTTCACGGCTGAAACTCAGTTGTGTGAATGCGCCCTTAGATAAGTAAAGACAGGAGAAATTAAAGAGACAGGCACTTTCCTTTAGCAAAGTATATTGTAAAGTTAATTCCCTTGACCTGCACTATTGATTTATGAAAAATAAATGAATGTTTACTTAAGCTTTAAGTTAAATGAGAAGGAAATTGAATAATAAAATAAGACAGACAGAGAGACAGAAAGGCAAACATTACTCTTTTCTACGAGCAGACTTCCTTTTCTCTTCATTAAGTTCATGTGTTGCATCTCGAAGCTTTACTTCACATCCCGGAGCACTGCCTGGAATAATATCTAACTGCAAACTTTTACTCTGCACAAAATAAAAATAAATTCAAAAGTTTACGTCAAGTTTAGGTATTATTAACTAAAAAAAGACAAAACCTAAAAACACAACTTATGCAATAAGCAGGGCATGCAAAAGTCTTTTATCATTTTAGCCTTTCATAGGTATTCCTAAATGAAAAAAGCAGTCCTCATGGTGAGCTTAAGTTATTATTTCTTAATATAACCAGGGTACATATGTCCCTACAGATATGTACAACGCAGGTCTAGCTCAATGTAGGCAGGCGCTCATTGTGTTACTCTACAGTGTAGAGTTGCAGTATAGGAAGAAATAAAAGCTCATTATACCGTTTTACAATTCAAAAAAAATGCCCATACATTATAAACTGTGAATAGAGGAAATATCGGTTTTGGAGTTTATAGAATCATTGAAAAATATATAACAAGTCATACCCCTTATTGGATGACAGATGAATTCTACACTTTTCAATTTAGGATCATCCTAAATAAGCCATTATAAAATTTAAATTTACAAATTACTATACATCTACTGCTACAATAAGGAAAAAAAAGATGGTAATACAACATTGCATACAATAAAATTTGAAAATATGAGATATAAACAAGTTTCTGATTAAAAACAAAAACTGCTAAATGATTTCCGAACAGACAGCACAAATGAACAGTTATTTCAATACCTCTAATACTTACCGACTTGTTGGAGTCATTATAAATTCCTAGAGCCTTTTCTAAACTTGTACGGTATTTCTCCATGCGCAGAGAGAAATCTCGATACCTTTTGTCCAGGACGGTAATACATTTTTTGATTTCTGATGAATGAGCATGTCCCTTCTCACAAAAGCCATCAGCAAGTTGTATCAACAGTTTTACCCTCTCTTTAGTTTGCTTCAAAAGATGGAGAATAAAATAATTCAGTTACTTTCATTAACAAGAAATAGTTAAAGTAAAAATTGTAGGAGTAATAAAACATTGTTCTATGTGAATAACTAAAAATTGTGTGGGCACGTAATATCAGTTTTTCAGACCACAATGTAAAACACTGTCAAAATTTGCACTGTTGCTTCCATTTATAGTAAATGTCATAACTTTGCGACTGCTCCACAGCATGTTGATCAGAGGTGTTTCACACAACCACTGACTTATTGCAGGAGTCAGTCTTGATATGGTAATTACTAAGGAATATGGAATATTACATTGTTTAAATATTTGATATTACGTTATTAACTTTTATGAATCAATTAGAATTGATACGTTCTTAACTTCCATCATATCATTCTTTCTTCCCTTTATTCTCATGGAGGAAAGGAGTCTCTTGTTAGTTTGTGTGGTGTGAGAACTGCTGGCCATGTGGTTTAATGTATGCAAATGTATGTGGGAGCTGTGACGTCCTCAGGCTATTAAGATATAAGATAATCCTTTAATAGTCCCACCATGGGGAAATTCAGTGTGTTACAGCAGCATAGATAATACAATATACAAGGTAGCAGAGACAGTAGGTACAGATAAAAAAAAAAAGGTAAAGGTAATTGTATTGTATTATTCTATAAGTTTAGCCTATTCAGCAGGCCAGCTTTCGGCTATGACTGCTTAGACAATATGAATTAAGATTGCTTTGTTTAGAGTCTGGGAATTAAGGCTTAATGTATACTTTATATAATACCTTAATATTGATTGGTGGGATTCTGCTATCTCTTATAAAGATGCAGTCTGATTTGCTAAGAAGTAGCCATATCTTGCAAACTCACAATGTTATTAGCTGGAGCTTTGCCGTATATTGTAAAATCTGCAATTCTGATTGAATGAAGTATAACTACACTTTGTACTCATGATTATAATAAAATAAATGATATTCTGTAGAGCCTCGGAGCAGCTACAGTGCTGGCCAAAAGTATTGGCACCCCTGCAATTCTGTCAGATAATACTCAATTTCTTCCAGAAAATGATTGCAATCACAAATGCTTAGGTAATAATATCTTCATTTAATTTGTCTTCAATGGAAAACCACAAAAAGAATTGTCAAAAAGCCAAATTGGATATAATTCCACACCAAACATAAAAAAGGGGGTGGACAAAAGTATTGGCACCCTTTGAAAAATCATGTGATGCTTCTCTAATTTGTGTAATTAATAGCACCTGTTACTTACCTGTGGCACATAACAGGTGGTGGCAATAACTAAATCACACTTGCAGCCAGTTGAAATGGATTAAATTTGACTCAACCTCTGTCCTGTGTCCTTGTGTGTACCACATTGAGCATGGAGAAAAGAAAGAAGACCAAAGAACTGTCTGAGGACTTGAGAAGCAAAATTGTGAGGAAGCATGAGCAATCTCAAGGCTACAAGTCCATCTCCAAAGACCTGAATGTTCCTGTGTCTACCGTGTGCAGTGTCATCAAGAAGTTTAAAGCCCATGGCACTGTGGCTAACCTCCCTAGATGTGGACGGAAAAGAAAAATTGACGAGAGATTTCAACGAAAGATTGTGCGGATGGTGGCTAAAGAACCTCGACTAACATCCAAACAAGTTCTAGCTGCCCTGCAGTCCGAGGGTACAACAGTGTCAACCCGTACTATCCGTCGGCGTCTGAATGAAAAGGGACTCTATGGTAGGATACCCAGGAAGACCCCACTTCTGATCCAGAGACATAAAAAAGCCAGGCTGGAGTTTGCCAAAACGTACCTGAGAAAGCTAAAAACTTTTTGGAAGAATGTTCTCTGGTCAGATGAGACAAAAGTAGAGCTTTTTGGGAAAAGGCATCAACATAGAGTTTACAGGAAAAAAAAAGAGGCCTTCAAAGAAAAGAACACGGTCCCTACAGTCAAACATGGCGGAGGTTCCATGATGTTTTGGGGTTGCTTTGCTGCCTCTGGCACTGGACTGCTTGACCGTGTGCATGGCATTATGAAGTCTGAAGACTACCAACAAATTTTGCAGCATAATGTAGGGCCCAGTGTGAGAAAGCTGGGTCTCCCTCAGAGGTCATGGGTCTTCCAGCAGGACAATGACCCAAAACACACTTCAAAAAGCACTAGAAAATGGTTTGAGAGAAAGCACTGGAGACTTGTAAAGTGGCCAGCAATGAGTCCAGACCTGAATCCCATAGAACACCTGTGGAGAGATCTCAAAATGGCAGTTTGGAGAAGGCACCCTTCAAATCTCAGGGACCTGGAGAAATTGGCCAAAGAAGAATGGTCTAAAATTCTAGCAGAGCATTGTAAGAAACTCATTGATGGTTACCGGAAGTGGTTGTTCGCCGTTATTTTGTCTAAAGGTTGTGCTACCAAGTATTAGGCTCAGGGTGCCAATACTTTTGTCCGGCCCATTTTTGGAGTTTTGTGTAAAATGATCAATGATTTGACTTTTTTTTTCATTCTCTTTTGTGTTTTTACATTGCAAGCAAAATAAATGAAGATATTATTACCAAAGCATTTGTGATTGCAATCATTTTCTGGAAGAAATTGAGTATTATCTGACAGAATTGCAGGGGTGCCAATACTTTTGGCCAGCACTGTACACACACAGCCATCATGCATTGTGTTTGTCTCTGTCCAACTGGACCTAAGTATCCTGACCCCTACAGGATACTTTAAGAATGGAAGCATCATAGACAACAAGGTCTGATCCATAATTTGTGGATGAAAATTAATCCTCAACGAAACCACCCATAGATGGACTTAAACATAGATGTTAACAGGGTTGTTCAGGCTATTGATTCACAAGTTAGGGTGGGTTCACACCTGCGCTTGAGTCCGTCCGCTGACAATCTGAGTGAAAATCTCAGGAAACAGGATAGGCATCGGATACCGACAGGTTAGAGACTCATTGGTTAAAAACCCATTCATTTGAATGGGTTTTAAAGCAATGCACGGGTGTGCGCTTACACCCTCTGCTCTGCGAAGTCGTTTTTTTTTCGTCGGACACGAAGTCCTGCATGTCCGACTTTGTTTCCGACGAAAAAAAAACGGCTTCGCGGCACAGAGGGTGTAAGCGCACACCCGCGCATTGCTTTAAAAACCCATTCAAATGAATGGGTTTTTAACCAATGCGTCGCTAACCTGTCGTTATCCGATGCCTATCCTGTTTCCCGAGATTTTCACTCGGATTGGCAGTGGAAGGACTCAAGCGCAGGTGTGAACCCACCCTTACCCAAAAACAGACCTTTTTCCTTTCTCTCGGAACAAGGCAGGTATGTTTGTTCCTTTTCCCCTTATTTTAGCCATATTTAGAGAGAGCAGTTAAAATTAGAGTGGAGGTAGATGTTTGAAAGCTTGGATGTTGGGGAAGACAGGACAAGGTGTCTTTGCTGACAACAGAATGATTAAAAAAGGTAATTCATCTGACTGAAGACTTTGGAATAATATAAGGGCTGCATTTTAATTAGCAAAAGTCAATGCTAATGCCACTGTATAAGAAGTCCCACCCCCTTAACCAGTTCTTGTCTAGCCGCACCCATTTGAAGTTAGAGAGTCTACTTAACAAATCAGACAACAAAACTAACTGCAGTAATTACTTGGAACTAGTGGGGGCTAGAGAAAAAAAAAATCCAAATTCCCAGGAAAAGCGGAGTGGAACCTATTGAAGGATGCATAGAGCTGGAGGTGGTGAAAGGTTCTCTTAAAGGGTGAATCCTTTAAGTATTTAGGAATAACAGTCCCGGAGGATAATGGATTAGACTCTCACATTTGCAGTATTGAAGAAGTTTGTCTTACCTCAAATTTTATATGTCCTGATTAATAGTTGGATTTGGGTGGGAGAGATGGCTAAGGATGACAGAATATGTGATTCAAGAGTTGGTCTGGAGAGGGCATAGGGCAAAGTTAAATTGGCTTATGTTAGATGACAAAGATAAGAAGCTCTATGCCTGATTTTAGTGTTTATTATATGGTCAGACAAACATGTTTAGGCTGAGGCCCTACGTTGCGGAAACACAGTGTTTTTTGTTGCAAATATTGCTGCAGTTTTTTGAGCCAAAGTCAGGAGGAAGCTCTTAGACGATTCCCTTCTGTTAAATCCACTCCTGACTTTAGCTCAGAAAACGCATCAAAATCTGCGGAGACCAACATTGCAAAAATGCAGATTTTTTTTTTTTGCAGCTTTTGCTGTGTTTTTTGGAGCCAAAGCCAAGAATGGCCATAAAAGAAATGGGGAATACATAAAAAGTATGATACTTATACTACTCCATTCTGTTCGACCCACTCCTGGCTTTGGCTAAAAAAAAATGCAACAAAATCTGCAACAAAAAAAAAAAAATCTGCATTTTCGCAATGTGGGGCCTCAGCCTAAAGATGCTAATGGCAGAAAATATGAAAGGAATTCAAGTTTTAGAAAGAGGTTTATTAACCCTTTCCCTGCCAACCACGTATTTATACGTCTGCCCAGTGTGGCACTTTCCTAGCCGAGGATGTATCTAATACGTCTTTACTACTAATGCCAATATCTCAGGATTGGTTATGGCTATAAAGAATCTCATCTTTAGATCATCATGATAGCCCTTACAAATTCAGAGCGGATCGCTCTTAAAAACGCTGTCGGGAACTGAGATCTGCATTAGAATCATAATGCCCAATAGCGTTTTCAACAGCGAATTGCTCCGGATCTGTAAGGGTTATCAGGATGTTCTTGGTATCATTTTATAGATGAGAATCTCATCTTAATAGCCCTAATGGATCCTTAGAGAATAATAAAAAAAAGAAAGAAAAAAAAAAAACTAACACTCGCCTCTCTTCTCCTCTGCTGTCTGGCTGCGCTGTGAATGGTGATCGCTGGCAAGTGGAGGCTGTGACAGTCCCTCGCTGGTCAGATCGGAGTATCAGTTGTTTCATACAGCTGATACTCCGATCTCCCTATTCCGGGGAACTGTCAATTATGACAGTAAGCCCCGGGATCAGTACTGCACCTAGCTGCACTGTGAATGGTGGGTCTGTACAGACCCACTAATCACAGAGAACACTGGAAGGGGGAGGCTTGAAGTGGTCCCTCATGGGTAACATGGGAGTCTCAGCTGCCGCCAACAGCTGAGCTCCCGATACCTAGCCATACTCCCTGCTAGAGAAAAGCCCCGGGAGCTGGAACGTAACTGTACATCCTGGTGCGCTAATAAAGCTCTCTCCAGGACATACAGTTACGTCGTGGTGCGCCTAGGGGTTAATAGCTCATTCATTTGAGATTATTCCAGATTCTAGAAATCTGAAATCCATCCATCAGCTTTTCACTTCACGCAGTGTATGACGTCACAAGCAGAGGACTCTGTACACTGTGTAGATACCAAGATGTGCTTACAGCTTAGCATCAAACACAAGTCATTAATTTTAAGTCTTAGATAACCCTAAATTTTTCAATGACTTTCCAGTGGCTTTCTGGTGTGATGTGATATGCTGCAGATTCAAGATAAACTTTAAATCTATAGATATACAGAGGAAAGAACTAAATTTTGCACTAAATTTGGGCCTGCCCCAATCACTATTGTTGCATTCTGGGTTGAAATTTTTCATTCTTTTAATTTTATCCTAGAAGTCAACTTCCCTTTTGAAGCAAATATATACTCAATGGGCTAATAATCTCGCCATCAGCAGACATTTATTAGCAAATCCTTGCTCCTTTGTTGGACGGCTCCTCAGTTCCTACTACACCTCTGTAAGGAAATTCATTAATGATACCCTCCCGTTTGAGATGCTTGTCTATCAAAACTTTAAGTGTCCAAAAACCTTGATAATGCCGAGGTGTGTATTCCACGATTCCTTAACATCTGTGCTACAGATGGGGTGTAAAATGATCTTTAAGTTTTCTGATGGATATCTCTCGGATCACTGGCACTGCTACTGCTTCAAATATATTTCCTGTTAAGTATCATTATAGCGCCTATCACCTGGGCTAATTTTCTGTGTATGTGTCTGGATGCACTTTCCATGTCTTTGGATACTCAAAGCTATTAGTTTTCTTTCTTGCTTCTTTTGTACTCTGTAAATAAAATCCTTTATTTATCTTACTTGTATAGAACATATTCCATAGCGCTTTATATTGTCGGGTGATTGTCCCATATAGGGCTCACAATCTAACTATGTCTTATTAGTTCAATTTATTTCCACACTCCAAAAAAAGAACAAAAAAAAAAAACCACACAACTTTCAAATACCTTGGCAGTAATTTGAAACTCTTCATGTTCTTTTAACAACTCCTGCGTATGCTGTATAGTAGAACCTGTTGATGTGTGCGTGGATAAGTAAAACTCACCACTGTCGTGAATCCATTCAAGGGCCTAGAGTAGCAAAATAATTAGCAATAAATAATAAAGTAGTTAAAAGGTAATTGTTAATATGACACTGTGGCCTAATAGGAGTACTAAGATTTAAGAATTGGGGCCATTGATAGGACTCAGACTGTCATGATAACCCAATTGCAGTCAACAAACCTCTCATTTAACTGCTCAGATGCCATTGTCACTACTGACCATGTCATGTAGACAATTATACTAATCAGATTTCTCTCTCATGCCGGCAGTTGCCAAATTAGCTTAGATTGAATATATCAACTGCATTTGTGCCAATGAAATCGTGGTTACAACTGCAGTAATCACATGATTTTTGTGACAAATATATTGCACTGAGAATGAGAGAGTCCTCATTCGTGATGGATAAATCATGTAGTCTGAAGGCAGTTAAAGGGGTTTTCCCATCTCCCTGTTTCAGCAGCTTTGCCTGCTGTCTCTTCTTCTCACTTCCTGTATCACCCCCCCCCCCAGCTTGCTGAACAGGACAATATGAAGTATCACAATACTTATTATAATTACTAGAAATCTAATATAAATGCAGATGAAATAATATGGACATGCTTCTAGAGAACTGACTCAGTGTTACCTGTGTGTTTACATAGAGAGATAACAGACATGGCTTTATCAGCAAACTGCAATTAGCTGAACTGATTGTACTGCCAGCAGAGCTGTAGGTAACAGTGAGAGCAGTGACTGACGTCACTTGTCCTATCACACAGGTCTGGCGCTATGGAAACACTGTTTAAACAATGGGAGATATAATTTCTAATACCAGTATAGACAGGATCCTTGAGATGGGAATACCCCTTTAAGGCTAACTGACATGTACTGTACTCTTAAACAATATATAAAAATCTGAAACTCATCCCACAAAATAAAAGCTTAAAATAGCGGTTATTGCAGACAAAGCTGAATTTATGAGTCTTCAAAACAAAAATTGGGTTGGTCCTAAAGAGGAGTTATACCAAATGTACAACTTCTCTCCACAGGAGAGGTGAAAAGTGTCTGAACAGTGGAAGTCCAACTGCTGAGAGTCCCACCAACCCTTGAATGAACCGAGAGGCATATCAATCATGCCCATTGCCACTCCATTTATCTCTATGGGACTACCAAAGAGAGCTAAGTACAGCTCTACAGGAAGACCCCCAGGGAAGAATGGAGTGGCTGCACATATGCTCGGCTTGTAAATCCATTCATATGGGAAACACAGAACCCCTGATTCACGTAATCAGTAGGGGTGCCAAGCAGATGGACGCCACCAAAAAGACACTTAGGAACACTTAGGAATTATCCTGTGGTAAGGTGATACACACATATGTGTGTGTATGTATATATGTGTGTATATATATATATATATATATATACACACACACACACACACACACACACACACACACACACAGTGGGGGGGGGGGGGGGGAAGTATTTAGTCAGCCACCTATTGTGCAAGTTCTCCCAAGACAGCACTAGATGGCGCACTGTCTTGCATGAAAAGTCCGCCACCTCCTTGCTGATTTTGCAATCTTGTAGGAGCAGGGTGTCCGTTCACCAGCCATCCAGAACTACATCAATCAGGACTGGTGCATGGCATTCATCGGTGAAAAAAACTTATGTAAAATTAGTTTTCACGTATTTCTAAGCCCACTGCAAACACTTCTCTTTTTGAGCATGGGTTAAGAGTGGCCAAACTAAAGGTTTATAGCTGCATTTTAATAATTTTACTGGCAAAAGCGTTCCTTAAATATATCATATTAACCCTGTACCATTTAGCGTCGTACTATTATTTCACACTGATCCGACTCCGTCAGATTAAACCCTAGAATGCCATGATAAATAGCGATCACGGCATCCAGGGGGTCGGGGGGGCAGCAGCCTCCTGACTGCCTATGCCCATAATACATAGAGAGTTGATATGCTGTATAACTATGTATTACAGTACATTGCACTGGGGATCAGAGATCCCAGGATTGTGGGACAAGTTCAAAAAGTTAAAAAGAATTAAAAAAAATAATAAAAAGTTAAAAAAACACCTTTACACTTAAAAAACTATGTAAACAACAAAAAAAAGTATTAGGTATCCCTATGTGTGCATATCCAAAAACAGCATTATTTATCTTGTATGGTGAATGTCATTAAAAAAAATAAATTAAAAAAATAATATAAATATATATATATATATATATATATATATATATATATATATATTATACACACACAGAGAGAGAGAGAGAGAGAGAGAGAGGTGCAAATTTTTGGTCACCCAGCTTTCCCCAAAAAACTTAGCAATAAAAATTGATCAAAAAGTCATACATACCAAACATTGGTACCAATAAAAAATACAACTTGCCCTGCAAATAAAGAGCCCTTACATATCTCCGTCAAAAAAATTGTAAAAAAGTTATAGGCATATATACCGTGACCCCAGGAAAAAGCATTTACTTTCAAAAAGTGATGTTTTACAGTGCCTTGCAAAAGTATTCATACCGCTTGAACTTTTCCACATTTTGTCACCTTACAACCACAAACTTAAATGTATTTTATTGAGATTTTAAGTGATAGACCAAACCCAAAGTAGCAGATAATTGAGAAGTGGAACAAAAATGATAAATGATTTTCAAAATTTTAATCAAAAAAAATTCTGAAAATTGTGACATGCAAAAGTATTCAGCCCCCTGTACTCTGATACCCCTAAATAAAATCTAGCGCAATCAATTGCCTTCAGAAGTCACTTAATCAATCAACAGAGTCCAGCTGTGTGTAATTTAGTCCCAGTATAAATACACCTGTTCTGTGAAGGCCTCAGTGGTTTGTTAGAGAACACTAGTGAACAAACAGCATCATGAAGACCAAAGGAACCCACCAGAAAGGTCAGAGATAAAGTTGTGGAGAAGTTTAAAGCAGGGTTAGAATATAAAACCATATCCCAAGCTTTGAGCATCCCAAGAAGTACTGTTCAATCCATCAGCCAAAAATGGAAAAAGTATTATACAACTGCAAACCTACCAAGACATGACCGTCCATCTAAACTGACAGATCAAGCAAGGAAAACACTGGTCAGAGAAGCAGCCAAGAGGCTCATGGTCACTCTGGAGGAGCTGCAGAAATATACATCTCAGGTGGAAGAATCTGTCCTCAGGACAACTATAAGTCGTGCACTCTACAAATCTGGCCTTTATGGAAGAGTGGTAAGAAGAAAACCATTGTTGAAAGGAAGACATAAGTGCCGTTTGCAGTTTGCCACAAGCCATATAGGGGACACAGCAAACATGTGGAAGAAGGTGCTCTGGTCAGATGAGTCCAAAGTTGAACTTTTTGGCCTAAATGCAAAGTGCTATGTGTGGCAGAAAAGTAACACTGCTCATCACTCTGAACACACCATCCCCACTGTGAAACATGGTGGTGGCAGCATCATGCTGTGGGGAGGCTTTTCTTCAGTAGGGACAGGGAAGCTGCTCAGAGTTGATGGGAAGATGGATGGAGCTAAATACAGGGCAATCCTGGAAGAAAACCTGTTGGAGTCTGCAAAAGACTTGAGACTGGGAAGGAGATTCACCTTCCAGCAAGACAATGATCCTAAACATACAGCCAGAGCTACAATGGAATGGTTTAGATCATAGAATATTCATGTGTTAGAATGACCCAGTCACAGTCCAGACCTATGAATACTTTTGCAAGGCACGGTATTTGTAAAATGTTGTAACATAATAAAACCAATATAAATATGGTATTTCCATAATCATTAAATGTCATTCATTTAATGCACAGTGAACGCCATAAATGCAAAATATAAAAAAGTTGATAAAATTGTGGGTTATTTCACATGTAACCACCAAAAATCAATTGCTTTAGGCTGAATTTAAACAATACTTTTTTTAAGAACTGCATGCACTTTAACCCCTACAGACATTTTTCATTTTTGTTTTTTAGTCCCTGCATTCCAAAGGCCTTAACTTTCTCTTTTTTCCGTTTACGTAGTCATATGAGGGCTTGATTTTTGCGTGACATCAAAATGGCACGATTTATTATTCTATACAATGCACTAGGAAGCGGGAAAAAAAAATTCAAAATGAGGTGAATTTGAGAAAAAACTGCGGTACCGCCATTTTCTTACGAAATTTGTTTTTATGGCTTCCACTCTGTGGTAAAAATGTTAGCTTTATTCTGCAGGTCAATACGATCATAGTGATACCAAATTTATATAGATTTCTTCATGTTTTAATAAACTTTACAAAAATTCTAAATTTTGGAGAAAAAAACTTTTTCAATCACCATATTCTGACACATGTAACTTTTTTTATATTTCAGTGTACAAAGCTATGTAAGCTGTCATTTTTTGCGGGACAATATGTAGATTTTATTGATACTATATTGGGGAATGTATGATATTTTAATGACTTTTTATTCAATTTTTTTAGCGATGCAATTTGTGAAAAAACGCCAAATCAGTCATTTTGATTTTTTTTTTTTTACTGCTACAGAGTTTACCGTATGGGACAAATGTTTTCATATTTTAATAGTTTGGGCATTTTCAGACTTAGGGATGCCTAATGTGTTTATGTTTACTTTTATATATTTATATTTATATGTGATCTAGGGAAAGGGGGGTGAGTTAGCCCCTTAGCGACCCAGGGCGTAATAGTACGTCCTTTGTCGCATGAGGTGGTATGGAGAGATCTCAGGAGCTGAGCTCTCTCCATACAGGGCGGATGCCAGCTGTATAATACAGCCAGCTCCCGATGCTAACAGTAGCGACCGGTGCCTGCCTCTCCATGTTCCTTTATGGTTTCCCTCTTGTACAACCCACTCCTCCCGCGGTGACTGACAGCGGCTATGGTAAGGCCCTGGAGTAAACTGGGCCTATTTCACATTACTGATCTGGTGGATCCGTCGACCTTGGAGCTCAGACCCTTTGTCTATTTTACCTCTGTGCTGCATTTTCCTACTTCTGAGTGGTTCCACTACCAGCAAATTGTCCACTTTGTGACCTCCCAGTTTGGCTCCCTGAAGGTCTCGGTCCCTACTGCCTTTGAAACCAAGCGGGCATCTCCACGGCAGGTCTGATATCGGGCATCTACAGGCTCCTTTCCTCTCCGGAGGGATAGGACCCTGTCTCCCATAAGTACATAATTATGTGGTCAGGGGCTCTGAATAGGCAGATCTTGCCCGGGTAATGGCAGATTATTTGGTCTCGTGCAGCTAAGTCCTCTACTTGTATTACTTTCCGCGAGACCCAATATAAGTTACCTATGCATTGGTACCACACCCCCGCCTTGCTCCATTCCCTTAATCCTAGCATTCCTTCCATTTGTTGGCGCTGATGGGCGGGGGTGGGTACGCCATACCACATTTTTTGGGAATGTCCGGGGATACGCCCCTTCTGGACGGAGGTTAGATCCCTTACTGACGCCCTTTTTGTTCAAGGTGTTCCCCTGGATCCCTTTACCTATTTGCTTAATCTTCCCCCCTGGCACATGGGTAAACAGTCCTCTAAATTATTTCTATACTTTTGTACTGCCGCTAAAACCCTTATTGCTCTCCATTGGAGGAAGACTTCTCCTCCCACTGATCCAGAGCTTATTGCTCGAGTGAAAAATGTCCGTAGTATGGAGTATTTGACGGCTTGTCTTAATCATACAATAGAAGCCTTTACTGCTGTGTGGTCATCCTGGGACGCGTATTGTACTCTGCATGGTCTTTGACTCCTCCCTCTCCCTTCTTCTTCCCTTACCCTCACCCCGTCTGTGTTCTCTGGGTTGTCATTTGACGATTTGTCCTGTATATTTGTTTTTTCCATGTTTACCTTGGATTTCACCTCCCATATTGTTGTTATGTTTATAAAAATTTCAATAAAAATTACAGTTTAAAAAGGAAAAAAAAAAAAACTCCTGGGTTGCGTTGCCTTTATGTTTTGGGTCATTGTCCATCTGTATTATGAAACGCCGACAAATCAGTTTGGCTGGATTTGAGCACACAGTATGTCTTTGAATACCTCAAATTTCATCAGGCTGCTTCTGTCCTGTGTCACATCAACAACACTAGTAACCCAGTGCCACTGGCAGCCATGCATGCCCAAGCCATCACACTGCCTCCGCCGTGTTTTACAGATGATGTGGTATGCTTTGGATCATGAGCTGTACCACGCCTTCGCCATATTTTTTTCTTTCCATCATTCTGGTAGAGGTTGATCTTGGTTTCATCTGTCCAAAGAATGTTCTTCCAGAGCTATTCTGGCTTTTTAGATTTTTTTTTTTTTTTTTAGCAAAGTCCAATCTAGCCTTTTTATTCTTAAGGCTTATGAGTGGCTTGCACCGTGCAGTGAACCATCTGTATCTACTTTCATGCAGTCTTCTCTTTATGGTAGATTTGGATATTGATAAGCCTACATCCTGGAGAGTGTTGTTCACTTGGTAGGCTGTTGTGAAGGAGTTTCTCTTCACCATAGAAATTATTCTGCAATCATCCACCACTGTTGTCTTGCGTGGGCGTCCAGGTCTTTTTACATTGATGAGTTCACCAGTGCTTTCTTTCTCTCTCAGGATGAACCAAACTGTAGATTTTGCCACTACTAATATTGTAGCAATTTATCAGATGGGTTTTTTCTGTTTTCGCAGCTTAAAGATGGCTTGTTTCACCTGTTTGGAGAGCTCCTTTGATCGCATGTTTTCTTTACAGCACAATATTCCAGATGAAAGCACCACACCTCAAATCAACTCCAAGCTTTTTATCTGCTTAATTGAGAATGACATAACTAAGAAATTGTCCACACCTGCCCATGAAACAGCCTTTGAGTCAACTGTCCAATTATTTTTGGTCCCTTTAAAAACAGGGTGGCACATGTTAAGGAGCTAATACTCCTAAACCCTTCATCCATTTAATGTGGATAACCTCAAATGAAAGTTGAAAGTCTGGACTTTATGTCCTTGTCCATTATATAAAACTTTAACTTGAATATGTTTCAGTAAACAAGCAAAAAAAATTTGTGTCAGTGTCCAAATATATATGGACCTAAATGTAGGTGAAAAGTATACAAAAATGCGCTAGGAATTTCTGCAATTAAAAACCGCATGCAGTCCTTCACCAAAATAAAAAAAAAGGGTGTAAACCTAACCAAAACTGACGCTTCCTTTAACAAAGAACAAAATCTAGTAAACAAACTTGTCTTGTTATCCGAAGTCTTAAAAAATAAGAAATAACGCAAAGATTATTTTAAAACCTAAATGCTCATTCTACTGAAAACCTATTCATATGTAACTTCCGTAACAATTTAGCACACATTGTAACGCTAACAATTTATACCATGCAGAGTATGACTTAAAACGAAAAACCCTTAAAGGAGTTATCCTTTCAAAGCAAGTTACTCCGTATCGAAAGGAAAGAGAAAATGAGGCAACTTCCCCCCCGCCCCCCCTAATTCCACTCAATTATAATTTCAATTGAAACCTCCCAGTACATAGTATGGACTATTAAATGGTGCTACTAGGATGTACAATTTGTCCAACAAAAAAAAAAAGCAAGCCCTCATATGGCTATGTGAATGATAATGAATAACGTTTTTGATGTATACTAAAGAGTTGCCTTTATTTTTCCAGTCTCGATTATTTCAGAAGTCAAACACATTTTATTCATGATTTGAGATAAAATAACAGTCTGAAGGATGAAGACTAGCAGCATACTTCTTTTTTTCTGCTAGATGAAAACAAACAAAAAAAAAATCAAATCAGAAATAAATCTGCCACTTTCTCTAACTGAAATTAGTGAGTGGCAGATTTCAGGTGAAATTTGAAAACCATTTTGAGGCAGATTACACCTGAAAATCAGATCCAAATTCTTTCATGTCACCATACCCTAAGACCGTTGCCTTGCAGCTTGAGCTCCTGGATTTGTATCCAACCAAGAGCAATACACACGTATGGGAGTATGTATTGATTACTTATGTGTGTGTTCTTCACAGGTTTGCATGTGTTTCTACTAGATTCCTGGTGCTTAGAAATTAAAACAACATACTAGGCAGAAATCTTACATATATTGTGTTGACAGGGCTTCCTCACTTTGTGCAGTGCCATTACTGGCTAGAGACTGGCTACAAGCACTAGCATGACATGCACTAGTACAACTTAACTCCCATATGGTCCACTGATGTAATGGCGTGCCATTGAGTGTAATGGCGAAACTGCAGCTCCAGAGCACGAATTACACCAGGGAGAGGGGAATATTACATGTGTAGTATACTTTGTGCAAGTCACCCACCGTTCCCAGATTCCCGAAAGGCAAACTTAACTAGCTGTGTCATTACTTAGAAAAAGGTTTATATATAGGTAGATTTTTTTTCAAGGTTATAGTATGGACTGGGATGTTACCCAGCTTTCTTGGAACCCGGAAAGAAACATCTGTCAAGTTAAGAAACAATTACAGAGGAGGGGTTACATAGGTATATTTAGTACGCAGAAGTCCCTAATACAGCATTACCTGGCATGCTGCCCAACTTTCCCAGGATCCTGAGAAGCACATCTGGTATGAGCTGCTACAATTATGTGGCAAGGAGTGGGATCATTATTCCCCAGCTCCACATGCTATGCTAAGCAACTTTCACAAAATCCTGAAAGCAAGTTCTGGCATGATTTGGGTGCAACCAAGAGGATTTATAAGGTATATTTAGCACTCAGCAGTCCCTATTATTGCATTACCTGATAGGTTACCGAGCTTTCTTACTACCTTGAAATGGAAAAATGCCAAGTTACGGTATGATTAGAGTGCAAATTGGTTTTACTTACGTAAATAAAGTATTCAGTATTCGTTATTTCAGTTCCAAATGTTATGTTACCCACTGACCCACATGACCACTGACCCCCATTCAGGAGGCTGGGAGAAAACCTGCGCCAGAGCCCAGTAGAGGCGATTTAATTTTTTTATTCTTGCTCATCTCCCATAGACCTAATTATTATACTGTGGTGTCTGAAGATATTGCATAATAGCAGTTCTGGATTGGATGTTTTCAGTCTAAACAAAACTGAAGGTAAAAGTTTGTGAATACTGCAATAACTGAACTGAAGTAACCGATGTGCACAAAATCATGTTGGTTATCCAGACTTACGGTCAGTTTCAGTTATATTTCGATGAATTGACTAGCCATTTTTCATACATTCCAATATTTGGGGGATTCCTTTCTACAAAATTGTCAAACTCACTGTATAGACAAAAAGTGTGCAGCCTCTCCTCAACTTCCTGTTTACGTGCACTATCATTAGAGGGGTGTGGCAGAAAACATGGCTGCTGCCATAAAGATGAATATATTGCTTTTCAAATTAATTTTTCATGGTTTGCTATTTAGATATAACAAAAGAAGTGCAAGAAAAATCAGGAGCTGATTTGAGGCGTCATATAGGGAATTTTTTTAATCTTTTTTTGTTTAGATTTTAGGATAGAGTTCCTTTAAAGGGGTTGTCCAGTTCAGCAAATAAATCTTTTTTGTCTGCATAGTGAAAAGTTATATATTTTTCAAATATATGTTCTCCATCAATTCATTACGATTTTCCAGATCTCTACTTGCTGTCATTCTTTGTTTACGTCAAGCTAATAAAAAGCTGACCATGGTTATGTCAAGGACATCCCAAGGTGCAAAGCTCATTACAGTCACAGCCCATTAATTAGACATCTGTCTTGTAACGAGCTATGCTGAGTGTCCATCACATGACCATGGACTGATTTTTATCCACTGGAAGTAAATAAAGAATGGCAGAAAGCAGAAATCTGAAAATCTGAGTAATTAATACAGAAAGTATATTGGAAATTGAATAACTTTTCATTATACAAACAATAACATTTATTTGCTGAAACTGTACAACCCCTTTAAGTAGCATATTTTTTGGGGGGCAGAGACTGATGTGAATGGTTGACAATATGTAAATAGAAGATGTTGGCAATGAGAAATAAATTTTCATAAAAATATACAATGCCACAATGTCATAACTAAATTAAATATAACAAACAATATGGCAAGTAAATCAATTCTCCATAAAATATGCAAAAAGACTGAGCAAACCTGTTTTGCACTTCTTTCAAATACAACATATTGTTGACAGTGGTCAAGTCGTCTTTTCCTTAGGGTCCAATAATGTAGTACTCTGTTTTCTCTTTGAAACAATTCATTCAAAATGTCTATTAAACAAAAAAAAAAATACATATATCTATCTATCTTAACGGAGACAATATTAAACAGCAACAATATATGGCAAAACAGCAAGCATAAATTAGAAAGTTAATAAAGCCAAAAATATCTCTTCTCTAGTAGTACAAATAAAGAGTACTGATATCCAAAAGCAGCATGCGGGAGATGGAGCGCTGTGGGTACAGCCACAACATCTCTTACATGAAAAGTAAGAAATGGGCAAGTAAATCAAATTAATGAATTCATCATTTTAAAAGAGAATTTTTCTTTAACAGATAGATCAGAGACAGGCAAAATGAGTGCAGAACAAGTGCAAAACAATGACATACTTGCAAATCATTTAACATAGGCTCAGGGTCTGTTTAAAGGGAGTCTGTCACTAGGGTGAAACATATCCTTTCCCTGCCGCCCAAGTATTTATATGTTCTCCCAGGGTGGCACTTTTCTAGACAAGGACATATTTAATACGTCCTTACTACTAATGCCCATATCTCAGGATCTGTTAGGGCTATGAAGATTTCATCTTTAAAATGATATTAAGATAATCATGATAGCCGTTACAGATCCGGAATGATTCGCTGTTGAAAAAGCTATTCGGCATTGAGATCCCAATGCAGATCTCAATTCCCGACAGCGTTTTTAACAGCAGATCGCTCCGAATCTGTAAGGGCTATAATGATGTACTTTGTATCATTTTAAAGATGAATCTCTGTTTGCTGCAAAGTTTCATGACGGTGGTTGTATATATGAAATATTAAGTTGTGTTTTTATAAACGGTAAGCTATGCAATCTCAAAAAAGATAGATTTTGGTATCACAGTCACAGTTTGCTATGCGCAGTATAGATTATTAACATATTAGTGAATAACAGCAAAATATTGCTTGTCTTCTGTATTAGTGTTTTTGAGAGTAGGAGCTCTTGTTGTAGTTCATGTTTGCAGTACAAATTGTGTACACCTCAATCTATTATTTTATATGTGTTATATGTGTGAATGTACGATTGAATAAGAGTTTTAGGTGAAAACATATGTTTTAGTGCATTTTTAAAAAAAAATAATTGTTTTTTTTTTTTTCACAAAGTTACATGAAGGTGGACATGGCTATTGATAACCCATTGAGACACATGGAATCTTCAGATTGTCTACTTTCAAGACATATATAGGGTTTACTGGTTCACTTGCATTTCACGGTGTGTAATCCCTAAATTTTATAGGATGATGATTTCCAGCTTCAAAGCAGATTTTTGTTCTTTCCAGTTCTGGTGATTTTATGAAGGTATGTGCATGCAGGTGTAGGCCTTAGTGATATGAGTGATTTCTGCACATCTTGAACTCTTGTTTTTAGGAGGTTTGGTGCATATAACTTTTTGTTTGGTTTCCAATTTTAGCAACTAATATATATTTATTTGCATTTTTTTTTTTTTTATAAAATATACACTTTAAATCAAATTGGCATGAAGGTGCCTGTTCGCATACAGTACTAAGTGGCATTTTGACAATGCTGCAGGTGTCTACTTTAAGAAAATACATAGGTATGGGGGGTTAGTATGATTTTTTAAATTTTGCAATTTAGGTTTTAATTGTCCATTTCAAAACTATGAAAATTGACTTGGCAGCCAGAGGAGAGAAAAATCTGAAGACCCCTGGCAGTGAAAGGGTTAAACACCACAGCTAAATAAGTCAGGTTTACCTGAATGTAACGCCATTTTCCCCATGAAAATTTGTGCCTCCCTTGCCAAGATACTAATTTATTTCACAATATGCAAATGACTAATCTGGAGCACAGAGTGTGGCTTCATTGTTCTAAACTACTATCCCCACACCACTTTACAAACTCCTAACAGACATCCCGCATGGGCCAGGAAGTCTTTTGTTTAACATAATGAGATGGAATATGCTAATGAGGCCACCATAGTGATGTTAAATCAGACCCAGAGCAGATGGGGGAGGTAGGTCATTAGCCCTAGGCCACGGATCAATTTTAAGTGTTAGAGCGCCATCCCAAGACTCATAAGAAGTATTGCATCTAAACTTATATTACAATACCAAGAGCCTGATTGGAGTGACAACATCTAGGTGGGCGGAGTTGTGGGCCATATATATAATGGGCCAAAAGCCCTTTCTCTCTCTCTTGATCTTCTCTCTTCACCAGACCCCATGGATTGACCAGCTTCACCTAGACAAGCTCCATATACCACCAGAGCATGCTTAATAAGACTTAAGTATACCTTTCTCTCTCTCTATTCATCTATCTATCATCTATCTATCTATCTATCTATCTTCAGTCACCCTTTATTAATCTGTATTACTACTGCTGTGTTCCTTACAGAAAGGGTCAGTTAGTAAATTGTCCAGGGGTTGTATGTGTGTGTGTATGTAGCGATATCTGTAGGTTTTTAATTGGGTTCTGTACTTATTGTATTGCACTGTGTTAATACTGTTTTGTATTATTCTATAACCTAGTTCCATCATATTAATAATAAACGTATTTTATGATTAATATTGTGGGGTAAATTATCGTACATGCAAACCAGTCAAGGAAACAGATAAGTAGATATACCTAAGGAGAAAGGAGGGAAATTGGTGAATATTAATTAGTAGTAACACCCAGATCTCTCATACCTAATGGTGAAACAAGTCAAAAGAGGGAGGAAATAGCAATTGTTAATATTATCACTCCTTAACATATTGGCGAGTCAGCCAGGAGTGATGAATATTAATTATTAATATTCATCTTTAACAAACTACGCCATAAAAAGTCATACAGTCATAAGAAAAACAAAGTACACCCTTTTTTAATTATATGTTTTTTTCTGTATCAGGAAAAACATCAGTTTTTCACATTGTTCTGGAGGAATTTTGGCCCATTCTTATTTACAAAATTGATTATTGAGGTTTGTGGGCATTCATTTATGCAGAGCTTTCTTAAAAGGGATTTTCACATTTGGGCAAGTTAACCCCTATCCAATTTAGATTTTTGTAAAGGTATTAAGACATGACAAAACTATATACATTTGAAATTGCTGTGATCTATAAAAGGAACACATTTTTTCTGTACAGGGAAGGCTGTAACAATGAAACTCATAACAATATGGCGCAAACACAGATTTTCTGTAGTTACAACCATTCCGATTTTTTTTGCAGCTTCTCAGTAAATCAAATGGAATATTAAACAGTACCATTACAATTAAAGTACAATTTGTCCTGCAAAAATAATACCTGATATTGCTCAGTGACAAGAAAAATAAAAGTTATGGATTTGAAAAGCAGGGAGAAACTACAAAAAAACAGAAAAAAACAAAAAACAAATCAACAGTGAAAAGGGGTTATATTTTCAGAGGAAATAAGTTTTTCATTGTTTGCTAAAAACACCACATTCATTATTTATCTGTACTTGCTTTTTATATGAGTCCCTATGCATAACTTTTTGTTTATTTATTATTATTATTTTATTTTTTTTTTTTTTTAATTTATTTAAGCCTTTAAAAAGGAAACTTGCTTTTTACTTGTTGCTCCGGAGCTTTCACATGTGAGACCATCCCTGGCATGTTTACACTATTCCTATGTAAGTATTTCAGAAAGACGTCCGCATTTCTTCGGGCCAAAGTGCAAGCCTACACAAAAAAAAAAAAAAAAAAATGTAAGCACATCACAAATTTCAACATCAAAAACAAAAGCCAAGTAACACCATCTAGTATCTTGTTAGAATGAATAGGCTACCATTAAAAAGTTAAAAATATGCAAAATTGCATTTGTAACATGCTTTCACTGCAAAGGAAGTCAATGCCATATACATCACATGCCATCTCTTTTGAAAGCCTCTTTCTATTCACTTCTAATGGGACAAGGCTGTGTTTACTTTGTATAGCCAGAGGCGTAACTTGAAGCTCCCTGCAAGATCTGGCACTTGCAGCTTGGGGCCCCATCTATCAAGGTGCCAGCCACTGTCCTCACTAGAGGCACCTCCCACCCTGCCCTGGATGCCAGAGACTTACTGGGCTCTCTCTCCGCCTTACCCTCCGTTGCCCTAGTTGACCCTAGGTTGACTTGCCCCGATTTTTCCTCCACTCTGGATTCCCTTCGCACACCACCATCCTAAGTAAGATATGTCGGATTCCTCCCTGCAAGATTCTGCAGCTCTCTGTAACAGGACACAATGACCCAAGCTTGTGGATATCTGGAATCTTCTCAGTTCACTTCCTACGAAAGTGGACTTGGAAACAATCGCACGCATAGATAGGAGCAAGAAGGATCAAATTATTTCCGAGTTCAAGACAGAGCTTCATTCTCTATCAGCACAGATCGCTACTCAACAGCAGCAGACGACATTGCTAGATCAGCGTTTAACTACAGTGGAGCAATTTTTAAATTACCCAACGCGCCCTTAACAGATCCCTCCTCTTGCAAGTTGCCAACCAAGAAAACAGAGCTTGTTGCAAGAAATATCAAACTAAAGGGCATCACTGACACTATTCCTCCGGCTGAGCTCCAGTCTACCATCTTGAACACAATCCTCTCATTTTGCCGCTAAAACTGAAGTTAACATAGACAGAGTCCACCGTGTCCTAGGCCCTAGGTGCAACCATTCCTCTGAACCTCATGATGTCCTCTGCTGAGTCGATTTCTTCAGGATACATGGAAGATATTCTCCAAGCGGCTTGCAGGAGGGGCCCGGTGCCCTTTTATGGACAAACACATTCAACTCCTCCTGGACGTTTATCATCGCACCCTGTCGATACACAGAATCCTCAAGCCTATCCTGCAATCTATTCTTGAGGCTGAAGCCTCTTACAGATGGGGCCATAATTTTAACCTCCAAATCAGGCTTAAAGGCACGATGTTCGTTCAACACATTTCAGACCAAGTGGCCTCCTTGGCGAAATTTCTGGACCTCCCAGCCTGGATGGATATTCCCTTGCTATCTGCTTCGTCTGAAGTGTGACCTTCTACCTCGGCCCTGCCTCCTCAGTGATGTCAAGAGGAAAGGGCTTCATCTCGGTCCACCTGACTAGTCATTCTCCTTTTCTATGGTCGCCTCTCACTGAGAGAGTCCATGTGCTGGTTTCTTTTATCTTTATGTTACATGCAGTTCCACCATGTTCAATGTCTGTAAAGTTCTTGACGTTCTTTTTTCTGGATTAGAATTATAGCCTCCAGTACCTTGAGAGCCTGACCTGCTCCGCTGGGGGCCTTCCTGGCTTGGGCAATTCACTCCAGCATGGACCCCCACAGATCTACCTCTGTGGTGGACATTACTAGAGAGACCCCCCCTTTAGGAATGTCAATGCTCTGTTGGTCCCTGTAACTCAGAGCCCCCTGCCTTCACCATTCTCCTATTTGAATAGCTTCTTCACCAGAGTGCTCACCTTGCTGATATTTACTCCCCGATTCTGGCTCCGATGTTCAATGCTTCCCGGGAACCTTCTCACCTCTCCTCCTCAAACCTCAGACGAATCCAGAGATTACGGTTTTCCTGACAACTGATAGACCTCTGGCGCCCGGCCCACCCTGGCGTTCGGAGCGAGGGGTGTCTCTTCCTCGTCGCTAACCCCCGTGCTCCAACAGTATCTCACTAATTCAGGCCTTCCGACGCTGTATGTCGAGGTCAGTGTATGAATGATCAACCCATCTCTGCTGAAGAGGTGCCCTTGGCTCTCCAGACCACACAAACCAGGTCCTGACGTTCTCCCAGCGCCATATTATAAAAAGTACTCTTCTTCATTCCAAGGTCCCCTGGTACGTGTCCTAAACTCTCTGACTAAGGGTTCAGTTCCTCCCCCGGATATGACTCAGGCTCTCATCTCAGTCATACATAAGGAGGGAAAGGACCATGCAGCGTGCACGAGCTAACAGTTAATCTCTCTCCTTAATGTAGACCTTATGCTCTTTGCGAAGGTACTTGCTCTGCGCTTGGTCCCCCTCCTGCCTGACCTGGTTCATTTCAATCAAGTCAGTTTTGTCCCGACTATCGAAGCGTGGGATAACACAGTCAAAGTTGTGAATGCTAAACCATTATATGCTCAAACCAACCACCTTCCACTATGCCTTCTCTCCACTGATGCTGAAAAGGCATTTGATAGGGTGGGATGTCTGTTCCTATTTGCGGTCCTTGATCATATAGGCCTTAGCCCTGTGTTGAGATCCTGGATCTCCTCCCTCTATGGCAACCAGTTAATGGAGAGATATCCTTCCCCTTCTCCATCAAGAATGGCAAGCACCATTGATTTTATCAGCTAGAGGAAAAAAAACACTTGACCTATCTTCAGGTGGAAGATAAAAAAATCAGTAAATAAAAAAAATAAAAAACATGTATAAGGTTTAAATTATTAAAAATAAAATACACAATACAGTTATGACTTAATACAGTCAGAAACATTATATGATATTAGCCCAAACGTTCAAGGGTAGAATAAACAAATCGTATATACAGTTTAATAGTGACTTAAATTCTCCATTCACATGACATATGGGCATAAAAGCAAAGGTGCTTTCAAGGGATCATACCTTCAAGAAAGCTTCTTTTTGTTCAAGATGCTTGCTAATCATTGGGGTAACATGATCAGTTTCTGAGTTTGGTCCAAGTTTATCAGCCCCTCCACACCAGTCTTCTTCTCTCTTATATTCCTGCTCCAAACTTTCAAGAACACTACAAACCTTAAAATAAAGGTAAAAAGCTTAAAATATTATTTCAGATATGTTTAAAAAAAAAAAAAAATCACTGCAACTTAAAAATAATATATACATCACTTTAAAGCGTTCTGTCACTTGAATATGCTGCCCTAAATATGGAGATACATCCAGGGCTGTGGAGTCGGAGTCGCAGTCGTGGAGTCGCAGTCGGTGCCTATTTTGGTGGAGTCGGAGTCGGTATAAAATGGACCAACTCCGACTCCCAAAATATATAATAAATTGGTACAGTTAGTAGTACAATGCAGTATGTGCTGAATATATTTTCATAAGAATTTGGGAAAATGATGAAATGTTGAAAATGATGAAATGTCCTGTAAAGGTCTGTTCTATTCTTCATATAATGATGGGACTGAGTTCTGAGTGAACCTATAAGGTTTAGCACCATTATCTGGAGTAAGCAAAAGATACAAGTGTTGTGATTGTGAGGACTGAAAAGCTTGACTTTATCTGTAATTGTGCTGGAGACCCACCCACAGCCCGAGGACACAGAGTGACTGCTTGTCAGCAAGTGAATCATTGTGCTGAGACTGAGAACTCCTTTAAGGCAAGTACTTCTTCTTAGTATAGCTAAACTTTCAATAAACTGCATAAATCAATTGTCCAGTGTATGTTCTCTCTGTATGCTTTGTGTTAGTTTGCTTCTCCTCTGAGCTCATGTTTGGAGAGGTTAGCTGCTCTGCTCAGATGGCTTATATATGCTATACATAGAATATAAGGGGGGAAACTGTTTTCTAACATCTCAAACTTAGAAATACAGAAACACACATGTGAGAAAGTACTATAGGTGTAGAAGCTGTTGCCACTTGCCAAGGCTTTGTTATCTAGCACTGCTAGTAGTTTCACTTTGTAGATTGTGAAGCAGTATGATGTAAAACACCCAGGGCCTGATGTATGAAACTGTCTAGGTGTAGAAGTTTCTTTGTTGCCCATAGCAACCAATCAGAGCTCCCCTTTCATGTAGTGCTCTGGAGAAATGAAAGCAGAGCTCTGATTGGTTGCTGTGAGCTCTGACTGGTTGCTATGGGTAACAAAGAAAGTCTTAGACCAAGACAGTTTTCACACATCAGGCCCTTAGTGAGCTGTATCCAGAGAAAAGTGTGATACTGAAAGTTCAGAGTAAAGAGACCTAATAAAACATATATTACAAACTTTTTATTTATCATGACATATCGATAGCTGTACTATTGATTTATGCATAGTTTGTTTTATTTCTATCCAAAGTTATACTCGCTATTCTTTCAGATATTACAATATACCTTTTTTTTATAGGACAAAATTATTTTGAAAACAAATTTATATCATTCTAAAATATCTAAGAAGCTTCCTATGAAGTTAGCTGTATTTGAGCATTTCACACTAACTGAAGATAAAAAATATTTTGTGTGTCAGTGTAAGATAAGTGACCCAGATGAGAACAAATGCTGTGATGTCAAAATCAGTGCATACTCCGGAAGCGAGAAAAACGCTCCTACGAGAGCTTCCAATCTAAAAAGACATTTAAGCCGCTTCCACCCAGAAGTTTTCAAATCTGTGACTGAGAAGGATCAGAGTGACACCAAGAAACCAGTGCCCAGCACTTCCCGCCAGGCAACGGAGGATGAAAGATTGTCTCAAACATCAGTAACAAGATATTTTCTAAGTGACAAAATTACTGTAACAATGACAGCAGATGTGTTTAAAAGACAGCTCATAGAGCTTGTTGTGAAGGACGGTGTACCATTATCATTATTTGTTCGACCAAGTTTTAAAGCTCTTAATGGAGAAATGGCCCGCAAACTTGGTGTTTCTCTGGAAAGACAAAGTATTAGAAAATTAGTGATTGAAGAAGCCCTTAACCAAAAAGAACATCTTAAAAAGATTCTCAAGAGACGCTTAATATATCTTAAAATGGATGCCTGCACGCGTCACAGAGTGAACTATTTTGCTATAAATGTAAGATTTGTTTGTGACAACAAAAAATTTGTTACCAAGACACTGGCAGTAAAGGATACTAAAGCTCAACACACCAGTCAGTTTCTCCAGGCCTTAGTGGAAAATGTTCTGGAAGATTATGAACTCAAAAAAGAACAGGTTCTTGCTATTGTAACGGACAATGCTTCAAACATGATAAGTACAATTAAACTGATGAATGAGAATAAGGAAGGTGAAGAACAGTTAGAAGAAAACTTTGGATTCAGTATGTCTGAGATGGAAGCCCACAGTCCTGTTCCTGTAACTGAGGAACAAACAGATATTACTACAGAACAACAGCAAAATGATACTTTAGAATTAGATCTTGCTGAAGCTGCTTCAAAATTCTCTCATATTTATCACATGCGCTGTGCTGTGCACACACTGCAGCTGGCAATAAGAGACAGTCTGCAAGAGGGACATGCTGGAACTCTGATTGGCAAGGTGAGGAAATTGGCTATTGCTGCCCAAACCCCTAAAATTGATTCCATCTTGAAGAGACGTGCTGGGAAAGGAGCAATCGTAGATCAAGCCACTCGGTGGGGCAGCACCTATTTAATGATTGAGCGATTAGTTGAGCTGAAGCCCTTTCTTGTGGACATGGCCAACCCTCAGGTAATATTAACAGAAGGTCAATGGACACAGGTGGCTGAATTAATGGAACTGCTTCATCCCCCATTCATAGTAACAAAAAAATTACAAGCTGAGGATTTAACTCCTGGAACTTTCTTAAAGGAGTGGAAGAACTTGCTGTTTTGCATTTCCCAAAGACAAGGCTTAATCGCAGAGGGCATTGCTGCTTCAATGAAAAGGAGAGAGACACTGTTATTAGATAACAAAATTCTTCTGGCAGCTGTTTATGTGGACCCAAGTCATCGTATATTGCTGAATGATCAACAGATTACTAAAGGAAAAGAAGCTCTGACTGAGGTAGCAATTAGGATGAGTGGGCTACAGGACTGCCAAGAGCAAGAGGAATTGGGTCTTGCCAGTGCTACTGCCACCATATCTTCAGCCTCATCAAATGAAGAGTTTAACTTTGAAAAGTATTTGGATGACATGGATCAGGCAAAGCGTTGCCGCAGAGAAAAAGATTCCATTCCCATAGCAAACAAACTGACTGTATTTCAGCAAAATTTTTCACTTGCTCTCAAAGAAGTAGAAGAGTTCAACCGATCATCAAAACTGACTGTGCAGGAGGCAATTCCTTTATACCCCGAGATTGTTAGAGATCTTGCCCATGTGGTCACCGCTTTGCCACCAACCCAAGTTAGTGTAGAGAGGCTGTTCTCTAGCCTTAAAATAATTCGATCCGATTTGAGGTCATCTTTGAAGGAGGATCTGATGGAGGCGATACTTTTTCTCAGAACAAATTCATAGACTCCACAAATGTTATTCAGGAATTTTTTGTTGAAAACTGTTTTTTTACCACTTACTGCAGCGTTTTGCATATTTGCAATTTATTAAAGTTTTTTGTGTTCTAAAGTTGTATCCAATAAATATATTTTATGTTCTACCTAAATAGCTTGATTATTGTATCATAAGGATGATAAAAAGCTTAAATTAAGTTATCTCTTAAACATGCGCCATGTATGTCGGAGTTGGAGTCAGGGTAAATTGAGTCGGAGTCGGGGCTTTGGCGTACCGACTCCACAGCCCTGGATACATCTAGTCTACAATAAGCCCAAATGGCACAAAATTTTATACATGCTTTTTAATAAGGCCTAACAAAGTACACAGTGGAAACAAAGCCACTGTGTTCAAAGGGAAGATGTCCCCTACATCTCTCAGTAATGGCAGCCTGCTGTGTATACAGCACATGCAGACACAGTGGCCATTCATCATTGATTTAGGGTAGAAGTTAAAGTATTGTAGGAACAGAGCTTAAAAAAGTTGCAATTTTTTTTTTGCACAAAACCACTTTTTGCTCAAAAAGTGTGCCTTTTTATGCCTTGCACACCAGAAAACTGGCAGGCAAGGCATAATAAATCTGCCCCAGTGTGTCACCACCCATAGGGATGGACCAAATTGACAATGTGACAACCAAGAAAAAATAACATGCTAAGAAACACTCAATCTATATAAGATACAAAATATCACTGTCACCTATTGAAAGCAATTAGCAAAAGTGTATAAGTGTATATTTCACCTGAAAAGCCCAATGAAATTCCCCTATTCCTACCACTGTTTAAGCACTGTTAACGGATTCGACCTGCAGTCCATCTTCATTAAGGACAAGCGTTCCCATTTTTTTTTTCACTTCACTATAGCGGCTTATTAGAACAGGACTACATAAACATGCATGTGCCATCCTAACAGATGGAGCATGAGCAGTGCATGAATGATTTCTATTAGGAGCAGGCCAGTGCAGAAGTTAGAAAGCACACAGAGCAAAGGTATAGCTAGGAAATATAGCTTTTACTAGTAAAAAGTCAGCCACATACTCCATAGTAAGGACCTCCCACCCTGCCCATTGCAAGCTGAAAATGTAATGGTGCTATTCGGATGCAAATCTTGAAAGAGGACACATAGGAGTAAAGTCACAGGTACAGTGCAGTTACTTTATCTGGGTTGAGAAAACGCCTTTAACAACAAGAAAACTTAATGATATGTGCCAACAAAGCAAAAAACTGAGAAACTGTCACTAGTAATGAAAAATCCATAAATGAGTGAAAAGCACCTGGGTCAGTGAAAACATCCCACACATACTGCTGTCTAAAAAAGTTCAGCTCCACAGGGTTAGCTGGGCTTAGTGGCAAATAACTTATAGATCAAATATACCAAAACATGTTAGAAATATTAAAAATTATTATATACCCTGAGGAGAACCTAACATGGGCAGTGGTGTAACTAGGAATGGCTGGGCCCCAAGGCGAACATTTGATATGGGCCCCCCAGACCCCCCTCCCACACAAACCGCATTCCTGCACACACTATTATGCCCCATAGTGGCCCCTGCACACACTATTATCTACCTGCAACTGATCCTATAACTTTAAATGGTACATATTCTCTTCAACCCAACTCTGCCTGTTTAGTGAACCCTATCCTAGCATTTCATCCAGGCTGTATTTTTGCAATTCCATGTGTCTTTATCTGACCTAGTGTCAGTCTTTTGATGCTCAGTGATTTTATGGTAGTCCCCTGGTCAGTGTTTATTATTAGTCCAGTCTCCGCATATGCCACAGTTTGTTGATTAATTGGTTAACAAATTAAATTAGTGCTAGTTTTGAAGCTCTGCAACCCTATAAAAGTAGATACAGCTCAAGGGGGAAGCATTTCCAATGTGGGGGGGGGGGGGCATTTCCTAATGCAGTGTCCATCTTAACCTAAGTGCATATTAAACAAAAAGTGAACTTACACATGGCACTTAGACAGGGCACCAGACACGCAAACATGAAAGAACACCAGATAAACTAATACCCAAAACAATAAGCTTTTAAACACATGGTATGATATAGCTGCACTGTCACTTAATATCTTTGTAATTGTCTTCCTGCAGAACTCCCCTCCATCTCTACCACAAGTGCAGACTATCCATATCAGTCCTTTTCTTCTTTTTCCCATGTACAGCTCTCACACACTTTTCACTCTCTGTAACCACCCTAATTCCTATACTTCTTTTAGCAGTGAAACCAAACATAAACATCCATATAAAATCACTGAACCACCTTCTGTATGTCCATTTTGCTTCTCCTAGCTGCTGGGGACATTTCTGCAAACCTTGGCTCCCCGTCCTTTCCCTAATTTTCTCTCTTCCTGCAACCATATAAATCCTACAAACCTCATCAATATTTGCTGTGTTCCCTCTCCTTATATTTCTCCTGTCTCTTTTAACTGTTCTCTCTGGAACGCCCGCTCAGTGTATAACAAAACTAGAATATATTAATGACTTATTCCTCATTAAATCTCTTAACCTGCTTGCCCTTACTGAAACCTGGATCCAGCACTCTGATACTGCCTTCCCTGCTGCTCTGTCTCATGGTGGTCTACAATTCTCACACACCTCTAGGCCTGACAACAGGAAGGGTGGAGGGGTAGACATACTTCTGTCACCACAGTGCACTTTTCAGGCCATCCCACCGGTACCCTCACTCACATTCCCCTCATTTGAAGTCCATGCCATCAGACTTTTCCACCTATTCTTCTGTAGCTGTGATCTACCATCCACCTGGCTCACCCAACCAATTTCTGGATCACTTCGCTTCTTGGCTTTCTATCTTTTTATCCAGTGAAATTCCAAACCACAACATGGGTGACTTTAACATCCCCACTGACACCCCTGTCTCCCCAGCTGCCTCAGAGTTTCTTTCAATAACCACTTCTTTAGGTCTTTCACAACTTTCCTCTTCCACCACACATGTAGATGGCAACACCATTGATCTAGTCTTCCATCGACTCCTCACAGTTTCTAAATTTACTAACTCTTCTCTGACACTCCCTGACCATAACCTTCTGTCTCTCACCATCAGTGCTTTCTCTCCTTCACAGGACACACCTACTCATCATAAATATAGGAATCTATGTGCTATTAACACCCAGCATTTCTCAGATACTGTACATTCCTCTCTGTCCCCCATCTCTTCACTCTCCTGTCCCAATCTGGCCACCAGTAACTACAATGGAAACCCTTAAGAGTGCAATGGATGAGGCGGCACCCCCTCCACTCGAAAAGTTAGACGCAGGAGGCAGCAACCCTGGCACACGCCACAGACACGTTTTCTTCAACGGTGCTCTAGGTGTGCTGAACATCTGTGGATAAAGTCACGTACACCTGCAGACTACCTCCACTTCAAATTTATGCTTAAAACCTATAGCTCTGCCCTTCACCTTGCCAAACAAGCCTATTTCACTGCTCTCATCTCTTCTTTCTCCTGTAACCCTAAAAGGCTTTTTGAAACTTTTCACTCCTTACTTACCCCTAAGGTGCAGGCGCCATTCACAGACTTTAGTGCAGATGACCTTGCCACTTATTTCCATGACAAAATTGGTAAGATCCATCAGAAAATAACTGCCCAATCCCCAGGTGGCATTGACTCCTTCACCAACCGAACTTCAGACTGTTCATTCTCATCTTCTGAAGCTGTTACGGACGAGGAAGTCTCTCAGCTACTTTCCTCTTCTCGCCCTACAACCTGCAGTAGTGATCCTTTCCCCTCTAACCTTCTCCATTCTCTGTTTCCTGCTGTCACAACTTACCTTACTAAAATATTCAACCTCTCTCTCTCTCTTCTGGAATTTTCCCATCCTCTGCTGTCATAACCCCACTATTGAAGAAATCCTCCTTTGACCCGTCCTGTGTTGCTAAATATAGACCTGTCTCTAACCTACCCTTCATCTACAAAATCTTGGAACGCTTTCTTCTATTCTCGTTTAATCCAACATCATTCTGCTAACTCTCTTCTTGATCCCTTATAATCTGGCTTCTGCACTCTATTGAAACAGCCCTCACAAAACTCTCCAATGATGATCTGATGGCTAAATCCAAAGGTGAGTTCTCTCTTCTTATTCTTCTAGATCTCTCAGCAGCATTTGACATTGTTGACCATCAACTACTCCTCACTATGCTCCGCCTCATGGACACTGCGTGGATCTCCTCTTATCTCTCTGACCGCACTTTCTGTGTTTCATTTGCAGGCTCTGTTTCTTCCCCCCTTCCTCTTGTCGTCGGGGTTCCTCAGGGCTTGGTCCTAGACCCCCTGCTCTGCACCCTCTACATAGCCCCCATTGGACAAACCATCAGCAGATTTGGATTCTGGTACCATCTTTATGCTGATGACACCCAATTATATACGTCATCCCGTGTCATCACCCCTGCACTAATATAGAACACCAGTGACTGTCTCTCTGCTGTCTCAAATAGCATGTCTTCGATCTATCTGAAACTGAATCTCTCAAAGACTGAATTATTGCTGTTTCCACCATCTAATAGATATCTCTATATCCACCAAACTGGCCTGAAGACTGCCAGAGCGCAAGAGAGGTAAGTAACATTGTTTATGTTCCCTCACCTCCCCTGGGCCTCCGATCATTATACTCTGGGGTCTGAAAAGACCCCAGAGTATAATGATAGCAGTATTTGTGGGGTTCGCGGGCCCGCGGCCTTACTTGCCGCTCCCCGCTCCTGCTCACAGCCGCATCCACTTCCGAAGAAGGGGAAGCACAGGCGGCCATGACCAGGAGCGGGGATCGATAAGTAAATAAATAAAAAAAAAAATTAAAAAAGAACACACATCAGCAGCCCACCGGGCCCCCTATTGTCCCGGGCCCTGTGCCAGCCGCTACCCCGGTATTTATGCCACTGAACATGGGGTTGACAGAGAAAACTAGGAATCAAACAGTGCACATTCTAGTTTTTTTAATCATTCCTTAACTTGACAGATGTATCTTTCAGGGTCCCAGGGCAGCTTGTTAACACTCTAGTGCTGTAATATGGACTGATGTCGCCAAAATCAACATAAATAAATCTCTCTTCTAAGTTATGTCACAGCTAATCCATGTAATCCTCACCTCTGCCTGGTGTAATTCCTGCACTGGAGCCGCACCATTCCCATGACACTCAATGGCACACCATTACAGCATTAGAGTGAGTGGGAGCTAAGCCCCGCTTCACATTACTTTAATTACATACCTGTTCTGAAGTTTTATAAAAAGCTACTGAGGCATTCACTAGTTTCAAACGATCTTCCATTTTCAACATCAACTGTTGCCAGTGTGAAGCTACTTTTTCTGCACAATCCCTAATCATATCCATATCATAATGATTAGCTTGAAGCATAGCCTCTGCTTTCTGTTGCACCTGCAGTGCACTCTGATGTGTTTTCTGAAGAAAAAAAACAAATATGATGATCATAAAAAACAACAACACTCACAAGCTTTGAATTATTACCAAAAGAATGTAATAGAAAAGAATTTATTCTTAAAAGAACAATAAAAAGAGCAGTCTAAATAAGGGTATGATCAAATGGCTGAATTTAAGGCAGATTCTGCCTCCCATTCATTTCAAAGCCACAAAAAAAAAAAAAAAAAAAACACACAAGATGGGGATACAAAAACAATTTATTTATTTAATTATTTTTTAACAAAATGAGTTTTTCATTCAGAAAAAATTACTAGAAAAAAAAACAAAAAAAACACAGTAGTTATCATAATTTTATCGACTTGTAGAATAATAAAACGCTACCTATGATTTACATTGAGTGGCAAAAAATTTAAAATGTGCATGTATTTTGATTTGAATTGTGATGTTGTGATTTCAGTGTTCAATTTATTTATTTTTAAACTTGAACCCCAGCAGGTCTTTAATACAATGCATTGCAAAATTAGATCACTTCTATTACAGGCTGTAATAGAGGTATAGGCCAGACAAGCCTGGGAGCCTTCAATAGGCTCTCGGCTGTTACGGAAACTGATCGCCGGCGCAGTGTCTCGTTCCAAGGGATGATGACGAACCCGAAAATGGCAGCGCCCATGAGTCGCCAGGATAGTGGAGCAATGGTCAGGTTTCACCGACGCACCAGCCAGAGGGTGGGGAAACAGGGGACACTACATCTCCATAACTGGAACACAATGATGTCTGCCTCCTTTTAGTTAGGCATTTTAGAGTACAGACACACTTTACTTTTTGGAATAATAAAGGTTATGTTTTATTTATTAAAATTCATATGTGAATTCTCTACACCTACTTTTTGTCCAGTTACCAATTGCACAATTTATGAGGAGGTGCACACTAGGTGCAAATTGAGAGATATGCTTTCTCCCCTTTTTTGTGTGAAAAACACACACACATAGTAAAAACACACAAAAGTAAATAATAAAAAGTAAAAAAAAAACACCATTATATTAAAAAAAATATATATATAATGTAAAGAAAAATAAACAAATATGTTAGGTATCCCCACGTGCATATAAGCCCTCACTATCCAAAAATAGTGTTATTTATCCCATACAGTGAACGCTGTAAAAAAAAAAAGATATACTGAAATGCGCAAATTAACGTATTTTGGCCACTTTGCTTTCCCCAAAAAATAACATTAAAGAAGTGATCAATAAGTCATACATACCAAACATTGATACCAATAAAAAGTACAACCCGCAAATAAAGAGCCCTGACATATCTCCGTCAACACTACAGTAAAAAAGTTATAGGCGCCAGGTGTCAATTACAGGCCTCTCATCTTTTTAAGTGGGAGAACTTGCACAATTGGTGACTGACTAAATACTTTTTTTCCCCACTGTATGTATATGTGTGTATGTATATATATATATATATATATATATATATATGTACACACACACACACACACACAGTATATATACACATACAGTGCCTTGCGAAAGTATTCGGCCCCATTGAACTTTTCAACCTTTTGCCACATTTCAGGCTTCAAACATAAGGATATAAAATTTTAATTTTTTGGTGAAGAATCAACAACAAGTGGGACACAATTGTGAAGTGTAACAACATTTATTGGTTATTTTAAACTTTTGTAAAAAATAAAAAACTGAAAAGTGGGGCGTGCCAAATTATTCGGCCCCCTTAAGTTAATACTTTGTAGTGCCACCTTTTGCTGCGATTACAGCTGCAAGTCGCATGGGGTATGTCTATCAGTTTTCCATATCGAGAGACTGAAATTCTTGCCCATCCTTCCTCGGAAAACAGCTGGAGCTCAGTGAGGTTGGATGGAGAGCGTTTGTAAACAGCAGTTTTCAGCTCTTTCCATAGATTCTCGATTGGATTCAAGTCTGGACTTTGACTTGGCCATTCTAACACCTGGATATGTTTATTTGTCAACCATTCCATTGTAGATTCTGCTTTAGGTCTGAGATCATTGTCTTGTTGGAAGATAAATCTCCGTCCCAGTCTCAGGTCTTTTGCAGACTCCAACAGGTTTTCTTCCAGGATGGTCCTGTATTTGGCTTCATCCATCTTCCCATCAATTTTAACCATCTTCCCTGTCCCTGCTGAAGAAAAGCAGGCCCAAACCATGATGCTGCCACCACCATGTTTGACAGTGGGGATGGTGTGTTCAGGGTGATGAGCTGTGTTGCTTTTACGCCAAACATATCGTTTTGCATTGTGGCCAAAAAGTTCGATTTTGGTTTCATCTGACCAGAGCACCTTCTTCCACATGTTTGGTGTGTCTCCCAGGTGGCTTGTGGCAAACTTTAAATGAGACTTTTTATGGATATCTTTGAGAAATGGCTTTCTTCTTGCCACTCTTCCATAAAGGCCAGATTTGTGCAGTGTACGACTGATTGTTGTCCTATGGACAGACTCTCCCACCTCAGCTGTAGATATCTGCAGTTCATCCAGAGTGATCATGGGCCTCTTGGCTGCATCTCTGAACAGTCTTCTCCTTGTTTGAGATGAAAGTTTAGAGGGACGGCCGGGTCTTGGTAGATTTGCAGTGGTCTGATACTCCTTCCATTTCAATATGATCGCTTGCACAGTGCTCCTTGGGATGTTTAAAGTTTGGGAAATCTTTTTGTATCCAAATCCGGCTTTAAACTTCTCCACAACAGTATCACAGACCTGCTTGGTGTGTTCATTGGTCTTCATGATCCTCTCTGCGCTTTAAACAGAACCCTGAGACTATCACAGAGCAGGTGCATTTATACGGAGACTTGATTACACACAGGTGGATTATATTTATCATCATCAGTCATTTAGGACAACATTGGATCATTCAGAGATCCTCACTGAACTTCTGGAGTGAGTTTGCTGCACTGAAAGTAAAGGGGCCGAATAATATTGCACGCCCCACTTTTCAGTTTTTTATTTTTTTACAAAAGTTTAAAATAACCAATAAATTTCGTTCTACTTCACAATTGTGTCCCACTTGTTGTTGATTCCACACCAAAAAATTAAATTTTATATCTTTATGTTTGAAACCTGAAATGTGGCAAAAGGTTGAAAAGTTCAAGGGGGCCGAATACTTTCGCAAGGCACTGTATATATACACACACACACCTAAAAAGATGAGAGAGGCCTATAATTGACATCATAGGTAGACCTCAACTATGAGAGACAAAATGAGAAAACAAATCCAGAAAATCACATTGTCTGATTTTTAAAGAATTTATTTTCAAATTATGGTGGAAAATAAGTATTTGGTCAATAACAAAAGTTCATCTCAATACTTTGTTATATATCCTTTGTTGGCAATGACAGAGGTCAAACGTTTTCTGTAAGTCTTCACAAGGATGGCACACACTGTTGCTGGTATGTTGGCCCATTCCTCCATGCAGATCTCCTCTAGAGCAGTGATGTTTTGGGGCTGTCGCTGGGCAACACGGACTTTCAACTCCCTCCAAAGGTTTTCTATGGGGTTGAGATATGGAGACTGGCTAGGCCTCTCCAGGACCTTGAAATGCTTCTTACGAAGCCACTCCTTCATTGCCCTGGAGGTGTGCTTGGGATCATTGTCATGCTGAAAGACCCAGCCACGTTTCATCTTCAATGCCCTTGCTAATGGAAGGAGGTTTGCACTCAAAATCTCACGATACATGGCCCCATTCATACTTTCATGTACACGGATCAGTCGTCCTGGTCCCTTTGCAGAGAAACAGCCCCAAAGCATGATGTTGCCACCCCCATGCTTCACAGTAGGTATGGTGTTCTTTGGATGCAACTCAGCATTCACTCTCCTCCAAACACGACGAGTTGTGTTTCTACCAAACAGTTCTACTTTGGTTTCATCTGACCATATGACATTCTCCCAATTCTCTTCTGGAACATCCAAATGCTCTCTAGCAAACTTCAGACGGGCCCGGATATGTACTGGCTTAAGCAGGGGGACACGTCTGGCACTGCAGGATCTGAGTCCCTGGCGGTGTAGTGTGTTACTGACGTTAGCCTTTGTTACGTCACAGCTTTCTGCAGGACATTCACTAGGTCCCCCCGTATGGTTCTGGGATTTTTACTCACCGTTCTTGTGATCATTTTGACCCCACGGGGTGAGATCTTGCGTGGAGCCCCTGATGGAGGGAGATTATCAGTGGTCTTGTATGTCTTCCATTTTCTAATTATTGCTCCCACAGTTGATTTCTTCACACCAAGCTGCTTGCCTATGGCAGATTCAGTCTTTCCAGCCTGGTGCAGGTCTATAATTTTGTTTATGGTGTCCTTCCACAGCTCTTTGGTCTTCACCATAGTGGAGTTTGGAGTGTGACTGTTTGAGGTTGTGGACAGGTGTCTTTTATACTGATAATTTCAAACAGGTGCCATTACTACAGGTAATGAGTGGAAGACAGAGGAGCCTCTTAAAGAAGAAGTTACAGGTCTGTGAGAGCCAGAAATCTTGCTTGTTTGTAGGTGACCAAATACTTATTTTCCACCACAATTTGCAAATAAATTCTTTAAAAAATCAGACAATGTGATTTTCTACATATGTTTTCTCATTTTGTCTCTCATAGTTGAGGTCTACCTATGATGTCAATTACAGGCCTCTCTCATCTTTTTAAGTGGGAGAACATGCACAATTGGTGGCTGACTAAATACTTTTTTCCCCCACTATATACAGTAGGATCGGCTGGGAGAAGAAAACAAGGAAAGGTAGGAGTAGACTCCCTTTAAGTGTCTCCACAATGCATAATTTCCTATTGGTGCCTTCACACAACATAATGCCTCTTTTGAGACACACACAAACACACCCACACGCACAGTATAATGGCATTTAAATGCCCACAGACAGAATAAATTCCCTCATAGTGCCACCACTGGAGGTGTAGCAGGCTTGCAGGAAACTCTTCTTCCTCCTGCATAATGACACAGACCACTGTGGGGAAAAAGACTGACCTCTTGAACACTGTCACTATTAATCTCATGAATTGTAGTAGCAGCAGCAAGCAGTGGTAATCATCCCTAATCTAAAAACAGCAGGTTAGCCCAGGCTACAGCTGTGATGGCAGCAGAGACTAGTGCGATCGCTATTGCCGCAACTGTAAAAGAACAGTGGACAGGAGATCAGTTTTTCTACCGACAGTTATCTATGCCATTATGCAAAAGCAAGGAGACAGGGTTCAAACCCTGGTCCACTAGTTGAACACTATTAACTGCTAACAGTGCTCTTTGTAACTATACTGTTATCATCCACCTCAAGTACATTTGTAATTATAATAAAAACTGCATCTTGTTACTGATGTGGCTGATAAAAAAAAAATAAAACATAAAAAAATTATATGAATCTGGGTACAGGAAGAGCCTAGTAAATGGACCAAGCCAGACAGGGAGCCACCCAGAGGACCTCTTCCCTTTTCCATCTTGTTATTAAACTATGCTTTCTCTAAAGCACTGCGGCAGTAAAGCATAGTAGTCTGTAACAGGAACATGTTAGGATTTAAATCTGCCTGTGGTTTAGGCAACACAAATCTCTTGATGTGGTAAAACTCACATCAGGCCCAACATTACTGTGAGACAAATAAGTAAATTTTATTTTATGCATAATTATTTATTTTATTTTAAATACCGCAAACATTTACATTTTGAAAATGCGTAGTTCTTGAGGATTACAATAAAGTTTACCTCTATTGCATGTTGAAACTGCTCATGTTCCCTTTGAAGTTGTTCTGCCTCTTGTAGTGAACTGGCAGTAATCAGTCCAGCATTTAGCATAGATTCACCATTTCTAATCCAACCAAGTACCTGTAATATTTAAGTTAAAACAAAATAAGAGTAAGAAAGCAAAATTTATCAGACGTAGATAGCACCAAAAAGTACATACCAAAGTGAATACCAAATGTATTACTTGCTTTATATACTTTTTAATGCCTTTCAAAACAGTGCTCGAGGGGCAGATTTACTAATAGTGTTTAAGTTTTAGACATTGCAAACTTGGACTACAAAGTCCTAGACTACTCCAGATTTATCAAAAGTGACAGATTTTTTGATAAATTGGTAAGTCTAACATTACAGTACTATTAGTTGGGGTAATAGATCTTGGCACATTTTTGGTGTACTATGTTGCAGTGTAGGCCATGCCCCTTTCCAAAAAGACCACACCCTTTGCGGCAAAGGTTCGCATAGTGCCTAAAAAATTTCACACTTGAAAATGTGACACACAGAATGTTATAAAGTTCTTTTATGCTAATTGCTCCATTCTACATTTTGCTTGAAGAAATCTCTCTCTAACAGTTACATGGCTAAGTGTAGCCATGTAACATGTGTGCCCACCCACTCATGTGCAATAGACAACAAACGCTGACATGTGTTACATATTGGATATACTTGTGATCCCCTGTGAAGAAAGTTAGGCAATGCACATAGCGCAGCCTATAGGGAGGGGGAGTGTGTGAGAAAGGGAGGGGGTCAGTGAGTGAGAGAGGGAGGTGTAATGAGTGAGAACTAGAAGTCAAAAGATGGCTGCTGATGGTGTAGTGGGCGGGCTAGCTAGGGAAACAGGGAGAGGAAGTGTGTGAGAAAGGGAGGGGGTCAGTGAGTAAGAGGGGGAGAAGTGAGGCATCATGAAACTTGTAGAAAACAAACCACAGGAAGTTAGGGATGTAAACAAATGCAGAAGGTACCAGGAGCTCACTGAGAACCCCAGTAATCACTCAAAACACTGCTAAAGGTATTTGGTTGCACTAAGTAACCTATTAATAGCACTAACAGACCTTTTTTTTTGCCCGGAAAACACCTTTAAGAAGAACTAAGGGGGTAAATAAACAAGTTAAGTTCATAGCGGAAGTGTATGGAGTAGTCAAAACGAGTATCAGAGAAGAGTCAAAGTCTTACTAGAGAAAAAAAAAATCTCAACTGCACTGGAATCAGCAGAGTGGAATCTAGTAAAGAATGCAAACAACTAGAGATGGAGAAAGATTCTCTTTAACCCCTTCCAGACATCCAGTCATAAAAGTAATATTGCAGCCTGGAAAGACTATCTGCATACCGTCGTACTATTACAGGGGAAGCATGGTACGCACACAAAAACTGTGTGTGCACCATGTCTAGCGGGTTTCAGCCATTACATACACCCGACATGTATGTCTAACACCTGCGGATGGAGCTAAGCTCCAAATCGTGGGTGTTAACCCATGAGATGCTGCGGTAATGTTTGACTTAACTATACAAAGTACCCCTAATAAGCTTCCCCATGACATGTTCGGGGGTGCCAATGTTCTGATCTAGCATCCCGAGGTCTGATTAGTGACCCTGGGTCTTCCGTGCTGCATACTTGGTTGTTCCTGTACATAATGGAGGCTCCGAGCCCTAAAAATCCCATTTTCCCATATAAAATGTTATATTGTGAAAACACAAACAAAGAAAAGAAAAAAACAGTACATATTGGTATCAATGTATTCTTAAAAACTCATAGAATAAAAATAAAACATTAATTAATATGCATGGTGAAGGTCCTAGAAAAAAAAACCCTATAGAAACATAGTGTGAGGATGTGAACCTAGAGGGCGCTAGGGAGCGACCCAGGTCAGCCCTGAAAAGGCCCTCAGCCACACCTTTGGATGTGGCGCGTAACTCCAGAGGGGCTGGAGTATCCTGCAGGAGATGGTGGACCAGCTAAGGACAGAGAGAGAGGCTCTGTCCCAGAAGGGCTGGGGTCCACAGGGGACTGTTGCTGGAGCTGAGCAATAGTCAGGACAGTTAGGGGCTCAAGGAGTGAGTTAGGGCCCTAACTGTGGCCTAGGTTTTTGTTGTTTTGTTATGTTGCAGTTAAGCTGAATAAAGCCAGTTTTATTTTACACTTGGACCGTCTGAACGCTATCTTTACGGCGCCCAGTACCACGAACCACTGCTGTCCAGACCAGGAGCCTGCCGCCATTTGAGATTAATTCCCCAAATTGTCACAATAGAAAAAAAGAAAACTGCAGAAAAATTATATTTAGCGATTAAAAAAAGCTAACAAAAAAGCACAGCCTGTCCCACAAAAAATTAAACCCTAAACAATCTCTGTCAACAAAAAAATCAAAATGTTATGCCTCTCAGAAGATGGCGATACAAATATATATATATTTTTTTACTTAAATGGAATTTTATTCTGAAAAATTATGACTAGAGAAAAGCGAATTGAAGCTGCAGAAGTGGAATTCGATCCGAATTTCAGGAAATCTTCGATTCGCCAAGATTCCAGATTTCCTCACGCTTCGAAATGCATTTTTTTATAAAATGGCCACCGCACATGTTAGGACAAGGGGGAAGGGACTCTGGGAGCGGTGGATCACCGACAATGCCAGCAGGACCTATGATGTCACAGCCCTATAAAAACCCTCAGCCATTTTAGGTACAGTCATTCCACATAGCTCTTCTTACTGTAGGGACAGACGTCAGCAGGAGCTAGGGAAAGACTTAGAAAACATATAGAAGTTCAGGGAAAGAGGATTACAAGTGTTGCGGAAGGATAGGGAAGAACTGAGAGAAGAATTTGGGGTGGTTGCAGGGTCATTTACAGCAAGAATTCACATTGCAGCACTTACTGCCGTTATACTGCTGCTCATTACTCATATCTGTGTCTTCAAGGTGGAACACAACAAGCCTTTTGCAGTGCGGTACAGCAAAACACAGTGAATAATCATACACTAATATCTGCACGTATCTGTAAAAAACGCCTTGTTAAAGGCGTTTATTATAAAGGGGTTTATTCACTGTTCTTCCAAAGCATAACATTAGTCAGTACAATTTTGCAAAAGAAAACTGAATTATCATCCAACAACATCTGCACCGGGTAAATTGAGTTTGAGACCCCTGGTCTAAACCCATAAAGAGGCCCATATTTGCCATTTTGTTACCAATATAAAGTTGCAGGCCATTTTTAAAAACAGAATTGTCAATAATAACTCAATAAGTCTTAGCGGTTATTATCACTTATTTAAAGGTGTTCATTAGTGTCTAAACCCATAAGGAGGACCATATTTGCCATTTTGTTCCCTTTGTGCTGATGGAGCCGATACTGCTCTTGCCACCCCAACCCCCAGCTGCCACGCCAGTGCAAGTTGAGCTCTCAGGGCCCCCCTGGACAGACATGCGAGAGGATGGACGATGGCGCAGATAAGCAGCAGTCAACTTACTACATAGAATATCTCTATAGTAGTTCAGTTTGTCCTCCCTCTCAACGGATGTAAAAAAGGCCCCCATTTTTTCCCGGTAGCGAGGGTCTAACATGGTGGACAGCCAGGAGTCATCCCTCTGCCGAATGGTGACAATTCAGATGTCACTGCGCAAGGAAGTCAGCATGCTTCGAGCCATTTGCGCAAGTGACTCCGAAGGACTCCCTGTATCCATCTCCATTGCATACTGCCACTGTGTGTCTGGGTCATCTGCCTCATCCTCCTCATCTCCTTCTGGCTGTTCTGGTTGCTCCTGCTCCTCCTCTCCAGACATTTGGCTACACATTGTTTGTGCTACAATGTCTTCATCCTCCTTCGCCTCCACAGCCCCACAGGGCTCATGTGGCCGTGAGATGTAGACGCCACATCTCCAGTTCCCTGACCAGCCAAATTGAAAAGCATCTTTTCCAGGATGTGAATCAGTGAAATGACGTTCATCCTGTAGTTCTGACGACTGACTAACAAAGTGGCCTCCTCAAAGGGAACGAGCAAATGGCAGGTGTCGCACATGAGCTGCCACTGGCTAACGTTAAAGTTACAGTTGTGCTACAGGCACAGGAAACTTGGTCAAAGTTAAAGGAAAGATGAATGCAGCACATCAGCAGCAAATATTGGAGGCAAATTTGTACTCCTCAGCCAGGAAGCTGCGCATGGGACGTACTTGGACGTTCCAACATGACAACGATCCAAAACACAAGGCCAAGTCGACCTGTCATTGGCTAAAGCAGAAGATAGTGAAGGTGCTGGAGTGGCCATCTCAGTCTCCTAACCTCAATATCATTGAGCCACTCTGGGGAGATCTCAAACGCGCAGTACATGCAAGACAGCCAAGGAATTTACAGGAACTGGAGACGTTTTGCCAAGAAGAATGGGCAATTTTACCATCTGAGAAAATAAAGAGCCTCATCCACAACTACCACAAAAGGCTTCAAGTTGTCATTGATGTTAGACGGGGCAATACACTGTATTAAGAACTGGGGGATGTGAACTTTTGAACAGAGTCATTTTGATGTTTTTGGTTGTCATTATGATTTAAAAAGAGAAAACACAGAAGTCTGATAATAAATGGCTTCAACCAACCACTATCCATGAGCCAAGAAAAAGTTTTTGTGTTATCATTCATATTCTCTGAAAAAAGGCCAAAAACCAAAAAATCTGCTGGGGTATGTAAACTTTTTAGCACAACTGTACACAGGGAGTACCTCTGTCCTCCTGGATCATAAACAAAACGTTTTTGGATTTTCTTTGTTCATATAGTCGATCCAACATATGGAGAAATTCATATGTGAAATTCATATGTGAAATTCAAGGAGGGTGTGCTTGGTGGTGTGGCTGATGTGCATGCTAAGTTTGCTTGACATATTTTTTTTTTTTTTTTTAATATGGAACGCTTCAAGAATTTGCATGTCATCCTTGCGCAGGGGCCATGCAAATCTTCTCTGTATCGTTCCAATTTTAGTATATGTGCTGCCGAAGCGAGCACAAGTTTCCTTGACATTTTTAGGATGTCTTGCAGATGGGTGGAACACTTAAGGAAACGCTTGACAACCAGATTGAACACATGCGCCATGCAGGGTGCATAGCTCAGCCCTCCTTGATGAAGAATCGACACCATGTTCTTCCCGTTGTCGGTCACCAAGGATCCGATTTTTAGGTGTAACGGAGAAAGCCAGGATTCGATTTCTTGAGGAAGGACACAGAGCAGTTCCTCCCCTTTGTGACTCCGTTCGCATAAGCAAACGAGGTGTAGAAGAGCGTGACACCGCTGTGTCCTGCACATGTGGTATGCTAGAGGAGCACTGTGAATTGTCCCTGCAGTGGAGGCTGAGGACACAGTGGAGGATGAGGCTGACATTGTTGCAGGACCAACGGTGTGAGAACGTGGAGGCTGAATCTGCGTCACCTGTCCAAGTTGCTGGTGTGTCTGGGCAGGCACCACATTAACCCAGTGGGCCGTAAATGACATATATTGTCCTTGACTATATTTACAGCTCCACACGTCGGCGCTGCCGTGCACTTTGGCAGACACCAACAGGCTCAAGGACTGGCCCACCTTCTCTTCTACATATTTGTGCAGCGCTGGTACTGGCAAAGAAATGACGGCTTGGGACTCTCCACCTCGGCTCAGCACAAGCCATCAGTTCTCTGAAAGGTGCAGAGTCCACCACTTGCAAAGGCAGGGACTACAGCACCAGCAACTTGGACAGGAGCACGTTCAGCTTCTGTTCTGTTGGACGAGTGCACGCATACTGTTGTCTCTTCGAAATCGCTTCTGTGATGGATTGCTGACGCAATGACTGACTAGAAGGAGGAGCAGGAGCATCATGACCACAGCTTCCTTTGGCTGACGTGGTGGAGCCTTGACTGCCTGAAATGGGGTGCATGCCACTGGATGCTGCAGCAGTTGCTGCGACAGGCTAGACCACCACATTGGAGCCACAGCTCTCCCTGGCCACTTTATGGTGATGCTGAATATGTTGACGCAGGGCTGTGGTGCCAACATTGGTACCCTGGCCACGCTTCACCTTCTGCCCACAGATTGAACACATGGCCATGTTGACCTCCCCCGGCAGCTTTACAAAAAACTGCCACATCGCCGAGTAGGTGATTTTACCCTCAACACTCCGCGCTAACTGACTGCTACCGCCGCCACATCCTCCGTAAACCACTGCAACACTGCTTTCCGCGCAGGTAGGCTGCTGCGAAGAGGGTGGTCTACCCCGGGCTTGTTTAGCTACTGACCTCACACTGCTGACTCCCCCACTGCCTCATGCGCAAGCTGCAACCCTCTTCTCCTGATGACGATGAAGTCCCTCCCAATTACGATTGGTTACATCGTCATCCACTACAGTCTGTAGTTCACTGATGTCCTCCTCAACTCCAGCTCCCACGTCACTCTCCTCATCACTACTTGCCCGCCTATCGGAGGAAGCGGCGGATGTCTTCTCCAGATCTTGGCTGAGCAGTAGCTGCTGACTATCCTCTTCACTTACCCCAGTCCCATGGGTCCGATGCCTTGGGATAACCTTAGACTCTGACCTATCCTTCAAACCGCACATCAAAACCCTCAACACCTCCTGCCGCCCCCAACTCAAGAACATCCATCGAATCCACTCCTTCCTCACCCCTGAAACTACAAAGATGCTAGTCCATGCCCTCAATCTCCTGCTTAGACTACTGTAACACCCTTCTCCATGACCTCCCAACAACACTCTCGCCCCCCTCCAGTCCACCTTAAATTGCGCCGCTCGCTTAATACACCTCTCCCCCCCCGTTCTTCACTGGCCGCTCCCCTCTGCCAATCCCTTCACTGACTACCCGTTGCCCAGCAAATAGAGTTCAAATAACTAATACTGACATGCAAAGCCATCCACAACCTGTCCCCTCCATATATCTCCGACCTAATCTCCCGCTACCGGCCTGCACGTAACCTCAGATCCTCCAAAGACCTCCTACTCGGCTCTGCTCTTATCCGCTCTTCACACAACTGTCTCCAAGTCATCTCCCGTGCATCCCCCAAACTCTGGAACTCATTACCAAGACACATAAGACTGAACCCCACAATCACAAGCTTCAAGAAGGCCCTGAAGACTCACCTATTCAGGAAGGCCTACAACCTCCAATAACACTACTGTCTCCATACCACCACCTGAGTAGCCTCTACCCCCACCTTCTGTCTCTATCCCTCTTCCCTCTTAAACTGTAAGCCCTTGCGGACATGGCCCTGTATCCCACTGTGCCAGTTGGTCACAGTTAGTATCATCTGTTTTGTATATCTTGTGTACCGTATGTTAACCCTCAAATGTAAAGCACCATGGAATTAATGGTGCTATATAAATACAATAATAATAAATATAAATAATAATACCTCCCCCTCACTGTACAGTGGATCTGAGCCCACAGCATAGAGTACTTCTCTAGCTGAGGGAACAGAAAAGGACAGAGGCAGGTTGAGGACAGGTGAGGGCACAGGGCCTGCTGCTGGGCCATGCCAACTAAGGGCTGTTTCTGGCGAACCCACTGACTCTTGGCTGGGGGTGTCTGATGTGACTTGGATGAATTGGATGACTGAGTCAACCAGTCTACAACTGTTGGGTTGCAGGGTCAAGACAAGACCGCTACTTGACACTGGGAGCTCAGGCCTTTGTAATTGACTCCTGCTGCCATGCCCCCTTACTCTGCTGCGACCTGTGCCTGCGCCAGAAACATTTAGACCTGTCTCCCTCCCCTGTGCATGGCCTCTCACTTCCCTGTCTGACATACTGTTTGATGAAAAAAAACGTAATTTCAAAGGGCAAAAAGGCCTGTTATTTTCTACTTTGAAGAGAATGGCAAATATGCCCCTTATTTCTTTCCCCACTAATGAACACCTATAAAAAAGCGTGATAAAGGCAGAGATTTGTGGCTCCGAATTATTGACAATACTGTATTGATAAATGGCCTACAACTTTATACTGGGAACAAAATGGTGAATATGATCCTCCTTATGGTTTTCCACACTAATAAACACCTTTAAATAAGGTATATGCTCCTCCAGCATACCACATGTGCAGGGCACAACGGTGTCACGCTGTTCTACACCTCATTTGCCTTGGCAAACAAAGTCACACAGGGGAGGAACTGGGTCACTGTATATCCTCCTCTTGTTGCTTCCCACTGGGTCACTCTGTGTCCTCCTCATGCCGCTGCCACCAGGTCACTGCAAGCAGGACTTTTCTCTCTGCATTTTTCAAGCGGAAAGCCAGCGGACCCCATTATAGTCTATGGGGTCTGCAGGTTTTCATGCGTAACCGAAACGGAAACCCCAATGCAGGTGTGAACCTAGCGCAACATGTTACTTATGCTGTATGGTGAATGGCAAAAAAAAAAGCAAAAATTTAAAAAAAAAAAAAAGCAATGACAGATTAGATTTTTTTTTTTTTTTTTTTTTTTTAATCCCACCAAGAAAGAGTTAAAATTTAGTCAACAAGTTATAGGCACCTCAAAATAGTTTAATTAAAAAGTACATCTCATCCCGCAAAAATCAAGCCCTCATATGACTTCAACGCCAGTAAATTATAAAAAAATATTGCTTGAACGTAAAAAAAAAAAAAAAAAAAAAAAAAACTGGCCACATCAGGACAAAACTGGCTGCAGCAGGAAGGTATATGCATACATCATTGTGCACCCTATGGTAAAAGCACTCTCAAAATGACCCCCACTTCCCACGAACATGTCATAGAAGATAGTGGGAAAATAGTGTGGGATTTGGTGTACCCAAACAAACTCTGTACAACCTACATATTCAACTAATGCTCACTACACCACTTGATAAATTCTTTGAGGGGTACAGTTTTCCAAACTGTCACATTCTGGTTGATTCCACTTTCCTGGCACGTCAGGGATGCAAACATGATAGGATGTGCAAAAAACAAACCATCTTAATCTGTGCTCTGAAAGCCAAACAGCGCATCTTCTCTTCTGCACCTTGCTGTGTGCCCAAACTGCAGTTTAAACTGCTTTTTGAGCACAGCAGGGAACAGAAGAGAAGCAGCACAGAAAATTTGGTTTTTGGATACCATGCCAATTTTGCAGAGTTCCTGAAATGCCAGTAAAGTGGAATCTCCTGACCGCATTTAGGAAACTACACCCTCAAAGAATTTATCCTGGGGTACAATGAGCATTTTTACCTCCCAAGTGTTGCATTAATTTATTTTCTAGAAATGAAAGCACAGGTGCACAAAGTGAATTTTTTTTTCAGAAATACGTAATTTCAGTGTACAATATGTTATGTTCAGCTGTTCTACCGAGGATAACCCGCTTAACAGTTTTTGGAGTGTATGGGCACTGAAATTAAGTATCACTGGAAAACTTGCAATTTAAACATTTCACTGCGCATTTATTTCTGGAAATTAAAATAATGCAATACTCGAGGGGCAAAAATGTTCGCTATACCCCCCGGATACAGTCCTTGATGGTAGTTGTTTCTAAACTAACAGACCATTTTTTTGTTTTGCCTCAGACCCTCTGTAATTGCTCACCAAAGCAGTGTAAATAACCAAATCAGGTCTCAAATTCGCATGCTTCTTCACTACTGAGCCCTGCCGAATTTCCAGACAAAAGATTAGAGCTGCGGGTAGGGTGTTTTCAAAATCAGGAAACAGGGAATAATGACTGGAGAGGTGACTTTTCACAGTGAAATGAGATGGGCATGACATATCGAGCACTGAAATGGGCTGAGAGAATGTAAATTTCATTTTGCACCATCTGCTACATATTTGTTTTTGAAAATCATCTCTGGGGTCAAAATGAGCACTATACCCTTTGAGGGGTGCAGTTTACAAAATGAAGTCACTCCCCAATGCATTAGCACCTTAGGGTCAAATATGTCATGGCACTTGAAAATTATTCTGCCCACCAAAGTCTAAAAGGCACACCCTGCCTTCTGTGCCCTGGGGTATTTCTGTAGTCAGAGAAAATGCCTAACAAATTGTAGGCTACATTTTCTGTTAACTCATTGCAAAAAATATAATTTTTCATTTTCACTGCCCATTGTTAATAAAATCTATCAGCTGTGAGATCAAATATTCAATATAGCCCTTGAAAAATTCCTTGAGGGGTGTAGTTACCAAAATGGGATCACTTTTGGAGGGTTTTCACTGTACTGGTACTTCAGGGGTCTGCAAATGAAACATGGCAGCCGAAAACTAAAACTAAAAAATTTACCCTCTAAAAGCCAAATAGTGCTCTTTCCTTTCCAAGCTCCTCCACGTACCCATACAGTACAGCAGTTTACGGCCACAAAAGGGGGTAATGCTGTGATCAGATGAAATTGTGTAACAAACTGTAGTGTGCTTTTTCTCTGTTAACCTTTTGTGAAGATGAGAGATTTGATCCTAATGCAACATTTTATTAGAAAAAAGTATTTTTTCATTTTCATGTCCCATTGGTAGTAAATTCCGTGAAACAGCTGTGAGGTAAAAATTCTGACTATACCCCTCGATAAATTCCTTGAGGTGTCTATTTTTCAAAATTAAGTCATTAGTTGGGGCTTTCCAGTGCACTGGTACCTTAGGGGTCCTGCAAATGCAACATGGCAAAATGAAACCAATTCCAGCAAAATCTGCCCTAAGAAAAGCTCAATGGTGCTCCTTTTTTCCGTGTGCCAATATAGAAATTTATATCCACGTTTGGGGCAGTTTCCATTGCTTAAATTGTGGGGTGCATTTTCTCCTTTAATCCCTTGTAAAAATGAAACATTTTGGGTTAAGGCAACATTTTAAATATAAGAATATAATTTTCCAATTTCATGGACCAATTCTGTGAAAGACCGGTAAGGTCAATGTACTCAGTATACCCCTTTATAAATTCCTTGAGGGGTCTAATTTCCAAAATGGGGTAACATTTGGGGGGGTTTCCAGTACTGGAACCTCAGGGGCACTGAAAATGGGACATGCTACCTGAAAACTATTTCAGTAAAATCGTAGGAGACTCTGACGCAGATTACGCCAATTCCTGTACGTAGAACTTTTCTTTGCGGTTTCAGCATAAAAATAGTGGAAACCTGAAGGACCTGTGGATCCTCATTATAGTCTATAGGGACACTGGGTAACCGCTGTTTTAGCATACGGGCTCTCCCGTATTGGTATTCAGTCTCATGTAAAAAACATGACCAAAGCTTTCTTGCTTTGTGTTTTTTACTTTTCTGATAAAAAAAGTCAATTATGACTAAAGAAAGATTCTATGTTTTTACATTAGTACCTATAGGAATGGATGCCGAAGGAGTGGGCTATATTTTGTCTGGCTACAGAGGGAGGGATACCTGTATTTTTTGGTAAGCTCCAGTTTTCAGGTCTCCATTTGTATTTTGTGTGAAGCATTAATAAGGTACTTTCACTGAAATCTGGGGTGTGCACTGTATTGGTTGTGCTGCCTTTTCTCTTCTATATGAAGGTAAAATCTATCCATCTATTACAAATCAATCCATCTATCTCAAAGCTATTTATCTGCCACTTAATGGTGACAAAAACTGCTCTGCATAGTGACAGATGAGTAGGGAAAAATTCTGTGTATTGATAGACAAGAGGAGTGATAAGAGGTCCTGATTACAGACCATTCCACTGCCTTATATGTAGTCATCTGGAATGCTTTTTCATGTCTATTCATAAAACTCCATCAGAAATAATTTTGTAAACAGCAAGCTTTGCTGTTCATACTACTTTCTAGGGGCTCAACTGAAGTCAAAGAATCCCATACAAACTTATGGGCACATATATGAGCATGGTCCGTAAGAGCAGCACATCTTGAAGTCAAATAGCACATTCTCATCCTGCCAAAGGGACAATTAAATTGAATTCAGCGCACTGTCAGGTTTGCTGGTTTCTGCTTGGTTGCAGAGATAACAGGGTCATTAGTTTCGGTACCGATATCACTGCAATGTCAAAGGAGTCAAGTTCACAACTCAGCGTCATCACTGGATTGTAAGGTACTTTTTATAGACTTATACTGTGAAGAGGGGCGTTTCCTTACTGCCCAGTGAAGACGCTGAGCTGTGAGGCCTGCCTCTTTGACAGTAAAGTGATATCGGTACAAATATCTCTGCAACAAGGGCAAATACTGGCAAGGCTGAAAATACGCAGAATTCAGCGTTATAACACTCACAATGTTAGAAGACATGAAAGGTCCTCTTTAAGTACAATGAAAATTTGGGAATGGGAATCAGACACATTTATTATATAAAATATTGCAATGGTGCATTAGTTTTAATGAAAGTATATTCGAGTGATGGAGTGGAATGTACAGGGTCTTGTGGAGGCAAACAAATGATACAGTGTCCTCCAGTGGTTGAGACAGTTTCAAACAGCCATTGTTTCTCTGACAAACACATATGAATCAGGAGAATATTCAATTGCTGTGAAAGGCCTGGGTGGGATCACAGTACCATTCTCTGTATTCCACACATGCATGGGGAGTCAGCATATTAGTTCACAAAGATATTCCTTTTGAATGTAGGGACTCCGTAATTGACACTGATGGTCGATACATATATCTTAAGTGTGTCATATAAGGTTGACTGTATATTTTGGTGGCTATATATATCCCACTCTATTCAAGTGAAGTCCTAAGAAAGGTTTTGCTATTCATGCTGGCCTCTCCTGGAGTACCCGTGCCTATTAAAGGAAGGATTTCAACAACTACCTACATCCATATTGAGACAAATGTCATACTGGCGCTATTGATGTGGCTGAGCTGCCCACGTCTCTGGAAGGGATCCTTAAGGAGATGGAACTGGTGGACTTATGGACAGTCTGCTATCCTGTGGAAAGGAGATACTCCTGTTATTCCAACCGTTCTCTCTCACGAATTGACCTAGCCATTGGTGACAAGTGAAAGGTTATTGATTGAGGCTATGACTAGTGGGATATGTAGTCAATGGTGAGCTAATGCAATACTTGGCACATAACATGGACTCTGCTTCCCCGGCATACGTCTGGGATGCCATGAAAGCTTATGTGAGAGGTGCCCTGATATGGGCCATATCTGGCACAAATCCCGTACTAGAGAAGTTACTGACACTCTCCAAAAGGCAGCAGACCATACTGAGAGTAAATATATAATTGACCCATCTGACGGAAATAGACGGGCCCAGAAATCATTAAGAGATAATATGTTATCCGTAGCCAGGTATAAAACATACGTGCTAAAACAAAGTTATTTTGAGGAGGGAGTGACAGCTGGCCACCATAGATTAGTCACAGGGGGGTTTGGCTCACATAAGTATTTGTCAAAGTGCTGTCGAATAGGTTTTCTAAGGTCATCACCTAGGTAGTTCACAGTGATCAGAGGGGATTTATGCCCAATCAGTCTACAGTGGTCAACTTCCAGAGATTCTTTTTAAATATGCAGTTGTCTGAGAAAAGGGAAGGCAAGACTAGGGCTGTGCTGTCACAAGACACCACCAAGGTGTACGACACTGTCATATGGGATTACCTGTGGAAATGATGGACTAAGATGAGGTTTGCACTCCATTTGCTAACTTATGTGCAGTTGTTATGCACAAGTCTGGTGGCCAAAGTGTGGGCGAATGGTGAACTGTCTGGTAGCGTAGCATTGGGAAGGGGCACTAGGCAGGGTTGCACCATCGCACCTTCTCTTTGTGCTTACTACTGAGCTGCTGGTGTGTCTGGTACGAACATCTCCTGTCATTACTGATTTCAACGGTGGAGAAATAAAGGAATGTGTTTCGCTTTATGCATATGATACCTTATTATATCTGGGTAATCTGGAAGTGTAGCTATTTCCAATAGTGGATATTATACAGCAGTTTGGGCGACTGTCGGGGCTCTTGATCAATTGTTACAAATTGGTCCTTCTTGCCCCCTGGCCTGTTGTTGGCACATACCCAGAGTCATACAGTGACTGAGTTTAAATACCTCGGAATTAAAGAAACTGCATGTCCTACCAATTTTATTAGATAGAACCTTCTCCACCTGTTGGACAAATTTGAGACCAAAATAACGGCCTGGTGCTGCCTGCCACTGTCAAGGGTTGGGTATTGTAATCTCATTAAAATAGTATTAATGCCCCAATTATTTTGCATTATACCCTAACATGGATCCAGTTATGTTATTTCTATTAAGTCAATAGTCTGTCTTGTTCTTTGATTTGGGAGAAGGAATACATTCTAGAATTAGATTAGAGTATTTACAAAGAGGCAAAGATAACGGCGGATTAGCGGTACCAAATCCATGGTCGTACTTTTTGGTAGCACAGCTGCTACACATGAGAGGATGGGGATAACCACTGACATAAAATGTGGCAGAGAAGTTAGTGTTGGAGTAGACCCCGTAGGTTCTACCGTTTTCTATGCTGGAAACTGGAATTGGGCTAGATCCAAGACTGTGGCTCTTTTACAGAGTGAGGGACAGAGGGAAGACCCAATTGCGCTTATCCGAACATAACAGGTATACTCTGATTTGGCAGAATCCTGCTTTTCCTAAATTTGTTAAACTGCAGAATTTTGATTCTTGGAGAAGAACTGGGATTTATACCTTTGTATGAATAGTAGATTATGGGCAATTCCATATGTTTGATCACTTTAGAGAACAGCATCGTCTCCCTCAAACGTTTTTTTTTCCAGACATGCCTTTATATCACAGAGCAGACTGACTGAATTCACTATCTGTACACATGCAGTGCTGGATAATATAGCGGAATGCTCAGACTCTAAGGGCCAATCTTTCTTATATCAGACGCTACTCAGTGCCCAACTCCTTACATTTTATATCAAAGCCAGGGTTAAACGGGAACATGATATAGGCATCCTACAGTGGAGGAGTGGAGTGAGGTGTTGGAGCACACCCCTATGCTCTCTCAGTGAGGCAAATATATATTCCCAACTTCTAATTATACACAGAGCATAAAACACCTGACATGCTCTTTCGCCACAGAAAATGACTGGACTCTTAACTGCACGCATTGCCACAATACCGAAGCTTGTTTTTCTCCTTTTTTGGGGCTGTGACAATGTGAGACCTTTATGCTCAACTGTCCTATAACTAATTCACATGGTGTACGGAGTATCTCTAACCATTTTTCCTAAAGTGTGTCTGCTGGGCTCTGGAGTATCTACCACACCCGTTTGTATTGGAATTTCCCGAATCTGGCTAAGAAACTTACTGCCCAGCACTAGATCCAGCCCATTATCCCAACTCGAAAGGAGCTATGCATTAATGAGGCTAGAACTAGCCATTTATGTGAAGCAAAATGCACAGGCTAATTGCTATGGCGTGCGGGAACCCTGCCTAGATGTACCGAGGCTGCCATCTAGGTAGGGGTCTGCACAGTCTCAACGTCTAACTGTTTGGTCCTAGAGGTCCCCTGGTGCCACCATGGGTTCACATCTAACACGGAAGGTTAAAGATGGTGAAGTCTCATGATAATATGCTGGCTGGTGAAGGTATTCAGGCAACAACATGGTCCTGGAACTACTTTATACTATCTAAACATGTATCATTTATGCCCACTGTTGTACTCTTGCCTTAGATGTTTTTGTTTATGTTCTTAATAATGTCGTAATGTTAAGCGTGTGTTCTGTGTTAATTTATGTTGTTTTTTGTATTACAATGCTGGAGAAGGTGGCATGAGAAAACAATAAAACTGTTTTGATATATATATATATATATATATATATATATCAAAGCATATTAGAAAGATGTTTAGCTTTTTATATCCAAATTAAGAGCAGTTGCTTTAATGGGAGAACCACTTTAACTACAGGGAGACCAAGTCATTTAATACAGGCCTAATGTCTCATGGTTTCAGGCTATTGCATGTCTATCTGCAGTTCTGATTCTTCAAACAGACTTTTATTTATAAAACAGCAGCTAATAAGAGATTCCTTAGGAAGTTGGTACACGTGGCTATTTTCAAATATAGTAAAGCCAGAATGATTATAAAGAACAGGCTACAAAACCACTAGTGACATGATGATTATTAGGTAGTTGCAGCACATACACAAAGGCAAATAAGTCTAAGGCCGGGTTCACATCTGGGATGGACTCTGGAGACTCCGTCGTACAAACCACTAAACATCGGAGGAGAAAAAAGTTCTGCAAACTGAAAGCGGTGGACGCCCAGCAAACCCCATTATATAGTCAACGGAGTCTACCAGTGTCTGTGTAACCAGTGTCTTTCAGGTCTGGAGAACACAAAGCTAGTGTGAAACTAGCATCAGTAAAAGAGGGGATTAGAGGACTATTTTTATTACAACTCATGTTATACCTGTTTTACTTCAGCTTGAAGATGGCGAAGCTGAACACATTGCTCTAGATGTTTTCTGTGTTGCTCTGCTGATAGATCCAAATCCTGCTGTTTTTCATGCAGAAATTCAAGTAAATCTTGTACTCGTGTTGCCATATCCACATCTCTGTCACAGAGAAGATCAACACCTACACAAAAATGAACAAATTAACAAGACATACATAACTACAGCGAGGAGACATCATTGTTATGGTAAAATTTAAAACCCATACCCGCAGCAGCCATTTTTTCTGTTTTCACTTTTTACTCATTGCCTTCCAAAACCATATGAGTGGTCAATTTTTGAAGGACAAATTGAACTTTATAATGGTATCATTTAATATTCTATACAATGTACTCAGAAGTTGAAAAAAAAAAATCAGAATGTAGTGAAATTAGAGAAAAATTGTGTTTCTGCAACTTTATAGGTTTTATTTATATGCTGTTCACTGTGCAGACAAAACTAAAATATCTGTATTATGTGGATTACAATTACAGCTATACCAAATTTATCTAGTTATGTTTTACCACCATTAAGAAAATCCAAAATTTAGAAAAAAATGTCACTGTATTCTGATATGCTTTTTTTTTTTTTTTTTTTTATATATATATTTCTGTATATGAGACTGTCTGGCAACCTGTGTGTGTGCCCCTGTCTCTCCAAGAATGTGTTCTTTCCCCTAAGCTTCCTTCTGCCAATTACTACATATCTGTATGTATAGAAGTCTGGTTCTCTAACTACAACGGAGAAAGGAATTCAGCTAATTGGATATGATCTGTCTGCATGCATGTAGTCATTTTGTGTGATGCTGTAGCCTGTTTGTCGTGCTTGAATTCAAGTTCTTTTTGTCTAATATGTCTGTCTTACCTGTGCCACCTGTGGCCTTAGGGCTTCTATAATATTCCTGTTACCTGTCCTAGATGTTAGTTTTATTTAGACTCAACTTACGGTAGGTTCACACTAGCATTCGGGTTTCAGTTCATCGGGTCCGCTTGAGTACACGAAAAACAGAAACCCTATCTGCTTAAAAAAAAATGGTTACCCGCTGAAACCAAAAGACTCCATAAACTATAATTTGGTCCACCGGGTTTCTGTCCGAAATCGACGGAGAGAAAAGTATTGCTTGCAGGACTTATGTCTCCGCATATTGTAAGTGGAATGGGGGACGGAATATCCGAACATATACACAACACTAGTGTGACCATAGCCTTAAGTTATCTGTATGTTCTGTCCTGTATCCCTGACAGTTTTTAGCATGTATTCTTTTTGTACTTTTTTAGCCCGTGTTCTAGGGCTGGGCAACCACATTAATTTATTTAATTCGCCCTTAAGGGTTTGACTCTAATTGTCTCCTGCCTTTTCTGCCCGCCCCCTCTGGCGGATCCTTCAGTATGGCAGTCACTCACAGGCAGAGCAAGTGCCATAACTGCACTCTGCTGTATTGTACAAAAAAAAATAGCCAAAGCTACATTCTTTTGCAGTTTTGCCACCCAAAAATAAAATGGTGATCAAAACAATGGACATTTCCCAATTAATTAAAAGTACATCTTGTGCCGCATAAAAAGACACCTTACACAGCTCCGTACTGTACACTGTCACAAGCAAAAAAGTTACTGGGGTCAGAATTAAGCAACTAAAATAATTTTTTGTATTTTTTTCCAAAATAAGAAAACAGATTCAAATTCAAAATCATCCCTAGGGTTGGAAAAAAATATATATCTTTTTTTCTGCTTCTGTGATGCACTTTCACCATAGTTCTAATCTTCCTGGTCAGCTGCTACCAAAAGGTACCTACCTCAAGAAAAGTTCAGGTCTCCATATGGTGATAACATGAAAAGGTCAGGTCATCTAAAGTCACACAGTTACAGTATATTAGATCCTCATCTTCCTTCACAGCATGTCCTCTGTGGTCTCTCTTCTAATACTCCACAGATACTGAAGTAGAAGCTGCAAATGTACTATAGCTCAGGCTAGATCATGACTCTAGCCATAGTAAGGAAATTTCAGATACAGTCAATGGAGAGCATTATACTGTGTGTGGGGGGCCACTGGAGCGAATTATACTGTGGGTCATTGGTTAACATTATAGTGTGTGTGTGTGTGTGTGACATCAGATAAATGCCTTCAATGTACCCATAATCTTTAAGATCTGCTCTTATCATGCTTTCTGTATGTGCATACACATACACATAAAATAAAATAAAACATTTAAATACCTGAAGCTTGCACTTCATTAACATACTGGAGGAGTTCTTGCCCTTGGTGGATCACATCAAATGTCAGGTTATTCATAGTCAGCGCTTTATCAGCATGATGCTGTAACCTCTGCTCTGCAAGAGTGAGGTCCTCTGTGTCAAAGTTATTCATTTGTAAGTTAAGTTCTTCATTCCAGGACTCCAAGTCTGATATTATCTATAAAGCAAAAAGGGAAAAAAAAGGCACTAAACTGATGTCCAGATTAAAAATGGTCCACTTTTAAAATTCCCCAGGAGCTGCCAAACAAATTTAAGGTTAGAAAAACTGGTCAAAAATAAAATCACTGATCGGTGAAGAGAAAAAAAATCTCATTACAATGACACTAGTCAAAGAGTGGGATATTTTAGACCAGGGGCCAACAACCCCTGGCACTATTGTCAAAGTCAGCACCTCAGACATATTTACCTGGATACAGGGCTCTTTTTGCTGTTTTATACACAAAGTAGTGCTGCTTCAGGCACGAAATCTCTCTTTTTTTAGACAGGCAGATATAGGGGACAGGCAGATATAGGGGCAGATAAGTCAGAGAGGGGACAGGCTATTGTGGTGGGTGGAGAAGTGGATGATGGTGGAGGGGGATTAGAACAGTTGATAGGGAGATCCATTTGTTACAATCGAATAGCATAGACGAATCAGGCCATAAAACTTCAGTTGTTGCAGTTGTTACTGCATCTCTCACTGTGACCCCTGATGATTGTTAAAAAGAAACGCGTAGGGTCTGTTTGATTAGTCTAGGAGCATCACTCCTCCGCTTGGTGTGTTAGTCCACAGCTGATTGGGGACTGCAGGTGGTGTTGGCGTGGCAATAGGCCAGTAACTTCACCACCTGAGTCTCTGTACTTTTTGCTTCAGCCTGGCAGATATTATGTATTCGGCACCTTGTGGAAAGGAATGAGTCTCTTTATTTACTGATTGAGGGAGATTAGAGTTTGGTGAGGGTCAGTCGATTACATTACAATATTCCCCAATACAATACCAGCTTTATTTATTGTATCTGCACTCCTTACGGATGTGAGCCGGGATATCGGCCCCGTCTCTCCTCTTTTATATATTTTCTGTTCACAAATAGACACGCTGTGTGTTTTATTGTTTATTTATTTATTTATTAAAAGTTATGTTTTTAACTTGTTGGTTTTGGTATATTAAGTGGCCTACCTTACTACAGTATACTTTTTCTGTGAATTTAAGTGGGAGATGGCGGCCAGGTAATGAGCCCTGACAAATATGATCCGAACCCTTGCTGCCTGTTTGAATGAAAGTCCTTCTCTCCCTGTCCGTCGACTAGTTGCGGCCCATTAGGAAAAGAGTAATAAAAGCTTACGCTCTATTGGCTAAACTCCAGAGAGATTTCCATGCTGCCTCTACTCACCACGTGGTTAGGGATGCCAGGGGCTGCCCCCAACATCACCCTGATGCTGTGGCATTTCAAGATTATATCAAACTGTTTTATCTCCCCTCTCATTGGGTCCCGAAGCAACGTCTGATTGACTTTTTGGTATACTGTCACCTACCCTCCCTTAATCTGGCCGCCCTAACCTCCCTCAACTCCAGGTTCACAGGTGAGCAGATAACAGGGGTCCATAAAGACCTCCAGGACAGTAAAGCCCTGGGCCCCTACGGGTTTATCTACCTATATTACAAGACTATCCAGGCTGACCTCATCCCTCACCAATGCAGGATGTTCAACTCCTTCCTGGACGGGTGCCCCTATTCTCCGTCGATGCTGTATTCCCATTTGACTCTTGTTCTTAAATCCAATATAGACACTCAGGAGTGTGCTAGCTATAGACCCATCGCTCTGATAAACACAGACCTGAAGCTGTTCACTAAATGCCTAGCTGATCGCCTGAATGTGTGTCTTCCCTCTCATCCATAAGGACCAGGTGGGTTTCATAACCTGTTGTCAGGGTTGTGACAACACCAGAAGGACTGTGGACTTGATTGAGGTTGCTCAATCCCTGCCTTACTCCTCAGTTTGGATTCGGAGAAGGCTTTTGACCGCATAGACTGGTCATTTATAATAGCTTCCTTGGAAGCCTTTAGCTTTAGGGGGCCCTTCCTGCATGCAATTCGGTTATTATACTCCCCCACGGCAGTGGTGAGACTCCCCCATTTCTCCTCGGGCTCATTCCATATCGGTAATGGCATATGCCAGGGTTGCCCGCCTGATCTTTGCTCTCCGTATTGAGTAGCTTTCAGCCCGTATATGTTTACACCCAGACATCAAGGGAGTTTGGGTCTAATTGACAGGGAATTTAAAATTTGCCAACAATATTCTTCTCACCCTTACTAACCCCCACACCTCCTTTCCTAACCTTATGCGGCGACTGCAGGATTATGGTCAACTGTCCGGATATAAGGTCAACTCCTTTAAGACAGACGTGCTCCCTCTAAACATCCCTAGGGCAGCTGTATAGCAGCTTCGAGATAACTTTGATTTTCAATGGCGGGAACAATCCCTTAAATGCTTGGGGATTTAATTCTCCCCCTCCTACACTATTCAGTGAATTGCCACAGACTGTTGCATGACCTTAAGTCACTGTTGGACAAGTGGAGGCCCTCACATATCTCTCTACTAGGATCTCTGCTGTGAAAATGTGCGTTCACATGTGGTAAGGTGGATCCTATACCAAACAAGTAAGCATTTGGGGTGTTGGTGTATTATAGTCATTATTGGTGTATTATAGTCATATATGGTATGTAACTTTTATATAATCCTTTTTATGGGTCTTATTCATTGCAATCTTGATTTTTAGAGATATGCGGTTACCCACAGGGTATTATCTATACATGTAATTTACAGGATACCCCGATATATACACTTATTTATTTGATGTAATATCCCCACCATGTGTTAATTTGTAATTGAACTAGATACGTAATTTTGTCCCCGTGTATTTGTTAAATGTAATTTTTATGACTATTTTTCACTAAATTATATTTTTTTATTCCTCTGGAACACCAAGCAGCATCGGATCACCAGATCAGACATGCTAGCGGGGTCTATCGGTTCTACATCTCCTCCATTATTATTGGGCCACCCAACTGAGGTGAATACCCCTACTGGGTTGCATCACAGGCTTACACCAAATGCGTGAAGATAGAGAAGCTGTGGAATACTCCTATGTACCCCAACGCTCTCCTGCATCCCGCTTCCCCAATGCCCCACACGTTGGATCCAATACGCTTCACTAGAGGGATCTGAACCACCTGTTTTAAACTTTTTCCCCTTTCTTCATGGAACTCCTCTATAATCTCTTTCCTGTTCAACCCGCTCCTCCTGGAGGGACTGTCCTACTCCATGGTAAGTCCTTAGTCTAGGATGGGCCTTTTTTAAGCTCGCCGACCTGGTTGACCCCTTGTCCCTGGAGCTCAGACCCTTTGACTTTATTACCTCTGCAATGGACATCACTCAAACTGACTGGTTCCATTGCCGTCAAATCACACTTTTTACATTTACTATGTTTGGCTTTTTGAGGGTCACGACCCCTACTACCTTTGAACAGTTCTGTCATGCGGGAACCTCTATGAAAAGCCTGATCACCACAGTTTATCAGCTCCTATCATCCCCTGAGGGTCGGCCTCCTCCTGTCCACAGAAATATGATCTCCCCACCTCAATGACAGATTATTTGATCCTCGACTTGTGTAACGTTCAAGGAGACTCAATATAAACTGTTAATACATTAGTATCATATCCCTGCCCTCCTTCACTCCCTGAATCCCAATATCCCCTCGGTTTAACTCTGATCTGGACACACTTTAGCATATATTCTAGGACTGCCCCTTGATACAGGGTTTTCGTAGAGGGGTAAAAATTCTGACTGACAGCCTGGTTCTGCAAGGACTACCTCTGGACCCTAACTTATTTGCTCAATCTCTCCCAACACTGATGGGCAAGAAGTCTGCTAGACTTTTTCTTTATTTATGCATTCAACAGGATCTCTGACTGCCCCCCCCCCCCACTGTTCCTTTCCTTTCTGTTTACTACCTCTTGTCTTCCTGAAGTGTGTGTTTCACACCTTTATTTACTTTTTGCAAAGTTTTTTATTGGTGTATTGCTTGTACTTTTCATATGCCTGTTATTCTGAAAATGTTAATAAAAATTAAAGTTAAAGAAAAAAAAAAGTCTTTGGATTTAACAACCAGGTTGCTCAGAGAATATTGGCACTAGTGAAAAAATTGTTCTGGAGCTCATGGTGCCATCCCTTCAGAAAGGGTCTATAAAGATTATGATTATTGTTATTATACTAGAGTCCCTTTATATAAAGCCCAACAGCCCCTACAGGGAAGGACTATACAGTATGAAAAAAAAAAAAGGTCGTTTGGAGCAAGGGGTGACTTTTTCAATGGCTAATGAACAACTTCATTAACTAAATAACACCATAAAACAAGGTGATATTTTGGGTTGTGTATCATGTTTCATGATTAATAATCACATGATCTAAATACTCACTATACCCCTCAGCGAACATTTTAAGCAGTCATGGTTTCCAAATAGGATCATTTAAGAGGGAGTGGGGGGAGGTTCTAGTATTATGCCACTATTAGTCTCTGAAAACATGGCTTGGTGCAGGAAAACATAACATTTAGAATTTCAAAAATGTACATTAAACTTGTAATATTTCTAAATTACTCAAACATATCAAAATTATTTGAAACATAAAATGAACATTTGAAAATATAGAACAGAAAATATTTTCACAGTATGCATATATGTGCCATAATGCAAGATGACAATAGAAAAAAAAAATGTTCATTTGAGTTTTTTTAATAAATGTACACAAATTGCATCAGTCTACTTTTACCTTCTAGAAAAGTGATGAAAAACAAATGTCAGAATTACTTGGATGTGCAATACCTAATAACAGATACTAGACAATTATTCTCTAATAAAGTCACATTCCAAAAGCTAAAGTGTTAAGATTTTGGACTGGATAGCAATATACTGATACATTTTAATTGTACTAATGGTAATTAATTGATATTAATTTTCAATATTTGGTTAAGTAAATATTTAGATTAATTTTCACGGTTGACTCAAATCTATATTTTATTTTTAGATTAGGCTAGGTTCATATCTGCGTTGGATCTGAACGCTAGTGTGAACTTAGCGTCAATATGTATTGCACTAGTGGGTTGCATAATAATTTTTTATTTATTCAATGTATTATATTCAGAAGTATCACATTTGTATGACTTTTGGTGTTTAAGTTTCATTTACATTCATAGTATAACAGTAGAAAAAGGGAAGAGGGGAGGTCAAGGAAAGGAAACAGACATAAAGGGATAAAACAAATGGGAGAGCAAAAAAAGGACAATGAAAGTTGACAATTGTTAATGAAGGGTTCAAGAATAGTATTAAGTGAAAGCCCATTTGTTTGTATTATGATATAAAAGGCTGGACCCTCTTACATTGGGACATTTATGCATATTGTCAGTCTGTATAGTTATGTGTTCCACAAGCTCGCAAAGTTTCAATAATTAGGTATTCAGCAAGAATTGGTCTGCACATCAAATTGCTATGACAGAACTTTTTGCCTATCACCCAGAAAAAAAGTCAAAATACAACTTTCCTTGGAGATTGGAGCTGGAGATACCCCATGAAACAGTAAATGAGAATGAAACCGCATGGTGAGAATGCTTAACCTTTACAATAACTAAGTTTTACTCTCAAGGTGGTTTTATGGGTAAGGTTGTATGGGTAAGGTTGCATGAGCTTTCCAAGAACTTATGGTTACCTTCTGTTGAAAATGTATGAACCATGCTTATGTGACAGACAGAAAGGTCGTTGTTTTGCTAAGCAGACTCAGCCCTGTAAAGGGTGAGGTGCCAATAGGCTTTACTGAGAGCAAGGAGGACCGAGTTGCATCCGTGCCCAACTCTCAGCTATATCTCCAGTATATTTTGGTAGGAAGACGGCAAAAGACGGTCCAATAATTTCCGGTTTCTTTAGACTTTGCCCTTAGCACGATACGGTAAATATGCACATAGTGAGGAATTAACTACAATATATCCCAATATATAGTAATTTGGTTGCCACTGGTTATTTAGCATTGCTATATATATTGCTATATATTAGTATGCAAGGGAAAGGTTAGTAGAAGCAGTGATTGCTGTGTGCATCTCATTCTATGTGCTGTTTTTTGTGTGACTGTTATACAGAATAGTGAAAAACTAAAGGAGGGCGGATTTCTGTCTGCCAATTTTGTATTGAGGCTGATAGTGCTCACTGAAGTCTTCCCTCATATTGTGTAAGCCCTGATGATGACAAAGGGTAGAATTTGTTCAAATAGGGTGTCAAAGTGGTGTATCCCAGACCTGTGATGATAATCTGATTAGGAAGGCTAATTGGACAGGGTGTCAAGTGGCACTGCCCAAATAAATTTAACCCCTTCCCGCCGGTGACATTTTTCAATTTTCGTTTCGCTCTACAGCCAAAATGACATGTCACCTGTATTCTATGTTTCGGTACGATTCCGGGGATACCAAATTTATATGGCTTTATTGACATTTTAACCCCTTAACAAAAATCCAAAACTGTGCAAACTTTTTTTTTTTTTTTTTTTTAAGTCGCCATATTCTGACACCCGTAACTTTTTTTATACTTCTGTGTACGGGGATGGGATGCATAGTGCGTCTTTTTTTGCAGGGCCAGGTGTACTTTTTAGTTATACCATTTTGGGGAATTGCTATTGCTTTGATCACTTTTTATTAAAAAACAGTGGAAAAACGGCAGCTTGGCACATTTGATTTTTTTTTCCCGCTACGGCGTTTACCATACGTGAAAAATACTTCTATAGATTTGTAGACCGGGCGTTTTCGGACACAGGGATACCTAATGTGTATGTGTTTCAAAGTATTTAACTACTTTTATGTGTGTTCTAGGGAAAGGGGGGTGATTTGAACTTTTAATTTTAATTTTTATTTTTTACTTTTTTATTTTTTATTTTGCATTTATTAGACCCCCTAGGGGTCTTGAACCCCAGGGGGTCTGATCACTAATGCAATGCATTACAATGCTAATGCAATGCAAAAAACAGAAGTAGAAATGTCATTACGTCCCCTATTCAGTCTTCTGAAGTACCTGGCATTTATTTTGCCCCAGGTGGGGACGCTGAATAAATTTCTGAAAAATGACTGGGATAACAAGTTCGTAAGATAAGAAATAACGAAAGAACTTAAAGGCTAGCTAGTTTCTAAGGAATATGCATTTTTAGCTTCATGATAATACTAAATAACTAATACTAAAGATCCAAAGTGTTTTATAATGTACACTAGATTGATGAATTTGGAAGATATTTTGATATATGGGTTATAGTATACTTTGTCAGATAGCGTATATATTGCTTAGAGTTACCTACCATTCGCACTGCTAACTCCATCCACATTCACTGTACCTTATAGCAGCTGATAATCATAGCTACTAGGTGGTAAGGCACCTGAAGTGACACTAGGAATCGCAAATTAGACATTTAAACTAATACAGTTTAGAATAATTATTATTAATGACTAATCAGTAAATTGTGGTATTAGTCTACTTCAATGCAACAGAAGCCCAACTTGTTGCTGCTACATAGAACTTGCAGGCAATTTTTATCAAGGCAGGTGTGGATAAGGAATTATGGAAAAATTTGTTTAAAGGGTGTCTTATGTGAATATTGCAAACCTTATTCCAAATGGTGCTGCTGTTTCTATGTGCTTGTTTGATTATTAAATCTTTGATTTGGCTTATAAAAGTTCTTATGAAAAAGTGCAAAGGTAAGACAGATAAAAAAGGATAGCAGCACCAAGGAAAAGGCCATATGATAAAGCCTATTCGATGAGCTTGAATTGCTAAGACAAATACATATGCATATAGGCTCAGATACTCCTACTGCAGGAGACAGTTCAAAATCAGGTCATGTACGGGGGCGTGGCTTGACTGCCGGACTGCCAGTCTATCCCAGCAGGCACCCAATCGGCTTCTGAGTCCTTCTTGAAAGATATAATGCTAGCCTTGCATAGATCTACTCAGAAAGATATCACTAAAGCTATTACGTCTGTTTCCTCCATGGTAGTCTCTTTTGGCGATAGACTTAACCATGTTGAAAATAAAATGGGCGAGTTCACTTCAGCACATAACACCATAGTAGATGCCCATAACGATCTTGAGGAAGAATTGGCGGCAGTTAAACTTAAACTGGCCGACACGGAGGATAGAAATAGACAGAACAATGTTAAGTTTCGCGGCATACCAGAGTCTGTCGCAGCCAGGGAACTGATTCCTTTTTTGCAACAGCTAATGAAAGAAACCCTACCACATTGCTCCGATCCGGACCTGATTATTGACAGGGCACACCGCCTACCAAAGCCGAAAGGTTTGCCTGACCATATACCTAGGCATACTCTTGCCTGCATACACTTTTGTCATGTCAAAGATCGTCTCATGTATGAATCCAGGAAAAGATCTTCTCTGCCTGAGCCTTTCAAAGCTATTCAACTATTTGCAGATCTGTCTCAGGCCACCATTGCCGCCAGAAGAAAGCTCACTCCAATAACGGCGGTCCTTCGCCAACATAATGTTCCCTATAAATGGGGATTCCCTACAAAAATTATTGTTGTAAAGAATGAAGCGACCCATACATTTAACTCCCTCGATACGGGGAAGAATCTACTGCTACAATGGAACCTGCAGCCGCCTGCCCCTTATGTCCAGAAACCATCCAGAAATGAGTCCCAAACAAAATCCTCTGTGGAAATCAAATATCTCTGCCGAGTGAATAACCCGCAATGGACACACTGTGAGTCACTCGTGGTACCTTATGTGTTTGTACTCTATGGCAAACTTTCCCCCAAGATTGCGCAGTATTATATTGGGAACAATCTAGCACTTAAGTCATCCTACTGCCAGTTTGTGTACTTAATTTTTGAATGTCTTCATGGGTGCAAAAATTTTGTTACTTAATGTAAGGGATCTGAACAGTCGCTTAAGGGTATGCTCACACGAATCTGCTTCAGGAATTAGGAAATGGTTTTTTTGACGCTTTTTTTTTTTTTTTTTTTTTTTTTACATGATGTGTTTTTTGCCGCGGTTTTGGTCGTTTTTGGCGCGTTTTTTTTGCTCAAGCACACTGTATGAACCTGGAAGCTTCTCTTTAAAAACCGCATCGCGGTCAAAAACCGTGTCAAGAAACCGCGTTGCGTTTTTTCCGCCTCCCATTGACTTCAATTGGTTTTTCCAGGCGGAATCCACCTGAAGATAGGTCATGTCGCTTTTTTTTTCCGCTAGCGAAAAAAAAAACGCTAGAGGGAAAAAAAAAAAAAAAAAAAAAAAAACGCTACTGACTCCCATTGAAACGAATGGGAGGCATTTTTTCAGGCGGATTCCGCTGCCAAAAAACTCCGTGTGAACACAGCCTTAAACGTTCACTGTTGTGGAAGGAGGCTCTCAGATCTGTTGCGGATGTAATTTGCTTGCAAGAAAGGCATTTCTGAGACCCTTGTCCACCAAGGTTTTCTCAGACTTGTCCCATATATCTACTGCTCAAATGCCTCTAAGAAGGTTGCAGGTGTCCTTATAGCAGTTAAAAATACGGTGTCCTTTCAGCTGGTACATGTCCCCAACGGCCGCTATGTAGCTCTCATATGTTTGATTGATAACTGTCCTTTTACTATCTTGAATGTGTACTGTCGTAACTCATCCCAAATCTCCTTTTTAAATCTGGTACTGAGGAAGGTTAGGAAGCATGGCCAGGTTATTTTGTGCGGCAATCTTAATAACATGCATGATGCTGCTTCTGATTCTACTTATCGCAGCAAACATACGCCTCAACAATCAGGGCCCTGGCTCCGGCTGGAAGTCCTCCATGATGTCTGGAGGTGTTTTCACGCCTCCGAGAAAGGCTACACCTATTACTCTGCCAGGCACCACTCCTATTCCAGAATAGACATATTTCTGGTCCAGACTGAAATGCTCCTTAGAGTACAATGCTGTGAGATAGGCAATATCATGTGGTCACACCACGCGCCTGTTACCCTTACAATCCGCTCTGGTCTCACAACAGCCCCTCCTGTGTCATGGCGCAATAATACAGTACATATGTCATGTCCTTGAAATCAGTGTCTAAAAAAAAAAAAAAAAAAAAAAAAAAAAAAAAAAAAACACACTATCTACAGACAGACATTGTCGAATTCTTTGATATTAATACTCCATCAGTAGATGACAAATTTTGCTTCTGGAATTCCCATAAGGCCTTTGTCAAGGGCTTATTGATTTAGCATACATCGAGCTTTGAGCTCAAGAGATTACAAGCAATGAAGGAGTTACTTGCTTCCATTGCGACTCTAGAACAGCAACATAAGACAGCCCCTAACCCCACCTTACTGGCTACCTTGCAGAAAGCTAGAGATGACTTGAGTGCCTACCTATTGATGGATTTTGAGAAACACTCTAAACGACTAAAGGCGTCCTACTATCGGTCGTATAATAAAGCAAGTAAATTAATGGCACAGCAAGTCGAGGCAGGTAGAATTAAGTCTAAAATTCCGTTTATTCTCTCCAAATCGAACAACACAAAACTTTTTCATCTGCAGCATATTGCTGATGAATTCAGAAAATACTAATCAGGACTTGTACAATTTAAGGGAGGACCAGAACACCGCACAGCCTTCTAGTTTAGATATCATTCAGTTCCTCAACTCCTTGCAACTTCCTTCCGTTTCCCAAACGCAGCTCCAATCATTAAACACTCCTATATCTACTCAAGAAGTGGCTAAAGCGATAGATGGCTTGAAGCCTAATATATCTCCTGGTCCAGATGGGTTCTCTGGGGAATATTACAAATTATTCAAGTCACATATCCTTCTTCATCTTACAGAGGTGTTTAACTTAGCAATGTCTACTGGCAGATTTCCCCAAGAGATGCTAACTGCTACAACTCTGACGTTACCCAAACCGGGCAAGGATCCCTCTCTCCCTTCTAATTACAGGCCTATATCATTATTAGTTTCAATAATTTTTATTAAAGTTTTTACAGATATAAAGGAACAAGGACAATAGCATAAATGGATAATACAATCTGGGTATGTAGCATATGAGGGATAAATAGCATATTTGCTATTGTAGTATAAAGACGCATGCTGCCTTTACCCATTAAAATAAAACCAAAGTGTAAAGATCTAACAATGAAACACTAGGCATTGAACAGTAAACAGTTGAACATTAGAAGCAACCTAATCGAGACTTTAGCGAGAAGGTATCTCAAATGCATAAAGCGTACACGCAGTAATATCATATATCTGGCTATGGAGGAATACATAAGTCCTGATGAGTTAGATAATAAATTAGATAAGCAGAGTTAAGGGAAGAGGAAGGTCGGGATACTAAAACTAAGAGTGAGTGTATGGGTGTGTAAGTAAGGATGAGATAAGAAAGGAACAAGGCCAAGGGAAAGAACAGAAATAAAAAGAGAACAAACTTAAGGCCCAAACTACCCTAGGCCGACAGACTATGAGCCCGCCCTAGCCAACATACCGAGAGTGGATCCAGCAATCCCAAATATTCGCAAACTAATTATATGAATGATTACCCAGAGCAATAATTTTTTCATAAGCAAAAGTATTGTTGATAGCAGATCATAAAGCTGAAAGGGGTGGGGGAGCGGTCAATTTCCATCTCTGGACCAGCATCAACTTGGCGATAGTCAAGATCTTACACAAGAGTGTTTTATGAGGGTTTAGTGTATTAGGAACTCTAAGCAGCAAACCAGCCAAGTGTGGAGTATACCGGATCTGGAGACTGAACAGTTCTGAAAGCATGTCGAATACTTCTGCCCTGTAATCCCTAAATAATAGGGACACTGTCCCAAAATATGAAGTAACGTTCCCTTACCCCCACATCCTCTCCAGCAAACTCCGGAGGCAGAAGGGTAGGCCAACTGCAAAACTGAGGGGGTACGATACCATCGCAACATGATTTTAATTGCCGTTTGAACATGTGTGCTGCACTTCAAGGAGGAATGAATCAATTTAATTGCACGTTGCCATTCATTGGGGGTAAATCTCACTCCCAGATCCCTTTCCCAATAGCGAACAGATTTGGTATAAGAAGAGGTATCATCCATCAGATCATACAAAAACCTCAGGCCTCTCACTTTTTTTTGATATCCATGTGAAGATCGTGCCATTATGAGGAGTAGAGGCGGAGGAGTTTTTAGACAAAAAGTGCAGTATTCTAAAATGCGTGTAGAAGTTTCTCATAGGGATTCCAAACTTTTGCCGCAGTGCCATAAATGATAGGACTGTCCCATTTACAGAGTATAACTGCGAAACCTGGGTTATCCCCTTGGCTTCCCAACCCGAAATTTCCAAGTCCCTGATTGCCCAAGATAAAAGGGATAAAGGCATATCCGAGATATTGAAATGCCTCGTAGGGGTTGCCTTTCCATGAAGCATTGCCCAGGCAGTCAGGGAAGCACGTATAATCGGTGAAAAAGATTGAGGTGGTGTGATGTTCCAAAAGGGCAAATACAAAGCACTCCCAAGCTTCAGAGGCGCTACAAAAGAGTGCTCCATGTGCAGCCAGGTAGCCGATACATCCATGGACCACCATCCAGCGCATTGAATAGCAAGGGAGGCTAAATAGTAGTTACGTACTATGGGAACACCCAGTCCTCCAGCCAGCTTATGTTTAAACAGGAAACTACTATTAATTCTAGGCCTTCTACCGCCCTATATGTATTTCGAAATCACTCTCTGCATAGATTCAAAAAATGAAGCAGGGAGGGGAATCGGCAGCGTGTGGAACAGGTATAGAAGTCTAGGCAATAATAGCGTCTTAAAGGCGGCCACTCGCCCAATCCAGGAAACATCTGTTAGTAGCATGCGTTCAGTTTCATCTCGCAAAGTTTTTATCATTGGTAAATAATTTTGTTGATAAAGAGACCTAGGAGAGGAAGACACACGTATACCCAAATATTGAATGCTATCCTTCCTCCAATCAAAATTGTATGTGGACTGTAAAGAGCTCAGCATGGAATAAGGAACATTGAATGGAAGGGTCTGCGATTTTGATAAGTTCAATTTATAATAGGACAGCTGACCAAAAGTCCGAATAATACCCATGAGGCGTGGGAGAGACACCCCCGGGTTGGTTAACGTAAGAAGAATGTAGTCAGCATATAGTGATATACAGTGGGGAAAAAAAAGTATTTAGTCAGCCACCAATTGTGCAAGTTCTCCACTTAAAAAGATGAGGCCGGTATGTTGCTGGTATTTTGGCCCACTCCTCCATGCAGATCTCCTCTACAGCAGTGATGTTTCACAGCAACACGGACTTTCAACTCCCTCCAAAGGTTTTCTATGGGGTTGAGATCTGGAGACTGGCTAGGCCACTCCAGGACCTTGAAATGCTTCTTACGAAGCCACTCCTTCCTTGCCCTGGTGGTGGGCTTGGGATCATTGTCATGCTGAAAGACCCAGCCACGTTTCATCTTCAATGCTCTTGCTGATGGAAGGAGGTTTGCACTCAAAATCTCACGATACATGGCCCCATTCATTCTTTCATGTACACGGATCAGTTGTTCTGGACCCTTTGCAGAGAAACAGCCCCAAAGCATGATGTTGCCACTCCCATGCTTCACAGTAGGTATGGTGTTCTTTGGATGCAACTCAGCATTCACTCGCCTCCAAACATGACAAGTTGCGTTTCTACCAAACAGTTCTACTTTGGTTTCCTCTGACCATATGACATTCTCCCAATACTCTTCTGGAACATCCAAATGGTCTCTAGCAAACTTCAGACGGGCCCGGATATGTACTGGCTTAAGCAGGGGGACACGTCTGGCACTGCAGGATCTGAGTCCCTGGCGGCGTAGTGTGTTACTGACGGTAGCCTTTGTTACGTTAGTCCCAGCTTTCTGCAGGTCATTCACTAGGTCCACCCGTGTGGTTCTGGGATTTTTGCTCACCGTTCTTGTGGTCATTTTGACCCCACGGGGTGAGATCTTGTGTGGAGCCCCTGATCGAGGGAGATTATCAGTGGTCTTGTATGTCTTCCATTTTCTAATTACTGCTCCCACAGTTGATTTCTTCACACCAAGCTGCTTGCCTATTGCAGATTCAGTCTTCCCAGCCTGGTGCCTGGTCTACAATTTTGTTTCTGGTGTCCTTCCACAGCTCTTTGGTCTTCACCATAGTGGAGTTTGGAGTGTGACTGTTTGAGGTTGTTGACAGGTGTCTTTTACACTGATAAACGTCAAACAGGAGCCATTACTACAGGTAATGAGTGGAGGACAGAGGAGCCTCTTAAAGAAGAAGTTACAGGTCTGTGAGAGCCAGAAATCTTGCTTGTTTGTAGGTGACCAAATACTTATTCTCCACCATAATTTTCAAAGAAATTCTTAAAAAAATCAGACAGACAATGTGATTTTCTGGATTTGTTTTCTCATTTTGTCTCTCATAGTTGAGGTCTACCTATGATGTCAATTACAGGCCGGCCTCATCTTTTTAAGTGGGAGAACTTGCACAATTGGTGGCTGACTAAATACTTTTTTTCCCCCACTGTAAGATGGACTCTATCTTTTACAGTGACACCCTGTACATCAGGATCTAATCTTAGGTGTTGGGGCAGCAGCTCCATGGAAAGGACAAAGATCAAGGGTGACAATGGGCACCCCTGTCTAGTCCCATTAGGAACTGTGAAGGGATCCGACACCGTACCATTTGTAAAAATTTTTGCAGAGGGTGCTGAGTAGAGCGCCTCTATGGCTCCCAAAATCATTCCGGAGAATCCCATAGCCCTAAGAGCCGAGAAGGCATACGACCAGCAAATGCGGTCAAACACCTTATCGGCATCCAATGAAAGCAGCACCATCCCCATGCCCTCCAAAACGACATGATGCACCAAATTCAAGAAACACCTGGTATTTTCGTAGGCTTGACGCCCCTTAACAAATCCTACTTAATCATAGTTTATTAAGCTAGGGAGGCATTCTGCTAGGCGCGTTACAATTTATTTAGCATATATTTTTAAATCGGAATTTTGCAAGGAAATGGATCTAAAATTCTGGGGCGAGGTCGAGGCCTTACCAGGTTTGGGCAAGGTAACCACCAATGCTTCTTGATTTTCCCGAGGAAATGCTTTAGACCATGGCTTTCAAAAAAGACAGCAACGGGTCCAGCAAAATCTGAGAAAATGTTTTATAATATTCATTCGTAAGGCCGTCTAGACCCGGAGATTTACAGAAGGGCAAAGACTTAATGATTGTGGACAATTCCAAAGGAGATATGGGAGCATTTAAGGACGCTAGTTGATCCTCAGTAAGCCGAGGCATATTGGCCGATATTAAAAATAAATCGTCTGCAATCTTATAAAGATCCGCATAAAAGGACGTAAATGCATCCACTATACCTTTAGGATCGTAAATTTTATGTGCTCCATCCTTACTATGGAGGAACGGGATCCTAGATTTAGTATGTCTCTGTTTAAATTTAGAGGCTAACAGCTTCCCCGCTTTGTTGGATTGAATCCGCCAAGCGTCAAACAGATTATGGCGCCACAGAGCCTGTGAGAAAGAAGGGAGTTGCTGTGAGAGGCCAGATGTGGTATCTACCAAAGGATTGGGCGCTATGTTAAAGTTTTCCATCAACAGTAAGCAACCCTGCTTTCTTTTTTCAATCGCCTTCACAAGCCTTCCAAAGAATGCTACCTGTCTCATATTAGGGACATAAACAAACACCAACGTGTAAGTAACATTGCTGATGAGACACACCAAAATGACGAAGTGTCCCCCAGGGTCTGAATACTGGGATAGTAGCTGAAACGCAACTGTAACTCTGATCCCGATCAGCACTTTGGAGGAGTAATGAGCGTGGAACATATGAGGCTATGATGGGTGCTTAACGTGGGTGGCATCCTTCTTCCAAAGGTGTGTCTCCTGTACTGCTAGTATATCACAACCCTGAACCCGAACCTCACCCCACAAATTAGCTCGTTTTTGAAGGGTATTCAAAGCCCTAACATTCATGGAAATAATCTTAAGAACCATACTGCAAATCTAAAAGAGCTATAAGAATCGCCACATATAGACTGATAAACATAGAAATAATACTTAAGTACAAATGTATGGGGTTGTCTCCATGCCAAAAAGCTGTTTCGAGCAAGGTGCCAGAACCTGTAAAAAATAAATCAACCAAACCATAGCACTCAACAACGGTCAAGCTTAAAAGAACAATTAACATAGTACAGCGGACCAGCAGCTGTTGTGATCTCAGGGGGATAAGTTCAGCAGCAGCAGACATAGGAAGTTCCTAGGGAAAAGGAGAAAGAGCCTTCAGCGTTTGGCATCCATCAGACAGATGGCCAGGCGGTTTCACACGTGGGAGATCGACAATAGGAATGTTCCATTCGCTTAACAATTGTTTTCCCTCTTCTAAATTCCTGATCACATGGGTAAGATTATCTCGGGTTGTCATCACTCGGACTGGGAATCCCCACTTGTACAGAATACTATATTGACGAAGTGCTGCCGTAATGGGGACTAGCTGACGTCGGAGTTGTAAAGTTGCAGCCGACAAATCCGAGAAAACGGAGATCTTGTGAAACGGTTCAGGGAGACGGTCTAATTTACGAGATGCTAATAACTCCAAATCTTTAGTGCGAAAAAAGTGAATCCTCGCCAGGACGTCTCTTGGAATTGATTCGTCCAAATGTGAGAGTCTGGAGATTCTGTGTGCTCTGTCGATAGGTAAGTCTATAGACTGATGGTCAGGCAGTAAGGAACGCATCAGACCCTGAAGGAAAGTGGGTAGTTCTCCCGTAGCAACCGTCTCCGGAATTCCCCTGAATTTCAAGTTATTCCTTCTGGACTGATCTTCCAAATCAGCTATTTTAGCTTTCAAAAAGGTCACATCATTTTCCACATCATAGTGGGCATCTATAAGATCATACAACACACTGTGTACTGTTTCCCGGATGTTGTCGGACTATGGAGCGTTGTCATATTATAAAGTCAACGAATCCAAATCCCAGATCTTGGGAATTGGTCTGACACAAAATCATATATGTTATATCAAAGACTCATCATCTTATCAATGGTGCCCACTATCTTTACCCTATCTAGGAATTCAGCTGACTCCGGACCCAAAAGATCTAGTTAAGGCCAACTTCAAGGGTTTGTTAGCTTCCCTTCAGAAAAAGCTGGATGTATTGACTAAATTTGAACATGGATGGTTGGGGAGGATAGTATTATATAAAATGTTGACTCTCCCTAGAATACTTTATTTTTTGAGAATTTTAGTGGTTCCGATACCCAAGACTGTTTTCCAGAGTTTCCAAAAGCAGATGGTGGCTTTCATATGGAACGGCTGCAACCCCAGAGTAGCTTCACATACAGTACACTCTTCAAATCTAGAGACAACAGAGGCATGGGAATGCATAATTTGTACCATTATCACTTAACTATAACTTTTGGGCAACTTAAATTCTGGCTTACATTGAACCATGATAAACTATGGCCAGATGTGGAAGCTCAAATGGCTCAGATTACCGACTGGGAAGGCTTCCTGTTAGCGTTTGTGCCCGCCAAACGCTTACCGCTTTCTGTCCCACCGGCTGTACTAGCTACAGTTAAGGCGTGGCACACCTTTTGTGATATCTCATATAACGACATCCCTGGGGTCACCCTGAATCAGCCTCTCATAATGCTCCTTCGTAAGATCCCACATTTGTCCTTAGACACTTGGCGCAGATATCTCTGATCTCTACAGAGGTGATACTATGGTACCCTTCTCCACGCTAGAGGAGAAATATAACCTACCCACAAAAGAGACATTTACCTATGCCAGATTATCTTCCTATTTATTTGACACCCCCTCGATTCAAATACGCTTGTCGCAGTCACCCGCCGAACTCTTGCAGTCTCAGACCACGCCAGCTGCATATGCCACTAAAACTCTGTATTGTACGCTGAACTTGGATTGCACCTTTTAAAAAACTAAATACATGCGAGGAAGATTTAGGCCGTGGTTTTGAGGTTCACTGTTGACGGGAAGCGGTTAGGTGGGCTAAGCAATCAACGGTATGTGCCTCACACCGGGAGCAATACAGCAAATTGCTCTTGCGCTGGTATTACCCGCCCCTCCATCTGGCTAAGTTCTTTCCTTCGTGCCCTTCTGTTGGAGAGACAGCGGAGGGATTGGCTCTTTGTTCTATGTGTTTTGGCACTGCACACTCATTCAGCCCTTCTGGGTATCCGTATTCTCATTGATTAATACACTGTGCGGAGGGGGGGGGGGGTCAGATCAACTCCCGAGATGGAGCTGCTCCTGCTGGGCATCCACAAGGTGCCGAGCAGGTATAGAACTGTCATATGCCAGGTACTTGGGGATGCTCGCCTACTTATTGTGCGCAGATGGAAATCCACCTCTTGTCCATCACTGTCAGAACTGATATCAGTGATATCGTTGAACTATCAATTTGAACAAGTCTATGCATGCAATGGTGGCAACTTAGACAAGTTTAGGAAAAATTGGGAGATTTGGTTGACAACTTTCCCCCCATCCAATACCTATTGACAGACTATACGTCTTGGCTATTTCCAACACTGGGGTATACGTCGTCTTCCTTTCATTCACCTATGGTACACTACATCTGAATATTCCTAGAGTATTTATTAGACTATTTCTATATCTCAGCAATTCTTGTCTAGAGCTGGCAAGGGTGGTTCTGCACACATGTTTACGTGGCAGGCCTTCAGTTTTTATGGGTTGCTACAGAGTGGTGCGCTCCCTCCCCCTTCGTTCTTTAGGCCTGTTGTGTTGTGTTGAGTTGGGTTTGCTTTAATCTACTTTAGCTAACTCAACTTTACTCTACTGTACTTTACTTTTCCCGCTTGTTCTGACCTCTCCCCTCCCCCTCAAGGCCACGAGTTACATACTTTTTCCACATACTACTCTGCCAAGTCCAGCTAATTATCTGTATGTTTAATTTTACAGACTACTAGGATGCAATTTATTACATATTTATGTGTATGCTGTACATATCTAGAATATTTTGCACTCCTTTTGTGCTTGCAAACTGTGATGCCATGACTGTATTCTGTATTATGTATTCTGCGCTCCTTATATTGACCTTTTGTATGGTATTTATGCAAAAATTTAAAAAAAAAAAAACTATTGACAAAAAAAAAAAAAAAAAAATCAGGTCAACTGCGACTGGTATTATACCCAATGGTTTCATAGCTCAAACCAAATTACCAAAGCACAAGGGGTATCCATAGAGTATCCAATCAGAAATATCTCCACGAGTTGAATCGAGTTGCGTCAAAGATATTATTATGAAGATTCTGACAAATGAGGAAAGCCCTTGGCCCGCTTACTCCGCCCATGCCTAGGGAATACCTATGATCCCTATCTCCAGAGAAACAATGGTTCTTTGGCACATAATCCAGAGCAGATCTTGGAAATCTTCTGCTCTTACAATGCACAATTGTACTCTCTTAAGGAGCAATACGTGGATATTCCGTCTGAGACACTGGTGGACCACATAGGACAATAAGTAAACAGAGACTGCTCTCCTGGACTTAGACATGCAATCCAGAGACTATCTGGAGTCTGATATTTCAAAGAACGAGATTGCTGGAGCAATCCAATCCAATCCACTCCAGTGGGTAAAAGCACAGGCCCTGCCTTTTATGAAACTCTTTAATGAACAACTTTCTTTCTGGCTAAGGTTTTTAACTCCATTTCTGCTGACTCCTCTTTCATACAACAGACTTTAGAAGCACATATCAGTGTACTGCCGAAACCAGGGAAAGGACCCCTCACTCTCGAGCAACTATTTGGCTGTGCCTAACGTCCTTCCCACTTTGTTCTTTCAACGACTGAAGCAGCGATCCCAAGATTTATTTGGCAATGCGGCCGATCCAGAATTGGGCACGAAGATTTGAGACAGCATAAGGAATACTGGGGTGCTGGCCTCCTGGACTTTAAGCTCTATCACACTTTGTCTTTGTTGGATCAATCGGGAAGGAGTCCGACACTGGATGACCATACAGGGGACGTTCTCACCTATTCCCTTGCACTTGGTTACCTGGATTTGAGCCTTGGACAGAAGGTTCTACCACGGAAGGACTGTTTTTGCTCTCCCTACGTTGCGTGTATAGGATATGTTGCTCAGACGGGGGCTACTGTTACAAATGGGTAGTCCTCTTCCCTGTTGTCAAGATACTATGAATTGCAGACCTGATGGCCCACACAACAATTTTCTTGGCTTGAGTATTCCCAAGTGAGCTCTTTCCTGCACTCAATTGGAGGAAAGGTTTTCTGTCCCACCATACCCCATTTGAGGATTTGTTCCTAAATCTGTCCACACCAGCACATGTCATTTCCCTACTGTACAGTTATTTGCTTCATGATCTACATACAGATAAACCAAACGTCACAGTGACCTGGGCACGTGACCTTGGGGGTCACATTGTCTGAGGAGGAGTGACGCAGAGCATAGCTGTTCTCCCATAAAATATCCATAGCCTCAGGAGAAGAAAGTTACAAACTCCTGAACAGATGATATAGTTACCTCTCCTGACTTCACACAATTTGTCCTTGCTGGACATGTAAGGCTGGGTTCACATCTGCGTTCATCAATCCGTTCTAAATCAGTATTTGAAATCTTCAAAAACTGATTTTGAACGGTCCGGATTAAAACCCATTGATTTCAATGGGTTTTTAAAGTAATCCACATGTATCAGTTTGTGTCATTTCCGCCTGGTTTCCGCTTTTTTGTGCGGAGAGAAAAGTAGAACTTGCAGGACTTTGTCTCCGTACCAAAAATAAGGATTCCAAACGGACAGCAACTAATCCGTTCTTTTTTTTTACTATTGAGGTCTATGGAAAACGGATTACAAACTGATTACAAACGGATAGCAATCAGTTTGTGTCCGTTTTGCAATCCGTTTTTCCCTCTGGGCATGCTGAATGAAGAAAAAAAAAAACGGATTGGTCAAAATGGACACAAGCGGTCAGTTTTCTTGAAGGGACACCCATTGACTAAACTGTCTAAAAGAACGGATTCGGATATTGGCTGTGTAACCGTTTGGAATCCTTTTGTACCAAACAGTTTTTTTCTTAAAACAGTTTGCAAGCGGACGGATACCAGATGCAGATGTGAACTCAGCCTAAGGGAGCCATGCTACATGTGTGGTGGGAGTGAAGAACAGGGAGTTTCAACCCTTCTGGGCTCAAGTCTTCAGAGCATATAGACTAATTACTGGTGTAACACCTGAGATTTCCCATAAGGTTGCACTCATCTCTATCCTCCTGGGATCGATCTGTTCTCAGAAGATAGACATTCTGCAATTCTGTTTGATTGCAGCACAGGCAGTTAATTCTCGCCACTGGCGTATGACGCACTCTCCTAGACTGTCAGAATGGTTCCAGAAGCTCAAGTTAATATTCCACATGGAGGATCTCACAGCAGATTGAGAAGGAATATCTGATAAGTCCTCTAAGAATAGGCAGCCATGGATCATGTTTGAGCATTCAGACGATTCTTATTCCCTTTCTGAGGAGGCAAGGGAACCCCCCCTGCCAAATTGGACACAATGAGCAGAAAAGGGCTTTAGGGGCATTGCTTTCCGTCAATGGGCTTCACTATCTTGTGCTGCCAACAGCTCCGCCCACTAACTGTACTATGCATGTGTGATGATGACACATTGCACCCGGAAGGAGGCTAGCATCAGATGGGAGTATCTTAACCGGTTAAGGACAGGGCCTAAAAGTGCCTTACGGACCAGGCCTCATTTTTCAAAACTGACATGTGTCACTTTATATGGCGATAACACTGAGACGCTATAACTTACACAAGTGATTTTAAGACTGTCTTTTCATGACACATTATACTTCATGTTAGTGGTAAAAATTGATCAATTTATAAAAAATTAGTAAATTTGATGGAAATCTGGAAAGAAAAAAAAAAAAAAAAAAAAAAAAAAAAAAAAAATCGTAATTTTCAAAGTGTGAAATGCTCTGATTTTCAGACAGATAGTCATGCCACCTAAATACATGAATAAATATTATCTACCATATCTCTGCCTTAAATAGGCATCATCTTTTAATTGTCCTTTAATTTATTTTGGATGTTAGAAGGCTTACAAGTGTAACAGCTATTTTCCAGATTTACAAGAAAATTTCCCAAACTTATTTTTTTAGGGACCACTTCAGTTCTGAAAAGGATTATAAAGGCCTATATATTAGAAACTCCCATAAATCACCCCATTTTCAAAATAGCATTTGGGAAGTTTGTTAACCATTTAAGCTTTTCACGGGAATTAAAAAACAATATGGAGGTGAAATTTAGACATTTCATTTTTATCCAATAATAAATTCATTTATCCCTAAAATTAACACATTCACAAAGGGTTGAAGGAAAATGCATCTTACAGTTTGTTGTACAATTTCTCCCGAGCACAGAAATACCCCACATGTGGGTGTAAACTGATTTTTGGGCACACGGCAGTGTATGGAAGAGAAGGAGGGACAATTGGCATTTGAAAAGCAGATTTTGCTGGAATAGTTTTCAGGTGTCATGTCTCATTTGCAGAGCCCCTAGAGTCCCAAAACAATGGAAACCCTCCAAAAGTGACCCCATATTGTGAACTAAACCCCTGACAGAATTTATCAAGGGGTATAGTGAGCATTTTGACCCCACAGCAGTTTTCACGTGCTCCTGAACACGGCAATACCCCATATGTGGTTGTAATCTGCTGTATGGTTACATAGTGGGGCTCGGAATGGAAAGAGCGTTATTTGGTTTTTGAAGGGCAGATTTTGCTGGAATAGTATTAAAGGTGCCATATCACATTTGCAGAGCTCCTAGAGTACCAATACACCGAAAACCTCCTAAAAGTGACCCCATTTTGGAAAATACACCCCTAACAGAACATATCAAGGGGTATAGTGAGCATTTTGACCCCACAGTTGTTTCACAGGTTTTATTAACATTAGGACATGAAAATGAAAAATTACTTTCTTTCCAATAAACCAATTTAGTCCCAAATTTTTCATTTTCACAAGAGGATAAAGGAGAAAAAGCTCCCCAAAATTTGTTACACAATTTCTCCTGAATACAGGAATACTCCCCATGTGGTTGTAATCTGCTGTTTGGGTACATTGCAGAGCTCACAATGGAAAGAGTGCTATTTGGCTTTTAGAGAGAAGATTTTGCTGGAATAGTTTTCGGGTGACATGTCGTATTTGCAGAGCCCCTAAAGTACCAATACAATGGGAACCCCAAAAAAGTGACCCCATTTTGGAAACTACACCCCTCAAGGAATTTCTCAAGGGGTATGGTGAGCATTTTGACCCTACAGCTATTTCACAGATTATATTAGCATTGGGATGTAAAAATTAAAAATTACTTTTTTTTTTTCCAATAAACCATTCATTTAGCTCCATATATTTAATTTTTACAAGGGGATAAAGAAAAAAAAAAACAAAAAACAAAACACCACACACCACAGTTTGTTACACAATTTCTCCTGAACACAGAAATGCCCCATATGTGGTTGTAAACTGCTGTAGAGGTACATGGTGGGGCTCAGAATGGAAAGAGCGCTATTTGACTTTTGGAGGGCAGATTTTGCTGGAATAGTTTTCAGGTACCATATTACATTTGCAGAGCCCCTAAAGTACCAATACAGTGTAAACCCCTCAAAAGTGAATCCATTTTAGAAACTACACCCCTTAAGGAATTTCTCAAGGGGTATCATCATTTTGAGCCTAAAAATGCTTCCCAAAATTAATGTACAAAGTGAAAATTGAAATTTTTAAAGAAATATGCCATTTTAGTGCCCAATACATTCTACCCACTTTGAGTCATCAGAGAGATACACTCCTAAAACTATTAAGTGGGCTATCCCGGGTACAAAAAAATTATATATGTGGGTGTAAACTGCTGCTTGGGCACACAGTAGGGCTTAGAAGGGAAGGAGCACTGCGCTTTTTCGCATTTGAAGTACAGATTTAGAGGGAGTTTGTGGACGCCATGTTGTTTTTGCAGATCCCTGTAGGTGCCAGTAAATCGGAATTCCCCAAGAAGTGACCCCATTTTAAAGGGGCAATTTTAGGGTCTCTGCAAATATGACATGGCGTCCAAAATCCAACAATCTAAATCTACGCTCCAAAAGCCACATAGCGCTCTTTTACATCTATAAACTGCTGCTTGGGCATAGCCGGGAACAGAAGGGAAGGAGCACTATTTTGGTTTTTGAAGCACATTTTGGTTTTTGGACGTCATGCCACTTTTGCAAAGCCCCTGCATTGTCAGTAAAGTGGAAACCGTAGACATGTGACCCCATTTTCGAAACTACACCCGTGAAGGGATTTATCAAGTGGGGTAACGAGCATTTTTAACCCTTGAGTATTGCAATAATTTTTAGGTTTTTTTTTTTTATATAATTCCTTTTATATAGGAAAAGAGAATTTTTGGGTCTTTATAACTTTATTAATTTTTTTTTTACATTTTTTTTTTTTACTTGTCCTATAAGGACACCAGAACCAGAAATACACGGATTGCTGGCTCAGTATTATAGACTGCAATACAGAGCATACAGTGTCTTGCAGTCTATACAGGAAGTCAGTGCTATGCAGACGCATAGCCTGACTTCCTGAGGTGCCAGCAGGATCAACCAGGTTGTGGGGGCTCCAGGCAGCCTGGGGTCACTGGCCAGACCCTAGGCTGCAGATAATAGATACCGGAACCCCCCGATTTCGGCGTGGCCGAACCCCTTGGATGCCGCGGTCATGTTCTGGAGGGGTTATGGAGTCAGTTACAGCTAAACACCCGCTCTCGATCCCGCTCACTGCGTCGCTGAAGTGCCGGCCATAAATTTACAATTAGGCGGACTTCAGAGACCAGGACCGGTCGTCAACTGGTTAAGCCACAAATCAATAGGGTACGGATGCTTCAGAAGGATCAATATTTTTTTCGCCAATGATATATGGCCCAAAAAGGTGAGGTGTAATTTGTGTAACCATCAGAAGGCAGGATACATAACCCATCTGGTCCTTTTGAAAAAGCTGAAGGAGTTAGCATCCCAGGCGATTAACTAGTAATTTGGAGAATATCTTTTCAATCTGAATTAATGAGAGAGACAGGATGGTATCTGGAGCAGTCCTGGAGTTTTTTTAAGATGATCTCGAAATCAGGAGCAGGAGTTCAGCTTATAGGTATAGGCATGTCAGTTAATCCAGGCCAAGTGATTTTTCCCTGGGGAATTCCTTATGCACATTTCCAACTAATTAACAGTGACTTCTTGATTCAGTGACAGGGCCTTCGCTGTCAAAGTGGGGAGTGTACAAGATGTGAGGCAGTCATCTAAAAGCCTATTTCTTGAAGCTTTGACCCTAGGTAATGGTGTTTGGGAGGGAGGAGCAGAGGGATTTCTAGTATTCCAAAAAAGACAATGATTCATATGATTGAGTTGGGTTGAAAGTGCCAGCCTGGTGTTTGAATTGTTTTGCCAGTAACATGTGCGGTTTATTGCTACATTCATAAAACTTTAGCATAGTGCCTCCACTTTTGACAGAGAAAGCTGCATAATCGTAATCCTAAAATCTATGATCATTTTGAGCAGGGGCCTTGTGGGATGGGATGTTAATTCTTGCTCCAGTCTGTTAAAGTCCCTTTCACAAGGAAGGAGTTGGCGTTTAGAGTCCAAGTTAAGTTGCATAGCAATAGAGAAGCATTCACACCAGAAAACCGTCTTATGAACCTCCCAAAGTGTTGCTTTCAGGTAAAGGTCAGGAATATGTCTACTATGACCATGACATGATTTGACCACAGAATCAGACCTATAGTGAAGCCACAGAGTTGTTACTTTATATATATAAAAAAAAAAAAGTCAATGCAAGTATTTATTTAATGAGAATAAAATGTAAATAAAAAATGGGTTGAGGATTGTCTATTTACCATAGGTCATAAGTGTAGTTAAGTTTGTGTAACCCCCTAGAGAGGCATGACTCTACTGTTATATTGGGACGTTGGGATTATAGACTGAATGGATTGTGGAATGGACACATGGGATTGTATATTTTGATTTAATTCCTGTGCAACTATGTACATTTTATATATATATATATATATAAAATATCCCCGGTGTGTCTTATGTGGAGTATCTCTTTGTATCTTGGACTCTTCAGCTTTTTATTGCAACTGACATCATTATGTTTAATGGTGGGATTGGGGTACATTTCACCAGTCTCTGTTTTGTGTGGCTGGTATACGCTGTTCACATGAGATTGATCCCAATAACATCGTATACTGCTGATAGTGGGAGCTGAGCATGGTTTCCCTGGTGACCAGGGACGCTAGTCTCTTTGTTTCCTTAGTTCCACCGGCCATCCATTTGAATACACATGATTGGAGAAAAAGCGGAGGGGTGTGTTATTCGTGTCCCTCTCTCATTGGTTCTCTGACATGTCGCTTGGGGAGTGGGCAGGGCATCTAGGACCATGTAAGAACACATGTGCCGGCGGCCGCTTGCGGCCACACTGAATGCCGGGCTGCATGAGCAGGTCACTAGACGGTGACTGCTCTAGCCCTTTGTCAGCTATTTCTTCTCTTTACCTCTACCATACTAACTTTTCTCCCCTGATGACTCTTTAGGAGTTGAAACACATAGGGAAAGTACATCGCTAGCAGCTGATTCTGTGTTAGTGTTAGGCGGTTAAATATTCATCAAGACTGCAATATCTAGACTTGCTAGTCCTCTAGTACCTTGATTGGTTGGGCCCCTAGGGTAGACCTGCTGGACATTATTAGTTCAGTATGCTGTAGTATAGTTGGGCTATCAACCTTGAGATAGGGCAGATAGAAGTAATACTGCTGCCCAGTATTGTAACATCCTTGCCCGTCCGGGCTTTGGTGCCATCCTCCAGCCGCATACTGTGGTGCAGGAGGCGTGTCCTGCTTTGATTCCTTCCTTTGGATTCTTCTTGTATTGTCTGAACACTGTCCTATTCCCTCAACTCTGTAATTGATTTTCCACCACACCCATCTCCTTTACCTTGGTTTCCCTCTGCTCCTCTAATAGTTAATGTTAGCCTTACCTGTGTGATTGACAGCCTATCTTCCTATCAAGTCTGAGACGGGTTCTTCCTTCCTATTTATTATTTGCTCACATTCACATTGGTGCTTGCTATTGCCTCGTGCGTGCTGGCTATTTACTCTTGCTGTTTTGTTACCTGTATTCATATTCCTGACCTTTGGCTTTACCTTTGACTATTCTCTTGGATTTCGATTCAGTACTGCATTGCTCAACTGTTACCAACCCCTTGGCTAGCTGACCTCCCTTTTGTTGTTGGTCTTGTCTGCGTTCTGTGTCTTCACTTATCTATAAGAAGGGATTGCCGCCCAGTTGCCGGCTGTCGCCTAGGACAGTTCAGGTACGTAGGAAGGGACAGGGGAGGGCTCAGCTTAGGGCTCACTGTCTTGTTGTGCCCCTCCCCAAAGGGTTCACCAGCAGCGACTGGGGAATTGCTTGTCAAACTGGTTTGATAGTAGAAGTTAATTTCATGACACTGATTTGTCAGAATTAGACAGAAGGCAAAAATTTGACTCGTGAATGCTGCTTTATTTTGTGGTGAAGTGAAGACATTACATGAGAGTTAAAGAATATCCGTGGAGCAAGATTACCGTTGACTCGATAGTCTCCATTTTGAATTGTTTGTATTTCAGTAATCGGTTTAAGACTTAAATTCATGATGGCCCTGTGAGAGCCTTTCCATTTCTAGATTAAGAATACTGGGGAGCATAACCCCTGACCTTGCTCTTCTACAGGTCCAGAACTAGTACTTGTTTTAGAAATAAGAGTTTGATATCTTTCTTAACAGCTAGCTGATCTGCAGGAGGAAGACATTTTGTGATCACAAACTTTGAGGAGGGAAGTTTTCGAATTCCAGCTTGTACCAATTACCCATGGGGAGGCTGAAATATATTCCCAAGTTAAACAGGACCAATGGAGTGATTGGTTGGAATTTTTTCTCTGCAGATGCTGGAGTGAACAAGAATCCTTTTCCCCTGTTCTTGTTATGCTGTATTCTAACTTGCATTTTTTTTTTTTTTGCTTGGTTTCTCCTTAAAGGGGTTTTCCCATCTCCCTATTTCAGCAGCTTTGCCTGCTGTCTCTTCTCACTTCCTGTATCCCCCACCCCCTAGCTTGCTGAACAGGACAATATGATCTGTAACTGATGCAGGGAACTATTCATTAGCAGGGACTATTATTTATAAGGGAGTAATTACTTATAAGTGGGTACTATTTATATGAATCATTTATAGGGAGGCACTATAATAACTGGTGAGGGGTTTCAGAAATCTATTAAGCGGTACAAAGGTGGTCATTTGAACTGCGTATGGGGAAAAGTGGGGGGTGGATATTTCTGTTTTGGGGGCAGAAAGGGGGCATTATTAAAGGGGCTGCTGCCACTGGACGTGTTGCAACTGCCTTCTGAATATACTGCATATGATAGCGCTGTTGGTATATCAGCAATTGGGGGCCCGTTCTTAATTTTGCACAGGGACACAGTTGGTCTAAAACCGGACCTGACTAATACTTGTCTCTTCAGTCATACCCTCATCTCTTGGCTAAACTTCATGGACATGAGTCTTTTTCAACCAATGTAACTAAAAAGGCGATTATAATCAACTTTGTAATATCTCTAACCAGAGAAAAACACCTCTTGCTCCTCTCCCTATACTAAACTGATATACCAGTCACACTGCAGGTTCATTACAAATGTCTATAGTAGCATACAGATGGGAGTGGGTAAAAGCAGAGATAGAAGAAGAAACAGAGGCTTTAGCCTGTACTGCATGGTCCAAGGACTGTTTCTCGGTAAGAAATAAGACAATGGAAAAACATGTTAAAAAAATGCAAAATCTAAGTTATATCAAGGCCAGAAACAGTCGACAAGTATGCCTTTAAAGGGTCGTCACATGATTAACCCCTTCCCACGTGAGGCATTTTCCGATTTTCATTTTTGACACATCGTTCCCCCCTCCCCCCATCGAAACCACATAACTTATTTTTCCGTACAAATTGTTCTTTCAGGACAAATTGTTCTTCATAATGGTACCATTTATTATTCTGTACAGTCTACCGGGAAGCTGGAAAAAATGGTGTGGAATTGGAGAAAAAGTGAAATTTGTGTGACTTTCTTACGAGCTTTGATTTTACAATGTTCGCTGTGCAGCCAAAATTACATGTCACCTGTATTCTATATTTTGGAACAATTGTGGGGATAACTTTGCTATATCTGTGTATACAGTAGAATATATATCAAAAAATTATTATATATTAGATTTATTTTTACTTCTTTTTAGAACCCCTTGTGGACTGAACCCTAGGAAGTCTCATCACCACTACAATATACTGCAATACTAAAGTAGCCTGTAATAGAGGTGTATTGAAGACAGGCCTGGGAGCCATCATTAGGCTCCCAGGGGTCATGAATATTGGTTGATGCCCCCCAATAATGTTGTGGGGAACAACAACCCTGTTAAACATGGCAGTGCCAACACAATATTGGTAATCTGATGTATTGGTCACATTTGACCAAAAGATCAGAATGGTCAATGCCCACGAACACAATGATTTTACTCAGCTGCAAAGTTTGACACACAGTATAATAAAGTGATACTAACCATTGCTTATCTGCCTGTGCATAATTAACAAATTTTCATTGATATTTCAACCAACAACTAAGTAGCTGTAGAAGCAGCATCGCTGACTTATTTGGTCACTAACTTTTCAACAAACACTGCATACGTCAACAGTGCAGGCAAATTAGTCCTATTATGGCCAGAAATCATGTTATTTCCCATATTAATACACATTATACTTTTGATTTATGCAAAATTTTAATGCCAAGATAAACAGTATACATAAGCATTTTTTATATCAATGGCAGTGCATGTAAACTTTTTTACTTAAAGGGGTATTCCCATGAACATAATCATATCTATATTGGTAGATAATTAAAAGGTAAACATTTTTGCAAATATAAGTAGTTAAAAACTCTACAGAGTTTTAAAGATTTTCTCTAACCAACTTAGTGGTGACATCTGTTGTCTTGATCGGTTGCCAATGGATACGACCACAAATGCAGAAACTTTCTGTTGTCTGGGACTTGTCAGGAGCCCAGCCATGATTTTCTTATTGTAGCCGGGTTATCAGGCAGAGACACTACATGTATCAGAAGATATCCCGGCCACAATAAGATAATCATAGCTGATTTTCTGACCTTAGAAAATTCCTGCATTCATGGTCGTATCCACTGGCAACCGATCAAGACAACAGCTTGTGACCACAAGATATTTAGAGAAAATCTTTAAAACTCTGCAAAATGTTTAATTACTTATATTTGCAAAAATGTTTAACTTTTAATAATCTACAAATTAAAAAATGATTATGTACGTGGGAATACCCCTTTAATTCTGACCACAGATTTTCTTCAAAAAGCATATCCTTTGACACCCTTGTTCATAATTCACTACCTTAGATACTAGGTATTTCACAAAACATAAGAGTATTTATGCATATGTAAATATTCTGCAGGTAAAGCAAAAAATACAATAAAAAATAACTTACATCAATTGCATCTCTCTCAAAAATACGCAACTGCAGGAAAAGTTCAAGTTTTACTTTTCTTTCTTGGAAAAGTTCCTCCATCTGTGATTGAGCTTCATCCAACTGCTGAAGAACACTTTCAATGTGATTAATAGAGCTGTTGTGCGGAGTCTTATTACTTGAAATAGCTGAATCCCTTAAAAACATAAAAATGAAAAAACACTTAAAATTGTTTGTTCAAAGGTTTTAAAAGAAATGGTTCAATGACATAACTCAAGGGAATGCCACTTTCTCCTGTTCCGTAATAACATAAGTGAATATTTTCATCTACACTTGTGCAGGTCCTGGACAGCTGGAAACTAGTGTGTGCAGTTTATAGAAGTACATGTTTTGGAGAGGAGTGCTGTACTGTCAAGGAAGACTTTGCTAACCTAGAGTCCTTAATATTCTATGCTATGATTTGCAAAACGTCTATGAACAAACCAGCAGAGTGGAGATTAAAGAGGAATTTTCATGTCCTCATCAATGTGCAGTTTTATATACCGCTAGAAAGCCGACAGTGCACTGTACACTCCCGCTGACAGTAGTTTCCATAGACTTGTACGGGGTGGGGGGGATCGCTGGGCGGTTAGGAACGCCCCTTCTGACAGTACAAAGGTTGACGCTGGGCTCTAAGGACCGCCCTTCAGATAGTGGGGAGATATTGGTACCAATATCTCCAGAACAGGGGCACATACCGGGTACATTGTGGTATATAAAACTATACATTGATGAGGACATGAAAGGTCCTCTTTAAAGGTGACTAAAACCATACATGATGTTATGGCACTGCAACCTACAACGGATAACCTTGGGAACAGACTCCAGGGCAACAACGAGGGGATTACAATAAACCAGAGAAGATGAGGGGTTCTACCCTACTGAATATACCAAGGAGATTGCCTACCAGGGCCCTAGCATCAGGATGATGACTAGAACCAATACTCGACAAGACGCTCCAACTTTCAGACCATCTTATGTAAGGCTAGAGACCACCTGGATTTGACCATCAATGGAAGGAAGATTTCCATCTTTTCCAGATATTCTGCAAAAGTTCAGAAATTAAAAGTGTACTTTACGGGTACAAAATTATAAGATCCAAAAAATATGTTATTCTATGATCTACTGGCTAAGCTTTCCAGGTGTGGCCTTTGGGACATGAACTATTCTGAGGACCATAAAAAGAAGTCTGTCAACAGGAAAATTGGCAGTAAAATAATAATATTACATTGCAGGGTTGAACACTTTAGGGATTTGCAGAACGTTTGTAAAGCATTGTACTTTGTGTTAGTGGTAAATTTTGGTTGATATGTTTTGCATTAAATTATAAAAAAAATTGGAAATTTAGCAACAATTTTTAAACATATGCAACTTTTAGCCCCTTCCCACCGGAGGGATATTGGGATTTTTCGATTTTGACTCCCCCCACCTTCCCAACCCCATAACTTTTTTATTTTTCCATTCACAGAGCCATATGAGTGCATAATGTTTGCGGGACAAATTGTTCTTCTTAATAGTACTATTTATTATTCTGTATAGTATACTGAGAAGCTGGAAAAAAATTCTGAATGGGGTGGAACTAGAGATAACGTACATGTGTGTAACTTATTACAGTGGAGCCCAGTAGCTATAGCGGTCCCAACTACCATTGGGGTATGAAAAATAAAAGTCACATAAAATGTCACTTTAGCCCCAGATTCATCATTTACACAAGGGGTTAAATGAGAAAAAGCACCCTATAGTTCAGTACACAATTTCTCCTGAACAGGGCGATACGTGGTGGAAAACTGCTGAATGGGCACATCACAAACAGAGCACTATTTAGCTTTGGAAGAGCAGATTGTAGTGGAATAGTTGTGAAGTTTCAAAACAGTGGAAGCCACCAACAAATGACCCCCATTTTGGACACTACATCAAGGAATTTATCAAGGGGTATAGTAAGCATTTTGACCCCACAGGAGAGTGAAAATGGAAAATTACTTTACAATGGAAAAAGTTCTCATAATTTAAAGAGATTGTCCAGGATATTTTCAATATTAAGCCGGGGAAGGTGAAGAAAGTCCACGGTGCCTCGCAGTATGGTTCGGTTCTGGTCTTCTGGTGTTTTCTTGCGGCGGAAGCCTCTGCCACACTGTGACGTCTTGTGTCCTTTGCTGAAGCCGCTGCTTGGCCTCAGCAGTCACGTGCGGTTTGGACTTCCGCAGAACAGATGAACACTGGAGCAGCAGGATCAGACAATGCTGGGAGGCATCGGGAACAGATTAGTGTGTTTTGTTTTTTTCACCTTCTCAAACCTAATAAAAAAAAGTGTATTATCTTAAACAACCCATTTAAGAATTCTTTTCCGCAATTACAGAGATGATATTGCTGTCGCACATAATTTTCAGGTGTTGTGTCACACGTGCTTAACCCCTTAGGTACAGTGCCTTGCGAAAGTATTCGGCCCCCTTGAACTTTTCAACTTTTTGCCACATTTCAGGCTTCAAACATAAAGGATATAAAATTTCAATTTTTTTGGTGAAAAATCAACAAGTGGGACACAATCATGAAGTGGAACGAAATTTATTGGATATTTTAAACTTTTGTAAAAAATAAAAAACTGAAAAGTGGGCGTGCCAAATTATTTAGCCCCCTTAAGTTAATACTTTGTAGCGCCACCTTTTGCTGCGATTACAGCTGCAAGTCGCTTGGGGTATGTCTCTATCAGTTTTGCACATCGAGAGACTGAAATTCTTGTCCATTCTTCCTTGGAAAACAGCTCGAGCTCAGTGAGGTTGGATGGAGGGCGTTTGTGAACAGCAATTTTCAGCTCTGTCCACAGATTCTCGATTGGATTCAGGTCTAGACTTTGACTTGGCCATTCTAACACCTGGATACGTTTATTTGTGAACCATTCCATTGTAGCTTTTGCTTTATGTTTGGGATTATTGTCTTGTTGGAAGATAAATCTCCGTCCCAGTCTCAGGTCTTTTGCAGACTCCAACAGGTTTTCTTCCACAATGGTCCTGTATTTGGCTCCAACCATCTTCCCATCAATTTTAACCATCTTCCCTGTCCCTGCTGAAGAAAAACAGGCCCAAATCATGATGCTGCTACCACCATGTTTGACAGTGGGGATGGTGTGTTCAGGGTGATGAGCTGTGTTGCTTTTACGCCAAACATATCGTTTTGCATTGTGGCCAAAATTTTGATTTTGGTTTCATCTGACCAGAGCACCTTCTTCCACATTTGGTGTGTCTCCCAGGTGGCTTGTGACAAACTTTAAACGAGACTTTTTATGGATATCTTTGAATAAATGGCTTTCTTCTTGCCACTCTTCCATAAAGGCCAGATTTGTGCAGTGTACGACTGATTGTTGTCCTATGGACAGACTCTCCCACCTCAGCTGTAGATCTCTGCAGTTCATCCAGAGTGATCATGGGCCTCTTGGCTGCATCTCTGTTCAGTCTTCTCCTTGTTTGAGATGAAAGTTTAAAGGGACGGCCAGGTCTTGGGAGATTTGCAGTGGTCTGATACTCCTTCCATTTCAATATGATCGCTTGCACAGTGCTCCTTGGGATGTTTAAAGTTTGGGAAATCTTTTTGTATCCAAATCCGGCTTTAAACTTCTCCACAACAGTATCACGGACCTGCCTGGTGTGTTCATTGGTCTTAATGATGCTCTCTGCGCTTTAAACAGAACCCTGAGACTATCACAGAGCAGGTGCATTTATACGGAGACTTGATTACACACAGGTGGATTATATTTAACATCATCAGTCATTTAGGACAACATTGGATCATTCAGAGACCCTCACTGAACTTCTGGAGTGAGTTTGCTGCACTGAAAGTAAGGGGCCGAATAATATTGCATGCCCCACTTTTCAGTTTTTAATTTTTTTCAAAAGTTTAAAATAACCAATAAATTTCGTTCCACTTCACAATTGTGTACCATTTGTTGATTATTCACCCAAAAATTTAAATTTTATATCCTTATGTTTGAAGCCTGAAATGTGGCAAAAGGTTGAAAAGTTCAAGGGGGCCGAATACTTTCGAAAGGCACTGTACCAGTACAGTGGAAACCCTCCAAAAGTGATCCTACATTTTTAAAACTACACTCACTAAAGACCAAATCATACAGGGGTCAAATTAGAAAACAAAAATTCACAAAAAGAAGAAATACTAATAAAACTCAACTTTTATTTAAATAGTTAAACTATGACATATAGCTATAATAGTATCACACAATAGCAATGTGTGTGACGTGCTATAGACCTATCCTAACAAAGAGGAAGGGTACAAATCCTATATCAACCACTATCACCTCATATATATTCAGGAATATAGGTACTAAATAACCGCAGAACACTTTTTTTTTGGAACTACGGTAAATTCAGATAAAGCACTAAAAATATCCTTGTCATATAAATACTAGAGATGGTAAAGGTAATGAAATAATTAAATGGTGAAATGGAGTTCCAGACAATAAGTATAAAACACCACACCCAAAACTCTAGTCTAGGGAAGTAAATGATCACTGAGGGTGGGTTCACACCTGCGTTTGAGTCTCGGGGAACGGGATCGGCATCAGATACCGACAGGTTAGCGACGCATTGGTTAAAAACCCATTCATTTGAAGTCCTGCATGTCTGACTTTGTTTCTGACGAAAAAAAAAAGGATTTGCAGCGCAGAGGGTGTAAGCGCACACCCGCGCATTGCTTTAAAAACCCATTCAAATGAATGGGTTTTTAACCAATGCGTCGCTAACCTGTTGCTATCTGATGCCAATCCCGTTCCCCGAGATTTTCACTCGGATTGGCAACGGACGGACTGATGCGCAGGTGTGAACCCACCCTAACCCCGCAACGGGCACAATACAACTGATACTCTACCAAATCTTCACTTTTAACATAAATATATCAATCTCCTCTCTCCCTCATCTCCCTACGCGTTTCCCCTAGCGGATAGTCATAACACCAGGTTCATCGGGGGAGTTTTTTTTAACTAAATGGAGAAAATGTTCAAAAATAATAAAGATAATGTGGTAAAAACCACAGTTCCCAACGCCCAGATGGTAGGCACCGGTACTTCAAATGTTCAATTGTTCAACAATTAGTATCACTAACTCAGTGATTTTTTTTTTTTGTCAACATGTAGTTTGGCAAATTCCAGTCTGGCTTTTTTATGATTTGTTTTCAACAATGGTGTCCTCCTTGGTCATCTCCCATTAAGTCCACTTTGGCTCAAACGACGACGGATTGTGCGATCTGACACTGATGTTCCTTGAGCTTGAAGTTCACCTCTAATCTCTATAGAAGTTTTTCTGGGCTCTTTTGTTACCATTTGTATTATCCTTCTCTTTGATTTGGCATCAATTTTCCTCCTGCGGCCACATCTAGGGAGGTTGGCTACAGTCCCATGGATCTTAAATTTCTAAAAAATTTGTGTAAATGTAGTCACAGGAACGTCAAGCTGCTTGGAGATAGTCTTATAACCTTTATCATGCTTGTCTATCATTTTCTTTCTACGCTCCTGAGAAAACTCTTTCCTTCGCTTCCTCTGGTCCATGTTGAGTGTGGCACTTACCATGTCACCAAACAGCACAGTGAGCATCTGTAGGCCTATATACAGGCCCACTGACTGATTACAAGATTGTAGACACCTGTGATGCTAATTAAAGGACACACCTTGATTTAACATGTCCCTTTGGTCACAATATTTTCAGGAGTACCATCATTTCTGTCCAGGCTTGTTTCATGAGTTTTCTTTTTAAAAAAAAATTCTGTTGAAGCATGGTTGAAAAGCAATGTCTGACTTTCATTTGTTAAGTTTTGTAATGTCAAAAGGGCAGCGTGGCTCAGAGCTCCAATCAGAATCAGCAAGTGTCAGAGTTGAGAATCACACACTTTACCTCTTCCTGACTGACACCGCCCATCAGACATTAGAGAGCCAAAATAACATATCAGGCACCAAAGATAACATAATTGATTGCTTGGGAACTGTGGGGGTTACAGAAAAAAAAATCCAACTGTTCCAGAATCAGTGATTTAAAGAAATGGACTAGTTGGAGGTGGTGAAAGGTCCTGTTTAACTACTTGATCTTGGTATTCATGATACTGTGCCTGATTTCCTGCCTTGCAATAAATAATAATGGAATTGTATTCTGCTACTTGTATTAAGTGCACTGCAACCTTTCTATACCACAACCCTGAATTTCTTATTGCATTGAATGGCTGTAACATTTGGCAAACCAGGTCTAACCCTCCCATGTGTTGGCTGTGTTCCTGTATAAATACAGGCTTAAGGACTATAGTATTTCGTCCTCATACAGAAACCGTGATACTGCTGTCCAAATGAATAAATATGAGGATCAATACTTTCACTACACAAGGACCTGCTTTCAAAAGATTTCAATTGTTCTTTGACCATTTTTTTTTTTTTTTTTTTTTTTAAGTTCTTACTGCGCTTCAAATTAAGATCTTACCATTACAGCCCTATAAATTGGAACAACATATAAAACATCTGTGGGCTGTATGGTTTCTTAAGACACAAATGAAGAGGCATAAAAAGCTATGACTCTCCAAAAAAAGATCTGCATTTTTTTTTTTCTTTTTTAGTATCCAATTCTCTATACCCAATGGTATCAATTATTATTCCTGGGGCTGAAATGAATTCTGGAATTTGGTGTGAAAATGCCGTGGGCATCCAACTGGGGGAAGAGGGGGGGGAAATCATATGACACAGGGTCCATGCCTGCTCCACTTTTGTGAGTGCTCTTATATAAAAAAAAAAAAAAAAAAAAAAAATTATATATATATATATATAATTTTTGGATAGTGAGGACTTAAATGAACATGGGGATACCATCATAGAATAAAGGTAACATGTTAATTGCATTGTATGATGAATGGCAAAAAATTTAAAAGTTTAGAAGCAATGCCAGAAATGCTTTTTTTTTTTTTTTTTTTTTTTAAATCTACCAAGTTAAAAAAAATTTAGTCAAGAAATTATAGGCACCTCAAAATAGTGTCATAGCAAAATGCATCTCCTCCCACGAAAACAAGCCTTTGTAAAATAAAATTACTAGAAAAATTAAAATATATATTATAATAATAATAATAATAATAATAATAATAATAATAAATAATAATTTAGTCGTACAACGTGATGACAAAAACCTAATAAACTGCCATAAATTTGGGGTAAATTGGCAGCAGGAGGAATGGATGTATAAGATATGCAAGTGTAGGTCAGGGTACATCCCAGATTTAGAGCTTATGAGGGAAATAACACCAGAATTGACCCCCAGAGTGACCGCCCCAATTATAGAAGCTACTGGGAAACTACAGCACAGCTTTTATTTTCATTTTTCACCATCCGCTATGCATTCACATCTGTGAAAACTAATGCTAACTACACCCTTGTTAAATTCTTTTAACGGTGCGGTTATCAAAATGGTGTTATTCCCTAGCGGAATCTACATTATTGGCACCTAAGGGGCTCTGCAAACGTGTCATGGGGTCCATATACCCAAAATCTAAATCTGAATGCCAAAAACCATATCACACTCCTTCACATCTGTGCCTAAACTGAAGTTTATGCCCACATGTATCATGCTGTTGCACCAAAGATAACATACTTAAAATGTGTAACAACCTTTTTTGTTTTGTTTTGTTTTTCGCTATTGTGTCAAGGGTGTTTGGTGACCATTTTTGTAATATAATTTATTAAGCGAATTTCCCTTTTATTATAAAAAAAAGCTGTGATTTTCTGTTCCTATCATCTAAGACTAGGTTCACATCTGCGCAAAGTTGTCCGTCGATCTTGTCCACCGGAGGATCTGAATGACGGAGAGCCAGACCGATAAAATAGCAGTTACTCTAGGTTCACACCTGCACTTGGGTTTAAGTTCTTCGGATCCGCTTAAAAAGTGGTTGTACAGTGCGAAAAATAAGTATTTGACACACTGGCGATATTGCACGTTTTCCCACCTACAAAGAATGGAGAGGGCTGTAATTTTTCTCATAGGTGCACTTCAACTGTGAGAGACAGAATCTAAAAAAAAAAAAAAATCAAATCACATTGTTTGATTTTCGATTGGGTTCAGGTCTGGAGACTGGCTAGGCCACTACTCCAGGATCAAAGCAGATTTTTGTTACAGTTCTGGTGATTTTATGAAGCTATGTGCATGCAGGTGCAGGACTTAATGATATGAATGAACTTTGCACATGTACTCTTATTTTTAGGAGGTTGGTGCATATAACTTTCTACTTTTAACAACTAATATACATTTATATGCATTTTTTTTTTTTATAAAACATACACTTTAAATCAAAATAGCAAGAAGGTGCATTTTTGACAATGCTGCAGGTGTCTACTTTCAGAAAATATATAATTATGCGGGAAGGGGGATGTTAGCATGATTTTTTTTAATGTTTCAATATAGGTTTTATACTGTATGTCCATCTCAAAACTGTGAAAATTACCCTGGCTACCAAAGGTGCAAAATATCCGAAGACCCCTGGCAGTGAAAGGGTTACCAAGAGAATCCTTAGCTAAGTAAACTAGGGTCTTTTGTGCCAGAAGGAAGTTAGAAGGACTACCTTATCGCCCTGCTGTTGGAAGCACAACATGTTTTAGACTCCCAACATTTGCATTTTGAAAGTGTTCCAGTGATGGACAATGTGTTGGTTATGTTGAGGTCCAGGCCCCATCCTGAACACTTATCTACAAATACCAATAGAAGATGGCGCGAGACATATGGGTTGGCCGTCTTTAGCACATAAGGACAGAACGTCTTTCTGCCTCAGCATATTCCATTTGGTGTAGGATCTAAGCCTTTGACGCAACTTGTATGATCCATTCGCTATATAGGATAGAAATTTGCATTTTTAAGGTGACTTAGATATATCAGTTATAGGAATTGAATACGGATGACTGAAGGGGTTACTGTCCTAATTATCATTCTTGGATGGGCCAGAACGAATACTACACTGTATGTGGAAGTTTTTTTTTTTTTATGTTGTCTAGATGTGGCTATTTTATAAGCAACCAAAAAAAGTTATATTTTATCTTTTCTTTGGGACAGTGAAGATTTTTATTAACCTCTCCTTTCTGTGATATGAATGTGTGGGTTATGTATGCGTGACTGGAATATAAGACTGCACTTACAGTATTAGGTACTTCCTTACCTAGCCTAGTGCATCCTTCACTTTATTACTGTCCCTTAGTTAGGTAACCCTTCCTATATTTCCCCGTACCATTGATAAATCCCCTTTTAAAGATCCAGTTGCTATTGTGGTAAATTTACCATTAACTGGCCCCCCAGGGCTGGGCTAATGCATCTCCTGCTGTGAGTCTGTCTTGGAAACTGAGGGAAAAATCTGTCTAGCTTGGCATTCTCCCTTGAGGCAACGCAATCTACTAATAGGGGTCCCCACTTTGCCAGAATCATCTGGAACACTTCCTGATTCAGGATTTACTCAATCTGTCTCAGTTTTGAGTGACTCAGATAGTCCACTACTAAACAGTCCCTGCCTCTTAGGTGAACAGCTGTATGTTACAGGAGATTTTACTCTGCCAGAAGGAATATCATTGTGGAAAGATCCAGAAGAGGGGTACATCATGTTCCTCCATATCGACTGCTACTCAGAAATAACCTTTGGTGAAGGGACAAATATAGGTACATAATAGTAGGGGTCTTGCAGACCTATAAAAGCCAACACTCAGTTAGGAAACAAATTTTTTACTGTGGAGTTGAAAGTCTCCATGTGAAGTTTTTCTGCAAACTAGAAACTGGTTCAAGTACCTTAAGGTTCAAAATTAAACGTAAGGATATTTTTGGCTCTTTAAGAAAAGAGCTCCTCCATGGCTCCTTGCTCTACAGAATCTCTTAGGAAGTGGGTGGGAAGTAATCCATCTCTCTGCAAAATTTGATCTCCAGATGCAGACCATATCCAATAGTGAAGTTTCCATCTGTTTATAGAGTTATTATAGAGAGGTTTTTCCAAACCTGAATTAAGAAATATAGATTTCTAATCCACCAGGCTTCTGGCATTATTGTCGATGTTCTTTGGAGCTGTTTGGAGATTTAAACATATATGCCTTCGACTTTTTCTGGATTCTTGATAATATAGAATCCTGAACCTTTTGGTTGTGCTTTTTGTAAGTTTTGTAAGACTGAGTGGAACGCTTATAAGAATGGGGAATCTCTTTGTCTCATCTGACACTTTCTCCAGGATATCATCCAATATGGAACCAAAGATAAACTCGACTGAACATGGAAGAGAATCCTTCCTCCTATTTCTCCCTTCCAGAGTTTTATCCACAAGGCTCTTTTGGCAGAGTTAGTCAGAGCACAAACTCTAGTAGATAATCTGAGGGAGTCTACTGAGGTGTCTCTAAAGAAATCTACTGCCTTAGACAGGCCATGTCGGAATAAAAGGATCTGGTCTCTAGGAGTCCTATCTCTGTGTGGGCTTCCAATTGCGATAGCTACATCAATAAGGGCAAGAGCCACACTACTAGCAGCAATAGCAGGTTTAGACCAGGCCAGAGACACCTCCCAAGTACTTTTTGAATATAAATCTGTCTGGACCTGTGGGTCAGGTAAGGCATTTTTCTTTAAAATCTTAGCTAATTGGGTGTGTAACTTCGGGACTCTGTGCCATTCTTTAGACTCCTCTTCATCAAAAGGGTATTTCCTTTTTAGCACACTAGCCACATTTCCCTTTTCTCTTAACAACAGCTTTAAACAGTCTTATGAAAAGAATGGGAAGATCTGAATTCTCCTAGGTCAAACATAATATCTAATACAGGACAGGTCTCTTTACATTCTCTACTGGTACAATCTTACTGCTTTAACCAAAAAATCAGTTTCTATTACAGACAAAAGAGCCATGCTCCCCCCATTTCCTCCATATCCGAAGTGGACTCAAACTAGCACTCATCTTCATCCTGATCTCCCCCACTCATCACCCTTCCTAAGGCTCCTAAGATAAGTTTACCTCATCCCTCAAGATCTGTTGAATACTATTTGTAATAGAGTTGGGGCTGGCACGATGCAATTCAATCCTAAGTGGTTCAATCACAAATGTAGAGAAGCTGCAGTTACTCATGGCATGGACCTAATATTTATCCCATCTTTCTATTCAGGTATAGCATCAACTCCCATCATCAACTCCACACTCCTCAAACACGTTTTCTTCAGTGATGCTCAAGATGTGCTGAATGTATGCGGCGAAAATGTAGCACATCTGCAGATTTTCTTCACTTCAAATTTATGCTCAAAGCCTATAACTCTGTCCTTCACCTCTCCAAACAAGCCTACTTGACCTTTTTCATTTCTTCTCTCTCCAAAAACCCTAAACATCTGTTTGACACCTTTCACTCCGTACTTACGCCAAAATTACAGGTACCTGTCACAGACCTCAGTCATCAAGACATGACCACGTACTTTAAAGACAAAATCGACAACATCTGTCAGGAAATATCCCAATCTCCAGGCAATATCAGTCCGCTTCCCTCCGTTGCTCCTCATTGTGAACTCTCATTATTTGACCCAGTAACAGAAGAGGTCTCCCAGCTCCTTTCTTATTCTCGACCCATTACTTGCACAAGTGATCCTATCCAGTCACACCTCCTCTGGTCCCTGTCCCCTGCTATTATAACTCACCTTACTAAAATTTTTAACCTCTCTTTCTTCTGGAATCTTTCCCTCCTCCAAACATGTTGTCATAACCCTACTATTGAAAAAAACCTCCATCTACCCATCCTGTGCTGCTAACTACTGACCTCTAGCCTCCTGGAACGCTTGGTCTATTCCTGCCTAATCCGCTCTCTGCTAACTCTCTTACAATCAGGTTTTCGTGCACTACAGTCTACAGAAGCGGACCTAACAAAAGTCTCCAACGATCTCCTGACGGCTAAATCTAAAGGGAACTCTTCACTACTTATTCTTCTGGATCTCTCAGCAACATTTTACACTTTAGACCACCAACTCCTCCTCACTATGCTTCACTCTATTAGCCTCAGGTACACCGCACTCTCTTGGTTTTCTTCCTATCTTTCTGACCACTCATTTGGTTTATCATTCGTTGATGTTATTTCTTCTCCTCTGCCCCTTGCGGTTGGGGTATCTCAGGGCTCAGGCCTAGACCCCCTCCTCTTCTCTCTGTACACAGCCGCAACTGGACAAACCATCAGCAGATTTGTCTTTCAATACCATCTTTATGCTGAGGATTCCCAGCTATATACCTCATCCCGAGACATCACCCCTGATCTACTACAGAACACCCATGGCTGTCTCTCTGCTGTCTCTAACATCAAGTCATCTCTTTATCTGAAATTGAATCTTTCAAAAACTGAACTTCTTGCATTTCCTCCATCTCCTAGCCAACCTAACCCTGATATCTCCATTAATGTCTGTGGCCTTACTATTACACCGAGGCAGCATGCCAGCTGTCTGGAGGTTGTATTTGACCCAGCTCTCACCTTTATCCCACATATTCAGACACTTGCATGCTCTTGCTTTCGATCTAAAAGTTACACTGCACTCCTTGCACTTCTTACCTGTTTATTCAAAGATACCGGCTGGCGACAGCTCACATAGCTTCAGTTACAAGCCCTCTGACCTCGTGTCCCCCTATCTCCTCATAGAATGTAAACTCTTGCAAAAAGGACCCTCACTCCTATTGTTTGATATGTTTATTTCTTTGTCACATTGTAACATCTCATATTGTCTGTTCATATGATTTGTAAAGTGTTGAGGAATATGTTGGGGCTATATAAAATAATAATAATAATAATAATTAATAATAATAATAGCAATAATAATATGGATAATAATATGGAGACAGAATCATATGCAAGTGTTACCAAAATGAACAAATTCTTCATATATCCAGGATTCTCTAGGTGGAGTCTTAGGAAAGCAGACGGAATAAATAAAGACAAGTATAGGAGAAACACATTAGAAATGCATAGTCTTGGTCCTGGTTCCCTGCTCAGACAGTACCAATGATGAGCTCCTTATCCCCTGAGGATGTTGGATTTCAGGCTCCTAAGGATAAATGGTCAGAAGGGGACACGACTATAAAAACAGAGCAACTTGCTGTGCATGTGGCTCCTGGTTTAAAATAGAGTCCCATCTTCTTCTCTCCCCCTGGGCATGTGCTGGAAATAACACCCTGTGTCCACTGGAGCCTCATGCCACCACCCAAGAAAAGCAGAAGTGTCCCAGACATATCAAACGACGTGAGAACCTCATCAACTAGTGACACAGGCACGCCAAGTGACGCAGAGTTGGCAGCCTCTCACTGTGCCAACTAGACCTGCATACGGTACAGACTAAAAGTTTGGACACACCTCATTCCAAGAGTTTTCTGTATTTTTATGACTATAAAAATAGTAGATTCACGCTGAAGACATCAAAACTATGAATTAACACATGTGGAATTATATACTTAACAAATAAGTGTGAAACAACTGAAAATATTTCTTATATTCTAGGTTCTTCAAAGTAGCCACCTTTTGCTTCGATTACTGTTTTGAACAATCTTGGCATTCTCTTGATGAGCTTCAAGAGGTAGTCACCTGAAATGGTCTTCCAACAGTCTTGAAGGAGTTCCCAGAGACGCTTAGCACTTGTTGGCCCTTTTGCCTTCACTCTGCGGTCCATCTCACCCCAAACCATCTCCATTGGGTTCAGGTCTGGCGACTGTGAAGGCCAGGTCATCTGGCGTAGCACCCCATCACTCTCCTTCTTGGTCAAATAGCCCTTATACAGTCTGGAGGTGTGTTTGGTTTCATTGTCCTGTTGAAAAATAAATGATGGTACAACTAAACGCAAACCGGATGGAATAGCATGCCGCTGCAAGATGCTGTGGTAACCATGCTGGTTCAGTATTCCTTCAATTTTGAATAAATCCCCAACAGTGTCACCAGCAAAGCACCCCCACACCATCACACCTCCTCCTCCATGCTTCACGGTGGGAACCAGGCATGTAGAGCCCATTTGTTCATCTTTTCTGCGTCGCACAAAGACACGGTGGTTGGAACCAAAGATCTCAAATTTGGACTCATCAGACCAAAGCACAGATTTCCACAGGTCTAATGTCCATTCCTTGTGTTCGTTAGCCCAAACAAGTCTCTTCTGCTTGTTGCCTGCCCTTAGCAGTGGTTTCCTAGCAGCTATTTTACCATGAAGGCCTGCTGCACACAGTCTGCTCTTAACAGTTGTTGTAGAGATGTGTCTGCTGCTAGAACTCTGTGTGGCATTGACCTGGTCTCTAATCTGAGCTGCTGTTAACCTGCGATTTCTGAGGCTGGTGACTCGGATGAACTTATCCTTCGCAGCAGAGGTGACTCTTGGTCTTCCTTTCCTGGGGCGGTCCTCATGTGAGCCAGTTTCTTTGTAGCGCTTGATGGTTTTGGCCACTGCACTTGGGGACACTTTCAAAGTTTTCCCAATTTTTCGGACTGACTGACCTTCATTTCTTAAAGTAATGATGGCCACTCGTTTTTCTTTACTTAGCGGCTTTTTTCTTGCCATAATACAAATTCTAACACTCCATTCAGTAGGACTGTGTATCCACCTGACTTCTGAACAACACAACTGATGGTCACCAACCCCATTTATAAGGCAAGAAATCCCACTTATTAAACCTGACAGGGCACACCTGTGAAGTGAAAACCATTTCAGGTGACTACCTCTTGAAGCTCATCAAGAGAATGCCAAGAGTGTGCAAAGCAGTAATCAAAGCAAAAGGTGGCTACTTTGAAGAACCTAGAATATAAGACATATTTTCAGTTGTTTCACACTTTTTTGTTAAGTATACAATTCCACATGTGTTAATTCATAGTTTTGATGCCTTCAGTGTGAATCTACAATTTTTATAGTCATGAAAATACAGAAAACTCTTGGAATGAGAAGGTGTGTCCAAACTTTTGGTCTGTACTGTACTTAAAACAGGATTCAAAGAGGATGTACTTTGCTATTCTCATGACTGTATGACTAGTACTTCAGATTTCTGCTTTATAGCAGAGACAAAAGAAATAATTAATAAAAATTATATTTACCCATATCAAGTTATGTGCTTTGCAACTTTTTTTTTTTTTTATAGGAAAATGCGCCCTTTAAAAAAAAAAAAAAAAAAAATTCAGTGCCTTCTAGAGTTTTAAGTTACTAGGTAACCTACTATTAGATTGACATGGCCTAAAAGATGAAGCAACATGGGAGTCAAGGGAACTCATTTTCATGCCCCCAACTGCCATTCCAACCCACTGGGTCCCTGCAATTCCATCACGGTAGGCTAGATTAGGCTGTCAGCATGTCTCTGACAAACCACTTAAACGCCATGGTAAATATTGCGGAATCTAAGGGATTAAAAGGTCAGGCAGAATGACAGTAAAAAAAAAATAAAAATTAATGCCATATGGTGAACAGCTCAAAACAATTTGAATAAATCCCTTTTTCAGAAAACAATAATAAAATTCAGTTAATAAATTAAAGGCCCCTCAAAATGATACAATTGAAAAATACAACTAGTTTTACACCAAATAAGAATACATCTAGTATGATGCAACAATAAAAAGCCTTGGCTTTAAAAAGTGACAAAGAAAATGCTCCATCCCAAAAGTTAGAACTGGCTATTTATTTTTTCCTGCATCTCTGTACAATGTTCTGTCTGGCTGTAAGACAACTGGTTGCAGGAGGATCCTTCCATTACCCTGTCTGCAGTAAGGGGCAAAAAAAAACATTTTAAGAAGCACCTATTGTCTAAGGCATACTTCTTAGATGCTTATGACACGAAGATGGAAGATTTTAGCAGGAAATTAACCTTTGGCTGTAAGATTTTTAATTTCTCTTTTAAACTGTTGCAGTGATAAAAAGAAAATCCTGAAAAAAAACAACTAAAACTGTGTGGACTATTCTCTCTAAGCTCTTTTTTTTTTCCTTTTAATGGTCAGCGCCATACTATTACGTCGTACTGTAATGTAATGTAATGGTCAATGCCACAATAATACAGTACTGTCATGTCGCGCACACTCAGGAGATATGCTTCTTACGTGGACTTGTATTACACAGCCAGGACCAGCTGCCAACCAGCAGCTTAATCCCTCAGATGCCATGATCAATAGCGATCATAAAATTGAGGGGTTAGAGGGCAAGATTGCACTCCCAGGTCCTCTGCGATAAGATTGTAGGGTCCGCCGCGTTGCCATAGCAGTCAGTAGACTAATTAACTCTCTTACTGTCTTTTCCTATAACACATAGTAAATCTATGTATAATGTACAGATTCAAGTACCCTTGTGGGACAGTAAAAAAATAAATACATAAATAAATAATAATAAAATTTATAATAAATAATAATTCAAAAGAAAAAAGTTAAATATTTAACTTTATTTTTATTCTTAAACAAAAAACAGAAATCAACCAAAGATTCTCTTCCAACCCAACAATCTATCACTGATTAGGCCCAGTAGTGTCTTGAGCTGTGGACTCTGGAGTCATCGACAGAATCCACAGCAAGATCGAGCAGGACACATTTTTCATTATAAAATGGGAGAGGGAACCGAATAAACAAGCCCTTACAGTTACCGCTTAACGACCTTGGACGTACTATTACATCCTGGGTGCTAGATACTTCGCGCACCAGGGCGTAATACTACGCCCGAGGCCGACCGCCCACTCACTATCTGAGCGGGCGGTACTGGAACCGGGTGTTAGCTGTAACTGACAGCTAACACCCTGCTCCATAACCTCCTGTCGGAACTGAGTTCCGATCGGAGGTTTTAACCCCTTCGATGCCGCGTTCAAACACGATTGCAGCATCCAAGGGGTTCCGCCATCTTGCTGATCCCCCCCCCCCCCCCCGGGGAACCCTCGCGGCGAGATCGGGGGGTGCCGATATCTATAATCTGCAGCCCGGGGTCTGCCCAGTGACCCCAGGCTGCCTGGAGACCCCACTACCTGGTTGATCCTGCCGAGACCTGCGGAAGTCAGCGCTATGCGTTTCCTTAGCGATGACTTCCTGCATAGACTGCAAGACACTTGAATGCGCGTGTCTTGCAGTCTATAGTACTGAGCCAGATAACAAAGAATCTCTGGCTCAGGTGTCCTAATGGGACACATGAAAAAGTTAAAAAAAAATTGGAAAAAAAAAATAAAGTATGTGAAAAAAATTAATAAAAGAATAAAGCCACAAAAATTCCCTTTTCCTATATAAAATAAATTATATAAAAAATAAACCTAAAAATTAATAAAAACAATACATAGTTGGTATCGTCGCGTCCGTAACAACCTGTACAATAAAACTGAAACCATATTTAACGTACACATTGAAAGTCAGGAAAAAAAAAAACAGAAAAAAAAACGCCGGAAGTAATGATTTTTCGCCATCTCACCTTACAAAATACGCCATAAAAAGTGATCAAAAAGTCATATGTGCCACAAAATTGTACCAATAAAAAGCACAGATTGTCCCTCAAAAAAACAAGCCCTAAACCAACTCTGTAAACTGCAAAATAAAAATGCTACGCATCTCAGAAGATGGCGATGCAAAAAAAATTGATTTATGTCCCCAAATGGGTTTTTGCTCTGCAAAATTAGTATCGCATAAAAAAAAAAAAACAGTATAAATGAGGTATCGCCGTAATTGTACTGACCCGCAGAATAAAGGTAACATGTTACTTACGCTCTATGCTGCATGGCGAAAAATTTAAAAGGTAAAATGCACTCCCAGAATTGATGTTTTTTGCTTTTTTTTTTTTTTTAATCCACCAAGAGTTAATAAAATTTATTTAATAAGTTGTAGGCACCTAAAAATGATGTAATTACAAAATACATCTCATACCGCAAACAACAAGCCCTCATATGGCTACATCACCAGAAAAATAAAGAAAATATAGCTCGTACAATGTGAAGACAAAAACCCAAAAAATCGCCAAATCATTAGAACACAACTGGCTGAGTCAGGAAGGGAATGTATAAGCTGTGCGAGCATATATGAGGGTACACCCCAGATTTAGAGCTTACAAGGGATAAAAAACCAGAAGTGACGCCCAGAGTGACCCCTCCAATAATAGGAGCTACTGGGGAAATAGTAGGGAATTTAGTGTACCCAATGTAGTCCCCACAGCTTACATATTCACTTTTCCCCATCAGCTGTGCAGTCACGTCTGGGATACTAATGCTCACTACACCCCTTGATAAATTCTTTGAGGAGTGCACTTTTCAAAATGGGGTCATTTCCTAGGGGATTCCACTTTACTGGTACTTTAGAGGCTCTGCAAACATGACATGGCATCCAGATTCCAAACATCTGAATCTGCACTCCAAAAGCCACATAGCGTTCCTTCCCTTCTGCCCCCTGCTGTGTGTCCAAACTGCAGTTTATACCAACATGTATGACACTGGTGTACCCAGGATAATATACTTAATGTCATATGTGGGTATAAACTGCTGTTTGGGCACAGCCAGGCACAGAAGGGAAGGAGCACTATTTGGTTTTTGGAGCACAGACTTGGATGGTTTGGTTTTTGGGCACCATGACACTTTTGCAGAGCTGAAATGCCAGTACAGTGGAATCCCCTGACATGTCACCTCATTTTGGAAACTACACCCCTGAAGGAATTTATTCAGGGGTACAGTGAGCATTTTTAACCCCCAAGTGTTGCTATAATTTATTATCCATAAATTAACACACAGCTGATGGTGAAAGGTGAAAATGACAATTTTTCCAGGAATACATAATTTCAGTGCGTAGTATATTATGCCCGGCTTGTATCACCGACGAATGCTCCAAAAGCTGTTGTGCCCGGGATACCTGCTTAACAGTTTTTGGAGTGTGTGTCTGCTGACACAAGCTGGGCACAACATTTTGGGCACTGAAATGTCGTATCTATGGAAAAATTTCATTTTTAACTTTTCATTATCAGCTGCGCGTTCATTTCTGGAAATTAAAAAAATGCAACACTTAAGGGTTAACAATGCTCGCTACCCCACTTGATAAATCCCTTGAATGGTGTAGTTTCCAAAATGGGGTGACATGTCTGCGGATTCCACTTTACTGACAATTCATGGGCTCTGCAAAAGTGCCATGGTGTCCAAAAAGCAAACTGTGCTCCAAAAACCAAAACAGCACTCCTTCCCTTCTGTGCCCAAACAGTAGTTTATACCCACATATGGCGTTGTTAAGTATGTTGTCCTGGGTACACCAGTGTCATACATGTGGGCATAACCTGCCATTTCGACACACAGCAGGGTGCAGATGTGAAGGAGCGCTATGTGCTTTTGGAGCACATATTTAGATTGCTGTTTTTTTGGACGCCATGTCACATTTGCAGAGACCCTAAAATTGACCCTACAAAATGAGGGTCACTTCTTGGGGAATTCCATTTTACTGGCACCTCCAGGGCTCTGAAAAAATAACATGGCGACCAGAACGTCCCTCTAAATCTATACTCCAAAAGCTAAAAAAAACACAGTGCTCCTTCTCTTCTTAGCCCTGCTGTGTGCCCAAGCAGCAGTTTATACCCACATATTTAATTTTTTTGTCCCCGGGATAGCCCACTTAATAGTTTTAGGAGTTCACGTCTCTGATGCCACAAAGTGGCCGCAACGTATTAGGCACTGAAATTGGATATTTCTTTAAAAACTTTAATTTTCACTTTGTACATTAATTTTTGGGAAGCATTTTTAGGCTCAAAATGAAAATACCCTTTGATACATTCCTTGAGGGGTGTAGTTTCTAAAATGGGGTAACTTTTTGGGGTTTCCTTTGTATTGGTACTCTAGGGGCTTTGCAAATGAGACAAAACTATTCCAGCAAAATCTGCTTTTCAGATGCCTAGTGTCGCTCCTTCCCTTCCGTGCGCTGCCATTCACCCAAACATCAGTTTACACCCACATGTTGGGTATTTCCGTGTTCAGGAGAAATTGCATAACAAACTGTGAGATGCATTTTCTCCTTTAACCCTTTGTGAATGTGTTAATTTTAGTGCTAAATTAAGGAATTAGTGGGAAAAAATTAAATGTCTAAATTTCACCTCCATATTGTTTTAATTCCAGTGAAATGCTTAAAGGGTTAACAAACTTCCCAAATGCTATTTTGAATTATTTGAGGGGTGCAGTTTTGAAAATGGGGTGATTTATGGGGGATTTCTAATATATAGGCCTTTATAATCCTCTTCAGAACTGAAGTGGTCCCTAAAAAATTAGTTTGGGAAATTTTCTTGTAAATCTGCAAAATCACTGTTACACTTGTAAGCCTTCTAACATCCAAAATAAATTACAGGACGATTAAAAGATGATGCCGATATATAGCAGAGATATGGTAGATAATGTGTATTAATGTATGACTATTTGTCTGAAAACCAGAGCATTTCACATTTTGAAAATTGCGATTTTTTTTTCCAAATTTCCATCAAATTTCCTATTTTTTTTTATAAGTAAATACAAAAATATTTATTAGTGTTTACCACTAACATGAAGTACAATGTGTCATGAAAAAACAAACAGTCTCAAAATCACTTGTGTAAGTTAAGACGTCTCAAAGTTATTGCCATATAAAGTGACATGTCAGTTTTGAAAAACGAGGCCTGGTCCTTAACGCACCTTTGGGCTGGGCCCTTAAGGGGTTAAAACAAACAATGTAAACAAATACAAAAACAAGTTAGTGCATACAAGTCTGCATTAGCCAAAATCATAATATTTATCCCATACTGTGAATGCAATAAAAAAAAAATATATATATATCAAAACGGGCAAATTGATGTGTTTAACTCACCTCATCCCCTCCCAAAAAAATTAAAGTAAAAATAATCAGTTGTACATAAAAAATGGTACAAATATCATCTACAAACACACCCCATAAAAACAAAAAAAACTGAAAAGTCCTCACATAATCAACAAAACAGTAGAAAATGATAGATGTCAGAAAATGGTGTTTTATTTAGTAAAAGCCATAAAATATACCAATAAACCAATATAAATGTTATCATCATGTTATCACTATAATCATAACTCGCTGGACAAAGTTGCAATCATTTATCAAGCAGAACGAATGTCTTAAAAACAAAAATGCAAAAAATTATAAAATTGTATGTTTTTTTTCACATGGATACCCAAAAACATTAATAAAGCTAATCCAAAACATATGTACCCCAAAATGGTACACAAATAATAAGCCCTAGTGTGACTTTGTTAGATAACTAAAGAAGTTATGAATTTGTAAGACGGAGATGGCATGTAAATATGAAAAAAGTCAACAAGTTAATGCCTTGAATCTCTAAAGCGAATCTTGCAGGTGTTTTTTCCACTCTAAACTGGTCCCACTGTGTGCAGCAAGTTCTAAAATCTTATAACTTGACTTTTCAGCAACAGAAAACTTAGTGAGAGGAACAATAGGAAAGGTCATTATTTGGTGCTACACACGCTGAGACCAGTTAAGTTTGGAAAAATCACCTGACACGTTCTCCTTAAAGGGATAATACAGATATATGATATTATTGATATTATAGATTTTGGATTTTGCCTTGTCCTGAAAATAATAAAAATGGGGTAAGAAAAGAATACTACTAATAGAAAATGAAAACCAGAATAAGAAATGACAAATTCTTATCTTACCATAAAACATAGGTTTGGTTTTTACCTTAACTGTTGGATAAGATCTTCTCCTTCTTTAATTATATTGACTGTAAACTGGAGAGTTGTTTGTTGTTGTTGTCCAAACCGCTTTATTAAATCCTGAACAGCTTCTACAGACTCAGCATACACATCATCCAGTAGTTCCTTTTGTAGATCCTCCATCCAGGTCCACAACTAAAAATGCATGAAAATGAAAAATTTATTTTCATTCCAAATAACACAGCACTGTTCCTTAAAACAGAGTCATAGTTATCATATAATAATTCACTCTCAGTCTTATAAAGTCACCTAAAGGTATTTTCACACTGAGGAAATTTGTTGCTGAATTTGAGGCAGATTTTGAATAGAATGGGAATCAGAAAATACCGCTTGGCAGGTGTGGATTTTGATGAAGAATTTGGACAAGCGGTAAATACTGCTTTAAATTCCTTTAATTCGCTATGTTACTATTGAAGCTGGTCATAGACCAGATACAATAGTAAAATTCCTATGGCAGGCCTGGAAGCACAATATAGAGGAGACCTGGTAGCTATAGTGGCCGCTCTGCAGCAGATCGGCGGCCATCTTTAAAGACACAGAATCGGCGGTTCTATTAAGGCTGGTGTTGGGTATGGGTTAAAAGAAATAAGTTGTGTTCTCCACTTTTCAGACTAGGTTGCTTTCTACATAGTCTATGAACAGGGGAGGGGGATGAATAAGCTGCTAGAGAAGACACTCAATTACTGCTGTTACAAAAGCACAGAATAGAAGAGTTTAACACTATTTTTTGTAGGTAAGAGGCTACAAATGCACAGAACAAGGCAATAATGCAATTAACTAGCCTGCAGCAGCCTCCTACAACGCCCCTCCCTCCTCCATAGAGCAGTGTGTTGTCTGTATTTAGCAATCTTATGTAAACAAGCACTGAGGTTGAAGATAAAGACAAGGAGAACAGCTTAAAGAGTAACGGTTTCAAATTTTCTTACAAATAAACGTTCATGTTGTAAGGGTTAAAACATAGTTTGCACTATATTCTATGTCACAGTATACAGAAAGCACAAGAGGGTGGAATGTTCTGCAGACAAGACTGCATAGTTTACAGATAGAATACAGACTTAGAGTCTGGGAAGGATATCAACAGTTCTGATGTTCTCAGCAGAACTGGTATTCTCAGGAAAGATAAGAAGACATTCAGATAAGGTGAAAAGGAAACATCTGGGGTGATGGGAAACTGAACAACTTTGTCTGGTAACGGAACCGGAAAGACCATATATGTATATTGATCACATGATTGTTATGTAACTGAGCTTGCTTTTAAAACTGTATTGAACTACGTAATAAAGCAGAAACTATTCATACACGACACCTGTGTACGTCTTGTTTCCCGAGCGCTCGAAAATGATTGTTTGTTTAATTAGGATTACGGTGACATCTATTCCAAGGGGAACTTAACCCCCCGACAGAAATTGGCGCCCAACGTGGGGCTCGAGATCGTCTGATGTGCAGCCGATAGAGTGCCGACCCACTCACCGATCGACATGAGGACGGGACCAGAGGACCTCAGATATATAAAAAAAACAGTAATGTGAAGGTAAGACCTTATCTTGCCACTTAGTATATCTGAGGTTCCTGTGTGTCTATTCTCTGTATCTATGAGTGAGGTAAGCTGCTGCATGTTTATATGACATCTCGATGCCAATTGTATAGTACGGAAGAACCTAAAAGGGACATGTCACCTGTAAATGATATGGAAATTGTTTTCTTTGCTTTTTGTCTTACCTGTTTACCTGTCTACTGATGTTTGCATGTTACCTGTGTTATAAGATATATAAGGCTGCAAAGAATGGGGAACAGTTCTCTATTCTTAACCCCTAGAGTTTAGAGTTGCGGACAAGGTTCGGAACTGAGAAGCACTGAGTGACTGAACAGTCCTTGTTTTGGAACACTAGCCTCCAGCCGTGTCTGGACGGTCAAGGTCAAATGGGACCTGAGTAGTAGCACGAAGGACTTAGTAGAATCCGCGCGAAGAAGTGCGTGTAGTCATTTAGGAGTGTTTTGGTAAGGGGACACAGGCAGAAAGTTGAGCCTGTGGAAGCCATTAGGCATTGCCCTGAGCACTACTCCTGAACTTGCACAAGTAGTTCATAGAAGACAGAAGAGTCTGTCTGGGAGTTCTCACTAAGTAGTCATAAGTGACCCTCTATTGTCTCAAAGGTTGCCCTAGAGGAGTGAGAGACTCATCGGCTGATTAGCTACCAGCCAAGATGGGGATGGGACCCTCTAAGATATGGTACACCCCATGTGAACTAATAGAAATAGGGGAAGGGAAAGAAGTAGCCACACAGGTAAAAACAATCCTAAAAAGAGCAGGAATACACCAGACTGGGTTGGTAGACAGTAAATTTTGGGATCAGTGGAGATTAGATCATGCGGGATTGATTCAGGACAATAAGTTGCAAAGAGGCATATATGGAAGGAAGGAAGCAATAGAATAGGATAAGGGGATGATAGTTCAGGAAATAATGAATCACCCCCACCTCACTCCGAGAATCAGGCTTGAAGGGAGACATCACCCTTCTCAGTATTATTGTTTAATATAACCCATCTTATCTCCCAGTTCTGTATGAAATATTACTTACTTTAACAAAATACTTACTGATATAGTGCAAAGAGAAAAACTATACACCATCAGTATGATGTTTATTGGATTAGGTATTAATATATATATATATATATATATATATGTCAACCTGTATTTGTAATATTCATTCTGTTCATATCAACGCCAGGATTCAACTTTTATGCTTTTTGTAAAATAAAATCCGCTTTCAGGAAATGTCCCCTAAAAAGAAGAAACTAGGATATTGTGATGTTCCACAGGGGTTCAACTTTTGGTTGGAATCCAGTGAAGAAAATTCTAAAGTCTGGCAGTTTGCCCTTAAGGTAACCTGAAGTACAACTCAGGGGTTTTGAACACCTGTGGTAATGACAAAAGGTGGGATTTGGGAAATATTTGAAAATTGTACAAAAATAGTAATATGTAATTTTGGTGTCAGTATTAACTGCTATCTGCTTGAATTGTATTCCTGTATTCTGTTGTAGCGCTCTGCAGATGTTCTGCAGGGAATAACCAAAACATTAATTGACTGCCAAGTAGCTCCAAGGACGTTGTATCTGATGTGATGGGCACGCAGAAAATCACAAGCTGAACATGATACTGTGTTACCCAATAATGTTACATGTCAATTATTACAAAGTGAAACTTGGCTTTGGGCCTCCGGGGTCCGCAGCCTGTGTATGATGACTATTTATGCCCAAAGGGAAAATATTCTGATTAAAGTGTTAGCCTAAGGTTAAATGGAAAAGTAAGGTACAATAACAATATATATGTGTATAATATTGTGTAATATATATGTGTAAAATATTCAAGAAAATACTCAAGCATATCAAATTATGTCTTGTACTATGTCATGTGAATTTATTGTCTTGCCTGTTATCACCTGAATTAAGGTATCTGCTAAAAGAGAGAAAGGTGAATCAGTGGAAGTTTATTATGGAAGACTTCTCACTAAAACGGTGGATGCTTTAGATCAAACTGATCCTGTAGAAACCTCATTTCAGGGTAGCAGAATACTCACTAGGTATTTAGTCTCAGACACATCAGATAACATTCTTGGTACAGATGTGATGGGAGTATTAGGTTGTAACATCATGTTGCATCCATCAGGAGAAGCATATGTAAAAGTCACACATACTAACCATGAGATTTTGTGTTTGTTATCTGCCGAGTTAAGTACACCAAATTGTATTTTTGTCCTCACTGAAGAAGAAAATGTACTGTTATCCCAAGTGCCAACAGCGTTATGGGCAACTGGGAAAACAGACTTAGGTAAATTGGATGTACCCCCTGTTATGGTAACCCTGAAACCTGGTGCTCAGCCTCCCAGGATTAAACAATATCCTCTGACCCATGTCCAAGAGGATGCCATACCAGTAACAATAGTGGAATTAGTGAAAGCAGAAGCATTAAAGGAATGTACTTCTGTAGCAAACACTCCTCTTTTTCCAGTGAAGAAAAAGGGCAAAAAGGGAGAACCAGACACATACCGTATGGTTCATGATCTTAGGGAATTGAATAAAGTAACACTACTTGAAACTCCAGTGGTACCTAACCCACACACCTTGCTGTCAGCTGTCCCCACAGGTACCACCTGGTACAGTTGTGTAGATCTTTGCAATGCATATTTTTCTGTGCCTTTACACCCCGATTGCCAGTATTTGTTTGCATTTACATTTAGGGGTAAACAGTACACTTGGACAGTACTACCACAAGGGGCGCAAAACAGTCCTAACCAATTCACAAGGTGTCTTACACTTATTATGAGTACTTGGTATTTTCCACACGATGATGTTGTTTTGTTACAATATGTTGACGATCTTCTTCTTTGTGCTCCAGACAAACCAACCTGTGAAGCGGCGACCATCAGCCTGTTGTGTTTCCTCTACCAGAACGGCTGCAAGGCCAGCAAGGACAAGTTGCAATTTTGCAAACAAAAAGTGGTGTTCCTGGGACACTGTCTCGGCCAGGGTACCAAGCACCTGTCAGATGAGAGGACCAAGGTGGTGAGAGACATGCAGGTGCCGACCTCTCATGCTCAGCTACGTACCTTCTTGGGATTGGTATCCTACTGTAGGCCATGGACCAGATCTGCATCTCTGACCATGCAACCTCTGTACGATAGCCTCTCCTCAAAACCATTTAGCCTCACACCTGAGGCCTTGGATGCGTTTTACCAGCTGAAGTTGCAGATAGTCAGTGCTCCGGCCTTAGGCCTACCTGACTATCAGAAACCTTTTCAGCTCTATGTGACTGAGATGATGGGACATGCAACTGCAGTTCTCACACAACAACACATTACAGCTCATGGTTAGATGCTGTAGCCAGGGGGACCCCCTCCTGTCTGCGTGTTGTCCTCTCAGTACAAGCGTTGCTTGAGAAAAGCTCAGACATTGTCCTAGATCACATACTGGTTGTGTATACACCTCATGACATCCATGCTATCCTCACACAGGTAGACAGACGTCACCTTTCTTTGGCACGGCAGTGCAAAATGGAATTTGCTCTGCAGTCCTCCTCAAACATCTCTTTTCAACGCTGTTTGACTTTGAATCCTGCAACTCTTCTTCCTGTAGGAGTTCATGATTCAAAAGGGGGAGTGGAAGATGAGTTATTTTTACACTCTCTCTCTGAAGAACTGTTTGACAGCCAGCATGAACATGATTGTGTGGCTCTTATGTCACAGGAAACAGTGGGATTTGACCATGTCACGGATGTGCCATTACAAAATCCTGATTACGAGACGTTTGTGGACGGCTCAAGGTATCTGACAGATGAAGGCAAATTTGTTACAGGGTATGCTGTAGTCACTGAACATGACATCATAGTCCAGGAAGGTCTTCCACCACACATGTCAGCCCAAGAACCTGAGCTTAAAGCCCTTATGGAGGCTTGTAAGATAGCCAAAGGTAGAACAGCTAACATATACACTGACTCCAGGTACGCTTTTGGCATTGCACATGATTATGGTCCAATATGGAGGGCAAGGAACTTCCTAATGGCACAGGGCAAGCCAATTAAGAATGGAGATGTGGTAAGTCGACTGATGGAGGCCATACTGCTCCCAAAGCAGCTGGCAATTGTGAAAGTTAGAGCTCACGCAAAAGGAAGGGACCCTGAAAGCCGTGGAAATTAGAGAGCTGACAGAGCAGCCAAGGCTGCAGCACTCCTGGCCAGAAGGGGTCCCAACCAAGTGAGCAAAATGGACATTGACCTGGCAGACCCAAAAGGGCTGTACTTAAAAGGTCACCAGTGTGGAAACTGAAAGATGGAAGAAAGCAGGTGCTACAAAAGGTGATGGTATGTGGAAAATGGGGGGATCGATTATGTCTGCCCGCAGCAGTCTACCCCCAGATGGCTGGCTTGGCCCACGGTAAGGTGCATGCCTCTCGAAATGCCATGGAGTTATTAGTGGGTAAATTATGGTTTGCCCCAGGTTTTGGAAGAGCTGCTAGTAACCACGTAAAAGCATGTCACATATGTGCTCTACACAACCCAGGACAGGTAGTTAAAACACCCACCAAGTGTACACCGAAATCCCTGTACCCATTTCAGAGAATTCAGATAGATTACATACAGTTGCCTAAGTCTGGAACATACGAGTATGTATTGGTCTGTGTGGATTTGTTTTCAGGATGGCCTGAGGCCTACCCTGTGAGCAAAGCAACCGCACAAGCAACTGCCAAGAAACTGATGTCTGAGCTTGTGTGCAGGTTTGGAGTGCCCGAGGTGATAAGAGTCTGACAGAGGTACGCATTTCACAGGTGAGATAATGAAAGAAATAATGTCTGCACTAGGGATTGAGCAAGCTTTCCACACACCCTACCATCCTCAGAGTTCAGGCAAAGTGGAGAGGTTGAATGGTACACTCAAATTAAAGATTCAGAAAGCCATGGCAGAGACAGGAAAGCCTTGGCCTGAATGCCCGTCTCTAGCCTTATATTCAGTAAGAACTACTCCTAACAGGAGGACAGGGTTGTCACCATTTGAAATATTGTTTGGAAGTGCACCTAAAACAGGATTGTACTTCCCTCAGACATTACAGCTTAACTATAACAGTATTGCCAGCTATGTACAAAATTTGTGTCAAAAACTGAAAGAAACACATAAACAAGTGTTCTCTTCTATTCCAGACCCTTCTGATTGGGTGGTCGTGAAAAGACACACCAGGAAGTCTATTGAGCCCAGGTATGACGGTCCCTTCCAAGTGCTGCTGACCACTGCCACTTCAGTAAAATTGGAGGGAAAACCCACCTGGATACACGCTTCAGCGATTGTCAAACCCTGAGAGAAGGGAGGAGGATGCAATGTAACAGGACAATTATTGTCCCGTCACTAGATTTACATGTACCTTTGCCACCAGGGTGGGTTTTAGCTTGTGGTAATAATAGCTACACCTACATGCCTGCCAATATAACTGGAGGTATTTGTGCCTTGTCTAGATTAGCATTGACTATGATACCCACACCATATGAACATAATTCACAGAAATCACTTGTACATACAGTACACAAAAGAAGTACTATCCCACTGTCTGAGGATTGTGAAACTCCTATCAGAAGCAGAATATATAAGCCTAGCTGTGTCACTGGTAGGAGTACCAGGTTTGTCTGTATATAATGCTAAGACAATATCACGTATTGTTTGCTTTATAGTAAAGAACATAAACACTACTAGCGCTATTATTAAAGATGTTGTATTAGATTTGCAATCACATAAAAAAGCAATATAGCAGAATAGAGCGGCTATAGATTATTTACTGCTTAAACATGGTTATGGGTGCAACACCTTTGCGGGAATGTGCCGTTTTAATTTGTCCGACCATTCAGAAGATGTGCATGATAAGTTGAAACAGTTGCAAGAAATGGTAACACACATTAAACAAGATGTCAACCAAGGATGGTGGGACTGGCTGTTAGCTTTCCTACCTGACTTGGGATACCTTCGACAAATCGTAGGTATAATCCTTTGTGTAATCATTTTTATGATAGTAGGATGTTGTTGTATCCAATGTATTCCTTCACTATGCAATCTCATAAGGGACAATACTCAGTATATAAGGTAGGATCATTATTTTTAACATTTTCAATGGAGAATCCATCGCAGATGGCACACAAATGGTGTGAAGGTATTCATTGAACTTGATTAAAAATAAAGTCCTAAAATGGGGGAATTGTAAGGGTTAAAACATAGTTTGCACTATATTCTATGTCACAGTATACAGAAAGCACAAGAGGGTGGAATGTTCTGCAGACAAGACTGCATAGTTTACAGATAGAATACAGACTTAGAGTCTGGGAAGGATATCAACAGTTCTGATGTTCTCAGCAGAACTGGTATTCTCAGGAAAGATAAGAGGACATTCAGATAAGGTGAAAAGGAAACATCTGGGGTGATGGGAAACTGAACAACTTTGTCTGGTAACGGAACCGGAAAGACCATATATGTATATTGATCACATGATTGTTATGTAACTGAGCTTGCTTTTAAAACTGTATTGAACTACGTAATAAAGCAGAAACTATTCATACACGACACCTGTGTACGTCTTGTTTCCCGAGCGCTCAAAACTGATTGTTTGTTTAATTAGGATTATGGTGACATCTATCCCAAAGGGAACTTAACCCCCGACAATGTGAATATAGGAAACTTTGTAATTTTATCTTATCTCCTGGTGTCCACTCATTTCCTGCCTGGCAAACTGCTCATTTCATTGTAAGACCTGTCTTCACTAAGAAGACTGTTTGGCTCACTCACAGATCAGACTACATGGTCTACGGGAAATGGAAGGGGAAAGGGAAGGGGGAAGGGAAGGGGGGAGGTTGGACATAGCAGTGTGCCAGACTAAAAAGATTAAAAAAAAAAACACCTAGGAGCCATTGGCCATATAGGCTTCTAAACTTTAGAAGCCTATATCAAATATTTAGTCACCAAATTTAAAACAGATATGAAATGTGTCAAGGCAATTTTTTATTTTTTTTTATTTAATTAGGACGGAGGAGGTGAAACAAACAAACATTAAAACAAAACTCATACATACTCCCCTATCCCCAGTACTCCAATGCCTCTCAGCACAGTCCGGGCCCGCTGCTCCGATGTTTTCTTGCGGCTCAAGTCCCAATTCCCTTTCTTTACGCCGCTGATTGGCCACAGCGTTCACGTAACCGCTAAGGCCAATAAGTGGCTAATGAAAGGACCCAGGGATGTCTAAGGTAGTGACGTCCAGTGTCCTTTGCTGAAGCTACTGATTGGCCTCAGAGGCGATGTGCGGCGGGAACTTCCACTGGAAGAAAACATTGGAGCACCAGGATCAGACTGCGCTAGGATGCACCGGGTACAGGTGAGTTTGGGTTTGTTTGATTTGTTTCACCTCCCCCAGCCTAATTAAAAAAAAACTTTATCCTGGTCAACCCCTTTAACTATGATAAAGATTTATTCACACAACTGTGTCAAGTTGTGGTCTGTGTGTGGATCGTATGTCCCGAACTGAACATGGCTGTGTGAGAAGTGAACTCACTGCTTCATATTCAGTTATGAAGCAGTGAGCTCCAAATGGCCAGACAACAGTTTGACAACTTGTCAAGGGTACATGCTTACAATCAAGATCCACATACAGTAAATCCAAATGGATACAGACCAACGGGTGCAGATTTTGGTATTTGGATTTTGAAGCCACTTTTTGGCAGTGTCACAAAATAAATAAATTGATATGTTGTATATTTTAAAATAAGCACCATGGGTCAATTTCCATGTAGACAAATATTTGCATCATATGACTGAGAAATAGAATTTCTCATTGCCTTTAATTCTGATGGATTATGGTGCAGATTTTTACATGGAAAATCTGCACATAATCCGGTTTGCGTGCATGTACACTGCCTCCCCCCACAGCTCCCTCTTCATTTATTACACCCCATTTATTGCAGAACTATAAGCAGGGATCCCTATAATTATTAAAACTTAAAAACTGATTGTTATAATTAAAACATTAAGATACCAAGTCTCAAAAACAAAAAACAAATCCATTAAACAAAAAAAACAAAACAAAAACAAACACACGAACAAATCTTGCCATATGGGTTGTCTAATGAGATAGAGAGGTGGAGCCGTCCATTTAAAATTGGAGCCACTGTGGGGGTGTGAGAGGGATATCCTAGGCCCCAAAACATTTACCCTAGGCCCCAAAACAAGACTCCTAACAAGGGCGGTCCCACAATTGTCCCTATTAAACCTTAATTCCACTTCCACCGTGTTTCGTACCAAGTTAGTGTTTGATCTAAAAAAAGATATATAAAGAGGGCACAAAAACACTACACTATAGATGCTTATAACATGCATTACTACAGTAAATGTACAAACATTTCACCGGCACCAATGCAACAAGTGACAAACTCTCCATGTCCAGGATCAATAAAAAAAAATGCTTGGATAAACATGTGTAACACTAATACAACCCACATACCTATATGCATATAAAAACCAGCCACATACAAGAAACACTGATAGACTTGATAGTCTTCGCTGTAAACCACTCAAACCCCGTATCACGGGGACACATGAATAAACAAACATTGAATAATGTTCGAACAGCACCAGGGGAAGTAAGCGATCTCTTCTCCTATCGCTAAATGTTAAAAGCATAGTGGAACATCGCCACTGTTTAAACATAGCTTACTAGCCTGGTTTTATTTCAGTGTGCAAACGCACCTACATTCCTCTAGTGAGGCTACAAGTCATTTATGGGGGTTTAAAATAAAAGAGAGAGGGGAGGAGGAGAAAAAGAAAAGAAAAAAAAAAAACAACCTGAACTGCTTTAAGCCCACTTAAGCAAAAGGGAAATAAACAATAAGTGGACACATTTGTTTATAAATCTTTATTAGCCCAGACTCTCCTGAGACCTGCAACACATAGAACTAACGAGTGGGCTAACAGTACTCAATATTAATAAAGACTGTGGGCTATACAAGTGTGATGATTCCGCTTAAATATGGCTATAACTCAAAGCTGTATTTTGATCTCTGGGTAGCGTATCTCTCTCTTAGTTACATTTACTCATAATGTGCGAAGCTCTAATCCTAGGTGTAAGTGGTCAGTAGGGCAACCTTGTAACAATGGGGCTTTGTATCCATCCCAGAATAGCTCCATTGTATTCCTACATAGACCTGGGTGATCAAATAAACATGCATTGTTTAGCCTGGGCTGTTGATCAGACATGGTTGATAACATTGTATCATTTCACTTAATCCTATCTCCTTACAAAGGATCTGGACTAGAGTGCATTAATCAATCAGACTTGCCGTCGCCGGTGACCTCATTCTGGGTGGTGTACTCAAGGGTATAAAAGATGAGGTAAGAGGTCAGTGAGTGAGACTACCCCTGAGAGGAGAATACTGTGCAGAGACTATCACTGTGATGCTACTATAAGGAGAGGATGCTGTGATGAGCATGCAGGCTGGAATGCTGCTGCTTACTATGATGAGACTACAAGAGACTGAGAGACTATTGGGATATACTGTGAGGAGCATGCAGGCTGGAATACTGTGTTGATGCCACATGCTAGAAGCCTCCACTGGTTATTCACACATACCAGAGCATGTGTGAGTGTTGGACTACAGAACCACATCAAGGAGATGTGTGGTAAAGTAATCATTTCACCTTTATTCCCTTTTATTTTATTGCACTGTATATTGTAACTAGTAACTGTTAATGCTTGCATATATCTGCATATCTGTTCTGAACTGCATGTGTTAGATGTTAATACCGACCCATTTAGGTGTTAATAAATATATAAAATTTAGAAAGCTTGTCTTGTATTTATCTTGTGGACCCAGCACTCACTGGCGGTGAGTGTGGTTTTTTATGAAAGAAGTCTCAGGTGTGGGACAAAGCGGTGTTGGCACACTGAGGATCTTTCACAACAAGTAATACATATACCCAGTGGCGCAACACTAATGAGGCGAAGTGAGGCAGCCGCCTAAGGCGGCACTATCCGTCAGTTTGGGGGTGCGACATTTTTACTATTTATTGAATGTAAACCAGCCCAGAACAGGCCGCTTTAAAAAAAAAAAAAAAAAAGCTGAGCGGGGCCTGTCCTGGGTTTTGGAGACATCCGCATCACAGCGCAGGCGGCGATACAAATTACGTCATCGCACCGCCTACGCTGAGACACAGACATCGCGGACAAGAAGAGGCAGCTCCATCAAGGCATCGCAGGTAATGGCCTATTTATTTATCTGCCCCGCGTCTGCTAATGGCCGCCGCTTCCCCTTCTGCTATGGGAAGCAGAAGGGGAAGTGGATGCCGCTGTGAGCAGCCGCGGGCATCGGTAAGTGAGGCTGCGGGCCTCAAATACTACGATTATTATACTCTGGGGTCTTTTCAGACCTACGGAGACTCAAACATTAGTGTGAAACTAGCGTTAGAGAGCCATTATTCTAATTTGATGACCTACTGGAAGTCCAAGTGTTGAATTTGTATTGTGGGTGCAAAACACAAACAAAAAAAACACCCGCTGTTATGTCAAAAACTGGGATTTTATAAGGTGAGATTCAATAGGTGAAAATGTGTTCTGACTGATGGAACCTTCCCACCTGTCAGAAGAGTTTTATACAGTGAGGAAAAAAAGTATTTAGTCAGCCACCAATTGTGCAAGTTCTCCCACTTCAAAATTTGAGGCCGGCCTGTAATTGACATCATAGGTAGACCTCAACTATGAGAGACAAAACGAGAAAACAAACCCAGAAAATCACATTGTCTGATGTTTAAAGAATTTATTTGCAAATTATGGTGGAAAATAAGTATTTGGTCAATAACAAAAGTTCATCTCAATACTTTATTATATATCCTTAGTTGGCAATGACAGAGGTCAAACGTTTTCTGTAAGTCTTCCCAAGGTTGGCACACACTGTTGCTGGTATGTTGGCCCATTCCTCCATGCAGATCTCCTCTAGAGCAGTGATATTTAGGGGCTGTCACTGGGTAACACAGACTTTCAACTCCCTCCAAAGGTTTTCTATTGGGTTGAGATCTGGAGACTGGCTAGACCACTCCAGGACCTTGAAATGTTTCTTACGAAGCCACTCCTTCCTTGCCCTGGCGGTGTGCTTGGGATCATTGTCATGCTGAAAGACCAAGCCACGTTTCATCTTCATCTTCAATGTCCTAGCTGATGGAAGGAGGTTTGCACTCAAAATCTCACAATACATGGCCCCATTCATTCTTTCATGTACACGGATCAGTTATCCTGATCCCTTTGAAGAGGAACAGCCCCAAAGCATGATGTTGCCACCCCCATGCTTCACAGTAGGTATGGTGTTCTTTGGATGCAACTCAGCATTCACTATCCTTCAAACATAACAAGTTGTGTTTCTACCAAACAGTTCTACTTTGGTTTCGTCTGACCATATGACATTCTCCCAATACTCGAACATGTAAAGGCTCTCTAGCAAACAACAGACGGGACCGGATATGTACTGGCTTAAGCAGGGGGACACGTCTGGCACTGCAGGATCTGAGTTCCTGGTGGCGTAGTGTTACTGACGGTAGCCTTTGTTACGTTAGTCCCAGCTTTCTGCAGGTCATTCACTAGGTCCCCCCGTGTGGTTCTGGGATTTTTGCTCACCATTCTTGTGATCATTTTGACCCCCCAGGGTGAGATCTTGCGTGGAGCTCCTAATCGAGGGAGATTATCAGTGGTCTTGTATGTCTTCCATTTTGTAATTATTGCTCCCACAGTTGATTTCTTCACACCAAGCAACTTGTCTATTACAGATTCAGTCTTCCCAGCCTGGTTCAGGTCTACAATTTTGTTTCTGGTGTCCTTCCACAGTTCTTTGGTCTTCACCATAGTGGAGTTATGTAAATAGAAAAAAGGTTGGGGGTCTAATTTGTTAAACACAGCAATTTTTGCCATTTCACAACTCTTGTAACAATAGTAAACTAACCATAGAAAAATTGGCCTTCAAAAGCCAGTTTGTACACCATTTATTGCAAGCTCTACTGTAGGCCCAGCGAATAAGGAATGCACCTACCATCGGTATCTATGAAATTGGCACAAGGAGAGCCTTGTGGATCTGCAGCTCACTAGAATTCCCACTGTCAGGAGAGTCTGATGTTACATCACTGTTCACCATTGTTAATGAAAAATACTAGGTTCACACTAGGCGGCAACACAAACTCCGACGGACCCCACTGACTATAATAAGGTCCATAATTTTAAAACGGAAACCGGCAGAAGAAAAGAGTCCTCTGTGCAGGACCTTTTCCTCCAACGATTGTCAGATGGACATTACGAAGGGGTCTCTAACGGACACTCCATCGCAAATGTGAACGTAGTCTTTTTCTTCTGTAGGTAAAGACAGTGGAGTATCTGGTACAGAGTGCTGCCGACCACTCCACACTCAGGGTGAACCCAGACCAAAAATCAAGACAATTTCGGCAACTTAATTTTGAATACAGAGGATCTAAATATAAAAACTGAGAACTTAGTCAGGAATTGCAGCATAGTGTGTGTGAGATAGAGGTGTCCCATGTGGAATTTGTGTTATGTACGGAAATTGGAAAATTAGGTTTCAATACAATAAATAAAATAAAAATGATCTGATTAAAAAAAGAAGAAGTCTATGGAGAGGGGGAAGAAGGCTGCTGGAAAAGAAAAACCTCTGCTACAACTGAATGAGATAGATCATTAGACACTACTGTTTTTTGTAAGACGAGTTCTACCACTGAACAGAATGAGGCAATAAATCAAACCGGCAGCATACGCTTCAAACCTCTTCTTTCGATAGACTTCTGTGTGCAAGGCTGTATATGGATCCAGGTGCTTTTAATGATAAGAGCTTGCGTGAAGGAGAAGAGGAGGAAAGCAAACTGAGATAACGGAGATAAGTGGAGATAACAAATTTCTTTTTAAAATATATTACCAAGTTTCTTTTATTCACCTGTACAATTAGTTTATGAAAAGTGGTCTTATGTATTAAAGAAAAGCTGTAAGGAAATATGTCACAAGCCATACTACTGTTACAATAGATCTAGGACTGATCAACTGCAACTGTCACATGCTGGTTGTTTGTAAACAAACAATGGAAGAACGGGAGGATAAAGACAAGTAATGAATATGAAGCCATTTTTCACATTTAAGGCTGAGGCCAAGTTGCGGAAATGCAGCTCTTTTTGTTGCAGATTTTGTCGTGGTTTTTTGAGCCAAAGCCAGGAGTGAATTGAACAGAAGGTTTTAATGTATAAGAGCTTCCTATATAGTTCCCATTCCTTTTGTAGCTATTCTTAGTTTTGGCTCAAATAAACCACAGCAAAATCTGCAACAAAAAAAGCTGCGTTTCTGCAATGTGGGGCCTCAGCCTAAAGATGGATTAACCCCTTTGCATAATTAACTTTCCTTTACAGAGGTGTAACTACTGTCTTAAATATTCCATTCCTACTAAGTAGTAGATAGTCAAGTGAATTACTTACAACTTGTGTGCTCTTCAAAGCTAAGGCCACATGTAGCAAAATACAGGAAAAAAACGCAGAGAAAAAAAACAAGTGTATTTATTTTTGCCTCCCACCATATACAAGTATGTAGAAAAAAAAGACAGCATTTATGCAGGTAAAATTAACATGCTGTGGTTTGTTTTCAAAAACAGCACTGAGCATTAACTATACGCTCATCGTGACGTAATAGTACAGCGCAGAGCGGGAATGGGTTAAACACTGCATTTTTTTTTCCCGACTGAATTTTTGCAACATCTAGCCTTAGCCTTAGGCCCCCACGTTGCAGAACAGCCACTTTTTTTTGTTGCAGACTTTTGCTGGTTGTGTTTTAGGCAAAGGCAGGAATGAATTTAGTATAGGGGAGAAGCATTAGTGCCTCCTTTATTTTTCATTCCTGTTGAAGACACTCTTTGGTTTAGCTCAAAAACAGCAGCAAAATCTGAAACAAAAAAAAAAGGCTTTTTCACAATGTGGGGCTTCAGACTAAAGGTGATTTCCAATCTCAGAATTTCACCTGTCTTCCTGTCTCCTCTTTCCACCACTTCCTGGTTTTAGCTCCTTGCTGCTGTTATAATTTTCTACTGTGTGTTATAATATATTTATCATGTTGGTCACCTTGCTCTCTGCCGTGTTTCACCCACTTTCACAAAAAGTGGCGAGCGAGGAACAGAACAAATGATGCAGTGCATCGTTGGCACAAGAAAGGGCTACGCTTCAAAGATTAACATTAACACTTATCTTGGCCGGAAAACTGGAGCAGATGGGTCAATAAACTTCCTCATTGTTGCTAAATGGGCTGTTTGCAATAGATATAGACAAACACATGAACTTTAATGGGGTAAAATAAATAAATAAATACAAAACCCAAAATACTGTGCCAGGAGTCTACTTTCTTAAAATATAACTACAGCTATAAATAAATCAGCAAAAAATAGGCAGCACTGCATCACATTTGGATTTTATTCCATGTGCTATTTTAAAGGGAGTCTATCATTAGAAAAACACATTATTAACTAATAGCATGTTTGAATAGTCTTTACAAAGGCCATTCTACGCCTACCTTTCATTCTAAGCTTCTCCCCGCCATTTCTGATAAAATTGGTTTCTTCTGTTATGCAAATTAGGATCACGGAGCACCGAGGGCATTCCCCCGGCGCTCCGAGAACCCTCCACGTCATAACTCTCCACCGCCCCTTAGCTGCTTATGTTCACTCCCCTCCTCCTCTTCGCTGGAACGTCTGTCTTTTCGCAGGCATCGGACTGCGCATGTCCAGACGGCCATTTTCCAGTTTTTTGCTACCCGAGCATACTGAGTAGCAGACCACCGGAAAATGGCCACCCGGATATGTTTTTGTACTGCGCCGCAGTACGCTGATGTAGCAGACCATCGGAAAAAGGCCACCCGGATGTGTGCAGTCCGATGCCTGTGAAAGGCAGAAGTTCCGGTGAAGAGGAGGAGGGGAGTGAACATAAACAGCTAAGGGGCAGTGGAGAGTTATGATAAGGAGGGTGCTTTTTTTATATATTTTTTTTTTCAATGCCCCCGGCTGATTTAAAAGTTAAAAGCGTTATCCATTTTTGCCTGGACAACCCCTTTAAGTCAGTGAAGGTAAGCAGACCTCTTTTTCTATATATCTACAAATATATTATATTTTATACAATATAAATTATCCTAGCTACTAAAAAGGTATATGCCCGCGACAACAAAAAAATGTTAAACTTACCTCCTTAACATGTGAATGAAGTGAAACAGACATATCTAATAAAACCTTTCGCTGCTCAACACGTCTAACAAAATCTTGGATTCGGTCTTCTAACTGATGAGCTGCCTGATAAATTTCTTCAGGGTCACATTCCCCCGTTTGAGCCAACTGTTCTGCAGCTTCCAACAATTTATCTGCATTGGTATAGGTATTCTTAAAAACAAAAACAAAAATACGGAAAGGTCAACAAAATTTTTCTTCTCTCAGATGTAAGAACATACAATGTAGAAAGCAGGTACAGAGACAAGAACTTTAGCACATATACTTTTAGGTTAACCCCTTAAGGACGCAGGTTAGTTTGTATGTTAATGCTCAGTGACCTCTCATAACTTTTTTATTTTTCCATCTACATAGCTATGTGAGGACTTATTCTTTGTGTGACGAGACTTTCCTGGGGTCACTGTATTCTGATGCCTATAACTTTTTTACTGTACTGTTGACATTTTACTATTTATTTAGGCGCGTTTTTACTTTGTGTGTGTATTTTTTCACTTTTTACACGTCCCACAAGAGGACTTGAAGCTGGGATCTCAGATCCCTGTGCAATGTCCTGCAATACATAGTATTGCAGAACATTGCACAGTAGTTCCTTTGTGAACTGTGCATAGATAGTCAGGAGGCTGTGGCCCGTGGCCATGGCAGCCCCTCGGAAGCCGGAATCTTATTGCTATTGATCACGGCATCCAGGGGGTTAATCCACCAGAGTTGGAGTATATTCTGATTCCGGTGGCTGGTCCCAGCCCTAGGCTGTGTAACACAGCCGAGAGCAGTATGCAATGCCTCAGGCACAGCTTATGTGTCTGTGGCAATACAGTGGTGTACTATTACTGAGCTGAGCATTATATGCTCAGCTCAACGTAATGGTACGGTGCAGAGCAGGAAGGGGTTAAAGGAAACCTGTCAGGTCTATTTCAACACTATACCAGATGTCCTTATGGACTAGTGGTTTAGTATCCCAAATAGCCCTATTCTAACCCTGTCTGTGTCTGGAGTAAAACAAAACACACTACAAATACCTAACTGGTTCCTTTACACTCCATATGCATTATCTGTGTAATATACAAATAATCACAAACCACAAAGTGTTAACAGCATTTGCTCCCACTCAACTCTGTTTCAATTATTTAGTAGAGCGTGTCACAACATACTTTGTCCCTTCCTATCCCAGTGATCAACTAAATATCAGGATTAATACAATATATGACTGGGCACATTGTGGGCTTGCTGCTGGAGATATAAGCCTGGCTAGGATGATTTTTCTTTTATTTCCTAGTTATAATGCAGCATTGTAAAATAAAGAAAAAAAAAAAAAGACCAAGGCATTGTCCTCACTGGTGCTATAAATGGATGAGAATGGCTGCAGTTGTACTAAACAGCTTCCAGACGCTATACAGCAATCACCAGAATCCAGGAAGCAGACACTGCCCCCTCTCTCTATTCAAAGTCATTATCAGCAACTGGGGTAAAGGTGGAGTGTTCCACCCATATCATGGTGTAGAAAAATCACTGATAAATTTAACACATTTATGTTTTTTTAAACTTGTTTTATTAAAGAATATCAAAAAGCACAAACAAAAGAAGAATGCTTGAATGACAAGTACAAGAGTAAAGCCCTGTACAAAAGTACAGATCTTGGTTTTAGGTTGAACATGTGGTTATCAGTGGAAAGACATTAGCAGTCAACATATCCGACGGGTCCTTCATAATGATAATCCCAAGATATTTAAAATTGGGTGACAGTTGTGAGACCCAGGACAGTACCTCCCTCTGGAAATGGCTGGCTAGAAGAGAGTTACATCAACCAAGATTTGTCCCAGTTAATCTCCAGGCGGAATAGAACCCAAAGACCTTTATAAGTTCAATAGCACGTGGTAGTGTGTGGTCTGTATCTTGCATGTAGAGCATTAGGTCATCTGCATATAGACCTACCCAGCCTTCAGCAGTAAGATGTGGTATAACACTGGAGATGGGATCTGCCCGGAGACGTAATGCCAATGGCTCCATCGGGATGGCAAACAATAGTGGCGAGAAATGGCAACCTTGGCGTGTATCTCTGGCCAGGGAGAACTGAGATGACTGGACACCATTCGGGGAAATAGAGGCCCCGGCATTACAGTACAAGATAGATATCCATTTCAGGAAATTAGGACCAAAGCCAAAACTCTGCAGTGTCTAAAGGAGATAGGACCATCCCACTCCAATTCCAAGTTGAAAGCTTTAGCAGCAACTAGGAACGCCAAGGTCCAGTCATCCTGGCGAGCTGAACAAATTTGAGTTATTACTTGAGTGGGTTTCATATTGTCAGAGGTGCTGCATCCAGGTATAAATCCAGCTTGGCTGGGTGTATAATTTCAGTCATAACCGCAGTCATTCTAGTAGCAAGAACTTTCGTCAGAATTTTATATTTTACATCTAATAAGGAGATAGGTTTATAGTATTCGCATTTCAAAGGTTTTATTGCCCGGTTTCAATATAACTGTAATTGAAGCTCCATAACAAGAAGGTGGCAGATTGTCTTGTACGAATGAGGTTTGAACAGTTCGCAGAAAGTGTGGCAGAAGTTTATCTGGGTATTGTATAAACACCTCTAATGGAAGCCCATCCAGTGCTGAAGCTTTACCTTTTGCCACTGACAATAGCACCAGAGAAAGTTCATAGAGAGTGATAGGCGCTTCCAGCATTTTCACCCGTGAAGTGGTCCATCGAGGGAACTGTAAGTCAGATAAGTCTTAAGAGTCTTGAGTAGCTGGTGTGCATGTAAATCATATAAGGAGGTAAAGTAGCTGGTGAAGGCTTGCAAGATGTCATCAGTGGATGACGTCACTAAACCCATGGCAGTTCGAATGCTAAGAATAGCTGGCACAGCCATAGAATGATGAATAAGATGTGCTACCAGACTGATAGATTAGTTACCACGTTCAAAAAACTTTTGTGAGTTAAAGAAGGTGCGTTGTTTTTCTTTTGAGTAAGAGATGTTTTCTGATAGTCTGAATCCAAATTCTTGTGTGTTAGCCAGTGGGAACTCATATACTTTGCTTCAGTAACCGTGCAAACAGTAGCCAGATCCTGTTCCTCATGAGCAGACTGTCTCTTCAGTTGAGTTATAGAAGACTGTAGGCAGTCCCTTAGGTACACCTTGAAAGCACCCCAGTAAGATGAGCTAGAAGAATGTCGCCAGTTATGGATGAGATGGATGTCAAGTTGTCCCTGTTATCTTATCTTATGATTATGTTATGTTATGTTATCTGTTGTTATCTGATATCTTGATTAGGAAATCAAAGCCAGCCAGAAGGGGTGTAGTTTTCTAAACGGTTGAGAGTGGGAACATTCAACGGGCCTTAGTTGTAGGAGGGTAGGAGTGTGGTCTGAAGGGCCTCAAGGTAGATCGATGATACTAGAGATCAGAGCTTAGCATTTCTGAATATACAGTGGGGAAAATAGTATTTAGTCAGCTACCAATTGTGCAAGTTCTCCCACTTAAAAAGATGAGAGGCGCCTGTAATTGACATCATAGGTAGACCTCAGCTATGAGACACAAAATGAGAAAACATATCTAGAAAATCACATTGTCTGATTTTTTTAAGACTTGCAAATTATGGTGGAAAATAAGTATTTGGTCACCTACAAACAAGCAAGATTTCTGCCTCTTACAGACCTGTAACAACTTCTTTAAGAGGCTCCTCTGTCCTCCACTCATTACCTGTAGTAATGGCAACTGTTTGACATTATCAGTATAAAAGACACCTGTCCACAACCTCAAACAGTCACACTCCAAACTCCACTATGGTGAAGACCAAAGAGCTGTGGAAGGACACCAGAAACAAAATTGTAGACCTGCACCAGGCTGGGAAGACTGAATCTGCAATAGGGAAGCAGCTTGATGTGAAGAAATCAACTGTGGGAGCAAAATTAGAAAATGGAAGACATACAAGACCAGTGATAATATCCCTCGATCAGGGGCTCCACGCAAGATCTCACCCCGTGGGGTCAAAATGATCACAAGAACGGTGAGCAGAAATCCCAGAACCACACGGGGGGGACCTAGTGAATGACTGAATGACCTGCAGAAAGGTGGGAATAATGTAACAAAGGCTACTGTCAGTAACACATTACGCCGCCAGGGACCCAGATCCTGCAGTGCCAGATGTGTCCCAGGCCCGTCTGAAGTTTGCTAGAGAGCATTTGGATGTTCCAGAAGAGTATTGGAGAAATTCACATGGTCAGATGAAACCAAAGTAAAACTGTTTGGTAGAAACACAACTCGTCGTGTTTGGAGGAGAGTGAATGCTGAGTTGCATCCAAAGAACACCATACCTACTGTGAAGCATGGTGGTGGCAACAACATGCTTTGGGGCTGTTTCTCTGCAAAAGGACCAGGACGGCTGATCCGTGTACATGAAAGAATGAATAGGGCCACGTATCGTGAGATTTTGAGTGCAAACCTTCTTCCATCAGAAAGGGCATTGAAGATGAAACATGGCTGGGTCTTTCAGCATGACAATGATTCCAAGCACACCGCCAGGGCAACGAAGGAGTTGCTTTGTAAGAAGCATTTCAAGGTCCTGGAGTGGCCTAGCCAGTCTCCAGATCTCAACCCCATAGAAAACCTTTAGAGGGAGTTGAAAGTCCGTGTTGCACAGTGACAGCCCCAAAACATCACTGCTTAGAGGAGATCTGAATGGAGGAATAGGCCAATATACCAGCAACAGTGTGTACCAACCTTGTGAAGACTTACAGAAAATGTTTGACCTCTGTCATTGCCAACAAAGGATATATAACAAAGTATTGAGATTAACTTTTGTTATTGACCAAATATTTATTTTCCACCATAATTTGCAAATTAATTCTTTAAAAATCAGACAAATGTGATTTTCTAGATATGTTTTCTCATTTTGTCTCTCATAGTTGAGGTCTACCTATGATGTCAATTACAGGCCTCTCTCATCTTTTTAAGTGGGAGAACTTGCACAATTGGTGGCTGACCAAATACTTTTTTTTCCCCACTGTATCAGTCTTAATAAAGTTCCCTACTGGTGCTATCTGAATCTAAATTATCAAGAGCCTCCAGTGTACATTTTTCCCAGCCCATGCTTTCTAAAGATGCTATTGACAGGAAATTCTCACCAAATGTCAGTAACAACCCATCCAATCCACACATGCAAAGAAATTAAACCATAGATGCCCAGAAATAAAGTTAATGTGTGATAATGACACAGAGAAAAAGCATTGAACACATGAAGAAAGAGAGGCCTATAAAAAGGTATCGCATTACTAAGTGCCACACAAGACAGTGAGCTGTCTTAAGACCTTTGCAGCTTTACTGTTGCAAAAAAAAAAAAAAAAATTCTCAACTACTGAAGGTTCCAGTGAGCACTGTTGGGGACATAATCTGGAAATGGAAAGAACATAATTTCATCTTAAAATGACCATGACCAATTGTTCCCTGCAAGATTTCAGAGGAGTGAAAAGAGTTATCAGAAGAGATATTCAAGAGCCAAGGAACACCTGTGGAGAGCTACAGAAAGGCCTGGAATCAACAGGTACAATTGTTTCAAAGAAAACAATAAGTAATGCCTTCAACCTCCATGGCCTGTATGCATGCTCACCACGTAAGACTCCACTGCTGAACAAAAAGCATGTTCAACTGTATTTAAAGTTTGCAGAACAATATTTATACAAGGCTGTGAAAAACGGGGAGAATATAGTCTGGTCAGATGAGACCAGAATAGAACTCTTTGAATGCTTTAATACACGCCATGTTTGTACCCCAAAAAGGTACTGCATATCACCTCAAACAAACTATACACCAACAGTGAAGTTTGGAGGTAGGAACATCATGGTGTGGGGCCATTTTTCAGGATACGCACTGGCATACTTCTTAAAATTGAAGGAAGGATGAAAGGATAAATCTTGATAAAAATCTGTTGCCAACTACCAGGATGATGAAGATGAAACAAGGGTGGACATTTCAGGAAGATAATGATCCCAAGCACAGAGCCAAGGAAACTCTAAATTGGATTCAGAGAAAGAAAATAAAGCTGCTACAGTTCATAGAACCTTTAGGATTTGGAGCATGTTTATGGTTAAGAATGGGCCAAAATCACACCTGAGCAATGCATGCAACTAGTTTCTCCATACAAGTGTCTTCAAGCTGTCATCACCAACAAAGACTTTTGTAGAAAGTATTAAATAAATTTCGGTAAGCGTGTTCAATACTTTTTCCCTGTGGACATATAATGTTTTCTTTCATTGCAAGTGTGGATTGGATAGATTGTTTTATTAATATCTATCTATCTCTCTATCGCTATCTCTGCTACAGTCCTTGTTTTCATTGGCGGAATATGATGGCTCTGAAGTGGCTTGCAAAAGTATTCATACCTCTCGAACTTTTTCATATTTTGTCACCTTACAACCACAAACTTAAATGTATTTTATTGATATTTTCACTGATAGACCCATACAAAAGTAGTACATAATTGTGAAGTGGAACGAAAATGATGGTTTTAAAAATTTTAATCAAATAAAAATCTGAAAAGTGTGACGTGCAAAAGTATTCAACCCCTGTACTCCGATGCCCTTAAAAAAAAAAAAAATCCAGTGCAATCAGTTGCCTTTAGAAGAAACTTGATTAGTTAATAGAGACCAGCTGTGTGTAATTTAGTCTCAGTATAAATACACCTGATCTGTAAAGGCCTCAGTGGTTTGTTAGAAAACGCTAGTGAACAATCGGCATCATGAAGACCAAGGAACCCACCAAAGAGGCCAGAGATAAAGTTGTGAGAAATTTAAAACAAGGTTAAGTTATAAAAACATATCCCAAGCTTTAAGCATCCCACAGAGCACTGTTCAATCCATCAACCAAAAATGGAAAAAAGTTTTCTACAACTGCAAACCTAAAAAGACATGGTTGTCCACCTAAACTGAAAGATCGAGCAAGGAGAGCACTGATCAGAGAAGCAGCCAAGAGGCCCATGGTCATTCTGGAGGAGCTGCAGAAATCCACAGCTCAGGTGGGAGAATCTGTCCACAGGACAACTATAAGTCGTGCACTCCACAAATCTAGCCTTTATGGAAGAGTGGCAAGAAAAAAACCATTGTTGAAAGAAAGACATAAGAAGTGCCGTTTGCCATAAGCCTTATAGGGGACACAGCAAACATGAGGAAGAAGATGCTCTGGTCAGATGAGACCAAAGTTGAATTTTTTGATCTAAATGCAAAGCGCTATGTGCGGAGGAAAATAACACTGCTCATCACCCTGAACACACCATCCCCACTGTGAAACATGGTGGTGGCAGCATCATGCTGTGGGGAGGCTTCTCTTCAGCAGGGACAGGGAAGCTGGTCAGAGTTGATGGAAAGAAGGATGGAGCTACATACGGGGCAATCCTGGAAGAAAACCTGTTGGAGACTGCAAAAGACTTGAGACTGGGAAGGAGATTCACCTTCCAGCAAGACAATGACCCTAAACATACATCCAGAGTTACAGTGAAATGGTTTAGATCAAAGAATATTCATGTGTTAGAATGGCCCAGTCAAAGTCCAGACCTAAATCACATTGAGCATCTGTGGCAAGACATGAAAATTGCTGTTCACAGATGCTCTCCATTCAGTCTGGCTGAGCTTGAGCTATTTTGCAAAGCAGAATGGGCAAAAGGTGGCTCTACAACGTATTGATATAGAGTTGTTGAATACTTATACTTTTGCACGTCACACTTTTCAGATTTTTATTTGATTAAAATTTTGAAAACCATGTATCATTTTTGTTCCACTTCACAGTTATGTGTTGGTCTATCACTTAAAATCTCAATAAAATACATTTAAATTTTTGGTTGTAAGGTGACCAAATGTGAAAAAGTTCAAGGGATGAGTATACTTTTGCAAGGCACTGTATACAATTAAGCAAAATAAATAAATATATGTGTTGTACAATCTAACATCTTCACTGAGGCTGGTGACTGACTGCAATGGTCATATACATATAAATCACCTCCTCCCCCAGAAAAATATGATTATCTGCACCACCAGAGTCATGAAGCTCGAGCAGCAGTGGGATTAACTTTAACTGTGGAACTTGTGTGTCTTGCAATTCCTTCAACAACCTCATTAATTAAATTTGACATTTAGAAATCTAATTACAAACATGTGCACCTATATATAAATGATTTATTCAAATCCAGAATGAATCTTGAAAAAAAAATGTTTATCAAACAACAGCATGTTGAATCACAAGAGTGATCTACTTTGAATATATCCTTTCCAAAACTTAGAGACTCCCAGGTCAACGATATTGATGACTAAATCTACATTCACATGACCGTGGTACAAAACAGCCATGAAAACTGTCCATTTTTCACAACCATTTTACACTGGAGGGACAGCCTTTTTCACAGATCCCTCATACATTATTAACAGACAAAAAACACTGTCGTGCTAGGATTACTATGCTTGGGACAGAGTGCTGGGGTTGGCACGATGCAATTCAATCCTAAGTGTGATTCAATCACAAGTGTGTAGACGCTGCAGTTAAACATGACATGGATTTAACATTTATCTCCTCTCTCTCTATTCAGGTATAGAATCAACTCCATCCTCCATTCTGTCTGTCTGCTGAAACCATTTTGTGATCTGTGCAAAGTTTAACTCCTGGTATAGAATCAACTCCCATCATCCTAAATCATCTGATGTATTTGTTTGTAGTTATAACCTGTGTTTTATGATGCTTGAAGGCCTGCAAGTCTTTCTGTGCATAGCTTTCTTAGTTCATATGTTGAGTTTAATTGATTAATTGTTTCACGAGCTAATTTAGCGCTATATCTAAGCATATGAATCCTATGTAAGTAGACATAGCATTAGGGGAGGCGAGAGTGCTGGGGTTGGCACGATGCAATTCAATCTTAAGTGTGATTCAATCACAAGTGTGTAGAAGCTGCAGTTAAACATGGCATGTAGACAGGGCAGAAGACAGATCAGCTGAATTATCAGTCCAAAAACTTGTAAGTTTTAAATACAATTGTCTCACCATGTTCAATGCGTGTTTTTTTGTCTCTATTTGCTGCTGTTTTGCAAACTTATCACCGATTCTCACCTCCTGTTTCTTCTATCCACATAAGTCCCCCTCTCCTTCCCTCTCCTATGTTCAGCTCCCACTCTCTCTTCACCTTCCTCAACCACCTTAAACCACCTTGTGCTTCTGTGCAACAAATTAGACGATCTCAAGTCATTTAACCATCTTCTGTCTCTCGCCATACTCCTGCTACTAGCTGCTGGGGACATCTCTCCAAACCCTGGTCCTCCATCTGGTAACCTCAACTCTTTACCTGTCTCACCAAGAAACCCTTCTAACTTTATTAATAATCATTGTCTGCTGTCTCCTTCTCCTCCACCAGTCTCTCTCTCTTGTGCTCTCTGTAACGCCCGCTCACTCTGCAATAAACTTGACAATACTCAAGATCTCTTCATCTCAAATTCTTTTAACCTACTGGCTGTCACTGAGACCTGAATTAAACAGTCTGACACCGCATCCCCTGCTGCTCTGTTATGATGGCCTCCAATTCTCACATACCCCTAGACCTGAGGATAGGCAATGTGGAGGGGTTGGTGTCCTATCAGCACAATGCATTTTTCAGGTCATTCCGCCAGTACCATCGCTCTCTTTCTCCTCTTTTGAGGTCCACACTATCAGACTCTTCTGCCCTTTCTCCCTGCGAGTAGCTGTCATCTATTGTCCCCCTAACTCTAGCTACCAGTTCTTAGATCACTTTTCTTCATGGCTTCCCAACTTCCTACCCTGTGAAATTCCTACCCTCATTATGGGTGACTAACAATCCCATTAACACCCGTCTCTCCATCTGCCTCTCGCCTTCTATCACTAACTGCCTCTCTTGGTCTCTCTCAGCTTACTTCTCCCACACACAAAGATGATAATATCCTGGATTTGGTCTTCTTACGGCTCTATTCTTTCTCTGACTTTAACACTCACCTACCAATTTCCGACCACAACCTTCTTTCCTTTAATATTAAAGCTTCTTGTCCTTCACAAAAAACACTGACCTACCGCACATGCAGAAATCTACGGGCTGTAAACACTCAGCACCTCTCAGATACCCTACAATCATCACTTTCTCCCATCTCCTCTCTCTCCGGTTCTGAACTGGCCACCAAACACTACAATGAGACTCTCAAATCCACCTTGGATAAAGTAGCACCCTTGACCGTCCGAAAATCCCAACACAAACACTGGAAACCTTGGCACACTCCTCGAACACGTTTTCTTCAGTGATGCTCAAGATGTGCTGAACAGCTATGGCGAAAATCTCACACATCTGCAGATTTTCTTCACTTCAAGTTCATGCTCAAAGCCTATAACTCTGCCCTTTATCTCGCCAAACAAGGTTACGTCACCTCTCTCATCTCTTCTCTCTCCAATAACCCTATACGACTGACACCTTTCACTCCCTCCTCACGCCAAAGGTGCGGGTACCTGTCACAGATCTCAGTGCTCAAGACAAGGCCATGTACTTTAAAGAGAAAATCGACAACATGCATCAGGAAATAACCCATTCTCCAAGCAGCATCAGTCCCCTTCCCTCCTTTGCTCTTCATTGTGAACTCTCATTATTTGACCCAGTAACAGAAGAGGTAATCTCCCAGCTCCTTTCTTCTTCTCGCCCCACTACTTGCACAAGCAATCCTATCCCGTCACACCTCCTCCGGTCTCTGTCCCCTACTGTTACAACTCACCTTACTAAAATTTTTAACCTCTCTCTTTCTTCTAAAATCTTCCCCTCCTCCTTCAAACATGTTGTCATAACCCCACTTCTGAAAAAAACCCTCCTTTGACCCATCCTGTGCTAACTATCGACCTGTCTCTAACCTCCCCTTCATCTCTAAACTCCTGGAATGCTTGGTCTACTCCCCGCCTAATCCGCTGTCTGCTAACTCTCTTCTGGACCCCTTAAAATCAGGTTTTCGTGCACTACACTCTACAGAAATGGCCCTCAGAAAGGTCTCCAATGATCTCTTGACTGCTAAATCTAAAGGGAACTATTCACTACTTATTCTTCTGGATCTCTCAGCAGCATTTGACACTGTAGACCACAAACAACTACTCCTCACTATGCTCCATTCTAATGGCCTCAGGGATAACACTCTCTTGGTTTTCCTCCTATCTCTCTGACAGCTCATTTAGTGTATCATTCGCTGGTGCTATTTCTTCTCCTCTGCCCCTTGCGGTTGGGGTTCCTTAAGGCTCGGTCCTACAGTCATGGCCAAAAGTTTTGAGAATGACACAAATATTATATTTTCACATGATCTGCTGCCCTCTGGTTTTTATGTGTGTTTGTCAGATGTTTTTATCACATACAGAAATATAATTGCATTCATATTATGAGTAACAGAAGCTTATATTGACAGTTAGAATGAGTTAATGCAGCAAGTCAATATTTGCAGTGTTGACCCTTCTTCTTCAGGACCTCTGCAATTCTCCCTGGCATGCTCTCAATCAACTTCTGGACCAAATCCTGACTGATAGCAGTCCATTCTTGCAGAATCAATGCTTTAATTTTGTCTGAATTTGTTGGTTTTTGTTTGTCCACCCGTCTCTTGATTGACCACAAGTTCTCAATGGGATTAAGATCTGGGGAGTTTCCAGGCCATGGACCCAAAATCTCTATGTTTTGTTCCCTGAGCCATTTAGTTATCACCTTTGCTTTATGGCAAGGTGCTCCATCATGCTGGAAAAGGCATTGTTGAGCGCCAAACTGCTTTGGGACGGTTGGGAGAAGTTGCTCTTGGAGGACATTCTGGTACCATTCTTTATTCATGGCTGTGTTTTTAGGCAAGACTGTGAGAGAGCCGATTCCCTTGGCTGAGAGGCAACCTCACACATGAATGGTTTCAGGATGCTTTACAGTTGTCATGAGACAAGACTGGTGGTAGCGCTCACCTCTTCTTCTCCGAATAAGCTGTTTTCCAGATGTTCCAAACAATCGAAAAGGGGATTCATCAGAGAAAATGACTTTACCCCAGTCCTCAGCAGTCCACTCCCTGTACCTTTTGCAGAATATCAGTCTGTCCCTGATGTTTTTTCTGGAGAGAAATGGCTTCTTTACTGCCCTCCTTGAGACCAGGCCTTGCTCCAAGAGTCTCCGCCTCACAGTGCGTGAAGATGCACTCACACCTGCCTGCTGCCATTCCTCAGCAAGCTCTGCACTGCTGGTAGCCCGTTCCCGCAGCTAAAACACTTTTAAGAGACGGTCCTGCCGCTTGCTGGTCTTTCTTGGGCGCCCTGGAGCCTTTTTGGCACCAATGGAACCTCTCTCCTTGAAGTTCTTGATGATGCGATAGATTGTTGACTGAGGTGCAATCTTTCTAGCTGCAATACTCTTCCCAGTTAGGCCATTTTTGTGCAGTGCAATGATGACTGCACGTGTTTCTTTACAGATAACCATGATTAACAGAAGAGAAACAATGATGGCAAGCACCAGCCTCCTTTTAAAGTGTCCAGTGGTGTCATTCTTACTTAATCATGACAGATTGATCTCCAGCCCTGTCCTCATCAACACCCACACCTGTGTTAATGGAGCAATCACTGAAACGATGTTAGGTGGTCCTTTTAAGGCAGGGCTGCAATGATGTTGAAATGTGTTTTGGGGGATAAAGTTCATTTTCTAGGCAAATATTGACTTTGCAAGTAATTGCTGTTAAGCTGATCACTCTTTATAACATTCTGGAGTATATGCAAATTGCCATTAGAAAAACTGAAGCAGTAGACTTTGGAAAAATTAAAATTTGTATCATTCTCAAAACTTTTGGCCATGACTGTAGGTCCCCTGATTCTTGTACATTATTCTCAAGAATCTGCTGTTACTGAGTTGAATCCATGCAACCCTCAACTTTAACAAGATTCCCGGTGCCGGCATTGGCCACACAGCCCCAAAGCATGATGGAACCTCCACCAAATTTTACAGTGGGTAGCAAGTGTTTTTCTTGGAATGCTGTGTTTTTTTGACGCCATGCATAACGCCTTTTTGTATGACCAAACAACTCAATCTTTGTTTCAGCAGTCCACAGGACCTTCTTCCAAAATGAAGCTGGCTTGTCCAAATGTGCTTTTACATACCTCAGGCGACTCTGTTTGTGGCGTGCTTTCAGAAACGGCTTCTTTTGCATCACTCTCCCATACAGCTTCTCCTTGTGCAAAGTGTGCTGTATTGTTGACCGATGCACAGTGACACCATCTGCAGCAAGATGATGCTGCAGCTCTTTGGAGGTGGTCTGTGGATTGTCCTTGACTGTTCTCACCATTCTTCTTCTCTGCCTTTCTGATATTTTTCTTGGCCTGCCACTTCTGGGCTTAACAAGAACTGTCCCTGTGGTCTTCCATTTCCTTACTATGTTCCTCACAGTGGAAACTGACAGGTTAAATCTCTGAGACAACTTTTTGTATCCTTCCCCTGAACAACTATGTTGAACAATCTTTGTTTTCAGATCATTTGAGAGTTGTTTTGAGGAGCCCATGATGCCACTCTTCAGAGGAGATTCAAATAGGAGAACAACTTGCAATTGGCCACCTTAAATACCTTTTCTCATGATTGGATACACCTGGCTATGAAGTTCAAAGCTCAGTGAGGTTACAAAACCAATTTTGTGCTTCAGTAAGTCAGTAAAAAGTAGTTAGGAGTATTCAAATCAATAAAATGAGAAGGGTACCCAAATTTTTGCACCGGTCAAATTTTGGTTTAATGCATATTGCACATTTTCTGTTAGTACAATAAACCTCATTTCAATCCTGAAATATTACTGTGTCCATCAGTTATTAGATATATCAAATTGAAATGGCTGTTGCAAACACCCAAATATTTAGAACTAAAAATGATTAAGATTAATAGGGGTGCCCAAACTTTTTCATATGACTGTATCTGTTTATTCACAGATACTGGTTGGTAACGGGTTCATACAGCTTCAGTTACACAATCTTTTCTATTAAAAGATGGCTGGACCATTGTAGCAAACAAGCCCTCTGACCCCTATCTCCTCAGAGAATGTAAGCTCTTGCGAGCAGGGCCCTCACTCCTATTGTTTGATATGTTTATTTATTTGTCACATTGTAATGTCTTATATTATCTGTTCATGTGTCCTCTGATTTGTAAAGTGCTACAATTTTGAATATGTTGGCGCTATATAAATAGAGTTGTTATTATTATTATTATATTATTATTATAACATGATACCAACACCAAAACCCCTGCTGGTGACCTAACCAAAACATAGATGATACATAATCCCATCTTTTTAAATGCTTTTCAAAGCATATTGTTTAAATTCGAAGGCTTCTTAATTATTTATTTATTTTTACCTGTGCAACCTCCTCAAAATCTTCATGACGTTTTTGTAATGCCCTTGCTCTGTGAAGAGACTTTCCGACACCTGTATGTTTACTAAGAAAAGCTTCTCCATGGTTCTCAATCCAATCCAGCACCTACAGAAAATAAATTTATTTTATTCAAGGATGAATCAATGAAAGACTTTAACCACTTAAAGAAGTTGTCCAGGATAACCATTTTTTTTTTTTTTTTTTAAATCGGGCCGTGGGAAGGTGAAAAAAAAAAAACAAACAAAAAAAAACAAAACAAAAACACACTCACCTGTCATCAGGGGTCTCCCAGCACTGTCCAGTCCTTCTGCTCCAGTGCTTAATTCTGACGGAAGTTCTGTCACATGTGACGCCCTCAGTAGCCTAAACAAAGCACAAGGAATGTCATAGGTAGTGACGTCCCGTGTCCTTTCTTTAGGCCGCTGATTGGCCTCACTGGTCACGTGCTGAGGGTACTTCCGCCTGAAAAAAACCCACCAGAGCACCAAGACCAGACCATGCTGTGAGACACCCAAGCACCAGGGACAGGTGAGCATGCATTTTAACATCATCATTAAGGGGACAGCCTAAAAACATCTTAAAGATAGCCTAATTTTTCAAAACTGACATATGTCACTTTTTATGGCAATAACATTAAGATGCTTTAACTTACACAAGTGATTTTGAGATTTTTTAGTGACACATTGTACTTTATGTTAGTGGTAAACATTGATCAATATTTTTGTATTCATTTAAAGAAAAAAAAAAAAAAATCTGATGAAAACTTGGAAAAATTCACAATTTTCAAATTGTGAAAGGCTCTGCTAGTCATACCACCCAAACACATTAATAAATATTATCTACCATATCTCCTCAATATATTGGCATCATCTTTTAAGTATCCTATAAATTATTTTGGACATTAGAAGGCTTACAAATGTAACAGCGATTTTCCAGATCTACAAGAAAGTTTCCCAGACCCATTTGTTAAGGACCACTTCAGTTCTGAAGTGGATTTTATAGGCCTATATATAAGAAACCACCCCATAAATCCCCCCTTTTTCAAAAACGCACCCCTCAAATAATTCAAAACCGCATTGGTAAGTTTGTTATGCCTTTAAAAATGTCACAAGAATTAAAATAATATGAAGGTGAAATTTATACATTTAATTTTTTTTTTCAATAATACGCTCATTCTGCCCTAAAAGTAACACATTCACAAAAAAGTAAAGGAGAAAATGCATCTCCCAGTTTGTTACATAATTTCTCTCGTGCACGGAAATATCCCACATATTGATATGAACTGAAGTTTGGGCACTCAGCAATCTGCATTTGAAAAGCAGATTTAGGGTGGGTTCACACCTGCGCTTGGTGTCCGTCCGTCGCCAATCCAGTGAAAATCTCGGCGAACTGGATTGGCGTCGGATACAGACCGGTCAGCGGCGCATTGGTTAAAAACCCATTCATTTGAATGGGTTTTTAAAGCAGTGCTTGTGGTGTGCGCTTACACCCTCTGCGCTGCCAATCCTTTTTTTTCGTCGGAAACAAAGTCGGACACGCAGGACTTCGTGTCCGACGAAAAAAAAAAGGATTCGCAGCGCAGAGGGTGTAAGCGCACACCCGCGCACTGCTTTAAAAAACCCATTCAAATGAATGGGTTTTTAACCAATGCTCCGCTGACCGGTCTGTATCCGACGCCAATCCAGTTCACCGAGATTTTCACTGGATTGACGACGGACGGACACCAAGCGCAGGTGTGAACCCACCCTTACTGGAATAGTTTTCAGGTGCCATGTTTCATTTGCCCTTACAGTACCAGTACAATGGAAACCGTCCAAAAGTGAGATCCTTTTGGAAACTACACCCCTCAAGGAATTTATAAAGAGGTATAGTGAGCATTTTGACCCCATAGATTTTAATATTGGGATGTGTAAATCAAAAATTACTAAAAGTCACAAAAGTTTTCATTTTCACAAGGTTAAAGGAGAAAAAGCACCCCACAGTTTGTTAATTACTCATCAACACGGCAATACCCCATATGTGGTTGTAATCTACTATATGGGTAAATGGTGGGACTCAGAATAGAAAAAGTTTAATTTGGCTAATGGAGGACTGATTTTGCTGGAATAGTTTTCGGGTGCCATGTCGTATTTGCAGAGATGCTGCAGTACCAATACAATGGAAACCCCCAAAAAGTGACCCAGTTATGGAAATGAAACACCACTCACAGAATTTATCAAGGGGTATAGTGCACATTTTGACCTCACAGATGTTTCACAGATTTTATTAACCTTGGGATGTGAAAATTAAAAATTAATTTTCTCCAATAAACCATCAATTTAGCCCGAAAACTTATATTTTATTAAGAGAATAATAAGAGAAAATCATCCCACAGTTCGTTACACAATTTCTCCTAAGCATGGCAGTATGTGGTCGTAAAATGTTGTATGGGTACATTGTGGTGCTTGGAATAGAAAGAGCATTATTTGGATTTTGGAGAGCAGATTTTGCTGGAATATTTTTTGAGTGACATGTTGCATTTGCAGAGCCCCTAAAGTACCTGTATAATAGAACCCCCCCCCCCCAAAAGTGACCTAATTTAAGAAAATACACCCTTCAAGGAATTTCTCAAGGGGTATTATTTTGAGCCCAAGAGTGCTTCCCAAAAATTAAATGTACAAAGGGAAAATTTTAATTTTTAAAGAAATACGCCATTTCAGTTTGTGTCATCAGAGGCACACACTCAAAACTTTTAAGTGGGTTATCTGGTTACAAAAAAGTTGTATATGTGGGTGTAAACTGCTGTCTGGGGATACAGCAGGGCTCAGAAGGGAAGAATCTCTGTGCTTTTTAGATTTTGGAGTATAGATTTGGAGGGACTTTCTGGACACCGTATTGTTTTTGCAGAGACCTGAAGGTGCCAATAAATTGGAATTTCCCTAAAGAAGTGACCTCATTTTGTAGGGACAATTTTAGGGTCTCTGCAAAGGTGACACGGCATCCAAAAATCTAAATTTGTTCTTCAAACGCACATAGCACTTCTTAATCTGTGCCCTACTGTGCGCCCAAAATGCAATTTAAGCCCTCATGTATGACCCTTTTGTACCCAGGATTACGTATTTAACAACATCATATTTGAGTATAAACTGCTGATAGTGTACCTTGCTGTGTGCCCAAATTGGTTTTTGGACGTCATACAACTGTTGCAGAGCCACTGAATTACCAGTAAAGTGGAAACTACACCCCTCATAGTATTTATCAAGTGGCGTGGTGAGCATTTTCAACCGTAAAGTGTTGCATTAATTTAATTTCCAGAAATTAATGGGTAGCGGATAATGAAAAGTGAAAATTGCAATTTTTCCAGAGATATGCTATTTCAGCGCCCGATACGTTGCACCCAGCTAGTGTCAGAAGAGAGACACTACAAAAACTGTTAAACCAGGCACAACAGCTTTTGGAGCATTCATCTCTGATACAAGACTGGCACAACTTATTGCGCACTGAAATATTGTATTCGTGGAATTGCCATTTTCTACTTTCACTATCAGCTGCACATTCATGTCTAGAAAACAAATTAATGCAACACTTTAGGGTTAAAAATGTAAACTGTACCCCTGGATACATTTCTTCAGCGATGCAGTTTCCAAATTGGGGTCAAATGTCTGAGAAATTCGCTTTACTGACATTTCAGGAGCTCTGCCAAATGACATTTATTACATTATCCTGATTACAACAAGTGTCATACATGTGAGCATAGACCGCATGTTGGGCACACAGCAGGAAGCAGATGTCAAGAAGCGTGGCTTTTGGTGTGCAGTCTTAGATGATTGGTAGATGGACACAATGTCATGTTTGCAGAGACCCTTAACCACTTCAGTACCGGGCCAAATTCTGGTTCAGGACCAGATACATTTTCCGGTTTTTTGTATGTGCGGTTTTGAGGGCTGTAACATTTTTACCATTTATGTTATTCAACAAATTTCTGCGTCTTTCTTTGGTGACACGTAGGATTTTATTTTTAGGTTTTTTATTTTTACATGTGTTTTAATTTTTTTTTATATTCGGGAAAATATAAACAAAAGAAGAGGGAAAACAAGTCTGTTTTTCACGTTTCATTTTTTTAATTTAATAACACTAAAGAACTTTTTAAAATAGTTTCTACTCTCCGTTACAGCGATTTTAATTTTGTATGGAGTCGTCGGGGGTGGGGCTAGAACCTATAATAAGGGTGTGTCATTGACATATTTCGTTAAATATTAAAAAAAAAAATTATTTCCTTTTTTTTTTTTTATAAATTTTTTATTTATAACAATCAAAGCAAAGAAGCACACGACACAAAACACAAAAGCAAGCCCCAAACAACAAAGGCCAAAAACAAACATCTCAAACAATTGAGAATAGATACAATGCGGCACAGGAATGCGTAACAGTAAAGCCAAGGCACAATGACCATAATATCACTAAGGAAGAAAATGAAAGAAAAGCAAAGAAAGGGGGAAAGAAAGAGAAGGAAAAAATAAAAAAAAAAGGGGGGGGGGGGGGGGGGTCAGGGTAGGCCAGAAACCAGGAGCCCCAGCAACCATTCCAGGGAAGCAGGACCTGTAAGGTGAAATTCAACTCACCAGATCTCTATAATCCTGGGTATCCTGAAATTCAAGGATCCTAGAGCACTGACTTGGAAAATGTCATGTTCAGATCAGCCTCTCACTTAGACAAGTAGGAGGGCTTATAGTCTGGAGGAGGGGAGACCAACAGCAAATAAAATTCAGACAGGGAGTTCCTGACTGGACCTCTATTCATTTTTTTTATTTTTACATTGTGTCCCCATAAAGTCATAATAGATCTTTGGGGACATCTGATCACTTTTTCCTTTTTGGGGGAGGTTGATTTCCCCTGTAACTGGGGCTGGTACATTTAGTCCCAGTTGCAAGAGGAATACAGCCTCCTGCCCGTTACTATAGAGCAGATCTGGGTCCTGTAGGACCAAGCTGCTCTAAGATACTCTGATCCCGACGAATCACGTGACTGCTGGGTCAGAGGGGAGACGCATCATGGCGGTGCCCATAGCGGTGTATACAGCGCTCATTGAAACCCCCTCTGACAGTACTCTGCTATGGTTTTCTAGATCTCTGCTTGCTATCATACATTATGTTATTTCTAGTGGATAAAATTTTGACCATGGTCATGTGATTTACAGTTCATGGTCATGTGATGAACACACAGATGCACAGCTCATTATCAGGCAGATGTCGGATTACTGTGCTGTGACTATAACGAGCTGTGCACCTGTGAGTCCATCACATGACCATGGTCAGAATTTCATCCACTAGAGGTAAGCAGAATGAATGATAGATAGAGATCTAGAAAACCGTGAAAATTGATACAGAAAGCAAATTGGAAAATTGTACAACTTTTTATTATACCATTTATTATACGTTGCCTTAGTTGCAGGGAGAAAAGGACCGAAGAGGAAGTTGCAGAGGGCGGGAGAGAGGATGCCCAGGAGAGGTGAGACAAGGAGAGTATAAGTGACTGCTATTTTTACTCACCTTCACTAGGCTTTCACTTATTATACTCTGGGTTCTGAGGAGACCCCAGAGTATAATAATAGCACCAAAACGAACCGGAGGGTGAAAATAATTTCATGCGGCCCGCAAACATGGCTATGGTCATGTGAATGGGGCCATATTGTGTTTCTCTTTTAAGACCAAAGATGTAAATGTGCGAGTTGCTTTTTCTAAAAATAAAACCTCAGTAAGGTTAGATTTTCGTGTTGGCACTTTGCAATAAATTAGTGGGTTTTGGGTTGCAGTTTTGGAACTCTGTCTGTAAACGGTTCACTGTCACTGCCGTAGGGAGTGACCCCATTTTGAAACTGTAAACCTCAAAGAATTTATCAAGGGGTGTAGTGAGCAGCAGATTCCCAGACCTGAATGCACAGCAGATGATGAAAAGTGAATATGTAAACTGTGCAGAGTACACTGGGAACATAAAATTCCCTACTATTTTCCTAGTAGTTCCTATGATGTGGGGGAGGGGGTGAGGGTTCCTTTAGGTGTCTTTTCACTCGTAAGCTCTAAATTTGGGGTGTCCCCCGATATATACGCGTGCACAGTTTATACATTCCCCTCCAGCCACAGCCAGTTTTCCTTGGATTTTTAGGGTTTCAGTTCCGGGGGGGGGGGGGGGGAGAATTACATAGCACAAGGAAAAACAGGGATGGTGAGGGAGAAATGTTCTACTTGGGTAAAACGATTTATTTTTGTCCAATTGAAGGATGAATACGAACAACTAGGAAGATGTGCTCTGGCAGCCAAAGTGAGGCCACTAGGACAGTCAGCAAAAAAGGACTCTTCGATTGACATCCACTGGTCAAGTGCAGCACGCCCATCAGCATGGCCAGAGTATGAATGAAGGGGTAGGACATATGTATCAGCAGAGCCTGAAGGAAATCTAATAAATGAGGCAGAATCTTCATTTTGAATACTGTGCGCCTGCAAAAATCACGTGAATGCCCAGGCCGGAAAACCAAGAATAAAAATCAAAAACATGCATGATATAGCTGATCTCTATACAGGTCTGCAGGATTAACTGCTAAACTGCAGCTCTCAACAGTTTAGCAGAAATCTTACAGAAATACAATGTGCTGACAGTACTTTTTGCGCAGCATACAGTGAAATTACCGGCTGGAGACTGGCTACAAGCACAAGCAGTTTGGCAGGGTTGGAAATGATCATTCATTCAGTCCAATGATGCAGTGGAGTGCCATTGAATGTAATGGACAAAGCTCCAAAGCGTGTATTACAACAGAAAGAGGAGGATTACATGTATGTTACGTTACTCAGCTTTCATGGGACACTGAAAGATACATCTGTAAAGATCAAGAACAATTATGGAGCAAATGGGATGGTTTACTAAGGTATATTTAGTACTTAAAGAGGACCTTTCACGTCCTCATGTATATGCGGTTTTACATACTGCTAGAAAGCCGACAGCGCACTGAATTCAGTGCTCTGTTGGCTTTTCCGTTATATGCCCCGGGGCTGGAGATATCGGGGATCTAAATTTCACCGTTCACTGTCAAAAGGGCGTTCCTCACAGTCTAGCTTGGCTGTGAGGAACGCCCTACTACTAGTCCATAGACTTGTCCTGAAGGGGCGTTCCTCACAGCTCAGCGTCATCACTGGGCTGAAAGGAACGCCCCCTCTGACATTACTCGGCTATGGACGAGTACAGAGAGAGCAGAGAGGGGGGGGGGGGGTGTTCCTTACGCCCCCCCCCCCCAGTACAGGGCTATGGACGAGCACAGTCAGGGAGGGCGTTCCTCACAGCCAAGCTACACTGTCAGGAACGCCCTTCTGACGGTGAACCATGAAACTACGACCCCGGATATCTCCAGCCCTGGGGCATATAGCGCGCTGTCGGCTTTCTAGCGGTATGTAAAACCGCATATACATGAGAACGTGAAGGGTCCTCTTTAGCAGTCCCTATTTCAGTATTACCTAGTATGCTTCTCAGCTTTCCCTGGATCTGAAAATCACATCTGACATGATATGTGTAACAAGGGATTAGGATTTATTTAGATAAATGTAGTATTCCCTATCACATCACATCACATACTATACTACCCAGCTTTTTCAGAATACTGAAAGGCAAGTCTAGATAGCATAGCATGGGATTTCTCAGAACCCCCGAAAAGGGAAATCCTGGCAAGCTGTGGTATGATTATAGCACAAGCAGGCAGATTTATGCAGATTGATATAGTATTCAGCATTCCTTATTACAGTACCACATACTGTATTACCCAGCTTTCTCCGACAGGTAAAGCTGGTAAGAGCTGGATGAAGGAGATTTATTTTATATTTTATGACTGCATTTTCTATTCTTTAATTATTATTTATTACCTAATATGCTACCCAGCTTTCCCAGGACCCTGAAAAACAAATCTAGCATAGCATGCTATACTATTTAGTACATATACATAGCAGGGCAATAGCGAGATCTGGTATTCAGAATACCTACCCATTTGTTGTTACTCAGCTTTCCAAAGCTCCTGAAAGGTAAACATGTATAATACTGAAGGGATATAGGAAAGAGGGTAATTATCAAAGCATAAGTACACATATTTGTCATTCAGCAATTTGGGAAAGTTGGTTGACTTTCCCTGTGGAGCTGTGCTTGGCTGTATTGTTGTAACTGTGTGTACTCTAATGCTGGTACCAACGGTACTACTGTTTGTATCTATTTTAAATTGTCAGTTACTTGGGGGATTCCTTCCAACAAAAAGGACACACTCAAAACTTCTTGGATCACGTGCGCTAGAAGTGGGAAACATGGCTGTGCTGCTCTAGACAATACACTGCTTTTCTCATTTACTTTTTATGGTTTGTAATTATAAAAGAAAAAAAGAACAAGAAAAAATCAGTGGGCTCAAGAGGGTAATATTTTGGGCCTCAGATTTCTGGTAGTTTATTTTAAAATTAGACAGGTGCACATGCCTATTCAATTCCATCATCAAGTGAGTTATGGAGGGAGGTACATGGGGAGGAAAGAAAAAGAAACAGATAGTCAGCATAGGCCACTACCTAGTATTCAACATCGCCGACACGAATGTGCTGGATGTCACCATTACTCGACATAAGATGGGTTCTAGACAGAACAAATATTAAAACATAACTTTTAATGGACATTTAAAAGATATATCAAGAAGCGGTTGTTGGAAAGGAACTGATCATATATGTGAGTGATGTCACTACTTCCTTTCCAGTGACTGCTGAGGCCAATAATTAGTCTCAAAGGTCACATGGGGCACAAGACTTCTGGGGTGAAGACGCAGAGCGAGACTGAACAGATTTGTCCAATTGCTGGGTAACCCCTTTAAACAGAACACGAGGCACATGTAGGGCAATCTGGAGTGTTATAGAGCAGGAGAAGCTGAGCATATATATAAATATATAATTTTGCTTGAGAAAATATTCAATACAATTTGAAAAGATGTACCTACACTGAACTGATTTCAAATTTGCTTAAAGATACCAGTTTGTCTTGAAAGGAATTCAACAGAATGATCGCAGATAAATTGAAATGGTCTAATTTTTAGACAGTGCAAAGCTAGACTAGACAGGTTTAAACTGCTCCAGATTTTCCAAAGTGTCTAATGCAGTTTGAAAATCTGGCATACTTTTAGACCACAGGGGTCAAACACAAGACTTCAGGAGGCGCTTCATGGCATGAACTGAGGGTCGGCATTCTTTTTGAATAAACTGATACATAATGGATTATTGCAATAGGTAGCAGCTGATAATTTACTCACCCACCCACACTTTTGTACAGGCCTGGCTCCGCTGTTGCCTCTAGGCAGCGCTGCATGCTGTGTCACGACGCTGAAGAACTTCAGGTTCTGGTACAGCGCGCTCTTGAGGTGCTAGCAGAGGCCGGCCTAGACAGAAGCGTGGGTAGGTGAGTAAATTATCAGCTGCTATCTACTGCAATAATTCAATATGTAACTTCCTAAACTTTCAGTATGTGGGGGTCATATACTGTGTGAGGGCAAAAAAGAGGGGCCATATACTGTGTGGGATCAAAAAAAAAAAAAAAGTCATATACTGTATGGGGCAAAAAAAAAGGGGCCCAACATTGTGTAGGGGCTATATTATGTGTTGGGGGATAGTAAGCCATGTTATATGATATCAATTTCTTCTTTCTTCAGCCAGAAGGTCCCCAGTACTATATAGCTGGGGAGTGCTGCGAACCATCCTGCCAAAGACAGAACAAACTGCTATAGGGGTCACAGTGGTCGCCCTTGCGACTCCCTCACCACACTACTGCCTCCAGGTGTAGGGAATTGAATACTTACCTATTTTTCCTCCAAAGCGCTGATGTGGCGCCCGGATATGCACCTCTTTTAATGTCCATTCGGCCATGCTGTCTCCTGCTCTATGGTGGCCCTCAGCGAAAATGAGTTTGACATTCCTGTTTTAAATGGTCCAGTCAAACTTTACATCACTTATTAGTTGGCTTTGTTTCTGACCAAAATGTAATGCAATGGCTAAAATTTTAGCGCAATTTCTGCCTCATAGTTTAAAATATTAAGCCAAACAGCCTTTTCAACAAGCTCTGCCCATATACTGTACAAGGCGCACAAACTGTTAGAAAAAGTGCTTAACGCTGCAAAGCATGTACACCATTTACACGGTTTTTGGTGCACATTATGCCAGAGTTCTGGTGAATATTTATTAGTTTATCTTCCCCTATATATTTACCAAAGACTTAAAAGACACAATTCACCTTCCCCCTGGGCGCTGAATCAGGATAGTTAACATATAACTGTGATAATTCCTCACAGAAAGCTGCTTAATTTGGGATACACATATCTGGACATGGCCAGCCAAGAAGACAGGCAAGGGAGGACACATCTGTATTTTACACTTTTTGAGCTAAGTTGTCAAGTACTCAGTGACTAACAATTATCTTTGAAAGAAGTGTCATACATGAAAGGCACGGATAAAACAGACCAATTGACAAACTAATAAAGATAAGATATTCAGGTCAATAAAACATACAGATTGTTGTATAGCAAATGGAGCAGAGTAGATTGATATGAAAATTTGTTGCAAACAGAGATACTCAACAAGTGGACTGCAATCCGAACTCGGACTGTGGCCTCCAGCTGTCCAAACTCTTGCCTCCTCACTAATTCATTATGACAGTGGTAGGAAGAAACACTCATTTTCAGACTGCTGTCTCCCAAGTCCTGATACTCTACATTAATGGCTGCAAGGATTGGTAATGGTCCCTCCTGCCTGCAAAGCACTAAGTCAGAGTTTCTTGCAGTCTGATTTTGAGGCAGAATTTGCCTTAAAAAACGCCTCCCACCTCTCCCATTCATTTCAAACGGAGTCAGGGGCAGATTAATTTTTTTACTTTAGCTAATTTTTCTGATAAGGAAAAAAGAAGCGTCATGACCTATGTTCAGGCAGATTCTGCTTTGCACACCTCATTGAAATGAATGGAAGGAAAAAATGCTAGCGTTTATTGGAACATTTTTTGCAAAAACCTCCTCAAAAAACCACCAGTGTTTTTCTCTGCCTCCAATTAATTTCAATGGAACTTGCAAGGCAGAATTCACCTAAAGATAAATCATAATGAAAAAAAACTCTCTCACTCCCATTGAAATAAATGGGAGGTGTTTTTGAGACAGATTATGCCTCAAAAATCTGCCTGCAAATCACTCAGTGAGAACTTACCCTAGTGAAACAATTAAAACGTATTTTAAATAAATATATCAAACAAATAAATAGATAAAATTATGTGCTGTGTATCTCCAGTCACACCCTAACTGACAAAGGGCGAAAAGGCAAAGTGGGAACAGGAGTAAAGGGGAATATATGATCCTTACATCACTGCTCAATGTGTAAATGTGAGTTACTCAAAAAACAGCAATGATGAAATTCTCCCTGAATATCTCCCACAGTTCACCCAAAACAATATATCCCACAGTTTGGCAAAAGAAAGCTATCAAATATTCAGCAATCTGATACTGAGCTGCTGAAAATGCTTACTAACCCCTTCCTGTCGGATGAATTTTTCGATTTTCGTTTTTGACTCTCTCACCTTCCCTCATAACTTTTTAACTTTTCCGTTCTCAGAGCCATATGAGGGCTTAGGGTTTGTGGGACAAATATTTATTCATGATGTTACCATTTATTATTCTGTACAATATACTGTGAAGCTGGAAAAAAAAGCAAAATGGGGTGGATTTGAAGAAAAAGTGCATTCGCGACTTTCTTTCGGGCTTCGATTTTACGGCATTCACACTGCAGCCAAAACTACATGTCATCTGTATTCTATGTTGCAGTACGATTCTTGGGATAAGTTTATACGGTTTAACTTACATTTTAACCCCTTAAAAATCTGAAAGTGTGCAAATTTTTATTTATTTATTTTTAATAAAAGTTGCCATATTTTGACACCTGTAACTTTTTCATACTTCTGTGTACGGTGATGCACAGGGTGTCTTTTTGCAGGGCCAGATATTCTTTTTAGTTATACCATTTTGGGGAAATGCTTTGATCACTTTTTATTCAAAATTTTTATCAGAGGTGAAACAGTGAAAAAAACAGCGTTTACCATACAGGAAAAATATTTTTATAGATTTGTAGACCGGGAGCTTTCAGAAACAGGGATACCTAATGTGTATGTGTTTCACAATATTTAAGTACTTTTATATGTGTTCTAGAGAAAGGGGGGGTGATTTGAATTTTTTAATTAAAAAAGTCCCCTAGGGGGACTTGAACCCCAGGAGGTCTAATCACTTACGCAATGCATTACAATGCTAATGCATTGCAAATTACCGGTGCTTCTATTGCAGGCTGCAAAGAACAGCCTGCAGTAGAAAATAACTAAAGACATGGCTGGGAGCCTTCAAAAGGCGGCGGAGCTTGCTGAGGGTGCCGGCGATCCCAGCAAAATGGCGGCGCCCATGCGCCGCCGGCAAAGTGGCTCTAGATCAGCTTTGACTGAGGTGCCAGTGGTTAATGCCCGAAATCAGTGTGGGCACTGCTTGCGGGCATTAGCGCTGGGTCTCTGCTGTATAACACAGCAGAAACCCAACGGCTATGGCTACCGCACAGCTCCTGAGCGGCCACCATTTTTAAATACCCGACTTTCACCGTACTATTAGGGCGGATGTCAGAAAGGGGTTTAAAAAAAAAAAAAAAAAGTTAAAATCGTAGACCACTCACTTTGACTGCATATAGGATACTGTGGCGGCTATATGTGCACATAAGGCAGTTCTAAGCACGATGTGCTGTGCTGACCTATTGATAGTTAAGCGGCAGTCACTAAAGCAGCCAGATCTTTTTTCCCTATATGCATAACCCACAGTCAAATCATTAAAGGCCAAGCTGCTCGCCTCAGCCAACATGGGCTGATATATTTAACCCCTTAAGGGCCCAGAGTAGTTTGGGTCTTAATGTTCAAACCTATTTTTCAAATCTAACATCTTTTACTTTAATTGAAAATAGATGCATAATACATTTACCTATCCAGGTGGTAACTTTTGGTCATTATACAGGTGCATCTTAATAAAGTAGAATATCTTCGAAACATTTATTTCCTTCAGTAATTAAATTACAAAATGTGACCTCCTATATTTTCTAGATTCTTTACACACAGAGTGTTCTATTTCAAGTGTTTTATTTCTTTATAAATGATTATGGATCACAGGTACTGAAAACCAAAATCTAAAAAAAATTAGAATATTGTAAATAAATTCAGTATTCTAAATTCAGTGTGTCACCTGCCAAGGTTTCCTAAGCCTTTAAATGGTCCCTCAGTCTGGTTCAGTAGGACACACAATCATGGAAGACTGCTGATTATAAATTGAATTACTGAAATGAATGAATGTGTCAAAAATATTCTAATTTATTGAGATGCACCTGTATAATGACCAAAAGTTACCACCCGGATAGGTAAATGTATTATGCATCTATTTTCAATTAAAGTAAAAGATGTTAGATTTGAAAAATAGGTCTGAACATTAAGACCCAAACTACTCTGGGCCCTTAAGGGGTTAAATATATCAGCCCATGTTTGCTGAGGCGAGCAGCTTGGCCTTTAATGATTTGACTGTGGGTTATGCATATAGGGAAAAAAAAGATCTGGCTGCTTTAGTGACTACCACTTAACTAATCAATAGGTCAGCACAGCACATCGTGCTTAGAACTGCCTTATGTGCACATATAGCCGCCACAGTACCCTATAAAGAAAAATGCAGTCAAAGTGAGTGGACAATTTGAATTTCATAAAATTATAAATTTTTAAAGATTCATTTGTTAAGGTAAAAACAGATAGTCATATCACACAAAATGGTTAATAATAAATATTTACCATATGTCTACTTTATGTTGGCATTGTTCTTCAATGTCCTTTTAAGTTTCTAGGATGTTAGAAGGCTTTTAAATTTAGTAGCAAAATTGTCAGATTTCCAAGAAAATGTCAAGATTCTATTTTCTAGGAAAGTGACCTTGAGGGGCCTACATAATAGAAAACCCCCATAAATTACCTTATTTTAGAAACTGTACCCCCCAAATTTTTCAAAACAGTGTATAGGAACTTTGTTAACTCTGTAGATGTTCCACAGGAATTAATGCCAATTGGAGGTGACATTTCCAAATGTCATTTTTTTCTTCACATTTTCCATTTCAAACCAGTTTTTCCTGTAACAGAGACAGGGTTAACAAACAAACCATAATATTTATTACTCTGATTCTGAAGTTTGTAGAAATATTCGATATGTGGCCCTACTGTGCAATCTGACTCAAACACAGTCCTCAAAAATGAAAGCGCACCTTATAGATTTTGGAGCAGTGATTAGGATAGATTTTAGACACCGTGTTGCACTTGCAGAGGCCCAAATGTACCACAACAGTGGAAAACCCCCCAAAAGTGACCCCACTTTGGAAACGACCCCTTAAAGAATTTATCGGTGCATGATTTTGACTTTTTTGAACCCACAGGCTTTTCACTGAACTTATTTCAATTTGGCCATCAATTTGAAAAAAATAATAATTTCATCATTTATTACGTTCTTTTTAATCATTTTCTCCTTTTACCAGGGAATACAGTTCCCATCTTGTTACACAATTTCTCCAGAGTACAGCAAGTCCTGATTTCAGGTCAAATAATGCTGTTTGGGCACAAGGGAGGGCTTAGAAGGGAAAGAGCATTATTTTACTTTTGGAGCTCTGATTTTACAGGAATGGTTTATAGGTACTATATCACATTTGCAGAACCTCGAGATACAACAACAGTGAAAAACTCCCCAAAGTGACCCCATTTTAAAAACATCACCCCTTAAGGCATTCATCTAGGGGTATAGTGATCAATTTGACCCCACAAGCATTTCCAAAAGGTGCTGCATATTAGAAGCTGCAGAGTGAGAATTGCAATTTTCTAATCATATATGCCATTTCAGTGCCTGATATATTAGGCCAAGCACATTCCACTGCAGACATAGACCCCATAAATTGTAATGTGGGTTCTCCTGGATATGGCAATACCCTACATGTGGCTGTTGTGTGATGCCTGGCCACAAGGCAATGCTCAGAATGGAAAAAGACCATGTATATAGCTACAGAAAAACATTTCTGCTAAGGGAATGTATGTAAGGCCCCTGAGGTTCTAGCACAGTTGAGACCCCCAAGTGACCATATTTTAAAAACTTCATCCTTTTTCGGCATTCATCTAGGGGTATAGTGAGCATTTTGACCTCACAGGTATTTTCAAAAGATATTGTGTAGTAGCTGGAGCAGAGTGAGAATTGAAATTTTTGAATCACATATGCCATTTTAGTGCCCGATATATTGAGCCCAGCATATACAACTGCAGACATAAGCCCCATAAAATGCAATATGGGTTCTACTGGATACAGCAATTCCCTATATGTGGCTGCTATATGCACCACAATGCCTGGGCACACGGCAGGGCTCAGAAAGGAAAAAGGCGGCACGCAGCAGAGGGATAAGATGTGAAGTGCATAAGGGTAAATTAAAGATCAAGGGACGTATGATATATGTGAAAATCTTTCAGAGCCCTGGTTTGTCAGGACATGTATCACATTGGTATATAGTGTCCTTCCTTATCCCCCCTCTTTGATCAGAATCGGCATCTCTTTTGACTATATCCCTTTTTGCCAGTTTGGAGAACTTCTCGAAGCTAGACCACACACACAGTACCAGGGCAACACTTTCCAGAAGTACTGGGTCCCCCCCCCCACCTTCCTGGTCTCTAAAAAGGAGGTTCTTGATAACCACCTCTTGAAACTCCAGGAAAGTTCTCCTCTGAACTGTACATCGATGTAACTTGTACGCTTTGTACTGCGCAGTCTGTCCAATGTGCAGGGCCAGTTTCTTATACCACACTGGCGCTGGAAGGCTTCAGGACTTGATCTGACAAGTATACCTCCCCATGTATCTATTGTAGTCCAGGATGCAGTCTGGTTTGGGGGTCTCTGTACTGGTACATGGGTGCTGGTGCGACCATGTTTTGTTGTCAATACAAAAACATCTCTCTTGTCCTTGTACTTGACACGCACTATATTGCTGGTACATTGAACCCTACTCTCAACTGTTCTGTGTGTTTGTCTTAGCAATGTCTTAGGGAGGCCTCTCTGTTTTTTTTGGTGACACATGTCAAGCACTTGTAGAAACAAGGCTATTGAAGAGTACTATGCTGGTATAAAAATTATCAAGGTAAAGATGGTAACCCTGGTCCAGCAGTGGATATACCAAATCCCAAACAATCAAATAATTTTGGCGGTAACTCCAAGGAAGGGGGGGGGGGGGGTCAGGGAGGACTGGGGGATCAATTCTGGTGTCCATAGCTTCATAGATCCTGAATCTGTACGTATACCCTGATGCACTCCAGCATACCTTGCCCTTTTGCATGGCAGGCATTGGCAGAATTAAAGCTCCCTTTAAAATGTATCACCGATCCAGCAAGAGAAATACACTTCTTGGGGGTATATGCTTGGGCAAACTGGGCATTGAAATGGTGTACTTAGTTTATATAAATGGTCAACACTGGGCTCCATCCCAGGGTGGGTACTGTTCGTATAATGTAGGAACCGAAGTTCTCCAGAATGTGCAAATTTCACGCTACCGTCACACCTATCCTTAAGAAACCATCCCTCGACCTGTCCTCTCCAACCAACTCTCACCCCAACTCACTGATCCTGTATGTCTCAAAATTGCTTGAACAACATGTCCACTCTGAACTAACCTCTCGTCCAAAGTTCTCTTTGACAGATTACAGTCAGGCTTAAGAACCCATTACTCCACAGAACTGCACTAACCAAAGTCACAAATGACCTACTAACTGCCAAAGCCAAGCGTCACTACTCTGTCCTACTCCTCCGCTTTTGACACAGTCGACCATTCCCTGATTACAAACGCTCTCATCCCTTGGCATGACATACTTGGCCCTTTCCTGGATCTCCTCATACCTCAGACACACATTCAGCATCTCCCAACTTGCCCATCACCTCCTCGCTGTGCCCTCTTTCTGTAGGGGTCCCCCAAGGCTCTGTCCTAGGACACCACCTGTTCTCCATCTACGCCCTCGGCCAACTGATAGAATTTCACCATTTTCAATTCCACTGCTACGCTGACAACACTCAAATATATCTCTGTGGACCAGAATTTCAGAATGTCTAGCAGCTGTAACCTCCTTTTTCTCCTCCTGCTTTCTCAAACTCAACATGGAGAAAATGGAGTTGTTCATCTTTGCCCACCTCGCACGACCCCTCTTCCTGACCCATCTATCAAAGTTAATGAGACCACACTTACCCCAGTCCCATGGGTCCACTGCCTTGGGAAAACCTTTAACCCTGACCTATCCTTCAAGCCAGACATCGAAACCCTCAACATCTCCTGTCGCCTCCAACTCAAGAACATCCATCGAAACTGCTCTGAAACTACAAAAATGCTAGTCCACGCCCTCATAAACTCCCACTTAGACTACTGTAACACCCTATTCCATGGCCTCTCAGCAAATGCTCTCATCTCCCATCAGTCCACCTTAAACTGTGCCACTTGCTTAATATACCTCCCTCCCCTGTTCTTCATTGGCCACTCCCCTCTGCCAATCCCTTCACTGGCTACCTGTCGCCCAGCAAAGAGAGTTCAAAATGTTAACGCTGACATACAAAGCCATCCACATCCGAACCCCCCCCCATACACCACTGACCAAATCTCCCGCTACATGCCCACACATAACCTCCGATCCTCCAAAGACCTCCTACTCCACTCTTCACACAACCGTCTCCAAGACTTCTCCCATGCATCCCCCATAATCTGGAACTCATTACCACGACACAAGACTATCCCCCATAATAACAAGCTTCAAGAAGACCCTGAAAACTCAGCTATTCAGGAAGGCGTATAACCTTCAATAACGCTACCGTCACCACACCAACATCTGAACAGCCTCTATCCTCACTTACCCTCTTCCCTCATAGATTGTAAGCCCTTGCAGGCATGGCCCCCCTGCACCACTGAGCCAATTGGTCACTGTTAGTATGGTATTTGGTTTTTGTATATTTTGTGTACTGTATGCAAACTCTGAAATGTACAGCACCCTGGAAAAAATGATGCTCTATAAATAATCACCATAAGATCTATAATTTTTTTTTTTTTACAGTAAACTGTATATACAGTGAAAATTGTATATAAAAGAAAAAATCTAGACACAAAAATTAGGTACATAAAATTATATAAAATTATATAGTATACTAACCTTGCTGCAACAGGCAAAGATAGGTATACAGATATAGAAAAATTCCTAACACTAAACCTAATTTTAAACAAGCTTCCTGATGCTAAACCTAACCTAACTAACTTTATGAAAACTTAACGACTAACTCGAATTTGGAGCAAACTTTCCTGACACTAAAACTAACAGACACTGAACTATGTGCCAGTGCCCTATGATAAATATAGCTAAAGTGACAGTTTCCAGATGCTAAACTACACTACATATTTTAATAATTTATTTAATTTAATTAAAAACAAAAGTGGCTAAAAAAAAGGAGATTGAGCACAGAACAAATCAAAATACAAATGTACAAGGAGACACAAATGGGGCACTGTTGGACACAAATGGTGCAATAAAGAATAGTATAGGCAGATGGGATGCAGGTGGTACAATGATGAGGTGGGCAGAGGGAGAATTCAAGTGGTACAATAAGGCAGTAGGCTGAGGGGGAATGCAAGTGGTACAATGAGGAGGTGGGCACAGAAGGACACACACAACAGATGGGGCAGCAGAGGAGGCAAGTATGGATGGCACAAATAAGGCAAATCAGCACAGCTCAGCAACTAGAACCCACTCTCAACAACTCACTAAACCCAACAGAGTAGTTGAAGATGGATGTAAGAAATATAGTTGGCTTGTGACGTCACCAATCACCACTACTAGTCAGCAGTCACTGACTAAGTAGTAGTGGCTATCAGAGGGGACAGGAGTCCAACCATTATTAATCAGTGATAGGTTGCTGTCCCTAATTGCATTTCCTCACGAATAAAGTCAGAACTTGATGTATCACATATAGCTAAATCTCCAAGAGTTTGTAAAAATCAATGGAATGGATCAAAATTCCTATCTAGTAATGTCGACCAGAAATCAAGTTTCTTTATAAATCCATTTTATCCCTAGCTGTCATGTTAATATCTCAACCATGCATGGTATTATTCAAAGTGATTACATGCTTAAAAATATCAGAAGGAAGGCCAATCTAAGAAGCCAAAGAGTTGGAAAATAGGCTTGCATATTCTGATTTCTCAGATTGCAATTAGCTGAAAAATTCTTCATATTCTTCTACACATTACTCCTGGAAATTCGTCAGTTTGTGTTATAGAAAATTTACATACAACGAACCCATGTATGCACAGATTTTTCTGAAAATACAAGTTTGCAATGCTCTTCATTTGATGTAATTTACCATTTTAATAGCAGATTTCGAAACATAGTCCATTTCAAATGGTAGCGATTTTGATACAAGAGATTCTACAGTGTTGCTCACCATTATTGGCACCGCTTCATTTTTTTCATAGACTGTACAATATCTTCACAAATAAATTGAAATGTACCAAAGGTATATCTTCAGGTTTTTTTAATTAGTCGTTCAAAATAATACAACAATAAAATATTGTTTTTCAACTTACATGTTGTAATTTCAAAGAAGAAACAGAATAAACAGCATGAGCAGCAATAATGGCACCCCTAAGTAAAACTTGATAGCACTCTGGCATTGGCATTGATGACAGCCTCCAAACATTTTTTGTAGCCACCTATTTTTTGTAGCCTAACTTCTTGCACTTCTCATCTGGTATTGTCTCCCACTCTTCCTTTGCAGTTTGTTCAAGCTCTTGAATGCTTGCATGGTTCTTTTTCCAAATGGCAGATTTCAGCTCACCCCAAAGATTTTCAATGGGATTGAGGTCAGGACTCACTGTTGGCCATTTTAAAAAAAACAGCCCATTTTTTCTTTCAACCATTCCAGTGTGCTTTGGGTCATTGCCTTGTTGGAGGACCCATGATCTTCAACTCAAACCAAGTTTTCTTACACTGGGTAGGACATTTTTCTCTAAAATCTCTTGATAATTCTCTGATTTCATGATTCCTGTGATACAGTCAAGGCAGTCATCTGTAAACAAACTGTTGCTTTGCATTGCCAAAAAGCTTAATTTTTGTTTCATCTGTCCACAGAACATTTTCCCAGAAGGATTGTGGCTTGTCAAGGTACTCTTTGGCAAAGATCAGTTGTCCCTTTTTATGTCTTTTCTTCAGCAATGGTTTCTTCCTTGGCCTTGGCCCATAAAGCTCTGCTTGGTTTAGTGTGCGTATGGTACTTGTTGAAACCATGACCCAAACTGTTCCAAGTTAGCCTTCAGGTCTTTGGATGTTTGACGAAGTGTTTTTATACACCATTCGCACCAACCTTTGAAGACATCTCATAAATTTTCCTGTTTCCCCCACGTTCAGGGAGGTTCTTGACGGTGCCATGCTTGGCAAACTTCTTAACATTGCGCACTGTTGAAAATGGGATACCAAGGTCTTTGGAGATGGTCTTATACACTTTGGAAGTCTTGTGTTCGCTAATAATAGCAGTTCTGATGTCTTCAGACAGCTCCTTTGTTTTAACCATTGTGACAAAGGAACAGGGACTAACATTTTTAAAGACTTAAGTCATCATTCGTTGGCTAATTCATGTCATGTGGGCACAGTGTAGTGTTGGGCATTTTCTTTTGTAATCTGACAATTAGACCACTTTGAGGTCACATCATTGCCTTCATTCTATTCTAATGCTTTCTGATCCAGTCAATATTGTACTTGCAAGTATTTTGGATTAAAGTTCTGAACACACCAGTTTCCAGTAGTATTGGTTTCTAGTAGTTTAAGCACTATTCTCTGTATCAAATTTTACAAAGACAACAAAGTACCACAATTCGAAATAGCTGAAGTACATTTGATGGTTTCCTACTTTCTTGTAACACTTCTCCACAAACTACACAATGAGGTTTATTGGAAATAATGGTGAAACCATATTTGATATACTCATCACTGTAATATCTATTTTCCTTTTTACTCTCATCACAGCCAGGTTACACTGATCTTTTAAAACGTGCATCCACTTTACCAAAATGTGTACTCTGCCTTTCAGCTGTATTTGGCCTCTATTCTGCCTCTAGTTCACCAAGTTGTATTTATTCTCCATTCTCTTGCAATCGGCCGCTATCCACATAAAAATGGAAGAAAACAAAAAAAAAAAAACAGCAATTTTGGCATGGCTTTTTAACATTTTAACTTTGCCGCTGTTCAGCATACAGTATAAGAAACAGGTTACCTTCATTCTATGGGTCTGTATGATTATGAGAATAAATCAGGTACTTCCGAAGATTTTAGACCAGATTTCAACTCTCTAGGACCTACAATTCCCAATATATTCAAAAAAGATATAGCACTTCTGGCTTCCATATCAAGGACCTGCCTCCTCGCAGGTCCTACACTCGAAATACAGCATTATCAGAAGATTGCAGCACTTACTATAGTTCCATGTTATTAGCCAACAGAAGCTTGCAGGTCCTTCACTGCAAGCTTCATACACCAGTGACATACACCATCATCAGAGGCGGCTATCAGTCATTATCAGAGGACTGTATCCAGAGGAGACAGAGTTAATTCAGATCATTACACCATGCGATCTGTAGCCATACTATTGCCACAAACATGGCCTGCATTATATCAGTAAAAAAAAATTAGCCCTCCTCATCTGGAGAAGTCTCCAGGATTTGCCAAATTTAACTTTTTACTTTATCTGCTAGTAGCAAGTCATGCAATTTACTACAGTGGAGTAGTTGTCTACACCAAACAATCAGATTAGAACTTTAATTTTCAAAGGAGCCTTGGACAAATGACAGCTGACACTAAATTGGTTGCTATGAGCAACAGTCTCATTTTACTTTTACACCACTTTAGATAAATCATTCCCCATTACATATTACGGTTTTCCAGCACATATTAAAGTTTTCTGTCTTAACTCTTGAAGAGGGGTTTCAGCTGGCAGGTGATCTGACCTTACTTCAGTGGAATCCTTTGCACCCACACTTTATAACAGGGCAATGCCGGGTACTTTCTCTAGTTATATATTTCCAAATAATGTTACATTTTTATGAAGCACTTCTAAAATAATTTGCATGACTGAACAATTTAGACATTTTACAAGATTTACAAAATTGGAAATTTTGAATGTTCTGTTTTACTGCACCAAGCAGCATTTGCAAAAACTAATAGGTGGTGTAATGACAGACCGCCCCCTTAAATTACTCCATTTTGAAAACTAGACCCTGTAAAGTCTTCAAGGATGGGTTTAGTGAGTATTTTGATCCCATTTTTTTTTTTTTTTTTTTTTTTTTTTAATGAAAAATTTCAGCAAATACACAGCGTACAGAAAAATGAACACATACCCCTTGTTTCCCTGTTTTACCCTCCAGTTGTTCCCTCTACTTCTGGACATACAGCAAGGCCCAAAAAGAAGGGAGCACCCACAGGCATTCAGAAAACAGGTTTTGCTTGAAAATGTTTCAGGTCCATTGCACATTTGAAGACGCAATGAGTTGCCATAATTATAGAAAACCCCCATATATTCTGAAATTTTTGGGACTAGACCCCTTAAAAGGGGTTTTCACATGAAAGACATTATGGTAAATCCACAGGATATTTCCAAACAAAGGAGAATCATAGGGGATCCAAAACAGTCTCCAAAATGAATCCCCCCAGCCTCCAAGTTTTACTACTTACCCATCCACGACCTCAATGAAAAGGCTTTCAGCTATGACCAAGCTTTATAGCCCATAAGAAAGTCACACAAATGCACTTTTTCTTCAAATCCACCCCATTCTGAATTTTTTTCCAGCTTTCCAGTACATTTTACAGAATAATAAATGGTAGCATCATGAAAAAAAAAAATTTGTCCCGCAAACATTAAGACCTCATATGGCTCTGAGAACGGAAAAGTAAAAAAGTTATTGGGTTTGGAAGGGGAGGAGTCAAAAACGAAAAATGAAAATCGAAAAATGTCACCGGCGGGAAGGGGTTAAAGTATACTAAGATTAGCACTACCTATAGCAGAAGCAATATTACAAAAATAATGAGAGATCCAAAGATCAAATGGGTTATTGTATGATTGGAGGTAATCAGGTAGCAATGGGATATGCATTTTTTTGAAAGGTTTTTTTTGTGTTTTTCACAGTCAGACAAGGGCAGGCTTTGAGCTTAGGATCTCTGCATCTCCTCTCACAAAGCAACTACTGCTGCGAGGGGAGAGAAAGACAACGCAAATTGAAATAATCAACATGGATCACTGCGATCTGGGGGGGGGGGGCAGGACCAGGAGAAGGATTTGTGGCTTGATGTCACTTTATTTTGAATGTGAGGGGGCCCCAAGGTAAAGATTATTTTTTTTTTATTACTTCTCACCATCAACAATAAGCTTTACTTTCACTTGCATTTGTGATAGTGCTTCTAACAAAGATCACACAGCTGGAGACAGCACATAATGGCCTCCAATCTCTGCTCCCTGCAGTAGCTGAGAGCAGGGAACTTATCTCTCACCCACCGATGTTTCTAATCTTTTGTGCAGACGAGCTCCATCTTGGACTGACGATTGGGTGGAGGAGAGGTGCAATATCTCATCGGTGGATGTCCAATACAGCTGGGTTCCCTAAAGACCAGCTACTTGAAGCAGCAGTGGCGCTTCTGCAAACGCCGCTTTACAGGCCAGTGACCTCACTTTCATTTATCATGTGACCTGATGCAGGTCACTCCGATTCAAGTGAAGGCGAAAAAAAAAAAAAAAAAAAAAAATCTAGTAAGACCATGACTCTTACCTGCTGAACATCTTGTTGAAAAACACACAGTTGTAATCGCTGATGTAATCGAACCTTACGATGTTGCCAGATATTTTCCAGCTGTCGCTGATGGTGCAAAACCTCATGAACAGCATCTAAGACATGATGGACAGCCTTCGAATAGTTGGCAGAAGCAGTCAAGGAATCAGAGCTACCAGGAGTTAATGGCCTCTGAAGTTTGTCTAACAGAGATTTTCCTTCTTGGCTAACCTTTACACAAACATACAAACAAGTTTTAGTATTTTGTTTCAGCATAAACTCATATACAAGATTATGAAAACCCAAGTTAAACTCCCCCACTCCAAAAAAAAAAAAAAAAAGTGTTTTTTTTTTCTTTCATGTCAGGATTTCAGCTGCCCTTCGGTCTTCTCTACTCTCCACTTTCTGGTTTTCAGCTCAGGCCAACAATGTGAACTTTGCTTGTTTCACATTGCAAACTTATCTCTGGATGTAACAGAGATAACACAGGGGCACTGATAAAGCACTGTTCTCTCTCTTATCTGGGCTCAGCAGCTGTGAACAATCTGCAGAAATGGAAGAGAATTTATGTGGCCTGGAACTGATTCATCAGCTCAACCACTAGAGCTACATAAGGTCTGACAAATGAAGCAAGACAGATAAAACAACAATTGGATAAAATGCTTCAGTTAACTTTCGCCTACTCTACGATGTGGAATATTAAATACCACTGCAAAGCAGTATATAATTCAGCGAACTTTCAGTTTTGCAGGCATGTGCCCGACATATCGGTGCTGTCAGATTCGACTACTGATATCATTGCACTGTCAAGGGTGGCCAGTCGTACAACTCAGTGATTTTTAACATGCCACAACATAGGGGACATGAAAGTTCTTCTGAGCCACAAGTTTAACTATGATCCTGGAGATGGTAATACCCCCTTTAACACCTATCAGTTCTGTGTAATATGGCTACCCTGCAATTACATCGAATGTAACTGTAACATGCTTATAGGCACCTGAGGGGGGGGGGGGGGGAGAAGAGAAAATCAAAATACCATGATATAAAATACATAAAAGAAAATAGTAATTTGTAGTATAAACCTAGTATTTAGAATTTTACCTCAGAGTAAGCCACTGTAATGTGTTCATAAATTCCTTGATGATGATGTATAGCATCTTCCAAATCTTGCAGCTCAGACGGAAGCTCGACTTTACCACATGCCTTACACCACGAATCAATATTGCTCATGTACTATGTTTAAAAAAAAAAAAAAAAAAAAAGTTATAAGACCCAAGGCAGCATGCGTGTCGGACATGAGTGTCCATGACTGAAGCATCATATTTCTTATTACAGAATATTCAGAGGAAGCACTTTAAGTTAGGAGGGTTTTACAAAATAATGAGAATATTAAAGCGTGATCCTGTGATTGGAGATTTACTCCAAGATGGAACCTTTGCAGTTGTAAACAATAGTCTAGTACAAAGTTATATAATTAAGGGAAGGAGATTCCTTCAAGTTTGAAAAACTTTCCAAACAACCCTTTGTTATTCAGCATTGCAGCTCCATTATTGAGAAGATTGCGCAGAAACATAACAAAGACCATTGGAGGTAGTGCAAAACACACTAGAGGGGTGGCAATTTGGTTAAAAATGTAGATCGACGGGAAGGAATTGTATTTACACTTTGGATACTATGACACCAAAGAGTCTTGACACTGATTTTGAATTTAAAGCATAACTAAACTTTCATAACATTTTTTTATTTTCTGGCATTTGTGACATTAATAAAAATTGTAAAATACTTTATTAAATTTTGTCTCCTTCTGTTACTTCAAACTGTCTTGGCCATTCTGGTGAGAAAAATAGATTTTCAGCTCTAGATCGCAGTTCTTCCTGTATTATTTCCGTATTTTATCACAAGGGGAAAACAGTCAGGATTGGCATCAGCTTCATATACAGTACCTATGCCAATCCAGACCATATCTTCTATAGTGGGTATCTCTAGACATAATACAGGCAGAACTGTGATGTAGAGCTGATAATTTAATCTTTAATATTTTTTATAATCTCTTTTCTATGTTATAGAATGCCCGAAATATAGTTTGAAAAGACCACCCCATTGGAAAACTGATGAAAATGCTAAACACTTATCATATAATGGACAAATCTATGTTAAACTTCTCCATGTGAAGTGTGATGATCGGCCACTGTGTTATTTACTTATCTGGGACTTCTAAAGATCACCAAACATAAAAACAAAAACATACAATTCCATAAGTGTGCAAAAAAATAAATAAATAAAAACACTATTATGAATACAAATTAATATCAACATATCTAAATAAAACACAAAGAATAACTAAATGTTCAAATAAACTTAACATTTTCTAGCACCATGTGTGACAGTCTTTCCCCGACTGTTGGTTGCTTTATCTAACTGGAATACAGGTGGACACAAGAGTGCAGCTATGATGGGACCCCATAAAAAAAAAAAAAAAAAAAAAAAAAAACCACACACACACAGACACACAGACACACACACACTAGGTAGGGGCTCCATTATTGATTTTGCATTGAGACCAAGGAGCGTCAAGTTATGCCTCTGGTGGACGGACTCTTGAACTGAATAATACATGGAAGATGAGGCTCTCTCTAACTCTGCCCTAATGGGTGGAGACTAGCAGATACCAGGTCTCCCATAGACAACAAATGGAAATAAAAACTGCTTCTGCTCCCTAAAATTCCTATATTTATAAAAGCTTACAAGTAGGGAATCTCAGAGGAATGAAAATGGACTAATCAGTGGTGCATGTGTGGAGTCAACTTCAATTCAGCAGTTTTAAAAGGGAAAAAGTTTTTAAACAGAACAACTTGGCCCATTCAATCAGCTGATAAGTGGGTGTACTGGTAGTATGACCCCCCCCCCACTTATCTGATGCAGATTTCAGTCCCTAGAAAAAACCTTTAACTCTCCGTATTAATGAATGTTTCAATAGGAGCACTAACAATAACTGTCAAACATATCAAGATGAATTATTAATAATAAAATTTCAAGTATTTAAATACTATTTATCCCAAACCTGTTCAGCCTTCTGGTGAAATACAGCAGACATTTCCAATAATGTACTTCGTTCATCCAAAGCTGCTGCAAACATTTTCCACTCTTGTTCAAGCTGGTTGGCAATCTGTCTGATCTGCATTGAAGCATAGTGCCCAGATTCTACAAGTCTATTGGCTACTGACATAATTCGATTTATGTTTACATAAACATTCTAAAATAAAAAAGAATAAAGAATAATTAGAGTTACTAAATGCTATACAGATAAAAGGGTTACAACTTCTCCCACTTCATCCCCAATATTTTTTACTCACTAAACGATAAAAGGGATCTTTGCATTAGACAATACCTATTTGTTTGGTTCAAATTTAAATAGTGACCAATGGAATCAAGGACAGCGGGAGCAAGAGACGTGCTCTGTCAAAAATTCCTCTCTGGCCAACAGATGAGAAACCTGAACAGAAGACTGCACTCTAACAAAACAAAATTTCCTAAAGTTTATTCCCTAAATTCCCTAGCATTAATGAAAATGAGCTAACTAATTTGACCTGATCACCGCCCTTTTTATTATTATTATTATTATTATTATTTAAAATTTAGATAGATATTTCTGGTAGCCAGAACAATTTTCACAATTTTACCATGTACAAATAAAGCCTAAAGTTTCTTTGCATAAAATGGATGAACTACTGCTGAAAGAGGCAAGAGGTGACCCAATGATACCTACTTGAGGGCTTGAAAGGGACCTTGGGACGCCTGCATGTGAATTAAGTGTAATATGGTGACAATGCTTGTTATATGACTTTTATACGCCTTCTACTTCATGTGACTACACACTATTTTATTCATATTATGCAACACGACAATTGTACGCACTCATTTTTGCTATGTAATTCCATATGTGCATTCGTTTTTAGTTCTGAAGGTTCTTCATACCGCCTTTGTTTTTAGAAGACTAATAAAAATATCTCTAAGCACTTTATACACACAGACACATTACATTGCATGCATTTTTTTAGATATATCTGTATCTCAATGTGATGATTGACATCACCGAAGGAACCTAAAGCAAGAACATTTGAGTATGGGGTGGGCCAGTTGCCAGGGAGTCATAGTGATAAAGGGATGACACTCCAAGTTGAGGTATGAAGGCTATATGTTTTGGATATTTATATTCTGGGAAACACGGTTTTACAGTTGTCCACTGAGAAATACACAATTTTTGTGTGGTGAGGAAGAGCCACCTCTACATGATAAATAGAAATATAATCCATATCTATGATAATCAGGATTGTAAACATCTTTGTATTTTAAACAGGGCTGTGGAGTCGGTACGCCAAAGCCCCGACTCCGACTCCAACTCCGACTCCACCAAAATAGGCACCGACTCCGACTCCACAGCCCTGGCACTGCTAAACCTTATAGGTTCACTCAGAACTCAGTCCCATCATTATATGAGGAATAGAACAGACCTTTACAGGACATTTCATCATTTTCCCAAATTCTTATGAAAATATATTCAGCACATACTGCATTGTACTACTAACTGTACCAATTTATATATTTTGGGAGTCGGAGTCGGTCCATTTTATACCGACTCCGACTCCACCAAAATAGGCACCGACTCCGACTCCACGACTCCGACTCCACAGCCCTGATTTTAAATGCACTGTTGTGTATGCTCACAAATATTTATAGCATTGTGTTGTGTTATGTCAACTCAAATAAAATTAAAAAATATATTATATAATAAATTGATATTCATGTCTAAAAGAGTGAGCTAAGCAGAAAGTTATATGAACCACACCTCCTAAAATTAAAACTTTAACCCTTTCATGCCTCAGCCAATTTTCATTTTTCCCTCTCCCCATTCTAAGAGCCATTATTTTTTCATTTTTCAGTTCAGAGTCACATGATTACTACAATTTACTGAGAAGCTGGAAAAAAATTCTGAATAAGGTGGAATTTAAAAAAAAACGCATTTCTGCCAATTTATTATAGGTGTAATTTTTACGGCATTCACTATGTGGTAAAAATGACATGTTACCAGTATTCTTTGGGTCTTTACGGTGATACCAAATTTATATAGTATTTGTTATGTTTTGTTACCTTTTAAAAAAATTTAAAACTTTGCAAAATAGAAAAAAAAATTTAATTTTGTGTCGCCATATTATTATACCTGTAACTTTTTTATACTGGCATTTGGCCATTTTGATTTGTTTCCCTGCTACGCCATTCACCGTATGGGATACATATTTTTATATTTTAATAGTACAGACATTATTGAGCACAGGGATCCCTTAAGTGTTTATTATTATGTTTATTTTTATATGTGATCTAGGGAAAGGGGGGTGATTTGAACTTTTGTGGGGTTCTTTTGTTTTTGTTTTTAATATACTTTTAAAAACTTTTTTATTTATTTTCCTTTTAATTTTAATTTTCAGACCCCCCAAGGACCTTGAACTCTAGGAGGTCTGATCACTCATACTACAGTATACACTGCAATACTAATATATTGCAGTGTATAGGAAAACCTGTTCACTCCTGCCTATGATAGCATGTAATAGAACTGATGTAATTACAATCCTGGGAGCCTTCCATAGGCTCCCAGCTGTCAAGGCAACCCACCGCAGCATCTAAAGTTTTAACAGCTGCGACTGGTGTCGGCACAGATTGCAGCTGTTAGTGATGGGTGCTGGCTGTGTTATACAACCAGCATCCATTGTGTATGGAGAGGGCTCAGCTCCTGAGACCTCTCCATACACCCCATCATGCCTAATCACGTATATTTACATGATGTGTGAAGGGGTTAATGTTAAGTTTAATGCCTTCATTGTTTTTTATATTGTAGATGTATTTCTTTTTGAGGAACTCACCTTTCCCTCCCCTCCAACTAGCTTTACAGAGTTCTACTGTACAGATTTCATCAGTGGCAGCACACAGAGAAGAAACAGGTACTTTTAGATTAAATATCCTGCAAAGTTTGTTATCTTTACCTGAACTATAAATTTATGAAAAATAAAAGTATAGTTACACCTTGTAATGAAGCATAAACATCCACATTAAAGTAAAAGTAAAGCGATATGCCATAGGCAACATTACATTTTTAAACATGTATTATCCATGTTGCATTCAATGCGAAAATAGTAACATGCGCATGACAAAATAACTAAATTAACTAGAATACATGTGACTATGTTTATATCACTTTATTGGACCCCACTGTTGTATGCAAACAATTGCATGATACACTACTTGATACATATTAACCATAAATTTGTAAACATAAAAGACAATGCATTTCAGAATTTGATTTGTGAAGTGATAACTGGAACAACTAGGAGAGACAGCAAAGTAGTTTTCATAACTAAAAGACCCAACCACATTAGAGACCTGCCCTGTTCTAAAACTTGAAAAAAAAAAAAAAATAAGATAGTAAGCTCATCAACCTGGGACCCTAAAAAATGGTCTTTCCTTTTTGTTCACCATTTAATTACCCTGCTGGCTTACAAATTAACAAGGAGAGGCTAAATAGATACTCATATCATTTTTCATTAAGGAGTTTAATAATTGCCAGACACCTAGCTGGAAAGTACATCGCAGTTGACATACTGCCTGTAGATCTTCATGTCTTCCAACAAAGACCTCATACTGCACTCACCCGAGCCTTGCCGCTTCCATCTTTTTTTTTTCAATTCAAAGTTTACTGATTTTCCAAAAAGACATAAAATATACAGAATACAGAAAGTACAGTGAAAATATATAGCTGCAACGGCAGCAGTAACATTTTAAACTGAAAATAACGGGGAGATTCCGAGTAGAGGCCAAAGGACGAGAAGAGGGGGCAAGAAAGAAGGAGGAAGGAAAGGAGGGGTGAGACGACAAAACCAGACGCAAAGCAAAAGGGAAGAGAAGGTGAAAAAAAAAAAAAGAGATTAAAAAAAAAATAAAAAAAATATTAATTGGGGAGGGGGGATGGGGACTATACAGCAACAATATCCGGGTCCAGGGGAGTACCCCAGGGATGTAAGCATTTGAAAAGTTCCTCCTCAAAAAAAGTTGTAAAACTCCACAGGGGGCGAAGCCAGAGGGTCAAGAATAGTCCGGAACAAGCAACCCATCAGTTAGCTATAGAAGCCAGAGCATCCCACTGTAAGTCTATGGGGGAGGCACAGGCCCGAGAAACATCTGATATTCACTGGTATGCTGAAATTCCATCCAGTAGAACCAGGTCTTGCTAAAAGTTTGAACAGTGTCATGCAGGAAAGATGTAAGGTTCTCCATACGCATAATCTCATTGACCTTCAAAACCCAAAGGGTGAGGGGGGGGGGGTTCACTTTGCTTCCAAAACTGCAGGATACACACTTTAGCCGTGAGGACTAAAAATCGAAGCAGTGAGCGCTTATAGATATGCATCGGGGACTCACAATGATGGAGGAGGAACAGAGCAGGGCCCAGATGGAGGGAAGTCTCAGTTACTTGAGAAATAATCTTCTTAACCCTGTCCCAGAAGGCGGATAGAGTGCTACAAGACCAAAAAATGTGTAACATGGTGCCCTGTTCCACCCCACACCTCCAGCTTGTTGATGGGATGTGGGATAAGAGCATGCAATCTCGAGGGGACACGATAACACCGGGACATGAGTTTAAAACTGGCCTCCTGATAACGAGAGTTGATCAATGATTCGTGTGTGAGACGGAATATGCGCTCTCTTTTGACAGGAGTGAGAGACAGGTTAAGATCAGATTCCCACTTCAATGTGAAATGAGGGACAGCATCAGGTGGGGGGTTCGATCAGGAGTTTGTAAATAGTAGCTAAGGAGTGCCGAAGGGGTCCGGTACCCACACACAGCTGTTGTAGAGACGTATACTTGGTTCTGAATTCCATAGGAGGGGGGAAAGATCATACGAAGTGGCGGATCTGCAATCCACGCCATGCGTCCAAGGGAGGAAGATCGTTGGTGGGGGAAACCCCTGGGCCCACTTGCCATCCTAAATCGTTCCGGAGATGACCCACCCTAAAGAAACCATGGCGACGCCAGCTGCAGATTACTCTATCAGAGACACCAGAAGGAAACTTGGGATGGCCCAAGAGGGGGTAACATATAGAGTCAAGCGGGAGTGAATGAGAGCGAACCAAGCGCTGGGCACAGATTCTAAGGGTTGGGGCAATTGTGGGGTGAGAGCGGAGAGATGACACTAGAGGAGATTCAAGCCACGGGGCAGCGGCAGAGGGGAGAAGGCTTGTTTGATGTAGACCCATGGTTTAAGTGAGCCATGTCTACACCAGTCTACTATCCTAGTCAAGTGAGCAGCAAAATAGTATAATTTGAGATCTGGAAGGGACAAGCCACCACTACATTTAGGGCGGGAAAGAAGGGCTCTGCTGACTCTCGCAGACTTACCTGACCATATGAAATCCAACTGAATGGAGGACAAGGCCCGAAAGAAGGAGACGGGAATGTGGATAGGCAGTGTTTGTAAAAGGTATAGGAGTCGCGGCACGATATTTATTTTAAAAATGGTGCACCTTCCAAACCAGGTGAACGTACCCCGTTTCCATCGGTGACAGTCTGACCGGATAGAAGATAGCATGGGCGGAAATTGTTGCTTCCATCTTGTCTAGTGTGCGAACTACAGCATGTGAAAAATGTAGTGATCCATAGTTCATTACATGCCCTAACTCTTATTCTCTCTGCATGTACGGACCTGAGAGTTACTACAGTGTTAACATGCAGCAGTGCTCAGATCAGTGGACACTGTAGACGAGATGGGAAGATTTTTCTAAAAGCGAACATTGGAGAATGAAAGTATTATGCTCCTGCCTGCAGAGCAGCAACTCCAATCTTTTCAATCTTAAAACTCTTCTGCTAGATTTCATGTTGTCATCTCTCTTACGCTAGGTTCAAACTAGCGCTGGGTTCTCAGTCGTTTGCAACCGCCAAGGGACCTGAACGACAGAGAGCCAGACCGCTAAAACAGTGATTGCAGAAGGACAATGGCAAACCCCATTGGCTTTAATGGAGTTTGCCAGCAGTCTGTTGGGTGTCTGCCCTTTCAAAGCTCAATGTGGTGGAAAGAAAAATCCTTTATGTAGGACTTATCTCTCCGTCGATTTTTGTCAGTTTCTGCAACAGAGTTTCCAACAGAGACTCCGATGCAGATGTGAACCCAGTGGTTGAACACAACAAGCATTTGCATAAGGGAAAGATGGCAGAGGTGTTTTACCATTGGAGAACATTGGGCTTAATCTCTGTTTGCTGTGACAAACCCCTTGATAAAATAAAATTGAGTTTCATTTGTATTATACTAAATTGTGATGTATAGTAAAATTACATACATACGACAGGTTGTTTAGAGCCATTTCCACCAACATGTAACAGGAATATTAATATTGTAATTTTGTAATCAGGAATTGAAAAATTTAAAGAAAGATACATTTGCACTGGAATCTCACATCTAAGTTGAGGTTTATACATGAACAAAACTACATAAAAAGGAGAGTGCTCTCTCGACCCTGGGAGAGATCACCAGTTGACAGCACAGAGGGGATTGGGAGCGGCAGCAAGTAAACACGCCAATCCCAACTGGTGTTACCTTAGGAAACTTCATAGGCAGAACTATGATCATGGTTTCACATGACAAAAAAAACAAAAAAAAAAAACATATATTTATATGACAGAAATGTTCAATTTTTTTAAAAAATGGTAGAGATATACCTGTTTGAAATTACTCCCCCAGTCTCAGCTAGCCTGCATTAAAGCAAGAGGCTGTCCACCTGTATACCTAGTGAAAGCAGTCTACAGATTTCCGCTTAATACAGAAAAAAGGGAAAGAATAAACTACAGTGCCTTGCGAAAGTATTTGGCCCCCTTGAACTTTTCAACCTTTTGCCACATTTCAGGCTTCAAACAAAGATATAAAATTTAAATTTTTTGGTGAAGAATCAACAACAAGTGGGACACAATCGTGAAGTGGAACAAAATTTATTGGTTATTTTAAACTTTTGTAAAAAAGAAAAAACTGAAAAGTGGGGCGTGCAATATTATTCGGCCCCTTTACTTTCAGTGCAGCAAACTCACTCCAGAAGTTCAGTGACGATCTCTGACTGATCCAATGTTGTCCTGAATGACTGATGATGATAAATATAATCCACCTGTGTGTAATCAAGTCTCCGTATAAATGCACCTGCTCTGTGATAGTCTCAGGGTTCTGTTTAAAGCGCAGAGAGCATCATGAAGACCAAGGAACACACCAGGCAGGTCCGTGATACTGTTGTGGAGAAGTTTAAAGCCGGATTTGGATACAAAAAGATTTCCCAAACTTTAAACATCCCAAGGAGCACTGTGCAAGCGATCATATGGAAATGGAAGGAGTATCAGACCACTGCAAATCCACCAAGACCCAGTCGTCCCTCTAAACTTTCATCTCAAACAAGGAGAAGACTGATCAGAGATGCAGCCAAGAGGCCCATGATCACTCTGGATGACTGCAGAGATCTACAGCTGAGGTGGGAGAGTCTGTCCATAGGACAACAATCAGTCGTACACTGCACAAATCTGGCCTTTATGGAAGAGTGGCAAGAAGAAAGCCATTTCTCAAAGATATCCATAAAAAGCCACCTGGGAGACACCAAACATGTGGAAGAAGGTGCTCTGCTCAGATGAAACCAAAATCCAACTTTTTGGCCACAATGCAAAACAATATGTTTGGTGTAAAAGCAACACAGCTCATCCCCCTGAACACACCATCCCCACTGTCACACATGGTGGGGGCAGCATCATGGTTTGGGCCTGCTTTTCTTCAGCAGGGACAGGGAAGATTGAAGTTAAAATTGATGGGAAGATGGATGGAGCCAAATACAGGACCATTCTGGAAGAAAACCTGTTGGAGTCTGCAAAAGACCTGAGACTGGGACGGAGATTTATCTTCCAACAAGACATGATCCCAAACATAAAGCAAAATCTACAATGGAATGGTTCACAAATAAACCTATCCAGGTGTTAGAATGGCCAAGTCAAAGTCCAGACCTGAATCCAATCGAAAATCTGTGGAAAGAGCTGAAAACTGCTGTTCACAAACGCTCTCCATCCAACCTCACTGAGCTCCAGCTGTTTTCCAAGGAAGAATGGGCAAGAATTTCAGTCTCTCCATGTGCAAAACTGATAGAGACATACCCTAAGCGACTTGCGGCTGTAATCACAGCAAAAGGTGGCGCTACAAAGTATTAACTTAAGGGGGCCGAATAATATTGCACGCCCCACTTTTCAGTTTTTTATTTTTTACAAAAGTTTAAAATAACCAATAAATTTTGTTCCACTTCACGATTGTGTCCCACTTGTTGTTGATTCTTCACCAAAAAATGTGGCAAAAGGTTGAAAATTTCACGGGGGCCGAATACTTTCACAAGGCACTGTAGTTCAGGAATTCACAGAAAAGAGCATAAAAAGACATCTTTTTTGTGGGGCCAGATGTATTTTTTAGTAATATCATTTTGGGGAATGTCTGATGTTTGGATCGCATTTTACTCAAAATTTTTCAAGGGGTTGTGGGGTGATGTGGCCAAATGGCGAAAATACAGTGGTTTGGCTTGTTCGACCTTTTCAAACGGCATTCGCCGTATGGGAGAAATATTTTTATATGTCTGTAGACAGTGTTTTCGGATGTGGAGATGCATAATTTATTTATTTATGTTTGCTTATTTATCTTTATATTAAATCTAGGGAAAAGGGAAGGACTTGAATTTGTAGGTTTTTATTTTTTTTTAAAAACTTTAATTTAATTTTTTTTTACTAATTTATTAGACCCCTCCCCCCAGAGGGGCTTGAACCTGCAATAATCTGATTGCAAATTTCACAGACTACAACACAACTGTATTGCGTTCTATGGGACTTTCGCTACACTGATGATTGATCCTAAAGATCATCAATATTAAAATACTGCAAACCTCTAAATCTCTTAGTATTAATGGTGTATCCTTAGAAGAAGCCATCATAGTCAGACTGTCAGTCATAGTCGGTTCTGAGTCTCGACACTCCAGTGTTCAGGCTCTATAAAATTTATAGAGCTTTGTCTGGTAAACAAAGAAGTGCAGTAGCCCCACCAACAATGAGTTATTCCCAATGATAAGGCACCAAGATCAAAGTTAATCACTTTAAAGGGGAAGTGTCATCGATGGTCATCACAGAATGACCAATTTCTTAAATCATTTGAATGGAACAGAACTGTAGAAGGACCATGTGACCAAAGGATATGATGACTTGCTTGAGAAGTGATTGCCAAGCTCAATATAGTAGTCGTCAGACAATCCCTTTCATAAATTAAACCAATACTCCCTTAGAACATCAGATTTAGCTTACTAAAAGATGTAATCCAGATATTGTGTGGAAATATCACACTCCGTTTTCCTGCCGAAATTCAAACTCCTTTAGCAAATAGAGAAAGTGTAAGTACAAGAAGCAACCCCAAAACATGGTGTGCCCTTTCAGTTGCTGCCAATTCATACAAAAGTAATGAGTCGCATTTCAGCATTTGTATTATGGCCACAGTTCCAATGAATCATAGGAAATAAACTTACAGTACTATATTTGCCTATGACATTGGGGTCGGAACTGCGGGTGTAAAATGGACGCTAAAATGCAGATATATTACTGTAGACTTAATTAGCTCTTAAGGAAAATAGCAACTAAAATGGTTCTAAAATAGGCAGGCGGGACCAATATTGCTCTATGGCAATGGTTCTCAACCTATGGTACATGTACCCCCAGGGGTACGCGTCGCAGTGAGAGCTAAGGGTGAACATTTGCTGGCACCATCCTTACATTACAAGTGCAATGAGCATTTCCATCAGTACTGGTAGAGGCAATCAGAGGAGTTTCAAGAAAACCAGGGAGCGAGTGGTATGTTGTCTTCAGTAATCACAACTCTGCTGGCTGTGTTTTAAGCCTGAAGCAGAGTGGTAAGTATAGAATGCAGCTTACCACTCTCTCCTCTTAAGCATCACTGAGTATCGGGGCCATTTTATTATATGTGCAGGCACTGTGTAAGCCATTATACTGTATGTGTGTGTATTAGATTACATGCAGATGCTATTAAAGTTGGAGGACTGTGGGGGCCATTATATCACATATGGGCATATTGTGGAGGTCATTATATTACATAGGAGGCCACTGAAAGAGCCATTCTACTGAGTGCGAGGGCACTGACACGTCCACTATACTACATGTGGAGGAAATCAAAGGACCATTACATTATTGTTAATGGAGGCTCCAAATAAAGCCTTATTTTGTTAACATTTACACTACTTGGGGGGTACTCAGTTGGGACGATTTCTCACTGGGGGGTACTTTGCTTGAGAACTTATCAAAAAAGACAACCAAGTACCTTAATACAATATAGTGTTAAAGAAATGCGTCTACCCTGAAGCATTGATTTATGAAATAAAAATGTAATTTTAAACCAATTCCTTCCTGGCACCAATTCTATATATAGCTTAGCAAAATGGTCAAAAATGGTTATTGCTGCATTATCTTACTTGGTTTATCTTCCTCAGCCTAAAAAGTCATACAATTGATCCACTTTGTGAAAAAAAAAAAAAAAAAAAGAAGTAAATTTTGAAATGACAATTATCAGATACAGTGGGGAAAAAAAAGTTTTTAGTCAGCCACCAATTGTGCAAGTTCTCCCACTTAAAAAGATGAGAGAGGCCTGTAATTGTCATCATAGGTAGGCCTCAACTATGAGACACAAAATGAGAAAACAAAATCTAGAAAATCACATTGTCTGTTTTTTAAAGAATTTATTTGCAAATTACGGTGGAAAATAAGTATTTGGTCAATAAAAAAAGTTCCTCTCAATACTTTGCTATATATCCTTTGTTGGCAATGACAGAGGTCAAATGTTTTCTGTAAGTCCTCACAAGGTTGGCACACACTGTTGCTGGTATGTTGGCCCATTACTCCATGCAGATCTCCTCTAGAACAGTGATGTTTTGGGGTTGTCGCTGGGCAACACGGACTTTCAACTCCCTCCAAAGGTTTTCTATGGGGTTGAGATCTAGAGACTGGCTAGGCCACTCCAGGACCTTGAAATGCTTCTTATGAAGCCACTCCTTCGTTGCCCTGGTGGTGTGCTTTGGACCATTGTCATGCTTGTCATGACCACGTTTCATCTTCAATGCCCTTGCTGATGGAAGGAGTTTTGCACCCAAAATCTCATGATACATGGCCCCATTCATTCTTTCATGTACACGGATCAGTCGTTCTTTTCCCTTTGCAGAGAAACAGCCCCAAAGCATGATGTTGCCACCCCCATGCTTCACAGTAGGTATGGTGTTCTTTGGATGCAACTCAGCGTTCACTCTCCTCCAAACACGACGAGTTTTTTTTCTACCAAACAGTTTTACTTTGGTTTCATCTGACCATATAACATTCTCCCAATACTCTTCTGGAACATCCAAATGCTCTCTAGCAAACTTCAGACGGGCCCAGATATGTACTGGCTTAAGCAGGGGGACACATCTGGTACTGCAGGATCTGAGTCCCTGGCGGCGTAGTGTGTTACTGATGGTAGCCTTTGTTACGTTAGTCCCAGCTTGCTGCAGGTCGTTCACTAGGTCCCCCCTGGGATTTTTGTTCACCGTTCTTGTGATCATTTTGACCCCACGGGGTGAGATCTTGCATGGAGCCCATGATCGAGGGAGATTATCAGTGGTCTTGTATGTCTTCCATTTTCTAATTATTGCTCCCATAGTTGATTTCTTCACACCAAGCTGCTTGCCTTTTGCAGATTCAGTCTTCCCAGCCTGGTACAGGTCTACAATTTTGTTTCTGGTGTCCTTCCACAGCTCTTTGGTCTTCACCATAGTGGAGTTTGGAGTGTGACTGTTTAAGGTTGTGGACAGGTAATGAGTGGAGGACAGAGGAGCCTCTTAAAGAAGAAGTTACAGGTCTGTGAGTGCCACAAATCTTGCTTGTTTTTAGGTGACCAAATACTTATTTTCCACCATAATTTGCAAATAAATTCTTAAAAAAATCAGTGATTTCTAAGTGATTTTCTAGATATTTTTTCTCATTTTGTCTCTCACAGTTGAGGTCTACCTATGATGTCAATTACAGGCCTCTCTCATCTTTTTAAGTGGGAGAACTTGCACAATTGGTGGCTGACTAAATACGTTTTTTTCCACACTGTATATCAGGTTTCAATTAATAGATGAAAAAAAAAATATATGAGCGGCTTACCATACAATTCATAGCAAAATGATTGTGCTGCGTTTGAAGCTCCAGAGCTTGATTGTGGCTGATGCCTATGTCCGAGTAACTGGTCAAGAAAAGTCCTTTGTTATGCGCAATCCAGTCAAACATCTAAAGAAAACAGACAGAAAAAGAAAAAAGTTAAGAGTTATACACCTGCAGATGCAGGTTGAGAATGAGCAATGATAGCAGTGCTTGGTTGCACAGGTCTATTAGGTGAAATGCATAGTAATATGTGCTACTCATTGCCTAAGTGTCAACAACCACTAAATCAGAGGTTTTCAATCTAATGACCAGTTCCATATGGGTAAGGACACTAAGTGGGGCATATTGATCAATACTGTCTTTGCACTTTGCCTAAAACAACAAATCCCGTTCATAGGTTTGACATATTTATGATTCTGCGGGATAGACTTAAACAACTTAATTTGTCCCACTCTGACCAAAAAAAAAAAAAAAAATATGATATTAAGAGATATAGTGAGTACTTTGACCTTTTACGCGTTTCACAGAATTGGGACATCAAAACGAAAATAAAATGTTGCTTTAACCCCAATTTTTGCATTTCCGGAAGAGGTTAAAGGAGAAAATGCACTCACAATTTGTTAAGCATTTTTTCTTGACTACAGAAATTTCCCACATGTGGATGCAAACTGGGACAGAACATTTATTGGAGGGCAGATTTTATTGTAATCATTTTTAGGCACCATTACCAGATCCCAAGGTGCCAAAACAGTGGAAACTAGAACTCTCAAGGAATTAATCAAGGGGTACAGTGAGCATTTGGACCCCACAAGTATTACATTAATTATTTTCCAGAAACTGATGCACAATAGAGGTTGAAAGGTGAATCTGAGCGTAGTAAATTATAGTATAATGTTAAAATGATAAAATTAATAATCCATGGATGTGTGGTACAGTCCGAAGCACTCATGCACAGGTCAGGTTTTTTGGGGCAAGTGTCACACTGATAGATGGAGTCTTTCCTTGTCCCACTTTTGGAACACACTCTGCATCTCTTTAGGGTCTTCCATCTCTTTTCAGAATGTGGGACATCACTTGGAAAGTGCTGCAGTTACCATGAATTGTGGTCAATACAAGAACATCCCTACTGTTATTATACTTAACCAACAGCATTTTCTCATTGCAGACCACCCTGCTATTCACCCCTTATAAAGGTTTGCACAACCTGTGCCCTGGGGAAGTGCCTCTGATTTTAGCACACTGTCCTACAAGCCGCACAAACGACCTCCTGATGCGGGCTGGCGTGTACTAGTTATACTCATCATGGTCAAGACCAAGTCCACAAACTCTTACGCAACTTCAAAACAGTCCAAAAAAAATAAATAAATAAATTGCAGGCGATATTGATAAATATCTTTAAAAAAAAACACTCGCCACTTCACTCCACTCCACTCCTGCAGCAAAGCATTCTCTCGCTATACCCAACCCTGGGGAATCAGCTGATGCACAGAGCCTCATGGATGACGGTAACGCCTCCGATACCACCTGCATGGTCACCCTCTCTTCAAAGGGTCTCCAGAAACTTATTAAAAAGACACCACAACCGTTTATGAATGAACTGGCTGACATAAAGCAAGATGTTTGGGGCATTGGCTCAAGGGTTGAGCAACTAGAGGATACACAGACATAGCTTCTGGCTCATAGTGAGGCCACCTCAATGACACTTACAGCTTGTCAAGTACACCTGAACTTGTTACACTCATACCTGTAGGACCAGGATAACAAAGATCAGTGAAACAACTCCGCATTAGAAGAACACATGAAGACTTATTCCCCCGCTGAAACCATGGCCATTAGGAAGAAAATTCTGGAATCTGGCCTGGGGGATAAACCACCTCCTGATGTTCAACTTGAAAGAGCACATAGCGTCCTAAGCCCAAAGCCTAAGTGGTTCAGTGCATTATTCAACCTTAGCTATCTCGATTTTGCTTTTGTTCTTAAGTTGCTGATTGACTGCTTGCACTTTAGCCTAGTCATTAATTGATGTTTATGTCTTGCGCCAGTGTCTCAAGTCTCCCACCAAGCGCTCCCAGGTACTTCATGCAATCAAGAGGGGTAGCTCCGCCATCTGTCTTCAAGAAACACTTCCATGAAGGTAAAGTGCCCAACATGCCCAGATCTCCTGATGCGTCCTGGTTTCACTCTTGCAACAGAGTGACTAAGGATGCTCGCTCTACATTTACGGATTCCGCCCCCGAATGCACTTGAAAATGCAGAGAAAAGTCCTGCAAACATTTTTCGGTGGAAACCCAGCGGACCCCATTATAGTCTTTGAGTTTCTGCGGGTAACTGCTTTTTAAGCAGAATGGATTTCCATTATCGGGTTTCCAAGAAAACCCGAACAGCTTAGCTAACACTCTAATTACCATTGGCAATGTATACACCCCCAATGTTGGCCAAATTGCATGGTTACTTGACACTTTAGACAGGTTCTCTACGTTTGCAGAAGGTCTCACTTTACTTGGGGGTGACTGAAATGTTGCTCTCCTGCCTCTCAGATTCCTCCACTGGCACATCCTCCCTCAGTTTTGCTGTTCTCGGCAAACTCTCCAAACGTCTCTCCTCTCTGTACATTGTGGACACATGGAGAACTTCCCATCCTGGTGCCAAGGATTACACTTTCTATTTTAATCCCCACAAATCATACCAACGGATGGATTATATTTTTGTATCCAAATGGCACAGCTCATTGTCCTGTTCCCCCTCCATAGACACCATTACCATCTCTGATCATGCCCCAATTTCCTTACAATTAGAGATATCTTCCCTCCCACCTCGCAGCTATGACTGGAGACTCAATGAGACTTTGCTTTGCTCCAATGATACTCGCCAAACCATAGCAAAGGTTTTAACTGACTACTATAAAGAAAATGTCAGCCCAGATGTTCAACCTTGTGTGATATGGGAAGCACATAAATTGGTGATCGGGGGGGGGTCTTCATCAGCCAGAGTTCCTATCTTATAAAAGAGAGAACTAAGGAGATAGATCACCAACTCTTTCGTATTGCATCCCTGGAAAGTCAACATAACAACTCGACGACTCAAATGGTTCTCTCAGATTTAATTTTATGCAGTGAGCGTCTCAAAGAATATTTAAATCTAAAGACAGCTAAAGCTCATCTCTCGTCTCATATTATATGCACGCCAATAAAGGTGGAAAGCTGATGGCATAATTAGCAAAAAAGAGATGACGTTCTCAAAGTTTTTTTTTTTTTTTTAGCAGAGATAGCATCACGAACTCGAACTAGCCTCAAAGACACTTCAGACATAGCCTCTGAATTCTGCGCTTTCTACCAGACACTTTGCTGGTCTCAGATTGTAGAGGCCCCTATCAAACTCCAGGAACTGCATTGCTCATATTCAGACCTTACCCCAGTGTCTTACGCAACCCTCTCTCACATCCCAGCAACAGATAGCCCCTTTCACCCTCACTGAGATGCAGACTGCGCTAACACCCCCTCAGAGAAATCTCCCGGCCCAGATAGCCTGCTGGCTTTTTACTATAAACAGTTTGGCTCTATTTTACTCCTTCATTTATTCCAAGTCTGGAATTCCATAGAGGACAACCATTGTTTCCTGCCCCAGGCTCTGGAGGCCCATATCTCCATTATCCCTAAAAAAAAAAAAAAAAAAAAAAAGGCAAAGATCCAACCCAATGTGGTAGTTACAGCCCCATCTCCCTGCTTAACGTAGATATTAAATTAATGACCAAACAAATGAACAAATTCCTGTTGCCTTCACTGTTTAACCTGGAACAGACAGGTTTTGTACCGGGCAGAGAGGGAAAACACCATCCAACGCATACTCCACGTGATACAGTACACACAGACTAGACTGGACCTTCATGACACTGCACTTCATGCAACGCTTTGGTCTCCCTGCAACATTTGTTCACAAAATAATCTCTCTAATCTAGGCCTAGTGCTAAAATTAGAGGGTTGCCTCTCCCCCTCATTCACTATCAAGAACGGCTCTAGATAGAGATGTCCACTTTACCCTTTGCTTTTGTTCAGACTAACCCAACATATGAGACATAACCCCTATTAAAAAAAAAAAATAAGAGTGTGCAGAGGCACCCAGCACCACACAGCTGCGTTCACGGATGACCTTTCGATCATCCTCACTAATCCATCTGCTGCTCTCCCCCCGCATAGCTACAATCATATCTGATTTTGGGCCCCTCTACACTGAATAAACCCAAAGACTCAGGTTGCATAGGCTTAGCAGATATGGAAATGTACTACCATACAGCACAGCTCACAAGGGTACTTGAATGGTTTAAGCAAGATGTGCCGAAACTACATTTGCTGGCAGAAGAATCTACAATAGGCTTACGCCTTACTGCTACACTGTGACTCCCATAGAACACTGCCAAACAGGCATTAGCACCTAACATATTGATTTCCATGGTGTATGACTCAAGACGATGGGCAAGTCATCTCTTACCTCTTGCGCCTGGCCCATCACCACTTATGTCAGTACAAGACCTATTTGTCTCTGAATAAGTTCTTACGACACCATTGCTGTCGTCCCTCAGCAGATTTGTTACCTACCCTATGATTCCATACACAGAGTTTTCCCTCCCTTCTCTGAATTTACACATTCCCCACTCTTCATCACAACTCACTTCCTCAGTTATCAATCTATCAAGGCTGAGTACCTGGGAGCACTGAGGTTGTCGACTCCACCCCCAAACCACCTCTTGGTTAGAGAAGATACTTCTCCAGAAGCAACCTCCAAAGAGAACCCTATCTACTCTTTATTCCAATCTCCTGCACGAAAGGGGAACAGAACACCCCTCCTTTATACAAACCTAGGAGGCAGATCTACAGCTATCCTTATTCCCTATGTAAGTAGTTTTTGCTTTGATGCTCTATGAGCCCCTCCAGGTGTATACGCTTCAAGGAATCGAATTATAAATTGGAATCCATATGGTATAAAACTCCTGCATTACTACACTCCTGATGTATAACCTCTGTGCTGGCGTGGTCACAAGGTCACTGGCTCCTACCTCTATCTGGCGGGAATGTGAAAAAAACATTCCTTACTGGGCAAGTCCAGCAGGTCCTTTTCGTCCCCTTGAGCCCTGTGGGCATCTTTTTGAACCAATGGCCTGACTTTCCTCCGAAGTCCCATAAACAGCTTTGGCTTCAATGACTGTCAGCAGCCAAAGCACTTGTCCCCCCTCTACTGGGCGATAGAATCTACTCCTCTACTCTCGTATTACCTCAGAAACATCTTCCACATGGGCTCAAATGGAGGAGCTCTGCCATTTGGAGCTCCACACCTACCCTAAATTCCATATGGGCACTATGGTATTTCTTCACTAAAGACCCTGCATGGGCTCACTTGTGGGACTCTTCAGTTTAATCAGCGCTTATTTTAGACCCTTGAGTGTTCTCCTACCCTCCCTCACCACCCTTGCTGATTTTTCACTTGTAGCTTCACTTTCCTTTGCATATTCTTCTTACTTGCAAGCTTATGTTGTTTATGTATGTTTGATGTAGTCCGTACTGTTTACATTGCTGTGTGTTTATCCAACAAAACGTTAAAAATTTCTATTAAAAAAACAACCCCTTTCCCCCCAAAAAATGCATTAGGCATTCCCACATCTGAAACTGCCTATTAAAATATTAAAAAAAAAAAAAATCCCATAAGCAGAACAATGCGGTGGGGGGGAAATAAAAAATTTACCTGACCAAATCACTATTTTTCCACCTACCAAAAGATGGGGGAAAAAAAGTGCTCAAAATGTCAGAATTCCCCAAAATCGTATAAATAAATATCACATCTTGCCCTGCATAGAAAGACTCCATACTTGGTGATGCAAAGTAATAATTTTTGTTGTTCGTAACTTATGATTTAACATAAATCTTGAGGGACCTGGCAGATCCTCTTCTGGGGATCTTTGATCACAGGAAGAGAAATGCCGATTATAACAAATCATCGCAAAAAGGAATGATGTCCTGTCTTTAAAAAGGCAGATCGGAGGAGCAGTATTGATGCCGAACGGGAGGGAGGAAAGATGAATGTAGGATCTCCAGGCCTCGGACAAATGTGAATTGAAGGAACTTCTACAGTCATGGCCAAAAGTTTTGAGAATGATACAAATATAAATTTTTCCAAAGTCTACTGCTTCAGTTTTTCTAATGGCAATTTGCATATACTCCAGAATGTTATAAAGAGTGATCAGCTTAACAGCAATTACTTGCAAAGTCAATATTTGCCTAGAAAATGAACTTTATCCCCCAAAACACATTTCAACATCATTGCAGCCCTGCCTTAAAAGGACCACCTAACATCGTTTCAGTGATTGCTCCATTAACACAGGTGTGGGTGTTGATGAGGACAGGGCTGGAGATCAATCTGTCATGATTAAGTAAGAATGACACCACTGGACACTTTAAAAGGAGGCTGGCGCTTGCCATCATTGTTTCTCTTCTGTTAACCATGGTTATCTCTAAAGAAACACGTGCAGTCATCATTGCACTGCACAAAAATGGCCTAACTGGGAAGAGTATTGCAGCTAGAAAGATTGCACCTCAGTCAACAATCTATCGCATCATCAAGAACTTCAAGGAGAGAGGTTCCATTGGTGCCAAAAAGGCTCCAGGGCGCCCAAGAAAGACCAGCAAGTGGCAGGACCGTCTCTTAAAAGTGTTTCAGCTGCGGGATCGGGCTACCAGCAGTGCAGAGCTTGCTGAGGAATGGCAGCAGGCAGGTGTGAGTGCATCTGCACGCACTGTGACTCTTGGAGAAAGGCCTGGTCTCAAGGAGGGCAGCAAAGAAGCCACTTCTCTCCAGAAAAAACATCAGGGACAGACTGATATTCTGCAAAAGGTACAGGGAGTGGACTGCTGAGGACTGGGGTAAAGTCATTTTCTCTGATGAATCCCCTTTTCGATTGTTTGGAACATCTGGAAAACAGCTTATTTGGAGAAGAAGAGGTGAGCGCTACCACCAGTCTTGTCTCATGCCAACTGTAAAGCATCCTGAAACCATTCATGTGTGGGGTTGCTTCTCAGCCAAGGGAATCGGCTCTCTCACAGTCTTGCCTAAAAACACAGCCATGAATAAAGAATGGTACCAGAATGTCCTCCAAGAGCAACTTCTCCCAACCGTCCAAGAGCAGTTTGGCGCTCAACAATGCCTTTTCCAGCATGTTGGAGCACCTTGCCATAAAGCAAAGGTGATAACTAAATGGCTCAGGGAACAAAACATAGAGATTTTGGGTCCATGGCCTGGAAACTCCCCAGATCTTAATCCCATTGAGAACTTGTGGTCAATCATCAAGAGAAGGGTGGACAAACAAAAACCAACAAATTCAGACAAAATTAAAACATTGATTCTGCAAGAACGGACTGCTATCAGTCAGGATTTGGTCCAGAAGTTGATTGAGAGCATGCCAGGGAGAATTGCAGAGGTCCTGAAGAAGAAGGGTCAACACTGCAAATATTGACTTGCTGCATTAACTCATTCTAACTGTCAATATAAGCTTCTGTTACTCATAATATGAATGCAATTATATTTCTGTATGTGATAAAAACATCTGACAAACACACATAAAAACCAGAGGGTAGCAGATCATGTGAAAATATAATATTTGTGTCATTCTCAAAACTTTTGGCCATGACTGTAGTATTGTGGATGAATTGGAATACGATAGTATGCATCCTGAAGCTCTATTGTTGACATCAAAAAGTCTCTCCCCACTAGCGGGATTGTCGATCTGATGGATTCTATCTTGAAACAATAGTATTCACGAACTTGTTCAGTACAAAAGGATTCATTGGGTTTCTTTACCAGAAAAAAAAAAAAGCAGGAATAGTGGCCTTTGCATTTTATCTGAACCAGCAGTGAGAAAATCACCTGTATAGACCAACTTCTGAATGCATTGATATCTTTCACCATAAATCTGGATATGAGATAGGTGGGAAATTCTATTTTGTATCCTTCCCAGATGGTGTTCAAATCCCAGAGATTTGTAGTGATCTTCTGGGGTCATCTTTCTGTGGTGCTGTCATGAAGGATGACAAACACAAAAATGGAAAAATTGCTGTGTCCAAGATTTCAATTATGCTACTTGTGAAACCACACAAGATTGTTAGTAATTAACATTTACAACACATCGGAATTTGACTCAGTGCCGTAATGCTGCAGGCAAAGGAGCTGTGTCTGACACATAACGTCCGGCACTCAGCTGTGTTACAATCACAGCATCCAGGGGGCCTGGGTGCAAGAGGCCTGCTGCCCACCACCATTGGGTCATATAGGTTGCCATGGCAGCCAGGAAGGCAAACAATGGCCTCCTGACTGCCTATGCACAGTTCATTGCACTAGGGATCTAAGACCTAAGATCTAAGATCTAAGGCAGGGGTGTCAAACTCATTTTCACCGGGGGGCCACTTCAGCCTCACAGGGTACCTTGAAGGGCCAAGATGATTTTACACATGTATAAAAGTAACTTCTCCTTAACAGTTAAGTGAGCTATTAGACAGCGTATAATATAAACAGGCGCCATAGCCCCTATTTATAGCGTCCCATTTACACACACTATAATGTTCCACAGCAGTCCCTGCACACTGTATTATGACTCGCAGCTGCCCCTGCACACGGTATTATGCACGGTATTACGCTTCCTAGTGGCCCCTGCACTCGGTATTATGCTCCATATTGGCCCCTGCACACGGTATGATGCTCCATATTGGCCCCTGCACACGGTATTATGCGCCATAATCGCCCCTACACTGGTATTATGCTCCATAGTGGCCCCTACACTTGTATTATGCTCCATAGTGGCCCCTGTACTGGTATAATGCTCCACAGTGGTCCCTGCACAGGGTATTATGCCCCATAGTGGCCAAACCATGAACTATTATACTCTGGGGTCTTTTCAGACCCCAGAGTATAATGAATGGAGACCCAGGGGAGGTGACAAACATAAAAACCAGTGTTACTTACCTATCCTGGACACTGGTGCACTCCTTGCAGCTTTCGGCCCTGTTTAATTGCGCACACACGTCACGTGATCAGGCCGGCGACGCGACCTGATGACGTCACCAGAGGCCTCAAGCCTGCTCGGAGTAACACCGATCGCAGGAGAGGTAAGTAGGATATGTTTTAATGTTCCATCACCTCGACTGGGCGCCTGATTATTATACGGGGGTCCGAAAAGACCCCGGAGTATAATAATAGTAGTATTTGCGGCCCGCGGCCTCACTTACCGATGCCTGCGGCATCCACTTCCCTTTCTGTGTCCCATAGCAGAAGGGGAAGCGGAGGCGGCCACGAGCAGACACGGGGTAGGTAAATAAATAGGCCGTGACCTGCTAGGGATACTGTCCTGGGCTGGTTTACATTGAATAGAAAAATGCCGCCCCCCCCCCAGACAGTGAGGGACAGTGCCGCCTAAGGCGGCCGCCTCACTTCGCCTCATTAGCGGTGCGCCCCTGGGCGGCCGCCATATTTATTGCTCTTGTATTGCGTGAGGCCGGGCCAGATAAGTGCCGGGCAGGATAACAGAAGGCAGCGGGCCGTGTGCTTGACACCCGTGATCTAAGGGTTCAAGTCCTCTTGTTGGACATGGAAAATAAAAAAAATAAAAAAATAAAAAAAAAAGGTCAAAAGAGATTAAATTGAAGAATAAAAAATAAAAGTTAAAAACCAACAAAATCATAAAAACACCTTTACATTTAAAAAACACAACATAACAAAAACAAAACATGTTCGGGATCCCCATGTGCGAATAAGCCCCCATCATCCAAAAATAGTGTTATTTATCCCATATGGTGAATGCCTACTACAATGAGCAAATTAACTTGTTTTGGTCACTTTGCTTCCCCCCCCCCAAAAAAAAAAGTGACCAAAAAGTCTCACACACCAAATGTTGGTACCAATAAAAAGTACTAGTCCCGCAAATAAAGAGCCCTGAGATATCTCCATCAATAAGTCAGTAAAAAAGTTAAAGGCATAAGAATACAGTGAGCTCAGGAAAATCATTTAAAAAAAAAAAAAAAAAAAAAAAAAAGTGACGTTTTATCTGAAAAAGCAGTAAAACCATAAATCAATACAAATATTGTACTGCTGTCATCGTAATGAATGATCAGACAAAACTGCCATGTCATTTTTAAAGCAGAGTGAACAAAATGGACCCCAAAAAATGGTAAAAAAAAAAAATCTGATAATATTATATGTACCCCAAAATGGTGCCAAATGAAAAGTATAACTTGTCACTCAAAGAATAAGCCCTCACTTAGCTATGTCGACAGACAAATACAAAAAGTTATTAATTTTGGAAGATGGGGAAGGAAAAAGTTAGGTTTCTCTATTCGGCTGCTGCATCTTTAATGTTACCATGCCAACCTAGGAAGCTTTTGTAGTTTCAGAGGCTTCCTGGCTTAGTGACGTTAGCAGCTGAAGAGGCCTATATAAAGACCACACCCTCCTGACACTAGTGCCGACTAATTTTCAGTTTGCTATTGGTAGTTTGGCTATCCATTTTATGCGTGTTCCTGTTTGCTTTCTGACATCAGGCTTGCTTCCTGGATTCCCTATTTGCCTCCTGATGCTACTTTGACATTCCCAGTTGGATTTGTGACCCTTGGCTTGTTTCCCGAATACTGCTCTCGTCTCCTGATTTTTGTCTATTACATTCTCTCCTAGTTTTGACCCTGCTGTACAACTTCTCTTGTCTCCACGCCACTGCGTGAGATTTAGTGAATTTTGTTCTGGATTCTGCAGCGCTGCACTTATCATTGGTACATCTCTCCATCTGGTGAGAATTCAGATTTCCAGATTCCGTGCAAGTCCATCTCGTCTCGCGACAAGCTCTGGTGAAGGTGTCTGGGGATCAGTCTTGGCTCGCAGATGTGTGCTAGTTTTAAATAGCTGTCTCTACTGCTCACAGTTATCAGTCAATCTACTGCTATTGCTTTTATTGTGGCCTTGCATCTGCATCTAACCATAACAAAAAATATGAAAAAAAAAAATAAAAAATATGAAACTACACAGTGTCACTATTTGGGAACCTGTTAACTCTTACTCTTGAGGACCACAGGGATAAAAGCAAATTGGAGATTCAATTTTAAAATGTAATTTTTTGCAGATTATCCATTTTAATCTCTTTTGTCATCTAAAACATCAAGGGTTGACAGCAAAACAAACCTCAATATTTATTACCATGATGTTGCAGTCTATATACAGTCATATGAAAAAGTTTGGGCACCCCTATTAATCTTAATCATTTTTAGTTCTAAATATTTGGGTGTTTGCAACAGCCATTTCAATTTGATATATCTAATAACTGATGGACACAGTAATATTTCAGGATTGAAATGAGGTTTATTGTACTAACAGAAAATGTGCAATATGCATTAAATCAAAATTTGACCGCTGCAAAAATTTGGGTACCCTTATCATTTTATTGATTTGAATACTCCTAACTACTTTTTACTGACTTACTGAAGCACAAAATTGGTTTTGTAACCTCACTGAGCTTTGAACTTCATAGCCAGGTGTATCCAATCATGAGAAAAGGTATTTAAGGTGGCCAATTGCAAGTTGTTCTCCTATTTGAATCTCCTCTGAAGAGTGGCATCATGGGCTCCTCAAAACAACTCTCAAATGATCTGAAAACAAAGATTGTTCAACATAGTTGTTCAGGGGAAGGATACAAAAAGTTGTCTCAGAGATTTAACCTGTCAGTTTCCACTGTGAGGAACATAGTAAGGAAATGGAAGACCACAGGGACAGTTCTTGTTAAGCCCAGAAGTGGCAGGCCAAGAAAAATATCAGAAAGGCAGAGAAGAAGAATGGTGAGAACAGTCAAGGACAATCCACAGACCACCTCCAAAGAGCTGCAGCATCATCTTGCTGCAGATGGTGTCACTGTGCATCGGTCAACAATACAGCACACTTTGCACAAGGAGAAGCTGTATGGGAGAGTGATGCGAAAGAAGCCGTTTCTGAAAGCACGCCACAAACAGAGTCGCCTGAGGTATGCAAAAGCACATTTGGACAAGCCAGCTTCATTTTGGAAGAAGGTCCTGTGGACTGCTGAAACAAAGATTGAGTTGTTTGGTCATACAAAAAGGCGTTATGCATGGCGTCAAAAAAACACAGCATTCCAAGAAAAACACTTGCTACCCACTGTAAAATTTGGTGGAGGTTCCATCATGCTTTGGGGCTGTGTGGCCAATGCCGGCAACGGGAATCTTGTTAAAGTTGAGGGTCGCATGGATTCAACTCAGTATCAGCAGATTCTTGAGAATAATGTACAAGGATCAGTGACGAATTTGAAGTTACGCCGGGGATGGATATTTCAGCAAGACAATGATCCAAAACACAGCTCCAAATCTACTCAGGCATTCATGCAGAGGAACAATTACAATGTTCTGGAATGGCCATCCCAGTCCCCAGACCTGAATATCATTGAACATCTGTGGGATAATTTGAAGCGGGCTGTCCATGCTCAGCGACCATCAAACTTAACTGAACTGGAATTGTTTTGTAAAGAGGAATGGTCAAAAATACCTTCATCCAGGATCCAGGAACTGATTAAAAGCTAGAGGAAGCGACTAGAGGCTGTTATTTTTGCAAAAGGAGGATCTACTAAATATTAATGTCACTTTTCTGTTGAGGTGCCCATACTTTTGCACCGGTCAAATTTTGGTTTAATGCATATTGCACATTTTCTGTTAGTACAATAAAACCTCATTTCAATCCTGAAATATTACTGTGTCCATCAGTTATTAGATATATCAAATTGAAATGGCTGTTGCAAACACCCAAATATTTCGAACTAAAAATGATTAAGAGTAATAGGGGTGTCCAAACTTTTTCATATGACTGTAAGTATCTCATATGTGTGCTGCCTGAAACAGACCTAAGAAATGAAGGCGTATCCTATAGATGTCAGGACATTTTTTTCATTAGGATGTTTTCAGGAACCATGTCAGGAGGCCTTGAACTGCCAAAACAAAAAACCTACCTCTTAAAAGACGCCATCTGGAAAATATACTCCTTAAGGAATTTATGTTGGAACCATTTTGACTCCATGGGTGTTTATTATAAGTCATTTTCACAATGGTAACATGAGCTAAATCACTATTTAACAATTTTTTACACAGTGGGGTCAAAAACTACTGTATGGACATTCATGGTGGGGTGCTCATTAAGAAAAAAAAAAAAAAAAGCGCTCTTTGGCTTTTGGAAGAGCAGATTTTATTGGAATGGATTTTGGGAGTCTTGTCACATTTGCAGAGCCTCTAGGGTACCAAAACAGTGGAAACTCTCAAAAGTGACACCATTATTGGAACTACACTCTACAAGGAAATTGACTAGCTGTGTAGTGATTGTTTTGACCCCACAGGTGTTTCATAGAATTTAAGAAAATTTGGCTGGTAAAATGAAAAACTATTTTTTTTCCACCAAATTGTTGCTTTGTCGTCAAATTTTTAATTTTCATAAAGCATAACAGAGAAGAAACTGCCCCACCATTTGTAATTTCATCTGAGTATATATATATATATTTTTTTTTTTTTAATTAATTTCTGAGGGGATTAGGAGAGTTAAAAATTAGCAATGCTGACATTCTTCTTGATTTTTGTCTTAAAGGGAATCTGTCAGGACAATTTGGGACACTAAACCACCCACACATCCATATGGACCTGGGGTTTAGTGTCCCAAATCACCCTGTTAAAACGCAATCCATGGCCGCATTAAAAATAAAAAAGCTTTATACTCACCCGGCCACTGTACTCCCCACACCTGCGCAGTTCTTCAATGAAGCTCGGCTTGAGTGCACATACCCCGCAATTACATAGTGAAGACAGGGTGTCCATCTTTGGCTTTACTGAAGAACAGCACAGGCTACGGGAGGTGTGCCAACGAAGAATCTCATGAATAAGCCGGACCCTTCTCTAGGTAAGTATAAAGGTTATTTATTTTTAATGCGCCTGCGGATTGCATTACAACAGGGAGATCTGGGACACTAAACCCCAGGTCTGTAAGGACCTGTGGGTGGTTTAGTGTCCCAGATTGACCTGACAGATTCCCTTTCACGTTATTCCCAGTGTGGTATTAGTGACATGTTAAAGAGGACCTTTCAAGTCCTCATGCATATGTGGTTTAATATATGTATTGTATCACTGCAATAAGTAGTGGCCGATAAATTATTCACCTGTCCAGGTCAGCCTCCACTGCTGCCTCTAGGCAGCACTGCACCAACATCACAACGATGAAGAATGCAAGGATGTTCCGTACAGCGGCCTGGCGTTCTTCAGCATCTGGTACAGGGCGCCCTGGAGGTGGCAGCGGAGCCAATTAAAACAGGCGTGTGGACAGGGGAGTAAGTTATTGAGGCTACCTCTTGCAATCATACAATATGTAGTGGACCAACATGTTTATTTAAAAAAAAAAAATAATAAAAATTGGGAGGGGGGGGGGATCATAGACTGTAGGGAGCCACTGTGGATCATTATACTGTGTGGGCACACTGTGGGGCATGGTACATTGTGGAGCATGATACAGTGTAGAGCATTTTATATTGTGTGTAGAGCACCAGGGAACATTTATGTTGGGGGTCACAGGACAGGAAACTTTAAAGATACGTTGAGAAGGAGGGGGTCACACATTTTGCTGGTATGGAACCCCAAAATTTCTGATAGTAGAATACAGTGCTAAAAAGCAGAATAAAAGCATGATTACAGCGGAATAAAAGGCAAAATACAGGTTAGGGACATTTATCTTTCAAATGCAACCAAGTACTGTAGAGGGGGGTCCCCTGCAGAATTTTCGTCGAAAAGTGGGTCCCGCCTTCATAAAGTTTGGGAACCATGGGGTACATGATTATGTAGGTAATTAATCAAAGGTTAAACCACAATTTCACTTCCTGGTGTCATGCTGAGAATTGGTTCCAGAGGATTCCAGATGTTCCTTATAGGCGGCACATGCCATGAAATAGGTTGTCTTCTCAAAATGTGCTATACGTGGCATTCCATTGTTTTAATCTATGAATAAATCAGATTGGATGTAATTCTGATTGGAAGTAATGTCACAAATGGAACCCACTAACATTTGATGAAACCTAGCTAGAATTGTAAGCCCTGATACTTATAATAGGACATGTTCTTTACACAAAATCACAGTGTCTTACTGATGTGATTTCACAGGGTTGGCTGGGACTTATTCCTACAGTGTATTTCTTTGAGATGCCGCTGGGTATGTATCCTGTGGCATGATACTCTTTTGCTTACACTTTCCCACTATTTTTGAGCAGCTTTTATTATTCCCTATGCTTGTATGCAATAATATTTGTTGGTGGAAGGTTGTTTGTGGTTTATTGTGAGGCAGGGATCTACAAGTCTAACTATAGTCTATTTATTTGTTATATATTTGACCTGCCTTTGGTCCCTAAATTAAGCCTGTCTATATATATATCTATCACAAGGCATTATGGGAAAAGGAGCTGGGAAGCTCATGCGCCCTCTGTTGGATGTAACAGATCCTCAATTTGCTTTTGACTCACTGAGTCTTGAGACAGCAAATGGGATTTTAGCCAAGCCAATTTCACTCATCTGCATACATACATATACACACACACACACACACACACACACACACACACCCACCGTATTTTTCGGACAAGTGTATTGCAATCTATGAGAGATTCTGTACATTACTATTGCGGCTGGGCATGGACCAAACACAATAGTAATATTCTTATGACAGACCTGGGAGCCTTCATAGTGCTCCCGGCTGTCACAGGAACAGGTCACCGCGCGGGAGCCGGACTCCAACTTCAAAGGTACGGGGCCAGTGGGGAACAGTCCCGGGGGCTACTTTATCACTTTGGGCGGGACTTTAAAGTGGTAATGTCCGCGATCAGAGTGGACTTTGATCGCGGGTATTAGCTCTGGGTCTCCGCATTACAACTGAAACCTGGTAGCTATGGCGACCGCTCTGTAGCAAAGCGGCCACCATCATCTTCACAGACCCCAGCATCTGCCGTAACAGCACGGCGGATACCGGGAGGTTCACACTGCTGGGACACCCTCTCAGCCCATGGCCCGCAGCATCGCCCCCACACCTCCCACTGCAGGAAGCCAGCAACGGCAGGAGTGGGGCAATGCTGCGACCCCGCTCCTCTACCCCCACCCCCACCAAAACACCCTCACATTTAGACTATAAGACACACCCCCATTTTCCTCCCAAATTTTGGGGGGAAAAAGTGCGTTTTATAGTGCGAAAAATATGGTATATACACACAATTTTTTTGAAAATCAGCCACTAATTATCTATCTACATACATATATATATATATATATATATATATATATATATATATATTTTATATATACAGAGGGTACAGAAAGAATTCAGACCCCTTTAAATTTTTCACTATTTCATTGCAGCCATTTGCTAAAAACAAAAAAGTTAATTTTATTTCTCATTAATGTACACTCAGCACCCCATCTTGACAGAAAAAAACAGAAATGTAGATATTTTTGCAAATTTATTAAAAAAAAGAAAAACTGAAATATCACATGGTCATAAGTATTCAGTCCCTTTGCTGTGACACTCATTTAACTCACATGCTGTTCATTTCCTTCTGATCCTCCTTGAGATGGTTCTACTCCTTCATTGGAGTCCAGCTGTATTTAATTAAACTGTTTGGACTTGATTAAGAAAGGCACACACCTGTCTATATAAGACCTCACAGCTCAAAGTGCATGTCAGAGCAAATGAGAATCATGAGGTCAAAGGAACTGCCCAAGGAGCTCAGAGACAGAATTGTGGCAAGGCACAGATCTGGCCAAGGTTACAAAAGAATTTCTGCAGCACTCAAGGTTCCTCAGAGCACAGTGGCCTCCATAATCATTAAATGGAAGAAGTTTGGGATGACCAGAACTTTTCCTAGACCTGGCTGTCCAGCCAAACTGAGCAATGGTGGGAGAAGAGCCTTGGTGAGAGAGGTAAACAAGAACCCAAAGATCACTGTGGCTGAGATCCAGACATGCAGTAGGGAGATGGAAGAAAGTTCCACAAAGTCAACTATCACTGCAGCCCTCCACCAGTCGGGCTTTATGGCAGAGTGGCCCGAAGGAAGCCTCTCCTCAGTGCAAAACATATGAAAGCCCGCATACAGTTTGCCAAGAAAAACACATGAAGGACTACCAGACTATGAGAAATAAGATTCTCTGGTCTGATGAAACGAAGATTGAACTTTTTGGCATTAATTGTAAGCGGTATGTGTGGAGAAAACCAGGCACTGCTCATCACCTGCCAAATACAATCCCAACAATGAAACAGGGTGGTGGCAGCATCATGCTATGGGGGTGTTTTTCAGCTGCAGGGACAGGACGACTGGTTGCAATTGAAGGAACGATGAATGTGGCCATGTACAGAGATATCCTGGAAGAAAACCTCTTCCAGAGGGCTCTGGACCTCAGACTGGGCCGAAGGTTCACCTTCCAACAAGACAATGACCCTAAGCACACAGCTAAAACAACAAAAGGAGTGGCTTCGGAACAACTCTGACCATTCTTGACTGGCCCAGCCAGAGCCCTGACCTCAACCCAACTGAGCATCTCTGGAGAGACCTGAAAATAGATGTCCACCAACGTTCCCCATCCAACCTGACGAAACTGGAGAGGATCTGCAAAGAAGAATGGCAGAGGATCCCCAAATCCAGATGTGAAAAACTTGTTGCATCATTCCCAAGAAGACTCATGGCTGTACTAGCTCAAAAGGGTGCTTCTACTCAATACTGAGCAAAGGGTATGAATACTTACAGTGCCTTGCAAAAGTATTCGGCCCCCTTGAACTTTTCAACCTTTTGCCACATTTCAGGCTTCAAACATAAGGATATAAAATTTAAATTTTTTGGTGAAGAATCAAAAACAAGTGGGACACAATCGTGAAGTGGAAAGCAATTTATTGGTTATTTTAAACTTTTGTAAAAAATAAAAAACTGAAAAGTGGGGCGTGCCAAATTATACCGCCCCCTTAAGTTAATACTTTGTAGCGCCACCTTTTGCTGCGATTAGAGCTGCAAGTCGCTTGGGGTATGTCTCTATCAGTTTTGCACATGGAGAGACTGAAATTCTTGCCCATTCTTCCTTGGAAAACAGCTCGAGCTCAGTGAGGTTGGATGGAGAGCGTTTGTGAACAGCAGTTTTCAGCTCTTTCCACAGATTCTCGATTGGATTCAGGTCTGGACTTTGACTTGGCCATTCTAACACCTGGATACGTTTATTTGTGAACCATTCCATTGTAGATTTTGCTTTATGTTTGGGATCATTGTCTTGTTGGAAGATAAATCTCCGTCCCAGTCTCAGGTCTTTTGCAGACTCCAACAGGTTTTCTTCCAGAATGGTCCTGTATTTGGCTCCATCCATCTTCCCATCAATTTTAACCATCTTCCCTGTCCCTGCTGAAGAAAAGCAGGCTCAAACCATAATGCTGCCACCACCATGTTTGACAGTGGAGATGGTGTGTTCAGGGTGATGAGCTGTGTTGCTTTTACGCCAAACATATCGTTTTGCATTGTGGCCAAAAAGTTCTATTTTGGTTTCATCTGACCAGAGCACCTTCTTCCACATATTTGGTGTGTCTCCCAGGTGGCGTGTGGCAAACTTTAAACGAGACTTTTTATGGATATCTTTGAGAAATGGCTTTCTTCTTGCCACTCTTCCATAAAGGCAAGATTTGTGCAGTGTACGACTGATTGTTGTCCTATGGACAGACTCTTCCACCTCAGTTGTAGATCCCTGCAGTTCATCCAGAGTGATCATGGGCCTCTCGGCTGCATCTCTGATCAGTCTTCTCCTTGTTTGAGATGAAAGTTTAGAGGGACGGCCGGGTCTTGGTAGATTTGCAGTGGTCTGATACTCCTTCCATTTCAAAATGATCGCTTGCACAGTGCTCCTTGGGATGTTTAAAGTTTGGGAAATCTTTTTGTATCCAAATCCGGCTTTAAACTTCTCCACAACAGTATCACGGACCTTCCTGGTGTGTTCCTTGGTCTTCATGATGCTCTCTGTGCTTTAACCTTCGTCAGGCTGCATAATTTTACAACGTTAACAGGCTGCAGAGGTACAATTGTACCTTCATATATACCTCCACTGTGGGAAGACTTTCTCCTTTACTTGGTTTCAGAAACTAAAGTTCATTCAGCTACAAATGTTATGCTGATATCTATTGGCCAGTGTTGTTACTGCTCACTTATGTTGCTGTCAATTAAGTTGATTCAAACTGAGAGTGGCTTCTACTTCTCTTCCTGCCTCCCTCCTCTCAGTAGCCATTTTGCTGTTCATCTCATTGCTGTGAGCACACACATTTCTAGTCTTGTTAAGTCTTCAATTTCTTGGATACGAAGGTAGGAAAGTCTCACAGCATCTAACAGCCAGTTATACCTTCATTCGCCTTATGTGGGGACAGAACAGTCAGAAATTGTCTTTGAGCCTAGACTTGGCTTACATATATTTTGTATGAAACTTATCACTATAGGTATGATTTTTATACGAAAAATGGATAATAATTAGTATCTACATATTGTTTTACGATGTTTTACTTATATTCAGCACAAAATAAAGATGGTGGCTCTGTTACAATTTTCCTATTGGTCGAAAAAACAGTCGAAGATGGAATGAAAATTCTGAAACCGTATACGGTTTACATAATATATAAATTACATTTATAAATAATTATCACTAGAAATAATTTACTTTTTTATCTGCACTTTAGAATCGAGTTTCATTCTACTTGCCACGTGTTACTGAACTAAATTACGAAGCCAAAATTCATCTACCAAGTCATCATGAGTGATAGTGATGCTGGATCTAGTTTCCGCCATAATCCAAGAAAACGTGTTCGCAGGTTAGTATCATTTTGTGAAAAGCCAATAATGTAGTATTGTGTAGTCTTTCGGAAAATTATTTATTTTTCATTTTTTCATATTTACAGATTTACGTCTGACGAAATAATGCGAATGCTAGAAGAATCTGATTCTGAGCATGAGGAGGAACCATATGTTGCATCTGATGATGAAAACTATGTACCACAAGTGGATGTTACTGAAGAAGATTCAGACATTGAACAAGAAATGGTCATAGAGCAGGAAAAAGAATACGACTCAGACGAAAGTGTTGAGGATGAGTCTGTGCCTCAAAGTGCAGGCGACATTTGGACTGCTAAGGATAAAACTCAATGGTGTAGTGATCCACTGCCAAATGCACAAACAAAATCTCGTAATGTCCTACAACAAAGAGGTGGCCCTGCAGCAATCAGCAACCTGTATACAGCAAAAGAGCTATTCAAGTCAATCATGACTCCCGAGATGTGTGACATCATATTACGAGAAACGAATCGAAAGGCCAAGAGAGTTTGTGATGCTTACAACAACGAACTGGTACAACGTTTTCCTGATTCTTCTGAACGGCCACCACAAAAAACATTCAAGCAATTTACTGAAACTGAACTCCATGCATTTTTGGGCATACTGATTGCTGCTGGTGTGCACAGAGACAACAAAGAGAATCTGGAGGAAATGTGGAATGTTGCTGCTCTGCCTCTTATACGTGCGGCCATGTCTCGTGACCGCTTCAAGATGATACTCAGATTTATCAGATTTGACAACGAAAATACACGTGCAGAACGTGTGCAAACAGATAAAGCTGCACCAATACGGGACATGTGGACAATGCTGAACAGAAATCTGGAGAGAGCCTACAAGCCATATAATTGTATCACCGTCGATGAGCAATTATTTCCATTTAGAGGCCATACTAAATTTACCCAGTATATACCTTCAAAACCAGCTAAATATGGCATAAAGATTTTCTGGGCTTGTGACTCGTCAAACGCCTACCCATTACAAGGTCAGCTCTACACTGGGAAACCAACTGATGGTCCTCGACAAGTAAACATTGGTGAACGAACAGTATTGGACCCAGTGAGCTCGTATAAAGGCTCTGGAAGAAATGTCACCACCGATAACTTCTTTACAACCATGGAACTAGCTAAGGTATTGACCTCCTGGAACATGACACTAGTTGGTACAGTGAGAAAAAACAAAAGGTTCCTACCTAGCAACATGCAGCCTGCCAAAGAAAGGCCTGTAAACTCGACAAATTTTGCCTACAATCATGATGCAACAGTCTGTTCATATGTACCAAAGAAGAACAAATCAGTCGTGCTTCTATCATCTATGCACATTACGGGAGAAGTTGAAGAGACACTAGCAGCCAAGCCAGAGATAATAAAATACTACAACAAAACAAAAGGCGGAGTTGATGTTATGGATAAAATGTTGGGAGAGTACACTGTGAAACGACGAACATTACGTTAGCCTCTGGCATTTTTCTACAATATGATTGACGTCACTGGGTTAGCATCCTACATCATCTACAGAGAACACAATCCAAGCTTCAGGACAAAGGATCAACGAAGAAAGTTCCTGAAAGATCTCGCAAATCAGCTGTGTATGCCTGCAATTGAAGATTGTAGTACAAACCGAATGATGATGAGAAACCATTTTCTTCGAGGTGCAGTAGAAATGGTGCTTGGACGATGCATTCTGGTAGCATCGCAAGCAGCAGCTGGCTCTCAAATACCTCATGGTAGTTGTGGACCCTCCCCTGTTGTTGGTAGTTGCTATGTCTGCCGAGACCTGAGGCGAAAACAACGTAAGACTAGAAACTCTTGTGTGGTTTGTGTGAAACCCATTTGCGATGAACACTCGGTAGCAAAGACAACATGCATTACTTGCGAAGAAAATCAATAAAAAAAGTTTCTTACATTTTCTTTTATAATGTAAATGAACAGTTTTTTTACTTGTTTATAATAATAAAATAGCATTATCATTAAAGAAAACTATTCTTTTTTCCTTGCATTATCTTCATTCAAAATATATGAGGGTACATTTGTACCTATGCAGCTTGTTATGGATGCAAAAATATCTCGACCCCTTATCTCGGAAGGGGGTGGAGATATTTTATTGAAATTTGGCCAATATATTCTGGACCAAAACTGCAGAGATGTCACGAAATTTCAGCCCTCTACGGCTTTTCGAAAAAAAAGTTATTGCAATTTTAAAACGGAATAGTTACAATTGTACCTACTCAGCCGGACGAAGGTTAAACAGAACCCTGAGACTATCACAGAGCAAGTGCATTTATACAGAGACTTGATTACACACAGGTGGATTATATTTATCATCATCAGTCATTTAGGACAACATTGGATCATTCAGAGACCCTCACTGAACTTCTGGAGTGAGTTTGCTGCACTGAAAGTAAAGGGGCCGAATAATATTGCACGCCCCACTTTTCAGTTTTTTATTTTTTACAAAAGTTTAAAATAACTAATAAATTTCGTTCCACTTCACGATTGTGTCCCACTTGTTGATTCTTCACCAAAAAATTAAAATTTTATATCTTTAGGTTTGAAGCCTGAAATGTGGCAAAAGGTTGAAAAGTTCAAGGGGGCCGAATACTTTCGCAAGGCACTGTATGACCAAGTGATATTTCAGTTTTTCTTTTTTAATAAATTTACAAAAATATCTACATTTCTGGGGGTTTTTTTTGTCAAGATGGGGTGCTGAGTGAGAAATAAAATGAACTGTCCAGGCCTGTTTCATGAGTTTTCTTTTTTTAAAGATTCTGTTGAAGCATGGTTGAAAAGCAATGTCTGTCTTTCATTTCTTCATTTTCATAGAATTTTTATATATTACTTTTGTCAGATTCAAGTTATTTCTGTGATCATTGTGGGTTTTTCTTTCATTAAACGAGAGGTACCAACAATTTTGTCCACTTGTGTGTGTGTGTGTGTGTGTGTGTGATATGTATATATAAGTGTATGTAGATAATTAGTGGCTGATTTTCAAAAAAATTGTGTGTGTATATACAAAATATATCGGACTTCGTTCCCTGCCATTTCCTTATGTAGGGGGGAGGGTTTTTTGCATTATAGGCTTTGTTTCAACGCATCTTGTTTTTGTACTCTCTGTTCTTTAAAACGATGTATTTGTATATGTATTTTATATAATAAAATTATGCTTCATTACTAATTGAATATCAGGGTTGTTCCCATTATTTGGTTGGTTTTTCTGGTTTTATTTGTAGGTGGCACCACATATTTATTGATTAGAGGAAAAAGTTTTTTTCTGTGTATTACTTCATAAAGAGCCTTGAGAATCAAAAAACATGTACAAAAAGGTGCCATTCTCCCCTCTGCATCAACAACAAATGGGATCTGCCACAGGAAAAATCAAATGAAGCTGAGAATGCAACCTGCACCACCAGGACAAGAGTTTGTATCCTGCATTCTGGCACCAGAAACTAATAGGTGAGCTGTGCCATAGGGCAAAAATCCAACTCTGCTGTTCTGGGTAGAATGTGAGAGCAAAGGTCTCTTCATATTTACCAGTGTACTACAGGGGTGGAACATCTGGGGGTGCATGGATGTAGGCATACGAGGTGGGAAAAAAGTGACGGAGAGTCCCTAACTAGATATAATTGTTCAAAGGGAGTCTTACCCCAAAAGAATCGGAGACAGGATAGATCATGCCAGAGGTGCCATGCTCACCATTTTCTCAGGGGAACAGGATACTCACTGGCTACTACCAACTGGTATGGTGGCCAAACATGTGCTCTCTCTAAACTGCAGTGCCCTAGACTATATGGCAGCAAAATTTGTAAGAAAAGTCAAATCCTCTACCACTAGGGGAAATTCACAAAATATCAGAATGAGCAAGAGAGGGGATAGAGAAGGGTAAATATGCAAGTGTATTAGCACATTCTTATAGCAATTCAGAGTGGGGTCTACATTCTGATAAGATCAGAGAGGGATAACTTGAAAAGGCCATAGCCAAGGTAGACAGGTGAAAGAGCTGGGAGGCAATGCTCCGTAAGGAACAAGGAGAGGTGAGTCCATGTTAACAACAATGTAGTACTTAAATTTGATGAGTAGTAAAGAAATTTGACATCAGATAACACTTTAAGGCTAGGTTCACATCTGCGTTGGAATCAACTCTGCCGCAGATTCTGTGTAAACTCGTAGGAGAAAAAAAAATTCCTGCACGGAGGACTTTTCTCTCCGCCGGTTTTATACTGAAACCCAGCAGACCCCATTATAATCTATGTAACAGCTTTTTTTAGCTGACAGGCTCTCGTCTTTCGGGTCCCAATGCAGACTCCACTGACGGAGAGTCGAATGCTGGTGTAAACCAAGCGTCAAATGTATCTAAACTTTCGAACAACTTTTGTTTCTCTGGCAGCATGTGTGTCATTAAATAATAATCAATACATTTTATAATACTGTATACTTTATAAAGAAATTTTGGTCTGCTCTGTGAAATCTTGCATTTTATCACCTTTTCCCTTGCCTCTCTATAGAGATTTGTCACCTGCTTCTCATTGTGTACTGTGTGAAATGAAGAAAAAATGAGGATGGGAGAGTCACTTCAAACATAGAAACTTTAAGTCCCATAAGAAAGAGGAGATTGTCATTTTTCATGACACAAAGGTTGAGGCTATCTTAGTTGTAACACTTCACCTTTAAAAATCTTAACATATCTATGTCTATGTCTAAACATACATTTACATAAAATCATCAAAATCAAAAATCCCTAATGCAGATCCTGGAAAACATCTGTATTGCACAGATACCATAGAAAGGCATGATTTAAAAAAAATAAAAATAATATCTCCCCTTTACTTATGGAGTTTTCCAGGCAAATGAAACTGATGACCGACCATATGGAGAGATCATGAATGCCAGATTGGTGGTGGTCCAAAACCTGACACCTGAATAACAAACACCGATATATGCATTGCGTATAGGATGTTATTCTGTACGCCCCTTGAGAAATTCTTTGAGGGGTGCAGTTTTCAAAATGGGGTCACTGCCAAGGGGATTCCACTTTATTGGCACCTCAGGGTCTCTACAAGCATGACATGGTGTCCAGATACCAGCCATCTAAATCTGCATTCTAAATGCCACAAAGCACTCTTTCACATCTGCGCCCTTCTGTGCAACTAAACTACAGTTTATGCCCATATGTACAACACTGATGTACCCAAAATAACATACTTAATGTCATATCTGGGTATAAACTGCTCTTTGGGCATAGAGCCGGGCACAAAAGGAAAGGAGTGTTATTTGTTTTTTGTAGCACGAATTTAGAAGATTTTCGACGCCATGACACTTTTACAGAGCCCGGAAATGCCACTGGAATGTCCCAACATATGACCCCATTTTGGAAACTGCACCCAACAAAGAATGTATCAAGAGGTGCAGTGAACATTTTTAACTTCCAAGTGTTGCATTAATTTATTTTCCAGAAGTGAATTCGCAGCTGATGGCAAAAGCAGAAAATGGCAATTTTTCCAGTTCAGCATAATTTCAGTGCGCAATATGTTGTGCCCAGCTTGTGTAGAGACAACCGCTCCAAAAGCTGTTGTGCCCGGGATAACCGCCTAACAGTTTTTGAAGTGTGTGCCTCTGCTGACACAAGCTGGGCACAACATATTGGGAACTATAGTGGCATATCTCTGGGAGAGGGAAAAAAAAAAAAAAATTTGCAATTTTCACAATCAGTTAATTAACATTAATTTCTGGAAACTAAATAACTGCAACACTCAAGGGTTAAAAATGATCGCTACACTATTGATAAATCCCTTCAGGGGTGCAGTTTTCAAAATGGGGTCACATGACTGCGAATTCTACTTTACTGGGGAATTTCAATTTACTGGCACCTCTGGGGCTCTGCAAAAACAATATGGCGGCCAAAAACCAGTTCCTCTTAACCTATACTCCAAAAGCAAAAAATTGTAACGCTCCTTCCCTTCTGAGCACTGCTCTGTGCCCAGCAATTTACAACCACATATACAACTTTTTTGTACCCAGGATAACCTACTTAAAAGTTTTAGGAGTGCAAAGTGAGCACAACATATTGGGCCCTTAAATGGCATATATCTTTCAAAATTTAAATTTTAACGGGGTCATAGGGGCGGGCGTGGCCTGGAGTCAACACGCTGCCTTCTGAGCTCCTGCCCTGGTAGCCTCTGTGCCTATTCTACAGCAGCTAACTGGTGCCCCACTCACCCCAGGATGGGGAAAAATAATTGGGGAACCCCCCAGTCATCCTCTACTCCCCCTCTCCTTATTACGGGGGAGCCATCCATTGGTTTTTCAGTATCCCCGAAGCGCTATGAGGACGTACCTAAAATGGTGCGGAATGCCTCCTGAGCGCCTTCTTTAAGCATGGCTTGCACCCTGGTACCACAAACCCGGTCAGAATTCCCAGATGCGGGTGCAGCCTTCGCTCCTGTACTGTGTCTCCCACACTCAAGACTGGCACCTGCTATCTTAGATCCAGGTCTACAGCTCTCCGCAGGGGCCTTTCGTTGCCAAGAGTCAGGTACCGCTCCATGCTCTCCTGCTTCAGGGGTGGCCTCTGATTTGGACTGGTCGTCCCTGCCTCTGCTCCCCTAGTGATGCCTGGTCACAGCACCCCCTGGCCCGACAGTTACCTTCCTCTACCCCTAGGCCTCCATCAGTTCTCAGCTTCAGTCTGGCTGCCCAGTGAGGCCGGCTCCAACAAGAACGTTGTTTTTCCCCAGTGGACTGGGATAACTCCTCCTGGCACCGCAGCTTTACTGGGTGAGGACCAACCTAGTACTGTGGGTTCTACAGACCACCGGGAATCCCGCTCAACTGACCCATCCTGCACCCTTTCAGCTGACACGATGGGAGAATTGCATTGGCTTAATCCATTCCCGCCAGTAACATTTTTCGATTTTCGTTTTTGACTCCCCCCCCCCCCCCAAACCCAATAACTTTTTTATTTTTCCGTTCTCAGAGCCATATGAGGTCTTAATGTTTGCGGGACAAATTTTCTTCATGATGCTACCATTTATTACTCTGTACAATGTACTGGGAAGCTGGAAAAAATTCAGAATGGGGTGGATTTGAAGAAAAAGTGCATTTGTGTGACTTTTTACGGGCTTCGTTTTTACGGCGTTCACTCTATAGCCAAAACGACGTCATCTGTATTCTGTTTCGGTACAATTCCGGGGATACCAAATTTATATGGTTTTATTTACATTTTAACCCCTTAACAAAAATCCAAAACTGTGCTTTTTTTTTTATTTATTTATTTTTTTTTAAAGTCGCCATATTCTGACACCCGTAACTTTTTTTTATATACATCTGTGTATGGTGATGCATAGGGCGTCTTTTTTTGCAGGGCCAGGTGAACTTTTTAGTTACACCATTTTGGGGAATGTTTATTGCTTTGATCACTTTGATCACTTCTTATTCAAATTTTTATCAGGGGCAAAAACAGTGAAAAAACGGTGGTTTGGAGATATTTTTATAGATTTGTAGACCGGGCGTTTTCAGACACAGGAATACCTAATGTGTATGTGTTTCACAGTATTTAAGTACTTTTATATGTGATCTAGGGAAAGGGGGGTGATTTGAACTTTTAATATTTTTAATTTTTTTAATTTTTTTTTTATTTTTTTTTTTTTTTACATTTATTAGACCCCCCCCCCCCATATGGGTCTTGAACCCCAGGGGGTCTACTCACTAATGCAATGCATTACAATGCTAATGCATTGCAAAAAAACGGCGCTTCTATTGCAGGCTACATAGAGTAGCCTGCTATAGAAGTTAATGAAAGACAGGCCTGGGAGCTGTCATAGCAACGGGACTACTACGTGTCTACTGTATAATATTGCAGAAACCCGGCAGCTATGGCGGCTGCTCGGGTCCAGAGAGGCCTCCATATTTAAGCACCCGGCATCCGCCGTACTATTGCGACGGATGTTGTGAAATGATTAATGCACACCTCATTGCGATCCCCACAAAGGCGAATATGGAGGTCTACGTTACTTGTTTAAGACAGTCCTACAAATCTGAACACAGGACTCTACCTTGCTAACTCACTCTTTCCAACTCCAGTACTTGGCAGATCTCTTTGATGATTTGGAGAATCGGAACAGACTTAATGACATACGTATACATGGGCTCCATGAATCGGTTGAACCACAGCAACTAGACGCAACGCTACATTCTGTCTTCAGTGCTCTCTAGGAGGTCCCCCCCCAGGACTCACACCTCGAACTTAAGCACATCTGCTCTCTAGGCCCCATTGTGACTGACCCTAACAACCTGAGGGATTGTAAGCCAATCGCTACCAACTAAAAAGAGGCAATCATGCGGAAAACCCGGGAAACATGAGAAGTACTGCTCCAGGACCACCCACTGTCTCACTCATCCTGGTGACATCCCCTCATTTGCAGCTGCTCTCGGTATGTGCCCCGTCGACATAATAGATTGTCCTGCCCTGCCGGGGATCCCTTTGAACACCCAGCGTAGACTAAGACATTGCAGACAAGATCTGGCCCCTGCTACAGGTCATTGACCTCTTGAGCACTGGGCTTCTTCTGCCTCTACACAGTGGTCTTTAGCTGATCTCCCCTTGCCTATACTTGCACTGATTTGGGCACTCACCTAGGGGCGAAGGAGGTTGTTACCATCTCTCTGCCTTGGAGGGGTACTTGTTTTCCCCAGGGACACACCCTGCTTTGTTGTTCCATTTATACAATGTTCTTGTTTTTATTTGCCATTCTGTATTGCCTTTTGCTTTACCGTTCTTACCAATCCAGTTAGCTGCTTTAATTTTGTTTTGATGCAGTTATTTGTTTTATATTGTGCCCCGGAAGCTCTGTGCAGGGCATGCACAGTTATTAAAAATCTCATCTCCCACCAGGGGTTTCACACTACTGTGTAGCGTGAACTTTGGTGTATTAGTCAATTTCCCCCACCTTTTCTCAGAGAGGATTTTCCTCCCCCACTTAAGTGTTTATTTTTGTTTGTTTTATGTTCTCCACCTCTTTACCCTCTGAATTTTTTGTTTGCCTCCCTTCTTCGTGTTCGTGCCCTTTGTGTTTGTCTTCCTCCCTCTCTGGATCTCACACTCACGCCCCGTGAGTTCATAGGAAAATATGAAATGAGCTTTATAAATTTTATATATTTATTAACCCGAGTGGGTCGGTACTAGCCACTAACATATACAGAAATATACATCAATGAACGGTCAAGCAAATACAGGTAAAAGCACACTACAGTAGAGAAAATAAAATGGGAATAAAAGACAGAAAAGTATTACCCAGACCGAGTTTGTAGTCTGATTCTCTGGGCCTCCATGTGTTGGGCCTCAGGGCACTTCCTTAAGCAAGTTACAGAGCACCTAACCCCTAGCTGCCTCCTTCCTCAGTGACCAAAAATCTAGCCCTTCCTCGCAGTATAAGGCTAGTGTCCAGCCATACCTCCCCTCCAGGTAGCCCCCCCTCCTCTCATCCCACTGCAGGACCTGAGGAAAGAGGGATATTTTCCTAGTGTCAGAAAAGATGTGCATCTGGGGTTGAACTACGGGTCACTAGCCCTCTCTCCCACCTTGGACATCTGTTGTCCAGGGGTAATCAACTGGCTGGCTAGAAAGGCCCCTCTACCATGGTATAGACAAAACCACAGAAGTGAATTGACCACCAATGTAAACACAGCTTAACCACAACATTCCAAAAAGGAGCCTATGGATCAGGAGAAAAGAGTAGAAAACGCCGTGGACTACTGGAACAGTATCCATAGGTACCAGAGAATGTCAAATTTGAAGAAGTCGGTAGAGTCTTTCACTACCAGGGTCTCCATCACCTGTGTGCGGAGAAGCTCCTGGAGTAGTTCCATAAGCATTGGGGCAACAGTGCTGCGCCAATGACTGGAGATGAATGATATGCCATCGGCCATAAGGAAGTGTCGCAGTAGGTTGCCTTTCACTTTGGAGATTCTGTCAGGTATAACAGAGAAGGGTTAGTTTTGGGGGGGGGGAAGACTAGTAATGAGCACCCACTAACCGTGATATACAATAGAAACTTATTGTTTTGAGCAAAAACGTGCTGAGATCCAGGGCATGGAAAGGGTTGAGCGGCAAGTAAGTCCACTTCAATGGTCACCCACTGTTTGTCCCCACTCCTGTAGCACCAATCAAATAAGTGCAATAGGACTGCAGATTTATAGTACAGACAGGTGTCCGATATGTCCTCTCCTGTCACCCTTACGTCGCAACAACATTCTGAACTGAAGACTGATACCGAACAAACCCCAAACAAACCTCCCAAAAGTCAACTGTAAGCAAATGAAGAAGCACCGAGGGCAGCAAACAGGCAGAGCCTGAAATACATAAAGAAGATTGTGCATAACAAAAAAACTTCAGGACACTGGGGTTATCCTGGTTTGGCCGCATCAAAGTGTAACATTTACAGGTCCTCGATAGTTCACTCAAGTAAAAGGGTAGTTTAGAGAGAAAAGATTAGCTGGGTCTGAAGGCATATGAATCCCCAGGTATTTTATTGAGGTAGGTTGCCATTTGAAAGGGAATTGGGTTGCTAAATGAGCAGCCTCGAACGGAGGCAAGATAATGTTAAGCGTTTAACTCTTGGACAGGTTGACTTTAAAATTACTCAGCTGGCCGAAGTGTTGGAACTCGTGCTAGATCACCAGAAATGTGACACGTGGCTGAGTAACATAACAGAGGAGGGTGTGTGGGTAGTTCAGTGTCCCAAATCACTCTGACAGATTCCCTTTAATGTCATATGTGGGTATAAACTGCACTCCACAAGAGAAGGAGTGACATGTGGTGTTTGGAGAACAGATTTAGACTGTTTGGTTTTTGGACATCAAGACACTTTTGCAGAGCCCCTGAAATGCCAGTAAACTGGAATCCCAAGACAAGTAACACCATTTTGAAAACTACACCCCTAACCAAGTTTATCCAGGGGTACAGAAGGCATTTTTAACCCCCAAGTGTTGCATTAATTTATTTTCCAGAAATGAATGCTCAGCAAATGGTGAAAGGTGAAAATGGCAATATTTCCCGGAATATATCATTACAGTGCACAATATGTGGTGTCCAGCTTGTATTCGAGACGAAGACTCCAAAGGCTGGGCACAACATATCGGGCACTGAAATGGTGTATTGCAATTTTCACTTTTCATTATCAGCTGTGCATTTATGTCTGGAAATTAAATTAATGCAACCGGGATCACTTTTTGGGGGTTTCCATTGTACTGGTACTGCAAATATGATATAAAATCTGCATGCCAAAAGCCAATTAGCTCCCTTTCCATTTCAAGCACCCCCCATGTACCCATACAGCAGATTACGACCACATATAGGGTATTGCTGTGTTCATGAGCAACTGTTTAACAAACTGTGGGGTACTTTTTCTCCTTTAACCCCTTGCGAAAACAAAAACTTTGGAAATAAGTCCCATTCCAATGTAAATAAAATCTGTGAAACGGCTGTGGGGTCGAAATGCTCATTATACCTATTGATAAATTCTGTGAGGTGTGTAGTTTCCAAAAGGAGGTCACTTTTGGAGGGTTTCCATTGTATTAGTACTCCAGGGGCTCTGCAAATGTGACAGGACACCTGAAATCTATTCCTGCAAAATCTGCTTTTCAGACGCCGATGTGGGTTTTTTCCATGCCGTGGGTTAAAGGAGAAATTGCATAACAAACTGATGATGTATTTTCTCCTTTAACCCCTTGTGAATGTGTTAATTAAAATAATAAATAAATACTATATGAAATGTGTAAGTTTCACCTCCATATTGTTTTAATACCTGTGAAATGGTTAAAGAATTAAACTTCCCAAATGCTGTTTTGAATTATTTGAGGGGTGCAGTTTTGAAAATGGGGTGATTTATAAAAACAACAATATTGATAAATGTTTACCGCTAATATGTAGTACTATGTATTACAAAAAAAAGAATCTCAAAGTCACTTGTGTAAGTTAAGGCATCAAAGTTATTGCCATAAAAAGTGGCACGTGAGTTTTGAAAAAAAGAGGTTGAATCCTTAAAAGGGGTTATCCAGCTTCCAGGGGTACACAGAGAGAGCGCAGAGAAAGGAATCATGGGAACTGTAGTTGGCTCAAAGATTCACTGCATGTAAATAGTAGTGATACAAAGAGTCTCAAGTAAAATAATGCAAAGAAATGTGCACAAGGGAACAGTGAGTATTTAGCGCTACAGTGCTCCAATGTAGGTACTAAATATCTAATCTCAAAATCTAATCTGTTGACTCAATTTTTTCATCTGTGTTGAGAGGAAGTGGGATTTAGGGAGGGATAATGTTATGTCTTTTTTGTATTTGGTTTGTACTCAGTATGTATTCCTCCTTTATCTCTTATTAGTAGAGTTTTTTTTTTTCTTCAAAGTGTGTATCTTAAAATATTGTATGGAGGACCGGATATGTATAATATATATATATATATATAATCCACACACACACACACACACACACACACACACACACACACACACACACACACACACATCGTTATACAGGAGAGGCAGGCCTACCCGGGATGAACTTGTCAGAGCTGACATAGGACCTGAGAAACAGCACAAATCACAATTATTGGAAGCCAAAACCCTGTGACATACTCCTGTCTCAACTGTGCCCAGTGCAGGAATGTTCAAAAAAGGCTAGTCGTTCATTCACAGGAACAGAAAAAAGATACAACAATCAAGGACATTTTACATATTACATATAACACAGAGTTTGTGGGCACAGGGACAATTTATGAGGTAAACGCCACACATGTAATCCTCGCCTCTCCCTGGTGTAATTCATGCTTCACTGTTTTCATTACACTTCATTGCATCATTAGACTGAATAGGAGCCAAGCTCCACCCCACCCTCCCAAGCTGGGGCTCCAATAGCCAGGTCTCCATCAATCAGGAAAATGGAGGACCAAAAGCCCATCCCTCCCCCAAAGCCTCCTTGTAAGGGGCTTGCCTGAGTGGCGCTCCACTCATGTCTATGGGGCTGCCAGAGATTACAGTCCCAGCGGCCCCTTAGAAGTGAACGGCGCTCCATTCACAAGGAGGCTTTATGGGGACTTTTGCTTTCTCTGTTCTGCTGATCACTGTGGGAATTGGCAGTCTGGCCCCTAGTGATCGGACATTTGCCCCCTGGTCCTATGGATAGGGCATAAGTGTTCTTAATGGAACAACTCCTTTAAAATGGCGCCATGTGGTAATGCTGCACCTTGTAGCTCACCATTTTGACTGCTTTTAGCCATTTATTTTGTTTTTTCTGTTTTTAGGCTCCTTGATTCCCCCCCCCCCCCCACCGTATGGGATACATTAGTTTGTATTTTTCTAGTTGGGCATTTAGGGACACAGATACGCCCAACGGGCTTTTATTAACTTTTATATGCATTATAGTTAAGGGGAAGGGTGATTTGACTTTACTTTTTTTTTTAAATTATATTTTTAGGAACTAAATTTTTTTTTTCAGATCCCCTCTAGCGGGCTTGAACCAGCACTCAGATTGCTTGTAGCATAGACTGCAAAACGACTGTATTGAGGCCTTTCGTAAAATTCTTGTATAACTATTGGAGCCTGCTTCAGAAGGCTCCCGGTTGCCATAGCATGCAAACTGCTCCCCAGATCTTGAAGTGTAGTAGCCATGGTGGCGGGTAGAGGGAATAGTGAAATCAACGGAACCCCTCGGATTCAACACCACCTGAGGAGTTATGTGCCTGCGATTAGAGAAGTTTATGATCGCAGGCACTGCCGTCATGTCTCTGCTCTGATAAATAGCAGATGCACTGTGGCTATGGTACCTGTGCAGCTTGCAGCTCCTGATGCGGGTGCCATATTTAAAGCTCATTATGTAGGGCCACTTTAACCATAGGTCAAACTGGAGGATGAACTGCAGGAGCACATTCCCTTATCAGAGAACTCTCTGTTGAAAGCACCCCGCCCCCCTTTTCATAATTTTTTGAAAAAGGCACACATGATAAATGCATCATAAAATGCACAACACACAAACCACATTCCCCAACATAAAAACATAATTTACAAGCTTTTTGTAAAAGCTTTTAAAATAGGCAGAAACACAAGATAAATCTAAAACATAAAAATAAATGTGTAAAACATAAAAAAAAAGGGGTAGTATTAGAAAAAAATAGGAAAAAGCGGTTTGATAGATGCCCCCACCCCCAACTGATAAGTGTACTGATAAGAGTGTGGCCTAATGCAAACAATTATACTACAGAAAACAGGAAGACTCAGCATATTACTTGGTTTAGTGGTTATCTATATTTTAACATATAGATAACTTGGAACATTTTTTAAAATCTTCACCAAAAAAAAATAAAAAATCTTTAAAAATATGTCTAATATAAAACGCAATTTAAAAAAAAAAAAAAAAAAAAAAAAACACACCACACACACACACACACCATAATTTTCTGGCAAAATTCCCTTTTTTTAGTTCCGTATCTATGAGATTTGTTGTGTGTGCCGCCATGAACACTAGCAAATACTGGATATGTTTGATATTTGAACAATTTTATTTTTTTTTGTACTTGTTCAACTTTTGAAAAAACCCAATGAAAAAGAGGAGATTAAAAATGTGAATAAATTTCAGGCAGTTGAGCTCTGTTTTCTTGATGGTATATTACAGTGATCTTCTGCAATGTGAAAAAGAGAGCTTAAAAACATCTCATTGTGTGAATTGACTATTTCTTTGCAATGTATCTTTTTTGTCTGTACTTGAACCCTACAAATTTTACAGTGCTGTAGAATATGTTGGCGCTATACAGTATAAATAAAATGTATTATTATAGCTACAAATTAAAGGGGTTGTCCAGGAATTCCAGGTTTCTGGCAGAAGTCTGAAAAAGATGGGGGATGGGACAAAAAGAAAAAAAAAAAAAACCACACACACCACGCTCACTTGTCCCTGACGCTCCAATGGTGTCACTGTCCGGTCAAGCTGTGCCCGAGGGCTTTTTCTGGCTGAAGTCCTTGACGAATGTGACGATGCGACAAATCACTGGCCTCAGAAGTCACAGGAAAGGACACGGGTGTCACTAACTGATGGCCCATGTCCTTTTCTGTGACTATTGAGGCCTCCCAGAGATCTAGAATTCCTGGACAATGCCCTTTAAGCAATGATTACATTTTCCTAGATAGTAAACTTAAAAACACATTACCTTATCAGCATCTTGCTCAAATAGTCTAAGCTGAAAGCATTGGTCTAATTTTAGCTTTCGATGGTGCCAAACTTGATGCAGATGTTGTCTAGTGGAATGTAGTCTATCAAGCATTGTCGATACTTTAGGCAAAAAATTCTGAAGGTCAGCATTGCCAGAGCTAGAAGTTTTTTTTGGAAAACTTTCACTGTTTTGTATCCTTTCCATGAGTTTTTGTCCTTCTATATCAACATCTTCAATTGGGGCTTTAGTAACTCTCTTTTTTAACTGACAATGTGAATCGATCATATTTCGGGCACCTTCTAAATCCTGAGGCAGTTCCTTGTTACCAAGCATCTCCTGTAACTCCTCAAGCCGTGAAAGCATATGAGTAGCTTTTCCAATGAAGTCCTCAAATGCCAACCTTATTTCTATCCATTCTTCATGGTTATACTCCAAGCTGCCATCAAATTCATGTGTTAGTTGAGAAGGATCAACAACTTTGGTAAGGCCTTCTAAAGAAACCATATTAGTCTAAGGAAGGAATATTAAAAAAATAAATAAATAAATAAAAACACTGTGAATTTTCTTGCCAAAAAGATTAACATTATGTTCAACATGGTATTAGAGGGGTATTCCCATCTTGTTCAGTCATGGTACATGCACAAGATATGCATTACATATTTGCTTGGTTTCTGGGCCCACCTCTGAAACCAACATCTATCTCCAGAACAGGGGCACCCTCTGACTTCAGTCCTGCCCATCCAGGCAGAGTGTAATTGGAAGCAGGTGTGTAGCTATAGGAAGTGCAGCAGCAGCAGCAGTCACTACAGGGCCCTGGAGCCTAAAGGGAGTCCAAAGGTTCCTCTGTGACAAAGTACATTACTATTTTAACTGGCACAAGATAGGTAGGAGCCCTATAAAAAAAATTACAGAATTTGTACTGGGGCCCATGAGCTTCAAATTACAACTTCAGTCACAAAAACAGCTGCACTGTGGCAGGGACAGAAGTAAAAGGAAAGAGCGCAGCTACCCCTTCATTCATTCTTGCTTGTATTCAACAGCCAGCTGCGCCATCACCAGATGGGGCAGAGGTCAGGGGACACTGTTCTGGAGAGAGGTGCAAGTGGCATAGATGGGAAACACAAAAACACTTTATAAAAAAAGTGTTTGATAGATGCATTTCAAATTTACATTACAATGTTTCTGCTGCTCCTTCAATGTTAAAATTTCATGTAGCTTCAAGGATGGAAAATAGGAATTAGAAAGTCACTGCCAGAAACCTCTGACCACAGGTTATGACCCTTAGAACAAAAGAATCAAGCATGTTAAAATGTAGCTGTCCAATCATTATCTATTCCCAAAATCTGCAATCCAGGGAGAATTAGAAGACAGTCAATATTAATTAGATGACAGAAAGTCCTAAGCATTAAATACAACAGTATGATTAGATTTCTTAATAAGAGAAGATCTTTTGAGATAGGACTGAATATTTTGGATCACGGAGTTAAGTGGTGTATATGAACGGGGTACAGATCTTTAAGCATTAAAATTTAGTCAGACAACAGATTAGCAGTGTCTATGGCATTGTATACTTAAGGTGTTACATTACAATAGCACAGAAAAGGCCACAGTGACTACTAATTTCTGTCTGCTAGGTGCCAGCCAGAGACATGGGTATATAATGAAAGTGCCACCTCTGTCTGGATGCTGGACAATGAAACTGTGAGTGCTGCTCATGCTTGTTGGTGGATCAAACTATTCTCTCTACAGATGGTCTATGTGGGCTGTCCAGAGCCTGTTAACAGTGTGTGTGACCTCTCATAACCACTGCTCCCAATAACTCAGACCACACCTGTAATTATTTATTATACATACACACACATGTACACATATATATTAAAGTTAAGAGGAACCTATGCAATTAAACTACTGCAGCATGATATCTCATCACCGAAGACTACAAAAAACAAATGAAGTCTTTGAAAAATGTTTTCCAATGACTTTTCTTCGGTTTTTGTTGTCCTACGTGATAAAATATGCTGCAGCAGTTTAACCAATTTCAGAAGTTGGGGTTAATGCTGCTACATCTGTATATATGTGTGCATCTGTCACATACAAAGAGCGTAAAAGGTAAAAGACCATTAATTTTGCAATTCACTCATATGTGACTTTACATGATTGAAAATTGGGAGTAAGTAAAGTTCAAACAAAAAACGAAGAGAAACCACAACGAATATTTACAGAGCCTGTAGGAGCATTATATGTAAATAACAAAACATACCTCAAACTCAAATTTGGAACTTCCAAAATTAATTCTCTGCTTCTGCCAAAAATTATCTGGCTTTATGATTAGTGCAATATGAATGCAACAGGGAAATGATTCTTGCAAAATCTTCAGTAATGGCTTAATAGAGTCCCATTTAGAGCCACGCATATCTACAATTACTGTAAAACCTCGCTTGCAAACCTCCTCACTATGAGTGAAAGAAAAAGGAATAGACATTAAACATCGTTACATTTTATTTTGAGTGGAGAAAACAAAAAAAAATGAAAAAAAAATACTATGGCAATTTTATTAATAAGCAGTATATGGAACTTTAAAAAGTTTACCACCTCCCCAAAGCATATTCAACTGTCTCCAAACCTTATGTTACGCATGTCACTTTTGTAGACAGGACAGGACTTCAGCCCTGGTAAAACTGCTCCTGCTGCTTAGACCCCTACCCTTTCCTGCCTGCACAACCCAAGTTGATCCTCCCTTTGCCAGACATCAACCATCCTATTGGAGCAGCAAGAGCAGGACTGGGTGCCCATCCCTAGTGCACCAACTGCCTCGTTTGAGTAAGTCTTAAATGGATTTTTTTTCTTCTAAGCCCATAAATATATGATTAATGGGGGGTTCAACACATGGTTCCTCAACATTCAGCTGTTCAAAACTTCTGTTAGGCCTAATACTACAGTGTATAGTAAAAGCAGATAACTCTGTATGATGTATACTGGCCAAGCTATACATTTATAGCTCAGCTCCCACACACGTCAATAGATGAAAAGCTGCACAACTACTATACAAATGTATACTGCCATTTGCTTCCAGCTCCGATCAGCTGATTGGTGATGGGGTCAGGTATTGGCCGTTCCACCATTCCAATAGAGGGCCTCTCTCAATAACGGGTCTTCAAAAAAAAATTTTTTAATAAAATCCCAGAAACCCCAGTCTCAAGTACAGTATTTTCACTTAGAAGCACTGTCTAAGGAAGAATACTGAAACCCACAGAGTAAAGTCACTAGGTGCTGAAATTAGGGTCTTTGAAGATTTAGGCTAAGTTTAAGCCCTGTGTGTCCATCTGAAGCAGAAACTGTTTGGTGTCCCACATGCGTCTTATATATACCTCTGGATCTTTTCCCTCACCCAAAACCCACCTATTTAAAGGAGTCTCCTGCTTCTTATTGGTCTAGGAGGGGACATGTGGAGGCCATCAGATTCACCTGCCCCCAGTGAAGTGGATTTTTTTTTGTCTGGAGACGATGACAGCAAATGGTCTGAAAGACCAATTTAATTTTGGATGTTTTATTTGATCCAATATATAAATCTTGACAAGTATATGGGGCTTTAACTGCAAAAAAAGACTTTGGCCCTAAGAAGTTGGCAATGTAGTAAGAGAATGGCCAAGGAATGGCTAAGGAGTCAGTGAATTGGCTGTATACTATGTCAATCACACAAGAGAGTGAGTTGTGGGGTAGGTAAGGGCCGTCTGCAGGACTTTCCTCTCCGCACGTTTCGTGCGGAAACCACACGGACCCCATTATAGTCTATGGGGTCCGTGTGGTTTCCCAGGTAAACCGCTTTTTATGCGAATTGGTTTCCATTCAGGGGGTCCCCAAGCGGACTCCCCGAATGGAAACCCAAATGCAGATGTGAACCGGCCCTTAGCTGAAGGAGAAATTGCTATGACTCAATGCGCACCAATTGGCTGAGTGCAGTAAGAGTCATCAGGAATTTAACCAATGATGTATGGAGAACAGTCCTGATGACGTGACTGACATCACTAAAGCGGAAGCAAGCTGACTTCATTTATACAAGAGGAGAGGTAGAGGTGTGTCACTGTAGATTACAGGGGTCAGGTGAGTCTGACAGCCTCCACATGTCCCCTCCCAGACCAATAAGCAGTCGGAGATGTCTCCAGATAGGTGCATCTTGGGTAAGGAAAAATATCTAGAGGATATAAAAGACGGATTTAGAACGCCAAACATTTCCTGTATCAGATGAACAAACAGGCTTTATACTATAGAGGCCCACACTGATGTCTGGTGACATGTAGCGGAAGATGGCTGCTCTTCTAATTGGAAGGTATACATTACACATCCTAAAATAAAATGGATTTTGTTGTTTTTTTGAACAACCCTAGCAGGGAATTTTATGGCGATGTGTGTTTGGTTGTTTTAGGATGCATATTCCTCTGCTAATCCACGAGGAGCCGCAAACACTAGTAATAAAACACATTGGGATGGAGACTAAGAATTAGGGATAGTTTGGGTTCCTTGGGTACTGCCCTTGTTATGGCGGAAGTTTATATTTATGGGACTTAAAGGGAGACCAGTGACTAGATGCATGGGCAAGACTGGAGAATGCCCTATCCCTGACTTTTTTGCACCTGTAAGCCTAAAATCCCATTAAGAGTAATGTGGATATCGAAAAGACCTTTCCTATTTATAAAAACTGGAAATATGGATAAATTACTGGATCAACAATATGTGGGATTTTGAGTTTCTATTATTATTAGTTATGCGATGTGGAATGGAATGGAAGTGATGCTATTATAGATATGGGTTAATTTTACTGGAATTAGGAGCAAAAGTTAAGTTTCAGAAAATATTTCATCCTTGCTAATGAAAATAAAAGAATTACTGAGGTACAAGTAGTACTTCAAATCCATTGGGGACATAGTACTTTTCTGTGTGATACAATGTGTGTGTAAAATTAAAAAGGACCTTTCACCTCCTCCAACAAGTCAGTCAGTAGCTGCTGCTCCACAGATTCTGGCACAGTTGCGAATTTTTTTTCTCTAGCCTTTACAGTTACCGAGCATTAAGTGCTGTTAGTTTTGGTGCCTGATATGCTATTTAGGCTCTGTACTGTTAGTAGGGCGGTGTCAGGCAGGAGCAGGCAGGGGGGTGTGATTATGAGTTGACACTGGTTGCCTCTGATTGGAGCTCTGAATCACGCCCTCTTGTCTGACACTGCTCTTCTGACATTACAGAGATTAAATAGTACATCAGGAACCAAAACGAACAACGCATTGCATGTTGCTCGGGAATGGTAGATGCTAGAGCTAGAACTTGAATTGTCGGGGGGAGGTAAAAGGTCCTATTTAAATAGCATCTTATAAATATTGCAGTCTCAGCAAATTGACCACCACTCATTTCTACAGCAGACAAAAAAATGCATAATCTCCGAAAAGTGTAGCCTTAGCATCATCTTTTTAAACTTTTTGTTAAAAAAAATACTTTGTTTCAATTCGTCACTATGTCCAATATATTACTGTAATTTATTTAGTTTGCCCTCAACATAAACCTGATGTGAGATTCCTTTTAAAGTGAAATATAAACAAATAAATTACATACCTAGGTATGCAGGCAAGATACGAAAGAAGTTTTCTGAGATCTTCTTGTCTTATTCTATCATGATTGCTTCGAGCTGGAAAAGTTAAAACTGGACCTCCTCTCTTATCTCTACCACCTGAACAAAAACATTAAAATGTTAACAGACATGTCAACTCACCCAAGCTCAAGTTATATTTTAATTACCCCCTCCCGCTGCAGTTTTTGACGTCTTGACAGAGCTTGATTTTTCAAATCTGATGTGTCACTTCTTGCGTTAATAACTTTGGAACACTAACTCACTAAAGTGATTTTGAGATAGTTTTTTACGTGACACTTTGTACTTCATCTTAGTCGTAAATTTTAGTCAATATGTTTAATTATGAAAAAAAAAAAAATAAAAATAGGAAATTCAGTGGAAATTTAGAAAAATATGCAATTCAAAAAGTTTGAAATGCTCTGCTTATCATACAGATAGTCATACCACCCAAATTAGTTCATAAATCTAATTTACTTTATCTCTGCTTTATGTTGGCATCAAACTTTATTCACCTTTAATTTTTTACGGACGTTATAATGTCAAACTGCAATTTTCAAGAAAATGTTGAAAACCATTTTTCAAGGGATAATTTCAGTTCTGAAGAGGTTTTGAAAGGCCCCTGTATTAGAAACCCCCATAAATCACCCCATTTTCAAAACTATACCCCTTAAATTAGTCAAAATAGCATATACGAAATACCTTAACCCTATATGCATGTAACAAGAATTAAGACAAAATGGAGGTGAAATTTACATGTTTCAATTTCTTTTACTAATAGTTTTATTTAGCCCTAGAATTTACACATTTACAAGGAGTTAAAGAGCACCTTTCATGTCCTCAGGCACATGCGGTTTTACATACCGCTAGAAAGCCGACAGCGCGCTGAATTCAGCGCACTACTGGCTTTCCCGGTATGTGCCCCGGGACTGGAGATATCGGCGGTGTAAGTTTCACGGCTTAATGTCAGAAAGGCGTTCCTGACAGTCTCCCTGACAATTCTCGTTCATAGACTTGTACTTGTTCCTCACAGCCCAGCATCATCACCGGGCAGAAAGGAACGCCCCCTCTGACAGTACAGCGCTATAAGCGAGTACAGAGAGAGTCCAGTGATGACGCTCAGCTGTGAGGAACGCCCCCCCCCCCAGTACAAGTCTATGAACGAGAACTGTCGGGGAGGGCGTTCCTCACAGCGCAGCTAGACTGTCAGGAACGCCTTTCTGACAGTAAACCGTGAAACTTACACCGCCGATATCTCCAGCCCCGGGGCACATACCGGGAAAGCCAGCAGTGTGCTGAATTCAGCGCAGTGTCGGCTTTCTAGCGGTATGTAAAACCGCATGTGCCTGAGGACATGAAAGGTCCTCTTAAAAGAAGAAAATGCATCACACAATTTGTTATGCAAGTTCTTCTAACTACGATAGTACCCCACATGTGAATGTAAACTGATATATGGGCACATAGCAAGACAAAGAAGGGAAAAAGCGCCAATGAGCTTTTGGAAGGCAGATTTCACTGTTTTCAGTTTCAGGCACCATGTTGCATTTGCAGAGCCCCTGAGGTGACAGAACAGTGGAAACCCTCAGAAAGTGACCAATTTTGGAAACTAAATCCCTCAAGGAATTTATCAAGCGGCATGAGTATTCTGACACTACAGGCTTTTCACTGAATATATTACCATTGGGATGTGAAAATGAAAAATTACTTTTGTTCCGATAAAATGTTGCCTTAGTCCCAAATTTTTCACCATCACAAAGGGTAAAAGGAGAATAACCAACTAACATTTTTCTCATGAACACAATAATACCCCATATGTGCTGGTACACTGGTGTATGGGCACATGGCTGTGCTTGAAACATAAAGAGTGCTAATTGGTTTTTGGAAGACAGATTTTGCTGGAATAGTTTTCAGGTACAATATACCATTTGCAGAGCCCCTGAGGTGCCAAAACAGTGCAAACCCCCTAGAAGTGACCCGATTTTGGAAAATAGACCCCCTCAAGGAATTTATCAAGGGGTTATAGTGAGTACTTTGACTTTACAAGTCTGACAGAATTGGGCCATGAAAATGGAAAATTATATTCTTAGTTATAAAATGTTGCTTTAACCGAAAAGGTTTCATTTTTACAAGGGGATATAGGAGAAAATGCACCCCACAATTTGTTAAGTAATTACTCCCGACTATAGAAATTATCCACATATGGATATAAATTTCTGTATTGGCACACAGCAGGGAAGGCATTCCACTGAGGTTTTCAGAGGGCAGATTTTGCTAGAATTGATTTCAGGCACCACGTCGCATTTGCAGAGCACCTGAGGTACCAGCTCAGTGGAAAGCCCTAACAAATGACCTCATTTTGAAACCAGACCACTCGAGGAATTTATTGATGGCTATAGTCAGCATTTTGAACCCAAATTTACTACCAATTGGATTTGAAAATTAAAAATGACCTTTGCTACAATAAAATGTTGCATTAGGCTCAAATTTCTCATTTTCACAAAAGGTTAAAAGGAGAAAAAGCACATCAGTTTGTTATACAATTTCTCCTGAACACGGCAATACCTCATATGTGTCCGTAAACTGCTGTCTGGTTACATGGCGGGTCTTGGAACAGAAAGAGTGCTATTTGGCCTTTAAATGGTAAATTTTGCTGGAATTGTTTTAGGGTGTCATGTCTCATTTGCATAGCCCTAAAATATCAGTACAACAGAAAACCCCAAAACATAACCCCATTTTAGAAAATACAACCATCAAATTATTTATCAAGGGCTATACTGAGCATTTTGATCAAACAGCTGTTTCATAGATTTTATTATAATTGGGCAGTGAAAATTAAAAATTATATGTTTTGCAATAAAAAGTTGCTTTAGCCACACATTTTTCATTTTCACAAGGGGTTAAAGGATAAAATGTATCCAACAATGTGTTACGCAATTTCTCCTGACTATGGAAATACCCCACATGTGAAGGAAAACTACTGTTTTGGCACACAGCAGGGCACAGCAGGCAGGGAGCGACATTAAGCTTTTGGAGAGAAGAATCATTTTCAGGTGCCATAACACATTTACACCCAAAGTGCAGTGGAGAGAATCAAGAAGTGACGTCATTTTGGAAACCGTGCCCCTCAAAGATTATTAGTAACCATTTTGACCCCAGAGATGCTTTCTAAAAAGAAATACGCAGCAGATGGTGCAAAATGAAAATTGGCCTAAGGCTTAATTTGGCATTTTACACTGAATGGGCAAGGAATTGCAGAGGGTCTGAGTAAAAATAATAAAATTACCCCTATTTTAGAAACTACTCCCCTCAAGGAATGTATCAAGTAGGATAAGCGAACATTTTTACTCCTCGAGTGTTGCATTATTTTAGTTTCCAAAAATAAATGTGCAGTAAAAAGCTAAAATTGCAATTTTTCCAGAGATACGCCATTTCAGTGCCCAATAAGTTGCGCCCAGCTTGTGACAGCAGATACACACACTCTGGAAACTGTTAAGCGGGTTATCCTTGGTGCAACAGCTTTTGGAGCGTTCATCTCTGACACAAACTGGGTACAACATATTGTGCACTGAAATTATGTATTCCTGGAAAAATTGTCATTTTTACTCTACGCATCTGATGGTGCAATAATTTCTGGAAAATAAATTAATGCAACACTTGGAAGGTAAAAATGCTAATTGTACCCCGGAATAAATTACTTGAGGGGTGTAGATTCCAAAATGGGGGTCACATGTCAGGGAATTCCACTTTACTGGCATTTCAAGAACTCTGCAAAATTGGCATGACATCCTAAAAACAAACCATGCCCAAAACCCAAATAGCGCTATGCTTCTCTCCTGCACCCTGCTGTGTGCCCAAACATCAGTTTATATCCACATTTTATTGTCAAGTGGAGTATCCCAGGTACAACAATGTCGCTGTAATTGGTGACCGTAGTCGCTGTAAACTATGCATTTAATAAGTTATACAATATGAATAATTGTATAACATAATTAACCCCTTCCCGCACTATGATGCAATAGTACGTCATAGAAATGTGTGCCTTAACACACCATGACATACTATTACATGACATTGAGAGCGAGTGCCAGCTGTAAGAAACAAGATCCAAAAACCAAAACAAACAATCTATATCTGCACTCCAAAAGACACATAGCGCTCCTTGACATCTGCTCTCTGCTGTGTGCCCAAACAGCAGTGTATGCCCACATGTATGACACTGGTGTACCCAGGATAAGATATAGTTTATGTCATACGTGGGTATAAACGTCTGTTATGGCACACAGCCGGGCACACAAAGGAGTAAGCGCTATTTGGTTTTTAGAGCACAGATTTAGATTGTTTGGTTTTGGACATTATGCCACTTTTGCAGAGCTCCGGAAATGCCAATAAATTTCCACTTTTCTGGAAACTAAATTAATACAACACTCATTACAAATATTCACTATGCCGCTTGATAAATCCCTTCAGAGGTTTACTTTCCAAAATGGGGTCATGTGTCTGTGGATTATACTTTACAGGCAATTCAGGGGCTCTGTAGTAGTGGTAGGATGTTGAAAAACTAAAAACTGTAGTTTTTACCCACAAATGGCATTGTTTAGTACATTATCCTGGGTACTTTGTCATACATATGGGCATAAACTGCTATTTGGGCACAAAGCAGGGGGCACATGTGAAGGAGCAATATGGCATCCAAAAACAGCCCCTCTAAATCTATACTTCAAAAGCTAAAAAGTGCAGTGCTCTCTCCATACAACTACTAAACAACTCAGATAACACACTTAACCCTTTAAGGAGGTAGGGTAGTTTGCACGTTAATGCCCAGCAACATATATATTTTCCCTCCCCACCAATCAAAATTTATACATTTTTTATTTTTCTGTGGACATAGATATGTGGGGGAATATTCTTTGCGTGACAAGTTGTACTTTCATTTGCTACCATTTTGGGGTACATATAATGTTTGTATTTTATTTACGCTTTTTGGGAGTCCATATATGAAATCACACACAATTTTATCAATTTATTGCATTTTGTTTTTATAGCATTCACTCTGCATTAAAAATGACATGGCAGCTTTGTCCAGTGGGTCATTATGATTACGGCGATACCACACTTATATTGGTTTTATTGTGTTTTACTGCTTTTACAAATAACGACACTTTTTGAAAATGAGCGATTATCCCGGGGTCACAGTATTCTGATGTCTATAACTTTATTTACATTATGTATTTTTTAAATATAAAGGAGGGTTTTTTTTTTATTATTATTATTTAATATTGAGTATTTTAAAATGTTAAAAAAAAAAAAAAAAAAAAAAAAAAAAAAGTACCACTTTTAACACGTCCAAGAAGGGGACTTGAAGCTGGGATCTCAATGAGAACATTGCTCATTAGTCCCTATGGGAACTGTGCACAGGCAGTCGGGCTTTCAATAGCAGCCCCTCTAAATCCTCAATCTTATCACGGGGGTCCGAGGGGTGATGAGGAAGGCGATCTTGCCCCCGGATCCCCTGGATGCCGCAGCTTCTGTGCCCGCGACTTTACAGCGCTGAGCATTAACTATACGCTCAGCGCTACGTAATAGTACAACACAGAGCGGGAAAGGGTTAGAGTGCTTATCTCTGGAGTGCATGTCTCTGTTGACACAAAGTGGACACAACATATTAAGCACTGTACTTTCTAAAATGGGATCATATTTTGGGGGTGAATTTTCGATTTTATCTGCCAAGCAAAATAACGGTTCAAATCAGGACTCAAATGCACATGGCGGCCTTTCACTTCTGAACCCTGTCATATTTCCAGGCAAAAGATTAGGGCTACATCCAGGGTGTTTCCAAAATCAGGAAACAAAGCGTAATGACTGGAGAGCTGACATTTCACAGTGCCATAAGCTGGCCATGACATATCAGGAGCTTAAAATAGCAGAAATCTGAAAACATTTCAACTGCACATTTCTTTTTGGAAACCATCTCTTGGGTAAAAATGGTCATTATACCCTCAATAAATTCTGTGAAGGGTGTAGTTTCCAAAATGGGGTCACTTTTTGGGGGGTTTCCATTGTACTGGTACTGCAGGTTAAGACCATATATGGGCTTTTGTCGTGTTCATGAGAAATTGTAGAACGAACTGTGGGGTGCTTTTTCGCTTTTAACCCCTTGTGAAAATGAAAATTTTGAGGCTAAATTGAGGTTTATTGGGAAAAAAGTAATTTTTCATTTTCATGTCCCAATGCTAAAATCTGCGAAACAGCTGTGGGGTCAAAATGCTCACTATACCCCTTGATCAATTCTGAGAGTGGTGTGGTTTCCAAAATAGAACTTTTTTTTGGAAAGGGGGGAGATCTAAATCTATTGGTACTTTAGGGGCTCTGCAAATGCAACATCACACCTGAAAACTATTTCAGGAAAATCTGCCCTTCAAAAGCCAAATAGTACTTGCCATGTACCCATACAGCAGTTTACAACTAAATATGGGGTATTGCCGTTTTCAAGCGGAATTGTGGTGTGAAACTATGTGGTGCTTTTTTTTTCCCTTTAAGCCCTTGTGAATTTTGGGGATTAATTGAAGTTTTAGGAATTTTTCAATTTCACATCCCATTCTTAAAAGGGATTACCCAAGGAGTATTAATTAACAGTGAGATCGGGGCTCCAGGAGTGACTCCAGGAGCCAAACAATGACTCCAATCACATGACCAGGGGGTTGTGACTCCGCAGAAAGCCCCAGGTCCATCAAAACCATCCCTGGGACCAGGTAACTGAATAAATACTCACCAGACAACCCCTTTAATAAAATATGGGAAACAGCTGTGGGGTCAAAATGCTCACGATACCCCTTGATAAATTCCTTGAGGGGTGTAATTTTCAAAATGGGGTCACTTTTGGAGGGATTCTATTATACTGTTGGGAGATATGCAAATGAGACATGACACCTGAAAACTATTCCACCAAAATCTGCTTTTCAAACACCCAGTGGCTCCTTTACCCTTTGGCACCCTGCCGTGTACCCAAACAGAAAAAGAAAAGTTTCACCTCATATTGTTTTAATCCAGTGAAATGGTTAATGGTTTAAAAAAGGTCTCAAAATCCATTGTAACCTGTATATGGGCTCTCTGTGTCCCAACCCTACACTTTAAAATTTCAGCATTCAGACTATGTCTTACTCTTTATTACTCAACCGCTAACTTCTAGCCCGTCTCTCCCCCGCGAAATTGCTACCTATAGTTATTACAGTAACTACAAAATCAACCTTTCCAAAAGCACTACCCTCAATGGGGCGGAGGGGCAGAGCAAGAGTTGGGGGTGTCTTTCCCACCAGATGTGTGGTTCTCCTCCAACTCTCTAACTCCACTTCAAACCCCCATGCACACAACCAAGGGTGCATCTGAAGTGAGGCCCAGTTTGCAATGGAATGCAGTCAGGAGACACTCAGTGACATCCAAGTGTCAGAGTGCATTCTGTGATGTACAGTAAACACGTCTATGTTGGCTTCTGATCACAATGGAAGCAGTGAATGCATTACATAATGCTCTAGGACAGGGGTAGGCAACCGTTTTTGTTCAGCGTGCCGATTTCGATTAAAAAAATCAAAGTTGAGGTACTCGGAGTGCCGGTCAATAATTGTAAGTCTGACGACCCCTGCACATGGTATTATGTCACATAGCGGCCCCTGCACACGGTATTATGTCCAATAGCGGCCCCTGCACACGGTATTATGTCCTATAACGGCCCCTGCACACGGTATTATGCCCCATAGCGGCCCCTGCACACGGTATTATGCCCCATAGCGGCCCCTGCACACGGTATTATGCCCCATAGTGGCCCCTGCACACGGTATTATGCCCCACAGCGGTCCGTGCACACAGTATTATCCTCCATAGTGGCCCCTGCACACAGTATTATCCTGCTATTGCTATTGATTATTTTAGCGTGTAACGGATATAACTAGAGAGGCAAGCGGCGTATTTTACTCTATAAAGATCAGGTATGGACAGGAGAGGGACAGTGAAAAAATGTAAACTTTATTGGTGACTTTGTGCATGTGTTATGTAAGTATTTGGTGCGATACTTTTGGCGCTGCGACCTGGAGGATGGTCACAGGGCCAATAAACTTCCTGGTTATGTGATTAGGCTCAGAGGGGTGTGACATTATCTCTCCATGTGACAGAGAGCAGAAGTATAGTATGCTCTCTGATTGATAGGAGAGGGGATAACATGGACAGAAGTCCATGCTACCCCCCCCCCCCCACCGGGGTCATCTGCAGCTTATGCACAGACAATGATGATTTATCATTGTCTCTGCAGCTCCTCCTCCCCCCTCCTTCCTTAGCTCCAAGATGCTGCATGAGGCAGGAGGGGGGGACACTTTTAGAGCCCCATTTCTAAGGATCTGTTAGGGCCACAAAGAATCTCATCTTTTAAAAGATACCAAGATCGCCATGATAGACCTTACAGATTCAGAGCGATTCACTGTTAAAACGATGTCGGGAATTGAGATCTGCATTGGGATTTCAATGCCGAATATCGTTTTCACTAGCGAATCGCTCAGGATGTTTAAGGACGATCATGGTGATCTTGGTATCATTTTAAAGATGAGATTCTCATCTTTAAAATGATTCCGTGTTTCTTTATAGCTTTAACCAATCCTGAGCAATTCACTCAGGTACAGTAGTGAAGCCGGCAATTACCGGCTTCACCACTGTAAATAGACTGTGCAGAATCCGGGTGCTGCCGCATCCATCTTCAGCCAGCGGTAATGAATTTTTAAGGAAGCCGGATGGAAAAACGCTGCAGGTAACATTTTTCCATCCGGCTGAGGCACAGATCCGGCGCCAGAACTGATGCCTCTTGTACCAGAACCGATCCCATAGAAAACTATGGGATCTGTCCTGGCATCAGTTTCCCTCCGGCTTGTATGCACTACACTGGAGGGAAACAAATAGCTGCGCCCCGGACATATGTGAACGCACCAATAACTCACTTTTTCCTGCTCCGCAGCCGCTGTGTGGGCGCTTCTCCCTGATGTCAGCGACCGCTGATTCGGTCTCAGGGGTCACGTCACGTCATTATGCGTAATGACGTCGGACGTGACCCCTGAGGCCCTGTCAGCAGTCTCTTACGTCAGGCAGAAGCGCCCGAAGAGTACACAGCGGCTGCGGATCCAGGGAAGGTGAGTTAACATTTAAAAAAAACAAAAAAAAAAAACAAACAATGTTAACTCACCTTCCCGGGGATCCGTTTATTATACTGTGGGGTCTGAAGAGACCCCACAGTATAATAATAGCAGTTTTGTTTCGGCCGTGTTTGGTCCGATCGAAACTGCTGGGTGAGGACTCCGCTGCCGTGCCAGGGAAATAAGCCTGGCGTGCCACTCTCGGTACGCGTGCCAGGGGTTGCTGACCCCTGCTCTAGGATGTCGCTCTAGGATGTCATTATGAACAGTCATAATGTTTGTACTGGGCTGATTTAGGCATTAGAATAGGTTATAGTTGGTTTTTGCTTTTCATTTTCCCCTCTGGAACACATAAATATAGACTAAACTAGATTTATGGACTGTATTGTACTTCAGATGTGCATATCTGTTTATCTGTGAGAATTGCATATATTTAATATGGTGAGTGTTTGTTAGGGTGCATTCACATATGTCCGGCTTGGTGCACACAAGCCGGAGGGAAACTGATGCTAGGACGGATCCCATAGTTTTCTATGGGATCGGTTCTGGAACAAGAGGCATCAGTTCTTGCGCCGGAACTGTGCCTCAGCCGGATGAAAAAACGCTACCTGCAGCGTTTTTCCATCCGACTTCCTTAAAATTTAATTAGCGCCGGATACCACCTGAAGATGGATGCGGTGGCACCCGGCTTCTGCACAGTAGTGAAGCCAGCAATTGACGGCTTCACTACTGTACCTCAGTGAGTTGCTCAGGATCGCAAAGCTAACACCCGCAGGCGGAGTTGGGCTCTGATCGCGGAAGTTAACCCCTTAGATGCCACGGTCAAACATGACCGCGGCATCAAAGGGGAGTGCGCTATAATAATGACCCCTGAGGCACCCCCCCGCGGCAAGATCGGGGGGTGCCGTTATGCCGTTTCGGCAGCCTAGGGTCTGGCCAGTGACCCCAGGCTGCTAGGACCCCCAAGTACCTGGCTGATCCTGCCTGCGATGGAGAAAGTCAGTCTATGCGTCTGCATAGGCTGACTTTCTCTATAGACTGAAATACACGTGTATGCTCGTGTATTGCAGTCTATAGTACTGAACCAGTGATCAGTGTATGGCTGGTTCAGATGTCCTATAGGACAAGTACAAAATGTAAAAAAAAAAAAAAAAAATTCATGAATTAAGCCCCAAAAAAATTCCTATATAAAAAAAACCTAAAAATAAAAACAATACATATTTGGTATCGTCGCGTCCATAACAACTTGTACAATAAAACAAACAATATTTAACCTACACGGTGAACGTCGGGAGAAAAAAACCCAGAAAAAAACGACAGAATTAACAATTTTTCGCCATCTTACCTTAAAAAATATGCTATAAAAAGTGATCAAAAAGTTATATGTACCCTACAGTACAGTACTAATAAAAAGCACAGGTTGTCCCGCAAAAAATAAGCCCTTAACTAACTCTGTAAACCAAAAAATAAAAATGTTATGCCTCTCAGAAGATGGCGATGCAAAGAGAATTGATTTCTTTCCCCAAATGGGTTTTTGTTCTGCAGATTTAGTATCGCATAAAAAAATATATAAATGAGGTACCGACCCGCAGAATATAGGTAACATGTTACTTATGCTGTATGGCAAAAAATTTAAAAGGTAAAACGCAATGCCAGAATTGATGGTTTTTGTTTTTTTTTTTATAATCCACTAAAAAAAATGAGTTGATAAAATTTATTCAATAAGTTATAGGCACCCAAAACTGGTGTCATTACAAAATGCATCTCATCCCGCAAACAAGCCCTCATATGGCGCCATCACCAGAAAAATAAAGAAAATATAGCTTGTACAATGTGAAGACAAAAATCACAAAATCATTAGAACAAAACTGTTTGTGGCAGGAGGGGAATGTATAAGCTGTGCTAACATATATGAGGGTACACCCCAGATTTAGAGCTTATGAGGGAAAAGACACTAGAAGTGACCCCCCCCCCCAATAATAGGAACTACTGGGAAAATAGTATTGAATTTAGGAATTTAGTGTACCCAATGTACGCCGCACAGCTTACATATTCACTCTTCACCATCTGACGTGTATTCACGTCTGGGATACTAATGCTCACTTTGATTAATTCTTTGAGGGGTGCAGTTTTCACAATGGGGTCACTCCTGGATTCCACTTTTCTGGCACCTTAGAGGCTCTGCAAACATGACATGGCGTCCAGATCCCAAACATCTAAATCTGTACTCCAAAAGCCACATAGCGCTCTCTTCTGTGCCCTGCTGTGTGCCCAAACTGCAGTTTATGCCCACACGTATGACACTGCTGTACCCAGGATATCGTACTTAATGTCATATCTGGGTATAAACTGATATTTGGGCACACAACCAGGCAGAAGGGAGGGAGCGTTATTTGGTTTATAGCGCACAGATTTAGACGGTTTGGTTTTTAGACATCATGACACTTCTGCAGAACTCTTGAAATGCCAGTAAATGCCAGCTCCCGAGTCTCCAGCACACTGTATTAGGGGCTCGTTTCTCAGGTAAGGGCCAAGAGTGTTGTACTATACAGCTATAACTCACCCTAAAAGTAAAAAGTGATAATAAAAGCTGATGGTAAAAACTGATGCCAACTGATGACAAGTGATGGTTTTGGAGTAGAAATTTTTGAAAAAGCCCAATGACAATTGATGCATTTTGGCATCAGTTGTAATGACTAAAGGACAAAAAAACTGATACTGATGCAAATGATATATGTGAACCTACCCTTACTGATTGATTGAATGTACTGTACAAATGTTGATTTTTATTCTACAATGAAAGAGGACCTTTCACCACCTCTGGCAAGTCCAGTTTGATTAATTTAATAGGTGCCACTCCATTAATTCTGGCACAGTCTGAGCTCTGACACTGTCCTCCTCTGAATCACACCACCTTTCCAGTTCCTGTCTGACACTCCCAACTTGACAGTACAGAGAATAAACAGCATATCAAGCACCAAACTAATGGCACTGGTTGCTTAGGAATAGTCCTATAGAAATAGGAATAAGCCTATAGAAAATATTCCAACTGTGCTGATATCAGTGGAGCAACACATGTTGTTAACATGTGTAAAGACTGGAGTTGGTGGAAGTGGTGAAAGGTCCTCTTTAAACCTCACGCAGACAGTTTTTGACTTCCTGTATGAATTTTCAAATTGGACATGTGTCACTTTTTGCACTAATAATTTTGGAACACTATCCCACCCAAGTGATCTTGAGATTGTTTTTTTCGTGACACACTGTACTTCGTCTTAGTGGTAAACTTTGGTCGATATGTTCTGTGTTTATGAAATAAATAGAAAATTTGGTAGATGTTTTGAAAAATGTGCAATTTAAAAAGTTTGAAATTATCTGCTTTTCATACAGAAAGTCATACACCCAAATAAGTTCATAAATCTAATTTACCATAACTAACTCCTCAACCCCTTCTTGCAAAATGATGTACATGTACTTGATTGGGTGTGAAGAGGTGTATGGAGAGCGCCAAACCATTAGAACTTCCCCAAAATGGTATCACAAATGCCATCTTGTCCCACATAAAAATACGCCATAACGAGCTCCATACACAAATATTTAAAAAAGTTACAGGTTTCACAATATGGTAAAAAAAAAAATTCTATTTTGCAAAATTTTTTATTTATTTATTTTTTTTTTTTTTTAAAGGTTACACATTACATTACAAATAACATTACAAATACTATAGGAATTTGGTATCGCTGTGATCGTACTAACCCGCAAAATACAGGTAACATGTCATTTTTACCACACAGTGACTTCCTTAAAAATTAAGCCTATAAGAAATTGGCGTAAATGCGCTTTTTTCCCCCATCTCATTCAAAAAATTTTTCCAGCTTCCTGGTACATTATACAAGATATTGAATGGTGCCTCTACAAAGTACAACTTGTTTCACAAACAATAAGCATTATGTGACTCTATAAACTGAAAAAATTATGGCTCTTGGAATGGGGGGGGTAGGGAAAAATGGAAATGCAAAAACAAAAATTGGCTGTGGCATGAAGGGGTTAAGGACACAGGGCAGTATGTACGTTAGTGCTCGGCAACTCTTTTCATATTTTCCTTCCCCGCCTTCTAAAATTCTTAACTTTTTTTTTTATTTGTCTGTCGACATACCTATGTGAGGGCTAATTCTTTGTGTAACCAGTTGTACTTTCATTTTGCACCATTTTGGGGTACATATACTGTTTTGATTAGCTTTACGGCATTCACTCTACATTAAAAATAACATGGAAACTTTGTCTGGCGGGTCAAAGCGATTATGGCGATACCATATTTAGATAAAACCACTTTTACAAATAAAATCTCATTTTCTGAAAATGAACGGATTTTCCCGCGGTCACCAAATTCTAACGCCTATAACTTTTTGTTTACTGTTTTGTTGACGGAGATAAGCAAGAGATGTATGTATGACTTTTCATTGCTATTTTTTGGGAGAAGAGAGGTGACCAAAATATGTTAATTTGTGCATTGCTATTTTTTTTTTTTTTATGGCGTTAATCGTATGAGATAAATTACACTATTTTAGGATAGTACGGACTTGCATGCATATGGGGATACCTAACATGTTTATGTTGGTTTTTTATGTTAAGATGGGTTTTCCTGAACTTTTTATTTATTTTTTTTTTACTCTATTTTTAATTAACTTGTCCCACAATCGGACTTAAACCTGTGATCTCTGATCCCCAGTGCAATGTACTGCAATACATTAGTAATATATTGTAGCACATAGGCTCCCCATTTGTTATAGGGTGTGGCAGTCAGGTGGCAGTTGCTCGGCCTCCTGGCTGCCATGTAAGGGCATAACGATCGGGCCCGTTGCATAACGATTGGGTCCTTGACCACCATCATAGCAGTCGGCGAAACCTGGTAAGTTGAGTATATGTGTTTATGTTCCCTGAGGAGACCCCAGAATATAATAAATAGCATTGAAGCGAAGGACCGAACCTCACGAATATTCATCAAATTTCGTGGAATTTACCTGAAGCAGCCCTAGAGGGGCTCTTAGGAGCATATTATACTGTGTGGGGGGGGCCACCATGGGGAGCATATACTGTGTGGGGCATATAATACTGGGAGGGACACTGTAGGGCATATAATACTGTGTGGGGGCCCCCTCCACTATTCATCACTATTCATGTCTGTTTTATAGCAGCTGTGCACTATTATTACAGGATGTAATAACAATGCATGGTGATTATAAAACAGATACTGTGCAATGTAACTAGTGAAGGAGTCAAGGCGCACGCAAAAGCACCACAGTACCTTTAAACAGTTGATCAGCAGGGGCCCCCGTGTGTTGAACCCCCACTGATCTCTTACATCTCAGACTGTTAGGACCCTGCAGATTAGTTGTTTCACACAGCACACAGATCCCAGTATTGTTTCCATGCCAGACGCTGTGCTGCTCACTCACTGTATTCTTTATAACTACAGTTGTGGGTACTAAAGGGTTGTATCTGAGATACTGCTGCAGCACCAATAACCATCACTATCAAGAATACGCTGTGGGTAGTGGATCCTGGACAAAAGTTTGCACTTGGGCCCACAAAACTTTAGTTACGCCACTGCTGCCATGGCAACCCCTCAGACTCTGCAATCTCATCGCGGGGGATCTGGGTGGTGGCTGAGGCGATCTTGCCCCCAGGTGCCATGACCGCCATTGATCATGGCATCTGAGGGCTTATTCCACCAGAGTCGGAGTATTTGCTGACTCCAGTGCGTATTCTTGGTCCTCATCGCCATACTATTATAGCACTGAGTGTTAAAAGGGTTGTCCGGGATAAAATGGAATTCATAGACTAATCTAAAACAACTTCCCCCTCGCCTACTTTCTAAATTACATAATTTAGCAAAAATGTACATTTATCCATATCCCTGGGGCAGTCATGTGAGGAGGCATCCCGCAGAACGAAGTATGGAGGAAAGACACGCAAGTATGATGAGGTGGAGGGGGTGGGGGTGATTCAGTTAGTTGGGAAGGACTAGTAGTGGGCGGGATAGCTAGGGAGACAGGGATGGGGAGGTAGTGTGAGTCAGACTACAAGTACCATGATGCATTACATTAACTAAGACAGCAGGAAGCTACACCATGTAAACAAATGCAGAAGATGCCAGGAGCTCCCAGAGAAACCCAGAAATCACTCAAAACACTGCTTAAAAGGTATTTGGGTGCACGTATTAACCCATTAATAGCACTAACAGACCTTTTTAAACAAAGATTTTTTGCCCGGAAAACCCCTTTAACCACTTCCGGACCGCCCTTTGGGTTTTCACACCTGGTGAATGGTTGTCTAGATCTGCAAGTACATACCAGAAGCTGCTGAAACAGGGAACCAGCTGTAACTACAGCCGGAGCTCCCCTAGAGAATGCAGGGAAGGTTTATTACCTACCCTGCCTTCCCGAGCGCTGTGTACACAGCACTCAATGAGCACTGTATACACAGCAATGGGCGCTTCCATGATGCAGCTCCCCCCTGACTCGGTGGTCCGCCTGGATCAAAGTCTGTAAGAGCTGCTGGGTCCTACAGGGCCCAGATCAGCTCTAAAGTTATGGGCAGGAGACTGTATTCCTCCTGCAACTGGGGCTAAATATAACCAGCCCCAGTTACAAGGAAAATCAGCCTCTCCCACAATAAAAAGTGATCAGACGTCCCCAAAGGTCTATTATGACCTTATGGGGACACAATGTAAAAAAAAAAAAAAAAAAATATATTATATATATATATATATATATATATATATATATATATATATATACACACACATACATATATATACATACATATATATATATATACAGTCATATGAAAAAGTTTGGGCACCCCTATTAATCATTTTTAGTTCTAAATATTTGGGTGTTTGCAACAGCCATTTCAATTTGATATATCTAATAACTGATGGACACAGTAATATTTCAGGATTGAAATGAGGTTTATTGTACTAACAGAAAATGTGCAATATGCATTAAACCAAAATTTGACCGGTGCAAAAATTTGGGTACCCTTATCATTTTATTGATTTGAATACTCCTAACTACTTTTTACTGACTTACTGAAGCACAAAATTGGTTTTGTAACCTCACTGAGCTTTGAACTTCATAGCCAGGTGTATCCAATCATGAGAAAAGGTATTTAAAGTGGCCAATTGCAAGTTGTTCTCCTATTTGAATCTCCTCTGAAGAGTGGCATCATGGGCTCCTCAAAACAACTCTCAAATGATCTGAAAACAAAGATTGTTCAACATAGTTGTTCAGGGGAAGGATACAAAAAGTTGTCTCAGAGATTTAACCTGTCAGTTTCCACTGTGAGGAACATAGTAAGGAAATGGAAGACCACAGGGACAGTTCTTGTTAAGCCCAGAAGTGGCAGGCCAAGAAAAATATCAGAAAGGCAGAGAAGAAGAATGGTGAGAACAGTCAAGGACAATCCACAGACCACCTCCAAAGATCTGCAGCATCATCTTGCTGCAGATGGTGTCACTGTGCATCGGTCAACAATACAGCACACTTTGCACAAGGAGAAGCTGTATGGGAGAGTGATGCGAAAGAAGCCGTTTCTGAAAGCACGCCACAAACAGAGTCGCCTGAGGTATGCAAAAGCACATTTGGACAAGCCAGCTTCATTTTGGAAGAAGGTCCTGTGGACTGATGAAACAAAGATTGAGTTGTTTGGTCATACAAAAAGGCGTTATGCATGGCGTCAAAAAAACACAGCATTCCAAGAAAAACACTTGCTACCCACTGTAAAATTTGGTGGAGGTTCCATCATGCTTTGGGGCTGTGTGGCCAATGCCGGCACCGGGAATCTTGTTAAAGTTGAGGGTCGCATGGATTCAACTCAGTATCAGCAGATTCTTGAGAATAATGTACAAGAATCAGTGACGAATTTGAAGTTACTCCGGGGATGGATATTTCAGCAAGACAATGATCCAAAACACAGCTCCAAATCTACTCAGGCATTCATGCAGAGGAACAATTACAATTACAATGTTCTGGAATGGCCATCCCAGTCCCCAGACCTGAATATCATTGAACATCTGTGGGATAATTTGAAGCGGGCTGTCCATGCTCGGCGACCATCAAACTTAACTGAACTGCAATTGTTTTGTAAAGAGGAATGGTCAAAAATACCTTCATCCAGGATCCAGGAACTGATTAAAAGCTACAGGAAGCGACTAGAGGCTGTTATTTTTGCAAAAGGAGGATCTACTAAATATTAATGTCACTTTTCTGTTGAGGTGCCCATACTTTTGCACCGGTCAAATTTTTGTTTAATGCATATTGCACATTTTCTGTTAGTACAATAAACCTCATTTCAATCCTGAAATATTACTGTGTCCATCAGTTATTAGATATATCAAATTGAAATGGCTGTGGCAAACACCCAAATATTTAGAACTAAAAATGATTAAGATTAATAGGGGTGCCCAAACTTTTTCATATGACTGTATATACACACACACACACAGTACAGACCAAAAGTTTGGACACACCTTCTCATTCCGAGAGTTTTCTGTATTGTATGACTATAAAAATTGTAGATTCACACTGAAGGCATCAAAACTATGAATTAACACATGTGGAATTATATACTTAACAAAAAAGTGTGAAACAACTGAAAATATGTCTTATATTCTAGGTTCTTCAAAGTAGCCACCTTTTGCTTTGATTACTGCTTTGCACACTCTTGGCATCCTCTTGATGAGCTTCAAGTCACCTGAAATGGTCTTCCAACAGTCTTGAAGGAGTTCCCAGAGATGCTTAGCACTTGTTGGCCCTTTTGCCTTCACTCTGCGTTCCAGCTCACCCCAAACCATCTCGATTGGGTTCAGGTCTGGTGACTGTGGAGGCCAGGTCATCTGGCGTAGCACCCCATCACTCTCCTTCTTGGTCAAATAGCCCTTACACAGTCTGGAGGTGTGTTTGGGGTCATTGTCCTGTTGAAAAATAAATGATGGTCCAACTAAGCGCAAACCGGATGGAATAGCATGCCGCTGCAAGATGCTGTAGTAACCATGCTGGTTCAGTATTCCTTCAATTTTGAATAAATCCCTAACAGTGTCATCAGCAAAGCACCCCCACACCACCTCCTCCATGCTTCACGGTGGGAACCAGGCATGTAGAGTCCATTCGTTCACCTTTTCTGTGTCGCACAAAGACACGGTGGTTGGAACCAAAGATCTCAAATTTGGACTCATCAGACCAAAGCACAGATTTCCACAGGTCTAATGTCCATTCCTTGTGTTCTTTAGCCCAAACAAGTCTCTTCTGCTTGTTGCCTGTCCTTAGCAGTGGTTTCCTAGCAGCTATTTTACCATGAAGGCCTGCTGCACACAGTCTCCTCTTAACAGTTGTTGTAGAGATGTGTCTGCTGCTAGAACTCTGTGTGGCATTGACCTGGTCTCTAATCTGAGCTACTGTCAACCTGCGATTTCTGAGGCTGATGACTCGGATGAACTTATCCTCCATAGCAGTCATGAAAATATAGTCATGAAAATACAGAAAACTCTTGGAATGAGAAGGTGTGTCCAAACTTTTGGTCTGTACTGTGTGTGTGTGTATATATATATATATATATATATATATATATATATATATATATATATATAAGCTCGATTAAAAAATAAATAAAATACATCAACACGCCCTTATTACAAGTTCTAGCCCCATCCCCGACGACACCATGCAAAATAAAAATTCCCGTAACGGAGAGGAAAAACTATTTTATAAAGTTTTTTAGTAGTAGAAAAGTGAAAATCATACACGTTTTCCCTCCTCTTTTTTAATATTTTCCTGGATATATTAAAAAAAAAAAAAAATTATAAAAAAAGAAAAATAAAACACATGCAAAAATAAAGTCCTATATGTCACCGAAAAAAAGACACAGAAATTAGCTGAATAACCCTAATGATAAAAATGTTATAGCCTTCAAAATGGAACATACAAAAATCCCAAAAAGGTGTCTGATCCTGAACCACAAATTGGCCCGATACGGAAGTGTTTAACTATATGCTCAGTGGGTAGGGGTTAAACATCCTTTAATTTTTTTGGACATTATAAGGCTTACAAATCAAAGAAACTTTCAAAAACATTTCTAAAACCCATTTTTCAAGGAACTAATTCAGTTCTAAGGGGGATTTGAAAGGACTTATTAGAAACCCTCATAAGTCACCGCATTTTCAAAAGGTGTACCCCTTAAATAAGCAAAAACAGTATATACAAAGTTAAAAGCATTTAAAAGGAATAAAAGGGGTAATCCCATCTCAATGATCCTATCTATACTGCTAGTTTATGTAAATTCATGAGTTTTCCTAAATACACTGCTTTAGGCCCGGTTCATATCTGTGTTCAGGTTTCCGTTCGGGGAATCCGCTTGAAAAAGTGGTCTACCTGGAAAACCTGCGGACCCCATACACTATAATGGGTTCCATGTGGTTTCCGCACGAAATATGCGGAGAGAAAAGTCCTGCAAGCAGCGCTTTTCTCTCCGCAAGTTTCGTGCGGAAACGGAGCAGAAACCACATGGACCCCCCATTATAGTCTATGGCAGGGGTAGGCAACCTTTTTTGTTCGGCGTGCTGATTTTAATTAAAAAATCAAATGATGAGGTACTCGGGGTGCCAGTCAATAATTGTAAGTCTGACGACCCCTAAACTAAAGTCATATACCACAAACCATAACACAGAAGTTTACTGCTATTTCCCGGGACGCACCTGTACTTTTCCATTAGAAACAATAAAAGTACATGTGCAGTCCCCAATTAGTGGTAAATGTATGTGTCCAGGAGCACCATATGGCAGCATCCTTATGGTGAAAACACACTACGTATCTGGATGCAGCTATATTCTTAGGCCACTGGAACTTTTACTTTGTGGTAAAACTGCATTCACATGGTGCATTTTTGCACGAAAAAAAAAAAAAAAAAAAAAAAAAAGGATGCCGGTGTTTTCTGTGCAAAAACATTATTGGCTTACTTGTACAGGTATAGCGCCATCATATTCCACAGCGCTTTTACAGACATTGTCAGTCACTGTCCCATATAGGGCTCACAATCTACATTACCTATCAGTATGTCTTTGGAGTGTGGGAGGAAACCGGAGTACCTGGAGGAAACCCACGCAAACATGTGGAGAACATACAAACTCCTTGGAGATGTTGTCCTTGGCAGGATTCAAACCCAGGACTCCAGCACTGCACGGCTGCAGTGCTAACCACTAAGCCACAGTGCTGCCTTTACAGTATTATAACCCATAGCGGCCCCTGCACACAGTAGTATGTCCCATAGTGGCCCCTGCACACGGTATTATGTCCCATACCGGCCCCTGCACACGGTATTATGTCCCATAGCGGCCCCTGCACACGGTATTATGTCTCATAGCGGCCCCTGCACACGGTATTATGTCCCATAGCGGACGAGGGGGGCAGCCATTAGGGATTGATTGCCCCCCCCCCCACATATGTGCTACCCCTGATGGTATTAGGTGCATCCTCACGTCTGTTACCCCCACATGTGCGATACCCCTAATGGTATTAGGTGAAGCACATGTGGGGGTGGCAGAGGAGATGTCCCCCAAGCACTACAAGTAACAGCACAAATGAAAAAAAAATAATAATAATTATGTTGTGACTTGTAGTGTTTGGTGGACAGCTCCTCTGCTACCCCCCTACATGTGCTTCACCTAATACCATCAGGGGTAGCACATGTGGGGGAGGGGCAGCCATTAGGGATAGATTGCCCCCCACCACGTGTGCTACCCCTAAAGACTGTTACCCCTTCCCCCCACCCCTGGTCCCAGCATGCATGATGCTGCCATTTGTGACCCCCTTAGAGAAATGGCAGCACAAGATAGGACTGGGGTGACGCTGGAGACATTCAGGATCGGGACACGCGAGCAGTGAGAGGTGTGGCAGCCATTTCTGTAAGGGGGTCACAATGGCAGGATCATTCATGTTGGGACCAGGGAAGGGAGGGGCGGCCATTTCAGGTAGGACGGGGTTGGAGAGGAGGGGATTTGGGCTTACCTTATAAAGAGTTGGCTTCTCCTTCCTACAAGACCCTGCTGCGCAGTTTCAGCACAAACAAAAGAGGCAGAGTTGTGGCTAATGGGGGAGGGTTCCCTCTTCAGGGGATGAACTGACAAGCCATAATGGAATGCTTACCATTGTGTTTTGTGTTTGATCACCTCCCCGGGGGCTCCGCTTATCATACTCTGGGGTCTGAAGAGACCCCACAGTATAATAATAGCAGTTTTGTTTCGCTTCGGCCCAACTGAAACTGCTGGGTGAGGACTCGGGCTGCCCGTGCCAGGGAAATAAGCCTCGCGTATCACACTTGGCACGTGTGTCGGGGGTTGCTGACCCCTGATCTAAGGTATAGTGAGCATTTTGACGCCACAGGCTTTTCCATATGGTACTGCACAGCAGATGGCACAGAAGGAGAATTGCAATTTTCGAATCATATATGCCATTTCAGTGCCCAATATATTGTGCCCAGCATGGCATGTGCCACCAGAGACATAGACCCCATCAATTGTAATGTGGGTTCTCCTGGATATGGCAATACCTTACATACGGCTGTTGTGTGATGCCTGACCACACGGTAGGGCTCAGAATGGAAAAAGACCATGGATTTGGCAGCATTAAAGCATTTCAACTAAGGCATGTATGTAAAGCCCCTGAGGCATCAGGACAGTTGAGACCCAAAGAAGTGACCCCATTTTAAAAATGTTACTACTTTAGGCATTCATCTAGGGGTACAGTGAGCATTTTGACCCCATAGGCTTTTCCAAATGGTACTGCAGAGCAGATTGAACAGAAGAAGAATTGCAATTCCCGGATCGTATTTGTCATTTTAGTTCCCGATATATTGTGCCCACTTTTTGCCGCACTCCTAAAACTATTAAGTGGGCTATCCAAGGGTACACAAAAGTTACATAAGTGGGCGTAAACTGTTGCTTGGGCACAAAGCAGGATGACCAAGGTAGGGAAGGAGCACTGCACTTTTTAGCTTTTGGAGTACAGATTTAGAGAGACATTCTGGACGCCATGTTTGTGCAGGGCACTGGAGGTGCTAGTAAATTGGAATTGCTCAAGAAGGGAGCGTATTTTGTAGGGGCAATTTTAGGGTCTCTGCAAATGTGGCAAAGCGTCCAAAAACCAAGATTATGCCCACATGTATGACACGGTTGTACTCAGGATAACGTACTTAACATCACATGTGGGTATATAAACTGTTTGAGCACAGCCAGGCACAGAAAGGATGGAGTGCTATTTTGGTTTTTGGACGTCATGTCACTTTTGCAGAGCCACTGAATTGCCAGTAAAGTGGAATCCACAAACATGTGACCAAACTTTGGAAACTACACACCTCAAGGGATTTATGAAGCATTTTTAACCCTTGAGCGTTGCATGAATTTAATTTCCAAAAATGAATGCGCAGCTGATAATGAGAAGTGAAAATTGCAATTATTTCAGAGATACGCCATTTCAGTGCCCGATCTGTTGTACCCAGCTTGTGTCAGCAGAGATACACACTCCAAAAAACTGGTAAGCGGTTATCCCAGGCACAACAGCTTTTGCAGCATTCATTGTGACACAAGCCAGGCACAACATATTGCTCACTGAAATGACGTATTTTTGGCATCCACCATTAGCTGCACAATTTCTGGAAAATAAATTAAAGCAACACTTGTGGGTTAAAAATGTTCACTGAACCCCTAGATAAATTCCTTCAGAGATGTAGTTTCCAAAATGGGTCATGTGTCAGGGGATTACACTTTATTGGCATTTCAGAGGCTCTGTTAAAGTGTCATGCTGTCCAAAAGCCAAATAGCGCTCCTTCCCTTCTGTGCCCAAACAGCAGTTTACACCAACATATGACATTAAGTACATTATCCTGGGTACACCAGTGTCATACATGAGGGCATAAACTTCTGTTTGGGCACACAGTAGGGCGCAGATATGTAGAAAGACTATGTGGCTTTTGGAGCGCAGATATAGATTGTTGGTTTGCAGAGCCTCTAAGGTAAAACTAAAGAGGAATTCCCAAGGGAGTGAACCCATTTTAAAAACTGCACCACTCAAAGAATTTATCAAGTGGTGTAGTAAGCATTAGTAGTGAAAAATGGATTTATAAACTGTGCAGAGAACATTGGGTTCACCAAATTCACCACAAATTTCCCAGTAGCTCCTATGATATGGAGGGGTCACTTCTGGTGCCTTTTCCCACGTAAACTGTAAGTCTGGGGTGTACCCAGATATACGCTGTCAAAGCGTATGACAGACAGTTTTGCCTGAAAGATTTGGAGTTTTTTTTATTTTGTCGTATTGTACAAGCTGTAATTTTTTTATTTTTCTGGTTATGTATCCATGAGGGCTTGTTTTATGCACGGTGATATGCATTTTCTAACGACACCATTTTGGAGTGCCTATAACTTAATAAAATTTTATTAACTGTTTCTGAGGAAATTGAAAAAAAAACATTTTACTTCACCATACAACATAATATGTTACCTTTATTGTATGGGTAAGTGCGATTATGGCGATACCGAATTTTTATAGTTTCTGTATGCGTTACTAATTTTGCAAAATAGAAATCCATTTGGGGAAAAAAATCTATTGTTTTTGCATTGCCATCTTCTGAGAAGCGTAACATTTTTATTTACCTATTTTGCAGGACAAGCTGTACTTTATCGGTACCATTTTGGGGTACATATGACATTGATAAATTTTTATTCCATATTTTGTGAGGCGAGATGGCAAAAAATAGTTAATTCTGGCGGGGTTTTTTTGGCGTTCACCGTGTGGTTTAGTTTTATTGTTATGCACATGGCGATACCAAAGGTGTACTATTTTATAGTGTGTTTTTACAAAAAGGGCATTTTATTGGGGGTTATTTATATTTTTAATACTAGTCAAAAAAAAAATTTTTACATTTTTTTTTTGTCCCAATACGGGACATGAACCACCAATCTTCTGATCACTGGTTCAGTGCAATACACTCCAATACAGAAGCACTGGAGTATATAACAGCCGTCAGACTATGCACATGCATAGACTGGCAGGCCTTACTTCTGGCAAGATCAAGGCATGAGGAGGAGATCACAGACCCAAAAGAACAGCAACACTGCCACTACCTAAGATGAAGCCCGACCAAAATCAAGACCATACTGAAACGCATATTGATTTGCACCGCTAAAACTATATCGTTCTTTACCATGAAATACGGCGTTGTGGTGTAAAACAATTTTTTGAACACTGCCTATCACATTTCACTGTTTGCTGAAAAGACCAAGAGTATGTGCTGTGGTTTCTACATACTGGTTAGTACGACAGGCTCCCAGGCCTGTCATAGTAATATAACTATTGAAGCTTGCCAGTGACAGGCCTCAATAGCTACATAGGCATTTTCCCATAGCAATCTAATAATCACAGGTTCAAGCCCCCTAGGGGAGGGCTTTTTATATACACACGTGGACAAAGTTGTTGGTACCCCTCGTTTAATTAAAGAAAAACCCACAATGGTCACAGAAATAACTTGAATCTGACAGACTGGAATCTGCCAAACTACATGTTGACAAGCAACAAAGCTTCTGGGAGAATGTCCTACGGACAGATGAGAAAATTTTGGCAAGGAACATCAGCTCTATGTTCACAGACGGAAAAATGAAGCATATCTTGAAAAGAACACTGTCCCTACTTTGAAACATGTAGGAGGCGCTGTTATGTTCTGGGGCTGCTTTGCGGCATCTGGCACAGGGTGTCTTGAATCTGTGCAGGGTACAATGAAATCTCAAGACTATCAAGGGATTCTAGAGAGAAATGTGCTGCCTAGTGTCCCCAAAACAAACAGATAAAAACACCCAAGAATGGCTAAGAGGAGACCCCATAGTATAATAATAGCTAGTGAGTGGCAAAAATTGGAATATTATAAAAAAGTTAGAATATTATACTGTGTACAGGGGCCGCTATGGGATATAATACCGTGTGCAGAGGCCACTATGGGACATAATCCAGTGTGAATAGGCCGCTGTGGGACATAATACCGTGTGCTGGCACCGCTATGGGACATTATTCTGTATAACAGTGTGTTTTTGCACAGAAAACACAGGCATTTTTTTTTTTGTGTGCAAAAATGCACCATGTGAACGTAGTTTTACATCAAAGTTAAAGTTCCAGTGGCCTAAGAATATAGCTGCATCCAGATACATACTGTCTTTTCACCATAAGGCTTCTGCAATACGGTGCTCCTGGACACATACATTTACCACTAATTGGGGGCTGAACATGTACTGTACTTTCATTGTTTCTAATGGAAAAATACAGGTGCGTCCCTGGAAATAGCAGTAAACGTATGCGTCCTAAAGCATCTTGTGGCAACACTTCTGTGGTATGGTTTGTGGTGTATGACTTTAGTTTAGGGGTCGTCAGACTTACAATTATTGACCGGCACTCCAAGTACCTCATCTTTGATTTTTTAATTAAAATCGGCACGCCGAACAAAAAAAGGTTGCCTACCACTGCCCTAGCAGCATGAAAACACAGGTGCTACACAGACCTGGGCAAGATAATGAAAGATACCTACTGATGTATAATGTTATGAGTTATAGGTGAGCATGCAGACCCCTTCAGATAGATTACTAATCAAATGTCCTCTTACATTACACCAAGCAAGAAAGACAAACTATAATAAAGGTTTGTTCTGAATAACCGCAACAAATACACATTACAATGCTAATACAGTAGCAGATTTTTAAGAGCATGCCACAGATTGATTTTTTTTTAATTTGTTGTATGATTATGATGCAAATTTGCTATATATTTTCACTCTGTGCAATGCAATGGGTGAAAATCATTCCAAATCCACATGCAACAATTATGAGAGTTTGGAGTGGATATGCCACAGATATTTTGACTTCATTTTTAACCCCCCCAAACAAAAAAGTGCTAGGGCAGAGCAATTAATGGAATTATAACCAAAACCAAAAGTGAAATCAATTAATCATGAACTTTCACAGAAAGATTACTGCAATTATTTTGTATCAATTCTAATCGGTCTCGCATTACCACTGGCTAAAGGATATGTCACTAAATGTACACTATCCAATCAGGATTGCTGATATGTGAATAACAGAACTCTGAGTCAGGTGATTTAAGCACACACTGCCAGGTCCTGTCAATTAACCACTTCCATACCAGATGTTTTTCACCCCTTCCAGACCAGACACATTTTCGGGTTTTTTGTATGTGCGGTTTTGAGGTCAGTAACATTTTTATCATTTGCGTTATTCAACTAATTTCTGCATATTTTTTCTGTGACACATAGGGCTTTATTTTTATGTTGCTTTTTTATATCCGGGAAAATATAAACAAAAGAGGAGGGAAAACGTGTCCGTTTTTCACTTTTAATTTTTTCTTATTTAATAACACAAATTGCTACTAAAAAACTTTTTAAAATAGTTTTTCCTCTCCGTTACAGTAATTTTTATTTTTTATGGTGTCATTGGGGGTGGAGCTATAACCTGTAATAAGGGCGTAAATGGCGTTTTTTTTTTTTGTTTTTTGTTTTTTTTTATACTTTTCTATTAATTTTTTGTTTTTTTTTTGTTTTTTTTTACACTTTTCTATTAATTTTTTTTTTTTTTTTTTTTTTTTTTACATTATGTCCCCATAAGGTCATAATAGACCTTTGGAAACATCTGATCACTGTGTTTTTTATTTGGGGAGGCTGACTTCCCCTGTAACTGGGGCTGGTACATTTAGCCCCAGTTGCAGGAGGAATGCAGCCTCCTGCACGTTACTTACACAATACTATAGAGCTGATCTGGGTCCTGTAGGACCCAGCAGCTCTTGCAGACACTGCACCCGGTGGATCACATGACCGCCAGGTCAGTGTGCATGGTCAGTGCCAGAGTTTAGTCATAACCACAATAGTAAACTTGGGCCATTGAATTTTGGCTGCATTTTTCAGCCAAAGCCAGGAGTGCATTTCAAAGGAAAATATCCACTCCTGGCTTTGGCTCAAAAACCTGCACTGGAAAAAAAGGCAACAGAAACGCCAAGTGTCTCTCTAACCTTAAAGGAGTTTCCACCTTTGTAATATTCATGACCTATCTCTTAGGATAGACCATAAATTGCCAGGGTTTGACCCCCACAGACCAGCTGTTCCAGGACAGCATGGCTCCTGTACAAAGTGTAGCATAGGTTTTAGGTACTGTATCATTGTCCCATAGACTTCAATAAAGAAGCGGTACAATACCAAACCCCCGCAGATCTAATATTGATGGCCTATCCTAAGGATAGGCCATCAATATAACGAAAGTCGATAACCCCTTTAAAGGTTTGCTGTCCCTTTAAAACAGTACAACATATAAACTTACCAGACAGATATGCAACCTTCTCCTTTAATATAGGTAATACTTCCATCGCTTTCAAGGTTTCATTTCTGTGAATTCCTACAAGACGAATTTTAAGAGATTAAAACATTATGTTTCACAACATAGCTGCTGTTTCTTTTTAACCCCTTTAGTAGACCCCTGCAGTTTTTATGTCTGACAACACTTCACCTACTGTGTGTTAGAAAACAATGGTTTTGATCATCAATACAGCTGGTTTCACACTACAATTGTGTTCATTGTTCTGACCCATAAAGCCATGTAAGGTATTTTTTTTGTTTTTTTGAGCTTGCTAACCTGCAGAAACTGAGAAAGTGAAGGGTGTGGTTTGGGAGAACAGGTATTTTCCAGCCAGGCAGTTAAAGGGTGTGTGGTAGAAGCCCACAGCAGGGAGGTCAGCTGACTAATTAAGGTCTGATATAGGCTGTGTCTCAGACTTAGGAAGTGTGGCACTTCACTGAGGAAAGTGAGGTATTATCTGAACCTGCAAACAAGGTAACTCTGTGCCACCCCTGTTTGAATAACCAGAGCGGGAGTCTGGCAGCCAGACTCCTGTATAGATAGGGATCATTTGTTGTAGTAGGTAGCTCTCAAAGAAGGTTTTGTTTTTGTTTGTGCCTTTGTAAAGGCAAACCTGTTTATTCACCTGAAACCAAATAAACATCAGACTTGAGTGTGATCCAGCCTCTGTGTCCCTGTTTCCTGCACTGCTACCAAGTATCTACCTGAGCGGTTCCCCACAAAACATTGTGAAAGGTAGCTCTTGATATTACTTTCTTAAATAACTTTAAATACAGTTATCTATGAACACTCCAACATTATAATTGCAACATCAAGAAGGAAAAATATTGTTATGAAAATCACAAGATTGACAGACATGTTAATTACATGCAAATGAAAACAAAATATTCAAGATATCTTAAATATTCTTAAAAATATTAAATATCTTAAATATATTCAAAACACTCCCACATTCAGACTATATGCCATCCCCCAATATAATCCCAGAAGTAGGAATGTGTGACGGTCCCTTGTGAAGCCTCTTCATGGTGCTGCCCACTCACAGGGGCTCGTCAACCCCCCCACCCCCCAAAACAAAAATTCCAATCTGACAATGTTTGGTTGCGTAACTGTTCCCCTTGAAATTAATTGTAGGCCACGCCCCCCAATTGCAGATCATGAAGTCCCCTTTATTTGGCCCCACGCACAGTATATTGTCACCTATACTGGCTCCCACATAGTATGTGGCCCCCCTTTTAGGCCCGAACATGTAATATTGCCCTGTTTTATATAGCTACCACACAGTATATTGTCCCCTTTTAGGTCTCCACACAATACACTGCCCACTTTATGTGGCCCCCACAGTGTGACAGGTTAGCCTAAAATAGAGATGAGTGAGCAGACTCCTCAGACCCTAGAGTATAATAAGAGAAGACCCGGGGAAGGCAAGTAAAATTAAACAGTTAAACTCACCTTGTCTTGCCTCTCCTGGATATCCTCGCAGTGTCCAGAAGAGATGAGTACAACTGTTGGCTTTATTCACCTCCCTTGTGTCGCACAAGTTCGGCAGCTAGCTATTGAATTATTCCAACAGGTCGCTGCCAATATTTTACTCACCAGAGCAGCACAGTGGCTCAGTGGTTAGCACTGCCACCTTGCAGCACTGGAGTCCTTGGTTCAAATCCTGCCGAGGACAACATCTGTATGTTCTCCCCATGTTTGTGTGGGTTTCCTCCGGGCACTCCATTTTCCTCCCACACTCCAAAGACATACTGATAGGTAATGTAGATTGTGAGCCCTATATGAGACAGTGACTGACAATGTCTGTATAAGAGCTGCGGAATATGATGGCGCTACACAAGCATAATAAAATAAATAAACTTATCCCTACTCCTGTCCTGTCTGGACTCCGGGAGGTTCACACCGCCGGGACACCCTCTCAGCCCAGGGCCCGCAGCATCGCCCCACTCCTCCTGCTGCAGGAAGCCAGCGGCAGTAGGAGTGAGGCGATGCTGCGACCCTGCTCCTCTGCCCCCCCTGCCAAAACACCCCCATTTTCGGACTATAAGACGCACCCAAAATAAAAAAAGTTTTTAAATGTTTAAAAAATATTCATCCACTATCCTAGCAGATATATTGCTGACAGGTGGGGGGTGAGATTCTGGGAACTGAGGAAGTTTTACAGCTACATTCACAAGAGCTCTCAGAATCAGTGGGGGGGACTAAGTAGTTGGACCCCATTAATTAGCAATTTATCCACTATTTTTTTTTACGCATAGAAATATAAACTCGTTAGGGATCTCATAACCCAAAATGCCCCAACTCATTGCTAAAGAGGGCAGACCTTGATTCCAGATTTAAAGGTTATGTTGCACAGCAAGATGGCAATAGAGAGCGGTGGTGCAAAGTCAAAGGAACACCAGTAGCTGGACAACTTGTTCATAGCCCAAAGACATGCAATCACTTTTGGATGTATTGTAGTTACACTGTTTGCCACCCAAAGCTTGAGATGTGAAGTCCAATTTCACTTGAAGAAGAGATGGATCTCTACATGTAATTCTTCCAATCAGATGATCCCTCAATGCAGTGGTATCTCCACGCATCTCTTGCTGTCATTGCAGTTTGCAACTGTTCTTCTAACATCTGGGATACGCAACGTTGAACAGTGCTAACATTTAGGCCAAAGCGCAGTGATCCACAGTAGTTATAAACTACAAGTCTCATTTCAAGGAGTCTGCCCCTCTTAGTCTGCAAAAAGTGGCGATTACTGATACGCCGATGAACAGGAGGCATTGAACAGTCTTCTCACATCATTAGATACTGATTTTTGAGGCTTTATGTGGCTAAAAAAAAAAAAAAAAAAAATACTGAAATCTATAGCTTCACGTTTTTTTTTTCTCACCAGATATTCTGTTTACAGAAGTTTGTGACTACACAATTGTTATTAACCCCTTAACGACATTGGACGTACTATTACGTCCTGTGCGCTTGGTACTTAGCGCAACAGGGCGTAATAATACTGTAACTGACAGCTAACACCCTGCTCCATATCCCCCGGTCGGAACTGAGTTCCGATCGGAGGTTTTAACCCCTTGGATGCCGCGGTCAAACATGACCGCGGCATCCAAGGGGTTCCGCCATGTTTCCGCTCCGATCGGCACCCCCCGCGGCGAGATCAGGGCGTGCCGATATCTATAATATGCAGCCCGGGGTCTGCCCAGTGACCCCAGGCTGCCTAGAGCCCCCACTACCTAGTTGATCCTGCCGAGACCTGTGGAAGTGAGCGCTATGCGTCTGCTTGTATGTCTCACTTGTATGCTCGTGTCTTGCAGTCTAAAGTGCTGAGCCAGCAATCAAAGCATTGCTGGCTCAGATGTCCTAATAGGACACATGAAAAAGTAAAAAAAAGTGAGAAAAAATAAAATAAAGTGTTTGAAAAAAATTAATAAAAGAATAAAGCCCCAAAAATTCCCTTTTCCTATATAAAATGAATTATATAAAAAAAAAAAACCTAAAACTTAATAAAAAAAAATGCATATTTGGTATCGCCGCGTCCGTAACAACCTGTACAATAAAACTGAAACAATATTTAATGTACACGGTGAACGTCAGGGGATAAAAAACGGGGAAAAAAAAAAATAAATAAAAATAAATCGCCAAAACGAATGATTTTTTGCCATCTCACCTTACAAAATATGCCATAAAAAGTGATCAAAAAGTCATATGTACCCCAAAACAGTACCAATAAAAAGCACAGGTTGTCCCGCAAAAAATAAGCCCTAAACCAACTCTGTAAACCGTAAAATAAAAATGTTACGCATCTCAGAACATGGTGATGCAAAAACAATAAATTTATGTCCCCAAATGGGTTTTTGTTCTGCAAAATTAGTATCGCATATAAAAAAAAAAAAAAAAAAAAAAAAAAAAAACACAGTATAAATGAGGTATCTCCGTAATCGTACCGACCCGCGACCATGCTTTATGCTGCATGGTGAAAAATTTCAAAGGTAAAACGCAGTGCCAGAATTGTTGTTGTTTTTTTTAATCCAACAAGAAAGAGTTAATAAAATTTATTCAATAAGTTATAGGCGCCCAAAGATGATGTCATTACAAAATACATCTCACCCCGCAAACAACAAGCCCTCATATGGCTACATCACCAGAGAAATAAAGAAAATATAGCTCGTACAATGTGAAGACAAAAACCCCAAAAATCGCCAAATCATTAGAACATAACTGGCTGCGTCAGGAAGGGAATGTATAAGCTGTGTGAGCGTATATCAGGGGACACCCCAGATTTAGAGCTTATGAGGGAAAATAAACCAGAAGTGACCCCGAGAGTGACCCCCCCAATAATAGTAACTACTGGGGAAATAGTAGGGAATTTGGTGTTCCCAATGTACTCCGCACAGCTTACCTATTCACTTTTCCCCATCCGCTGTGTATTCACGTCTGGGATACTAATGCTTACTATACCCCTTGATAAATTCTTTGAGGGGTGCAGTTTTCAAAATGGGGTCACTCCTTTGGGGAATCCACTGTTATGGTACCTTACAGGCTCTGCAAACATGACATGGCGTCCAGATACCAAACATCTGAATCTGCACTCCATAAGCCACATAGCGCTCATTCACATCTGTGCCCTGCTGTGCCCCCAAACTGCAGTTTATGCCCACATGTATGACACTGGTGTACCCAGGGTAACGTACTTAATGTCATATATGGGTATAAACTGCTGTTTGGGGACAGCCAGGCACAGAGTGGAAGGAGCGCTATTTATTTTTTGGAGCACAAGCTTGGACGGTTTGGTTTTTGGACACCATTGCACTTTTGTAGAGCTGAAACGCCAGTAAAGTGGAATCCCCTGACATGTCACCCCATTTTGGAAACTACACCCCTGAAGGAATTTATCCAGGGGTACAGTGAGCATTTTTAACCCCCAAGTGTTGCTATAATTTATTATCCATAAATGAATACGCAGCTGATTGTGAAAGGTGAAAATGACAATTTTTCCAGGAATATGTCATTTCAGTGTGTAATATGTTGTGCCCGGCTTGTATTAGATGAACGCTCCAAAAGCTGTTGTACCCGGGATCCCCGCTTAATAGTTTCTGGATTGTGCGTCTCTGCAGACATAAGCTGGGCACAACATATCAGGCACTGAAATGGAGTATCTCTGGAAAAATTTTATTTTTAACTTTTCATTATCATCTGCACATTCATTTCTGGAAATTAAAAGAATGCAACACTTAAGGGTTAATAATGCTCGCTACACCACTTGATAAATCCCTTGAAGGGTGTAGTTTCCAAATTGGGGTCACAAGTCTGTGGATTCCACTTTACTGGCAATTCTTGGGCTCTGCAAAAGTGACATGATGTCCAAAAAACAAACTGTGCTCTAAAAACCAAAATAGCGCTCCTTCCCTTCTGTGCCCGGCTGTTTCCAAACAGCAGTTTATACCTACATATGGCATTAAGTACGTTATCCTGGGTACAGCAGTGTCATACATGTGGGCGTAAACTGTAATTTGGGCACACAGCAGGGTGCAGATGTGAAGGAGCGCTATGTACTTTTGGAGCGCAGATTTAGATTGTTGGTTTTTGGACGCCATGTCACATTTGCAGAGACCCTAAAATCGCCCCTACAAAATGGGGGTCACTTCTTGGGGCTCTGCTCTCCAGGGCTCTGCAAAAACAACATGGCAACCAGAAAGTCCCTCTAAATCTGTACTCCAAAAGCTAAAAAAAACACAGTGCTCCTTCCTTTCTGAGCCCTGCTGTGTTCCCAAGCAGCAGTTTACACCCACATATATATATTTTTTTCCCCCGGGATAGCCCACTTAATAGTTTTAGGAGTTCATGTCTCGGATGCCACAAAGTGGCCGCAACATATTCTGAAATTGGATATTTCTTCAAAAACTTCAATTTTCACTTTGTACATTAATTTTTGGGAAGCTTTTTTAGGCTCAAAATGATAATACCCCTTGATACATTCCTTGGGGGGTGTAGTTTCTAAAATGCGGTCCCTTTGAGGGGTTTCCATTGTATTGGTACTTTAGGGGCTCTGCAAATGCGACATAGCACCCGAAAACTATTCCAGCCACATCTGCCCTCCTAAAGCTAAATAGCACTCTTTCCATTCTGAGCCCCACAATGTACCCATACAGCAGATTACAACCACATATGGGGCATTTCTGTGTTCAGGAGAAATTGTGTAACAAACCTTAGGGAGCTTTTTCTTCTTTAACCACTTGCAAAAATTAAAAATATGTCGCTAAATGGACGGTTTATTGGAAAAAAAGTAATTTTTCATGTTTACGTCCCAATGATGATAAAATCTGTGAAACAGCTGTGAGGTCAAAATGCTCACTATACCCCTAGATAAATTCTATGAGGGGTGTAATTTCCAAAATGGGGTCTCTCTTGAGGGGTTTCCATTGTATTGGTACTTTAGGGGCTCTGCAAATGCGACATGGCACCCGAAAACTATTCCAGCAAAATCTGCCCTCCAAAAGCTAAATAGCGCTCTTTCCATTCTGAGCCCCACCATGTACCCATTCAGCAGTTTCCGACCACATATGGGGCATTTCTGTGTTCAGGAGAAATTGTGTAAAACTTTGGGGAGCTTTTTCTCCTTTGTCCTCTTGTGAAAATGAAAAATTTGGGGCTAAATTGACAGTTTATTGGAAAAAAAAGAAGTTTTTCATTTTCATGTCCCAATGTTAATAAAATCTGTGAAACAGCTGTGAGGTCAAAATGCTCACTATACCCATTGATGAGTTCTGTAAGGGGTGTAGTTTCCAAAATGGGGTCACTTTTAGGGGGTTTCCATTGTTTTGGTACTTTGGGGGCTCTGCAAATGCAACATGGCACCTGAAAACTATTCCAGCAAAATCTGCTTTTCAAACGTCCAGTGTCGCTCCTTCCCTTCTGTGCACTGCCGAATGCCCAAACATCAGTTTACACCCACATGTGGGGTATTTCTGTGCTCAGGAGAAATTGTATAATAAACTGGGAGATGCATTTTCTTCTTTAACCCTTTGTTAATGTGTTAAATTTAGGGCTAAATGAAGGGATTAGTGGAAAAAAATGAAATGTCTAAATTTCACCTCGATATCGTTTTAATTCTTGTGAAATGCTTAAAGGGTTAACAAACTTCCCAAATGCTGTTTTGAATTATTTCAGGGGTGCAGTTTTGAAAATGGGGTGATTTATGGGGGGTTTCTAATATATAGGCCTTTATAATCCCCTTCAGAACTGAAGTGGTCCTTAAAAAATTTGTTTGGGAAATTTTCTTGTAAATCTGGAAAATCGCTGTTACACTTGTAAGCCTTCTAACATCCAAAATAAATTAACGGACGATTAAAAGATTATGCCAATATAAAGCAGAGATATGGTAGATAATATTTATTAATGTATTTGGGTGGTATGACTGTCTGAAAAGCAGAGACTTTCACATTTTGAAAATTGCGATTTTTTTGCCAAATTTCCATCAAATATCCTATTTTTTTTATAAATAAATACAAAAATAAACCTTAAACTTAGCTATTCAGGGAGTGAAATTCACTTTCTGGATACCACAATATACATTAAAGACCACCGGCTACTCACATCAATATACCACAAACCCACAGATAGAACGGCCTACCTGAGAAACGACAGCTTCCACCCCAAGCACACAAGACAATCTATAATCTACAGCCAGGCTATACGATACAATCGTATTTGCTCCGACAAAACAGACCTGGACAAGCACCTCCTGGATCTGAGGATGAAATTTCTCAGATTGGGATACAAACCAAAAGTAACAGACAACCAATTGAACAAAGCGGCAGCCATTAACAGAGACAGTCTGCTCACATATAGAGAGACCCAGAAAGATGACCGAGTGCCCCTAGTAGTCACCTACAACCCACAGCTGGAGATCCTACGAAGGATTGCCAAGGAGCTCCAACCTGTGCTACATAGGGACAACAGACTCAAGGACATATTTCCAGTCCCCCCTCTCTTTTCCTTTCGACAACCACCAAACCTGAGGCGTATTATCGTCCGGAGTGCCCTGAAGGCCCCAACTGAAAATGGCACCTCACCTTGCCTACATAAAAGGTGCATGACCTGCAAGCACATCCACACCACTGACAGTGTACCTATCCCACAGTCACAACAGGTGCACAGAATTAGGGGGACATTCTCCTGCAGGTCTTCCAATGTGGTGTACCTCATAATGTGTGTGCAATGTCCCACCACAGGCCTCTATGTGGGGGAAACAGGGCAGAGACTTAGTCAGCGAATGAACTCACACAGCTCCAATATTAATAACAGCAGAACCGATCTCCCAGTGGCCGCACATTTCTCCGGAGAAAACCACTCTATTGAAGATTTGCGGGTTGTGGTTTTAATGGGACATTTTAAGACGCAGGAGAAAAGGAAAGAAATGGAGTACAAATTTATGCAAAAATTTCAAACTCTGCAATTTGGACTTAATATTCATGCCAGTTTCATGTCACACTATGTATGAAACATGAACTGAACTCAATATTCATGCCAGCTTCAAATCACACTATGTATGAACTGTGAGGGACACAAATCACCTCCTGATAGCAAACAGATAACACTAAGAATTACTGATCCCTTCGTCACGCACCACAAGTTTCCAGACTGTTTTTTTGACCTGTTGTAAATAACTTCTCTACTTAGATTGCATTTTTTTAAGGACTCTAAAATGCTTTGAAAACCATGTGTATAAAAATCTGTGAATTTTTAGTTCTTGTATCACACCATGTCTGATGAAGGGAGCTAGCTAGTACTCCTGAAAGCTTACTTATAAATATACTCAGTTAGCCTCTAAAAGGTATCGCCGGATTTCTTCACTCTTCCACTACTTTCAATGGCTAACACGGTACAACATTATACTACTATATTTATCATCATCAGTCATTTAGGACAACATTGGATCATTCAGAGATCCTCACTGAACTTCTGGAGTGAGTTTGCTGCACTGAAAGTAAAGGGGCCGAATAATATTGCACGCCCCACTTTTCAGTTTTTTATTTTTTACAAAAGTTTAAAATAACCAATAAATTTCGTTCCACTTCACAACTGTGTCCCACTTGTTGATTCTTCACCAAAAAATAAAAATTTTATATCTATGTTTGAAGCCTGAAATGTGGCAAAAGGTTGAAAAGTTCAAGGGGGCCGAATACTTTCGTAAGGCACTGTATATTCTTAAGCCACTGGAACTTTTAGCTTGATGTAAATCTGCGTTCACATGGTGCGGCCCCTGCGCACCGTATTATGTCCCATAGCGTCCCCTGCGCACCGTATTATGTACCACAGCGTCCCCTGTGCACCGTATTATGTCCCATAGTGGTCCCTGCACACGGTATAACATTCTAACTTTTATAATTTTCGCCACTCACTAGCTATAATTATACTGTGGGGTCTCTTCAGACCCCAGAGTATAATAAGCGGAGGGCCAAGAGAGATGGCAAACATAAAAAAAAAAAAAAAAAAATGTACTTACTGTTTCCTGCGCTCCGCAGCCGCTGTGTTCTCTTCGGGTGCTTCTGCCTGTAGTCAGCGACCGCTGATTGGTTCTCAGGGGTCACGTCGCGTCATTATGCGTAATGACGTTGGACGTGACCCCAGAGGTCCCTGTCAGCTATCTCTTGGCTAAAATCCCTTTTGCTGTCTCAAGACCCAGTGGGTCAAAAGAAAATTGAGGATCTGTTACATCCAACAGAGGGTGCATGAGCTTCCCAGCTCCTTTTCCTATAATGCCTTGTGATATATAGTTGCTTAGTAGAGGGCAAAAGGCAATTCAAAACTTCACTGGTGCGCTCCTCAAGGTGAGAGATTCCCTTCCCTGAGCCACTCATTGCCTCCCACAAAGCCAGCCAATTCACTCTGCTCTGCACTGATGAGGGACAAAAATCCCGAAACAGCGCTGTATGCAGATGAGTGAAATTGGCTTGGCTAAAATCCCTTTTGCTGTCTCAAGACCCAGTGGGTCAAAAGCAAATTGAGGATCTGTTACATCCAACAGAGGGAGCATGAGCTTCCCAGCTCCTTTTCTCATAATGCCTTGAGCTATCTTACGTCAGACAGAAGCGCCCGAAAAGGTGACTTACATTGTTTTTTTTTGTATGTTTCATCACTTCTCCTGAGCCTTCACTTATTATACTCGGGGGTCTGAAGAGACCCCCGAGTATAATAACAGCAGTTTCGTTTCGGCCGCGTTTGGGCCGATCGAAACTGCTGCGAGAGGACTCGGGTCACTGTGCCAGGGAAATATGCCTCGCGTGCCAGGGGTTGCCGACCCCTGCACTAGAGGTTCATATGCCACTTCCCAAGGCCAGACTCCCTGAAAGTAATGGTGGTTGATATACAAACTATCCAATCTCTCTTGCTGGCATCTGTAGTGAGGGAGAGAGACAGATCTTGGATCCATGAGACACTTTTCTCTAGATTCTCCACTAATTATTAGTGATCCAATAATTTTCAGAAGATTTCACCTGAGAGCAATCTCCTTTTCTAGGGACAAGGGATTTTTGTGCCATAATATGTGGATTAGAGACTACAGCTTTCTACAATCGGTCATGCTCTAGTGAATAGTTTGAATGCAAACTGTCATGGAGCCTAAAATAGGCCTTGCTTCTCAAGGAGAGGGGGGCAGCTTCTTCCTTTGGAAAACGTATCTTCCAGATTAGGACATATTTTTTCTCCTGAGGCAAGGAGATCTGCTTTTCAAAGTCCAGAAGGAAACATAGTAATATTCTTTAAGGTGATGAAGTCAGATTTGATTTCTCGAAGTTTATCACCCAACCTAGATTTTAAAGAATTTGTGAAGTCTTCTCCAAATGGCTTTTAAGAACTGGAAAGAACTTACCAACAAGAAGATCACCATCATCCAGATAAGGACTATATTGATGTCCTGTCTTCTTTAAAATTATATTACCTCCGATATTACTTTTGTGAAGATCCGAGGCGATACGCTGATGGATATCTAGCCTTTAAACTACTGCAATTCAAAAAAACTTTGAGGATAGATTAATTGGGAAATATTATGTGTCCCGTAAGTCTAATTTTGCTTAAACTCTATTAGGCCATCTATAAGTTACACTGTGCTCTTTGTACTTCGTATCTGTTTATTCATACAGCTGTGCTTAAAAGTTTACATACCCCGGCAAATTTTGTGGTTTTTTTGGCCTTTTTTCAGAGACTATGAATGGTTACACAAAAACTTTTTCTCCACTCATGGTTAGTGGTTGGTTGAAGCCATTTACTGTGTTTCCTCTTTTTAAATCATAATGACAACCAAAAACATCAAAATGACCCTGTTCAAAAGTTCACATACCCCAGTTCTTAATACCGTGTATTGCCCCCTCTAACATCAATGACGGCTTGAAGTCTTTTGTGGTAGTTGTGGATGAGGCTCTTTATTTTATCAGATGGTAAAACTGCCCATTCTTCTTGGCAAAAAGTCTCCAGTTCCTGTAAATTCCTGGGCTGTCTTGCATGTACTGCGCGCTTGAGATCTCCCCAGAGTGGCTGAATGATACTGGGGTCAGGAGACTGAGATGGCCACTCCAGAACCTTCACTTTCTTCTGCTGTAGGCAGTCATATGTGGACTTGGCCTTGTGTTTTGGATCGTTGTCGTGTTGGAACGTCCAAGTACGTCCCATGTGCAGCTTCCTGGCTGATCAGTGCAAATTTGCCTCCAGTATTTGATGATAACGTGCTGCATTCATCTTTCCTTCAACTTTGACCAAGTTTCCTGTGCCTTTGAAGCTCACACATCCCCACATTATCAGTGATCCACCTCCGTGCTTTACAGTAGGAATGGTGTTCCTTTCATCATAGGCCTTGTTGACACCTCTCCAAATGTAACGTTTATGATTGTGGCCAAAAAGTTAGATTTTTGTCGCACTCCATATTACCTTGTTCCAGAAGTTTTGAGGCTTGTCTCTGTGCTGTTTGGCGTATTGAAGGCGAGATTCTTTGTGGCATTTGCACAGTAATGGCTTTCTTCTGGCAACTCGACCATGCAGCCCATTTTTCTTCAAGTGCCTCCTTATTGTGCATCTTGAAACAGCCACACTGATAGTTTTCAGAGAGTCCTGTATTTCAGCTGGTGTTATGTGTGGGTTTTTCTTTGCATCCCGAACAATTTTCCGGACAGTTGAGGCCGAAATTTTGGTTGGTCTACCTGACCGTGGTTTGGTTTCTGGGCATGTTATCAGGCCAAAATCACCAGGGTATGTGAACTTTTGAACAGGGTCATTTTGATGTTTTTGGTTATCATTATGATTTAAAAAGAGAAAACACAGAAGTCTGACAATAAATGGCTTCAACCAACCACTAACCATGAGTGGAGAAAAAGTTTGAGTGTTATTCATATTCTCTGAAAAAAGGCCAAAAAACCAAAACATCTGCCGGGGTATGTAAACTTTTTAGTACAACTGTAGATACCGGCTGGTGACTAGTTCATACAGCTTCAGTTACACAACCTTTTCTCTTAAAAGATGGCTGGACCATTGCAGCAAACAAGCCCTCTGACCTCTTGGGTCCCCCTATCTCCTCACAGAATGTAAGCTCTTGCGAGAAGGGTCCTCACTTCTACTGTTTTATATGTTTATTTCTTTGTCTCATTGTAATTGTCTGTTCATGAGTCCTCTGATTTGTAAAGTGCTGTGAAATATGTTGGCGCTATATAAAGTTATTATTATTATGCCAGGGCCCCCCGTGGCATAAACGCGGGAAAAAAAAAAAAAAAACACGCAGCATTTTACAGTCACAGTAAAGTGGATGGGATTCTAGCAAATCCTATACCCACCTCTGAGGACTTTCTGTGAAAAGTGCTGCAGGAAAAACTGCTGTGTGTTACTGCCGCGGTTTTTCCCAGAGCTCTTTTTTGCTGCAGGACGCTAAGTGCGTTTTTCCCTACTTGGGGGTTGTTGGCAAATTATGACAAATCAGTTCAAAGGCTTCAGGTATATGACACAGCAAAAACAGCCATTAGCTTAGCTTCATCTACCTATCTTTGCCTTTTCCCTTATGCTCTTGGGACTGTGTACAGGAAGGAAAAAAGGAAGGTTTTTATTTCTGGACCCATCTGCAGGCTTCTCCAGAATTTTTCTCCAACTCTAGTCCTAAGACATAGTTTTCTGCATAGATGGGTTTTTTAAATTGTGTCAACAGTCCACATATTTAGCCAATGAGCCGCAGGTAACTGTCTCCAGCCTCTAGATCCACTCCCCCTTCAGCCATCAGCCACTGACTTCTGGTTTGTACATGTGCTCACCGGAAGGAGGATGCAGACAAGGATAGAATGGAACTCATAATGCATTCCACAGGCCAGAAGTCATGCATGAGTGCACCACAACGGGGCTCTGGCATGCGCCCAGATACCAGAACCTCAGCCTGATGTCAGCAAGGACTGACAGCAGCTGAAAAACAAACAAATTTGGTGGAAAAGTGGCTGAGAACACAAGGAACCAAAGCATACCCTTACAATCTTCAACCTTTGCCGAAGTGAAGGAGAGGAAGTCTAAGCCACGCATACTTAAGGAGGAAGTCGTGGAATCCTCCACTACTGTAAGAAAAACCTCTAAGACTGATGCCCCACGTTGCGAAAATGCCGCGATTTGGCCGCAGTTCTTGCAAAGTGAATAGGATTCTGGTTAATCCCATCCACACACTGCAGAAAAATATCTGCAGCAGAAATGCTGTGATTTCCAAAACGCGTTTATGTAAATTGCAGCATTTCAATTATACCTACCAAAACGCAGTATCAGTACTTCCTATATATTTTCCACTCCTTTTGTAGGAATGCCGCAAAAAAAGGGCAGCAAAATCTGTAACAAAAAAAGCTGCATTTCCGCAATGTGGGGGACACAGCATAAATCTTAAAACGTACCTCCAATTAAAAGAAGAAAAACAAAAAAAAAAAAAAAAAAAACTATAAATGAACAGTATATGTGAATATGAGAACCTTTGTAATGTATCTTATTTAAGAAATATGCTATCTTTTCCATTTATCAAGCAGAGTTACTTCTTACATATTATTCTAAGGAGGCTGCTGGAAAACAGATGCTCCTACACTTTGTTATTCTATGAGTCAGTTAACTCTTTCAATATTACAATGCTAGAAAATTGGCTACCAGTGGGTGAATGAGGCAATAAATCAATTAACAGTTTCCTCTACCTCCTCCTCTCTACAGAGCTGTGCATGAGCTAGATATGCTATGTATTATAACTAAACAGACTGATAAAGAGAATAGCAGCAGCTTAAGTAAAAAACTATTCATTTATGAGAAGTTGTTTGTAATTGTAGGTGCATTTTAAGGGGATGTTTACACGCAGGAATTTGACACTGATTTACTAGCAGACTCCACCCCCAAATCAGCAGCAGATTCAACACCCATTGTTTTCAATGGGAAGCCGAGATTGAAGCAGGACACTGAAAAAATAAGCGTCCTACTTGCTCGTGGCACGGAGTCCACGGCTCGAGACTCCCTGCTTATTAGGCGACAGCAAATGGTGGCCAGAAATTATGAGGAATTCCTATTCATTTTCCACCATGTAAACTGCCCCTTAGCCAGACAGTCATCCAGCACCTTTGTGTTGATGCCCCATAGAGACAGGAAATCACTGGTTATTAAGGGGGGGACACTTTTAAACCTATTTCCTGTCTCTATTACAGCATGATGTCAACCTCCTATGATGCTGAGGATTACTGAGGAAAATGGACATTTTTCAGTGTTTGGATCAGTTTTCATGAATCCCTCATAGACTTTAATCTAATGAGAGATCTATAAAAACAGGAAAAACAGAAAGTCACACAGCTGTTAATATTGTTCATGTGAATAGAGCCTTAGAAGTTATGCCCTATCCATTAAGGCAAGAGTCAGCAACCTTCAGCATTCCAGTTGCTGTGAAACTACAACTCCCAGCATGCCTCATTCACGTCTTTGGGAGTTCCAATTATGCATGCATGCTAGGAGTTGTACTTTTCCAACAACTGGAGTGCCAAAGGTTGCCTACCCTGGGACTTGCAGACCAAACGCTTATGGTGTCCAAATGCTCAAACCCACACCGATCAGAATAGCAGAGTGTTGACCCCTGTTCTAATTGGATCAGAGGTGAAAAAGATTCACACCCCTCCATTCATTCCTATGGGTGTGTCGAAGATAGCCAAGCCCCACCATAGCTCCATTCAAATCTGTAGACTGATAGGGGTCTGAGTGGTCAAACCCCGACCAATCTGCAAGTTATCCCCTATTCTATGGATAGGGCACAATTTCTTAATAATTAAATCTTTAATACTTTTATTTAGGGGTTAATACATAATTCCACAAGTGTAGTTTCACCACCTTGACAAACACCTAAAATTGCATAAAACTACTTTCACACCACAGTCCTTACACCAGTTTTAACAGATGTATATCCCAGTTTATACAATAAAAAGATCCGCTGACCCCAACGAAAGCATCAAGAGCCTCCGTTCAAGTATCATGTGGTTTTTTTGACACGTGAAATGTTACACTAGACAGTGCTATTTTCATGAATTGCATCCAGTTTGTAAAAAGAAAGAAAAAAAAAAAAAATATATATATATATATATATTTTGTATTGTATACTTTTTAAACCAAACCACCACTGAGTGGCATCTATTAACCATATGTCCTGGTCATCTAAGGGTTTGGTTATTCTGAACAAAATGGCTAGCATGTATAATAAACATACTGCAGAACTCAAAAAACCTGTCATAAATGATAGCTGGTTACAAGGGTAATCTTCTACAGAGGTTTCACTTCATATAACAATAACATCCACTTGTGTATGTGAAAGGGGAGGCACAGGCAAAGCAGGCATAATTAAAAACACCATGCCATCTTCAGTTCATACTACTGTGTTTGCCATCTACACTTAACTCAGACCATTTGCTGAATAAGGCCTATAACTGTTGCATTCATTTGTTTTTCTCTTGTTGCTAGGGTGTTAATTTGATTCTTGGTTGCCTTGGGCAACCCCAGCACTGGTATCTGAAATAATGCTATGCCCACATTAATTACAAGACAGTCACACCTGATGCAGCAACGCTACAACATACGTCATGTACACACTACATCCATCCAGCTTCAGTCAGAATTACTACTATTCTTTGGCAGGGTTTATAAAGAAAACCTCTTCAGCTTCAAACGTCGCTGCCTGAAAAATGAAACTCCCTGCCATGATCGCAGTTATTTTTCGCTACTGTACGATGTGCCATGTGGTCTCACCCAGTCCATTATCTCGACTAATCAAGTCATTTGCAGTCACGTAGCAATGAGACAGCATGTTCAGGAAAAACTGTTACAACCACCATACATTTAACAATGGAAGGCAAGTCACAGTCCATAGAGCTAGCACTCTAGACAGCCCGCACATGCCAGGCCGCCTACGACCATCCTAACAAGACAGAGTGCACAGGTTTACCTCTGACATCATGACAGCCATTACTCGAGTGAACGCTGGGGTGCTTACCAGATCTGTAAAAAGCAGCAATGTCTGCCGAGTCCTTGGCTGTATCTTCCAATCCCTCCACGGAGCTGGCTTCTCCGCTGCCTGCCGCAGTTGCGCTGATGGGAGCGGTGGAGGTTGAGCACGGCATAACATTGCTGGAATTGTTCATGCCTGCAACGTTCATTCTTCCGGAACGTTTGCTACGTGAAAAAGAAAAGCCACAGATCGTACGCTCCCACCTCACACCGTCATCTACCTCACTCTCTTTCCTTTGTCCTCCTGTCAGTGCGCCATGTCCGCGACAAAATACGCTGCTTTCAAACCACAGTAAATAAAATCTAAAGAATCTCTAACCGGAGGCTATTATAAAGCGTACAGCCGAATAAAAAGCCCAGCTACACCCCTTTCTTTTACATAACAAAGAATAGCCATGCGCTAAAAACAAAGACAACACCTATTTTCCTCCAATCATGTCGATACTCTGCGCCGAAAAAGCGAAAACCCTAATAACGGTACGATAACGCAAATCACTGCTCCGGTATTCACAACAATCAGTGTCACAAACGGTGGCGGTGGTGGTTGCGGCGAATGCATAAGTGGGTGGAGTAAGGATACGGGAGTGTGAGGCTGCTGCGCGTGAGGCTGCAGTCTCGCGAGAATAGTGCTGCATACAGTTCAGCTGTTCTCCCACAAAAAGTAGGAGCGAAATGTTGGTCTGCGGTGCGCTGCGTTTCTACTGCGATGTAGCCTATTCTGGTGCACTGCCACCAGAAGTTTTCAATCTGTACGTTTTAGCAACAGCCATATAAAAAGCAGTACATAATGTATACCAGAATTTGTTGTGGACAATTTTTAAACCTTGATGTTTAGAAACAGGACACGAGTAAGGCTAGGTTAATGCTAGCGCTTGGCTTCCATCCCTGGGGTCCACATGGGGACCCGAAGGTCAGAAACGTTGTCTGCTTCAAAAACCAGTTACCTGTGGACCCCATAGACTATTATGAGATCTGCCGTATTTCTGGCAGAGAGAAAAGGCTTACAGTGCTTATAGGACTTTTTTCTCCGCTGATTTAAGCGTAATGTCGGGCAGATTCGCCTGAACGCTAATGTGAAATTAGCGTAAGAATATTTGTTTTATTATGTAGTGATTAGTATTGATGTAAAGGTTTACTCGCCTTGGTAGTGTCAAATATACCAATGCACTATTTATTTTGTGCTACTTTGATAGGTGTCATAAAATTGTGTCGTATTTGGCCTATGTGCAAATGAAAGGTGTAGAAAACGCCACAAAAAAAACAGATGAAGACTGAGACCACACGTTGCGTAACGCGGCTGTTTTTGCTGCAGATTTTGCTGCGTTTTCTTTCAGCCAAAGCCAGGAGTGGATTGAATAGAAGGTAGAAGTATAAGTACTTGCTACATATTTTAGTAGCCATTCATGGTTTTGGATCAAAAAAAACCACAACAAAATCTGCAACCAAAAAATCTGCATTTATGCAACATGGAGCCTCAGCTGTATTGTCTGTTTTTTTTTACTTCCGTTTTGCCGTAGGGCAGCTGTTTACACAGATCCCTCATAGATGTAAGTCTGTTGACAGTTCTGTGAAAATGGACCAAAATAGGGCATGTCCAGGGGCGTAACGATCGCAGTCACAGGGGGTGCTACCGTGCCTGGAGCGGTCTGGGGCCCACAGCCAGCTAGAGATGACTGGGGCACCATAGCACCATGAGAGTGATTGGGAAAAGCCTGGTTCCCCGACCACTATACATATTGTTAATGGAAAGGGCCTTGCAGCATGCAAATAATACCCTTCCCAGGGGAGGTGATTAACCCCTTCCCGCTGGTGACATTTCTCGATTTTCATTTTTGACTCCCCACCTTCCAAACCCCATTTTTATTTTTCCATTCTCAGACCCATATGAGGGTTTAATGTTTGCGGGACAAAGTGTTCTTCATGAAGCTACCATTTATTATTCTCTACAATGCACTGGAAAGCTGGAAAAAAATTCAGAATGGGGTGAATCTGAAAAAAAAAAGTGCATTTGTGCAACTTTCTTAAGGGATTCGTTTTTACGGCGTCCACTCTGCAGCCAAAATGACAAGTCACCTGTATGATTCTGGGGATACCAAATATATATGGTTTTATTTACATTTTAACCACAAAAATCTAAAACTTTGCAAAAAAAAAAAATTTTTTTTTTTAAATATATTCTGACACTCGTAACTTTTTTATATTTACGTGTACAGGGATGCATAGGGTGTCGTTTTTTGCGGGGCTAGGTGTACTTTTTATTTATACCATTTTTTGGAATGTATATTGCTTTGATCACTTTTCATTCAAATTTTTATCAGCATTTACCGTTCATCAAATTTCATGGGGTTCGCTTGAAGTGGTTCGAGGTGAGCTCTTTGAAGCATCTTATACTGTTTGGGTCCACTATGGAGTATATTATACTGTGTGGAGGGCCACTATGGAGCATATTGTACTGTGTGGTGGACATTTTGGGACATATTGTACTTTATGGAGGCCACTGTAGAGCATATTGTACTGTGTGGGGGCCACTGTGGAGCATATTATACTGTGTGGGAGCCACTGGGGGAGCTCTGGGGAAGATATTATACTGTATGGGGTTCCTTTGCGATTTACATCACACGCCATCTGTTTCATAGCACACAAGTGATATTATTACAGACTGTACATTGCACGGTCACTATAAAACAGATCCTGTGCAATGTAAAAAGTGAAGAGGTCACAGTACTTGCAAATGCACCACAGTACCATTAAACAGTTGATCAGCAGGGGCCCTTGGTATTAGACCCAGGGCCGGCTCCAGGTTTTTGTGGGCCCTTGGGCGACAGAGCCTCAGTGGGCCCCTTTTGGAGCAATCCATGCGCACCGCAACAAAAAAAACAACCGAAATTGGGTGGTTTTTTTTTTTGCTGAGGGAGACCTACTGGAGTGGACTGTAATACAGTCCATTCCATACAAGTAGATAGAACCTGTTCAGACAGCAGAAAGTAAAGAGGAATTTTAGGCAGACATCCGAGATTCCTCTTTATTTTCTGATCCCCGGATCACGGTGGTGGATACAGAGCAACAGCATGCCCTTGTGACTTTCCACCACTGATTAGGCCCAAATAAATGGGCTAAAAGCAAAAAAAAGTTCATTTTATTTCTCATTAATGTACACTCAGCACCCCATCTTGACAGAAAAAAAAAACAAATGTAGATATTTTTGCAAATTTAGTAAAAAAGAAAAACTGAAATATCACATAGTCATAAGTATTCAGACCCTTTGCTGTGACACTCATATTTAACTCACATGCTGTCCATTTCCTTCTGATCCTCCTTCATTGGAGTCCAGCTGTGTTTAATTAAACTGATTGGACTTGATTAGGAAAGGCACACACCTGTCTATATAAGACCTCACAGCTCACAGTGCATGTCACAGCAAATGAGAATCCTGAGGTCAAAGGAACTGCCCAAGGAGCTCAGAGACAGAATTGTGGCAAGGCACAGATCTGGCCAAGGTTACAAAAGAGTTTCTGCAGCACTCAAGGTTCCTAAGAGCACAGTGGCCTCCATAATCCTTAAATGGAAGAAGTTTGGGACGACCAGAACTCTTCCTAGACCTGGCCATCCAGCCAAACTGAGCAGTCATGGGAGAAGAGCCTTGGTGAGAGAGGTAAAGAAGAACCCAAAGATCACTGTGGCTGAGCTCCAGAGATGCAGTGGGGAGATGGGAGAAAGTTCCACAAAGTCAACTATCACTGCAGCCCTCCACCAGTCGGGGCTTTATGTCAGAGTGGCCCGAAGGAGGCCTCTCCTCAGTGCAAGACATATGAAAGCCTGCATAGTGTTTGCCAAAAAACACAGAAAGGACTCCCAGACTATGAGAAATAAGATTCTCTGGTCGGATGAGACGAAGATTGAACTTTTTGGCATTAATTCTAGGCAGTATGTGTGGAGAAAAAATTTTTAAACCCTAAATTTTTGGGGTTCTTGACCAAGTGGGGAACCGCTCAGGTAGATGCTTGGTAGCAGTGCAGGAAACAGGGACACAGAGGCTGGATCACACTAAAGTCTGGTGTTTATTTAGTTTCAGGTGAATAAACAGGTTTGCCTTTACAAAGGCACAAACAAAAGCTTCTCGGCTGAGAACTAACTACTACAACAAAATGTTCCCTCTTTATACAAGAGCCTGGCTTCCAGACTCCTGCTCTGGTTATTCAAATAGGGGTGGCACAGAGTTACCTTGTTTACAGGTTCAGATAATACGTCGCTTTCCTCAGTGTAGTGCCACACCTCCTAGCTCTGACACACAGCCTATATCAGACCTTAATTAGTCAAGTGATCTCCCTGCTGTGGGCTTCTACCACACACCCCTTAACTGCCTGGCTGGAAAATACCTGTTCTCCCAACCCACAACCTTCATTTTCTCACATACCCTCCCCCTCAGTTCTGACCCCTCGGGGTGAACTCCAGCCATTAAACAATGAGTCCAGGACAAGGCATCCGCATTGCCTTGCAGTTTCCCGACTCTGTGCTCCACCGAGAAACTAAAGTTTTGAAGGGACAAGTGCCATCTAGTGACTCTGGCATTCTTGTCCTTGGATCTAATCATCCAAGTGAGGGGTGAGTGGTCGGTCACTAGACGGAATTGCCTTCCCAGAAAGTAGTACCTCAGGGCCTCTAACACCCATTTTATCGCCAGACACTCTTTCTCTACTATGCTGTATTTCTTCTCTGCTGGCATGAGTTTCCTGCTCTTCTCCATTCACTTCCTGAGATAAAACAGCTCCCAGCCCTACATCTGATGCGTTTGTCTGTACCACAAAGTCGCTCCTGAAGTCGGGAGTAATGAGGACAGGAGATCCACACAAGGCCACCTTTAACGCCTGAAAAGCGCTTTCGGCCTGGTCATTCCACTGTACCCTAACGGACTTTTTACCCTTTAGAAGATCCGTCAGGGGAGCAGATACTGTGGCAAAGTTGGGTATAAAGCGTCTGTAATACCCAACAATGCCCAGGAATGACCTAACTTGTTTGGTGCTCACAGGTCGAGGCCATTTCTGGATAGCGGTGACCTTGTTGAGCTGGGGTTTGATTATACCGCGGCCGATCACATACCCCAAATAGCGCGTCTCCACCATCCCCAAAGCACACTTCTTGGGGTGAGCGGTCAGGCCAGCTGCTCTCAGGGAATTCACTACAGCTTGTATCTTGGGCAAGTGACTCTCCCAGTCATTGCTGAAAATGATGATGTCATCCAGATATGCCGAGGTGTATCTTCTATAAGGTTTTAACACTATGTCCATTAACTGTTGGAATGTGGCTGGGGCCCCATGGAGCCCGAACGGTAACATGAGATAGTGAAAAAGTCCCTCAGGGGTAATAAAGGCAGTTTTTTCTTTGGCGCTATCCGTCAGAGGTACCTGCCAGTATCCCTTAGCACTAGAAGTCCCAGAGAGGGGTCATTTAACATTTCTACCTTTGGAACCCAGAGACGGGACGAATGACCTGAAGGATTTAAGCAAACAACCTATAATCACCGTCTTTTGTTCTTAAGTAATTAAGGCCATTACTGTCACACCACAGGAGGTTGTTGTTTTCCATTGAGTTTAGCCATTTAGTTTCTAGTTAGTTCTATTCAGTTTATTGTATTTGATAATATAAAGACTATACATATTGTATTTAGTTTAGTTTTATTTGAGCAAAAAAGCACTGAAACAATGAATCATTTTTTATATATTTTAAATAGAATTAGAAATTTTAGAGCAAGGTACAGCTGTGAGTAATGACCAGAAGCATTTGTCTAAGGCCTCAAGCACACTAGCGAAAAAAAATCGCGCGAAAATTTTTTTTCTGTGATTTGCCAATGTATTTCAATGGCACCAAGCACACCTGCGATTTTTTTTTCGTGCGATTTTTTTTCATAGGTGCGATTTTCCAGCTATTTTTTTTTTTTTTTTTTTTTTTTTGTGCGATTTTTTTTCGTGCGAAAAAATCCCAGAGGAGTGATCTATATGACCAATGGGACAGATTGCAAAAATATCGCAAGTAGCTGCGATTTTTTTTTTTTTCTGCACACATTGACTTGAATCTAAATATACAAAAATGTAAATATACAAAAGAACAACTGTTATTTGTTTCCATGCTTTTTATTTTTGTTATGAAAATAATAAAAAAAATACAAGGAATAAAACAATTCCACACATATTTACAATAAGCTGCTGTGGGGGGCTGCGTGTGTGTGTGTGAGTGGCATGTCCTTCTTGTGTGACTAGCATTTCAGCACTCACTCAGAAGTCTGTCTGCACTGTCGGAACATACCTGGCACTGCCTGGGTATGTCCCTGGTACATTTGCCACACGTGTATTTGTAGCAGTCAACACATCTCTCAGTTGCACAATTGTTCGTGCATCGATGGTTGACCTGACACTTCGCCCTTTTGCCAGGGCTGGGTGTGGAAGGTTGTTGCCGAAGGAGTTTCTCCTTGCATGCCTTCTTTTCAGTCACATGAGAGCCACCTAACTCTTTTGCAAGCTCCACCAGGAAGTCCACCCGTCTCTCCTGCACCCCAGTGCATGCCTGATAAAGAACATGAGCATTCAGCGCTGCCATGTCAATCATGTTGTAGAACACAGCGACTGGCCATCTCCGTGTTCCTGCACGCACGCTGTACTCCCGCACCATTTGGTCCATTACATCCACACCGCACTTTGTGTGATTGTATTGTGTGACCGTGTTTGGCTTCCTTTTGTTGGTATCCTCAGTCTCAACCACGCTGTGCATGCTGCTGAGAATGTAGACGGCCTTCTTTTGTTTGGGTGCATACACTGTCAGTGTGGCACCAGTGGTTGAAAACACCTGAGTGGTGAATTCAGTGCGGTCCATCTGTCTAGCGGATTGAGGAATTTCCCGGCGACTCTTATTGACTGTGCCGAGGATAGTGGTTTTCCGGCTAAGCAGTCGTTGTGCAAGTGACAATGATGTAAAGAAATTGTCCGTGGTTACAGTTCTGCCCTTGTCCATGAATGGTTCCATCAGACTCATCACTACAGTTTCGGACAGTCTCTCCCCGCTGGGACGACTGGGGTCCTTGCCAAGATATGGGAGGACATTACAGATGTACTTTGATTTCAAGTCGCAAGCCACCCAAAACTTGATGCCAAACTTGTCTGTTTTTTTTGCAATGTATTGCAGAAAACAGCAGCAAGTCTTTGACGGGAAAAGCTGTTCATCAATAGTGATGTGTCGACCAGGGTTGTAGGATGCGATGCAGTTGGTGACAAACGATCTCCACACATCGGAGATTGCAGCAAACTTATCGGTCTCCACTCGCTCACTGCGTGTGAACATGTCATCAAAGCGTAGGTGTTGCATGATGTTTTTGAAGCAATTTCGGGTCATAGTTGCAATGATCCTTGGGTTTGCCAGGTTTGCTGACCAGCTGTCACGTAGTGATGGAACCTTGGTCACCCCCCGCAAGATAATGACTGAAATAAATGCCATTAGTTCCGGGAGACCCATGAACCAATCCACCTGCTCCGTGTGACGTGCATGTTGAGTAGTCCATTCTTGAATGCTACGAAGCATGTCAAGAGTGATAAAACAGAGGAAGCTCTGAAGGCGACTCCGGACACTTCGTCTGGCCTTAGCACTTGGCTCTCCATCTGTAGGGTACGGTTCTATTGGGGTGAAATGGAGACGTTTCCCCACTTCTACTTCACGCCACACTGTGCCATCTTTTGCGGTCTCTGTCGGCTCACTCGCCAACCGAGCTCTCTTTTTTGGTAGAGGAGTCTCCTCATCTGCAAGATAAATAATTTCAAATTAACATTTTGTTTTGGTTCTAAATAAAAAAGATAGTCAGGAAATAAAAATCGGTAATTTGAAAAATCTAACCTGAAGACAGCTCAGAGTCCGAATCCAGTTGAAGGACTATGTCTTCTCCATCTGAGTCAGAAGGGTTGGTGTTGCTCAGGATCAGTTCCAATGCCTGTTGAATGGTGTGCCTTCTCTGCATTTTATTTCTTGTGAACAAAATAGGTGAAGCAGTCACACAAATCCCCCACAGCACAAAAGGCTGCATGCAAATTTGCTAAGGTGTTAGCAACCTTATGCATATTCCCAGCACAACAATGCAGCTGGGGGGTGGGCAGACACACTCAGGAGCAGCTTACATTCTTTTGTTTACACTCTCTTACAAGACCTGAGGTGGATCAACACAATTGCCCCCTGCAGATTCCTCAGACAATGGCCACATTTACAAATGAAAGAATGCTAATTGGAGCCATCAGAGTTGTCTGTTTGGACTAAGGGTCATTTGACCCTCTTTCAGGACTTCAAGTTCTAATGATCTGAGGCCTAGGGGAGGTGACAAACCCCAAAAAAAAATGTTACTTACCTCTCCCAAGCTCCGGTGTCTTTCACTGCTCAGTCTTCAGCTCTCTTCGATGACGTTAGAGATGTGGGTTACGACGGCGTCATTATGCGTTGCAACCCCGACCTTACCCATGTGAGATCATTGAAGAGGGCCGAATATAGCTCTCCTGCGCTCTGATGCAACTCCGTATTAAGTAACACTGTTTAGTTATGTTCGCTTACCTCCCCTGGTCCTCCGATCATCAAACTTTGGGGTCTGAAGAAACCCCGGAGTATGATAATAGCAGTTTCGGTTCAGACCTATTTGGTCTGAACCAAATTGCCTGGCACAGGGCCGTTTCAACACATTGGTGGACCCTGTGCAAAGGTTTCATAAGTGGGCCCCCCATCACCACCACTTAGAAATACTTGACCTGCACAAACTATAATGCCCCCCTCAATGGCCCCACATAGTATAATGCCCCTTAGTGGCTCTCACACAGTATAATTCCTCCCTAGTGGCCCCATACAATATAATGCCCCTCATAATGTCCCCTTCCAGGTTGCCCCCACATTTTCATGTCCCCCTCCAGGTTACCCCCCCAGATTCATGTCACCCCACCCCTTAGATTGCCCCCACAGTATCATGTTCCCCTACCCCTCAGGTTGCCCCCACAATATCATGACCCAACTGTACAAAAGAAAAAAACAAACCTTAATACTCACCTTTCCCCATTCACTTCTCTCTGGTCCTGGAGTCTATAAGGAGTAACAGACGCGATGTAAGTGATGTCACTACATCACGCCTCCTGCTTCCAGGACACCTGGAGCAAAGACAGCAGTCGGGAGGTGAGCAGGGAGCGGACAGCTCCCTACTTAATCATTAGCTTTAACTCATTGGTGGTCCACTGGTTGACGCAGCAAGGACCCACTGCCCTGGACAGCAAATGCAGGACTGTCTTGCTGTCCAAAAGGGGCCCCCGCTACCATAGGGCCCAGTGCAAGTGCACTGTTGACCCTATGGTTAAAGCGGCCTGGGCCTGGCGTTCCTGGGCCCACTTTCTCCTGCAGCGGGGATCAGTAAGCAAATAAGGCCCGTTATCTGCTGAGGTTAGATCTGCTTAGATCTCTTACACTGTTAAGACCCCACAGATTAGATGTTTACCAGAACATGCAGCTTCCAGTATTGTTTACATGCCGGGCACTGCACTGCTTACTCACTGTATTCTTGATAACTGCAGTTGTGGTTACTGTTGTTGTATCCCTTTCAAGTATTTGAGATACCGCTGCAGCACCCATAACCATCGCTATCATAAGTACGCTGTAAGGAGGGGGCCCCGGTAAAAGTTTGCATCGGGGCAAACAAGAGTTTAGTTACACCACTGGGCATGTCCTTTCTTTTACAGACTATAAAAAAAAAATGTAAATAGCCCTTTTGAAATCATTGGGGCAAATTCTTCATGGTTAGAGATGAGCGAATCGATTCTGCAGAAGTGGAATTCGATCCAAATTTCAGGAAATCTTCGATTCTCCACGATTCCGGATTTCCTGATGCTTCGTGGTAACGAATATTTAATAAGGACTTTTGTGACATCAGACGATCACAAGATATTCTCTAGTGATGTGTTTGGGTAGGCGTGTCTTTACTTGTTAGCAGATCCTTCCACATGAATAAAAGTTGTCCGTGCTGAAGAGATAGAGAGAGAGAAACATGACCGCGGCATCTAAGGGCTTCCGCCATTTTCTCGCCCTCCCCGGCTCTCTGCAGCCCGCTGTTTATTCACCGCAAAGTAATTCGGATCGAAGCGAATTTTTTTTGGAACTTTGAATCGAACTTTTGAGAAATTCGCTGTGCCTCCACTTTACCAGGCTGCTATTAGCGTCAGAAACAGAAGAAAGAGTGGATACCTCTGACTCTGTGGGGCCCACGTGTGTGTTGCCATTCTGCAAGCTGTCTGCACACAGGACGGCGCAATGACGTCATAGCATTGCGCTTCCTGTGGTGAGACGACTTGTCTGTGCACCTCGCAGAGAAGAGAGACAGCGGCAGCGAGGCCACAAGGGATCGCAGGCGGGTGAGTAAAAGTTTTATTTTTTATTTTTTTGGGCAGTTCTTATATATTTCATAAAGGGCCATTAGGGGACATTATTCCTATAAGGGGGAGATCATTTATATAAGGGGCATAGAAAATATAAGGGGTCATTGGCAGTATTATTACTATAGGGGAAGATCATTTATGTAAGGGGGCTTAAAGAATATAAGGGGCTGCATTTGATATAATATATATATATACTGTATATATACAGTGCCTTGTAAAAGTATTCGGCCCCCTTGAACTTTTCAACCTTTTGCCACATTTCAGGCTTCAAACATAAGGATATAAAATTTTAATTTTTTTGGTGAAGAATCAACAACTAGTGGGACATAATCGTGAAGTGAAACGAAATTTATTGGATATTTTAAACTTTCGTAAAAAATAAAAAACTAAAAAGTGGGACGTGCCAAATTATTCGGCCCCCTTAAGTTAATACTTTGTAGCGCCACCTTTTGCTGCGATTACAGCTGCAAGTCGCTTGGGGTATGTCTCTATCAGTTTTGCACATCGAGATACTGAAATTCTTGCCCATTCTTCCTTGGAAAACAGCTCGAGCTCAGTGAGGTTGGATGGAGAGCGTTTGTGAACAGCAGTTTTCAGCTCTTTCCACAGATTCTCGATTGGATTCAGGTCTGGACTTTGACTTGGCCATTCTAACACCTGGATACATTTATTTGTGAACCATTCCATTGTAGATTTTGCTTTATGTTTGGGATCATTGTCTTGTTGGAAGATAAATCTCCGTCCCAGTCTCAGGTCTTTTGCAGACTCCAACAGGTTTTCTTCCAGAATGGTCCTGTATTTGGCTCCATCCATTTTCCCATCAATTTTAACCATCTTCCCTGTCCCTGCTGAAGAAAAGCAGGCCCAAACCATGATGCTGCCACCACCATGTTTGACAGTGGGGATGGTGTGTTCAGGGGGATGAGCTGTGTTGCTTTTACGCCAAACATATCGTTTTGCATTGTGGCCAAAAAGTTCGATTTTGGTTTCATCTAACCAGAGCACCTTCTTCCACATGTTTGGTGTGTCTCCCAGGTGGCTTGTGGCAAACTTTAAACAAGACTTTTTATGGATATCTTTGAGAAATGGCTTTCTTCTTGCCACTCTTCCATAAAGGCCAGATTTGTGCAGTGTACAACTGATTGTTGTCCTATGGACAGACTCTCCCACCTCAGCTGTAGATCCCTGCAGTTCATCCAGAGTGATCATGGGCCTCTTGGCTGCATCTCTGATCAGTCTTCTCCTTGTTTGAGATGAAAGTTTAGAGGGACGGCCAGGTCTTGGTAGATTTGCAGTGGTCTGATACTCCTTCCATTTCAATATGATCGCTTGCACAGTGCTCCTTGGGATGTTTAAAGTTTGGGAAATCTTTTTGTATCCAAATCCGGCTTTAAACTTCTCCACAACAGTATCACGGACCTGCCTGGTGTGTTCCTTGGTCTTCATGATGCTCTCTGCACTTTAAACAGAACCCTGAGACTATCACAGAGCAGGTGCATTTATACGGAGACTTGATTACACACAGGTGGATTATATTTATCATCAGTCATTTAGGACAACATTGGATCATTCAGAGATCCTCACTGAACTTCTGGAGTGAGTTTGCTGCACTGAAAGTAAAGGGGCCGAATAATATTGCACGCCCCACTTTTCAGTTTTTTATTTTTTACAAAATTTTTCACAATTGAGTCCCACTTGTTGTTGATTCTTCACCAAAAAATTAAAATTTTATATCTTTATGTTTGAAGCCTGAAATGTGGCAAAAGGTTGAAAAGTTCAAGGGGGCCGAATACTTTTGCAAGGCACTGTGTATATATATATATACTGTATATATATATAATTAATAAATATTAATAATTATATCAAATGCAGCCCCTTATATTATTTAAGCCCCCTTATGTAAATGATTTTCTCCCAGTAATACTGCCCCTAATGACCCCTTATAGGGGGCATTATTACTGGGGGAGATTATTTATATAAGGGGGCTTAAAAGGGGTCGTTGGGGACATTGTGAATATAAAGGGTCATTAGAAGGCTTTATGAATATAACGGGTCATTAATATAAGGAGGCATTAGGGGAGCAGTATTTATGTCAGGGAGCATAATATAAGGGGGCAATTGGGCCATATTAAATTAAGGAGAACTTGGGCTTTATTACAGGGCTCTTACAGCTCATTTTTATTGATGATCAGTTCTCATGATACATCATCAATAAGAGATCAGAGTTATGACACTTGGGACCCCACTGAACACCTGTTTGAAGGGGCCATGATGCACGTGTAGGCACGGTGACCCCTTCTCTGTTTATATTGCACGCTGTACTGTTTTATAGTAACCGTGTGATGTATAGGATGAGGCTATAGTTACATTGCATGGCAACTATGTAACAAACGATACAGTGTAAACAGAGAAGGGCTCATGGTGCTTGTACAAGTGCTGTGGTCCCCTTCAAACAGCTGATCAGCGGGGATCCCGGGTGTCGAAACTTCAATGATTTTTTTTTATTGAAAAAGGAGCCAAAGATGTTTGTGTTGCAAATTTTACAGAGACAAGTCACAACTGGAAGAAGTAGTCATGGCGGTCCAGTTCAGATAGAGACAGAATGTGAATGATTACAGTCCGAGACATCACCTGTAAGTCATGAAATGTTTCCTGTGCTGTATTCACCTAAATTGTCTGCAGAGCCCTGTACGGAGTCTGTAGTTACCACTATCCGGTCACCGTATATTGATAATATTGGTATACCAGAGTTGGGAGCCGACTTGGATGTATTTGCCCCCCCCCAACCTGTGCTGAACCCTTAGCTATGGGTTTGTCTCAGGCTGAAACAATGATGAAGCAGGGGGCATCTGCTCCCTGAAGACTCTGGACTAGAACAGCAGGGGAGCGAGGAAAGGTGAGTATTGGTGTATTTTTGTTTTTTAATTTTTGTTTGGTAAAAGAGGGACATAATATTGTGGGGGCACGTGGAGGGGGACATTAAACTGAAGGGGACATTAATCTGGGGACAACATTAAACTGTGGGTACACTTGGAGGGGGACATTATACTGTGGGGGCAGATGGACGGGAACATTAAACTGTGGGGATAGCTGGAGGGGGACATTATATTGTATGGGGCCGCTAGGAAGGCATTATACTATGTGAGGTCCACTAAGGGGGCATATATAATTTGTGGAAGTCAGGTATTTCTACGTGTTGGTGATTGGTGGGGGGGCCCACTTATGAAACCTTTGCACTGCGCCCACCAATGTGTTAAAACGGCCCTGGCAGCATGATGGCTCAGTGGTTAGCATTGCAGCGCTGGAGTCCTGGGATCGAATCCTGCCAAGAACAAGATCTGCAAGGAGTTTGTATGTTTTCCCCGTGTTTACATTGGTTTCTTCCCACATTCCAAAGACATCCTGATAGGGAATGTAGATTGTGACCCCTATATGGGACAGTGACCAACAATGTCTGAAAAGCACTGCGGAATATGATAGCACTATACAAGTAAGGGTGGGTTCACACCTGAGCTTGGTGTCCGTCCGTCGCCAATCCAGTGAAAATCTCGGCGAACTGGATTGGCGTCGGATACAGACCGGTCAGCGGCGCATTGGTTAAAAACCCATTCATTTGAATGGGTTTTTAAAGCAGTGCGTGTGGTGTGCGCTTACACCCTCTGCGCTGCCAATCCTTTTTTTTTCGTCGGAAACAAAGTCGGACATGCAGGACTTCGTGTCCGACGAAAAAAAAAAGGATTGGCAGCGCAGAGGGTTGGCGACGGACGGACACCAAGCGCAGGTGTGAACCCACCCTAAGCAAAATAAATAAAAGTAAAAAATACTGAAGATCCTTTATTTAGCGCAGCAGTACAGATAACATCTAGCAGGATGCCAGCACAACAAGGCAGCGGGCCACATTGCGCTACATGCGCTTCCTGTAAAACACTCCCCTCCACTTGCTCCTAAGTTGATCATATCATTAATTGTACTCTATAGCTACTTCTGTCACTTGTATCTGTCTATCAACAACTGCAGAAAATTCAGTGGATGGGACAACTGCAGAAGTTTTCTTTTTTTATTTTAATAACTAAAGGGTGGCCTGAGCACAACAGTGGTGCATCCTCCAGGAAGCCTGGATGGTTGGGCGATATGACTGAATGAGTATGCTGGTCGGTTGGGTGAAATGACCTCTCTGCCAGCACTGCTCTCTCAGTCACAGTTGGTGTCTCCCCTTTGCTTTCTGTAACTCCTGCTGTCTGGGAATCAACGGTGTCAAGCAGGGGTTACCCAGATAAATCCAGGCGCTCTGTTTTTATGCAAAGCTGAAAAAATAATAATTTATTGTGTTTCACAACCAGTAGTATTACTACCTTTGTCTGTGCAGCAGTATAAAGCTCATAAACAGTTCAGTAGTGTACATATCATATGGAAAGTTGAGATATATAAATATGAATCTTGGTAAAGTCTCCCAGTTGTTTCGGTAATTGTAACCTTCTTTAGTGGGAGGAGCTAGGTACCAAGTTAGAAAAATACAACTAGAAGGCGTTTATAAAAGTATACAGCACATGCCAGGAGATAGGAGCCCAGGCAGTAATTAGTAGCATAGCTTGCCATGAAGGTAGCTGTGGCTTCATAGTGAGGCATGTGGTGCTGCAGGTATCAGGGATGGCGCCCTAACTCACTACACAGAGTGCAGAACAACATACAGGTGCGAGGGAGTGTGGCTAGCTGACTAGACGTGTGCCCAGGAGCTCTGCAGTGTGGACCTTTCAAACAGCCGAATATCGCTGCCATCGCGGCTTCATCTGTTTCCATCACTCACCTGGGGCATCCCATCCCCCAATCTTTCGCCTCTGTGGCCTTAGGTCTGGTCCCCCGAACTGCTGCTCCGGAGGACCTGTCTGAGACCTACCATCACTACAGATGCAGCCGCCATCTTGGATTTGCGGAGCGGCACCGACTTCCCTGAATATTGCGGCCCTCCTCTGTTGCCTCCCCCACTCCCCTCACTTAGGGGTGATTAGACTTTAATCTATTCTTTGTTCTTTCTTTGCTTTCCTTCCTTCCTCTGCTTAACCTCCCGTTTCTTGCTTTCCACTCCCTTTCCTTCTTCCCCTTCTCTCCCCCCACCTTTTTTTTTTCACCCCCATTTGTTTGTTTGTCCTTGTGTTTAGGTTATGACCAGACCACCTCCCCTTAATGATGCTGATGCCTAGCCTGCAAACTTCCATTACGGTGGGTACTCTCAATGTGAGGGGCTTCCACAGCCCGGAGAAGCTCTCTGTTCTCTTCAATTTACTCAAAGGTAGGCGACTTCACGTTGTGTTCTTGCAGAAAACTCATTATTGCTCTAGTAAACCATATAAATTATCCAATACTTGGTTTCCTGCATGCTTATCATAGCTCTTCACCTGACCCTAAGTCCAGAGGGACCGGCATTCTGATCTCTCGTTCGCTGAGTTGGGAGCATCTGTAGACTAGCACTGACGATGAAGGGAGACTGATTATGCTGATGGGCCGCATATCGGCTCAAGTGTATACCTTTGCCTCACTCTATCTGCCTAACACTGGACAGGGTGCCCTTAGCTCCTACCTGGAGTTGTTGGATGGTTTTGCGTAAGGCTTCCTGGTAGCGGGGGGTGATCTGAACTTGGTTCTTGATCCCACTCTTGATTCATCCACTGGTCATTCCTCCCATTTTCACTCGCTCCTTTGGGGGGATTAGGAGAGACCTGCACTCCCACCAACTCATTGACTCTTGACGACTGCTCCACCCGACAGATAGTGACTATTCTTACTATTCCCCAGTTCATAACCGCTATTCCCATGTTGATTATCTTTTCACCCGACACCAAGATCTTCACTCGTTGTTATCGGCGGAGCTAGATAGCATCACATTCTCGGACCATGCCCTGGTCACACTGTCGCTCTCCCTGTCCTCTACTATCCCCTTCCAGTGCCAATGGAAACTTAACACATCACTTCTGGACGATGCGACTATTCTCGCTGATATTAAAGCTCGTTTGGCAGAATATTTCACTAGAGAGGAGGCAGCGGGTCTTGACCCTCCCATAGTGTGGGAAGCCCATAAATGCTTGATTCGAGGATTTTTCATCCAACACTGTTCTCGTCTGAAAAAGGAACGTCGGGTCTATGTAGATTCCCTTCTGAAGTGTATATTCTCCCTTGAACTGCTCCATAAGTGCTACGCTACCCCCAGACGCCTATGCCCAACTCACAAGCGCTCAGGAAGAATTACGAACTTTTCTGCTCGATAAAGCTAAAGGGGCCATAGTTAAAAGTAGGAGGTACTTTTACGAATTTGGCAATAAATGTAGCCGCTCGTTGGCGAGGGCCCTTCGCGTACAGAAGGCCTCCACCTATGTACCCAGCATCCAAACAGCTCACGGCGTGCGGGCGAACCTCCCCTCGGGGATTGCGGCGGCGTTTTGAGACTATTACGCCTCGTTATACTCGGTTGACACATCTAACCCTGACTCATCCGGCATAGTGTTTCGCAACCGTATTCGATCTTATTTGTCCTCCTCTGGCCTCCCCAAATTGTCTTCAGAGGATTTAGAGGTTCTGGAATCTCATATAATGGATGAGGAGCTCTCCATGGCGATTAAAGGTATGGCTATGGGTAAAGCTCCTGGCCCGGATGGCCTGCCCCTCGCTTACTATAAAAAAGTTGGCCTTAGTCCCCAGTTGTTGAGGGTATTTAACTCTCTAGTAACCGGTTCAGCTCTATGCCACGACTCACTACGTGCGCATATAACGGTTATTCCGAAATCGGGTAAAGATCCCCTCCTATGTCCCAGCTACTGCCCCATCTCCCTCCTGAATGTCAATCTCAAAATTCTTGCGAAAATACTCGCGTTCCAACTGTGGCCACTGTTGGGTGACATAATCCATCCAGACCAGGCTGGCTTTATGCCAGGACGAGAGGCTAGGAACAACACTACTAAAGCTATTAATCTCATTCATGGTGCCAGACTGTCGAATAGACTTCTCGTGCTCCTCTCTACAGACGCTGTGAAGGCCTTCGACAGGGTTAATTGGCAGCTCATGGAGGAGACCTTGTTACACGTGGGTCTCCGCGAAAATATGATGAATTGGATCCTGGCATTATATTTGTATCCCTCGGCACAGGTTAGGGTCAATGGTTTGCTCTCCCAATCCTTTTCCATTGCTAATGGTAGTGTGCAGGGTTGCCCCTTGTCGCCCCTTATCTTAATCCTGACCTTGGAGCCCTTCCTCCATCACGTTAGGGCACATCCTGACATTACGGGCATCGCCCACGCTGCCTGTCTTTATAAAGTGGCGGCATATGCCGACGATTTATTGTTTTTTCTCTCGTCCTCTCATGTCTCCCTTCCTCCTTCCAGGATTACGCCCAGCTTTCCAATTTTAAGATTAACTTTTCCAAATCGGAGGCGCTTCCCAGGTCTCTTCCCTGAGACAATCCTTTCCCTTCCACTGGTCAACCCGTGCTCTAAAATAATTAGGTGTTCATCTCACAACCGATCCGAAAGACCTCTTCCAGCACAATTTCCCACCCGCTTTGGCATCCATTCGTGCCGATTGTAATAGATGGACATCTGGGACATTCACTTGGTTTGGGAGGTGCACAATCTTTAAAATGAATATCCTACCACATCTTCTTTACCTCATGCAGACTTTGCCCATTCATATCCCTTCCTCCTTTTTTCAGACTCTTTCCTCCATCCAACTGGCATTCATCTGGTCAGGCAAACCGGCAAGAGTTAGTAGGTCCCTCATTTTTTGCCCCAACAATTGTGGTGGCTTATCCCTTCCTGACTTAAAGTCATATTATCTCGCTGCTCACCTGACCCGGATAGTTGACTGGTGTTTTACTGGTTGGAATTCCAACGCACTGCAAAGTATCAGACGCTTCTGGGCTCTGGGCCCCCCTCCCAGGCTTGAACGCTGGTCTCTGAGCTCTGAGCATAGTCTCTCACCGTTAGCATTTGTCCTGTATTTGTTTCTACACCTGACCTTACATAGTGAACTTCAGGTTCGTCTACTGTGGCCCTGACACGTGTTGTCCTCCAGGCATCCCTCAAGGCCCACACATGGTATGTTACCCTGTTCACTCCCCCGTTACTCTGTCTGCCTCACCAATACCCCCTACCCCCCTTTTTTTTTTCTTCTTTTCCCTCCTCTTCCTCTTTCTTTCTCTGCTCCCCTTCCTTACCCTCTCCACTCTTTTCTCATCTTCTTCTAATTAATGTTTATGTTGCCTTGCTGACTGTAGATGTCTTGGGGTCCCCTTTGGTGGCTCCGGTCTGCATTGTTTGTATTTCTGGTCTGTTGTTTTATGTTGTTTATTCGTAAAAATTCAATAAAATATTTGAATTGAAAAAAAAAAAAAAAAAAATACATGTGCATCTCAATAAATTAGAATATTTTTGAAACGTTCATTCATTTCAGTAATTCAGTAATTCAATTCTTAATCAGCAGTCTTCCATGATTGTGTGTCCTACTGAACCAGACTGAGGGACCATTTAAAGGCTTAGGAAACCTTGGCAGGTGACACACTGAATTTTTCATAATATTCTAATTTTCTTAGATTTTGGTTTTCATTACCTGTAATCCATAATCAACATTTACAGAAACAAAACACTTGAAATAGAACACTCTGTGTGTAAAGAATCTAGAAAATATAGGAGGTCACTTTTTTTATTTAATTACTGAAATAAATAAACATTTCAAAGATATTCTTATTTATTGGGATGCACCTGTATATTACAAGCAGGGGTTACAGACAGCATGTAGTTTGTTCAATTTGCTTTTATTGATGGAGTAACAGATTTTGCTGCTGCTTTACAAATCAGAGAAACTAAGGGGGTGTTCACATGTAGGAATTTGATGCTGAATTTGAGGCAGAATCTGCCTCAAAATCCACCTCAAATTCTGCCTGAAATCTGCTTCCCTTTGATTTCAATGGGAGGCAATAGCTGATTTTTTCAGCTAGCATAAAAATAATAAGCATCCTATTGATTCTTCAGACGGATTCCGCCTGAGAACTTCAATTGAAATGAATTGGAGACGAAGAATACACATTTTCTGTTGGCATGAAAATTGGAATTTGCCCAATAAAGGCAAAATACAGTGGCATTCTTTTCCAAATTCCTCTTCAAATTCAGCGTCAAAATCTGCATCAGTTTTTGTCAAGCAGAAAAAAATTTATGCTCAAGACCTATAGCTCTGCCCTTCACCTCACCAGACAAGCCTATTTTACCGCTCTCATCTCTTCTCTCTCCTGTAACCCTAAAAGACTCTTTGATACTTTTCATTCCTTACTCACTCCCAAATGTGCAGGTGCCATTCATAGACCTCTGTGCAGAAGACCTGGCCACTTATTTCCATGACAAAATTGATAAGATCTGTCAGGAAATAGCTGCGCAATCCCCAGGTGGCACTGATCCCCTCACCTACCACACTTCATCTTCTTCATTCTCATCTTTTGAGACAGTTACAGAAGAGGAAGTCTCTCGGCTCCTCTCTTCTTTTCGCCCTACTACCTGCAGTAGTGACCCTTTCCCCCTCACACCTTCTCCAGTTTCTGTCGCCTGCCATTACTACTTACCTTACTAAAATAACCTTACTCTTACTAAAATAACCTCTTACTAAAATAATCTTTCTCTCCTCTTTCAAAAATGCTGTCATAACCCCCGCTACTGAAGAAATCCTCCGTTGACCCTCCTTGTGCTGCTACTTGTGCTGCTAACTATCAATCTGGTCTAATCTCCCAGGGGTGAACCTAGCCTCTTTGCTGCCTGAGGTGGACTATAGAAAGGCGCCCCCCCCCCCAAAAAAAAAAAAAATTGAGTTTCCATGCTACTAGTTTCACACGCTGCTATCATCGCACAATAAACATACACAATACACAAAGTTATAAAACAGAATTTTACTTACTGTATTACTTCAGTATCAGAGATCAACAACACGGCATTAACAATGAAAATAACTTCACACACCTTCTGCTTGGTGGATGGACGAGTCCACATGGCCCCCATTCTCTTTAATAGGAGCACTGCAGATAGCTGAGTACTGTACTTCGGCTATTTTTGGCACTCCCATCGAACTGAATGAGAGCATGGGTTCGTCCATCCACCAAACGACACGCCTATATTCAGCCTGGCTGCAGTCAGGCTGAATTCCCAGTGAGGGGGGAAACAATTTTTAGGCCCAGTGGGGGTCTCAGCAGACAGACCCCCGTCAATCAGGTATTTATCCTCTATCATTTAGGTGAATACAGTGCAGTAACATTTTGTGACTTACAGGTGACGTCTCTGACTAATCATTCACATTTCCCTTCTCTTCCCTTTGGACCTCCATGGCCACTTCCATCTGTGACTTGTCTCTGCAAAGTTTGCAACATCTTTGGCTTCTCACTTTTCCAGGCACCTGACCCACATTGTCCTCACCTACACAAAGCCCCCATCCTGAAGCTACCCCAATTATAAAATATATGATATAACCCCTCCATAATGAATAATACCCCCAAGTTCATCTTTAAATTAATAATGTCCATATGTAACCTGTGTAAATAGTGCCCCTTATTAATAATGCCCCATGTGTTTCCTAATACATGGTATTATGGCCCACAGCAGCCCCTCCACACTGTATTATGGCCCACAGCGGCCCCTCCACATGGTATTATGCCCCACAGCGGCCCTTTCACACGGTATTTTGTCCCACAGTGGCCTCTGCACATGGTATTATGCCCCACAGCGGCCCCTGCACATGGTATTATGCCCCACAGCGGCCCCTGCACACGGTATTATGTCCCACAGTGGCCCCTACATACGGTATTATGTCCCACAGTGGCCCCTGCACACGGCATTATGTCCCATAGTGGCCTCTGCACACGGTATTATGCCCCCAAGAACTTTTCAGACCCCAGAGTATAATGATCAGAGACCCAGGGGAGGTGACAAACGAAAAAACCACTGTTACTTACCTATCCTGGGCTCCGGCGCACTTGATGAAGCCTTGATGAAGCCGTCTGGCGAAACGTTCGTTGGGGTGGAGTGTGACTAGGTGAGGCTATAATGGTGGCTTATTATGTTTATATTTATTTCCATTTTTCTAGTATTTACTATATTTCTTTGGGCTATTATACTGTTTGTGGTATGTTTATGCATATATAGTGCTATATAGGTTGTTTTCAACCATCCTTATACATATTTATTTGTACCAGCGGTATATATCCCCTATTTATTATTATTGTGGCCCCCATTTCCCTCCCTATCGTTATTATGGTGTACCTTCATTATTTATCTCTCCATATATTTTTGTTTCATTATTTATGTTAATAAAATGATATTATTTTATTATTTTTTTGTGGTCATGCTATTATGGTGTTCCCAGAGTGTAATGATCAGAGACCCAGGGGAGGTGACAAATGAAAAAATCACTGTTACTTACCTATCCTGGGCTCCGGCGCACTTCCTGCTGCTTTTGGTTCTCTTCAAGGCCGGCGTCACGACGTACTTACCGCACCCCCGCTCCTGCTCACAGCCGCATCCACTTCCCCTTCCGCGTCCCATAGAAGAGGAAGCGGAGGCGACCATGAGCAAGAGCGGGGATAGGTAAGTAAATAGGGTTCGTTACCTGCTGGGGTTACTCCAGCTGGTAATGGCCAATAAAAAAAAAAAAAGAAAAGTTATACTCACCTACCTGAAATCCCTTGATGGAGCTGCTGCCTCCTCTACTTGACCTGGGCATAGGACTTCTGCGTCTCAGTACAGGAGGCGCAATGATGTTATAGCATTGACGCCTGCGCTGAGAAGCAAATGTCTCCTAAGCCAGCCCAGGACAGGTCCTGCTCATTTTTTTTTTTTTTTTTTTTTTTAAAGCGGCCTGTCTTGGGCTGGTTTAGGTTAAATAAATAGTGAAAATGCCGTCCCCCCCAAGCAGTCACGGATAGTGCCACCTGAGGCAGCCATCTCACTTCGCCTCATTAGAGGTGTGCCCCTGTAACCTCCCCTCCATCTCCAAAATCTTGGAACGCTTGGTCTATTCTCGTTTGATCCGCTATCTTTCCGCTAACTCTCTTCTTGAATCCTTACAATTTGGCTTCCGCACTCTGCACTCTACTGAAATGGCCCTCACAAAAGTCTCCAATGATCTCCTGATAGCTAAATCTAAGAGAATCTATTCTCTTGTCTGTTTGGACTAAGGGTCATTTGACCCTCTTTCAGGACTTCAAGTTCTAATGATCTGAGGCCTAGGGGAGGTGACAAACCCCAAAAAAAATGTTACTTACCTCTCCCAAGCTCCGGTGTCTTTCACTGCTCAGTCTTCAGCTCTCTTCGATGACGTTAGAGATGTGGGTTACGACGGCGTCATTATGCGTTGCAACCCCGACCTTACCCATGTGAGATCATTGAAGAGGGCCGAATATAGCTCTCCTGCGCTCTGATGCAACTCCGTATTAAGTAACACTGTTTAGTTATGTTCGCTTACCTCCCCTGGTCCTCCGATCATCAAACTTTGGGGTCTGAAGAAACCCCGGAGTATGATAATAGCAGTTTCGGTTCAGACCTATTTGGTCTGAACCAAATTGCCTGGCACAGGGCCGTTTCAACACATTGGTGGACCCTGTGCAAAGGTTTCATAAGTGGGCCCCCCATCACCACCACTTAGAAATACTTGACCTGCACAAACTATAATGCCCCCTCAATGGCCCCACATAGTATAATGCCCCTTAGTGGCTCTCACACAGTATAATTCCTCCCTAGTGGCCCCATACAATATAATGCCCCTCATAATGTCCCCTTCCAGGTTGCCCCCACATTTTCATGTCCCCCTCCAGGTTACCCCCCCCAGATTCATGTCACCCCACCCCTTAGATTGCCCCCACAGTATCATGTTCCCCTACCCCTCAGGTTGCCCCCACAATATCATGACCCAACTGTACAAAAGAAAAAAACAAACCTTAATACTCACCTTTCCCCATTCACTTCTCTCTGGTCCTGGAGTCTATAAGGAGTAACAGACGCGATGTAAGTGATGTCACTACATCACGCCTCCTGCTTCCAGGACACCTGGAGCAAAGACAGCAGTCGGGAGGTGAGCAGGGAGCGGACAGCTCCCTACTTAATCATTAGCTTTAACTCATTGGTGGTCCACTGGTTGACGCAGCAAGGACCCACTGCCCTGGACAGCAAATGCAGGACTGTCTTGCTGTCCAAAAGGGGCCCCGCTACCATAGGGCCCAGTGCAAGTGCACTGTTGACCCTATGGTTAAAGCGGCCTGGGCCTGGCGTTCCTGGGCCCACTTTCTCCTGCAGCGGGGATCAGTAAGCAAATAAGGCCCGTTATCTGCTGAGGTTAGATCTGCTTAGATCTCTTACACTGTTAAGACCCCACAGATTAGATGTTTACCAGAACATGCAGCTTCCAGTATTGTTTACATGCCGGGCACTGCACTGCTTACTCACTGTATTCTTGATAACTGCAGTTGTGGTTACTGTTGTTGTATCCCTTTCAAGTATTTGAGATACCGCTGCAGCACCCATAACCATCGCTATCATAAGTACGCTGTAAGGAGGGGGCCCCGGTAAAAGTTTGCATCGGGGCAAACAAGAGTTTAGTTACACCACTGGGCATGTCCTTTCTTTTACAGACTATAAAAAAAAAAATGTAAATAGCCCTTTTGAAATCATTGGGGCAAATTCTTCATGGTTAGAGATGAGCGAATCGATTCTGCAGAAGTGGAATTCGATCCAAATTTCAGGAAATCTTCGATTCTCCACGATTCCGGATTTCCTGATGCTTCGTGGTAACGAATATTTAATAAGGACTTTTGTGACATCAGACGATCACAAGATATTCTCTAGTGATGTGTTTGGGTAGGCGTGTCTTTACTTGTTAGCAGATCCTTCCACATGAATAAAAGTTGTCCGTGCTGAAGAGATAGAGAGAGAGAAACATGACCGCGGCATCTAAGGGCTTCCGCCATTTTCTCGCCCTCCCCGGCTCTCTGCAGCCCGCTGTTTATTCACCGCAAAGTAATTCGGATCGAAGCGAATTTTTTTGGAACTTTGAATCGAACTTTTGAGAAATTCGCTGTGCCTCCACTTTACCAGGCTGCTATTAGCGTCAGAAACAGAAGAAAGAGTGGATACCTCTGACTCTGTGGGGCCCACGTGTGTGTTGCCATTCTGCAAGCTGTCTGCACACAGGACGGCGCAATGACGTCATAGCATTGCGCTTCCTGTGGTGAGACGACTTGTCTGTGCACCTCGCAGAGAAGAGAGACAGCGGCAGCGAGGCCACAAGGGATCGCAGGCGGGTGAGTAAAAGTTTTATTTTTTATTTTTTTGGGCAGTTCTTATATATTTCATAAAGGGCCATTAGGGGACATTATTCCTATAAGGGGGAGATCATTTATATAAGGGGCATAGAAAATATAAGGGGTCATTGGCAGTATTATTACTATAGGGGAAGATCATTTATGTAAGGGGGCTTAAAGAATATAAGGGGCTGCATTTGATATAATATATATATATACTGTATATATACAGTGCCTTGTAAAAGTATTCGGCCCCCTTGAACTTTTCAACCTTTTGCCACATTTCAGGCTTCAAACATAAGGATATAAAATTTTAATTTTTTTGGTGAAGAATCAACAACTAGTGGGACATAATCGTGAAGTGAAACGAAATTTATTGGATATTTTAAACTTTCGTAAAAAATAAAAAACTAAAAAGTGGGACGTGCCAAATTATTCGGCCCCCTTAAGTTAATACTTTGTAGCGCCACCTTTTGCTGCGATTACAGCTGCAAGTCGCTTGGGGTATGTCTCTATCAGTTTTGCACATCGAGATACTGAAATTCTTGCCCATTCTTCCTTGGAAAACAGCTCGAGCTCAGTGAGGTTGGATGGAGAGCGTTTGTGAACAGCAGTTTTCAGCTCTTTCCACAGATTCTCGATTGGATTCAGGTCTGGACTTTGACTTGGCCATTCTAACACCTGGATACATTTATTTGTGAACCATTCCATTGTAGATTTTGCTTTATGTTTGGGATCATTGTCTTGTTGGAAGATAAATCTCCGTCCCAGTCTCAGGTCTTTTGCAGACTCCAACAGGTTTTCTTCCAGAATGGTCCTGTATTTGGCTCCATCCATTTTCCCATCAATTTTAACCATCTTCCCTGTCCCTGCTGAAGAAAAGCAGGCCCAAACCATGATGCTGCCACCACCATGTTTGACAGTGGGGATGGTGTGTTCAGGGGGATGAGCTGTGTTGCTTTTACGCCAAACATATCGTTTTGCATTGTGGCCAAAAAGTTCGATTTTGGTTTCATCTAACCAGAGCACCTTCTTCCACATGTTTGGTGTGTCTCCCAGGTGGCTTGTGGCAAACTTTAAACAAGACTTTTTATGGATATCTTTGAGAAATGGCTTTCTTCTTGCCACTCTTCCATAAAGGCCAGATTTGTGCAGTGTACAACTGATTGTTGTCCTATGGACAGACTCTCCCACCTCAGCTGTAGATCCCTGCAGTTCATCCAGAGTGATCATGGGCCTCTTGGCTGCATCTCTGATCAGTCTTCTCCTTGTTTGAGATGAAAGTTTAGAGGGACGGCCAGGTCTTGGTAGATTTGCAGTGGTCTGATACTCCTTCCATTTCAATATGATCGCTTGCACAGTGCTCCTTGGGATGTTTAAAGTTTGGGAAATCTTTTTGTATCCAAATCCGGCTTTAAACTTCTCCACAACAGTATCACGGACCTGCCTGGTGTGTTCCTTGGTCTTCATGATGCTCTCTGCACTTTAAACAGAACCCTGAGACTATCACAGAGCAGGTGCATTTATACGGAGACTTGATTACACACAGGTGGATTATATTTATCATCAGTCATTTAGGACAACATTGGATCATTCAGAGATCCTCACTGAACTTCTGGAGTGAGTTTGCTGCACTGAAAGTAAAGGGGCCGAATAATATTGCACGCCCCACTTTTCAGTTTTTTATTTTTTACAAAATTTTTCACAATTGAGTCCCACTTGTTGTTGATTCTTCACCAAAAAATTAAAATTTTATATCTTTATGTTTGAAGCCTGAAATGTGGCAAAAGGTTGAAAAGTTCAAGGGGGCCGAATACTTTTGCAAGGCACTGTGTATATATATATATACTGTATATATATATAATTAATAAATATTAATAATTATATCAAATGCAGCCCCTTATATTATTTAAGCCCCCTTATGTAAATGATTTTCTCCCAGTAATACTGCCCCTAATGACCCCTTATAGGGGGCATTATTACTGGGGGAGATTATTTATATAAGGGGGCTTAAAAGGGGTCGTTGGGGACATTGTGAATATAAAGGGTCATTAGAAGGCTTTATGAATATAACGGGTCATTAATATAAGGAGGCATTAGGGGAGCAGTATTTATGTCAGGGAGCATAATATAAGGGGGCAATTGGGCCATATTAAATTAAGGAGAACTTGGGCTTTATTACAGGGCTCTTACAGCTCATTTTTATTGATGATCAGTTCTCATGATACATCATCAATAAGAGATCAGAGTTATGACACTTGGGACCCCACTGAACACCTGTTTGAAGGGGCCATGATGCACGTGTAGGCACGGTGACCCCTTCTCTGTTTATATTGCACGCTGTACTGTTTTATAGTAACCGTGTGATGTATAGGATGAGGCTATAGTTACATTGCATGGCAACTATGTAACAAACGATACAGTGTAAACAGAGAAGGGCTCATGGTGCTTGTACAAGTGCTGTGGTCCCCTTCAAACAGCTGATCAGCGGGGATCCCGGGTGTCGAAACTTCAATGATTTTTTTTTATTGAAAAAGGAGCCAAAGATGTTTGTGTTGCAAATTTTACAGAGACAAGTCACAACTGGAAGAAGTAGTCATGGCGGTCCAGTTCAGATAGAGACAGAATGTGAATGATTACAGTCCGAGACATCACCTGTAAGTCATGAAATGTTTCCTGTGCTGTATTCACCTAAATTGTCTGCAGAGCCCTGTACGGAGTCTGTAGTTACCACTATCCGGTCACCGTATATTGATAATATTGGTATACCAGAGTTGGGAGCCGACTTGGATGTATTTGCCCCCCCCCAACCTGTGCTGAACCCTTAGCTATGGGTTTGTCTCAGGCTGAAACAATGATGAAGCAGGGGGCATCTGCTCCCTGAAGACTCTGGACTAGAACAGCAGGGGAGCGAGGAAAGGTGAGTATTGGTGTATTTTTGTTTTTTAATTTTTGTTTGGTAAAAGAGGGACATAATATTGTGGGGGCACGTGGAGGGGGACATTAAACTGAAGGGGACATTAATCTGGGGACAACATTAAACTGTGGGTACACTTGGAGGGGGACATTATACTGTGGGGGCAGATGGACGGGAACATTAAACTGTGGGGATAGCTGGAGGGGGACATTATATTGTATGGGGCCGCTAGGAAGGCATTATACTATGTGAGGTCCACTAAGGGGGCATATATAATTTGTGGAAGTCAGGTATTTCTACGTGTTGGTGATTGGTGGGGGGGCCCACTTATGAAACCTTTGCACTGCGCCCACCAATGTGTTAAAACGGCCCTGGCAGCATGATGGCTCAGTGGTTAGCATTGCAGCGCTGGAGTCCTGGGATCGAATCCTGCCAAGAACAAGATCTGCAAGGAGTTTGTATGTTTTCCCCGTGTTTACATTGGTTTCTTCCCACATTCCAAAGACATCCTGATAGGGAATGTAGATTGTGACCCCTATATGGGACAGTGACCAACAATGTCTGAAAAGCACTGCGGAATATGATAGCACTATACAAGTAAGGGTGGGTTCACACCTGAGCTTGGTGTCCGTCCGTCGCCAATCCAGTGAAAATCTCGGCGAACTGGATTGGCGTCGGATACAGACCGGTCAGCGGCGCATTGGTTAAAAACCCATTCATTTGAATGGGTTTTTAAAGCAGTGCGCGGGTGTGCGCTTACACCCTCTGCGCTGCCAATCCTTTTTTTTTCGTCGGAAACAAAGTCGGACATGCAGGACTTCGTGTCCGACGAAAAAAAAAAGGATTGGCAGCGCAGAGGGTTGGCGACGGACGGACACCAAGCGCAGGTGTGAACCCACCCTAAGCAAAATAAATAAAAGTAAAAAATACTGAAGATCCTTTATTTAGCGCAGCAGTACAGATAACATCTAGCAGGATGCCAGCACAACAAGGCAGCGGGCCACATTGCGCTACATGCGCTTCCTGTAAAACACTCCCCTCCACTTGCTCCTAAGTTGATCATATCATTAATTGTACTCTATAGCTACTTCTGTCACTTGTATCTGTCTATCAACAACTGCAGAAAATTCAGTGGATGGGACAACTGCAGAAGTTTTCTTTTTTTATTTTAATAACTAAAGGGTGGCCTGAGCACAACAGTGGTGCATCCTCCAGGAAGCCTGGATGGTTGGGCGATATGACTGAATGAGTATGCTGGTCGGTTGGGTGAAATGACCTCTCTGCCAGCACTGCTCTCTCAGTCACAGTTGGTGTCTCCCCTTTGCTTTCTGTAACTCCTGCTGTCTGGGAATCAACGGTGTCAAGCAGGGGTTACCCAGATAAATCCAGGCGCTCTGTTTTTATGCAAAGCTGAAAAAATAATAATTTATTGTGTTTCACAACCAGTAGTATTACTACCTTTGTCTGTGCAGCAGTATAAAGCTCATAAACAGTTCAGTAGTGTACATATCATATGGAAAGTTGAGATATATAAATATGAATCTTGGTAAAGTCTCCCAGTTGTTTCGGTAATTGTAACCTTCTTTAGTGGGAGGAGCTAGGTACCAAGTTAGAAAAATACAACTAGAAGGCGTTTATAAAAGTATACAGCACATGCCAGGAGATAGGAGCCCAGGCAGTAATTAGTAGCATAGCTTGCCATGAAGGTAGCTGTGGCTTCATAGTGAGGCATGTGGTGCTGCAGGTATCAGGGATTGCGCCCTAACTCACTACACAGAGTGCAGAACAACATACAGGTGCGAGGGAGTGTGGCTAGCTGACTAGACGTGTGCCCAGGAGCTCTGCAGTGTGGACCTTTCAAACAGCCGAATATCGCTGCCATCGCGGCTTCATCTGTTTCCATCACTCACCTGGGGCATCCCATCCCCCAATCTTTCGCCTCTGTGGCCTTAGGTCTGGTCCCCCGAACTGCTGCTCCGGAGGACCTGTCTGAGACCTACCATCACTACAGATGCAGCCGCCATCTTGGATTTGCGGAGCGGCACCGACTTCCCTGAATATTGCGGCCCTCCTCTGTTGCCTCCCCCACTCCCCTCACTTAGGGGTGATTAGACTTTAATCTATTCTTTGTTCTTTCTTTGCTTTCCTTCCTTCCTCTGCTTAACCTCCCGTTTCTTGCTTTCCACTCCCTTTCCTTCTTCCCCTTCTCTCCCCCCACCTTTTTTTTTTCACCCCCATTTGTTTGTTTGTCCTTGTGTTTAGGTTATGACCAGACCACCTCCCCTTAATGATGCTGATGCCTAGCCTGCAAACTTCCATTACGGTGGGTACTCTCAATGTGAGGGGCTTCCACAGCCCGGAGAAGCTCTCTGTTCTCTTCAATTTACTCAAAGGTAGGCGACTTCACGTTGTGTTCTTGCAGAAAACTCATTATTGCTCTAGTAAACCATATAAATTATCCAATACTTGGTTTCCTGCATGCTTATCATAGCTCTTCACCTGACCCTAAGTCCAGAGGGACCGGCATTCTGATCTCTCGTTCGCTGAGTTGGGAGCATCTGTAGACTAGCACTGACGATGAAGGGAGACTGATTATGCTGATGGGCCGCATATCGGCTCAAGTGTATACCTTTGCCTCACTCTATCTGCCTAACACTGGACAGGGTGCCCTTAGCTCCTACCTGGAGTTGTTGGATGGTTTTGCGTAAGGCTTCCTGGTAGCGGGGGGTGATCTGAACTTGGTTCTTGATCCCACTCTTGATTCATCCACTGGTCATTCCTCCCATTTTCACTCGCTCCTTTGGGGGGATTAGGAGAGACCTGCACTCCCACCAACTCATTGACTCTTGACGACTGCTCCACCCGACAGATAGTGACTATTCTTACTATTCCCCAGTTCATAACCGCTATTCCCATGTTGATTATCTTTTCACCCGACACCAAGATCTTCACTCGTTGTTATCGGCGGAGCTAGATAGCATCACATTCTCGGACCATGCCCTGGTCACACTGTCGCTCTCCCTGTCCTCTACTATCCCCTTCCAGTGCCAATGGAAACTTAACACATCACTTCTGGACGATGCGACTATTCTCGCTGATATTAAAGCTCGTTTGGCAGAATATTTCACTAGAGAGGAGGCAGCGGGTCTTGACCCTCCCATAGTGTGGGAAGCCCATAAATGCTTGATTCGAGGATTTTTCATCCAACACTGTTCTCGTCTGAAAAAGGAACGTCGGGTCTATGTAGATTCCCTTCTGAAGTGTATATTCTCCCTTGAACTGCTCCATAAGTGCTACGCTACCCCCAGACGCCTATGCCCAACTCACAAGCGCTCAGGAAGAATTACGAACTTTTCTGCTCGATAAAGCTAAAGGGGCCATAGTTAAAAGTAGGAGGTACTTTTACGAATTTGGCAATAAATGTAGCCGCTCGTTGGCGAGGGCCCTTCGCGTACAGAAGGCCTCCACCTATGTACCCAGCATCCAAACAGCTCACGGCGTGCGGGCGAACCTCCCCTCGGGGATTGCGGCGGCGTTTTGAGACTATTACGCCTCGTTATACTCGGTTGACACATCTAACCCTGACTCATCCGGCATAGTGTTTCGCAACCGTATTCGATCTTATTTGTCCTCCTCTGGCCTCCCCAAATTGTCTTCAGAGGATTTAGAGGTTCTGGAATCTCATATAATGGATGAGGAGCTCTCCATGGCGATTAAAGGTATGGCTATGGGTAAAGCTCCTGGCCCGGATGGCCTGCCCCTCGCTTACTATAAAAAAGTTGGCCTTAGTCCCCAGTTGTTGAGGGTATTTAACTCTCTAGTAACCGGTTCAGCTCTATGCCACGACTCACTACGTGCGCATATAACGGTTATTCCGAAATCGGGTAAAGATCCCCTCCTATGTCCCAGCTACTGCCCCATCTCCCTCCTGAATGTCAATCTCAAAATTCTTGCGAAAATACTCGCGTTCCAACTGTGGCCACTGTTGGGTGACATAATCCATCCAGACCAGGCTGGCTTTATGCCAGGACGAGAGGCTAGGAACAACACTACTAAAGCTATTAATCTCATTCATGGTGCCAGACTGTCGAATAGACTTCTCGTGCTCCTCTCTACAGACGCTGTGAAGGCCTTCGACAGGGTTAATTGGCAGCTCATGGAGGAGACCTTGTTACACGTGGGTCTCCGCGAAAATATGATGAATTGGATCCTGGCATTATATTTGTATCCCTCGGCACAGGTTAGGGTCAATGGTTTGCTCTCCCAATCCTTTTCCATTGCTAATGGTAGTGTGCAGGGTTGCCCCTTGTCGCCCCTTATCTTAATCCTGACCTTGGAGCCCTTCCTCCATCACGTTAGGGCACATCCTGACATTACGGGCATCGCCCACGCTGCCTGTCTTTATAAAGTGGCGGCATATGCCGACGATTTATTGTTTTTTCTCTCGTCCTCTCATGTCTCCCTTCCTCCTTCCAGGATTACGCCCAGCTTTCCAATTTTAAGATTAACTTTTCCAAATCGGAGGCGCTTCCCAGGTCTCTTCCCTGAGACAATCCTTTCCCTTCCACTGGTCAACCCGTGCTCTAAAATAATTAGGTGTTCATCTCACAACCGATCCGAAAGACCTCTTCCAGCACAATTTCCCACCCGCTTTGGCATCCATTCGTGCCGATTGTAATAGATGGACATCTGGGACATTCACTTGGTTTGGGAGGTGCACAATCTTTAAAATGAATATCCTACCACATCTTCTTTACCTCATGCAGACTTTGCCCATTCATATCCCTTCCTCCTTTTTTCAGACTCTTTCCTCCATCCAACTGGCATTCATCTGGTCAGGCAAACCGGCAAGAGTTAGTAGGTCCCTCATTTTTTGCCCCAACAATTGTGGTGGCTTATCCCTTCCTGACTTAAAGTCATATTATCTCGCTGCTCACCTGACCCGGATAGTTGACTGGTGTTTTACTGGTTGGAATTCCAACGCACTGCAAAGTATCAGACGCTTCTGGGCTCTGGGCCCCCCTCCCAGGCTTGAACGCTGGTCTCTGAGCTCTGAGCATAGTCTCTCACCGTTAGCATTTGTCCTGTATTTGTTTCTACACCTGACCTTACATAGTGAACTTCAGGTTCGTCTACTGTGGCCCTGACACGTGTTGTCCTCCAGGCATCCCTCAAGGCCCACACATGGTATGTTACCCTGTTCACTCCCCCGTTACTCTGTCTGCCTCACCAATACCCCCCTACCCCCCTTTTTTTTTTCTTCTTTTCCCTCCTCTTCCTCTTTCTTTCTCTGCTCCCCTTCCTTACCCTCTCCACTCTTTTCTCATCTTCTTCTAATTAATGTTTATGTTGCCTTGCTGACTGTAGATGTCTTGGGGTCCCCTTTGGTGGCTCCGGTCTGCATTGTTTGTATTTCTGGTCTGTTGTTTTATGTTGTTTATTCGTAAAAATTCAATAAAATATTTGAATTGAAAAAAAAAAAAAAAAACATACATGTGCATCTCAATAAATTAGAATATTTTTGAAACGTTCATTCATTTCAGTAATTCAGTAATTCAATTCTTAATCAGCAGTCTTCCATGATTGTGTGTCCTACTGAACCAGACTGAGGGACCATTTAAAGGCTTAGGAAACCTTGGCAGGTGACACACTGAATTTTTCATAATATTCTAATTTTCTTAGATTTTGGTTTTCATTACCTGTAATCCATAATCAACATTTACAGAAACAAAACACTTGAAATAGAACACTCTGTGTGTAAAGAATCTAGAAAATATAGGAGGTCACTTTTTTTATTTAATTACTGAAATAAATAAACATTTCAAAGATATTCTTATTTATTGGGATGCACCTGTATATTACAAGCAGGGGTTACAGACAGCATGTAGTTTGTTCAATTTGCTTTTATTGATGGAGTAACAGATTTTGCTGCTGCTTTACAAATCAGAGAAACTAAGGGGGTGTTCACATGTAGGAATTTGATGCTGAATTTGAGGCAGAATCTGCCTCAAAATCCACCTCAAATTCTGCCTGAAATCTGCTTCCCTTTGATTTCAATGGGAGGCAATAGCTGATTTTTTCAGCTAGCATAAAAATAATAAGCATCCTATTGATTCTTCAGACGGATTCCGCCTGAGAACTTCAATTGAAATGAATTGGAGACGAAGAATACACATTTTCTGTTGGCATGAAAATTGGAATTTGCCCAATAAAGGCAAAATACAGTGGCATTCTTTTCCAAATTCCTCTTCAAATTCAGCGTCAAAATCTGCATCAGTTTTTGTCAAGCAGAAAAAAATTTATGCTCAAGACCTATAGCTCTGCCCTTCACCTCACCAGACAAGCCTATTTTACCGCTCTCATCTCTTCTCTCTCCTGTAACCCTAAAAGACTCTTTGATACTTTTCATTCCTTACTCACTCCCAAATGTGCAGGTGCCATTCATAGACCTCTGTGCAGAAGACCTGGCCACTTATTTCCATGACAAAATTGATAAGATCTGTCAGGAAATAGCTGCGCAATCCCCAGGTGGCACTGATCCCCTCACCTACCACACTTCATCTTCTTCATTCTCATCTTTTGAGACAGTTACAGAAGAGGAAGTCTCTCGGCTCCTCTCTTCTTTTCGCCCTACTACCTGCAGTAGTGACCCTTTCCCCTCACACCTTCTCCAGTTTCTGTCGCCTGCCATTACTACTTACCTTACTAAAATAACCTTACTCTTACTAAAATAACCTCTTACTAAAATAATCTTTCTCTCCTCTTTCAAAAATGCTGTCATAACCCCCGCTACTGAAGAAATCCTCCGTTGACCCTCCTTGTGCTGCTACTTGTGCTGCTAACTATCAATCTGGTCTAATCTCCCAGGGGTGAACCTAGCCTCTTTGCTGCCTGAGGTGGACTATAGAAAGGCGCCCCCCCCCCCAAAAAAAAAAAAAAAAATTGAGTTTCCATGCTACTAGTTTCACACGCTGCTATCATCGCACAATAAACATACACAATACACAAAGTTATAAAACAGAATTTTACTTACTGTATTACTTCAGTATCAGAGATCAACAACACGGCATTAACAATGAAAATAACTTCACACACCTTCTGCTTGGTGGATGGACGAGTCCACATGGCCCCCATTCTCTTTAATAGGAGCACTGCAGATAGCTGAGTACTGTACTTCGGCTATTTTTGGCACTCCCATCGAACTGAATGAGAGCATGGGTTCGTCCATCCACCAAACGACACGCCTATATTCAGCCTGGCTGCAGTCAGGCTGAATTCCCAGTGAGGGGGGAAACAATTTTTAGGCCCAGTGGGGGTCTCAGCAGACAGACCCCCGTCAATCAGGTATTTATCCTCTATCATTTAGGTGAATACAGTGCAGTAACATTTTGTGACTTACAGGTGACGTCTCTGACTAATCATTCACATTTCCCTTCTCTTCCCTTTGGACCTCCATGGCCACTTCCATCTGTGACTTGTCTCTGCAAAGTTTGCAACATCTTTGGCTTCTCACTTTTCCAGGCACCTGACCCACATTGTCCTCACCTACACAAAGCCCCCATCCTGAAGCTACCCCAATTATAAAATATATGATATAACCCCTCCATAATGAATAATACCCCCAAGTTCATCTTTAAATTAATAATGTCCATATGTAACCTGTGTAAATAGTGCCCCTTATTAATAATGCCCCATGTGTTTCCTAATACATGGTATTATGGCCCACAGCAGCCCCTCCACACTGTATTATGGCCCACAGCGGCCCCTCCACATGGTATTATGCCCCACAGCGGCCCTTTCACACGGTATTTTGTCCCACAGTGGCCTCTGCACATGGTATTATGCCCCACAGCGGCCCCTGCACATGGTATTATGCCCCACAGCGGCCCCTGCACACGGTATTATGTCCCACAGTGGCCCCTACATACGGTATTATGTCCCACAGTGGCCCCTGCACACGGCATTATGTCCCATAGTGGCCTCTGCACACGGTATTATGCCCCCAAGAACTTTTCAGACCCCAGAGTATAATGATCAGAGACCCAGGGGAGGTGACAAACGAAAAAACCACTGTTACTTACCTATCCTGGGCTCCGGCGCACTTGATGAAGCCTTGATGAAGCCGTCTGGCGAAACGTTCGTTGGGGTGGAGTGTGACTAGGTGAGGCTATAATGGTGGCTTATTATGTTTATATTTATTTCCATTTTTCTAGTATTTACTATATTTCTTTGGGCTATTATACTGTTTGTGGTATGTTTATGCATATATAGTGCTATATAGGTTGTTTTCAACCATCCTTATACATATTTATTTGTACCAGCGGTATATATCCCCTATTTATTATTATTGTGGCCCCCATTTCCCTCCCTATCGTTATTATGGTGTACCTTCATTATTTATCTCTCCATATATTTTTGTTTCATTATTTATGTTAATAAAATGATATTATTTTATTATTTTTTTGTGGTCATGCTATTATGGTGTTCCCAGAGTGTAATGATCAGAGACCCAGGGGAGGTGACAAATGAAAAAATCACTGTTACTTACCTATCCTGGGCTCCGGCGCACTTCCTGCTGCTTTTGGTTCTCTTCAAGGCCGGCGTCACGACGTACTTACCGCACCCCGCTCCTGCTCACAGCCGCATCCACTTCCCCTTCCGCGTCCCATAGAAGAGGAAGCGGAGGCGACCATGAGCAAGAGCGGGGATAGGTAAGTAAATAGGGTTCGTTACCTGCTGGGGTTACTCCAGCTGGTAATGGCCAATAAAAAAAAAAAAGAAAAGTTATACTCACCTACCTGAAATCCCTTGATGGAGCTGCTGCCTCCTCTACTTGACCTGGGCATAGGACTTCTGCGTCTCAGTACAGGAGGCGCAATGATGTTATAGCATTGACGCCTGCGCTGAGAAGCAAATGTCTCCTAAGCCAGCCCAGGACAGGTCCTGCTCATTTTTTTTTTTTTTTTTTTTTTAAAGCGGCCTGTCTTGGGCTGGTTTAGGTTAAATAAATAGTGAAAATGCCGTCCCCCCAAGCAGTCACGGATAGTGCCACCTGAGGCAGCCATCTCACTTCGCCTCATTAGAGGTGTGCCCCTGTAACCTCCCCTCCATCTCCAAAATCTTGGAACGCTTGGTCTATTCTCGTTTGATCCGCTATCTTTCCGCTAACTCTCTTCTTGAATCCTTACAATTTGGCTTCCGCACTCTGCACTCTACTGAAATGGCCCTCACAAAAGTCTCCAATGATCTCCTGATAGCTAAATCTAAGAGAATCTATTCTCTTCTTATTCTTCTGGATTTCTCAGCAGCATTTGACACTGTTGACCACCGACTCCTCCTCACTATGATCCGCTCTGTCGGCCTCACGGACACCGCGCTCTCTTGGTTCTCCTCATGTATGTCAGAGTGCACTTTTATTATTATTATTTTTTATTTATATAGCATCATTAATTCCATGGTGCTTTACATTTGAGGGTTTACATATGGTGCACAAAATATACAAAACAAATATAATACTAACAGTGACCAACTGGCACAGTGGGATAGAGGGCCCTGCCTGCAAGAGCTTACAATCTATGAGGGAAGAGACAGAAGGTGAGGGTAGAGGCTGGTCAGGTGGTGGTGTGGTGACAGTAGCATTATTGGAGGTTGTAGGCCTTCCTGAATAGGTGAGTCTTCAGGGCCTTCTTGAAGATTGTGACTGTGGGGGACAGTCTTATGTGTCTTGGTAATGAGTTCCAGAGTATGGGGATGCACAGGGGAAGTCCTGGAGATGGTTGTGTGAAGAGCAGATAAGAGCGGAGTAGGAGGTCTTTGGAGGATCGGAGGTTACATGTGGGCAGGTAGCAGGAGATTAGGTCAGAGATATAGGGAGGGGACAGGTTGTGGATGGCTTTGTATGTCAGCGTTAGTAATTTGAACTCTATTCGCTGGGCAACGGGTAGCCAGTGAAGGGATTGGCAGAGGGGAGCAGCCGATGAAGAACGGGGGGAGAGGTGTATTAAGCGAGCAGCACAGTTTAAGGTGGACTTGAGGGGGGCGAGAATGTCTGCAGGGAGGCCATGGAGAAGGGTGTTACAGTAGTCTAGGTGGGAGATTATGAGGGAATGCACTAGCATCTTTGTAGTTTTAGGGGTTAGGAAGGAGCGGATTCGATGGATGTTCTTGAGTTGGAGGTGGCAGGAGGTGTTGAGGGTTTGAATATGTGGCTTGAAGGATAGGTCAGAGTCTAAGGTTATCCCAAGGCAGCAGACCCATTAGACTGGGGTGAGTGTGGTTCCATTAACTTTGATAGATGGGTCATGTAGAGGGGCCGTGCGAGGAGGGGTGAAGATAATGAACTCCGTTTTCTTCATGTTGAGTTTGAGAAAGCAGGAGGAGAGAAAGGGGGGCTACGGCTGCTAGACATTCTGGGACTCTGGAAACAGGGAGGTAATGTCTAGTCCGGAGAGATTTATTTGAGTGTCATCAGCATAACAATGGTATTGGAAACCATGAGATTCTATGAGTTGGCCAAGGCCGAGGGTGTAGATGGAGAACAGAAGGGGTCCTAGGACGAAGCCTTGGGGGACACGGGCGTGGTGGGGAGGTGGTGTATGAGTGGCAGACATTGAACGTGTGGTTGGTGAGGTATGAGGAGATCCGGGAAAGGGCCAGGTCTGAGATGTCAAGGGATGAGAGCGTTTCTAACAGGAGGGAATGGTCGAATGTGTCAAAGGCAGAGGAGAGGTCAAGGAGGAGGAGGATAGAGTAGTGACGCTTAGTTTTGGCAGTTAGAAGGTCGTTATTGACTTTGGTTAGGTCAGTTTCTGTGGTGTGATGGAGTCTGAAGCCTGACTGTACAGTAGTCTATCAAAGAGCACGTTGGACAAGAGATAGGAGAATAGTTCAGAGTGGACGTGTTGTTCAAGCAATTTAGAGGCGTACAGGAGCAGTGAGATGGGGCGATAGTTGGCTGGATAGGACGGTTTGAGGGAGGGTTTCTTAAGTATAGGTGTGACGGTAGCATGTTTGAAGGCGGAATGGAAGGATCCATTGGTTAGGGATAGGTTGAAGAGATGGGTTAGGGCAGGAGTAATGACTTCAGTGAGTTTGTGGATGAGATGTGACTGGATCGGGTCAAGTGTGCAGGAGGTAAGGTGGGATTTACAGATTAGGGTGGAGAGCTTTTCATCGGTGACAGTGGAGAAACAGGTTAAAGATGAAGAGCACTGAGCAGTTGGGTAGAGTAGATGTTGGGGGTGTAGGGTGAGACTGTCTCTGATGGTGTTGTGACAATTGGGGGTAATTTAGCTTCAAAGGTGGCAGCTTCCTGGACTTACAGAGGTGTTTGTGGCGCTGGGTGCCAAATAAACAGCATATCTGGTAGTGGCAATCCAAAATAAATGGCTTTATTCAGCTTGTAAGTGATCACAGGAACAAAACAAAAAAAAACAGCCTAGCCCACACACAGGGCAATACCTCACTACTTGAACCCTGACTCACTTCTAAGGGCAAGATTTACTGAGGTTTCTTCTTAACAGTCTGGCTCACGCTTAGCTCAACCAGTCCTTTCTGGAATCCAGTCCTCTTGGGACAGACCGCCTTGTCTGTCTCCAACTGGTTCCACCATCTACCTGATCCCTGCAGGTCTCCAGCAGCTCTCTCCTGCTGTGTACATTCCCTCTGGAGTTGGGCCCCCACCTATGGGTGTGGTCGAGGACCTTTTCAATCCTATCTTTGGGTCGCTTACCAGCGCCCTCTAGGTTCACACTCTCACAGTGTCAATTTTGCTTTTGAAATAAGAGGCAAAGTCATTAGCTGTGATAAGTGATGTTGGAGGGGGCGCAGGAGGACAGAGGGTTGCGGGATAGGGTAGATATTAGTGTGGAGAAGTAGACCTACTTTGCAGAGGTGAGTGCTTTCTTGAATGTGAGTACTGCCTCATGGTACCTGAGGAGGCCCTCCTAGTAGTGGCTTTTCTTCCAGAGGCGTTCTGCAACCCGTCAGGCACATCTCAGTTTTTTAGTCAGGTCAGTGTAACAGGGTTGCCTATTGATCGGTTGGGCTCTGGTGTTTGTGAAGGGGTCCACAGAGTCAAGGGCTGAAGTAATAGTGGTATTGTAGAAGTCAGTGGCGGTATCTGCGTCCTGCAGTGAGGATATGTCAGCGAGCGGTAGGAGAGAGTCTGAGAGCGTTCTGATGTCAAGGCGATTAAGGTTCCTGCGGAGGCATGTTGATTTAGGGGTTCGAGTGTCTATTACAGAGGAGAGGGCAGAGAATGTCAGCAGGTTGTGGTCAGACAGCATAGACGGAGAGTTAGAGAGGTTGACTAGAGTGCAGAGGCGGGTGAATATGAGGTCCAGTGTGTGACCCTTGGTCTGAGTGGCAGAGGAGGACCATTGAGAGAGACCACAGGAGGCAGTGAGGAACAGGAGACTGTAAGTGAAGGAGTGGTTTGTGTTAATGGGGATGTTGAAATCACCCATGATGATGTTGGGGGTGTCAGTGGGATAGGAAGTGCATTAACCAGGTGGTGAAGTGGTCGATAAAGGCAGCAGTAGGTCCTGGTGGTCAATATATGACAGCCAGTTGGAGTTGGAGGATGAGTAAATGCGAACAGAGTGAACTTCAAAGGAGGGGAGGGTGAGAGCAGGTAATGGTTGGATTGGGGCGAAGGAGCACTTTCAGTGTATCATTTTCAGGCTCTGTCTCTTCCCCTTGCCGTTGGGGTTCCTCAGGGCTCAGTCCTAGGCCCCCTATTTTCTCTCTATACTGCCCCTATTGGACAAACCATCACCAGATTTGGCTTCCACTACCATCTTTATGCCGATGACAACTATATACCTCAACCCGTGATATCACCCCTGCACTAATACAGAACACCAGTGACTGTCTCTCTGCTGTCTCAACTATCATGTCTTTTGCTTTATCTGAATCTCGCAAAGACTGAACCACTGCTGTTTCCACCATCTAACAGACCTATCCCTGATATTTCGATTTTAGTCTCCGGCCTTACCATAACTCCTAGGCAATATGCCTGCTGCCTCGGGGGTTATGTTTGACTCAGACCTTTCCCTCACCCCACATATTCAATCATTCGCACGTTCATGTCATCTCCACCTCAAAAATATTTCCAGAATCTGCCCTTTCCTTACCACAGATACATTAAAGACCCTTATTGTAGCCCTGATTCACTCTCAACTTGACTACTGTAACTCCTTACTAATCGATCTATCCCTTACTAAACTCTCCCCTCTACAATCTATTCTGAATACAGCGGCCAGGCTCATCTATCAGTCTAAACACTACAGCGCTGCCTCTGGTCTGTGCCAGTCACTACATTGGCTGCATATTCAATACAGTATACAATATAAACTTATCACCCTCATCCATAAAGCTCTCCACAGTGTTGCGCCTCCCTACATTTCCTCACTCATTTAAGTCTATTGCCCAACCCGTGCTCTCCGTTCACTCAATGACCTAAGACTAACATCCCCTATTATCAGAACCTCCCACGCTCGTATCCAAGACTTCTACCAAGTTGCACCACTTCTCTGCAATGCTCTACCCCGGACAATCAGATTAACTCCCAATTTCTACAGCTTTAAGCGCAAACTAAAGACATATCTTTTCAGACAGGCCTATCACAATTCCTAATCTAAACCTTTCCACAGTTAGAATCTCTAAAACGAACCCTCCTCTGTTCACGCTCCCACATTACCCTACAGAATATGATGCCGTATCGAACTGTAACTTTATATGTCCAGGCTTCATCTGCATATTAAAAGACACTGACTGGTGACAGCTCATACAGCTTTATTCATATGTAATGAAAGTAACCTTTATCACAAAAACGTCTGGACCACTGTTTAAGTAATGCTACCAATGATGCTGCCCCTGCTACCTCTTGTGTCACCCCCTCTACTTCAAAGATTGTAAGCTCTTGCGAACAGGGCCTCAGTCCTGTAATGTAGTCCTATCACTCTGTAATGTGTCTTTTTGTCTGTACTTGAGCCCTACAAATTGTAAAGTGCTGCAGAATATGTTGGCGCAATATAAATAACATGTATTATTATTATCATTATTATTATTAAATGCACAAGCTCCTGTGTGTAAAAGTTGTGACAACACCAGGGGGACCTGTGTAAAGCAATTGGTGTAGTGAAGAGAACATCCTGGTTGGAGGAGGGGTTCCATTTAAATTTCTTCCTCAGGCAGCAGATTAGCTAGAATCGAACCTGAGCGCACGTTTGGTGCAAGTCTTTTTCCTGTGCCAAACATGCGTCTCAAGCCCCAATCTGTGCCTCTGCCGCAGCCAAGATGGAGGGAACTGGTGGATGGGAGTAGTAGTGGCAGATGATGTGTCACCAGACAGGCCGAGTATACTCAACCACTCTCCCCAGCTCAGTTCCTAGGCCGGACACTGATGAGGGGTGTCCTGCTGTACTACTTGATGGTGGTGGTTGTAGTAGTTTCCCCTGGGAAGCTTCCAGTTGGAGAGAAGACCTCTCTACTCTGAGCTGGTGTGATGGCGTTCGGAAGGGCCCTAATGGTAATTGCAGGAACAACTCAGGAAGGCAGTTGTGCAGTTGAAACAGGTTGAACTTTACTTCAGCAGCTGAACAATAATACCAGCAGCTTCCAAATCGGGTTTTAGTCTCCCAGTATTCAACTCACCCAGCCTTGGCCTTGGGAGGATGCCCAATGATGTTAAGCCTCTAGAGTCGTACTCCACTCCAAAACTATCTCCACTCAGCCTCCTCCAGCAGCAGATACTGAGGGCTATACTCCAGGGTAGTACTGGGTCTGGTTACCTTATAGAAGGTGCAGAGACAACACCTCCTGTCAATGGATTCCACTGCTGTTCCTGGCACAATGTCCAGTGCTGACAGCTAGTCTTCCCTGAATCAGGGCTGTCTCTGTTAGAGCCTTGGGCTTGAATCTTCCTTTTCTGGGGCTGTATGGTGATCCGCTAGGCCTCAGTGCACAGTGCTGGCATGCACTGTCTCCAGCTACACACACTAGACTAGACTAGTCTGCGACTGAGACTCTATCGACTCCCCAGAAGACCTAAATCTCCTAGACCCCGCCCAATGGCCTGTGATAGGCCAGGGCTGTACCAAGTACAGGAGTTTTGAATACAAGGGGGAACCACAGGGAAATAACAAGGGGAAAGCTGCAAATAATGTACATATAGAACATATAGACAGGACATACAAACATAACCCAGAGGCACAAAGACAAACACAATAAAAGTAGGAGCATTCTGGGATGCTGCACCTTGTCTGCCAAATTATGCAAATGCAGTAAAGTTCTGGCATCAGTAGAGTAAGGAACTCTGTGTTTATTTTCCTCCTCTCTCCAAGACTTATCTTTGGGGTGTCATACCTATGTTGTGAGCCAGTCCTGTATGGTCCTTTATCCCTCTTTATACTGCTGTATCTCTGTGCTTCTCTCTGGTGTCCTGTTACCAGTGTGCTAATTTTTTTATTTTTTTTGCCAGATGTCATCTCACATGTAATCTTGTAAAAGGTCAAGGAAAGAGAAACATAGGATTTGTCTGGAATATTCTCAGCCCTTGCCGGGTGATTGGACATGTGATGTTTGCCAGAATTGTTCAGCAGATGAATGTCCTGCTTTTTTCTGATGAAGCACAAAAATTTTTGGTTGTGTGGAGGATGACTCAGCTTATGTATCCTCCATTTTAGATTTCAGGGCCATGTGGACCATGCCTGTAGCCATTTTACATTTCTCTTTTGTCGATAGAGCTCATCACCCACCACATGGCTTAAGGGGGATGAGCCCCTCTTTTGTTTCTTATCCAATAGCCATGTGGCAGAACTATTTTACAACTTTGCCACCAATCATGTTATGTTAATTACAGTAACCCGACCTGTGCTTTGTCTACACTGTACTTAAAAACTACATTTTTCCCTCCATTAAAGCAGAACCCACTATATACACAATAGCTGTGCATATGTGTGTCTCTCTCTCTCTCTGAGCTAGCTCATACATCAACTTTATGAATTTGGACTTCAATATGGCGATACTTAGAGCGGATTGCGCTCACAGAAATTGGCATCCCTGGGTGGGCCAGAGGTAAATTACTACACATCCGGACAAAACAGACGGAAAGGACAACAGGACAAGGAGACGTTGGAAACTGGTTCAAAAGCAGCTGCAAGGTAAGAAGCTTTATTCTTACAATTTCCATTTTCCACTCCTCCTTGTCTTATGTGCCCTCTCTGGATGCCGGGTGAGTTGTAAGAAAAGTAAATCCTATGGTCTTTTTAAGAACCCTGTTTATGAAGTATCCGTATTTGAAGAATAACTAATGTAGAAATTTTGTGCTGTGTTTTTGGTATACATCCCATTTGGTTTGTTTATGTGTTGGACCCTGTGGAAAGTTATTAAGGAAAGATTAGCCAGGAAAGATTAGCCCATTGCCCATCTCCTCAAGTTAAGGTAGAGGAGAAAGTAGTAGCAGGGGGTTACTGTATGAGTTCCTTGTACGTAGTTAACACCTTTTTGGTGCCGAGAGATATCGTTTTGAGGTTTTAAGGCAAGACGTTGCCTTAATTAAGTGCTGGGCGCCTGAGAGATATCCTTTTTGTAGGTTTGAGTATAAGAAGTGTGTCGTTAAGCGATGGGCGCCCGAGGTGTACAGGTACCGTTGTTTGTACCCTTTGAGGTTCGTCACAGAAGATTAGGCAAATCATGGGGAATTTTCCTGGGAGGTGTGAGGCTGATCCTAAGAATAGAGGAATTCCAGCTATAGAGATTGTGAAAGCAAGAGAGGGTGCTAATGCAGTGAAGGGGTGCCAGAAAATGTTCAAAAAGGCTGGAATGCCAAAGACAGGATGTTTAGATGTTGAAATGTGGCAGAAACTTTCAGAAGAACAGCACGGATGGTTGAAAGATAATAAGCTAGTTGAACAATGCAAAATATGGATGAAAGTAGCAGAGGAAGTGACAAAAAAAGGATATAGAGAGAAAACTATTGGAGATAAGGTGTTATATGAGTGTTTTACAGAAAAGACTCCAAGCCCATGTGAGGGGGAGGTGCTAAACGCCTCAAAAGAGGAGCCACTGAAACCCTCAAAGGAGGAGAACACACAAAAAGCAGATGATCTGGGAGTTTCCTCCCCTCTGTGTGTGCCCACACTCCTCACTCCACATAACCCATTTATTCAAACATCACCATACTATGCAGCCCCAGTGATGGTATATGGGAGGCCACCCCCGTATGATCCGGCTGGTTGGATATGTGGGGTATGTGGACAACAAAACCCCTCCTGGGAAGAAAACTGCTCAAACTGTGGAGCCCCTAAACCCAAACCTAACCATGGCAATTCAGAAAAACCAAAAAAGGCTAATTTGTATCCTATGATAAAAGACCCTAAGGGTGAGGGAACTATCCCCAAAATCACTATCCCTAGGTTAGACTTAAATTCTATTGAAGAGAGACCCATGCCCATACTACAAAAGGAGGTTGATTTCCATGGTGGAGGAGAGGAGGATGACTCAGGGGAGGAGGGGCAGGAAGGGATAGTCTTAGAGGAAAGGCGGGAAACTAAACAAAGAGGGCAGACAAAGTATTTAAGTAAAGTGATACTGCAGGAGGCCACACCCGCAGAGAGTGAGGAGACAAAAACTTTAGAGAAGGTGGTGCAACGCCTAGCTGATGTGATACAGTCCTCATCCACCCCTAGACAAAACCCAGGAGGAGTGGCTCCTAACTTAGTGTACAGACCCTGGAGCCCATCTGATCAGTTGGCAATATTGAAACAATTGCCCGATCCAGAAGAGAAGCCCATGGCTTTTGGGAAAATGTTGGAACAGATTAATGAGACTTATAATTGTACATGGTCAGACCTTGAACACATTGTTGCTTGCAAAGCAGGAGATATCCTTGCACATATCATACAGGCTAACATGTCAGGGAGCAGAGACCTACTGTAACGTCTCTGCCGTTTCGGGTCTCGGCGCCGCCCTCCGCTCGCACGCTGTGGCGAAGGAGGCGTCTTCAGTTTGGTTCTTTGTGTAAGTTTCTTGATGCTCAGTCTGAACATGGTCCTAGTTCCCTTGCTGTGTAAAGCCACACCCGTGTAATTAGGAACACTTCTCTCTGGACTGCTTAGAGTTAATCTCTTCCTGGCCTGTGTGATTGACAGCCTGTGTACCTATCAGCTCTGGGGCTGGCCCCAGACTTTCTATAAACAGGTTGTCAGCCCTCACATGGTGGCCGGTTATTGCTCTGTCTTTGCCTGCTCTCCTTGTGATATACCTTTCTACTTTGTTACCTGATTTTCTGACCACTGGCTTTGACTTTGACTATTCTCTTGGATTTAGATTTTGTACTGCATTGCTCGTTTGTTTCTGACCCCTTGGCTAGCTGACCTCCCTTTATTGTTATGCGTCTTGTCTGCGTTCTATGTGATCACTTATTATAAGGAGGGACTGTCGACGTGGTTGCTGGCTGTCACCTAGGACAGATCGGGCAAGTTAGCCAGGGACAGTGGGGGGGATTCAGCTTAGGGTCCACTGTCTCGTTGTGCCCCTCCCCCCTAGTTCTCCAGCAGCTTCTGGGGAATCGCTCCTCTAGTGATTCCCTTACACCTACACACTTCAAGAGAAGGGGAGGAGTAGCTGAAAACTGGAAGGTCAGGAAAGGAGTATATACAAAAGATCAAAGAATGGGCATCAAATAAGCAACAGGAACAGTCTGTCCTACTAACAGATATGTCACAGGACAAAGAGGAGACAGTAGAAAAATTCTTTGCCCGTGTACAGATGCGATGGTCAGATATGGGGTACAGTCCCCTAAATGATATGCATCGCCGTCTGCTGACAGGAGCGTTTGTAGAAGGATTGAAAGCCCAGGCACTAAGGAGTGCCAGACCTGAGTGGCGTCGTAGCAACCCACAGGACCTCCTCCTTGTAGCCAAAGGTAAAGTACAAGATAACAGTAACAAAAGGAGTAGAACAGCGGGTGCTTACTTTGTACACGGAAGAAATAGATACAGGAGTAGAGGAGGGGAAAAAAGAATTGTGAGGTGCTACAAATGTGAAAAGGAGGGACATTTTGCCAGAGACTGCAAAGTTTCAAAACGGGAGACCCAGAGACAGGAGGATTCTGACAATAAAAATCAATAAGAAATAGGTACTCCAGCAAGCGTGCATTTAATATCAGTACCTGATAAACTGGGGCCAGCCCCTATGATCTTTCTACAATTGCCTGAGGGGAGAACATGTGAATTTTTAGTGGATACTGGAACTGCCAAATCTGTTTTGCACGCTGACTATGTTTTCCCCTATGAGATAACCGATGACTTTGTTTCCTGTATTGGGGTGGATGGCAAACCAGTGGATAATCCTGTAACCACGTCCATGAAAGTCACATTTCCAACCCCTGCTTGCACAATCACCACTAGATTCCTTGTCAGTGAGACTGCTCCAGTTAACTTGCTGGGATCAGACATATTACAGGCTCTACTGGCACACATTGTGTATGAGCCACATGGAACGGTCTCACTGATACCAGGAATATCAGAAGACACCTTATGTTCCCTACACTCCCTGGTTTTCCTGACAAAACAAAGCAATCCAGAGGTAGTTAATGTAGAGGAACATCTAGGTTGTGTGCCCGATTACCTCTGGACAAAAGGAAAAATAGATATAGGCAAACTGCCAGTACCCCCAGTAATGGTGACATTAAAGCAGGGAGCACTCCCACCCAGGCTAAAGCAATACCCTCTGAGCCCAGTGCAAGAAGTCGCCATTGAAGTAACTGTTAAAGAATTACTCGATACCGGTGCAATCCGGCCTATTCAATCAATGGCAAACACACCCCTTTTTCCAGTTAAGAAGAAAACTAAAAAAGGTGAACCTGACACCTACCGGATGGTACATGATTTGAGGGCAGTAAATGCTGTTACTGAGTTACTTACTCCGGCTGTACCCAATCCTCATACCCTGTTAGCTCAGATACCTCCCTCTTCTACACATTTTACTATCATTGACCTTGCAAATACATTCTTTAGTGTTCCCCTTCATCCAGATTGTCAGTATTTATTTGCATTTACCTTCAAGGGTAAACAATATACCTGGACAGTGTTACCACAAGGGGCGCAGAATTCTCCCACCCTGTATACTGCAGCCATGACAATAATCCTTCAAAACTGGCTCCCGCCTTTGGGCGTGGTACTACTTCAGTATGTGGATGACCTGCTCTTATGTTGCCCCTCCCAGGAGATATGTTTGCAAGCATCAGTATCTCTGTTATGCTTTTTAGCAGAAAATGGATGCAAAGCATCTAAGTCCAAATTGCAGTTCTGCCTTACTAAAGTTGTTTTTCTAGGTCATTGTATTTCACAGGGACTCAAACATCTAACCCCTGATAGACTTCGGGCCATACAGGAGCTCAAACCCCCTAATGGTGTGGCGCAACTCAGGACATTCTTAGGCCTTGTGTCCTACTGCAGTCAGTGGATCCGTAACGCATCCCTGTTGATGCAGCCTCTTTATGACTGCATTACTAAACCATTTTCTCTCACGGAACAAGCAGTGGAAAATTTCCACCCCCTCAAGTTGGCAATCTTATCTGCGCCAGCTTTAGGACTTCCGAACTATGACAAGCCCTTTTCGCTTTACTATACAGAAATATCGGGACATGCAACATCAGTGCTTACTCAAACTCATGGACACCAACAAAGACCAGTAGCTTACTATTCTGCTAGATTAGACCCAGTGTCTAGAGGAGTACCCTCTTGTGTTAGGGCAGTAGCTGCGGTCCAATTGTCCCTGGAGAAAAGTGCGGACATCGTACTGGACTTTCCTGTCACAGTACTTACTCCTCATGATGTACATGGCATATTGTCCCAGGTCCAGCCTAAACACATTTCAATGGCTAGACAACTCAGACTACAGTGTGCCTTACTTATGCCTCCTAATCTCACTCTTGCACGATGTACAACACTCAATCCCTCTACCCTGTTACCAATAGATTCAGGAGGGAAAAGGGAAGAACAACAGTCAAACAACTCATACACACATGTATTTTCTGATGACGATGTGGGACATGATTGTATACAACTGATGCAACAAGAAACTGTAGGGCAGGGGTAGGCAACCTTTTTTGTTCGGCGTGCCGATTTTAATAAAAAAAATCAAAGATGAGGTACTCAGAGTGCCGGTCAATAATGGTAAGTCTGACAACCCCTAAACTAAAGTCATATACCACAAACCATAACACAGAAGTGCTGGCACCAGATGCTTTAGGACACATGCGTTTACTGCTATTTCCTGGGACGCTCCTGTACTTTCTGATTAGAAGCAATGAAAGTCCATGTACAGCCGCCAATTAGTGGTAAATATAAGTGTCCAGGAGCACCGCATGGCAGCAGTCTTATGGTGAAAACACACTATGTATCTGGATGCAGCTATATTTGGAACTTTTTCATTCGATGTAAAACTGGTGCATTTTTGCACAAAAAAAAACAAAGCCTGAGTTTTCTGTGCAAAAACACATCCTTAATATAGAAAACACACCGTTATTCAGAATAATGTCCCATAGTGGTCCCTGCACACGGTATTATGTCCCATAGCGGCCCCTGCACAAGGTATTATGTCCCATAGCGGCCTCTGCACACAGTATTTGTCCCATAGCTGCCTCTGCACACAGTATTTGTCCCATAGCGGCCTCTGCACACGGTATTTGTCCCATAGCTGCCCCTGCACACAGTATTTGTCCCATAGCTGCCCCTGCACACAGTATTTGTCCCATAGCGGCCCCTGCACGCAGTATTTGTCCCATAGTGGCCCCTTGTGAAAGATCCTCAGTGCACCAACACCGCTGTGGCCACACCTGAGTCTTCTTTCATATAAAAACCACACTCTCCGCCAGTGAATGTCGGGTTCACAAGATAAATACAAGACAAGCTTTCTAAATTTTATATATTTATTAACCCCTAAATGGGTCGGTATTAACATCTAACACATACAGTTCAGAACAGATATGTAGATATACGCAAGCATTAACAGATACTAGTTACAAGATACAGTGCAATGAAATAAAAGGGACTAAAATTGAAATAATTACTTTACCACACATCTCCTGGATGTGGCTCTATAGTCCAACACTCACACATAGCATGTGGAGTTCACCAGTGGAGGCTTCTTGGCATGTGGCATTAATTCCTAGCATGTGGCATCACAGTATTCCAGCCTGCATGCTCCTCACAGTGGTCTGTCTGTAATATCCTGTAGTCTCAGCACAATTTCCATAGCATAATCTCTCCCCACAGACCTCTTACCTCATCTTTTATACCCTTTATGCCACCTCCCAGAATGAGGTCACCGGCGGCAGCAAGTCTGATTGAATCATGCACTCAAGTCCAGATTCTTTGCAAAGAGCTGAGACCAAGTGCAATGATCCAATGTTATCAGCCATATCTGATCAACCAGTGCAGACTGGACAATGCATGTTTCTTTGATCACTCAGAGCTGTGTAGGAATACAATGGAGCCCTGCTGTGATGGATACAAAGCCCTATTGTTCCAGGTTGCTACTACTGCCAATATACACCTAGGCTTATAGCTGCGCACAGTATGAATAAATGGAACTAGAGAGAAATACGCTACCCAGAGACCAAAATACAGCTCTGAATTATATCCATATTTAAGCAGAATCATCACATCTCCCCCTTTAGATGGGGCTTGCAGGAAGTAGGGGCCTACGCCCCTCTTCTGAAAGCACCTCCGCCTCCAGCTTCTCAGGCTCTGGCCCCAAAGGCTCCCTCACCTCCCCCGGGGTCCCAGCAGACTCGGGCCTTGTCAGACTCCGAAGGTGGTTGAGCGGCACGCGCCTTCAATATGTCCAGACTAGGGTCAGCTTGGACAGCATCTCTGAACTCTTGGCTGGAGTGAGACAAAAGAGAGGTGCATGTTACATAGCTGCCGGACCCTTCTGGCTCTCTAGTCTGACTAGGGACACTTCTAAGGCCCAGGCTCTGAGCCACGTACACTTGGCTTCCTCCTGTCTGTTCTGGGTCCGCTTTCTGAGTGCGGGCATCCCGTAGCTTTACACTCATGACCTCAGGCCCTTGGGAAACCATTCCAGAGATCCCATCCCGGCAATCTCTGCTCTCCTGGCTACCCTTGGCCTGCTCTCTCAGGGTCTTCCTCACACTAGCCGCTAGTTGGGAGAGTTCTAGGGGGTTCTGCACCTCCCCCTTTGCTTCCAAACCTAGGGGCACCTCTGGTTCTGGCACAGGTATATTTGGACCCTGTCCTCCCTCCCAGACGCCTTGCCCCTTTGGGCCTACACCCTGTTCCTCCTGTACTTGGGTGGGTGATGGTGATACCTTGGGCAAATGACTGAGATCATGCTTCCCCAAACCATCCCCCCACAATACATTGACAGGTAATACATTTGACATACCCTCTTCTTGGTTCACACCTCCAGTACCCCATGCCATCTGCACTTGGGCCATGGGCACTCCTGGAATAGAACTGGACAGAAGAGACGTGTATGTCTCATACTGGCCAGATTCCTCCAGCTTCAAGGGAGTGAGGCTAGTCATGGCGGTCTCAGCACCGACTCCAGGTGGTGTAGGCAACAGTTCAAGGGTCGGAACGCCCTCCACTCTTTTAGCACTCTGGCTGTGGGCTAACACCGCACTACCAGCAGTCCGTCCCTCACCTGGATCGGCCATAAGATCCCCATAGCCTACCTGACCACCTGGTACATGGCCAGCAGTTGGGTGCTTATCAGATGCACTGGGCGAAATAGTAGAAGTCGATTCCAGTGACTCAGAAGAGCTACCCTGTACACTTTCACAACAAGCATTGGCAATTACATTGACAGTACCTTCATTAGCAATTGTTAATTCACACCGGGCCTCAATGAGATCTGCAGTAGACATGTTAACAAGCTGGGAGGGAGACGCCCTCGCAGATGTGGGTGTGTCTACAGACAAAGTCTCATTGGCTCCTAGCACGGGGGTGAACAAAGCATCAGTAACATTTTTGCTGAGCTGGGTTGCAGGAAGCTCATTGGCATCTTCCCTGCTCTCAGCTGAAGGCAACTCATTAGCATTTACACTTACTGCCATGGGAAGTATCTCAGAGAGGGGGTTACGGGCCCTCTCTGCAGATATGACAGACACATTATCAGCATTAATCATAGACAGTTTATCACAGTAAATTGGGGTGCTCCCCACCCCATATTGGGACATCATAGGTCCTAAATCAGTTCCCAACAGTACATTAGCAGGCAAATCAGTCAATAGTCCCACAGTCCGCATTCCTTTTTCTGCACCCCAGTCCAGATACACAGATGGGCCACCTGCTGTGGCTTGGGAAGCAGGGAAGTTCTCAGGGCGGTTGGGGCACTCCTCCTTGAAATGTCCTGTTTGGTTACAGGCATGGCCCCGCCGCACCTCCCCTTGGGGTTTTGGGAAGGTCACTAGGGTGCCCAGAGTTCTTGGGACAGGGGAGGGACCACCCGGGGCATAGTTTGTCTCACCCGACCTGAAGACAGACGGCTGTGGTGAACTCCGGCCTGGCTTCTCCTTCCAACTTGAGGGTCTCTGCAGGGTTGTTGGAGTTTGCGCATGGGCGGTTTGTGCCCGCTGGGAGAGCTCCATCCTTTTTAGCTCAAGCTGATACTGCCTCTCGGCCTGTCGCTCAGCAGCCTTCCTCTCTCTCTCTGCCTGTCGCTCAGCAGCCTGCCATTCTTGTTCTTGTTCTACAGCTTCCAGAAAACGGTCCAACACCTGCAGGTATGTGTTAGGGTCACTGGTGCCTACTTGCTGTAGGGCCATTTGCCAGTATGAAACCATTCCCCCTACAAGGCTGGGGTTACTGGTCTCTCCTGGTGAAGTAATCCTTGGGACCGGGCTGCTTGCTGCACTTCCTGGCCTAGCCCCAAAATCAGGACTCTGCTCAATTCTCTGCATGGCTGTGGCTGCCTCCATTTCAGCCATACGCTCAGGATCTCAAAAAGCCTGGTTCAACAATTCTTGAGCTCTGCTTCTGAGACCACTAGCCATCCACTGGTATTTGCCAAATAAACGATAGGATAGAATACAAAGAGTAAGGGAGGGGAACAGCACTGTATCAAACTTTCACTGTATCTTAATGCTTGCTTTAATACCGAGCTTGTCTCATAGGATTACCATAATCCCCAGCATGTGAGTGATAAAGGTCACCAACACACGCCGTTTATCCTAAGATCCCACTGCTGCCACCAATGTGAAAGATCCTCAGTGCGCCAACACCGCTGTGGCCACACCTGAGTCTTCTTTCATATAAAAACCACACTCACCGCCAGTGAATGTCGGGTTCACAAGAAAAATACAAGACAAGCTTTCTAAATTTTATATATTTATTAACCCCTAAATGGGTCGGTATTAACATCTAACACATACAGTTCAGAACAGATATGTAGATATACGCAAGCATTAACAGTTACTAGTTACAAGATACAGTGCAATGAAATAAAAGGGACTACAATTGAAATAATTACTTTACCACACATCTCCTGGATGTGGCTCTATAGTCTAACACTCACACATAGCATGTGGAGTTCACCAGTGGAGGCTTCTTGGCATGTGGCATTAATTCCTAGCATGTGGCATCACAGTATTCCAGCCTGCATGCTCCTCACAGTGGTCTGTCTGTAATATCCTGTAGTCTCAGCACAATTTCCATAGTATAATCTCTCCCCACAGACCTCTTACCTCATCTTTTATACCCTTTATGCCACCTCCCAGAATGAGGTCACCAGCGGCAGCAAGTCTGATTGAATCATGCACTCAAGTCCAGATTCTTTGCAAAGAGCTGAGACCAAGTGGAATGATACAATGTTATCAGCCATATCTGATCAACCAGTGCAGACTGGACAATGCATGTTTCTTTGATCACTCAGAGCTGTGTAGGAATACAATGGAGCCCTGCTGTGATGGATACAACACCCTATTGTTCCAGGTTGCTACTACTGCCAATATACACCTAGGCTTATAGCTGCGCACAGTATGAATAAATGGAACTAGAGAGAAATACGCTACCCAGAGACCAAAATACAGCTCTGAATTATATCCATATTTAAGCAGAATGATCACACCCCTGCACACAGCAATATGTCCCATAGCGGCCCCTACACACGGTATATGTCCCATAGCGGTCCCTGCACATAGTATTATGCTCCATAGTGGCCCCTGCACACGGTATATATCCCATAGCAGCCCCTGCACATGGTATTATGCTCCATAGTGGCCCCTGCACACGGTATATGTCCCATAGTGGTCCCTGCACACGGTATTATACTCTATAGTGGCCCCTGCACATTCACTAGCTATTATTATACTGTGTGGTCTCTTCAGACCACAGAGTATAATAAGTGGAGGGCAAAGAGAGGTGATGAAACATAAAAAACAATGTACTCACCATTCCACGCTCCGCAGCCGCTCTGTATCTTCGGGCGCTTCTGCCTGTAGTCAGCGACCGCTCATTGAGTCTCAGGGGTCACGTCGCGTCATTATGTGTAATGACGTCAGACGCAGACGCGACCCCTGAGGCACTGTCAGCTGACTTCAAGCAGAAGCGCCTGAAGAGTACACAGCGGCTGCGGAGCGTGGAATAGTGAGTAACATTGTTTTTTATGTTTCATCACCTCCCAGGGGGCTCCGCTTATTATACTTAGGGGTCTGAAGACACCCCACAGTATAATAATAGCAGTTTCGTTTCGGACGTGTTTGGTCCGATCGAAACTGCTGGGTGAGGAGTCCGCTGCCGTGCCAGGGGAATAAGCCTCGCGTGCCAAGAGTGGCACGCGTGCCATAGGTTGCCGACCCCTGCTGTAGGGTTTGATCATGTAAATGATGACTCTATTGCTAACCCTGATTTTGAGTTTTTTTGTAGATGACTCTCGATTTGGGAAGGATGGCAAATTCTACACTGGATATGCTGTGGTCACTGAACACGAGGTAAAACAAGCAGAACCATTACCCCCACATGTCTCAGCCCAAGAAGCTGAACTAAAAGCTCTCACTGAAGCGTGTAAAATGGCTGAAGGTAAGGTGGCTAATATATACACTGACTCCCGCTATGCTTTTGGTATAGCACATGATTATGGCCCGATATGGAGAGCAAGAGCTTTCCTCACGTCTAATGGTAAGCCTATAAAGAACTTCCAGGCTGTTCAGGAACTGATGGAGGCCCTGCAACTACCCAAACAAGTGGGTATAGTCAAAGTCAAGGCACACACCAAGGCTGATACAAAAGTGAGTAGAGGTAGCGCAAGGGCAGATGCTGCTGCCAAACTAGCTGCAGAAAAGCCTAGGGAACATGCCTCAACACTGGTGGTCACCATACCAGAGCAAGCTTCTCAGCTCTCTTTTCAGGTTTTAAAAACATTGCAGGACCAAGCCGGTCCAGAAGAAAAGAAGACTTGGAAGCAGCAAAGTGCAAAAGAAGATGAACAAGGCCTGATGGTCAGTGGTAACAGAGCATGTTTACCAAGAGCATTGTTCCCAATGATGGCGCAAGCAGCTCATTCTAAAGTGCACCACTCAAAAACAGCCATGTGTGACCTGGTGAGCAAACGATGGGTAGCTCCAGGTTTTAGCACAACTGCAGCCAGATATGTGCAAGCCTGCATGACATGTGCTAGGCATAATGTGGGCCAAAAAGTAAAGGTTCCTCAGAAACACACCCCAAAGCCCTTGTACCCGTTTCAGAGATTGCAGCTTGACTATATACAGTTACCAAAGGTGGGAAGGTATGAGTACGTGCTTGTGTGTGTTGATCTCTTTTCAGGATGGCCTGAGGCATTTCCGGTACAGAAAGCCACCGCAAAAGCAACTGCAGATAAACTACTTAAAGAAGTAGTGTGCAGATATGGGATCCCCGAGACCATCGAAAGTGATAATGGATCTCATTTCACTGGACAAGTAATGAGAGAAATAATGGAGGCCATGGGTATACAGCAAGCGTTCCACACCCCATACCATCCTCAAAGTAGTGGGAAAGTGGAAAGATTAAATGGTACCCTGAAACAAAAAATCCAAAAAGCTATGGAAGAGACAGGGAAGCCATGGACAGATTGCCCCCCCCTGGCCCTATTCTCAGTTAGGTACACACCACATAGGAAAACACAGTTGTCACCTTATGAGGTACTTTTTGGTGGTGTCCCAAGACTAGGACTGTATTTTCCCCAGCAGATGCAATTCCAATATAACACACTGACAGAGTATGTTGTAGCATTGCATAATGAATTAAGGAAAGTGCATGATAATGTCTATAGTTCTCTTCCAGATCCAAACCAAGTACTGGGATCACATTCCCTAAAGCCAGGCGACTGGGTGGTGGTAAAGAGACACGTGAGAAAGCGCCTTGATCCACGGTTTGATGGTCCTTTCCAAGTGCTTCTGACAACATCCACTTCAGTCAAATTAGAAGGAAAATCAACGTGGATCCACGCTAGTCACTGTAAAAAGGTGACTTGCCCAGAAGAGGATTGAAAGGATGTGGTACCTACTTTTGATCCTAGCACTGGCAATACAACCAGTGAGCTTGATACATGATGTTCTAAAAGAAGAATGGGACAACAAACTGATTAAACATCATCAGGTGTTGATTGATAACATGGATGAACAGGAAAAACCTAAGGACTGTTGGATTTGTACTCACAGCCCTGTTTCAGCAAAGACCATGCCTTATCTAGCCCTCCCTCTTGACCCAGATGAGGTCTTTAATAACTCCTGTTTTCATAATGTTTCTTGGAGTTCAGTCACTTATAAGGGAATGACCATCACTAATAATCACGCTGTTCCAATTCCCATTGCAGGTTTGGTGACCGTCCCATGGTTACAGCTAAACCTGACAGGGAGACCAAGCAAGTGGTATGATTGGAACCCGGTAAAGGAAACATTTCAACATAAATCCAAAGTCCCATTTCATGCTGGTACCATTCCCACAGACAGTGGCGTAACTAGGAATGGCTGGGCCCCAAGGCGAACATTTGACATGGGCCCCCCCCCCAAGCCGCCGCCCCCAACCCCCCAAACCGCCGCCCCCAACCCCCCCCACACACAAACCGCATTCCTGCGCACACTATTATGCCCCATAGTGGCCCCTGCACACGGTATTATGCCCCTAAGTGGCCCCTGCACACGGTATTATGCCCCATAGTGGCACCTGGACACGGTATTATGCAGCATAGTGGCCCCTGCACACAATATTATGCCCCATAGTGGCCCCTGCACATAGTAGTTTGCCCCATAGTGGCCCCGACACACAGTAGTTTGCCCCATAGTGGCCCCTGCACACAGTAGTTTGCCCCATAGTGGCCCCTGTATGCAGTAGTTTGCCCCATAGTGGCGCCTGCACGCAGTAGTTTGCCCCATAGTAGCCCCTGCACACAGTAGTTTGCCCCATAGTGGCCCCTGCACACAGTAGTTTGCCCCATAGTGGCCCCTGCACACAGTAGTTTGCCCCATAGTGGCCCCTGCAAACAGTAGTTTGCACCATAGTGGCCCCTGCACACAGTAGTTTGCCCCATAGTGGCCCCTGCACACAGTATTATACCCCATAGTGGACCACCCATGAACGATTATTATACTCTGGTATTATTATACTCTTTTCAGACCCCAGAGTATAATGATCGGAGACCCAGGGGAGGATAGAAACATAGAAAACACTGCAACTTACCTCTTCCTCGCTCCGGTGCACTCCCGTGCGCTACTTCGGCCATCTTCAATTTCGGACCGGATCTCGCGCGATCCAGGCCGGCGTCGCGACGCATAATGACGTCGGCTGACGTCTGGGACGTCACCAAACAGGCCCGAAGCCTGCGGAGCGGCGGATAGGTGAGTTACGGTGTTTTTTATGTTCGCTCACCTCCCCTGGGCCCCCGATCGTTATACTCCGGGGTCTCAAAAGACCCCGGAGTATAACGATAGCAGTGATTGTGGGGTTCGCGGTAGCGACTGCCACAGGGCTCCGGGCCCCGTAATGTTCTGGGCCCTGTGGCAGTCGCTACCACTGCTATCCCTGGTAGTTACGCCCCTGCCCACAGAAGAGCTTAATATTAGCCTTAGTCTGCCAAGCACCTCTAGTGTAAGGTCAGGTAAAGTGGAGCTCATTTTTAAGAAAAAGATTCATGCCCCCTTACAAGATAGTGACAGAGGGAATAAAGGGTTGTCCAGAGCACAATTCCTCAATAGAACAGGAACTATTTAAGGATAATCAGGGGTGTCTGATACAGAGCACCGGACCCCAAAGAGACATAAAGACGGGGGATAAGTGGTGTGCAATACCCCCCATGCAGCGACTCTTTAGCTACCTCTCTTGCCTAGTTCAGCTTCGGAGAGCATGCATATTGCCCAAGGATGTATATCTAGTATGTGGTCATCAGGCATACAAGTGGCTACCCCCAGGGGGAGAAGGAACTTGTACTCTAGCTAGACTGACACCAGCCACCTTCATAATTGCCCATGAACATGTGAAACCTGAGATGATACCCCATCATACTTTGTACAAGTGTGCAGCAGACAATCTCCCTAGGAAAGATGGGCGACCCCATGTGGTTTCAATGAGTACAAGCAACAGAATTGTCAGCACGATACTCTTGTATCCCATGGTTATGCAAACTTGGGACAAATTAGTAGAATCTTCTGATTATCTAGATGAGCAGATATACACCATTCTAGGCTTGTTGAATGCCACTAATAAACGATACAAGGACAGCTCATAATAGTCACCAATCAACACGCCATAGTCCTCGACTACCTCACAGCTGCACAAGGGGGAATGTGTCAGATTATTGGACCTTCCTGTTGTCACTATATCAACTCTGAAGGGAACCTTCAAGTGCGGGCAGGAATTGATAAGGTCAAAGAACTTAGAGAAAAATGGATCAAAGAACATCAGAAGACACAGGACAGGTGGTGGTCAGATACCTTTTCGTTCTTAAATCCTGCCAATTGGTTTAAGGGATTAGGTGGATGGCTTATGGGGATATTGCAGGGAATATTTCAAATATTATTGCTGTGTTTTTGCATCTATTTGACTATAAAGTTTATAATATGGCTTGTAAAGAAACTTGCTAGAAAGAGGTCCAAACCCAAGACAGTGGGTTTGCAGGTTGTAAGGGTGGTCAGACACACTGATAAACAAGACAGTGAAGGCATCCCTCTGAGTGTATTAGACCAATAGGTATGTAAATGGTATAACATATCCATGGGGAATGAGGTGAATTCTACATAAAAGTCCTCAGGATCTGATTAGCAGATTCTAATGTACCCTGGGTATGGGTTATATCATTTACAAAAGGAGGGAAATGTGGAGGATGACTCAGCTTATGTATCCTCCATTTTAGATTTCAGGGCCATGTGGACCATTCCTGTAGCCATTTTACATTCCTCTTTTGTCTAGAGAGCTCATCCCCCACCACATAGCTTAAGGGGGATGAGCCCCTCTTTTGTTTCTTATCCAATAGCCATGTGCCAGAACTATTTTACAACTTTGCCACCAATCATGTTATGTTAATTACAGTAACCCGACCTGTGCTTTGTCTACACTGTACTTAAAAACTACATTTTTCCCTCCATTAAAGCAGAACCCACTATATACACAATAGCTGTGCATATGTGTGTCTCTCTCTCTCTGAGCTAGCTCATACATCAACTTTATGAATTTGGACTTCAATACGGCGATACTTAGAGCGGATTGCGCTCACAGTTGGTTTAAAGATAAATTGTCCATAGCATTTAAAGAGGTAGAAACCTTAAGTTTTCCTTCTGAGGATTCAACTTTGCTGGCTGCAAACCTTGTTTAGCCTTGTCCCAGTTGCCAGAGCCCTAAGAATTTGTCTGTCAGATCTCTTGCATGATCTTCAGGATAATGTCTCTAGGGAAGAAATTCTAAAGAATGTCCCTAACTTAGAAGCAGCAGCAGAGATTCTAGCTGATCTTCCACTGAACACACTGAAACTAAGCTCTAAGATCATAGGCCTAATTCTGCTCATTGGTCCCTTCGGCTAAGGGAATAGGAGAGAGGCAATACCCCTTCTAAGAACCATTTCTGCAATCTCCCTTTTCAGACTAGAAGTTTGTTTTGTCCCCAGCTCAAACTAATTCTGGAGTCCCTTAGCAAAGGGATTTAACAAGGGGATTTCTTTTCAGTGAAAAACAAGATTTCAGTCTTCTCAGAGACAATCTAATCTCCTAACTAAAGCAACAGTTTCAGACAGTCCAACCCCTATATAGATTCAGTACTAGAAGAGATTCTACCTATTCCTCATACAAAAAGAAGCCTTTTTCTGAAACCCAGAAGGAGTCCAATAAATGATGCTTTATCTCCTCTTAGGGTACGAGGCAGACTGGCCCTCTTCTTATCCACTTGGCTAGAATCTATCACCGCCTCCTGTTGCTGTCTTCCATTCACAGGCGTTACTCTCTGAAACTTCATCAGAGGCCTCTTCACAGTTTCTTCATTAATCCACTGGAGCCACAGATTGTTCATCTAATTCATGAATTCTTTAACAAGGAAGCCCTGGAAAAAGTTCCTTTCCACCAGCGAGGATTAGGCGTCTTGCAGTTCTCATGTCTAATCATCGATCTTGCTTTCCTCAATCGATTCATATTCAAGCAGAGATTTGGAACGGAGACTGAGTTACTTTGCAGAATTAACCACTGAATTTCCGGTGGATTCTGCTTTGAAATCAGCTCCAAATTCCATCTGAAACCAGCCTCTATTTATTTCAATGGGAGTCTGACGCAGAATTTTTCCTCTAGCTGATCTTTGGTCAGAATCCATCTGCAGACTCCCACGGGAAGCAGAAAAATACCGTCTCATGGAATCTTGGATGAAGATCTCCAGTCGTCCCTGGGTCATCACCAGTTCATTCCAGGACCTACAGACAAATGAAAAAAAGTAACTGATATGCCATATAGCTTTAGATATGCATTATTGATTGAATTGATTATTTAATGATAAAGTATAATGTGTAGTCTAATGTGTTATTATAGATATGCATTAGTTGTTGCGTTATTGCATTGTTCAATGCATTGCATTATGTATTATTTAATGCAATTTTCAATGCATTTTGTATTACTACATTAACAAAAATGTGATTAGTTTTTTATACTTTTTTTCTATTGATTCACTATTATTGTTGTTAGTGGTGGGTTCACACTACTATTATTTAATGCATTATTGCATTGATGAATGAAATTCATGATGCTTTATTTAATGAAGTCGTGCATTAATGATGTCATGCATTTTAATGTTTCTGCATTTTTTTCCATTTGAAATCATAGTTGTATCCTGTAATTGCAAAAAAACATAAGTAAACCTCACTTATGTGACTTTTTAAACACCAGTTGCAACAATAATTGTCTCAACTGGTGTTTTTCCTCCTCCCATGGCACTTTCATGAAAGTGAAAGGGGCATAGGATTAGCACAATATGTTAATATTATTTACACCAGTTTACATACGCAAATAATCACTGAAATCTATGATCCTCCTTATAAATGATGTGGGCCTTGCGCCTGTGCTTAGGATATGAAGACTGGCATTTCATACGCAAGGCTTTTTAGATATGCCCCAATATGTATTATAATATAGATTACAAATATATTTTAGCATTTTAATCAGTTATTTTATTATTTTCAGTTCAAAATATCCAAATCAAGTTAATTTCCATGGAAAAAGAACAAAAAATGTAAGTATAGGTATTGATATTTATATAACCCGTATAATAAATTTGTAAATTTTTTTTACTGTTAACCTCTTCTCGCGCTGATTGCGAGCATTAAGGACTGCAGCACCTTGGTCAAAGCTAACTGAAGCGCCATTTTGCCGGGGATTGCTGGCACATTTGGAACAAGATTTGGGGCTGGCAAACCATTGCCATGATAGCCAGGAGCCTATTCAAGGCTCCCAGGCTTGTCTGGCATTCATTTGTATGCCTGTCATACAAATGCCAGTATTTTGTAAGGCATTACAGTGCATTAGCATTGTAATGCATTGTATTAGTGATCAGACCCCCTGGGGTTCAAGACCCCCCTAGAGGGGTCTAATAAATAGAGTATTAAAAAAATTTAAAAAAAGGTATTAAAAATTCAAATCAGCCCCCTTTCCTTAGAATACATATAAAAAATACTGTGAAACACATACACATTAGGTATCCCTGTGTCTGAAAATGCCCGGTGTACAAACTTATTTTTCCTGTACAGTGAACACTGCGAAAAAATTAAAAGTGCCAGACCGCCACTGTTTTGCCTCAGATAAAAATTTGAATAAAAAGTAATCAAAGAAATAGACATTCCCCAAAATGGTACAACTAAAAAGTACACCCTAGCCTGGCAAAAAAGACCTAAGCATTCCTATAAACAGAAATATAAAAAAGTTACGGGTATCAGAATATGGCGACTTCAATAAAAAAAATTTTTGGCAAAGTTTTGGATTTAAAATTATTTTAATAAAACTATATAAATTTGGTATCCCAAGAATGGTACCGAAATATAGAATACAGGTGACATATCATTTTGGATGCACAGTGAAAGCTGTAAAAACGAAACCCGTAAGAAAGTCGCCAAAATGTACTTTTCCTTCAATTCCACCCCATTCTGAATTTTTTTCCAGCTTCCCAGGACTTTGTACAGAATAATAAATGATAGCATCATGAATAATATTTTGTCCCGCTAACATTAAGCCCTCATAACGCTCTGTGAATGGAAAATAAAAATAAAATGGGGTTTGGAAAGAAGGGAGTAAAAAATGAAAATCCTCTGGCGGAAAGGGGTTAAAAAAGTTAGTCCATCATTAGGCTAGGCCAATAGTGATCTGCAGTGGTCCAATACCCTGGACCCCGATATTTTAGCTGTACGGAGACAGCACGACTCCCTGTATTGTTTACATTCTGGTAAACATTCACTCACTGTAGAAATATTGATGGCCTGTCCTAAAGATATGCCATCAGTAGCAGAAAATAGATAGCCCCTTTAATTTTGTTTTCTTTTATTCGTAAACAAACCAACATCCATATTACAGAATAGACTTCTCCCAGGTCTCAGGTCTCCGCTTCAGCGGAACTCTGGAAGAGACCCTTTGAGCAGAAGGACCAGAATGCGCCGGGAGGACACCGGAGGACAGATGAGTATGAATTTTTTTTATTTTTTTTTTCACTGTCCCCAGCTGATTTAAAAGTTAAAGGGGTTTTCATTTTTGCCTGGACAACCCCTTTAATAGAGTATTATGCATATTACTTGTTGGTGATCTTTCAACTTCTACAGTGACAGTTTCCACCTATACAAATGGAAGTGCTCTTATCAAGGACAATTTAGATATGTGTGGCGTTGACATTTTTCATGTACGGCATACATATCCATTTATTGCAATGTAATTCATCTTTTTTTTCCATGTACCGTGGATATGTAAAAAAAAAAAAAAAACCTCCATGATGCCCATTACTGACATGATATTTGAGCTATTGCTGGACCAGAAGTCAGTGTCAAGGATTCTGGCGAGCTAGCAGTGAATAATTATTAAATTTGTACACATCATGTGATCCCTATATCCCACTGTTAAGATCAGTGGGACACCTACCAATCACATTAACTTACTATAATTAGAAATAACCCTTTAATCATCATGTACAGTGTAATACAGGTACCATATTTTTATCCTGGATTGCTAACCCTTTTAGTGTTGGTCCTTCTTTCAATTAAAATGAATCGCTGGTCAGTGCCTGTTTGTCAAACCAGGACCTTCATATGAATATCCAGCAGTCAGGCTCCTCCCCCCACCCTTACCTGAAAGTGGTGCCATTAACCCCTTAACCAGTTCTGGACCGCCCATAGACTATATACGTCTGGACAGTTCAATCTTAACTCTGCAAGGATGTACCCATACGTCCTTGCATTGTTATGCAGCTGCACGAAATCTTGCAGCTGCAGAACTGGGGAGCCGGCTGTAACTACAGCCAGAGCTCCTCTAGAGAAGGCAGGGACAGTTTCTTACCGTCCATGCCTTTCCGATACAGTTCACAGTGCTCAATGTGAGCTGTGTATAAAAAAAAAAACATGAAGCATATGAAAACAGACACATTTTCCCTCCTTTTTTGCTTACATTTATCCTGATACATAAAAAAAAGAAAAAAATTTAAAAATAAAAATAAAGCCCTATGTGTCACTGAGAAAAGGCAAAAATTAGTTGAATAACCCAGATGAAAAAAAAAAAATTATAGCCCTCAAAATGCATGTACAAAAAACCTAAATACTGTATGTGTCTGATCCTGAACCAGGAAAATTGGCCCGATACTGAAGTGCTTATCGGCCAGGCACTGGGGAGGATGATTCCATTATCCACCTTCTGCACAGGGTTTTCTCTCACCTGGAGAAACCAGGGAACACGGTGAGAATACTGGTCTTTGATTTCTCCAGTGCTTTTAACACCATAGAGCCAGGGCTACTGAGAGACAAGCTGGCCCTTGCTGGAGTGGACCACCACCTCTCCAATTGGATCCTAGACTACCTCACAAACTGACCTCAGTATGTGAGAGCCCGGGACTGTGTGTCATATACTGTGCTCTGTAATAAGGGGGCACCTCAGGGTACAGCTCTTGACCATTTCCTCTTCACACTGTACACTGCAGATTTTAGGTGCAACTCATCTAGCTGCTACCTACAGAAGTATTCTGACGACTCTGCAATAGTAGGCCTCATCACAGATGATGATGACAGGGAGTACAGAGAAATGAACCGGGATTTTGTGGACTGGTGCCAGTGGAACCACCTGAAGATTAACGTTGGGAACACCAAGGAGATGGTGGTGGACTTCCGTAAATGCAGATGCCCTCCTATACCAGTGGACATCCAGGGGACGGGCATCGAGATTGTCAACACCTATAAGTACCTGGGTGTGCTCCTTAATAATAAGCTGGACTGGGCAGATCACATGGAGGTCCTGTACAGGAAGGGCCACAGCAGGCTCTACCTGCTTAGGAGGCTGAGAGCGTTTGGAGTTCAGGGGGCACTTCTTAGGACTTTTTTCAACTTGGTAGTGGCATCAGCCATCTTCTTCGGAGTGGTCTGCTGGGGGAGCAATATATCAACCAGGGATAGAAATAAACTTGACAAGCTGATTAGAAGGGCCAGCTCTGTCCTGGGAAGCCCACTCGACCCAGTGGAGGTGGTGGGTGACAGAAGGATACTGTCCGTAGTGAGCTCCATGCGGGAGAATAAGTCCCATCCCATGCATGAGACCGTGATAGCTCTGGGCAGTACTGTCAGTGACCGACTACTTCACCCTAAGTGTAAGAAGGAGCACTATCACAAGTCTTTCCTCCCCACTGCGGTCAGGCTGTACAACCAACACCGACCTAAGCAACACCGACCTAAGCAGAGATTAGTCCATACAGAGAACTGAAATATCTTTCTGTTTGTGATAGCCCCCTCCCCCCCTCTTCCCTTTCTTATCTGTCTGTCTACTATCAATGAAATGCCTCTGACTTGGAACATTCTTGTATATGTTGTATTTGTATTGCTTATCTTTGCTGCTGTAAAACATTGAATTTCACCATGGTGGGACTATTAAAGGATTACTATTATTATTATTATTATTATTATTATAAGCCAAAATCACCTTAAGGCCGCAGCCCCATTTCCCTCTCCCCTCCACAATCATCCTGGATTCTCATCTAGAGACTTAAGTTCTTCCCAAAGAAAAGCAAGACACAGTAAGGATCTCCTCCTTCATGTTCCATAAGAGGAGTAATGCATCTCCTGGGTTTCTTAACAGCCACCATTCTAGTAGTCCTATGGGCTCAGGCCCTTACAAGAATTCTACAGAGGTTCCTTCTGTCAGTATGGGACAAGCAACTTTCCTCCCTGGACAAGAGGGTATTAGTTCTCCAGAAAGTCAAGAGCTCTCTCTGTTGGTTGCTAGTGAGGGAGAATTTCCAGAGAGGGGTTCTGTGGCAACTCCATAACCCCATAATAGTCTCCACAGATGCCAGCCATCAGGGTTAGGGGATTTTACCTCAACATCTTGGGTGCAAGGCCTCTAGGACCTCCTCATGAGGGGAGGTGTCGTCCAACCAGAGAGAACTATCGGCCATTCGGGAAGCTCTTTTGGCCTTAGCTCCCTCCTTGCTGGGATGCCATGTAAGGATCCACTTAGACAACACCACAGCAGTGGCCTATGTCAACAGGCAGGGGAGAACAAGAAGTCGTTCCCTGTATCATGTCTCCTCCCAAATCCTTTGTTGGGCAGAATGGAATTTTGCTTATCTTTCGGCAGTACATCTAAAAGGGAGCAAGAATACCTTAATTAACCTCCACAACGGCACAGGGTTTTCCCACCCTTAATTGTGTTAAGATGTTGGTGGGTTTTTTTTGATTCATGGTGTGTTTTCACGTGTCTTTATAATTACAAGGTTTCAAGTCCTCTGATATTACTGGAGTGCAAGTGAAGGAGGGAGCTTTTAAAGTGATGACTTCCTGTTGTTTCCTGTCCCTGGGGGCATGAAATTCCTCCTGTTGGTTCCATTGTGGAGGTTTAAGGGAATCCAATTACTGGTAATTAATTATTATTACTGGTAAGAGTAATTATCATCTTTTTCAAAACTGACCTGTTAGGGTAAGTGCCAATAACTTTGAGATGCTTTAATTTTGGGACAGTTTTTTGTAACACATTATACTTCATGTTAGCAGTAAACTTTGATCAATATTTTTTGCATTCATTTATAAGAATACTTAGCAATTTTCAAAATGTGAAATAATCTGCTTTTCAAAAAGAAATTCATATCACACAAATAAACTGCTGTATGGGTACATGGCAGGGCTAAGAACAAAAAGAGCTCTATTTGGCTTTTGGAGGAAAGATTTTGCTGGAATAGTTTCCAGGTGCCATGTCACCATTTACAGAGCCCCTAGAGTACCAGTACAATAGAAACCCCCCAAAATGACCGTAGTTTGAAACTACACCCCTTACAGAATATTTAAAGGGGTATAGTGAGCTTTTTTATCCCATAGCTGTTTCACAGAAAATAAAAAATATTTTTTTCCTTTTTTTCCTATAAACTGTTAATTTAGTCCCAAATATTTAATTTTCACAAGGTGTTAAAGGAGAAAAAGCATCCCACACTCCATCACACAAATTCTCCAGAACACAGTAGTAACCCATATATAGTCATAAACTGCTGTATTTCACAGAGCTCAGAACAGAAAGAGTGCTATTTGGCTTTTGGGGACATGGAATAGTGCTATGTTGCCTTTGGAGAGAACTAACGTACTAGTACAATAGTAATCCCCAAAAAGTGACTATTTTGAAAACTATACCCCTCAAAGTATTTATCAAGGGGTATAATGAGCATTTTGAACCAATAGATGGTTTCCAAAAAGAAATGTGCAATGGATAATGAAATATTAAAATTGAAATGTTCCCAGATATATGCAATTTCAGTATCTGATATGTCATGCCCAGCTTGTTGCAATGTGAAATGCTTTTTAGCTTTTGGAGTATAGATATAGAAGTACTGGTTTTTGGATGCCATATTGTTTTAGCAGAGCCCCAGAAGTGACAGTAAATTGCAATTCCCCAAGAAGTCATGGTGTCCAAAAACCAAACAATCTAAATCTGCACTCCAAAAGCCACATAACACTTCTTCACTTCACATCTGCACCCTGCTGTGTGCCCAAAAAGCAGTTTATGCCCACATGTATGACACTGTTGTAGCCAGGATAACATACTTAACAATGCCATATGTGGGTATATACTGCTGTTTGGGCACACATCCAGGCACAGAAGGGAAGGAGCACTATTTGGTTTTTGGAGCAGAGTCTGGTTTTTGGACTTCATGCCACTTTTCCAGAGCCCCTAAATTGCCAGTAAAGGGAAAACCACAGACACATGACCTCATTTTCGAAACTACACTCCTCAATTGATTTATCAAGTGGCACTGTGGTACAGGTTCAGCCAAGTGGGATTAATTTTAGATATGGATTCCATTTGTGGCTGATTGTTATCACATCCTTTGATTCCCAGACTCTCGCAGACTTAATGTCTACAGACCCACACAGCCCACTTTGTATACAAGTGTCAAACTCATTAACTCAGCAGGGGAGAGCCTGGAGTATGTGTATTCTAACATGTCTAAGCAGACGAACTGGCGCTGGACAGAGCTTAAAAGGAAATATGGTTTTATGATGATATTTTCTGAGGGGAGCCCCCTACAGTCGCACCGAGAAATTCCTCGGATACGCAAGACCGGACCAAACACACCAAGATCACACACGGTACTGCTGGAAGTGTCGATGCGATGGGAATCTCGCCACGAACCCCATCATACCCCTCACATGATACTATGGTCATCCAACGAGGAGTTATGATTGTATATATTTATCTGGTTCCAGGATATAGGGCGGGACCTCGTCTCCTGGTGACATCACACAGGGAGGAGAATAGGGCAGGTACAGTGCCGCTATAACCTTAGGACCAACGGTGCCCTATGACAGTGGGTGCCCCCTTGGGACAGTGCGGGACATTCCTGCATTTGCTTTCCCGTGCTATCCCAACTTCAGCTCATCAGCGAGGACGCCAATGAGTTGAATATAGTGATGTATCTAGCGGGGAGGGGGCTGGACGGATGGTGGCCTGACTCTATGGGGTCCACCAACAACACATACATGTGTTGCCAATCTGCAAACCGTCTGCACACAGGACAGAGCAATAACGTCATAGCATTGCACTTCCTGTGGTGAGACGTCTTGTTTGTGCTCACGCACCTCGCAGAGAAGAAAGACAGCGGCAGTGGAGCAGCAAGGGATCGCAGACAGGTAAGTAAAAGTTTTGTTTTTTATTTTTTTGGGCAGTTCTTATATATGACATAAAGAGAATGTTAGGGGACATTATTCCTATAAGGGGGAGATAATTTATATAAGGGGTCATTGGTAGTATTATTACTATAGGGAGAAGATCATTTATATAAGGAGGCTTAAAGAATATAACACACACACGTGGGCAAAATTGTTGGTACCCCTCACTTAATGAAAGAAAAACCCACAATGGTCACAGAAATAACTTGAATCTGACAAAACTAATTTGCCAGACTACATGTTGACAAGCCACAAAGCTTCTGGGAGAATGTCCTACGGACAGATGAGACAAAAATCAAAATGTTTGGCAAGGCACATCAGCTCTATGTTCACAGACGGAAAAATGAAGCATATCTTGAAAAGAACACTGTCCCTACTTTGAAACCTGGAGGAGGCTCTGTTATGTTCTGGGGCTGCTTTGCTGCATCTGGCACAGGGTGTCTTGAATCTGTGCAGGGTACAATGAAATCTCAAGACTATCAAGGGATTCTAGAGAGAAATGTGCTGCCCAGTGTCAGAAAGCTTGGACTCAGTAGCAGGTCATGGGTCTTGCAACAGGATAATGACCCAAAATACACAGCTAAAAACACCCAAGAACGGCTAAGAGGAAAACATTGGACTATTCTGAAGTGGCCTTCTATGAGCCTTGACCTAAATCCTATTGAGCATCTTTGGAAGGAGCGGAAACATGCCGTCTGGAAAAGGCACCCTTCAAACCCGAGACAACTGGAGCAGATTGCACATGAGGAGTGGGCCAAAATACCTGTTGAGAGGTGCAGAAGTCTTATTGGCAGTTACAGGAATCGTTTGATTGCAGTGATTGCCTCAAAAGGTTGTGCAACAAAATATTAAGTTAAGGGTACCATCATTTCTGTCCAGGCCTGTTTCATGAGTTTTCTTTTTTTTTTAAATTCTGTTGAAGCATGGTTGAAAAGGACTGTCTGACTTTCATTTGCTCATTTTCATAGAATTTTTATATATTATTACTCATGTCAGATTCAAGTTATTTCTGTGACCATTGTGGGTTTTTCTTTCATTAAACGAGGGGTACCAACAACTTTGTCCATGTGTACTGTATATATATACAGTGCCTTGTGAAAGTATTCGGCCCCCTTGAACTTTTCAACCTTTTGCCACATTTCAGTCTTCAAACATAAAGATCTAAAATTTAAATTTTTTGGTGAAGAATCAACAAGTGGGACACAATTGTGAAGTGAAACGAAATTTATTGGTTATTTTAAACTTTTGTAAAAAATAAAAAACTGAAAAGTGGGGCGTGCAATATTATTCGGCCCCCTTAAGTTAATACTTTGTAGCGCCACCTTTTGCTGCGATTACAGCTGCAAGTCGCTTGGGGTATGTCTCTATCAGTTTTGCACATCGAGAGACTGAAATTCTTGCCCATTCTTCCTTGGAAAACAGCTTGAGCTCAGTGAGGTTGGATGGAGAGCGTTTGTGAACAGTAGTTTTCAGCTCTTTCCACAGACTCTCGATTGGATTCAGGTCTGGACTTTGACTTGGCCATTCTAACACCTGGATACGTTTAGTTGTGAACCATTCCATTGTAGATTTTGCTTTATGTTTGGGCTAATTGTCTTGTTGGAAGATAAATCTCCGTCCCAGTCTCAGGTCTTTTGCAGACTCCAACAGGTTTTCTTCCAGAATGGTCCTGTATTTGGCTCCATCCATCTTCCCATCCATTTTAACCATCTTCCCTGTCCCTGCTGAAGAAAAGCAGGCCCAAACCACGATGCTGCCACCACCATGTTTGACAGTGGGGATGGTGTGTTCAGGGTGATGAGCTGTGTTGCTTTTACGCCAAACATATCGTTTTGCATTGTGGCCAAAAAGTTACATTTTGGTTTGATCTGACCAGAGAACCTTCTTCCGCATGTTTGGTGTGTCTCCCAGGTGGCTTGTGGCAAACTTTAAACGAGACTTTTTATGGATATCTTTGAGAAATGGCTTTCTTCTTGCCACTCTTCCATAAAGGCCAGATTTGTACAGTGTACGACTGATTGTTGTCCTATGGACAGACTCTCCCACCTCAGCTGTAGATATCTGCAGTTCATCCAGAGTGATCATGGGCCTCTTGGCTGCATCTCTGATCAGTCTTCTCCTTGTTTGAGATGAAAGTTTAGAGGGATGGCTGAATCTTGGTAGATTTGCAGTGGTCTGATACTCCTTCCATTTCAATATGATCGCTTGCACAGTGCTCCTTGGGATGTTGAAAGTTTGGGAAATCTTTTTGTATCCAAATCCGGCTTTAAACTTCTCCACAACAGTATCACGGACCTGCCTGGTGTGTTCCTTGGTCTTCATGATGCTCTCTGCACTTTAAACAGAACCCTGAGACTATCACAGAGCAGGTGCATTTATACGGAGACTTGATTACACACAGGTGGATTATATTTATCATCATCAGTCATTGGATCTTTCAGAGATCCTCACTGAACTTCTGGAGTGAGTTTGCTGCACTGAAAGTAAGGGGCCGAATAATATTGCACGCCCCACTTTTCAGTTTTTTATTTTTTACAAAAGTTTAAAATAACCAATAAATTTCGTTCCACTTCACAATTGTGTCCCACTTGTTGTTGATTCTTCACCAAAAAATTAAAATGTTATATCTTTATGTTTGAAGCCTGAAATGTGACAAAAGTTTGAAAAGTTCAAGGGGGCCGAATACTTTCGCAAGGCACTGTATATATATATATATATATATATATATATATATATATATATATTAAATGCGGCTCCTCATATTCTTTCAGCCCCCTTATGTAAATGATCTCCCCCCAGTAATAATGCCCCTTATGACCACTTATAGGGGGCATTATTACTGGGGGAGATTATTTACCTAAGGGCGCTGAAAGAATATAAGGGACCTTATTTATAAAAGGGGTAGTTGGGGACATTGTGAATATAAAGGGTCATTAGAGGACTTTATGAATATAACTGGGGTCATTAATATAAGGAGGCATTAGGGGACCAGTATTTATGTCAGGGGGTATTAAATTAAGGGGCACTTGGGCTTTATTACAGAGCTCTTACAGCTCATTTTTATTGATGATCAGTCCTCAGGATACATCATCAATAAGAGATCAGGGGTTATGACACTTGGGACCCCACTGATCAGCTGTTTGAAGGGGCCATGACGCACGTGCAGGCACGGTGACCCCTTCTCTGTTTATATTGCACGCTGTACTGTTTTATAGTGACCGTGTGATGTATAGGATGAGGCTATAGTTACATTGCATGACCACTATGTAACGAATGATACAATGTCAACAGAGAAGGGTTCATGGTGCTTGTACAAGTGCTGTGGTCCCCTTCAAACAGCTGATCAGCAGGGGTCCCGGGTGTCAGAACTTAAGTGATTTTTTTATTGAAAAAGGAGCCAAAGATGTTTGTGTTGCAAACTATACACAGACAAGTCACAACTGGAAGAAGTAGCCAGGACAGTCCAGTCCAGATAGAGATAGAATGTGAATGATTACAGTCCGAGACGTCACCTGTAAGTCATGAAATGTTTCCAGTGCTGTATTCACCTAAATTGTCTTCAGAGTCCTGTACGGAGTCTGTAGTTACCAATATACGGTCACCATATATTGATAATATTGGTATACCACAGTTGGGAGCCCACTTGGATGTATTTGCCCCCCCCCCCGTGCTGAACCCTTAGTTATGGGCTTGTCTCAGGCTGAAGACAATGATGAAGCAAGGGGCCGTCCGCTCCCTAAAGACTCTGGATTAGAACAACAGAGAAGCGAGGAAAGGTGAGTATTGGTGTTTTTTTTTTTTTTTTTTTTGTTTGGTAAAAGAGGGACATAATATTGTAGGGGCAGGTGGAGGGGGACATTAAACTAGGGGCAACTGAAGGGGGAAATTAAACTGAAGGGGACATTAAACTGGGGGCAACATTAAACTGTGGGTACATTTGGAGGGGAACATAATTCTGTGGGGGCAGATGGACGGAGACATTATGCTGTGGGAGCAGATGGACGGGGACATTAAACTGTGGGGACATTATATTGTATGATGCCACTAGGGAGGCATTAGACTATGTGAGGGCCACTAAAGGGGCATTATAATTTATGGAAGTCAGGTATTTCTAAGTTTTGGTTATGGGGGGGCCCACTTATGAAACCTTTGCACTGGGCCCACCAATGTGTTAAAACGGCCCTGGGCAGGTATATGTCTCAGATCAGGGAGAGAGGCTAGAGTTCTTATCCTAGCGTGGACGCCCCAACAAACCAGACTGCAAACTAGTCTTGGTATTTTTCTCCTCTTTTCATCTTTTTACCTGTATTTGCTTGACCATCCTCTGAAGACACCCCCGGAGCCATCAGCAAAGGGGGACATGACTTTGGGATGGTGGAACCAATAACTGCTGCAGTTTCATCTTTGTGCAGTAGTAGTGTGGATTTATACAGGCTGGGTCAGCTGTAAGATTATATGTGTGCATATTCAGCTTTAGGAGTATATAGTGCCTAGTGTGTTACTGTAGGGAGGGAGGAGTTTAGGAATAGATGGAACTTGCTGTCTCCTTCATCTATTTCTCTTTCTCACCACAAGGAATGGAGGAAACATTTGTCTGCTGAATCAGGGAGTACAATATTGGAGTTTATCACCTCATACAACACTGGTGTCACCACATTCACATTAGACATCACTACTAGATTAGTATCACCATACCTCCCAACTTTCAAAGGACAGAAAGAGGGACATAATATGTGGCGCGCTATGTGCACCGCGGCAAATTTAGCTCCACCCACTTCTATGTTGACTCCACCCATTCTCATCTATTTTTCCATGTGCCCCCACACAGTATAATGCTCCTACAGTCACCCTAACATTATATGCGCCCACATTATAATGGTCCCCTCCAATTTCCCCACAGTACTAAGTCCCTCTCCTCGTGCCCCAGTTTAAACTGGCGGAAACTAGAGGGGGACATTAAACTGGGGCAGCTGGAGGGGGCAGCTGGTGGTTGACATTGGTTGACATTAAACAGTGGGGATAGTTGGAGGGGGACATTAAACTGGGGGCAACTAGAGGCAGACATCTCCCCTTCCAGCTTCCCCCCATGGTTTAATTTCCTCCTCTAGTTGCCCCCAGTATAATGTCACCCTCCTTCTACCCCCTCAGTTTAATGTCCCCCCTCCATCTGTCCCCAGTTTAATGTCCCCCTTCATCTGCCACCAGCTTCATGTCCCCTTCATCTGCCATATTAATGTCCCCCTTCATCTGCCACCAATTTAATGTCCCCCTTCATCTGCCACCAGCTTAATGCCCCCTTCATATGCCCTCAATTTAATGTCCCTGTTTATTTGCCACCATCTTAATGTCCCCCTTTATCTGCCACCAATTTAATGTTCCCCCTTCATGTCACCAGCTTAATGCCATCCTTCATCTGCCCCCTGTTTAATTGCCCCCTCCATCTACAACCAATTTAATGGCCCCCTTTATCTTCCACCAGCTTAATGTCCCCCTTTATTTGCCATCAGTTTAATTGCCCCCATAATCTGCCTTCAGTTTAATTGCCCATTCATCTGCTCCCAGTTTAATTGCCCCCTTCATCTGCGTTCAGTTTAACTGCCCCCTACATCTGTCCCCAGTTCCCCCCTCTTGCTCACACATGTTCTCTTCTCTCCTACTTATCTTCGATCACTCTCTGTTCCCAGCTTTCTGCGTAACATCACAGTGTGTCCCGCAGTATCCAGAAGAGCTCCGCCCACACAAGAGTCTGATCACATGTTCATGACGTCATCAAAGGTCCTTTAGCCATTATGATTTAGCATCTACCATTTAGCCTTTACCCTACCCTAATAAAGTTTGTTAACAGCAAAACACTTCAGGGGCATAGTGGGACAAAGTGTAAGCTATGCGGGACCACAGGACAGCAGTATAAAATCGGGACTGTCCCGCCAGATGCGGGACGGTTGGGAGCTATGGTATCACCATTCTACATCATACTGTACATGCTGCAGTATTACCACAGGATTTATCTTGTCACAGAGTCCCCTCATGTATTTACCTCACACACTGCAGAAATGGCTGATATATCATAGATTACTACTGTATAATGCAGATTGTTCATGAGTCCTGGGGACTGGGGCTCTCTATGGGGGATCTGGGAGGTTACATGTAATGGAGACACTGTGGTGAGAAAGGGACAGCCTGGTCTGAAAGCCGCCTCCCTGTATATGGAGTTTAGTGATCTGTATGCACCCTCCATCTTAGTTCCATGTACAGGACATGCTGTTTATATTGACCCTGCTGTATACAGGTCCCTCACTGTATATGTAGTCCAGCAGTCCCTATAGTTCCTCCATCTTAGTGCTAGTCCTATATATGTCCTCTAATGATCTATATGTGACCTCCATATCAGGGTTGTATACTGAGTCCTGTGTGGATATATGGCAGCCTTCTGTCCCTTTATATATGCTGTCCTGCTAATGCTGCTGCCTATAAAATGTCCGCCCTTACCTCATGTAGCTATTTCATCTTCCATTTGGAAATTCATCTATTACCTAAAATGGTGGATGTTATAAAACTGTGTAGATTACATGGGGCCTTATCTAGATGTTTTTTCACAGTCTTCTAGCAGAATATATTATATCTAGATCATATTTCTAGCTCTGAAAGGTGTACATGGTGGGGATGTGGGTGGCCCAGGTGCACCTTGCTCTGTAGGATGCACAGATTTGTATAGTTTTATATCCATGTGTATACGGTGATATACTGCCCACCATGTTGTAGGCTGATCTCTGAGCCTCTACCACATGTGGATAATGGATATTGGACAAATACTGCACCGGATTATTGCATTTCTCACTCTTCATGTGTAGCTGGTGATTTAGGAGCATTTACAGTCTGTATCCAGATAAGTATATGGATTACTATTATTATATGTTACTATGGCATCATATACTGCAGCAGCTCCTATTCCTGACTATGACATACTATGTGATGGGTTATTTCTCAGTGGTGTCCTATAATAGTATCATTTTGAACCACTGACAGCTGCTCAAGTCTATCCTTATTACCTATCTGGATTATTCTGGAGCTGGTATAACTTAGTATTATTGCTTATACAGTATTTAGGGTGAGCCATCTAAGTTATTATTATTTCTTTTAGAGCACCTTTAATTCCATGGTGCTGTATATACTGTGGCAATTTGGGGGGATTTAGCCTCAAAGGCGGCAGCCTCCTGGACTCGACAGCGGTGTAGGTGGTACTGGGTGCCGGAGAAGCAGCATTCAGACTGTGCTAATCCAAAGTAAAATGGCTTTTATTCAGTTTACAAATGGAACAAAAAAGTAACAAACAGCCTGGCTCAGTTAGTCCTTTCAGGACCCCAGTCCTCTTGGGACAGACCGCCTGTCCGTCTCCGACTGGTTCCCCGTCTCCCTGCTTCCTGCAGGTCTCCACAGCACTCTCCTGCTGCAGACACGCCGTCTGGAGTTGGTGCCCCCCCATGGGTGTGCCTGAGGAGCTTTTCAATCCTGGTTTTGGGTCGCTCACTAGCACCCTCTGGGTTCACACTCTCACAATATATATATATATATATATATATATATACAGTTATATGAAAACGTTTGGGCACCCCTATTAATCTTAATCATTTTTAGTTCTAAATATTTGGGTGTTTGCAACAGCCATTTCAATTTGATATATCTAATAACTGATGGACACAGTAATATTTCAGGATTGAAATGAGGTTTATTGTACTAACAGAAAATGTGCAATATGCATTAAACCAAAATTTGACCGGTGCAAAAGTATGGGCACTTCAACAGAAAAGTGACATTAATATTTAGTAGATCCTCCTTTTGCAAAAATTAACAGCCTCTAGTCGCTTCCTGTAGCTTTTAATCAGTTCCTGGATCCTGGATGAAGGTATTTTTGACCATTCCTCTTTACAAAACAATTCCAGTTCAGTTAAGTTTGATGGTCGCCGAGCATGGACAGCCCGCTTCAAATTATCCCACAGATGTTCAATGATATTCAGGTCTGGGGACTGGGATGGCCATTCCAGAACATTGTAATTGTTCCTCTGCATGAATGCCTGAGTAGATTTGGAGCTGTGTTTTGGATCATTGTCTTGCTGAAATATCCATCCCCGGCGTAACTTCAAATTCGCTTAAGTAGAAAGACAAAAAAAAACAACAACGCCGAGCGGCACATTGGGTAATACTGTTTTTTTAAAAAATTATCGTATGATAGTAATATATTACACAATATAAATTGTGTTATGAAAGTAGTTTGTACAGGGTGACCAGGACGTGCCCACTAATAAAGGTTGAGAGTAGGTAGGTGAGCACAGAGTGTGGGTATACAGTATGTGAATGTGCAACCGACAGGGTTTGGTGTGAACCAATGTCCCCTCAATTGGTCAGTTCATATGGTAACACTCTTGTGCATGGTGACACCAGTATCGATGTACTCTCACCTTATATAGTTTCCGTGTGATCACAAATGGTATTGTGGACTTGTCCAGTATATGTCACAGTATGTGCGAGCTGCGGAACCTCTGGGCGTCAGGATCTCCAGGATCCAGGCCGCATATCATGTACAAAAATGGAGAGTATCCAAAAAAAGTGAGGTATGGTGACCGCGCTTCGCTAAGAATGCTTTTTATTAAACTCAATTACACAACGCGTTTCGAGGAATGAGTCCTCTTTATCAAGTGTACTATGAACAGCCTGAAGCTATGGGCTTCAGCTCTTTCAGCCCATAGCTTCAGGCTGTTCATAGTACACTTGATAAAGAGGACTCATTCCTCGAAACGCGTTGTGTAATTGAGTTTAATAAAAAGCATTCTTAGCGAAGCGCGGTCTCCATACCTCACTTTTTTTGGATACTCTCCATTTTTGTAACTTCAAATTCGTCACTGATTCTTGTACATTATTCTCAAGAATCTGCTGATACTGAGTTGAATCCATGCGACCCTCAACTTTAACAAGATTCCCGGTGCCGGCATTGACCACACAGCCCCAAAGCATGATGGAACCTCCACCAAATTTTACAGTGGGTAGCAAGTGTTTTTCTTGGAATGCTGTGTTTTTTTGACGCCATGCATAACGCCTTTTTGTATGACCAAACAACTCAATCTTTGTTTCATCAGTCCACAGGACCTTCTTCCAAAATGAAGCTGGCTTGTCCAAATGTGCTTTTGCATACCTCAGGCGACTCTGTTTGTGGCGTGCTTTCAGAAACGGCTTCTTTCGCATCACTCTCCCATACAGCTTCTCCTTGTGCAAAGTGTGCTGTATTGTTGACCGATGCACAGTGACACCATCTGCAGCAAGATGATGCTGCAGCTCTTTGGAGGTGGTCTGTGGATTGTCCTTGACTGTTCTCACCATTCTTCTTCTCTGCCTTTCTGATATTTTTCTTGGCCTGCCACTTCTGGGCTTAACAAGAACTGTCCCTGTGGTCTTCCATTTCCTTACTATGTTCCTCACAGTGGAAACTGACAGGTTAAATCTCTGAGACAACTTTTTGTATCCCCTGAACAACTAAGTTAAACAATCTTTGTTTTCAGATCATTTGAGAGTTGTTTTGGATGCCATTCATCAGAGGAGATTCAAATAGGAGAACAACTTGCAATTGGCCACCTTAAATACCTTTTCTCATGATTGGATACACCTGGCTATGAAGTTCAAAGCGCAGTGAGGTTACAAAACCAATTTTGTGCTTCAGTAAGTCAGTAAAAAGTAGTTAGGAGTATTCAAATCAATAAAATGATAAGGGTACCCAAATTTTTGCACCGGTCAAATTTTGGTTTAATGCATATTGCACATTTTCTGTTAGTACAATAAACCTCATTTCAATCCTGAAATATTACTGTGTCCATCAGTTATTAGATATATAAAATTGAAATGGCTGTTGCAAACACCCAAATATTTAGAACTAAAAATGATTAAGATTAATAGAGGTACCCAAACTTTTTCATATGACTGTAGGTACAATATGTACATAACTAACTAGCTGAGTGATCTAGTACATATGGATGAGAGGACCCTGGCTGCATGGGCCTCCAATCTTTAGGCCAATGTTTTACTGTGTTATTGTCAGTGGCCTTGCCTTTTAATGTAACCCTATAGCGCATGGTTCCTTAGGATTGGGATGTGTACACAATGTCCTCATGCCTCCAAGCCAGTGTTTAATTGCTGGTGGTTTGGGATACACTAACAACCTGTTTTGCCATTTCTTGACTGAACGTGGTTAATAGAATGTAATGTATTTATTTACTTATGTGTTTTCTTAATACTTTAGCTTAAATATAATCCTACACTATAGCTATTGCTGTGCATTATAATTTGCACTATTTAAAATAAATATATATTTATATATTTTTGTTTTATGGGTCCTTGAAGTTACATATAATTTGCCCTGTAATGGGCAACCATCTCAGGTGTAGCCCAGTACAGGGGTGACCATCGAGGGTTTGGCCTCCTGGTGCAGAGGGGTAACAATTGGAGGTATGGCCCCCTGGTGCAGAGGGGTAACCATTGGAGGTATGGCCCCCTGGTGCGGAGGGTTAATCATCATTGGTATGGACCCCCTGGTTTCTGCAAACCAATTATTCATTTTAAAAAGACTGTTAGGGTAAGTCCCTATGGTCATGGCTATCAGTTTTCACATGTCTGTGCAATAAATTGAGCCCTCCGAGCTGGTGGTGGCTGCGGCTGGAGGAAGAGAAAAACAAATGGGCATGTTTTTGATAAAAATGTATAGCTTCAAGGACCATTTCTGTTGACTTGTAATTTTTCTTAGTGAAGATATATGACCTTTAATTGACCAACTCATATTTCTCTTAAGGATGCCGACAGTGTGATACAGCCATAGCTGCAGTAGAGTGTCTATCGCAGCCAGCTAGCGAATGGAGCCCAGCACTGTTTATCATGATAACCCCATGCTCTGCATGCAGGAGCTACAGTATATAGTCCTGTAGCTCCCTAGCGGAATGGGCAGCATCAGGATGGTGCTGGCCCATGTCCAGCAAAGAAGAGAATTTTCATCTTCAAATTTCGATCTGGGTCCCCTTGGGTCGGTGTGTGTGCGACTAAGGGTAAAGGTCATCAAGTGCTCTGAAAATGATTGAGAGATGACAGGAGAGGATCTCTCAATGCCTTCAAAGACTCCTGTAAATCAAGCAGATAATGGGCTTATTCTCATCATTATAAGCATCATTTAATGGCTTGTTTTACTGTTGATGTGGTTGGAACCCATCAAACAACAATGGTGAGGTTTTGCACTACAGTACATGCTCTGTGGTTGCTGTAGTATCTGGAGAAGCTGACGCACAGCAAGTACTTTTCTTTTCCCTTCTTTATACTCTCTATGTCTTTCCTGGCAGTGTAAGTGGGTATAGGGTTACCAATGAATATAAATGGACAGTTCTAGTGTCTTAGTGGCAGAGGTATTCCTTGAAGAGGTCTTATCTCATACATAGTATATACAGTGGGGAAAAAAAAGTATTTAGTCAGCCACCAATTGTGCAAGTTCTCCCACTTAAAAAGATGAGAGAGGCCTGTAATTGACATCATAGGTAGACCTCAACTATGAGAGACAAAATGAGAAAACATATCTAGAAAATCACATTGTCTAATTTTTTAAGAATTTATTTGTAAATTATGATGGAAAATAAGTATTTGGTCACCTACAAACAAGCAAGATTTCTGGCTCTCACAGACCTGTAACTTCTTCTTTAAGAGGCTCCTCTGTCCTCCACTCATTACCTGTAGTAATGGCACTTGTTTGAAATTGTTATCAGTATAAAAGACACCTGTCCACAACCTCAAACAGTCACACTCCAAACTCCACTATGGTGAAGACCAAAGAGCTGTGGAAGGACACCAGAAACAAAATTGTAGACCTGCACCAGGCTGAGAAGACTGAATCTGCAATAGGCAAGCAGCTTGGTGTGAAGAAATCAACTGTGGGAGCAATAATTAGAAAATGGAAGACATACAAGACTACTGATAATCTCCCTCGATCAGGGGCTCCATGCAAGATCTCACCCCGCGGGGTCAAAATGATCACAAGAACGGTGAGCAAAAATCCCAGAACCACACAGGGGGACCTAGTGAATGACCTGCAGAAAGCTGGAACTAATGTAACAAAGGCTACCGTCAGTAACACACTACGCCACCAGGGACTCAGATCCTGCAGTGCCAGATGTGTTCTCCTGCTTAAACCAGTACATATCCGGGCCCATCTGAAGTTTGCTAGAGAGCATTTGGATGTTCCAGAAGAGTATTGGGAGAATGTCATATGATCAGATGAAACCAAAGTAGAACTGTTTAGTAGAAACACAACTCGTCGTGTTTGGAGGAGAGTGAATGCTGAGTTGCATCCAAAGAACACCATACCTACTGTGAAGCATGGGGGTGGCAACATCATGCTTTGGGGCTGTTTCTCTGCAAAGGGACCAGGATGAATGATCCATGTACATGAAAGAATGAATGGGGCCATGTATCGTGAGATTTTGAGTGCAAACCTCCTTCCATCAGCAAGGGCATTGAAGATGAAACGTGGCTGGGTTTTTCAGCGTGACAATGATCCCAAGCACACCGCCAGGGCAACAAAGGAGTGGCTTCGTAAGAAGCATTTCAAGGTCCTGGAGTGGCCTAGCCAGTCTCCATATCTCAACCCCATAGAAAACCTCTGGAGGGAGTTGAAAGTCTGTGTTGCCCAGCGACAGCCCCAAAACATCACTGCTCTAGAGGAGATCTGCATGGAGGAATGGGCCAACATACCAGCAACAGTGTGTGCCAACCTTGTGAAGACTTACAGAAAACGTTTGACCTCTGTCATTGCCAACAAAGGATATATAACAAAGTACTGAGATGAACTTTTGTTATTGACCAAATACTTATTTTCCACCATAATTTGAAAATAAATTCTTAAAAAATCAGACAATGTGATTTTCTAGATATGTTTTCTCATTTTGTCTCTCATAGTTGAGGTCTACCTATGATGTCAATTACAGGCCTCTCTCATCTTTTTAAGTGGGAGAACTTGCACAGTTGGTGGCTGACTAAATACTTTTTTTTCCCCACTATACATCTATAACAATTCTTTACAGTTACCATATAAGTGGGACCCCACATCACATAAGTGGGAAATATATACTTATATGCATAAATGGTTGCCAATTACTTGTTTGTGGTATGGCAGAATTCCCCATGTATACTGATTTATGGTAATTTCAGTATTATAGTCTATTGCTCTTTACTGGTTTCTTTCTACAGCCAGATCACTTTAGTTGCATTTTCAGCAATATTCATAGCTTACAGTGCCTTGCGAAAGTATTCGGCCCCCCTTGAACTTTTCAACCTTTTGCCACATTTCAGGCTTCAAACATAAGGATATAAAATTTAAATTTTTTGGTAAAAAATCAACAACAAGTGGAACACAATTGTGAAGTGGAACAAAATCTATTGGATATTTTAAACTTTTGTAAAAAATAAAAAACTGAAAAGTGGGGTGTGCCAAATTATTCGGCCCCCTTAAGTTAATACTTTGTAGCGCCACCTTTTGCTGCGATTACAGCTGCAAGTCGCTTGGGGTATGTCTCTATCAGTTTTGCACATCGAGAGACTGAAATTCTTGCCCATTCTTCCTTGGAAAACAGCTTGAGCTCAGTGAGGTTGGATGGAGAGCGTTTGTGAACAGCAGTTTTCAGCTCTTTCCACAGATTCTCGATTGGATTCAGGTCTGGACTTTGACTTGGCCATTCTAACACCTGGATACATTTATTTGTGAACCATTCCATTGTAGATTTTGCTTTATGTTTGGGATCATTGTCTTGTTGGAAGATAAATCTCCGTCCCAGTCTCAGGTCTTTTGCAGACTCCAACAGGTTTTCTTCCAGAATGGTCCTGTATTTGGCTCCATCCATCTTCCCATCAATTTTAACCATCTTCCCTGTCCCTGTTGAAGAAAAGCAGGCCCAAACCATGATGCTGCCACTACCATGTTTGACAGTGGGGATGGTGTGTTCAGGGTGATTAGCTGTGTTGCTTTTACGCCAAACATATCGTTTTGCATTGTGGCCAAAAAGTTCGATTTTGGTTTCTTCTGACCAGAGCACCTTCTTCCACATGTTTGGTGTGTCTCCCAGGTGGCTTGTGGCAAACTTTAAATGAGACTTTTTATGGATATCTTTGAGAAATGGCTTTCTTCTTGCCACTCTTCCATAAAGGCCAGATTTGTGCAGTGTACGACTGATTGTTGTCCTATGGACAGACTCTCCCACCTCAGCTGTAGATCTCTGCAGTTCATCCAGAGTGATCATGGGCCTCTTGGCTGCATCTCTGATCAGTCTTCTCCTTGTTTGAGATGAAAGTTTAGAGGGACGGGCGGGTCTTGGTAGATTTGCAGTGGTCTGATACTCCTTCCATTTCAATATGATCGCTTGCACAGTGCTCCTTGGGATGTTTAAAGTTTGGAAAATCTTTTTGTATCCAAATCCGGCTTTAAACTTCTCCACAACAGTATCATGGACTTGCCTGGTGTGTTCCTTGGTCTTCATGATGCTCTCTGCGCTTTAAACAGAACCCTGAGACTATCACAGAGCAGGTGCATTTATACGGAGATTTGATTACACACAGGTGGATTATATTTATCATCATCAGTCATTTAGGACAACATTGGATCATTCAGAGATCCTCACTGAACTTCTGGAGTGAGTTTGCTGCACTGAAAGTAAAGGGGCCGAATAATATTGCACGCCCCACTTTTCAGTTTTTTATTTTTTACAAAAGTTTAAAATAACCAATAAATAATTTTGTTCCACTTCCACAACTGTGTCCCACTCGTTGCTGATTCTTCACCAAAAAATTAAAATTTTATATCCTTATGTTTGAAGCCTGAAATGTGGCAAAAGGTTGAAAAGTTCAAGGGGGCTTAATACTTTCGCAAGGCACTGTAGTTGATCTGGCTTAACAATTTTCTTTATCCATCACTGGTTACGATATATCGTGGAGAAGATGATATGGGACTTGTAGTATAAAAATTTTATAGAGGGCTATTGCATTCCTAATCAGTTTGGTGGCGGTCGAGTCCATTTAAGGTGTCAAATGGCCTCTCTGTGGCGGTTGAGGAGTCAGGTGGAAGTTGCAGGCAAGTTATTGTGGACTTATTTTAACTAATAGAGGAGGTTAAACCTCATGGTGGTGAACAGGCTGAGCTTTGGAAATGGCCAGCCTGAAGAATGTTGTAATTATAACGTCATCCAGGGGCGGGCACAGTGGTTAAGCACAGGGTCGTTGGTGCCCTTGAAGTGTACTGGCTCTGCTAGAATTGCAAGCCAGAGCGTGCCGCCCCTTTATTGCTGTCTGGCCGGGTGCTGTATGTCAGACAGCTGGGGATCTCACAGTATTCGTGAATCCCAATGGTCTAGCACTTCACCTGACTCCTTCTGTCATTTAGTTCTGTGATTTAAATAAAGCTGTGGCCATTTTTACACCAAAATAAAGTGTTTTGTGTGTTTATTCCAAAGTCAGTGTTTACTGTAGTTTTAGTGGTTTTAGGAAGGAGTGAGGGTCCATCCCATATCCAAAAGTCATGTGTATTCTGTATATGTTAGCGGCTAGTACGGACCGACTTGGGTTAATAAATATATATATATATATATATATATATAAAATTTATAAAGCTCGTTTCATATTATCCTATGAACCCAGGCACTCGCAGGTTGTGAGTGGAAGGTAAGAGAGGTGACCTCAGGTAGGTCAAGTGGCTTGGCAAAGCAGTATCCTTCACAGGCACAATGAGTATTTTGTGTCGAGATTCCACTTTATTTGCATTTCAGGGATTCTGCAAAAGTGAAATTGCGTCCAATAATCTGTTCTCCATAATTGTTATAATTGTTTGTTTGGTTTTTGGATTCTATGTCATGTTTGCAGAGCCCCAGAGATGCCACTAAAGTGGAATCCCCCACGGAGTGACCCCATTTTTAAACCTGTAACTTTCAAAGAATTTATCAAGGTTTGTAGTGAGCATTAGATTTTCCACATGTGAGTGCACAGTGGATAGTGAAAACTGAATATGTAAGCTGTGTGTAGTACATAGGGTACAATAAATTCCCTATTATTTCCCCAGTAGCTCCTATGATTGGGCGGTCAATTTGGGAGTCACTTTGGGATTTTTTCCCTCGTAAGCTCTAAATATGGGGCGTACCCTGGTATATGCTTGCACAGCTTATACATTCCTTTCCTGCCGCAGCCAGTTTTCTCCTAAAGACGTGGCAATTTTTGTTGTCATATTGTTCAAGCTATAAGTTTTTTTTAATTTTTGAGAACTTGTTTTCTATGGGATCAAATGCATTTTGCAATGAAACCATTTTGGAATGTATTTAACTTATTGATAAAATTTTATTAACTTTTTTTGGGGGGGGGAGGTTGAAAAAGAAACATCAATTCCGGTGTTGCTTAATAACATTTTCATCATATAAAATAAACAATATCTTACCTTTATTCTAAGAATAGGTACGAATACGGCGATAGCAAATTTATATAGTTTTTGTTACTAATGTTACTAATTTTGCTGAATAAAAATCCATGTGGGGAAAAAAATCTATTGTTTTTGCATCGCCATATTCCCTAAGAGACGCAATATTTTTATTTTTCTATTGACGGAGATGGTTGAGGGCTTATTTTGTGTGAGACAAGCTGTGCTTTTTATTTATACCTTTTGATCACTTTTTGTTCCATATTTTTTTAGGCAAAAAATTGTTACTGGCGGTTCTGTTTTTTAAGAAATTCACTGTGTGGTTTAGTTTTATTATACAGTTTGTTACAGATGCAACGATGCTAAATGTGTGGTGTTTTATAGTTTTACTTTTATTTTATACTATATATGGGAAAAGTGGCATTTTATGGGGGGCTATTTACTTTATTTTTATTTTTTTATTTATTTATTTTTTACATTTTTTTTTTTTTTGTCCCAATAGCAGACATGAACCAGTGATCTTCTGATCAATGGTTCAGTATTATTCACGCCAATAGAGAAGTATTGGAGTGTATGACAGCCTATGCATTTGCATAAACTGACAGGCCTAACAAAGTAAAGGAGGCAGAGACAGAGGAGGTAGATCGCAGAGGTCATTTTCCCCCATTGTGCATTCACCTTGACCGCAGCGAGGCTGAATGTAGGTGTGACTGGTGGGGGACGGCACTCCCATTCACGTCAATGAGAGCTCCAAAGAGAGCTGAGTGCTGTACTATGACTATCTCCGGCACTCCCAACTAAGTAAGGGGGGGGAGAGGACCCCCCATTCTTGGGATCAGTGGGGGACTCAGCAATGAGACCCCCACTGATCAGGCATTTATCCTCTTTCCCAGCAGTCAGCAACCTTTTTTGTATTGTGTGGTGATTTAAATTTAAAAATAAAAAGTCATAGATGAAGTAGCCAGTGTGCCATGTAATAATTGTAATGATGTTTACCCTACATGAAAGTTATATACTGCACACCAAAACAGTAACCAATTAGCTGGTTGATTAAAGGGGTTATCCAGGTTTTCAAAAATTATCTGCAAATACATCTACAGCAGTGCTAAACACTCACTGTTCCCTTGTGCTGCCTGTGCTTGGCTTTATTTTGCTTGCTGCTCCTTGTATTACTAGTTATTTACACTGTTTTTTGCTGTTTCCCCTCATATAAAAATTTGGATAAAAAGCTGTCAAAGCAATAGACATTCACCAAATTGGTATAAATAAAAGTACATCTGACTCTGCAAAAAAAAAAATTTCTTAGAAATTTGAGCAGGAGAAAATATCAAGCCACAAATCTAGTATCAGATGCAAAAAGACATGGCTACCTCTTCTTGACCACTTTCTCTCTGCAAGATTTCCTGTCTCTCAATTTAGATTTCAAATTATTGAACACCTCCCGCGACGAGGTGGTAATCACATTCATCAACTCTAATTACGTGAATGCTATTGGAATGTGACATGCTACCTGCTGGATAGATGTTTTTCCATGTCTAGCTATAAATTAATTTTTTGACTTACTTTATGTACTTTATTTGAATTATAATATATATGTCTCTTTTTTTTCCTAGACACGCCAATTATTAACTCACCTGAGACCCCCTACTGAGGTACCATGGGACTAGACTATCCAAACCCCCCTCCTCAGTCATTCCCCTCTTTCTTACAATTCTCCCTTACTCTCTTCCCTTTGTTTCTCTATATTATTCACTTTTTCTTATTATTATTTTTATTATCCTTAGCTCACCTTACTTTCACTCCCTCCTATTATCCTCAGTTTGCCTTACTTTCATTCCCTCCTATTCTTCCCATTGCTTTCACCTTCTCATACCATTATTCCCCTCCCTCTTTCCCCTTAGTCCTATTGTGTTGCATGGTTTCCTAGCAACTGATGATGCCTCTCCAATGACATAATCGCACTAATGTATGGCACATGTATGTATATGACGTATTCATGCTACAATGCCGCCCACCAAGACTATGCCGGTCTGCAGTTCATTCTGCCATTCCTTTTTGTGCTATGCACCACTTCACATGTACCTCTTCCTCCTGCTACTCGGTAAACTCATCTTTTATCTTTTCCCCCCACAGGCTGGCTCCACATGGGCCCTGAAGGCAGGAGGAGGGTGGATTATGTACTGAACTTAAACCAATACTATATGTATATCTACTGATACCTGTCAACCTACTTCCATACAATTGGATCCTCTCACCAATATTTAATACGCCTGTTATTGCTAATGTATATCTTCCTGTTGATGCTATTATTATGCTTTGTATGTGTCTCCAACTGCCTACTATGTATATTCTATCTTGCAATTTCACTATCCTCTCTAACTTTATGAATTTTGTAGTTCTACAATAAAATTCACTTATGAAGCATTTACTACACTTTAAAACGCTGTGGTATTTCTCTACGTGAACATGGTTGCTCAGTGGTTAGCACTGTAGCCTTGCAGCGCTGGAGTCCTAGTTTCAAATCTGACCAAAGACACCATCTGTAAGGAGTTTGTATGTTCAACATCATGTTTGTGTGGATTTCGTCCCACACTCCAAAGACATACTGATAGGGAATATAGATTGTGAGCCCTATATGGGACAGTGATTGACAATGTCTGTAAAGCGCTGCAGAATATGATGGCACTATATAAGTAAGCAAAATAAGATGGCCACTCAAAGTAACTCAAAGCTATAGGAAAAAAAAAACAGCAAGGCGTACCACAGCTAAAGGAGCTATCCAACAACTTGCCAGTGGTTTGCTTAGAAGTAGACAGCTGCACATTAGCTTGTGGGGACATTTATTTTGCCTCACTTTAATCTGACCCCATGAGTTTACCCCCCTGTTACACTGGTTGGTGGAATGCTCATGTTCTTTGAATCATCTGTTTTACAGGTGATTTTAGGCCATGAGACAGATCCCCTGATGAGTCCCTGTGCCCCTGCGACAAAATGCACATAGTGATAGGGCATATATAGGGTCAATTGATTACATGGCAAGTTTGGGTACTGCCTTTGTACGAGTGGGAGATATACTGGAGCATCAAAAGGGACAGCGCAGTAAGGGCCTTACAGGGTCAGGTCCTGGATCCGGTGACTCCCATGGACATGGTAGAAAACCCCATTTTGATGCAGACCTTGGTGTATCACCCTCCCCACTATCTGCACATGTCTGTACATTGGACCCGTGGTAAGACTGTTCTATTCTTGTGTGATTTGCTTACAGCAGTTCCAGGACGAACGTGCAGTGCGCTTTTTTCCTTATAATTGCTAATTCGGAGTGTCATCACTCCTTGTGGGATGGTTATGGTTTTTGTTTGGATTTTTTTTTTTAACTAATTTTATTGATTTTCAACAATAAAGAGTGAACAACAGTGAACAATGTATCAAATCGTGACTAGCATGGCTGAAGCCACCACACAGTAAATATGAATGCAAAACAAAATAGGAATAATCAAATACAACATAGAGCCAGGAGAGTGGAAAGAACGTCACAAGACAAGGGAGAGAGGGGGAGGGGAGGTATTAGAGACTGCTCACGATACAGTAGGTATCCCAGTGGGACCAGACAGCCTGAAAAGCCTCTACAGTGTTATTCAATGTGGCAGTCAAGTACTCCAATACGGGGAACCTCCTTCATGCTGTCATAACCCCACTACTGAAAAAAACCCTCCCTTGACCCATCCTGTGCTGCTAACTACCGACCTGTCTCTAACCTCCACCTTCGTCTCTAAACTCCTGGAACGCTTGGTTTACTCCCCGCCTAATCCGCTATCTCTCTGCTAACTTTCTTCTGGACCCCTTACATTCAGGTTTTCATGCACTACACTCTACAGAAACGGCCCTCACAAAGGTCTCCAACGATATCTTGACGGCTAAATCTAAAGGGAACTATTCACTACTTATTCTTCTGTATCTCTGAGCAGCATTTGACACTGTAGACCATGAACTCCTCCTCACTATGCTCCATTCTATTGGCCTCAGGGATACCGCTCTCTCTTGGTTTTCTTCCAATCTCTCTGACCGCTCATTTAGTGTATCATTATCTGATGCTATTTCTTCTCCTCTGCCCCTTGTGGTTGGGGTTCCTCAAGGGTCGGTCCTAGGTCCCCTCCTCTTCTCTTTGTACACAGCCCCAGTTGGACAAACCATTCACAAATTTGGCTTTCAATACCATCTTTATGCAGATGATACCAAACTATATACCTCATCCCGTGACATCACCCCTGCACTACTACAGAACACCAGTGACTGTCTCTCTGCTGTCTCTAACATCATGTCTTCTCTTTATCTGAAATTGAATCTTTCAAAAACTGAACTTCTTGTGTTCCCTCCATCTACTAACCGACCTAACCCTGATATCTCCGTTTCTGTCTGTGGCCTTACTATTACCCCAAGGCGACATGCCCGCTGTTTGAGGGTTGTATTTGATTCAGAACTCACCTTTATCCCACATATTCAGACACTTGCACACTATTGTCACCTGCACCTTAAAAACATCTCTAGAATTTGCCCTTTTCTCACTGTGGAAACATCTAAAACCCTCATTGTCGCTCTGATACTCTCTCGTCTTCACTATTGCAATTCTCTTCTAATTGGGCTTCCTCTTACTAAACTCTCCCAACTACAATCTGTCCTAAATGTGGCTGCCAAACTCATCTTTCTGTCAAACCGGTACACAGACGCATCTACCTTGTGTCAGTCGCTGCATTGGTTGCCCATCCATCACAAAATACAATATAGAATTATCACACTGACCCACAAATCCATCCATAGCGCTGCGCCCCCCTATATCTCCTCTCTCGTCACTGTCTACCGCCCTAACCGTCCTCTCCGTTCTGCCAATGACCTTAGACTTGCATCCCCTGTTATCTGATCATCCCACTCCCTTCTCCAACACTTTTCTCAAGCTGCACCGGTGCTTTGGAATGCTTTACCTAAGACAATCCGATTAATCCCCAACAACAGCAGCTTCAAAACTGCCCTAAAATCACATCTGTACAGTCAGGCTTATCACGTGACCTGATCACAGTGTAGAGTTCGGAGGTGTAGAACAATAGCACCTTTTATCCTTCCTCCTCTGTTCCTCAGATCCTGTCCTCTCCATCTAGAAGTTACACTGTACTCCTTGCAGTTAGTATATGTTTATTCCCAGATACTGGCTGGTGACGGGCTCATACAGCTTCAGTTACATAACTTTTTCTACTAAAAGATGACTGGACCATGGTAGCAAACAAGCCCTCTGACCTCTTGTGTCCCCCTATTTCTTCATAGAATGTAAGCTCTTGCAAGAAGGGCCCTCACTCCTATTGTTTGATATGTTTATTTCTTTGTCACATTGTAATGTTTCATATTGTCTGTACATGTCTGTACATGTGTCCTCTGATTTGTAAAGTGCTACAGAATATGTTGGCGCTATATAAATAAAGTTTATTATTATTATTATTATTATGCGGGCCACCAGCGCAGTTGCAGGAGGGGGGTGCACATTCTTCCAGTGAAGAGCAATAAGAGTTTTGGCAGCTGTACAGAGATACAAAAATAGTCTAGAAGTTTTTTTTACCCAGATTAGGAGGTAAATTAAGCAAGTAAACTAGAGGGTCCAGATGAACACCCTGAATAAATAGGGCATCAGCGAGTGACTTAACTTCCTGCCAGAAAGGGCGCACCAGGGGACAGTCACAAAAAATTTCAAATAGGGTACCGGGGCTAGTCAGCCACCTCCAGCAAGTGGAAGGGATGGTAGGGTTGAGGGTGTGAAGCAAGGTCGGGGTATGGTACCAATGCATGAGGAGATTGTACTGAGTCTCATGGAATGTTATAATCTGCCATTGACCGGGGCGAGATTTGCCTGTTCAAAGCCTCAGACCACTTGACCATATACCTGTGTGGAAGGGGAGACTGTCCCTCTGAGGACAAAAGTAGCCTATAAATGCCTGAAATCAAGCCATTAATGGAAGTGTCAGCACGGCAAATCTCGAAAGCAGTAGGGACAGAAACCCAGGAGGTCATAAAGTGAGCAATTTCAAAGTGAAACCACTCTGAAGCCGGCAAGTGCAAACTAGAAGTAAAATAAGCAAAGGGTCTCAGCTCCAATGTCGATGGGTCCACCAAGTCAGCGAGATGGAAAAGGCTCAACTTGCACCAAGGGTAACCGTCATCCCCCCAGGGAGGAGTGGATTATAGAGGAAGGAAATCATAGAGGAGTTTTGGGAAGTCAACGGGAAGGGCTTGGAACATAGAGCCAGATAGCTCTTGCGAAGCGGATGGGCCCAAGAAGAGGCTGAGAGGGCAGGGTGGGGGGGGGAGTTTTTGGGCGACGAGCCCACAAAAGGCATTGGGTGGATCGGTGCCAACCAGTTTCTCAATCTCAACCCATTTTGTGCAAGCCTGAGTTGTCGCCCAAAACAGAATACATCGTAAATGGGTTGCTCAATAATAGTGGAGGATGTGTGGCACCGCCAATTCCCCCCCCCCCCCGCCTGGCCAGCCAGCATCACAGAGCGGAGAATCCGATGGTGTCTCCCATTCCATATGAATTGGAAAATAGCCTTTTGAAGAGAGCGTAGCTCAGAACGGGGGAAAGCAATAGGGAGTGTCTCAATGAATCAAAGAAGTTGAGTAACTTTGGAAGGAGGGTCATCTTGACCGCCGTGATATGTCCAATGAGGGAAATAGGTAGGGGACGTCATATATCGAGGAAGGAGCGAAGAAGGCGAAACAGGCGAGGGTAGTTGGCCAACTATAGAGAGGTGTAAGAAGAAGATAGCTGGATTCTCAAATAGCGAAGAGAGTGGTCTCTCCAGCGAAAGTCATAGTTACAGTGCCTTGCAAAGTATTCGGCCCCCTTGAACTTTTCAACCTTTTGCCACATTTCAGGCTTCAAACATAAAGTGGAACGAAATTTATTGGATATTTTAAACTTTTGTAAAAAATAAAAAACTGAAAAGTGGGGTGTGCCAAATTATTCAGCCCCCTTAAGTTAATACTTTGTAGCGCCACCTTTTGCTGCGATTACAGCTGCAAGTCGCTTGGGGTATGTCTCTATCAGTTTTGCACATCGAGAGACTGAAATTCTTGCCCATTCTTCCTTGGAAAACAGCTCGAGCTCAGTGAGGTTGGATGGAGAGCGTTTGTGAACAGCAGTTTTCAGCTCTTTCCACATATTCTCAATTGGATTCAGGTCTGGACTTTGACTTGGCCATTCTAACACCTGGATATGTTTATTTGTGAACCATTCCATTGTAGATTTTGCTTTATGTTTGGGATCATTGTCTTGTTGGAAGATAAATCTCCATCCCAGTCTCAGGTCTTTTGCAGACTCCAACAGGTTTTCTTCCAGAATGGTCCTGTATTTGGCTCCATCCATCTTCCCATCAATTTTAACCATCTTCCCTGTCCCTGCTGAAGAAAAGCAGGCCCAAACCATGATGCTGTCACCACCATGTTTGACAGTTCAGGGTGATGAGCTGTGTTGCTTTTACGCCAAATATATCGTTTTGCATTGTGGCCAAAAAGTTAGATTTTGGTTTCATCTGACCAGAGCATCTTCTTCCACATGTTTGGTGTGTCTCCCAGGTGGCTTGTGGTAAACTTTAAACAAGACTTTTTATGGATATCTTTGAGAAATGGCTTTCTTCTTGCCACTCTTCCATAAAGGCCAGATTTGTGCAGTGTACGACTGATTGTTGTCCTATGGACAGACTCTCCCACCTCAGCTGTTGATCTCTGCAGTTCATCCAGAGTGATCATGGGCCTCTTGGCTGCATCTCTGATCAGTCTTCTCCTTGTTTGAGATTAAAGTTTAGAGGGACACAGTCTAATACTCTTTCCATTTCAATATGATCGCTTGCACAGTGCTCCTTGGGATGTTTAAAGTTTAAAGGGAAATCTTTTTGTATCCAAATCCAGCTTTAAACTTCTCCACAACAGTATCACGGACCTGCCTGGTGTGTTCCTTGGTCTTCATGATGCTCTCTGCGCTTTAAACAGAACCCTGAGACTATCACAGAGCAGGTGCATTTATACGGAGACTTGATTACACACAGGTGGATTATATTTATCATCATCAGTCATTTAGGACAACATTGGATCATTCAGAGATCCTCATTGAACTTTTAAAGTGGTTTGCTGCACTGAAAGTAAAGGGGCCGAATAATATTGCACGCCCCACTTTTCAGTTTTTTATTTTTTACAAAAGTTTAAAATAACCAATAAATTTCGTTCCACTTCACAATTGTGTCCCACTTGTTGTTGATTCTTCACCAAAAAATTTTAAATTTTATATCTTTATGTTTGAAGCCTGAAATGTGGCAAAAGGTTGAAATGTTCAAGGGGGCTGAATACTTTCGCAAGGCACTGTATATATATATATATATATATATATATATATATATATATATATATATATATAAAGAGAGAGAGAGAGAGAGAGAGAGAGAGAGAGAGAGACAGAGGGTTATTATAATGGGAAAAATTATTTATAAGGCGGGCTATTATTTATAAGAGGCCTATAATAAGGGGGTAATTATTATAAATATAAGGCCGCTATTATAAGAGGGAGCTTTTATTTATAAGAGGGAAACATTATAAGGGGGGTATTTTTAAAGGGGCTTTTATATATAAGGGGGTATTATTGTTAAGAGGTCTATTATTTATAAGAGGCCTAATACTGATAATGGGGACTATTATTTATATGGGGAACTATTATTTATGAGAGGGCTATTATTAAGCTATTATTATTATGAAGCACTATTATTGCCAAGGGGGACTATTATTGATAAGGGGGAATATAACTTATATTTATATTATGGCGACTTCTCATGCCATAAAATAAATAATTGGGAATACAAACCCTCATATATCAACCTGTGGCAATTTATGATGCCCCCACAGTTAACAAATTTGGCTATTTTAAAGTGAGCATTCTCTGCAACAGCTGACATATACATGTAGCTGACAACCAAGCTGAGCATTCTCCATAATATAAGAGAAAAGCGAGACATTAGAATATAGGAGAAAAGAAATAAGAAAGAAAGAAATAAGAGGACACAAAGAAACATAACATATAAGTGTATTCTAACCTTGTACTATATACTCCCCTGGATTAGGCAGCCTATATATGTCACCGCCAAAACATGGATGACTGCCTTTAAATAACTCTATTTTTAATATATATTTAATTAAAGTTGGATATTTTAACAAGTGTTTTAAACACATACCTGGAATATTATTTTTTCATATATGCCAGTTTGTTTATTGGCCACAAATCCCACCCGGTCTTTATGTGAGGGAAAAGTGTTCCCAGGCAATTGGCTGAAAGTTTAATAAAGATCTTCAGGTCTTCTTTGAGCAGAGAGATAAGCCAATAATTAGTACAGTCACTGGGGTCTTTACCAGGTTTCAGTGACAATGGTATAAGAGTGGGGGACAGGTATGACAGCCAAAAAAGAGTTAAAAAAATGTAGTATGTGTTTGGAGAGGGAGTTTGAGTAAACCTTTTAGTAAAGATAGGGAAATCGGGGCCTGGGGACTTGCCATTAGGGAGGTCTTTAATTGCGTCTGTGAGCTCCTCCATATTAATATGGGCATTAAGGACTTGAAGATCCTCTGGGGTATGGGTCAGGAGGGAGTATAAGTTCAGGTAGTCAGTAAGGCGACAATCTCGGTTGTCGGGATCCAAGGGGAGTTGCGAGGGAAGGGAGTACAGTTTGGTACAGTAGTCAAAGAATACATTTGCTATCTGCGTTGGTTCAATAAAGGAGCTGTTCCCATGTATCTTGGATGGCAGCAGAAGAAGATTGAGTGGATCTCTCTTTCACTTGAGCTACTAGCAAGGAATGGGCCTTTCATAATAGTTCTGCTTAGTGTATACCACTAATTTTCCAAATTTGTCCATAGAGAGATCCTTCAGCCTACTCCTTATTTCTACAATACAATTGAGGGTGCCAACTGAAGGGTGGAAAGACATCCAGCGCTCCAAGTCAGAGAGGGCAGAGGACAGTGTCACAACTTGTAGAGCCGTGTCTGAATGGTTCCAACATTCAGGGTAAAGTATGAATCTAAAGAAGCTTTGAGGGAGTCCCGATATGTTGGGAGCTTAATTAATCATTCATTGAGCCTCCAATGGTACACCCTAGTTTGACTAGAGTTCGAATGGAGGTCAAGGATTGAACCAGGAGATTTGAACAATCTCCATCGAAGGAGGTGAAGCAGAGATCAGGAAGGTTACCAGAAATAAGTCTATCCAAGAGTTAGTGTTGAGAGGGTGGGAATAGAAAGCGTATTGTTTAGCTATGAGTTCTACAATGAAGGCGAAGAATCACTGTTACAATTTGTCCATCGCTATCTAACACTACAGTACATAATCCATCCATAATGAATAAAATTGAGCCCAGTAAAGACACACGATGCATGCAATTAATATGAATCCAAAAACCAAAAAGTGAAAAAAGGAACTATCTTACTGGTGACCAGGTTAGGGGTGAAACAAGAAAATATGAAGGGACCACCAGGGAGAGCTGTGGGTCATTATTAGGGTTAGAATGTGCCCATCCCCATGAACAAAGATTTGGTGGTCCATTTGTGGATTTGTAAATTTTATATTCATTGATCCGTGCTTAATTAACATTGTGCTCTGTTCTCTGATGTATTGAATATATAACATGTGGTATATTGCAGTTTTTTAATCCTCTTGCCCCTGCTTACACATGTATCGGGCATATAATCATTTCTGTGCCTTTACTCCTAGATGTCATCTCCAATAATAATAATGATAATAATAAGTGCCAACATATTCCGCAGCACTTTACAAGTCAGAGGGTGCATGAACAGACAGTATTTGACATTACAATGTGAAAAAGAAATTAATATATCAAACGATAGGTGTGAGGGCCCTGCTCGCGAGAGCTTGCAATCTATGAAGAAATAGGGAGACACAGGAGGTAAGAGGGCATGTTTGATACAATGGTCCAGCCACCTTTTAATAAATAAAGTCATATAACTGAAGCTGTATGAGCCCGTTGCTAGCTGGTATCTGTGAATATACAGATAATAAATGCATGAAGTTCAGAGTGTTACTGTAGTGTGTGAATGTGTAGTACAATGTGATCAGGTCATGTGCTAAGCCTGCCTAAACCGATGTAATTTTAGAGCAGTTTTGTAGTTGGGTATTAATCTGATTGAAAGCATTCCAGAACACCGGTGTAACTTTATAAAAGTCTTGGAGATGGGAGTGGGATGTTGGGCTTACAGAAGATACAAGTATAAGGTCATAGGCAGAATAGAGAGGACGGTTAGGATGTTAGACAGTGACAAGGGAGGAGATGTAGGGTGGCACAGCGCTATGGATGGATTTGTGGGTGAGTGTGATAATTTTTTATTATCATATTCCATGGTGGATGGGCAACCAGTGCAGCAACTGACACAAGGTAGATCCATTTGTGTACCGTAGTAGATGGAGGGAACATAAGAAGTTCAGTTTTTGAAAGATCCAGTTTCAGATAAAGAGAAGGCATGATGTTAGAAACGGCAGAGAGACAGTCTCTTTTATTTTGTAGTAGAGCATGGGTGATGTCATGGGATGAGCTATATAGCTGAGTGTCATCAGCATAAAGATGGTATTAAAAGCCAAATCTGCTGATGGTTTGTCCAACAGGGGCTGTGTAGAGAGAGAAGAGGAGGGGGCCTAGGACCAACTGAGACCAATAGAGAGGAGCACAGTAAGGAGGAGTTGGTGGTCTACAGTGTCAAGTTCTGCTGAGAAATCCAAAAGAATAAGTAGTGAACAGTTCCCTTTAGACTTAACCGTCAGGAGATTGCTGGAGACTTTTGTAAGGGCTTTTTCTGTAAAGTGTAGTGTATGAAAACCTGATTGTAAGGGGTCCAGAAAAGAGTTAGCAGAGAGATACCGGATTAGACAGGAATAGCGTTCCTGGAGTTTAGAGATGAAGGGGAAGTTAGAGACGGGTCAATAGTTAGCAGTAGAGATGAGCAAATCGAAGCTGACGAAGTGGAATTCAATCCGAATTTCAGGAAATATTTGATTCGCATCGAATCCGGATTTCCTCACACTTCGTGGAGATGAATCGCATTTTTTCATAAAATGGCTACTGCCCGTTAGGACATGGGACAAGGAAGTATGGGAACGTGGGATCACCCACAGTGCCATGCATGCAGCCAATCAGCAGAGAGCCATTCCTGTGATGTCACAGCCCTTTAACCCCTTCGAGACCTCCCACAGCATTGGGAGTAGGTGTAACTGACAGCTAACACCTTGCTCCATAACCCCCGGTCGGAGCACAGCTCCGATCGTGGATTTTAACCCCTTGGATGCTGTGGTCAAACATGTGCATGGCATCCAAGGGGTTCCACCATGCTACATGTCCCCCTCGGCAATGCCTGTGGCGAGATCGGGGGGTGCTGATATGCTTCTTCTGCAGCCCTGGGTCTGGCCAGCTACCCCGGGATGCTAGTAGCCCCCAGTACCTGGTTGATCCTGCCCAGAAGTGAGGAAGTCAGCCTATGCATCTGCATGTATTGCAGTCTATAGTGCTGAACCAGTGATCAGTGCATCGCTGGTTCAGGTTCCCTTGTGGAAAATCACTAAAAACCACTGCAAGTCACAGTGTTCTACATCACTATACAGTACAGGCTCTCTGCAGCAAGGAAATAGATGTTTTTTAACGCAATTTGCCGCAAATTAATTCAGCAAAGCTGCCGATTCGAATTTTTGAAAAATTCGCTCATCTCTAGTTACCAGCACAGAATAGGTTGAGGGAGGGTTTTTTTCAGTAGTGGGGTTATGACAGCAAGTTTGATGGAGGAAGGCAAGATTCCAGAAAAGATAGAGAAGTTTAAAATTTTTGTAAGGTGAGTTGTTACAGCAGGGGATAGAGGCCAGAAGAGGTGTGATGGAACAGGGTCGCTTGTTCAAGTAGTAGGGCCTTCTTCTGTTACTGGGTCAAAGAATGAGAGTTAACAATGATAAACAATGAAGGAAAGGAGACTGATACTGCAGTCAGATTGGGTTATCTCCGACGGAGGTTGTCAAATTTGTCTTTAAAGTACAAGTATGTGGCCATGTCTTGAGTAATGAGGTACCTCTACCCTCGGCCTAAGGAGCGAGTGAAAGGTGTCAAAGAGTTGTTTAAGGTTTTTGGAGAGAAAAGAGATGGGAGCGGTGAAGTAGGCCTGTTTAGCAAAATGAAGGTTAGAGTAATAGGTTTTGAGCATAAACTTGACGTAAAGAAAATCTGAAGATGTGTTAGAGTTTCTCCACAGACGTTCAGCACATCTTGAGCACCGCTGAATAAAACGTGTTTGAGGAGTTTTGCCGGTGTCTGTGTCGGGAGTTTTGGATGGCTAAGGGTGCTACTTTATCCAGCGTGGTTTTGAGAGTTTTGTTACAGTGTTTGGTGGCCAGTTCAGGACAGGTTAGAGAACAGATGGGAGACAGTGGTGACTGTAGGGTGTCTTAGAGGTGCTGCGGGTTTACAGTGTATAGATTCCTGTATGTGCAGTAGGTCGGTGTGTTTTGGAAAGACAAGTGCCTTTAATAGTAAGGCAGAAAAGTCAAGCAAGGAAAAAAAAAAGTGAAGTTTAGTCTGTGACTCTGCCTGTTATCCAGCTCTATCACAGTTTTGCTCATAATTAAGGACAATAATGATGATGATTCCAATATTTTTTTTAATTTTGTATCTTTTCTGGTTTACAGATCAGCTCTCAGCCACTTTCGACAGTGTCAGATCCCATATAAAACAGAGGTAAACATAATAAAGAGGGATTTTTATTGTCCTAAATATCATGACAAGAGTTTCAAAGTCACTATTTACTGAATGTTTATAACAGGATTAACATTAAGGCAGATGGGGCCTTAAAAGATCTTCTGCAGTTGCTACCTGTAACATTTACATTTACTTCTTCAATTTTCAGATCTCTAAGAATATGGCTTAGCCAACTACCTCAAGGTTTAAGAAATGATGTCTCCAGAGACGAGATTCTAGTGTCTACCATTCCTAAATTACAGGGCTGAATCAGCCGGTTTTATTATTATTATATCCTGATTTTCTTTCAGTGAGGTAATAGCCTTCTGCTCCTACAGGGTTAGGTTATGCACCTGTTTCTTTTGTTTCTCCAGGATTTCTGATTTTACTTTGCTTCTGAAACAGTCAATATATTTATCCAGTGCTGCGTTAGTTCCAGGACGTGGGGTCCAGGTAGATTTTTTGATAGGATTCCTTATGGGCTGTTCTATCTCAGAGTCGCTGCTGTATGGAAGGTCTCTGTCATAAAAATATTCCCTCAATTCTCCTGGATCTGAGGATGAAATTTCTCCGATTGGTATACAAACCAAAAGTGATGGACAACCAATTAAACAAAGCAGCAGCCATTAACAGAGACAGTCTGCTCACATATAAAGAGTCCCAGAAAGAAGCCCGAGTGCCCCTAGTTGTCACCTACAACCCACAGCTGGAGATCCTACGAAGGATTGCCAAGGAGCTCCAACCTGTGCTACATAGGGACAACAGCCTCAAGGACATATTTCCAGTCCCCCCTTCCTCCTTTCCTTTCGATAACCACCAAACCTGAAATCGTATTATTGTCCGGAGTGCCCTGAAGGCCCCAACTGAAAATGGCACCTCACCTTGCCTGAAAAACAGGTGCATGACCTGCAAGCACATCCACACCACTGACAGTGTACCTGTCCCACAGTCACAACAGGTGCACAGAATTAGAGGAACATTTTCCTGCAGGTTCTCCAATGTGGTGTATTTCATAACGTGTGTGCAATGTCCCACCACAGACCTCTATGGAAACAGGGCAGAGACTTAGTCAGTGCATGAACTCACACAGATTCGCCATTAATAACAGAATAACAGATCTCCCAGCGGCCGCACATTTCTCCGGAGAAGACCACTCTATTGAAGATTTGTGGGTTGTGGTTTTAATGGGACATTTTAAGACACAGAGGGAGAGAAAGAAATGGGAATTTAAGTTAATGCAAAAATTCCAAACTCTGCAATTTGGACTTAATATTCATGCCAGTTTCATGTCACACTACAGTATGTATGAACTGTGAGGGTCACAAATAACCACCTGAATGCAAACAGATAACAGATCCCTGCGTCACGCCCCACAAATTTTCCAGACTGTTTATTTTCTGCCCTGTTGTAAATAACTTCTCTACTTATATTGCATTTTGTTATTCCAAGATCCTTTGAAGATCCAGGTCTACCATGTGTATAAAGAGTATGAATTTTCAGTTTCTTGTATTACACCATGTCTGAAGAAGAGAGCTAGTACTCTCGAAAGCTCACTATCAAATATACTCAGCCTCTAAAAAGTATTGCCTGATTTCTTCACTCTTCCACTACTTTCTATGGCTAACACGGTACAACATTATACTACTATCTTAATCCATGTCAGCTTTTACTTAAGTATGAACTACATATTATTTGATAATGCGATAATATCCCTTCATGGACCACTTCTCCACATTACCTCATAGCCTTCAACATAGGAAAACTATGGAATACTTGTCAGAGGGCAATGGCCATGTGTTTCTACACCCATCCTTCCATCACCAACATGGAACATCTGTAAAGTTAAAAAGAAACAGTCTGGTTCCAGGAAAAAAACTGGGATGGAGTGGAAGTCATAATAGGAACAATGAAGCCAAGCTCCAAGGACCACCAGTAGGGGTATGTTAACACGTCAGAACTTTCCGTGGATTTGGGGGCGGAATCCACAAGAATTTGGAACAAGTTCCTCATTACTGAACAGACAAGAGAATCTACTCCTGATTGTATCAAATGCCAAAATCAGGTAACAAGTAAAGACTCATCAAGGATGTAGCAGATCTGAACAAATAATTGAGAAGGTCAAAATGGAGATCATCCTATTAGAGATACTGCACATGTTTCGTTGCTATTTTGTGGGGGTCTCGTGTAAGAAGAGTAGTGAAGAGGAGTAGACGCATAAGGAGCAGAAGAGAGAGGCGCCGCTGGAAAACTATAACGAGCCTGTGCTTTGAGCACAGGGGGAACGTCCCCTGTGCTTTTCTGAAAAATAAAGGTAGGAGAAGAATAGCCTTTCTAAAGGCTACTCCGACGTAATTTTAGTTAAAAATCAATTTTTTAAATTATAGAATCCCTTTATATGTATAATTTTACATTAAAATTAGGTTTAAAATGTAATTTTTTTAAATGACATTTAAATTATTTTACATGACTGTAGATAGCTGTACTTGCCAGTAGTTGCCTAAATAAAATTTCAGTTATATGTCAGAGTAAATCAGAATTATCAAAATTTGAAAAAAAAGATCTCACCTGCTAGTTTTGCATGATTATGTTTCTGCTTTGCAGGACCCAACCTCAACAGATGCACATCTCCCTTTTAAATCTCTTTTAAAATGTGCTCTGATGTCAACATGCTAATCTGGATTCTCAATCTTCTCAGAAATGATGATCGGATTAAGGAGCTGGACTTTTCCAAATGTCTTTTTCTCCATTCAAGGCAGATGCTAAGGACATGTTACATGTTATTATTGCTTCATAAAGAGAAGATACCTTTACCTAAAAGAAATGTAGAAGTAGTTCAAGGGATCATAGGAAGCTTTTGCATACCTTAAATACAACGCTGTCATACTGAAGAGCAGATCATATTACTGAATGTGAGTATAAGAACTGACAATGATTGTTTTGTCTTTGTCATTTTATTTGTTTTAATAATAGTTATGCATACCTGTTTAATGGATATAGATAATATTACAAAAATTGCTTTATTTAAAAGAAAGCGTTTGTATGTATTTTTTTTCTTTAGTTTGTGTATTCCCTGTTTTCAAGGGCATTTCAGTATGTAAAATTTGCAATTGCTTTTTTGACATATTTTGACCTTCTACAGAACATGGCTTTTGCCATTTACAAAACCAGTATTTTCAGGAATAACTAATAGTAAACAGAAAAAGTGGATAACAACTCTTCAATGTTATTTAAATTTGACTTTTTTTTTTAATTAACTGATATTGATTCTTTCATCTTCTTAAGATAAATGGTTCTTTTATCTGAAACACAGAATATAGAGGGAGAGGCAAAGACAGGAAAGCAAAAGTCAGAGGTGCCTACAATTGAAGAAGAAAATGATCCCATTGGCCTAGTAGAGAGAAAAAGTGAACTGGAGGAAAAGGATGAACATATAAATTATGAAGATGGTCTTTCATGGCGGGGTACAGGGGATCCTCTACCACAGCTTCTTGCAGTTGTTCCTACCTTGGAACCTTACATTATCACAAGCAATTCCAAATTAAATATAGATGAAGAAAATGAAGAATATGATGATTTTTGCGATGTTCGAAGCATTGCTTCAGATGACTCGTTTTATCCACCAGATCTTGAGACTCATGCCTATTGGAAACACAGTGAAGAAAGTGAAGATAAAGACCAGTTCGAAAATGGAGTATTTGACAGTGATAGTTATAGCAGTTTGGAGAGTTTGGAAAGTGTTGAACCGCTTACTCTGTTTAAGGCATGCACTACAAATAATGTAATTATTTTAAAAGCTCTTCTACGCCAAGGCTTGACTAAGGAAGAGGTTGAGGAGACAGATAAAAACAACAGGGTAAGTCCAATCCCATATAAATATATATATATATATATATTTTTTTTTTCTTTGAAGGAAACCTAACAAGGGAAGCATGAAATATTGACAAGTTTCTTGAATGTACTGAACTGTGTTTTACTCTGAAGTGCTGTGGTGTTTCATACTACACAGTTTTATACTAGGTTCACATTAGCGTTCTGGTTTTCGTTCTTTGGGTCCACTTGTGGTTCTGAAAAATGGAAACCCTATCTGCTTAAAAAGTGATTACCTGCGAAAACCCGTGGACCCCATAGACCAGGGGTGTCAAACTCATTTTCTCCGGGGGCCACTTCAGCCTCACGGGGTACCTTGAAGGGCCAAGATTATTTTACACGTGTATAAAAGTAACTTCTCCTTAACAGATAAGCGAGCTATTAAGCAGTAGTTACATTTGTACATTACTACTGTTACAATCAGCCCTTTGAGGTCAACCAGGAAGAACATAATGTATTGTTAAAACCTAAGACATTGGCATGTTACATACTATCCTCATCCTTTTCTGAATATATAAAAAATTAAGCACTATACAAATACTGTTTACCCCTGCAAACGGTATTATGCTCTATAGTTGCCTCTGCACATGGTATTACGCCCCACAGCGGTCCCTGCACACGGTATTACGCCCCACAGCGGCCCCTGCACACGGTATTATGCTCCATAGTTTCCCCTGCACACGGTATTATGCTCAATAGTTGCCCCTGCACACGGTATTATGCTCCATAGTGGCCACTGCACACGTTATTATGCTCCATAGTGGCCCCTGCAATCGGTATTATGCTCCTTAGTGGCCCCTGCATTGGTATTATGCCCCATAGTGGCCCCTGCACACGGTATTATGCTCAATAGTGGCCCCTGCACACGTTATTATGCTCCATGGTGGCCCCTGCAATCGGTATTATGCTGCTTAGTGGCCCCTGCATTGGTATTATGCCCCATAGTGGCCCCTGCAAACGGTATTATAGTCCATAGTGGCCCCTGCACATGGTATTATGCCCCATAGTGGCCCCTGCAAACGGTATTATAGTCCATAGTGGCCCCTGCACATGGTATTATGCCCCATAGTGACCCCCCCCACCCATGAACTATTATTATACTCTGGGGTCTTTTCAGACCCCAGAGTATAATGATTGGAGACCCAGGTGGTGACAAACATAAAAATCAGTGTTACTTACCTGGGCCTCGGTGCGCTCCCCTGCGTTCGGCCTTCTTCAATGTCGCACAGACCGGCGTCGCGACATAATGACGTCGGCCTGTCTCACGTGACGCCTGGGACGTCACCAAAGAAGGCCAAAGCCGGCTGGGAGCAGCATTGGATCGCCGGAGAGGTGAGTAACTCTGGTTTTTATGTTTATCACCTCCCCGGGGTCTCCGATTATTATACTCCGGGATCTAAAAAGCCCCCGGAGTATAATAATAGTAGTATTTAATGGGGTTCGCCGGCCGCGGCCTCACTTAACATCCCCCGCTCCTGCACACAGCCGCTTCTGTGTCCCATAGCAGAAGGGGAAGCGGGGGGCGGCCACGACCAGCAGCGGGGATCGGTAAGTAAATAGGCCGCTACGTGCCGGGTATACTCCAGCAGGCAACGGCCTATTTATATATATAAAAAAAACTTATCTTCACTTACCTGCGATGCCTTGATGCAGCCGCCGCCTCCTCTTCTTGTCTGCGTGTCAGCGTAGGAGGCGCGATGACGTCATTGTATCGCCGCCTGCGCTGACATGCAGAGGTCTTGTAAACCAGCCCAGGACAGGTATCGCGTAGCTTTGTTTTGTTTTTTTTAAGCGGCCTGTCCTGGGCTAGTTTACATTACATAATGTACATAGACAATAAAAAATGCCGCGGCCCTGTAGGCCAGATAAGTGCCGGGCCGGATAACAGAAGGCAGCGGGCCGGATTCGGCCCGCGGGCCTTGTGTTTGACACCTGTGCCATAGACTATAATGCGGTCCGCCGGGTTTCCGCCTGGTTTTTACCCGAAAAGGGGGACAAAGTCCCTGAACGGTCACCCAACGCTACTATGACCGTAGCCTTAGTAAGTGATGGATTTGGGGAAAAGTATATACTGGTTGGTTTCCTTACATTTTCTCCCTTTACAGCTCAGCTTGATTGACATGTCCCTCACCATACACAAATATAGAGATACCTTTCATTCACAGCTGTTACAATTGTATTTCATAATGTCTTAAAAGCAACATGAACAGAATTTTAGCTTCACGCAATAGTGTTTACTATGATTAGAGATAATTTAAAGAGGTTGTCAAGCATATTTTTTTCTTAATTAGGCTGGGGGAGGTAAAAAAAAATAAAATAAAAACATACTCACCTGTCCCCGGATGCTCTGATGCCTCTCAGCGCGTTGTGGTCCTGCTGCTCTACTGTCTTCTTTTGCCGGAAGTCCTCGCCACCTGTGATGTCCTGAGTCCTTTCCCTTAGGCCACTGTTTGGCCTCAGCTGTCATGTGTGGAGGGGACTTCTGTCGGAAGAAAACAATGGAGCTGCAGGACCGGATCGTGCTGGGAGATCCTGGAGCAGGTGAGTATGTTGTTGTTTTTTTACCCCCAGCCGATTTAAAAAAAATATATACAGTGCTGGCCAAAAGTATTGGCACCCTTGCAATTCTGTCAGATAATACTCAATTTCTTCCAGAAAATGATTGCAATCACAAATGCTTTGGTAATAATATCTTCATTTATTTTGCTTGCAATGAAAAAACACAAAACAGAATGAAAAAAAAAGTCAAATCATTGATCATTTTACACAAAACTCCAAAAATGGGCCGGACAAAAGTATTGGCACCCTCAGCCTAATACTTGGTAGCACAACCTTTAGACAAAATAACTGCCAACAACCGCTTCCGGTTAACCATCAATGAGTTTCTTACAATGCTCTGCTGGAATTTTAGACCATTCTTCTTTGGCAAATTTCTCCAGGTCCCTGAGATTTGAAGGGTGCCTTCTCCAAACTGCCATTTTGAGATCTCTCCACATGTGTTCTATGGGATTCAGGTCTGGACTCATTGCTGGCCACTTTAGAAGTCTCCAGTGCTTTCTCTCAAACCATTTTCTAGTGCTTTTTGAAGTGTGTTTTGGGTCATTGTCCTGCTGGAAGACCCATGACCTCTGAGGGAGACCCAGCTTTCTCACACTGGGCCCTACATTATGCTGCAAAATTTGTTGGTAGTCTTCAGACTTCATAATGCCATGCACACGGTCAAGCAGTCCAGTGCCAGAGGCAGCAAAGCAACCCCAAAACATCAGGGAACCTCCGCCATCTTTGACTGTAGGGACCGTGTTCTTTTCTTTGAAGGCCTCTTTTTTTTTTCCTGTAAACTCTATGTTGATACCTTTTCCCAAAAAGCTCTACTTTTGTCTCACCTGACCAGAGAACATTCTTCCAAAAAGTTTTTGGCTTTCTCAGGTAAGTTTTGGCAAACTCCAGCCTGGCTTTTTTATGTCTCTGGGTCAGAAGTGGGGTCTTCCTGGGTATCCTACCATAGAGTCCCTTTTCATTCAGATGCCGACGGATGGTACGGGTTGACACTGTTGTACCCACGGACTGCAGGGCAGCTAGAACTTGTTTGGATGTTAGTCGAGGTTCTTTAGCCACCATCCGCACAATCTTTCGTTGAAATCTCTCGTCAATTTTTCTTTTCCATCCACATCTAGGGAGGTTAGCCACAGTGCCATGGGCTTTAAACTTCTTGATGACACTGCGCACGGTAGACACAGGAACATTCAGGTCTTTGGAGATGGACTTGTAGCCTTGAGATTGCTTATGCTTCCTCACAATTTTGCTTCTCAAGTCCTCAGACAGTTCTTTGGTCTTCTTTCTTTTCTCCATGCTCAATGTGGTACACACAAGGACACAGGACAGAGGTTGAGTCAACTTTAATCCATTTCAACTGGGTGCAAGTGTGATTTAGTTATTGCCACCACCTGTTATGTGCCACAGGTAAGTATCAGGTGCTGTTAATTACACAAATTAGAGAAGCATCACCTGATTTTTCAAAGGGTGCCAATACTTTTGTCCACCCCCTTTTTTATGTTTGGTGTGGAATTATATCCAATTTGGCTTTTTGACAACTCTTTTTGTGGTTTTCCATTGACGACAAATTAAATGAAGATATTATTACCAAAGCATTTGTGATTGCAATAATTTTCTGGAAGAAATTGAGTATTATCTGACAGAATTGCAGGGGTGCCAATACTTTTGGCCAGGACTGCATATCCTGGACAACCTCTTTAAGGGTAGGCCATTAGTATATGATTGTCAGTTTTGTTCTAATGAGTTTTTGTATTCACATAGTGCAAGCTATATTTTTTTTATTTTTCTGGTGAGGGCTGTTTTTTTGTGGAATTAGATGCAGTTTGTAATGACCACATTTTGGAATGCCTGTAACTTATTGACTAAATTATTAACTCTTTCTTGATGGATAAAAAAAAAATCATCAATTCTTTTGCTTTTTACCATTTAAATTTTTTGACATGCAGCGTACAAAATAAGTAACAGGTTACCTTTATTCTATGGGTTGGTACAATTACAGCGTTACCTAATTGATATGGTTTTTTATGCATTACTAATTTTGCAGAACAAAAACCCATTTGGGGACATAAATGAATTGTTTCGAATCAACATCTTTTGAGAGGCGTAACATTTTGATTTTTCGGTTGAGTTGAGGGCTTATTATTTGCGGGACGAGCTGTGCTTTATATTGGCACTGTTTTGGGATACATAGGATTTTTTTTTTATATAGCATATCTTGTGAGGCGAGATAGCGAAACATCATTACCTCCAGCGTTTTTTTTTTTTCAGGTTTTTTCTACAATGTTCACCGTGTAGGTTAAATAATGTTATGGTTTTATTGTACAGGTTGTTATAGGCATGGCGATATCAAATATATATTTTTCTTTAATTTTTAGGGATTTTTTTTTTTTTAAATATAATTAATTTTATATAGGAAACACTTTTTTTTTTTATGTTCCTCTATGGGACCTGGACCAGGGATGTTCTGATCGCTGATATTTTGATGAGGTTGCTTTTTATTGCAACTGAATGGAATAGCGCACCCACTGGAAGAAACTTCAATCTACCAGACATCCCTCATCTTCCGATGCATGAAGGTTCACAGGGAAAGCTTGCTGATTTATGTTTTGGCAGTGGAGACAAGTCCATATAGGATAAAAAATTATTATGCAATGAGGACACCCTAATAATGGGTGATCATTTTTATTAGTGACTAGTAGGAATAAGAGTAGTAATATAGGAGTAGTATTGGTAGTGAAGTAGGAGTAGGGAGGTCTGATATTTGGTTCTTACCAGAATATTATGACCTGTCATATTGGTTTATGTTATAGTTAGAGAGAACATTGAAATCCATATGTGTAAATAGTTTTTTTTTTTATTTTGAAAAGTATTGAGAATTATGTGTTGAAAAATCACTTTCAGGCTAAAGCCCTACATAGCGTAAATGCCGTAGCCAAAAAGTGCTGCTGGAAAAACCGTGGCGGAAACTCATCACGGTTTTTCCCTCAACGCTTTTCACAGAAAGTTGACAGAGTTTTCTTCTGCGGACGTTCTGCTTCCATTATATCTATATGGAAACTGCCAGTGTTTCCGTAGGTATAATTGACATGCATTTGTTTTTCAAATCGCATTATTTCTGCTGCAAATTATTTTCTGCAATGTGTGGATGGGATTAGCCAGAATCCCATCCACTTTGCAAGTACTGTAAAATGCCACAATCTCATCATGGGGGATCCAAAGGGTGGCGATCTTCCCCACGAACCACCCACATGCCGTGATCGCTATTGGGGTTAAGCTGAGGCTAGTTGTATTACGCAGCTGAGACCCGGAAATCATGCCGCAGGCACAGCTCCTGTGCCCACAGCTTAGCGCTATGTAATAATACAGTCTGGAATGTGAAACAATTAAAGGAAATGTGTTACCAGAAAATAATTTTTTTAAATCAATTTTTATGTTAAACATATTTTTAAAGAAATTTTGATAATTTTTAAAATGTTATCTTTATTTTTTAAAATTCCTATAAATCCTCCAGTTCTGACTCTGGCCACTAAGCCAAATAATATGTATGTTTTCTGTAGGAGAATTCTTTGCAGCCGTCCCCTCACTTATCTGCACTCAAAATTATTATGTATATAGGCATATAAGACACAGAATCCACCTGTAACAATAGGTTTCACGACTTATCTACTCCCCGGATAGCACACTGACCAGTCATATGGTCATCTGCAAGGGGGCTTAGTCTAGGTTCACATCTGCGTTGGAGTCTCTGTCGGAGACTCTGCTGCAGATTCTGTCTAATATTGGCGGAGAGAAAAGTCCTGCACGGAGGACTTTTCTCTCTGCTGGTTTTATAGTCTATGGCTGGGGTCAGGGCCGGCGTTAGGGGGGGGGGGGCAAACTGGGCAATTGCCCAGGGCCCCGTCCCCAAAGGGGCCCCCGGGATCCGGAACCTGATGACTCCAGATCCCGGAGTCAGGCCCGGCCAAAGCAATAACAGAAAGGGACCGCAGGGCCCCTTTACGAGATGAGTCCGCGGCGTCCGACGTCATCTTCTGGCGTTCCGGACATCACTGCTGAGGCGCTGAGGCCTGGCCTCAGCGGTCACGTGGGGCGTGCCTCACGTAATCGCTGAGGCCCAATCACAGGCCTCAGAGGTGACGTCCACAACGCGTGACGTCAGCCGCAGAGAAGAAGCGGTCGCCGGCGGGGATAGCGGAGCAGCGCGAGGAGGCCCAGCAGAGGTAAGAACTAGGTGAGTATAACTGTTTGTTATTTTACCTTACTTACCCCGGGCCTTCGATTATTATACTCTGGGGTCTGAAGAGACCCCAGAATATAATATAATAATAGCACTGTAGGGCCCCTGTGGAGCATTATACTGGGGGTCCCCTCTGGATAGCATATTATACTGGGGGGCCCCCTCTGGATAGCATAGTATACTGTGTGGGGCCACTGTGGAGCATTATACTGGGGGCCCCCTCTGGATAGCATATTATACTGGGGGGCCCCCTCTGGATAGCATAGTATACTGGGGGGCCCCCTCTGGATAGCATATTATACTGGGGGGCCCCCTCTGGATAGCATATTATACTGGGGGCCCCCTCTGGATAGCATAGTATACTGTGTGGGGCCACTGTGGAGCATTATACTGGGGAAGTGGCCCCTCTGGAGATAATGTTATATTCTGTGGGGCCACTTTGGAGCATTATGCTCTCCAGAGGGGCCCCCCAGTATAATGCTCCAAAGTGGCCCCACAGAATATAACATGCTCTTCAGACCCCCCCACTTTATAATACTCCATAGAGGCCCCGCAGAATATAACATGTTCTCCAGAGGGCCCCCTCCCCAGTATAATGCTCCACAGTGGCCCCACACAGTATAATACGCTCACCAGAGCCCCCCCCCCAGTATAATGCTCCACTGTGGCCCCACACAGTATAATATGCTCTCCAGAGGGGCCCCCCCAGTATATTATACTGTGCGGGGCCACCTTGGAGCATTATACTGGGGGGGGGGCTCTGGAGAGCATGTTATACTGTTTTGGGCCACTGTGGAGCATTATACTGGGGGGGGGCTCTGGAGAGCATATTATACTGTTTTGGGCCACTGTGAGTATTATACTGGGGAAACCTCTCTGCCTCTCTGGACAGTATATGGAGGCCATTCTGGAGTATGTTATACTGAGTGGGGTCACTGTGGAGCATTATTCTGGGGGGGGCATCAGCAGAGTATATTATATTGCGTGGCGCCACTGTGGAGCATTATTTGGGAGGGACTAATGAGCATTATACTAGGGGTCCCTCTGGGGAGCATATTATACTGCGTGGGGCCTACTGTGGAACATTATACTGGGGGGACGCTCTGGGGAGCATAATATATTGCGTGGGGCCACTGTGGAGCAAAATACTGGAGGGGGCACTGTGGAGCATTATACTAGCGGGGGCCCTCTGGGGAGCATATTATACTATGGGCCGCTGTGGAGCTTTATACTGGGGGAATGGACAATGTGGGGAGCCTGTTATACTGTGTGGGGCCACTGTGGAGTGTATTATATTGTGTGGGGCTTTTCGGGAGCATATTATACTCTGTGGGGCCATTGTAGAGCATTATACTGGGGGGGACTGTGGGGAACATATTATACTGTGGGGGACCACTGTGGAGCATTATACTGGGGGAACCCCTCTGGGGAGTATATTATACTGTGTGGAGGTCATTATGGAGCATGTTATAACTGTGTTAGGCCACTGTGGAGCATTATACTGGGGGGGCATTGTGGGGTGCATATTATACTGTATGGAGCATATTATATTGTCTGGGGCTGCTGGGGAGCATATTGTACTGTCTGGGGCCACTAGGGGGTAGTATACTGTGTGGGCCACTGTGGAGTATTATACTGTGTGGAGCCTTACAACCCACGTGGGACCACAATGGGGGGCTCAGGGGAGCATTTTATACTGTGTGGGGTCACTGTGGAGCATTATATACCATGTAGGGAAACTGGAAGGCTCAGGAGAGCATTTTATAATGTGGAGCATTATATACCATGTAGAGCATTATACTGTGGGGGGGCTCACAATTCCTGCTGGCAGCCCTGTGTGCTATGTCTGCATCACAGCTCCCTCACTATAATCTTGCACATACGTGTAGTGCCCCATGGCCATGTCATTCCCCATACAGTACTGTGCATGAGCTGACCATGGAGTTATTGGGACCTGCACGGTACAATAGGGGCTGACTATACTGGGAACATACTCAGTAACACCAGATAGTCAGCACATATGTAAGACTTCAGTGAAGGAGCCTTGGTGTAGGCTATTAGCAGGAAGCTGTTGGGTGGCCCCAGAACAAGTTCCTCTGGTGGGCCTAAGGCACTTCAGTCCGACAATGTATAACGGAGAACTATTATATATAAGGGTGGGTTACTATATATAATTGGGAAACTTAAGTATGAGGGGGCTATTATAAGGGGGAACTATTTATAAAGGGGGTATAATTGTTAAGTGGGCTTATTTATAAAGGGGGCTATTAGTGATAATGGGGATTATTATTTATAAGGGTAACTATTATTTATGAGGGGGCTATTATTTATAAGGGAGCAGTATTATTTTTACGGGGTGACTTACTGATACAGGGCACTATTTATCATTTATAAGGGCGCTATTACTGATAAAGGTGTAATATTATTTATAAGCAGGGACTATTATTTATAAGGAGGCGCTATAATAACTGATGACTGGGTGCAAAAATCTAATAGGTGGTGCAAAGGTGCTCATTTGAATTGTATGTGGTAAAATGGGGCTTGTTATTACTTTTTTGTTGGCAGAAAGGAGGCGTTATTATAGGGGTTGTCACTGGAAGACGATGGTGTTGTTTGCATATCAGCATTTGGGGCCCCGCTTTTAATTTTTGCCCAGGGCCCCACTTTGTCTAAAACCGGCCCTGGCTGGGGTAGGCAACCTTTTTTGTTCGGCATGCCAGTTTAAATTAAAAAATCAAAGATGAGGTCCTCGGAGTGCCGAGCAATAATTTTAAGGCTGACGACACCTACACTAAAGTCATATAGCACAAACCGTAACATAGGGGTGCTGTCATACTGTGCTCCCAGCCACAAGCGTTTACCGCTATTTGCCTTGATACACCTGTACTTTTCCATTAGAAGCAATGTATTTACATGTGTAACACACAATTAGTGGCTGGGAGCAGTGAGGTAATATCTATAGGGAGGTGACACACTATGTACCATGTTGGGGATATCAATGGACCCCAAAGTATGTTGTCAAGTTTCTAATTAGATCAATGTTACGAGCTCGAAGAAGACACATGCACACGTGTTGTGTGTATAATGAATTCTGTTTATTGTGAAGTGTCATGGTATTTTATAGGAAAATAATGGCTTCATGCCAGTTTACACATCATGGATTAGATCATAAAAATCATGCAATACAATTGGTAAAGAATAAGTGGGTTGTTCGTGCATGTCTAGCACGTGGATAGAACATGAGCATCGGGTATCCACCATCTTAGTTTTTAATTAAGCACCTGACCAGATTAGCTAATTTAGCCAGGAAACCTTGAAAATCCCATAAAACATTTTTAATGAGATCTAACTTTTATTGATATACAAGACATCCTGTTTCTAGACGGAGGGAGTAAAACATACAACAGCAACCTTGAAAGACATCTGGGCTGAAGAACATTTCATTAAATCAGCTAAAAATACTACATATATTCTCTTAAAGTGATATATATATACTGTATATATATTGAAACAAACATACAATTTATTGTTTATTAATTCTTAAGCCATTTTCAAATATATTTCCACAACACGGCCCTCGCAATAGCATACAGCATCTCACACAAGGACACTATGACCACACATCCAGGAACATGGCTATACGCCCGGAAAATACTATCTTAAACAAGTTATCTCAAGGCTGCTCATTCAGCAAAAGTCTTTTAATGAGTTTAAACATGGCTGTTAGGAGAGACAAGATGGAGGGCAGACAAAATGGAGTCAAGTGATACAAGATGACGCCTTAACTCTAACTACTTGGATGCTGCATCCCCGGGCCGCTGGTACTTTCACTTTTCTGTAAGTGAAACACGGATTAATTTCAGCCACTTTTAATTCCTGGCAGTGCGGTAACAGCAAAACCCCAGCCAGGAATTAATGAGTGTCACACTTACCCCAAAGTGACAGCACTGATGACTGGGAACTGGATTTGGCTATAGCCGCACCTGGGTACACAGTGTGTCACCACCCAAAAAGAAACACCCTAAGTCTGAGGCCCCACGTTGTGGAAATGCAGCTTTTTTTGTTGCAGATTTTGCTGCATTTTTTCAGCCAAAGCCAAGAATGGCTACAAAAGGAATGGGAAATATATAGGAAGCTCTTATACTTCTATTTTCTGCTGAAGCCACTCCAGGCTTTGGCTCAAAAAACTGCAGCAAAATCTGCAACAAAAATGTTAGGCCTCCTGCACACAAATGGCACGGATGTGGTTTTCACTGACCTATACATTAAAAATGAATTGACAGGGCCGCAAATGCAGAAAGAGATAGGACCTGCTCCATAATTTGCAGCTCTTCAATTTGGCCCAGACACACAGCCTCAAAAAGAACAGCTGTATGTATGGGACCATTGAAATGTATAGGTCCATACAGTTGTGGATAAAAAGTATAGTCATGTACATTACAGTTTAGCAACTCCATGTGCCTCGTATTAATAGAAGTTAACCCTATCATGTCCCTCACATTAACCCCTGTGTGCTTTACATAAGTTACTGATATGTGAGACATATAGAGGTAATAATTAAGTAAATATCTTCATTATTGAGATCCTTTATTAGTACGTCCATATGTCTCACATATCAGTAACCCTTATGTGAAGCACACAGGGGTTAATGTGAGGAGCATGAAGGGGTTAATTGCTATTAATGTAAGGCAAAAGGAGTTACTAAAACTAAATTAATAACCCCAAATGCCTGACATTAATAGAAATAGTAATCCCAGCATGTACCTGTTGTTTTTTTTTTTACTTTCACTTTGCTGACTGTGCTCTCCTCCTCCTCTTCCTTCTCCTCCTAGGGGGAGTCTTGGCAGGATGCAGAGCAGGAGCTCATCTCTGCAGCAGGCAGGGTCCTTGCTGTACACTGAGAGCTCCGCCTCCTGGGCTTCCTCACCCCTCTCATTGATGGGCAGGGAGGGCAGTGAGAGAAGGGGGAGCATCCTATACCTCAGCTCTTGCAGAGCACTGAAAGGACGCCCCCTCTTCATTTAATACCTGCAGGTGCCATGCCAGAAGAATATGCCACCCCTAGTCTATGGGGTCCATGGGTGCAAAGCACTGCAGAATATGAAGGCGCTATATAAGTAAGCATAATAAATAAATTACTGCTTTTTTAACCAACAGGCTCTCCGTCTTTCGGGTCCCCATGTTGACCGAACGATAGAGAGACGAATTCTAGTGTGAACTTAGCGTAACAAGAATTGCACTGGGGTAGAAACTGAGTGTTGCTTTAAAGTTGGTAACCATTTCTTCTAGATAAACCCTTCTTGACATCTACCATGCAAGTTAGGTTAAAATTTAAATATGGTGATGTCTCAAGAGCTGGGCTAGCACTATAGCTGGTGGATGATTGCTGTTTTACACAGTGAACATCCACTAGCACTGTCCATAATCAGACATTTAACATCTCAAATGCCATAGTAAAATGCCATAGCGGTGTCTGAGAGGTCATTTAATGGGAGGGACCACAACTGAATGATCTACCACTGTGACAAGCTTGTGAGAGCCATTTGGCTATATGGCTATTGCTTCTAGGCATGCCACAGTAAAGTAATACTAGGAACATGGCATTATCGGCATTGACTGCAATGCTATTTCATTATAGTTTTTGGTTTAAGCAATCCAATGATCACATGTCCAAACCCCCCAGGGGTCTAAAAATAAAGTTTAAAAAAATATAAAAGAAAAGGTTTTTAAATATAGAAAAAATGTAGCTAATTAAAAGTTCAAATCTTCTCCTTTCCATGCTTTACAAATAAAATTAAATAAGGAAGATAAACATCACTGGTATTGTCACACCCCAAAATGCCCAAATGATTAAAATATAAAAGTATACATACCATATCGTAAATGCTGTGAAATAAAAAAAAAATTTAAATATAGAGATCTCTGCTTATTGTTATCTTGTTGGTCTCTGGATGCAAAATCCTGTAACACTTTTGAGATTCACTGTAGCCTATAAGGATACCTTCTTTGGCATGGGATTCCTGCTTGGTACGCTTTTCTTTGGGAACATCTACAAATGCCTTAATTCCAAATAATCATATGTGCTGTAGTTTAGGTTTCTTGTTATTCCATTGCTCATATAGAGTCTCCTCATTAGCTCTGTTTGGTAGTCTATTTTGAATATAGAAAGCCGTCATGATTGTTTCACCCCAATATGTTGTTGGTAGATCTGCATCAAGCAGCATACTTCTTCCACTTTCTTTCTGCAACACTGTTTTGCTCAGTGTTGTTTGAAACAGTAGTCTGGAATAAAATCACATTCCTTGCGTGTTATCATTGGTATATTCATTTACATTGTCTGCATGTAGAATCTTTGGTTTTCTCCCAAATGTGTTACATAGTTCAGAGAGGTATTCTTCAAGTTTCTCTGGAGCTCCGTCTTTGCCGTGAAGCAAACAGACAACTATATATCTTGAATAATCATCAATAAATGTGGAAAATATTTTTTCTTGCCAGTGGTTGTTGTACTCATGGGACCACAAACATCTGTGTTTATTAAAGTGGTCCTTTCATCAGCTCCACTAATTCAAGTTCTTAGCATCAGTTAATAGATCCTGCTCCACTGAATTCAGCACAGTTGAATTTTTTTCTATAGCCCCCACCATTCCCAAGCAATCAATGCTGTAAGTTTTGTTGCCTGATATGCCATTTAGGTTCTGTACTGTCAGGCAGTGTCAGGCAGGAGCAGACAAGTGGCGTGATTCTGAGTTCTGACACTGACCATGCCTCCCGCCTGACACTGCCCTTCTGACATTACAGAGCTTAAATAGCACATAGGGTTATTTAAACTAACTAACTGTGATTGTTGCTCAGGAATGGTGGGGTATAGAGAAAAAATTCTAGCTGCGCAGAAACCAGTGAAGCAGTAATTATTTGCATATACTAAGAACTCGAATTGGTCGAGGTGGTGAAAGGTTCTCTTTAAACTCTATAATGTTAGAAGGGCAGTGTTAGGAGGCGAAGAGGTCTGATTTAGAGCCAGTGTCAGAGCTATCACAAACCAAAACTAACAGCATTGATTGGTTGGGAACGGTGGGAGCTAAATAAATAATTCCAACTGTTCCAAAACCAGCGGAGAAGTACCTATTAATTGATGTAAAGAGCTGTACTTGTGGAGGTGGTGAAAGATCCTCTTTAAGTCAAGTGGCTACCGTGATCTTGTGATGAATATTTTTAGGAAAAGTTTTCTGCTTCTGATTTTCGCTTTAAGGCAACATTTCATCATCTGATTGCATTGGTCTATATTAACACCATTGGCAAGCTGCTCTTGATCTAGTTTTCTTATTGCTTTTGGGTCTCTATGTGCAAGATGCCTGTGCCATGTGTGAATGCAGTCCTTGTGCTGTTCTTGAATAATACACAAACTTTCTTTGCATTTTAGGCACAGTTCATCAGTAACTTTCCTTCTTCAAGTGTATACCCTTGTTTTGAGATGATGCAGCTCAGTGGTGTAACTAGGAATGGCTGGGCCCCAAGGCGAACATTTGACATAGCCCCCCCCGGACCGCCCCCTCCAACCCCCCCCCCCCAAAAAAAACGCATTCCTGCACACACTATTATGTGCCATAGTGGCTCCTGCACACAGTATTATGCCCCATAGTGGCCCCTGCACACAGTATCATGACCCATAGTGGCCCCTGCACACAGTATCATGCCCCATAGTGGCCCCTGCACACAGTATCATGTCCCATAGTGACCCCTGCACACAGTATCATGTCCCATAGTGGCCCCTGCACACAGTATAATGTCCCATAGTGGCCCCTGCACACAGTATCATGCCCCATAGTGGCCCCTGCACACAGTATCATTCCCCATAGTGGCCCCTGCACACAGTATTATATCCCATAGTGGCCCCTACACACAGTATTATATCCCATAGTGGCCCCTACACACACTATCATTCCCCATAGTGGCCCCTGCACACAGTATAATGTCCCATAGTGGCCCCTGCACAGTATCATGCCCCATAGTGGCCCCTGCACACAGTATCATTCCCCATAGTGGCCCCTGCACACAGTATTATATCCCATAGTGACCCCTGCACACACTATCATTCCCCATAGTGGCCCCTGCACACACTATTATTCCCCATAGTGTCCCCTGCACACACTATTATATGTCCCATTGTGGATCACCCATGAACAATTATTATACTCTGGGGTCTTTTCAGACCCCAGAGTATAATAATCGGAGACCCAGGGGAGGATAGAAACATAAAAAACTACGTTGCTTACCTGTTCCTCGCTCCGGTCCACTCCCAGCTGCTTCAGCTGCCTTCAATGTTGGACCAGGCCGGCATCACGTGATGCGGGCAAGGCGTCGCGACGCAAAATGACGTCGGAGACGTCACCAAACAGGCCCGAAGCCTGGAGAAGCGCAGGAGAGGTAAGTACATTGTTTTTTATGTTCCCTCACCTCTCCTGGGCCACCGATTATTATATATTGTATAATGATAGCAGAGATTGTGGGGTTCGGCCCGCGGCCTCACATACCTATCCCCGCTCCTGCTCACAGCCGCCTCCGCAGAATCGGAAGCGCAGGCGGCCGTGAGCGGGACCCCGGGGAACGGTAAGTATATAGGGCCCGTTACCTGCTGGGGTTACTCCAGCAGGTAACGGCCTATTAAAAAAAAAAAAAAAAAAGCATCGGGGTCCCGCGGGGCCCCATAATGTCCCAGGCCCTGTGGCAGCTGCTACCGCTGCTACCCCGATAGTTACGCCCCTGATGCAGCTGTTATTCTTAAATGTGACTGTATTCCCCTAACCTGTGAGTTTCTTCACAGACAACAAATTACTTTCAAGACAAACAATATACAGCACATTCTTTCCTGGAATCTTCCTGCTATTTGTTGGGGAGACCTGACATTTGACCATCTTCAACTCCTTCTGAATTCGTATACTGACCATTAGCTAAGATCACTGTTTCTGTCCTACTTTGGCCAAGGTTAGAGAAGAAGTTTCTGTCAGGCTAGGTTCACACATGTGCCCGGTCTCTGTTTGGGGATTCCGTTCCCCGTTCCACTTGAAAAATGCGGTGAGCAAAGTCCTGCAAGCTGCGCTTTTCTCTACGCATTTTTCGGGCAGAAACCCGGTGGACCCCATTATAGTATTTGAGGTCCGCAGGTTTCCGCGGGTAACCACTTTTTAAGTGGATTGGGATCCGTTCCGTCCAAGCGGACCCAAAGAATGGAAACCATAACGTAGGTGTGAATCTAGCATCAGTTGCTCCAGAATCTATACACCATGCATATTTTAATGTACTTGAATTAATAGTAGAGGCAGCTTCAGCACTTTTAACTTTTTGGTAATCATTCTGCCTTTTTAGCTGATTTATTCTAGTTTTCCAAACTCTGCAGTCAGCTTTCATATGATCTGCTTTCTTGCATACAAATGCAGCTCTGGGGCCGGAGTCCCATTACCATGACAGCCGGGAGCCTTTTGAAGGCTCCTAGGTTTGTCTGGCATTACCTCCTATAGCAGGCTGCTCTATGCAGCCTGTAAAAGAAGTGCCGATATTTTGCAATGCATTGCAATCCATTAGCATTGTAATGCATTTCATTAGTGATCAGACCCCCTGGGGTTCAAAATGCAATAACAAAAAAAAAATGTAAAAAAAGTAAAAAAATATAAAAAATATTAAAAATTCAAATCACCTCCCTAGAACACATATAAAAGTACTTCAATACTGTGAAACACATACAAATTAGGTATCCCTGTATCTGAAAACGGCCAATATACAAACCTATATAAATATTTTTCGTGTACGGTGAACGCCGTAGCGGGAAAAGAAATTCTGAACTGCCGTTTATTCGCTGTTTTGCCTCTTTAATAAAAAGTGATCAAAGCAATAGACACTCCCCAAAACAGTATAACTAAACACGTGGCTCCACAAAAAAAGATGCCCTATGCATCCCCATACACGGAAATATAAAAAAGTTTTGGGTGTCAGAACATGGCAACTTTTAGAAAAAAATTTTTTTTTCTTTTTTTGCAAACTGTTAGATTTTTGTTAAGGGGTTAAAATGTAAATATAACTATATAAATTTGGTATCCCCGGAATTGTACTGAAACATAGAATACAGATGATGTTATTTTGGCTGCAGAGTGAACGCCATAAAAACAAAGCCCGTAAGAAAGTTGCACAAATGCACTTTTTGTCCAATTCCACCCAATTCAGAATTTTTTTTCCAGCTTCCCGATACATTGGGGTTCAGCACAAGAGGGAGAACATGTCCAAGTGGGCCCCCAACTTAGGTATACCAATATTATCACTATACGGTGACCATATAGTGCTATATATCGGCTCTACACAGGGCTCTGCAGACCATTTAGGTGAATACAGGACAGTAACATTTAGTGACAGGTGACGTCTCTGACTAATCGTTCACATTCCCTGTCTCTTCCATCTGGACCGCCATGAACACTTCTTTCAATCTTTGTAAAGTTTGGAGCACAGACATCTTTAGCTCCTTACTTTTCCAGACACCTGCCCCACATTGTCCTCACCTGCACACCCATCCTGCTGCCACCCCCAATTATAAAATATATAGTATAACCACCCATAATGAATAATACCCCAAAGTGCATCTTTAAATTAAAAACTTCCCTGTGTACCCCCTTTAAATAATGTGCCCCTTATTAATAATGCCCCAGGTGTTTCCTAATTAAAAGGTAAAAAAAATTAATGGGGTTCCAATACCCGGGACCCGCAATATCAGCTCTTTGAATGAACCGTGGTACCTGTGTAAGCGCCGTGACCCCTTCTCTGTTTACATAGCGTCATTCATCTCATAGCAGCCATGTAATGTAACTACAGCCTTGTCCTATACACGTCTATGTGACAAGACTGTAATTACTTGACACGGTCACTATAAACAGACAGCGTATGATATAAACAGGCGCCATGGCCCCTTCATACAGCTGATCAATGGGGAATCAATTATCTCTTATTGATGATCTATTCTGAGGATAGATCTAGAGATGAGCGAATCGAAGCTGAAGAAGTGGAATTCGATCCGAATTTCAGGAAATCTTCGATTCTCCTCGATTCCGGATTTCCTTACGCTTCAATGTATGGAATCACATTTTTTAATAAACTGACTGCTGCAAATGTTAGAAGGGGCAAAGGACTCTGGGAACGCGGGATCACCCACAATGCCATGCGTGCAGCTAATCAGCATCCTGTGATGTCACAGCCCTATAAAAACCCTCGGCCATTTTAGGTTCAGTCATTTCACATCGTACTTAGTGAAGGGAAAGACGTCAGCAGGCGCTAGAGAAAGTGGTAGAAAACAGTTCAAAACTGCTAGAAGTTCAGGGAAACTGTAGGTAAAAGATAGGGAGGAATTTACAGAAGAGTATTGAAGCAGAACAGGGTTCATTTGGAGTGGTTGCAGCATCAGTACTATACCAAGGGTATACCTTTTTTGTTCGGCGTGCCAATTTTAATAAAAAAATCAAAGATGAGGTACTCGGAGTGCCGGTCAATAATTGTAAGTCTGACAACCCCTAAACTAAAGTCATATACCACAAACCATAACACAGAAGTGCTGCCACCAGATGCTTTAGGACACATTCGTTTACTGCTATTTCCTGGGACGCTCCTGTACTTTCCGATTAGAAGCAATGAAAGTCCATGTGCAGCCCCCAATTAGTGGTAAATGTAAGTGTCCAGGAGCACCATATAGCGGCATCCTTATGGTGAATACACACTATGTATCTGGATGCAGATATAGTCTTAGGCCACTGGAACTTTTACTTCAATGTAAAACTGCATTCACATGGTGCATTTTTGCACACAAAAAAAATGCCTATGTTTTGTGTGCAAAAACACATCCTTAATGCAGAAAACACACCGTTATACAGAATAATGTCCCATAGCGGCCCCTGCACACGGTATTATGTCCCATAGCGGCCCCTGCACAAAGTATTATATCCCATAACAGCCCCTGCACACCGTATTATGTCACATAGTGGCCCCTGCACACGGTATTATGTCATATAGTGGCCCCAGCACACGGTATTATGTCACATAGTGACCCCTGCACACCATATTATGTCACATAGTGGCCTCTGCACACCATATTATGCCACATAGTGACCCCAGCACACGGTATTATGTCATATAGTGGCCCCAGCACGCGGTATTAGGTCTCATAGCGGTCCTTGCACACGGTATTATGTCCCATAGTGGTCCCTGCACACGGTATTATGTCCCATAGCGGTTCCTGCACACGGTATTATGTCCCATAGCGGTTCCTGCACACGGTATTAGGTCCCATAGCGGCCCCTGCACATGGTATATGTCCCATAGCAGCCCCTGCACGCAGTATTAGGTCCCATAGCAGTCCCTGCACACAGTATTATGTCCCATAGCGGCCCCTGCACACGGTATTAGCTCCCATAGCGGTCCCTGCACACGGTATTAGGTCCCATAGCGGCCCCTGCACACGGTATTAGGTCCCATAGCGGCCCCTGCATACGGTATTATGTTCCATAGCTCTCTTCAGACCCCCGAGTATAATAAGTCCAAGAGAGGTGACAAACATAAATAAACTATTCTACTCACCAGGGGCGTAAATATCGGGGTAGCCGCGGACATTAGGGGCCCCAGAGCCCTGTGGCAGCCGCTACCGCGAACCCCACAAACCAGTAATGATCGGACCCGGCAGGGTATGGAGCCCGCGGCCAGCTGGAGATGGCCGGGGCCCCGGACCATTATGATAGCGGTCGGGGAAAGCCTGGTTCCCCAACCGCTATACATACTGTAATTGGAAAGGGGCCCTGGCATATTGCAGGCCCCTTTCCAATAGATGGCAGCCCAGGGTAGGTGACTGAAAATAATAAACACATATTCTCACCTCTCCTGGACTCAGCGTTCTCTCCGGCGCTCTTCCGTCATCACTGAGGCCTGTGATTAGGCCCCAGCGGTCACATGGGGCGCGGGCGCGTAATGACGTCAGTGCGCCCCCATGTGACCGCTGAGGCCCAATCACAGGCCTCGGCAGCGACGTCGGAAGAGGGCCTGAAGACGCTGAAGGCGGCAGGATGGAGCGAGGATGCCAAGGAAAGGTAAGGCAAGGTGAGTATGAATGTTTGTTATTTTTAATCACCTTCCCTGGGCCTCCGATTATTATACTCTGGGGTCTGAGGAGACCAGAGCACTGAAGTGGAGGGGGCTGTTGGGAGCTTATAATACTGTGTTGGGGCCACTGTAGAGCATATAATACTGGGTGGGGGCCACTGTAGAGCATATAATACTGGGTGGGGGCCACTGTGGGGGGCATATAATACTGGGTGGGGGCCACTGTAGAGCATATACTACTGGGTGGGGGCCACTGTAGAGAATATAATACTGGGTGGGGGCCACTGTAGAGCATATAATACTGGGTGTGGGCCACTGTAGAGCATATAATACTGGGTGGGGGTCAATGTAGAGCATATACTACTGGGTGGGGGCCACTGTGTGGGGCATATAATACTGTGTGGGGGCCACTGTAGGGAGAATATAATACTGGGTGGGGCCCACTATGGGGGGCATATAATACTGGGTGGGTACCACTGTGGGAAGCATATAATACTGGGTGGGTACCACTGTGGGAAGCATATAATACTGGGTGGGTACCACTGTGGGAAGCATATAATACTGGGTGGGTACCACTGTGGGAAGCATATAATACTGGGTGGGGACCACTGTGTGGAGCATATTATACTGTGTGGGGTCACTGTGGGTAGCATATTATACTGTGTGTGGGGGGAGCAATGTAGAGCATATAATGCTGTATGGGGCGACTGTGGAGCATATAATGCTGTGTGGGGGCCACTGTTGAGCATATAATACTATCTGCGCGCCACTGTTGAGCATATTTTACTGTTTGGGGACCCATAACCGGTTCGGGGGGTGGGGCCCCATGTCAAATGTTCGCCTTGGTGCCCAGCCATTCCTAGTTACGCCACTGCTACTCACCTTTTTCCACGCTCCGCAGCCGCTCTGTTCTCTTCGGCGCTTCTGCCTGTAGTCAGCGACCGCTGATTGAGTCTCTGGGGTCACGTCGCATCATTATGCGTAATGACGTCAGATGCAGACGTGACCTCTGAGGCCCTGTCAGCTGTCAGAAGCGCTTGCAGATCACACAGCCGCCACGTAGCGCAGGGAGCAAGGTGAGTATCTTTGTTTTTTATGTTTCATCACTTCTCCTAAGTTTCCGCTTATTATACTCGGGGGTCTGAAGAGACCTCACAGTATAATAATAGCAGTTTCGTTTCGGCCATGTTTGGTCCGATCGAAGCTGCTGGGTGAGGACTCCCGACGCAGTGCCAGGGAAATAAGCCTTGCGTGCCTCTCTTGGCACGCATACGGTGGTTGCCGACCCCTGTGCTACACATTGCAGCAATCACTGCCATTATACTGCTGCTCATTGCAGTCTTGCAATAGATCATACCTGTGTGTTCAAGGTAGAACATTACAGGCCTTTTGCAGTACAGTAGTGGCAAAAAAACTGAATTCTTATACAGTAATCTGTGCAGTAATTTGATATAATGCCATTTTAAAGGTGTCTATTATTGGGGAAAATAATAAAGGGGTTTACTCACCATTGTCTGGAAGGTAGAAAATTAAAGACCTTTTGCCGTGAACTACTGGCAAAAAAACATAATTCTTATACAGTAATCTGTGCATTAATCTGTTATAATGCCTTTTTCAAGGCGTTAATTATTGCAGCTTATTCGTCGTTGTGTGTTGTAGGTAGAAAATTAGAGGCCTTTTTTTCCCTGTATTATTTTCCTTTGCATTTACTTATTTGATATAACAGTATGTCAGACAGAGAAGTGACAGGCCCTGCACAGGGGAGAGGCACAGGCCTAAATGTTTCTGGCGCAGGCACAGTTCGCAGAACAGAGTAAGGGGGCATGGCAGCAAGGGTCACTTACAGAGACCTGAGCTACTAGTGTCAGCTAGCGGTTGTGTCTTGACCAGCAACGGTGGTAGAATGGTTGACTCTGGCATCCACTTCATCCCAAGTCACAACAGACAAGAGTCGGCGGGTTCGTCAAACACAACCCTTAGTTGGCATGGCCCCGTAGCAGGCCCTGTGTCCTCACGTTTCCTCAACCTGCGTCTGTCCTTTTCTGTTCCCTCAGCCAGAGAAGTACTCTATGCAGTGGGCTCAGATCCACTATACAGTGAGGAGGAGCTACTACAGGACAGTCAACAGCTAGTGCCCAGCCAAGATGTGGAGGAGACATCCACCACTTCCTCCCGTAAGCGGGCAAGTAGCGATGAGGAGAGTGGCGTGGGAGCTGGTGTTGTGAGTGGTCAGTCTCCTGGCTCAGAGACCATTGAGGTGGACATCAGTGACCTGCAGACAGTAGTGGATGACGATGTAGCCAATCGTAATTGGGAGCCGGGTGATGAAGGGGCTTCATCATCATCCGGAGAAGAGGGTAGCAGCTTGCGCACGAGGCAGCGGCAGAGTCAGCAGGGTGGCAGCAGTAGGAGGTCGGGAGCCAAACGTGCCCGGGGTAGACCACCCACTTTGCAGGAGCCTACCTGCCCGGGAAAACAGTGGTGCAGGGGTTCACGGAGGCAGTGGCGGCAGCAGTCAGTTAGTGCGGAGTGTTGGTGGTAAAATCACCTACTCGGCGGTGTGGCAGTTTTTTGTTAAGCCACCGGAGGAGGTGAACATGACCATACGTTTAATCTGTGGGCAGAAGGTGAAGCGTGGCCAGGGTGCCAATGTTGGCACCACAGCACTGCGTCAACATATACAGTGTCACCATAAAGTGGCCTGGGAGAACCATGGCTCCAATGTGGTGGTCCAGCCTGCCGCTGCAACCGCTGCATCACCCAATGGTACGCACCCCATTTCAGCCAGTCAAGGCTCCACCACCTCAGCTGAAGGAAGCTGTGTGCCCTTCCCAACATCTGCTGGTCCTGATGCTCCTGCTCCTCCTCCTCCTCCTCCTAGTCGGTCATTGCGTCAGCAATCCATCACAGGAAGCGATGTCGAGGAGGCAACAGAATGCGTGCATTCATCCAACGGTGCAGAAGCTGAACTTGCTCCTGTCCAAGTTGCTGGTGCTGCAGTCCTTCCCTTTCCAAATGGTGGACTCTGCACCTTTCAGAGAACTGATGGCTTGTGCCGAGCCAAGGTGGAGAGTCCCAAGCCGTCATTTCTTTGCCAAAAAGGCAGTACCAGCCCTGCACAAATATGTAGAAGAGAAGGTGGGCCAGTCTTTGAGCCTTTCGGTGTCTGCTCAAGTGCACGGCAGCACCGATGTGTGGAGCTGTAACTACGGTCAAGGACAGTATATGTCCTTTATGGCCCACTGGGTGAATGTGGTTCCTGCCCAGACACACTAGCAACTTGGACAAGTGACACAGCTTCCACCTCCATGTTCTCACACCGTTGGCCCAGCAACAATGTCCACCTCATCCTCCACTGTGTCCTCAGCCTCCACTGCAGGGACAATTGACAGTGCTCCTCCAGCATACCATATGTGCAGGGCGGTGTCACGCTGTTCTACACCTCATTTGCCTAGGCAAACGAGTCACACAGGGGAGGAATTTCTCCGTGTCTTCGAACAGAGAAAGGTCATAAATGGGTGTTTTTTTTCCACACGGGTGACAGGAGAGGAGGAGCAGGAGCAGCCAGAAGAGCAAGAGGGAGATGAGGAAGACGAGGCAGATGACCCAGACACACCGTGGCAGTATGCAGTGGAGATGGATGCAGGGAGTCCCTCTGAGTTACTTGTGCAAATGGCCCGATGCATGCTTACTTGCTTATGCAGTGATAGCCGAATTGTCACCATTCGGCAGCGGGATGACTACTGGCTCTCCACCATGTTAGACCCTCGCACAGGTAAAAAATGTGGGCCTTTTTTACACCCGCTGAGAGGGAGGACAAACTGAACTACTATAGAGACATGCTATTTAGCAAGTTGGCTAAATCATCAGCAGCAGCCTGAGCATAGAGTCGCTGATGAGCAGATTTCTTCACCTGCATAGTGAAGAAACTTCTCATCAGCAACTAGACACAGAGCAGAATCTGAACCAGCAGGTGGTGGCATACATAGAGTACACCCTGCCACCCGTCATCGAAGATCCGCTGGACTACTGGGCAGCCAAACTGGATTTGTGGCCGCAACTGGCCATGTTTGCCCTGGAAAAGCTGTACTGCCTGGCCAGTAGTGTAGCATCAGAGTGGGTGTTTAGTGCGGCGGAGGCCATAGATACCCCAAGGAGAACTCGCCTGTCCACCCAAAATGTGGAGAAACTGACCTTTGTCAAGTTGTATCAGGCGTGGATCAGCCAGGATTTCCACCCACCAATGCCTCATGACTGATGCCTGATGCCTCATGTTGCTGCCACATCCACATTATATCCCCTTGTCACTCTATGGCCTACTCATTCTGCTGCCACTGGTAGACTGTATGCCCTCCTAATGCCGCTGCCACTGGGTCACTGTATGCCCTCATCATGCTGCTGCCACTGGGTCACTGTATGGCCTCCTCATGATGCTGCCACTGGGTCACTGTGTGGCCTCCTCATGCTGCTGCCACTGGGTCACTCTATGGCCTCCTCATGCTGCTGCCAACTCCACATTATGTTGTCTTGCCACTCTGTGACCTCCTCATGCTGCTGCCACCAGGTCACTGTATGGCCTCCTCATGCCGCTGCCACCGGGTAACTGTATGGCCTCCTCATGCTGCTGCCACTGGGTCATTGTATGTCCTCCTCATGCTGCTGCCACCGGGTCACTGTATGCCCTCCTCATGCCGCTGCCACCGGGTCACTGTATGCCCTGCTATTATTGCTGCCACTGGGTCACTGTATGTCCTCCTCATGCGACTGCCACTGGATCACTGCACACCCTCCTCATGCCACTGCCACTGGGTCACTGTATGGCCTCCTCATGCTGCTGCTACTGGGTCACTCTGTGGCCTCAAGCTGCTGCCACTGGGTCACTGTATAGCCTCCTTATGAGGCTGCCACAGGGTCACTGTATGGCTTTCTCATGCTGCTTCCACTGGGTCACTGTATGTCCTCCTCATGCTGCTGCCACCGGGTCACTGTATGGCCTCCTTACACAGCTGCCACTAGGTCATTGTCTGTCCTCCTCATGCCGCTGCCACTGGGTCACTGTATGCTCTGCTCATGCTGCTACAACTAGGTCACTGTATGCCCTCTTCATGCCACTGCCACTGTGTCACTGTATGCCCTGCTGCCGGTAGGTCACTGTATGTCTTCCTCATGCCACTGCCACTGGGAAACTATATGCCCACCTCATGCCGCTGCCAACAGGTCACTGTATGGCCTCCTCTTGCTGCTGCCAACTAAACATTTTGTTGCCTTGCCACTCTGTGGCCTCTTCATGCCGACGCCACTGGGTCACTGTATGGCCTCCTCATGCTGCTGACAGTGGGTCACTGTATGACCTCCTCATGACGCTGCCACCGTCACTTTATGTCCTCCTCATGCCGCTGCCACTGGGTCACTGTATGCTCTGCTCATGCTGATACAACTAGGTCACTGTATGCCCTCTTCATGCCACTGCCACCGGGTCACTGTATGCCCTGCTGCTGGTAGGTCACTGTATGTCTTCCTCATGCCACTGCCACTGGGAAACTATATGCCCACCTCATGCCGCTGCCAACAGGTCACTGTATGGCCTCCTCTTGCTGCTGCCAACTAAACATTTTGTTGCCTTGCCACTCTGTGGCCTCTTCATGTCGACGCCACTGGGTCACTGTATGGCCTCCTCATGCTGCTGACAGTGGGTCACTGTATGACCTCCTCATGACGCTGCCACTGGGTCACTCTAGGGCCTCCTCATGCTGCTTCCACTGGGTCACTGTATGGTCTCCTCATGCTGCTGCCACGGTGTCACTGTATGGACTCCTTATGCTGTTGCCACTGGGTCAATGTATGGCCTCCTCATGATGCTGCCACTGGGTCACTGTGTGGCCTCCTCATGCTGCTGTCCCTGGGTCACTCTATGGCCTCCTCATGCTGCTGCCAACTCCACATTATGTTGTCTTGCCACTCTGTGACCTCCTCATGCTGCTGCCACTGGGTCACTCTATGGCCTCCTCATCCTGCTGCCACCTGGTCACTCTATGACCTCCTCATGCTGCTGTCACCGGGTCATTGTATGGCCTCCTCATGCTGCTGCCACCGGGTCACTATATGGCCTAGACATGCCGCTACCATTTTGTCACTGTATGCCCTCCTCATACCGCTGCCTCCGGGTTACTGTATGGCCTCCTCATGCTTCTGCCACCTCCATATTATGTCGTATTGTTACTCTGTGGCCTCCTCATGCTGCTACAACTTGGTCACTATATGCCCTGCTCATGCCGCTGCCACTGGGTCACTGTATGGCTTTCTCATGCTGCTTCCACTGGGTCACTGTATGCCCTCCTCATGCCACTGCCACCGGGAGACTGTATGGCCTCCTCATGCTGCTGTCAACTCCACATTATGTCGCCTAGCTAATCTTTGTCCTCCTCATGCTGCTGCCACAGAGTCACTGTAAGGCCTTCTTATGCCGCTGCCATTGGGTCACTGCATGCCCTCCTCTTGCTGCTGCCACCGGGTCACTGTGTGACCTCCTCATGCTGCTTCCACTGGGTCACTGTATGCCCCCCTAATGCCGCTGCCACTGGGTCACTGTATGGCCTCCTCGTGCTGCTACCTCTGGGTAACTGTATGCCCTCCTCATACCGCTGCCACTGGGTCACTGTATGGCCTCCTCATGCTGCTACCTCTGGGTCACTGTATGCCCTCCTCATACCGCTGCCACCAGTTCACTGTATGACTTCCTCATGCTGCTACAACTGGGTGACTGTATGCCCTCCTCATGCCGCTGCCACTTGGTCACTGTATGTCCTCCTCATGCCACTGCCACTGGGTCACTGCATGCCCTCCTCATGCAGCTGCCATTGGGTCACTGTATGATCTCCTCATGCTACTGCCACTGCGTCACTCTATAGCTTCCACATGCTGCTGCCACTGGGTCACTCTATGGCCTCTTCATGCTGCTGTCACCGGTTCATTGTATGGCCTTCTCATGATGCTGCCACCGGGTCGCTATATGGCCTAGACATGCCGCTACCACTTTGTCACTGTATGCCCTCCTCATGCCGCTGCCACCGGGTTACTGTATGGCCTCCTCATGCTTCTGCCAACTCCACATTATGTCGTATTGCTACTCTGTGGCCTCCTCATGCTGTTACAGCTAGGTCACTGTATGCCCTGCCCATGTCGCTGCCACTGGGTCACTGTATGGCTTTCTCATGCTGCTTCCACTGGGTCACTGTATGTCCTCCTCATGCCACTGCCATCGGGAGACTGTATGGTCTCCTCATGCTGCTGCCAACTCCACATTATGTCACCTAGCTAATCTTTGTCCTCCTCATGCTGCTGCCACAGAGTCACTGTAAGGCCTCCTAATGCTGCTACCATTGGATCACTGCATGCCCTCCTCTTGCTGCTGCCACTGGGTCACTGTATGCCCTCCTAATGCCGCTGCCACCGGGTCACTGTATTGCCTCCTCATGCTGCTACCTCTGGTTCACTGTATGTCCTCCTCATGCTGCTGCCACTGGGTCATTATATGTCCTCCTCATGCCGCTGCCACCGATTTACTTTATAGCCTCCTCATGCTTCTGCCAACTCCACATTATGTTGCCTAGCTTATCTTTGTCCTCCTCATGCTTCTGCCACTGGGTTACTGTAAGGCCTCCTCATGCCGCTGCCACTGGGTCACTGTATGTCCCCCTTATGCTGCTGCCACCGGGTCACTGTATGGCATCCTCATGCTGCTGCCACCGGGTCACTGTATGGCATCCTCATGCTGCTGCCACAGGGTCACTGTATGCCCTCTTCATACTGCTGCCACTGGGTCACTGTATGTTCTCCTCATGCCGCAGCCACAGGGTCACTGTATGCCCTCCTCATGCCACTGCCACCGGGTCACTGTATGCCCTCTTTATGCCGCTGCCACTGTTCATCTGTATGCCCTCCACATGCTGCTACAACTGGGTCTCTGTATGCCCTCCTTATGCTGCTGCTACCGTGTCACTGTATGGCCTCCTCATGCTGCTGCCACTGGGCCACTATATAGCCTCCTCATGCTGCTGCCAACTCCACATTAATTTGCCTTGCCACTCTGTAGCCTCCTCATGCTGCTGCCTCTGGGTCATTGTATAGCCTCCTCATGAGTCTGCCACTGGGTCACTGTATGGCCTTCTCATGCTGCTTCCACTGGGTCACTGTATGTCCTCCTCATGCCGCAGCCAACAGGTCACTGTATGGCCTCCACATGGCGCTGCCACTGAGTCACTCTATGCCCTCCTCATTCTGCTGCCACCAGGTCACTGTATGGCCTCCTCATGCTGCTGCCAATCCCACATTATGTTGTCTTGCCACTCTTTAGCCTTCTCATGCTGCTTCCACTGGGTCACTGTATGTCCTCCTCATGCTGCTACAGCTGGGTCACTGTATGTCCTTCTCATGGCGCTGCCACTGGGTCACTGTATGCCCTCCTCATACTTCTGCCACTGGGTCACTATATGTCCTCCTCATGACCCAGCCACTGGGTCATTATATGCCCTCCAAATGCCACAGCCAGCGGGTCACTGTGTGGCCTCCTCATGCTGCTACAACTGGGTAGCTGTATGTCCTCCTTATGCCGCTGAAACTGGGTCACTGTATGTCCTTCTCATGCCACAGCCAACAGGTCAATGTATGCCCTCTTCATGCTGCTGCTACCGGATCATTGTATGCTCTCTTCATGCCGCTGCCATCGAGTCACTGTATGGCCTCCTCATGCTGCTACAACTTGGTCACTGTATGCCCTCCTCATGCCGCTGCCACCGGGTCACTGTATGTCCTCCTCATGCCCCAGACACGAAGTCACTGTATGCCCTCCTCATGCCGATACCACCTGGTCACTGTATGGCCTCCTCATGCTGCTGCCACTGGGTCACTGTATGGCCTCATGCTGCTGCCAACTCCACATTATGTTGCTTTGCCACTCTGTGGCCTCCTTATGCTGCTGCCACTGGGTCACTGTATGGCCTCCTCATGCTGCTACAACTGGGTAAACTGTATTTCCTCATGCCGCTGCCACTGGGTCACTGTATGTATCACTCATGCCGCTGCTACAGGGACAATCTATGGCCTTCTCATGTTTCTGTCACTGGGTCACTGTATGCCATCCTCATGCTGCTGCCACCGGGTCACTGTATGGCCTCCTCATGCTGCTGCCAGTGGGTCACTGTATGACCTCCTCATGCTGCTGCCAGTGGGTCACTGTATGACCTCCTCATGCCGCTGCCACTGGGTCACTTTAGGGCCTCCTCATGCTGCTGTCACTGGGTCACTGTATGTCCTCCTTATGCTGCTGCCACAGTGTCACTGTATAGCCTCCTTATGCTGCTGCCACTGGGTCACTGTTTGCCCTCCTCATGCCGCTTCCAACGGTTCACTGTATGTCCTCCTCATGCTGCTGCCACTGGGTCACTGCATGCCCTCCTCATGCCACTGCCACTGGGTCACTGTATGGCCTCCTCATGCTGCTCCCAACTGCACATCATGTTGCCTTGCCACTCTGTGGCCTCCTTATGCTGCTTCCACTGGGTCATTGTATGCCCTCCTCATGCCGCTGCCACCGGATAACTGTATGGCCTCCTCATGCTGCTGCCAACTCCAGATTATGTCGCCTAGCTAATCTTTGTTCTCCTCATCCTGCTGCCACAGGGTCACTGTATAGCCTCCTCATTCCACTTCCACTGGGTCACCGCATGCCCTCCTCATGCTGCTGCCCCTGTGTCACTGTATGTCCTCCTCATGCTGCTGCCACTGATTTACTGTATGCCCTCCTCATGCCGCTGACACCGGGTCACTGTATGGCCTCCTCATGCTGCTGCCTCTGGGTCACTGTATGCCCTCCTCATGCCGCTGCCACCGGTTCACTGTATGGCCTCCTGCTGCTGCAACTGGGTCACTGTATGTCCTCCTCATGCCACTGCCACTGGGTCACTGCGTGCCCTCCTCATGCAGCTGCCACTGGGTCACTGTATGGTCTCCTCATGCTACTGCCACAGCGTCTCTCTATATCTTCCATATGCTGCTGACACTGGGTCACTCTATGGCTTCCTTATCCTTCTGCCACCTGGTCACTCTATGACCTCCTCATGCTGCTGTCATTGGGTCATTTTATGGCCTCCTCATGCCGCTGCCACTGGGTCACTATATGCCCTCCTCATGCCGCTGCCACCAGGTTACTGTGTGGCCTACTCGTGCTTTTGCCAACTCCATATTATGTCGCCTTTTCTCTCTGTGGCCTCCTCATGCCGCTGCCACCAGGTTACTGTTTGGCCTTCTCATGCTTTTGCCAACTCCACATTATATCGCATTGCTTCTCTGTGGCCTTCTCATGCTGCTACAACTGGGTCACTGTATGCCCTCCTCATGACGCTGCCACCAGGTCACTGTATGCCCACCTCATGCTGCTGCCACCTGGTCACAGTATGTCCTCCTCATGGCTCTGCCACTGGGTCACTATATGGCCTAGACATGCTTCTGCCACTGTATCACTGTATGCCCTCCTCATCCCGCTGCCACCAGGTTACTGTATGGCCTCCTCATGCTTCTGCCATCTAAACATTATGTCACTTTGCTACTCTGTGGCTTCCTCATGCTGCTACAACTGTGTCACTGTATGCCCTCCTCATGCCGCTGCCACCAGGTCACTGTATGCGCACCTTATGCTGCTGCCACCAGGTCACTGTAAGCGCACCTCATGCTGCTGCCACTGGGTCACTGTGTGTCCTCCTTATGGCGCTACCACCGGGTCACTGTATGGCCTCCTCATGCTGCTGCCACAGGGTCACTGTATGCCCTCTTCATACTGCTGCCACTGGGTCACTGTATGTCCTCCTCATACCTCTGCCACCGGGTTACTGTATGGCCTCCTCATGCTGCTGCTACTGGGTCACTGTATGCCCTCCTCATGCTGCTGCCACCGGTTCACTGTATGGCCTCCTCATGCTGCTACAACTGGGTCACTGTATGCCCCCCTCATGCCACTGCCACTGGGTCGCTATTTGTCCTCCTCTTGCCTCTACCCCTGGATCATTTGTCCTCATCATGCTGCTGCCACTGGGTCACTGTATGGCCTCCTCATGCTGCTGCCAACTCCACATTATGTTGCCTTGCCACTCTGTGGCCTCCTTATGCTGCTGCCACTGGGTCACTGTATGACCTTGTCATGAGGCTGCCACCGGGTCTCTGTATGGCCTTCTCATGCTGCTGCCTACTGGGCCACTATGTGGCCTCCTCATGCTGCTGCAACTGGGTCACTGTATGGCCTCCTCATGCTGCTGCCACTGGGTCACTCTATCTTCCCATGCTGCTGTCACTCCACATTATGTCGCCTAGCTAATCTGTGTTCTCCTCGTGCTGCTGCCACCGGTTCACTGTAATGCCTCCTCATGCCACTGACACTGGGTCTCTGCATGCCCTCCTCATGCAGCTGCCACTGGGTCACTGTATGGTCTCCTCATGCTACTACCACTGGGTCACTGTATGGCCTCCACATTCTGTTGACACTGGGTCACTGTATGAACTCCTCTTCCTGCTGCCACTGGGTCACATTATGGGTTCCTCATGCTGCTGCCAACTCCACATTATGTCGCCTTTTCTCTCTGTGGCCTACTTATTCTGCTGCCACTGGGTCACTTTATGGCCTCCTAATCCTGCTGCCACTTGGTCACTCTATGACCTCCTCTTACTGCTGTCACCGGGTCATTGTATGGCCTCTTCAAGCTGTTGCCAACTCCTCATTATGTTGCCTTGCCACTGTGTGGCCTCCTCATGCTGCTGCCATCGGGTCAATATATGCCGTCTTCATGCTGCTGCCACCGGGTTACTGTATGGCCTTCTCATGACGCTGCCACCGGGTCACAGTATGTCCTCCTCATGGCGCTGCCACTGGGTCATTGTTTGACCTCCTCATGCTGCTGCCACCAGGACACTGTATGGCCTCCTCATGTCACTGCCAATTGGTCACTGTATGCCCTCCTCATGCCGCTGGCACTGGGTCATTGTATGGTTTCCTCATGCTGCTGCCAAATCCACTTTATTTTGCCTTTCCACTCTTTAGCCTCCTCATGCCGCTGCCACCGGGTGACTGTATGGCCTCTTCATGCTGCTGCCAACTCCACATTATGTTGCCTAGCTAATCTGGTCCTCCTCATGCTGCTGCCACCGGGTCACTGTAAGGCCTCCTCATGCTGCTTCCACTAGGTTACTGTATTTTCTTCTCATGGTACTGCCACTGGATCACTGTATGGCCTCCTAATGATGCTGCCACTGGGTCACTGTATGTCCTCCTCATGCCGTTGCCACTGGGTCAGTATATGCTTTCCTCATGCTGCTGCCACGGGATCACTGTATGGCCTCCTTATGCTGCTGCCACTGGGTCAATGTATGCCCTCCTCATGCTCCTGCCAGCGGGTCACTGTATGCCCTCTTCATACTGCTGCCACTGGGTCACTTTATGTCCTCTTCATGCCGCTGCCACCGGTTCACTGTATGGCCTTCTAATGCTGCTGCAACTGGGTCACTGTTTGCCATCCTCATGCCGCTGCCACTTGGTCACTGTATGTCCTCCTCATGCCGCTGCCACTGGGTCACTTTATGTCCTCCTCATGCCACTGCCACTGGGTCACTGTATGTCCCCCTCCTGCTGCTGCCACTGGGTCACTGTATGGCCTCCTCATGCTGCTGCCAACTCCACATTATGTTGCCTTGCCACTCTGTGGCCTCCTCATGCTGCTGCCATTGGGTCACTGTATGGCCTTTTCATGAGGCTGCCATCAGGTCACTGTATAGCCTTCTCATGCTGCTGCCACTGGGTCACTGTATGGCCTCTTGATGCTGCTGCCAACTCCACATTATGTCGCCTAGCTATACTTTGTTCTCCTCATGCTGCTGCCACAGGATCACTGTATGGCCTCCTCATGCCGCTGCCACTTGGTCACTCTATGACCTCCTCTTACTGCTGTCACCGGGTCATTGTATGGCCTCTTCAAGCTGTTGCCAACTCCTCATTATGTTGCCTTGCCACTGTGTGGCCTCCTCATGCTGCTGCCATCGGGTCAATATATGCCGTCTTCATGCTGCTGCCACCGGGTTACTGTATGGCCTTCTCATGACGCTGCCACCGGGTCACAGTATGTCCTCCTCATGGCGCTGCCACTGGGTCATTGTTTGACCTCCTCATGCTGCTGCCACCAGGACACTGTATGGCCTCCTCATGTCACTGCCAATTGGTCACTGTATGCCCTCCTCATGCCGCTGACACTGGGTCATTGTATGGTTTCCTCATGCTGCTGCCAAATCCACTTTATTTTGCCTTTCCACTCTTTAGCCTCCTCATGCTGCTGTCACTGGGTCACTGTATGTCGTCCTCATGCCGCTGCCACCGGGTGACTGTATGGCCTCTTCATGCTGCTGCCAACTCCACATTATGTTGCCTAGCTAATCTGGTCCTCCTCATGCTGCTGCCACCGGGTCACTGTAAGGCCTCCTCATGCTGCTTCCACTAGGTTACTGTATTTTCTTCTCATGGTACTGCCACTGGATCACTGTATGGCCTCCTAATGATGCTGCCACTGGGTCACTGTATGTCCTCCTCATGCCGTTGCCACTGGGTCAGTATATGCTTTCCTCATGCTGCTGCCACGGGATCACTGTATGGCCTCCTTATGCTGCTGCCACTGGGTCAATGTATGCCCTCCTCATGCTCCTGCCAGCGGGTCACTGTATGCCCTCTTCATACTGCTGCCACTGGGTCACTTTATGTCCTCTTCATGCCGCTGCCACCGGTTCACTGTATGGCCTCCTAATGCTGCTGCAACTGGGTCACTGTTTGCCATCCTCATGCCGCTGCCACTTGGTCACTGTATGTCCTCCTCATGCCGCTGCCACTGGGTCACTTTATGTCCTCCTCATGCCACTGCCACTGGGTCACTGTATGTCCCCCTCCTGCTGCTGCCACTGGGTCACTGTATGGCCTCCTCATGCTGCTGCCAACTCCACATTATGTTGCCTTGCCACTCTGTGGCCTCCTCATGCTGCTGCCATTGGGTCACTGTATGGCCTTTTCATGAGGCTGCCATCAGGTCACTGTATGGCCTTCTCATGCTGCTGCCACTGGGTCACTGTATGGCCTCTTGATGCTGCTGCCAACTCCACATTATGTCGCCTAGCTATACTTTGTTCTCCTCATGCTGCTGCCACAGGATCACTGTATGGCCTCCTCATGCCGCTGCCACTGGGTCACTCATGCCCTCCTCATGCTGCTGCCACTAGGTCACTGTATGTCCTCCTCATGCTGCTACAACTGGGTCACTCTATGCCCTCTTCATGCCGCTGCCACTGGATCACTGTATGTTCTCCTCATGCCGCTGGGTCACTGTATGCCTTTTTTATGCCGCTGCCACTGGGTCACTGTATAGCCTCCTCTTGCTGCTGCCACTGGTTCACTGTATGGCCTCCTCATCCTGCTGCCACCTGGTCACTCTATGACCTCTTCATGCTGCTGTCACCAGGTCATTGTATGGCCTCCTCATGCTTCTGCCAACTCCATATTATATCGCCTTGCTACTCTGTGGCCTCCTCATGCTGCTGCAACTGGGTCACTGTATGGCCTTCTCATGCCGCTGCCACTGGGTCACTGTATGCTCTCTTCATGCCACTGCCACCAGGTCACTGTATGGCCTCCTCATGCTGCTTCCACTGGGTCACTGTATGCCCTCCTCATGCCGCTGCCACCGGGTGACTGTATGGCCTCCTCATGCTGCTGCCAACTTCACATTATGTTGCCTTGCTAGTCTGTAGCCTTCTCATACTGCTGCCAGTGGGTGACTGTATGTTCGCCTCATGCTGCTACAACTGGGTCACTCTATGCCCTCCTCATGCCGCTGCCACTGGGTCACTGTATGTCATCCTCATGGCGCTGCCACTGGGTCACTGTATGACCTCTTCATGCTGCTGCCACCAGGTCATAGTATGGCCTCCTCATGTCGCTTCCACTGGGTCACTGTATGGCCTCCTCATTCTGCTGCCAACTCCACATTATATTGCCTTGCTACTCTTTAGCCTCCTAATGCTGCTCCCACTGGGTCACTGTATGCCCTCCTCATGCTGCTGCTACCGGTTCACTGTATGGCCTCCTCTTGCTGCTACAACTGGGTCACTGTTTGCCCTCCTCATGCCGCTGCCACCAGGTCATTCTATGCCCTCCTTATGCTGCTGCCACCCATTTGTTCACTGTATGTCCTCCTCATGCTGCTGCCACCTACTTGGTCACTTTATGTCCTTGTTGTGCTGCTGCCACTGGGTCACTGTATGTCCTCCTCATGCCACTGCCACTGTGTCACTGTATGGCCTCCTCATGCTGCTGCCAACTCCACATTATGTCACCTTTATTCTCTGTGTCCTCCTCATGCCCTTGCCTCCGGGTCACTGTATGCCCTCCTCATACCACTGCCCTTGGTTCACTGTATGGCCTCCTTATGTCGCTGCCACCGGGTCACTGTATGCCCATCTCATGGCGCTGCCACTGGGTCACTGTATGCCCTCCTCGTGCCGCTGCCACTGGGTCACTGTATGTCCTCCTCATGCTGCTGCCATCTCCACATTATGTCGTCTTGCTACTCTGTGTCCTCCTTATGCCGCTGCCACTGGATCACTGTATGCCCTCCTCATGCTGCTGCTACTGCTGGGTCACTGTATGGCCTCCTCATGCTGCTGCCAACTCCACAATATGCCTTGCCACTCTGTAGACATCTATGTGGAATTAGCAGACGAGGGTGTAAAAGGAGTGCACTCTTTGACGCTGCATGGGCTTCTGCATGGTTCTTTCTACCTGGCACTAACATGGACCTGTAAGGCTGAGTTCACACTTGAGTTAAGTGTTTCTAAGAGAGACGCCTGTCATGTGCGTGTCGTACTGACTCACAGTATTGTTTCACTATTACAGCAGGCTCCCTATGCGTGTTACTGCAAGGCACAGTGTTCTACAGCACTATACAGGCTCTCTGAAGCCAGGGAACAGCTGTTTTTTAACGCAATTCGCCGCAAATTAATTCGGATCGAAGCAAATCTTTTTGGAAACTTCGGAGAATCAGTCGAACGAAATTTTTGATAAATTCGCTCATCTCTAGATAGATCATCAATAAAAATGAGCTGGAAAACTCCTTAATACCAGAGTCCCACGAGTCGTAAAAGCAACGGAAAAAAAAACACAGTATTTTACACTTCCTGCAACATGGATAAGATTCTATTTGTGGAAAAATACACGCCGTGAAGACACTGTGATTTCCAAAACTGTTGTGGTTTTGGAAATCGCAACATGTCAATTATATGTACGGAAATGCCGGCAGTTTCCCTATAGGTATAATGGATGCAGAGAATCTGCAGAGAACCTCCTGTGAAAAGTGCTGCCGGATAAACTGTGATACATCACCTCAGTTTTTCCTGCAGTGCTTTTTTGCTGCGGCTCACTACATGGGGCTGTAGTCTTAATAAAGCCCAAATGCCATCTTTATTAAATTAATTGCCCCTTATATTATGTCTATGATTTCCCCTGACATATACTGTATACCACACCCCTAATGACCCCTTTTATAAATGATGCCCCCAATATGACCTTTATATAAATGACCACCCATTATATAAATGATGCTCCCTAATGACCCCTTATATAAATAACCTCCCCACTTGTATTCAGAATGCCCCCTAATAGCCCTTATATAAAATACCCCCATTATGTTCATAATATGGGGGTCTTAATAACATCCTAATGAATCCACCCTTATAGTTATAATGCCCCCTCCCTCTATAATATTAAATTACCCACAACTGCGTTAAAAAAAAAAAAAAAAGAAAGTAATATTCACTTACCTGCGCTCCTTTGAAGAGTGGAGCCGCCGTCACCTCCTCCCAGTCCACGCACAGGATGTCTGTGTCTCAGCACAGGAGGCACGATGCTATGATGTCATCGCACCCGCCTGTGCCGAGAAGCAGACATCTGTCTGTGGTCTCGGTGTCTCATAACACGCAGGCCTGAAGTGTCTTGCGGTTTACAAGATAGTTAAGTTGCTGGATGCGTTTTAACTAGATCAGTGTCTGTAGACACCGATCTAGTTAAAAGTAAAGCATGTTTTAATGGCGGCCCCGGGGTGGGCCCCACAGAGTCAGTGGGCCCGAGGCATCTGCCCTCCCCGCTAGCTACGCATACTGATGGTATCATTATAAAGAAGGATTTGTCTTGCAAACATTAATTTCTCATATGGGTCTGTGAACGGAAAAATAGAAAAGTTATTGGGTTTGGAAGGTGGGGAGTCAAAAACGAAAATTAAAGATCAAAAAATGTCACCAACGGGGAGGAGTTAAATTAATTTTGCTTTTGACAAGATCCTGGGTCTTTAATGGAGATTCTGCTCTGGACATACAGGTGCATCTCAATAAATTAGAATATCTTTGAAACATTTACTTCTGTCATTAAATTAAAAAGGTGACCTCCTATATTTTCTAGATTCTTTACACACAGAGTGTTCTATTTCAAGTATTTTATTTCTGTAAATGTTGATTATGGATTACAGGTAATGAAAACCAAAATCTAAGAAAATTTGAATATTGTAAAAAAAAAGTTCAGTATTGTAAATTCAGTGTGTCACCTGCCAAGGTTTGCTAAGCCTTTTAATGGTCCCTCAGTCTGGTTCAGTAGGACACACAATCATGGAAGACTGCCAATTATGAATTGAATTACTGAAATGAATGAACGTTTCAAAAATATTCTAATCTATTGAGATGCACCTGTATAACTGTGAGATTCACTCTCTGTCTTCTCTTGTACTCATTTACAAGTTTTCCTCTGACATACTCTAGCATGAGCTCATGATGTAGATGTGCATCTAGTGTGGTCACAAGTATGTCATAACGTTTTGCTGAGTAAGGCTACGTTCACATCTGCGCTCGGTGAGTGCTCGGGTATTTCGTTCCCCACTCCGCTTTAAAAATGCAGAGAGAAAAGTCCTGCAAGTCCTGCAAGCAGGACTTTTCTCTCCGCATTTTTTGGGCGAAAACCTGGCGGATCCCATTTTAGTCTCCGCGAGTAACTGCTTTTTAAGTGGATTAGGTTACTGTTTTTTGGCTCCCCCAAAAAAACTCCAGCGCAGATGTACAATGTACAGAGCCTCCTGGAGGGCTAATGGGGAAGCGGAACTGGCTGTGGGCAGGAGTGGGGATCAGTAAGTAAATTGGGGCTGTTTAAAAAAAAAAAAAAAAAAAGCAACAGGGGGCTCACTGAGCCCTCTAAGGTTGTGGACCCCATAGCAGTTGCTATAGAGGTACTTCCGCCACTGTGCATATTCCACCAAAACCTAGTGGATGCAGCAACCCCTTCTGAAGAGCAGTCAGCTGCTGCTACAGTATGTCTGCCCCGTGCTGCGCACGGAAGGGGAGGAGCGACACTGGAGGTATGAAAAGCAGATTTTGCTGGAATAATTTTCAGATGTCTTATTTGCAGAGCCCCTAGAGTACCAAAACAATGGAAACCTCCTAAAAGTGACCCCATTTTGGAAACTACACCCCTCTCATAATTTTTTCAAGAGTATAGTGATCATTTTGACCCAACAGCCTTTTTTGACAGATTTTATTAACATTTGGATGTGTAAATAAAAAATGTCTAAAATGTCACTTTATCCCCAAAATTTTCGTTTTCACAAAGGGTTAGAAGAGAAAAAACACCCTACAGTTTGTTAAACAATTGCTACTGAACACGGCAATAACCCATATGTTGACATAATCTTCTGTATGGGTACATGGAGGGGCTTGGAATGGAAAGAGTGCTATTTGACTTTTGGAGGGCAGATTTTGCTGGAATAGTTTTCGGGTGCCATGTCGCATTTACAGAGCCCCAAAAATTTTTTATTTTCACAAGAGGATAACGGAGATAAAGCTCCCCATAGCTTGTTACACAATTTCTCCTGAACACGCCAATACCCCATATGTGGTTGTAAACTGCTGTATGGGTACATGGTAGGGGTATTATCCCAAAAATTAATGTACAAAGTGAAAATTGAAATTTTTAAAGAAATATGCCATTTCGTTGCCCAGTAAGTTGCACCCAGTTTGCGTCATCAGAGACATACAGTCCAAAAACTATTAAGTGGGCTATCCCAGGTAGAAAGAAGTTGTATATGTGGGTTTAAACTGCTGCTTGGGCATACATCAGGGCTCAGAAGGGAAGGAGCACTGTGCTTTTTCGCTTTTGGAGTACAGATTTAGAGGGATTTTCAGGACGCCATTTTGTATTTTCAGAGCCCTGAAGGTGCCAGTAAATTGGAATTTCCCGAGAAGTGACCCCATTTTGTAGGGGTATTTTTAGAGTCTCTACAACCATCATCTGAATCAGCAGTCCAAAACACATAGCGCTCCTTTACATCTGCACCCTGCTGTGTGCCCAAACGACAGTTTATGCCCACATGTAGGACACTGGTGTACCCAGGATAACGTACTTAACAATGCCATATGTGGGTATAAACTGCTGTTTGCGCACAGACGGGCACAGAAGGTAAGGTGCGCTATTTTGGTTTTTGGAGCACAGTTTGGTTTTTGGACGTCATGCCACTTTTGCAGAGCACCTGAATTAGCAGTAAAGTAGAACCTGCAGACACATAACCCCACTTTGGAAACTACACCCCTCAAGGGATTTATCAAGTAGGGTAGTAAGCATTTTTAACCCTTGAATGTGCGGAGTACATTAATTTAATTTCCAGAAATGAATGCGCAGCTGATAATTGCAATTATTCCAGATCTACGTCATTTCAGTGCCCGATATGTTGTTCCCTACTTGTGTCAGCTGAGACACACACTACAAAAACTGGTAAGCGGGTATCCCGGGCAGAACAGCTTTTGAAGCATTCATCTCTGATACAAGCCGGGCACAACATATTACGCACTGAAATGTCGTATTCCAGGAAAAATTGTTATTTTCACTTTTCACCATCAGCTGCGTATTCATTTCTGGAAAATTAATGCAACACTTGGGGTTAAACATGATCACTGTACCACTGGATAAATTCCTTCAGGGGTATAGTTTCCAAAATGGGGTCACATGTCAGGGGATTCCACTTTACTGGTGGTTCAGCAACTCTGCAAAAGTGTCATGGCGTCCAAAAACAAAACCGTCTAAAGCTGTGCTCCAAAAACCAAAATAGCACGCCCCTTCTGTGCCCAGCTGTACCCAAACAGCAGTTTATACCCACATATGACATAAAGTACGTTATCCTGGGTACTCCAGCGTCATTCATGTGGGCATAAACTGCAGTTTGGGCACAGAGCAGGGCGCAGATGTGAAGGAGCACTATGTAACTTTTGGAGCTCAAATTTAGATGTTTGGTATCTGGACGCCATGTCATGTTTGTAGAGCCTCTAAAGTACCAGTAAAGTGGAATCCCCTATGGAATGACCCCATTTTGAAAACTGCACCCCTCAAAGAATTTATCAAGGGGTGTAGTGAGCTTTATCCCAGACGTGAATGCACAGCGGATGGTGAAGAGTGAATATGTAAGCTGTGCGGAGTACATTGGGAACACCAAATTCCCTTCTATATCCCCAGTAGTTCCTATGATTGGGGGGGGGGTCACTTGGTTTCTTTTGCCTCGTAACCTCTAAATCTGGGTTGTTCGCTCGCACCGCTTATACATTCCCTTCCTGCTGCAACTAGTTTGTTTTAAAGATTTGGAGATTTTTGGGTTTTTTGTCTTCACATTGTACAAGCTATTTATTTATTTATTTTTTTTCTGGTGATGTAGCCATATGAGGGCTTGTTGTTTGCGGTATGAGATGCATTGTGTAATGACCTCATTTTTGGGTGCCTATAACTTATAGAATAAATTTTATTAACTGTTTCTTGGTGGATTAAAAAAAAAAAAAACATGAATTTTGGTATTGCTTTTTACCTTTTAATTTTTTTTTTCCACGCAGCGTACAACATAAGTAATATGTTACCTTTATTCTGCGGGTCAGTACAATTACTTTGATGCCTCATATATATATATTTTTATGCTTTACTAGTTTTGCAGAACAAAAACTCATTTTGGGAAAGAAATCAGTTGACAGAGTTGGTTGATGGCTTATTTTTTGCAGGTCGATCTGTACTTTTTATTGGTACTGTTTTGAGGTACATGACTTTTTGATCACTTTTAAGGTGAGATGGCAAAAAATCATTATTTCCTTGCTTTATTAATTAATTAATTTATTTTTACTTTACTTCTTTTTTTTTTAACTTTTTTTTTTTTTTTACTTTTTTATATGTCCTACTTGGAGACCTGAACCAGCGATACACTGATCGCTGGTTCAGTACTATAGACTGCAATACATGTGTATTGCAGTCTATAGAGTAAGTCAGGCTGATTCCTCACTTCCCGGCAGGATTAACTAGGTACTGGGGGCTCCAGGCAGCCTGGGGTCACTTGCCAGACCCCAGGCTGCAGAAGTTACATATGGGCACCCCCCAATCTCGCCGCGGGGGGTGAAGAGGGGGACATTTGTCATAGCGGAACCCCTTGGACGCCGCGGTCATGTTTGACCACGGAGTCCAAGGGTTTAAAACCAAGGGTTAAGGAGCAGGGTGTTAACTGTCAGTTATACCATTCATGGCATTCAGTGGCGCTAACAAACACTTAAGATGCTGCGGTCGCTATTGACCGCGGCATTTTAAGGGTTAAACAGCAGGGATCGGTGTTATCACCATCCTCGCTGTTGTAGCTGGAGCCTGGCTGTCAGATACAGCTGGGCTCCCATGGTGATCGCACGGGCTCTGCTTCTGAGCCACTCGATCACTGTCACGTATTTGCACGTGGGGATGCGGTAACTTCCACGTACATGTACATGAGAATGTGTGAAGGGGTTAAAGATTTATTCTAACCATCTTTTGTCTTGATCAGTTGCCAATGGATTCAACTATGAATACAGGAATATATAAATAAGCATAATAAAAATTTAAAAAATAAACTCTCTATGGTCTGGCACTTGCCAGCTATGATTTCCTTATTGTGGACTGTTTATCAGACAGGGACACTACATGTACAAGAAGATAATCTGGCCACATCAAGGAAATCATGGCTGTGTTTCAAAGTGTAGAACATTCCTGCATTCATGGTCATATCCATCGGCAACTGACCATTACAACTGACTGTCAACATTAAGATGGTTAGAGAAATTTTTTAAAACTTTGCAAAATTTTAAATTGTTTATATTTGCAAAAATGTTTAACTTTTAATTGTCTACAATATGGTTATGTGCAAAGGAAAACCCTTTTAGGCTGAGGCCCCACGTTGCGGAAATGCAGCTTTTTTGTTGCAGATTTTGTTGCGTTTTTTTGAGCCAAAGTCAGAAGTGCCTACAAAAGGAATGGAAAATATATAGGAAGTTCTTATACTTCCACCTTTTGCTCAATCCATTCCTGGCTTTGGCTCAAAAAACCGCAACAAAATCTGTAACAAAAAAAGCTGCATTTTCGCAATGTGGGGCCTTGGCCTTAAGCTCAAGCATACTGGGGTTCTGCAGTAGGATAATGATCTGAAGCAAACCAGCAAGTCCACCTCTGGATGGATGAAAAAGAACAAAATGAAGGTTTTGGAGTGGCCTAGTCAAAGTTCGGACTTAAATCTGAGTGAGGTTCTGTGACATGAGTTTAAACATGCCGTTCATGCTCAAAAACCCTCATATGTGGCTGAATTAAAACAATTCTCTAAAGAAGAGTGGGATAAAATTCCTCAACAGAGATATGAAAGATTTATTGTCAGCTATTGCAAATGCTTGATTGCAGTTGTTGCTGCCAAACGTGGCACAATCAGTTCTTAGGTTTGGGGGCAATTACTTTTATCACACAGGATAAGGTTGGTTTGGATATCTTTTTTCCCTTAATAAATTAAATCATCATTGATAAACTGAATTTTGTATTCACTCAGATTATCTTTGATATTCAAATATGTTTGATAATCTGAATAATGTAAGTATGATATACAGTCATATGAAAAAGTTTGGGCATCCCTATTAATCTTAATCATTTTTAGTTCTAAATATTTGGGTGTTTGCAACAGCCATTTCAATTTGATATATCTAATAACTGATGGACACAGTAATATTTCAGGATTGAAATGAGGTTTATTGTACTAACAGAAAATGTGCAATATGCATTAAACCAAAATTTGACCGGTGCAAAAATTTGGGTACCCTTATCATTTTATTGATTTGAATACTCCTAACTACTTTTTACTGACTTACTGAAGCACAAAATTGGTTTTGTAACCTCACTGAGCTTTGAACTTCATAGCCAGGTGTATCCAATCATGAGAAAAGGTATTTAAAGTGGCCAATTGCAAGTTGTTCTCCTATTTGAATCTCCTCTGAAGAGTGGCATCATGGGCTCCTCAAAACAACTCTCAAATGATCTGAAAACAAAGATTGTTCAACATAGTTGTTCAGGGGAAGGATACAAAAAGTTGTCTCAGAGATTTAACCTGTCAGTTTCCACTGTGAGGAACATAGTAAGGAAATGGAAGACCACAGGGACAGTTCTTGTTAAGCCCAGAAGTGGCAGGCCAAGAAAAATATCAGAAAGGCAGAGAAGAAGAATGGTGAGAACAGTCAAGGACAATCCACAGACCACCTCCAAAGAGCTGCAGCATCATCTTGCTGCAGATGGTGTCACTGTGCATCGGTCAACAATACAGCACACTTTGCACAAGGAGAAGCTGTATGGGAGAGTGATGCGAAAGAAGCCGTTTCTGAAAGCACGCCACAAACAGAGTCGCCTGAGGTATGCAAAAGCACATTTGGACAAGCCAGCTTCATTTTGGAAGAAGGTCCTGTGGACTGATGAAACAAAGATTGAGTTGTTTGGTCATACAAAAAGGCGTTATGCATGGCGTCAAAAAAAACACAGCATTCCAAGAAAAACACTTGCTACCCACTGTAAAATTTGGTGGAGGTTCCATCATGCTTTGGGGCTGTGTGGCCAATGTCGGCACCGGGAATCTTGTTAAAGTTGAGGGTCGCATGGATTCAATAATAATAATAATAATAATAATAATCCTTTAATAGTCCCACAATGGGGAAATTCAGTGTGTTACAGCAGCAAAGATAAGATAAGATAAGCAGATACAAATACAAATACAACATTTACAGGAATGTTCCAAGGTGAGAGGCATTACATTAATAGCAGACAGACAGATAGGGCGTAGCAGAGGGGGGGGGGGGGGATTTAACAGGCAGAGAGATATTTCAGTTCTCTGTGTGTAATGATCTCCGCTTAGGTCGGTGTTGGTTGTACAGCCTAACCGCGGTGGGGAGGAAAGACTTCCGATAGCGCTCCTTCTCACACCTAGGGTGGAGCAGTCGGTCACTGACAGTACTGCTCAGCGCGATCACAGACTCATGCATGGGATGGGACTTCTTCTTCTGCATGGAGCTCACCACGGACAGTATCCTTCTGTCACCCACCACCTGCACTGGGTCCAGTGGGCTCCCCAGGACAGAGCTGGCCCTTCTAATCAGCTTGTCAAGTTTATTTCTGTCCCTGGTTGATATACTGCTCCCCCAGCAGGCCACTCCAAAGAAGATGGCTGATGCCACTACCGAGTTGAAGAAAGTTCTAAGAAGTGCCCCCCGGATTCCAAAGGCTCTCAGTTTCCTCAGTATCAGCAGATTCTTGAGAATAATCTACAAGAATCAGTGACGAATTTGAAGTTACGCCGGGGATGGATATTTCAGCAAGACAATGATCCAAAACACAGCTCCAAATCTACTCAGGCATTCATGCAGAGGAACAATTACAATGTTCTGGAATGGCCATCCCAGTCCCCAGACCTGAATATCATTGAACATCTGTGGGATAATTTGAAGCAGGCTGTCCATGCTCGGCGACCATCAAACTTAACTGAACTGGAATTGTTTTGTAAAGAGGAATGGTCAAAAATACCTTCATCCAGGATCCAGGAACTGATTAAAAGCTACAGGAAGCGACTAGAGGCTGTTATTTTTGCAAAAGGAGGATCTACTAAATATTAATGTCACTTTTCTGTTGAGGTGCCCATACTTTTGCACCGGTTAAATTTTGGTTTAATGCATATTGCACATTTTCTGTTAGTACAATAAACCTCATTTCAATCCTGAAATATTACTGTGTCCATCAGTTATTAGATATATCAAATTGAAATGGCTTTTGCAAACACCCAAATATTTAGAACTAAAAATGATTAAGATTAATAGGGGTGCCCAAACTTTTTCATATGACTGTATGTAGTATGTATGATATGTTATATGTAGTATATATTTATACTAGCAGAAGGACCCCACTTCTCACGGGTATATTTCATTTTTTGTTTGTGTAGTGGCCCCATAAGAATTGGCTAGTTTTGCACTTGACATCCAGTATGGCAGTCCAGTATAGGTACAGTCTATTTATGGCTGTGTTGCTATGGAAACCTGGTAAATGAAATGTGAACTTATATTGGCTGATACACGTCATATGACTGAATATTTAAGGATCTGCAAACTGCTATTGACTCATACAGGTCATAAATAGCTTGGTTGCTATGGGAACCTGGTGTAAAGCTTTGTGTATGTCAAAACTGAAGAACCTGCGATTTTCCATTGGTCCATAAGCGTCGTGTGATCATGTGTATCTCAGTTTGGATATCAGTAAAATCCTGCGATCGGTTGTTATGGAAAACCTGGAGAAAAGCTGCATGTATGTGACCTTGTGTAACAGTTTCATCCACAGCGCCCTGCCCCTTTAAAGCTGACCTACAGCAGTAAAGAAAAATGGCTGGGTTGTTATGGAAACATGGAGTGCAGCTGAGTGCATGTGGCTGACAATGCCTTGTCAGATTGGAGACGGGCTTGGCTTGGGTCTGCTGGTGAGTTTCAGCAGCTCGCTGTTGTCTGTGACATACCTTGTCAGATTGGAGAGGGCTTGGGTCTGCTGAGAGTTTTCATTAGCATGAGCAGCAACCATGCATTTTGCTGCAGGAGGAATTAGTAGTTTAAAAACGTTTCAATTTATAAGAATGCCGAAATCTAGTATGGCAGTCCAGTCAGTGGGGTATATACCAGGATAGCAGCTGCCACAGGGCCTGGGACATTAGGGGGCCCGGCGGGCCCCTGATGTCTTTTTTTAATTAATAGGCCATTACCTGCTGGTGTGACACCAGCAGGTTACGGGCTCTATTTACTTACCGATACCTGCTCCTGCTCACGGCTGCCTGTGTTTCACCTTCTGTGGAGTCGGCTGTGAGCAGGAGCAGGGATCGGTAAGTAAGGCCGCAAACTCCACAAACACTGCTATCATTATAATGATCGGAGGCCCAGGGGAGGTGAGGGAACATAAAAAACAATGTTACTTTCCTCTCCTGCACTCCAGCAGGCTTTGGGCCTCCTTGGTGACATGACTTGGTTTTATGTTTGTATCCTCCCCTGGGTCTCCTAGGGCGCATAATACTATGTGAAGAGGTCACTGTGGGGGCATAATAGTTTGTGTAGTGGCCACTATGGGGCATAATAGAGTGTGCAGGGGCAACTATGGGGCATAATAGTGTGTGAAGTGGCCACTATGGAGCATAATAGTGTGTGCAGGGGGAACTATGGGGCATAATACTGTGTCCGGGTGCTACTATGGGGCATAATACTGTGTACAGGGGCCACTATGGGGCATAATAGTGTGTGTAGGGGCCGCTATGGGGCATAATAGTGTGTGCAGGAATTGGCCAGTTTTACACTTGACATCCAGTATGGTAGTCTAGTATAGGTACAGTCAATTTATGGCTGTGTTGTTATGGAAACCTGGTAAATTAAATGTGAACTTATATTGGCTGATGACAATGACAAGTGATGACAGGTGATATGACTGAATATTTAAGGACCTGCATACCGCTATTGACTAATACAGGTCATAGCTTGGTTGCCATGGAAACCTGGTGTAAACCTGTGTGCCTGAGGAGATTATGCGCCTGCGAGCTTCTATTGCCTGATAAGGGACATGTGACCGTGTGTATGGCAGTTGGAATATGAGTGAAAGACTAGCAGGCTTGTATTGACTAATGCAGGTCATTTTTTGGGAATACTGTATCTCAGGAATGGTACGTCCGAGAGAGCTAAGACCCAGTCTAAAATCTTCCCGGACACTTGATGTACCTTTGTGCCAAATTTGGTGAGGATAGTTCCAGTCGTTTGGTCGCGCATAAAGAATAGACAGACAGACAGAAACTCATTTATATATATATATATATATATATATATATACAGTACAGACCAAAAGTTTGGACACACCTTCTCATTCCAAGAGTTTTCTGTATTTTCATGACTATAAAAATTGTAGATTCACACTGAAGGCATCAAAACTATGAATGAACACATGTGGAATTATATACTTAACAAAAAAGTGTGAAACTACTGAAAATATGTCTTATATTCTAGGTTCTTCAAAGTAGCCACCTTTTGCTTTGATTATTGCTTTGCACGCTCTTGGCATTCTCTTGATGAGCTTCAAGAGGTAGTCACCTGAAATGGTCTTCACTTCACAGGTGTGCCCTGTCAGGTTTAATAAGTGGGATTTCTTGCCTTATAAATGGGGTTGGGACCATCAGTTGTGTTGTTCAGAAGTCAGGTGGATACACAGCTGATAGTCCTACTGAATGGAGTGTTAGAATTTGTATTATGGCAAGAAAAAAAGCAGCCAAGTAAAGAAAAACGAGTGGCCATCATTACTTTAAGAAATTAAGGTCAGTCAGTCCGAAAAATTGGGAAAACTTTGAAAGTGTCCCCAAGTGCAGTGGCCAAAACCATCAAGCGCTACAAAGAAACTGGCTCACATGAGGACTGCCCCAGGAAAGGAAGACCAAGAGTCACCTCTGCTGCAGAGGATAAGTTCATCTGAGTCACCAGCCTCAGAAAACACAGGTTAACAGCAGCTCAGATTAGAGACCAGGTCAATGCCACACAGAGTTCTAGCAGCAGACACATCTCTACAACAACTGTTAGGAGGAGACTGTGTGCAGCAGGTCTTCATGGTAAAATAGCTGCTAGGAAACCACTGCTAAGGACAGGCAACAAGCAAAAGAGACTTGTTTGGGCTAAAGAACACAAGGAATAGACATTAGACCTGTGGAAATCTGTGCTTTGGTCTGATGAGTCCAAATTTGAGATATTTGGTTCCAACCACCGTGTCTTTGTGCGACGCAGAAAAGGTGAACGAATGGACTCTACATGCCTGGTTCCCACCGTGAAGCATGGAGGAGGAGGTGTGATTGTGTGGGGGTGCTTTGCTGGTGACACTGTTGGGGATTTATTCAAAATTGAAGGAATACTGAACCAGCATGGTTACCACAGCATCTTGCAGCAGCATGCTATTCCATCCAGTTTGCGTTTAGTTGGACCATCATTTATTTTTCAACAGGACAATGACCCCAAACACAACTCCAGACTGTGTAAGGACTATTTGACCAAGAAGGAGAGTGATGGGGTGCTATGCCAGATGACCTGGCCTCCACAGTCACGAGACCTGAAGCCAATCGAGATGGTTTGGGGTGAGCTGGACCGCAGAGTGAAGGCAAAAGGGCCAATAAGTGCTAAGCATCTCTGGTAACTCCTTCAAGACTGTTGGAAGACCATTTCAGGTGACTACCTCTTGAAGCTCATCAAGAGAATGCCAAGAGTATGCAAAGCAGTAATCAAAGCAAAAGGTGGCTACTTTGAAGAACCTAGAATATAAGACATATTTTCAGTTGTTTCACACTTTTTTGTTAAGTATATAATTCCACATGTGTTAATTCATAGTTTTGATGCCTTCAGTGTGAATCTACAATTTTTATAGTCATGAAAATACAGAAAACTCTTGGAATGAGAAGGTGTGTCCAAACTTTTGGTCTATACTGTATATATATAAGAGATAAGCATGTACACTTATGTCGCCTTTGCTGGGGCGAAAGGACACGTGTCTGTCTTATCAAAATCAGGCCAAACAGCAGAAGATAGGTGTAAGCTGACACTGGGTCAGGTTTTATTGATAAGGTTGCAATTTTACAGAAAACAAAACAATAGCAACAAAAGAAAATCCTGGCCTGCCCGAAACTCACTAAACATTAAACAACCCTAAATAGCAGCTGGTGAACTTCCTGCCAGCCCATACATACAACAACATACAGCAACCTTTTTGCTCACGTGTTTCTCACGCAAACTGGCTTTCTGTGTCCTAAGGCTGCTTTCACACGGTCAGTGTTTGGTCAGTGATTTTCATCAGTGATTGTGTGCCAAAACTAGGAGTGGGTTAAAAACACCGAACATGTACAAATATTTCTATTATACCTGATCTCTGTGTAGTCTCCACATCTAATTTTGGCTCACAATCACTGAACAAAATCACTGACCAAACACTGCTGTGTGAAGGCAGCCTAAGGCAGAGAGATAGTTGCCCTCCTAACCTCTCTTAAATATCGACCCTCTCAGAATTAATTAACTAATGAATTAATTAGCAGGTGAAATCTGGGAGAAATATACCAGTACCAATCCTGCACAGGTGTCACAATATATATTATATAACCATAGTACAAATCTCAAAATTTAGAATATAATTATTTCATAATCATTCCTTGCATAGTACATAGTATATTTTCTATAGTAAGTGAATCTTCCCCAAGTTTTTAACATTGTATAATTGGTTTTGTTTACACCAGAAAATCTTACATTTCTCTTCCTTTGGTGCACTTTATTCATAAATATGTTTTGGTTTTGGTTTCTGCCTGTTGCCTCAAAATCTTAAAAATATACCCTTGATGCCCCTACACAATTTCCAATATCATCCCATCAGTAGCCCAGACACAGTAAAATGATCTTCCCTTGTCACTTCCTCCATCTCTGAAGTTTTCTCTTTAAATTTTCCTGATAGTATTAAATTTGTTGCATTGTGTGGAAAGACCTGCCAATTTCAGAATGTGAGACAGATTTGTGGCATATCCGAAAGTGAGACAGATTTATGACCAGTTGGAAAGTGCACCAAATTTATTAAGGTCCATACAACAAAATCATAAGTATTTCAAAAACTACACATGGAATTCGTAGTTTTAGACTGTGAAAAGATAGACAGTATTGATAAATATGTCCCATTGTCCTGGAAGTCCTCGTATTTATCTAGATGTAAGCAAACTAGTCCTTTTGTTTCTGGGCAGTAAAAGATTCTTTTCTCTCTCAAATGTAAACACATGCTCACTGCTGCAAGAGTTATATTGAAGCTGCCTGATCAAATGCTAAGGTTTCGTGGGACTTCTTTTATTTTTGTGCATTTTGTAATTTGCTCTCAAGCTGATTCATGGGGTTGTCCAGGACTGAAAAAAACATGGCTACCTTTTTCCAAAAACAGCACTATCTTTGTGCCTTTGAGGAAGAAACACAGATATCTCACAATTCCTAAAGAGAATTCCAGTTTCTATGATTTTTTTTTTTTTTTTGGTGTAGAGAATAGACTTAACAAGCACTTTTATAATATACATGTATGTAGGGTACTACTGGGATGTAGTGTATTTGGCCTCTCTGCCCCTGCTGCTTGGCCTCAGAAAACCCAAGGATTCAATACAAGGTTTGTTTTGTAAATAAGTGTGAGTCAGAACCATGAGGGACTAGCTGGAGTGAGGAAGCATTTCCTATGCAGGCACAGTATAAGGCAAGTGGCAGGTGTAATCTTTACAACTTGAAGGAATAGATAAGCAGATCTTTGAGCATCTATATCCTTAAGATCAGCTAGTGAAGCTGGAGTGTATAGGACTAGATTGCCACCTGTCCCACTTCATCTCCCTCATACAGAGACAGTAGTTCTGCTCTGTGTTACCTATACTGTATACTCACAGGTTCTAGCTAGTAATTGTAGTTAGGGATCAGTATATAGTTCAGGGTAGTGATAGTTTAGGCTTCCGATGGCCAACTAAATAGTTAGAGGCCCAGTTGCACTGGTAGTTTAGTTGGAAGGTTAAGGACTCGGTGCCAGGGTAGTGAGGCCTGTGTCTACTATAGTTGTGGTCCTGTCTGCTGCCTGGAAGAAATCCTTTCATCACACATCATCATCATCTCCTGGAAGAATCCGAGGATCTACAGCCATCCACAGGGGCCCCTGCACCTGGATCATCTCTGCTGTTGCCTGGAGGTATTGTGCACAGGACTCCTGCTATACAGTGTATATAAAACCGGGTATATAACTTAAGACTATTGCAGAATTTCTGGTTGTTGTAATACTGCTGTGTTCTCAGTATACTGCATGTATGTACTATTATCCTTTTGATTCTTATAAAGCTATTGTTATAACCTTATGTGGTATCTAGATGTATTCTTCAGACTGTGAGATTAGTACAGTAATCCTTGTTAAGGCTACTAACTATACTTCATGGGTAAGTCCCAGTAAGAGATCCTCCCTGTAATACAGAGGCTCTATCCTGGGTGGTGGCACTGATATACTTCATATATGTTCCCACTCTTCCCTTCAGGTCCCATTATACACACAGATCAGCGTCAGAGTCTCCCCCCCCCAAAAAAAATAGGGTGTAGCCCTATTTGGGGGGGGGGGGGTATGAGTATTATCCCTCCCGCAACAGACTCTGGCGCTGACCTGTGTGTATAATGGGACCTGAAGCCTTCGCTGAAGGGAAGAGTGGGAACATATATGAAATATATCAGTGCCTCCACCCAGGATAGAGCCTCTGTATTACAGGGAGGATCTCTTCCTGGGACTTACCCATGAAGTACAGTTAGTAGCCTTAACAAGGATCACTGTACTAATCTCACAGTCTGAAGAATACATACAGATACCACATAAGGTTATAACAGTAGCTTTATAAGAATCAACAGGGTAATAAGACATACATACAATATACTCAGAACACAGCAATACTACAACAACCAGCAAGTCCTCAACTGTCTTAGGTTATATACCCGGGTATATATATAGATATATAGCAAGAGTCCAGTGCACAATACCTCCAGGCAACAGAAGAGATGCAGGGGCCCCTGTGGATGACTGTGGATCCTCGGATTCTTCCAGGAGATGACAGACAGCCGATCAGGAGATGATGATGGTGAGATTCTTCACAGGCAGCAAACAGGGCGACGGTGACGGCAGTAGATGCAGGCCTGACTACCCTAACACTGAGTCCTTAACCTGCCAGCTAAACTACTAGTGCCACCGGGCCTCTAACTAGCTAGTTGGCCTTCGGAAGCCTAACCTATCACTGCCCTGAACTATATATATATATATATGGATCCCTAACTACGGTTACTAGCTAGGTCCTGTGAGTATATAGGGGGTAACACATACCTAACTATATACTGTGAAGTAAAGAGGAACAAGTGGCTCTTAGACTCCCCCAGACATAACATGTCTGTCTCAGCAGCTCTGCTCACATCTCTCCCCCCAGCAGCTCTGCCTCACATGTGTCTGACTCACTGTATTTACAAAACAAAACTTGCACTGAATGCCTGGGGTCTCTGAAGCCAAACTGCAGGGGCAAAGAAGCCAGATACATTATATACTAGTAGAAATGGCAGTTCCCTACAAGGGCTAGATATACATTATTAAAAATTGTACTCACAAGCAGGAGTGTAGCTACAAGGGGTGCAATGGGAGCAGTTTCAACCCTGCTCCAGACCCTGAGGGGGCCCCATATACTACTACTATATACCACTACTCTAAATGCACACGTTAAAGAGGGTCCTCATTATATATTTATTATATCATTAAAATAGCCTGCCTCTAAAGCAAAAACATTAGTATGGTTCCTTTTTACTCTTGTGAAATGCATGTGTAGGACAACTAAAACAGATAAAACATGGCAGCAGGCATGTGACCATCACACATGTCATATGACTGATTGATAACAAACTAGTTCGGCCTAATTTTTCCAAAAATTTTGGATTTTGCCGACAATGAAACTTTTGCTATTAGTTTAGGGCAAACTAAAATGGTCGGTGTCACATGTAACACAAGGTAGAACAGCAGAGGAGGATCACATGTTCTCTGTGGCCTAGGCAGGCTTCTGACATCACCTCAAATCTTCTCAGCCAGTCATGAGTGGTAGGTGGAGAGGTTACAGTGCTGATGTCCTAATCTGCATATAGGATAATGAGCAAAAAGAAGAAGAAAGCTATTTTATGATAGACAGCCTATGGGAGAGAGATGTTATCAGTCACTGCATGATCCAAAGCAATTGCTGTTACATTGCTAGTGGAAAAACCACACCATACCAACATTGCAATAGAACTACAAAATTAATTAGGATTGGATGTGAGTCTAGATTATATGATAGTTAGATTTAAAAGGGTTGTCCACTTTCAGACCAATAGTAAGAGACAAATGTTAATGTTTTTAATAATAAAAAAAATTACACAATTTTCAATATATTTTCTGTATCAGTTCCTCACGGTTTTCTAGATTTCTGCTTGCAGTCATTCATTTTGTTTATAAAAATCGGTCCATGGTCATGTGATGAACACACAGGTGCACAGCTCATTATAGTCACAAGACAATAATTAGACATCTGCCTGGTAACGAGCTGTAACTTTAGGGAAAAAAATAGTTAATAAATACATTAATTTAATTAAGATTACAGAATATTATTTATTAAGATTATGGGGGCTGCCTTCTTTACTAGCATTTGTGTATGTGTCTCAGCACGACACATACACAAATGCTATACGTTAGCCATAGGGTTGGTTCCTGTCCCTATTCTCCTATCTCTTATCTTGGTGCCCATGTAGCTTTGAACAGTGCATGCTCTGTGCAATGCATAGTTCAAGCTACCTGGAGCATCACTCATGGCTAGGGGGGGACGCCAACACCATTTTGATAAAGACTGGAAACTGCTGCTGGACAATTATGAAACTTCCATCAATAGAGCAGTGGATCAGCATGCTTGTGGTTAGACCTGGCAGCTGCAGCAGGACTGCGTAATAAGGTATGTGTCTGTTACAGAGTGCGATTGCTGGATGTGGCAGAGTCAAAACCAGATAGACAGTTGTATATAACAGGAAACAAACTTTTAGTGAAACATGAGTGCAGTAAGAGAAAGTCACCTCACATGGTGAATAACAGATCCAGTTCAGCACACACACTAACAAAACAGGATGTGTATATCAACAGCATCAAAACAACAAAAGTACAGAGTTTCTACAGATAAACATTTAGTAACAGCTACATCCAGTGTCATAAATGTGAACTGCAGTCAATCCAGCAAATATAGAGACGAAGCTGGCTGTTGTATATCTCCAACACCCCTTCTCAACAGCTAAGGCTTAGTCTGTTAGGCCCATCTTCTTTGTAAGCCTCGAGTGTCTTTCAGCGGTCAGGGGCTTGGTAAGGATATCTGCTGTCATATCCTCAGTCGGACAACAAAGTAACTCAAGAAGTCCCTGCTCTTGAAGATCTCTCAGAAAGTGGTACTTCACATCAATGTGTTTGGTTCTCGAGCTAACTCTTTCCATCTGCGCAAGTGCAAGTCATCTTTGATTGTCCTCAAAGATTCTCATTGGTTTCATCTGTGGTTGATCCAAGTCTTTTAATAGTTGTCTTAACCATATGACGTCTTGACTTTCCTGCGCCCCTGCAACATACTCTGCTTCAGTAGATGAAAGTGTAACAGAAAGTTGCTTTCTACTAGTCCAACAGATAGCACCTCCTGATAGAAGAAACAGGTACCCACTTGTAGATTTTCTGTCACTGGTATCTCCGGCCCAATCGGCATCCACATATCCTGTCAGGGTGCTTTTGTCACTTGCTGGTAATTTTAGCTTGTAGTGTAAAGTCCCTTTAAGATAGCGAATGACTCGCTTCACAGCATTCCAGTCCATCTGACTTGGTGTTGAAGTCTTTCTACTTTCAATGGCTAACACGGTACAACATTATACTACTACATAGGATTCCAACTGCTGCTGCAATGTCAGGCCTTGTAGCGGTGCTAATGTACAGCAATTTCCCCATTGCTTTCCTTTACTGAGTGTTAGTTGGTAGTGGTGTATCTTGGCTTTCTATCTTCTTCGGGTAGTTGGTTTCCATGGGAGATTTTACTGGTTTTGCATCTTCCATTCCAAATGTCTCAATTGAAACAAATCAGAATATCGTCCACATAAATAAGTACATAGATCCACCTGTCTGCCAATTTCTTTGTGTACAGTATAAACAGGGGTCTGCTTTACTCCTCTGAAAGTCCTCATGTGTAAGCACTTCATTTATTTTCATATTCCATGCTCTGGCGCTTGCTTATACCATATATACTCCTCTGTAGTTTACATACTACAGTCATGGCCAAAAGTTTTGAGAATGACACGAATATTATATTTTCACATGATCTGCTGCCCTCTGGTTTTTATGTGTGTTTGTCAGATGTTTTTATCACATACAGAAATATAATTGCATTCATATTATGAGTAACAGAAGCTTATATTGACAGAATGAGTTAATGCAGCAAGTCAATATTTGCAGTGTTGACCCTTCTTCTTCAGGACCTCTGCAATTCTCCCTGGCATGCTCTCAATCAACTTCTGGACCAAATCCTGACTGATAGCAGTCCATTCTTGCAGAATCAATGCTTTAATTTTGTCTGAATTTGTTGGTTTTTGTTTGTCCACCCGTCCCTTGATGATTGACCACAAGTTCTCAATGGGATTAAGATCTGGGGAGTTTCCAGGCCATGGACCCAAAATCTCTATGTTTTGTTCCCTGAGCCATTTAGTTATCACCTTTGATTAATGGCAAGGTGCTCCATCATGCTGGAAAAGGCATTGTTGAGCGCCAAACTGCTCTTGGACGGTTGGGAGAAGTTGCTCTTGGAGGACATTCTGGTACCATTCTTTATTCATGGCTGTGTTTTTAGGCAAGACTGTGAGAGAGCCGATTCCCTTGGCTGAGAAGCAACCCCACACATGAATGGTTTCAGGATGCTTTACAGTTGGCATGAGACAAGACTGGTGGTAGCGCTCACCTCTTCTTCTCCGAATAAGCTGTTTTCCAGATGTTCCAAACAATCGAAAAGGGGATTCATCAGAGAAAATGACTTTACCCCAGTCCTCAGCAGTCCACTCCCTGTACCTTTTGCAGAATATCAGTCTGTCCCTGATGTTTTTTCTGGAGAGAAGTGGCTTCTTTGCTGCCCTCCTTGAGACCAGGCCTTGCTCCAAGAGTCTCCGCCTCACAGTGTGTGCAGATGCACTCACACCTGCCTGCTGCCATTCCTCAGCAAGCTCTGCACTACTGGTAGCCCGATCCCGCAGCTGAAACACTTTTAAGAGACGGTCCTGCCGCTTGCTGGTCTTTCTTGGGCGCCCTGGAGCCTTTTTGGCACCAATGGAACCTCTCTCCTTGAAGTTCTTGATGATGCGATAGATTGTTGACTGAGGTGCAATCTTTCTAGCTGCAATACTCTTCCCAGTTAGGCCATTTTTGTGCAGTGCAATGATGACTGCACGTGTTTCTTTAGAGATAACCATGGTTAACAGAAGAGAAACAATGATGGCAAGCACCAGCCTCCTTTTAAAGTGTCCAGTGGTGTCATTCTTACTTAATCATGACAGATTGATCTCCAGCCCTGTCCTCATCAACACCCACACCTGTGTTAATGGAGCAATCACTGAAACGATGTTAGGTGGTCCTTTTAAGGCAGTGCTGCAATGATGTTGAAATGTGTTTTGGGGGATAAAGTTCATTTTCTAGGCAAATATTGACTTTGCAAGTAATTGCTGTTAAGCTGATCACTCTTTATAACATTCTGGAGTATATGCAAATTGCCATTAGAAAAACGGAAGCAGTAGACTTTGTAAAAATTAATATTTGTATCATTCTCAAAACTTTTGGCCATGACTGTAGTTCTGGTCTTTGCTCATCTTTGAAACCTGGTAGTTGTTCCATGTAGATGTCTTCTGCTAACTCGACATGTAGAAATGCTGTTTTTACATCAAAGTGTCTTACTTGCATTTTCCTTATTGCGGCTACTGTCAGCAAAGTTCGTATTGTAGCATGTTTGACTACTGCGCAAATGTCTCATCATAGTCCTCGCCATATTTTTGAGAATATCCCTTGGCTACGAGTCTTGCTTTGTATCGCTCCACTGTACCATCTTCATTGTATTTTACTTTGAAAGTCCATTTACAACCTATGGCTTTCCTTCCAGGTGGTAGTTCTGTAAGTGTCCATGTTTTAGTGTCATGCATGGATTTTATCTCTTCCTTTGCAGCCTTTATCCGTTTACTGACTTCCCCTTCTGAAAGCTGAGATATGTCTTCTCAAGTTGCAGGTTCATTAGCACTGGCAGTGCTTGCCTTGTATGAGAGACATACAGGTGGTTTACCTTTATTCTCTCTCATTGAGCGTCTTGGTTCTGTGTGTGAGCTTGGTTGTGTCTGTTCTTCATTACTGATGGATTCTGAGCTCACTTCAACTTTTGGTTCAGAAGTTACAGATGTTGGCTGATCAGTGTCAGTTTTCTCTTCTGTTCTTACTTCCTCTGTTGTCATTACCTTGTCTCTCAGATCTTCAACAAAAGTTATGCTGTTGCTAATGGTAACCTTGTCAGTTTTGGGATTTAGGATTCTGTAACCCTTAACATTGTCACTGTATTCAACAAAGACGCCTTCAAATGCTCTGTTTTTAAGTTTGGTGCGTTTTCTTCTGGAATGAAGATGAATGCCTTGCATCCAAAAACTCTTAGATGTTTTACACTCGGCTTCTCATTGTGCCATAGTTCATATGGAGTTTTCTCCATTGTTCTAGAGAAGAGTCTGTTTTGCAAATAAGTGGCTGTCATTGCTGCTTCACCCCAATATTTTTGTGATAATCCAGAGTCTATCAGCATGCATCTGATCATTTCAGTCAGAGTTCTGTTCTTTCAGCTACCCCATTTTGCTCTGGTGTGTAGGGGACTGTTTTTGATGCTCTATTCCATTCTGATCACTTTTGGAAGATTGGTACAACTTTTTCAGCTGACAGAATAAGCACAATGATGGTGTGCCTCAAATGTTCTTTAAATTGTCATGCCTTGGTCCTGCATGTGCTCCCATATTGGAATAAACCAGGCACTTGTCACAGCCATAGAATCCTTTTCATTTCAGAGTATATTCTAGCTTTTTTTTTTCTAACTGACAAGCTAGGCACGCTGATAGTGTGCAAAAAAAAAAAATTCTTGAAATTGTCACTCTTTGGTGATGCATCTGCTCCATAATAGATTAAATTCTGGTGCTTTTTTATAAAGTCAATTCTTTATGACTTCACTTTTTAAGTGGCAGGTACGCTGACAGTGTTCCACAATGCTTTCTTCAAATTCTGTAGTTGTCAGTGCCACTTGCCACTTCCACACTGTTGGCCTAATAACAACAAAATAAAGCATTCTGCTCCCATAAATGGATAATTTTTGGTGACTTTTTTTGTTTTATATTGCTTTATAACCACTGTGTGTATTAAAAAATACAGGCAAGCATCTTTCCCCAAAAAAGGGTAGATTTAAGAGTGTTTTAAATGTTAAAATGTGTAAAAACAAGTGTCAGGTGGGAATGCACACTCTTACGCCCCTTCTGGTCAGAAGTCCGTCGTATAATTAAGACGGTTACGGGCATTTCTCTAGACGATGACCCAGCCCCCCTTCTTCTTTCCATCTTCCCATGTAAATATGAAAAACACACCCGCAAATTGATAGGCTTCATGCTTGTGGCCGCAAGGTCTGTGATTCCTAGACTATGGAGGTCTCAGACGCCCCCCTCTCTGGTGTCCTGGCTTAAGGAGATTTTGCTCATTCGTAGTATGGAAAATATACTGGCGGAGCTGCGACAGGATGACAGGACCCATCAACAAACATGGCTCCTTTGGAATCATTTTTACCACTCTAATGAATTTCAGTCTGCCTTCCCCTCTATATCCCCCCAACAGGGACCTCCCCCCCCCCCCTGACCTCTTCCAATCTTTGGTTATAATAATGTAGTTTTGTTTTGATTTTACCCTGAATTTTATTGTATCCTGTGTTCGGCTCTGCTGCGACAGAGCCTATGTTATTCCCCCTATTCTACTCCATTAATCTCTCCTCATGGAGTTCAAAAAAAGATTTTACTGGTACATGGGTTTCAAAAGAGTTCAGGGTTACTGGAACAGTTAGCTTGGAAGAGGGATCTTCTCCGCATAGAGTAGGAACTCTTACCACTGCAAGCTGATTGGATCCCAGTTTGAAGGGACAGTTGCAGACATAGTACCACAATAAAGACATAGGTTATCATTACACCTGTGCTGTCATTCTTCAGGATGGAGTGTTTTAGGCACTCAACCTGTATGTGTTCATCAGGGACTAGCAGCTGAAGAATCTTGAAACAAGTATGTCATCTGCAGCACTCTCCTTTCATGGGAGATCTCTTTGAGGAGTTCCCTGAAATGATGATCTATACAAGTAGCTCAAGTGATCAGGGTATCTAGAGTCTTAGAAAGTTTTCTTCCAGCGGGGGGCGGAGCGTGATGGCAGCTTGATCTTGAGACAAACCCGCTGATCCTCCGGAGACCGCCAAAGTCTCGCATTTGCAGGCAAGGCAACCCAAGATGGCGCTGGATGAATGCAGCAGTGCGGGAGAAGCAGCCACGGACTCCGACGGAGACAGCGTGCTAGCAGACAGAAGCGCATCGCTCAACACCAAAGGATTCTTTAGGAGAGCTTTATCCCAAGCTGTCGCCCCGATGCTTGCGGAATTGGCTGACCTCAAGATATCAAGACTACGGGACGAAAGGTTGCGGTGTTAGAGCAAAACCAAGTAGAGGCCCTGAGCCTGTCGCATGCTATGGCTGGCAGGTTAGAGGCTCACACTGACTATCTCAATAAATCCTATCTACTTCTAGAGGTCTTAGAGAACAGAAACAGAAGGCGCAATGTACGTATCAGAGGCCTCCCTGAGAAATACACTTCTGTCACACTACGGAATGTTACTACTGCCATCTTTGCGTCCTTGGTGGGGACGGAACGCGCGAAAGCCATGCAGATTGAGAGAGTACATAGAGCGGTCAGGCCTAAGCCCTCAGCGGCAGAACCCCCGAGAGATATTGTCTGTGCCTTATTATCCTCAGCCCACGCCACTGAGCTTCTACGTGCTGCTCAAGACCACTCAGACCTAACCTGTGAGGAGTCACCAGTCCAAATCTTTCAAGACCTAGCTTCCTCGACGTTATAGAAACATCGCATGCTGCAGCCCTTGCTGGACAAATTAAAGGCAAACGGCCTCACGTACGCCTGGCTCTTCCCGTTCGGGCTCTCAATCCTTAAGAATGGCCGCAGGATCAACATCTACTCACCAGCCGACCTAGATTCAGCTTGGCTTGTTTTGGACATCACTCCAATGCACGTTCCCTCCTGGATGCCGCTTCCTACAGAGCCCCTACTTACACTGTCTCTGATGACCCAGGAGACAAATTCTCCACACACTCCGGGATGACTCAAATCACCGAGAAGGAAGAAGACACCCCAGAAGCAACAGAACGCCCCGCTTGGAGAGCGTTGACATCACCTACAAGGGTATCGTTATCACTGGACATTCGACTCTCCTGTCTGTCACTGGAGGTTACAGGTTGGAGCACGTGGGTGGTGTAGCTTGGGATGTATATCTCTCTTGTGCTATGGTTTGTCTTGTATAGACATTGATTATTCTTATTCTTGTTTCTAACCTTTATGATCACTTAATGAATAAGATAGCAGTGTTGAGTTTAATATGTTAAACCTTTTTTATGCAACTAGAACAAAAGTATTCTTGGAGGGACACAGTTACACTATTGTGTTAGGTCCATGTCCCTATTTGCACCGACACGTCCCCTGGATGTGACCTCTCATGTTCTTATAAATCAGTTCAGCTTAGCATACTAGGGTGTGTCGACTTACATGTATTCATTGAGTATTCTTGTTTCTAACCTTTATGATCACTTAATGAATAAGATAGTAGTGTTGAGTTTAATATGTTAGCACTTTTCGTGCAACTAGAACGTAAGTATTCTTAGATTGTCACAGTTACACTATTGTGTTAGTTCCATGCCCCTATTTGACCCGACACGCCCCCTAGACGTGATTTTTCATGTTCTCATAGATCAGTTCAGCTTAGCATACTAGGGCAGCACACAGACTCCCTGCTGAGTTTATTAGGTCTTTAAGACTACCTCTTTATTGCACTAACATCTCTCCTTCCCTCTTTCCTTCCCTTCTACCGTCTGTACCTCCCTCTCTCTCTCTCTCTCTTTTTCCAGCCTTGTCCACTTTCCTCTCCCTCCAACTCCTTCTCCTTTGCCACTCTCAAACGTTGCCAGAAGTAGCTGGACTCCATGGCACCTGTTGACGAAGCCACTTGTGAACAGCCGACATCCATGGCGGCTAGCCTCACTTGCACCACATTCAATGTCAAGGGATTTAATTCATCTAATAAAAGACACCATATCTTGCTTCTTCTGCGGAAAATGAAAACAGGAGTGGCCTTCCTGCAAGAAACGCATTTTAAGGGAGATAAAATCCCTAAGCTGCCATGCAGAGACTTTTTCCCAATGGTTCCACAGTACCAATCCAGACTCGGCCTCTAAAGGGGCATCCATCCTTATTCATAACAAAATCCCTTTCCAAAAACAGCAACAGTATACAGACGCAGAAGGTCGAATGATTTTTGTAAAAGGCACCATAACCTCAGTGAAGTACACCTTCGCAAACCTCTATGCCCCAAACAAAGGCCAAGTCACATGGCTTATCAACGCCCTTCAGACACTGAGTGTATTTCTGGAAGGACACTTGATTCTGGGTGGTGACTTCAATGTTGCCCTTAACCACTTGGTAGACTCCTACTCACCCTCCAACCCTTTCTCACAGAGATTGATAAGCAAGCTTATGCGTTCTTTACAAGACTTGAGGGTCCTCGATGTTTGGAGATCCCATCACCCCACTACAAAGGACTATACCTTCTACTCACATCCTGGCCATTCCTACCATAGGCTAGATTATGTTTTTATCTCACAAGACCTTTTGCCACTCTTTAGTAACTCATGCATTGATCATCACAGTTTCTGATCATGCACCTGTCTCGGTGTCCATAGTCATGAAGCAGCTTCCTAAGGGACAGTGGACATTGCGAATGAATGAATCACTTTTGGACGCTGTTGAGAATGTTGAGTCCCTCACCAAGCTTCTCACAGAGTACTGTATTTCTCAATCAATTCCACTCAGGACATGTGCCCTACGGTGGTTTGGGAGTCACACAAGACATTTATGAGAGGCCTCCTCATATCCATGGCCTCCAAAGCAAGAAGAGATAGGCAAAAAACATTGGATCTCACTTTGGCGCGTATCGCTAAATTAGAGAGAACCCACAAAAGGTCAACTGTACTAAGTGTCTAGGATGAACTCGCTGCTTTGAGAGAATCACTGTTGGACCTCTTGAATGCCAGATTGGCCAAGTATCACCTTCACTTTAAGAAACTCCTATATGCCCATGGCAACAAGGGATGTCGTCTCATGACGTCCTTAATCCGGAAGGCTAAGGCTCGATCCTTCATCTCTTCTATCAGAAACAAATCTGGCCAACTTAAAACAACCACAAAAGATATACAGTCATATGAAAAAGTTTGGGCACCCCTATTAATCTTAATCATTTTTAGTTCTAAATATTTGGGTGTTTGAAACAGCCATTTCAATTTGATATAGCTAATAACTGATGGACACAGTAATATTTCAGGATTGAAATGAGGTTTATTGTACTAACAGAAAATGTGCAATATGCATTAAACCAAAATTTGACTGGTGCAAAAGTATGGGCACCTCAACAGAAAAGTGACATTAATATTTAGTAGATCCTCCTTTTGCAAAAATTAACAGCCTCTAGTCGCTTCCTGTAGCTTTTAATCAGTTCCTGGATCCTGGATGAAGGTATTTTTGACCATTCCTCTTTACAAAACAATTCCAGTTCAGTTAAGTTTGATGGTCGCCGAGCATGGACAGCCCGCTTCAAATTATCCCACAGATGTTCAATGATATTCAGGTCTGGGGACTGGGATGGCCATTCCAGAACATTGTAATTGTTCCTCTGCATGAATGCCTGAGTAGATTTGGAGCTGTGTTTTGGATCATTGTCTTGCTGAAATATCCATCCCCGGAGTAACTTCAAATTCGTCACTGATTCTTGTAGATTATTCTCAAGAATCTGCTGATACTGAGTTGAATCCATGCGACCCTCAACTTTAACAAGATTCCCGGTGCCGGCATTGGCCACACAGCCCCAAAGCATGATGGAACCTCCACCAAATTTTACAGTGGGTAGCAAGTGTTTTTCTTGGAATGCTGTGTTTTTTTGATGCCATGCATAACGCCTCCTTGTGCAAAGTGTGCTCTATTGTTGACCGATGCACAGTGACACCATCTGCAGCAAGATGATGCTGCAGCTCTTTGGAGGTGGTCTGTGGATTGTCCTTGACTGTTCTCACCATTCTTCTTCTCTGCCTTTCTGATATTTTTCTTGGCCTGCCACTTCTGGGCTTAACAAGAACTGTCCCTGTGGTCTTCCATTTCCTTACTATGTTCCTCACAGTGGAAACTGACAGGTTAAATCTCTGAGACAACTTTTTGTATCCTTCCCCTGAACAACTATGTTGAACAATCTTTGTTTTCAGATCATTTGAGAGTTGTTTTGAGGAGCCCATGATGCCACTCTTCAAAGGAGATTCAAATAGGAGAACAACTTGCAATTGGCCACCTTAAATACCTTTTCTCATGATTGGATACACCTGGCTATGAAGTTCAAAGCTCAGTGAGGTTACAAAACCAATTTTGTGCTTCAGTAAGTCAGTAAAAAGTAGTTAGGAGTATTCAAATCAATAAAATGATAAGGGTACCCAAATTTTTGCACCGGTCAAATTTTGGTTTAATGCATATTGCACATTTTCTGTTAGTACAATAAACCTCATTTCAATCCTGAAATATTACTGTGTCCATCAGTTATTAGATATATCAAATTGAAATGGCTGTTGCAAACACCCAAATATTTAGAACTAAAAATGATTAAGATTAATAGGGGTGCCCAAACTTTTTCATATGACTGTATCAGCAGAATTCGTAGCCTTCTACTCCAACCTTTATAACCTATGAAACGAGACTTCACTCCCAACGGACGCAGATAGAGATACCCTCATAGAAGATTTCCTAGCTCGCCTCTCATTACCTAAAGTCTGTCCTGAACAGGCCTCTACACTGCTAGAACCCATCTCCTTAGCAGAAGTAACCAAGGCCCTCCACAGCTTCCCCACTGGGAAAAGCCCTGGGCCGGATAGCTTTCCTCTGGCCTACTACAAAAAGTTTCAGCAAATCTTGGCTCCGCAGTTTACATTGGTGTGCAATGCCTTATCACAGGGCAAAGAGTTACCGACGCAGGCCCAAGAAGCACATATTGCGCTGATACCCAAAGAAGGTAAAGACCCATGCGAATGCAGAAGCTATAGACCCATCTCGTTGTTGAATTTCGACCTAAAACTTTGGGCAAAAATCCTGACCCTCCACATGAAACCATTAATTCCAGCTTTAGTACACATCGAACAATCCGGTTTTGTATATGGAAGAGAGGGGCGAGATAACACGGCTAGGCTACTTCCCTTAATACAGAGAGCGAAAACCACAAACCAGTCATTACTCCTTCTGGGGGTAGACGCAGAGAAGGCCTTTGACAGGATCGATTGGGGCTTCCTGCGCGCCACCTTGATGAAGTTTGGATTTCTGGTCTCATTCATTGCAGCAATTTTTACACTCTCTGCTAGGCCACATGCAAAACTAAAAATTAATGGGACCCTATCTGACACTTTCCATATCACCAATGGCACTAGGCACGGATGTCCGCTCTCCCACACTCTGTTTATATTGGTGTTAGAAACGCTCCTTCAGATGGTCAGGCAAGACCCCAGAGTTAAGGGGGCTACAGTAGGAGACTTTACCCTCCAAGCCACAGCGTTCGCAGACGATGTGCTATTTGTCATCACCAACCCAGAAGAAGAGTTGCCAGCTATCACAGAACTTCTACTCCACTTTGGCAAGGTCTCCAGATATAAAGCAAATCTCTCTAAATCAGAGGTGCTAAATATAACCCTGTCCAAATCAAGAGCAAATAGGCTCCAAAAGATCACCCCATTCCAATGGACGACAACATCAATGAAGTATCTTGGGGTCAGACTCACCCCTGACCTGGAAGACTTATATACCAGCAACTTCGTCCCCCTACTAGAAGAGCTGAAACGAGATCTTTCCTCTTATGATAAGTTGCCACTCTCATGGTTCGGCAGGAAAAATATGATTCAAACCTACTTGGTCCCCAAAGTACTCTACAAATTGACCATGCTACCGATTTACATTCCCAAGGCATTCTTCACCTCTCTTCGTAGCATCTTCACAAAATTTATATGGAGGAGGCGAACTCCTAGAATTGCCTGGTCGCTCCTTATCAAGCATAAATCTGTAGGAGGCATAGGCCTCCCTGATCTTCAGCAGTATTATAAAGCAATTCAACTGAGATGGTGGGCATCATTGACAGCACCTTTGGATAACTCAACTTACGACAGAAATGGACCAACTCTCTCTGATCTATGGCTACCTCCCAGGATACAGAGAGCGACCCGCACCAGATGCCCCCTGATACGCGGAGCATTGGAGATCTGGAGCGAGTTAGGCCCTAAACTGGCCCCCTCACCCTCACCTCTTCTTCCAGTGGGTCTGATACCGTATCTACTGCAAGATGCTTCAGAGCCATATACCTCTATCTGGAGCTCTCTGAATGCCTTATCCCTGAGGGACATCTCCGATGGCAACTCACTAAGGTCATGGAATGACTGCGCCACAATGCTTCCTGAAATCAACCTCTCCTTCTTCCACCAACAACACCTGAAACATTACCTTAGCCACTTTAATGCAACCTTTTGGTTACGGAAGGAATTGACGCCCTTTGAGAAGCTTCTGCTTTCTAACACGAAATTGTTACGAAAAACGTCCAATTTACTGCACAACTATATAGCCCCTGCAACACCCTCCAAACCAGCCTTCCTTATTAGCTGGGAAAAAGAACTCAATATCCCCCTGGACAATAACGAATTTAAAACAGTCTTACGTTCCTCTCACGGCTTTTCCACCTGCATATGGATGAAGGAAAATCATTATAAGCTACTCTTCAGGTGGTACAGAACCCCAGATGGCTCTTCAACAAGCATCTGTCGGCGAACGATATATGCTGGCGCTGTTCTGCTCACTCAGGAACGTACTTACACCGATAGTGGACTTGTCCTATCATTCAACCTTACTGGTCAGAGATACAGGATTGTATGAGAAGAGTTTTGCGCTCCACTATAACCCTCACACCCTTACTCCTTGCACTTCCTACCCACAAATATAGGCCTTGCATAGACCGTCTTGCCACACATCTCATCTCAGCGGCTAAGTTGCTAATTCCTCAATTCTGGATCCAGACCACAGGACTCCCTGTTTCATTATGGAAGACTAAGGTCCAAGAAATAGCTTGATTTGAGGAACTCATGAGTTGGATGACCAGGACCCATGATTGCGTCTTAAAACTTTGGACCCCGTGGTTGCAATACTCCAAAGGGACATCCAACATGCCATCCTTAGACCGGTCCTGATCCACCACTACTGTGACAATCGAAACCAAGCGCAGCCCACAGCACCAAGGGACCCCAGCTACTCTAGGAATATCTTCCAGGTATATCCACTGGACTACCAGCTACCGCCTTCTCTGGCTTCCTCCCTCCTTTCCTTTCCTTATTCCTCTCTCAACTCCTCTCTCTCCTTGCTTTAATTTTCCATTCTGTATGCCTACTTCCCCCCCTCTGACTTACTTTCCCTTGTCACACCCTCCTCACTAGACCCACCTTGACATTCCACTACTAACATGACCCAACTTACCTCTTACTCTCACACTCCAATGTTCCCCTATCTCAGAGTTGAATTTAGTGGCAAGGTTCAAAGACTCTATACGGTCTTTACCCAGTACTGATATGTTACACATTGCATAAGCTATGTACCATTATGTATTATTCAGCATCACTTGTAAGCATCGTGGTAACTCACTACAACGTACTTACAAATAACTGTTCCTTGCTGCTGTATGTATTTGTTTGCATCTGTTATCACTATTGTTAATGTAAAACCAATAAAGACTTTGAATAAAAAAAAAAGAAAGTTCTCTTCCAGCAAGCTCATCTTTCATGCTACCAGACAGGCCTTCCCAGAAGATTACTGCCTGAGCCTCATTGCTCCAGGCCAAGGAGGTAGAACAACTGAATAGCAGAACTGCTGCAGTCTAAACATGGTTAAAGTTGTTGCACAGGTTGACTTGCTCCTGTCGAATACTTGGCAGAAATGTTGCCAGCCATGTTGTTTAGATGATCTAAGATGATATTGATAGCCTGCATCAGCTGGTCCTGGCTGGCTCTCTGTTCAGTTCCTTGATGGGCTCCTGTATGCCTTCTGGTTGCCAGCAGGGTCTATGGCCCAATCAAACTGTCACAGAACATTGAGCGTGTTGTCGACCCACTGTGCCACCTAATTAGTTTCACTTGGGGCCTCTTCTAGGGAGGGTGACTACAAGGTTGCTTCCTCTCAGGGGTTGTCCCGATGTAGGCAGCTAACAGGGACTAGAGAGTTTCCTAGGGTCAAACAAAACATGGTTAGATATAGGCCAAGTGGTTGGTAACATCAGGTAGATCATGATGAGCAGACAGGTGCAGAGTTATGATGAGCCCAAGCTGGTAACATATATCAGGCAGATCATAAATAGAAGACAGGTCCAGAGTCATGATAAGTCGAAGTTGATAACAGGTATCAGGCGGATCAGGCTGAACAGAAGATACAGAGTTAGAAAACAGGTCAATGGTCATTACACAGGAGAACCATCAGAATGCAGGAGAAACCAGAGGATACCCTTGCAGGAATAAACTCAGACCTTTATATTATACAGGTTCACAGGAAGAGGCTGGAGAAAGCTCACAGATGTGTATGCTAGTCTATAGGTGCATCTCAATAAATTAGAATGTCTTTGAAACGTTTATTTATTTCAGTGATTAAATTAAAAAAGTGACCTGCTATATTTTCTAGTCTTTACACACAGAGTGTTCTGTTTCAAGTATTTTATTTCTGTAAATGTTGGTAATGGATTACAGCTGATGAAAACCCAAATCTAAGAAAATTAGAATATTGTGAAAAAGTTTAGTATTGTAAATTTAGTGTGTCACCTGCCAAGGTTTCCTAAGCCTTTAAATAGTCCCTCAGTAGGACACACAATCATGGAAGACTGCTGATTATGAATTGAATTACTGAATTACTGAAATGAATGAACGGTTCAAAAATATTCTAATTTATTGAGATGCACCTGTAATTGTTGGGAGTTGCAGGGAGGAATGGGGTGCCCAACCTATAGGTAGATCCAGCTGTATCAGTAGAAGGAGGCTTGGTTGGAACTGCATAGTGTGTAATAGTGGTAATCTTGCAGCTGTGTCCGCTGAGAGGGATAGTAACCTGGTGAACAGCGTGGTGGCATTACACCTGTCTATATAGTGTATATACAGTGTAACTTCTTTCAGTATATACAATGGGGAAAAAAAGTATTTAGTCGGCCACCAATTGTGCAAGTTCTCCCACTTAAAAAGATGAGAGAGGCCTGTAATTGACATCATAGGTAGACCTCAACTATGAGAGACAAAATGAGAAAACAAATCCAGAAAATCACATTGTATGATTTTTAAAGAATTTATTTGCAAATTATGGTGGAAAATAAGTATTTGGTCAATAACAAAAGTTCATCTCAGTACTTTGTTATATATCCTTTGTTGGCAATGACAGAGGTCAAACATTTTCTGTAAGTCTTCACAAGGTTGGCACACACTGTTGCTGGTATGTTGGCCCATTCTTCCATGCAGATCTCCTCTAGAGCAGTGATGTTTTGGGGCTATTGCTGGGCAACACAGACTTTCAACTCCCTCCAAAGGTTTTCTATGGGGTTGAGATCTGGAGACTGTCTAGGCCACTCCAGGACCTTGAAATACTTCTTACGAAGCCACTCCTTCGTTGCCCTGGCGGTGTGCTTGGGATCATTGTCATGCTGAAAGACCCAGCCATGTTTCATATTCAAAGCCCTTGCTGAAGGAAGGAGGTTTGCACTCAAAATTTCACAATACATGGCCCCATTCATTCTTTCATGTACACGGATCAGTCGTCCTGGTCACTTTGCAGAGAAACAGCCCCAAAGCATGATGTTGCCACCCCCATGCTTCACAGTAGGTCTGGAGTTCTTTGGATGCAACTCAGCATTCACTCTCCTCCAAACACGACGAGTTGTGTTTCTACCAAACAGTTCTACTTTGGTTTCATCTGACCATATGACATTCTCCCAATACTCTTCTGAAACATCCAAATGCTCTCTAGCAAACTTCAGACGGGCCTGGATATGAACTGGCTTAAGCAGGGGTACACGTCTGGCACTGCAGGATCTGAGTCCCTGGCGGCATAGTGTGTTACTGACGGTAGCCTTTGTTACGTTAGTCCCAGCTTTCTGCAGGTCATTCACTAGGTTCCCCAGTGTGGTTCTGGGATTTTTGCTCACCATTCTTGGGATCATTTTGACCCCTCGGAGTGAGATCTTGCGTGGAGCACCTGATCGAGGGAGATTATCAGTGGTCTTGTATGTCTTCCATTTTCTAATTATTGCTCCCACAGTTGATATCTTCACACCAAGCTGCTTGCCTATTGCAGATTCAGTCTTCCCAGCCTGGTGCAGGTCTACAATTTTGTTTCTGGTGTCCTTCCACAACTCTTTGGTCTTCACCATAGTTTGGAGTGTGACTGTTTGAGGTTGTGGACAGGTGTCTTTTATACTGATAACAATTTCAAACAGGTGTCATTACTACAGGTATTGAGTGGAGGACAGAGAAGCCTCTTAAAGAAGAAGTTACAGGTCTTTGAGAGCCAGAAATCTTGCTTGTTTGTAGGTGACCAAATACTTATTTTCCACCATAATTTGCAAATAAATTCTTAAAAAATCAGACAATGTGATTTTCTAGATATGTTTTCTCATTTTGTCTCTCATAGTTGAGGTCTACCTATGATGTCAATTACAGGCCTCTCTAATCTTTTTAAGTGGGAGAACTTGCACAATTTGTGGCTGACTAAATACTTTTTCCCCCCACTGTATACTGTATTACTATAATGGCATCTCATCATCATGTTTATCAATATATATGCAGCATTACTATAATCATAATCATCTCATCATCTCCAATTCCAAAAAAGTTGGAAGCTGTGTAAATACAATAGAGCATAGAAGACATATTAGAAGTTGAAAGTTTATTTTAAAAAAGTAACTCATTTATATTAACTAATTTATTAATTGATGGCAGCAACATACTTCTAAAAAGTTGGGACAGGACCATGTCTACCATTGTGTAACATCCCCTCTTGTTTTTATAATAGTCTGTAAATGTCTAGGAAGTAAGGAGAGCAATGGCTGAAGTTTTGGGAAGGGAATGTTGTCTCATCCTTGTCTGATGTTGGATTCTAGCTTCTAGCAGCAGTCCTGGATTTTTTTTTGCCAGATTTTACATTTCATAATGCACCAAACCAGTTAAAGTTAAAAATGTTATGTCTTATAGTAAAATTTTCAAAATCCGCACTGTTCCTGAGCAATCTATGCTATTGGTTTTGGTGCTTCATATGCTATTTAGGCACTGTAGTGTCAGGAGGGCAGTGTCAGGCAGGAGCAGGCAAGGGGTGTGATTCTGAGCTTTGACACCTCCTTGCTTGAGACTGCCCTTCTGATATTACAGAATTTGAACAGCACATCAGGTATCAAAATTAACTATGCTTGTTGCTCAGGAACGGTGGGGGCTGGAGAAAAATTTCCAACTGTGCTGGAATCAGTGAAGTGGCACTTATTAAAAGAATGTAAGAACTGAAATTGGTGGCGATGGCAAAAGGTCCTCTTTAAGGAAGAAAATATAATAAAATAATAAATATACAAGCTGCTGATATTTGTATTCCACAAAAAAACCCTCCATACTCTTCAGAGACCCTAGTCACTGCATTTGGTGCCAATGAATACCCTTTTGTACAAAGCAGAATACTTCACATTTGTTTCTTGGCAAACCCAACCACATGCCACGTATAGATGCCTGCAAAGTTGAATCCATTCCTAATGAATGAATGAGTGATTCATCAATGTCCCCAATGAAACCTAAAGGCAAATACTCACCCAAGCAGTTGGGAATACTCATGAAATTTTTGCTCATATATCTCTTATGTACACTTTAAATCAATTGGATTCCCACTGAGTGATCTTGATGTGACCTTTGCTCATAACCATCACTCCTGCCCCTGAAGCTACCCAAATAATGAATGAGTGTATCAATATGATCAGACATGCCTATGCTGGTGAGCTAAAAAGCTCCAGAACCTCCTCCCCTTATTTGAACAATATTGCTTAATTTCTTGACTGGGCACAGCCCTGTTCTGGATGACCTGTCTGGTCTGTTTTGGAATGCTGTATGAAGCATACCACCTTGTCCCTTGACACTTATTTATTTCTACTAGTATAAACATATTCAATAGCATTTTGAAGACATGGTCAGTTACTGTCCCATATAAAGATCGCAATCTGCATTTCCTATTAATATGTCTTTGAAGTGTGTGAGGAAACCCATGCAAACACATGGAGAACATACAAACTCCATTGTCCTTGGTCAGTTACGAATATAGCAGAATTGCAAAGCAACAGAACTAACCACTGAGTCACTGTGCTACCCATACTTGAACATCCTTGAACTTTTCTCCTGACTGGACCCTCTTTGATGAGACCACTACTTTGCTGAGTCTAAACCCGCATAAAAAGACCATGTAATACACCACTCTAAATAGGCACAGAGTGTAGATGTCTGTGCATAAGCACTTCAGTTCCTTAACCCCTTAAGGACACAGCCAAAAAGGACCAGGCCTCGTTTTTCAAAACTGACATGTGTAACTTTATATGACAAGAACTTTGAGACGCTTTAACTTACACAAGTGATTTTGAGATTGTTTTTTCATGACACATTGTACTTCATGTTAGTGGTAAACACTAATCAATATTTTTGTATTTATTTATAAAAAAAAAAATCGGAAATGTGATGGAAATTTGGAAATAATCGCAATTTTCAAAATGTGAATTGCTCTGCTTTTCAGACAGATAGTCATACCACCCAAATACATTCATAAATATTATCTACCATATCTCTGCTATATATTGGTATCATCTTTTAAATCGTCCTGTAATTTATTTTTGATGTTAGAAGGCTTACAAGTATAACAGTGATTTTCTAGATTTACAAGAAAATTTCCCAAACTAATTTTTTAGGGACCACTTCAGTTCTGAAAGGGATTATAAAGGCCTATTTATTAGAAACCCCCATAAATCACTCCATTTTCAAAACTGAACCCCTTAAATAATTCAAAATAGCATTTGGGATGTTTGTTAACCCTTTAAGCATTTCACAATTAAAACAATATGGAGGTGAAATTTAGACATTTCATTTTTTTCCACTAATACATTCATTTAGCCCTAAAACACATTCACAAAGGGTTAAAAGGAGAAAATGCATCTCACAGTTTGTTACGCAGTTTCTCCTGAGCATGGAAATACCCCACATGTAAATTGATTTTTGGGCACACGGCAGCGCAAGGAAGGGAAGGAGCGCCATTGGACGCTTGAAAAGCAGATTTTGCTGGAATAGTTTTCAGGTGCCATGTCTCATTTGCAGAGTCCCTAGAGTACCAAAATAATGGAAACCCCCTAAAAGTGAAAAATTACTAAAACGTCACTTTATCCCCCAAAGTTTTCATTTTCACAATGGGTTAAAAGGAGAAAATGCATCCCACAGTTTGTTAAACAATTGCTCCTGAACACAGCAATACCCCATATGTGGTTGTAAACTGCTGTATGGGTACATGGCAGGGCTCGGAATGGAAAGATTGCTATTTTGCTTTTGTAGGGCAGATTTTGCTGGAATAGTTTTCAGGTGCCTTGTCGCATTTACAGAGCCCTCAAAGTACCAATACAGTGGAAACCCCCTAAAAGTGACCCTATTTTGGGAACTACACCCTTCAAGGGATTTATCAAGTGGGTTAGCGAGCATTGTTAGCCCTTAAGAGTTGCATTTGTTTAATTTCCAGAAATGAATACGCAGCTGATAATGAAAAGTTAAAAATGAAAATTTTCCATAGATACACCATTTCAGTGCCCGATATGTTGTGCCCAGCTTATGTCTGCAGAGACATACAGTACACTCCAAAAACTGTTAAGCGGGGATCCCAGGCACAACAGCTTTTGGAGCATTTATCTCTAATACAAGTCGTGCACAACATATTATGCACTAAAATGACGTATTCCTGGAAAAAATTGCCATTTTCACCTTTCACCATCAGCTGCATATTCATTTATGGATAATAAATTATAGCAATGCTTGGGGGTTAAAAATGCTCACTTTACCCCTGAATAAAATCCTTCAGGGGGGGTGTAGTTTCCAAAATGGGATGACGTGTCAGGGGATTCCACTTTACTGGCATTTCAGCTCTGCAAAAGTGTAATGGTATCCAAAAACCAAACCGTCCAAGTCTGTGCTCCAAAAACCAAATAGCACCCTTCTGTGTCCAGCTGTGCTCAAACAGCAGTTTATACCCACATATCACAATATGTACGTTATCCTGGGTACACCAGTGTCATACATGTGGGCATAAACTGCAGTTCAGGTACACAGCAGGGCGCAGATGTGAAGGAGCGCTATGTGGCTTTTGGAGTGCAAATTCAGATGTTTGGTATCTGGACGCGATGTCATGTTTGCAGAGCCTGTAAGGTACCAGAAAAGTGGATTCCCCAAAGGAGTGATCCCATTTTGAAAAGTGGACCCCCTCAAAGAATTTATCAGGGGGTGTAGTGAGCATTAGTATCCCAGGCATGAATGCACAGCGGATGGTTAAAAGTGAATACGTATGCTGTGCAGAGTATATTGGGAACACCAAATTCCCTACCATTTCCTCAGTAGTTCCTATTGTTGGGGGGGGGGTCACTTCTGGTTTCTTTTCCCTCATAAGTTCTAAATCTGTTTTGTATCCTTATATACGATCGCACCGCTTATACATTCCCTTCCTGATTCAGCCAGTTATGTTTTAATCATTTGGTGATTTTTGGTTTTTTTGTCTTCACATTGTACAAGTGATATTTTCTTTATTTTTCTGGTGATGTAGCCATATGAGGGCTTGTTGTTTGCAGTATGAGATGTATTTTGTAATGACATTTTTGGGTGCCTACAACTTATTGAATAAATTTTATTAACTCTTTCTTGGTGGATTTAAAAAAAAACCCATCAATTCTGGCATTGCGTTTTACCTTTTAAATTTTTGGCCATGCAGCGTACAGAATAAGTAACATATTACCTTTATTCTGCGGGTTGGTATGATTACGGCGATACCTCACTTATATTGTCTTTTTATGCAATACTAATTTTGCAGAACAAAAACCCATTTGGGGAAAGAAATCAATTATTTTTGCATCGCCATCTGGCGTTACATTTTTATTTTTCGGTTCACAGAGTTGGGTGAGGGCTTCTTTTTTGCGGGACAATCTGTGTTTTTATTGGTACTGTTTTGGGGTATATATGACTTTTTGATGGCAAAAAATCATTATTTTCGGCATTTTTTTTCTATTTTTTGTTTCCGACGTTCATCGTGTACATTAAATATTGTTTCACTTTTATTTTGTTTTATGGGCGCAACGATACCAAATATGTATTGTTTTTAATAATTTTTAGGATTTTTTTATATAATTTTTTTTTATACAGGAAAAGGACATTTTTAGAGCTGTATAACTTTATTAAATTTTTTACACACTTTATTTTTTTTTAAACTTTTTTTACATTTTTTACTTGTCCTACAAGGACACCTGAACCAGTGATGCTCTGATCACTGGTTCAGTACTACAGACTGCAATACACGAGTATACACGTGTATTGCAGTCTATACAGGAAGTCAGTCTTTGCAGACGCATAGGCTGACTTCCTGAGGTGCTGACAGGATCAACCAGGTATTGGGGGCTCCAGGCAGCCTGGGGTCACTGGCCAGACCCCAAGCTGCAGATAATATATATCGGCACCCCTCTCGCCGCGAGGGGTGGCAACATGGCAGTACCCCTTGGATACCGGCGTCATGTTTGACCGCGGCATCCAAGGAGTTAAAACCCAAGATCGGAGCTCAGCTTCAACCGGGTTTCCAAAAGGGAAAAAAGCCAAGGTCAGAACATAGATAATGAGAAAAACAGTAAATGCTAGCACGCTCAAAGAGACTCATAGGAAGCACCCATGAGAGGGCTAATGGGCTGTATATAGGAAGCCCAGAACCCTCCCCAGACGTGATAGGAAAGCAAGTTGTCAATCAAAGAGCAACTGACGTTAACTCTTAGCAAACCAGAGGAAATTCAGGGTACTGGCTGAACTAATAAATTGCAACAAACTCTCAGCTGTGCTACAACAGAATACAAAAAGAGGCAGGGAATCATAAGTGGACACGCCTCCTGCGCCGTAGCATGCGTCCGGAGGATGGCGCAGAAGTCCCAACAGGCGCGGACGTTACAATATGAACCTATTTCCAAAAGGTCTGAATTTCCAAAGACAGTGATAATGATCTGCAACCATTTCTCCACCGATTCTCTTCTTCTCACTTCCTGTATTCTTCAACAAACTAGAGGACGGGCTTTGACTGATGAACAAGACACTATGAAATACCTCGCTAGTATAGTATAGTATAGACTATTTATTATGATTATTGATAATCTAATATAAATGCAGATCAAATAATATGCACAGTAAATGCAGAGTGGGTTCAGAAAGTATTCAGACCCCTTTAAATTTTTCACTCTTTGTTTCATTGCAACCGCTTACTAAAAGCAAAAAAAGTTCATTTTATTACTCATTAATGTACACTTAGCATCCCATCTTGACAGAAAAAAACAGAAATGTAGATATTTTTGCAAATTTATTAAAAAAGAAAAACTGAAATATCACATGGTCATAAGTATTCAGACCCTTTGCTCAGTATTGAGTAGAAGCACCCTTTTGAGCTAGTACAGCAATGAGTCTTCTTGGGAATGATGCAACAAGTTTTTCACATCTGGATTTGGGGATCCTCTGCCATTCTTCCTTGCAGATCCTCTCCAGTTCCATCAGGTTGGATGGTGAATGTTGGTAGACAGCCATTTTCAGGTCTCTCCAGAGAAGCTCAATTGCGTTGAGGGCTGTGGCTGGGCCAGTCAAGAATGGTCACAGAGTTGTTCCGAAGCTCTTTTGGGCGTAGAAAAAAAAGTCGGACTTGCAGGACTTTTTCTCCGTTCAAAAAATAAGGATACCAGACAGACAGAAACCAATCCATTTTTTTTTAACATTGAGTTCTACGGAAAGCGGATTAAAAATGGATAGCAATCAGTTTGTGCCCATTTTGCAATCCGTTTTTCCCTCTGCGCATCATAAAAACACAAAAAAAACAGATAAAAAAACTGACAAAAACGGATAACAAACTGATCACAAATGGACACAAACTAACACAAACGGTCAGTTTTTTTGAACAGACACCCATTGTCTAATCTGTCTAAAAAGACGGATTCAGGTACCTGCTATGTAACTGTTTGGAATCCTTTTTGTACCAAACCGTTTTTTTTTAAACTGTTTGCAAGTGGACGAATACCAGGCGCAAGTGTGAACCTAAAAGCAAAAGCGAATGAAGAATAGATTCACAGGTCCTTCAGGGATCAGTCAATTAAGTACTAGAAGCATGGATCCTTAACTTATCAAAGAATAAATAAAACTTAACATTTAAAGGTGGGATAATAGTAGATCAACGTGTGGCCAAAATCACGCCAAAACAGCACAGGGTCATGGAGGGTATGTCCCACTCTTTCCCTAATACCCGAAGGTATAAGCCTCCCGCCCTGACAAGGGCAGACCTTGAACTTGCCCTGAATACATAACCCTTTATGCACCTCCTGCCAACGTGTTTCGCTACCCTTTGACAGGTGCTCCTCAATGGGATCTAAAAGAGACATATAAAGAAGGGGCAAGGTATCACACAGCAGTGGGAAGAATAGTTATATCACACCCCGTGTGTAAATTAGCAGTAAAGCTGTTGCCGCCACCTTGATAAAGACACCACCAGCTCTGGGGCACAGTCATGGGCTGTTCGTGTGCACCATCCTATGCGAATTTTCTCCTGGGCTGGTGAGAAGCTACCATTGTTTTTGGAGACCAGACAATTGTTGAGTTGTGGGCACGATATATTGACGAAAGGAGATGCTGAAACCTTCACTGGGTTCGTTAATCAACTTAACTCAAACCCTATAGGCCTTCATTTTACTAGCGAGTGGCATAACACAAGTCTTCTTTTTCTTGATGTTAAACTTACTAAGACAAGAATAGGTCACTAGGAGACGGCCGTTTACTGTAAACCTACGGCTACCAATTCTCTCCTTAGATGGGAGAGTCATCATCCTCTCCCTCTCAGGAGAGCTATTCCCAAGGGCCAGTTTTTGTGTTTAAGAAGAAATTGCTCTACTAAGAGCGAATTTGTCCTTCAGGCAAAGGACCTTAGGGCCTGTTTTCAGGAAAGGGGCTATCCCGATTATGTTTTGAGACAAGCGTACAGGAATGCTCTTGTCAAGACTCTCTTACCGAGCTTCCAGAGACCAATGGCTGGGATCTGTAGTGCAACAGGTAGTATGCTGGAACTTGAAGTGCACTGGTAATAGCTGGTATCCACAATGCAGCAGGCAGAATGCTGGAACTTGTAGTGCACTGGTAATAGCTGGCATCCACAGTGCAGCGGGCAGTAGCAGGTATACACATTGTAGAGGGCAGCAGCAGGTATACACAGTGTATAGGCCCCAGCTCAAGGATTGTCAGAAGCAGAGTTCAAACACAATACTCAGGCACTGAGTAATCAGGTGCAGGAGTTCAAATAATCATCAGGCAGGAACCAAGATGGCCACTAACAGGAAACACACAAAATGCCATCTTGCTAAGGGGCTGGTACTGGCAAAACAAAGAGTTCATCAATTAAGATCCTGACATTACTCCCACCTCTGGGACGGCCTTTGGACAATCCCAAACCAGGCTTCTCGGGATATTTGCAATGAAATTGATTAAGTAATCGAGGGGCATTGATGTTGTCCAGGGGTTCCAGGAATTCTCTTCTGGAGGGTAGCCCTGCCATTTGATAAGGTATTGCAACCGACCTCTGCAGATCCTGGAATCCAAAATCTTCTCAATAACAAATTGCTCTTGATCATCCACTATGACAGAACCAGGAGGAGGATGTGAACGTCCAGGAAAAGGATTGGAAACTGCAGCAAAGAGACATGAAAGACAGGATGGATTCTTATGGTCCTCGAAAGGTCCAATCGACAAGTTACTGAATTTATCAGACCGCTAATCTTAAAGGGACCAATGTATTTCTGTCCCAGTTTTCGTGAGGGGATCTTCAATTTCAGGTCCTTTGTAGATAGCCAGACTGTATCCCCTACCTTAAATGTTGGTGCTGGTTTACAAAACCTGTCAGCTGTCTTTTTAAAACTTTCCTGAGCTGAGCACTCTGCGAATTATTATAGGAGAATTCTGCCATGCGAAGCAAATCGACCCAATCATCCTGTAGATGACAGACATAGCACCGAAGATATTGTTGTGCCAAGGTCTGATTGGTACGCTCCATCTGTCCATTCCATTGCGGATGAAAGGCAGAGGATAAACGGACATTTATGTCCAATGCAGAACAAAACTCCCACCAAAACTTTGCTGTAAATTGGACTCCCCAGTCCGATACAACCTCATCTGGATCTCCATGTAGACAAAAGACATTCTGAACTATTAAAATCAACAGTGTCCTTAGCCAAGGGTAGACCTGCACAGGGAATGAAGTGAGCAGCCTTCGTCAGACCATCGACTACGACTAATATCGTAATCTTCCCCTTGGAGGTTGGTAATTAACACAACGAAGTCCATCGAGATGGACCCCCAGGGGAGAGTTGGAATGGGTAGAGGTTGTAACAATCCTGTTGGTGCAGAACGTGGTGTTTTACATCTGGCACAAATGTCACAAGAGCGAACTTAATTCTTGACATCTTTCCGATAGCCAGGCCACCAGAAAAAATGAGATAAAAAGTCTTGGGTCTTCTGTATTCCCCTGTGACCTGCCATCTTGGAGTCATGCATCAGCTTCAAAATCTTCACCCTCACCCCTTCAGGGATATACAGACATTGACCATGAACCCATACTCCGTTCCTCAGTCTTAGGTGTACATCATTTGTGTGTTGTGATAGGAATGGATCTGAATCATAAGCCCCCTTAATGTCACTCAACAAATCTTAGTTGTGGATTACTCCTAAAAAGTTAGAATTCGACAGTATCGTCTTGGGTGGAGTATCAGGAGTAGAGTCCGCGGAATAAATTCTGAATAGAGTATCAGCTTTACCATTACGGGAGCCCAGCCTATAAGAAATTACAAAATTAAATTGGTTAAGAAACAAACTCCAGCGAGCCTGTCATGGAGATAGACATCTTGCTTATCTAATAAACTCCAGATTACGATGATCAGTAAGGACGATAATTTGTTGTGAAGCGCCCTGAAGATGATGCCTCCATTCTTTAAAGGCAGAGATGATAGCCAATAGCTCCTTGTTCCCTACATCATAATTTCTCTCCACAGGAGACAGTCGTTGAGAAAAGTAGGTGCAACGATGCAGTAGACTCTTCTCCCCTGTTTTCTGTGAGAGGATGGCCCCAATAGCAATAGTCAGAAGCGTCCACCTCAACACTGAAGGATCGTTCAGGATCAGGATGAATTAAGACTGGAGTTGTAGTAAACTTTGTCTATAAGCAGTCAAAGGCTTCCTGCCATGAATAAGGGACATCGTTCCGAAACGCGTAGGCTGTTACTAACCACCGAACCTATGGAGTGATTTTTTTTACTGGAAAAATAAAAGTTATTTTTTATATTAATATGGCTTGGATTTGGTGCTGAATACAATTTTTTACCTATGCAGTTTATTACCATTGGGTCCAGACGTCCAGGACCTTCTGTCTTCGTGCACCATTTCTATTACTAACATGGACTACTGAATATATCTACAGGTGGTGAGCTGTATATTTTGTTTGACTATTAAAGGCTTCCTGTGCCTGGGATGACCAGGTAAAAGCTGTCGTCTTCTTCGTAAGCTGAGTGATAGGGGAGACAATTCCGGAAAAATTCTTAATGAAGGGTCGATAAAAATTGGCAAGTCCGATAAAGCTCTGAACTTGTTTAACAGTCCTGGGTACGCCTGTATTTTACTAGAGTCTATGCTCAGCCCTTGTGGTGTAATCATGTACCCCAAGAATTGAATTTCCGATCTATGGAACTCGCATTTTTCAAGCTTTATATAGATATGATTCTCCCTCAAATATCCCAAAACAGTCTTCACATGCTGTTGATGTTCTTCAGGAGAATTAGAAAAAATCAAAATGTCATCCAGATAGATCACCACGAAGAGGTCTAGAAGATCCCTGAAAATATAATTTACAAGGTGTTGGAAGGTGGCTGGGGCATTACAAAGCCCAAACGGCATGACCAGGTATTCAAAGTGTCCATAACGAGTTCTGAAGGCGGTTTTCCATTCATCCCCAGACCTGATGCGGACTAAATTATATGCTCTGCGAAGATCTAATTTCGTGAAGATCTTGGCCTGCTGTACTCTCTCCAGCAGTTCTGGAATTAACGGCAAAGGATAACGGTTTCTAATTGTAACTTTGTTAAGTTCTCGACAGTCTATGCAGGGTTGGAGAGAACCATTGTTTTTCTTAACAAAGAATATGGGAGCCCATTCTGGGGATAAAGAGGGACGAATTAATCCTTTAGCCAAATTCTGATCGATGTATGTTTTAAGATCCTTCAATTCTGATCCTGCTAGTGGATAAATGCTGCCAAAAGGTATAGCTGCACCAGGCCGAAGCTCTATGGGGCTATCATACGGACGATGTGGAGGAAGTTGATCTGCTTTTTTCTTATCACAGACATCAGCAAAGCTCTCATAAATAGGAGGTAGGCTCAGAACTGGACCTGGATCTTGTGTCTCCATAGTATCAGGAGGTAGACTCGGAACTGGAGCTGTATCTTGAGTCTCCATAATAGTAGGGGGTAGGCTCAGAACTGGAGCTGGATCTTGAATCTCCATAATAGCAGGGGGTAGGCTCAGAACTGGAGCTGGATCTTGAGTCCCCATAGTAGCAGGAATGTGTTTCCCTGGAAAACGTATCTCCTTTGTTTCCCAGTTGATAACAGTGTCCTGGTTCTGTAACCAGGGGAAACCCAAAATATTAGGAAAATGCAGAGAGGTGATCAGCATAAAATTAAATATCTCTTGATGATCTGATTTCAAAAGGATACTCAGGGGTACGGTCTCTTGATCCACTGGTCCTGAGACTAGTGGAGACCCATCCTCTGTCTCCAACATCACAGGAGAAGCCCTCTTCCGGAATCTTATCTCATGCTTCTTAGCAAACTAAAAGTCTATAAAGTTTCCACTGGCTCCAGAATCTATCATAGATGTACTAGAAATCCACTGAGAATTGATCAAGATCTGGATAGGAAGAAGGCAGTGTGATCACTTCTCTCTTCTTTCAATGTGAGGCACAACAGAGGATATGACAGCGTTCAGAGATAGAGTTGCCACAACCCAGTTGGAGGAGATCAGAGGATGGGAGTAGTAGTGGCGGATGCTGTGCCACCTAGCAGGCCAAGCACACTCACCAACCGCTCCAGTCCCACTCCTAGGCCGGACAAAGTCAAGGGAGGTCCTGCAGCACTACCAGATGGTGGTGGTAGTAGTTCTTTTCTCCTGCGGCACTTCCAGTTGAAGAGGGGACCTTTTCTCTCTGAGTCGGTGTGGTGTTGATCGGAAGGGCCCTGATGGTGATGCAGGCATGACTCAGGAGTCAGCACTGCAGGTAAACCAAAACAGCCTTTTATTTGGCAACAAGAACAGAAAGATATCGGCAGCTTTCGGATGGGGATGGTAGTCCTACAGTGTCCAACCCCCAGCCTCGATTCTAGGAGGCTGCCCAAAGATGTTACCAGCTCTGCAATAAAGTTCTCCACTACTCCTCCTCTCTGCCTCTCCCAGCCAGGTACACTGGGGATGGAGTTACAGGGAGTCCTGACAGGGATCTGGTTACCTGTATGCTAGGCCCGAACGAGTTTCTCCTGTCAGGGTCCTCTCCTGCTCCTCCTGGCACGGCACCAAATAAATCCAAGAATGCTGACAGCACTTCTCCCTTGCTCTGGGCTGTCTGTAGATGAGACTGGGCTGGTGGTATCCCTCCTGGGGCTGTGGTGGCGACCATTAACCCTCAGTCCAGAGGCTGTGAGAGGAAGGCTTTACACACCTTCTCTGGTTAGCTGCATGCACTAGACTGAAGACCAACCATTGCTGGGGAGATGAGATATCCCTACAACCCCGCCCAGTGGCTTGTGATAGGCCAGGGCTAAACCAAGGCTAGGTTTTGAACACTGCAGGGGGAAAAAATGCCGAGGGAAAAGCTGCATAACAAATGACATAGAACACTTAACATAAAACAGGACATACCAACATAAAACCCAGAGGCACAGAAACAAACATTAAAAACAGCCACAGTACAGGCACAAGCCTTCTCGAAGCCTATGTTCCTTACGCTAACGTCTCTGTAGGGAATCTATCTGCATAGGTTCGGGCTCGTCCACCCGGAGAGACTTGCTCAGAGGACTCTTAACAGATGAGGAAGGAGAAAAATTGTTACTCCCATTCAAGGCGACCCATCTCTCTCTCTCTTGTCTGCGTTCTGTAATACAAGTATCAGTACGGATACAATGGTTAATAAAATTATCCAAGCCAGAGGGAGCCTCATCTCGGGCAAGCTCATCTTTAACACTACTGGATAAACCTTTACAGAAAAGTGGAATCTGAGCATCACTGTTCCAGTTTGTATCAATAGCCCATTTTTGGAACTCCATAGCATAGTCTGTGACGGAACGCCTGCCCTGGCGTAAAGTTAATATAGTTTCTTCATCAGTAGCACAGCGATTAGGATCCGTCTATAGCGTCGATTCTTGCTTTTAAGGACTGCATCTCAGCGTGCATAGTGGTGGTAAGATTGTATAATTTCTTAAAACGCACCTCCAAATTCTCTGCCCCAGCGATCTCTGTCATCATGGCCTGAGTATTCTATCAAGACTCTCTTACCGGGCTTCCGGAGACCAATGGCTGGGATCTGTAGTGCAACAGGTAGTATGCTGGAACTTGTAGTGCACTGGTAATAGCTGGTATCCACAGCACATCAGGCAGTACCAGGTATCCACAATGCAACAGGCAGAGTTCTGGAAATTGTAGTGCACTGGCAGTAGCAGGTATCCACAATGCAGCAGGCAGAATGCTGGAACTTGTAGTGCACTGGTAATAGCTGGCATCCACAATGCAGCAGGCAGAATGCTGGAACTTGTAGTGCACTGGCAATAGCTGGTATCCACAGTGCAGCGGGCAGTAGCAGGTATACACAGTGTAGCGGGCAGTAGCAGGTATACACAGTGTAGCAGGTAATAGAGGACCAACTGAGATCAGTAGGCCCCAGCTCAAGGATTGTCAGAAGCAGAGTTCAAACGCAATACTCAGGCACTGAGTGATCAGGTGCAGGAGTTCAAATAATCATCAGGCAGGAACCAAGATGGCCACTAACAGGAAACACACAAAACGCCATCTTGCTAAGGGGCTGGTACTGGCAAAATAAATAGTTCATCAATTAAGATCCTGACAGCCCTCATGAAAGACCGTAAAGATCTTTTGAAGGTGAAGGAGCCTGAGAATTCACATCCAGAAATTGTGCAACTCATTGCAACCTATGACAATGGCTCTGCAGAAGTTCGCAAAATCCTTGAGAGACACTAGAACATATTGTTATTGGATCCAGATGCCAGCATAATGGTTGGCTCCTCATCTTCTATAACATATAGGAGAGGAAAATTCCTTAAGGATAGGCTAGTGCGTAGCCATTACATGAGACCTAAGTAACCTTCTACATGGCTTACACAACCAACCAAGGGATGCTACAGATGTAGCGGCTGTACTTATTTGGAAACCAATAAAACCTTTTGTTCGGCGGCCAACAATAGGATATACAGTATAAAGTGAACCGCTTTATCAATTGCAAAACTAAAGGGGTGATTTACAAAATGACCTGCCACTGTAGAAAGGAATATGTCGGTAAGACATGACGTGGGTTGCGTAGAAGAGTAGGAGACCAGCTTAGGGACATAGCACTTAAGAGGGACACACCTATTGCTAGACATGTTAGACTGTCATGGCGGTGATCGTAATTTTGTGCGTTTCATGGGGATTGACTGTATTTTTCCTCCTAAGAGAGGAGGGGATTGGGACAAGGTCATTCTGCCGTGTGAGACAAGATGGATATTTGAATTACAGACATGTAGTCCACTTGGTCTGAATGAACAGCTGCACTTTGGTTGTTTCTTTGAGGGGGTACTTTTTTCTATAGTTCTCGTTATTTCCCCTTTACTTCTTCTCTCCTTTCTTATCCATCACATTTATCTTTTTCCATCCCCTTCTTCCATGCGTTTTTTTTTTTTTTTTACGCAATCTTGAAGCGGAGTCAACTTTTATGCACTTTCTGTTGGTGTATTAATGTATACTGATATCCGGTAATCTGACAAAAAACTCTAGTTAGGAATAAGTGCCTTTTTGTGCTGTTATGTTCTTCCTAAATAGCAATATATCCGATCGCTATTTACCTGCACGACTGTCAAACCCATGTGCAGATTTAATCACCCCTCTTGTTTATCTACTCCACACATACCGGGATTACAGATGTGCGTCACAGGGGGTGTGGTTGCACATCCTATATTAAGTAGCGGGTGCTGCCGCGGCAGACAGTAAGTCTCTTCAGAGTGAGACCGAACAGAGCTCCCCCGTACAAGGGGTTTTAGCGCCATCTACATTTGGAACCACTGGGTTCTTCCTCCATGTAAGTTTTATCTGTGGGGGTCCTTGTCTTGTTGGGTGGATTATTTGTGAGCGCAGCTTATCTGTGCATGTTAGATCTGCTGAGTATTAACTGCTACTTTATTAAGTGACTTTATCAAGGTGGCGGCAACACCTTTACCGCTAATTTACACACGGGGTGTGATATAACTATTCTTCCCACTGCTTTGTGATACCTTGCCCCTTGTTTATATGTTTCTTTTAGGTACCCCTGAGGAGTACCTGTTACAGTGTAAGCCGTGTACCGGGGTGGTCTCCCCAGGATACAGCGAAGTCACGAACAAAGGAAGCGACTCCAAATCAATTAAGTAAAAACAAGATTTTACTTAGGGTAGTAACACCTCTTTACCAAAAAAACACTTCCAACTATTTACATACACTCAGCCAGGAAGCTGAGGCCCTGGTTGTACAGCGCGGTGCCCTCCAATAAACTCCAAGCTTTTACCTATCTGCAGGCTGCAACTAACCAGCCGCTTGTTACCTTTTTATCACCCTAGTCTCAGGAACGATTCAATGAGTGTGATAGGGGCTCAGGCGGTATAACACAAGAGCTTACAAACTTATCAAAATATCCCTATTCCCCCCAAACAAAGTACAACCAAGTAAATATAATAGTAGGTCAGCTTGCAAGCTAAAGAAATGTGACAATTGTGGGGAACCGCTCAGGTAGATGTTTGGTAGCAGTGCAGGAAACAGGGACACAGAGACTGGATCACACTCAAGTTTAGAATTTATTCACTTGCAAGTGTAATAACAGGTTTGCCTTTACAAAGGCACAAACAAAAAAACAAAACCTTCTCGGCTGAGAAATAACTAATACAAGGAAATGGTCCCTCTCTATACAAGAGCCTGGCTGCCAGACTCTCACTCTGGTTACTTTAAACGTGTGGTACAGAATTACCTTCATGCAGGTTCAGATACACAGCTCACACTTTTCCTCAGTGTAGTGCCACACCTCCTAGTTCTGACACTCAGCCTATATCAGGCCTTAATTGTTCAGCTGACCTCCCTGCTGTGGCTTCTACCAGACACCCTTTAACTACCTGGCTGGAACATACCTTGGTTCTCCCAAACCACACCCTTCACTTTCTCACATACCCTCCCCCTCAGTTCTGACCCCTCGGGGCGAACTCCAGACATTAAACAATGAGTGCGGGACAAGGCATCCGCATTGCCTTGCAGTTTCCCGGCTCTGTGCTCCACCGAAAAACTAAAATTTTGAAGGCACAAGAACCACCTAGTGACCCTGGCATTCTTGTCCTTGGATCTGCTCATCCAAGTGAGGGGTGAGTGGTCGGTCACTAGACGGAATTGCCTCCCCAGCAAGTAGTACCTCAGGGCCTCTAACGACCATTTTATCGCCAGACATTATTTCTCTACTATGCTGTAGTTTTTCTCTGCTGGCGTTAATTTCCTGCTAAGGTAGGTAACTGGATGCTCTTCTCCATTCACCTCCTGAGACAGGACAGCTCCCAGCCCTACATCTGATGTGTCTGTTTGTACCACAAACTCTCTGCTGAAGTCGGGCGTAATGAGGACAGGAGATCCACACAAGGCCACCTTTAATGCCTGAAAAGAACATTCGGCCTGGTCATTCCACCATAACGGACTTTTTACCCTTTAGAAGGTCCGTCAGGGGAGCAGATACTGTGGCAAAGTTGGGTATAAAGCGTCTGTAGTACCCAACAATGCCCAGGAATGACCTAACTTGTTTGGTGCTCACAGGTCGAGGCCATTTCTGAATAGCATCGACCTTGTTGACCTGGGGTTTGATTATACCACGGCCGATCACATTCCCTAAATAGCGTGTTTCTTCCATCCCCAAAGCACACTTCTTGGGGTGAGCGGTCAGGCCAGTTGCTCTTAAAGAATTAACTACAGCTTGTACCTTGGGCAAGTGACTCTCCCAGTCATTACTGAAAATGATAATATCATCCAGATATGCTGAGGCGTATTTTCTATGAGGTTTTAAAACTATGTCCATTAACCGTTGAAATGTGGCTGGGGCCCCATGGAGCCCAAATGGTAATACAAGATAATGAAAAAGTCCCTCAGGAGTGATAAAGGCATTGAGTTTCCTGAAGTCGTTGCAGAAACGCAACATCCCATCTGGCTTGGGAACTAGGACAATGGGACTGGCCCATTCACTTTTGGATTCCTCAATGACCCGTAATTTTAACATTTTCTGCACTTCCTCCGAAATGGCTTGTCGACAAGCCTCGGGGATCCGGTACGTTCTTGGCCGTACTTTCACCTGGGGCTCGGTAACAATATCATGCTTGATTATAGAAGTACAGCCGGGTAGCTCGGAGAACACATCTGTATTCCTTGCTACAAACTCTCTGGATTCTTGCTGTTGGCTTTTCGTGAGGGACTCTGCTATTGTTACCCCTACTGCTTCCTCTGTAGTCCTAACCGCAGCCTGTGGGGACAGTACAGGAGGCAGTTTAGCCGGAGATCTTTCTGTAAGCAGACTCTCTCTGTCTTTCCACGCCTTTAGCAGGTTTACGTGATAAATCTGCTCTGGTTTTCTCCTACCAGGCTGACGAACCTTGTAGTTCAGTTCCCCTATTTTCTCCATCACCCCTAGGGTCCTTGCTACTTGGCAAGGAACTTACTCTCCACTGTGGGAATGAGTACGAGAACTCGGTCACCGGGTTTAAAGGTCCTTACCTTCGCTGACCTATTGTAAACCCGGCTTTGAGCCCTTTGGGCCTCCTCCACATGCTCTCTGACTATGGGCATAACGGCCGCTACCCTGTCCTGCATACCAGCGATGTGTTCAATAACACTTTTATGGGGGGTGGGTTCTTGCTCCCATGTTTCTTTGGCAATGTCCAACAGACCCCTAGGATGTGTGCCATAGACCAACTCAAAAGGGGAAAACCCAGTGGAAGACTGTGGTACTTCACGGATGGCAAACATCAAATATGGTAACAGAACATCCCAGTCCTTTCCATCCTTGTTTACCACCTTTTTTAACATGCTTTTTAAGGTTTTATTAAACCGTTCTACTAACCCGTCTGGCTGGGGATGGTACACAGATGTACGCAACTGTTTGATATTAAAGAGTTTGCACAGTTCCTTGGTGACTTTAGACATAAACGGGGTACCCTGATCCATGAGGATCTCCTTGGGTAGACCCACTCGGCAAAACATGGCGAACAATTCTTTGGCAATCAACTTTGCCGACGTGTGCCGTAGTGGGATGGCTTCAGGATATCGGGTAGCATAGTCTGCAACTGACACTCCAGACATGTTTCACAAAACACTTTAACTGCATGATATACCCCCGGCCAATAAAAACGCTGCAATATACGGTCCAGCGTTTTTGTGGCACCTAGATGTCCCCCTAGCACATGTTTATGTGCTAACTCCAGCACTGTCTGGCGATAAGGCTGGGGTACCAGTAACTGCTCTAAGGTCTCTCCTCGCACCCTGTCAACTCGGTATAACAACTCCTGATTGACAGCCATGCGGGGGAACACCTCATCAGCGCCTGGGCGCTGAGACACACCATTAATAACCATAACATTCTCCCAGGCCCTTTTCAGAGTGCAGAACCAAAGTTATCGTGGGACACCTCCAAGTCCAACATCTGAGGTTCAGTACTGGCTGCCTTGGCTTCACCTGCCATTACCTCTAGGGGAAATACAGAGCTACCATTTAATTCTAGAGTCCAAGTCATTGGGTTCAGGCTCGAGGACCTGATCAGACAGTACTTGTGGTAATCTTGGGGGTGGGTTTTCTGACCCTTGTTTTCCCCGCCATAGAGTCCAAAACAGGGGAAAGTCCCATCCCAGAATGAGGTCATGGGGTAAATTCTGGACAACCCCTACCTCGTGTCGGCTCTCCCCACAGGGGGTCTGGATGGCGACAATCACAGTCGGGTAGTCTCTTAAATCGCCATGTATGCACAGGACCCCGACTGTGCGTCCAGTGACAGTCCCGAGGTCGACACAGGACCCTTTATCGAGGGTCACCCGACTGCCAGAGTCCAGTAGTGCCACCACTGGGCACCCAGCCATGGTCACTTGGCATAGGTGGCGCCCATCATCAGTGTCCGAGGTTGCAGCAGCATAGGCTGGGGCAGCATAGAGGGACACCCTCTGACCCAGGCTGCAGTCCATGGGCTCTAAGGCACGGGGACAACTAGCCACAATATGGCCTGGCTCGTGGCAATCCCAGCAGACAACAGTTTCTCTCCTCCTCCCCTGGGTCACTATCTTATTCTGGGGAGCTCGAGGGAAGGTTGGCCCTCCGGGCCCTGGGGACTTGTGAGATCTGTGGGGGTTCCTTCCTGAGGGACTGTGTAGCCCAGTAGCGCTCGACCAACTCCACCAATGCATTGGCATTAGTTGGGTCTCCATGCCCCATCCACTGCAGTATCTTACCCGGTAAAGATCTCAGATACCGGTCCACGACGACCCGCTCCACCATCTGGGCTGGGGTCAACGTCTCCGGCTGTAGCCACTTACGGAAAAGTTGTACAAGGTGGTGCATCTGTGATCTCGGTGGTAAGGTCTCCCGGTATTCCCAACTGTGGACTCTTTGAGCCCGAACGTGCTGGTCCACACCTAGCCGGGCCAGGATCTCCGCCTTCACCCGCTGGTAGTCGCATGCATCCTGTTCACTCAGGTCAAAAGAGGCTTGCCGGGGCTCAGCGACTAAAATCGGTGCCAACACCTCGGCCCAGAGGTGTCGTGGAAGCCTCTCACGGTTGGCCACTCTTTCAAACCCAGTCAAATAGGCCTCTATGTCGTCCTCTGCCGTCATCTTGGTTAACGCTTTACGGACCTCTTTCCTGATGTCCCGCTCTGGCTTTGGTGGATCAGCCTTTTGCTGAGCGGCCAGCAACAATGACATCTGCTGGGCTAAGAGTCGGCTGGTCTCTTGTTGCGCTGCATTAGCCTGTATCAGCTGCTTCACAACCTCCTCCATGGAAGTGGCTCTTTATTTCAGTGCCGTCAGCTACAGGACACGCAGCCCGTGTATGTCTCACTGCACTTATGCACGCATCCGTAGCACCATATGTGGGGAACAGCTTAGGTAGATGCTTGGTAGCAGTGCAGGAAACAGGGACACAGAGACTGGATCACACTCAAGTTTAGAATTTATTCACTTGCAAGTGTAATAACAGGTTTGCCTTTACAAAGGCACAAACAAAAAAACAAAACCTTCTCGGCTGAGAAATAACTAATACAAGGAAATGGTCCCTCTCTATACAAGAGCCTGGCTGCCAGACTCTCACTCTGGTTACTTTAAACGTGTGGCACAGAATTACCTTCATGCAGGTTCAGCTACACAACTCACACTTTTCCTCAGTGTAGTGCCACACCTCCTAGTTCTGACACACAGCCTATATCAGGCCTTAATTGTTCAGCTGACCTCCCTGCTGTGGCTTCTACCAGACACCCTTTAACTGCCTGGCTGGAACATACCTGTTCTTCCAAACCACACCCTTCACTTTCTCACACAATGTATAAAATGTTGCTTCTAGACTTCCTCAGAAGCTCCTCTCTGGGAGTTACAACTCAATAGAATTCTCTGAGTCTTAGTCCTTACTACCGAATAGGTAGCTAATTGACCAGTAGTGTGGCCTGTGAAGATGAGTATGCCTAACTATTCTAACTACAGGCCCTTACTCAGTCCCAAGCAATTTGCGCCAAAAATGTAATGCGGTGCGTGCACGATTACTTCTCTTACTGATCCAGGTCTGTTGTGTACCTTTAGCCTTTGTCTGGAACAGCTGGAAGCGGGGCTCATCCAGAAAACCTGCGGTCTTACTAACAGGGCCACTTCTCAGCCGGGTCCTTGATAGCAATCTTCAACTTAGGATGCTGTCTAAACAAACCCTGGAACAGTCTCTGCTTCATCACCACCTTGCTATATCTCTGATCCCTTAGGAATCCTTCTTCTCTCACTTCAGTCCTTCTTCTTCTAAAAGCTCAAAGCACACTCCTAAGATGACTGCCACACACACTCTACTCCTACTTCTAGTTCCACCTCTGCAGAACAGGGTCTCCATGTCACTACTCCAGGGAATTACAGAATTACAGTCTTTTCCCATTTCTAAGGTAACAGTGTCCTCTTGTGGTCAAACAAACAAATGCCAGTTTATAAAAAAAATAAACTTATTTATAGAAACAGGTGCATTCATAACATGAGGGATGTTTCCCCATCTTACAACAGGGTAGCGAATCGCGTCGGCAGGAACAAACAACATTTTGGGGCTGGGAACACATGGGTAGGGAAGGAGGTAGAAGGAGGGGGTAGGGGATTGGGGTTTAGAAATGACAAATGGAGCAAATCAGAGGAGATAACATAAGTTCTGTCGCAGCAGGGCCAAACAAAGATTTGACTTTTCATGTTGACAGAAATAAAGCAATTTATTCAATAGAATAATCAGGGAGGTACATGGGTGGGGGGGGGTGGAGGGAGGCGAGGGGATAGGAGATGAGGAGAGGTTAATAGGGTATGGGGAACAACATAGGCTCTGTCGCAGCAGGGCCAAACACAGAATACAGTAAAATGTAGGATGTAGGGTAAAGTCAAAACACGTTTACATTATTATGACGAAATTAGAAATTAGAAGAAGTCTGGGGGGGGGGGAGGTCCCTGTTGGGGTGTGGGCTATAGAGGGGAAGGCAGACTGGAATTCCTTGGATTGGTAGAAAAGATTCTAAAGGAGCCATGTTTGGTGATGGGTCCTGTCATCCTGTCGCAGCTCCGCCATCATATATTCCATACTATGGATGAGCAAAATCTCCCTAAGCCAGGACACTAAGGAGGGGGGCGTCTGAGATTTCCATAGTCTGGGAATCACAGACCTTGCGGCCACCAGCATGAAGCCTATCAATTTGCGGATGTGTTTCTCATACTTACTCGGGAAGAAGGCTATATTCTTACGCAATCAATTGACTGTTTTGTCATATTCTACTGGTACCCCCATACAGGGGTGATTTGAATCTACCATGCACCTTGGACGGTATGAATATTATGGCTCCTCCCTCCCATCTGTATGTTAAGATGATCTGACTCTTACTGCCTGAATAAGTACCAAAACCAACATAGACAGGTACCAGAACCAATCTTACTACTTCCATTGGCTTTCTATTTGTTTACATATAAAAAAACCACCATGCTGCTCTTTTTTTCCATTTAAATAGCAGAAAGCCATCAGAACGATTGTGTTATTTTAACATTAAAGTCAATGACGATGGATACAAAAGTCTTCCGTTTGTAGCCATCATTCTGGCATTTTTAAGACTTAAACACAGTGGTGTGAAATCACCCTATAAGAAATGGTACTGTGCATTGTCCATATACAGTATTCAGAATTAGAGAAGTGGTACCTTGTATTGTCCATATACAGTATACAGGAACAGACTAGTTGTATGTGCAGTGCCTGTATAGATTATATGGAATTAGAGGAGTGGTAAGAGGTCAGCATCTGCCATGAGGCGACTTGCAGCTTCTCATAGGGGCAGCACTACAGAGCTGCTGGATAATGGGCTTACACTTGTAAGTAGCTGCAAGATGAAAATGTGCTGCTACCTAAAAAAAAAAAACAAAAAAAAATGCCTTTCCCTCATTTCTCCCTCAGTACACCTGGTTTTGGCAGGGAAATGAGTACCTTATCTGCAAATTATCCCATATCCTCACAGATACACACAGAGATACAGTCACAGACATACACGCTCAGACAGACAGACACACACACACACACACACACACAACATAAAGCAAACACATACGTCACAAGACATCTGTACCCCTACCCCACCTCGCCACACAAGCACATGTGACCCTGGACATGACCATATAGGGGAACACTTTCATACTCTCTTTCATACTCACTTATCACACTAGGCTATAAAGGTGTGATGCAACCCCACATCCTCATGCATCCAAACAAATAGCTGCCCCCACCTGCCACTTACGGTAGGCGAGATACTAATATACCCAAACCACTCACACCTATGCCCTCTGGCACACCATATAAAACAAAAAGGTAACAAGCCTAAGTGAAATTTACTCTCTGCAGAATTGTAAGGATGTTTAGAGCCAAATACAAGACAACCTTATTAAATTTTAAATTTGATGTACACGCAAAAGTACAGTGCTTACAGAAAAAGATGTAATAAAAAGATATATACAAGCAAACAACATAACATAAAAAGAGAATGAAAAAACAGACCTTTTTTAACCCTGGCTGAGCGCTCAGAAGGATTTATTGGACAGTTCTACAGACTGAGCCATATATCTAAATATCTGACCCGTAGCATCATCATCCCTTATTGAAGGGCCTCTAATCCTATCCCCCTTCCTAAAACCTCCCACCTTTGAACAGGCAGGATAATGACATGTGCCAACTCCAGAGATACAGTGAGTACGGAAAGTATTCAGACCCCTTTACATTTTTCATTCTTTGTTTCATTGCAGCCATTTGCTAAAAGCAAAAAAGTTCATTTTATTTTTCATTAATGTACACTCAACACCCCATCTTGACAGAAACCCCCCAGAAATGTAGATATTTTTGCAAATTTATTAAAAAAGAAAAAAAAGAAATATCACATGGTCATAAGTACTCAGACCCTTTGCTGTGACACTCATACATAACTCACATGCTGTCCATTTCCTTCTGATCCTCCTTGAGATGGTTCTACTCCTTCATTGGAGTCCAGCTGTGATTAATTAAACTGATTAGACTTGATTAAGAAAGGCACACACCTGTCTATATAAGACCTCACAGCTCACAGTGCATGTCAGAGCAAATGAGAATCATGAGATCATAGGAACTGCCCAAGGAGCTCAGAGACAGAATTGTGGCAAAGTACAGATCTGGCCAAGGTTACAAAAGAATTTCTCCAGCACTCAAGGTTCCTAAGAGCACAGTGGCCTCCATAATCCTTAAATGGAAGAAGTTTAGGATGACCAGAACTCTTCCTAGACCTGGCCATCCAGCCAAACTGAGCAATCATGGGAGAAGAGCCTTGGTGAGAGAGGTAAAGAAGAACCCAAAGATCACTGTGGCTGAGCTCCAGAGATGCAGTAGGGAAATGGGAGAAAGTTCCACAAAGTCAACTATCACTGCAGCCCTCCACCAGTCGGGGCTTTATGGCAGAGTGGCCCAAAGGAGGCCTTTCCTCAGTGCAAGACATATGAAAGCCTGCATAGAGTTTGCCAAGAAACACATGAAGGACTCCCAGATTATGAGAAATAAGATTCTCTGGTCTGATGAGACGAAGATTGAACTTTTTGGCGTTAATTCTAAGCGGTATATGTGGAGAAAACCAGGCACTGCTCATCACCTGCCCAATACAATCCCAACAGTGAAACATGGTGGCGGCAGCATCATGTATGGGGGTGTTTTTCAGGGGACGACTTGTTGCAATTGAAGTAAAGATGAATGCGGCCAAGTACAGAGATATCCTGGAAGAAAACCTGGACCGAAGATTCACCTTCCAACAAGACAATTACCCTAAGCACACAACTAAAATAACAAAGGAGTTGTTATTGCTGAAAACGATGATGTCATCCAGATATGCCGAGGCTTATCTTCTATGAGGTTTTAACTCTATGTCCATTAACCGTTGGAATGTGGCTAGGGCCCCGTGGAGCCCGAACAGTAACACGAGAAAAAGTCCCTCAGGGGTAATAAAGGCAGTTTTTTCTTTGGCGCTATCCGTCAGAGGTACCTGCCAGTATCCCTTAGTGAGATCGAGTGTAGTGAAGTACCGGGCCCCTTCCAGTCTCTCAATAAGTTCATCTACACGTGGCATGGGGTAGGCGTCAAATTTAGACACCTCATTTGGGAACTAGGACAATGGGACTGGCCCGTTCACTTTTGGACTCCTCAATGACACGTAATTTTAACATTTTCTGCAATTCCTCTGAAATGGCTTGTTGACGAGCCTCGGGGACCTGGTACGGTCTCGACCGTACTTTCACCTGGAGCTCGGTAATAATATCATGCTTGATTATAGATGTACACCCAGGTAGCTCGGAGAACACGTCCGTATTCCTAGCTACAAACTCTCTGGACTCTTGCTGTTGGCTTTTCGTGAGGGACTCTGCTATTGTTACCCCTACTGCTACGTCTGCAGTCCTAACCGCAGCCTGTGGGGACAGTTCAGGTGGTAGTTTAGCCTGAGATCTTTCTGCAAACAGACTGTCTTGGTCTTTCCACTCCTTTAGGAGGTTTACATGATAGATCTGTTCTGGTTTTCTCCTACCGGGCTGATGAACCTTGTAGTTCACTTCCCCTATTTTCTCCATCACCTCATAGGGTCCGTGCCATTTTGCAAGGAACTTACTCTCCACTGTGGGAATGAGTATGAGTACTCAGTCACCGGGTTTAAAGGTCCTTACCTTCGCTGACCTATTGTAAACCCGGTTTTGAGCCCTTTGGGCCTCCTCCACATGCTCTCTGACTATGGACATAACGGCCGCTACCCTGTCCTGCATACCAGCGATGTGTTCAATAACACTTCTATGGAGGGTGGGTTCTTGTTCCCACGTTTCTCTGGCAATGTCCAACAGACCCCTAGGATGTCTGCCGTAGACCAACTCAAAAGGAGAAAACCCAGGGGAAGCTTGTGGTACCTCACGGATGGCAAACATCAAATACGGTAACAGAACATCCCAGTCCTTGTTTACCACCTTTTTTAACATACTTTTTAAGGTTTTATTAAACCGTTCTACTAACCCGTCTGTCTGGGGATGGTAAACAGATGTACGTAACTGTTTGATATTGAAGAGTTTACACAGTTCCTTGGTTACTTTGGACATGAATGGGGTACCCTGATCTTTGAGGATCTCCTTGGGTAGACCCACTCGGCAAAACATGGCGAACAACTCTTTAGCAATTAACTTCGCCGACATGTGCCGTAGTGTGATGGCTTCAGGATATCGGGTAGCATAGTCCATGACTACCAAAATATGCTGATGCCCCCCGAGCAGACTTAACTAAAGGACCTACCAAGTCCATGGCAATCCTTTCAAAGGGCACCTCAACAATGGGCAGATGTACCAGGGGGCTTCGAAAATGTACCATAGGGGAATGCAACTGACACTCCGAACATGTTTCACTTCAAAACACTTTCACTTCATGATATACCCGTGGCCAATAAAAACGCTGCAATATGTGGTCTAGTGTTTTTGTGGCACCTAGATGTCCCCATAGCACATGTTTATGTGCTAACTACAGCACTATCCGGCAATAAGGCTGGGGTACCAGTAACTGCTCTAAGGTCTCTCCTCGCACCCTGTCAACTCGGTATAACAACTCCTGGTTGACAGCTATGCGGGGGAACTCCTCATCAGCGCCTGGGCACTGAGACACACCATTGATAACAGTTACATTCTCCCAGGCACTTAGCAGAGTGGGGTCCTGGAGTTGTGCAGAACCGAAATTATCACGAGATAACTCTAAATCTGACATTTGAGGTTCGGTACTTGCTGCCTCAGCTTCGCCTGCCATTACCTCTAGGGGAAATACAGAGCTACCATTTCCTTCTAGCATGGTCACCTCTATGGCAGGAACCCTAGAGTCCAAGTCATTGGGTTCAGGCTCGAGGACCTGACCAGACAATACCTGTGGTAATCTTGGTGGTGGGTTCTCTGACCCTTGTTTTCCCTGCCATAGAGTCCAAAATAGGGGAAAGTCCTGTCCCAGAATGAGGTCTTGGGGTAAGTTCCTGACAACCCCTACCTCGTGTCGGCTCTCTCCACAGGGGGTCTGGATTGCAACAATCACAGTTGGATAGTCTCTTATATCCCCATGTACGCACAGAACCCCGTCTATGCATCCAGTGACAGTCCCGAGGTCGTCACAAGACCCATTAACAAGGATCACCTGACTGCCAGAGTCCTGTAGTGCCACCACTGGGCACCCAGCCACTGTCACTTGGCATAGGTGGCGCTCGTCAGCAGTGTCCGGGATGGCGGCAGTATAGGCTGGGGCAGCGTAGAGGGACACCCTCTGACCCAGGCTGCAGTCCATGGGCTGTAAGGCACGGGGACAACTAGCCGCAATATGGTCTGGCTCGTGGCAATCCCAGCAGACGACAGTCTCTCTCCTACTCCCCTGGGTCACTATCTTATCCTGGGGAGCTCGAGGAATGTTGGCTCTCCGGGCCTTGGGGACTTGTGGGATCTGGTGGGGCTTCTTCCTGAGGGACTTTGTAGCCCAGTAGCGTTCCACCAACCCCATTAATGCATTGGCGTTAGTTGGGTCTCCATGTCCCACCCACTTCTGGATCTTACCCGGTAAAGCCCTCAGATACAAGTCTATGACAACCCGCTCCACAAACTGGGCTGGGATCAATATCTCCGGCTGGAGCCACTTACGGACAAGTTGTACCAGGTGGTGCATTTGTGACCTCGGTGGTAACGCTTCCTGGTATTCTGAATTGTGGACTCTTTGAGCCTGGACATGCTGGTTCACACCCAGTCAGGCCAGGATCTCCGCCTACACCCGCTGGTAGCCGCATGCATCCTGTTCATTCAGGTCAAAATAGGCTTGCTGGGGCTTGGTGACTAAGACACGTGCCAACACCTCAGCCCAGAGCTGTTGTGGAAGCCTCTCACGGTTGGCCACTCTTTCAAATCCAGTCAGATAGGCCTCTATGTCGTCCTCTTCCGTCATCTTGGTTAACGCTTTACGGACCTCTTTCCTGACGTCCTGCTCTGGCTTTGGTGGATCAGCCTTTTGCGGCCAGCAACATTGACATCTGCTTGGCCAAGAGTCGGTTGGTCTCTTGTTCCGCTGCATTACCCTGTATCAGCTGCTTCACAACCTCCTCCATGACTGTGGCTCTCTATTTCAGCGCCATCAGCGGCCAGGACACGCAGCCTGTGTATGTCTCACTGCACTTGTGCCCACATCCTATGCACCATATGTGGGGAACATCTCAGGTAGATGCTTGGTAGCAGTGCAGGAAACAGGGACACAGAGGCAGGATCACACTCAAGTCTGGTGTTTATTTAGTTTCAGGCAGAGGCGTATCTAGGGGTTCAGCACAGGAGGGGCAAACATATCCAAGTGGGCCCTACCTGGGTATACCGATGTTATCACTATATGAAGACCACAGATACTGGCTGTACACAGGGGTCTGCATACAGTTTAAGTAAATACAGTACAGCAAAATGTTGTTACTTACAGGTGATGTCTCTGACTGTAATCTTTCACGTTTCTCGTCTTTTCCATCTGGACCACCATGACCACTTCTTCCATTCGCAACTTGTCTCTGTAAAGTTTGTAACACATACATCTTTGGCTTCTCACTCTTCCAGACACGTGGCCCACATTTTCCTTGCCTATACAAAGTTTCCATCCTGCTGCTACCCCCAAATAAAATACATGATATAAAAATCCACTGTAAACGAATGATGTGTCATATGTATCTTAAATTAACAATGCCCCTTTGTGCCCCTTTATTAATTCCTCCTGTATGCCCCTTTAAAGGGATTGTTTGGGATCAGAAATATTAATGCAGGCAGCAGGCCAGTGTTGTAAATAAAAATGCACTGACACTTACCTGCATCCCCCCCTCTGTCCCTATCCTGGGCCAGCCATCACCTTCACTGCACTAATGCCCCTTAATTAATAGTTCTCCTCTATATTCCCTTAAAGGGGTTGTCCAGGAAATGCGGAACTGATGCAGGAGGCCGGGGAAGGTGAAATATAACAAAAAAAAAAAAAATACTCTCCTGTCCCAGGTACTTCGGTGTCCCCCGTTGCTGTCAGGTCCAGCGTCGCCCGGGGGCTTGTTCTGGTGGAGGTCCTTGCTGCACGTGGCCTCAGCGGTCACATGAAAGGTCCAGGGATGTCACTGGTGACCTCCTGGGTCCTTTTCTGTGACCACTGAGGCCACTAGTTGGCCTCAGCAGTCACATGTGGCAAGGACTTCTGCCAGAACAAGCCCCTGGGCGGCGTTCAACCAGACAACGGTGGGGGACATCGGAGCGCTGGAGACAGTTGAATATATTGTTTTTTTTTTTTTATGTTTCACCTTTCCCGGCCTCCTGCCCAATTACTGTAATTCCTGGACAACCTCTTTAAATCAAAAATGCCCACCTTAAATTAGTATAGCCCAATTCCCTCTTACACTTGTAACACCCCTTTTGCCACCCATCTTGCCTGGGGTGTACGTGCTTGTTCTCACCTCTCTATAGCGCAGTGCCTCCACCCAAATCTTGCTTGAAGCTCTCCGGGAATGCAGGCAGTTGTAGTACTTCTGCCAGGGGCTGACTTGGGAAACCTCTGCCCAAGCTTAGTACACACTCCCCCAACTTGAGGATGACACAGGTATGCAACCAGTTTACACAAAATACTAAAATTTAATACTAATGCAGAAATATAAACAATTATAGTGCTGATACACTCCCCCTAGTGGTCTTGCTGCAAATGACAGGCCACACTTATCGCAGAATGTCTGTAAGTGACTCACTCTCTATCTAGCTATCTGCAGTACTGAAGGGGTGGCCACCATGTAATGTCACAGTTCAATCGTTGGGGCCCAATCGTTGGTGCACATAAACGGTATAAAAGTATTACTCCTCACAGCAACAGTTCAGTCACTAATGCTGGAACAACCACAACAAAGTTCCCGGGGGTACTCACTACCTTGAATGTTTAGCTCACCGGAATCCATGCAGGAGAATTCACATTAAGGAGAGAAAGGGAGCATGGAGGTGCCGGCAGTCTCCTTCTGTGTGGATGCAACTGTAGTCTCTCACAGTTCTGGTTGGTCTGCAGACCAGATGCTGGCACAGTAGTCACCTCTCTCTCCACCAGATGCACAGATGACTCTGCAGCTGGATCAGTCAGTCTCTGCAGACACACAAGCCTCTCACTTTTCTCTCTCTCTGGCAAAGATGTCTCCCATCCTCCACTCTCTTCCCTCTCCTGCTTTCCTTCCTGTGTCTGACCCGCCTCCTGCCCCCTTGATGTCATACAGCCTGTGCTGTGTGTTAAAGAGGAGTTCCTGTAGGCGGCACTGTTCATCTCTGGAAGATATAGAGGAATGCGTGATTGTGCTCTGTCCATAGCATCCACAACACACAAAGTGTCCTCTGTGGGGGTTACACACTGTTACATAAATACTGCCTCCCAATAGCCCCCTTATATTAATAATGCCCCTGCTTGCCCTAATGACCCCTTATGGTTATTGGACCTTAATATTTTTAAGTCTTCCCAACTCCCCCCCCCCCCAAAAAAAACAACAATACTCACCTGCCTCCAATTCCCCTGCTTGGACTTGCCACCGCCAACTCTTCTTGCTGTATCCTGCAGCCTACAAGATACCGTTACCACAGCACGTCTATGTCCCAGCACAGGCGGCGCTATGTAGTGATGTCATTGCGACCGCCTGTGCCCGGGTCCCACAAAGTCATTGGGCCCGGGGCCACCGCCCCCCTACCTCCCCGCTAGCTACGCCTCTGGTTTCAGGTGAATAAACAGGTTTGCCTCTACAAAGGCACAAACAAAAACAAAACCTTCTCGGCTGAGAACTAACTACTAACAACACAATGTTCCCTCTCTATACAAGAGCCTGGCTGCCAGACTCCCGCTCTGGTTATTCAAACAGGGGTGGCACAGAGTTACCTTGTTTGCAGGTTCAGATAATACCTCACTTTCCTCAGTGTAGTGCCACACCTCCTAGCTCTGACACACAACTTATATCAGGCCTTAATTAGTCAGGTGATCTCCCTGCTGTGGGCTTCTACCACACACCCCTTAACTGCCTGGCTGAAAAATACCTGTTCTCCCAAACCGCACCCTTCACTTTCTCACAGTATACAAATGCAGAGGATGCAGGGAGCTCCCAGAGAACACAGAAATCACTCAAAACACTGCTAAAGGTATTTGGATGCACTTATTAACCTATTAATAGCACTAACAGACCTGTTTTGAAAATTAATTTTTTTGCCCAGAAAACTCCTTTAAGGGGGGATATTAAAGGGGTTACATTTTATGGCCTATCCTCAGCATAGGCTATAACTTCCTGATCGGTAGTGGATTGACAGACATGGCCCCCAGACCAATCAACTGTACAGAGCTGCATCTAGTGCTTTTTGTGTACACAAAACAGGGCTGGAGGCAGAAAGCTTCCACTTTTATAGCGGCACCTTAATCACTGGAAGCTGCTCCATACAGATGATTGGGCCAGGTGTCGGCCCCCTATCTATCATAAATTTATAGGGTGTAAAAAATGTATTTAAAAAAAAAAAAGACACTCACACAAATAAATTAACAAAACAAATTTAACTTTTGTATTAAAATTCAAAGAAAACCAATTGAACAAGATAATAAAATGTAGTCTATATACAAAAGGAAAGTATGCCACATTTTCTGAATCCCATGAGGAAAGTCTTCAGTCCTGGTTAGGCTGCTCCCCACTGAGGCTAGCAAACTGTCAAGGCACGGCACCTTCGGGACTCATGAAATATTCCGCGAAGGCATCGCTCACCTGTACAGCTGGAGTTGGATGACAGATCATAGGCACAGTTGACTGGTGGCACACCAAAAGCTGCCTGTGGCTCCATTCCCATGTCGGGGCTGTCATAGTCCCAAACATAGTTGTGAAGCACACAGGCAGCTTTGATGACCACGTCTATTGTATCGGGATCCAACTGCAGTGCACAGGTAAAGATCCTCCACTTACTAACCATGATCCCAAAGGTGCACTGGCTCAGCCTCATGTTGAAGACCCTCTTCCGGGCATCTAGTCCACTCCGTGGGTATGTATGCAGCAGGTTTGTCTCTAGTGGAAATGCCTCATCTGATACCATGATGAATGGGACTGGATGCGTGGCACCCGGAAGCGGTCTTGGTGGAGGTAAAGTCACCTGATCTACCAGTACTCGCCGCCCCAACACAGATGTCAATAGCACCCAGGAGTCGCCAGTACTACCATAGGCACCGACTTCAATAGCAATAAATCTATACGTGGCATTAGCCACGGCCATCAGTACCACTGAAAAGTACTTCTTGTAGTGGTCCTGAATGCGATGGCTGCTGCACATGTACATGCTTACCGTCGACGGCGCCAATGCAATTGAGGACATTGACCACAGACTGAAAGCCTGTTGCTGCCTGCAACCAAATCTTCTCAGTCTGACGGGGCATCAATATGGGTTGCAAGTGCTGCCAGATCACATGGCAAGTGCTCCTCACAATTCCAGATATGGTAGATTTACCAACCTGGAATTGGAGGTTCAATGATACATAACTCTCCCCTTTTGCAAGAAACCTATAAAAAAAGAAAAAGAACTAAAATTAGTACACTATAGTGACACATTTTCATGCCTATATTGACCATAACCACCAATTATTAATAAAAGGAGTAAAGATGGTCAAGAAGGCTATCAAAAAGAGTTAAAATAAATGTACAAAGTTTCTAACTTACCACAACGTGATGAGCAGCCTTTCCGTTGGACTGATGGCCTTCCTCATGTTCGTGTCCTCATGGCGTAGATGGTCACCAAGAATTGTAACTAAATTATCAAATGCCTGAATGGGCATTCGGCTAAATACCATGAACTTGTCTTGAAATGTGTAAAAAAAAATAAAATTTATGACAGTGAAATCTGCAGTACACTCCATTATTTAAATGAAATAATGCAATAAGGCATCAGCTTGGGAGCATATAATTGCTGAAGCCAAGCCCTGGAAATAGGAACCAACATAGGCATGTGCGCCACTCAGCACTGAAGCTACTTGACTGAGATATGTCACTGAGCCACTGGTACATGTGCAGTGATTGAAAGAAGCCAGGGACGTATAACCATCCTCAGTGCTCTGCAGGGGTTGTCCAGGAATTGGACAAACTCTGGAGGGGTCCAGGGCAGGACATCAAAAAATAAATAAATAAAATATTCTCACCTGTTCCCAGCGCTCCAGTGTCCGCTGCTGCTGCCCATTTGGTCGCACCATGCTTTAGTCCCCAGAAGCCCTCTGCCAATCAGCGGTTGCTGGAGAGGGACTGGTGACGTACGTGAGTGATATGACTGGTCTCTCTCCAGCAACTGATTGGCCTCAGCAGTCATGTGGCATGCAGGGCTTCCAGGACCAAGGCATGGTGCAAAATTGAATGGGCTGCATTGGCAGACACTGGAGCTCCATTTTTTTTTTTTAATTGTTATATCTTCCTCGGCTCCTAAGGAGTTTGCCCAATTACTGGACAACCCCTTTAAGAATAATGTCCCATAGTGTAGACATTATAATGTTCTACAGTGGCCCCTCCAGACAGTATAATGTCCCATAATAGCCCCTCCACACAATATAATGTCCCTTAGTGGCCCCCGTCATGCAGCATAATGTCCCATAGAGGCCTCTACATAGTATAATGTCCCACAGTGGCCCTTCATACAGAATAATGTACCATAGTGGCCCCTACAGTTAGACTACATAGGTGTGCACTTGTGATGAGAATGGCGTACATGTATACCAATCTATTTCTCTTTATAAGTTCACATACATGTACATAATCCCCAGCTTCTATGGAGTTTGTCCAATTACTGGACAACCCCATTAAAAATAATGTCCCATAGTGTAGACATTATAATGTCCTACAGTGGCCCCTCCAGACAGTATAATGCCCCATAGTGGCCCCTCCACACCGTATAATGTCCCATAAGTACCCCTCCACACAATATAATGTCCCTTAGTGGCCCCGTCACACAGCATAATGTCCCATAGAGGCCTCTACACAGTATAATGTCCCACAGTGGCCCTTCATACAGAATAATGTACCATAGTGGCCCCTACAGTTAGACTACATAGGTGTGCCCTTGTGATGAGAATGGTGTACATGTATACCAATCTATTTCTCTTTATAAGATGACATACATGTACATAATTTTAGTGAAGTAAAAAAGAAACTTACTGTCTAAGTTCGTCAAAAAGTTGACCAATATGGCCCCTCTCTGATTCAAGGGAGTTAATGATGTGTAGCCAATATTGCCTATGTCATCTTTCTTGCTCCTGTGAAAACAAAATAATATGGATTCACACCAGCGCTTGGTTTTTGTTCGGAGTTTCCATCTCTGAATCCACTTGAAAAAAGTCCTACATGCAGGACTTTTCTCTCCGCATTTTTCGGACGGAAACCCGGCGGACCCCACGGGTTTCTGCAGGTAACCGGATTGGGTTTCTGTTTTTCGAGTCCCCAAACAGACCCAAAGAATGGAAAACTGAACACTAGTTGTTTAATATATTAGAAACATGTATTTCAGTACTTACCTCCCGCTGCAATCTACGTCAGCGAAGCATGCTGATGATGACGGACATCAGGAGGCACATTTCTCATCTCCTCACCTTGATTCTGCCCTCTTCATTGCCCGCTGGGGCTGTTGAGGAGGCAGAACGTTCATTTTGGTCCATTTTGAAACAAGTAAAGTCTCAGTAGAACTAAAGATATAACACTATACAAGTAATGTCAGTGGGCAAAAATGGCGCCTAGAAAAAAAGGGATGGTCTTTTTGGCCATGCCCAGTGGGCTGGGTACATAATATGGGGAGGAGGCTCAAAAAACGTCTGAAAAAACACGTCATGTCAAAAAAACGCGTAATAAAACCATTTCCTAATACCTGAAGCAGATTTTTTCTGCCTGTAAAAAAACTCCATGTGAACATACCCTTATGTGTGTAGGGCTAGTAAAGGGGGTGTTATACAGTGTGGGAGCCAGAAAAAGGGATTTTTTGATCTGCAAATGGCGGGACATGTTGTACAATTTTAATTAGAGGGGCCCCATCACGCAACGAAAGGTCACAGTGTGAGGTATTTTTTTTTTTAGAGGGACGTCTTTCTATAGTTTGCCTCAGGCAGCAGAGAGATTATACACTACACGTGTCCAAGAGCAGGAATTGACCCTGGGGATCTGCTACGATGGATTCAACTTTGTAGTTTAGGCTTTTTTAAGCAGGTTAGTTACTCCACGGGAGAATGAGAAGTGTGATGCCTGATAACAGGAGTCAAGCCAGACTCTCAGTGTGTGCATGACATTAAATCTCCAGTGGGTCTCTAGCAAGAATATAATGTCTGGGTTTATTTGTTCTTTTTTTCTTTAATGGGGGTATTTAAACCTGCCATGTTCCAGGAAAGGTAACTTATAAATAAAAGTGTGCATATGCTCATATGCTTTGTAATAGTGAGGTCACACACATTCATGCAAGTACCATGACATAAGTGTTACACAAGTCTGGAATGGTTTACAAAGCATACAAGCCAACTCCACTGCTGTGTTTGTCGCGCCAGAACTGATAGACCTTGTGAAGATCTGACTTGTAGACGCTGATATTTTGCCTGGAAGTCCACCTCTTGGCTTTTGAATGGATGGACGGACTTCATTTCGTATTCTTCCAACTGTCATGGTACTCACATGATGCTGTTTGGCAATTTTCTTGGCCGAGAGAACTCTGTCGATGAGCTGGATGATGCTGCTTCTCTTTTCTTAGGAAAACTTCTTCATGGCTGATCCTCGATTTAAACCAGTGACTTTTTTCTTCAATCTAATAACACACTGAGCTATTAGGGAATGTGAGAACAGGTTGTAATTTGTAGTATACAAGAAGAAAAAGATTTTTCTACCACCAGGAACAAAACAGTAACAATGCAGTTACATGACAAGAATCTGCATAACAAATCATATGCTAAATAGTTTCAAGTCAAGTTTATGCATGAGATAGCCAAGATTATTCTCTATAAAATGATGGTAGTCTCATAGTCGAAGCTGTAGTGGATGGTGAGTGTGAAAGAGCCTCAGTGCGCCAACACCGCTTTGGCCCACACCTGAGTCTTTCATAAAAAAAACCACACTCACTGCCAGTGAGTGTCGGGTTCACAAGATAAATACAAGACAAGCTTTCTAAATTTGATATATTTATTAACCCCTAAATGGGTCGGTATTAACATCTAACACATACAGTTCAGAACAGATATGCAGATATATACAAGCATTAACAGTTACTAGTTACAAGATACAGTGCAATAAAATAAAAGGGAATAAAGGTGAAATAATTACTTTACCACACAGCTCCTTGATGTGGTTCTGTAGTCCAACATTCACACATGCTCTGATATGTGTGAATAACCAGTGGAGGCTTCTAGCATGTGGCATCAACACAGTATTCCAGCCTGCATGCTCTCATCACAGTCTCTCAGTAATAGCCTCTCATAGTCTCCTCTCAGTGGAAGTCTGTCTGTAATCTCTTGTAGTCCCAGCACAATCTCCTCCCACTGACCTCTTAACTCATCTTATATACCCTTTATGCCATCTCCCAGAATGAGGTCACCGGCGACGGCAAGTCTGATTGATTAATGCACTCAAGTCCAGATTCCTTGTATGGAGCTGAGACCAAGTGAAATGATACAATGTTATCAGCCATATCTGATCTAACAGCCTAGACTGAACAATGCAGGTGTGTTTATTTGATCACCCAGGTCTATGTAGGAATACAATAGAGCCATTCTGGGATGGATACAAAGCCCTATTGTCACAATGTTACCACTACTGGCCATACACCTAGGATTATAGCTGTGCACATTATGAATAAATGCAAGTAAGAAGGGAGATACTATACCCAGAGATCAAAATACAGCTTTGAGTTATAGCCATATTTAAGTGAAATCATCACACCTCCCCCTTTTAGATGGGGCTTGTAGGAAGTAGGGGCCTCTGCCCCTCTTCTGAGAGCACCTCTGCCGCTTCCGCTTCTCAGGCTCTGGCCCCAAGGCTTCCCCACCTCCACCGGGGTCCCAGCAGACTCGGGCCTTGTCAGACTGGTGGTTCAATATGGCCAGACTAGGATCAGCTTGGACAGCATCTCTGAACTCTTGGCTGGAGTGAGACAAAAGAGAGGTGCATGTTACATAGCTGCCGGACCCTTCTGGCTCTCTAGTCTGACTAGGGACACTTCTAAGGCTCAAGCCCTGAGCCACGTACACTTGGCTACCTCCTGCCTGTTCTGGGTCCGCTTTCTGAGTGCTGGCATCCTGTGGAGCCACACTCATAACCCCAGGTCTTTGGGATACCAGTTCAGAGACCCCATCCCGGCGGTCTCTCAGAGTCTTTCTCACACTAGCCGCTAGTTGGGAGAGTTCTAGGGGATTCTGCACCTCCCCCTTTGCTTTCAAACCTAGTGGCACCTCTGGTTCTGGCACAGGTATGTTTGGACCCTGTTCTCCCTCCCAGACGCCTTGCCCCTTTGGGCCTACACCCTGTTCCTCCTGCACTTGGGTGGGTGATGGTGATACCTTGGGCAAATGACTGAGATCATGCTTCCCCAAACCATCCCCCCACAATACATTGACAGGTAATACATTTGACATACCCCCTTCTTGGATCACACCTCCAGTACCCCATGCCATCTGCACTTGGGCCATGGGCGCTCCTGCAATAGAACTGGACAGAAGAGACGTGTATGTCTCATACCGGCCGAACTCCTCCGGCTTCAAGGGAGTGAGGCTAGTCATGGCGGTCTCAGCACCGACTCCAGGTGGTGTAGGCAACGGTTCAAGGGTCGGAACGCCCTCCACCCTTGTAGCACTCTGGCTGCGAGCTAACACCGCACTACCAGCAGTCCGTCCCTCACCTGGATCGGCCATAAGATCCCCATAGCCTACCTGACCACCTGGCACATGGTCAGCAGTTGGGTGCTTATCGGATGCACTGGGCAAAATAGTAGACGTCGCTTCCAGTGACTCAGAAGAGCTACCCTGTACACTTTCACAACAAGCATTGGCAATTACTTTGACAGTACATTCATCAGCAATTGTTAATTCACACCGGGCCTCAATGAGATCTGTGGTAGACAGATTAACAAGCTGGGAGGGAGACGCCCCCGCAGGTGTGGGTGTGTCTACAGCCAAGGTCTCATTGGCTCCTAGCATGGGGGTGAACAAAGCATCAATAACATTTTTGCTGAGCTGGGTTACAGGAAGCTCATTTGCATCTTCCCTGCTCTCAGCTGAAGGCAACTCATTAGCATTTACATTGACTGCCATGGGAAGTATCTCAGAGAGGGGGTTACGGGCCCTCTCTGCAGATATGACAGACACATTATCAACATTAGTCATAGACAGTTTACCACAGTAAATTGGGGTGCTCCCCACCCCATATTGGGACATCATAGGTCCTAAATCAGTTCCCAACAGTACATTAGCAGGCAAATCAGTCATTAGTCCCACAGTCCGCATTCCTTTTCCTGAACCCCAGTCCAGATACACAGATGGGACACCTGCTGTAGCTTGGGAAGCAGGGAAGTTCTCAGGGCGGTTGGGGCACTCCTCCTTGAAATGTCCTGTCTGGTTACAGGCATGGCCCCGCCGCACCTCCCCTTGGGGTTTGGGGAAGGTCACTAGGGTGCCCAGAGTTCTTGGGACAGGGGAGGGACCACCCGGGGCATAGTTTGTCTCACCCGACCTGACGACAGACGGCTGTGGTGAACTCCGGCCTGGCTTCTCCTTCCAACTTGAGGGTCTCTGCAGGGTTGTTGGAGTTTGCGCATGGGCGGTTGGTGCCCGCTGGGAGAGCTCCATTCTTTTGAGCTCAAGGTGATACTGCCGCTCTCGTTCTGCAGCTTCACAATCGGCCTGCCGTTCTGCTGCCTGCCGTTCTCGTTCTGCAGCTTCACGATCGGCCTGTCGTTCTGCTGCCTCACGATCAGCCTGCCATTCTGCGGCCTCCTGAAAGCGGCACATCACCTGCAGGTATGTGTTAGGGTCACTAGTGCCTACTTGCTGTAGGGACATTTGCCAGTATGAAGCCATTCCCCCGACAACGCTGGGGCTACTGGTCCCTCCTGGTTAAGTAATCCTTGGGACCGGGCTACTTGCCGCACTTCCTGGCCTAGCCCCAAAATCAGGACTCTGCTCAATTCTCTGCATAGCTGTGGCTGCCTCCATTTTAGCCATACGCTCAGGATCTCCAAAAGCCTGGTTCAGCAGTTCTGGGGCTCTGCTTCTGAGCCCACTAGCCATCCACTGGTATTTGCCAAATAAAAGATAGGATAGAATACAAAGAGTAAGGGAGGGGAACAGCACTGTATCAAACTTTCACTGTATCTTAATGCTTACTTTAATACCGAGCTTGTCTCATAGGATTACTACAATCCCCAGCGTCTGAGTGATAAAGGTCACCAACACACGCTGTTTATCCTAAGATCCCACTACGCTGCCACCAATGTGAAAGATCCTCAGTGCGCCAACACCGCTTTGGCCCACACCTGAGTCTTCTTTCATAAAAACCCCACACTCACCGCCAGTGAGTGCCGGGTTCACAAGACAAGCTTTCTAAATTTTATATATTTATTAACCCCTAAATGGGTCGGTATTAACATCTAACACATACAGTTCAGAACAGATATGCAGATATATACAAGCATTAACAGTTACTAGTTACAAGATACAGTGCAATAAAATAAAAGGGAATAAAGGTGAAATAATTACTTTACCACACAGCTCCTTGATGTGGTTCTGTAGTCCAACATTCAAACATGCTCTGATATGTGTGAATAACCAGTGGAGGCTTCTAGCATGTGGCATCAACACAGTATTCCAGCCTGCATGCTCTCATCACAGTCTCTCAGTAATAGTCTCTCATAGTCTCCTCTCAGTGGAAGTCTGTCTGTAATCTCTTGTAGTCCCAGCACAATCTCCTCCCACTGACCTCTTACCTCATCTTACATACCCTTTATGCCACCTCCCAGAATGAGGTCACCGGCGACGGCAAGTCTGATTGATTAATGCACTCAAGTCCAGATTCTTTGTATGGAGCTGAGACCAAGTGAAATGATACAATGTTATCAGCCATATCTGATATAACAGCCCAGACTGAACAATGCAGGTGTGTTTATTTGATCACCCAGGTCTATGTAGGAATACAATAGAGCCATTCTGGGATGGATACAAAGCCCTATTGTCACAATGTTGCCACTACTGGCCATACACCTAGGATTATAGCTGCGCACATTATGAATAAATGCAAGTAAGAAGGGAGATACTATACCCAGAGATCAAAATACAGCTTTGAGTTATAGCCATATTTAAGTGGAATCATCACAGTGAGATTATGAAGCCTGAAAGTCAAAAGTTCAAAACATTGCTGCACTTTTATTTGTCAGTGTATTTCACATATTTTCACAGAGACCAGGTCCCTAATGCATATTCCCATCACAACAAGACGGGACTGTATCTTAAAGGGAACCTGTCAGCACGATTTTAGCACCCAAACTAAGCACAGTACCTGACAGGGCATTGCATGTCTTCTGCAATGGTGTCTTTATGAAGCCTGAACAATCCTGCCTTCTTTAAAAAAAAAAAAAAAACTTTTACTCAATACTCTGACATCATTACAATGGTCCTGGTGGTGTTCTATGATGCAGTCACCTTAATAGCTCCGACAACTTGTGAACTAGCAGAAGGGGAGCATGTATGCCTATGGAGAAAAATGTGAAGCTGGGACTCTACCAGAGCAATGAGCATGGTTGGATCACAGAACACCCTTAGTGCATGTACAGGGATGAGCTGAGGCCTGAATATGTGTATTAAAATGGGTACATCGATGCTATTGTGGAGATGTCAGAGGAGTGAAAGGGGGGTCAATTACAGCAAAGGGAAATTGCAGTGGTTGACTTCTTTGGCTAGCTTTCCATGCCCTTGACTTCAAGATGCTAATTTAAATACTGAATAAAAGTCATTTTCTAGAGGATGGCAAAATCGTTCAAACTGTAGAAGGACACTATTGTAGAAGACATGCATGTCAGGTAACCACATATCTTCTGTGAATGTAAACTTGCTCAAATCCTTCTGCATGTTCATGTCATCCCAGACAGATTCAATTATGTTGAGATCAGGGCTCTGTGGGGGCCATATCATTACTTTCAGGAGTCCTCCTTCAAAGGGTGTTTACATTAAATATAAATTGGATTTAGAGTTCTCTTTTGTACATTCACTTAAAGGGGTTGTCCAGGATAAATGTATATTTTAAACATAAGGCCCCCATGCCCTCCACTTCAACTTTCTACATTACATTTATTGTCCATTTTTCTTTGTTTTACTACATTTTTGCCTTTCCGCTGATGTCGCGGGGACGTTATGAGTTTGCATTTAATCAGTATCCGCACCCACAGCATCAGTGGAAAGGACCCGTCCCCCAGCCCCATTATACTTACCTGTTCCTCCTGGCAGCTATGGACCTGGGCTGTCATCTCTGGCCAGCCCCTCCTCTTTGTGACGTGTGCCTGCCACCGATGCATGTGCCGGGACACGTCACAAAGAGGAGGTGCCGGCGGGCGATGATGCCCCAGAGCTGCCAGGAAGAAAAGGTATGTGTAATGGGGCTGGGGGGCCGGGTCATAGAGGAGCTGCTGGCCAGCGTGTGTCACAAAGAAGAGGTGCCGGCCGACACTTCCTTAGAGTGAGCGGCGGAGAATCCTGCTGTCATGTAGTGTTGTATAATATGGACTGCTCATCTGAAATCCATATTATACTGTTCAAGGGCCACTGTGGAGCATATTATACTGCACAGTGAACCACTGTGGAGCATATTATACTGTGCAGGGGCCACTGTGAACATATTATACTGGACAGGGGCCACTGTGGAGCCTTATACTGTTCAGAGGAGACTGTGCAGCATATTATGTCATGTGGGAGCCACCGTGGAGCATATTATACTGTGCAGGGGTCAGTGAAGAGCATATTATACTGTGCAGGGGACACTGTAGAGCATATTATACTGTACAGGGGCCACCATGGAGCATAATATGCTGTGTGGGGGCCATTGTGGAGCATTATACTTTGCAGGGGCCACTGTGGAGTATATTATACTGTGCAGAGTTCCACTGATGAGCTTATTATACTGTGCAGGGGCCACTGTAGAGCATATTAAACTGCGCAGGGGCCACCGGGGAGCATATTATACAATACAGGGGCATATTATACTGTGCAGGGGCCACTGTGGAGCATATAATACTATGTGGGGGCCATTGTGGAGCATTATATTGTGCAGGGGCCTCTATGGAGCATATTATACTGTGCAGGGGCCACTGTGGAACATTTTATACTGTGCAAGGGCCACAGTGGAGCATATTATATTGTGTGGAGGCCACTGTGGAGCATATTTTCTTGTGCGGGGGCCACTGTGGAGCATTATACTATGCAGGGGACACTGTGGAGCATAATATACTGTGTGGGGGCCACTTTGCAGCATATTATACTGTGCAGGGGCCACTGTGGAACACTAAACTGTGCAGGGGCCACTGTGGAGCATTATATACCATTATACTGTGGGGGCTCAAAATTCCTTCCCTGTGTTCTATGTCTGCACAAAGGGCTGGTGGGCCCCAAGCCCTACAGTTCGACACTGTATATACAGTATATGAGAAAAAGACCTACATTTCTAACAATCATAAAGATATATATATATATATATATATATAGAGAGAGAGAGAGAGAGAGAGAGAGAGAGAGAGAGAGTATGTAGTTGTTCAAATATTCATGTTTATGTTATATATATATATATATATATATATTTTTTTTTTTTTTTTTTTTATACCAAATGCCAAAAAAAGTATAAAGACTTCAATGTTGTCCTGAAGCTTCTCTGTGAGACTATAATGATGATATACGGAGATTATTAGAATATTACAACCAAAGTAAAAGGTTATTGAGTGAGTGAGAACTAGGAGTCTAAAGATGGCTGCTGAGTGGATGGTGGGTGGGTCTAGCTAGGGAAACAGGGAGGTGTGATGAACAAACCCTCAGGTACATATCTTGCTTGGACTTTCTCATATCACTCCCATCTACTTTTAGGAATGCCATGTTTAAGTTGTGCATACCATGGGGGATGGTCACTCTAGCCAGCCAGGCAGTTTTTATTACCTCCTGGATAGCAGATGCCATGGGGGAGGGAGGGCGAGTGAGCCCCCCCAAGCTCAGCCCCAGACACACATCTTCCTCTAGCTAGGCAAACCTCACCCTTTTCTTAGGTCCTGCAGGGTGTGAGGGGGAGGGGGGTGCTGGAGGTTTATACTACAAGGAGAGGCGAAGTTCTTTTGTTCTTCTGAGTTGTTCGAGCATGCAAGACAGACATGCTTTTGTAACTTGCTGAAGAAAGGACCCTGAGGCCTACCACATGGGCTCAGAGAAACTGACTACAAACCAGTGCCGGTATTTTTCTATCTGTTATGTCGCTTTTTATTTGATGTGCTGTTTTTTACTTTTATCCGTAGTTTTACTTGGTAAATGATATATATTCCTGTATATGTTAATGCTTAGTACCAACCCACTTGGATTAATAAATATATAATATTTAAAAAGCTTGTTCTGTATTATCCTATCGGCCCAGAACACTCACTGGAGGTGGGTGTGAGGTAATTGAAGCGATCTCAGGTGTGCTGAACGTGGGTTCGGTAGGACGAGATCCTTCACAGGAGGGGAGTGAGTGAGAAAGGGAGGGGGAGTGAGTCATCTCTGAATGCAGCCTAAGGAATCATGGGAGTTGTAGAAAAGGCACAGAACAGAAAGATGTAGATGTAAGCAGAACAGAGATGCAGAGCTCCCAGAGAACCCAGAAATTACCAAAAACACTGCTAAAGGTATTTGAGTGTACTTATTAACATATTAATAGGACTAACAGACCTTTTTTGAAAATTCATTTTTTGCCCAGAAGTTTACCTTCAAGTTTGTTAAGTGACAAAAATAAAGCATTAATACTTCTATTTTTGAAAGCATCCACTTCCACATTCCACTTATGCACAGTACTGTAACTGATAAAAATCACCACTCTCCCCAGACTCAGTTTCCTGCTTTATTACATATGCCTGTACTCAAGTGAGAATCCACTGAGAGAAACAAAGTAAAGAATACATAAAGTAACATAAGTGGATTTGGCACAGGATTTCATGAAAAGGCTCTAAAATCAGTTAATAAGTTAATATATATTGCAATAATTAATGTCACAAATGCAAATACAAGTTGTTGTACAAGTTGTTACGCTTCAAGGCTCAAATCCCATTTTTCAAAACTGACAACTTTCACTGTATGTAAAAATAACTTTATAACCAAGTGATCCTGAGATGTATTTTCGTGACACATTATACTGTGTATTAGTGGCAGATTTTGGTCGATGTTTTGCATATATCTATGAAAAAATAGGAAATTTGGCAAAAATGTGGAAAAATTGTAATTTTTTTCGAAATTTGAAGTTTTCTGTTTTTAGACAGTCATACCACCCAAATTAGTTAATAAATATTATTAAACATATCTCTGCTTTATATTATGTTTATTTTGTGCCCAGTGTACTGTCCCAGTGGGTGCACTAGAAGATGTTTATGGTTGATTTATGTTTTTAAAAAAATGTATGAATGTAAAATGGCTACAGGCATGGCCATGCAATACAAAATGGAGTATACAAAATCTGTCATCTTTCACACTTGATACGACCCACCTAGAGTTTTGGGAAGAAGGAGGAGCCCATGAGTCTTCTTCTGTCCTTTGAGAAGAGAGTAAATGCAGAGTGTGAAGGGAGATTTAGCCAGAACCCTAGCTGACCTTTAGACCATCCAGCCAGTACAGGGCTGTGTACTACAGAAGCACAAGACAGGAGATGGGCATAGTCCCTGCTTGTCTTTTGTGATAGAGGAGAGTGTGCCAGCATCTGAGGATAGGTGTTATATGGGCTTTATGTATCCCTAGACACACAGAGCACTCTGATCTACACCCAGCAGTTGGAATGTATCAAGACTGAGAGAGAGTGGCACAGAAATTAAAGTAGAGACTGACTCATCAAGGGAAATGCAGACAGCTAACAGGTGTATCAATTTCCAGCTCAGCCCGAGCCTACAGTGATAACATTAGAAGAACTGCACCTCCAGAATTGGAGGCTGTCTAACTGTGTTCTTCCTCAAGTAAAAAAAAATGCAAGATACCCTGTTCCGCATAACTCTGTCTCCTGAGTTTTAATCCTGCATGACCATTATGGGCACTCGAAGCTCCATCCTGCTCAGAAAGCTGACCACAACTAGGATATGCTCTGTGAGAAACATTACCAACACCTTCAGGTACCCTGCAGCCCCCCTCAGCACTGTTTAGTTGGTCAAGTCTTTAGCCACCATGACCATTGTAAGTACTTCTATTCACAGTCTCCAGTCCTCCCCCAACGGGTTGCTTCACCCAGCTTGTGTCAACAGAGATTCACACTAAAAAAAGCTGTTGTACACAGGATAACCTGCTTATTAGTCTTTGGTGTGTGTATGTCTCTGGGCAATACATATTGGCACTGAAAACGTGTATTTCTGGAAAAAAAAATGCAATTTTCACTTTTCATCTGCACATTTATTTCTGGAAAATAAATTAAAAGCAGCACTAATGCCCACTACAGAGACTCTACAAAAGCGGCATTCCATCCAAAAACCAAACTATCTAAATCTGTGCACCAAAAAACAAATCGTGTTTTTACTGAGTTTTTTTTTAGCCAAAGCTAGATTAAACAGAAGAGATAATATATGTACATCCTTTTTGTAGACACTCCTGGGTTTGGCTACAAAAACTGCAGCAAAATCTGCAAAAAAAAAAAAAAAAGCAGCTTGTCCACAACGTGGGGCCTTATCTTATATGATTTTTGGATGCCATGCCACTTTTTCAGAGCCCTTGAGCTGCCAGTAAAGCGGAACCCCACAGATAATGCATCAAATACTTCTCGCAATGAATGTGCGCAGATGGGAAAACGTGAATATGTCTGCTGTGTGGACTACATTGGGCTCACTACGGGGCTTGTTGTTCTTCTGGCTTCAGAATAACTAGAGTTCACAAAGGGGAGTTGGTGATGTTGAGTGTGATTTGGGGAACCGTTTGAGTGATTGCACATACAATATAGCAAATTTCTATTCTGTGTGCAGTTTGTGTTAGGCTAGGTTCACATCTGCGTTCGAGTTTCTGTTCGGGGGTTCTGCTTGGGGACCCCCCCCCCCCGAATGGAAATCTAATCCGCTTAAAAAACGGTTACCTGCGGAAACCCGCGGACCAAATAGACTATAACAGTGTCCGCATGGTTTCCGCTCAGTTTCTGCCCGAAAGGGCGAAAAATGCGGAGAAAAAGCGCTGCTTGCAGCACTTTTCTCTCCACATTTTTCAAGCGGAGAGGGGAACAGAATACCTGTATGGAGAGCCAACGCTGGTGTGAACACAGCCTTAGGCTGAAATTACATAACCGAGTTACATCCATGAATTATTGTTATCTACAATGCTAAGAGTCCCTGCCTCCCTGCGAAGTAGTGATTGCAGTGCAGGACAGTAATTTGCAGGGAGGCAAGAATTCCAAGCATCATATAGTAGACAATCTTAATGCTAGAAATCCATCTGTCCTCATGGTGTTCAAGCCAGTAAATCTGGCACACAATCATGGTTACATGGTTGAAGCTCGGTAATATGAAACCAGCCTTAGATCTATTGACAATTTAAAATCTTTTTTTTCTGTTTGCTCATCTAATTGAGAGGAGGAGTTAGCATGCTCATATGCTTTAACCCCTTCCTGACATCCACTGTAATAGTATGGCGGATGACGGGTATTTAGACACAGTGGCATCTCAGGAGCTGAGCGACCGCCATAGCCACCGGGTCTCTGCTGTATTATATAGCAGAGACCCGGTGCTAATACACGCCATCAGTACCCTCACTAATAGCGGGTATTAAGGTCCCCAGTGTCTCAGTCAGAGCTGATCAAGGCGCCATTTTGTCATGGATGAATTGTCAAGGAGCACTGGCTTGTCTGGCATTCATTTGTATGGCAGGCTGCTTTATGCAATCTGTCATATAAATGCAGGTATTTTGCAATTTATATTAGAAAATTACTGTGAGACACTTACATTTTAGGTATGCCTGTGTCTGAAAGCGCCCAGTGTACAAACTTAAAATAAAGATAAGATAAAATAAGATAAAAATATTTTTCCGTACAGTAAATGCTGTAGCAAGAAAAAAAAAAATTAAAAGTGCCAAACTGCCATTTTTTCACTATTTCACCTCTGATAAAAATTTGAATAGAAAGTGATCAAAGCAATAGACATTCCCCAAAATGGTACAACTTAAAAGTACACCTGGCCCCGCAAAAAAAGACGCCCTAGGCAGCCCCATACACGGAAATCTAAAAAAGTTTTGGATTTTTGTTAAGGGGTTAAACTGTAAATAAAACTATATAAATTTGGTATTATCAAAATCATACCAAAACATAAAAGGTGACATGTGATTTTAGCTGCACAGTGAATGCTGAAAAAACGAAGCCCGTAAGAAAGTCGCACAAATGTACTTTTTCTTCAATTCCACCCCATTCTGAATTTTTTTCCAGCTTCCCAGTGCATTGTACAGAGTAATAAATGGTACCATTATGTAGAACAATTTGTCCCTCATATGGCTCTGTGAACGGAGCAATAAAAAAGTTATGGGGTTTGCAAGGCGGGGAGTCAAAAACGAAAATTGAAAAATGCCTTCAGGGGGAAGGGGTTAATAGGAGAAGAATAGAACTCACAGTGCTTGCTCACTAAGTGTCTTCTGAATAAGTGGAGTTAAAAGCAGGAATTAACATCTTTGTAAGTAGTTTACTTTTCTACTTTCCTTTTTGTTGTAACTGGGATAATGGTTAGTAAGATTGGTGGTTTGATTCAGAGCACAGACTTATATATGTATTCACAAATGTAGAAAATGTGAGCATGTTGCTCATCTGGAAGCTCATGCTGGAGATCTGGTGGGGCAAAATGCAAGGCTGAGGGTGACTGACAACCTAGAACAGAATACATGGTAAGTGGAGGCTCTTTAAGAATAGTCTTAGGTCTCTGCAATTGTAGATCAAAGTATAGACACATGCATTTCTATTGGCCCAGACACACAAACACATTTTTTGCGGCCATGTGTCCGTGCCATATCCAAGGACTACAAATTATGAAGCATGTCCTATTTTTGTCCACATTTGCAGAACAGAAAAGTATAGGGGAGCATACAAGTCTTTTTGCGGATCTGTGTTTGTAGATGACATACTGACATGTTTTTTGCAAATCAGTACTTGCGGACAGTAAAAACCACTACAGTCATGTGCAGGGGGCCTTAGAGAACTAGGTTTCAAGCTGAAATGAAGGACCTCCAAAGTTGTTTTCTCTGGAATACTGTCTTTGTTACGTGCAACACAGGAAAGGCGATTGAATCTGGGTGCAAATCTTGGCTCAAATCTTGGTGCAAGAAGGAAGGATGTGGGTTTCTAGAGCCCTGAGCTTTCTAATCATTGGGGTACAGACTGTAACTTGATAACTTGTACCTAAATGAATGGTAGTCTGCTGTGCTGGAGGAGAAAATTCTATGGGTGACAGAGTTCTCAAACTAGGAAAGAGAGTTGAGAGCCAGGCAGACATTACAAGGGTAGATAAGTCAGAGAGGGGACAGGCTGTAGTGGTAGGTGGAGAAGTAGATTGTGGTCGGGGGGATTAGAACAGTGGATAAATATATCCATATGTTGTAATCAAACAGTAGAGACAAATGCACCCATAAAACTGATATAAGACCATATGATTAGGTGACCTTGGATGGGAATGTAAAGTGTACGTTCACAAATGCTCAAGCCCTGATCCAGAAGGAACACATTGATGTAGTTGATGTGGCCAAGAAATGACTGGACTGCTCATGTTTGGGCTGTTAATATTTATGGTTTTACACTCTCACACAAAGACAGGGCAAAAAGGAAGGGGTGTAAAGTGTGTATGTATGTTAGAAGTGCCATAAAAGAGAGAGAAAAAAGAGGCAAAAAGGGATGAAGATTCTGAGGATGTTAAATCCTTGTGGGTGAAATTGTACAAGGATGTAACCACTGACAACATACTTTTTGGCATAGTCTATAGACCCCACACATAACTGCACTTCAGGACAAAGACTGAGAGCAGCTACTGTCAGATACATATGCTGAGTGATACAGATGTTGAGTGAGAGAAATTTAAATCTACTTTGAGTAAGTTTATAGCAAAATTTATTCCTATGGGGAACAAGTATAAACATCTTAAGTTAACTCCCTCATAATGTGCAGCTAAAAGTTAAAATGCAGTAAACAATAAAAAAGCGGACACTTCAAAAATATAAATCTGAAGGGTCAGCTGTAGCCTTTGACAATTACAAAGCACTTAAGATCTGTGAAAGGGAAATAAAATCAACTAAAATAAAGAAAGAAAGGCGGGTAGCTAAGGAAAGCAAAACAAATCCCAATTTATCAACTCATGTGAACCAGTTTTCCAGCATAGATGAGCGTTAATGCGCCACATCATTTATTCTGTGCCCTGTTTGGCAATTTTTGTGCAAGTGAATGGATCAGGGCAGAGAACTCACACCTATAAGATAATTTGAGTTATATAGGGAATCTACGCTAGTTCGTGACTGGTGTAGGTTTCCATTTTAGGGCAAAGGAATGTGCCTGATTTATTTGGTGGTCTTAGCCTCTTAATAATTCAAGTTTATTATTGATACAGAAGATGGAACTGTCTCTATTTTTGCAGATAATACCAAGCTATGTAGTACAGTACAGTCTATGGAAGATGTGCATAGGTAACAAGCTGACTTGGACAGACTGAGTGTTTGAACATCCACTTGGCAAATGAGATTCAATGTCAATAAATGTAAAGTTTTGGGTTAACATAATCTACATGCAATAACAGTTCTAGGGTGAGTAAAGCTGGGAGCATTACTGATGGAGAAGAACCTAGCTGTACTTGTAGATCACATAATAAATAACAGCATGCAATATCAAACACATGGCAAAAATATCCCAGCACTCACTTGAAGTGTAACCTGTGCAATCACTTGATATTTCAACTGCAAGACAGAATGCTTGTGAAAATGGAAAGGGGTAGAAAATAACAAATTCTCACAACATATGGTCGACTTATGCCTATTTATGTGGTCAGGGCCGTCATTAGCACCTGGCTTACCTGGGCCAGTGCCGGGGCCCCAAGCTCCTGAGGGGGCCCACTCGGCAGTGGCGTATGGGGGCCCGCGGCCAGCTGGAAATGGATCTATCATCACTGATCAGACCCCAGGCTGGATCGGCACCTCCCAAATTCGGCACGAGAAGGGGGGTAGTGATTGGAGGCACAACTTTGTAAAACTCCTAAGATGCCCTGGTGATGATTGACTGCTGCATTTATGCGGTTAACAAGCTAAAAAAAAGGAATCATTAAGCTTCGGCACCCCAGTTGTTGTGAAACTACAATTCCCAGCATGTTCCAGTCACTTTTATGGGTGTCCCAAGAACAGCTGAAGAAATGTGCATGCTGGGAAGAGTAGTTTCACAACAGTTGGAGTGCTGACGTTACTGATCACTGCCATAAGGGTATTAAAGAAATTTTCATCATTTCAGTTTTGTTACTGCGTAACACAAGCTTTTGCATTATATTTCAGCTTTGTACAAAGATTTTATACCCCATTTACTTTAGTGCTTTTAGTTTTGTAATGCTTTTTACATTTCACTGGTGAGAGGCGTAATCAATGATGGACACTAAGCTTGAGAATGCAAGCTAAGACACTTCTATAAATAGAAAAGCTCTACACACATCACATTTATAGCAAGGATTTGCATTTCTTTTTTCTACTAATCCTATTACATACCCAATGCAAAACTGTAAAGGTTTACATTTTGTCAGCTTAAATCAAAATACCATGTGCCCAATACATAAAATCTAATGTGCTTGTCCTGTGTTACTGTATCTCTTAAAACTCACACTACACACTCACAATGCACACACTACAATGTGTTTTGTGGCTCAGGGCTACACAGAAATTTTGTAGGCAAGAATAATGCTTATAATAATTAGAATAAAAATGTAATTATAATAATTATAATATTTTATATAATAATAATAATAACAATAAAAAAAAAAATAATAATAATAATAGTAATAATTTATAATATATATATATATATATATAAGACCTATTACCTGTATTATATGATTGTTTCTTAATCTTGTTTATTTACATAATTTTAATTGAATTGAAGTCTAACATTATTCCCTTTCTATTTTTTCAGACTGGACTTCAAGTTGCATGTTATCAAGGTTATGTGGATATTGTAATAGCCCTATCACAATGTCCTCATATTGATGTGAACTGGCAAGACAGTGAAGGGAACACTGCTCTCATAACCGCTGCACAAGCAGGTGATTATTGTAAAATTTTTTCTAATTTCGATCCTCAAAGGGTTTTTCTGGGCAAATGATACATCCTCAGCATAGGTCATCAGTATCAGTTTGGCTTTGTTGTTCATATAGTGGCTCTGATGAGTTACTGCAGCTCAGCTCCCTACAAGTGAAAGGGAGCTGACATGAGGGCAGCAACTACATAGAGCTATCTGCTTCCATCTCTGTCCTCCATATAATGACTGATAAGAATAACTGATATTCAGGAATCCCAGGTGTTGGGCTCCATGGATCTAATACTAAGGATGGGTCAACAAAATCATTTGCCAGGAAAACCCCATTAATATGATAATAAATAAACTGGATGTTTATCTTCTTCAATCCAACAGGATAAAAATAAGTTTCAGCTCATCCTAAACTTGCATATCTTCATTGACATAACCATGCTATGAAGGGGTGTGGATTACAAAAATCCTATACATTTTGTGACAACTCGGGGGTTATGGGGATTACCACCTTATCGTCAAGATGGTTGGCCAATAAATTCTCACTCCAACACAATGAATTGGCTCATCATCGTCATCACCAGTCCCTTCAAAATATGGAATTCCAACGGACTCGGTGCTATCCCCAATGCTGTTTGCAGTTTAAATGCAGAGGGGGACTGTCATTAATACTTGCTGTACTTTTAACTAGATCGGCATCTCCAGGACACTGATCTAGTTAAAATGCATCCTGCTGCTGTTTTCTAGTAAACCGCAAGCCACAGGCAATATGCCGAGAGCACAGACAAGATGTCTGCTTCTCGGCACAAACGGACACAATGACGTCACAGCATCGCACCTTCTGTGCAGAAAGCATAGACAAGCGGCTCATGAAGAGGAGGCGGTGCCGGCTGCTCCATCCCCATCCTTCAAATGATCATAGGCAGGTGAGTACAACTTTTATTTTTTTATTTTTAAGAGCACCTGGGGGCATTTATATAAAGGGTAATTACTGGGTATTATAGCTATAAAGAGGGGGTCTTTTATATAAAGGGCAATTATGGGACATTATAGCTATAAAGGGGGGTCTTTTAACCACTTCCATACCGCCCATAGACTATATACGTCCAAGGGGTGGTTGCCTTGTTCTGAAAGGACATACCGGTACATCCAAGCAGAACTCAGCAGCTGCACAAAATCGTGCAGCTGAAGAAGCGGGGAGCTGGCTGAAATTTAAGCCGGAGCTCCCACAGAGAATACAGGGAAGGTTTATTACCTGCCTTCCTGATCGCTGTGTATACAGCGCTCAATGATGTATACACCGCTATGGGCGCCGCCATCTTGCGGCTCCCCTCTGACCCAGCGGTCACGTGATCCACCGGGATCAGAGTCTGCAAGAGCTGCTGGGTCCTACAGGACCGAGATCAGCTCTATAGTAACGTGCAGGAGGCTGTATTCCTCCTGCAACTGGGGATAAATGTACCAGCCCCAGTTACAGGGGAAATCAGCCTCCCCCCAACAAAAAAAACAGTGATCAAATGTCCCCAAAGGTCTATTATGACCTTATGGGGACTCAATGTAAAAAAAAAAAAAAATGAATAGAAAAGTTAAAAAAATATATAAATAAAATAATAAAAAAAATAAATAAAACAATACGCCAATAAAACGCCATTATCTAAGGTTATAGCCCCACCCCCAACGACACCATACAAAATAAAAATTACCATAATGGAGAGTAAAAACAATTTTATAAAGTTTTTTAGTAGCACTGTGTTAAATAAAAAAAAAAAAATGAAAAGTGAAAAATAGACACATTTTCCCCCTTCTTTTGTTTATATTTTCCCGAATATAAAAAAAAATAAAACACATGCAAAAATAAAAGCAACATAAAAATAAAGCCCGAAAAAAGATGCAGAAATTAGTTGAATAAAGCAAATGTTAAAAATGTTACAGCCCTCAAAACCGCACATACAAAAAACCCATAAATGTGTCTGGTCTTGGACCAGAAATTGGCCCGGTACTGAAGTGGTTAAATATAGGGTAATTATGGGGCATTATAGCTATAAGGGGGGGGGGGGTCATTTATATATAGGGTAATTTTGGGGCATTGTGGCTATAAAGGGGGGGTCATTAATATAAAGGGGAATTATGGGGCATTATGGCTAAAAAGGGGAGGAACGTTTAGGGCTCATTAGGGGACATTATGAATATAAGGTATCATTTATAAAAGAGGTCATTAGGAGGTCGGCTGTATTTATGTCAGGGATTATAATATAAGAGAGCAATTAATTTAATTAAATTGGCAGTTGGGCTTCAGGATAGATCATCATTAATAGATCATTGCCCCCCCCTCCTTGAAGAGGCCATGGCATCTGTTCACATTATACATAGTCTGTTTTATAGTGACTGTACAATGTAATTACAGCCTTGTCACATAGATGTGTATAGGAAAAGGCTGTAGTTACATTACATAGCCACTCGGGAACAGAGAAGAGGTCACGGCACCTACACAAGTGCCATGGTCTCTTCAAACAGCTGATCAGTGGGGGTCCCGGGTGTTGGAACCTCACTCATTTTTTTTTTCTTGACCTGGAAAACCCCTTTAGGCTGAAGCCCTGCATTTCGAAAACGTTGCATTTTACAGTACCTACAAAGTGGATGGGATTCTGGCTAATCCCATACACAGATTGCAGAAAAATTTCTGCAGCGAAAAAGTTGAATTTTCAAAAACGCCCACATTTTTGAAAATCGCAGCATGTCAGTTATACCTGTGGAAACGATGGAGGGTCATAAAGTTCGCAGAGGAAAACTCTGTGAAAATGCAATGAAAAGCACTGCGGAAAAAACGCGATGCGTTTCCACCGCGTGTTTTTCCGCAATGGCTTTTTTGCTGCATTTCACTATGTGGGGCCCTAGCCTCAATTAGGAAACAAAAAGAACATTATTAATAAGGGGAACTATTTAAGGGGGTAGACAGGGACATTATTAATTTAAAGATGCACTTGGCAGTATTATTTATTCTGGTGGGGGTTATATTAGCGGGATGGGGACTTTGTGTAGATGAGGATAATGTGGGTCAGATGCCTGGAAAAGTGAGGAGCCAAAGATGTCTGTGCTGCAAACTTTACAGAGACAAGTCACAGCTGGAAGAAGTGGTCATGGATGGAAGAGATAGAAATGTGAATGATTGCAGTCAGAGATGTCACCTGTAAGTCACAACATGGTTCCTGTAGTGTTTTTAACCTTTTCAGGACCACCCACTGTATATAAACGTCGGCGCTTGCTGGGCTTTGTGCAGAGCCGACGTTTATAAACTGACCCTGCTAAATTGGGGATTGGGTCTCCCCAAGGGTCAGAAACTCCGTGAACACAGCAATAATAGCTGCTGGTGTTCACAGAGACATGATCAGGACCTGATAGGTTCAGGTCCCGATCATGTAGCCGCCATATCAGGGAAAGTTTGTTGCAGTAACAAACTTTGCCTGATATTAGCAGCCCGCCCGTCCGCGGGCGGCATCGGGAGTGGGTGTTAGCTGTATCTGACAGCTAACACCCTGCTCCGTATACTACGGTCGGAGCTGTGCTCTGATCGGATGTTTTAACCCCTTGGATGCCGCGGTCAAACAAGACCGCGGCATCCAAGTGGTTCCGTGATGCCAAATGAACCCCCCCTCACCCCCCGCGGCGAGATCGGGGGTGCCCATATGTGTCTTCTGCAGCCCGGGGTCTGGCCAGTGACCCCAGGCTGCTCGGTGCCCCCAGTACCTGGTTGATCCTTCCGGGAAGTGAGAAAGTCAGGCTATGCGTCTACATAGCGCTGACTTCCTCTATAGACTGCAATACACGTGTATTGCAGTCTATAATACTGAACCAGCGATCCCTGGTTCAGGTGTCCTTGTAGGATAAATAAAGAAATGTAAAAAAAAAAAAGTGCAAAAGAAATGTAATAAAGTTTGTGAAATAAATAAATGAATAAAGCCCCAAAATTCCCTTTTCCTATATCAAATGAGTTATATAAAACAAAAACCTAAAAATTAATAAAAAACAATACATATTTGGTATCACCACGTCCGTAACAACCTGTACAATAAAACTGAAACATTATTTAACTTACATGGTGAACGTCGGAAAAAAAAAACGGAAAAAATCCGCCATAAGTAATGATTTTTCGCCATCTCACCCTACAAAATATGCTATAAAAAGTGATCGAAACGTCACATATACCCCAAAACAGCACCAATAAAAAGCACAGGTTGTCCCGCAAAAAATAATCCCTCAACTATCTCTGTCAACCGAAAAATAAAAATGTTACGCATCTCAGAAGATGGCAATGCAAACATAATTGATTTCCTTCCCCAAATGGATTTTTGTTCTGCAAAACTAGTAACGCATAAAAAAACAATATAAATGAGGTATCGCTGTAATCGTACCGACCCAAAGAATAAAGGTCACAGGTTACTTATGTTGTACACTGTGTGGAAAAAAAATTAATAGGTAAAACACAATGCCAGAATTGATGAGGATTTTTTTTAGTCCACCAAGAAAGCGTTAATAAACGTTGCTCACTACACCCCTTGATAAGTTCTTTGAGGGGTGCAGTTTTTAAAATGGGGTCATTCCCTAGGGGATTTCACTTTTCTGGTACCTTAGAGGCTCTGAAAACATGACATGGTGTCCAGATACCAAACATCTAAATATGCGCTCCAAAAGCCACATAGCGCTCCTTCACATCTGCGCCCTGCTGTGTGCCCAAACTGCAGATTATACCCACATGTATGACACTGGTGTACCCAGGGTAACGTACTTAATGTCATATGTGGGTATAAATGGCTGTTTGGGCACAGCCGGGCACAGAAGGGAAGGAGCGCTATTTTAGTTTTTGGAGCACAGACTTAGACGGTTTGGTTTTTGGACACCATGACACTTTTTCAGAGCTCCTGAAATGCCAGTAAAGTGGAATCCCCTGATATGTCACCCCATTTTGGAAACTACACCCCTGAAGGAATTTATCCAGGGGTACAGTGAGAATTTTTAACCCCCAAGTGTTGCCTTAATTAATTTTCCAGAAATGAATACGCAGCTGATGGTGGAAGATGAAAATGACACTTTTTCCAGGAATACGTATTTTCAGTGCGTAATACGTTGTGCCCGGCTTGTATCAGAGACAAATGCTACAAAAGCTGTTGTGCCCGGGATACCTGCTTAACAGTTTTTGGAGGAAGTGTCTCTGGTGACATAAGTTGGGTACAACATATCAGCACTGAAATGGCGTATCTATGGAAAAATTGCAATTTTCACTTTTCATTATCAGCTGCGCATTCATTTCTGGAAATGAAATTAATGCAACACTCAAAGTTTAAAAATGCTCGCTACACCACTTGATAAATCCCTTCAGGGGTGTAGTTTCCAAAGTGGGGTCACATTTCAGCGGGTTCTACTTTACTGCCAATTCAGGGGCTCTGCAAAAGTGGCATGACATCGAAAAACCAAACTGTGCTCCAAAAACCAAAATAGCGCTCCTTCCCTTCTGTGCCCAAACATCAATTTATACCCGCATATGGCATTAAGTACATTATCCTGGGTACACTAGTGTTATACATGTGGGCATAAACTGCTGCTTGGGCACACAGGAGGGTGCAGATAAGAAGGAGCGCTATGTGCTTTTGGACCGCTGATTTAGTTTATTGATTTTTGGACGCCATGTCACATTTATAGAGACTCTAAAATTGCCCCTACAAAATGGGGTCACTTCTTGGGGAATTCCAATTTACTGGCACCACCAGGGCTCTGCAAAAACAACATGGCGTCCAGGAAATCCCTCCAAATCTGTACACCAAAAGCTAAAAAGCGCAGTGCTCCATCCCTTCTGAGCCCTGCTGTGTAACCAAACAGCAGTTTACACCTACATATACAACTTCTTTCTACTTGGGATAGCCCAGTTAATAGTTGTAGGAGTGCGTGTCTCTGATGACACAAAGTGGGTGCAACGTATTGGGCACTGACATGGCATATTTCTTTAAAAATAAAAATTTTCACTTTGTACATTAATTTTCAGGAAGCACTCTTAGGGTCAAAATTATAATACCCCTTGATAAATTCCTTGAGGGGTGTAGTTTCTAAAATGGAGTCACTTTTTGGGGGTTTCCATTGTATTGGTACTTTAGGGGCTCTGGAAATGCGACATGGCACCTGAAAACTATTCCAGCAAAATTTGCCCTCCAAAACCAAATAGCGCTCTTTCCATTCCGAGCATCACCATGCACCCATACAGCACATTATAACCACATATGGGGTATTCCCATGTTCAGGAGAAATTGTGTAACAAACCTTGGGGAGCTTTTTCTCCTTTACCCTCTTGTAAAAATAAAAAAAATTTGGACTAAATTGACGGTTTATTGAAGAAAAACTAATTTTTCATTTTCACGTCCCGATGTTAATAAAATCTGTGAAAAAGCTGTAGAGTCAAACTGTTCATTATATCCCTTGATATGTTCTGTGAGGGGTGTAGTTTCCAAAATGGGGTCACTTTTGAAGGTTTCCATTGTATTGGTACTTTAGGGGCTCTGCTAATGCGACATGGCACCCGAAATCTAATCCAGCAAAATCTTCCCTCCAAAAACCAAACAGCGCTCTTTCCATTCCGAGCCCCACCATGCACCCATACAGCAGATTATGACCACATATGGGGTATTGCCGTGTCCAGGAGAAATTGTGTAACAAACCTTGGGGAGCTTTTTCTCCTTTATCCTCTTGTAAAAATAAAAATGTTTGGACTAAATTGACAGTTTATTAGAAAAAAAGTAATTTTTCTATTTAACGTCCCGATGTTAATAAAATCTGTGAAAAAGCTGTAGAGTCAAACTGCTCATTATATCCCTTTATATGTTCTGTGAGGGGTATAGTTTCCAAAACGGGGTTACTTTTGAAGGTTTCCATTGTACTGGTACTTTAGGAGCTCTGCAAATATGACATGGCACCTGAAAACTATTCCAGCAAAATCTGCCCTCCAAAAGCCAAATAGCGCTCTTTCCATTCCAAGCCCCACCATGTACCCATACAGCAGATTATGACCACATATGGGGTATTGCCACGTTCATGAACAATTTTTTAACAAACTGTGGGGTGCTTTTTCTCCTTTAACCCCTTGTGAAAATGAAAAATTTGGGGAAAAAGTGACATTCTAGTAATTTTTCATTTACACATTCCAATGTTAATAAAATCTGTGAAAAGGCTGTTGGGTCAAAATGCTCACTATACCCCATGATAAATTCTGTGAAGGGTGTAGTTTCCAAAATGGGGTCACTTTTGGGGGGTTTCCTTTGTACTGGTGCTTTAGGGGCTCTGCAAATGGGACATGGCACTGAAAACTATTCCGGCAAAATCTGCTTTTCAAATGCCCAGTGTTGCTCCTTCCCTTCCATACGCTGCCGTGTGCCCAAACATCAGTTTACACCCACATGTGGGGTATTTCTGTGCTCGGGAGAAATTGCATAACAAACTGTGAGATGCATTTTTCCTTTAACCCTTTGTGAAGGTGTTAATTTTAGGGCTAAATGAATGTGTTACTGAAAAAAAAAAGAAATGTCTAAATTTCACCTCCATATTGTTTTAATTTCTGTGAAATCCCTAATAGGTTAACAAACTTCCCAAATGCTGTTTTGAATTATTTGAGGGGTGCAGTTTTGAAAATGTAGTGATTTATGGGGGGGTTTCTAATATATAGGCCTTCATAATTTCCTTCAGAACAGAAGTGGTACCTAAAAAATTAGTTTGGGAAATTTTCTTGTAAATCTGGAAAATCGCTGTTACACTTGTAAGCCTTCTAACATCCAAAATAAATAACGGACGATTAAAAGATGATGCCAATATAAAGCAGAGATATGGTAGATAATATTTATTAATGTATTTTTGTGATATGACTATGTGTTTGAAAAGCAGAGCATTTCACATTTTGAAAATTGTGATTTTCTCCAAATTTCCATCAAATTTCCTATTTTTTTTATAAGTAAATATAAAAATATTGATCAATATTTACCACTAACATGAAGTACAATGTGTCACGAAAAAACAATCTCAAAATCACTTATGTAAGTTAAATCGTCTCAAAGTTATTGCCATATAAAGTGACACATGTCAGATTTGAAAAATGAGGCCTGTTCACGAAGGCACTTTTAGGCTGTGTCCTGAAAAGGTTAACTAAATGGTCTTCACAAAACTATGTAGAGCCAGTATCTACCACTGTACGGTCACCATTTTAAGGGTAGGTTTTTTTTAACAGTGAGAGATAGAATATCAAAAATAAAATCCAGAAAATCACATTGTATAAATTTTATAAATTTATTTGCATTTTGTAGAGATAAATAAGTATTTGATCCCTCTGGCAAACAAGACTTAATACTTGGTGGCAAAACCCTTGTTGGCAAGCACAGCAGTCAGATGTTTTTTATATTTGATGATGAGGTTTGCGCACATGTCAGGAGGAATTTTGGTCCACTCCTCTTTGCAGATCATCTCTAAATCATTAAGATTTTGAGGCTGTCAATTGGCAACTTGGAGCTTCAGCTCCCTCCATAAGTTTTCTATGAGATTAAGGTCTGGAGATTGGCTAGGCCATTCCATGACCTTAATGTGCTTCTTTTGAACCACTCCTTTGTTGCCTTGGCTGTATGTTTTGGGTCTTTGTCCTGCTGGAAGACCCAGCCATGACCCATTTTTAATGTCCTGGCAGAGGGAAGAAGGTTGTCACTCAGGATTTTACGGTACATGGCTCCATCCATTCTCCCATTGATGCGGTGAAGTAGTCCTTTTCCCTTAGCAGAGAAGCATCCCCAAAATATAATGTTTCCACCTCCATGCTTGACAGTGGGGACGGTGTTCTTTGGGTCACAGGCAGCATTTCTCTTCCTCAAAACACGGCGAGTTGAGTTAATGCCAAAGAGCTCAATTTTTGTCTCATCTGACCACAGCACCTTCTCCCATTCACTCGCAGAATCATCCAGGTGTTCATTGGCAAACTTCAGATGGGCCTGCACATAGGCCATCTTGAGCAGGGGGACCTTGCGGGCACTGCAGGATTTTAATCCATTACGGCGTAATGTGTTACCAATGGTTTTTTGGTGACTGTGGTCCCAGCTGCCTTGAGATCATTAACAAGTTTCCCCCGTGTAGTTTTAGGCTGATCTCTCACCTTCCTCATGATCAAAGATACCCCACGAGGTGAGATTTTGCATGGAGCCCCAGATCGATGTCGACTGACAGTCATTTTGTATTTCTTCCATTTTCTTACACCAACAGTTGTCTCCTTCTCACCCAGCATCTTACTCAGTGTCGGACTGGGATGTCTAGGGCCCACCAATGGAATTGCTTCTAGGGGCCCACCATCAGGACCCCTGCAGATCAGCGGTACTGAGACAGGGTGGCTAAAGGTAATAACATGTTGGGAGTCATGCTGCTCACCTGCCATAACATGTGCACCACTGCACTACCTAAACCTACTGCTACGCCCTGTATGGCAAGTGAACAGCGTGGCTCCTAAAATTGTTACCATTACCTGTAGATCATCATTACATCGCAGATGTAATTTTGCTGGCCTATCCTAAGCACAGGCCATCAATATTAGAAAGATAGATAAATACTCTGAAGAGAATATCCAGGAATTGGCGCAACCCAAGTCCCGGGCGGGAGGTGTAAAATAAAAAAATAAATAAAAAAAACATACTCACCTGGCCCCAACACTCCGTTGCCAGTGTCCATTCAGTCTCGTGTCGGCGCCTTCCTGCTGGGAGTCCTGTACCTCATGGGACCGCTAAGACCAATTAGGTACAGGATTTCCAGAAATGAGGCACCACCATGAGACCGAACAGACACAGGCAGGGGACAACGGGGTGCTGGGGACAGGTGAGTATGCTTTTTTGGAAATTTTTTATTTTTACACCTCCCCTGGCAGCCGCCACAGTGGTTGCTCCAGTTAATAGACAACCTCTTTTAAGGGGTTGTCTGGGACAAATTTTTTTATGGCCTCTTCACTGGTCCCCCCATACAGTGGCCTCTTCACTGGTCCCCCATACTGTATGGGGAACAGTGATGGGGCCATTATATTGTGTGGGTGAAGCAATAGGGGCTAACTTTCTGTGGAGGGGGGGGACATTAAACTGTGTGATGCATATTAAAGGGATTGTCCAGGGTTAATCTTTTTTATGGCCTATGCTCAGGATAGGCCATAAATACCTGATCGGTAGGAGGCTGACACATGACCCCATCAGCTGTATAGCATCACTTCCGGCGCCCGTTCTGTACACAACACAGGGCCGGAAGCAGAAAGCTCCATACGCTGTTTAGTCGCCTGGCCTTCACTGCAGCTCAGCTCCCACAGACTTCAATAAGTGCAGAGATGCAGTGAAGGGGCCCGGGTAATATACAGTGGACAGAGCTTTCTGCTTCTGGCCCCATATTGTGTACAGGACGGGTGACAGAAGTGGTTCCATACAGCTGATCGGTCCGAGGTCAGCCCCCCAACAGATCAGGTATTTATGGCCTATCCTGAGGATAAACCATAACAAATTATGCCTGGACAACCCCTTTAATATACCACCTAATGCGCCACAATTTAAAGAGGTTGTCCAGTGTAATTTTTTTCTTTTTTATAATTAGTCTGGGGGAGGTGAACCCCTCCCCCCAAAAAAACAAAAACATACTAAACATACCAATCCCCGGTCCTCCAGTGTCAGCAGGTCACAGCACGGTCCGGTCCTGCAGCTCCGCTGTCTTCTTTTGCCGGAAGTCCTCACTGCCTGTGATGTCCCAGGTCCCTTCCTTTAGGCCGATGATTGGCCTCAGGGGTCATGTGACGTCACAGGTAGTCACGTGCAGGGGGTACTTGCGCTGGAAGAAAACAGAGCTGCAGGCTAAACCATGCTGCAGCGGTATCTCAGATACTTGAAAGGGATATAGCTTTAGTACCCACAATTGCAGTTATCAAGAATACGGTGAGTGAGCAGCGCAGTGCCAACATGTAAACAATACTGGGACAATATAATATGCTCCGCAGTGTCCCCCACACAGCATTATATGCTCCACAGTGGCCCCCACATAGCATTATATGCCCACAGTGGCCCCCACACAGTATTATATGCCCACAGTGGCCCTCAAACAGTATTATATGCCGACAGAGGCCCCCACACAGTCTTATATGCCCACAGTGGCCCACCCACAGTATTACATGCCCACAGTGGCCACCACACAGTATTATATGCCCAAAGTGGCCCCCACACAGTATTATATGCCCACAGTGGCCCCCACACAGTATTATATGCCCACAGTGGCCCCCACACAGTATTATATGCCCACAGTGGCCCCCACACAGTATTATATGCCCACAGTGGCCCCCACACAGTAATATATACCCACAGTGGCCCCCACACATTATTAGATGCTCCACAGTGCCCCCCCCCCAGAGCCAGTGCTATTATTATACTTTGGGGTCTCCTCAGACCCCAGAGTATAATAAGTAGAGGCCCAGGGGAAGTGATTAAAAATAACAAACACTTATACTCACCTTGTCTTAACTCTCTAGGGCATCCTCGCTCCGTCCTGCTGTCTTTCCCATAGTCCTTGGTCCCTTGGTTGCCATGTCCTGTGCACCAGATGTCACCACTGGGGCCTTTGATTGGACCTCTGTGGTCACGACGGGCGTGATTACATCATTATGTTGGCGCACCCATATCACTGCTGAGGCCTAACCACAAGCCCCTGCAGTGAGGCTGGAAAAGTGCCGGAGATGATGCTGAGCCCAGGACAGGTGAGTATTTTTTTTATTTTTTGTCAATTTCCCTGGGCTGGCATACCCTTTCCATTAACAGTAGGTATAGCGGTCGGGGAACCAGGCTTTCTCCGACCACTATCATGGTAGTTCGGGGCCCCGGCCACTTCCAACTGGCCGCAGGCCCCGTACCCCTCCGGTCGCAGTTGCAGCCCCTGCGACCACGATCCTTATGTCTCTGTCCATTGGTCAGGACAATCTTTTCATTTCTCATAAACTTTAATTTCCTGGCATCACTGAAACATGGCACCCTCAGACACTACCTCCCCTGCTGAACTCTCCTATGACATCTTCAGTTCTCACACAATCCTCGCCTCAACAATAAACCTGGGGGAGGTGTTGGCCCTCCCCAACCCAACCATTACCTGCCTTCACCTTCCCCTCCTTTGAACTTCACTCTGTCCGTATTTACTCACCTTCAAACCTCCAATTGACATATACTGACCACAGGACCTACTACTGCCTTCATTTACCACTTCCACACCTGGCTCATTCACTTCCTCTCAACTGATACCCCTACTACCATCATGGGCAATTTCAACATCCCCATTGACTCAAATCACCCTTCTTCTTCCAAATTCCTATCTCTCACCACCTCCTTTGGACTCTTACAGTGGTCGCCCTCTGCTACTCACATAGGGGAATTCACACTCGATTTGAACTTCAGTGCTCTGTTCCCTATCCAACCTCACTAACTCTCCCACTACACTCTATGACTCCAACTTACTTACATTTTCATCCCTTTCCTCTATAACAGACCGCCCAATTCAAAAACTAACACAACCCCTCATGTACCTTAGCGCCTTGACATCTGCACACTCTCTGACGCTCTTCTACCACTTTCTGGCATATCCTTATTCCTGGACACAGAGGCTGCCACTGCTTTCTACAGCACCATCATTATTTCAGCCCTCGACTCAGTGACCCCAATCACACACACCAGAGCTTGACCAATTAATAGGTAACCCTGGCTTACGTTCCTGACAAAAAAAAACTGAGATGCTTCAAGGGATGCAGAACTCCTCTGGAAGAAAAGCCATTCCAAGAAAGACTTCACCAGTTATAAACAGGGTGTTCTCAACTTCAAGAATGTAAAACAGGTCTATTTCACCACACTCATCTTCACTATCCTTCAACCCTAAACAATTAGTTAATAACGTCAACTTTTCCATCCCCTGATGCCCCCTTTGACATCACTTATTTCAGTGGAAGACTTTGCCTCTTACTTCAAAAACAAAATTGACACCATCAGAGAGAGCCTCAACCTATACCGCCCCAAACTCTACCCAACTGTGTGGTGCTCTTTCTACATAAACAGCTTCTCCATCATAGCTTTCCACCCTAATTTCAAAAGCCCACCTGACCACCTGTGCACTCAACCTAATCCAATCACACCTTGCTCTAACCCACCTCTTCAACCTATTTCTAACCAGAGACTTCCCTTTCTGCCTTTAAAGATGCTGCTGTCACACCCATTCTTAAGAAATTTTCCCTCAACCTGTCCTCTCCAGCCAACTATTACCCACTGCTTACATTGCCTCAAAACTCCTTGAATAACACGTCCACCTTAAATTATCCTCCTCTCATCCAACTTACTCTTTGACAGACTACAGTCAGACTTCCAGCCCTGTCACTCCACATAAACTTCCCTAACGAAACTCACAAACGACCTATTAACTGCCAAGCAAAACAATACTACCCTGTTCTCCACTTTGTTGGTCTTTCCTCTAGCCTCTCTTGTTACAAATTCTCTCAACCCTTGGCATCACCAACATGGCCCTCTCCTGGATCTCTTCATACCTAACCAGCCACACACTCAGCATTTTCCACTTACACACCACCTACTCACCGTGTCCTCTTTCTGTAGGTGTATTTCAAGGCTCTGTCCTTGGACACCTCCTGTTCTCCATCTACACCGTCGGCCTTAGCCAACTCATAGAATCCCAAGGTTTTCAATACCACTGTTAAGTCAACAACACTCAAATATACTGTATATCTTTGTGGCTCAGACATTACTGCTCTGTTGTCCAGAGTGTCTAGCAGCCATAGTCTCCTTCCTCTCCTCCCGCTTTCTCAAACTCATCATTGAGAAAACAGAGTTCATCATCTTCCCCCTACTTCACACAGCCCCCCACCTCACCCATCTATTAAAGGTAATGGTGCCACCCTTACCCCTGTCCATTGCCAAAGGGTAATCCTTGATTCTAACCTATCCTTCAAACCTCAAATCCAAGCCCTCAACTACTCCTGCTGCCTACAACTCAAGTAAGCTCATTGAATTTGCTCCTTTCACAACCCCAAAACTACAAAAATGCTAGTCCATGCCCTTATAATCTCCAGCTTAGACTAATGTAACATCCTTTTCCATGGCCTCCCAGCAAATGCTCTCAACCCCCCCCAGTCTACCCCAAACTCTGTCACTCGCTTAATCGACCTCCCCCCTCCCCCCGTTCTTTATTGTCCACTCCACTCTTCCAATCCCTTCACTGGCTACCAATTGCCCAGCGAATACAGTTTAAATGTAAATGTTGACATACAAAGCCATCCACAACCCGTCCCCTTTATACATCTCTAACCTACCCATACATATCCTTCGATCCTTTCAAGACCTCCTATACCACCCTGCTCCTATCCGCTCTTCACACAACCACCTCCAAGACTTTTCCCATGCATCCCCCATACTCTTCAGAAAGGCCTACAACCTTCAATAACACTACTGCCACTACACCATCCCCATCTGATCAGCTGATGACCTATTGTCTCTATCCCAATTTCCTCAAAGATTGTAAGTACTTGTGGTCAGGGTCCTTCTATCCCACCGTACCAGTTGGTCATTGCTATTATTGTACTTGTTTTGTATATTTTGTGTATTGTATGTAAACCCTCAAATGTACAGCCCCATGGAATTAATGGTGCTATAAAAATAAATAATAATAAGGATCTTTTCCTGCACACTAAAATTCATAGCCCGCTGTCTGGGAATCCTTTAACGCATTTAATATTTATTAAATGTATTAAATTTCGATGTAGATATACAGATGTATACATAAAGATGAACAATATACAGTAGATATAAAAAAGAGAGAGAGATATACTCTTAATCAATGCTTCTCAAACTGTCAGGTGGGCTTCACTGCTGAGGCATGGTTCAATGGCTGGTTCAATCAGTTCTGGTTGAATGGTTCAATCAGCTTTGGCACAAAACAGGGACTCTAAAGCAGGAACTGTACTTATGCCAGCCTTGCATTATCAGTGCAATATCTATGACTGGAAAGGCTGAAGGTCCACAGGTCCTTCACCCTGTAGCAGGTCAGCTGAAGTCTGCAGGCTGAATGTGCTTATTCTTGGACCCCTCCACCAGATAAACCTCCTATACAGGTTATTGATTAACTTTTATTTTTTAGAGAAATTAGAAGTGATGGGAGCAAGTAAAGGAGTCTCAGGAACTCCGCCATTTTTAGTAAATTTACTCTCTCCACAAATGATTTCAACTAATGTATTTTGGAATATTGTATTGGTACAACTGTGTGGGCGACCTGGTGATCTCTACCACTAGGTACTGAATGGAAGATGTTCAATCATAATGCTTTCGTCTTGTCTACGTTTAAGTCAACTGACTTCTCATGTCGCCACTGTTGCTGCCACCTCAGTATGAATATTTTTGGTGATGTAATGGTCAACAACAAGCCCAGTTTGGGGAATGAGCAATGCAAAGAAGAAAATCTGGATTCTGCCAGACAGAATTTTCAACAATAAATTGAAATTCTAGAAAAGCATAAAAATAGGCCTGTATGGTAGAGGAAGGTCTTTACATGGTTTAGGAATAAGGATTATTCTGGAGTCAAAGAAGGAATCTACGGTGAACTTTTTGAGTTATATGTCATTAAGAAGACAAATAAGGAGTGCGATAATGTCAGGTGACATAACCTGGGCCTGGCGAACAATAGGGTCTTTTTGTTCCTCACTTTTGGCAAAAACATATATTTTTCTATCAGCTAATTTTTATTATAAAGATCATTCAAATACAAAAAAAGAGAACAAATACAAAATTACATTCCCAAACCCCCCTCAATCCCCTGCCTCCCACAGTCCCTTCCCTGTCTGCCAACATTAGGCATGAAGTAGAGGAAAGTGGTTGCAGGTCAATACAAGTAGGCCCGTGACCAGAGGTAGTCCAGAAGTAAGGTAGGAGATAATAATGTTGATCATTTTCCCAACATCAGGGAAACGCGCTGGAGAGCAGGTCCCATTCTGAGGTCACAGTCACAGAAGGCCTAATCAGAAAAAGAAAAGTGCAATATGGCAGAGAAGAGCTACATCAAAGACATCAAATACAAAAGATCATCAGTAAGAAGGCCATATAAGGAATCTGGATCGCAACTGGACTCTATCCATAAGCAGGGTCCTGTGTGCCAGGCCCAAAGTATCCAGCCATGGGGCCCTCAAATTTCTTGTATGTACCTCGTAGGATGGCCAGACGCTGCCTCTCCATCACAGATACTTCAACAGTGTATCCCAATACGCATATAACAGGATCTAATTAAATACAGCATCTGTACACCCTCCATACAAAGTTAGTCACTCTCTTCCAGAAAACTCTTTAAGTCTCAAGCAGCTCTACATGACATGGATAAGATCAGCCCCATTCTCTGTACATCTAAGACACTGAGTATTTGTTCCCAATTAGATCCTATTTTCTGGAGAAGATGTGGTGTCCTTTATACCTTATGTAGTAGGAAGAGTTGGGACTTGTGATGAGCCTCGCTAAGAGAGACTCGTCGCAATGCCTCAAGGATATCAATCCAAACTTCCTTTGTAATGGGGTCTACATCTCTCGCCCATCTAGATCTTAAATGCAGTGGTATGGAGTGTAATACACCTCCATCAGACATCGTTAGTATAGAGATATAGCCCCGCCAGTACCCCCCTCCTGCACCACAGCCTCCAAGAAAGAAATTGAGGAGACAGGCTGAATAGGTGCCTGACGACATTGAGATTCTGATTGTTACATAGAGGAAACATGTAATACCCTTCTGAGCTTGATCAGATAGGTATTCTTTTCTAATACCCCTTTGAACATAAGGAAGTTTATTGGCGACGTGATCCAGACATTGTTGCACCAAACACTTACATAACGCACAGACAAAGTCATCAATAAAGTTTACACTTGACACTGTCCCTATCCTCTCCATACCTGATCTTTATAGAGTAAAATATGCCGACTGCCTCTCTAGCGATATCTGTTACACATTAAAATAATACCAATAATGATTAGCACTGGAGATGAAAGTATAAAACACTTCTGACAGGCGGAAAAAGTTCCATCACTCATATAACACATTTTGACCCAATGAATGTCACTATAAAAAAAAACAAAAAAAAAAACTTTTTTGGCAGCTTTTAGATGGGCGTAATAACTGGTGGTTTTTTGTTTTTTTTTGCACCCACAGTACAGACAAAACACCTGGACTTCCAGTAGGTCATAAGATCTAGAAATATGGCTGTCTAACTGCAGTAATGATGAACCGCAGGAGCTTCAGAATTTGCATCCGTAATATGTGAGCAATAAAGAAGGCAGCCACGTTATGCCAATCTGAAACCAGCCCTAGTTATCTCTATTAGAATCTAAAAATCAGAGGCAAGTATCAAAAGTAATTATATGTGATATAGGGCACCAGGAACTGCAGTTATCTCTGCAATTTGTTATCGGCTTCATAAGATTTTGACCCTAATTATTATATACTTTCCTATTGAACCCATTCTCTGGGTGAAACACGTAGAGAGTCTTAGTGGAGCATTCCCTATGATTCACTCATGCATAACTTGCTTATGATGCTCCGATACAAGAGCTGAGAGATCTGAGTGTTGCAGCAGTACTTCTCATGGCATGCTACCTTCCTTGATTAGTCTGATATTTGATACTACCGAGACAGTAATTTAACAAACTGTCCTTGCGGTATATAATGTTGTCTTTTTGTCAGACTCGGGGGTGCCAGTTGTTTTGGGAGTTGTCTCTTATGGCAGATTCTTACAGGGTTCTAGCTATATTTATTATAGGATCCTGGGTTTGGTTCTTAGTTTATCCTTTAGCAGTATATATCATTGTTGTTTGGCAGAACAGCCTAATCAGCTGCTGTTGAATATGACTGATTACTGATGCCAGATACCAATAGCATCCTGTCTGGCCATTTATCCAGGGCCTCTCTCTGTCTCTTGGGATGAATATAGGTGACATAAGTGTCCCGCGATACTGGGGTATTCTTTCCTGTGCCATAACGCCGTCCTATTGAGGGTTGCACCTGGTTTAGTAGTCAGGCAATACCATCCTCTCTGCTGCTAATACGGCAAGAGGGTTGAATATCTGTTCATACATCAGAACATTATCACCTGTATATAGTCATGGTTTTGGCCATTTCTGTCTTATTTAACGCTCACTCCCCTTTTACATAATTTGTTGCTGCTGCATATGCCTCAACTCTTTGCATCACATAGCTCAGGGGTCTACCTATTGGCCTGTGAGTGGTAGCAGATTTTTGGACATTACACGGTTCATTAAAAATTTATCATATCATATGATATCATATCATATATAACATATAATTACTTTTGACACTTGGCTCTAATTTTTAGATTTTAACTGTACTAATAAAGGTTATATTTTATTGTAAGATATATTTACCCACTATCTACCTACGTTGTATTTGAGCACTGATTTTGTGTTAGGATTTTTGACAACCCCCTTTTTTGTCAGCCCTATTATCACATCTTTTTTTGTTATAATATGAGTTTAGATCAAATCAGGTACTGAAATACCGCTATATTTATTATCTTTACACATTAGCACTCTGCACTATATAGGAATATATTATGACTTTCACTACCTATGTATACTGATATGTGTATATATTTTTGTACATGAAATTATCATTATATTATTTATAATTTATTATTTATGCACTTTCTGGGGTCATATATGAAATTATTATTTATTTATTTATTTTCCATTTATTATTTATTTACTGATTTAACTGGATCAATATATTTATTGTGAGATATACACACATGGACAAAATTGTTGGTACCCCTCGTTTAATGAAAGAAAAACCCACAATGGTCACAGAAATAATTTGAATCTGACAAAAGTAATAATATATAAAAATTCTATGAAAATGAACAAATGAAAGTCAGACATTGCTTTTCAATCATGCTTCAACAGAATTTTTAAAAAAAGAAAACTCATGAAACAGAAATGATGCAACCCTTAACTTAATGTTTTGTTCCACAACCTTTTGAAGCAATCACTGCAATCAAACGATTCCTGTAACTGTCAATGACACTTCTGCACCTCTTAACAGGTATTTTGGCCCACTCATCATGAGCAAACTGCTCCAGTTGTCTCGGGTTTGAAGGGTGCCTTTTCCAGACGGCATGTTTAAGCTCCTTCCAAAGATGCTCAATAGGATTTAGGTCACGGCTCATAGAAGGCCACTTCAGAATAGTCCTATGTTTTCCTCTTAGCCATTCTTGGGTGTTTTTAGCTGTGTGTTTTGGGTCATTATCCTGTTGCAAAAACCATGACCTGCGACTGAGACCAAGCTTTCTGACACTGGGCAGCACATTTCTCTTTAGAATCCCTTGATAGTCTTGAGATTTCATTGTACCCTGCACAGATTCAAGACACTCTGTGCCAGATGAAGCAAAGCAGCCCCAGAACATAACAGAGCCTCCTCCATGTTTCACAGTAGGGACAGTGTTCTTTTCAAGATATGTTTCATTTTTCCATCTGTGAACATAGAGCTGATGTGCCTTACCAAAAATTTCGATTTTTGTCTCATCTGTCCATAGGACATTCTCCCAGAAGCTTTGTGGCTCGTCAACATGTAGTTTGGCAAATTCCAGTCTGGCTTTTTTATGATTGGTTTTCAACAATGGTGTCCTCCTTGGTCATCTCCCATGAAGTCAACTTTGGCTCAAACAACAACGGATGGTGCAATCTGACACTGATGTTCCTTGAGCTTGAAGTTCACCTTTAATCTCTTTAGAAGTTTTACTGGGCTCTTTTGTTACCATTCGTATTACCCTTCTCTTTGATTTGTCATCAATTTTCCTCCTGCGGCCACATCCAGGGAGGTTGGCTACAGTCCCATGGATCTTAAATTTCTGAATAATATGTGCAACTGTAGTCACAGGAACATCAAGCTGCTTGGAGATGGTCTTATAACCTTTACCTTTAACATGCTTGTCTATAATTTTCTTTCTAAGCTCCTGAGACAACTCTTTTCTTCGCTTCCTCTGGTCCATGTTGAGTGTGGTACTCACCATGTCAACAAACAGCACAGTGAGTATCTGTAGCCCTATATACAGGCCCACTGACTGATTACAAGATTGTAGACACCTGTAATGCTAATTAATGGACACACCTTGATTTAACATGTCCCTTTGGTCACATTATTTTCACATCATTACTGTCCAGCCCTGTTTCATGAGTTTTCTTTTTAAAAAAAATTCTGTTGAAGCATGGTTGAAAAGCAATGTCTGACTTTCATTTGTTCATTTTCAGAGAATTTTTATACAGTATATTATTACTTTTGTTAGACTCAAGTTATTTCTGTGACCATTGTGAGTTTTTCTTTCATTAAATGAGGGATACCAACAATTTTGTCCACGTGTGTACTGCACATGGCACTTTACTAAATGAATACATACATTTCTAGTGATTTCGGAAGTAATTCTGATGGGCCATGACCTCCGCCCTTGCTGTTTTTTAATTGTTTTTAAATGTTGTTTTGGTGTTGTTCTAATCATGTAATAAAATTGATTTTTTTTTTACAATTTATATGTTTAGTGTTGTTACATTTCCTTGTTATATCCATATAGGTTTTGTTGTCATCATGTTTGGGGATTAGTACGGTCATTTAGGGGGATAGAAAATTATATTATTACACACGTGGACAAAATTGTTGGTACCCCTCGTTTAATGAAAGAAAAACCCACAATGGTCAGAGAAATAACTTGAATTTGACAAAACTGGAATTTGCCAAACTACATGTTAACAAGTGAAGCCACAAAGCTTCTGGGAGAATGTCCTATGGACAGATGAGACAAATATCGAAATTTTTGACAAGGCACATCAGCTCTATGTTCACAGATGGAAAAATGAAGCATATCTTGAAAAGAACACTGTCCCTACTGTGAAACATGGAGGAGGTTCTGTTATGTTCTGGGGATGCTTTGCTGCATCTGGCACAGGGTGTCTTGAATCTGTGCAGGGTACAATGAAATCTCAAGACTATCAAGGGATTCTAGAGAGAAATGTGCTGCCCAGTGTCAGAAAGCTTGGTCTCAGTCGCAGGTCATGGTTCTTGCAACAGGATAATGACCCAAAACACACAGCTAAAAACACCCAAGAATGGCTAAGAGGAAAACATAGGACTATTCTGAAGTGGCCTTCTATGAGCCGTGACCTAAATCCTATTGAGCATCTTTGGAAGGAGCTTAAACATGCTGTCTGGAAAAGGTACCCTTCAAACCCCAGACAACTGGAGCAGTTTGCTCATGAGGAGTGGGCATAAATACCTGTTGAAAGGTGCAGAAGTCTCATTGACAGTTACAGGAATTGTTTGATTGCAGTGATTGCCTCAAAAGGTTGTGCAACAAAATATTAAGTTAAGGGTACCATCATTTCTGTCCAGGCCTGTTTCATGAGTTTTCTTTTTTTAAAAATTCTGTTGAAGCATGTTTGAAAAGCAATGTCTGACTTTCACTTGTTCATTTTCATAGAATTTTTATATATTATTACTTTTGTCAAATTCAAGTTATTTCTGTGACCATTGTGGGTTTTTCTTTCATTAAATGAGGGGTACCAACAATTTTGTCCACGTGTGTATGTAAGCCCCTATATAATTTGCATGCATAAAATTGGTTGCCGCATTTCTGCGGTTTTTGGTGTTTCTTTAACACCTGCACCTATAAATATATATATATATACAGTACAAACCAAAAGTTTGGACACACCTTCTCATTCCAAGAGTTTTCTGTATTTTCATGACTATAAAAATTGTAGATTCACACTGAAAGCATCAAAACTATGAATTAACACATGTGAAATTATATACTTAACAAAAAAGTGTGAAACAACTGAAAATATGTCTTATATTCTAGGTTCTTCAAAGTAGCCACCTTTTGCTTTGATTACTGCTTTGCACACTCTTGGCATTCTCTTGATGAGCTTCAAGAGGTAGTCACCTGAAATGGTTTCCACTTCACAGGTGTGCCCTGTCAGGTTTAATAAGTGGGATTTCTTGCCTTATAAATGGGGTTGGGACCATCAGTTGTGTTGTTCAGAAGTCAGGTGGATACACAGCTGATAGTCCTACTGAAACCACTAGTAAACCACTGCTAAGGACAGGCAACAAGCAGAAGAGACTTGCTTGGGCTAAAGAACACAAGGAATGGACATTAGACCTGTGGAAATCTGTGCTTTGGTCTGATGAGTTCAAATTTGAGATCTTTGGTTCCAACCACCGTGTTTTTGTGCGATGCAGAAAAGGTGAACGAATGGACTCTACATGCCTGGTTCCCACCGTGAAGCATGGAGGAGGAGGTGTGATGGTGTGGGGGTACTTTGCTGGTGACACTGTTGGGGATTTATTCAAAATTGTAGGAATACTGAACCAGCATGGTTACCACAGCATCTTGCAGCGGCATGCTATTCCATCCGGTTTGCGTTTAGTTGGACCATCATTTATTTTTCAACCGGACAATGACCCCAAACACACCTCCAGACTGTGTAAGGGCTACGCCAGATGACCTGGCCTCCACAGTCACCAGACATGAACCCAATCGAGATGGTTTGGGGTGAGCTGGACTGCAGAATGAAGGCAAAAGGACCAACAAGTGCTAAGCATCTCTGGGAACTCCTTCAAGACTGTTGGAAGACCATTTCAGGTGACTACCTCTTGAAGCTCATCAAGAGAATGCCAAGAAAGTGCAAAGCAGTAATCAAAGCAATCAAAGAATATAAGACATATTTTCAGTTGTTTCACACTTTGTTGTTAAGTATATAATTCCACATGTGTTAATTCATAGTTTTGATGCCTTCAGTGTGAATCTACAATTTTTATATTCATGAAAATTCAGGAAACTCTTGGAATGAGAAGGTGTGTCCAAACTTTTGGTCTGTACTGTATATATATATATATATATATATATATATATATATATATATATATACAGTATGTGGTATGAATGATTTCTTCACATCATGCAGTTTTTTGGAAAGTACATTTTGTAGAAATGGATTGCATAAGCATGCACTTTAGAATGCAATTTGAATTTTTGTGCAATTTTTGCTTGTAGTCTCAGTGTGCTGCAAAGTTGTATGAAGGTAGTTTTATATATGAAATATTAAGTTGTCTTTTTATACATGGTAAGCTGAGCAATTAAAAAAAAAATAGATTGTGGTATCACAGTAATGGTTTGCTGTGTGCAGTATAGATTTTTAACATATTAGTGAACGACAGCAAAATATTGTCTTCTGTATCAGTGTTTTTGAGAGTACGAGCTCTTGCTGTAGTTGATTCTTGTGATATATACAGTCATATGAAAAAGGTTGAGGTGCCCATACTTTTGCACTGGTCAAATTTTGGTTTAATGCATTTTTCACATTTTCTGTTAGTACAATAAACCTCATTTCAATCCTGAAATATTACTGTGTCCATCAGTTATTAGATATATCAAATTGAAATGGCTGTTGCAAACACCCAAATATTTAGAACTAAAAATTATTAAGATTAATAGGGGTGCCCAAACTTTTCATATGACTGTATATAAATTGTGTACACGTTGATCTATTATTTTATGTTTAATCAAAGTTTATTGAAGATTTTTCAAATATAACAAAGAGGGGACAAGAACAACATGACTGAACAAATGGTGCGAAGGCATGCAGGCCTTGTCTGTAAACAGGAGACTGGGGTGGGGGGAGCCCGCTCCCACCCAATGCTTCAGAACATAGTATATTAACATAGAGAAACAAAAGGCCCATTTTTTTGGGGCCGTAAGAACAACATCTTCAAGGAAATGGGGGATGAACAAACAGACAAAGGGGGTTTGATCTATTATTTTATATGTGTTTTGAGTGTGAATGTATGATTGAATATGAGATTTAGGTGTAAATATATGTTTTAGTGCATTTTTTTCAAGAAATAATTTGTGTTTGTCACAAAGTTACATGAAGGTGGACATGGCTATGAATAAACAAGACAAATGTAATCCTCAGGTTGTCTACTCTCAAGAAATATAAAGGGTTTAGGGGTGCACTTGCTTTTCATTGTGTGTAATCCCTATATTTTATAGGGTGATACTTTTTTATACATTTCCAGCTTCAAAGCAGATTTTGTTCCTTCCAGTTCTGGTGATTTTATGAAGATATCTGCATGCAGGTGTAGACATTATTGATATGAATGAACTCTGCACACGTTTAAATCAAAATTGCATGAAAGTGCCTGTTTGTCTATAGTGCCAAGTGGCATATTGACAATGTTGCAGGTGTCTACTTTCAAAAAATATATAGGTATGGGGGGATTAGTATGATTTTTTTGATGTTGCAATTTAGGTTTTATTTGTGCATCTCAAAACTGTAAAACTTGCCCTGGCTACCAGAAGTGCAAAATATAAAAAAAAACCAGGGCAGTGAAAGGATTAAAAGATCAGTAAGGCAGGGTCCCCACGTGGCGAAAATGCCGTGGCTTTTTACAGTCACTGCAAAATACAATCACATTGCGGAAATATCCGCACAGCGGACATGCTGCAATTTCCAAAACCGTTGCGATTTTGGAAATCGCAGCAAGTCAATTATACCTATGGAAACATTATACAGTACCTAATGGAAGCGGAAAGTCCACATAGGAAACCTCTGGACTTTCTGTGAAAAGAGCTGCAGGAAAAACCGTGATGCGTTGCCACTGCAATTTTTCTGCGGGCTTTTTGCTGCGGGCCGCTACGTGGAGCCTTAGCCTTGAACATATTTTTTTATTTACTATGTTTGTTATAATTTTTTGTCAATTTTATTTGCAAATCTGAAACATTTTTAGGCCATTACGTTTTGCCATGGCGTTTTGCTAGATTATGCCATTTCATAGAATGAGATTTACTAGGTCAGGGCTTTGGGACCCCCGCTGATCCTGAGAATGAACAGGCCTTCACTGTTTTTCAATGAATCAGTGGTACCCTGCCAATTAAATACATATACAGATGTAGCAAAGGATAACATGACTCATAACACATTAACAACATTGAGTGTTAACTCAATTATTTCAATGGGTTTTCAATGACTTTTGTTGTCTTCTGAGATACCTCAGATATAATGGCACAGAAAATTCTCATGCTGCAGAAAGTCAAGCTAAATAGTGCTACATCTGTATACCATTCTATATATTTTTCTTAAACATGGGCAGCTATGGGTGAGCGAGGCCATTCAGTATCAACCGTTAACTGGATGGATAGAAAATTCCAATTACTGCACAACACAATGTGAAATGACCCTAACATCATAGATTGTCTTGGTTATCTAACAGTATTAATGGTGCAACTTAAAGGGAGTATGTAAGAAGGAAAATTGGTATTAATTTAATGACTGTACACTGCTTCTACACTTTCCAAAGATGCCTTTCTTATTCTGCATTGCAGCTCTTTTTTATGAAAATCAGTTTTTCATTCTAATACAATTAGCTGAAAAGGGCTTTCTTCTCCTGCAAGGCTGCGCTCTCCAAATTAGATAACTGATCCCATGTCACTCAAGCAATGGGAGTAGAGCTGGGTGGCAGTTAGGGGCAGTTATCTAGAGCAGAGAGTGAAGCACCAACAGAAGAAACTACTTTAAAGCCTTTTTCAGCTAATTTGCATAAGTATAAAATCCTTATTCTCATGAAAATGGAGCTGCAATGCAAACAAGAAAGGTATTTTTGCAAGGTGTAGAAGCAGCCCTACAAGGTACTGTCATTACTTTGGTAGAAATATTCCTGCTGACAGACTCCCTTTAAAACATATCTGGAACCAGATTACTTTGATAATATAGAGTTCAAGATGTTATTTTGTTAAGAAGGAATAATTTGGCAAAAAAATAATGCTAGAACTATTATTTGCTTTAGTGAAGAAATTAGAGCATTTGTTTTGTTACTTATGCAATATTTTTGCTACTTGGCTGTACCCCTACTCTGCCATATAACACTGCACTTGTACAGGTGGGTATAATACATGGGGTTTTTTTTGTAGCCATTGTGTAACGAATCAGAATACATATTGCATCATTTAAAAAAATATATATATATATTACTTGCAAATTCTTTGAATGCCTATATTTAACCTTGCAGGACATATAACAATCACAAACTATTTGTTGAATTATTATCCTGATCTGGACCTTGAGAGGAGAAATATTCATGGATTTACAGCATTAATGAAAGCCTCAATTCAAGGCAGAACAGATTGTGTCCGAGCATTAATGTTAGCTGGTAAGTTTAGATGTGGTTTAATTCTATTGTGGTGAGTATATGCTTGTAAATGCATCTGCTTTAATGAATGAAAATCATGAAGAACAATTTGATGGAAGACATAAAAATGGCCAAATCACAGTTTTTTTTTCCCTCTCTTTCATCTCCCAAAGTAATTAAAAGTGATCAAAATGGTATAAATAAAAATCACATGTTGACCTGCATAAAATGGGCCCATTCACAGCCTTCTACAAAGAAGTATAAAAAAAGTTACGTGTTAGAATATGGCATTGTAATGTTTAAAACATAACAAAAACTAAATAAATTTGGTATCACTGTGATCATACAGGAAGGCCGGACCAGGACCGCCAGCTCTAAGGGGGGTGCCAGCATGACAGGGACCCGAGGTGATAGGGCAGTGGTTGCTAGGGGAGGGATGGGGTGAGTGTTGGGAGTCGCGAGGGGGAGGTTATTTAGGGGCATGCTTTCCTCCCTGCGGCCATTAACACCACGGGGAAGGAGCTGAGATGGATGGGATTGCTGATCCCCTCCTACCTACCTCATGGCTGAATATGACTTGCTCCTGGGGCAGCTGCATGCTGCTGCCAGCTCCAGCGATGCTGGGTGGCTGATGCAGCAGGTACAGGGCCTCATTAATGCTCTCCCGGCAGCGGAGGCTTCTGGGGCTTCCTCAGAGCCGCCTGCAGCGGCGGTGGCGTCCGCGCTTCCCTCTTCCTTCCATGCTCCGGTGGGCATGGACTCATCCCGTCGGCAGTGGTGGGCGAGGCCTCTGGAGCACCTAAGTCCAGAAACGTCCCGATGCTGGCTCAGGAGCCCCTCAGGGGATCCCCCGGGCCAGAGGGCATGCCCCACAACTCGGGGCAGCGGCCTCTGGTCAGGGAGGCACCCAATGCAGCGGTCGAGACCAGTGGACACGACAGGGCGGAGTTTGCTGCCTGAGCGGCCCTGCCCTCTTGCTCCTGTAACGCCACCTCCCTTAACGCAGTGACCACACCTGGCAAGATTCTGGTCGGGGGAGGGGTCACTGGACGCCTGGATAGACCTACTGATCTACTACGCCAGCCTGCAGGAGTGGTTGGGCATAGTTCGGTGCCCGGTGGTTGACGGGCTGCTTCCCACGGACGGTCGCTAGGCCGGTCCTCGTCCAGTACATTATCTTCCTCCAGCTGTACCAAGGTGGTGGTGGCTGCTGGCAATGTCTGGGATTCGGATGAGGACGACTTCCCTGAGGTTTCGCTGCGGGTGGATTGGGGACCAACACCTGGCGGGATCACAGCTTCTGCACAGCCTGGTAAGTGTTTGACTCTGTCCTGTTCTGTGCTGGCGGTATTTAGGTCACAGGCATCGCGTGCGGGGACTGGCGCAGCCGTTAGCGATAGTTTGGGGAGTTGGGAGTCTGTGGGTGGTTTAGTTGAGGAGCTTTGTTCATTATTGGGTGGTCTTCGCGATGTTCTGTCTCGGTCAGGCAGGGGCGTCGCATTGGCAGGTTCTCCTGTATCGGCGTGGGTGGGCAGTGCGGCCCCTCCCACAGTTATTCTGCTGCCAGCTTGGTCCATAAGGAGAGCGGGGGTTACAGTTTCGGTTCAGACGGAGAAGGAGGGGGATGGTATCCAGTTGGATGATAGAATGAGGGGGGAGGTTTACGTTTGTTTTGAGGGCCCCCTTGGAGCTCACTTAAAAAAAGAGGTGAAGGAAAAAATTTGGTGGAAATTTTTCCTTGTTGCCATTGGAGATGTTTAACCTTGATAAAGGGAAGAGGGATGAGAGTAAAAAGGAAGAGGAGGAAAAGCAGTGGTGGCATCTGAACCCGCAGACATTTACAAATTGGCTGCAGGCATTCGCCATTTTGGTCAGTGTTATCGAAGAGAAGACCCTGGAACACTGTTCAGGGCTGTTTTGTTATTTAGACGCCATTGGGAAGGCTTACCGGATATATGGGCGTCAGACGTGGCTGTGTTATGACGAGCAGTTCTGTCAACGTAGAGTGGTCCGTCCGTCTATCAGGTGGTCATAGGGCACTGACAGCGAAAACTAATGTGGAGTCAGCATTCCGCCTCCTCCTGGTGCATCCTGAGAGTTTGCGGTTGTTGGGATGCTATTGGGATGGGGCGTATTTTGTGGATCGTTGTCTCCCTATGAGCTGCTCAATCTCATGTGCTTATTTTGAGGCTTTCAACTCATTCCTGGAGTGGGTGGTGTGGGACCTGTCAGGTGTCGGGTCCCTTATCGGATGACTTTCTGTGCCTCAGTCCTGCCCACTCCACTATCTGTCTTTCTTTGCTTTGTACGTTGGAGTGGGTGGCGGCTCGTTTCAGTGTTCCTTTGGAGCCGGGCAAGACGAAGGGTCCATTTTCGTGTCTCAGTTTTTTGTGTATCACCATTGATACCACGAGGACGGAATGTCGGCTGCCTGACGACAAATGGTTAGCTCTGCGGTACGAATTTGGGAGGGTCTGTAAATTGCAAAAAATTATGCTCCGAGATCTGCAGTCGTTGTTGGGAAAACTCAACTTCGCCTGTAGGATTATGCCCATAGGCTGCGTGTTTTGTAGTCGGCTAGCGGGTGCTACGGCTGGGGTGTCATCTCCTTGGCATTTTATCCATTTGACCAAAGAGCATCTGCATGACTTAGAGGTGTGGAACAGTTTTTTGGATCAGTACAACGGCCGCTCCTTGATGTTGATTGGGAACTGTACACTGATGTGTTGGGGGCGGTCAGTTTTGGGGTGTTCTGTAGTGGTCAATGGTGTGCAGCGCGTTGGCCAGATGACTGGTTTGAGGAGGGTTTGGTTTGGAATCTGTGCCTGCTAGAGCTGTTCCCTATTGTGGCGGTGGAGATTTGGGGGGATCATTTTAGGGACAGGAAGGTGCGTTTCCTTTGTGATAACCAATCAGTTGTCATGGCCATTAATTAATTGACTACCTCTTCCCCTCCAATGGTGTGTTTGTTGCGACACCTAGTGTTGCGCTGCTTGGCTCTGAATGCTTGGGTGGTGGCCGTTCATGTCCCAGGGGTAACTAATGTAATTGCCGACTCTCTTTCTCGGTTTCTGTGGGAGCGGTTTCGGAAGTTGGCCCCGGCTGTGGACGTCACAGGAATCCCATGCCCGAAACATCTATGGGGCGTGGTCTTGCAGCAGTGGGTGAGCTGATTAGGTCCTCTTAGGCGGAGGGTACTAGAGCAGTCTATGAGGTGGCCTGGAGGAATTTTGAGTTGGTTGCGGCTGAGTTGGGTGGAGCTTATTCGGATGGGGATAGGCGTACGGTGGTTTAGGTGTTGGTGGGACGCGGGTTGCTTGAGGGTTGGTCGGTGTCCAAAATGAGTTGCTTGGTGGGGAGTTTAGCTTTTGGTTTTAAGTTTTGGGGTTTTTCTGATGTGACCAAGGATTTCTTGGTGTCTCAGGCTCTCCAAGGTTTTCATAAGGGTCAGTCCCGCCCGGACGGTCATAGACCTGTGTCCTTACAATTGTTGGATTGGCTGGGGGAGTCGTTGAGTGGGGTCTGTTCTTCCTCATATGCTGGTACACGGGTGTGTCTTGACCCTGTTGCGGGTTCTGGTATGTGTCCGGTGCGTTGTTTTGAGGAGTTTAGGGCACTGAGGTTGTGCACTCCTGGTCCAGTGTTGCGTCATCAGGACGGTTCTTTTTTATCCTGTTATCACTTTACTTGAGTTTTCTGTAGTTGTTTGTCGTCCTTGGGCTTTGATCCCTCATCTTTTGCCCCCCATTCCTTTAGGATTGGGGCAGTCACGGAGGCGTCAGTGTGGGGTTTAGGTCCGGAGGTGGTTAGACGCATTGGGAGGTGGAAGTCGCATCATTTTATTTCCTATGTCTGGCCTCATTTGTTGTCATTTGCTTCTGGTTAGCAGTTGGGTTCGGGGGGCTGGTGTCAATTTTTGTAAGGCTGTCTCGAATTTATGTTGTTAATTGGTCGTTCTTCTTTGATTGTTTTTTTTGTACTGTAGGTCGCCTACTCGGCTGGTGTGGATTTTGGGGCATTCTTATGTCCACTGGGGTGTGGTGAGGGTGGATATGCGCCCGAATGGCAGACAGCTCAGCTTCTCTAGATTGATGGTGGTGGTTTGGTGGTTGGGTTTTCGCGACATGCAGTGGGGACGCATGCTGCACGAATTTAACAGGTACTCTCACCTGGACAGCCCTCCTGACGTGCTCATATTACATCTGGGTGGTAACGATTTTGGGGCCAGCCCTTTTAGGGAGCTTGTGAGGGATATTAAGCATGATCTGCTTCACTTGTGAGTGGCTTCTCCTTCGGTTGTAGTGGTCTGGTCTGATATCGTCCCGAGGCATGCGTGGAGGGAGGCACGGTTGGCCCCCAGAATTATTAAGGCTCAGTACAAAGTTAATATGGCGGTGAGTGCATTTGTGGTGCGTCATGGGGGGTTGATGTCAGGCATCATGAGCTTGAGTACCTTCAGGGTGTTTTTGGCTGGCAGATGGTGTGCACCTTAATGCGGTTGGGATTGATTTATGGGCCTTGGGGCTTCAGGGTGGAAGTGAGCGTGCCTTGCTTTTGGTTGGGATTGAGCATACTTGAGGTGGTCAAGGTATGCTCACTGTGGTGGCGGGGTAGGGGGTCCTTGGAGTTGGTGGAAATTCCGGGGGTGGGGAAACATTGTGGTTAGTTTCCCCTATGATTAACTGCAGTTTTTGGTCTGGCTGGTTTTTGGGCTCCTGCTGGGTGGTGTCCCGAGGAGTGTTTTATATGTGGTAAACTGCCATCTGTGTTTTATGGTGCCCCTGAGCCTGTGTTTTGCGGCTGAGGGTAATCGGTGCGGTGGACAGATTGACAGCCAGACTTATGTAACTCCAAGGACCTCCCCTCCAATAAGCAGTTTTGTCTCAGGAAAAGTTGTCTATTTTTGTTTGGTTGGGTTCTTTCTTTCTTTCTTTCTTTCTTTCTTTCTTTCTTTCTTTCTTTCTTTCTTTCTTTCTTTCTTTCTACATTGGTATATGTTTAAGGTTATTTATTTGTTGGTTGGTTTTTGTAATATACAGTTAATTATATATTTGTATTGTGTTTAATTAATTAAATGGGGGGGGGCGTGGCTTGGAGCCTACTAAGATGGCCGCTGATTTGTGAAGCGCTGAGACCTCACACCACTACAGCGGCTCATAGCAACCACTCAGTGTCGGCGATACCCGGATACTAGAGCGCGGAAGGGTCCTTAGCTCCTCAGGACTGCAAGGATATGGCAAAACGGGGGAAGAAAGGCCCCCCGAAGCGGCTTACCGACTTCTTCGCTGCATCGGCCTCGGCCCAAGATGGCGCCGACGAATCCTCCATTCACCCACTGCAGCGGGCGGCGGGCCGCTCCGGCGTGGAGCACAACGGCACTCCAGGTGAGTGGCTATTTCAAACTACACCACCGCATCTGGAGGCCTCTGGTGACAGTCCTGGCTCACAGGTCAACCAGATAAGGGCACTAGAAGGCCAGCAGCAGGCTCCAAATAGGGGACTACAACCCCCATCTTATCCCACTTCAGCCCTTGTCAGCCATCCAGGGGTTCCTCCTGTAGAAGCATCCTCCCAAGCAGGTAACACTACTCCCACACGCAGCCCTGTAAAGCAAAGGATAAGATGGGATACCACGTTTTGCTTTGAATCTCATCCAGCTGCAGAAGATCCCCAATTAGGTGACTCGGATGTGCTCCAGGCTATCCCTGCAGGTACCCAATCGGCTTCTGAGTCCTTCTTAAAGGATATAATGCTAGCATTGCACAGATCTATTCAGAAGGATATCACTAAGGCGATTACGTCCGTATCCTCCACGGTTGATTCTCTTGGCAACAGAATAGACCACGTTGAGAATAAAATGAGTGAATTTGCTGCGACACACAACACTATAGTGGATGCCCATAATGATCTCGAGGAAGAATTAGCGGCGGTCAAACTTAAACTTGCCGACATGGAAGATATGAATAGGCGGAACAATGTCAAGTTTCGTGGCATACCAGAGTCAGTCGCTGCCAGGGACCTGACTTCATATTTACAAAGCAATCCTGCCACAAAGCTCTGACGCGGATCTTATAATAGATAGGGCCCACCGCTTGCCGAAGCCGAAGGGGAGGCCTGATCATATTCCCAGAGACACCCTCGCCCGCATACATTTCTACCATATCAAGGATCGTCTCATGCTTGAGTCAAGGAAAAGACCATCTTTGCCTGAGCCTTTTAAAGAAATCCAACTTTATGCAGACCTTTCTCAGGCTACTATTGCTGCCAGAAGAGTGCTTGCTCCTGTTACAGCGGTCCTCCGTCAACACAACATTCCCTATAAGTGGGGATTCCCAACTAAAGTCATCGTTATCAGGAATGGAGTGACTTATACATTTAACTCCTTTGACACCGGGAGAAACCTGTTACACCAATGGAACCTGCCGCCACCTGCGCCTAATGTTCAGAAACCTTCAAGGGCCAAGTCCCATAAGTTAGACCCACCGTGGAAATCTACCACCTCCGCCGAGTGAATAGCTCAATATGGACGTATTGTGAGTTACCTGTGGTGTGTTTTGTACCTCCTATTCTAAGGCAAACTTCCCCCCAAGTTTGCTCAGTATTTCACTGCTCGGTTGTGTGACTCTATTTTCTCTTCCCTTACTGTTCACCAGTTATGTGTTCAATAATGCCGTTAACGAATTGTTCTCCTCTAGGCCTAAGAGATGTCATTTTAGTGTTATTCTCCTACCCGACCCTCTCTACTACCAGTCTGTATTGCTAATTCTTGAAAGTATTAATGGGTGTTAAATTACTGTCACTTAACGGAAGGGGACTAAATAGTCCCTTTAAGCGTTCATTGTTGTGGAAGGAGGCTCTCAGATCTGCAGCAGATGTAGTTTGCATACAAGAGACGCATTTCTGTGACTCTCATCCACCAAAGCTTTCTCATAAATTGTTCCCTCATATTTTTTGTTCCAATGCTGCCAAGAAGGTTGCGGGTGTCCTCATAGCGATAAAGCATACAGTGTCATTTCAGTTAATACATGTCAGTTCAGATCCCAAGGGCCGATATGTAGCTCTCACCTGTCTGCTTGATAACTGCCCCATCACTATTGTAAACGTATATTGTCCTAATGCGTCTCAGATTTCCTTTTTAAATTCTGTAATGAAGAAGTGTAGGAAGCATGCTCAGGGCCAGGTTCTATTTTGCGGTGATTTCAATATTGTACATGACGCTGCTGCTGATTCCACTTATCGCGGCAAGCATCCACCTCAACAATTAGGGCCTTGGCTCCAGCAAACGGAACTTCACGATGTTTGGCGGTGCTTCCATTCCTCTGAGAAGGATTATACGTACTACTCTACTAGTCACCAATCCTACTCCAGAATAGACATGTTCCTAGTCCAGAGTGATATGCTTCTTAGAGTACAGAGTTGTGAAATAGGAAATATCACGTGGTCAGACCACGCACCTATTATTCTTAGCATATACCTAGCTGGCACAATGGCTCCCCCCGTGTCGTGGCGAAACAATACACATGTCATGTCTCTGTAATCGGTAGCCGAGAAATTGAACACTGACATTGCCGAATTCTTTACTATTAACTCCCCCTCGGTAGAGGATAAGTTTAAGTTTTGCCTCTGGAATTCACATAAAGCATTTGTTAGGGGCATAATGATTCAGCATGCCTCGCGCTTTAAGCGCAACCGACTGCAAACGATGAAGGAGCTACTTACTTCTATTGCAACTCTAGAGCAGAAACATAAAATTGACCCTAATCCTGCCCTATTAGGTGCTTTGCGGAAGGCCAGGGATGACTTGAGCGCCCACCTACTGGTGGACTTTGAAAAACACTCTAAACGCTTGAAAGCCTCTTATTACCGGTCGTACAATAAAGCCAGCAAGCTAATGGCACAGAGAGTCAAGGCAGCAAGGATTAAATCTAAAATTCCATTTCTGGTGTCTAAATCGACCACAGCAAAAATGTTTCACCCTCAACAAATCGCTGATGAATTCAGTAAATATTATCAGGACCTGTATAACTTGAAAGATGACTCGGATACCAAGCAGCCTTCAATGATAGATATTAACCAATTCCTATGCTCCTTGCACCTTCCCTCTGTTACCCCTGAACAGCTGCAGTCTCTAAATGTTTCTATTTCCACTCAGGAAGTGGCTAAGGCAATAGATGGCCTGAAACTTAATAAATCTCCAGGTCCAGATGGGTTCTCTGGGGAATACTACAAGCTATTCAAGCCACTTATTCTTGCTCACCTTACTGAGGTGTTTAATTTAGCAATGGTGACAGGAAACTTTCCCCTTGAGATGCTATCTGCAACGATTGTGACTCTACCCAAACCAGGCAAAGACCCTTCCCAACCCTCCAACTACCGGCCCATATCACTATTAAATGCGGACGTTAAGTTGTTTGCGAAGGTACTTGCGAACAGACTCCTCGATGTCATGCCCATACTGATAGACGGGGATAAGGTTGGATTCACTAAGGGGAGACAGGCCCCAGACGGCACGAGGCGTGTGATCGCTCTGGTTGCGGCGGCCCGGGCCCGGTGGGCGCCTTCTCTGCTCCTGTCCCTGGATGCGGAGAAGGCATTTGATAGAGTACATTGGGGGTACCTTTTTGAGGTTCTCCATAAATTTGTTTTTTCTGGCCCCCTAGCTACTGCAATCTCAGCACTTTACTCTAACCCTTCCGCACGAGTGCTGGCGAATGGAGTCCTGTCCCGCCCCTTCGACATTACCAATGGCACGAGACAGGGGTGCCCTTTGTCCCCCTTGATATTCTCATTGGTGATGGAGCCTCTGGCCGAAAGGATCAGGACGCATCCTGGTCTGTCTGGAATCAGGTTGGATCGGACAGACCACAGAATTAATTTATTCGTGGATGATGTGATTCTGTCTCTTTCCTACTCTAATAGCATGCTCTGTACTGTATCTCAAATTTTGAAAGATTTTGGATAGTTATCATATTATAAAGTTAACGAATCCAAGTCCCAGATTTTAGGAATTGGTATGTCACAAAACAATATACACCATATTAAAAACACATTGCCCTATCAATGGTGTTCGCACACTATACCCTATCTGGGAATACGGCTCACCCCAAACCCAAAAGATTTAGTTAAGGCCAACTTTCCAGGCCTGCTGGCTACCCTTCAGAAGGAGCTTGATGGGTTAACTAAATTTGAGCATAGTTGGATGGGTAGAATAGTGTTATACAAAATGTTGATCCTTCCCAAGATACTCTACTATTTAAGAACATTAGTGATACCGATACCCAAGTCCACCCTCCTAAGTTTCCAAAAACAAATGATGTCCTTTATATGGAAGGGTGGTAAACCCAGAATAGCACTACATACACTGTTTAAAGCAAGAGACAATGGGGGTATGGGTGTACCAAACTTGTACCATTATTATCTAGCCATAGTTTTAGGTCAACTCCAATTTTGGTTTACAACGAATCATGACAAACTGTGGCCAGCTATGGAGGCCCAAATGGTTCGGACTACTGATTGGGAGGGTTACCTATTAGCGTCAGGACCCAGGAGCGGTTCTTCCATATCTGCTCCTCCGGCTGTACAGGCTACGATTGGGGCATGGCATGCATTGTGTACTCTGCAGGACGGGGATACTCCTAAGGTAGCACTAAATCTGCCCATTACGACGCTCCCTCACGAGATACTGCATTTATCCCTAGACGTGTGGCGCAGATGTGGGGTAAAGTATGTCTCTGACCTGTATAGGGGAGGTGCTATAGCGCCCTTCTCCGTATTGAGGGAGGCATATGATCTGACCGCGAAGGAGGCATATACCTATACTAGATTGACTTCCTACTTGTCTGACACTACTTCGGCTCAGCTGCGCTTACCGCAGCCGGCCGCCGATCTCTTACACCCACAGGCTTCCCCAGCGGCTTACAATACTAAAACCCTGTATCGAACTTTGAATAGGGATTGCACCTTTCGCAAGACTAAACACATGAGCCTTTGGGAAGAGGACATAGGCAGTAGATTTGAGGTCGGCCACTGGCGAGAGGCAATCAGATGGGCTAAGCGATCCACAGTATGTGCCTCACATTGGGAGCAATATAGCAAACTACTTCTACGCTGGTATTACCCTCCTTTACGCATAGCTAAGTTCTACCCATCGTGTTCACCTCGGTGTTGGAGGGGATGCGGGGAGAACGGATCTTTATTCCATGTATTCTGGCACTGTCCACTCATTCAGCCCTTTTGGGTTTCTGTGTTTTCCTTGGTTAATAGCCTGTGTGGGGGAGTGGTGGGATATACCCCTGAACTGGCACTCCTCTTGCTGGGCATCCACATGATACCGGGTAGACATAGAACAGTTGTATGTCAGGTGCTGGGGGCTGCCCGCCTACTTATTGCAAGAAGATGGAAATCTCCCGCATGCCCGACTTTGACAGAGTTGATTTCAGCGGTGTCCTTGAACTATCAATACGAGCGTATTTGTGAATGGAATGGAGGGGGCCTGGACAGATTCGTGGGCAGAGTCGTGGGCAGAGGCATTCCCCCCACCGTACACCCATTGACGGACTATGCGCCGGGGCCTCCCCTGATACTATGGTATTATATCTTACTTTATTTCTATAGCCTCCTGGGGCCACTATGATGAGTCATTCCTGGAACACTTATATACTATCTAATTAGTAATAGGAAAATTGATACCTGGTAGCTGAGGGGATGTTGATCCGACTTTATTCGTTATCTAGGCCTTGACTATGTTTTGTGTTTTATGTTCTATGCATTACCATTATATGTATTTTATTCATGGATGTACCTCACCTGAGTATCTTGTAATGTATTGTGATTATGATGTATGTGAGGCCATAAATGTGCCCTTGTTCCTTGATGTGTTTACAACTTGTAATGTATTCCTGTTAAAAATTTCAATAAAAAACTATTGAAAATAATTAATTAAATGGCTGCTGTGGCCAATTAATCCAACCCTTTTGGTCAAGCATACAGAATATTAAAAGCTGTTTAGTAGTAGTGCCTATGTTTGCTGCTGCAGCAGTAGCTGCTATTTGCCCAGCAGAAGGAATCCCATATGATACAGGTACTATGTACATCACGGGGGAGTATGGCTCATATGGCAGGATTGCCTATTTCAAATGCTGCTGTCATGATGGCCGATGCGCCATGCCTGGCAAACCGGACCCTTAGAGTTATAAGGTATTTCTCCTGTCCCGGGGCTTCCTTTATTAAGCTTCTGCCTGAATAGTATTATAAGAGAGTCCTCTTGTAATTGCAGATGTCCAGAGATGGTAAAAATCTCTCTAAAAGGAAGCATAGAGCCTGTGTAGAATGTCAGCAGTTGTTACCTGATGGTCATGTGTCTGAAGTATGTATAATTGTACTCAGAGTCAAGCCTCTCCTACCAGTCCTCATGCATCTTCTTCTAAACCTAAACAGAAAACAGAGCTATGCATTAGTTGTCTCCAGCATCTTCCAGATGATTACTCTTCTAATATCTGTAATATCTGAACTCATGTTTCTGTGAATGAACAGATGACTGATAAGGAGACTGAAAACATTTTTTCTTGGTTAAAATCTTGTATGTCTAGTAAAAAATAAATCTAAAAATTTTAAACAGGAATTTTCACGGTTGTTCGAATCACTTCTGATGGGGAGCTTTAGACATCTGAGTTGGACTCAGACATGACCATTTCTGAAGATAATTATTTGTTTAAAAAAGAGAATAATATCTCTCACTGGCAGTATGCCCAGATTTTCCACTTTTATACTACTCTCAAGACGCCACATAATCTTCATAGGGCATTGATGCCTTTTCAACGTTGTGCCTTTGATCTAGTGCTCAAAATCATACTGTCTCACTTATCTATGGTATGGAGAAATCGGGCGATACCTTTTAGAGGCTAACTGAGTATATTTGATGGTAAGCTTTCGAGAGTATTAGCTCTCTTCTTCAGATAGCACCATGTCTATCTGTATAAAAGGTATTGCCTGATTTCTTCACTCTTCCACTACTTTCTATGGCTAAAATGGTACAACATTATACTATTATCTATGGTATGCTCATGGAGGATTCCGCCGACAGACTACCAGCATTCGCGGGTGGTTGGGAAAGGGAACTGGGGGTCTTGTTCTCACCAGACGCATGGTCATCAGCTTTCCAGGATTGCCATAAGTTCTCTATATCTTGCAAGGCTCAGGAAACGAACTATAAGATCCTCTCCCGATGGTACAGAGTCCCTTCTGTCCTTCATCAGATCTACCCCTCCACCTCGGACCGTTGTTGGAGATGTAACACCAACCAGGGCATGATAGCACACGTCTGGTGGGGATGTATGCTCCAACGCCCCTTTTGTCTGTCGTATTATTCAGACAGTCACTGCATTGCTTTGGAAGATGACCCTGCTCCCCTCTATCTTCCCGCATAAGTTTAAGAAGTATACCCGTAAGCTATTGGGCTTTCTATTAGTAGCAACAAGGTCCGTTATCCCTAGACTGTGGAAATCCCAAATTATGGTGGAAAATAAGTATTTGGTCACCTACAAACAAGCAAGATTTCTGACTCTCACAGACCTGTAACTTCTTCTTTAAGAGGCTCCTCTATGCTCCACTCATTACCTGTAGCAATGGCACCTGTTTGAAATTGTTATCAGTATAAAAGACACCTGTCCACAACCCTCAAACAGTCACACTCCAAACTCCACTATGGTGAAGACCAAAGAAGGATACCAGAAACAAAATTGTAGACCTGCACCAGGCTGGGAAGACTGAATCTGCAATAGGTAAACAGCTTGGTGTGAAGAAATCAACTGTGGGAGCAATAATTAGAAAATGGAAGACATACAAGACCACTGATAATCTCCCTCAATCAGGGGCTCCACGCAAGGTCTCACTCCGTGGGGTCAAAATGATCACAAGAACGGTGAGGAAAAATCCCAGAACCACACGGGGGAACCTAGTGAGTGACCTGCAGAAAGCTGGAACTAACCTAACAAAGGCTATCGTCAATAACACACTACGCCGCCAGGGACTCAGATCCTGTAGTGCCAGACGTGTCCCCCTGCTTAAGCCAGTACATATCTGGGCCCGTCTGAAGTTTGCTAGAGAGCATTTGGAAGTTCCAGAAGAGTACTGGGAGAATGTCATATGGTCAGATGAAACCAAAGTAGAACTGTTTGGTAAAAACGCAACTCGTCGTGTTTGGAGGAGAGTGAATGCTGAGTTGCATCCAAAGAACACCATACCTACTGTGAAGCATGGGGGGTGGCAACATCATGCTTTGGGGCTGTTTCTCTGCAAAGGGACCAGGACGACTGATCCGTGTACATGAAAGAATGAATGGGGCCATGTATCGTGAGATTTTGAGTGCAAACCTCCTTCCGTCAGCAAGGGCATTTACTGTCATGGCAACCGATCACCGCCCTCCAATGATGTTCAGTAGGGTGGCGATCGGTGAAAAATGGCGGCACCGGTGGCACCTGCGCAGTTTAGACGCAGCGGTCCCGTTTGACCGTGGTGTCTAAAGGGTTAACAGCCACAATCAGTGCAGGCACCAATCGCTGCTGTTAGTGGTGGGTCCTGGCTGTATTACATAGCCGGCATCCGCCCTGTATGGAGAGAGCTCAGCTCCTGAGCCCTCTCCATACACCCCTTCACACCCAATCACGTACATGTATGTGATATAGGGTTAAGGGGTTAAGAATTTCAGCAAAAAATCTGGCGGTCACCAACGTGGTTAGACAAGCTATGTGACTGAAGCCTTGGATGGAAGAGGCAACTTCAAAATATAATTTGTGCTCAATTTCCTTTGAACCACCTGGAAGACTTTTTGGCGAAAAGCTAGTTCAGCTTTTAGAAGCCAATAAGAAGGCAAGATCTCTGGGATTTCCTCAGGCCAGCAGGAGCTTTAAGTCTCGATTCCGCTATCAGAGAAGACAGTAGTTGTTCTTTGAGAGAGGAAATGGTAGGAGATCTGATAGCGGTAGACCCTATCAGAGGTTCAGGACTGCTACTTCAGAGAAATCTAAGAAGAAGCAGGAAGACGCAGGGGCAGGCAAACAAGATTTTTGACATCAGGAGTCATCAAATTGGAGGAGGTTTGCAGAATTTTTTCCAGCTTGGCACAGGATTACTTCAGACAAGTGGGTCCTGAACATCATAGAGAAAAGTTATGTTATAGAGATCCACCACAGACCAAAGGATCATTTTCTTCTAAACAATCAACAGATTCCTCCTGTGTTTCCCCTTATAGAGGAATTCCAGAATTTCCTAATATAAGAGTAGAAGCAGTTCCAAAAGAAGAAGGTTGGTGTGGGACCTATTCAAAAATCTTTCCAGGACCAAAAGCAGGAGGATCTTGGAGGTTGATCATAGATCTCAGATCCCTTAATGGATATGTGAAGAAGATCCACTTCAGGATGTAAACAATAAGGACAGTCACAGCAGCCATACAAAAGGGCCAGGTTCTAGCATCCTTGGATCTAAAAGATGCTTATTTGCACATACTGATTCATCCAGTTTCAAGACAATTCTTGAGAATAGAAGTGGATCATCTAGGATCAGTCAGACACTACCAATTCAAAGTGCTCCCTTTTGGTCTAACTTCTTCTTCATGAGTCTTCACCAAAGTGGCAGAAGTAGCAATAGCAGCCCTATGTTTACAGGCCATTCAAGTACAACCCCAATCCCAATGAAATTGGGACGTTGTGTAAAACATAAATAAAAACAGAATACGATGATTTGCAAATCCTTTTCAACCTATATTCAATTGAATACACTACAAATACAAGATATTTAATGCTCAAATGGATAAACTTTATTTTTTTTTTTCAAATATTCACTCATTTTGAATTTTATAGGCCGCATCCTCTAGAAGCCCATATTTAAGACTCTTTCCTAATGGGGTCCTTTTCAGAACTCTACCAAGTTTCTTGTCTAAAGTTCCTACCTTTCAAAATATCAAAGAATCCTTCTTACCAGCTTTCTACCCACATCCTGAAATGGAAGAGCAGATACATTTTCATACCCTAGACGTAAAAAAAAAGCTATTGTTGCCTATCTGGACAGAGCTAAAGAATTCAGGAAAGAGGAGAATTTATTTGTGTTTTTTTAGGCACCAGGGAGGAAATGAAAGCTTCTAAAGACACATTAGCCAGATGGATTAAGTCCACTATTCTGGAAACCTATAAATCAGCAGGTCTCTCCTTACCAGCTTCTCTAAGAGCACATTCTGCACATTTTACTGCAACTTCATGGGCTGAGAATGCCCAAGTATCTATCCTGGATATTTGTAATGCTGCTTCCTGGAGCTCTTCTTCTACTTTCATCAAACTTTATCATCTGGACATCTACACTGAGGGTCCAGCCTTTGGCACAGCATGCTTAATTCAGTTTCCAAGTGATGGTCTCCCCCACCTTAGGTAGATATTTAGGTCTCTTCTGTGCTGCTGCAGGATGAATAGGAGAGAGAAAATCGGGTTTATCTGGAATTTTACTGTCCTGGAATCCGAAGTAAAATTCCAGGTAATCGCAATTTTCTCTATTCTTTCCCTTGCTTCTCTTTTGACCTGTTTCTGTGTAATGCAGGGATCATGCGGGTGGGAGAGTTATATCTCAGGCATCATAGCATGTAACGTAGAAATGTGCTTATGGTGTCGTATGACAGAGGAGATTATCATCCTTTATTAATTTTTCAGATCTCATCGGTTAAAATACAGTCAAGACTAGGATATTTATATGCAGCTGCTCTTAATCTTGACTGTGTTTTCAACTGATGATAGCTGTGGAAATAATGAGGGTAGAATGGGAGTTTTAATGTCATTTGATAGATGAGAATATCCCTTTTCATACAACACTAGAAGCATTTTTCTACATTTTATAGTGCTAAAGATAAAAACTGTTTGAATTTACCCCACTCTTATTTTCCTTGCTGTACACACAAGCCTTTATGCCTTACACAGTAAAAAGCAGGGGACAGCTCTCAACAGAGAAGCAAGGGAAAGATCAAAGGAATGCAAGGTTTCATAGACAATAGTCAAAATTTGTTAATAAAGTATGTTACAAAATGTATTAATGGCACAAATGCTGCCAGAAAATCAATAGTTGTTTGAAAGTTTAGCTACGTTATCAGAATACATGTACTCAAACTAGCAAAACTGGAAAAGGAAGTTTTGGCTATTTTAGAGGGAATGTATCAACTAGAGAGAGAGAGGAGGCGAGTGGTAGTCTTCTATTGTCAATGGTGGATCCTGTGTAATCTTCCTTCAATTGTGAAAGTAGAGCGTTGAATCCTATATTACACCTCAATATAGTAAATATAGACCTCCCGAATATATACTATGATCAACCATCACAAAAAGAAAAGTAATGTCCACCAAAGAGATACCAAAATATAAATCTGACGTTATTAGAACATGCCATTACATATCAACATAACAAATTATGTATAAAAAAACACAGAGAAAGACGAGGATGGGCAAGATGAATATCAGGCTAAGGATCAGGAAATTAGCCAAAGGGCCCAAATATATAGTCATATAAAAAAAATAAAAGGTAACACTCCTAGATTATACAGATTATCATATCAAGGACTGTACCTGTTAAATAATATAAAGAAGTGCCTCAACTACCATACTTTTATTTCAGAAAAATGTCAAAAGTAAGATATGTCAAGCAATAACCAATATAACATTATATACAACAATATAAAATTATTAAGTAGTCTTTTCCAGATGAAGAAAAAAAAGTGCAAAACTGATTTGCTAATTGGCAGATTGGCAATTTGTGAGTGGCTCTATTGTTTGTGTATATTGCATAGTGCATACTCATTGAAAGTATCACACTACTTTATGGCTTCTATAATCTCAGGGTCTATGTGCGGTCAGAATATAACATCTTTAGCCTTGCAATTCCTAGGTGGTGAGAATGAGCCATTGCTATCATTTCTGGGTGCATCTACTGGTGCATCTCAAAAAATTAGAATATTTTTGAAACATTCATTTATTTCAGTGATTCAATAATTCAATTCATAATCAGCAGTCTTCCATGATTTTGTGTCCTACTGAACCAGACTGAGAGACTATTTAAAGGCTTAGGAAACCTTGGCAGGTGACACACTGAATTTACAATACTGAACTTTTTTACAATATTCAAATTTTCTTAGATTTTGGTTTTCATTACCCGCAATCCATAATCAATATTTACGGAAATAGAACACTTGAAATAGAACACTAAGTGTGTAAAGAATCTAGAAAATATAGGAGGTCACTTTTTTAATTTAATTACTGAAAGAAATAAACATTTCAAAGATATTCTAATTTATTGAGATGCACCTGTACTTTGGTATGATGAACATGTGTCTTTTATACAGAATTCCATTATGTATATGTATGTATTTTATTTCATCCCTAAAACCTCAGTAGTCCCTGATGCAGACAGGTACTTTTTCCTTTTGGTCTGGCCATCTTGTAAGAACAAATGTTTTTAATTCTTGCTAGACTTTATCTTTATCAGTGCACTTTTGGGTTTGCTGCAGGTGTATTTAAGACCCTCTTCAATACTCAGTTAAGTTTATCTATTCCAGTTCTCTATAAAATGTAATTCGAAATATATTTATCCATTGATCTGCAAGGCAATTCAGCCCTTGCTAAAAAGTCTGCAATATAATTTTAGATCCTTTTTTAATTTATAATAAGTTTCAATCTTCATTATTTTTTTCCATGCAAATACTGATTGAACTTCTGACACAGATATAGGTCTGACACTGATGAAGGTCTTAGAGAGATTGGTTCTCACACATCTCCGCCCTCTATTGAGCTCGGCAATGGACCCTCTCCAGTTTGCTTATCGGCCCGGCATTGGGTGGATGATGCCATCATCCACCTTCTACACAGAGCTCTTTCTCACCTGGAGAAACCAGGGAATACTGTGAGAATAATGTTCTTTGATTTCTCCAGTGCTTTTAACACAATACAGCCTGAGAGACAAGCTGGCCCTTGTTGGAGTGGACCACCACCTGTCCAACTTGATCCTAGACTACCTCACAAACCTCACCTCAGTATGTGTGAGCCTGGGACTGTGTGTCAGACACCGTGATCTTTAATACGGGGGCACCTCAAAGTACAGTTCTTGCCCCTTTCCTCTTCACACTGTACACTGCAGATTTTAGGTGCAACTCATCTAGTTGCTACTTACAGAAGTATTCTGATGACTCTGCAATAGTACGTCTCATCACAGACGAAGATGACAGGGAGTATAGAGAATTTGTGGATTAGTGCCAGCGGAACCACCTTAGGATTAATGCTGGGAAGACCAAGGAGATGGTGGTGAACTTTCACAAGCGCAGATATCCTCCAATACCAGTGGACATCCAGGGGACAGGTATTGAGATAGTCAACACCTATAAGTACCTAGGGGTGCTCCTCAATAATAAGCTGGACTGGGCAGATCACTTGGATGTACTGTACAGAAAGGGCCACAGCAGGCTCTACCTGCTTAGGAGGCTGAGAACCTTTGGCGTCCAGGGGCACTTCTTAGGGCCTTTTTTAACTTTGTAGTGGCATCAGCCATCTACTTCGGAGTGGCCTGCTGGGGGAGTAGCATATCAACCAGGGATAGGAATAGGCTCAACAAGCTGATTAGAAGGGCCAGCTCTGTCCTGAGGAGCCCCCTGGACCCAGTGCAGGTGGTTGGTGACAGAAGGATACTGTCCGTGGTGAGCTCCATCCTGGAGAATAACTCCCATCCCATGCATGAGACCGTGATAGCACTGGGCAGTACTGTCAGTGACCAACTTTTAGGGTAAACTAAGTGTGAGAAGGAGCTCTATCGGAAGTCTTTCCTCCCCGCTGCGATTATGCTGTACAACCAACACTGACCTAAGTGGAGATCATTCCATACAGAGAACTGAAAGATCTTAAGTTGTGGTATTCCTTCTACTACTTTTTTACCTTTACCCTTTTATCTGTACCTTCTGTCACTGTAATGCCTATACCTTGGAGCTTTTGTATTTGTGTTATCTATGCTGCTGTAACACACTGAATTTCCCCATGGTGGGACTATTAAAGGATTATCTTATCTTATTCATTGGCAAAACATTGTTTTTCAATATGTGCATATATTTGCTCTGTTAAAGAAAGTGTGTATGATGCAAAAGTGACTGGCTGACCTTCCAAGAGTTGCTCTAAGTCCTTTTTCACTTGAACTGTTACATCTTCATTGACATTGTAGTATCTCAAAACTGGATGTCTAGTAACAAGATTTTTTTTTTTTATTGAGGGCTTCATCATGGCTGGATTGTTAAGTCCAGATACTGTCCTTGCCAATTTACATATAGGTTCACATACATTTCAAAGATGTAGTAAGAATTTTGAAAGGCAATTCACAAAGCTTGGCACATTCTGAACAGCTTGTAAATTGTGAGGCTTTGGAACCTCTAGAATTTCTCTGACTTTGTCTGGATCAGGGCTCAAGCCTTCTGCTCTCACTAAATGTCCCATCTATAGTACATTTTTATTGAATTTTAGGTTAAGCCTTCATACTCTCTTTAATAGTCTAATCAGACTCTTATCATGATCCTTTGTGAATTCTTCACTAGTGTCACCACAACTATACACCAGAACCAGGCGTGTAGCTAGCGGAGCCCACCACAGGGCTGGTGCAAACTCCAGCAATTAGATATCAGCAATTCTAATTGTACCAGCATCTGCAGGATGCCAATACAATTAAAATACATGATAGAGGAAGCCGCTGGCTTCCTGGTGTAACATTCTTAATTTTTAGACTGCAAGTTACTTCAGGCCTACAGCCTACAAAGCACCGTCACCACAACACATCTATATCCTGACATGTCGCTGTGCAGAGGAGTTGTTGTCACGGTGCTTTTTAGGCTGCAGAAACAAAGTGGCTTGCGGCCTACATGTTAGAACAAGGAGAGGGGATGGCAGCAGTTTGGGCCCCCTGCATCAGAGGATCAAGGGTAGGTGAATAATTTCTTATTGTTTTTTCTACATTTAAAGAGAACTTTTCATGTCATCTGACGTCGGCAGTATTGTACACCTCTAGAAAGCTTACAGTGAGCTGAATTCAGTGCACTTTGCCGGTACTTTTTGGCACTGGGGCATGTACTGGCAAAGCTGACTGCCAGAGATATCGGTGCCGTTAGTTTTGGCATCGATATCCCTCCACTGTCAGAATTGTGGGCCTTACACTGGGCTGTGAGAAACACCACTCTGGCGGTACTTTTCCATAGTCTTGTACTGTCAGGGGCGTTCCTCACAGCCCAGCGATGACGCTAGGCTGTAAGGCCCACCCTTCTGACAGTGGAGGATAACAGTGCCGAAAGTAACGGCATCGATATCTTTGGCATTGGGGCACAGCTTAAGTGCTGATGTCAGAACACATGAAAGGTCCTCTTTAAAGGATATTATTAATACGTTGTGAGGGCAATAATGATATAAAAGAGTCTGTTGGCAGCGGATTAATCTTTGACTGTCCAGGCGTTCAACAGTAAACAGACATTTATTGAGGAACAAGAATAATACACTGTATTCTGTAACTTATGATCTCAGCTTCTTGTCTGTGAGCTTCCATGTGCTCTGCTCTATGCTGTAGCTACAAAAAGAGAGAGGAACTTCCTGGTTTTCTACTTTAGCCCCCACCTTTTTAACAGTGCTTTATTAACAACCTAACACTATCCTTACAGACAGAAGCTTATGCAGTAATAAACATATAAACAGTAGTTGTTGCAATACAGGCAATAATAAACATTATTCCAACAGAGTCTCATTTATACAAGGGGAAATATTTATTTAGGGGATCCTTACTAATATAAGAGGGACACTTAAAGGAGCATCTGTTATAAGGGGGCATTAGGAGACATTTTTAAAGGGGTTACTTGGGATTAAAAGAAAATGTATGCAGGCATCATCGCCTCCATTCTCACGGGGGGCCACCCATCTCTTCCACTGCTCTGAGAAGCTGCAGTGGTGATGTCATGTTGGCAGGATCACTACAGCCAATAAGCTCAGCAAAACTATATTCTGACACAGACCATAACATGGGTTAACAAATGTCTTATTACTGTAGAACGAAATCAGCACTATATTGGACTACTTTAAAACATAACCCTTAATATCGATCAATAAAACATGCCATTAAAGACCAAATTAGGCCAAACTATTAAACCAATTACCAAACAGGACCCTAGTCTAGAACACCCTGTTACTATTAACCTATTATGCCAGTTGTGGGTTGTGGATAGATGTAGCTCCTCCCTGAGGAGGGCACTGAGGAGGCGTAGCAAGCAGAAAACAGATGGGGTTTAATTATGATGCCTTGAAATATAGTTATCAATAGCCTAAATCAGGGGTATGCAACCTTTTTTGTTCAGTGTGCCGATTTTAATTAAAAAATCAAAGATGAGGTACTCGGAGTGCCGGTCAATAATTGTAAATCTGACGACCCCTAAACTGAAGTCATATACCACAAACCATAACACAGAAATACTGCTATCAGATGCTTTAGGATGCATGCGTTTACTGCTATTTCCTGGGACGCACCTGTACTTTCCAATTAGAAGCAATGAAAGTACATGTGCAGCCCCCAATTAGTGGTAAATGTATGTGTCCAGGAGCACTGTATGGCAGCATCCTTATGGTGAAAACAAATTATGTATCTGAATTCAGCTATATTCTTAGGCCACTGGAACTTTTACTTTGATGCAAAATTGCGTTCACATGGTGCATTTTTGCACAAAAAAAAATGCCTGTGTTTTCTGTACAAAAACACACAGTTATACAGAATAATGTCCCATAGCGGCTCCTGCATATGGTATTATATCCCATAGCATCCTCTGCACACGGTATTATATCCCATAGCGGCCTCTGCACACGGTATTATATCCCATAGCGGCCTCTGCACATGGTATTATATCCCAAAGTGGCCTCTGCACACGGTATTATATCCCACAGCGGCCTCTGCACATGGTATTATATCCCATAGCGGCCTCTGCACACGGTATTATATCCCATAGTGGCCTCTGCACATGGTATTACATCCCATAGCGGCCCCTGCACATGGTATTTTTCCCACAGCCATAGTGGCCCCTGCACACGGTATTATGTCTCACAGCCATAGCGGCCCCTGCATTATGTCTCACAGCAGCCCCTGCACACGGTATTATGTCCCATAGCAGCCCCTGCACACAGTATTATGTCCCATAGCGGCCCCTGCACACTGTATTATTCAGATCTCAGAGTATAAGTGGAGGGCCAAGAGAGGTGACAAACATAAAAAACAATGTTACTCACCTCTGCACACGGTATTATTATTTATTTATTTATTATGCTTACTTATATAGCGCCATCATATTCCGCAGCGCTTTACAGACATTGACAGTCACTGTCCCATAGAGGGCTCACAATCTACATTCCCTATCAGTATGTCTTGGGAGTGTGGGAGGAAACCGGAGTACCCGGAAGAAACCCACACAAACACGGGGAGAACATACAAACTCCTTGCAGATGTTGTCCTTGGCAGGATTCGAACCCAGGACTCCAGCGCTAGCGGCCTCTGCACATGGTATTATATCCCATAGCGGCCTCTGCACACGGTATTATATCCCATAACGGCCTCTGCACACGGTATTATATCCTAAAGTGGCCTCTGCACACGGTATTATATCCCATAGCGGCCCCTGCACACGGTATTATATCCCATAGTGGCCTCTGCACACGGTATTATATGCCATAGCGGCCCCTGCAAATGGTATTTTTCCCACAGCCATAGCGGCCCCTGCACACGGTATTGTATCTCATAGTGGCCCCTGCACACTGTATTATATCCCATAGTGGCCTCTGCACATGGTATTATATGCCATAGCGGCCCCTGCACATGGTATTTTTCCCACAGCCATAGCAGCCCCTGCACACGGTATTATATCTCATAGTGGCCCCTGCACACGGTATTATGTCCCAGAGCAGCCCCTGCACACAGTATTATGTCCCACAGCCATAGTGGCCTCTGCACACTTCTTATAATTAGATTCCTTCATGTCTGGAAAATAAATTAATGCAACACTTGGGGGTTAAAATGTTCACTGTACCCCTGGGGTGTAGTTTCCAAAATGGGGCCATGTCTCAGGGGATTCCACTTTCCTGGCATTTCAGGAGCCCTGCAAAAGTGGCATGGTATCCAAAAATCAAACCGTCTAAACGTGCTCCAAAAACCAAATAACGCTTCTTTCCTTATGTACATTATCCTGCGTACAACAGTATTATACATGTGGGCGCAAACTGCAGTTTGGGCACACAGCAGGGCGCAGATGTGAAGGAGAGCTATGTAGCTTATGGAGCTTGTAAGAGACAGCCAATGTTGTCTTAAGCTTCATTTGTCTGTATAAACTGTTAATGTTGAATGTATTTCTGTGATTCTGTTCCTTTAAGACAGCAGCCATTGTAATTGTGACATGATGCTGGAGTGAGACTCCCCCCCCCTTTTATGTCAGCCTGCCTGTTCTGCAGACAGAGTGTGAGCAGAGAAGCAGGAAGTGACGAGACAGAGAGCAGCAGCCATCTTGGCAAGTGTTGTATTGAACTGGTGTGGAGATTTTTCTGTACAGCTAAGCTGTATCTTGGTCCAGAGACAAACAGAGTGTAAAGAGACAACAGGACTAGTGAGTCCACGTGAAAGGAACTGTGCTCAGTGGCTGATCAGTGAGACTGACATTGTGACTGTGTATATGGATACCACATATAGAGACTCGCAGTGCTGTTGATGTACTGGACAGCACCTGCTAAATCCCGGCTTACATCCCAGCTCAGTGTATGGATTCGGCAGGACTGTCAGTGTGCTGAGTGGAATCTGCTGTTGGATTACATTGCATTCATTTGGTTTCCCTGTCTGTTAAAGAGGACTTCATTTCTCCCAAGATCCTGATAACCGTGAGGAGAGGACGCTTCACTATAAAAGAAAGGACCGACTTTGGGCCCCACCGCGCGCTTCTACGGACTGTAAGCGGTCCACCTGGACCACTGGGGAAAAGGGGGTGCACCCAAATGTGATGTCAGGGTCAGTTAGGGATAGTTTTGAGTATATTGTTCATTCAGTGTCCATACTGCAGAAGTGGACAGAGTAAAAGTAGAAACCATTGCATAATTTGCCTTGAAATTGTTCATGCTATATTGTATATTTTGCTTGTCTTTAGCCCTGTCATTTTACCTTTAACTAGCCTTTATTAACTTATAGTAAATATATTTTTTTTTTCTTGAACTACCGCGTGTGCGTTCATTTCTGGTTGCGGAGTCCAAACCACCTGCCTTGCTCTCGGTTCACAAATTGGCGTAGTCGGCAGGATCCGCTTACCAGAATGGACGGTGACGCACCCGTTCGGGAGAATGGTGCTGGAGGAAGAATGCCAGCAGGGGCTATAATAAGTCAGTTAGCTAAATTTGATGGCAATAATATGTCAGTGAGTATGTGGGTGGAACAGATACGAATGATACAGCGAATGTACCAGACCGCACCAGAAGTACTAGTAGAGCTAGCAATATTGACATTACAAGGGGATGCTAAGACCACGGTGATACTGAGGCCATTTGAACAAAGGCAGACATTTGAGCAAGTAGTCCAGATTCTAGAAACCATCTATGGAGAAACTGCATTGCTGGGGTCTCTGCAGGCTCGGTTCTTCCAGAGGGTACAACAGGAGAATGAAAGCCTTCCCCAATATGCAAATGCCCTACAAGAACTGCTCCGAGATATTCAAAGGAAGGAAAGAGGGGGCTCGCCAGCCTTCTGTAACCCTGATCGGACTCTCCGTGACCAGTTTGTCCTGGGGATACGTGACGGCAGTTTAACTGTGACTATGCAGGATTTTATACGACGAGAGACTGATGCTAAATTCCATGATGTACAGGTAGAGGCCATCTCCCGTGCCAATAGTATGGTCCCGAAGCCCCAGACCGCAGTTGGAGTTACTTTGTCACAGGGGGCTAGTTCTGGCTCAGAGACAGTAGAAAAAGGGACGGTTAAAGAAATTCTCACAGTAATGCAGAAACTGCAAGAACAAATGGAACACTTGCACACTCGTTGTGATGAGCAGTCTATGAAAATTGCAGACTTCCAGAAGACTGGAGATGAAAGGGTGAGCCATCCACACCCAGCAAGTCAGAATCACCCACCACCCCGCTGGAGGGGTGAGGATAGGACCTACCGAAGGGGTCCAAATCATTTAGTGCAGTGCTCAGGAGAAATCGAAGGGGCTTACCGAAGGGGCCCAAACAGATGGCCAGAACGACGGGGGATACGCTGCTGGGAGTGTGGACGGATGGGCCACGTTGCTGCTAGATGTCCAGAGCAGCGACAAACTTATGAGAGACCGCCGTTAAACTGAAGTCCCCTGCTGCTGAAGGGCGTGTAGTAGGGGAGACTGACAAGGAGACTATGTGGGGAGAATGCCCTGATGATGACCTGATCGCTGCAAGTCCTGTCATACAGGTGGAAATGGAGGGTATTCCGGTTACCGGGATGATTGACACGGGTTCCCAAGTAACGACCTTGAGTAGAGACTGTTATGAACGGTACTTCCGGCAACATGTGAAATATGATCCCCATACATTCGTACGAGTGGTCGCAGCTAACCAGTTACCAGTTCCGGTCGTGGGAGTGGCCTGGATGAATGTCCGGGTATGTGGCCAAGATCTAGGTAGGAAAGGCATTGTGGTGGTACAGGAGTCACATGAAGTAAAGGTCCCTGTCATTTTGGGGATGAATGTGTTAAAAGAATTAGATCAGATCCTCTTTGAAAAGAAAGGTCACGGTTATTGGAAAGAAACCACCACCCATCGGCCTACTCAAACAGCTTTCCAGCGGCTGATCCGGACATGTGGCTTACAGAAAAGTTCAGATGCACAGCGTCCTCTGGCTCGAATTTCAGTTCCTTTGCATACAAAAGTTACACTGCCACCCAGTCGGGAGACAATAGTGTCCATGCCCGTAGGCACCTGTCGGAAACTAGAGGGCATAGCTGTGTTGGTAGAACCACTGCAGGCAGCCGAAGGGGGTGTTGATCCGCTAGTGGCCCGTTCCTTGGCAATAGTTCGCAATGGAAGAGTACCACTTCGATGTGTAAACACTCAGGACCAGAGTGTGGACCTGACCCCAGGGAGGCTGCTGGCTAACATCTATGTGACTCCGGAGGAAGTAAGGAAAGTAACTCCAATGCAGCTGAAGCCGACTGAAAGGGATGAGTGGACCGTAACTGTGTCCATGGGAGAAGATGAGGAACCCACCTCTGAATGGAATGGCTGTGCAATTCGAGAACAGATGAAGATGGATGTAAGTTCATGTTCTCTGGAATGGGTGCAGAAGGTAGATGAGCTGTTGTGGGAGAACCAAGCCACCTTTGCACGGTATGCTGAAGATTTTGGATGTACCACAGGGATCTACCATGAGATTCCCACAGGAGACACCCCTCCAATTAGAGAGCGCTACCGACAAATTCCTCCACAGTTGTATCAGGAAGTGAAAGAACTGTTAGCTAAGATGCTACAGGGTGGGATCATCCAAGAAAGCCAGAGTCCCTGGGCGGCTCCTGTGGTGTTAGTAAGAAAAAAAGATGGGTCCATCCGATTTTGCGTAGACTATCGGAAGTTAAACGCTTGCACCGTACGAGATTCCTACCCCTTGCCACGGATTGAGGAGTCCCTCTCAGCGCTAGGGAGAGCCCGGTACTTCTCCTCACTAGATCTGGCTAGTGGGTATTGGCAGGTGCCGATGGCCACAAAAGACAAGGAGAAGACGGCATTCATCTTGCCCATGGGACTATACGAATTTAACCGGATGCCCTTCGGGTTGACAAATGCACCCGGAACGTTTCAGCGGTTGATGGAGAAATGTCTCGGTGACTTCAACTTTGAGTTCACTCTCATCTACTTGGATGACATTATAGTGTATTCTGCGACCTTTGAAGACCATCTCCACCAGTTGGGGCAAGTATTTCGAAGATTGCGGGAACATGGGCTCAAATTGAAACCCAGTAAATGTCGGTTGTTCCAATCTGAAATTGATTACTTGGGTCACCGCGTATCAGGAGAAGGGGTGAGACCATCAAGAGACAAGATAGCGGCTGTTCAAGATTGGCCGATACCGACTACCCTGCGAGAAGTGAGGGCGTTCCTTGGAGTAGCCGGTTACTATCGACGGTTTATTAAGGATTTCGCCAAGGTAGCAGCACCACTTAATGCTCTCCTACGAGGCACATCCGGTGGTCCAAAGAACCGGTCCGTGAAGTGGGGACCTGAACAGGAACAAGCCTTCCAGGCATTGAAGGATGCACTGACAACAGCCCCAATCTTGGCATATGCTGATTACCACTTGCCGTTCCAGCTATATACAGATGCAAGCCTGTATGGTCTTGGAGCAGTGCTTTCCCAGCTTCAGGATGGCCAGGAGAGGGTCATAGCGTACGGCAGCCGGTCTTTGAGAGATTCTGAAAGAAACCCCGAGAATTATAGTTCATTTAAATTGGAGCTGTTGGCACTGGTATGGGCCATGACCGAGAAATTCTCTGAATATTTGACCGGTGCTGAAGTTTTAGTACTGACTGACAACAACCCACTAGCTCACCTGGAAAATGCCAAGCTCGGGGCATTAGAGCAGAGGTGGATAGCCCGAATGTCTACATTCAATTACCGCATTAAGTATCGGTCCAAGACAGAGAACCAGAATGCTGACGGACTTTCTAGGGTAACTGCCCAGACCCCCACAGAAGACGTGGATCATGAGTTGGAGCATGTGGAGGTGCCCGATTTCAGCAGATTTTCACAGGCCTTGACCGCCACTAATCAGTTTGAGATGGAGGGGACTGAAATGGCTCCTTTCTTTGGTCCCTCACGACAGGAATGGGCACAGATACAACAGACCCATGAGGGGCTGGCGCAGATGATCAAGTGTGTTGAGAAAGGCCAGAAGCCCTGTAGAGAGGAAAGAGAACGACTGACACGTGAGATATTATCTGTTTTGAGTCAGTGGGAAAAGTTGGAGATGAAAAATGGAGTGCTATGCCGAAAGGTCTATTTACCTTCTGAGATCGACATTCGATACCAAATTGTGGTGCCTAGTGAACTGGCTCGCTCCTTGGCAGTTGAGGCTCATAATAAGAATGGACATTTTGGTCATGAGAAGACCTTTCGTTGGTTACAGCGACTGATTTACTGCCCTGGTCTTCGTCAAATGGTCGAAGAAGTATGCCGCAGCTGTCGAACTTGTGAGATCCATAAGGCAATAGAACAGAGAGCTCCCCTGCAAACCATCGTGACCCAGGAACCTTTAGAAATCGTCATGATAGACTATCTAATGGTGGGCCCATCCAATAGCGGACACCAGTATTGCCTCGTAATGGTGGATCACTTCACCAAATTTGCGGTGGTAACCGCCACCAAGGACCAGACAGCTGAGTCAGCAGCTCGTGCTCTGGGCCAAGATTTCATTCGAGTATATGGGTGCCCCCAACGCATCCACTCCGACCAGGGCGCCTGCTTTGAGGGACACGTAATGAAAGAAGTTCAACGTATCTACGGGATAAAGAAGTCGCACACGACTCCATACCACCCTCAGGGAAATGGGGCCTGTGAAAGATTCAACAGAACTCTGCTACAGATGCTGCGGACTCTGGAGGAAGACAAGAAGTTACAGTGGCCTCAGTTCTTGTCTGAAATGATGTGGGCCTATAACAATCAGGTCCATTCTACAACGGGGTACTCTCCTTATACACTTCTCTTTGGGCGGTCTGGGCGAAGTATAGGAGAATTACAGTTGAATGATGTGGATGGGTTCCCTCCGAGGGATCCAACCTCTTGGGTGCGGGCGCATCGGCAGAGACTTGAGACGATCCATCGATTGGTGCGGCAGCGCCTGCAAGAACATCCCCATCCTGATAAGACCCCAGTGCAAGAAGCACCATTGCAACCAGGCGACCTGGTGCTAGTTCGTGTCAAGAAACCCCAAGGGAAATTGGAAAGCCGATGGGAGGCTTTGCCGTATCGTGTTGTTGGCCGCAAGTATGCGAATGGGCCAGTGTACCAGGTCCAGAAAGAAGGAACTGATTGTGTTCGAGTACTTCACCGAAATATGTTGCGCCTGTGTCATTCTGAAGGGACAAATCACGATGGGCCTGCCAATGTGAATGAGCTCCCACAGTCAGAGAATGGAGGTGCGGAATGGGCCTCCGACGAGGAGGATGATTGTTGGCCGATCCCTGCTCCTGGGGATGTTCCACCTGTGACTACTGTATCTCCGGCCTGTGCCCCCTCTGGTGCGGAATCCGCTGGTCCTTCTCAGCCCATAGCTGCAGCACCCCATAATATACCACCGGTCCTCAGACGGACCACTAGGCCAAATGCTGGTATTCCCCCTGTTCGGTATGCGCAGGATGAGTTTGTTTGGCCTGCCATACATCGGTATACTACCACCCTGTGCATAAAAGTACAACCCTCTGGATATACAGTCATAGGCAGGGACTGCCAATCTTAAAGTGGGGGGGAATATGTAAGAGACAGCCAATGTTGTCTTAAGCTTCATTTGTCTGTATAAACTGTTAATGTTGAATGTATTTCTGTGATTCTGTTCCTTTAAGACAGCAGCCATTGTAATTGTGACATGATGCTGGAGTGAGACCCCCCCCCCCTTTTATGTCAGCCTGCCTGTTCTGCAGACAGAGTGTGAGCAGAGAAGCAGGAAGTGACGAGACAGAGAGCAGCAGCCATCTTGGCAAGTGTTGTATTGAACTGGTGTGGAGATTTTTCTGTACAGCTAAGCTGTATCTTGGTCCAGAGACAAACAGAGTGTAAAGAGACAACAGGACTAGTGAGTCCACGTGAAAGGAACTGTGCTCAGTGGCTGATCAGTGAGACTGACATTGTGACTGTGTATATGGATACCACATATAGAGACTCGCAGTGCTGTTGATGTACTGGACAGCACCTGCTAAATCCCGGCTTACATCCCAGCTCAGTGTATGGATTCGGCAGGACTGTCAGTGTGCTGAGTGGAATCTGCTGTTGGATTACATTGCATTCATTTGGTTTCCCTGTCTGTTAAAGAGGACTTCATTTCTCCCAAGATCCTGATAACCGTGAGGAGAGGACGCTTCACTATAAAAGAAAGGACCGACTTTGGGCCCCACCGCGCGCTTCTACGGACTGTAAGCGGTCCACCTGGACCACTGGGGAAAAGGGGGTGCACCCAAATGTGAAGTCAGGGTCAGTTAGGGATAGTTTTGAGTATATTGTTCATTCAGTGTCCATACTGCAGAAGTGGACAGAGTAAAAGTAGAAACCATTGCAGAATTTGCCTTGAAATTGTTCATGCTATATTGTATATTTTGCTTGTCTTTAGCCCTGTCATTTTACCTTTAACTAGCCTTTATTAACTTATAGTAAATATATATTTTTTTCTTGAACTACCGCGTGTGCGTTCATTTCTGGTTGCGGAGTCCAAACCACCTGCCTTGCTCTCGGTTCACAAGCTACTATTTTCCAAGCAGCTCCTATGATTTGGGTGGTCACTCTGGGGGTCACTTCTAGTGTCTTTTCCCTCACAACCTCTTAAACTGGGGTGTACTCAGATATACACTCACACAGCTTATACAGTTGTGCTAAAAAGTTTACATACCCCGGCAGATTTTTTTGTTTTTTTTGCCTTTTTTCAGAGAATATGAATGATAACACAAAAACTTTTTCTCCACTCATAATTAGTGGTTGGTTGAAGCCATTTATTGTCAAACTTCTCTGTTTTCTCTTTTTAAATCATAATGACAACCAAAAACATCAAAATGACCCTGTTCAAACATTCACATACCCTGGTGATTATGGCCTGATAACATGCCCAGAAGTTGACACAAAGGGGTTTGAATGGCTACTAAAGGTAACATCCTCATCCGTGACCTGTTTGCTTGTAATCAGTGTGTGTTCATAAAAGCTGAGTGAGTTTCTGGGATCCAGACAGACTGTTGCATCTTTCCTCCAGCCACTGACGTTTCTGGATTGTGAGTCATGGGGAAAGCAAAAGAATTGCCCACAGATCTACGGGAAAATGTAGTTGAACTGCATAAAACAGGAAAGGGAATATCCAAGGAATTGATAATGCCAGTCAGCAGCGTTCAAACTGTGATTAACAAATGGAAACTCAGGGGCTCTGTAAAATCCAAACCATGGTCAGGTAGACCAACCAAAATTTCGGCCACAACTGCCTGGAAAATTGTTTGGGATGCAAAGAAAAACCCACACATAAGATCAGCTGAAATACAGGACTCTCTGAAAACTATTGGCGTGGCTGTTTCAAGATGCACAATAAGGAGGCACTTGAAGAAAAATGGGCTGCATGGTCGAGTTGCCAGAAGAAAGCCATTAATGCGCAAATGCTACAAAGAATCTCGCCTTCAATACGCCAAACAGCACAGAGACAAGCCTCAAAACTTCTGGAACAAGGTCAATTGGAGTGATGAGACAAAAATCGAAATTTTTGGCCATAACCATAAACTTAACATTTGGAGAGGTGTCAACAAGGCCTATGATGAAAGGAACACCATTCCTACTGTAAAGCACAGAGGTGGATCATTGATGATGTGGGGATGTGTGAGCTTAAAAGGCACAGGAAACTTGGTCGAAGTTGAAGGAAAGATGAATGCAGCCCGTTATCAGCAAATACTGGAGGCAAATTTTCACTCATCAGCCAGGAAGCTGCACATGGGACGTACTTGGTCGTTCCAACATGACAACAATTCAAAACACGAGGCCAAGTCGACTTGTCATTGGCTACAGCAGAAGAAAGTGAAGGTTCTGGAGTGACCATCTCAGTCTCCTGACCTCAATATCATTGAGCCACTGTAACATCCTTGCCTGTTCAGGCTTTGGCACCATCCTCCGGGCGCAACCTGCGGCGCAGGAGGCGTGCCCTGTTGTGATTCCTTCCTTTGAGTTTTTCTTGTATTGACTGAACACTGTCCTATTCCCTCACCTCCTTAATTGATTTTCCACCACGCCCTTCTCCTTCACCTTGCTTTCCCCCTGCTCCACTAAGAGTTAACTTTAGTCCTACCTCTGTGATTGACAGCCTATCCTCCTATCAAATCTGGGGCGGGTTCTTTCTCCCTATTTATTGTTTGCTCACTTTACCATTGGCGCCTGCTATTGCATTTCGCTTACTGGCTATACTCCTTGTTCCTTGTTACCTGCTCTTCTGATTTTCTGACCACTGGCTTACCTTTGACTTCTCTTGGATTGTGATTTTGTACTGCATTGCTCGTTTGTTACCGACCCCTTGGCTAGCTGACCTCCCTTTGTTGTTGTACGTCCTGTCTGCGTTCTGTGTTATCACTTATTATAAGGAGGGACTGTCGACTGGTTGCTGGCTGTCACCTAGGACAGATCGGGCAAGTTAGCCAGGGACAGTTGGGGGATTCAGCTTAGGGTCCACTGTCTTGTTGTGCCCCTCCCCCCTAAGTTCTCCAGCAGCTACTGGGTAATCGCTCCTCTAGTAATTCCCTTACAGAATAGCAGGCCGTAAAAAAAAAAAACTTTAACCCTTCTACTCATTACTGGCATGGCTTCTATTCAGGACCTTGTGACTTGAATGGAGGGTTTGGCAGGTTTGGTGTCTGAGCTGGCCAATCAGGTACACACTCTCACCCAGAATCAAGCTGAGGCCGCTGCTACACCACCTAATGTCATTTCCCTTCCCAGGGTTAAAATGTTACTCCCGGATAGGTTTTCAGGGGACCGAGGTAAATTTGAGACGTTCAGGGAATCATGTCTGTTGTATTTTCGGGTCAACCCTCATGCGTTGCAGTCTCAGATGGTGGGGGTGGTCATTTCTTTCTTACAGGGGGATCCACAGATTTGGGCCCTTAAACTCCCCCCCTGAGGCAGAGGAGAGGACAGATCTGGAAAAATGTTTTAAGTCTTTGGGGGCCATTTATGCTGAGCCTGATCAAATTGGACTTGCCGAGTCCCAACTTCTTACCCTCCGGCAAGGTGAACTATCCGCTGAAACTTATTGCTCTGAGTTTCGGAAATTGTGTATAACAGCAGGTTGGTGCGACTCCGCTTTGAAAACTCTTTTTAAACAGGGCCTGAATGAGTCAGTGAAGGATGTCTGGGTAGGTCACCCTGATCCCCCTACCTTAGAAAAGGCCATGACCTTAGCCGTCCGCATTGACAGGAGACTCCAGGATAGACGTGAAGAGAGGGTGGGGATTGGTCCCGCTAAGTCTTCCGTCTATTCCTTTCTTTCTGTTAAAAAATCTGTTTCTCCTTCTGTCACCCATGGAGATGAGCCTATGCAGTTGGGAGCACTGGATACCAAGGCTAGACGAGAATATCGTCTCCGGAATCATCTCTGCCTGTATTGCGGCAAACCGGGTCATCTCATCCGAGACTGTTCCATCAAACCACGTACACCAGCGGAAAACTCCAGGGCCTGAGTGGTATTCGGAAGAACCACTCAGGCAGTCAGGTATCTTCCGAAAAATCTCACAAATTGATGTTACCTGTGTCTTTGTCCTTTGGGGGCAGATCTGTTTCTGGGCAGGCCCTAGTAGATTCTGGGGCTGCCACTAACTTTGTTAAATTTTCGTTTGTTTCTGCTTTACGTATTGAACTTGTATCATTAGATACTCCTCTGTTGGTTACTGGGGCGGATTTTACTCCACTGGCCAGGGGTAAAATCCGTTTTAAAACTCCCTTACTCTCTTTGCAAGTGGGCTCAATACATACGGAGCTCATGAGTTTTTTTGTTATGGAGGATCTCTCGTCTGATATTATTTTAGGGCTTCCCTGGCTAGACCTCCATAACCCTACCTTTGATTGGCCCAAAAAAGAGTTAGTGAAATGGGGGAATCAGTGCTCCTCCCATTGTATTGCTTTGCATGCCTCCGATTGTCTCAGTGAGGAGACGCTTCTTCCTGAATTTCTATCTGATTTTCATGATGTTTTTGATGCTAAAGCTGCTGAAGTTTTACCGCCGCATAGACCTTACGATTGTGCGATTGAACTCCTTCCCGACTCCAAATACCATACTGGAAGGATCTTCAATCTTTCTGCTCCTGAACGTGAGGCTATGCAGGATTACACTCAGGATAGTCTTCTTAAAGGTCACATCCGTCCATCTCAGTCTTCCATGGGGGCTGGGTTCTTTTTTGTTAAAAAGAAAGATGGCGGACTGTGACCATGCATTGACTACCGAGAATTAAATAAAATTACGGTTAAAAATCAATTAAGGAGGTGAGGGAATAGGACAGTGTTCAGACAATACAAGAAAAACCCAAAGGAAGGAATCTCAACCGGGCACGCCTCCTGCGCCGCAGCGTGCGCCTGGAGGATGGTGCCAAAGCCTGAACAGGCAAGGATGTTACAGCCACTCTGGGGAGATCTCAAGCGCGCAGTACATACAAGACAGCCCAGGAATTTACACGAACTGCAGACTTTTTGCCAAGAAGAATGGGCAGTTTTACCATTTGAGAAAATAAAGAGCCTCATCCACAACTACCACAAAAGACTTCAAGCTATCATTGATGTTAGAGGGGGCAATACACGGTATTAAGAACTGGGGTATGTGAACTTTTGAACAGGGTCATTTTGATGTTTTTGGTTGTCATTATGATTTAAAAAGAGAAAACAAAGAAGTTTGACAATAAATGGCTTCAACCAACCACTAACCATGAGTGGAGAAAAAGTTTTTGTATTATCATTCATATTCTCTGAAAAAAGGCCAAAAAAAACAAAAAATCTGCCGGGGTATGTAAACTTTTTAACACAACTGTACATTCCCTTCCTGCTGCAGTCTGCAGTTTTGTTCTAATGATTTGCCGATTTTGCAATCTATACTTTTTTTTATTTTTCTGGAGTTGTAGACATATGAGGGCTGTTTTTTTGCAGGATGAGATGCATTTTGTAATGACAGTTGCCTATAATTTATTGACTAAATTCTATTTAGGACTGGTTCACATCTGTGTTCGGGTTTCCGTTTGGGGGAGTCCACTTGGGGACCACCGAACGGAAACCTATACGCATCGAAAAGCGGTTTACCTGGGAAACCCATGGACCCCATAGACTATAATGGAGTTCGTGTGGTTTCCACTCGGTTTCTGCAAGAAGCAAGCGGAGAGGAAAGTAGTGCATGCAGCACTTTTCTCTCCACATGTTTCATGCGGAAACTCTTTCCTGGTGGATAAAAAAAGAAACACCAATTCTGGCATTACTTTTTACCTTTTAAATTTTTTTTTCTGTGTAGCATACAGCATAAGTAACATGTTATCTTTTTTCTAGTCTCAGTATGATTACAGTGATACCCAATTTATATATTTTTTAAGCGTTACTAATTTTGCAGAACAAAAACCCATATAAATCAATTATTTTTGTATCTCCATGTTCTGAGATGGAGATAACATTTTTATTTTAACAGAGTATGTTAAGGTCTTATTTTTTGCAGGATGAGCTTTGCTTTTTATTGGTACTGTTCTAGGGAACATATAACTTTTTTAGCACGTTTTATAGCATATTTTTATAAGTTATCTTGCCTTCTGTCTGTATTGGCTCCTTGAGGGACCAATCAACCATTATTTGCTCTCTCCTAAAGTTTTAAGGGGATTTCCAGGGGTTCTAGCTTTCCCCTGGGACCACAGAATCATCAGTGTCAGCGTCCAGTGACTACTTTCAGTTCAGCTTCTTGAGGTAAGATACAGGTATGTGGGGGTAATGGTTCTGTTTGTTTTACCTCATGTTCAATTACCATGGCGTATCCAGTGTAGAATTTACCATCCTTCCCAAATTGAGAGCCATCTACAAAGAACTCAAAATCAAGGTTAGCAATAGGTTCATCATTTTTATGACCAAAATCTTCAGTTTCTTGTTGCATCAGTAGTATACAATCAAGTTGTTCCATATCGTCATCAGAAAATACATGTGTGTATAGGTTGTTTGACTGTCGTCCCCAACCCCCCCCCCCCTCCAGGCCTGTATACATAGGTTTCCCATCTGTACTTTTGATGCTATTTCTATTACCCCTTGTAAGAGGTCTTTCACATCATGTTTTTCAAGTCAGTTTAACTAATCAGTTTAACAGATCCATTATTTTAATCAAAAAACTGATGCAAATAGATGTCAACTCATGCATCAAAAAAACTGATTCATTAACATCTGTGCATCTGTTTGCATCAGTTTTTTGCTAAAAAAAAACGGATCAGTTTTTTATGTTTACCTCTGCCACCCCCCACATGTGCTTCACCTAATACCATCAGGGGTAGCACACATGGGGGAGCAACCACACATACCCTAGAACCCATCCCCCCTAATTCCTGGGAATGGCTAAGACCCCTAAACAACTTTTTCTTCTAAGTTCTACCCGCAATGGCTTCTCCCTGACTAGCGCCCAACCCTCCCTCGCCGCTCGCGTGTCCCAGCTCCTGAATGTCTCCAGCGCCACCCCCCTAATGTCTTTTCCTCCCCCGCCACGAGGAATAGTACAATGGTGGGGGAGGAGAAGATGGCAGTGGCATTGGAGACATTTGAGAGCCAGGACACGTGAGCGGTGGGGGAAGGGCTGCAACCACTTCTCCAACAGGGGTCACAAAGTGTAGTATCATTCATAATGGGACCGGGGGGAAGGGAGGGGCGGCCATTTCAGTAGGACGGGGTTGGGGAGGAGGGCTTATGGGTTTACCTTACCGCTGGCTTCTCCTTCCTACAAGAACCTGCTGCGGTTTCAGCGCGAATAAGGGGGACGGGGTTGTGGCTAATGGAGGAGGGTTCCTTCTTCAGGACATGAAATCACCAGCTATATTGGAATGCTTTAAGTGGCTGCAAATCGTTTGCATCTGTTTACATAGAAAACTATATTAAAATTTAAAATGAATGCCGCAACCCAGATGGAGGAGACTGGAGGATGGAAGTAGTAGTGGCGGATGATGTGCCACCTGCTAGGCTGAGCACACTCAACTAAGCACTCCAGCTTCGCTCCTGGGCCAGACATCATTGAGGGGGGTCCTGCAGCACTACCGAATGGTGGTGGTGGTGGTAGTTTCCCTGGGGTGCTTTCAGTTGGAGATGGGACCTCTCCTCTCTGAGCCAGTGTGATGGTGATCAGAAGGGTCCTGATGGTTATGCAGGTACAACTCAGGAAGCCAGTGGTTGCAGTTGAACAAGGAACAGTTTTATACAGCAACTAGAACAGGTACAAAACTGCAGGTTCCAGAATGGGGGTAGTAGAATGACAATGTACAATACCCCAGCCTTGGTTATAGAAGGTTGCCCAGGGATGTTACAGGCTCTATGGCAAACTTCTCCAACTCCTCCTCCTCTCGTGCCAGTTCCAGATGAGGATGCTGGGGATAGTAGTGTTACAGGAAGATCTGACAGGGACCTGGTTACCTTCAGCGTAGGCCCGATTACGTTCCTCCTGTCAGGGTCCTCTCCTGCTCCTCCTGGCACAGAATGCAAAATGTCCAAAAGTCCAGACAACAATTCTCTCTTTCTCAGGGCTGTCTCTAGTTGAGCCTGGGGCAGATAATAATAAGTTGTGATATCCCTTCTACTACTTTTTTACCTTTAACTTTTTATCTGTACCTACTGTCACTGTAATGCCTCTACCTTGGAACTTTTGTATTTGTATTTGTATTATCTATGCTGCTGTAACACACTGAATTTCCTTTTGGTGGGACTATTAAAGGATTATCTTATTTCATCTTAATCCTCCTAGAGGCTGTGTAGGCGACCGTTGAGGCCCAGTCTCAGTGCTGTATAAGCACCTCTGCACAGTCCAACATGAACTATACAGGCTGTCTGCTTCCACTAGACACCGACTGATTGTCAATGGACACCCTGAAGACCTAGGTCTCCTACAACCCCATCCAGTGGCCTGTGATTGGCAAGGGCTGAACCAAGGGAAAGGGTTTGAAACACTGGGGGGAAACAATAGAAAAGCTGCAAACAGTGTATATATAGTGACATAGAACATAGAACACAGGGGACGGGACATACCAACACAACCCAGAAGCACAAAAGACAAACACTTAAAGCAGTACCACTCTGGGATGCTGCTCGAACGTCGCGGATCTGTTTTTGTTAAAGGACAGAAAAGCGTGGTAGTACACGTTTTTCTGTCCGTTTGAAATAATGGACAGTGCCACACAGAGACCATAACGGATTTTTTTTTTTTTTTAATTGGAGGCAATGGGTCTACTGACTGATACATTTTTATAGCTTTTTACCTTATAAAAACGTATTAGTCAGGTGGACCGTATAACATGATGTGAAAGGCCCCTAACAGTGACTTTTCATGTCCATCAGACACTAACAAGAAGTCAAAAAGGTATTCCCAAGTCTCTGTGCTGACAAGAATACGAATTCCCAGCACCTCATGAGATTGCAAGAATGAACTTATAGTTCAGGATTTCCAAAATTCAAAATTTGCATTAACAATAGGGTTTCCTACTACATATTCTAAACCTTGTGTTTCAGTGTTCTACAATCATAATCATGTATCATATCAAATTATTCTTGTTCTGCAGCCATCAGAAATGTCCTTTCCCCCTTGCTGAATCTAGTGGGAGTAAACAACAAGGAGTTTACTCATCAAGGAAACAATGATATTGTATCCAGCAGCACTTTTAAACTTTTTCCTTATTATGCACGCAGCTGCTTTCTCCTCCATCTCATACCGTTCTGTAGAACAATATGGCCCAGCAAGGCAAACTCTGTAATTCATGATTTTTAAAGTGCCAGCAGCTTATTCATACAATCCTATACAAGCAAATTCAGTACTCTTAAACTTCTACACTCTCCAGAATTACAAAGCATTCAATAAGGTTAGTAAATACTCAAAATAGTCTCGATCAACGCAGCAGGCAGAAAAAATAGGAGAGCATAAAATAAGGAATCAAATCGATCCATATCATGGCCATCTGATTTCCCAATCCATCCACCATCTACTCCACTCCTTGACATACACGAGTTCCTTTGAACTCTCACCGGAACAAAAATGCGCATTATAAATAGACATTACATAACAGATATGTGAGTTACTTCTAATTCACCTAATCAGTGCTGAAACAAAGAAATTTTCTCTTTCTCCTACAAATATTGTTACGTGACAGTGGACTAAGTATCCCTTTGATTACACTGCATCTTGTTCATTTCTCTCCCTGTAAATCTTTCTACAATGGGGAACAGCCGGGTTACAATTTTTTTTCCCCTCCCCTTTCACAACTTAGAAGAGATGCACAGTGGGATAACCTTTCCTTAACAACTTTCCAAGTGATCCAGCACATAAACAAACCAAATGGGATGCATGCCAAAAACGTAGCACAAAATCTCTGCATTGGTCATTTTTCAAATACAGATGGTTCAAAAACAGGGTTCTTAAAAAGACCAGGGAATTTACTTTCCTTACAACTTACCCAACGTTAAGAGACCACAAGGCTCCTTTCCAACTTTCACCTTGTCAGGTTGTCCCCTTGTCCACTTTTACGGGTGAATAGGAAGCCACCTCTGGCCCTCCCAGGGACACCAATTTCTATGAACACAATCCACTCTAAAGCAGGGTTCACACTACCATTGATGTCCGTTCTGATAGTGTCCGTTAAAAAAAGAAAAACAAAAAAAAAACGGACACCTATCATAACAGACATTAATGGACAATAACTGATGTTAATGTTTCCGTTTTTTTAACTGATCCAATTAATGGATTAGTTAAAAAAAAACGGACACATCAGTTAGTGTCCATTTTTTAACACTGTCCGTTTTTTTAACACTGTCCGTTTTTTTTTTTCTGCTTTCTGAGCATGCGCAGGAAAAAAATGGACATAAAATAACGGACAGTAACTGATGGCTATCAGTTACTGTCCGTTATAAGTCCATTACCCATAGACTTCAATTTTAAAAAAATAACGGACACTTGCTGTCCGTCAAGAATCCGTTTTTTTCAAATGGACAAAAAGTCCTGCATGTAGGATTTTTTGTCCGCGAAAAAATAACGGACTTCTGACGGATTTGGTGTAAACGGACACAAACAGACACTAACGGACACTAACGGACACAATATAAAAACCCACTGAAATGAATGGAATTTTTAACGGATTTCTGAGGGTTCAGCTAGTGTCCAATGCTAAAATCTTGTAACGGTCAATAGCAACGGACACTACTGATGGTCACCAACGGTAGTGTGAACGCCCCCTAAGTATCACCATATTGAAGACAAAAAAAACAGAACAATAATCAAAATTTGTATGCCTATGGGCAAAATTAACCAAATTTCCCATTCATGTATATTGTTATTTAAAACTTAACCTTTATTGCGTCTATATAAAATTTGTGATTTTCTAGAGCATCAAGCAAATACTAAAATTACTAGCAACTGTATCTAAACTGAATTGTTGGTGTGCTATATAAAGCTATTATAAATTATCTAACCCATAATTGTTTGTTGATATTAATACAGATAAAGTGCAGATTAAATTAAAAACCATCCACAGTGAAGAGGAGTCTGTTCTAAATAACAAACCAAAGGGGTCACTAATACAGCCTTCTGAAGATTGTTTTAAATGACATTAACAATTCATTATACCTGAATGGGAAATTTAGTTATTTTTGTCCATATGCATACTAATTTTTAGTTTTTTTTATCACCATATTGAAGTCCCAATGAATACAATTGGTATATGAGCCTTTTCAGAGAATCACACAGTCACATCTAAAATAATATGTGCAAAATTCATTCTGATCTTTAATGGAGGAAGGGTGAGGTTTAAATACATTGTAGGCAGGGGCGTAACTACCAGGGTAGCAGTGGTAGCGGCTGCCACAGGGCCCGGGATGCTTTTTTTTTTTTTTTTAATAGGCCGTAATCTGCTGGAGTAACCCCAGGAGGTAACGGGTCCTATTTACTTACCAATCCCTGCAACTGCTCATGGCCGCCTGTGCTTCCCATTCTGTGGAGGCGGAGGGGGCTGTGAGCAGGATCGGGGATCAGTAAGTGAGGCTGAGGGCCCGCGAACTCCACAAAAGTGCTATTATTACCTCTCCTACGCTCCACAGGCTTCGGGCCTGTTTGGTGACATCAAGTGGGCTAGGTCTGCGTCATTATGCTTTGCGACGCCAGCCCGGCTCACGCGAGATCTGGTCCAACATTGAAGATGGCCGAAGTAGCGGGGAGTGCGCCGGAGCCAGGAAGAGGTAAGTGACATTGTTTTTTTTTGTTTGTATCCTCCCATGGGTCTCTGATCATTATACTTTGCGGTCTGAAAAGACCCCAGAGTATAATAATTGTTCATGGGTGGTCCACAATGGGGCATAATACTGTGTGCAGGGGCCACTATAGAAATTAATACTGTGTGCAGGGGCCACTAGGGGGAATAATACTTTGTGCAGGGGCCACTATGGGACATAATACTGTGTGCAGGGGCCACTATGGGACATAATACTGTGTGCAGGGGCCACTATGGGGCATAATAGTGTGCGCAGGGGCCACTATGGGGCATAATACTGTGTGCAGGGGCCATTATGGGACATAATACTGTGTGCAGGGGCCACTATGGGGTATAATAGCGTGTGTAGGGGCCACTATGGAGCATAATAGTGTGCGCAGGAATGTGGTTTGTGCGGGGGGGGGGTTGGAGGGGGGCGGTCCGGGGGGAATTGGGGGTGGCGGTTCAGGGGGGACTCCATGTCAAATGTTCACCTTGGGGCCCAGCCATTCCTAGTTACACCACTGATTGTAGGTGTGGTTATACATTACATAAACAAAGATAAGGTGTGATTAATATAACATAATATGATTGATTATAAAGTTGTAACATAAGTTTTGGCACATAGCTATTGGATAAGGTACAGAAGAAGCCAATATAGATAGGTTTTCTTCAAGGAAGATGAGCTCTCTGGACATTGCCCAGGAAAGGAATGTAAGATAGCTATGGACACAATCTGGCAGTCTCCACAAGGGTAAATTGGCTTATAGTCCAATGCAGCCAGGGAACCCAAAGGCAAGTAATTCCCCATTTGCTGCCATTATAATCTAACCTCATAATCAACTGTATCGAAGTCAGGGTTCTGTGTAATTCTCCTCCTCTGCTGTTGTAACATGTAATTTACTGCACGGCCTTTCTGGATGGTCAAGTCAACCATGTCTTCTTCATCTTCAATGACACAGATCACATTTTTTAGTAGTCATGTGGCATCTTCTGAGAAATATATTCCTATTCTTCCTCTTCTTGATGAGTTGGATGAAAATAGGCAGTGATTTTTGGATGTAGAGGAGGAAGAGATGGTGGTGGAGGTAGTAATGTAGGGAGTGTGATAACGGTAGTTGTACGGGGAGTGGCACTAGGGGGGAATTTGAGAATTATAAGGTTATGGAGGAATCTAATTGCCATAATGAGTCAGAAAAAAGTAGGGAAGATGATGACATTACCAAATCCAATGATGATTCTATTTCAGAAAGGGTCTGACATCCGGGTCAGGGTGACAGTGTAACACCAAGAGAAAGAGGGTGAAGGCAGCTGCAATAGTAACAATTCCATCATCAAAAGAACCTGCCAACGGCAGGTCTGAGGCATGCCTTGATTTTGGCGGTGGTGAAGGTAGTAGTGGTAGCACTGGCAGACATGTTTCCAGTGCTGCAGTTGGTGGCAGCAGCTATGTGTGGTCATCATCTCCAGTATTGGTATATTTTTGCAGATTACCAAATGACAAATCCATGGCACTGCACCAGATCTGCAGTCAGAAAATAAGCCATGGCTGGGCAGGCACAGACGAGGAACTAGTTGTCTCTGTATCCACATGAAATAGCATTACCAGCTCATTTGGCAAAACAGAATCGGCAGTAGCACTGGCAGGGGAAGAGAACAAGACCATCCTACTTCTTATCCTCATGATCTTTGTAGGCAGGTCACAGTCACATTTAGCTCATGGTTGTCATCATTCTCATCATCATCTCCATTTGCTTCTCCTATGCCTCCTTCTCCATTTCAATGTCAGTCATTCATAAGGGAATGTCAGGAACAGCAATATGTGCCCAGTCATTTGGTTGCTCTGCAACTTTATCTTGCACCTGGCGAAGTTGCTGGTGGTGCAGTCACTGCTGTACCACTTACTGGATTCCACTGCATTTTGTCAACTGTTGGCATGTGCTCAGACTCAATGGAGGGTATATCATCATGGGAAAAGGTACACACCACCATTGACATGTGGAGCTGCAATTGTCAGCAGGAACAATACATGGTTTTTTTAGCACACTAGGTCAATGTTTTGATCCATATAAACACCATAAACAATAATAAGCACAGCTCACCCACATAACAGTGTTGGTTCGTAGATATCAGCAAAGCATTCCTAAATTCTATGGTTCAGTGCTCAGAGAAACCCCTTCAAACAGTAGGGTATTCCAATGAAAAAAATCCAGTCCGGCATAGGAGTCGATGACTGTTAAAACTTCATCTTTTATTCATTCTGGTTGAAAACAATATATATACCAATATATATACCAATATTATGTTTAATCAGTTTTTATTGAGGTTTTTGCAAATAATAACAAAAGGAAACAATCCAATACAAAGGCATCAAATAAGGCAGTAGGAGGCACGCAGCCACCCAATCGTGGAGAAGTCGCTGAGGAACAGCCAGGGTAGAGGGCTGCTGACGCCCGCAACAGAGAAACCAGTAACAGGTGGCACAATAACAACATGGGGAAATGCATGATTGGGGGGTGATGGCAGGGAGCACTATAGGATAGAAGGAAAAGTCCGGCTGTGGAGGGCCACCACAGTGCCACTTGCGCACTAGAAGAAAAAGACAAATGCTGGAGGGAAAGGGGAACTTGGGGAAGACACGGGTGAACAGAAACACATAAAACCACATACAAAACCAGGATGGGATAGGACACACTGAGGAGAGAGGGAAAGGGAAGGTGGAGAGAGGGATGGTACAGAAGGGGACGGCCAGACCCCATACGGAAAGGGGAGCAAGGCGCTCCCAGTTCAGGAAAAGAAAGAAGAGAACTCTGAAGTCTCCTCGATCATCACCCACGGCCGCCAGAGGGACTCAAATTTAGAAGGGTCAGGAGAGTCCTCAGCCACCAGGGCCTCCATTCTCTTAATAAGGAGAAGCTCCTGTAGGAACTCAACCAGGGTGGACACAGCAGTACTGCGCCAATGCCTGGGAATGACTGTTCTGGCGGCAGTGAGAAAATGTCGCAGGAGGTCTCTCTTAACAGCGGAGATGTTCCCTGCTATAATGGAGAGAAGGGCTAGACGAGGTGAAGGTGTGACAGATTTGCCACTCACTTTAGTGTACAACCCGAAAACAGCATTCCAGAAGGGTCTGAGGGCAGCGCATTCCCACCAGATGTGATACATCGTACCTCTTTCGGAACCACAGCGCCAACAACGGTCAGATACACCAGGATAGATCCTGTGCAGGAGGTCAGGACAGCGGTACGAGCGGGTCAGTATTTTGTAGTGCTTTTCCTGCGCACTGCAAGGCAGCAGGAACTTATGCGTATACAGGAAGGATCTATCCCAATCGGTAGGTGAAAGACAAGTACCAAGGTCAGATTCCCAGGGGCTGGTATAGGAAGGGAGCCCAGGTGTAGCATCCTTGAGGAGAATGCCATAGAGAACAGAGAGGATACGTGGGGTGGTGTCAGCGCTAGAAAGAGCAGACTCCAAGTCAGTCAAGGGGGATGAGAGCATGGGAAGTAAGGAGAACTTACGGAGGCAGTGAGCTGACCATATTCCAACCAAGATAACCGGAGATCGGGGTAGGAGGCGCGGAATTGTGTCAGGGAGGGGAGAGGTGTACTACCTGCAACTTGGTGCAAGCGAACGTCATCCCTACCTAACCAGCAAAGGAATTTATCTGCAGAACCACCCGGGGGAACATGGGATTTTTGAAGAGAGGGCTGAGGGAGCCCGGGACCCTGGCAATGTGACTGCCCACACACACCGCATCCCAGGTCCTTAGGAAATGGGATGACAGCACAGAATGCCTAACAGCACTGGAGTGGAAGTGGGACGAGATCCAGATATATACCAATATTAAAAAGAAAATATCAAAAACATATTCCACAGATGATAATACAGGAGAATATCACAAGTTTTGACATCTTTAATTACCATTCATTCTCCAGAGTAACCCTTATGTAAGCAAATGACTACCCACGTATGAATAAATACCTAATGTTACTAACATCATATAAATATCACAGATCCAAATGGTTTCCTATAAAAGTGCTGAAATCTTATTACAGTTTAATTCACATAGACCACAACCTTAATGAACAAAAGTGTTAATTCATGCGATAAACCAATATTATGGCAATCAATATGTTATAACCAATCCAAATGAAAATAAAAGCACTACTTATTTGCTTATATGGCTATGGACGAGTACAGAGAGGGGGAGTTCCTTACTGCCCAGTGATGACGCTGAGCTGTGAGCTACACCCCCTCAGAACAGGGCTATGGAGGAATACTGTCAGGGAGGGCGTTCCTCACAGCGCAGCTAGACTGTCAGGAACGCCCTTCTGACAGTGAACGGCAAAATTTAGAGCCCCGATATCTCCAGCCCCGGGGCATATAACGGGATAGCTGACAGCGCGCTGAATTCAGCGCGCAGTCGGCTTTCTAGCGGTATGTAAAACAGCATATACATGAGGATGTGAAAGATCCTCTTTAATAGATGGTGGTAAGCAACTATCTAACTTGAAGCAAACTGCTTGGTTGAACAAAGGTGGAATATTTTCTGAAATGGAAAGGATCCTCTAATGTGGACAGTGATTGGGAAACAGAAGAGAACTTGGATTGTCCTTTTTATTTTTGGGACTTTGAAGTGCAACATCAGTTTGACGAAAATTTGCAACGGTGTTCCTGGTTAAAAAGTGATGAAGTGGCTTTCAAACATAAAAAAACCCTTTATGGGAGAAGGTGCCACATCAACATAGCATTAGAGGATTGACAAGTACAAAATTTCAAGAAAAACAAATACGGGTCAACCTCCTACCCATCTGTGAAATATCAAGGTAACCTCTGCACTCAAAGGGTTCCCTCTGCACTCAAAGGAAAGCCTTCTTCCTCCTCCTCCAGTCTAGGAGGAGTCCCAGGTTCTGCACCACGACGAATCACATTCAGGTTTTCATACTCCTCCACTGCATCACCCCTGGGCAGTGACAGTGACCAAGAGGTAGTTCCTCTACTCCTCGTTGCATGATTGTTTCCTATAAGATATATTATTAAAGGGATGACATCACTGATGGTGAGATGTCCCTGCGGCTGACAAATTTGTGGCCTTCTCAGAGGGCGACAGAAGGCGACACACTTCCCTCATGACCCTCCATTGTCAGATTTAAAAATAACAAATTGTACCTGTGGTTTGCAGTAACATTGACCCTTTGGACCAATAAAGACAGACATTATCCCTGACTAGAGTTGCTCCTCTGCATGTAAATGGGGGGGGGGGGGGTGTACCTTTCTCCACACTGACATATTCAAGGCAAACTTTCCTAGAGAAATAATATCTGTTAGGTATCCTCAATGAAGGCTGTGGGCATGCCATCAGTTGTTGAAACGTAATGCAATACACTTAGTGGCAGAAACTGCACCGCCAGCAATTTGGTCAGGTGCAGAACAGCCAGATGACTGTGTGCATATTGCTTTTTCCTGAACAAATGAGTAGTAGAGAAGCAGACTGAGGAGATGATAATAATAATGATGACCATTTGCTAGGTGTGTAGATGTGTCCTGATTACAAAGAAGATCAGGGGGAGCAGGAGCTATTACCAATTCTATTTTCCCAAATGAGCTGGTGACATCATTGCAAGTAAATACAGAGAGACCTAGTTCCTACATTTGTGCCTGTACAACCATGGCTTATTGGAGTTGTTGTTTGTTAAGCCCCTTCCAGACGACCGTGGGCGAGATCAGTGTGCTATCCGTGTTTTTCTTGGATAGCACACTGACTCATTCATTTCTATGGGCCCATACACACGACTGTGATTTCCACTGATCAGTGTGCAGGCCGAGAGTCCGTGCCGCAAAATATAGAAGCCTATGAGAGACTAAAAACCAAGGACGGCACACTGATGTACTCTGTGTGTCATCAGTATGTCGTCCATTTTTGCGGAGAAGCTAGGGACATAATTAGATGTCTCCTGTGTTTAGCTTTTTTTTGTGGATCCGCAAACTAAGATCACACACTGATGACACACTGTCCGTTTTTGCGGACATATGGCACTGATGCTGAAGACACACTGATGACACACTGTCCGCAAAAAAGGAACACTGATTACTAGTTTGCGGACCGCAAAATGCAAAAAAAATTAGCAATTAGCTGTTGCCACCAACACCAGCAGTGCTGGCAATCAGGGCCACTTTACTCATAGGGCAAACGGTGCACTCAGGAAAGCTCCACTCAACTTTATCGGCGTGCTATGCACGTTGAAGCCTATGACAGAGCAGGGAGCTGTAAAGTCCTTTCTCTGTCATAGAAGACTTACAGTGATGTCTTTGCAGGACGTCACCTGATGGGTCTCAGCTCTATAGGACGTACCATTCCTGAGATACAGTATTCCCAAAAAATGACCTGCATTAGCCAATACAAGCCTGCAAGTCTTTCACTCATATCCCAAGTGCCATGCACACAGTCACATGTCCCTTATCAGCCAATAGAAACTCGCATGTGCTTAGTCTCCACATGAGCACAGCTTTACACCAGGTTTCCATGTCAACCAAGCTATTTATGACCTGTATTAGTCAGTAGCAGTTCGCAGGTCCTTAAATATTCAATCATATGACATGTATCAGCCAATATAAGTTCACATTTCATTTACCAGGTTTCCATAACAACACAGCAATAGACTGTACCTATACTGGACTGCCATACTGGATATCAGCATTCTTATAAATTGAAACGTTTTTAAACTACTCATGCTTATAAAAGGAAAACTGCAGTTGGACACAAGACTCCTGCAGCAAAATGCATGGCTGCTACTCGAGCTAATGAAAACTCTCAGCAGACCCAAGCCTGTCTCCAATCTGACAAGGTATGTGACAGACAACAGCGAGCTGCTGAAACTCCCCAGCAGACCCAAGCCTGTCTCCAATCTGACAAGGCATTTTTAGCCACATGCAAACAGCTGCACTCCATGTTTCCATAACAACCCAGCCATTTTTCTTCACTGCTGTAGGTCAGCTTTAAAGGGGCAGGGCGCTGTGGATGACACTGTTACACAAGGTCACATACACACAGCTTTACTCCAGGTTTTCCATAACAACCGATCGCAGGTTTTTCACTGATATCCAAACTGAGATACACATGATCACATGACATTTATGGACCAATGAAAAATCGCAGGTTCTTCAGTCTTGACATACACACAGCTTTACACCAGGTTTCCATAGCAACCAACCTATTTATGACCTGTATGAGTCAATAGCAGTTCGCAGGTCCTTAAATATTCAGTCCTATGATGTGTATCAGCCAATATAAGTTCACATTTCATTTACCAGGTTTCCATAACAACACAGCCATAAATAGACTGTACCTATACTGGACTGCCATACTGGATGTGAAGTGCAAAACTGGCCAATTCTTTTGGGGCCACTACACAAACAAAAAATGAAATATACTATACCTATTATTGATTATGGGGACTATTATTTATAAGGGGGAACTATTTAGTAGGGAGAACTATTAATAATAAGGGGGACTATCATTTATAAGGAGGGACAATTACTGATAAGAGGCACTATTTATAAGCAGGGACACTTATTTATAAGGGGGCATTATTATTTAGAAGCAGGGATTATTATTTATAAACAAGATATTTTAGCCCCCCTTTTAAACAATAGTCCCTGCTTATAAATAATAATCCCTGCTTACAAATATTGACCGCTTTATAAATATTGTTGATAAGGGGGCAATAACAGGAACTATTATTTATAAGGTGGGACTACTATTTATAAGAGCAGAGGCTTGGCCACGTATATTGTATGGGGCCAGTAAGAAGGAATTATACTATGTGGGGGGCATTTTAATTTGGGTGGGTCAGGTAGGTTTAAGTGGTGGTGATGGGGGGCCCACTTATGAAACTTTTGCACTGGGCCCACCAATGGGTTAAAACGGCCCTGCTGGCAATGTGTCTACCAGTGCTACCATCAGCACCCGAGCCTACCTTAAACCTGCCACAGGCAGGTTTTTTGATGTTGTGGCTATGCCTTAAATGGAATTGTTACTATTATAGCTGTCACCACCTTCTTCCTCTGATGGCCGCCTTTCACCCTGACCTAGTTGTCAGGTTAACCTAGTCCCTGTCTTGTCCTTAGTCATTTTACTGCACTGCTTATTCTGACACTGTAATGTTTTTTTTTTTTTTTGTTTTGTTTTTTTTAAATTAGGAAAGAAATGAGAACTGGCACTCAAAGGATAACCTGGCCAGTGAATATTAAATTACTGAAACATTAAAATATTGAAACACTCAACAAGAAGATGAGATTTAGCACTGAAAGCATGACCTGGCCAATGAATATTAAAGAAGAATACACTACAAATAAACCTAATTAGTCATGGTGGGCATGGAGCTGCTTCAGCCTAGTCACACCTCCTAGGCAGAATTGAATTCTCCCTTACAGTCTGTTCATGTCATGAGAAAGATGTCAATCATGTCCAGGAGGAGTAATTAGCAAGGGGACATCATCAGTAGGCTGAAGCTTCCCCTGCCCACTGTGACCAGTTAATTTGCATACAATTTTTTTTTCAAACATATAACTTCACTTTTCTACAACAGAAAGATTAGAAAGGAAGCAATGGTAAGGTAATTATTTGATCCTGCACATGATGGTGCCAGTTAATGGTGGAAAAAACACTTGACGGGTTCTCTTAAATATGTTACAGTTAACGCAATCAAAATGAGGGATGTGTTAGAATTGCTGTTTGGTACTCATCTCATCATCCCCATGGAAACAATAATGAATAAAAAGTGATGAAAATGTCAAGTATTCCAAAAGTATAGATTATGATGTTAATCTGTTTTCCCTTAGTCCCAACAGCAGCACAATCTTGGAGGTATTTCTGCCCCTGTGTGCTGGTAGGACAGAATGGAATTTTTAATGAACAACAAATAGTTAACCGTAACGCCTCCCCCTTCTCAATATAAGGAAGGAAGTACCAACCCCCCAGCGTATAATTATAAAGACAAATACATAACACATAGGGAGGGAGCCTTGTGCTGCTGTTGGGACTAAGGGAAAACAGATTAACATCATAATCTATACTTTCCTAACGTCCCACCAGCAGCACAATATTGGGGATCTAGCAAGCAGAACCCTTGGGAGGGCCCTCTTGAAGAATAGAATTTAACACGGAATGGCCAAAAGAAGTGGCCTCCGTACCCCTGGTGTTAAATCTGTAATGATTAACAAAGGTATGGAGAGAGCTCCAAGAAGCTGATGAACAAATTTGTTCCCAAGGAAAAAGGTAGAAATGGCTCTTGAAGAATGAGCTCGAACAAATTCAGGGGAAGGTCTAACCCCTGTGGAGTGAAAGCCAATTTTATGGCTTCATTGTGCTAAGGAAGCTTTAGAGGCCTTGAGCCCATTATTTTTCCCAGCAAATGATAGAAAAAAATTATCTGACCGTCTAAAAGGCCGAGATCTCTGAATATAAATTCCGAGGCATCTGGCCACATCCAGGGAGTGAAGCTTAACTTCCTCTGGAGATGACGGACTGGGATAGAAAAACTGGTAATGAGATAACCTGGCTTAGTTTAGAATATGAGGGTACCTTAGGGAGGAACCCTGGCATAAATCTTAGTTGTACTCACCAACTCTCTGAGCTGAGGTTATGGCCAAAAGGAACACTGTCTTTAGTGTGAAAAATTTAATCTCAACCTCTTCTAGAGGCTCCAAGGGGGAATCACATAACCACTTAAACATAGACCACTGGTTTTGCGATTCCAGGCCGACAGGAATTCCCAAGGGACTGCTTCTGCAGCTGATGACATCAATCCAAAAACTTTATGTCTGTCCTGATGGTGATTGGCCGAGAAGCCAGCAGGAATTTTGCGGCCTTGATGATTCTTTCCCTTCTGGAGGGAGGAAGAGATATTTTCATTAGGCCTGAATCAAGTATGAACCCTAGAAATGTTTTCTGGGTTGCTGGTAATATTTGGGACTTTCCCCAATTTATAATCCACCCCAATTGTTGGAGGAAATTCATCATGATGAATAGATTCTGTAGTAGGCCTTCTCTTGAGAGACTTTTAACAGCCAGTCTTCCAGATAAGGGACAAACGTGAACCTCTGGATTCTCAGTGACTCAGCTTCAGTGGATACCACCTTGGTGAATACGTAGGGTGCTGAAGTTATCTCGACTGGAAGTGCGGTGAATTGGAGGTGTCTTCAGCCGACCCTCTACAACCACTGCAATTCTTAGGTATTTCCTGTGAGCAGGAAGAATAGGGATGTGGAGGTGCACGTCCTTTAGGTTCAGAGTGGCCATGAAATCTCCTTGCTGGAGAATGGATATCACAGCCGTTACCATACGGAAATTTTTCCCGGGATAGCTCTGCTGAGGTATCATGGGTCTATTATCATCAACCAGTCTCGTGAAGGTTTTGGAACCAGAAACACTGAGGAATAAATTCCAGACCCTTGACATTGTGATGGACAGCAGGGAGGCGAGAGGTCTGTATAATACTGTCCTGGGGAGGCACAGAAAAAACTATGCCGAAACCGGACCTGATTATCTCCAAGACCCATGATCTGTTATCCCCACAGGAACTTATGTCTTGGAGGGAGGGAGAAGGTAATAGTCAGAAATTTGGCTTTCTGATTTTCCTGTCATCACGGAAAAAAAGACGGTTGGAGTTCCCTCTCGGGAACCTAGAACATCCACACGTGACATCTTCCAGGTGGCGGTCTTTGAGGAGACTGTCCTCTACGACGCTTTCTTCCCTGTCCACAGAAGGACCGTGGAAGGACTTTCCTTCCTTTCCCACTAGTCCTTGTATCGTGTTCTGCCTGCAAATATTAAATTTTGAGGCATAATCCGCCCTCCAAGGTTTTAACCATAGGGGGAGACGGGCAGCAGAAGTCAAGGCCCTAGACTTGGCAGCTAACTTCACCTGGAGAAGAGGTTTCATTGAGGTAATCCGCCTCAAGGGCTATACCCTGGAGACCCCCAAATCAATATCTCTTTTTAATGAAGAGAGGCCGGAGCACAGCTTCTTAGCTACCTCACTATTAGTGATACCAATCAAACACTGTGAAGAAAAAGCCGTATACGTTTTCCTTAGGGAGCACTCTGCCCAGTGGTCCATGGGGTCCTGAAGGCTAGACCAGTCCTCAGAGGATACAAGTGTTCGCCTGGACAATTTGGCGACTGCCATGACAAACTTAGGGGGTGGACCAAACTGGTCCTCAGCTATTGGGAAGAGTGCCTTGAACCTCTTGGCTAACACGCAGGTCTTCTCTGGGTGTTTTCACTCAGTGGACATAGCTCTTTTAAGCATGTTGTCCACATTGAAGGCCTTGGGCCCCGTCGAGGTGGAACTAGAGGCTTCCCCAAGGTCAACATCATGGTCTCTTGACCCGATGGACTTCCGTAATTTCTGAATTTTCTCCAGAGGAAAAAGCATTTTTTTCTATATTCGTATCTGAATCCTCAGATGAAGAATTAGCTTCCTCTATGATCCTGAAAACCTCATCAGATCGTATGACAGAAGCACCATCATATTCCACAGCGCTCCACAGACACAGACAGTCACTGTCCCATATAGGGTTCACAATCCATACCCCCCACCTGCAAGCCTTTGAGTGTGGGAGGAAAACTGGAGTACAACCACACAAACATAGGGAGAACCACAAACTCCTCGCAGATGTCGCCCCTGGCAGGATTCAAACCCAGGACTCCAGCGCTGTGAGGCTGCAGTGTCAACCACTGAGCCACTGGGCTGCCCAAACAGCACTGGTGGAATGTATTGAAATTGCAACCATCAGGCAAGGGAATTTCACAGGAGCGACAGTTTAAATGTTTGTGCCTAGACACAGACTTACCTGGAGGATTCATTACCACCAGATGCAGAGAAAGATATCTTACCACAAGTGTAAGAGTAAATAGCAAGAAAGCCAGAAAAAAACGCAACAGTACAAGTCTGTTGAACTAGAATGCCCAGCATGCACACTCTCTGCCAAACAACAAAGAGGCAGAGGAAAGGAAGCAGCAGACTTATGTAAGATGGGGAAACAGCCCTCATGTTATGAATGTACCTGTTTCTATAAATAAGTTTATTTTTTTTATAAACTGACATTTGTTTGTTTGACCACAAGAGGCCACTGTTACCTCAGAAATGGGAAGGATTGTAATTCTGTAATTCCCTGGAGTAGTGACGTGGAGACCCTGTTCTGCAGAGGTGGATCAAGAAGGAGCAGAGTGTGTGGCAGCCATCTTAGGAGTGTGCTTTTGAGCTTTTAGAAGAAGAAGGACTGAAGTGAGAGAAAAATGGTTCCTAAGGGATCAGAGATATAACAAGGGGGTGCTGAAGCAGAGACTGTTCCAGGGTTTGTTCAGACAGCATCCTAAGTTGAAGATTGCTATCAAGGACCTGGCTGAGAAGTGGCCCTGTCAGGGAGATCGCATGTTTTCTGGATGAGCCCCACTTCCAGCTGTTCCACACCAAGGCTAAAAGGTACCCAACAAAGCTGGATCAGTAAGAGAAGTAATCGTGCACGCACCACATTACAATGTTTTGCATGGGACTGAGTAAGGGCCTGTAGTTATACTAGTTAGGCACACTCATCTTCACAGGCCACACTACTGGTGAATTATCTACCTATTTGGTAGTAAGGACTAAGACTCAGAGAGTTCTATAGACTTGTAACTCCCAGAGAGGAGCTTCTGAGGAAGTCTAGAAGCGACATTTTATACATTGTCACATTTCTTTGGCTTGCAAGCTGAACTACTGTTATATTTAATTGGTTGTACTTTGTTTGTGGGGAATAGGGGTATTTTGATAAGTTTGTAAGCTCTTGTGTTGTACCGCCAGTGCCCCTATCACACGCATTGAATTGTTCCTATGACTAGGATGATAAAAAGGTAACAAGCGGCTGGTTAGTTGCAGCCTGCAGATAGGTAAAAGTTTGGAGTGTTTTGGAGCTGGACATGAGTGAGCACTGCGCTGTACAACACCAGGGCCTCAGCTTCCTGGCTGAGTGTATGTAAATAATTGGGAGTGGTTTTTTTGGTAAAGAGGTGTCACTACACAAAGTAAATTCTTGTTTTCGAGTCGCTTCCTTTGTTCGTGACTTCGCTGTATCCTGGGGAGCCCACTCCAGTACACGGCTTACACTATATAGAAGAAATGGAGAGCAAAGACTCTCTCAATACCTGAGACAGGTTACACAAAAAAGTCCTTTATTTCTCTTTAGCTTTTTTTTTTTTTTTGGAAGAAAAAAACTGCCCCGCACAGATTTTATAAAATAAATGGCGGAAGTTAAGATAAAAAAAACATTACCTAGTAGCTCACCAGAAGGAAGTTCAAAGATTTCATCACGCATGCAAGCCAGGGTACTGGAGAGAAATAGCAGGAAATGCCCTGCATCGCAATAAAACAAGCAATGCATGGCTTACATAGCCACAAAGGGTTCAGCGCGGACACTCACCCACTATAAGCAACAGCTGAAAAAGGGCCTTTCACTGCAGCTAAGCAGTGGCAGGAAAGACAGACAAGGAGTTTTAACCTTTGAATTTAGTTCCAGCAGGAACCAAAGGCAGAAAAGAGTCCTCACAGGAGGATAGACAAAACAAACACAAACAGAAGAGAGGAGGGGGAAGTCATCCAGAAATCTGAATAACCTCACTATAGGGAAGGTATAACCTTCCCTCAAACTGTCCCACCAACACAGGGCAGAAAAAAACATACTGGGGGGTTGGTACTTCCTTCCTTATATTACGAAGGGGGAGGGGTTACAGTTAACTATTTGTTGTTCATTAAAAATTCCATTCTGTCCTACCAGCACACAGGGGCAGAAATACCCCCAATATTGTGCTGCTGGTGGGACGTTAGTGAAACTACAGCTTGTCCCACAATCAAAAAGCCCTCACACAAAAACAATTTTTGAGACTAAGGCCCCACGTTGCTGTTTTTTTGTTGCAGATTTTGCTGTGTTTTTTTTAGCTAAAGCCAGGAGTGCCTACAAAAGGAATGGAAAATATATAAAAGTACTTATACTTCTACCTTCTGCTCAAACCACTCCTTGCTTTGGCTCAAAAAACCGCAGCAAAAGCTGCAACAAAAAAAAAGCTGCGTTTCCGCAATGTGGGGCCTTAGCCTTAAAGTGTTTCTTATTGTTCAAAAGTAGTAAAACAAGTGTTAATGTTAATTATACCGCATTATGAAAAAACAAACAAACCAGAAAAGTTTGCACCAGAATAGTGGCATACATGCCTTGCACCACATTTATTAACCACTTCAGCACCGGGCCAATTTCTAGTCCAGGACTAGACACATTTTCGGAATTTTTGTATGTGTAGTTTTGAGGGTATATAACATTTTTCTACATTTGGGTTATTCAACTAATTTCTGCGTTTTTTTTCGGTGACACATAGGGCTTTATTTTTATATTATTTTTATTTCTGCATGTTTTCTAATTTTTTTTTATATCCGGGAAAATATAAACAAAAGAAGAGGGAAAATGTGTCTGTTTTTCACTTTTCATTTTTTTTAATTTAATAGCACAAAGTGCTGCTATAAAAAAAACTTTATAAAATAGTTTTTCCTCTCTGTTACGGTAATTTTTATTTTGTCGTCAGAGATGGAGCTAGAACCTGTGATAAGGACATGTTCTTGGCGTATTATTTTATTTATTGTTTTAATTATTTTACTTTCATTTTTTTTTTTTTTTTTACTTTTCTACTTCTTTCTTTCTTTCTTTCTTTCTTTCTTTCTTTCTTTCTTTCTTTCTTTCTTTCTTTATATTGTGTCCCCATAAGGTCATAATAGACCTTTGGGGACCTCTGATCACTTTCTTTTTTTTTTTTTTTTGGTGGGGGAGCTGATTTCCCTTCTACCTGCGGCTGATACATATAGCCCCAGTTGCAAGAGGAATACAGCCTTCTGCCCTAACAGAATTGATCTGGGTCCTGTAGGACCCGGGTAGGGGGAGCCGCTGTACACAGCGATCGGAAAAGCAAGGACAGTAATAAACCTTCCCTGCCTTCTCTAGGGGACCTCCAGCTGTAGTTACAGCCAACCCCCCGTTTCTGCAGCTTAGCGATTTCGTGCAGCTGCTGAAAACTGCAAGGATGTTCCGGTATGTCCTTGCAGAACCACACAACCACTTCTGGACGTAAATACTCTATGGGCGGTCCGGAAGTGGTTAAGTATTTTAGGCTAAGGCACCACGATGTGGCAACACAGCTTTTTTTGTTGCAGATTTTGATGTGGTTTTTTGAGCCAAAGCCAGGATTGGATTGAGTAGAAGGGAGAAGTATAAGAAGTTCCTATATATTTCCCATTCCTTCTGTAGCCATTCTTGGATTTAGCTAAAAAAAAAAAACATAGCAAAATCTACAACAAAAAAAAGCTGCTTTTCCGCAACGTGGGGCTTCAGCCTTAAACACTTTTTAGAGAAAGGAGCATGGCCAGGAAATGCTGTGTGCTTAGTGGAGAGCGGGTATGGGAAGCATTTTGCTGCAGAGTGTAAAGTGGTATAAAGTTAGACAAAATAGTTTAAAATGGCCTAAATGGTAATTTTTTTTATGGCATTTGGAAGGCAGGAATGAAAAAAAAGAACTACATTCAAAATAACTGCATCTGCATGGACAAAACCACATGCATTTTTACTATTAAAAGCCACTGTTTTTCATTGAGTTTTTTGGCCACGCAAATGTACAAGTGAAGCGTATTGAAACCTGTTTGATGCAGTTTTGATTTCTGTTATTGGTAGGACAAAATTTAGTAACAGAGAACAGGAAAAATTATTTTAATTAAATTGTAATTAATCCTATACAGTTTTTCCCATAAACACAGCCATGCTTAAATTTATACACATTAAAAAGTTATATATTTTTGCAAATATAAATAAAATTTATCAGTCTTTGTCTTGATTGGTGACCCAGTAATGATTTCTTTATTATAGCCAAGTTATCTTCTCATGCATGAATTGCCCTGCCTGATAACCTGTCCACAATAAGGAAATCATGGTTTGGTTTCTGACAAGCACCAGACCATAGAAAGTTCCTGTATTTATATTTGTATCCATTAGCAACTGATCAAGACAAAGGATTTACTACAAAGATAGATAAAATCTTTAACAATCTGAAAAACTTAAAAAAATTTTTATATTTGCAAAGATGTTTAACTTTTAATTGTGTACACATTTAATTATTATGTTCATAGGAAAACCTCTTTAACTAACTTAAGATTTTTCTTATGGATACAATTGTTTATTTTAGGTGCTGATATTCAAGCAGTGGATCCAAATCGTAAGTTCACTTCCAGAGAATGGGCAAGATTTACAGGAAGATATGATACAGCATATCTTATGCAAAAACTCTTAGATAGACCATCTCCGGAGCAATTTAGTAGTCAATTCCAAATGGAATGGCCTAAAATGAAAGATCTCCTGGCCAAGGCTGCAGAACCAAAATCATGTACACAGAAAGTTTCAGAATGTATGAAATCAGCATTTACTTTTAATTATTTTAATGAACCTGAAGAGGATGGTGTACTTGATTACATGGTAAGAATCACGACAAGCATAAACAGCCCATTTGTTGCGATTAGTTGTAGAACAGTATGTCCAGATAGTCCCCCATGTGTTGGGAAACGTAGATACTCTGTGCAGGAGATCCTAAGAAAACAGAGAGCAAATGAAATCAGAACTTTAGACAAAAATCGCACAAAGTCTTATGAAAAACTTTTCAATAAGTCATATGTTACTGTAATTTCCAAGAAAAAGGAGAGAAGAGCTAGTCTTCAACCAAATTCATTACAGACGACTGATACAAAATCTACTACAAGAAGAACAAGTCTTTTACCACTAAATTTACTAAGAAGAAGCAGTGTGAGGCCTGGATTCATAATTCCGAAAGTTCGCATCACCAAGGCCCCTACACCTACATACTATCCTGATAAAGCAAAGAGACATAGCATCAATAACAATACCTACTTACAATTACCAAAATGGCGATACAAGGAGATGAAAGAAGAAAGGAGAAAAGCAGAAGAAGCCGCTCTCAGAAAATTTCAAGAAGCTGAGAAGGAAAAACACAAAGTTGTCAAAAAAAGAAGTCCATTATTATGAAAAATTTATCAATTTTTAAACAACCACATTGCATTGTAGGGATCATTAGTCTGAAAACTATCAAATTAATGCATCATTCTCTTGAAAAAAAACAAAAAAAAAACACAAGTGCAATGTGGGTAAGCCAGAGCCTGCAAGGTCTTCAGCTCTGGGTTTAAATCTCCCTAGACTTGATTTAATGCCTTTTAGTAGAACGCTGTCATGATGCTGCTTAGTCATATTCTACACATGCTCTTGGCTTTCTCAGTGGTGACTCAGATGGCGTTGGCTGGCAATTTATACCTTGTGGGCTCTGCCATGCACAGATTGCACTTGTGCCCTATTGCATATTTTTTCAGAATAATGTCCCCTACAATGCACTATGGCTTGTTTAACATTGATTTCCCTTGTAACAGATATCCTTTAATGAAAGCACTGCAATGTTGAACACTTATAGGTGCATCTCGAATATTTTTGAAACGTTCATTCATTTCAGTAATTCAGTAATTCAATTCATAATCAGCAGTCTTCCATGATTGTGTGTCCTACTGAACCAGACTAAGGGACCATTTAAAGGCTTAGGAAACCTTGGCAGGTGACACACTGAATTTACTGAACTTTTTCACAATATTCTAATTTTCTTAGATTTGGGTTTTCATTAGCTGTAATCCATAATCAACATTTACAGAAATAAAACACTTGAAATAGAACACTCTGTGTGTAAAGAATCTAGAAAATATAGGAGGTCACTTTTTTAATTCAATTACTGAAATAAATAAACATTTATTTAAAATAAAGATATTCTAATTTATTGAGATGCACCTGTAGAATATATTTGTCCTTCCAAAAGTTGCTTTTTTTATTTGGAGTATTATTAACACAGTAAATTAATGGTTATTAAGGAATGAAAATGGTACAGTCATTTATTTTTAAATATTTATTTTCCCTCCATTTCCTTTTCACAAAGGGTGAAATAACATGCACCAACTATGCCATTTTTGGAAAATTTATGGGGCTTACAGAAATCTATGTTCTTGCTGCACAAACAGCTCCACTCAGATTAATGCAACCGATTGTCAGTTGCACAAATTTCGGCCACATATCTTCCACCCTAGTAGTTCTAGATATTTGTTGTATGTGGAATGAAGAATTTGGTAAACTGCTGCCATAGTTCACCTTGTGCAAATATATATTTATATATAATATAAAATATAATACAAACACACAGGAGTCCACCTACCTTTCTGGCTACATATTCAGTGACTGATATGGACATTACCTGACTGACCCCTACCCTATAAAGGGTCTACTAGATTTCTATCCCCATGTTATTTTATGTTACTGGACAAAATAGCACAGCAGTAAGGTCAGCATTATCTGACTTTCCCAGCATGTGTGTACTACCAGACCTGTAGCACACACAAGTGACCACTGTTCCATTTAAATAGGGATCTCAGACCACTTATTACCTATCCTGTGGATAGGAGATGAATGTCAATTCTGGGGAACCCAATAACGTTAGGTTCACTAATTCATCACTGTATCATTCTTGTGGTCTGCAGCAGGAGAAGAACTGAAAAATAGACTGCAATGGGGTTCGTCAGGTGTCCCTTATTTTTTTTTTAACAGACATTGCCAGACACTGTGTTGGATACTCTGACATAGATATGAACGTAACCTAAATCATTCAAATTTATCTTATATACAGTGGGATCTTATTTGCCACCAATAGTAAAAGGCAAGTATTATACTGCATGGATTTCTCAGAGCTGACTATGCTTTGTAATAGGGAATTGAGTGACTAAAAGTATATTCAGATGGGGAAAAATTAAGAGGAATTTGAGGCAGACCTCCGCCTAAGATTCCTCGTCATTTTCCATCCCCCTGGCTTACTGCGGAAGAAAGCCGAAAGCTGATTAGGCTCTGATGAATGAGCAGCAAGACGCTTATTTTTTCAGCATTCTATTTCGATCTCTGTATACCTTTGAAAACAATCATTTCCACCTAAACATCTCTCTAGCAGAGACATGCAGAGTAAAGTGAAGACATCGCCCCCTTCATTAGTCACTGATAGTGAAGTGAATACTAATGTAGCAGAGGGGAGGGGGAGCAGTAACAAATGATATGTGATCAACACTGGTGGTGAGTTGATAAGGAGGGCCAACCCTATGTAATTGGAACTTTAATGAAGAGAGGCAGAGCAATGGCTGCTGTACATAGACTAAACACACATCATGATTTATATATCTGGTGATAGCTGCTGTGTGCCTTTAAAGCTGTGACTGGACCCTTGACAGCAGTACAGTCAGCATTGCCCTGATGGCATACATGGAATATACATGACATATTTACCAGTGTAAATTTATACATGGCCTCAGATTTACTGATTTAAATGGCTAGAGTCATGGATCTGTGCAGACCTTCAATGCTTCTTTTATCTCAAGCAGGGGCATAACTACCACCATAGCAACTGTATCTGATATGGGGCACATGAAATTAGGGGGTCAGGAGGTCCCCCTGCTTTTTTCTTTTTTTTAAAAAGGCTGTTACCCTCTGGAGTAATTGGACGATTTTCACTTACTTTTCCCCACTACTGTCCACTGCCACCTTCCCATAGGCCTCCAAGGAGGCGCCGCATAATACATCCTGGACATCCGGACATAACACTGAATTTTCGGATGTAATTTAGGGCACTCCTGGAGGCATAAGTGGAGGCGGCTTTGGACAGTAGCTAGGATAGGTAAGTGAAAATCTGCCATTACCCGTTGGAGTAATCCAGCGGGTAATGGCCTATGGGGAGCATTATATGGTGTAGGGGCCTGCAACAAGGGCCCTTACTGAATGGGGGCCTAAAACATAGGCCTTTACAGTAAGGACCCATGTTTCAGGCCCTCATACAGTATGGGTTCCTGTTACAGGCCCCCATACAGTAAGGGCCCCATTACAAATCTCCTTACAGTAAGGGCCCCTGTTGCAGACCCCTATATATTAAGGACCCCATGACAGGCCCCCATACAGGAAGGACCCATGTTACAGGCTTGCATCCTTTTCAGGCCCCCATACGGTAAGGGCTCCTGTTACAGACCCTAAGTAAGGGCCCCTGTTACAGACCCTAAGTAAGGGCCTTACTGTATAAGGGCCTGAAAAGGGGGCACTTACTACATGGGGGCCTGTAACAGAAGCCCATAGCCTCATGGGGCTGGAGGGCAGGTCAAAGAGGAGGTGTCGGCCGGTACCTGTCACAAAGAGTTTGTGCCTGCCGGCAACTCCAAAGAATGGGCGGCAGGGAGTAATATAAAGCCATATAATATGGACTGCGAATGCGCAATCCATATTATACTGTGCTTGGGCCACCGCGGAGCATATTATACTGTGCAGGGGCCACTATGGAGCATTGTACCATGCAGGGGCGACTGTGGAGCATATTATACTGTTTATGTATGTATGTGTGCATATATATATATATATATATATATACCAAATGCCAAAAAAAGCTTGAAGAGTTGATTGTTGTCGTGAAGCTTTCTCTGTGTGACTGTAATGTTAATATACGGAAGTGATTACAATATTACAACCAAAGGAGCAGGTTATTGAGGAAGTGAGAACTAGGAGTCTAAAAAAGATGGCTGCTGAGGGTGTAGTGGGCGGGCTAGCTAGGGAAACAAGGAGGGATAGTATGTGAGAGAGGGAGGTGGTGGGAGTCAGCTCTAATCCCATGCTGTAGTCTTAACACTCCGGCTTGTGAGTATTCGGAGGAGATGCTCTGGCCGGCAACGTCTATCTCTCTCGTATGCTCTGGCAGGCCTGCCATCTAAAAGTGACGTCACTGATGATCAATAAACAAGGCTCCACCTCTCCTACGCTTTCCAGAAGATCACGTTTCTTTCATCACAGATAGCAGATCGTCCTTCGCTTTGCCTTATACAGTGGGGGAAAAAAGTATTTAGTCAGCCACCAATTGTGCAAGTTCTCCCACTTAAAAAGATGACAGAGGCCTGTAATTGACATCATAGGTAGACCTCAACTATGAGAGACAAAATGAGAAAACATATCTAGAAAATCACATTGTCTGATTTTTTAAGAATTTATTTGCAAATTATGGTGGAAAATAAGTATTTGGTGACCTACAAACAATAAAGATTTCTGGCTCTCACAGACCTGTAACTTCTTCTTTAAGAGGCTCCTCTGTCCTCCACTCATTACTTGTAGTAATGGCACCTGTTTGAAATTGTTATCAGTATAAAAGACACCTGTCCACAACCTCAGTCACACTCCTAACTCCACTATGGTGAAGACCAAAGAGCTGTGGAAGGACACCAGCCGATACTATATGTTCCAATAACACAAGTGGCCAAATGTTGCCAGTCAATTCAGTTTCATAGACCCAATGCCAATCGACTCCAGTTATCACCTTATCCAGAGGTCTCTATACATGTTTAATGCGCCTCTAAAGGGAAGATTTATTTACTCATGTGTACCAGTCTAAGCCCAGGCTGTAGTTTCAACACTCCGGCTTGTCAGTATTTGGAGGAGATGTCTTCCTTCATCAGAGATGCAGATCGTTTTTCTTATTGCTATATATATAAAGTGCCTTGAACTTTTCAACCTTTTGCCACATTTCAGGCTTCAAACATAAGGATATAAAATTTTAATTTTTTGGTGAAGAATCAACAACAAGTGGGACACAATCGTGAAGTGGAACGAAATTTATTGGATATTTTAAACTTTTGTAAAAAATAAAAAACTGAAAAGTGGGGCATGCCAAATTATTCGGCCCCCTTAAGTTAATACTTTGTAGCTCCACCTTTTGCTGCGATTACAACTGCAAGTCGCTTGGGGTATGTCTCTATCAGTTTTGCACATCGAGAGACTGAAATTCTTGCCCATTCTTCCTTGGAAAACAGCTCGAGCTCAGTGAGGTTGGATGGAGAGCGTTTGTGAACAGCAGTTTTCAGCTCTTTCCACAGATTCTCGATTGGATTCAGGTCTGGACTTTGACTTGGCCATTCTAACACCTGGATACATTTATTTGTGAACCATTCCATTGTAGCTTTTGCTTTATGTTTGGGATCATTGTCTTGTTGGAAGATAAATCTCTGTCCCAGTCTCAGGTCTTTTACAGACTCCAACAGGTTTTCTTCCAGAATGGTCCTGTATTTGGCTCCTTCCATCTTCCCATCAATTTTAACCATCTTCCCTGTCCCTGCTGAAGAAAAGCAGGACCAAACCATGATGTTGCCACCACCATGTTTGACAGTGGGGATGGTGTGTTCAGGATGATGAGCTGTGTTGCTTTTACGCCAAACATATCGTTTTGCATTGTGGCCAAAAAGTTCAATTTTGGTTTCATCTGACCAGAGCACCTTCTTCCACATGTTTGGTGTGTCTCCTAGGTGGCTTGTGGCAAACTTTAAACGAGACTTTTTATGGATATCTTTGAGAAATGGCTTTCTTCTTACCACTCTTCCATAAAGGCCAGATTTGTGCAGTGTACGACTGATTGTTGTCCTATGGACAGACTCTCCCACCTCAGCTGTAGAGCTCTGCAGTTTATCCAGAGTGATCATGGGCCTCTTGGCTGCATCTCTGATCAGTCTTCTCCTTGTTTGAGATGAAAGTTTAGAGGGATGGCCGGGTCTTGGTAGATTTGCAGTGGTCTGATACTCCTTCCATTTCAATATGATCACTTGCACAGTGCTCCTTGGGATGTTTAAAGTTTGGGAAATCTTTTTGTATCCAAATCCAGCTTTAAACTTCTCCAAAAAAGCAAAAAAGTTAATTTTAGTTCTCATTAAGGTACACTCAGCACCCCATCTTGACAGAAAAAAACAGAAATTTAGATATTTTTGCAAATTTATTAAAAAATGAAAACTGAAATATCACATGGTCATAAGTATTCAGACTCTTTGCTCAGTATCGAGTAGAAGCACCCTTTTGAGCTAGTACAGCCATGAGTCTTCTTGGGAATGATGCAACAAGTTTTTCACATCTGGATTTGGGAATCCTCTGCCATTCTTCCTTGCAGATCCTCTCCAGTTCAGGTTGGATGGTGAACGTTGGTGGACAGCCATTTTCAGGTATCTCCAGAGATGCTCAATTGGGTTGAGGTCAGGGCTCTGGCTGGGCCAGTCAAGAATGGTCACAGAGTTGTTCCAAAGCCACTCTTTTGTTATTTTAGCTGTGTGCTTAGGGTCATTGTCTTGTTGGAAGGTGAACCTTCAGCCCAGTCTGAGGTCCAGAGCACTCTGTAAGAGGTTTTCTTCCAGGATATCTTTGTACTTGGCCGCATTCATCTTTCCTTCAATTGCAACCAGTCGTTCTGTCCCTGCAGCTGAAAAACACCCCCATAGCAAGATGCTGCCACCACCATGCTTCACTGTTGGGATTGTATTGGGCAGGTGATGAGCAGTGCCTGGTTTTCTCCACACATACCGCTTAGAATTAACACCAAGAAGTTCAATCTTCATCTCATCAGACCAGAGAATCTTATTTCTCATATTCTGGGAGTCCTTCATGTGTTTTTTGGCCAACTCTATGCGGGCTTTCATATGTCTTGCACTGAGGAGAGGCTTCCTTTGGACCACTCTGCCATAAAGCCCCGACTGGTGGAGGGTTGCAGTGATAGTTGACTTTGTGGAACTTTCTCCCATTTCCCTACTGCATCTCTGGAGCTCAGCCACAGTGATCTTTGGGTTCTTCTTTACATCTCTTACCAAGGCTCTTCTCCCATGATTGGCTAGACGGCCAGGTCTAGGAAGAGTTCTGGTCATCCCAAACTTCTTCCATTTAAGGATTATGGAGGCCACTGTCCTCTTAGGAACCTTGAATGCTGGAGAAATTCTTTTGTAACCTTGGCCAGATCTGTGCCTTGCCACAATTCTGTCTCTGAGCTCCTTGGGCAGTTCCTTTGACCTCATGATTCTCATTTGGTCTGACATGCACTGTGAGCTGTGAGGTCTTATATAGACAGGTGTGTGCCTTTCCTAATCAAGTGCAATCAGTTTAATTAAACACAGCTGGACTCCAATGAAGAACCATCTCAAGGAGGATCAGAAGGAAATGGACAGCATGTGAGTTAAATTTGAGTGTCACAGCAAAGGGTCTGACCATGTGATATTTCAGTTTTTCTTTTTTAATAAATTTGCAAACATTTCTGTTTTTTTTCTGTCAAGATGGGGTGCTGAGTGTACATTAATGAGAAATAAAATGAACTTTTTTTGCTTTTAGCAAATGGCTGCAATGAAACAAAGAGTGAAAAATTTAAAGGGGTCTGAATACTTTCCGTACCCACTGTATAATGCCGAGAAAGATGGTGTCCCTCATAATTACGTTCAGTATTATAAATATGCTTTCTGAGACATATATACAATGCTCGCTTAGTGTGTCCAATATTTATATTATAACAGGGGCATATGATTCCATAAATAATCCCCCTCATATGTTCAATGGTTAATTATTTCTTCAATCACTACCCTTGCTTTAATTAATTGACATGACTGGAATTTTTTGGCATGAGACAAATCCAGGCTGTTCCAAAAAATTCCTCAAAAGTTTTTTCATTATTGTTATGCCTGTGGATTTTTATCTTTATTTCCCTTCTTATACTGAATTGTAGGTGCAGTGAAATTGGCAACATGTTTTGCACAATTAAATACAAACTTGCGCTGTGTAGGCAATAGTTTACCTACTACCTTATCTTGCCGGAGTACAAGTCAATATTTTTTCACAATCCATTTATAAATAGCAGCGTTTTTGGTGTAATGTGCAATAATTGGTATATCTATTACTTTACACTGCTATAGTTCCCTTTGTATCTCCTACACTGCTCCTATTCCTCCCTTTGTATCTCTCTAAGGGTGTTCTCTCTTGGAACATTTTTCACCACCTCCTTTATTCTTACTGAATCTTACTTCCCATATTGTTTCTGTTGAAATTTATGCTGTAGAACCCTTGCCTCCATTTCATACATGTTAATATGTATCTTTGCTGCAGAAAACTAAGAGTAGCTGTAGGAGGGAAAGCTCAGCAAGAAAATAGTAATTACCCAAGATGGTAATGAGTACCAATATACTGTATCTACAGTGCTGGCCAAAAGTATTGGCACCCTTGCAATTCTGTCAGATAATACTCAATTTCTTCCAGAAAATGATTGCAATCACAAATGCTTTGGTAATAATATCTTCATTTAATTTGTCGTCAATGGAAAACCACAAAAAGAATTGTCAAAAAGCCAAATTGGATATAATTCCACACCAAACATAAAAAAGGGGGTGGACAAAAGTATTGGCACCCTTTGAAAAATCATGTGCTGCTTCTCTAATTTGTGTAATTAACAGCACCTGTTACTTACCTGTGGCACATAACAGGTGGTGGCAATAACTAAATCACACTTGCAGCCAGTTGAAATGGATTAAAGTTGACTCAACCTCTGTCCTGTGTCCTTGTGTGTACCACATTGAGCATGGAGAAAAGAAAGAAGACCAAAGAACTGTCTGAGGACTTGAGAAGCAAAATTGTGAGGAAGCATGAGCAATCTCAAGGCTACAAGTCCATCTCCAAAGACCTGAATGTTCCTGTGTCTACCGTGCGCAGTGTCATCAAGAAGTTTAAAGCCCATGGCACTGTGGCTAACCTCCCTAGATGTGGACGGAAAAGAAAAATTGACGAGATATTTCAACGAAAGATTGTGCGGATGGTGGCTAAAGAACCTCGACTAACATCCAAACAAGTTCTAGCTGCCCTGCAGTCCGAGGGTACAACAGTGTCAACCCGTACTATCCGTCGGCATCTGAATGAAAAGGGACTCTATGGTAGGATACCCAGGAAGACCCCACTTCTGACCCAGAGACATAAAAAAGCCAGGCTGGAGTTTGCCAAAACTTACCTGAGAAAGCCAAAAACTTTTTGGAAGAATGTTCTCTGGTCAGATGAGACAAAAGTAGAGCTTTTTGGGAAAAGGCATCAACATAGAGTTTACAGGAAAAAAAAAAGAGGCCTTCAAAGAAAAGAACACGGTCCCTACAGTCAAACATGGCGGAGGCTCCCTGATGTTTTGGGGTTGCTTTGCTGCCTCTGGCACTGGACTGCTTGACCGTGTGCATGGCATTTTGAAGTCTGAAGACTACCAACAAATTTTGCAGCATAATGTAGGGCCCAGTGTGAGAAAGCTGGGTCTCCCTCAGAGGTCATGGGTCTTCCAGCAGGACAATGACCCAAAACACACTTCAAAAAGCACTAGAAAATGGTTTGAGAGAAAGCACTGGAGACTTCTAAAGTGGCCAGCAATGAGTCCAGACCTGAATCCCATAGAACACCTGTGGAGAGATGTCAAAATGGCAGTTTGGAGAAGGCACCCTTCAAATCTCAGGGACCTGGAGAAATTTGCCAAAGAAGAATGGTCTAAAATTCCAGCAGAGCATTGTAAGAAACTCATTGATGGTTACCGGAAGCATTTGTTCGCAGTTATTTTGTCTAAAGGTTGTGCTACCAAGTATTAGGCTGAGGGTGCCAATACTTTTGTCCGGCCCATTTTTGGAGTTTTGTGTAAAATGATCAATGATTTGACTTTTTTTTTCATTCTCTTTTGTGTTTTTTCATTGCAAGCAAAATAAATGAAAATATTATTACCAAAGCATTTGTGATTGCAATCATTTTCTGGAAGAAATTGAGTATTATCTGACAGAATTGCAGGGGTGCCAATACTTTTGGCCAGCACTGTATAATCAAAACTCTAAATTAATTGCCTTTTATCATATTCCAAAAATACTTAAGTCTCTTACTTCCCCCCCCTAGGTAGCCCAATTATATTGATGATAGAGAGTTTAACCTCTAATTTATCGTAAAATGTTGGGCAAATGACAGATCATCAGATTTAGTTCATCTGAGAATCCATTGATTTTATATTAAATCAAAATTTTACATAGTAGATGAGGTTGGATGAAGACACAGGTCCATCACGTCCAACCTATAACCCTACAGTGCTGATCCAGAGGAAAGCAAAAATGCCCCATGAGGCTTATGCCAATTGCCCCAGAAAAAACTCCTTCTGGACTCCAATCTGGCAATCAGTATAAAACCCTAAAGCAAGATGTCCTTTCCAAAATCTAAAACCCATAACCTGTAATATTTTTCTTTTCAAGAAAGGCATCCAGGCCCTCTTTTAACTTGCACAGTCAATCCACCATCACCAATTCCTGGGGCAGTGCTCTTACAGTAAAGAACTCCGTCTATGTTGCTAGGAGAAGACTGATCAGAGATGCAGTCAAGAGGCCCATGATCACTCTGGATGAACTGCAGAGCTCTACAGCTGAGGTAGGAGAGTCTGTCCATAGGACAACAATCAGTCGTACACTGCACAAATCTGGCCTTTATGGAAGAGTGGCAAGAAGAAAGCCATTTCTCAAAGATATCCATAAAAAGTCTCGTTTAAAGTTTGCCACAAGCCACCTAGAAGACACACCAAACATGTGGGAGAAGGTGCTCTGGTCAGATGAAACCAAAATCGAACTTTTTGGCCACAATGCAAAATGATATGTTTGGCGTAAAAGCAACACAACTCATCACCCTGAACACACCATCCCCACTGTCAAACATGGTGGTGGCAGCATCATGGTTTGGGCCTGCTTTTCTTCAGCAGGGACAGGGAAGATGGTTAAAATTGATGGGAAGATGGAAGGAGCCAAATACAGGACCATTCTGGAAGAAAACCTGTTGGAGTCTGCAAAAGACCTGAGACTGGGACAGAGATTTATCTTCCAACAAGACAATGATCCCAAACATAAAGCAAAATCTACAATGGAATGGTTCACAAATAAATGTATCCAGGTATTAGAATGGCCTAGTCAAAGTCCAGACCTGAGTCCAATCGAGAATCTGTGGAAAGAGCTGAAAACTGCTGTTCACAAACGCTCTCCATCCATCCTCACTGAGCTCGAGCTGTTTTGAAGAATGGGTAAGAATTTCAGTCTCTCGATGTGCAAAGCTGATAGAGACATACCCCAAGCGACTTGCAGCTGTAATCGCAGCAAAAGGTGGCACTACAAAGTATTAACTTAAGGGGGCCGAATAATTAGGCACGCCCCACTTTTCAGTTTTTTATTTTTTCCAAAAGTTTAAAATATCCAATAAATTTCGTTCCACTTCACGATTGTGTCCCACTTGTTGTTGATTCTTCACCAAAAAAAATTTTTATATTCTTATGTTTGAAGCCTGAAATGTGGCAAAAGGTTGAAAAGTTTAAGGGGGCCAAATACTTTCGCAAGGCACTGTATACTGTATAGTAATAGTTTAATAATCTATTTAATAACTGTGAGGAGAATTCAATTATCCCTATGAAATTGGGAACATCACGATCATCTAGAAACAAAGCATACAGTGGGGAAAAAAAGTATTTAGTCAGCCACCAATTGTGCAAGTTCTCCCACTTAAAAAGATGACAGAGGCCTGTAATTGACATCATAATTGATAATCATAATTGACCTCAACTATGAGAGACAAAATGTGAAAACAAATTCAGAAAATCACATTGTCTGATTTTTTAAAGAATTTATTTGCAAATTATGGTGGAAAATAAGTATTTGGTTAATAACAAAAGTTCATCTCAGTACTTTGTTATATATCCTTTGTTGGCAATGAGAGAGGTCAAACGTTTTCTGTAAGTCTTCACAAGGTTGGCACACACTGTTGTTGGTATTTTGGCCCATTCCTTCATGCAGATCTCTAGAGCAGTGATGTTTTGGGGCTGTCGCAGGGCAACACGGACGTTCAACTCCCTCCAAAGGTTTTCTATGGGGTTGAGATCTGGAGACTGGATAGGCAACTCGAGGACCTTGAAATGCTTCTTACGAAGCCACTCCTTCGTTGCCCTGGCAGTGTGCTTAGGATCATTGTCATGCTGAAAGACCCAGCCACATTTCATTTTCAATGCCCTTGCTGATGGAAGGAGGTTTGCACTCAAAATCTCACAATACATGGCTCCATTCATGCTTTCATATACACGGATCAGTCGTCCTGGTCCCTTTGCAGAGAAACAGCCCCAAAGCATGATGTTGCCACCCCCATGCTTCACAGTAGGTATGGTGTTCTTTGGATGCAACTCAGCATTCACTCTCCTCCAAACACGACGAGTTGTGTTTCTACCAAACAGTTCTACTTTGGTTTCATCTGACCATATGACATTCTTTCAATACTCTTCTGGAACATCCAAATGCTCTCTAGCAAACTTCAGACGGGCCCGGATATGTACTGGCTTAAGCAGGGGGACATGTCTGGCACTGCAGGATCTGAGTCCCTGGTAGCGTAGTGTGTTACTGACGGTAGCCTTTGTTACATTAGTCCTAGCTTTCTGCAGGTCATTCACTAGGTCCCCCCGTGTGGTTGTGGGATTTTTGCTCACCGTTCTTGTGATCATTTTGACCCCACGGGGTGAGATCTTGCATGGAGCCCCTAATCGAGGGAGATTATCAGTGGTCTTGTATGTCTTCCATTTTCTAATTATTGCTCCCACAGTTGAATTCTTCACACCAAGCTTCTTGCCTATTGCAGATTCAGTCTTTCCAGCCTGGTGTAGGTCTACAATTTTGTTTCTTGTGTCCTTCCACAGCTCTTTGGTCTTCACCATAGTGGAGTTTGAGGTTGTGGACAGGTGTCTTTTATACTGATAACAATTTCAAACAAGTGCCATTAATGAGTGGAGGACAGAGGAGCCTCCTAAAGAAGAAGTTACAGGTCTGTGAGAGCCAGAACTCTTGCTTGTTTGTAGCTGACCAAATACTTATTTTCCACCATAATTTGCAAATAAATTCTAATCAGACAATGTGATTTTCTAGATATGTTTTCTCATTTTGTCTCTCATAGTTGAGGTCTACCTATGATGTCAATTACAGGCCTGTCTCATCTTTTTAAGTGGGAGAACGTGCACAATTGGTGGATGACTAAATATTTTTTTTCCCCACTGTAATTAGTTTATTTGATATAACAAATGACAGCACAGTATGAATCAAAATGCACGCGTTCAATGTGTTGCCTGTAGGTTATTAATCTGCATTGCTTCTTATGGTCAATTGGTCATATGCAGGGGTGTAGCTAGGGGTTAAGCACAGGGGGGGGGCGAATATGGTCAATTGGGCCCCCAACTTAGGTATACCGATATTATCACTATACGGTGACCATATAGTGGTAGCTATCGGCTGTACACAGGGTGAATACAGTGCATTATCAGTTAGTGACTTACCATTGACGTCTCTGACTAATTGTTCACATTTCTATTCCAATTTTTCTTCTATCTGGACTACCATAACCATTTCTTCCAGTCTCTGTAAAGTTTGCAGAACATACATCTTTGGCTCCTTACTTTTCCAGGCACCTGACCCACATTGTCCTCATCTGCACACCCATCCTGCTGCTACCCCCAATTATAAAATATATTATATAACCCCCCCATAATTAATAATACCCCCAAGTGCAATTTCCCTGTGTACCGCCTTTAACTATTGCCCCTTATTATTAATGCCTCAGGTGTTTCCTAATTAAAAGGTAAAAAAAAAATAGTGGGGTTCCAAAGCCCGGGAGCCCCAGGATCAGCTGTTTGAATGGACTGTGGTACCTGTGTAAGTGCTGTGACCCCTTCTCTGTTTATATAGTATCATGCATTTCATAGCGGTCATGTAATGTAACTACACTGTGTTCCAAATTATTATGCAAAAAGTGTTTAGGAGTGATAAGGTAAGAATTTTTTTGTTTGCCAGTTAAACGCATTGATGGTGATGTGTGTCAGGGCTCTTTATATCACTGAAAGCAATTGCAGACACCTGTGATAATTAGTTTGGCAGGTGTGTCAAATTAAAGGCAAGACTACTTAAGAAGGCTGTCCTACATTATTAAGCAGCCTACATTTTCAGCCAAAATGGGAAAGAAAAAGGATGTGTCGGCTGCTGAGAAGCAACAAATTGTGGAGTGTTTAGGTCAAGGCATGACTACAATCAATATTGCCAAGACACTTCATTGTGATCATCACACAATCAAGAAGTATGTAGCTGATTCACAGCACACACGTGTGCGTGCTGATAAGGGACAATTGAGGACTCTTTCCAACAGGCAATTACGTCAGGTTAAAAGAGCAGCTTCAAAAATGCCTTGTCATAGCAGCAGACAAGTTTTTGAAGCTGCTGGTGCCTCCAACGTCCCCCGAACAACAAGATGCAGGGTCCTTCAGAGGTTTGCAGCTGTGCGTAAGCCATCCTGTCGACCTCCTCTATCCACTGCACACAAGCAGAAACGGCTCCAGTGGGCCAAACAATACATGAAGACTGACTTCAAAACTGTTTTGTTCACCGATGAGTGCCGTGCAACGCTCGATGGTCCAGATGGATGGAGTGTAGGATGGCTTGTTGATGGACACCCCATGAAAACACGGCTACGGCGCCAACAAGGAGGAGGTGGAGTAATTTTTTGGGCTGGAATCATGGGGAGAGAGATTGTCGGCCCCTTTAGGATCCCTGAAGGGGTAAAGATGAACTCCATAATGTATGTGGAGTTTCTCAAACAGCACTTCCTGCCATGGTTCAAGAAGAAGAACCATGCATTCCACAGAAAGATCATTTTCATGCATGATAATGCACCGTCTCATGCTGCAAATAACACATCTGCATCTCTGGCTGCTATGGGCATAAAAGGGGACAAACCTATGGTGTGGCCCCCATGCTCCCCTGACCTCAACCCCATTGAGAACCTCTGGAGCATCATCAAAAGGAGTGTCTATGATGGCGGGAGGCAGTTCACATCTAAGCAACAGCTCTGGGAGGGTATTCTGTCCTAATGCAAAACAATTGAAGCAGAAACCATCCAAAAACTGACAAATTCAATGGACGAGAGAGTTCAGAAGCTTCTTTCAAACAAGGGGTCCTGTGTGCAAATGTAACATCACCTCGAATAAAGTTTTGGCTTGAAAACTGTTTGATTTCTGCTAATACTTATAATTTCACAATGACCATTTTTTTGTTCTTAATAAAAATGAAAAGTTTGCAAATTCTGCTGTGCATAATAATTTAAAACATGCATTTTGAGTGCATTTTGAGTGTTTATTTTTTTTTTAAATATACTGTTATCATAGGCAGTTTGTTCAAAAACCTTTCAATTATACTCGAATAGTTGATGACTGGAAAATTACAATGACTGCAATTCATATAGGTAATTTTGGAAAATATGAGAAAATATTATTTGCATATTAATTTGGAACACAGTGTACAGCCTCGTCCTATAGACGTCTATGTGACAAGACTGTAACTACATCACACGGTCACTATAAACAGACAGCGTGTGATATAAACAGACGCCATGGCATACAGGTGATCAGAGGGGGGGGGGCACTTATCTCTTTTTGATGTTCTATTCTGAGGATAGATCATCAATAAAAATGAGGTGAAAAACTCCTTAAGGCTGGGGCCGCACATGGCATAAATGCTGTGGTGTGGTCATGGTGTAAATGCTGCGGAAAAAAATGCAGCCTATTACAGTTCCTGCAAAGTGGATGGAATGCTGGCGGTTTCCCTATAGGTATAATGGAAGCAGAAAGTCCGCAGAGGTTTCTTTCTGTGAAAAGCACTGCAGGAAAAAAAACATGATTTGTTACTGCCACGGTTTTCCCTGCAGTGCCCGCTACGTGGGGCCTTAGTCTTAATAAAGCCAAAGTGCCACCTTAATTAAATTAATTGCCCCCTCATATTATGCCCCTGACATAAATACTGCACCTCTAATGACCCCTTTTATAAATGATACCCCCTAATGACCCCTTATATAACCTCCCCCCCTTGTATTCATAATGCCCCCTAATAGCCCTTATATAAATGACCCCCCTTATGTTCACAATGCCCCCTTATATAGATGACCCCCCCATTGTCATAATGCCCCCTAATGAATCCTCCCTTATAATTCTCCCTCCTAATTCCCCCCCTTATACTATTAAAACACCCACAACTGTGCTAAAAAAACAAACAAAACAAAAGTTATACTCACCTACTTGCAATGCTTTGGTGAATGGAGCCTCTTCTTGGCCCTACGCTCTATGCGCAGGGTTCATGCATAGGACATCTGCGTCTCAACATAGGCGTGATGCTATGACGTCATCGCGCTGCCTGTGCCGTGTGTTTTGTAAACCGCAGGCCTGAAGTGACTTGCAGTTTAAAAGACAGTTGCAGGATGGGTTTTAACTAGATTGGTGTCTGCAGACATCGATCTAGTTAAAAGTAAAACATGTATTAATGACGGTCCCCGGGGTGGGCCCCCAAAGAATCAGTGGGCCCGGGGCAGCCGCCCCCCTCTGCCCCCCGCTAGCTACGCCTCTGGTCATATGCATTTTGGTTGTAATATTTCAAAATACAGAAGAATATGCCTACATCTTAAAAAAGATCAGACAGGAACTAATGAAGTCAGCTGGTTTTTTTTTCAGCTGCTGTCCCATGACTCTCACAATTCAGTATCTGTCTGGTTCAATACTTATCAATCATTCTAAATACAATATATGATATAATGTAAAAACTTTTCCAACATTCCTTCCTTTTATCATTATTTACATATTTCTGTAAGTTTTACATCAGAGTTATTGTTCTTGTTTTAAACATTTTCACAAGTCTCTTCATACAATAGAAAGTTCATCCAATTCCTCGTGATCATCCGGTTTTAGTTCATAATACATTGTCTTTGTTATGTCTGTATCAATAAATCTTTGTATAAGTCTTTGTATGCAAAGTATACAACAAGGTATATTATCGTTGATTATGATGTTAATCTGTTTTAACTTAGTCCTAACAGCAGCACAATATGGGGTATTTCTGCCCCTGTGTGTTGATAGGACAGGTGGAATTTTTAATGAGCATAATTTATGCATGACTATGGTACCCTATAAGAGGGCAAAAGGGACTCCCCTCCCCTTGTGTAAGTTATAAAGTAAAAAATCCTAAATTAGGGAGGGAAGCTTGTGCTGCTGTTAGGATTAAGGGAAAACAGATTAACATCATAATCAACGATTCCCTTACATCCTACAGCAACACAATATGGGAATGTAGCAATTAATTCCTCTAGGGAGTGTTTCCTTGATGTACAGTACCTAGGACTGACTGTCCAAAGGCAGTTGCCTCTGAACTCCAGACATTTAGCCGGAAATGTTTTACAAAGGTCAGCTGAGATGACCAAGAAGCGACTGCACAAATCTGATCAAGAGGTACTGCAGGGCTCTCAGCCCAGGAAGTTGAAACAGTTCTAGTTGAGTGGGCTGTAAAGAATTCAGGTGGAGTTAACCCCTGAGCAGAAAAAGTTTTAATCGCTTCCTTGATCCATCTAGATAAGGTAGGTTTAGAAGCTCTGAGACCTTTGTCTCTACCATATATATTAATAAGGAGATTCTCGGATTTCCTGAAAGGTCGTGTATGTAGAAGGTAGGTCTGAAGACACTTTACTACCTCCAGTATGTGAAGTCCTTCCTCTTCTTCAGAGGAAGGAGCTAGAAAAAAAAAAAAAAACACTGGTAAGGAAACCATCTGGTTGATATTGGCACGAGAAGGCACCTTAGGGTTAAAGCCAGGGAGAAACCTGAGCTGGACCCTATCCTCAAGCACGAAGTATATGGTTGGAGCTCACCCACTCTCTTTGCTGAAGTGATGGCTAACAAAAAGGTGGTTTTAAAGGCTAAATACTTTAGATCCACGTCCTCTAACGGCTCAAATGGAGGATCACAAAGACCCAAGAGAACTGTAGCAAGATCCCACTGGGGAAAAGAAGTTGAAACCACCGGTCTAAGTCTCATAGCACCCTTAAGGAACCTAGAGATTAAGTGATTCTGAGACAATCGTCTGCCTAAACAGGCGGATAAGGCTGAAACATGTACCTTAAGTGTAGCAGGGGAAAGGCATGTATCCAAGCCGCCCTGAAGAAAATCCAGAATTTCTGCCGTAGTAGGAGTAGCAGCATCTCCTCTGGAGCACCACTGCTTGAAGATGTTGCTTATCCTATGGTAGTTCTTCTTGGTAGACTCTGCTCTGGCACAGGAAAGAGTCTTCAGGACGGCTTCTGACAGTCCTCTAAATCTCCGTAGGGACTGGTCAACCTCCAGGCTGTCAGGTTGAATCTCCTCAGAACCTGGCACTTCTGAGTTCCTTGGGAAACCAGGTTCTGGGTGGGGGGAAGCCTCCAATATGTCCCTCAACTCATGTACATGAGCTGGGCAAACCAAGTCCTTTTTGGCCAGAATGGTATGATGGCTATCACAGAGACTTGGTCCTATCTGACTTTCATTAATACCTTTGGTATCATGGAAAGTGGAGGGAAGATGTATGCCAGCCTGAACCTTCAAGGGATGGACAGGACATCCACTGCCAAGGGATGGTCCTCCTGATACAGTGAGCAGAACGTCTCCACCTTGGAGTTGAGTCTGGTCATCATAAGGTCTACTTCTGGAAGACCCCACTTCAGGGTAATCTGATGGAAGATCTCTGGATTGAGAAACCATTCTCCTGATACGGTGAGACCCCGACTCAACTGATCCGCTACCATGTTCAAGGAGCCCCTGATGTGAACCGCGGATAAGTGGGTCAGAATTTCCTCTGCCCAGGTAAAAGTCAGACCTGTCTCCCTGAGGAGATATAGTGATCTGGTGCCTCCCTGTTTGTTCAGGTACATTACGGTTGTGTTTAGATAGGCATCCTTTAGGTCTAGGGTGACAAGGACCTTGCCCTGCTGTAGAAAGGATGTGACAGATTTCACGGTCTCCATTCCAAAATGATTTATCCTTATGAAGAGATTCAAATATCTTAGATCTGTAACCATCCTCCAGTCCCTTGATGATTTTAGCACCAGAAAAATCCTTCTTTAGAGGGGAACTTCTTTCAAGCTTCCCTTGTAAATATAATCGCGAATGGAACTTACCAGTATAACCTGCCGAGCCGCAGGAATGGAGCGGGTCATAATAAATCAGACTTGAGCGGCTGAAGAAAATCGATCACATATCCCACTGTACTACTTGCAAGACCCAAGGGTCTTGAATCTTCTGCCAGAAGGTGAAAAATTGGGAGAGTCGTCCCCAACAGGAGTCTCTGCCACAGGATGAAAACAGCTGGCATCAGAAGTTAGGCTTCCTCTTGTCCCCTTCTTTGGGGAACGTCTGTTCAGAACCCCTAGACTGGTATCTAGGATGCCTCTAGAACTGAGGTCTAGATTGAGGCTGATGTTGGGAGGAGACTGACCTCAAGAATGATAAGAGGTAATCTCTGGAGACTCCAGAGTCGATGTCCCTCTCTAGTTGTGCTAGATCAAAGCGCAACTTGTTTGATACCTCGCTAGAGGCAGTGGCCACTGAGGTCTGAGCAGAAGCTGCAGAATGAGCCTTATTGAGGGTGCCCTCCATGTGCCTATCCATAGGGTTCTGGAGGTTGAAGCCATCATCCGCCAGGACCACCATACGGCAGGACAATTTGGCTACTGCCATATCGACTTTAGGTGGGGGACCCCATGGGATTCCACAATAGGAAATAAGGCCTTAACCTCCTGATAAAATAGTGGCTCTTTCAGGATGTTTTCACTCCAATAGCATGAGCTTATCAGTGTTACGACCACTTGGAAGGCCCTAGGCCCCCTATTGGTGAAAGTGGAGGTTTCCCCGTCAACATCTCTGTCCCCCAGGGACTTCAGCAGCCTATTTATCTTTTCTAGAGGTCTGCTGGAATTCTCCAAGGTATCTTCATCCGATGAAAGCATCTCATCAATCACCTGGAAGTCCTTTTAACGACTAGTGAAAGAGTATGTTTCTCAATCGAGACTTCTGAAATCTGAGAAATGGAGTCCCAGATCTCTTTCATGGAATCCTGCATGTAATCTTTGACACATACAACAATGTCTCATATAGTCGGTACTTCAGAGGGGGATCCACACTGACAGAAGCAAGTGATTTTAGGCCCACAAGTGTGTCACAAAGAACACAAACTAGACCCCTTTTTTTTTTTTTTTTTTTTTTTAATATTCAAACTCCTTGCAGGATTTGAGCCCAGAACTCTAGCACTGTAAGGCTGTAGTGCTAACCACTGAGCCACCGTACTGCCCAGAGCTGCAGCAGCAAGAACAGTAATCCAAGTTGAGTACTGAGGCCTTCCTAAGAGACAAGCCATCTCCTGCATTGAGATGAAAGCTTCTATAAGAGGGGAGGAGGAATGAGCAAGTAGTGCACACAAAAAACCCTCCCCCCCGCAAATTTAGCAAACCTTAATTCCTTGTACACAGAATTAAACAAACCACTTGCAAACCTTTCCCTATCCTTTTTTCTGATATTTAGGTCGGATTCACAGCGGACGGACTCCGGGCGCAAGTGTGGACCAACCCTCAATGACAAAAATGAAAACGAGGTACGGCTGTAACGTCTCTGCCTGTTCAGGTCTCTGCACCACCCTCTGCCCACACGCGGCGTCGCTGGAGGCGTGCTCAGTTTTATTCATTGTTTAAGATTCTTGTTGCTCAGTCTAAACACTGTCCTACACTATGTAATTGATTTTCTACCACACCCATCTCAGCACCTTGGTTTTCCTCTGCTCCATTATTTTAATCTCAGCCTTGCCTGTGTGAATGACAGCCTGTCTACCAATCCAGTCTGGAGAGGGTCCTGACTTTCTATAAACAGATTGTCAGCCCTCACATGCTCACTGGCTATTGATTCTGTCTTGTGACTTGTCCCTGCTAGCTTCTTTTCTGCTATTCCCTGTATTCCTATTTCTGACCTCTGGCTCTGTTTTTGACTATTCTCTTGGATTGTGATTTTGTATTGCATTGCTCGACTGGTATCGACCCCTTGGCTAGCCGACCTCCCTTTGTCCATTGTTTATCCTGTCTGAATTCTGTGTTGTCACCTATATTAGGTAGGGCCTGTCGACCTGTTGCTGCTGTCACCTAGGACAGATAGGCAAGTTAGCCAGGGACAGTGTGGGGGGGTTCAGCTTAGGGCTCACTGTCTTGTTGTGCCCCTCCCCCCAGGGTTCTGCAGCAGCACTGGGGAATCGCTCCTCTAGCGATTCCCTTACAACGGCACGTAAATGAACAACCTTAAATTCCCTCCATTCTCTACAGTAGTGTCTACGTTGTCTAGAATTTAGAACATTATAATAAAGAACAGAAATAAACCAAGAATTACAACTAGAGATGAGCAAATTTTTCAAAAATTTGATTCGACCGATTCTCCGAAGTTTCCAAAACAATTAGATTCGATCCAAATTAATTTGCAGTGAATAGCATTAAAAAACAGCTATTTCCTGCCTGCAGAGAACCTGTATGATGGTGCAGAACACTGTGCCTTGCAGTAACACGCATAGGGAGTCTGCTGAGGTAATGAAACAATACTGTGAGTCAGTATAACACACACATGACAGGCGTCGCTCTTAGAACCACTGCACACTCCACTTATTTTGCCAGTTACGAGCCAAAACTGACCAACTAATTCAAGTCAGGTCGATCTTAGTGCCAGGTATAAAGAACCGTGCAGAGGCCCAAGATCCTACTGTAGCGTGAAAGAGCGCACTCCTTTTACACCGTTGCTGATTCCACATAGATGTCTACAGAGTAGAAAGGCGACATAATGTGGAGGTGGCATCCGCATGAGGAGGCCACAGAATGCCAAGGCGACATAATGTGGAGGTGGCAGCAGCATGAGGAGGCCATACAGTGACCTGGTGGCAGCAGCATGGGTAGGCCACAGAGTGGCAAGGCTACATAATGTAGAGGTGGCAGCAGCATGAGGAGGCCATACAGTGACCCGGTGGCAGCAGCATGAGGAGGCCACAGAGTGGCAAGGTAACATAATGTGGAGGTGAAGAAGAAACTGGTCTCTTTTGTCAAGGTTTGGGTGAGGCAGCATGGATGATTTAATCTGATGTATCAGGCATTGGTGGGTGGAAATCCTGGCTGATCCATGCCTGATTCATCTTGATAAAGGTCAGTCTCTCCACATTTTGGGTGGACAGGCGAGTTCTCCTTGGGGTAACTATGGCCCCCGCCACACTAAACACCCGCTCTGATGCCACACTACTGGCCAGGCAGGACAGCTTTACCAGGGCAAACTCGGACAGTTGCGGCCACAAATCCAGTTTGGCTGGCCAGTAGTGCAGCGGATCTTCAATGACGGGTGGCAGGGTGCACTCCAAGTATGCCACCACCTGCTTGTTCAGGTTCTGCTCTGAGTCTAGCTGCTGGTGAGTTGTTTCTTCACTATGCGAGTGAAGAAAGCTGCTCATCAGCGACTCTAGGCTCAGTCTTCTCCTGATAGAGCTGGTACTGCTTCTGCTCCCACACCTCCTCACAGCTGCCATGGCAGTGTAAGGTGAGCGCCCAGGGCCTCCCCGGTCAGACCTGCAAGAGGATGGACGATGGCGCAGATAGGCAGCGGCCAACTGACTACATAGGATGTCTCTATAGTAGTTCAGTTTGTCCTCCCTCTCAGTGGGTGTAAAAAAGGCCCCCATTTTTAACCTATAGCGAGGGTCTAACATAGTGGAGAAACAGTAGTCATCCCTCTGCCGAATGGTGACAATTCGGCTGTCACTACGCAAGCAAGTGAGCATGCATCTGGCCATTTGCACAAGTGACTTAGAGGGACTCCCTGCATCCATCTCCACTGCATACTGCCACGGTGTGTCTGGGTCATCTGCCTCGTCTTCCTCATCTTCCTTTTGCTCTTCCGGCTGCTCCTCTCCTGTAACCTGTGTAGAAAAACCACCCATTTCGCTACACATTGCTTGTGCTCCAATGTCCTCCTCCTCTTCCAGTTCAGCCCCCACAGGGCTCATGTGGCCGTGAGATGAATGTGCCACGTCTCCAGTCCCATGATCAGCCAGATTTATCAGCATCTTTTCCAGGATATGAATCAGTAGAATGATGTTGTTCATCTTGTAGTCCTAGCGATTGACACATAAAGTGACCTGCTCAAAGGGCATGAGCAAACGGCAGGTGTCACGCATGAACTTCCACTGGCTAACATCGAAGTTACACAGGGGAGTACCTCTGTCCGCTTGGATCATCAAGAAATTGTTTATGGCCTTTCTCTGTTCGTACAGTCAGTCCAAGATATGGAGGGTGGAATTCCAACGGATGGAAACGTCGCATATCAGCCTATGTTGGAGGACGCCATTCTGCCGCTACAGCTCAAGGAGGGTGTGCTTGGTGGGGTACGAGTGGCTGAAGTGTATGCAAAGTTTGCTGACCATTTTTAGGATGTCTTGCAGATTGGTGGAAGACTTAAGGAAACGCTTAACAACCAGATTGAACACGTGTGCCATGCAGGGTGCATGGCTCAGATCTCCTTGATGCAGCGCCGACACCCGTTGTCGGTCATCATGGTTACGATTTTGAGTTGTTGCGGAGAAAGCCAGGATTCGATTTCTTGATGAAGGACATGGAGCAGTTCCTCCCCTGTTTGCCCAGGCAAACGAGGTGTAGAACAGTGTGACACCGCCGTGCCCTGCTCATGTGGTATGCTGGAGGAGAACTGTGAATTGTCCCTGCAGTGGAGGCTGAGGACACAGTGGAGGATGAGGCGGACATTGTTGCAGGACCAACATTGTGAGAACATGGAGGCGGAAGCGGTGTCACCTGGCCAATTTGCTGGTGTGTCTGGGCAGGAACCACATTCACCCAGTCGGCCGTAAAGGACATATATTGTCCTTGACCGTAGTTACAGTTCCACATGTTGCTGCTGCTGTGCACTTTGGAAGACAATGACAGGCTCAAGGACTGGCCCACCTTCTGTTCTACATATTTGTGCAGGGCTGGTACTGCCTTTTTGACAAAGAAATGACGGCTTGGGACTCTCCACCTCGGCTTGGCACAAGATATCAGTTCTCTGAAAAGTGCCGAGTCCATCACTGCAACTTGAACAGCAGCACATTCAGCTTCTGCACCGTTGGATGAGTGCACGCATACTGTTGTCTCTTCAAAATCGCTTCGGTGATCGATTGCTGACGCAATGACTGACTAAGAGGAGGAGGAGCAGGAGCATCACGACCAGCAGATGATGGGAAGATCACAAAGCTTCCTTCAGCTGAGGTGTTGGAGCCTTGACTGCCTGAAATGGGGTGCATGCCACTGGGTGTTGCAGCGGTTCCTGTGGCATGCTGGACCACCACATTGGAGCCACGGTTCTCCCAGGCCACTTTATGGTGACACTGCATATGTTGACGCAGGGCTGTGGTGCCAACATTGGCACCCTGGCCACGCTTCACCTTCTGCCCACAGATTCGACATATGGCCATGCTCAACTCCCCCGGTGGCTTAACAAAAAACTGCCACAGGGCCAAGTAGGTGATTTTACCCCCCACTCCGCACTAACTGACTGCTACTGCCACTGCCTCCGTGAAACCCTGCACCACTGCTTTCCGGGCAGGTAGGCTCCTGCGAAGCGAGTGGTCTACCCTGGGCACATTTGGCTCCCGACCTCCCACTACTGCCACCCTGCTGACTCCCGGCCACGCAACTGACTTACTTGGTCCGCCGCTGCCTCTCGCAAGCTGCCACCCTCTTCTCCCGCTGATGATGAAGCCCCTTCGTCACCTGGCTCCCAATTGCAGTCGGCTACATCATCATCGAGTACTGTCTGCACGTCACTGATGTCCTCCTCAATGGTCTCTGAGCCAGAAGCCTGACCGCTCGCAACACCAGCTCCCACGACACTCTCCTCATCACTACTTCCCCGCCTAGTGAAGGAAGCGGCAGATGTCTCCTCCAGATCCTGGCTGGGAAGTAGCTGCTAACTGTCCTGTAGTAGCTCATCTTCACTTTATAGTGGATATGAAACCACAGCATATAGTACTTCTCTGGCTGAGGGAACAGAAAAGAACAGAGGCAGGTTGAGGACACGTGAGGGCACAGGTCCTGCTCCTGGGCCATGCCAACTAAGGGTTGTGTCTGATGAACCCACTGACTCTTGGCTGGGGGTGTCTGATGTGACTTAGGATGAAGTGGATGACCGAGTCAACCATTCTACAACCATTGGGTTGCTGGTCAGCACACAGCCACTAGCTGACACTAGACACTAGATGCCCCCTTACTCTGCTGCGACCTGTGCCTGCACCAGAAACATTTAGGTCTGTGCCCCTCCCCTGTGCAGGGCCTGTCGCTTCTCTGTCTGACATACTGTTACATCAAATAAGTAAATGAAAAGGAAAATAATACAGGGAAAAAAAGGCCTGTAATTTTCTACCTTCAAGACAATGGCGAATAAGCTCCTTATTTTTTTCCCCACTAATAAACGCCCAGAAAAAGCATTATAACAGATACAGTGGCATGCAAAAGTTTGGACACCCCTGATCAAAATGACTGTTATTGTGAACAGTTAAGTAAGTTGAAGATAAAATGATCTTTAACCCCTTCAAGACCGAGCCCAAAAATGCATTAAGGACCAGGCCTCGTTTTTCAAAACTGACATGTGTCACTTTATATGGCAATAACTTTGAGACGACTTAACTTACACAAGTGATTTTGAGACTGTTTTTTCGTGACACATTGTACTTCATGTTAGTGGTAAACACTAATCAATATTTTTGTATTTATTTATAAAAAAATAGGAAATTTGATGGAAATTTGGAAAAAAATCGCAATTTTCAAAATGTGAAATGCTCTGCTTTTCAGACAGATAGTCATACCACCCAAATACATTAATACATATTATCTACCATATCTCTGCTATATATCGGCATCATCTTTTAATCGTCCTGTAATTTATTTTGGATGTTATAAAGCTTACAAGTGTAACAGCGATTTTCCAGATTTACAAGAAAATTTCCCAAACTAATTTTTTAGGGACCACTTCAGTTCTGAAAGGGATTATAATGGCCTATATATTAGAAACCCCCATAAATGACCCCATTTTCAAAACTGCACCCCTCAAATAATTCAAAATAACATTTGGGAAGTTTGTTAACCCTTTAAGCATTTCACTGGAATTAAAATAATATGGAGGTGAAATTTAGACATTAAATTTTTTCCCACTAATTCCTTAATTTAGCCCTAAAATTAACACATTCACAAAGGGTTAAAGGAGAAAATGCATCTCACAGTTTGTTAAGCAATTTCTCCCGAGCACGGAAATACCCCACAAGTGGGTGTAAACTGCTGTTTTGGCGAATGGCAGCGCACGGAAGGAAAGGAGCGACACTGGGCGTCTGAAAATCAGATTTTGCTGGAATAGTTTTCAGGTGCCATGTCTCATTTGCAAAGCCCCTAGAGTACCAATACAAAGGAAAACCCCAAAAAGTGACCCCATTTTGGAAACTACACCCCTCACAGAATTCATCAAGGGGTATAGTGAGCATTTTGACCTTACAGCCGTTTCACAGATTTTGCTAACACTGGGATGTATAAATGAAACATTACTAAAATGTTACTTTATCCCCAAAGTTTTCATTTTCACAAGGGGTTAAAGAAGAAAAAGCACCTCACAGTTTGCAAAACAATTGCTCCTGAACACGGCAATACCCCATATGTGGTCGTAATCTGCTGTATGGGTACATGGCAGGGCTCAGAATGGAAAGAGCGCTATTTGGCTTTTGGAAGGCAGATTTTGGTGGAATAGTTTTCAGGTACCATGTCGCATTTGCAGAGCCCCCAAAGTACCAATACAGTGGAAGCCCCCTAAAAGTGACCCCATTTTGAAAACTACACCCCTCACAGAACATATAAAGGGGTATAGTGAGCATTTTGACCCTACAGCTGTTTCACAAATTTTATTAACATTGGGACATTAAAATGAAAAATTACTTTTTCCCCAATAAACCGTCAATTTAGCCCCAAATTTTTCATTTTCACAAGAGGACAAAGGAGAAAAAGCTCCCCAAAGTTTGTTACACAATTTCTACTGAACACAGAAATGCCCCATATGTGGTTGTAATCTGCTGCATAGGTACATGGCAGGGCTCAAAATGGAAAGAGCGCTATTTAGCTTTTGGAGGGCAGATTTTGCTGGAATAGTTTTCGGGTGCCATCTCGCATTTGCAGAGCCCCTAAAGTACCAATACAATACAAACCCCCAAAAAGTGACCCCATTTTGAAAACTACACCCCTCATAGAATTTATCTAGGGGTATAGTGAGCATTTTGACCTCACAGCTGTTTCACAGATTTTATCATCATTGGGACGTAAAAATGTAAAATTATGTTTTTCCAATAAACCGTCCATTTAGTGACATATTTTAAATTTGTGCAAGTGGTTAAAGAAGAAAAAACACCCCACAGTTTGTTACACAATTTCTTCTGAAAACAGAAATGCCCCATATGTGGTTGTAATCTGCTGTATGGGTACATGGTGGGGCTCAGAATGGAAAGAGCGCTGTTTGGCTTTTGGAGGGCAGATGTGGCTGAAATAGTTTTCAGGTGCCATGTCACATTTGCAGAGCCCTTAAAGTACCAGTACAATGGAAACCCCCTAAAAGTGACCCCGTTTTAGAAACTACACCCCTCAAGGAATGTATCAAGGGATATTATGATTTTGAGCCTAAAAATGCTTCCCAAAAATTAATGTACAAAGTGAAAATTTAAGTTTTTAAAGAAATATCCAATTTCAGTGCCTAATACGTTGCGCCCACTTTGTGGCATCAGAGACATGCACTCCTAAAACTATTAAGTGGGCTATCCCGGGGACAAAAAAATTAAATATGTGGGTATAAACTGCTGCTTGGGCACACAGCAGGGCTCAGAAGGGAAGGAGCACTGTGTTTTTTTAGCTTTTGGAGTACTTTCTTGTCGCCATGTTGTTTTTGCAGAGCCCTGGAGGTGCTAGTAAATTGGAATTCCCCAAGAAGTGACCCCCATTTTGTAGGGGCAATTTTAGGGTCTCTGCAAATGTGACATGGCGTCCAAAAGAACAACAATCTAAATATGCGCTCCAAAAGCACATAGTGCTCCTTCACATTTGCGCCCTGCTGTGTGCCCAAATGACAGTTTATGCCCACATGTATGACACTGGTGTGCCCAGGATAACGTACTTAACAATGCCATATGTGGGTATAAACTGCTGTTTGGGCACAGCCGGGCACAGAAGGGAAGGAGCGCTATTTTGGTTTTTGGAGCACAGTTTGCTTTTTGGACATCATGCCACTTTTGCAGAGCCCATGAATTGCCAGTAAAGTGCAATCCGCAGACATGTCACCCCATTTTGGAAACTATACCCTTCAAGGGATTTATCAAGTGGGGTAGCGAGCATTATTAACCCTTAAGTGTTGCATTCTTTTAATTTCCAGAAATGAATGCGCAGCTGATAATGAAAAGTTAAAAATGAAATTTTTCTATAGATACGCCATTTCAGTGCCCAATATGTTGTGCCCAGTTTATGTCTGCACAGACACACACTCCAAAAACTGGTGAGCGGGGATCCTGGGCACAACAGCTTTTGGAGAGTTCATCTCTGATAATAATAATAATAATAATAATAATAATAATAATAGTCCTTTAATAGTCCCACAGTGGGGAAATTCAGTGTGTTACAGCAGCAAAGATAAGATAAGATAAGCAGATACAAATACAAATACAACATGTTCAGGAATGTTCCAAGGTGAGTGGCATTACATTAATAGCAGACAGACAGATAGGACGTAGCAGAGGGGGGGGGGGGGGATTTAACAGGCAGAGAGATATTTCAGTTCTCTGTGTGCAATGATCTCCGCTTAGGTCGGTGTTGGTTGTACAGCCTAACCGCGGTGGGGAGGAAAGACTTCCGATAGCGCTCCTTCTCACACCTAGGGTGGAGCAGTCGGTCACTGACAGTACTGCCCAGCGCAATCACAGTCTCATGCATGGGATGGGAGTTATTCTCCCGCATGGAGCTCACCACGGACAGTATCCTTCTGTCACCCACCACCTGCACTGGGTCCAGTGGGCTCCCCAGGACAGAGCTGGCCCTTCTAATCAGCTTGTCAAGTTTATTTCTGTCCCCTGGTTGATATACTGCTCCCCCAGCAGGCCACTCCAAAGAAGATGGCTGATGCCACTACCAAGTTGAAGAAAGTCCTAAGAAGTGCCCTCCGGATTCCAAAGGCTCTCAGCTTCCTAAGCAGGTAGAGCCTGCTGTGGCCCTTCCTGTACAGGGCCTCCATATGATATGCCCAGTCCAGCTTATTATTAAGGAGCAAACCCAGGTACTTATAGGTGTTCACAATCTTGATGCCTGTCCCCAGGATGTCCACTGGTTTAGGAGGGCATCTGCATTTACGGAAGTCCACCACCATCTCCTTGGTCTTCCCCGCGTTAATCTTCAGGTGGTTCTGGTGGCACCAGTCCACAAAAAAACGGTTCAGTTCTCTGTACTCCCTGTCATCATCGTCTGTGATGAGGCCTACTATTGCAGAGTCGTCAGAATACTTCTGTAGGTAGCAGCTGGATGAGTTGCACCTAAAATCAGCAGTGTACAGTGTGAAGAGGAAAGGGGCGAGAACCGTACCCTGAGGTGCCCCCGTATTACAGATCACGGTACCTGACACACAGTCTTGGGCTCTCACGTATTGAGGTCGATTTGTGAGGTAGTCTAGGATCCAGTTGGAGAGGTGGTGGTCCACTCCAGCAAGGCCCAGCTTGTCTCTCAGTAACCTGGGCTGTATGGTGTTAAAAGCACTGGAGAAATCAAAGAACATTATTCTCACCGTGTTCCCTGGTTTTTCCAGGTGAGACAGAGCCCTGTGCAGAAGGTGGATGATGGCATCATCTACCCCAATGCCCGGTCGATAAGCAAACTGGAGAGGGTCCATAGCGGGGCTCACTAGAGGGCGAAGATGTGTGAGAACCAATCTCTCTAAGATCTTCATCAAGTGGGATGTTAGTGCTACAGGTCTGTAGTCGTTGAGGTCCATAGGGTGAGGTTTCTTTGGAACTGGTACCACACAAGAAGATTTCCATAATTCAGGGACTATTTCCTGCCTCAGGCTCATATTATACATATATGTAATTATACCACACAGCTGGTCCCCACAAGTCTTAATTAGCCTTGCACTGATGTCATCTGGCCCTGCGGCTTTCCTCGCCTTGATCTTTTTCATCTCCTTCCTCACCTGGGCCCGTGTGAAGGTCAGACTGTGGTCAGATAAAGACAGATTTCTGTATTTACTGGTCTGTTGGGAAGTAGCCACATGGGGTGAATGGGGTGAAGTCATTGTGGTGAGGGGAGCTGAAGGACATGCTGGGGTGGGAGGAGCTGGTGTGTGATCAAATCTGTTGAAGAATAGGTTTAGTTCATTAAGCCAGTTAACATCTGCCTCAATCTGGCAGACAGACTGTTTATGACCCGAAATTGACTTAAGCCCCTCCCAGACCCCCCCTTATGTCTTTTCTTTCCATTTGCTTTTCCATTTTTTCCTTATAACTGGATTTTCCTTGCCTGATTAGATGCCTCAGCTCCTTTTGTATTTCCCTCAACCCCTCCTTATCTCTTGTCCTGAATGCCATCTTTTTCTCCTTAAGTAGTGTTTTTATATCAGAGTTACAAGACGGGCACAACATATTACGCACTGAAATGTCGTATTCCTGGATAAATTGTCATTTTCACCTTTCACCATCAGCTGCATATTCATTTATGGATAATAAATTATAGCAATACTTGGGGGTTAAAAATGCTCACTGTACCCCAGGATAAATTCCTTCAGGGGTGTTGTTTCCAAAATGGGGTGACATGTCAGGGGATTCCACTGTACTGTTATTTCAGCTCTGCAAAAGTGCAATGGCGTCCAAAAACCAAATAGCGCTCCTTCCCTTCTGTGCTCGGCTGTGCCCAAACAGCAGTTTATACCCACATATGACATTAAGTATGTTATTCTGGGTACAACCAGTGTAATACATGTGGGTATAAACTGCAGTTTGTGTACACCGCAGGGCGCAGAAGGGAAGGAGCGCTATGTGGCTTTTGGAGCGCAGATTCAGATGTTTGGGATCTGGATGCCATGTCATGTTTGCAGAGCCTCTAAAGTACCAGTAAAGTGGAATCCCCTAGGGAATGACCCCATTTTGAAAAGTGCACCCCTCAAAGAATTTATCAAGGGGTGTAGCAAGCATTAGTATCCCAGACGTGACTGCACAGCGGATGGGGAAAAGTGAATATGTAAGCTGTGCGTAGAACATTGGGTACACTAAATTCCCTACTATTTCCCCAGTAGTTCCTATTATTGGGGAGGTCACTCTGGGGGTCACTTCTGGTTTATTATCCCTCGTAAGCTCTAAATCTGGTTTGTCCCCTGATATACGCTCGCACAGCTTATACATTCCCTTCCTGCCGCAGCCAGTTATGTTCTAATGATTTGGCGATTTTTTGGGGTTTTTGTCTTCACATTGTACGAGCTATATTTTCTTTATTTCTCTGGTGATGTAGCCATATGAGGGCTTGTTGTTTGCAGTATGAGATGTATTTTTTAATGACATCATTTTTAGGTGCTTACAACTTATTAAATAAATTTTATTAACTCTTTCTTGGTGGATTAAAAAACAACCCCATCAATTCTAGCACTGCGTTTTACCATTTAAATTTTTCACCATGCAGCGTAGAGCGTAAGTAACATGTTATCTTTATTCTGCGGGTCGGTACGATTACGGCGATACCTCATTTATACTGTTTTTTCATGCAATACCAATTTTGCAGAACAAAGACCCATTTGGGGACATAAATCAATTTTTTTTGCATCACCATCTTCTAAGATGCGTAGCATTTTTATTTTTCAGTTTAGAGAGTTGGTTTAGGGCTTATTTTTTGCGGGACAACCTGTGCTTTTTATTGGTACTATTTTGGGGTACATATGACTTTTTGATCACTTTTTATGGCATATTTTGTAAGGTGAGATGGCGAAAAATCATTACTTTTGGCGTTTTTTTCCCCGACGTTCACTGTGTACATTAAATATGGTTTCATTTTTATTGTACAGGTTGTTACGGACGCGGCGATACCAAATATGTATTGTTTTTATTAATTTTTAGGTTTATTTTTTATATAATTCATTTTATATAGGAAAAGGGAATTTTTGGGGCTTTATTCTTTTATAAAAAATTTTCACATACTTTATTTATTTATTTTTTCACTTTTTTTACTTTTTCATGTGTCCCATTAGGACACCTGAGCCAGAGATGCTTTGATCTCTGGCTCAGTACTATAGACTGCAAGACACAAGCATGCAAGTGTCTTGCAGTCTATACAGGAAGTCAGCGCTATGGAAACACAGCGCTGACTTCCGCAGGTCTCGGCAGGATCAACCAGGTAGTGGGGTCTCCAGGCAGCCTGGGGTCACTTGGCAGACCCTGGGCTGCAGATTATCGATATCGGCACCCCCCGATCTCGCTGCGGGGGGTGCCGGGGGGCGGCAAGATGGCGGAACCCCTTGGATGCCGCGGTCATGTTTGACCGCGGCATCCAAGGGGTTAAAACCTCCGATCGGAACTCAGTTCCGACCGGGGGTTATGGAGTAGGGTGTTAGCTGTCAGTTACAGCTAACACCCGGTTCCGATACCGCCCGCTCTGATGCCATGTTTGACCGCGGCATCCAAGGCGTTAAAAACCCCGATCAGTGTTGAGCGCCGATCGGAGGTTAAGGAGCAGGGTTTTAGCTGTCAGTTACAGCTAACACCCTCTCCCGATGCCACCCGCGGCACTCAGTGCCGCTAGCAAACACTTAAAATGCCGTGGTCGCTATTGACCACGGCATCTTAAGGGTTAAACAGCGGGGATCGGTGTTACCACTGGTCCCCGCTGTTGCAGCGGGAGCCTGGCTGTCAAATACAGCCGGGCTCCCGCGGTGATCGCACGGGCTCTGCTTCTGAGCCCGCTCGATCACCATCACGTACCTGTACATGGGGATGCGGTAACTAACCACATTCTCCCACGTACATGTACGGGAGAATGCGTGAAGGGCTTAAAAGGCATAAAGTTAAAGATTAAACACACTTGTCTATAATTTTAAGCAATATCAGTGTATTATTATGTTTGAGTACAATTTTAGAGTGAAAAAGGGAAAGGAATACTTTGCAAAAGTTTGGGAACCCTTGTAGATTTGTGTGCTCAGATAACTTGAACAAGGTCTCAGACTTTAATTAGCCAGTTACGGTTATGGCTTGTTCACTATCATTGTTAGGAAAGGCCAAGTGATGCAAGTTTTACAGCTTTATGAATACTCAGCCTCCTCTAACCTTGTGCCAAAAAACAGCAGCCATGGATTCTTCTAAGCAGCTGCCTAGCACTCTGAAAATGAAAATGGTGGAGGACCACAAAGCAGGAGAAGTCTATAAGAAGATAGCAAAGCGTTTTCAAGTTGCCCTTTCCTCAGTTCCAAATGTAATTAAGAAATGGCAGTTGCCAGGAACAGTGGAGGTCAAGATAAGGTCTAGAAGACCAAGAAAAATTTCAGAGACAGCTGCTCGTAGGATTGCCGGAGTGGCAAATCAGATCCCCGCTTGAGTGCAAAAGACCTCCAGGAAGATTTAGCAGGCTCTGGAGTTGTGGTGCATTGTTCTACTGTTCAGTGATACCTGCACAAATATGGCCTTCATGGAAGAGTCATCAGAAGAAAATACAATACAACTTATTCAAAAAGAATAGAACTAATAAAAGAGGAGGAGGAGTTGCATTGTATGTTAAAAAAGGACACATTTCCACAGAAATTACAGTTTTACAAAATGATAATTTATTGGAAAATATTTGGGTTGCAATTCAGGGGAAAAATAATGATAAGGACATCATAATAGGTGTTTTTTATAGACCACCAGGACAGACAGAAGACATGGATGAGATTTTTTCACAGCAAATGACCACGTTTTCGAAGAAATATGAAATTGTTATCATGGGAGACTTTAATTACCCAGATATTCATTGGGAAACTCACACAGCTACGAGTAAAGGCTCTATCAAATTTGTATCCTCTCTAGCAGACAACTTCATTGCCCAGCTAGTAGAAGAAAACACGAGAGGAACATCCATTTTGGACCTAGTTTTAACTAACAAGGAGGACATGGTTAAGGAATTAAGGGTAGCAGGGACATTGGGATTCAGCGATCATGCTATACTTGAGTTTGGGGTTGTAAGAAGAAGAAGACCTGAGAAGACAAAGACTAGAAGGTTTGATTTTAGTAGGGCAGATTTTAGGGGCCTAAAGGTAAGGGTTAATAGAATTCCATGGCGAACAATTCTTATGCACAAAAATGCACATGAAGGGTGGGAAATTTCCCGTAGGGAAATCATTAATGCACAGGAACTAACAATACCTAGAAGGAAGAAAAATGGGAATCACCTAAAAACACCAGGATGGATGACCAAAAAATTACATAACCTGCTAAAAAAGAAAAAGGAAACATACAACAAGTGGAAGATGGGAGCTATATCTAAGGGAGAGTATACAGCAGTTTGCAGGCTCTGCAAGATAAGCATTAAAAAAGATAAGGCTGAATACGAAGTGAAGCTTGCAAAAGAGGTTAAGAGTAAGGCAAAAGGTTTTTGGGGATATGTTAAGAGCAAAAGAAAAGTGAAGGAAACCATTGGAGTCCTGAAGAACGATAAGGGTGAAAAAGTTAACATGGTGGATCAGCAGGTGGAGTTACTAAATTCATATTTTGTATCCGTCTTCTCCCAAGAAATGGATGGAAATATCAACATTAATGGTGATTGTGATGAGGGGAAAGAGGACTCCAAGCTGATTATAAGTGAAGGTTTGGTAAGAGAGCACTTAGCTAAGATTAAGGAAACCAAGTCCCCAGGACCGGATGATTTACACCCTAGAGTTTTAAAAGAATTAGCAGAGGAAATAACAGAACCCCTTGCAATAATCTTTAATAAGTCATGGGAAACAGGAGTGGTCCCTCTAGATTGGAAAAGGGCAAATGTGGTCCCCATCTACAAAAAGGGGAATAGGGACGACCCAGGAAATTATAGGCCGGTAAGTCTGACCTCGATAGTAGGAAAAATCTTTGAGCAAATTGTTAAAGAACATTTAATTAGGTACCTGGATGGGAAGGCTTTAATTAATCAGCCAGCACGGCTTTATGCCCAATAAATCTTGTCAGACTAACCTGATTTCCTTCTACAATAAAATCACTGAATGGTTGGACCAGGGGAATGCAGTGGACATAGTATATCTTGACTTTAGTAAGGCCTTTGATAAAGTATCACATAACATTCTTATTGAAAAAATGATCAAGTATGGCTTTGATAAAAAATCAGTGAGGTGGGTTCACAATTGGCTTAAAGATCGGGCACAACGAGTAATTCTAAATGGCTATACATCAAACTGGAAGAAAGTAAAGAGTGGGGTGCCGCAGGGTTCTGTCCTGGGCCCAGTACTTTTTAATATTTTTATAAATGATCTGGATGATGGGATTATTGGGGAACTAATAAAATTTGCAGATGATACAAAGATAGGAGGAATAGCCAACACTAGAGAGGAAAGAGAATGTATTCAAAAGGACTTAGACACACTGGAACAATGGGCTGAGGTGAACAAAATGGTATTTAACAGGGACAAATGCAAGGTCCTACATCTAGGTAACAGAAATGCAAGAGGCATATATAGTATGGGAGGAATAAAACTAAGTGAAAGTACAGGGGAAAAGGATTTGGGCATTATAATAGATCATAAATTCAACATGAGTCAACAGTGCGGTGCGGTGGCAAAAAAGGCTAACCAAATTCTAGGATGTATCAACACGAGCATTGAAACTAGATCAAGAGAGGTAATTATTCCGCTGTACACTGCCCTGGTCAGACCCCACCTGGAATACTGTGTACAGTTCTGGGCGCCCCAATTTAAGAAAGACATCGATTTATTGGAGCAGGTCCAAAGAAGAGCAACCAAAATGGTGGAAGGTCTACAAACCATGTCCTATGAGGAATGGCTAAAAGAATTGGGATTGTTTAGTTTGCAGAAGAGAAGGTTAAGGGGAGACTTAATAGCAGTTTTTAAATATCTGAAAGGTTGTCACAGTGCAGAGGAATCTAACCTTTTCTCATTAGCAGAAGGAAGCACGAGAAGTAATGGGATGAAACTGAGGGGAAGGAGATTCAGATTAGATATTAGGAAAAACTTTTTAACAATTAGGGTAGTGAGGGAGTGGAATAGGCTGCCACGGGAGGTGGTGAGTTCTTCATCAATTGAAATTTTCAAGTGGAAACTGGATAGATATATGGCTGGGATGATTTAGGGAATCCTGCTTTTGCAGGGGGTTGGACTTGATGGCCTTTTAAGTCCCTTCCAACTCAATAAAAAAAAAAAAAAAAAAAATAATCTCTCCTGCGTCCTCACCATAAAATTCACCGTCAGAAGTTTGCAAAAGAACATCTACACAAACCTTATGCATTTTGGAAACAAGTCCTGTGGACCAATGAGTTTAAAATAGAACTCTTTAGCCACAGTGATCAAAGGTACAGTGCCTTGCGAAAGTATTTGACCCCCTTGAACTTTTCAACCTTTTGCCACATTTCAGGCTTCAAACATAAGGATATAAAATTTTAATTTTTTGGTGAAGAATCAACAACAAGTGGGACACAATTGTGAAGTGGAACGAAATTTATTGGTTATTTTAAACTGTTGTGAAAAATAAAAAACTGAAAAGTGGGACGTGCAATATTATTCGGCCCCTTTACTTTCAGTGCAGCAAACTCACTCCAGAAGTTCAGTGAAGATCTCTGAATGATCCAATGTTGTCCTAAATGACTGATGATGATAAATATAATCCACCTGTGTGTAATCAAGTCTCCGTATAAATGCACCTGCTCTGTGATAGTCTCAGGGTTCTGTTTAAAGCGCAGAGAGCATCATGAAGACCAAGGAACACACCAGGCAGGTCTGTGATACTGTTGTGGAGAAGTTTAAAGCCGGATTTGGATACAAAAAGATTTCCCAAACTTTTAACATCCCAAGGAGCACTGTGCAAGCGATCATATTGAAATGGAAGGAGTATCAGAGCACTGCAAATCTACCAAGACCCGGCCGTCCCGCTAAACTTTCATCTCAAACAAGAAGAAGACTGATCAGAGATGCAGCCAAGAGGCCCATGATCACTCTGGATGAACTGCAGAGATCTACAGCTGAGGTGGGAGAGTCTGTCCATAGGACAACAATCAGTCGTACACTGACCTTTATGGAAGAGTGGCAAGAAGAAAGCCATTTCTCAAAGATATCCATAAAAAGTCTCGTTTAAAGTTTGCCACAAGCCACCTGGGAGACACACCAAACATGTGGAAGAAGGTGCTCTGATCAGATGAAACCAAAATTGAACTTTTTGTCCACAATGCAAAACGATATGTTTGGCGTAAAAGCAACACAGCTTATCACCCTGAACACACCATCCCCACTGTCAAACATGGTGGTGGCAGCATCATGGTTTGAAAGTAAAGGGGCCGAATAATATTGCACGTCCCACTTTTCAGTTTTTTATTTTTCACAACAGTTTAAAATAGCCAATAAATTTTGTTCCACTTCACAATTGTGTCCCACTTGTTGTTGATTCTTCACCAAAAAAATTTAAATTTTATATCCTTATGTTTGAAGCCTGAAATATGGCAAAAAGTTGAAAAGTTCAAGGGGGCCAAATACTTTCGCAAGGCACTGTATGTTTGGAGAAAAAAGGACACAGAACTTCAGGAAAAGAACTCCAACCATTAAGCATGGGAGTGGATCAATCATGCTTTGGGGTTGTGTTGCAGCCAATGGCATTGGGAACATTTCACGGGTAGAGGGAAGAATGGATTCAATGAAATTTCAGCAAATTCTTGAAGCAAACATAACACCATCTGTAAAAAAGCTGAAATTGAAAAGATGATGGCTTCTACAAATGGATAATGATCCTATACACACATCAAAATTCACCATAGACTACCTAAAAAGGCCAACCTAAAGGTTTTACCTTGGCCTTCACAGTCCCCTGATCTGTACATCATTGAAAATCTGTGGCTAGACCTCAAAAGAACAGTGTATTCAAGACGATCCAGGAATCTCAAAGAACTGGAAGACTTTTCCATGGAAGAATGGATGAAAATCCCTCAAACAACAATTGAAAGACTCTTGGCTGGCTATAAAAAGTGTTTACAAGCTGCGTTACTTGCCAAAGGGGGTGCTACTAGGTACTAACCATAATCTCATAGAGGGTACTAACCAGGTAACTAGGTACTAACCATGCAGGGTGCCCAAACTTTTGCATCGGGACATTTTCATTTTTTGTTATTTTGAAAATGTAAAATATGAAAATATTTTTTCCCCAAAAAAATACATTGGAAATGTGGTCATCTTTAATGTTATGCCTTTTGAAGATCATTTTATCTTCAACTCGCTTAACTGTTCACAATAACAGTCATTTTGACCAGGGGTGTCCAAACTTTTGCATGCCACTGTAACTGCGGAGATTAATGGATAAGAATGCTTTTTTTTTTGCCACTACTGCACGGCAAAAAGGCATGTAATTTTCTATCTTCAAGACAACGGTGAATACCCCCTTATTTTTTTCCCCACTAATAAACGCCTTGAAAAGGCATTATAATAGATTACTGCGGAGATTAATGGATAAGAATTCTTTTTTCTTTGCCACTACTACATGGCAAAAAGGCCTGTAATTTTCTGCCTACAACACACAACAGTGAATAAACTCCTTATTTTTTCCCCACTAATAAACGCCTTGAAAAGGCATTATAATAGATTACTGCGGAGATTAATGGATAAAAATTATTTTTTCTTTGCCACTACTGCATGGCAAAAAGGCCTGTAATTTTCTACCTACAACACACAACAGTGAATAAACTCCTTATTTTTTTCCCCACTAATAAACGCCTTGAAAAGGCGTTATAACAGATTACTGCGGAGATTAATGGATAAGAATTCTTTTTTTTTTTTGCCACTAATGCACGGCAAAAAGGCATGTATTTTTCTACCTTCAAGACAACGGCGAATAAGCCCCTTATTTTTTCCCCACTAATAAACCCCCAGAAAAGGCGTTATTACAGATAACTGCGGAGATTATTGGATAACAATCCTGTTTTTGCCACTAATGCATGGCAAAAAGGCATGTAATTTTCTCCCTTGAACACACAGGTATGATCTATTGCAAACCTGCAATGAGCAGCAGGATAATGGAAGTCAGTGCAGCAAGGTGTAGTAGGATTGTTCCTATTACCCAGGCTGCAAACACCCTAAATGAACCCTGTTCTGCTTCCATACTCTTGTATAAATTCCTCCCTATCCTTTCCCTACATTTCTAATGCTCTTTCCCTGAACTGCAATTGACCAAACTATCAGTTTTGAAGTGTTTTCTACCACTTTCCCTAGCGCCTGCTTACGTCACTCCCTGCACTAAGTACCTGTAAAATGACTGAGTCTAAAATGGCGGAGGGTATTTATAGGGCTGTGACATCACAGGGCTGGCTGTCTGCTGATTGGCTGCATGTATGACATTGTGGGTGATCCCGCATTCCCAGAGTTCCTTGTCCTAACATGTGCAGCAGCCATTTTAGGAAAAAATGCGATTCGATACATCGAAGCGTGAGGAAATCCAGATTCTATGCAAATTCCACTTCGTCAGCTTCGATTCGCTCATCTCTAATTACAACACTTCCTGATGTCTCTAGATAAAGTGACACCACATGTACAATTAGAATGTGACATACAGTACAGACCAAAAGTTTGGACACACCTTCTCATTCCAAGAGTTTTCTGTATATTCATGACTATAACAATTGTAGATTCACACTGAAGGCATCAAAACTATGAATTAACACATGTGGAATTATATACTTAACAAAAAAAGTGTGAAACAACTGAAAATATGTCTTATATTCTAGGTTCTTCAAAGTAGCCACCTTTTGCTTTGATTACTGTTTTGCACACTCTTGGCATTCTCTTGATGAGCTTCCAACAGTCTTGAAGGAGTTCCCAGAGGTGCTTAGCACTTGTTGGCCCTTTTGCCTTCACTCTGCGGTCCAGCTCACCCCAAACCATCTCGATTGGTTTCAGGTCTGGTGACTGTGGAGGCCAGGTCATCTGGCGTAGCACCCCATCATTCTCCTTCTTGGTCAAATAGCCCTTACACAGTCTGGAGGTGTGTTTGGGGTCATTGTCCTGTTGAAAAATAAATGATGGTCCAACTAAATGCAAACCGGATGGAATAGCATGCCGCTGCAAGATGCTGTGGTAACCATGCTGGTTCAGTATTCCTTCAATTTTGAATAAATCCCCAACAGTGTCACCAGCAAAGCACCCCCATGAAGGCCTGCTGCACACATTCTCCTCTTAACAGTTGTTGTAGAGATGTGTCTGCTGCTAGAACTCTGTGTGGCATTGACCTGATCTCTAATCTGAGCTGCTGTTAACCTGCGATTTCTGAGGCTGGTGACTCGGATGAACTTATCCTCCGCAGCAGAGGTGACTCTTGGTCTTCTTTTCCTGGGGTGGTCCTCATGTAAGCCAGTTTCTTTGTAGCGCTTGATGGTTTTGGCCACTGTGCTTGGGGACACTTTCAAAGTTTTCCCAATTTTTTGGACTGACTGACCTTCATTTCTTAAAGTAATGATGGCCACTCGTTTTTCTTTACTTAGCTGCTTTTTTCTTGCCATAATACAAATTCTAACACTCCATTCAGTAGGACTATCAGCTGTGTATCCACCTGACTTCTGAACAACACAACTGATGGTCCCAACCCCATTTATAAGGCAAGAAATCCCACTTATTAAACCTGACAGGGCACACCTGTGAAGTGAAAACCATTTCAGGTGACTACCTCTTGAAGCTCATCAAGAGAATGCCAAGAGTTTGCAAAGCAGTAATGAAAGCAAAAGGTGGCTACTTTGAAGAACCTAGAATATAAGACATATTTTCAGTTGTTTCACACTTTTTTGTTAAGTATATAATTCCACATGTGTTAATTCATAGTTTTGATGCCTTCAGTGTGAATCTACAATTTTTATAGTAATGAAAATACAGAAAACTCTTGGATTGAGAAGGTGAGTCCAAAATTTTGGTCTTTACTGTACGTAGAGAAGTTATTTACAACAGGTCAGGAAATAAACAGTCTGGAAAATTTGTGGGACATGACGAAGGGATCTGTTTTCTGCTTGCAATCAGGTGGTGATTTGTGACCCTCACAGTTCATACATAGTGTGACATGAAACTGGCATGAATATTAAGTCCAAATTGCAGAGTTTGAAATTTTTGCATTAACTTAAATTCCTTTCTCTCGCTCTGCGTCTTAAAATGTCCCATTAAAACCACAACCCGCAAATCTTCAATAGAGTGGTCTTCTCCGGAGAAATGTGCGGCCACTGGGAGATCTGTTCTGCTGTTATTAATTGTGAATCTGTGTGAGTTCATGCACTGACTAAGTCTCTTCCCTGTTTCTCCCTCATAGAGGCCTGTGGTGGGACAAAGAATTCTGGAGTCATCCCATTGCAAAGATGCTCCGGCATTGCTGAGGCTGGGACAGCCTCTGGAATGAGGATCTCCTCATCCGAACTACCCTCAGTGGAAGGGGACAGCACTGAGGGAGTAGGGTCCACCTGCAGACACACCTTCAAGTGATTCCAGTGGACCACCTGCGGCTTCCTCCTTTCTCTCTCCACAACAAACACATTCGGATAGGGCTGTGCAGAGATGGTGTAAGGTTCGGTTTCCCAACTGGAGTCCAACTTGCGAGTCCAGTGGTTATTCTTTAGCCACACCTTCTCCCCTACCTGTAGGGAGGTAGCCTGAGCATGCAAGTTATGGTCCTCCTCCTGCCTGGCCCGGACCTCTTTCATACGGGCTTCCACCACATCATGAGCTTCAGCCAGGCGCCTCTGATGGTCACTCACCCAGTCGGTCTTTGGCAGTGGATTGATGTCATCAGGAACGGCCACTCCCAAGGCAACATCAGCAGGCAGCTTCCCATGTCTCCCGAACCAGGAAACCGTAGCGTCCAATCTGCTCGGCAAGAGGGTGACAAAGTCCTGAGGAGTCCAAGAAGAGGACTCTCATATAGACCATTGCCCTGGGGGTGGTAAGATGTAGTACACAGCTTCTTGCAGTCGTACAGGGCACAGAGTTCCAGGAACAACTGAGACTCGAAAGCAGAACCCCGGTCTGTGAGGATCTTCTCAGGACAGCCATAGGGAAGAAGGAAAGACTTCCAGAAGGTCTTAGAAGTAGTCTTAGCCGATAGATGATGTATGGGTGCAGCCACTGTGAACTTGGTGTAGTGGAAGATCATAGTCAGCACGTAGGTGTAACCAGAGCGGCTGGGTCCTACCTTCAGGTGGTCCAGAGCCACAATCTCCAGAGGGCGATGGCTCTCAATGGGAAGGAGTGGAGCCTTCTGAACCGCTTTCTCCCATCTGGCAAGGGTGTAGTTAGTGCACTCTCTGCACCACTTCTCGACGTTGTCTCTCAGACCAACCCAATAGAGTCGATTCCTGATGGTAGCCTCTGTCTTCTGAACCCTGAAGTATCCAGATTTATCATGATAAGCTTCCAGGACCGTGCCCACATTGCACCGAGGGACGACAATCTGATGGAGCCGGATCCCAGAAACAGGGTCAGTGGAACGTCCTCCCCTCAGGAACAGCTTCCTCCTCTGTCTCTACAGCTTGCATAGCTCTGGATTGGCACGAACTCCACGGAGTCCAGTTGGCAGCAGACCTTGGCTCAGAAAGTCTCATATGTCACGCAGAAACTTACTTTCAGACTGCAACTGGACCCATAATTCTGTCTCAGAAGTCGCCCTCACCTGTAGCTGTGTAAGAACAGCAGGGGCAGCTGTGACTTTAATGGCGTGGACCACTTGCTTGGCAAACCGGGCATAGAAGGCTGGCATCTCCATTTCTTCCTATTCATCAGCATCCTCGCCAGGACTGGTCTCTGTTGGCAGCCAGGATAAGGTGTCAGCTCCAACGTTGGCTTTGCCGGGCTTGTACTTGACCAAGAAGTTGTAATTGGCCAGACGTGACGCCCATCTTTGCTCTAGAGCTCCCAGTCGTGCAGTAGCCAGGTGTGCTAGTGGGTTGTTGTCTGTGTAAACTTCAAAGGGAGTAGCAGCCAGATAGTCCTTGAACTTTTCGGTGACAGCCCACACCAGGGCCAGGAACTACAGCTTGAAGGAACTGTAATTCTGGTCATTTCTTTCGGCTCCCTTCAGAGACTGGCTGGCAAAGGCAATGACTCTCTCCTTCCCATCTTGTATCTGAGAGAGGATGGCATCTAAGCCCTTGGTACTGGCATCGGTGTGCAGCCGAAAAGGTAAATTGTAATCCGGGTAGCCCAGGACAGATGGCTCAATCAGCAAGCATTTCAATATCTAAAATGCTTTTCCTTGTCTCTCTCCCCACTTGATAGGGATCTTCTTTCTTACCTCCTCTTTAGGATGCCCTCTCAGCAGTTCTTGCAGATACTTAGAGATCTGGGCAAACTTTGGAATAAACCTCCGGCAAACCCCAAGAAGCTCCTGATCTCTTTCACTGTAGTAGATGTGGGGCAATCTTCCATAGCAGCGATCTTATCAGGATCAGGCCTCACCCCTTCAGCGCTGACCACATGTGCCAGGTAACGGACTTGAGTCTGCAGCAAGTGGCACTTGAATGGTTTCACCTTCAGCCCGTGCTGTGCCAGGATCTGGAACACTTCCGTAAGGTGTTGTAGGTGTTCCTCATACATCTTAGAGAAGATGATGACGTCATCAAGTTACAGCAGAACAGTCTAAAAGTTCTTGTGCCCTAGACAGCACTTCATGAGGCGTTGAAAGGTTCCAGGGGCATTACAGAGTCAGAAGGGCATGCTGTTGAACTCAAAGAGGCCCATAGGTGTTGTGAAGGCCGTCTTTTCCCGGTCAGCAGCAGCTACAGGTACTTGCCAGTACCCGCTGGTCAAATCAAGAGTGGAGAAATAGGCTGCAGCTCCCAGTGCTGTAAGAGACTCCTCTATACAAGGTAAGGGATAGGCATCCTTGTGGGTGGCAGCATTCAGCTTCCTGTAATCCACACAGAACCAGATACCGCCATCCTTCTTTTTCACCAGCTCAAAGGGGGGGGGGGTGGAAGCCCAGGGGCTGTGACTCTCATGGATCACATTAGCGTACTTCCACTCAGCCATCAGCTTCTTAACAGTCTGGTAGTTAGCCGGTGGAAGAGGCCTGTACCTCTCCTTGATAGGAGGATGTGAGCCAGTAGGGATGGTATGCTCAATAAACTGACTGAAGGCTGACTGACACTCCTTTACCACTGAGAGAACCCCTTCAATCTGCTCAGCTGGGGTGTCTGGGGCTCCAATATATAACTCTTCCCACCAGGCTTTGTCAGTACCTTTCTCCCTTTTGGAGGCAACTTTCTGTGAGGACTGACGCGCAGAGGGGGCAGCAACTTCAATAACATCCTCTGGAGTCACATAGGACACCTGTAACATCCTTGCCTGTCCGGGCTTTGGCACCATCCTCCAGGCACATGCTGCGGCACAGGAGGCGTGTCCGGTTGTGATTCCTTCCTTTGGGTTTTTCTTGTATTGTCTGAACACTGTCCTATTCCTTCACCTCCTTAATTGATTTTCCACCACACCCTTCTCCTTCACCTTGCTTTCCCCCTGCTCCACTAAGAATTAACTTAGTCTTACCTGTGTGATTGACAGCCTATCCTCCTATCATGTCTGGGGCAGGTTCTTTATCCCTATTTATTGTTTGCTCACTTTCCCATTGGCGCCTGCTATTGCATTACGCTTACTGGCTATACTCCTTGTTCTTTGTTACCTGTTCTTCTGATTTCCTGATCACTGGCTTACCTTTGACTTTTCTCTTGGATTGTGATTTTGTACTGCATTGCTCGTTTATTACCGACCCCTTGGCTAGCTGACCTCCCTTTGTTGTGTTCGTCCTGTCTGCATTCTGTGTATCACTTATTGCAAGCAGGGACTGTTGACTGGTTTCTGGCTGTCACCTAGGACAAATTGGGAAAGTTAGCCAGGGACAGTAGGGAGGATTCAGCTTAGGGTCCACTGTCTTGTTGTGCCCCTCCTCCCAAAGTTCTCCAGCAGCTACTGGGGAATCGCTCCTCTAGCGATTCCCTTACAGAATAGCAGGCCAGAAAATTTTTTTACCCTTCTACTCCTGACTGGCATGGCTTCTATTCAGGACCTTGTGACTCGAATGGAGGGCTTAGCAGGTTTGGTGTCTGAGCTGGCCAATCAGGTACACACCCTCACCCAGAATCAAGCTGAGGCCGCTGCTACACCACCTACTTTCCCTTCCCAGGGTTAAAATGTTACTCCCAGATAGGTTTTTAGGGGATCGAGGTAAATTTGAGACATTCAGGGAATCATGTCAGTTGTATTTTCGGGTCAACCCTCATGCGTCACAGTCTCAGATGGTGGGGGTGGTCATTTCTCTCTTACAGGGGGATCCACAGACTTGGGCCCTTAAACTCCCCCTGAGGTAGAGGAGTGGACAGATCTGGAAACATTTTTTAAGCCTTTGGGGGCTATTTATGCTGAGCCTGATCAAATTGGACTTGCCGAGTCCCAACTTCTTACCCTCTGGCAAGGTAAACTATCCGCTGAAACTTATTGCTCTGAGTTTCGGAAGTTGAGTATAACAGCAGGTTGGTGTGACTCTGCTTTGAAGGCTCTTTTTAAACAGGGCCTGAATGATTCAGTTAAGGATGTTTGGGTTGGTCACCTTGATCCTCCTACCTTAGAACAAGCCATGACCTTAGCCGTCCGCATTGACAGGAGACTCCAGGACAGACCTAAAGAGAGGGTGGGGATTGATCCCGCTAAGTCTTCTGTCTATCCCTCTCTTTCTGTTAAAAAATCTGTTTCTCCTTCTGTCACCGCTGGAGATGAGCCTATGCAGCTGCGAGCGCTGGATACCAAGGCTAGACGAGAATATTGTCTCCGGAATCATCTCTGCCTGTATTGTGGCAAACCGGGTCATCTCATCCGAGACTGTTCCATCAAACCAAGTACACCAGCAGAAAACTCCAGGGCCTGAGTGGTATTCAGGAGAACCACTCAGTCAGTCACGTATCTTCCGAAAAATCTCACAAATTGATGTTGCCTGTGTCTCTGTCCTTTGGGGGCAGATCTGTTTCTGGGCAGGCCCTAGTAGATTCTGGGGCTGCCACTAAATTTGTTAAATTTTCGTTTGTTTCTGCTTTACGTATTGAACTTGTATCATTAGATACTCCTCTGTTGGTTACTGGGGCGGATTTTACTCCACTGGCCAGGGGTAAAATCCGTTTTAAAACTCCCTTACTCTCTTTGCAAGTGGGCTCAAGACATACGGAGCTCATAAGTTTTTTTGTTATGGAGGATCTCTCGTCTGATATTATTTTAGGGCTTTCCTGGCTAGACCTCCATAACCCTAACTTTGATTGGCCCAAAAAAGAGTTAGTGAAATGGGGGAATCAGTGCTCCCCCAATTGTATAGCTTTGCATGTCTACAATTGTCTCAGTGAGGAGACGCTTCTTCCTGAATTTTTGTCTGATTTTCATGATGTTTTTGATGCAAAATCTGCTGAAGTTTTACCACCGCATAGACCTTACGATTGTGCGATTGAACTCCTTCTCGACTCCAAATGCCCTAATGGAAGGATCTTCAATCTTTCTGCTCCAGAACGTGAGGCTATGCGGGAATACACTCAGGATAGTCTTCTTAAAGGTCACATCCGTCCATCTCAGTCTACCATGGGGTCTGGGTTCTTTTTTGTTAAAAAGAAAGATGGAGGACTGCGACTATGCATTGACTACCGAGAATTAAATAAAATTATGGTTAAAAATCAGTACCCTCTTCCTCTGATCCCTGATCTTTTTAATCAGATTGTGGGTTCCACGCTGGTTTTCTAAAATTGACCTCTGCGGGGCATACAATCTGATCCGGATTAGAGAATGAGATGAATGGAAAACTGCATTCAACACCCCTGAAGGTCACTTTGAATATTTGTTAATGCCTTTCGGGTTGTGTAATGCACCTGCAGTATTTCAACATTTTGTTAACGATATCTTTAGAGACTTGCTCGGCCGTTATGTGGTTGTCTACCTGGATGATATTCTAGTGTTCTCTCCAGATTGGGTCACACATATTGAGCATGTTAGGAGTGTTTTGCTACTGTTGCGTCAAAACTGTCTCTTTGCCAAACTGTCCAAATGCCTGTTTGGAGTCCAAAGGGTCACCTTCCTCGGTTACGTTATTACTCCCGATTCTTTTTGTATGGATCCACTAAAAGTCAAGGCTATTAATAACTGGGAATGCCCCTCCAACCTTAAAGCCCTGCAACGTTTCTTGGGTTTCTCCAACTATTATCGAAAATTTATTAAGAATTTCTCTACTATAGTGAAGCTGTTGACAGAACTCACAAAGAAAGGTGCCGATGTGACCAAATGGACTCCGAAAGCTGAACAGGCTTTTGTACATCTCAAGAAATGTTTTGTTGAGGCTCCTGTATTAGTACCACCAGACTATGATCGCCCATTTATTATTGAGGTTGATGCCTCTGAAGTGGGGGTTGGTGCCGTGTTGTCTCAGGGCTCTGAAAATTTTACGTGTTTGCAACCTGTGGCCTACTTCTCGAGGAAATTCTCTCCTGCGCAGCGCAACTATGATATTGGTAATTGAGAACTCCTAGCCATTAAATGGGCATTCGAGGAGTGGAGACATTTCCTCGAGGGGGCCAAACACCAGATCACAGTATTTACCGATCATAAGAACTTACTATATCTGGATAACGCTAAGCGACTGTCTCCTAGGCAGGCCCGCTGGGCACTAGTATTCACACGTTTTAATTTTGTGGTGACTTATAGTCCAGGCTCTAAAAATGTACGGGCAGATGCCCTATCTCGCAGTTTTGGTCCCAGTGATGCCCCTAAGGATGTCCCAGATAAAATCTTGTCCCCCGGAGTGGTTCTCGTCATTATTACTCCTGATCTTGCTACTTTAGTGGTTAATTCGCAAGATCTTGCTCCCAGTAATACTCCCACTGGAAAACTATTTCTACCTCAAATCTTCGTCTTCGTGTTTTGGACTAAATACTGTACTTCGCTGGGACTAAATACCTTCTCTCCCGCTCTTACTGGTGGCCTTCCTGGTCTCGAGACGTATGAGAATTTGTTGCTGCCTGTGAGACATGTGCTAGGATGAAGACTCCTAGGAGATTACCCAAGGGCCTTCTTCATCCCCTTCCTATACCTAAGAGACCATGGTTCCATTTGTCAATGGACTTTATTACTGATTTGCCTTGTTCCCAAAGGAAGAATGTGATTTGGGTTGTTGTGGATAGATTCTCCAAAATGTGTCATTTTGTACCCTTAAAGAAAATTCCAAGTGCTCCACGTCTAGCCTCGCTCTTTATTAATCACATACTCCGTTTGCATGGAAAATACCGGAAAATATTGTATAGGATCGGGGTGTACAATTTGTCTCTAGATTCTGGAAGGAATTTTGTGGTCATCTGTGGGTCTCTCTGTCTTTCTCTTCAGCATTCCACCCTGAGACCAATGGTCAGACAGAGAGATTCAACCAAACTTTGGAACAATACTTAAGGTGTTTTGTGTCTGATGCTCAAGAAAAATGTAGAACCTTTCTTCTTCAATTTAAAGCAACAGCCTCTGGGATGCTGCAAAATCACTGATACTCACCTCTCCTCGCTCCCCTGCTGTCTCTTCTCCTGGAGTGTTCAGGGAGCTGCAGGTGCGATGTGAGTGATGTCATCATATCGTGCCTACAGCTCCCGGGGCCGGAGCATGGAGAGGAGAACAGTGGTGAAGCAACAGCTGTCCGCGGACGGCACCTGCTTCACCATTGTATTCAACTCATCTGCGTCCTCTCCAGACGCAGATGAGTTGAATCCGGGACATACCTCCCGCCGACGGGAACGGTGGGACAGGGCCCACAATCCGGGACTGTCCTACAGAATCTGGGATGGTTGGGAGGTATGGTGACGTATGTATAGGTCAAGCCTCTCCTACCAGTTCTCATGCATTTTCTAAAACTAAGCAGAAGACTAAATCTGAATGCTGCATTAGTTGTCTCCAACATCTTCTTGAGGATTACCCCTCCAATATATTTAGTGTTTGCATGCATGTTTTGAGGATGAGCAGATGACTGATAAGGAGTCCAAAATTTTTTTTTTTCTTTTTTGAAATCGTGTATGATTTTTCTGAATTATTTCATTCCTCTAACCTCTGACTTCAGAAACAGATTTAGATATGGCGATTTCTGAAGATTATTTGTTTAAAAAATGAAATTCTGTAAAGGTAATTAAAAATGTTAAAAAAATTATAGAAACAGGACAGGCTGTCCCATCCTCTCTAAATAGAGAGAGTTTTATTTCCCCAAAAGAAAAGCTACAGTCCTTCCGGAGTATCCGGTCTTGAAATCTATTATGGAGATGAAATGGAAATTTCTGGCTAGAAGATGGGAGCTTGGTTCCAGGTTTAAAACCGTTTACAAATTAAATCCTGGGGAATTTGAGGTTTAGGAAGATCCTGCCAGAGTTGATCCAGCAGTTGCAAACCTCTCTAGAAAATCCTTTTTTACAGCAGTTGATTGATATCTTCTTAAAGATCCAATGGACCGCAGGGCTGATATATTTCTTAAAAAAGCATATGTATCCTTAGCAGCTGTATCTAAAGCTGCGATGGCAGCCGTTCCTGTGTCCAGCACTTTGAGATTATGGTTAAGTCAGTTGGGACATTCAAGTATATATTCAAGAAGGTGTTCAAAGGGAAGAGCTAATGGAGCAACTTTATTCACTTAAACTTGCTGCAGACTTTTCTTTTGACTTTCCCTTAGATACTTTAAGCTGCAAAGAATCTACCAGTTACCAATGCGGCAAAAAGAGCCATGTGGCTAAAGCCTTGAAGAAGCTACTTCAAAATATAATCTATGTTTCATACCTTTTGAACCCAGAAGACTTTTTGGGGAAAAAGTGGATCAGCTTTTGGAAGCTAATAAGAAGGCAAAAACCCTGGTCTTTCCTCAGACCAATAGAAGCTTTAAACCTCACTTGCGTTATCAAAGAAGATACGAATTGTTCCTGAAAAGAGGGAATAACAGACAAAGTGGTTAGAGTAGACCCTATCAGAAATTCAGAACGACTGTGTCAGAAAAACTGAAGAAAAAATATGAAGATGCTGATGTTAGCAAACAGGATTTATGACATCAGAAATTGTCAAGTTGGAGGTTGTTTACAAAAATTTTTTTGCAGCATCACCACAGACAAGTGGGTTCTGGATATCATAGAAAAAGGTTATGTAATAGAAATTCTCCACAAAGCAAAGCGTAATTTTCTTCTGAACGAGCAAGAAATTCCAGGTTTTTCCTCTGATACAAGAATTTTTGACAAATAATGACATAGAAGAAATCACAGAAGAGGAACAATGTTATGGGATTTATTTAATAATTTTTCCGGTCACAAAGGTCGGCGGTTCTTGGAGATTGATTATAGATCTCAGATCCCTGAATCGCTGTTTGAAGAAAATTCAATTGAAAACGGAAACAATAAGGACAGTTACAGCAGCCTTACAAAGAGGCCAAGTTCTAGCATCTCTGGACTTGAAAGATGCATATCTATATGTTCCCATCCATCCTGTTTCCAGAAAATTTCTCAAGATAGTGGTCAATCATTTAGGATCAATCAGTCACTACCAATTGAAAGCACTCCCTTTCGGTCTAACTTCCTCTCCAAGGGTAGTGATAGCAGCTCTGAGATTAAAAGCAATTCAAGTTTTTTCCTATTTAGATGATTGGCTGATAGCTGCTCCATCAGAATCACTTCCGCAAGATCACCTCAATGTAGTCATCATGCTTCTCAGAGAACTTGGATTCCAGATAAACTGGGAAAAGTCCCACTTACTGCCAGAAACTTCAAGAATTATTTCACGGCTTCATAATAAACACAGAGTTGCAAGTGCTTTTTCTTCCTCAAAAGAGAATTTAAAACATTCAAGCTGCAGTAAAAATTCTAATCAAATCATGAAGACTTTGGGGTTTTTAGTAGCCTCCATAGATGGAGTATCTTGGGCTATGGTACACAACCAGAGTCTCCAACATTGGAATGGAGATATGAAGAGAACGCGTACAAAGATAAGTTTAGACCAAGTCACAAGGGAAGACTTGAAATGGTGGCTCAATCCATACAGCCTGAAAAAGGAAAAAAAAGTTTCAAGTTCAAGGAGTCACTCATCATAACCACAGATGCCTCTCAGAGAGGTTTTGGTGCTCATCTGCAAACCTTATAGGCACAAAGCCTATGGGACAAATTGGACAGACGCCGTTCTTCAAATTTTCGAGAGATGAAGGATGTCAGGTTGGCACTTCTGCATTTCAAACCATTGTGGCCTATTATTTGAACAAGCAGGATGGAACACAAAGCAAGTTACTGATGACAAAATGGAAAAAGATTTTTCAATTGGCATAATCTGCCCTGCTGGACTTAAAAGCGCTGCATATAAAAGGATGTCTGAATACCAGAGTGGATGACTCTCAGACCATCAGTGTGGGAACTGAATCCAAAATATTTTGATCTTCTAACAGATTGGGAATACCACAGATGGATTTAATGGCAACCAGGAGCAATGCAAAACTTCCAGTGTTCTGTTCTCTAAATCCTCAAGATCACCCATATGCAGTGGACACATTCTCCATGAGTTGGAGACACAAATTTCTTTCCTCCAGTCCAGATTATCATGAGATTTCTGCATAAAATACTGATGGAAAGGCCATCGGTAATAATAATAGCACCATTCTGATTCTAGCCCCCAGAGGGCCTGGTTTCCTCTATTATTGAAAATTTCTTACAACGAGCAATGGCTTCTTCCCCAGCATCAAGGTCTGTTAATCCAAAAAGACTTGTTCCATCCAGAGGTGAACGAACTCCATCTTTCGGCTTAGTTTGTAAAGGGTCAAGATTGAAAGATACAGGATTATCTACTTCAGTAATTGATACTCTATTGGCAGCCCGTAAGGACACTACAAATAAGACTTGTCAGAAAATATGATCTAAATTCTCTTCCTGGCTCAGCGATTCAGAATTTCATTCAGTAGAAATACTGAGTGTTCTACAACTTCTGCAAGATGGTTTTCAAAAAGGCCTTAAATTTAACTCTCTCAAAGTACATATGACAGCAATTAATGTCATGACTGATGGAAAATTCTCTGGTTACCCTTTAAAGTCAAGATTTTTCAAAGCAATTAGGAAACTGAGGCTGGAAGTTAAACCTCCTGTACCTGTTTGGAACTTATCTGTTGTTCTCAATGCTCTGACATTCCATCCATGGGAGGCCTACAGGCTGGGAGAATGACAGGCCTTATCTTCAAAAAGCCCAAATCTAACAAATTTGCCCAATGGGGTTCTCCTGAGAACTTTGCCAAATTTTATACCTAAAATTCTTTCTTTTCAGAATGACAAAAAAGAATCCTTCTTACCAGTTTTCTGTCCTCATCCTGAGACAGAAGAACAGATACATTTTCACACCTTAGATGCTAAGACTCCTTGAATGAGATCTGTGTGAATGTATGAGGGTCATCTGCATGTTATCCTTCTTGTATAAGGGAGTCAACTTAGGTGTGGTCTTTTGAGACCTGGCTAAGGACAAAAAATCTGTACAATTACATATCCCTAAAAAGTTAAAATACATACTTCCTCATGTTGACTTGTGTGAAACTCTAATATTTGGTTCCTCTTTTTAACAACATACAGTACAGACCAAAAGTTTGGACACACCTTCTCATTCCAAGAGTTTTCTGTATTTTCATGACTATAAAAATTGTAGATTCACACTGAAGGCATCAAAAATATGAATTAACACATGTGGAATTATATACTTAACAAAAAAGTGTGAAACAACTGAAAATATGTCTTATATTCTAGGTTCTTCAAAGTAGTCACTTTTTGCTTTGATTACTGCTTTGCACACTCTTGGCATTCTCTTGATGAGCTTCAAGAGGTAGTCACCTGAAATGGTTTTCACTTCACAGGTGTGCCCTGCCAGGTTTAATAAGTGGGATTTCTTGCCTTATAAATGGGGTTGGGACCATCAGTTGTGTTGTTCAGAAGTCAGGTGGATACACAGGTGGATACACAGCTGATAGTCCTACTGAATGGAGTGTTAGAATTTGTATTATGGCAAGAAAAAAGCAGCTAAATGAAGGTCAGTCAGTCTGAAAAATTGGGAAAACTTTGAAAGTGTCCCCAAGTACAGTGGGCAAAACCATCAAGCGCTACGAAGAAACTGGCTCACATGAGGACCGCCCCAGGAAAGGAAGACCAAGAGTCACCTCTGCTGCGGAGGATAAGTTCATCCGAGTCACCAGCCTAAGAAATCACAGGTTAACAGCAGCTCAGATTAGAGACCAGGTCAATGCCACACAGAGTTCTAGCAGCAGACACATCTCTACAACAACTGTTAAGAGGAGACTGTGTGCAGCAGGCCTTCATGGTAAAATATCTGCTAGGAAACCACTGCTAAGGACAGGCAACAAGCAGAAGAGACTTGTTTGGGCTAAAGAACACAAGGAATGGACATCAGACCTGTGGAAATCTGTGCTTTGGTCTGATGAGTCTAAATTTGAGATCTTTGGTTCCAACCACCGTGTCTTTGTGCGACGCAGAAAAGGTGAACTAATGGACTCTACATGCCTGGTTCCCACCGTGAAGCATGGAGGAGGAGGTGTGATGGTGTGGGGGTGCTTTGCTGGTGACACTGTTGGGGATTTATTCAAAATTTAAGGAATACTGAACCAACATGGTTACCACAGCATCTTGCAGCGGCATGCTATTCCATCCGGTTTGCGTTTAGCTGGACCATCATTTATTTTTCAACAGGACAATGACCCCAAACACACCTCCAGACTGTGTAAGGGCTATTTGACCAAGAAGGAGAGTGATGGGGTGCTACGCCAGATGACCTGGCCTCCACAGTCACCAGACCTGAAACCAATCGAGATGGTTTGGGGTGAGCTGGACCGCAGAGTGAAGGCAAAAGGGCCAACAAGTGCTAAGCACCTCTGGGAACTCCTTCAAGACTGTTGGAAGCTCATCAAGAGAATGCCAAGAGTGTGCAAAACAGTAATCAAAGCAAAAGGTGGCTACTTTGAAGAACCTAGAATATAAGACATATTTTCAGTTGTTTCACACTTTTTTTGTTAAGTATATAATTCCACATGTGTTAATTCATAGTTTTGATGCCTTCAGTGTGAATCTACAATTTTTATAGTCATGAATATACAGAAAACTCTTGGAATGAGAAGGTGTGTCCAAACTTTTGGTCTGTACTGTATGTCACATTCTAATTGTACATGTGGTGTCACTTTATCTAGAGACATCAGGAAGTGTTGTAATTAGAGATGAGCGAATCGAAGCTGACGAAGTGGAATTTGCATAGAATCTGGATTTCCTCACGCTTCGATGTATCGAATCGCATTTTTTCCTAAAATGGCTGCTGCACATGTTAGGACAAGGAACTCTGGGAATGCGGGATCACCCACAATGTCATACATGCAGCCAATCAGCAGACAGCCAGCCCTGTGATGTCACAGCCCTATAAATACCCTCCGCCATTTTAGACTCAGTCATTTTACAGGTACTTAGTGCAGGGAGAGACGTAAGCAGGCGCTAGGGAAAGTGGTAGAAAACACTTCAAAACTGATAGTTTGGTCAATTGCAGTTCAGGGAAAGAGCATTAGAAATGTAGGGAAAGGATAGGGAGGAATTTATACAAGAGTATGGAAGCAGAACAGGGTTCATTTAGGGTGTTTGCAGCCTGGGTAATAGGAACAATCCTACTACACCTTGCTGCACTGACTTCCATTATCCTGCTGCTCATTGCAGGTTTGCAATAGATCATACCTGTGTGTTCAAGGGAGAAAATTACATGCCTTTTTGCCATGCATTAGTGAATGAGTGAAGGCAAAAGGGCCAACAAGTGCTAAGCATCTCTGGGAACTCCTTCAAGACTGTTGGAAGACCATTTCAGGTGACTACCTCTTGAAGCTCATCAAGAGAATGCCAAGAGTGTGCAAAGCAGTAATCAAAGCAAAAGGTGGCTACTTTGAAGAACCTAGAATATAAGACATATTTTCAGTTGTTTCACACTTTTTTGTTAAGTATATAATTCCACATGTGTTAATTCATAGTTTTGATGCCTTCAGTGTGAATCTAAAATTTTTATAGTCATGAAAATACAGAAAACTCTTGGAATGAGAAGGTGTGTCCAAACTTTTGGTCTGTACTGTATATTGCATTTTGTTATTCCAAGATCCTTTGAAGATCCATGTCTTGTATGTGTATAAATAGTGTGAATTTTCAGTTTCTTGTACTACACCATGTCTGAAGACGAGAGCTAGACTCTCAAAAGCTTACTATCAAATATACTCAGTTAGCCTCTAAAAGGTATCGCCTGATTTCTTCACTCTTCCACTGCTTTCTATGGCTAACACGGTACAACATTATACTGAAGTAATACAGTAAGAAGAATTCTTAAAAACTGTTTCATAAGTTTGTGTATGTTTATTGTGCGCCGATAGCAGCGTGTGAAGCTAGTAGCATGTAAAGTCAATTTTATTTTTTTTTTTTGGGGGACGCCTTTCTATAGTTCGCCACAGGCAGCAAAGAGGCTAGGTTCACCACTGCATCCACAGATGCCATTGGCTGGAAGGATCATGTGACAGACTTATGGCACGTACCATTACAAGCAAGGAATAAACATATATTTATGCAAACAGATGAATGTGTCATTTTGGTCATTAGGTGGCAGCAACACAATACACAATAAGCCTAATGTGAGCTAATGTAGTGTAATGTAACGCCAATATGAAGCCATTGCACACTATTATTTAAGGTGACAGCTCTTATTAATATCCCCATGCAGAGCATTGGTCAGTGCCACACGAAGGCCCAATGTATACAGAAATAATGGCCATTCTGGGACATTACACTTCCTTTTAGAGAGCTTTTTGCCAGTGGACATCTGCAAGCATAGCAAGAAGACTCTCTTAGTTCACCATACAAGAGGAAACATAGACCAGGAAATCCCTAGGAGGGCATTTTACCTTGGAATCTCTGAGGGTCTGGCTTGCTAGGCGCAGGGTGCCTGGCCCTCAGTGTCAACAAGTTTAAATGGACTATCTCCATTCCCACCGTGACGCGAAATACCAGTGTCATCAGCAATCTCTTCAGCCGAAGTAGGTACTGTTCCAGTGTCTCACTGAGCTACTAATGCTTCCTGCTGCTCCAAGCATCTTTCAGGCATGTGCACTAGGCGCTGGAGAATTCTGAGCCGGCGGACTTGAGCCGGAATGGCGGCTATAGCTGCATGATCTGCAAGTACCCACAACATCTTCTCCTCCAGACAACTAGCTACCCCTATGCCAGTCTTTAAGCAACTCTCTCTGACTTAGATAAGCCTCCAGGTGTGTAATACCACTATTTGAGTACCTCAGAGCTAGCCTGGGAACATCATAGAAAGAAAACAAAAAAGTCTGTATTAAAGAAAAAAAACCCTGTGGGCCAGGGAAATAGTGGAAAGGGGGGTTTCTTATACCATCAATTATGCTAGTTAACTGTTTCATTGCTACATAGGTGGGCTGGTCCTAGAAGGAATTCAAGGAGGGGGTACTGACCCATCTGTGCTGCAGCAGGACAAATAAGAAAGGGCTACAGAAACCGACAGTGGGCTAAAAGGATATGACTCCATACCACAACACCAACAATATAATCATTTGCCACTAGGTGTCCTCAGGGCTTAGAGAAAGTTCACATAGCAAATGAGTCCTTGTAGTATTTGCATTTGGCCACTAGATGTCAACAGATCAATTGAGATAGGTTCTTCAATCAGGTTTTTCCTCTTTCCTCCACATAAAGGCAAAAAAGAAGTAAAACATAAACCATAAAGTTTACAAAAGGAAAAATGATAACATAATATAATCTGTTACAAAAAATTCTTATAGAACAAAATTAAAATACATACTGCTATTGTGACCATTATTCATTCTATATAATTGTCTCACTTATCTTGTTAAACCCCTTTGGTCTAAAGGTATGTGTCAAATTTCATGTCTCTGGAATATGGGCAATAGGAATGCTAATGCTAATGGAATCAAAACAACTACAACGCCTGGATAAACCATGTTTCTGGTATTGATTATTGATGTTGTGTCGATGCCCATTTAATCTATTGTGAAGAGGTTGCATTGTTCATCCCACATATTGCAGTGGGCTTTCACACTGAATTAGATATATAACAAAAGACAATTGGCATGTCAAATGATATTTAAATAAGCACTCCAGACAAAACACCTTTTCCCCATCGCTGCCCCCTTCATCTAACTGTCACTCTCCAGGCTTCTTTCATGTATACTGCTTTCATATCCCTACAATCCAGTATCTTCTCAGCAAATGATAAGACACGATATTGACTTACATAACTTCCCAACCATCTCGGATTCTGCGAGACAGTCCCGGATTGTGGGTTCTGGTAAGTGGGAGGTATGTCCCGGATTCAACTTGTGATGATTCCACTTAAATATGGCTATAACTCAAAGATGTATTTTGATCTCTGGGTATCGTATCTCCTTCTTACTGCCATTTACTCATAATGTGCGCAGCTCTAATCCTAGGTGTATGTTGTTAGTAGTGGCAACATTGTAACAATAGGGCTTTGTATCCATCCCAGAATAGCTCCATTGAGTTCCTACATAGCCCTGGGTGATCAAATACACATGCATTGTTCAGCCTGGGCTGTTAGATCAGACATGGTTGATAACATTGTGTCATTCCACTTAATCCCATCTTCTTACAAAGAATCTGGACTTGAGTGCGTTAGTCAATCAGACTTGCTGTCGCCGGTGACCTCATTCTGGGTGGTGTAATCAAGGGTATAAAAGATGAGGTAAGAGGTCAGTGAGGGAGACTATGCTGAGCCTATTGGGAGACTACTATTGAGACGACTGTGCTGAGACTACAAGGATATACTGTGATGAGCATGCAAGCTGGAATGCTGCTGCTAGGAGCCTCCACTGGTTATCTCCACATGCTATGTGTGAGTGTTGGACTATAGAGCCACATCAAGGATATGTGTGGTAAAGTAATTGTTTCACTTTTATTCCTTTTTATTTTATGTACTGTATATTGTAACTAGTAACTGTTAATGCTTGCATATATCTGCATATCTGTTCTGAACTGCATGTGTTAGATGTTAATACCGACCCATTTAGGGGTTAATAAATATATAAAATTTAGAAAGCTTGTCTTGTATTTATCTTGTGGACCCATCACTCACTGGTGGTGAGTGTGGTTTTTTATGAAAGAAGTCTCAGGTGTGGGCCAAAGCGGTGTTGGTGCACTGAGGATCTTTCACATTGGTGGCAGCAGTGGGATCCTTAAGATAAACAGCGTGTGTTGGTGACCTTTATCACTCAGACGCTGGGGATTGTGGTAATCCTATGAGACAAGCTCGGTATTAAAGCAAGCATTAAGATACAGTGAAAGTTTGATACAGTGCTGTTCCCCTCCCTTACTCTTTGTATTCTAGCCTATCTTTTATTTGGCAAATACCAGTGGATGGCTAGTGGGCTCAGAAGCAGATCTCCAGAACTGCAGAACCAGGCTTTTGGAGATCCTGAGCGTATGGCTGAAATGGAGGAAGCCACAGCCATGCAGAGAATTGAGCAGAGTCCTGATTTTGGAGCTAGGCCAGGGAGTGCGGCAAGCAGCCCGGTCCCAAGGATTACTTCACCAGGAGGGACCAGTAGCCCCAGCCTTGTGGGGGGAATGGCTTCATACTGGCAAACGGCCCTGCAGCAAGTAGGCACCAGTGACCCTAACATATACCTGCAGGTGATGTGCCGTTTTCAGGAAGCTGCAGAACGAGAACAGCAGGCTGAGTGGCAGTATCAGCTTGAGCTCAAAAGAATGGAGCTCTCCCAGCAGGCACCGTCTGTCACTGCACGCACTCCAGAAGCTCAAGTACCAAGGCTCCGATTCGAGGACTTTCCAATCCTTGAAACAAACGGGGATTTGTACTCGTTCTTGCGGGCCTTTGAGAAAGTGTGTAAGCAGTATCAGCTACCACAGACGGATTGGGTCTGTTACCTGGCTCCCCGATTGAGGGGAAAAGCCCTGGACACTGACGCCAATTTGCTAGTTGACCAGGACTATGAGTCCGTTAAAGCAGCGCTGATCCGGAGATACCAACTCACGCCGGAGCTATACCGTCGAAGGTTCCGAGGCCTGCAGAAAAAGCCTTCAGAGAGCCATGAGGATACAGCGGCCCAACTGCGCGTGTGGTTCCGGGAGTGGACGGAGGGCAAGTCCGTCACCTCGCAAGAAAACCTTGCAGACCTCATGCTTCAAGAGCAGTTCTTGACCATTTGTACCGAGGAAGTGCAAAAATACCTCCTGGACCGAGAGCCCAAGGACCTTGAAACAGCCGCAGCAATGGCGGATCGTTATGTTGCCAACCAGTTACCTTGGAAACCTGCCAGCGACGGCTGGAGGAGGGGTAAGACACAATCTGTCCCGGGGAATCCTGAACCAAGCTGGAGGAGGGGTAAGACATACTCTGTCCCGGGTGGTTCCTATACGTCCCCTGCCCCTCGAGCTCTGAGCTCCCCGGCGATCTCTCTCATACCCCAGGGAGAGATCAGGCGGTGCCACGCCTGTAATCAAACGGGACATTTACAACGAGACTGCCCCAACCGCCCTAGGAACCCCCCTGCTCCCCAAACTACAGCGGCCGGCCTATCTGTTTATCTGGTTGCGAGGGAGGGGCCCCAGCCTAATGCTAACCGTCAACAGGTCACTGTGGGGGACAAAGTGGTGATGGGATTCCGGGACACTGGGGCAGATGTTACGCTGGTACAACCATATTTGGTCCCCCCAGACAGTATTATTCCCGGGAAAACTCTGGATTGGAACGTTTTACTGTACCCATGGCTTGTGTCCATTTAGACTGGGGTGCAGGGAAAGGAATGCGGAATGTGGGAGTGATGTCTGAGTTGCCTGCCAATGTACTGTTGGGGACAGATTTGGGGCCTATATGGGGTGGGGGCCACCCCAGCTCCCTGTGATCAGCTGTCTGTCCATGCTGATATGTCTGATAGTGTACCTGTGGGACTACCTGCAGATGCGGCTGCTAACCCTCCCTCTGAAATGTCTCCTCATGCAGTTTGTGAAAATGCTAATTTAATTGTACCTGTGGGAATACCTGCAGAGGGGGCTGATAACCCTCCCTCTGAAATGTCTCCTCATACATTCTGTGAAAATGCTAATTTAATTGTACCTGTGGGACTACCTGCAGAGGGGGCTGGTAACCCTCCCTCTGAAATGTCTCCTCATAGATTCTGTGAAAATGCTAATTTAACTGTACCTGTGAATGTTGTAGATGAACTTGCCATGTCCAAAGGGAAGGCTAAATCCCTTCCTGAGTTCTTTCCTCCAGACTGTGAAAATGCTAATTCTACTGTCTCTGGGATTAATGTAGGTGTAAAGGAGCTGAGTGAGGACTGGGCTGTAGACCCGCCCACATCTGCGGAGGCCTCACCCCCCAGTCTGTGTCTCTATGTCTGCCAGTCCTCCCTCCAGCTCAGTGTGATAGAACCAATGCTGTTAATGATATTGCAAATGTCTGCCATGAAACTGTGGATGTTGTACCAGGTGGTTCGGTGTCTCTCTGGGCTCTCCGTGACGGTCCGGATGTAGGACGGACTGCTGGTATTGCGGTGGTTACCCGCAGTCAAAGTGCCAAAGGGGTGGAAAGCCTTCCAGCCTCTGCACCGGTCCCTCTGTCACTCGGACGCATTACTGAGACCGCCTTGAGAAATTCCCCCACCCTAGAGCCGGAAGGGTCCGGCAGCTATGTAACCTGCACCTCTCTTTTGTCTCACTCCAGCCAAGAGTTCAGAGATGCTGTCCAAGCTGACCCTAGTCTGGACATATTGAAGGCGCGTGCCGCTCAATCACCCTCGGAGTCTGACAAGGCCCGAGTCTGCTGGGACCCCGGGGGAGGGTGAGGGAGCCTTGGGGCCAGAGCTGGAGGCAGAGGTGCTCTCAGAAGAGGGGCATAGGCCCCTACTTCCTGCAAGCCCCATCTAAAAGGGGGAGGTGTGATGATTCCACTTAAATATGGCTATAACTCAAAGATGTATTTTGATCTCTGGGTATCGTATCTCCTTCTTACTGCCATTTACTCATAATGTGTGCAGCTCTAATCCTAGGTGTATGTTGTTAGTAGTGGCAACATTGTAACAATAGGGCTTTGTATCAATCCCAGAATAGCTACATTGAGTTCCTACATAACCCTGGGTGATCAAATACACATGCATTGTTCAGCCTGGGCTGTTAGATCAGACATGGTTGATAACATTGTGTCATTCCACTTAATCCCATCTTCTTACAAAGAATCTGGACTTGAGTGCGTTAGTCAATCAGACTTGCTGTCGCCGGTGACCTCATTCTGGGTGGTGTAATCAAGGGTATAAAAGATGAGGTAAGAGGTCAGTGAGAGAGACTATGCTGAGCCTATTGGGAGACTACTATTGAGAAGACTGTGCTGAGACTACAAGGATATACTGTGATGAGCATGCAGGCTGGAATGCTGCTGCTAGGAGTCTCCACTGGTTATCTCCACATGCTATGTGTGTGTTGGACTATAGAGCCACATCAAGGATATGTGTGGTAAAGTAATTATTTCACTTTTACTCCTTTTTATTTTATGTACTGTATATTGTAACTAGTAACTGTTAATGCTTGCATATATCTGCATATCTGTTCTAAACTGCATGTGTTAGATGTTAATACTGAACCATTTAGGGGTTAATAAATATATAAAATTTAGAAAGCTTGTCTTGTATTTATCTTGTGGACCCATCACTCACTGGCGGTGAGTGTGATTTTTTATGAAAGAAGTCTCAGGTGTGGGCCAAAGCGGTGTTGGCGCACTGAGGATCTTTCACACAACTCATCTGCGTCTGGATGTTGAATGAAGCAGGAGCCATCCCCGGACAGTTCCTGCTTCACCACTGAGCTCTCCATGTGTTCCAGCCCCAGGAGCTGTAGGCGTGATGTGATGATGTCACTCACATCGCGCCTGCAGCTCTGAGACTGAGACCGGAGATAGAGAAGCAGGGAAGCAAGGAGAGTATCAGTGTTTTTTATGTTAAACTTTGGGGGCAAATTGAGGGGGCACATGATACTGGTGGCAGATGAAGGGGGGCAGATGGAGAGGGCACATTAAACTTGCCAAAAGTGCAAGCTCTACTAAATTCCTTTTGGGCAGCCGGGTTAACTGCTAACCCCAAGAAATGTGCTTTGGGCCTTGAAAAAGCCTGATATTTGGGGTACACTATAGGAAGGGGGATAATAAAAATGCCAGGTTAATAAAGTAGAAGCTATTCAGAGTTGACCCAATTCCTTTCAGTAAAAAGCAAGTGAGGGCTTTCCTGGGAATTATAGGGTACTATTGGAGGTTTATACCCAATTTTGCTTCTATTGCAGCTCCCTTGACTGACCTTACCAAGGGAGGTAAATCTTGTCTGATCAAATGGAGTGAAGAGGCTGAGGGGGCATTCCGGGAGTTAAAATCCTTCCTGTGTAAACAACCAGTTTTGATTACTCCCGACTATGCCAAAGAGTTTGTGGTACAGATTGATGTCTTTGATGTAGGGTTAAGCACAGTTCTTTCACAAGTAATTGAAGGTGAGGAACATCGTCAAGTACTTGATATGAATACTTACACCCCCAGAAAAGAATTATAGTATTCTGAAAAGGGAGTGTTTGGCTATCAAATGGGCCCTGGAGTCTTTACAGTATTACTTGCTGGGCTGACATTTTATGTTGATTACCGACCACCCCCCTCTCACATCTATGTCTCAGGCCAAAGAGAGAAATGCCCGATTCACTAGATGTTTCCTCACCCTACAAAATTGGGGTTACAATACAGGTAACTGTAACAAAACCTCAGCTGTGAGAAGTGTTTCCTTCTGTTGGTATGTAACAAGTTCTTGTTCTATTAGGGAGGGGCCCTCAGGCACAGGTGGGAGCTTGGCCTCGTCAAAGACCTATAAAAGGTTGTAAAGTCCTCAGTTCTGGGGAGAGAGGAGGAGCCGGGTTGTGTCCCAACCTTGTAAAGACTGGTGAAACTCCAGTGTGAACTGTTGCCATTGTTTTTATTGGCATCCCGTTGCAGCTACACCGTGGTGAAAATGCCAGTGGCAAAAAATTATGAGGACGCTTCTTTTTTCTGTGTCCTGCTGCGATCTCTGCCTCCCATTGAAAACAACGGGAAGCGGATTCCAGGAGGCATCTGCTCTGGATTCAGGGGCAAAATACCAACCCCAAATCCGCGGCAAATTCCTCCGTGTCAACACACCCTTAGGGTACTTTCTGTGTTTAGTTAGTAGCTCAGACGAGCGGGTGTTCTGTTATTATTTTGCCTGAAAGTTAAAGGGCTTGTCCGGGATAACTATAAAACCCTAAACTAATCTAAACACATCTCCCCCTCCTACTTTCTAAATTACGTAATTAATCAAAAATGTATATTTACCCATATTCTGATTATCCAGTGACGATCCGTTTCCCCATTTCCGGAAACGGATCGTCACTACTACTCCCCCTTCCCCAATCACTCCATCATACTTACCTATCTTCTTCCTGTCTAGGCTTTCTTCTGCGGGGAACGGCTCCTCCTCCCTTGACATCTGCACACTCATGCGCAACAGAGCCAAAGTCCTGGCTTAGCACTGAAGCTGCACTACATATCTATTGCGCAAGTTGGGAGCCTGTGCAATAGAGATGTATTGAAGGCTACGGCACAGTGCTGCGCGCTTGAAGTCAAAAGCGAGGAGGAGCCGTTTCCCTCAGAAGGAAGACAAAAAGAAGACAGGTAAAGAAGGGTACAGTGGTGGGCTGAGTGAGTCGGGAAGGGCTGGCAGTGGAAGGAATAGCTAGGGAGACAGAGAGGGGGTGTGAGAGAGGGAGGGGGGAGGAGTGAGAGGGAGATAGTGTGAGAGCCTACAACATCCAGAATGCATTGCATCAGCTAAGGCAGCAGGAAGCTACACCATGTAAACAAATGCAGAAGATGCTAGGCGCTCCCAGAGAAACCCAGAAATCACTCAAAACACTGCTAAAGGTATTTGGGTGCACTTATTAACCCATTAATAGCACTAACAGACCTTTTTAAAAAAAAAAATTTTGCCCAGAAAACCCCTTTAACCACTTCCGGCCCACCCATTGGGTATATACATCCGGAAGGTGGTTGTCTAGTTCTGCAAGGACGTACCGGTACATCCAAGTAGAACTCAGCAGCTGCACGGAATCGGGGAGCCGGCTGTAACTTAAAAAAAAATAAAAAATTAACAGAAAAGTTAAAAAAAATTGTAAATAAAATAATTTAAAAAATAAATAAAATAATACGCCAATAAAACGCCGTTATTAAAGGTTATAGCCCCACCCCCGATGACACCATACAAAATAAAAATTACCGTAATGGAGAGTAAAAACTATTTTATAAAGTTTTTTAGTAGCATTTTGTGTTATTAAATAAAAAAAAAAATTTAAAGTGAATAACAGACCCGTTTTCCTCCTCTTTTGTTTACATTTTCCCCGGATATAAAAAAAATTAAAACACATGCAAAAATAAAAACAGCTATTAATAATTAATAACAAATAAAAATAAAGCCCTGTGTGTCACCGAAAAAAGACGCAGAAATTAGTTGAATAATGCAAATGATAAAAATGTTACAGCCCTCAAAACGAAACATACAAAAAAACCCGAAAATGTGTCTTGACCTGGACCAGAAATTGGCCCGATACTGAAGTGGGTAAGGCTTATTTATTTTCTGCCAGTTTTTTGAAAAATAAATGTATAGGGTAAAACCTGTTAGAACCTGATTTTTTTGTGTCTGTCTCTGACTGTCTGGATTCGCTGCTGCTGCCACTCAGCCAATCCTCCCACAAGATAGATAGATAAATAGATAGATAGATAGATATGTATATATTAGGGGAATAGGTACATAGCAAATGATTATAAAATAATTCTGGAGTACTTCATTAATAGGCGATGTGATTGATGTATCATTGTTCTGCAGCATAAGTGCCAAGTAGGAGTCTCACATCTGAAACTTTCTAATTTTTTAGAACCCATCTGAATCCCAATCTGAACTGCCAACGGATACTAGCAGCCAAGATGTTTCTGAGAGAAATAGATTTTGTTAAGGTAATTGTCGGTCTAGGAGGAAAATTCAGATGAATGTCTTGTTATACGATATGCCCAGTGGAGTAACTAAAACCCCAGTGCAAACTACAGTATTGTCCAGGGCCCTCTATCCCCTCCCCTAGAGTGAATTCCTGATAGTGACGGTTACGGGGGCTGCAGCGGTATCTCTGATACTTGAAAGGGATACAGCTATAGTACCTGCAACTGCAGTTATCAAGAATACGGTGAGTGAGCAGAGCAGCATCCGGCATGTTAACAATACTGGGACAGTATAATATGCTCCACAGTGGCCCCCACACAGTATCATATGCTCCACAGTGGCCCCCACATAGTATTCTATGCTCCACAGTGGCCTCCACACGGTATTGTATGCTCCACAGTGGCCGCCACACAGTATTCTATTCTTAACATTGGCCCCCACACAGTATTATATGCTCCCAAGAGTATAATAAGTGGAGGCCCAGAGGAAGTGATTAAAAATAACAAACATTTATACTCACCTTATCTCACCTCTCCCGGGCAACCTCGCTCCATCCATGTGTCTTTAGCATCTTCCCTGGTCCTCTTCTGTCTGGCAACTGAGGTTACATGCGCCAGATGTCACTGCTGGGGCCTGTGATTGGGCTTCAACGGTCACGTGGGGCGCAATGATTACGCCGGCGAACCCCATGTGACTGCTGGGGCCCAATCACATGCCCCAGCAGTGAGGTCTGGAGAGCGGCCGGAAGAGCCCCGGAGAGGATGCTGAGCCTAGGACAGGTGAGTATAAGTTTTTTTTTTTTCTAGTCACCTTCCCTGGGCTGGCATCTATTGGAAAGGAGCCCGACTCCATTAACAATATGTATAGCGGTCGGGGAACCAGGTTTTCCCCGACCACTATCATGGGATAAAAGGGCCCCCAGCCATTTCCAGCGGGCCCCGTACTCCTCCAAACTTTGTACGTAAATATAAATGTAATTTTAGTAGAACATACCCATGTGATCATGATATTATAAGGAAGGCATGACAAAACATTGGCATATCCAGTGGCGTAACAATCGTGGATGCAGGGAGTGCAACTGTGATCGCTATGCCACTGGATATGCCATTGTTTTGTCAATGCCTTCCTTATAATATTGTGATCACATGGGTATGTGGCACTAAAATTACATTTATATTTACATATATACAAAGTTTGGAATTAATTCTTGCAAAAAACTTTTTTACTTAGATTTTATTTAGATCTATGGATTGATTATTTTGTTTGTTTAAACTGTTTTTATTCTCTGTTATCAGTTTTTTAGATCAATTTTATCTGTATATGGTTTAGTATATAGGTTTATATATGTGGTTGTGGGTTTTTTATCTCTTTTTTTAGTTGTATGTTCTAAGTTTTAATTTGTGTGACCTTTGACCTATCTATGTGTTGTTTTACTGTCAAAGTACAGTTAATACCCCTGATTTCCAGGCATCATTTATCAAGAAGAGGTTATGTTCTATTAAAGTGTAATTTTTTTTGTTTTGTTTGTTTCAAAGAATCCAGTAAGCTGCTTTTTCACAGTCTGAATAGTTTTGCAGAACTGGGTGGTTTCAGCGCCTGATGTTTCACTATAATTGATTTATTATTGGTTTCAGATCCACATATGAATATTTTCTGCTTAAGGCCAGGGCCCGACATCGCGTAAACATGGCAAAAACCACAGCGTTCTACAGTCCCTGCAAAGTGGATGGGATTCTAGCGAATCCCAGTGGAATAGCACCCGAAATGTGGGACTGTCCCACTCAATCTAGGGCGGGTGAGGGAGCCCCCCGCAACCATAGGGCCCACTGCGGCTACACTGTTGGCTCTATGGTTAAAGGGCCCTGATGGGATGATATCACTTTCTTATCACTTTACTGATCTACATTAGTAGCTATAGATGGGGCAGATGGTATTGTCAAAATGGAACATACAAAAAACCCGAAAATGTGTCTGGTCCTGGACCAAAAATTGGCCCGGTAGTGAAGTGTGTAAGGCTTATTTATTTTGTGCCAGTTTTTTGAAAAATAAATGTACAGGGTAAAACCTGTTAGAACCTGATTTTTTTATGTCTGTCTCTGACTGTCTGGGTCCGCTGCTGCTGCCACTCAGCCAATCCTCCCACAAGATAGGTAGATAAATAGATAGATAGATATGTATATATTAGGGGAATAGGTACATAGCAAATGATTATAAAATAATTCTGGAGTACTTCTTTAATAGGCAATGTGATTGATGTATCATTGTTCTGCAGCATAAGTACCAAGTAGGAGTCTCACATCTGAAACTTCCTAATTTTTTAGAACCCATCTGAATCCCAATCTGAACTGCCGACGGATGCTAGCACCCAAGATGTTTCTGATCTACATTAGTAGATATAGATGGGGCAGATGGTAATTCTTTAGAATTCTTATTTTATAAAACTCTTTTTACCATTCTTTTATTCTTTTGTTTTTATTGTAATTATTAATTTTGCTAATATGATTCTGATTTTCGTCCCTTCCTATTCCATGTTTTCCTCATAATCTTCACAATCTCTAATTTAACACCTTTTCTAATAATGCATCCTTTCTCAAAGTGTAAGCTTCAGTTGGCTATATTTTGATTTATTGTGTAAAAATCAGGGTGTTTGTTATATATTTCCAAGTTCTGTATAACAGATTGTATTTCAATATTTAATTAATTCTCAATCTCCTTTCTTTTTCTCTCTATAAATTATATTAATTCTACTGAACAATTTACAAGAAAACTCTCCCATTGTTTGGAGAATTCTTTATCTTGAGGAAATATAGGAAGACATGTGGATCTAAGACTTCTAGGTTCCAATTTTTCACACAAACAGAAATCCAGGAACGTACAGTCAATCAGCTGATATAGTTCATCCTTCATATAGTTTTCTAATTTCTTAAATAAATTAATCATATCATTGGTTTGTGCTGGCGACTGGCAGTTGCAGCCTATCATGATAATATTTAAGTTTTTCTTCCTTTCGGGAAACAGAGAAGAATTCCCCCATTTTGTCTTTATAATCAGGGTCTAAAAGCACTGCCATCCAGTGCTCATCCCTCTGCTTGATGCTAATAATACACTTGTTACTGTGTAACCAGCAGAGCGTACAGCCTGCCATGCTTGGCAGTGTATACGCGAATCCAGAGGAATGCGTGATCATCATCATCTTTTTCTTGAAACTGATAAGGGTCAGCCTCCTCCCTTGGCTGTGTCCTTTTCCTCCTCTTCCAGTCTTTGAGTCCCAGTTCCTCTACCATAATAACCCTGACCCAGGTCCCCATCCTTCACCATCAACACATCAACACAGGGTGATGACGTTGACTAAGAGGTAGAAACTGCTCCTATTCCATCCTATGTTGCATGTATGTAAGGGTTTCTTGTAAGATATACTGTACAATAAAGGGATCACGTTGTTGATGCTGCAGTCGTCCCTGCTGACAAATTGGATGGCTTCTTCAATTCTATTCTATCACTGCACTACAAATCTGCTTGTGTATTATTGCTTGATTCTCTCTAAGTACACTTATAACTATTGTCCGTTTTCAATTCTGACTTGAGCTGCCTATAGCGTATCTGCTAATAGGATAGCGATGAGAGGCATGGAGATAGAACACAGATGTGTATGCATTTCCACCATTAGACCAAAGAAAAGGTTAGTCACGAGTGCACAAGCTTATATATTGTATATTTCATCTCCACTGTAAGATCCACCTACCACTGTCTATTGGCTGACACTGTTAGATGTTGCTACCACGTGATGTGTAAGTCTGTATTTCCTGGTCTAACATATGGTGGTAGCCATTTTCTCATAGTGCGGCCATTTTTGTTCATCTGAAGCAAATCACCATTTGTTCGGTTTTGTTAAAAAACGGACAATTTGAAATATATTTAGGACAAACCTGGCTTATTATGAACCAATTCGCTCATCTCTACTCCCGCTCTGCTGGAACGCTAACTGCTGACCACACGTTACAAGCCACCTGACGTGTGGCTATGAAACCTCTCTGTGATGGAAGGATAAATTCTGGGAGGAATGACTGAAGTATCTAATATTTTGGTGAGAAAGTTATAATCACTTTTCAACAGTGAGATCGTGTAGTATGACTGGGGAAGGTCAAGTCTTTGTTAGGTTTAGGCAGTAGGCTAGTTCGGGAGTCCATAAAGGAACTGCATTTTGCATTTTTAAGTATGTTTTAAAATCTTCTGAGTTCACTAGATGTTGCAGGAAGTGCTACAATATGAGGCTCAAGGCCTGTAATAGCTGGTTGGGAGCATGGTCTAAAACCACAATCAGAGATATCGAGGCATCCTCCACTCCACTGAATAGAGAAAGTGAAATAAGGAAAAAATATATACGATAGAAACTATTGTGAGCCGACGAGTAAAAGGTGTATTCACTGGAAGTATTGTTTAAGATGCGCCAAGAGGCACATAGCATTGGTGGAGGATTGCTGTGTCACTAAAGGCGCCGGCTAGAGAAGGGTTATAGTGCGCAGCATCCAGCACAGCAGTCCCCACCAATTATATGTATGCCCCTTTCTTCCTAGCACTCATGTCATCATTATGGGAAAGTCTTGTTCTTGATGCCATTAATCCCCATTCCATTCCTGATGCCATATTATATGTTAGATATTATTTCCATTCCTAACAATACAGGGGACCTGACAAACGGGAGGCCCTGGGGCATGATACATGGTACACTTTTACGCTCTGCACTGATGAGGGACAAAAATCCCTTTTGCTGTCTTAAGACTCAGTGGGTCAAAAGCAAATTGAGGATCTGTTATATCCAACAGAGGGTGCATGAGCTTCCCAGCTCCTTTTCCCATAATGCCTTGTGATAATTCTAAATGTACTCATCATTTAATACTCCATTATGTTTGTTTTATAATATTTGATATTGTAATACTGATCTGTGTCGTTTACACCATGGGTTGTTTTACCTGTGGCCTAGAGATATATATGGATTGTACTGATTAAAAATACTTTTCTTGTACCATATTAAGAGAGTGCTAAAGTTTTTACTATGTGTTGAATTAGGTTGGGACATTACATCAGTACCCAGACTGAAACAAATTACAGAGTGCCACATACATCTGCTATAAATTGGGACATTGTTTCTGCAATATTAAGTTAGTAAGCCTGGTTAAAAAAAAAAAAAAGTATTAGTTTGATTTGGAGCATACATGTTTAGTAGTTTGTACAATGATTTGATTTTCAACAATGGGTACCCACCCATCCTATCTACCAACTCCTCCTCCACAGAATACGGCAGGCCATGGCGCAGGAGTATTGCAACTCCCCTTGCCTTTGAGGTATAGTTGGCCATGAAACAAGTGTCCAACCAAGGCACTTTTAAAGTTGCCCCAGAACGATGTTTCCAGTGGGTGTCTTGTAGATAAATTTTATCAGGTTTATGTAATGTGAGTTGAGTAAATACGTTCTTGTGTTAAGACCCACTACATTCCAGGAGAGGAGGCAGAGACCAGCTGGAGTGAAAACCTTACCCGGTGTCTGAGTGTCAGTTCCCTTACCAATTAGTACCTGCTGATGGGAGGTATAGCAAAAGTGCGTGCCTTGCCCTCCCCAGTCAACCCAGAGAGCAACCAGGGATGTGGCACAGTTGATTAGGATGGGACCTTATACTGTGTGGAGGGGCAACTATGGGACCATATACTGTGTGGAGGAACCACCATGGGACAATATTCTGTTTGATGGTGTGTTTTTGCACAAAAACGGAGGCAGTTTGAAATGCATGCATTTTTGTGCAAAAACGTACCATGTGAACAAAGCTTTATATTAAATTGAAAGTACCAGTGGCCTAGGACTGGATGCAGCTATAGTTGCATCCAGATGTATAGTGTGTAACCACCTTAAGGTATAAACTACATCAAGCGGGATACTTCCTCCGCTATTAAGGTGATGTTATCTATTTCAGGTCTCAGGAAAGATGTGGGGCTGTAGGCCTGCGACATGTTTGGTAGAATGACGTCATCTGCTGGGGGAGGCTCCATCGGTTCCATCTCCTCCTAAGTTTTGCAGGGGGAGGTGATGTTGCTCTCACTTTCTTAGCTTTTGTTGCAGATTTTGTCATTTTTGTAAAAGCATATCTTTGTGAGAGGGTTGGTGAGAAGGAAGATGGCCCAGAGCAAGGGTTTGCTAGGTTGAGATTTGGCGATGTGTAAGGGGGTGTTAAAACAACCTTAAAGCACTGCTGAATATGACGGCACTATACAAGTAAGCAAAATAAATAAATAAATAAACCTTGACTAATATTGCTTTCTTTGATTGAAGATGTTTTGTTTAGCTGTTGTGCATACCTTTTGTGTTCCCCACTCTTGTGTTTGCTGCCCCTGTGTTTGTGGACTATTTCTCTTTGGTGTTCGTAGGACACAGCACAACCAAGTTTAGATGATGTAGGCTGTGACACTTATAAGGTCATATTTACTACTCCTCCCCTCTAATTGAAGCTGGCACATCGGGAGAGATGAGGCAGAGCAGGTAAGTCTCAAATGCTGCTGTTTGAAGATACTGTGAGACAGTTGGAGAGGAGGAGGGACCAGGACAGTTGAGGAGGTGCATAAACAGTGTTGTAAACATACAGTGGCATGCTAAAGTTTTGGCATCCCTGGTCAAAATGAAGATATACAGTACAGACCAAAAGTTTGGACACACCTTCTCATTCCAATAGTTTTCTGTATTTTCATGACTATAAAAATTGTAGATTTACACTGAAGGCATCAAAACTATGAATTAACACGTGGAATTATATACTTAACAAAAAAGTGTGAAACAACTGAAAATATGTCTTATATTCTAGGTTCTTCAAAGTAGCCACCTTTTGATTTGATTACTGCTTTGCACACTCTTGGCATTCTCTTGATGAGCTTCAAGAGGTAGTCACCTGAAATGGTCTTCCAACAGTCTTGAAGGAGTTCCCAGAGATGCTTAGCACTTGTTGGCCCTTTTGCCTTCACTCTGCGGTCCAGCTCACCCCAAACCATCTCGATTGGGTTCAGGTCTGGGTGGTCATCTGGCGTAGCACCCCATCACTCTCCTTCTTGGTCAAATAGCCCTTACACAGTCTGGAGGTGTGTTTGGGGTCATTGTCCTGTTGAAAAATAAATGATGGTCCAACTAAACGCAAACCGGATGGAATAGCATGCCGCTGCAAGATGCTGTGGTAACCATGCTGGTTCAGTATTCCTTCAATTTTGAATAAATCCCCAACAGTGTCACCAGCAAAGCACCCCCCACACCATCACACCTCCTCCTCCATGCTTCACGGTGGGAACCAGGCATGTAGAGTCCATTCGTTCACCTTTTCTGCGTCGCACAAAGACACGGTGGTTGGAACCAAAGATCTCAAATTTGGACTCATCAGACCAAAGCACAGATTTCCACAGGTCTAATGTCCATTCCTTGTGTTCTTTAGCCCAAACAAGTCTCTTCTGCTTGTTGCCTGTCCTTAGCAGTGGTTTCCTAGCAGCTATTTTACCATGAAGGCCTGCTGCACAGAGTCTCCTCTTAACAGTTGTTGTAGAGATGTGTCTGCTGCTAGAACTCTGTGTGGAATTGACCTGGTCTCTAATCTGAGCTGCTGTTAACCTGTGATTTCTAAGGCTGGTGACTCGGATGAACTTATCCTCCGCAGCAGAGGTGACTCTTGGTCTTCCTTTCCTGGGGCGGTCCTCATGTGAGCCAGTTTCTTTGTAGCGCTTGATGGTTTTGGCCACTGCACTTGGGGACACTTTCAAAGTTTTCCCAATTTTTCGGACTGACTGACCTTCATTTCTTAAAGTAATGATGGCCACTCGTTTTTCTTTACTTAGCTGCTTTTTTCTTGCCATAATACAAATTCTAACACTCCATTCAGTAAGACTATCAGCTGTGTATCCACCTGACTTCTGAACAACACAACTGATGGTCCCAACCCCATTTATAAGGCAAGAAATCCCACTTATTAAACCTGACAGGGCACACCTGTGAAGTGAAAACCATTTCAGGTGACTACCTCTTGAAGTTCATCAAGAGAATGCCAAGAGTGTGCAAAGCAGTAATCAAAGCAAAAGGTGGCTACTTTGAAGAACCTAGAATATAAGACATATTTTCAGTTGTTTCACACTTTTTTGTTAAGTATATAATTCCACATGTGTTAATTCATAGTTTTGATGCCTTCAGTGTAAATCTACAATTTTTATAGTCATGAAAATACAGAAAACTCTTGGAATAAGAAGGTGTGTCCAAACTTTTGGTCTGTACTGTATATATATATATATATATATATATATATATATATATATACAGGCGTGGACAAAATTGTTGGTACCCCTCGTTTAATGAAAGAAAAACCCACAATGGTCACAGAAATAACTTGAATCTGACAAAAGTAATAATATATAAAATACATGTTGACAAGCCACAATGATTCTGGGAGAATGACCTATGGACAGATGAGACAAAAATCGAAATTTTTGGCAAGGCACAACAGTTCACAGACGGAAAAATGAAGCATATCTTGTCAGAAAGCTTGGTCTCAGTAGCAGGTCATGGGTTTTGCAACAGGATAATGACTCAAAACACATAGCTAAAAACACCCAAAAATGGCTAAGAGGAAAACATTGGACTATTCTGAAGTGGCTTTCTATGAGCCCTGACCTAAATCCTATTGAGCATCTTTGGAAGGAGCTGAAACATGCCTTCTGGAAAAGGCACCCTTCAAACCCGAGACAACTGGAGCAGTTTGCTCATGAGGAGTGTGCCAAAATACCTGTTGAGAGGATTAGAAGTCTCATTGACAGTTACAGGAATCGTTTGATTGCAGTGATTGCCTCAAAAGGTTGTGCAACTAAATATTAAGTTAAGGGAACCATCATTTCTGTCCAGGCCTGTTTCATGAGTTTTCTTTTTAAAAAAATTCTGTTGAAGCATGGCTGAAAAGCAATGTCTGACTTTCATTTGCTCATTTTCATAGAATTTTTATATATTATTACTTTTGTCAGATTCAAGTTATTTCTGTGACCATTGTGGGTTTTTCTTTCATTAAAAAAGGGGTTCCAACAATTTTGTCCACGTGTGTCTATCTATCTATCTATCTATCTATCTATCTATCTATCTATCTATATATATTGTGGGAGGATTGGCTCAGTGGTAGCAGCAGCGGACCCACACAGTCAGAGACAGACACAAAAAAGTCAGGTATCAACAGGTTGTACACTGTACGTTTATTTTTAAAAACAGCACAACAAAATAAGCCTTAACAGTCAGGCAAAAAGATAACAGAAATCCTGCTCGTCTGAGCAACTAACTAAACAAAGAGGCCCTAACTATACGTGTGGCTTGCTTCAGCCACACGGTCAACACACAGGGCAAAAACACAAGCAAAAGTTCACTCTGGTCTCTCACCAGTTGTCAGGTTCTTAGGACAGAACCCGGCTCCTCCTCTTCCCCTGGAACTGCCCAGGACTGAGGTCTTGAAAACCCTTTATAGGCCTTTAATGAGGCTCAGTTCCCTCCTGTGACTGAAGGCCCCTCCCTAGTAGGACAAGAAGTGGTTAATAGAAAAGGCCTTCTCACAGCTGAGGTTTTGTTACATATCCATGTTGTAACCTCACTTACCATACATAAGTGAGGAATCTGGGGGAGATATAGTGACCTTCCAGAATTTACCTGTCACCTTGTCACTATATATATATATATATATATATATATATATATTAGCCCGTTAGGGTTATGGCTTGTTCACTGTCATCATTAGGAAAGGCCAAGTGATGCAAATTTTACAGCATAATAAATACCCAGCCTCCTCTAACCTTGTGCCAAAAACAGCCATGGGTTCTTCTAAGCAGCTACCTAGTACTCTGAAAATGAAAATGGTGGAGGCTCACAAAGCAGAAGTCTATAAGAAGATAGCAAAGCGTTTTGAAGTTGCCCTTTCCTCATTTCCAAATGTAATTAAGAAATGGCAGTTACCAGGAACAGTGGAGGTCAAGATAAGGTTTGGAAGACCAAGAAAAATTTCAGAGACAGCTGCTCGTAGGATTGCCGGAGTGGCAAATCAGAACACCCGCTTGACTGAAAAAGACCTTCAGGAAGATTTAGCAGGCTCTGGAGTTGTGGTACATTGTTCTACAGTTCAGCGATACCTGCACAAATATGGCCTTCATGGAAGAGTCATCAGAAGAAAACCTCTCCTGCGTCCTCACCATAAAATTCAGCGTCAGAAGTTTGGAAACGAACATCTAAACAAGCCTGATGGATTTTGGAAACAAGTTCTTTTGACAGGTTAAAATAGAACTCTGGCCACAATGATCAAAGGCATGTTTTGAGAAAAAAAGGCACAGAATTTCAGGAAAAGAACATCTCTCCAACCATTAAGCATGGGGTTGAATCAATCGTTGATTGTAATGTCAATCTGTATTCCCTTAGTCCTGACAGCAGCACAATATGGGGTATCTCTGCCCCTGTGTGTTGTTTAGGACAGGTGGAACCTTTAATTAGCACCAAAAAGGTGCCTCCTACTAGCCCTATAAGAGGGCACAAGAGACCTCCCTCCACTGTGTAAATTATAAAGTAACAGGAAACAAGCTTCTAGGGAGGGAAGCCTTGTGCTGCTGTCAGGACTAAGGGAATACAGATTGACATTACAATCAACGATTCCCCTTACGTCCGACAGCAGCACAATATGGGGAGATAGCAAGTAATTCCCCTAGGGAGGGTTTCCTCGCCTTACAACGTCAAGGACTGACTGACCAAAGGCAGTTGTCTGGAAACTGCGGATGTACAATGATAATGTTTAACAAAAGGTCAACTGAGATGACCAGGATGCAGCCGCACAAATCTGGTCCAATGGTAAGGACCGATACTCAGCCAAAGAAGTCGACAACCCAGGTCGAGTGGCCATAGAAAGACTGGAGGGAATAACTCCTGAATAAGAAAGGGAGACTTAATTGTCTCCTTGATCCATGTGGATAGAGTAGGCTTGGAAGCCTTGAGTCCTCTGTTTTTACCCTGCATATCAATTAGTAGGCTTTCGGCCTTCTTAAGCGGTTGAGTGTGGGATAGGTAAATCCACAGACACCTTACCACATCTAAGGTGTTGAGCTTTTCTTCCTCCTCAGAGTTTGGAGTGGGGAAAAACACCGGTAACGAAATTAGCTGATTGCTATTATAGTATGAGGGGACCTTATGGAAAAACCCAGGCAAACCTAAGGTGCACCCTATCTGCAAAAACAAAATGTACGGTTCTCTAGAAGAGAGGGCCTGGAGTTCCCCTACTCTTTTGGCAGATATAATAGCCAACAAAAAAGTGGTTTTGTAGGCTAAATATTTTAGCTCCGTAGTCTCCAAGGGTTCAAACGGAGGACCGCACAGGCCTGCAATGACTACCGCAAGGTCCCACTGGGGATGATACTGAGGGCTTTAGCCTCATTGCCCCTTTAAGGAACCATGCAACCAGAGGTTCCTGAGACAGACGTCTGTTCAAATGAGCGGAGAGGGCCGCAATCTGCACTTTCAAAGTGGCAGGGGCAAGGCCCTTATCCAAACCGTCCTGAAGAAAATTTTAAATATCAGCCATTGAAGGTTCTAGATTATTAATACCCTTCTTGGAGCACCACTCCATGAAAATCTTGGCTGTCCTCTGGTAGTTCTTATTGGTAGATTCTGTTCTTGCAGAAGAAAGGGTCTTCAGGATGACCTCTGACAGTCCTCTATCCTGCTGTAGGGATTGCTCAACCTCCAGGCTGTCAGGTTGAATCTCCAGAGATCCTGGCACTTCAGAGATCCTTGGGAAACCAGGTTCTGGATGGGGGGAAGCCTCCAATATATCCCTCGACTCATCTCCATGAGTTGGGAAAACCAAGCTCTTTTTGGCCAGAATGGAATGATGGCTATCACAGAGACTTGGTCCTGTCTGATTTTCATTAATACCTTTGGTATTATTGGAATTGGAGGGAAGATGTATGCCAGCCTGGACCTCCAAGGGATGGACAGGGCATCCACTGCCAAGGGATTGTCCTCCTGGTAAAGGGAACAGAACTTCTCCACCTTGGCGTTGAGTCGGGTTGCCATGAGGTCTATTTCTGGAAGACACCTGTTCAGGGTAATCTGATGAAAGACTTCTGGATTGAGTGACCATTCTCCTGATACGGCATGACCCCGACTCAACCTATTCGCTACTATGTTCAGGGAGCCCTTGATGTGAACTGCGGATAAATGAGTTAGATTTTTCTCTGCCCATGTAATTATCAGATCTGCCTCCCTGAGGAAGGTTGGTGATCTGGTGCCTCCCTGTCTGTTCATGTACAGCACTGTGGTCATGTTGTCTGACCGGATTTTGACTGCTCTTCCCTTGGGAAGAGGCGAGAAATAGAGTAAGGCACGATATACGGCTCTGAGCTCCTTCCAGTTGGACGAGGTCCCTTTTTCAGGAGCGCTCCAGACTCCCTTTATGGAGTTTTCGTCCAATGGGCTCCCCATCCCGAGAGGGATGCATCTGTAGTCAACAGGGTCCAAGAAGGTTGGACCGTGGACCTTCCGTCTTTCAGGTGCAAACACCACTTGAGGGAAAGACGGGTCCTGGGGGAGAGTCGAATCTTCTTGCTGAATGTAAGAAGGGAGCGATCCCAAGCCTCTAGTAACTCCTTCTGGAGGGGACGTAAGTGCCACAAGGCCCATGGGACTGCCTCCACTGAGGAAGACATCAAGCCCAGGATCTTCATCAATGTTCTGATGGAGGCTATCGGCTTTTTTGAAGAGGTGCCGGACTGCCGCAACCAGCTTCTCCTTCCTTGCTGGTGTCAAGGAGATTTGCAGGTGGACTGAATCTAGGAAGTAGTTTTTTCAGAGGAACTTCCTTCGAGTTGAAGGGATCATTTTTGACTTCTCCCAGTTTATAAGCCATCACAGACTCTGAAGGCTGTCTGTAGGTACTGGAGCAGAACAGACTCTGACTGGGCCTTTATCAACCAGTCGTCTAGATAAGGCACCAAGAATATCCCCTGAAGCCTGAGGGCGGCCATTATGGGGGCCACTACTTTTGTAAAGGTGTGGGAAGCAGAGGAGCTCCCGAAGGGTAGTGCTGTGAATTGAAAGTGCTTCCTGTGGCCGGAAACTACTACGGCAATCCTTAGAAAAAACCTTCTGTGTGGAGGTAAATAGAAATATGCAAATAGGCGTCTTTTATATCCAAAGTCACAAAAAACATCGCCTTAGAGGAGAAACTTTATGGTTTCCCTACAGAAACGCTTCTTTTTGATGAAGCGGTTGAGGTACCTTAAGTCTATGATCATTCTCCACTTGTCTGCCGGTTTTGGCATCAGGAAGATGGGAGAATAGACACTGAATCCTTCTTCTAGAGAAAGGACTTCCACCAGGGCTTCCTTGTGAATGTACTCTCGGATGGAGCATTCCAATGTAGTCTGCTGCATTGTAGGGAGGCTGCGAGTTAACACAAACCGATCCTGAGGAGGACGGAGGAACTTGATTGCATAACCTCTTTGGATTACCTACCAGACCCATGGGTCTCGAATTTTTTCCTGCCAGCAGTTGAGAAAGTGGGAGACACGACCTCCGACAGGAATCTCGGCCACAGGAAAACTGCTTCTGATGTCAAAAGCTAGGCTTGACTTTTTTATCATCAGACTTCGGGAATCTCCGGCCGGCGCCTCTAGAGGAATAACTAGAGCCTCTCTGGGACTGCCTTCCACGACGAGGCGGATAGCCTCTACCACGGCCAGAGCCAGACTTACCTCTGAAGGCCTGGGGTAAAGTTTTACCCTTCTTGTCGGCCAAGCCCTCTAGGATCTCGTCTAGGGCACAGCCAAAGACTCTACCTGGCTCAAAGGGTAATGCGCACAAATTATACTTTGAGGGGAACACAGCTCTCCAAGGTTTTAACCATAGAGGTCTTCCTGCTGCAGTGTTCTTGGTAAGTGCCAGGGATTTGGCCGCCAGCCTTAATTGATGGTGGGAGGATTCCGTTAAATATTCAGCTGCCAGGGAAACTGAGCCTAGAAACCCTAGCAGCTCGTCTCTGGAGACTCCAGAGTCGGTCACTTTTGAGGTGGACCAGGTCAGTAAATAATTTGGCTGACACTTCACAGGATGCAACCGCCACAGCGGTCTTGGGCGAGGCAGCTGAATAAGCCTTCTTGAAGGTATTGTCGAAGCGCGTGCCATGGCGTCGTGCAGATTTGCTCCATCATCTGATGGTACCTTAGTGCGGCAGGACAGTTTAGCCACCGCCATATCCACCTTGGGAGGAGGACCCCATTGATCCCATTGAGCAACTGGGAATAAAGCGCTGAACCTCCTAGGAACCACAAGAGGTTTTTCAGGACCTCTCCACTCTGAGGACATTAATTTTTGTAATGTCTGGTCCACTTGGAAGACCCTAGGCCCTCTATAGGTGGACGCGGAGGCTTCCCCGTCAACATCATGATCCTTAGACCGGATGGACTTCAGCAGCCGGCTTAATTTTTCGAGTGGGAAGCACGGCCTGCTGGGATCTTCAGTGGAATCGTCAGATGAGAGTGTCTCGTCAACTATCTGATAATCTTCATCAGAAATCCGTAAGGAAGATTGTGTCTCAATCTGCGGTCTCTCCGCAATCTGGGCGATGGAAGAACGGATCTCCTTAAGAGACTCCTCATATAGTCCTTTACCCAAGTAACAACCTCTTACAGAAGGTACTTCTGGCGGAGGTCCGCGACACTGGTGACAGCGGGTAAAATCATAGCCGTCAGGTAAAGGCTTTTTTGGTATTGCAATCCAAACACGTTAGGTGTTCAAGTTTAGAGGAATTTTTCCTCCTAAGCCCATCGCCATTACGTGATGCAGAAGATGACATCTGAAACATCAAACAGCCACGTGACACTGAAAACGGGAAGATTGCCAAACATCGCATAAAAAACCAAGGGGTACCTCTTTTTTTTTTTTTTTTTTTCAAATCGGTCACTTGAAGAGAGAAAAAAACCGTCAGAAAAAAAACAGCCATCGCAACCCGCAGCAGAGGAGCTAGAAACCACTCACTCAACAAATAAAGGACTGCAGACCTTTTGAATGTAATCCAGCAGCGAGGGGAGGAAGCCAACAAAGAAACATTTATACAGCACCAAAACAAATCAAACGCCATAATGGAACATAGAGGAGCATAAGCCTAAGCCAGAGGCTCAAAATACAAGCAGCAAAAATCAATTCTATATTTTGCCTTTAAATTTTCAATTTCCAAACTTACCGCACTTTTTCTGAGAAAACCGGAAGTAGGCCGCGGTGGTGCGCAAAGGCTTCCTTCCCCTGGGAACACGGGACCGGAGAAAAGTTCCGGCCGAGGAGGTTCCTCACTTACTTCCGGGATCGCGCTGCCTGCAGAGCGATGAGCCGGTTAACGCTGCGCTGCGGGGCGAAGGCCCGAGGGACCGGAGGTTTTTTCTTTGGGACCGAGGTACCCCAAAAAGGTAAGCCAGGAGTAACTAAAACCCCTAGCAACGGGGTTGCTAGGACCTCCGTCCACCTGTTCCACACAGGACAGAAAAAAACACAGTGGAGGGAGGTCTCTTGTGCCCTCTTATAGGGCTAGTAGGAGGCACCTTTTTGGTGCTAATTAAAGGTTCCACCTGTCCTAAACAACACACAGGGGCAGAGATACTCCATATTGACACAGCATATTGTGCTGCTGTCGGACGTAAGGGGAATCATGCTTTGGGGTTGTGTTGCAGCCAATGGCACGGGGAACATTTCACAGGTAGAGGGAAAAATTGATTCAATGAATTTTCAGCAATTCTTCAGCATAACACCATCTGTAAAAAAAGCTGAAATTGAAAAGAGGATGGCTTCTACAAATGGATAATGATCCAAAACACACGTCAAAATCCTCCATGGACTACCTAAAAAGGTGCCAGCTGAAGGTTTTACCATAGCCCTCACAGTTCCCTGATTTGACCATCATGGCTAGACCTCAAAAGAGCAGTGTATGCAAGACGACCCAGGAATCTCACAGAACTGGAAGACTTTTCCAAGGAAGAATGGATGAAAATCCCTCAAACAAGAATTGAAAGGCTCAACTGGCTGGCTACAAAAAGTGTTTACAAGCTGTGATATTTGCCAAAGGGGATGCTACTAGGTACTAACCATTCAGGGTGCTCAAACTTTTGCATTGGGCCATTTTAATTTTTTGTTCTTTTGAAAATGTAAAATATGAAAATATTTTTTTCTTTCCAAAAAATAAATTGGGAATGTGTCATCTTTTAATCTTCAACTTGCTTAACTGTTCACAATAACAGTCATTTTGACCAGGGGTGTGCAAACTTTTGTATGCCACTGTAGGTAAACATGAGTAAATCATCTCAAAGATAAAAGTTTGGTAGCTGAGCCTGGCTACCTGTTGGTGAATGCGCAGAGAAAGTTGGAGCAATTGGCAGAAGAAATGTAACTGAACTATTACTGATGCTGAAACACTATCCAGTGCCTAACCTGGATAGAAAATATTCGAACAGCAATAAGCTATTATAATGACAACTCTGGCTGATTTAAAAGTTAAAGGGGTTGTCCATTTTTGGCTGGACAACCCCTTTAAGTAATTAAATGTATAAACAAGCACAGGGCAATACAGCAGATTTGTTAGCTCAGTGGGCGCTGCAATGGTGGGCAATGTGCCCTCAAAGATTATAGTAATAGCTGGGGTTTCCTGTGGTCTTGAAAAAAACAGACATAGATAACTGTTTGTCTTGTGTCTAGGTGGTTATTTGGGCTACTTTTCTCCAAAACTTTGCAAAAAAAAAAAACCAATATCTTGGAGCCGTCATATTCTAAAACCTGTATCTACAGTCATGGCCAAAAGTTTTGAGAATGACACAAATATTATATTTTCACATGATCTGCTGCCCTCTGGTTTTTATGTGTGTTTTGTCAGATGTTTTTATCACATACAGAAATATAATTGCATTCATATTATGAGTAACAGAAGCTTATATTGACAGTTAGAATGAGTTAATGCAGCAAGTCAATATTTGCAGTGTTGACCCTTCTTCTTCAGGACCTCTGCAATTCTCCCTGGCATGCTCTCAATCAACTTCTGGACCAAATCCTGACTGATAGCAGTCCATTCTTGCAGAATCAATGCTTTAATTTTGTCTGAATTTGTTGGTTTTTGTTTGTCCACCTGTCTCTTGATGATTGACCACAAGTTCTCAATGGGATTAAGATCTGGGGAGTTTCCAGGCCATGGACCCAAAATCTCTATGTTTTGTTCCCTGAGCCATTTAGTTATCACCTTTGCTTTATGGCAAGGTGCTCCATCATGCTGGAAAAGGCATTGTTGAGCGCCAAACTGCTCTTGGACGGTTGGGAGAAGTTGCTCTTGGAGGACATTCTGGTACCATTCTTTATTCATGGCTGTGTTTTTAGGCAAGACTGTGAGAGAGCCGATTCCCTTGGCTGAGAAGCAACCCCACACATGAATGGTTTCAGGATGCTTTACAGTTGGCATGAGACAAGACTGGTGGTAGCGCTCACCTCTTCTTCTCCGAATAAGCTGTTTTCCAGATGTTCCAAACAATCAAAAAGGGGATTCATCAGAGAAAATGACTTTACCCCAGTCCTCAGCAGTCCACTCCCTGTACCTTTTGCAGAATATCAGTCTGTCCCTGATGTTTTTTCTGGAGAGAAGTGGCTTCTTTGCTGCCCTCCTTGAGACCAGGCCTTGCTCCAAGAGTCTCCGCCTCACAGTGCGTGCAGATGCACTCACACCTGCCTGCTGCCATTCCTCAGCAAGCTCTGCACTGCTGGTAGCCCGATCCCGCAGCTGAAACACTTTTAAGAGATGGTCCTGCCGCTTGCTGGTCTTTCTTGGGCGCCCTGGAGCCTTTTTGGCACCAATGGAACCTCTCTCCTTGAAGTTCTTGATGATGCGATAGATTGTTGACTGAGGTGCAATCTTTCTAGCTGCAATACTCTTCCCAGTTAGGCCATTTTTGTGCAGTGCAATGATGACTGCACGTGTTTCTTTAGAGATAACCATGGTTAACAGAAGAGAAACAATGATGGCAAGCACCAGCCTCCTTTTAAAGTGTCCAGTGGTGTCATTCTTACTTAATCATGACAGATTGATCTCCAGCCCTGTCCTCATCAACACCCACACCTGTGTTAATGGAGCAATCACTGAAACGATGTTAGGTGGTCCTTTTAAGGCAGGGCTGCAATGATGTTGAAATGTGTTTTGGAGGATAAAGTTCATTTTCTAGGCAAATATTGACTTTGTAAGTAATTGCTGTTAAGCTGATCACTCTTTATAACATTCTGGAGTATATGCAAATTTTAGAAAAACTGAAGCAGTAGACTTTGTAAAAATTAATATTTGTATCATTCTCAAAACTTTTGGCCATGACTGTATATATATATATATATATATATATATATATATATATATATATATATATATTTTCATGTACAGGATTGCATACGGTATCTATTTTTTTGCCGGCCCAGATGTACTACAAACAAAAGTAGCCACTACTGTCACATTACTGTAGAAGAACTGATCAGGATTAAACAAGCTTGTTCCAATGATTATACTTACAATTTGAAAACACAGGAGGCTTTTAATAGGTTAAAGGGGTTGTCCGGGATAAAATAAAAATGAAACCCTTAACTAAACCTCCTCCCCCCGCCTAACTTCTAATTTACTTAGTTTAAAAAAAAAATTCTATAATTACCTAGATCGCCAGGGCGGTCACTTATCCAGTGACATTCCGTTTCCGGAAACAGAACGTCACCAACACTCCCCCCCACCCCGACCCCATCATACTTACCTGTCTTCAGTCTTCTGGGAATGAAGCATCACTTCTTTCGTTTCTGCCTGTGCAATAGAGCCAGTGATTCTAGCTCTACTGTGTAATCGCCGGCAGAAATTGATCTAGAGGACACAGAAGACATGTAAGAATGATGGGTTGGGGGGCTGAGATAATTAGTTAGGTAGGGCTAGTAGTCAGCGGGCTAGCTAGAGAAACAGGAAGGGGGACTGAGAGAGGGAGGGGCACTGAGAGAGGGAGGGGGAGGGGGATCTGAGGCTAAGACAGCAGGAAGCTACACATTTAAACAAATGCAGAAGATGCCTGAGCTCCCAGAGAAACTGAGAAATCACTCAAAACACTGCTAAAGGTATTTTGGTGCACTTATTAACCCATTAATAGCACTAAAATACCTTTCTTTAAAAAAAAAAATTTTTGCCTGGAAAACCCCTTTAAGGGATAGGGTATATTCTGCTCAATCCCTTACCAGAGCTAAACTCATGTAGGTAAAAAGATAGACATCACATGTTACATTGGTTAAAACAAAGGGAATGACAGGAATATGCTCAGATTGTTGAAATCATAAAACTAAATTTACCAACTTTATACCAATGCGGTGACCAGATGGAAGGTAACGCTGCAGTTGGGATTGCGGGGTGCAAACAGCGCAGACTTGTCACGGTCTCTGGGCACGAGGGCGCAGCGCTGGTGCTGTCCCACGTTACCACCACTGGTACCGGTGATGAGGGGGCTGCACAAATGTTGGTGGTGATTGTTCCCCCGGGGCGCTTCCCCTATACTGTGCCGACTGGTGGTGTTTGGGGCGCCCTGATGTTGTCGGTGCAGAGTCAGACACAGAAACGGTTGTAAAGTTGAACTTTTACTTCCATGGGTGTGGAGGCACAAATGCTTAAACAGTTTCTTCAATACAAAACAACGGGGTACGCCTGGTGACACAGCAAAGTCCTGGGGTGCAGGGTAGACTTGATGAAAGGTGTTCCTAGCCCCTTATACTTCAGTGTTACAGCCCTAAGGTGCGTCTGGGCTCCTATTTGGCTCATAGGAGGATGCCCACCACGATACTAGTACATAATATTCCCCACTCACGTTATGTGGTCCTGATAGCTCAGAGTTTCAGGGAGCAATAGTTAGGGTGGCGGGATGTTCCACAGGTCTGGCCTTGGCCCCTGGATCCTGTGATACTTGCTATGGAGCACGTGTTCCAGAATGTTCTCTCCACAGTCTCAGGCTGACAAGATAATGATGCTTGACTTCCTTCAGGGCGATGGCTAGGCAGACAGGGGACAGGATCTTCTGAATAGCTGGAGTATGTCAGCTCTCCAACCTTCCTGGGCCTGTCTAGGACTTGAGATTCCTGCACTAAACCCACTGCTTTCTTCACAGGACATCACACTTATCTCCTCACCTCCTCCTCCTAACACTCCACACTTCTCACTCCTCACACGCAGGACCTTCCTGCAGGGGTGTTACCATGGGGACCCAGTGATCAGCTGACTCCTCCCCTTTTCCCAGGCGATGTCCTCCCATTGGACATTTGGTTACTATTCAATCCTATGGGAGGTGTAATGCATGTGTGAGGCTCACTAGGTGGCGCTGTGTTGTGTGAGACTCAGGACCCCCTGCTATGTCACACAGGCTATGAAGCAACAGGAAATAATACAATGCACAGAGATCACCCTCAGCCCAGCCATAGCCAGCTCTGGGATGCCACATACTCCCCCTCTTTCACTGAGCCGACCTCGGCGACGGGCTGGGGTGAAGGTGAGAAATGTAACATAACGTTAATAAATACGAATAAAGTGCAAATGTCACTAAAAGTTTAGAAAAATATAATACTTAGAAACTTGAGGTAAGACCTCCCGGCATAGTCCTGGAATGTCCATGAGAAGTCTGAAGGGTAACGGAAAGATAATTAAACGTAGACTTATGGAACCTTTTGGCGGTACCATCAGACAGTCCATATAGAAACAACAGTAGTGCAAATGGGTCCAGAGGCTCTCTGGCACAAATTTCGTGAGTGTCCATTATCATGAGAGTCTCTCTGAGAAACAATAAACAGTCCTTTCTGTAAGGAAGAGTAGGCACTCTAGCACCAATGTCCATACCGCAATGGGGTAACAGAACTTCCTTGGCTCGGTGAGCCAGGCACTATGGCTTGGATTGTTGCATATAAATGTAAATACTATATTACATGGCAAGATATTATATATATACTGTATATACACACAGGAAAAACATTAATGTAATCAGAGCAGGAATAACATATATACAGAAGCAGAGACAGTTAACCTCTTTTACCCAAGGACAACCATGGCATCACTATAGCATGTTGGAGGTATGCCTTTTGTGGTACGCTCAGAACGCCTAAGTGGAACGAGATTTGAATCAGGAACAGAGTCACTGAAATCAATTAAATCATCTGTCGAAGGGTTCTCTTGCACTAGAGCAATTGGTGGATAACAGCTAAATGGTAGTAGTTTAGGCGCCCACATAAGCTCAGTTAACGTTGGGGGTCTCTCTTTCGCTTCAGAAGGTGACAAGATCTCTGTACTCGTTGTCTCAGCTGGGGGCACCTCTGTGGGTAGTCCTTCTTTAAGGCACAGCTTCAGACGGTTTCGGTGTACTACTTGGGGCTGTCTCCCAGGTTTAGAGATCTCATACACGTCGGATTCAGGATATGGTATGGAGATGACACTGTATGGTTCTTTCTCCCAGAATGGATCCAATTTCCCATTCCGATGGTTATTCCTTAACCATACACGGTCGCCAACTTTCAGGGGCGCTGCATGGGCGTGATGGTTGTAATCCTCCTGTTGTCTCCTACGAACCTCATCCATGCGCGTTTCAACTATCTCTTTAGCTTCCTCCATACGTCGGCGGTGTTCAACAACCCAGTCTGTTATGGGTAGTGGATTGATGGTGTCAGGGACCTTCACACCAAGGGTTAAGTCTGAAGGAAGTTGACCTTGTCTTCCAAACATTAGATAAAATGGTGCGTATCCCGTAGATGTTTGGGGTGTGTTGTTGTAAATATAGGCCAAGTCCTTGATACGCTCAGACCACTCAACACCAGGTGTAACTGCGGCTGTTCTTAGCATGCCGATGATCACTTGATTTGCCTTCTCGCACATACCATTCCCTTGAGGGTGATACGCTGTGGTTCGCAACTTCTTGCAGTCTTGGAACTGACACAGCTCACGGAACAATTGGGATTCAAACGCCGATCCACGGTCGGTGAGGATATGCTCAGGACAACCGTAATGGCGGACAAACTCTGCGTAGAAGGTCTCAGCCGTAGTTCTTGCTGTAAGATCTCTGACAGGCACGATGACAAGGAACTTGGAGTAATGATCCACCATTGTCAGAGCGTAGCTGTAGCCGGAACGTGTGGGACTCAACTTCACATGGTCCAGAGCAACAATTTCACACGGCTTTTGAGTCTTAATTGGATGTAGAGGGGCCTTCTGATCTCTTCGACCTTCCTTGGTGATACTACAGGCGGGACACTCTCGGCACCAACTCTCAATGTCACTCCTCATCCCAACCCAATAGAAGCGACGACGGATGGTAGCTTCGGTCTTTTGTACCCCGAAGTGACCGGATCTGTCATGATACGCCTCAAGTATCATCTGTGCGTCCCTTCTTGGTACGAGGATCTGATGAAGCCTTTCACCTGTGACAGGATCAAGAGTGTTTCTATGTAGAAGGCCTCGTTGGACAAACAGGCGCTTCCTCTGTCGCCAAAGGCGTTTTAATTCCACGTCATGAAGACCTCTCTTTACACGGGTTGGTATTCTTCCTGTAAGAAGGAAATCTGACAATTCTCCTAAAACTCTGCTCTCTTCTTGGAACGTTTTCCACAGAGATGGCTCCTGGAGGGATTCGGCAGCTGTTTTCGCCAGAGATTCTCCTTCTACAGGGACACCAATAGCAACCTGTTGGGCAAACTTGTTGTAGAATGGTGGCATCTCCACCTCTTCCCAAATGTCTTCTCGGGGTGGTTCTTCTCCCACAGGCAACCTTGAGAGTGCATCAGCGTTAGCGTTGGACTTGCCACTGCGATACTTGACAGAGAACTTGTAATTCGTGAGTTTTGAGGCCCACCGTTGTTCAAGGGCTCCCAGTCGAGCAGTGTCCAGATGCGCCAACGGATTGTTATCTGTGTACACGGTAAAGGGTGTGGCAGCCAGGTAGTCTTTAAACTTCTCTGTCACGGCCCAGACAAGCGCCAGAAGTTCGAGTTTGAAAGAACTATAGTTCTGGTCGTTCTTCTCCGCACCTCTCAGACTCCTGCTGGCGTAGGCGATGACTCGCTCTTTGTTGTCCTGAACCTGGGACAACACTGCACCCAAACCTTGGTGACTTGCATCTGTGTACAAGCGGAATGGCTGACTGTAGTCGGGATAGGCTAGAATTGGTGGTTGCGTCAGAAGTGCTTTAAGCGCTTGAAAGGCTTCCTCTTGACGCGCTGTCCAGTCTACCGGAAGCTTTCGGTTGTAGTTTTCTCTGGGACAACCGCGCAACAACTCGTTCAGAGGCTCGGCTACTTGGGCGAAGTGTGGTATGAAACGCCGGTAGTAACCTGCGAATCCAAGGAAGCTTCGGACTTCTTTGACGGTAGTTGGTCTTCGCCAGTTCTGAACTGCAGTGATCTTTTCAGGATCAGGTTGGATGCCTTGTGCGCTCACAACATGCCCAAGGTAGTGAACTTGGGGTTTCAACAGGTAGCACTTGGAGGGCTTCACCTTTAGGCCGTGCTGTATAATTACCTTGAATACCTCGGACAGGTGACGAAGGTGTTCTTGGTATGTCCGGGGAGAATACAATAACATCGTCCAGGTACAGTAGCACACTCTGGAAATTCTCATGGCCGAGGCACCTCTCCATAAGCCGTTGGAATGTGGCTGGGGCATTACATAGCCCAAATGGCATACTATTGAATTCAAAGAGTCCCATCGGGGTCGTAAACGCAGTCTTTTCACGATCTTCAGGCGCCATAGGGACTTGCCAGTATCCACTGGTTAAGTCCAGGGTTGAGAAACAGGTAGCTGATCCCAAAGCCGTTAGAGATTCCTCAATCCGCGGCAATGGGTATGCGTCTTTGTGCGTGACGTTGTTGAGTTTACGATAGTCCACACAAAATCGTAGGGTTCCGTCTTTCTTCTTGACAAGGACTAGCGGGGCTGCCCAGGGGCTGTTACTCTCCCGGATGACATCAGCATCTCGCATCTCTTGGATCAACTTTTTCACCGGTTGGTACATCGCTGGTGGTATTGGACGGTGACGCTCCTTGATTGGATGGTGGTCGCCAGTCAGAATGCGATGTTGTATGGTCGTGGTCTTACCAAAGTCCAATGGGTGTTTGCTGAATGCCTGTTGGTAACGCTTGGCCACATTGCGAACCCCATTGATGTGCTCTATAGGGGTATTGGCGTCTCCCACGTTCAATTCATCCCACCAGGACTTCGTGGCTCCATTCTGAATGTTCTCAGCAGCTTGGATGGAACGCTGTGTGGCGGTAGAATCACCAGAGAGAATGTCTTCTGGTGCTAACCGGTGTAGCAGGGCCACAGAGTGGAACTTGTGGAGGTTCACGGGAGCATCGCCCAAGTTGACTAAGCGGACAGGAACACGTCCATTGGAAACTGTGACAAGGCTGCGGGCAGCCATGACAAGTGGTTGGCCATCTACCTGTATGGGTTGTAGCAAGGCCTCGTAGTCCTGATTTTCTATGCCAGGACGGGCACGGCACCACACCATAGTTTCTGTTCCAGGCTGTAGGGTTACTGGACGGGTATCTTGGATCCGGACTCGACCAATTTCACCTTGTTTGTTGGCGAACTTGTGCTGGGCATTGAGTACACGAATGGCCCGCTGAATGGTCTGCTGGTCACTGGGAGAAGCTGTAAGGAGAGAGGCATGCAAGGCATCCAACACTTCTGCAAAGCAATGGCGTAAAACATTCATGCCTAATATTACAACTGCAAACCTATCATCCTCTACATCAGTGACAATTACACCCTGTCTAGGCAGTTTCAAGTCCCCAATCTGGATAGTGGGTTCCCAATAACCCTGCTGTGGTATGGGCTGTCCATTGCTGGCACACAGATTTATCCATGTGTCAGGTGTTCTATTCAACACACCTAAGTCCCAATGTTCAAGGAACACCTGCTTGCGCAGGGTTGTTACCTGAGATCCAGTGTCCACCAACGCTGTCAGAGGGACGCCGTTCACCCGGATTGTGATGTGTGGGCAGGCTGAGACGAAGCGTGACAATGGCACTGAAGATTCACCTGGGCCCTTCTTCTTTCCTCCCGAGGGGCGGCCCGCTGCCTCGGGGGTGGCCCGTTTAACTGAAAACACCGAGGCCTGGTGTGTCCATATCTATGGCAATAGGTACAGTATGGCCTCTCACTCTGCGGAGGTTTCACTGAAGACAGACGTCTGGGTGGCGACTCAGGTGAGATGTTGAGACTTCGCAAAGGATCACTGGACGATGAAGACGGCTGGGTCAGACGATCTAGACGGACGGTGATCTGTTCCATGGCACGGGTCAGATGATCCACTCGGGCCAGAAGGTCATCTCTGGAGTCTGCTGGTGTAGTCTGCGCAGTTTGGGCAGCAGGTGAGGTACCCAGAGGTAGTGGCAGGACAACTGGAGCAATGCTTGTTGAGGGTCCAGTTGAGGGAGCACAGATGACTGGGCTCGGCTGGGGCTGCTCCTGTCTCAAGACCTGGATGGCAAGGGCCTTGAAGTCAGCAAACGTGATGCTGGGATGTTGTGCAGCAAGCATTCGCAACTGACTCTGGAGCAATGTGGTACCCGCCCCTTCTATGAAGCGGTCAAGCAAGATTTTATCAGAGTCCACATTCTCACGTGGATCCACTTGCACCACAGCTCTGAACGCCTCTTGGAGGGATAAAGCATAGTCCCGCAGGGTCTCACCAGGTAATTGTCGTCTGGTAAAGAAGCACATCTTTACCTCGGAGACAGATCGCACGTCAAAGTTCACCTGGAGTTTGTCCAGAATTTGCCCAGGGGTTCTTTTGTCAGAGGCAGGCCAGGATTTGACCTCCCTAGCTGCAGCACCCTCAAGCTGGCCCAGCAGGATCTGTATCTGCTGTTCTGTATTCAGAGGATAGAACTGGAAGAGAGACAGCATCTTCTCACGAAAGTCCCTGAGGGTATGCGCCTCCCCTTTGTAGCGCGGCAGCCATGGTGCGCCAGGGTAAAATGGCATGGAGAATGGTAGGCTGCTCGCCATGGGCACTGCTGGATCACTAGAAACAGATGGCACAATGTCACTTTGCTCAGTCATGTTGTTTGCAGGTATGACTGGAATTAGGTCGCCGTCTCTTTAAGAAACTCAACTGCTTGCTGGCAGGGAATGGAGACTACAACTTGGAATGCTGTCCCTTTAAGAATGCTGTAGCTATTAACAGAGTCACTGTGATGCAGGCTGACGGTGTGCTCCCCCTCTTTAATGGTGGCACTCCCCACGGACACTGTACACGGAAAACACTCGCTGGGGCCGTGGGAGGACTGAAGACAAGGACAGGGAGGCACAGTACTCACTGACAGCAACTGCAGCGTGGACCAGAGATCAGCGGTGCACAGCAGGGACGGTGATGTGGCACCGGAGAGTCAGAAATGGCGCTGGCACGTTCGCCTTTCACTTTCTTGTATGGGTGCGCTGGAGCATTGCGCTCAGCATTCTGGGCTCTCCTAAGATGGCGGCAGATGGGTCTCCTGGCCTCATGGGCAGTGCTAAAAATCTCCCGCACTTCTGCAAGGTACAGCTAACCCTTTGTGGGCGTTCTTACACAGCGATGTGGCGCAGCAAACAAGTCCTGGGCGTTTTAACTCTTCCAGGGCTGTAACACACTGAGAGGACAGTCTTTAGGGCTTACTTCAGGGGTATAGGACTCCCCCTCTTTGTGGCAAGCACTCTCAGGGAATAAACTTGATCTTAGCAAAGTCCACAATAAAGACCGATGCTCTGGAGACAATTTGGCGCACTTTTCGTGGCGACTTTCTCAAAATGGCACACACCCGTATCCTGTTCGTGACGCCAGTTTTTCTTGCGGTGACCAGATGGAAGGTAACGCTGCAGTTGGGATTGCGGGGGTGCAAACAGCGCAGACTTGTCACGGTCTCTGGGCACGAGGGCGCAGCGCTGGTGCTGTCCCACGTTACCACCACTGGTACCGGTGATGAGGGGGCTGCACAAATGTTGGCGGTGATTGTTCCCCCGGGGCGCTTCCCCTATACTGTGCCGACTGGTGGTGTTTGGGGCGCCCTGATGTTGTCGGTGCAGAGTCAGACACAGAAACGGTTGTAAAGTTGAACTTTTACTTCCATGGGTGTGGAGGCACAAATGCTTAAACAGTTTCTTCAATACAAAACAACGGGGTACGCCTGGTGACACAGCAAAGTCCTGGGGTGCAGGGTAGACTTGATGAAAGGTGTTCCTAGCCCCTTATACTTCAGTGTTACAGCCCTAAGGTGCGTCTGGGCTCCTATTTGGCTCATAGGAGGATGCCCACCATGATACTAGTACATAATATTCCCCACTCACGTTATGTGGTCCTGATAGCTCAGAGTTTCGGGGTGCAATAGTCAGGGTGGCAGGATATTCCACAGGTCTGGCCTTGGCCCCTGGATCCTGTGATACTTGCTATGGAGCACGTGTTCCAGAATGTTCTCTCCACAGTCTCAGGCTGACAAGATAATGATGCTTGACTTCCTTCAGGGCGATGGCTAGGCAGACAGGGGACAGGATCTTCTGAATAGCTGGAGTATGTCAGCTCTCCAACCTTCCTGGGCCTGTCTAGGACTTGAGATTCCTGCACTAAACCCACTGCTTTCTTCACAGGACATCACACTTATCTCCTCACCTCCTCCTCCTAACACTTCACACTTCTCACTCCTCACACGCAGGACCTTCCTGCAGGGGTGTTACCATGGGGACCCAGTGATCAGCTGACTCCTCCCCTTTTCCCAGGCGATGTCCTCCCATTGGACATTTGGTTACTATTCAATCCTATGGGAGGTGTAATGCATGTGTGAGGCTCACTAGGTGGCGCTGTGTTGTGTGAGACTCAGGACCCCCTGCTATGTCACACAGGCTATGAAGCAACAGGAAATAATACAATGCACAGAGATCACCCTCAGCCCAGCCATAGCCAGCTCTGGGATGCCACACCAAGATGTTGGTTTTGTGGAGATTTTATGATCTGGTTTTTTTGTAGCTGGAAGTGGATGTACCTTGGGTAATTTGTTGTCTCCTAGTTTACTTCCTTCAACACCCTACTATTCAATCTGGCTTACTACTGTTGGTTTTCACAAATGTGGTTCTAAGAGATATAAAATACCTACATACGTCTCGCCACAGAAATCGGTTAAATCAAGTAACTATTTTTTTTTAAGATCAAAAATTTTATGAATTGCAGCATTAAATATGTTATATACATTATGGAGTCCAATAGTTGCATTTTTAAATATGGGTGTACCATAAGATATGTGAAAAACAATATCAGAACATATTTTTTAAGGTGGTGAATGTGAGGCTCCAAATATGTCAGATGTTACTAAACACTTTGCACTTAAACATCAAGGAGATTTTAATGCTATATAAAAGCTTTCAAAACCAGTAAGAGAAGGTGACCTGCGTAAACATTATCTGTATTACCTTTACCTTTCTGGATCTTCCAATAGATCACCAGATCTGGATTAAATTTTAAAGGGGTTTTCTGGGCAAAAAATTATTTTTCAAAAAAGGTCGGTTAGTACTATTAATAGGTTAATAAGTTCAACGGAATACCTTTAGCAGTGTTTTGACTGATTTCTGTGTTTCTCTGGGAGCTTCTGGCATCTTCTGCATTTATTTTCATGGGTAGCTTCCTGTTCTGTTTTTCTACAATTATGATGCCTTGCACTTCACTCAGAGCTGACTCCTTTCCCCTCCCTCTCTCACTCCTTCCCCTCTCCCTTTCTCACTCACACCCCCTCCCTGATTCCCTAGCTAGCCCGCCCACTACTAGCCCTTCCTAACCCCGGCTGTATTGTGCAGGCATGAGCCCAGAAGTGACGTCCTGTACCCAGTAGATCTGTACTGGAAGACAGGTAAGTATGAAGGGGTGGGGTGGGGAGATGGTCAGTTTTCAGAAACGAAACGTCACCAGAAAATCGGAAAATGTGCCTGGGGCGGTCATATTGGTTTAGCTTAGATAAGAAAGATCGGTTTATCCTGGAAAACCCCTTTAAATCTGATTTATCACTTTTAGGTTATATCCAGAATAGATAAAGTGGTTACATCTTTAGTGGCGTTTATTTCCTGTATAATAAGTGTGTATTGTCCAATTTGATTCTGTTTGCTTTTCATAAAGGGAATTTGATTATTTACAGTTGGTCTCAGTATTTGCTAATTCAGTTGGAATATATTGTTAGTTGCTGACATTTGGGTCCATTAGATATATTTGAAATATTCTGAGCTGTCTTGTTGCCTGTAAATTTGACAGGCAGCTCCATTTACCAGTACTTTAATCTTATTGACTATTTCGGGGTCATGTGGCCGGGAGCTCATTGGTTACTTCGGTTATGTGATTATTTACCATAGCCACAATGTGTTCCACCTCCTACATTTTGGTAATAGTATTGGCTAACGCAATGTATCTCACTAAATATAACTTTCAGTTTGATATTTAGGTGAATATGCAGCAGACTGTCAATGTGTGAGTAAACAAATATTATTAAAGTTTTTTATGTGTCTCACCCTTGAGTTTAACACGGTTAAGCATGTATTGTGATGCAATTTCCTGCTAGTGCTTTGATTTCCTGGTTGACATTATATTAAGTTACAGTCTTTTGTTATATATATATTAGCAGAAGGACCCGGCTTCGCACAGGTATATTTCACTTTTTGTTTGTGTAGTGGCCCCATAAGAATTGTCCAGTTTTGCACTTGACATCCAGTATGGCAGTCCAGTATAGGTACAGTCTATTTAGGGCTGTGTTGCTATGGAAACCTGGTAAATGAAATGTATACTTATATTGGCTGATACACGTCATATGACTGAATATTTAAGGATCTGCGAACTGCTATTGACTTATACAGGTCATAAATAGCTTGGTTGCTATGGAAACCTGATGTAAAGTTTTGTGTATGTCAAAACTGAAGAACCTGTGATTTTCCATTGGTCCATAAGCGTCGTGTGATCATGTGTATCTCAGTTTGGATATCAAGTCAAAAAACAAATTCATGCCCACACAAAAGTAAAAAAAACAAATCTCATAATTTATTGATAAATTAATAAATACAAACACAAATAAACACATGGGGGAATACAAGAAAAAAACAATAAAAAATATACACAAAAGCAGGAAACTCAGGAAATCAAACAATGAATAAATATAGTGAATCAAAAAAGGGGCACAATATGAAATATATAATTGATCAAACAGGTAATCCAGATCTATGTGTAAAAATACACCTATGAACCATTAAAAACTTTACCATAGATCATAGTATAATAAACGTGCTAAGACGACAATATATAACATGAATAAAAGTCCTGAGGAAACCCACCTAAGAAACAAACACCTCGACGCGTGTTTTGCCACAGGCTTCGTCTGGAGGAATGTTTGTAAGGTCATGTGTATCAATATTTAAATCCCACCCCACCAATAAGGTGCCACAAAGCACATCTGAATAACTAGCCCGAATAACAAAATAATACCTGCTGCATATGTAACATATTGAGCATGCGCGAGAAGAAAAACTAAAACGCACGATAGCGTTAAAACGATGTAACCGCACATGCGCAAGATTTAGTTGAAAAAACATTGCGAGTTCTGCTGAATATGTTGCGTAGGATGCTGATACCATCTTATAACCCACTGAACATGCGAGAAACGAAAAGCGTAACATCGCAAAATCAACACAACCGCGCATGCACAGAACTTAACCAAGGAAACATCATAAAGAACACTGTGTACATAGCAACAGACGCCACAACCAACTTGAAATTGTTGTATAACATGTGCAAAATATAAATCTAAAAAGCGCCATGGCATAAAACCGTTTGGATATCAGTAAAAACCTGTGATCGGTTGTTATGGAAAACCTGGAGTAAAGCTGTGTGTATGTGACCTTGTGTAACAGTGTCATCCACAGCGCCCTGCCCCTTTAAAACTGACCTACAGTAGTGAAGAAAAATGGCTGGGTTGTTATGGAAATATGGAGTGCAGCTGTGTGCATGTGGCTGACAATGCCTTGTCAGATTGGAGACAGGCTTGGGTCTGCTGGGGAGTTTCAGCAGCTCGCTGTTGTCTGTGACAAACCTTGTCAGATTGGAGAGGGCTTGGGTCTGCTGAGAGTTTTCATTAGCTCGAGTAGCAACCATGCATTTTGCTGCAGGAGGCATGAGTAGTTTAAAAACGTTTCAATTTATAAGAATGCTGACATCTAGTATGGCAGTCCAGTCAGTGGCATAAATACCGGGATAGCAGCGGTAGCGGCTGCCACAGGGCCTGGAACATTAGGGGGCCCGGTGGGCCCCTGATGTTTTTTTTTTTTTTTAATAGGCCGTTACCTGCTGGTGTGACACCACCAGGTTACGGGCTCTATTTACTTACCAACCCCCCGCTCCTGCTCACGGCCGCCTGTGCTTCACCTTCTGCGGAGGCGGCTGTGAGCAGGAGCGGGGATCAGTAAGTAAGGCCACAGCCCGCGAACTCCACAAATACTGCTATAATTATACTCTGGGGTCTTTTCAGACCCCGGAGTATAATGATCAGAGGCCCAGGAGAGGTGAGGGAAAATAAAAATCAATGTTACTTACCTCTCCTGCGCTCCAGCAGGCTTCGGGCCTCCTTGGTGACATCCCAAACTGTCATTATGCGTTGCAACGCATGTCTGGCTCCCATGACATCTGGTCCAACATTGAAGAGGTAGTGGGGAGTGCGCCGGGCCAGGGAGAGGTAAGTAACATTGTTTTTTATGTTTGTATCCTCCCCTGGGTCTCCAATCATTATACTCTGGTGTCTGAAAAGATCTCAGAGTATAATAATTGTTCATGGGTGGTCCACAATGGGGCATAATACTATGTGAAGGGGCCACTGTGGGGCATAATAGTGTGTGCAGGGGCCACTATGGGGCATAATACTGTGTGCAGGGGCCACTATGGGATATAATACTGTGTGCAGGGGCCACTATGGGATGTAAGAATTGGCCAGTTTTGCACTTGAAATCCAGTATGGCAGTCTATTATAGGTACAGTCTATTTATGGCTGTGTTGTTATTGAAACCTGGTAAATTAAATGTGAACTCATATTGGCTGATACACGTGATATGACTGAATATTTAAGGACCTGCGAACCACTATTGACTAATACAGGTCATAGCTTGGTTGCTATGGAAACCTGGTGTAAACCTGTGTGCCTGAGGAGAGTAAACACCTGCGAGCTTCTATTGACTGATAAGGAACAAGTGACAGTGTGTATGGCAGTTGGATAAGAGTGAATGACTAGCAGGCTTGTATTGACTAATGCAGGTCATTTTTTGGGAATACTGTATCTCAGGAACAGTACTTCCTAGAGAGCTAAGACCCAGTCTAAAATCTTCCCGGACACCTGATTGATGTACCTCTGTGCCAAATTTGGAGAGGATCAGTCCAGTTATTTGGTCGCGCATAAAGAACAGACAGACAGACAGACAGACAGAAACTCATTTTTATATATATAAGAGACTAGAGGAAGGACCCGGCTTTGCACGGGTATATTTCATTTTTTGCTTGTGTAGTGACCCCATAAGAATTGGCCAGTTTTGCACTTGACATCCAGTATGGCAGTCCAGTATAGGTATAGTCTATTTATGGCTGTGTTGCTATGGAAACCTGGTAAATGAAATGTGAGCTTACATTGGCTAATACACGTCATATGACTGAATATTTAAGGACCTGTGAACTGCTATTGACTCATACAGGACATAAATAGCTTGGTTGCTATGGAAACCTGGTGTAAAGCTGTGTGTATGTCAAGACTGAACCTGCGATTTTCCATTGGTCCATAAGTGTCATGTGATCATGTGCATCTCAGTTTGGATATCAGTGAAAAACCTGTGATCGGTTGTTATGGAAAACCTGGATTAAAGCTGTGTGTATGTGACCATGTGTAACAGTGTCATCCACAGCGCCCTGCCCCTTTAAAGCTGACCTACAGCAGTGAAGAAAAATGGCTGGGTTGTTATTGAAACCTGGAGTGCAGCTGTGTGCATGTGGCTGACAATGCTTTGTCAGATTGGAGACGGGCTTGGGTCTGCTGGGGAGTTTCAGCAGTTCGCTGTTGTCTGTAACATACCTTATCAGATTGGAGACAGGCTTGGGTCTGCTGAGAGTTTTCATTAGCTCAAGCAGCAGCCATGCGTTTTGCTGCAGGGGACATGAGTAGTTTAAAAAACGTTTCAATTTATAAGAATGCTGAAATCCAGTATGGCAGTCCAGTCAGTGGCGTAAATACCGGTTTAGCAGTGGTAGCAGCTGCCACAGGGCCCGGGACATTAGGGGACCCGGCGGGCCTCTGATGTTTTTTTTTTTTTTTAACACCAGCAGGTAACGGGCCCTATTTACTTACCGATCCCCACTCCTGCTCACGGCCGCCTGCACTTCACCTTCTGCAGAGGCGGCTGTGAGCAGGAGCGGGGATTGGTAAGTAAGGCCTGTGGGCTGTGAACCCCACAAACACTGCTATCATTATACTCTGGGGTCTTTTCAGCAGGCTTCGGGCCTCCTTGGTGGTATCCCAGATGTCGGTGGGCCAGTCCGACGTCATTGTGCGTTGCGATACATGCCTGGCTCACGTGATATCTGGTCCAACATTGAAGAAGTAGCGGGAAGTGCGCATAATACTATATGAAGGAGCCACTATGATACTGTGTGCAGGGGCCACTATGGGGCAGAATAATGTGTGCAAGAGCCACTATGGGGCCTAATAGTGTATGCAGGGGCCACTATGGGGCATAATAGTGTGTGCAGAAATGCAGTTTGTGCATGGGGGGGTTGCCGGGAGAGGGGTCCCATGTCAAATGTTCGCCTTGGGGCCCTGCCATTGCTAGTTACGCCACTGAATCCAGTATAGGTACAGTCTATTTATGGATGTGTTGTTATGGAAACCTGGTAAATTAAATGTGAACTTATATTGGCTGATACACGTGATATGACTGAATATTTAAGGTCCTGTGAACTGCTATTCAGGTCATACATAGCTTGGTTGCTATGGAAACCTGTGTGCCTGAGGAGAGTAAGCACCTGCGAGCTGTTATTGGCTGATAAGGGACATGTGACTGTGTGTATGGCAGTTGGAATATGAGTGAAAGACTTGCAGGCTTGTATAGACTAATGCTGGTCATTTTTTGGGAATACTGTACCTCAGGAACGGTACGTACAAGAGAGCTGAGACCCAGTCTATAATATTCCCGGACACCTGATGTACATGTGTGCCAAATTTGGTGAGGATCGGTCCACTCGTTTGGTTGCGCATAAAGAACAGACAGACAGACAGACAGGAACTCATTTTTATATATATAAGAGATATAGATATATCATCATATTCATTATGTGATACATATGTTACATGATCATATATACATATTGTGATGTATTTTTTGTTTTATGGCTAAATGTTGGATTACAATCATTAATGTTTAGATTGCGTGAATAATATTTTATCAAGCTTCTATCATGTGTTTCCATATTATATTGTATTTATTGTGAAATATTTATTGCGTCCATATTATGCTTGTTATATATAAAACATTTGTGTATTGTTTCATTGTACTCCATTGTGAAATGTGAGTTCATGTTATAGATATAATTTATATCACATTCAGATACTTATATGTGTGAGTACACGTGTAATTAGGCGCATTTCAATATGGTTGCTCGCCCTCTCTGTGTGAACTGTTGTGATGCTTCTGCTTAAGTGTGGCTATAACTCAGATGTATTTTGATCTCTGGGTATAGGATCTCCCTTCTTGCTTGCACTCATTCATAAGGGGCACAGCCTACTCATAGGTATATTGGCAGTAGTGGCCAGGCTGGAACAATAGGGCTCCATTGTATTCCTATACAGCCCTGAGTGATCAAACAATAGTGCATTGTTCAAGCCTGGGCTGTTGATCAGATATGGCTGATAACAATGTATCAATTCACTTTGTCTCATCTACATACAAAAGATCTGGATTTGAGTGGATTATTCAATGAGACCAGCTGCCGCCGGTGACCTCATTCTGGGAGGTGGCATAAAGGGTATAAAAGATGAGGTAAGAGGTCTGTGGGAAGAGATTACACTATGGAGATTATGCTATGGAGATTACACTATGGAGATCATGCTATGGAGTTGAGACAGACCATCACAGACTACAAGAGATTGGTGTTGGGATTACAAGCGAACACCATGAGGAGATTTTTGTGATGAGACTATTGGACTAATGCTGAGAGACTGTGATGCCACATGCTGAAAAGCCTCCACTGGTGATCTCACACATACCAGAGCATGTGTGAGTGTTGGACTACAGAACCACATCAAGGACATGTGTGGTAAAGTAATCATTTCACCTTTATCCCTTTTATTTTATTTGTACTGTATCTTGTAACTAGTAACTGTTAATGCTTGCATATATCTGCATATCTGTTCTGAACTGTATATGTTAGATTTTAATACCGACCCATTTAGGGGTTAATAAATATATAAAATTTAGAAGGCTTGTCTTGTATTTATCTGGCGAACCCGGCACTCACTGGCGGTGAGTGTGGTTTTTATATGAAAGAGGACTCAGGGTGTGGCCAAAGCGGTTTGGCGCACTGAGGATCTTTCACATTGGTGGCAGCTTGGTGGGATCTTAGGATAAACGGCGTGTGTTGGTGACCTATATCACTCACATGCTGGGGATTATGGTAATCCTATAAGACAAGCTCGGTATTAAAGCAAGCATTAAAATACAGTGAAAGTTTGATACAGTGCTGTTCCCCTCCCTTATTCTTTGTATTCTATCCTATCTTTTATTTGGCAAATACCAGTGGATGGCTAGTGGGCTCAGAAGCAGATCTCCAGAACTGCTGAACCAGGCTTTTGGAGATCCTGAGCGTATGGCTGAAATGGAGGCAGCCACAGCTATGTAGAGTCCTGATTTTGGGGCTAGGCCAGGAAGTGCAGCAAGCAGCCCGGTCCCAAGGATTACTTCACCAGGAGAGACCAGTAACCCCAGCCTTGCTGTGGGAGGAATGGCTTCACACTGGCAAATGGCCCTGCAGCACTTAAGCACCAGGGACCCTAACATATACCAGCAGGCGTTGCACTGTTTTCAGGAAGCTGTAGAACGAGAACGGCAGGCCGCAGAACGAGAACGGCAGGCTGATCGTGAGGCTGCTGAGCGACAGGCAGAGAGATAGAGGAAGGCTGCTGAGCAACAGGCAGAGAGAGAGAGGAAAGCTGCAGAATGGGAACGGCAGGCTGCTGAGCGACAGGCAGAGAGAGAGAGGAAGGCAGCAGAATGGCAGTATCGGCTTGAGCTCAAAAGGATGGAGCTCTCCCAGCAGGCGCAAACTCCAACAACTCTGCAGAGACCCTCAAGTTTGAAGGAGAAGCCAGGCCGGAATTCACCACAGCCGTCTTTCGTCAGGTCGGGTGAGACAAACTATGCCCCGGGTGGTCCCTCCCCTGTCCCAAGAACTCTGGGCACCATAGTGACCTTCCCCAAACCCCAAGGGGAGGTGCGGCAGGGCCATGCCTGTAACCAGACAGGACATTTCAAGGAGGAGTGCCCCAACCGCCCTGAGAACTTCCCTGTTTCCCAAGCCACAGCAGGTGGCCCATCTGTGTATCTGGACTGGGGTGCAGGAAAAGGAATGCGGACTGTGGGTCTATTGACTGATTTGCCTGCTAATGTACTGTTGGGATCTGATTTGGGACCTATGGTGTCCCAATGTGGGGTGGGGAGCACCCCAATTTACTGTGATGGACTGACTATGGTTAATGCTGATAATGTGTCTGTCATATCTGCAGAGAGGGCCCGTAACCCCCCCTCTGAGATACTTCCCATGGCAGTAAGTGTACATGCTAATGAGTTGCCTTCAGCTGAGAGCAGGGAAGATGCAACTGAACTTCCTGCAACCCAGCTCAGCACAAATGTTATTGATGCTTTGTTTCCTCCGGTGCTAGGAGCCAATGAGACTTTGTCTGTAGACACACCTACATCTGCGGGGGCGTCGCCCTCCCAGCTTGATAATCTGTCTACCATAGATCTCATTGAGGCCCGATGTGAATTAACAATTGCTAATAAAGGTACTGTCAATGTAATTGCCAATGCTTGTTGTGAAAGTGTACAGGGTAGCTCTTTTGAGTCACTGGAAGCGACTTCTACTATTTCGCCCAGTGTATCGGATGAGCACCCAACTGCTGACCATGTGCCAGGTGGTCAGATAGGCTATGGGGATCTCATGGCCGATCCAGGTGAGGGACGGACTGCTGGTAGTGCGGTGTTAGCCCGCAGCCAGAGTGCTACAAGGGTGGAGGGCGTTCTGACCCTTGAACCGTTGCCTACACCACCTGGAGTCGGTGCTGAGACCGCCATGACTAGCCTCACTCCCTTGAAGCCGGAGGAGTCCGGCCGGTATGAGACATACACATCTCTTCTGTCCAGTTCTATTCCAGGAGCGCCCATGGCCCAAGTGCAGATGGCATGGGATACTGGAGATGTGATCCAAGAAGAGGGTATGTCCAATGTATTACCTGTCAATGTATTGTGGGGGGATGGTTTGGGGAAGCATGATCTCAGTCATTTGCCCAAGGTATCACCATCACCCACCCAAGTACAGGAGGAACAGGATGTAGGTTTGGAAGCAAAGGGGGAGGTGCAGAATCCCCTAGAACTCTCCCAACTAGCGGCTAGTGTGGGGAAGACCCTGAGAGAGCAGGCCAAGGGTAGCCAGGAGAGCAGAGATTGCTGGGATGGGATCTCTGGAATGGTATCCCAAGGGCCTGAGGTCATGAGTGTAAAGCTACGGGATGCCCGCACTCAGAAAGCAGACCCGGAACAGGCAGGAGGTAGCCAAGTGTATGTGGCTCAGAGCCTGGGCCTTAGAAGTGTCCCTAGCCAGACTAGAGAGCCAGAAGGGTCCGGCAGCTATGTAACAGGCACCTCTCTTTTGTCTCATTCCAGCCAAGAGTTCAGAGAGGATGTCCAAGCTGACCCTAGTCTGGACATATTGAAGGCACATGGCGCTCAACCACCCTTGGAGTCTGACAAGGCCCGAGTCTGCTGGGACCCCGGGGGGAGGTGAGGAAGCCTTTGGGGCCAGAGCCTGAGGAGCTGGAGGCGGAGGTGCTTTCAGAAGAGGGGCGTAGGTCCCTACTTCCTGCAAGCCCCATCTAAAGGGGGAGGTGTGATGATTCTGCTTAACACTAGAAGTCCCAGAGAGGGGTCATTTAACATTTCTACCTTTGGAACCCAGAGACGGGTTGAATGACCTGAAGGATTTAAGCAAACAACCTATAATCACCGCTTTTGTTCTGTAATTAAGACCATTACTGTCACACCACAGGATTTACAATAGGCTGCTGTGGGGGGCTGCGTGTGTGTGTGTGTGTGTGTGTGTGTGAGTGGCATGTCCTTCTTGTGTGACTCACTCAGTAACTGCGATTTTTTTGCGATTTTTTTTGGTTTTTTTTGTTTTTTTCTGCACCCATTGACTTGAATCTAAATATGCAAAAATGTAAATATACAAAAGAACAACTGTTATTTGTTTCCATGCTTTTTATTTTTGTTATGAAAATAATAAAAAAAAATACAAGGAATAAAACAATTCCACACATATTTACAATAGGCTGCTGTGGGGGGCTGCGTGTGTGTGTGTGGAGTGGCATGTCCTTCTTGTGTGACTAGCATTTCAGCACTTACTCAGCAGTCTGTCTGCACTGTCGGAACATACCTGGCACTGCCTGGGTATGTCCCTGGTACATTTGCCACACGTGTATTTGTAGCAGTCAACACATCTCTCAGCTGCATAATTGTTCGTGCATCGATGGTTGACCTGACACTTCGCCCTTTTGCCAGGGCTGGGTGTGGAAGGTTGTTGCCGAAGGAGTTTCTCCTTGCATGCCTTCTTTTCAGTCACATGAGAGCCACCTAACTCTTTTGCAAGCTCAACCAGGAAGTCCACCCGTCTCTCCTACACCCCAGTGCATGCCTGATAAAGAACATGAGCATTCAGTGCTGCCATGTCAATCATGTTGTAGAACACGGCGAATGGCTATCTCCGTGTTCCTGCACGCACGCTGTACTCCCGCACCATTTGGTCCATTACATCCACACCGCACTTTGTGTGGTTGTATTGTGTGACCGTGTTTGGCTTCCTTTTGTTGGTATCCTCAGTCTCAACCACGCTGTGCATGCTGCTGAGAATGTAGACGGCCTTCTTTCGTTTGGGTGCATACACTGTCAGTGTGGCACCAGTGGTTGAAAACACCTGAGTGGTGAATTCAGTGCGGTCCATCTGTCTAGCGGATTGAGGAATTTCCCGGCGACTCTTGTTGACTGTGCCGAGGATAGTGGTTTTCCGGCTAAGCAGTCGTTGTGCAAGTGACAATGATGTAAAGAAATTGTCCGTGGTTACAGTTCTGCCCTTGTCCATGAATGGTTCCATCAGCCTCATCACTACAGTTTCGGACAGTCTCTCCCCGCTGGGACGACTGGGGTCCTTGCCAAGATATGGGAGGACATTACAGATGTACTTTGATTTCAAGTCGCAAGCCACCCAAAACTTGATGCCAAACTTGTCTGGTTTTGTTGCAATGTATTGCAGAAAACAGCAGCGAGTCTTTGACGGGAAAAGCTGTTCATGAATAGTGATGTGTCGACCAGGGTTGTAGGATGCGATGCAGTTGGTGACAAACGATCTCCACACATCGGAGATTGCAGCAAACTTATCGGTCTCCACTCGTTCACTGCGTGTGAACATGTCATCAAAGCGTAGGTGTTGCATGATGTTTTGGAAGCGGTTTTGGGTCATAGTTGCAATGATCCTTGGGTTTTCTAGGTTTGCTGACCAGCTGTCATGTAGTGATGAAACCTTGGTCACCCCCCCGCAAGATAATGACTGAAATAAATGCCATTAGTTCCGGGAGACCCATGAACCAATCCACCTGCTCCGTGTGACGTGCATGTTGAGTAGTCCCTTCTTGAATGCTACGAAGCATGTCAAGAGTGATAAAACAGAGGAAGCTCTGAAGGCGACTCCGGACACTTCGTCTGGCCTTAGCACTTGGCTCTCCATCTGTAGGGTACGGTTCTATTGGGGTGAAATGGAGACGTTTCCCCACTTCTACTTCACGCCACACTGTGCCATCTTTTGCGGTCTCTGTCGGCTCACTCGCCAACCGAGCTCTCTTTTTTGGTAGAGGAGGAGTCTCCTCATCTGCAAGATAAATAATTTCAAATTAACATTTTGTTTTGGTTCTAAATAAAAAAGATAGTCAGGAAATAAAAATCGGTAATTTGAAAAAATCTAACCTGAAGACAGCTCAGAGTCCAAATCCAGTTGAAGGACTATGTCTTCTCCATCTGAGTCAGAAGGGTTGGTGTTGCTCAGGATCAGTTACAATGCCTGTTGAATGGTGTGCCTTCTCTGCATTTTGTTTCTTGTGAACAAAATAGGTGAAGCAGTCCCTTCACATCCCCCACAGCACAAAAGGCTGCATGCAAATTTGCTAAGGTGCAAATTAAATTAAATATAAAAACCACACTCACCGCCAGTGAGTGCCAGGTTCACCAGATAAATACAAGACAAGCCTTCTAAATTTTATATATTTATTAACCCCTAAATGGGTCAGTATTAAAATCTAACATATACAGTTCAGAACAGATATGCAGATATATGCAAGCATTAACAGTTACTAGTTACAAGATACAGTACAAATAAAATAAAAGGGATAAGGGTGAAATGATTACTTTACCACACATGTCCTTGATGTGGTTCTGTAGTCCAACACTCACACATGCTCTGGTATGTGTGAGATCACCAGTGGAGGCTTTTCAGCATGTGGCATCACAGTCTCTCAGCATTAGTCCAATAGTCTCATCACAAAAATCTCCTCATGGTGTTCGCTTGTAATCCCAACACCAATCTCTTGTAGTCTGTGATGGTCTGTCTCAACTCCATAGCATGATCTCCATAGTGTAATCTCCATAGCATAATTTCCATAGTGTAATCTCTTCCCACAGACCTCTTACCTCATCTTTTATACCCTTTATGCCACCTCCCAGAATGAGGTCACCGGCGGCAGCTGGTCTCATTGAATAATCCACTCAAATCCAGATCTTTTGTATGTAGATGAGACAAAGTGAATTGATACATTGTTATCAGCCATATCTGATCAACAGCCCAGGCTTGAACAATGCACTATTGTTTGATCACTCAGGGCTGTATAGGAATACAATGGAGCCCTATTGTTCCAGCCTGGCCACTACTGCCAATATACCTATGAGTAGGCTGTGCCCCTTATGAATGAGTGCAAGCAAGAAGGGAGATCCTATACCCAGAGATCAAAATACATCTGAGTTATAGTCACACTTAAGCAGAATCATCACAACTGTGTTTTGTTTTTATTGGCTGGCTTGATTAAGCTCAAGTCTCTGGGATAATGCTGCAAGACCCGTAACTGTTGCTATCAAGAATACGATGTAGGGAGCCCACAAGACTTCAGTTATGCCACAGGGTATGATGAAGAACTGCGATCAGCTCAAAATGCATAAGAGTTATATTTTAAACCTTGGGATCCTATTTCCATTTGTGCTGGATCAATCTTCATGTTCATAACATTTACTTATGCTGTAGGGTAAATGGCAAACATTTTAAATGGTTAGGAAAGGAAATTGTATAAGCTGTGTTGGTATACATCAAGGTACACTACAGGCTTAGAGTTTATGGGGGAAAAGACACAAGACACTCCCCCAAATTGCCCCCCAATTCTAGGAACTAGTGGGAAAATGGTGTGGAATTTAGTTTTCCCAATCTACTCTGCACAGCTTACAAAATCACTTTAACCATACACTGTGCAGTCACAGTGGAACACGGGTATAATTTTCAAAAGAGGGTTATTTCATTTTGCTGGCATCTCAAGAACTCTTTAAACATGATATGGTGTTAAAAACAAAACAATCTAAATCTGCACACTTCAAGTCAAATAATACTCCTTCCCTTCTGAACTCTGCTGTGTACTCAAACAGCAGTTTATGCCTACATATTGACTGTTGTTTGGGCACATAGAAGGGTGCAAAAGTTAAGGAGTGTTATTTGGTTTTTGGGGTCGTTCACCCTATCGCTGGTGACCATCAGTAGTATCTGTTGCTATTGTCTGTTGCAAGATTTTAGCAATGGAACTAGCAGAACCATCACAAGTCTGTTAAAATTTCCATTAATTACAATGGGATTTTATCTTGTGTCCATTAGTGACTGTTAGTGTCCGTTTACACTAAATCCATCACATGTCCGTTATTTTTTGCAGACAAAAAATCCGACATGCAGGACTTTTGGGTCCGTGAAAAAGAATGGTTTCATGACGGGCATTATTTTTTAACATTAAAGTCTATGGGTAACGGATTTATAACCACTTAAAAAAACAAAGGAGGATGGTCTTAATTGAGTCTAATGGTAGCAAATGAGCATATGCAGGGAGAATTATCCCGTGAGTGCTCTGTGTACCGCAGTCACCTATAAATGGAGTAATGAGGGACTGTCTCCTAGTCATATCATAAAAATTTTGAAAAAAATTAAATGATTATATAACTACTATAAGATATGAATGATAAAACAAATAGATGTTAAAACATGTATATAAAGCTATGTGTATTAGATGTTAAAACCAACAAATGTGAATAATGCAGTATTTATTTATAACACAATAGATATTTAAAACAAATTAATAAATGGATATAACCACATATGAAATTGATTAATTGAGACACATCACAGTATTTAACTAAAATTAACAAATAAATAAGAAATAGAAAGTTTCTGCTCTCGTGGTCATATCCACTGGCAACTGATTAAGAAAATAGACTGTCACTACTAAGATGGTTAGAGAAAATCTTTAAAACTGTGCAGAATTTTTAACTACTTATATTTGCAAAAATGTTTAACTTTGAATTATCTACAAATATAGATATGATCACGTTCATGGGAATACCCCTTTAAAGTATTCAATTTATAAATTCAAAACATCTCTCTTCTTTTTAAAGCATTAAATCTATTGGGATTGTTTGTTGGAATTTGATCCAATGGTGTTACAGAAAAATCTACAAAGCTACTATGTTTTTTTTTAAAAGCATGTCATGAAACACTGTGTTTTAGATATCCATTAACCACATTCAAACAGTGTTTATTGAGTCTGCCCCCAACTGCCCCCCCGGACCGCCTCCTCCAACCCCCCGCCCAAAAAAACGCATTCCTGCGCATACTATTATGTGCCATAGTGGCTCCTGCACACAGTATTATGCCCCATAGTGGCCCCTGCACACAGCATTATGCCCCATAGTGGCCCCTGCACACAGTATTATGTCCCATAGTGGCCCCTGCACACAGTATTATTCCCCATAGTGGCCCCTGCACACAGTATTATATCCCATAGTGGCAACCTGCACACAGTATTATATTCCATAGTGGCCCCTGCACACAGTATTATGCCCCATAGTGGCCCCTGCACACAGTATTATGTCCCATTGTGGACCACCCATGAACAATTATTATACTCTGGGGTCTTTTCAGACCCCAGAGTATAATGATTGGAGACCCAGGTGAGGATAGAAACATAAAAAAACGATGTTGCTTACCTGTTCCTTGTTCCAGTCCACTTCCTGCTACTTCAGCCTTCTTCAATGTTGGACCAGGCCGGCGTCACGTGATGTGGGCCGGCGTCGCGACGCAAAATGACGTCGGCTGACGTCTGGGACGTCACCAAACAGGCCCGAAGCCTGGAGAAGCGTAGGAGAGGTAAGACAATGTAGGAGATAGTTGACTTGTCAAGATGAAACTGGAAGTGCATGGAGGAGAAGCTCTCGCCTGTTGCCAGATACCTTGAAATAAAAAAAATAAATGTGTGTATGTATGTATATATATATATATATATATATATATACAGTTAGGTCCCTAAATATTTGGACAGAGACTTTTTTTCTAATTTTTGAACAAAACAATTCAGATGCAGTTGAAGTTCAGACTTTCAGCTTTAATTCAGTGCATTGAACAAAATGACTGCATAAAAATGTGAGGAACTAAAGCATTTTTTTTTTTTACACACAATCCCTTCATTTCAGGGGCTCAAAAGTAATTGGACAAATTAAATAATGGTAAATAAAATGTTAATTTCTAATACTTGGTTGAAAACCCTTTGTTGGCAATGATTGCTTGAAGTCTTGAACTCATGGACATCACCAGACGCTGTGTTTCCTCCTCTTTAATGCTCTGCCAGGCCTTTACTGCAGCGGTTTTCAGTTGCCGTTTGTTTGTGGGCCTTTCTGTCTGAAGTTTAGTCTTTAACAAGTGAAATACAGGCTCAGTTGGGTTGAGATCAGGTGACTGACCTGGCCATTCAAGAATATTCCATTTCTTTGCTTTAACAAACTCCTGGGTTGCTTTGGCTTTATGGTTTGGGTCATTGTCCATCTGTATTATGAAACTCGACCAATCAGTTTGGCTGCATTTGGCTGGATTTGAGCACACAGTATATCTCTGAATACCTCAGAATTCATCCGGCTGCTTCTGTCCTGTGTCACAACATCAATAAACACTAGTGACCCATTGCCACTGGCAGCCATGGATGCCGAAACCATCACACAGCCTCCGCTGTGTTTTACAGATGATGTGGTATGCTTTGGATCATGAGCTGTAGGAAGCCTTCACCATTCTTTTTTCTTTCAATCATTCTGGTAGAGGTTGATCTTGGTTTCATTTGTCCAAAGAATATTCTTCCAGAACTGTGCTGGCTTTTTTAGATGTTTTTTTTAGCAAAGTCCAATCTAGCCTTCTTATTCTTGAGGCTTATGAGTGGCTTGCACTGTGCAGTGAACCCTCTGTATTTACTTTCATGCAGTCTTCTCTTTATGGTAGATTTGGATATTGATAAGCCTACATCCAGGAGAGTGTTGTTCACTTGGTTGGCTGTTGTGAAGGGGTGTCTCTTCACCATGGAAATTTTTCTGCAATCATCCACCACTGTTGTCTTCTGTGGGTGTCCAGGTCTTTTTGCATTGATGAGTTCACCAGTGCTTTCTTTCTTTCTCAGGATGTACCAAACTGTAGATTTTGCCATTCCTAATATTGTAGCAATTTCTCGGATGGGTTTTTTCTGTTTTTGCAGCTTAAAGATAGCTTGTTTCACCTGCATGGAGAACTCCTTTGACCGCATGTTTTCCTTACAGAAAAATCTTCCAAATGCAAGCACCACTCCTCAAATCAACTCCAGGCCTTTTATTTGCTTAATTGAGAATGACACAATAAAGGAATTGCCCACACTTGCCCATGAAACAGCCTTTGAGTCAATTTTCCAATTACTTTTGGTCCCTTTATAAACAGGGTGGCACATGTTAAGGAGCTGAAACTCCTAAAGCCTTCATCCAAATTTAATGTGGATACCCTCAAATGAAAGTTGAAAGTCTGGACTTTATGTCCATGTCCGTTATTTTACTATAACTTGAATATGTTTCAGTAAACAGGTAAAAAAAACAAAATTTGTGTCAGTGTCGAAATATATATGGACCTAACTGTATATACATAAACACGATGGAAATATGGTGGAAAGTGTTGATACTCACTGAAGGGTCACAATCAAGCGCTCTTCTGGTGTTATGCTTCTCCAGAAGTGGGTTTCCTGCCTCTGGAGTCTGGTTGACAGTCAACAAAGAAGTTCATCAAAGGTGGGAATCATCATATTCAGGTAATCATAGAACTTCTCCGGATGTTGGCGCAGTTTTGCATACAGACTGGAATAGACTCCCCTTGTCACATGAGTGGATGTAATAGGATGAAGCCAGAAGCATCGCCTTTGCCACCATCTCTGCCTGGCAATTCTTCTTAATAAGTTCTGTGACTTAACCCAGACTGGGATTCATTTAATTAATTAATTAATTAATTAAGTATTTCTGTGCTTGGGAGAAATATATAACAAATTGTGGAATGCATTTTCTTCTTATCCCCTTGTAAATGTTGTACATTTTAGTGATACATTAACATATTTAAAACAATTAAAAATCTAAGTTTCACCTCCATTTTGTTTTAATTAGCGAATCCCATCCACACTTGGCAGAAAAGTATGTAACCATTGTGGTTTTGGAAATCGCAGCATGTCAATTACACCTACTAAAACACCGGCGATTTCCCTATAGGTATAACTGTAGCAGAAAGCGGTACGGGAAAAACCACGATGTGTTGCTGCCGCGGTTTTTCCCACAGAACTTTTTTGCTGCAGCCCTATACCTGGGGCCTTAGCCTGAAGCTGGAAATGTTAAAAAAATAATAATCCTATAAATTGTAGGGATTACACACCGTGAAAAGCAAGTGCACCCCTAAACCCTATATACTTTTTTAAACCTATGACAGAGCAGAGAGCTGAAGAGTCCCTGCTCGGCCATAGAAGACCACCAGTAACGCACAGGACGTCGTGGCACAAGTGGCATGATGACGTCACTGCATTGCTCCACCTGTGCCACTACTACAGGAGAATCTCCGCCTGCACCACTCATCATGGGAGAGCGGTAAGGTGAGTAAAAGATTTATTGTTTTCTGGTAAGGGAAAGGGATTAACTGCTAAGGGGGCAAACTATTATTTATAAGGGGGCTAATATTTTTAATGGGGGGCTATTAAATATAAGGGAAGCCATTGTAAGGGTGAACTACTATTTACAGTTGGTACGGAAAGTATTCAGACCCCTTTAAATTTTTCACTCTTTGTTTCATTGCAGCCATTTACTAAAAGCAAAAAAGTTAATTTTATTTCTCATTAATGTACGCTCAGCACCCCATCTTGACAGAAAAAAAACAGAAATGTAGATATTTTTGCAAAATTATTAAAAAAGAAAAACTGAAATATCACATGGTCATAAGTATTCAGATCCTTTGCTGTGACACTCATATTTAACTGACATGCTGTCCATTTCCTTCTGATCCTCCTTGAGATGGTTCTACTCCTTCATTGGAGTCCAGCTGTGTTCAATTAAACTGATTGGACTTGATTAGGAAAGGCACACGCCTGTCTATATAAGACCTCACAGCTCACAGTGCATGTCAGAGACAGAATTGTGGCAAGGCACAGATCTGGCCAAGGTTACACAAGAATTTCTGCAGCACTCAAGGTTCCTAGGAGCACAGTGGCCTCCATAATCCTTAAATGGAAGAAGTTTGGGACGACCAGAACTCTTTCTAGACCTGGCCATCCAGCCAAACTGAGCAATCGTGGGAGAAGAGCCTTGGTGAGAGAGGTAAAGAAGAACCCAAAGATCACTGTGGCTGAGCTCCAGAGATGCAGTAGGGAAATGGGAGAAAGTTCCACAAAGTCAACTATCACTGCAGCCCTCCACCAGTCGGGGCTTTATGGCAGAGTGGCCCGAAGGAAGCCTCTCCTCAGTGCAAGACATATGAAAGCCCGCATAGAGTTTTCCAAAAAACACATGAAGGACTCCCAGACTATGAGAAATAAGATTCTCTGATCTGATGAGACGAAAATTGAACTTTTTGGCATTAATTCTAAGGAGAAAACCACACATACAGCTCTGCTCATCACCTGCCCAATACAATCCCAACAGTGAAACATGGTGGTGGCAGCATTATGCTATGGGGGTGTTTTTCAGCTGCAGGGACAGGACGACTGGTTGCAATTGAAGGAAAGATGAATGTGGCCAAGTACAGAGATATCCTAGAAGAAAACCTCTTCCAGAGTGCTCTGGACCTCAGACTGGGCTGAAGGTTCACCTTCCAATAAGCACACAGCTAAAATAACAAAGGAGTGGCTTCGGAACAATAATAAATAATAATAAATTTTATTTATATAGCGCCAACATATTCCGCAACACTACAATTTGTAGGGTTCAAGTACTGACAAAAAAGATACATTACAAAGAAATATTCAATTCACAGACTGGGACTGAGGGCCCTGCTCACAAGAGCTTACAATCTATGAGGTAGAGGGGGTGACACAAGAGGTAGCAGGGGCAGCAACAGACATAGCATTGGTTATACAATGGTCAGACAATTTTGCAATAGAGGTTACTGTCATTACACATATACACACGTTGACAAAATTGTTGGTACCCCTCGTTTAATGAAAGAAAAACCCACAATGGTCACAGAAATAACTTGAATCTGACAAAAGTAATAAGATATAAAAATTCTATGAAAATGAACAAATGAAAGTCAGTCATTGCTTTTCAACCATGCTTCAAGAGAATTGTTTAAAAAAGAAAACTCATGAAACAGGCCTGGACAGAAATGATGGTACCTTTAACTTTGTATTTGTATCTGCTTATCTTTGCTGCTGTAACACACTGCATTTCCCCATTGTGGGACTATTAAAGGACTATTATTATTATTATTATTATTATTATTATTTTGTTGCACAACCTTTTGAGGCAATCACTGTAACCAAACGATTCCTGTAACTGTCAATGAGACTTCTGCACCTCTCAACAGGTATTTTGGCCCACTCCTCTTGAGCAAACTGCTCCAGTTGTCTCGGGTTTGAAGGGTGCCTTTTCCAACCGGCATGTTTCAGCTCCTTCCAAAGATGCTCAATAGGATTTAGGTCAGGGCTCATCGAGGGCCACTTCAGAATAGTCCAATGTTTCCCTCTTAGCCATTCTTGGGTGTTTTTAGCTGTGTGTTTTGGGATATTATCCTGTTGCAAGACCTATGACCTGCGACTGAGACCAAGCTTTCTGACACTGGGCAGCTCATTTCTCTCTAGAATCCCTTGATAGTCTTGAAATTTCATTGTACTCTGCACAGATTCAAGACACCCTGTGCCAGATGCAGCAAAGCAGCCCCAGAACATAACAGAGCCTCCTCCATGTTTCACAGTAGGGACAGTGTTCTTTTCAAGATATGCTTCATTTTTCCGTCTGTTAACATAGAGCTGATGTGCCTTGCCAAAAATTTCGATTTTTGTCTCATCTATCCATAGGACATTCTCGCAGAAGCTTTGTGGCTTGTCAACATGTAGTTTGGCAAATTACTTTTGTCAGATTCAAGTTATTTCTGTGACCATTGTGGGTTTTTCTTTCATTAAACGAGGGATACCAACAATTTTGTCCACGTCTGTATAAAGCTGTATGAGCTGTCACCAGTCGTGCAGATGGTGCCTGGACATATAAAATTAGTCTGATACGGCATCATATCCTGTGGGGTAATGTTGGAGCATCAACAGAGTAGGGTACGTTTTAGGGATTCTAACTACGGAAGGGTTTACATTAGGAATTGTGATAGGCCTGTCTGAAAAGATATGTCTTTAGTTTGCGCTTGAAGCTGTAGGAATTGGGAGTTAATCTGATAGTCTGGGATAGAGCATTCCAGAGAAGTGGTGCAACTTGGGAGAAGTCTTGTATACGAGCGTGGGAGGTTCTTATAATAGAGGACATTAGCCTTAGGTCATTGAGTGAACATAGAGTATGGGTTGGGCAATAGACAAAGATGAGGGAGGAAATGTAGGAAGATGCAGCATTATGGGGAGCCTTATGGATGATGGTGATAAGTTTATATTGTATTCTGTATTGAATAGGCAGCCAATGTAGTGACCGGCACAGACTGGAGGTATCGCTGTAGCGTCTAGACTGATAGATGAGCCTGGCCGCCGCATTTCGAATAGATTGTAGAGGGGAGAGTTTAGTAAGGGGAAGACTGATTAGTAAGGAGTTACAGTAGTCAAGGCGAAAGTGAATCAGGGCAACAATAAGTGTCTTTAGTGTATTTGTGGTAAGGAAAAGGTGGATTCTGGAGATGACATGAGCGTGCGAGTGATTGGATATGGGGGGGGGGGGGGAAGGAAAGGTCTGAGGCAAACAAAACCCCGAGGCAGTGGGCATACTGCCTAGGAGTTATGGTAAGGCCAGGGACTGCAATGGAGATATCAGGGACAGATCTATTAGATGGTGGAAACAGCAGTAGTTCAGTCTTTGAGAGATTCAGTTTCAGACAGAGCGAAGACATGATATTTGAGACAGCAGAGAGACAGTCACTGATGTTCTGTATTAGTGCAGGGGTGATGTCATGGGATAACGTATATAATTGGGTGTCATCAGCATAAAGATGGCACCGGAAGCCAAATCTAGTGATGGTTTGTCCAATGGGGGCTGTGTAGAGGGAGAAGAGCAGGGGACCTAGGACCGAGCCCTGAGGAACCGCAAGGGGAAGAGGGGAAGAAACAGAGCCCACAAATGATAAACATAAAGTGCGGTCAGAGAGATAAGAGGTGAATCAGGAAAGAGCGGTGTTCGTGAGGTCGACAGAACGGAGCATAGTGAGGAGGAGTTGATGATCAACAGTGTGAAATGCTGCTGAGAGATCTAGAAGAATAAGAAGAGAGTAGTCACCTTTGGATTTAGACGTCAGGAGATCATTGGAGACTTTTGTGAGGGCCGAGTGCGAGGGCAGAGTGCGGAAGCCAGATTGTAAGGGGTCAAGAAGAGAGTTAGCAGAAAGATAGTGGATTAAACGAGAATAGACTAAGTGTTCCAAGATTTTGGAGATAAAAGGGAGGTTAGAGACAGGTCGATAGCAGCACAGGACGGGTCAAGGGAGGATTTCTTCAGTAGTGGGGTTATGACAGCATGTTTGAAAGAGGATGGAAAAATTCAAGAAGAGAGAGAGGTTAAATATTTTAGTAAGGTAAGTCGTGACGGCAGGTGAAAGAGACTGGAGAAGGTGTGAGGGGGAAAGGGTCTCTACTACGGGTCGTAGGGCGAGAAGAAGAAAGTAGCTGAGATACATCCTCCTCTGTAACAGGTTCAAAAGATGAGAATGAACAGTCTGAAGTGCGGCTGGTGAGGGGGTCACTTGTGTAAAATAGAGGGTGTTGGATAGTGGGTACTTTCCTAAGTACTGATTATGTTCAGGAGCTGATGCTCTTACCCAGTGGCTACTCAACCGTAGTTGATGGTAATAGCGTACAATCTAAGAAAAACACTGGGATAAAAGTTGAGCACTGCTCAATGAGATAATAAGAACCATTGGTAGTTTTAATGCATGTTAAGTATTTATTGGTTCCACTTGGACGATAGAATAAAATTGCCGCGTTTCAACTCTACACTGGCATCTTCTTCAGCCCAGCTAAACAAATAAACAGATATATACAACAAAAACATATAGTCATAAAACGTGTCCAAGGGGAAAAGGGTGAAAATAGTAATTGTAATAAGAATCCAATATCGATGGAGCGCATAAGTAATTCAAATAATACATTGTCGGGCGTGGCCTATGCAGTGCGAGTGAACAGTTGCACTCCTGAGGAGCTCCTGCCCGAACCTGCCCTTTCAGCTTTCATGACGGCCAGATTCCTCCCTCTGTCCCCCCACCGGCTGAGCTACTTGCTCATTTACCGACTAGACAGGACTTCCAATCCATGGTTGATAAGGTTACGGATGCTTTTCACAAAGAGATTTCTGTCCTGCGGAAAGACTTTCAGCAAATTACTACTCGGGTGGAGACCCTGGAGGAGGACCACGACCAGACTCATCTTTCTCCCAGCTGCAGACTTCAGTCCACTCTAAATGCCAAGTTGTACAAGACATGCAGCGACATATTGAGGATTTGGATAACCGAGGGCGCCGCAATAACATCAGAGTCAAGGGCTTGCCTGAGGCTACTCAAGATGAGGACTTACATGATACTCTGGAGGCTATATTCAACTCTATACTCCAAGAACCTCCTGGACCGTGCACATAGAGCATTGCGCCCAAAGGGCTCTGGCCCGAGCCCACGGGATGTTATCTGTGCATGATTTTGCTCTTAAGGAGGCCATCCTCTCTAATGCTTGGTTCACACTACCATTGGATTCCATTATGAAGGTGTCCGTTAACAAAAAAAAAAACCGGACACCTATCATAACAGACATTAATGGACACTAACTGATGTTAATGTAATCGTTTTTTTTAACTGATCCAATTAATGGATCAGTTAAAAAAAACGGACACATTAGCATCAGCTAGTGTCCGTTTTTTAACACTGTCCGTTTTTTTTTTTCTGCTTTCTGAGCATGCGCAGAAAAAAAACGGTCATAAAATAGCAGACAGTAACGATGGCTATCCGTTACTGTCCGTTATAAGTCCGTTATCCATAGACTTCAATGTTAAAAAAATAATGGACACTTGCTGTCCGTCAAGAATCCGTTTTTCCAAACGGACAAAAAAGTCCTGCATGTAGGATATTTGTCTGCGGAAAAAAAGCAGGCTTCTGACGGATTGGGTGTAAACGGACACAAACGGACATTAATGGACACAATATAAAAACCCATTGAAATGAATGGAAATTTTAATGGATTTCTGATGGTTCAGCTACTGTCCAATGCTAAAATCTTGCAACGGACAATATCTATGGACACTACTGACGGTCACCAACTGACGGTCACCGCCAGCTCAAGGACTTTGACAGTGCCGAGATTCAGTTGTTCCAAGAGCTCTGCAAAAGCGACGTCACCTTCAGTCCCTTCAGGACCGCCGGATTCCATACCATTGGGGCTTTCCTTTCGCCCTGACTGCACGTTTGAATGGACATTCTGCCACACTGCGCTCCCAGACTGACCTGCATTCCTTTTGTGGAGTCCTGGACATTCCACCTCCTGAATTGGCTGATTGGGAGTTCATCCCTCCACTGGCACCTCTTCCTCCAGTTTGGACCTCTCAGAAGGTGAAGAGGCGTCAGCTACCCACCCCGGGAACCTCGGCCAGGAGGCCACGGGTGGGCCCCCCCACCTCCGTGAGCTCTATACAGAAGTCCCTGGTCCCCCAGTGCTACTATGCTCCCAGATAGTTGTCCCCATCTTACTTCCCCTGGCTAGGGAAGTTCCGCCGTTTAATTAGATCCTCCGCCCTTTATGACCTGTGGCGCGTTAACAATCCTACTGCCCGCTCTTACACATTCTTCTCCCACCCCCACAACACGCACACGAGGATAGACTTTTTTTTTTGGTAACACCCCAGCGCTCTGACTTTTGATAGATGCGGACATTGACCTTATCTCTTGGTCTGACCATGCCCCGGTCTCTGTCACCCTCTCTCCCACACTGGTCCCATCCAGGCAATGCCACTGGCACCTTAATGAGTCCCTCTTACATTCAGAAGCCACTCGTAGCTTGATTACTTTAGGAATAATGAGGCTTCAGTCACCTTAACCATAAAGCAGTCACTGCCATAAAGCAGTCATGCGGGGGCACTGTATTGCTCTAGCAACAAAATTGAAGAAAGACAGGAAGGCTAGGGAAGTTGCTCTGCACGCCAAGATCAAATCCCTCACTGATAGTTTAGCATTACGCCCCTCACTCCCAATTGGTTGCAGCCAGGGCCGACCTGTGCGATCTCACCACACACGCCACCCAGCGTCTTCTGTTTTACAGTAGACAACGCTACTACGAACATGGTAATAAAGCTGATACCCTCTTGGCTAAAACCTTGCGGGATTGCTAGGCCTCCTCTACCCCTCATGCTGTACAGGGCCCCTCTGGCTCCCTATTGCACCACCCTGATGACATTGCTACTGCATACCAGTCCTATTACACTCGCCTGTATAACCTCCCATCGAGAACCCGCCCTGACTTCCCCTCTACTGCCCAAGGCATCCAAGATTATCTTGATTCCTGTAGCCTTTCCTCTCTTACCTCCTCGGCCCTGAGTTCCCTTAACACTCCTATTACAGAAGAGAAGTTCACTGACACCTTTAAAGGCCTTCTGAATGGTAAAGCCCCGGGCCCTGATGAATTCACCTACCTGTACTATAAGACCTTTCAATCTACCCTATTGCCTTACCTCCAGAAACTCTTCAACTCTTTTCTTGACGGTGCCCCCATACCACAGTCGATGCTCCACTCCCACATTACTTTAGTCCCTAAACCTAATAAAGACCCCCAAGATTGCTCCAATTACAGGCCCATAGCCCTTCTCAATTCTGACCTTAAATTGTTCACAAAAATCATAGCTACCAGATTGAATGCTTGGCTTCCTTCTCTCATCCACAAGGACCAGGTGGGTTTCGTCCCTTGTCGTCAAAAGGGGGTCGACAACACTAGAAGGGCTGTGGATTTGATAGATGTAGCCAATTGTTCTACCATCCTGGCCCTCCTTTTGAGCCTGGACGCTGAGAAAGCCTTTGACCGCTTAGACTGGTCGTTTATATTTGCCACCCTCAGGAAATTTGGTTTCTTACGGCGGTCACAGCGCTTTACTCTGCCCCTTCTGCAGTGGTCAAGCTCCCACACACAACTTCATCAGCCTTCCCAGTTCTCAATGGAACACGTCAAGGTTGTCACCTATCTCCTCTTATCTTTGCCCTCTGTATTGAACCTTTGGCCTCCCGTATACGCTCCAACCCTGATATCACGGGAATTCCGGTCCGTGATCGGGATTTCAAAGTCAGCCTCTTTGCCGATGATGTGCTCCTGACCCTCTCCAACCCCCATATTTCACTCCCAAACCTCATATTGGTCCTGCGGGATTATGGTCATTTTTCCGGGTACAAGGTTAACCCCTTGAAAACAGAGGCTCTATCTCTGAACATCCCTGCCCCTGCCCTCCAACTCCTCCGTAGTAACTACAACTTTCAGTGGAGAGACCGTCTCTACACTACTTAGGTGTCCAATTGTCTTCCTCCTATGCCACCCTGTATTCCGTCAATTACCCTCGGCTTTTTCGTGACCTTCGGGCACTCCTAGATAAATGGCGTCCCCTCCATATTTCCTTGATAGGGCGGATTACTGCCGTTAAAATGACGCTTCGTCCTAAACTTCTCTTCTTTGAAACCCTGCCGATGGCTGTTCCTTGTACAGAACTATGCTCTAAAAGGCCATCTTTCAATTTATTTGGAATGGTAAGTGGCACCGCATTCCTCACTCTGTTATGCTAGTTGGTAAGGCGAAGGGGGATCTGGCAGTCCCACATTTGCTCCACTATTATTGGGCAGCCCACTTACGCTGTGTTCCGTTCTGGGCGTCGGCCTGGGCCTATACTAAGTGGGTGGAGATAGAAAAGCTCTGGATAGCTCCTATCCATCCTAACGCATTCTTGTGGGTCCGTCCACCCCCCCCCCCCCCCCTAACTCCCACCCCTCTTTTAGGACCTATTCGTTTCACTAGAGCTGTCTGGATTACTTGTCACAAACTTTTCCCGCTCGCTTCCCACCACTCGTCTATGGCCTCCTTTCTCTATAACCCTCTCCTGCCGGGAAGTCTGGGCCCTGATATGGTACGATCCTGGAGCAGACTGGATTTATTTCACATTGCCGACCTGATTGACCCATCAACCTTGGAGCTCAGGCCCTTTGACTACTTTGTATCTAATTTGCACTTGCCAACCTCTGAATGGCTTCACTATAGGCAGATATCCCACTTTGTGACCACTTTGTTTGGGGTGTCTGTCCCTACTCCTTTTGAGAGGATCTGCCATGCTGGTACCTCTACAAAGGGCCTCATTTCAGGCATTTACCATATTCTTTCCTCTCCAGAGAGACAGGCACCCCTTGTCCACAGATACATGGTCAGGTGGACTGAGGCTTTGGGTCAGCAGATCTCCCCAGCACAATGGCAGATCATATGGTCCCGAGCGGCCAAGTCCTCAGCATGCATAACGTTCCAAGTACAAGTTACTTATGTTTTGGTACCATACCCAAGTTTTATTACACACTCTCAATCCTACTATCCCTAGGACCTGCTGGAGATGCCTCACCGAGGAGGGTACGTTGTTTCACATTTTCTGGAGCTGCTCTTTGATTCGAACTTTTTGGGTGGAAGTTGCGGCACTAGCTGATGGTTTCTTTCTCCAGGGTGTCCCGCTTGATCCTTCTGTTTATTTGCTTAACCTCCCTCCTTGACACCTTGGCAGGAAGACGTCTAAGCTTTTCTTGTACCTCTGAAGTGCCGCTAAATCGCTTATAGCCCTTCATTGGAAAAGTGTGCTTCATCCTACTGGCCCTGCCCTTGTGGCTCGTTTCAAAAACATACGCAGTCTAGAATTCCTCACGTTTACTCTTAATAATTCTATTCGGATGCCTTCCAGTCTATCTGGAATCCATGGGATACGTATTGCAATCTCCATAGTCTCTGACTCTTCCCCCCTTGTCCCTTTTTTCCTCTTCTTCTCCCTTTTGCTCTCTTTATGTTTATGTGTTCTTAGTTCTCTGTCCGGGTTTTAATTACTGTCTTATTGTGTATTATGTTATGCTTTTTGTTTCTGTGTATGATATATTCTTGGAAATTTAATAAAAACTACAGTTAAAAAAAAAAAAAATAATAATAATACATTGTACAGTGCCTTGTGAAAGTATTCGGCCCCCTTGAACTTTTCAACCTTTTGTCACATTTCAGGCTTCAAACATAAGGATATAAAATTTTAATTTTTTTGGTTAAGAATCAACAACAAGTGGGACACAATCGTGAAGTGTAACAAAATTTATTGGTTATTTTAAACTTTTGTAAAAAATAAAAAACTGAAAAGTGGGGGTGTGCCAAATTATTCAGCCCCCTTAAGTTAATACTTTGTAGCGCCACCTTTTGCTGCGATTACAGCTGCAAGTCGCTTGGGGTATGTCTCTATCAGTTTTGCACACTCTTCCATAAAGGACAGATTTGTGCAGTGTATGACTGATTGTTGTCCTATGGACAGACTCTCCCACCTCAGCAGTAGATCTCTGCAGATCATGGGCCTCTTGGCTGCATCTCTGATCAGTCTTCTCCTTGTTTGAGATGAAAGTTTAGAGGGACTGACGGGTCTTGGTAGATTTGCAGTGGTCTGATACTCCTTCCATTTCAATATGATTGCTTGCACAGTGCTCCTTGGGATGTTTAAAGTTTGGGAAATCTTTTTGTATCCAAATCCAGCTTTAAACAACAGTATCACGGACCTGCCTGGTGTGTTCCTTGGTCTTCATGATGCTCTCTGCGCTTTAAACAGAACCCTGAGACTATCACAGAGCAGGTGCATTTATACGGAGACTTGATTACACACAGGTAGATTATATTTATCATCATCAGTCATTTAGGACAACATTGGATCATTCAGAGATCCTCACTGAACTTCTGGAGTGAGTTTGCTGCACTGAAAGTAAAGGGGCCGAATAATATTGCACGCCCCACTTTTCTGTTTTTTATTTTTTACAAAAGTTTAAAATAACCAATAAATTTCATACCACTTCACAATTGTGTCCCACTTATTGTTGATTCTTCACCAAAAAATTTTAATTTTATATCTTTATGTTTGAAGCCTGAAATGTGGCACAAGGTTGAAAAGTTCAAGGGGGTCGAATACTTTCGCAAGGCACTGTATTCCCATATCTTCCTTTAGGAATAGTTTTTGCCTTATGTTAGAACAGATGCCTAAGCCTTTGAGTCCCAGTATTTACCTTAAAAATATTTTTTTCTCTTTGACCCTTGTATGTGGTATCATTGGTGGTATTGTTAACCCTTTGTGACGACTGATTATGTGCTCCCGCTTCTACAGTAAGATTCTATGTGGATATATTCCTTCAACTCCTTCATATTTTTGTATTATTTTAAATTTTTGTATTCAATAAATTATAAAAAAAATTTACCATTATTTTTGTGTGGAATTTTTTTCTGTTTAGTTAGAGCTGTGTGTATGAAGAGCTGTAGCAGAGCTGTGTGTATGTAGAGATGTAGTACAGCTATGTGTGTTGTGTGTATGTAGAGATGTAGTAGAGCTGTGTGTATTTAGACATGTAGCAGAGGCAGTGTATGTAAAGATGAGCAGAGCTTTGTGTGCATGTAGAGATGTAGCGGTGTTGTGTGTGTATGTAGAGATGTAGTAGAGCTGTGTGTCTATGTAGAGATGTAGCAGAGCTTTGTGTGTTGTGTGCATGCAGAGATGTAGCAGGGGTGTGTCTGTAGAGATGTAGCAGAGCTGTGTATGCTTTGTGTATGAAGAGATGTAGCAGAGCTGTGTGTGCTGTTTGTATTTAGAGATGTAGCAGAGGCAGTGTATGTAAAGATGAGCAGAGTTGTGTGTGTATGTACAGATGTAGCGGGGCTGTGTGTGTTTGTAGAGATGTACAGAGCTGTGTGTGCTGTGTCTGTATGTAGAGATGTAGCAGGCTGTGTGTATGTAGAGATGTAACAGAGCTGTGTGTGTTGTGTGTATGTAGAGATGTAGCAAAGCTGTGTATGTAGACATTTAGCAGAGGTGTGTATGCTGTGTGTATGTAGAGTCGTAGCAGGGCTGTGTGTGCTGTGTATGCAGAGATATAGCAGAGCTGTGCATGTAGAGATGTAGCAGAGCTGTGTGTTGTGTGTATGTAGATATGTAGCAGAGCTGTATATGTAGAGATGTGGCAGAGCTGTGTATGCTGTGTGTATGAAGAGATGTAGCAGAGCTGTGTATGTAGAGATGTGGCAGAGCTGTGTATGCTGTGTGTATGAAGAGATGTAGCAGAGCTGTGTGTGCTGTGTATGCAGAGATGTAGTAGAGCTGTGTATGTAGAGATGCTGCAGAGATGTGTTTTGCAGTGTTCATTATTGCACTGACAATCTCTCTCCTTTGGTTTTCAGGATACTGCAGAATATGTCACTTATGTTACTTAGGTTTCCATAACAACCCCGCCATTATTCTTCACTGCTGTAGGTCAGATTTAAAGGGGCAGGGCACTGTGGAGCCACTACACAAACAAAAAATGAAATATACCCGTGCAAAGCTGGGTCCTTCTGCTAGTAAGAGATAAAAGACAATTACCTATAACAACTAGTACAGGACCCAACAAGAGGCGAGGCACTTTTAGACCTAATTTTAACAAATAAACCTGACACATTGTCAAAAGTAGAGGTTGGGGGTCATCTAGGTAACAGTGACCACAATATAATAAGTTTTCTTGTAAACATTAAAAAGATGTTCAGTTGAGGGGGTACAAAAACACTAAACGTCAGGAAGGCCAATTTTAACCAGCTGAGAGAAGAGCTTAGCAGCATAAACTGGGACAATGTCCTCAAAGTGACGGGAACACAAACAAAATGGGACAATTTTCAAAAGCTTTTTAAATAGGACCACTAAAAAACATATACATTACCTTATGGGAATAAGCGGGCCAGAAATCATAGAAAACGAATATGGCTAACAAAAACTGTAAGGAGTGCAATGAGGGATAAAAAGGAAGCTTTTAAAGTACTAAAACAAGAAAGTAGTGATGCAGCATTAAAAAATTATAAAAAGAAAAACAAATTGTGTAAAAGACAAATAAAGAAGGCAAATAAAGATCGAAGCTGAAAGAATAATTGCCAAGGAAAGTAAAAATAATTAAAAATTATTTTTCAATTACATAAATAAGAAAATTAAAACTGACAATGTGGGCCTTCTCAAAAATAATCTGGGTGTAATGGTGGAGGAGGATGAGGAGAAGGCACAACTATTAAATGCCTTCTTCTCTACGGTGTTAACACAAGAAAATCCAAAGGCCAGCAATATGATTAGAGGTAATGTTAACTCTCAATTAAATGTCACCTGTTTAACCCAGGAGGAAGTGCGGCGCCGCCTTCAAAACACTAAAAGAGAAATCGCCGGGTCTAGATGGCATACAGCCCCGAGTTCTAAGGGGAAGTATACACCGTAATAGATAGACCCTTATATCTAATATTTAAGGATTCAGTAATGACTGGGTCTGTTCCACAGGATTGGCGCATAGCAAATGTGGTGCTAATTTTCCAAAAGGGTTCTAAAAGTGAGCCTGGAAACTATAGGCCAGTAAGTTTGTACTCTGTGGTGGGTAAGATATTTGAGGGTTTTCTTAGAGATGCTATCCTGGAGTATCTCAATGTAAATAATCTTATAATGCCCAACCAGCATGGGTTTATGAAGAATCGGTCCTGTTAGACTAATCTGATCAGCTTCTATGAAGAAGTTAGTTCTAGACTGGACATGGGTAATGCGGTAGATGTAGTATATCTGGACTTTTCAAAGTCTTTTGATACTGTACCACATAAAAGATTGGTATGCAAAATGAGAATGTTGGGACTGGGGGAAAACATATGCATGTGGGGTCGCAACTGTCTCATTGATAGGAAACAGAGGGTGCTTGTTAATGGTAAATACTCAGACTGGGTCACAGTCACCAGTGGGGTGCCACAGGGGTCAGTATTGGATCCTCTCCTGTTTAATATGTTTATTAATGACCTGGTAGAGGGTTTACAAAGCAGGGTGTCCATATTTGCAGATGATACTAAACTCTGTAAGGTAATCAAAAATGAGGAGGATAGTAGAATATTACAGGAGGATCTAATGAAGCTGGAAGCATGGGCGGAGACTTGGCAAATGAAGTTTAATGTTGACAAATGTAAGGTTATGCATTTTGGTCGACGAAATAAAATGTATGATTATGTACTTAATAATAAATTATTGGGTGAGACTGTCACTGAACGAGACTTGGAGATTTTGGTGGACAGTAAACTTACCTTTAGTGACCAGTGCCAGGCAGCTGCTGCCAAGGCAAAGAAAATTATGGGATGCATCAAAAGAGGTATAGATTCTCATGACAAGAACATAGTTACAGTGCTGGCCAAAAGTATTGGCACCCTTGCAATTCTGTCAGATAATACTCAATTTCTTCCAGAAAATGATTGCAATCACAAATGCTTTGGTAATAATATCTTCATTTAATTTGTCGTCAATGGAAAACCACAAAAAGAATTGTCAAAAGCCAAATTGGATATAATTCCACACCAAACATAAAAAAGGGGGTGGACAAAAGTATTGGCACCCTTTGAAAAATCATGTGATGCTTCTCTAATTTGTGTAATTAACAGCACCTGTTACTTACCTGTGGCACATAACAGGTGGTGGCAATAACTAAATCACACTTGCAGCCAGTTGAAATGGATTAAAGTTGACTCAACCTCTGTCCTGTGTCCTTGTGTGTACCACATTGAGCATGGAGAAAAGAAAGAAGACCAAAGAACTGTCTGAGGACTTGAGAAGCAAAATTGTGAGGAAGCATGAGCAATCTCAAGGCTACAAGTCCATCTCCAAAGACCTGAATGTTCCTGTGTCTACCGTGCGCAGTGTCATCAAGAAGTTTAAAGCCCATGGCACTGTGGCTAATCTCCCTAGATGTGGACGGAAAAGAAAAATTGGCGAGAGATTTCAACGAAAGATTGTGTGGATGGTGGCTAAAGAACCTCTACTAACATCCAAACAAGTTCTAGCTGCCCTGCAGTCCGAGGGTACAACAGTGTCAACCCGTACTATCCGTCGGCGTCTGAATGAAAAGGGACTCTATGGTAGGATACCCAGGAAGACCCCACTTCTGACCCAGAGACATAAAAAAACCAGGCTGGAGTTTGCCAAAACTTACCTGAGAAAGCCAAAAACTTTTTGGAAGAATGTTCTCTGGTCAGATGAGACAAAAGCAGAGCTTTTTGGGAAAAGGCATCAACATAGAGTTTACAGGAAAAAAAAAAAGAGGCCTTCAAAGAAAAGAACACGGTCCCTACAGTCAAACATGGCGGAGGTTCCCTGATGTTTTGGGGTTGCTTTGCTGCCTCTGGCACTGGAGTGCTTGACCGTGTGCATGGCATTATGAAGTCTGAAGACTACCAACAAATTTTGCAGCATAATGTAGGGCCCAGTGAGAGAAAGCTGGGTCTCCCTCAGAGGTCATGGGTCTTCCAGCAGGACAATGACCCAAAACACACTTCAAAAAGCACTACAAAATGGTTTGAGAGAAAGCACTGGAGACTTCTAAAGTGGCCAGCAATGAGTCCAGACCTGAATCCCATAGAACAGCTGTGGAGAGATCTCAAAATGGCAGTTTGGAGAAGGCACCCTTCAAGTCTCAGGGACCTGGAGAAATTTGCCAAAGAAGAATGGTCTAAAATTCCAGCAGAGCATTGTAATAAACTCATTGATGGTTACCGGAAGCGGTTGTTCGCAGTTATTTTGTCTAAAGGTTGTGCTACCAAGTATTAGGCTGAGGGTGCCAATACTTTTGTCCGGCCCATTTTTGGAGTTTTGTGTAAAATGATCAATGATTTGACTTTTTTTTTTTCATTCTCTTTTGTGTTTTTTCATTGTAAGCAAAATAAATGAAGATATTATTACCAAAGCATTTGTGATTGCAATCATTTTCTGGAAGAAATTGAGTATTATGTGACAGAATTGCAGGGGTGCCAATACTTTTGGCCAGCACTGTATGCCTCTATACAAATCACTGGTACGGCCACACTTAGACTATTGCATGCAATTTTGGGCCCCAGTATACAAGAAAGACATAATCGAACTAGAGAGAGTGCAGAAAAGGGCGGCCAAAATTATTAGTTTATTCAGTTTAGAAAAAAGACGTCTACGGGAAGATCTAATAACAATGTACAAATACATTAGGGGACAGGACAAGGAACTTTCTAATGATCTTTTTAATCCTAGGCCAGTGACAAGGGGACATTCTCTATGTCTGGAGGAGAGAAAGTTTCACCAGTAACATAGAAGAGGATTCTTTACAGTAACAACAGCGAGGCAATGGAACTCACTGCCCCAGGAAGAGGTGATGGTGGAGTCATTGGACAAGTTCAAAGAGGCCTTGGATGTCTTTCTCGAACAGAACAATATTACGGGTTAGGGGTTCTAGATTTTGTTAATGACATGTTGATCCAGGGTTTTATACTGATTGGAGTTGGGAAGGAATTTTTCCCCTGAAATGGGACAGTTGGCATCAGCCTCATGGGGTTTTTTGCCTTCCTCTGGATCAACACTGTAGGGTACTGTAGGGTTATAGGTTGGACTTGATGGACTGATGTCTTCATCCAACCTCATCTACTATGTAACTATGTAATTTGAGGAACAGATCTCTCATGTCTGTGGTATTTTTGCTTGAAAAAAGTGGCTGAGACCGTGGTCTCAAAGAGCATGGAAAATTGGGTAATCAGGGTAGATCTGTTTGTACTTCTGTCGGATAGTAGGTGCAGCATCTTGGACCAATGCGGGGTTCCTGAAAACTGGAGGGAGGCAGGCCTAGGAGCTGGGTTGTGTTCTGTCTGAAAAAAAGACAGAAGCCCAGTGCCAGATGTCACAACCAAAACAACGGGGACTCTGGATTGAGTAATATCAAAATATCAGAAAAAAGAAAAAGGACCTGGCGCCTCACCTGTGTAAAATAGAGGGTGTTGGATAGTGGGTACTTTTCTAAGTACTGATTATGTTAAGGAGCTGATCCTCTTACCCAGTGACCACTCAACTGTAGTGTACAATCTAAGAAATTGAAAAAGACTGGACAATAGAATAAAATCCATACTTATATATCAATTCACATAATCCAACACAATAATGTTATTTAAATCACAATTGTATTTATCCAACAAAAGAAAATGCTAAAATCACAATTTAAAATAAAATTGTGATTTAAATAACATTATTGTGTTGGATTATGTGAATTGATATACAAGTATGGTTTCTAGACAGGTTTATACAACTAAATAAATAAACAGATGTCTGTCAGAAATGTTTTATACATTCGTGTCTAGTAATAATCCTTATTGCTATTATGTTAGCGTGTAACGATATTACCAGAGAGGCGGTTGGCGTATTTTACTCTATAAAGATCAGGTATGGACAGGACAGGGACAAATGTAAACTTTATTGATGACTTTATGCATGTGTTGTGTAAGTGGTGCAACTCTTTTGGCTCTGTGACCTGGACAATGGTAAATGTCTGGGTCACAGCTCCAATAAACTTCCTGGATATGTTCAAGTATAAAAAAAATACCCCTCTGATTAGGCTCAGAGACTTATTACATTATCCCTCTTTTTGACAGAGAGCCTAAAGTATAGAATGCTCTCTGATTGATAGGAGAGGGAATAACTTGGACAGAAGTCCCTGCTACCCCCTCCCCCCCCCGCTGGGTTCACATGCAGGTTACGCACAGACAATGATGATCTCTTATTGCAGCTCTAAGATGCTGCTCGAGGAAGGAGGGGGGGGAGGACATTTTAGAGCCTCTTATCTCAGGATACATAAGGGCTATGAAGATGACCTTGGATTCATTTTAAAGATGGGATTCTTCTTTAAAATGATGCCAAGATCATCATGATAGCCCTTACAGAATAGACATTTTTGAAAGCAGTGAACCACAAATATTGAGTGAGGGTTCTGTGTGTTCCTCCTAAACAAGTAATTTTGGTTATGTTTGGTAATGTTGGTGGAGGTAATAGTGACAGGGTGTGTGCTACTGGTGGTAATGCCTGTTGGGGTACTAGAAGAAAATCTGGAATTGTGAGGGCATACAGATATCCCATTACCATGATGAATCATAAAAAAGTGAGTAAGGTGATATGGAATCTGATGATTATTCTATTACAGATAAGAGCTGGCAACCGGGCGAGCAATAATGTTCCATTCCTTTTCCCCAAGACCGTCTTCCTAGGCAGGTCATATCCATCCTACACCTAGAACTTGGTCATTGTCACATTATCATTCATTGTTATCATCTCCATCTACATGTCCTCCTCTACGCATTTTGCACCAAGTCATTGGGTTGGCCTGCAAGTTTATCTCCCACATGACTAAATTACTGGTGGTGCGGTCGCTGTTGTGCCACTTTGTGGAAAACACTGCATTTTGCCAACTGAAGGCAGTGCAACTAGTAGCCATTATGTCTCGAGGAAAGTTGTCCCTTCTTGATGGCCATGTGGAGTGAGTCAATGTTTTGAGCGTCAGATGCCACAGTCTAGAAATGCATAGAATAACCAAAACAAGCCCGCACTAAGGTAAAAATTTCTCATACTTTATTAATGACAATGAAAAAACATATAACATACAATATACATAAGAGGGTATAAATAAAGGGAATACCAACAAGCATAACCACACAGGGGAAGTATACCATAGGGAAACAGTAATTAATAAATATGATGACCATAGACAAGGTAAAGGTGCATGTAAACCATAGTAGCAACCATATTCCACATATATATTTAAATACACAGGCAAGACTTAAGTGCCTGTGATGTAAACACAGTTGGGATTGGGATATTTATATGTAGCTGCATATACATTTCCCAATTTTGACTGTTTTCAACCAGTGATATCTTTGGAAATCATACAGGTAGAACTGTATCCTTAGTATCATATGAAAGATGTGATGCCCTCTAAATAATAATGCCTATATACCACCTTAAATTAATACTAATTATACTGTAATGTTGGGGTGTGGGGAATTTCGTTCCGTATATCCCAGGAATGACGCTGAGCTGTAAGGCCAGCCCCTCTGATAGTACAGTGATATTGGTACTGAAACTAATGGCACCTATATCTCTGTAACCAGGGCAGGACTGAAAACTTTGCAGTGATATACAAGTTATATATATGTGTTTGAGAGGACATGAATTGTCCTCTTTAACCCCTTCCCGCCACAGGCATTTTTTCGATTTTTGTTTTTGACTCTCCACCTTCCAAACCTCATAACTTTATTTTTCCTTTTACAGAGCCATATGAGGGCTTAATGTTTGCAGGACAAGTGTAGATTATGATGTTAATCTGTTTTCCCTTAGCCCCAAAAGCAGCACAATATTGGGGTATTTCTGCCCCTGTTTACTGGTAGGACAGAATGGAATTTTTAATGAACAACAAATAGTTAACTGTAACCCTTCCCCTCCTCAATATAAGGAAGGAAGTACCAACCCCCCAGCATGTAATTATAAAGACAAATACATAACACATACGGAGGGAGCCTTGTGCTGCTGTTAGGACTAAGGGAAAACAGATTAACATCATAATCTACACTTCCCTGTCATCCCATAGCAGCACAATATTGGGGATCTAGCAAGAAAAACCCTAGGGAGGGCCCTCTTGAAGAATCGATTTTAACACAGAATGGCCAAAAGAAGTGGCCTCCGTACCCAGAGTGTTAAATTTGTAATGATCAACAAAGGTATGGAGAGAGCTCCAAGAAGCTGACTGACAAATTTGTTCTCAAGGAACAGAGCTTCTTTCCACCCAAAAGGTAGAAATGGCTCTCGTAGAATGAGCTTGAACAATCTCAGGGGGGGTCTAACACCTGTGAAGTGAAAGCCAATTTTGTGGCTTCATTGTGCCAAGGAGGCTTTAGAGGCCTTGAGCCCATTATTTTTCCCCAGAAAATGGTAGAAATAAATTCTCTGACCGTCTAAAAGGCCGAGCTCTCTGAATATAAATTCCGAGGCATCTGGCCATATCCAGGGAGTGAAGTTTAACTTCCTCCGGAGATGACGGACTGGGATAGAAAACTGGTAATGAGATAACCTGGTTTAGGTTAGAATATGAGTGTACCTTAGGGAGGAACCCTGGTATAAATCTTAGTTGTACTCACCAACTTCTGAGCTGAGGTTATGGCCAAAAGGAACACTGTCTTTAGTGTGAGAAATTTAATCTTAACCTCTTATAGAGGCTCCAAGGGGGGGGGGGGCACATAACCCCTTTAAAACAGTAGATAAAGTTTCAGGGTACGGTTCTCGCCCCTTTCCTCTTCACACTGTACACTGCAGATTTTAGGTGCAACTCATCTAGCTGCTACCTACAGAAGTATTCTGATGACTCTGCAATAGTAGGTCTCATCACAGAAGATGATGACAGGGAGTACAGAGAACTGAACCGGGATTTTGTGGACTGGTGCCAGCGGAACCACCTGAAGATTAACGCGGGGAAGACCAAGGAGATGGTGGTGGACTTCCGTAAATGCAGATGCCCTCCTAAACCAGTGGACATCCTGGGGACGGGTATCAAGATTGTGAACACCTATAAGTACCTGGGTTTGCTCCTTAATAATAAGCTGGACTGGGCAGATCATATGGAGGTCCTGTACAGGAAGGGCCACAGCAGGCTCTACCTGCTTAGGAAGCTGAGAGCTTTTGGAATCCGGGGGGCACTTCTTAGGACTTTCTTCAACTCGGTAGTGGCATCAGCCATCTTCTTTGGAGTGGCCTGCTGGGGGAGCAGTATATCAACCAGGGACAGAAATAAACTTGACAAGCTGATTAGAAGGGCCAGCTCTGTTCTGGGGAGCCCACTGGACCCAGTGCAGGTGGTGGGTGACAAAAGGATACTGTCCGTGGTGAGCTCCATGCAGAAGAAGAAGTCCCATCCCATGCATGAGACTGTGATAGCACTGGGCAGTACTGTCAGTGACCGACTGCTCCACCCTAAGTGTGAGAAGGAGCACTATCGGAAGTCTTTCCTCCCCACCACGGTTAGGCTGTATAACCAACACCGACCTAAGCAGAGATCAATACACACAGAGAACTGAAATATCTCTCTGCCTGTTAAATCCCCCCCCCTCATCTGCTACTTCCTATCTGTCTGTCTACTATCAATGTAATGCCTCTTACCTTGGAACATTCCTGTACATGTTGTATTTGTATTTGAATCTGCTTATCTTATCTTTGCTGCTGTAACACACTGAATTTCCCCATTGTGGGACTATTAAAGGACTATTATTATTATTATTATTATTATTATTATTAAATCCCATTGAGGGATTGGGTGGGTAACAGGCGGACTAAGTTTGAATGCACCCTTAAAATATCTTTTAACCAGCGGGTTTGCAGATAGCTGCTTATCTAAGCAGGCTGACAGGGCAGCAACCTAAGCTTTCAAGTGAAAGGGCTAAGGCCCTTGTCCAAGCCGTCCTGAAGGAATTCCAGGATCTCTGGAATGGAAGGATCCAAGCTCTCAATTACTCTCGTCCCTGGAGACCCCCAAATCAATATCTCTTTTTAATGAAGAGAGGCCGGAGCACAACTTTTTAGCTACCTCACTTGTAGCGATACCAATCAAACACTGTGCAGAGAAAGCCGTATACGCTTTCCTTAGGGAGCACTCTGCCCAGTGGTCCATGGGGTCCTGAAGGCTAAACCCGTCCTCAGAGGGTACAAGTGTTTGCCTGGACAATTTGGAGACTGCCATGACAAGCTTAGGTGGTGAACCCAAGTCCCAACTGGTCCTCAGCTATTGGGAAGAGTGTCTTGAACCTCTTGGATAACACGCAGGTCTTCTCTGGGTGTTTTCACTCGGTGGAAATAGCTCTTTTAAGCATGTCGTCCACTTTGAAGGCCCTAGGTCCCCTAGAGATGGAACAAGAGGCTTCCCCATGGTCAACATCATGGTCCATTGACCTGATGGACTTCAATAATTTCTGAATTTTCTCCAGAGGGAAAAGCAGTTTTGCTATATCCGTATCTGAATCCTCAGATGCAGAATTAGCTTCCTCTATGATCCGGAATACCTTTCCCCGCCCCCCACTTCTTGTTCTTACTGGTTGAAGCCTATTTATCTTCTCTAGGAGAAAGAGGTCTGCTGGAATTCTCCAAGGTATCTTCATCTGATGAGAGCATCTCATCAACCATTTGGAAGTTCTCTTAGATACTAGTGAAAGAGTATGTTTCATTTCATGCCCACAGTGTATTACAATCCACACAAACTAGGCCCCCTTTTTTTTTTTTTTTTTCAAACTCCTTGCAGGATTTGAACTCAGGACTCTAGAATTGCAAGGCTGCAGTTCTATCCACTGAGATGGCCTCATCAGATTGTATGACAGAAGTGCCATCATATTCCACAGTGCTCCACAGACACTGACAGTCACTGTCCCATATAGGGCTCACAATCCATACTCCCCCACCAGCACATCTTTGGAGTGTGGGAGGAAACTGGAGTACACCCACGCAAACACAGGGAGAACACACAAACTCTCCACAGATGTCGCCCCTGGCAGGATTCAAACCCAGGACTCTAGCGCTGTGAGGCTGCAGTGTCAACCACTGAGCCTCTGGGCTGTCCAAGCAGCACTTGTGGCATGTATTGAAATTGGAACCATCAGGCAAGGGAATTTCACAGGAGTGACAGTTTAGATATTTGTGCCTAGACGCAGACTTACCTGGAGGACTCATCACCTCCAGATGCAGAGGCTGACATCTTACCGCAAGTGTAAGAGTAAATAGCAAGAAAACCAGAAAAAAACGCAAGAACAGTACAAGTCTGTTGAACTAGAATGCCCGGCATGCACACTCTCTGCCAACAAAGAGGCAGAGGAAAAGAAGCAGCAGACTTATATAGAAGAAATGGAGAGCAAAGACTCTCCCAATACCTGTGACAGGTTACACATAAAATAAAAGCCCTTTTTTTTTTGGAAGAAAAAGGCTGCCCCGCACAGATTTTTTTTAAAAAAAATGGATAAAGATAAAGGTAAAAAAAAACCTTTCCTAGTAGCTCACCTGAAGGAGGTTCAAAGATGTCATCACGTACGCAAGCCAGCATATTCTGGACTCCGGCGCCCCCCCCTTCCCCACACACAGGAGCTGGAGAGAAGTAGCAGGAAACGCCGTGCATTGCAATAAAACAAGGAATGCAAGGCTTACTGTACATAGCCACAAAGGGTTCAGTGTGGACACTCAAAGGCAGCAGATCTGTCTGGCCGGCCCATTATAAGCAACAGCTGAAAAAAGGCCTTTCACTGCAGCTAAGCAGACTAAGCAGCAAAGGCAGGAAAGACAGACAAGGAGTTTTAGCCTTTGAATTTTGTTCCAACAGAAACCAAAGGCAGAAAAAGAGTCTTCACAGGAGGATAGACAAAACAAACTCAAACAGGAGAGAGGAGGGGAAATTCATTCAGAAATGTGAATAACCTCACTATAGGGAAGGTATAACCTTCCCTCCAACTGTCCCACCAACACAGGACAGAAAAAAACATGCTGGGGGGTTGGTACTTCCTTCCTTATATTGAGGAGGGGGAGGGGTTACAGTTAACTATTTGTTGTTCATTAAAAATTCCATTATGTCCTACCAGCACACAGGGGCAGAAATACCCCAATATTGCGCTGCTGTGGGACGACAGGCCTCCTGACTGCCTATGTATAGTTCCCATAGGAACTATGGACATTGCACTAGGGATCTGAGATCCCAGCTTCAAGTCCCTTTGAAGTAAAAAGTAAAAAAACACACAAACACATAGTAAAAACACACAAAAATAAATAAACAAATTATAAAAAGTAAAAAAAACCCCACATTTATATTTAAAAAATATATGATGTAAACGAAATTAAATGTTAGGTATCCCCATGTGCGTATAAGTCACCACTATCCAAAAATAGCGTTATTTATCCCATACAGTGAACGCCGTAAAAAAAATATACGCAATTCGCAGATTAACATATTTTGGTCACTTGTTTTCCCCAAAAAATAACAAAGAAAAGTGATCAAAAAGTCATACCTAACAAACATTGGTACCAATAGAAAGTACAACTTGCCCCACAAATAAAGAGCCCTGACATATCTCCATCACAAATACAGTAAAAAAGTTATAGGCATCAGAATACTGTGACCCCAGGAAAATCATTAATTTTCAAAAAGTGAAGTTTTATTTGTAAAAGTGGTAAAACGTAAAAAAAAACCAATATAAATATGGTATCGCCGTAGTCACAATGATCCGCCGGACAAAGCTGTCTTTCTTATTGCAGAGTGAACACCATAAAAACAAAATGTAAAAAATTATGATAGAATTGTTTGTGTGCTATTTCACATGGTTCCTCAAAAAACATAAAGAAAAGCTAATCAAAACATTATACAGTGCTGGCCAAAAGTATTGGCACCCCTGCAATTCTGTCAGATAATACTCAATTTCTTCCAGAAAATGATCGCAATCACAAATGCTTCGGTAATAATATCTTCTTTTATTTTGCTCGCAATGAAAAAACACAAAAGAGAATGAAAAAAAAGTCAAATCATTGATCATTTTACACAAAACTCCAAAAATGGGCCGGACAAAAGTATTGGCACCCTCAGCCTAATACTTGGTAGCACAACCTTTAGACAAAATAACTGCGAACAACCGCTTCCGGTAACCATCAATGAGTTTATTACAATGCTCTGCTGGAATTTTAGACCATTCTTCTTTGGCAAATTTCTCCAGGTCCCTGAGACTTGAAGGGTGCCTTCTCCAAACTGCCATTTTGAGATCTCTCCACAGCTGTTCTATGGGATTCAGGTCTGGACTCATTGCTGGCCACTTTAGAAGTCTCCAGTGCTTTCTCTCAAACCATTTTGTAGTGCTTTTTGAAGTGTGTTTTGGGTCATTGTCCTGCTGGAAGACCCATGACCTCTGAGGGAGACCCAGCTTTCTCACACTGGGCCCTACATTATGCTGCAAAATTTGTTGGTAGTCTTCAGACTTCATAATGCCATGCACACGGTCAAGCACTCCAGTGCCAGAGGCAGCAAAGCAACCCCAAAACATCAGGGAACCTCCGCCATGTTTGACTGTAGGGACCGTGTTCTTTTCTTTGAAGTCCTCTTTTTTTTTCTTGTAAACTCTATGTTGATGCCTTTTCCCAAAAAGCTCTGCTTTTGTCTCATCTGACCAGAGAACATTCTTCCAAAAAGTTTTTGGCTTTCTCAGGTAAGTTTTGGCAAACTCCAGCCTGGCTTTTTTATGTCTCTGGGTCAGAAGTGGGGTCTTCCTGGGTATCCTACCATAGAGTCCCTTTTCATTCAGACACCGACGGATAGTACGGGTTGACACTGTTGTACCCTCGGACTGCAGGGCAGCTAGAACTTGTTTGGTTGTTAGTCGAGGTTCTTTAGCCACCATCCGCACAATCTTTCGTTGAAATCTCTCGTCAATTTTTCTTTACCGTCCACATCTAGGGAGGTTAGCCACAGTGCCATGGGCTTTAAACTTCTTGATGACACTGCGCACGGTAGACACAGGAACATTCAGGTCTTTGGAGATGGACTTGTAGCCTTGAGATTGCTCATGCTTCCTCACAATTTTGCTTCTCAAGTCCTCAGACAGTTCTTTGGTCTTCTTTCTTTTCTCCATGCTCAATGTGGTACACACAAGGACACAGGACAGAGGTTGAGTCAACTTTAATCCATTTCAACTGGCTGCAAGTGTGATTTAGTTATTGCCACCACCTGTTATGTGCCACAGGTAAGTAACAGGTGCTGTTAATTACACAAATTAGAGAAGCATCACATGATTTTTCAAAGGGTGCCAATACTTTTGTCCACCCCCTTTTTTATGTTTGGTGTGGAATTATATCCAATTTGGCTTTTGACAATTCTTTTTGTGGTTTTCCATTGACGACAAATTAAATGAAGATATTATTACCAAAGCATTTGTGATTGCAATCATTTTCTGGAAGAAATTGAGTATTATCTGACAGAATTGCAAGGGTGCCAATACTTTTGGCCAGCACTTTCCGTACTCAAAAATGGAGGCAAATGAAAGTACAACTCATCGTGCAAACAATAAGCCTTCACATATGAGGGCTTATTGTTATGTCAGCAGAAAGATAGAAAAGTTAAGAATTTTTGAAGACTGGGATGGAAAATATGAAAAATGTCACCGAGCATTAAAGTACAAAGTACACTGCGTCCTAAAGGGATTAAAATGAATAATGTACAAAAAAAAGATTAATAAAAACTATAATATTTGGTATCGCCGCATGTGTAACAACCCATAAAATAAAACTAAAACATTATTTAACCTGCATGTTGTGAACAATGGAAAAATATGCCGGAAGTAATAATTTTTTCACCATCCTGCCTCACAAAATAAGGTATAAAAAGTGATCAAACAGTTTTATGTACCCCCAAAACAGTACCAATACAAAGCACAGCTCGTCCCACTAAAAATAAGCCCTGAAGCAACCAAAGTCAACAGAAAAAAAAAAAAATGTTATGTGATGATGACAAACAATTGATTTCTTACCCTAAATGGGTTTTTGTTCTCCAAATTAGCATAAACAGCTATGCAAATTAGGTATTGCTATAATCAAACTGACCCATAGCACAATCTCACAGAGGGTTCTACACCATTCCCTATTACTTCATATCTCACAGAAAATAAATTGTTTCAAACGATAAAACTTAACTTTTAATATTTTAAAATAAAAATTGCACAAAGGACGTCCACTAACCTACTAAAAGACAGATCAATGTGGTCTGTGCCTGCCTATTCAAAGTTTATTCAGGATTTAAATGTTAGACAGTATTCACACTCTCCAACTTTCCACTGGACCTAGGGTGTAATAAGATACTTTCACCACCCTTAGACTAAGGTTATAGTATCACGGCTGCATCATACAACAGGTCAGTATTTTGTCAGTTGCTCTTAGTGCTAGGAAAACCCAAACACCTGGTCCCCACACACATAATTTGTAAAGCCTCACTGACTAGACTCCTGCACAGCCATGATGTACCTCCACAACCCTAGTCTGTAGTATGTACATATGCCAGTAATCTAGGTACAGGTCACAGTAACTTCATTTCCTGTCATTAAAATGTTATGAACATAAGGGAAACTATGATATTCTGACCCTTATACTCAATAAACCCTTATATTGCAGCCATTACTGATATCCCCTATGTTGACTCCAGGGATATACAGTTACCATTTCCATTAGTGACTCAAGTTCCACCAACTAATCTCCAGGCTAATCAGACTGCCCCAGTCTCCTGTCAGTCCTTCATGCCCCCAAGTGGTATGGCTTGTGGTCAACTAACTCAAAAATAGAAAATAGAAAATAAACTTGCTCTACGCGTTTCCCCTGTGTTATCTATATCAGGTTCATCAGGAGCCAATGCTAATAAACTTATCAGTTGGTCTAAGCTGCTATAAATATTTATCAAAAATGCAGATACAACTGCAGTTCCTGGAGCACTGATGGTGTGCTCCAGTGTATAGAGTAGCCATAGCACAAGAATTGATTTATTTTTTTTTTTTAAATCCACCAAGAAAGAGTTGATAAAATTTAGTCAATAAATTGACTAATGCTCACTATACCACTTGATAAATTATTTTAGGGGTGCAGTTTTCAAAATGAGTGCACTCCCTAGGGTCCCCAACCTTTTTGTACCAAGGACCACTTTCATGTAGGCCAATTTTCATGTGGCTCATCGGGGGGGTGAGGTTTTCGGTGGTGGTGCAGGGTGGAGGCGATTGGGTGGCTCCTAAGAAAACACAATAAAGTGTATATTTAATTATTACATTTATACAATTTTGCTAAGTGAGATCTTTCTCCATATCATGTATAACTTAAAGGTGGTATGGACAGCTCCCTTGATAAAAGTAAGGGTAGGGCAAGTGGGGGGGGGGAACTGCAGCTTGTGGGACAGTGCATAGAAATCAGAGGGGCCTCCCTAAGACAGATTGCACAGCCCTTCAAAAAGAGAGAGAGTACGGCAGTCTGCAATGAGAACATGCTGTTAGTACCAGTAACCTTACCCCCAAGTCAGACTGTATCCCGGCATATAATAAGTACTTGGGAGGGGTTGATCTATCTGATCAAGTCCTGAAGTTGGATAGTGCCATGAGAAAAACTAGAGTGTAGTATAAAAAGCTGGCCGTGCAGATCGTACAGATGATAATGTATAAAGCTTATGTGATATCACGATGTGCAGCCAGGATAGGAACATTCCTTGAGTTTTGGGAGGAAGTTATCAAGACTCTGGTATTTGGGGACCCAGAGCCGGTGTTGGGGGGGGCAAACTGGGCAATTGCCCAGGGCCCCTATCCCCAAAAGGACCCCCGGGATTCAGAGCATCAGGCTTTTAGCCTGATGACTTTAATCCTGGGAGCTCCACTGCTGTATTGGCGTGCTGTGCTCTGAACACCGATACTGTTTAATTCTCTGACAGAGCAGGGAAAAGTCCTTACTCTGCCATAGAGGATGTCACTGCATTGCGCCACCTGTGCCGCTAATACAGGGAGAGACTCCAGCTGCTCCACTCAACGTGGGAGCGTGGTAAGGTGAGTAAAAGATTTATTGTTTTCTGGTAAGGGAAAGGGATTACCTTTTATGGGGCAAACTATTATTTATAGTGGGGGCTATTGGAAGGGTGAAGTATTATTTATTAGGGTAAACTATTATATACAAGGGGGTTACTATATATAAGGAGGAACTTATATATAAAGGGAGCTACTATATATAAGGGAAACTGTTAAATATAAGGGGGTTATTATAAGAGATGACATATTATATATAAGGAGGAGCTATTGTATATAATTGTTTCCCCATTATATTAGTGACCTTATACAGTATAATATAGTTCCTCCTTATAATAGCCCCTATTATAAATAATAGTATAATAGTACCTCCTTATAATAGTCCCCCTTAAAAGGGGAGAACTATTACAAATAAGTGGGGCTATTATAAGTTTGAAACTATTATAAATAAGGGAGGAACTATTATTTATAAAGTGAGAATAACTATTATTTATAAGGAGACTATTATAATGGGGAGACTGTTATATATAAGGTGGTTATTATAAGAGATGACATATATAAAGGGGGACTATTTTATAGAAGGATGCTATTATTAGAGGAACTATTATATATAAGGGGGTTATTATAAGAGATAAACTAATACTGTATATAAGGGGGTTATTATAAGAGGAACTATTATATAAGGGGAGCTATTATAAGGGGCAGACTGTTATATATAAGGGGGGACTGTTATATATAAGGGCACTATTATAAGGGGGGACTATTATAAAGGAACTATTATATATAAGGGGACTGCTATAAGGGGGAGACTGTTATATATGAGGGGGCTATTATAAGAGGAAGACTTTTAAATATAAGGGGACTAGTATTTATAAGGGATAAACTATTATAAGAGAGGAATTATTATATATAAGGAGCACTATTATAAGGTGGGACCGTTATATATAAGGGGGGGCAATTATTATATATAAGGCTGGCTGTTATAAGAGAGGGATTATATATAGGGGTATTATAAGGGGGACTGTTATATATAAGGGGCTATTATGTATAAGGGAGGAAACTATTATATATAAGGAGGTGTCTATTATATATAAACGGGGAACTGCTATTCATAAGGGGGAGACTATTATACAGTACATAAGGGGTCTATTATAGGAGCAGAACTATTATATATAGGGTGGATTGTTATAAGAGGGCTATTATGTATAAGGGAGGTACTATTTATAAGGGGGCTATTATAAGAGGAAATTATTATATCTAAGGCGGGCTATTATTTATAAGGGAAGAACTATTTATAATAGGCCTATAATAAGGGGTACATTATATTGGCAGCGATTATAACCTGGTCTCTTTTATTTCTAACAGGGAAACTTTATAAGGATGGTATTGTTAAAGGTGCTATTTATAAGGGGGAACTATTATTTATAAGAGGGCTATTATTTATAAGTGCATATTATTGTTAAGAGGGATAATATTGATAATGTGGACTATTATTTATATGGCGAACTATTATTTATGACGGGGCTATTACTGATAAGGGGGAACTATTACTGATATGGGGCACTGTTTATAAGCAGGGACTATTATTTATAAGGAGGTGCTATAATAACTGATGAGGGGGTGTGAAAATCTATTAGGTGGTACAAAGGTGGTTATTTAAATTGTGTGTGGGAATAAGAGGGGGTGGTTGTTATTGTTTTGGGGGCAGAAAGGGGGCATTATTAAAGGGGCTTCCACTGGAAATATGACGGCGTTGTTGGTATATCAGCATTTCAGCATATCAGCATTAAAGCTTTTAATTTTGCCCAGGGCCAAAGTTTGTCTATAACCGTCCCTGGCCGGGCCCCAATACTTCTGGAACTGAATGTGCCCGTATTGTACCAGGGCAACACTTTGCAGTTTGTGAGACTTCACTGGGAAAGAAAGGGAAGATCCATAAAAGGTGCACAGTGTGTTTCACAAGGGTGATAAGGAAAGACAATACAGGGTGGGCCATAAGTATGGATACACCCAGATAAAAAGGAAGTGGTTGTTGATATCACCTTACCATTTGTGGCATATTAGTACATGGGAGGGGGAAACATTTTCAGCCATCTGCAAAGCCGCCATTTTGGATTCAACTTTACTTTTTTCAATGGGAAGGGGGTCATGTGACACATCAAACACATGGAGAATTGCACAAGAAAAACAATGGTATCTGGGTGTATCCATACTTATGGCCCACCCGGGTGTATCCATACTTATGGCCCACCCTGTATATGAAAAACCTGGCCTGTCCATGAAGGAATGCTTCAGACTGTACCACACATCCACAGATTATTAATTCTATAATTTAATTGCCCTGTTATATCACCTCCTTATACCATGATGTACTCTGCACAGATTTACCTTTTAACCTCTTTTATGCAGTAATTTCTGGAAAATAAATTACTGCATTTCCAGTAATTCCAGTGGGGTCCAAATACTTGCTTTACCCCTTGATCATTTTTTTAAGGCGTGTGATTTCCAAACTGAGATCATTTGTTGGGGGTTTCCACTGTTCTGGCCAACTGACCAACAGTTTACATCCACAAGTGGAGCCTTTAAAAAATTAGTTTTCAAATCTCAATGGTAAAAAATTCTGTGAAACACTTGTATGGTCAAAGTACTCACTATACCTCTAGATAAATTCCTTGTGGTGCCTAGTTTCCAAAATGGGGTCACTTTTTTTGGTGGGGGTGGGGGTGTTCCACTGTTCTGGCACTTCAGGGGATCTGCAAATGCAACATGGTGCCTAAAACAAATTCAGGCAAAATCTGCCTTTCAAAATCCCAATAGCGCTCCTTCAGTTCTGTGTGCCCATACATTAGTTTACATCCACATGTGGGGTATTTCTGTAGTTGGGAGAAATTATGTTATAATTATGGGGTGCATTTTCTCTTTTAACCACTTGTGGAAATGCAAATATTGGGGATAAGGCAACATGTTATAGAAAAAAATGTAGCTTTCCATTTTCCCAGCCCTATTCTGTGTAACAAATTAAATGTCACTATTCCCCTTGATAAATTTCTTGAGAGTCTAATTTCCAAAATGGGGTAATTTTTTGGGGGGTTTCAACTGTTCTGGTACCTCAGAGGCTCTACAAATGCAACTTGGTGCCTGAAACAGATTCCACCAAAATCTGCCCTCAAAAATCCCAAAAGTGCTCCTTCTGTTCTTTACCCTACTTTGTGTCCAAACATCAGTTGATATCAGTTGGGTTCACACTTGCACCGGAGTCCATCCGCCGCGAATCCAGTTTTTTTCACTGGAAACAAAGTCCTGCATGTCCAACTTTGTTTCCAGCGAAAAAACCTGGATTTGCGGCGCAGAGAGTGTAAGCGCACACCCGCGCATTGCTTTAAAAACCCATTCAAATGAATGGGTTTTTAAGCAAAGCGTCACTAACCTTTTGCTATCCAGTCCCTATACAGTTTCCCAAGATTTTCAGTCGGACTACAGTGCAAGTGTGAACCCACCCTCACATCCACAAGTGGGATAATGTCATGCTTGGGAGAAATTGCATAACAGATTGTGGAATGCATTTTCTCCTTTGTGTATGTATTTTCTCCTTTTGTGTATGTGTAAATTCTAGGGCTAAATGTGACATTAGTGACAGAAATGGCAAATTGTAAATTTGACCTCCATTTTGTTTTAATTGCTGTGAAATGCTGAAAGGGTTAAGAAACTTTTTAAATGCTGTTTTGAATTCTTTCAGGAGTGCAGTTTTGAGAATGGGGTGATTTATGGGGGTTTCTGTTAGAGAGTCCTTTCAAGACCCCTTCAGAACTGAATTGGTCCCTTTAAAAATGTGTTTTGGAAATATTCTTGAAAATCTGGAAAATTACGGCTTGACTTGTAAACCTTATAATATCTGAAAAAAATGTAAGCGTGATTAAAGTCTGATTGCAACATAAAACAGAGATATGGTAAATTATATTTATGAAGTAATTTGTGTAGTATGACTATATGAAAGGCATGCAATTTCAAAATTTGCAAACCGCAATCTTTTCCAAATTTTCACCAAATTTCCTATTTTTTCATAATCAAAGACAAAACATAATCAGCCAAAATTTACCACTGACACGAAGTACAATGTGTCACAAAAAAAAAAAAAAAATCTCAGAACCACTTTGATAACTTAAAGCATCTCAAAGTTATTACCACATACAATTACACATGTTAGATTTGAAAAATGAAGCCTGGTCCTTAAGTTACTTTTAGGCTGTGTCCTTAAGTGGTTAAAATCTCCTGAACTGAAGCGATTCTTAAAAAATTAGTTTGGGAAGTTTTCCTGTAAATGTGGAAAATTGCTGTTAAGACTTGTAAGCTTTATAATATCCGAAATAAAATGAAGGATGATTAAAAAATTATGTCAATAAAAAACAGAGACTGTAGATAATATGTATTAATGTATTTGGGTAGCACGACAATTTTAAAAGTAAAGCATTTCATATTTTTAATATTGCTAATTTTTGAAAAATTCTATCAAATTTTGCTATTTTTTAATAAATAAATACAATAAATATTGATCAATGTTTACCACTAACATGAAGTACAACATGTCATGAAAAAACAGTCTAAAAATCACTTGGGTAAGTTAAAGCATCTCAAAGTTATTGTCATATAAAGTGACACGTCAGTTTTGAAATATGCGGCAGTGTTCATAAGGCAGTTTCTGACTGAGTTCTTAAAGAGGACCTTTCATGTCCTCATGCACATGCGGTTTTATATACCGATAGAAAGCCGACAGTGCGCTGAATTCAGCGCACTGTCGGCTTTTCCATTATGTACCCCGGGGCTGAAGATATCTGCTCACTGTCAGAAGGGCGTTCCTGACAGTCTAGCTGGGCTGTGAGGAACGCCCCCGCGGACAGTACTCGTCCATAGACCTGTACTGTCAGAGGGGCGTTCCTTACCGCCCAGCGATGACGCTGAGCTGTGAGGAACGCCCCCCAGTACAGGGCTATGGATTAGTACTGTTAGGCACCGATATCTCCAGCCCTGGGGCACATAACGGGGAAAGTCGACAGTGCTCTGAATTCAGCGCACTGTTGGCGTTCTAGCTGTATATAAAACCGCATGTGCAGGAGGACATGAAAGGTCCTCTTTAAGGGGTTAAACTCCCTTCCTCCTCAATATCTTAGGTGTTAGGTTACTAATAATCAGTCTGAGTGGGTATCCTATTTAACTTGCTTGAATTTGTCATAAATAATCATCAAAAATCTGTGAATACTTCGCCATTCTTCTGTAATTATGGGTTTCATACTTGTTTAGTTCACTGTCCTCCACTATTGAAAGTCCAGAGGTTAATGTGGAATCAGATAAACTGAACAGTTTGGGCTCAGGTTCAATTGAATCCTGAAGAATTCCTAATCGATTTCTAAAATGCAGTCAAAAGACAGTCAGCAGGTCCTGTTCTTGATTTAAGGGAAAAAGTGTGGCTCTCTCCAAAAATCTACGTCTGAAAATTCCATCTCATAAATTGGGTCCTAAATATGTTGGTCCTTAGAAAATTCTCGAGGTTGTAAATCCTATATCTTTTCGCTTAGGTCTTTCTAGTTAGGAGTTTTCATAGACAATTTCCTTCAATACCTGTGGCCCCCCATAAAAAGGGGGGTACTGTCAGGAATCTCAGTTCAGCCACTATTGCTTTAAGGTTACCATGCCAACCTGTGAAGCTTCTGCAATGTCAGAGTTCTCTGGGCTTATCCAATTAGTAGCTGAGCAGGCATATTTAACCCCTTCCCGCCGGTGACATTTTTCAATTTTCGTTTTTAACTCCTCACCTTCCAAACTCCATAAATTTTTTATTTTTCCTTTCTCAGAGCCATATGAGGGCTTAATGTTTGCGGAACAAATTGTTCTTCATGATGCTACTATTTATTATTTTGTACAATGTACTGGGAAACTGGAAAAAAAAAATTCAGAATGGAGTGGATTTGAAGAAAAAATGCATTTGAGCGACTTACTTACAGTCTTCATTTTGCGGCGTTCACTCTGCAGCCAAAATGACATGTCACCTGTATTCTATGCTTTGATTCAATTCCGGTAATACCAAATATATATGGTTTTATTCACATTTTAACCCCTTAACAGAAAATATAAAACTTTGCAAAAAATTTTTTTTCTAAAAGTCTCCATATTCTGACACCCGTAACTTTTTTAGATTTTTGTTTACCAGGATGCATAGGGAGTCTTTTTTGCAGGGCCAGGTGTACTTTTTAGTAATACCATTTTGGAGAATGTCTATCGCTTTGATCACTTTTTATTCAAATGTTTATCAGAAACAAAACAGCGAAAAAATGGCGGTTTTGCACTTTTGATTTTTTTTTTTCCCCACTACGGCATTTACCGTACGGGAAAAGTATTTTTATAAAGTTATAGACCGGGCATTTTTGAACACAGGAATGCCTAATGTGTATGTGTTTCACAGTAATATTTTACTTTTATATGTATTCTAGGGAAAGGGGGTGATTTGAACTTTTAGGGTTTTTTTTAATATATTTTTTAAAACTTAGGGAGCCCTAGGGGGCTTGAACCTGCAATCATTTGATTGCAAGTCCCATAGACTGCAATACAACTGTATTGCAGTCTATGGGAGATTCGCTACATCGATATTGAGGTTGGTCATAGACCAGCCTCAATAGCTATAATGTAATGACAAGCCTGGGAGCCTTCATAAGGCTCCTGGCTGTCAGAAGAATAGGTCGGCTCCTGTGATCTCACAGTGCAGGAGCCGACTTGCAACAATAAAGGTACGGGGCCAGAGGCTATTTTTTTACTTTGCGGGGAAATCCTGCCCTGCAATGCCCAGGATCAGAGTGAACTGTGATCGCGGACATTAGCATCTCCGCTGTAGAATACCAGGTTGCTATGGTGGCCTTTAAAGACCCGGCATCCGCCGCACTATTAATACGGATGTCAGGAAGGGGTTAAACTCCCTTCCTCCTCAGCCAGGTGTCTGCAATTATTTTACCTTGTTTGGCTTTCATACCTGACTCTTTGTGATACACACCTTCATTTGGAGCTCTAGGAACCAACCCATGGCTTGATACTGGAAAACCGATTTTCTCCTGACCGACTTTATCTCCAGGAAACTGACCCTTGGTTTGATAACAGAAAGCTGCTGGTCTCCTGACTCTGATGTTTCCTCTTGAAGTAACTACTGACTTGGACATTTACTATCCTGATTTGTCCTCCTGATCGTCCTTGCAAATTTATCATGGGATCTGGTTTTCATTTCTGATAGTGGAGCGTTTATTTCTTGTACGGTTTCTGGTGATAACTTGGACCTCAAATTCAGTCCATCTGGCTTTGCAGCTGGCACTTGTGAAGGTGTTTGTTTGTCTGGGACCTATCTCTCAGCACTGTATAGGATTTAAACAGCTAGTTCTACTGGTCTCTGCTATCAGCCAGATCCTACTATTTTCTGATATTTCCTCCAAGGACTCTACCAAAATAACTGGGTTCAAATCTATCCTGGAGTCTCCGCTTGGAGACTTCGTCGCAGTGATTGCAGAAAACTGCCAGCCGAAAAAGTGCAACTTTTTCTTTCAGCAGTTTCAATTTAAAGCAACGGATACCCAACTGATTCCATTATGGTCAATGGGGCACTGTTAGCGTCCAGTGTTTTAGCAGTCCATGTGTTCATTGTCCTAGTCCTTTGATGGACCAGAAAAACGGACACCTGGGTGCAAATGTGAATAGCAGTGCCAAACATAGATTTACCTGGTATGCTACAAAGATTTCTAGGACCCTGAAAAATCACATCTGACATGATATGGCACAATTATGTGGCAAGGACAGGAATTTATTTAGATAAATGTAGTATTCCCTATCACAGCTCCAGATACTATGCTACCCAGCTTTCCCAGAACCCTGAAATGCAATTGCGCAAGAAGTTAGATTTATGTAGGCAAATATAGCATTCAGCAAATTCTATTACAGCATTACCTGGTATGCTATCCAGATTTCCAGGGATCCTGAAAAGCAAATCTGGCATGGTACGCCACACTATTTAGTACATATACATATAGTGTTGGGGCAATAGTTTGATCTGGTATTCAAAATACCTATCCATTGGTTATTACACAGCTTTTCAAAGCTCCTGAAATGTAAGCATGCATAGTATTGCAGGGAAATAGGAAATAAGGAAATTATCAAAAGTTTAACTACACATATTTTCCATTCAACAGTTTGTGAAAGATGGGTGACTACCTGTTGAGCTATACTGGGTTGTATTGCTGTCACTGTTTGTATGTTACTTCTGGCGCCATTACTGCTCGTGCTACTGTGTGTATCTATTTAATTCAGTTACTTGGGTGAATTCCAACAACACTCACTGTATAGACATAAACTGGCTTCACATGGGCATATTTAGTCCTTAAAATATGGATCTTATGTTAACCATATTTTCTGAACTAAACACTGAGAAGGGACTTGAACTCCAAGCATAATAGTCATCCAAGATGTTAGCAGTCCTTGCCTTCCCACGTGACTAATGTCCTGTAGGGAAAACATGATAGTATGGGACAAAAGTACCACAGAGAGGCAGACACCTAGAATCAATCAATCATAGATGATTGTTTCGTGATACTTGGTTTATGGCTCCCTGCTCAGTGTTTGGTTTGAAAAATATCGTGTGAAACGGACCTTAGTTAATATGTTACTAAGTAGAGGTGGGGAGTTACAGACCAAAAATCAACTGGCTGTGGCTAGAATTCTTGTAGTAACATAAATCTATCCTGTGTGCCGCAGTGCATATCCTCAAACAAGACCCTCACACAGTTCCCAAACAGTTAATGGGGAAGATTTATTCATCTCCTACACCACCCTAAATCAGATTTGTTATCATTTAGGCGCATGGCCAGGAAGCAGTTGCACCTTATTTATGAGATGTTTGCTAACAGGTGATATCTTATATGACTGTAGCCATTTACTTTTCATGGCCCAGACTGGCAGCAGGACTTCTGGCCACTTGTTTCTGCAGAATTTGTTGCACAGATATCTCTGGTTCCTCTAAAAAATTTGCCACCCATAACGCCTCAGGCGTTAATGTCCCTACTGATGGTCATTCAATATTAGTGCCTGCTTTAGGCCTCACACTATAATAATGCACCCTTTTGGGCTTCTCTTTAAGATATATAATAGCTATAATAGAAATTCCCCCATGCAGTAGCAATGGCCATCTTTTATGCCCCATAGAGTAGATATTTCTTTGTACACCACCTGGACATGATTGACATCTGAAATATTCCTAAAACACACCTAACCTCAACTCCACTGAAGAGTTTTCCCCGTCACAGTGGTCATTTTAGCATCTAAAACAGATCCCAGCCCAGTATGAAGAATACGAAAGCTAGGTACTTCTGTATAAGTTTCTTTGTGAAGTTTAGTAAATCAGCAGTCCTAAACCAAAAATAATAATGTTTCAGACCAAGGACCTGCATCAGACATTTGCCACTTCTACCTAAGCACTACTGCAATGTGGATGTCCAGTGTGGAAATGCGCATTTCTACAGTGGACAGTCACATTACACTTGTGGTGAGTATAGCATAGCAGCAATTGTGCCTGGGTTCTCAGACAGAAACATGATTATTTTGATTTGGGATTGCTTATATACTGTATACATTTAAGAAGAAACATATACTGGAGTGCCTAGTTTCTGTATTCTCCTAACCACTTGTATGCTACAGGTCCAAAGTACCCTGTGGCTTTCAACAGGTCAGGGCCATAATGATTCTCTGTTGTGCCATAATTTTTGTATCTTTGTATTAGAGCCCTGAGGACTCCAATACAGTCATAACGGTGCTGGAATAGGGATACTGGACATGTGCACAGGTTCTAGCTATAGCATTGGTGTAAACCTAAAATTCTCCTGCCAATGAGCTGCATCTCACACTTTTAGAAGCACTGCTCTAAATGACAAGGTTATACACACCAGAGAAAGGTAAACTGGCTGCTATAGGACACATGAAATTATGGTGTCTAAATTAAGATTAATCCATGCTTATTTCCCATGTGTAAAAGTGTGAACCTATATATTATTTCTCTTTTCATTATTTTTGACCTACTACCTCGGTTGTAAAAGAATTTATAGACTCTGAATTGTCTGCTTAATAAGACAATGCAACTCCAATATTTTGTATATTGTCATGGTTATAAACTGAGGAGAACATAGCAACAAAGTCTTTATTTCCCTCAAGGGCTTCTTTTGAACTCTGCACCCAAGTTTACCCTAAGCCTCATGCTATAGCAACCCAAAAGATCCACTATCCAGGTCATGACATTGGTATTGCAAAACCTAATAATACAACTTATAATTGTATATTCAGGACACTTTATACAGACATTTGGTACCTGTACAAATATAGTATCTGGAGTGTTCATCACATGCGAGTGTGTCCATGGACTCGAGGTACCAAAATAGTCAGTCACAGGGACAGGGGAAGTGAAAATACTGACTTGCACATAGCTGCTTGTACCTGATCTGTTTTCGGTTTTGTTTTTTGTTTATGTCAAGATATATTGGATTTGTAGAAACTATAATTATATTGCCCCTTGAAAACAATGAGTCTGTGTTTGGTTTGCATTGAAATCTAAAGACCTATGTCAAAACTATAATTATACAATGCTCAAAAAAATAAAGGGAACACTAAAATACCACATCCTAGATATCAAGTAATTAAATATTCCAGTTGTAAATCTTTATTCATTACATAGTGTAATGTGTTGAGAACAATAAAAACCTAAAAATGATAAATGTAAATCTAAATTAATATCCCATGGAGGTTTGGATTTGGAATGATACTCAAAATCAAAGATCAATGGAAGATCAAATTACAGGCAGATCCAACTTCAGTGGAAATGACTAAAGACAAGAAAATGAGGCTCAATAGTGTGTGTGGCCTCCATATGCCTGTATGACCTCCCTACAACGCCTGGGCATGCTCCTGATGAGGCGGCGGATGTTCTCTGGAGGGATCTCCTCCCAGACTTGGATTAAAGCATCTGTCAACTCCTTGACAGTCTGTGGTGCAACATGGCGTTGGTGGATGGAACGAGACATGATGTCCCAGATGTGCTTTATTGGATTCAAGTTTGGGGGGTAGGCAGGCCAGTCTATATCATCAATGCCTTCATCATGCAGGAACTGCTGACACACTTCAGCCACATGAGGCCTAGCATTATCTTGCATCAGAAGGAATCTAGGGCCCACTGCACCTGCATATGGTCTCACATTGGGTCTGAGGATCTCATCCCCGTACCTAATGGCAGTCAGGGTACCTCTGGTTAGCACATAGAGGGCTGGGCGGCCCTCCAAAGAAATGCCTCCCCACACCATTACTGACCTACTGCCAAACCAGTCATGCTGGAGGATGTTGCAGGCAGCAGAAAGTTCTCCACAGCGTCTCCACACTCCGTCACATGTGCTCATTGTGAACCTGCTCTTATCCATGAAGAGCACAGGGTGCCAATGTCAAATCTGCCAATCTTGGTGTTCTCTGGCAAATGCCAATTGCCCTACACATTATTGGGCTGTAAGCACAACACCGACTTGTGGACGTTGGGATCTCATACCACCATCATGGAGTCGGTTTCTGACAGTTTGACATCCAGCAGGCCACTAACATCCATGTGTCTGCTCATTTTGCAGGGCTCTGGCACTGCTCCTCCTGTTACTTCTTGCACAAAAGGAGGAGATAGCGGTTGTTGCCCTCCTACAGCCCCCTCCATATCTCCTGGTATCGGCTCTATGCTCTGGACACTGTGCCTCGCATTGATGTGTCATCCTGGATGAGCTGCACTACCTGAGCAACTTCTGTGGGTTGTAGACACCTCCTCATGCTACCTCTAGGGTTGAGAGCAATGACAAAATGCAAAAAAGTGACCAAAACAACAGCCAAAAAGTCTGTGGTCATCACATGCATAACCACCACTCCTTTATGCAGTAGAGGTGGTCTTGCTAATTGCCTATCATTTCTACCTATTGTCCATTTGCACAACAGCAGGAGAAATTTATTCACAATCAGTGTTGCTTCATAACTGGACAGGTTGATTTCACATTAGTGTGACTTGGAGTTACATTGTGTTGTTTAAAGAGGACCTTTCATGTCCTCATGCATATGCGATTTTATATACCGCTAGAAAGCTGACAGTGCGTGGAATTCAGCGCATTGTCAGCTTTCCCGGTATGTGCCCCGCTAATTTCGGCACCGATATCTCCCCACTGTCAGAAGGGCGTTCCTCATAACTCAGTATCATCACTGGACTGTGAGGAACGCCCCCCCCCCCGCAAGTACTCGTCCATAGCTCTGTACTGACAGAGGGGGGCATTCCTTACCGACCAGTGATGACTAGTACTGTCGGGCGGGGGGGAGGAGGTGTTCTTTCCTCAGCCCAGCGATGACGCTAGGCTGTGAGGAACGCCCTTCTGATAGTGGGGAGAAATCGGTTCCAAAATTAACGGCTTATGCATGAGGACATGAAAGCAATCTCAGACTGCCTGTAGGATTTCAATATACCAATATTTTTTCTTATTAAATCTTGGAATGCTTGGTCTATTCTCATTTAATCCGCTATCTTTCTGCTCTCTTCTTGACCCCTCACAATCTGGCTTCCGCACTCTGCACTCTACTGAAACAGCCCTCACAAAAGTTTCCAATGATCTCCTGATGGCTAAATCTAATGGTGACTTCTCTCTTATTCTTCTGGATCTCTCAGCAGCATTTGACACTGTTGACCATCAACAACTCCTCACTATGCTCTGCTCTGTCGGCCTCACAGACACTGCGCTCTCCTGGTTCTCCTCTTATCTCTCAGACCGCACTTTCAGTGTATCATTTGTGGGCTCTGTTTCTTTCCCTTGCCATTGGGGTTCCTCAGGGCTCGGTCCTAGGTCCCCTGCTCTTCTTTCTCTACAGAGCCCCCACTGCACAAACCATCACCAGATTTGGCTTCCGGTATCATCTTTATGCTGATGATACCCAATTATATATGTCATCCCATGCCATCACCCCTGCACTAATACAGAACACCAGTGACTGTCTCTCTGCTGTCTCAAATATCATGTCTTCGCTGTATCTGAAACTGAATCTTTCAAAGACTGAACTACTGCTGTTTCCACCATCTAATAGATTGCAGTCTCCGGCCTTACTATAACTCCTAGGCAGCATGCCCGCTGCCTCGGGGTTTTGTTTGACTCAGATTCTGAATGCAGCGGCCAGGCTCATCTATCAGTCTAGACGCTACAGCTATGTCTCCAGTCTGTGTCGGTCGTCTGTCACTACATTGGCTGCTTATTCAATACAGAATACAATATAAACTTATCACCATCATCCATAAGGCTCCCCATAATGCTGCACCTCCCTACATTTCCTCCCTCATCTCTGTCTATCGCCCAACCCGTACTCTACGTTCACTCAATGACCTAAGACTAACATCCTCTATTATCAGAACCTCCCACTCCCGTATACAAGGCTTCTACCGAGTTGCACCACTTCTCTGGAATGCTCTATCCCGGAAAATCAGATTAACTCCCAATTCCTACAGCTTCAAGCGCAAACTAAAGACATATCTTTTCAGACAGGCCTATTACAATTCCTAATGTAAACCCTTCTGTAGTTAGAATCCCTAAAACGTACCCTCCTCTGTTCACGCTCCCACATTACCCTACAGGATATGATGCCGTTTCAGACTAACTTTATATGTCCAGGCACCATCTGCATGTTAAAGGACACGACTAGTGACGGCTTATACAGCTTTATATATGTGTAATGACAGTAACCACTATGACAAAATTGTCTGACCATTGTATAAGCAATGCTGCCTCCGATCCCGCCCCTGCTACCTCTTGTATCACCCCGTATACCTCATAGATTGTAAGATCTAGCGAGCAGGGCCCTCAGTCCCTTTGTGTTAATTGACTATTTCTTTGTAATTTATCTTTTTTTGTCTGTACTTGAACCCTACAAATTGTAAAGTGCTGCGGAATATGTTGGAGCTATATAAATAAAATGTATTATTATTGGCTTGTATTAAAATTAAATATGATATTGTGTGATCAGGATGTTATGCAATTATCACTGTACAATTTTGCCTTTTCTCTTCTTAGAGACTAACCTAATATAATATAAAACAAAAATCGAATGATAGATTCCATTAAAATTTTTGTTAGAACAAAACATTCACTGCTAAGCCACAATTTGATATTTAATTATAGAAAACAATTTCTTGCATAAAAACATCACCTGTAATTGTGTGCAACAAAGGATTAAATCAGGCTTTATTCTGTTGCATTAGGTTCAGAACGTGGAGGAAATATTCTTCTGTATGTTTTGATTCTTAATCATATATTTGGAATTTTGTGGAACCTTATAAAGACTATATGAAAATCAAATATTTTCAGGATAATGTCACCCCCTATCAAACAGATTTATCACTTGCGAGGTTGATGAATGTGCTGGTTTACATGTTGCGCAGGAGGCAATTTCTCAACAGATGGATGTGGTTTTTGATGAGCTACTTGAGCTGCCGCTGGGGGAAAATCCTTGTCACCCTGTAGAGAAAGGAAAATATGGTTACGGATTTAAAAAAAAAAAAATAATAATTTGGGTAATAAACTCTTAGGAGACGGAGGAAAAGAGTGTGGGAATGCCAAGGTTAAAAGGGTTTTCCCTCCAGAGCAATGTATCCCCTATCCACAGACTAGGAGATAACCTGCAGATTGGTGGAGTGTCAACTACAAACCCCCCCCTCAATCAGGAGAACATGGGAGTTTTGCTATCCAGTCTGAATGCAGCAGTGGTCAGAAAGGCATGTCCACAATCTATTCATTTCTATGGGTCCAACACTATCTCCAGTATGTTACATTGCAAGACTAAATCCTAATAAATATGTTCTTTTTGCTAAACAGTATAACTACTACATCATCCAAAATTGATGCTGGGTCTGGTGTCTAGTTCTATGTTATGTTAAGCAATAAAAGAAGGATTTCATTGACTCTTAGCCTGCTGGCCATTTGGTTTTCCACAGGGAAGACTGTTCTCTGGATCTTGGCGTGGACTAGAGTCCATAACAGGATCCTAAATTACTAGCGGTGAGCTGACTATTTTGTTGTTTTTAACTACAACTGTTGGATAGCTTATGTAATTGTATTACCACAATGTGGCATCACAACATTGCCCTAAAGATACTTAGGTTTTTTGCTTAAGCCTTCAGTCTCCTAACAGAACAGAAAAATTTCAGTAGTTCTCACCCGTGTAATGGCACCCGATATCACCAGAGGTGGTTTAGGTTGTCTGAAAGTATAATATAAATGAACAGTGAGTAGCCAATAAAACCTATACATCTTTTATTCGAAAAGGGTTTAAGAAAAGATAAAACAGAGGATATAGGTGTATATTTACAATATGTAATATAGCAAGGACATACAGAAATTTTAAGCAATAATATACACAATTAAAAAAAAAAAAGTAAAAAAAAAAATAATTATATCATCGATCAAGGTATTTCCTCATAAAGGATGCAACAGTTATCCAAATGGAATACCTTTTATCCTAAATAGTAGTGCTGCAATAGATGTCATAGTAAGCATATTTAAAGAGGACCTTTCACCACCTCCATCCATTCAAGTTCATAGCATCTGTTAATAGGTGTCGCTTCACTGATTTCAGCTCAGTTGGAATTTTTTCTCTATCCCCCAACATGTCTAAACAATGAGTGCAGTTAGTTTTGTTGTCTGATGAGCTAAAGGGTTGGAAGAGTGAAGAAATCAGGCGATGAGCTAAAGGGTTGTCCACTTTCAGACAAATATTAAGAGACAAATGTTATTGTTTGGATAATAAAAAGTTGTACAATTTTCAAATATACTTTCTGTATCAATTCCTCATTGTTTTCTAAATCTCTGCTTGCTGTCAATTATTCTGCTTACCTCTAGTGGACGAAATTTTGACCAGGTCATGTGATGAACACACAGGTGCCGCTGGTTATAGTCACAGCATAGTAATCAGACAGCTGCCTGGTAATGAGCTGTGCACCTGTGTATTCATCACATGACCATGGTCAGAATTTTATCCACTAGAAGTTGAATGAATGACAACAAGCAGAGATCTAGGAACTGATACAGAAAGTATATTGGAAAATTATATATCTTTTTATTATATGAATAATAACATTTGTCTCTTAATATTGGTCAGAAAGTGGCCAACCCCTTTAAGCTCTGAAATGTCAGAAGGGTAGTGTCAGGTAGGGGGCGTGGTTCAGAGCTCCAATCAGAGGCAGCCAGCATCAGAGCTCAGAATTACACCCCTTACCTGCTCCTGCCTGACACCGCTCTTCTAATAGTAGAGAGCCTGAATAGCATCTCAGGCAGCAAAATTAACGGTATTGATTGCTTGGGAATGGTGGGCACTAGAGAAAAAATTCGAACTATGCAAGAAACAGGGGAGCAGCACCTATGTAAAGAGGTGGACTTGTTGAAAGGTCTCCTTTAAAAGAAAAGTTGAAAATAAAAGTATATTTATAGTTTCTATATCAGCTATCTATAGTTTTCTCTCAAAGGAAAGGATAAAAGGAAAATAGTTTTAAATCTCTATTGTATAGTGTAGTTTTACTCCAGAAACAAAATATAAATATATTTACAGTACAGTACAAAAAAAAAAGTGTTCATAGTTTGTTTTTTGTCTATTAAATAGAGGCTGTCACCACGGTGAAGCATATTAAACCCTTTCCCGACATCCGCCGTAATAGTACGGCGGATGTCGGGTATTTAAATTTGTATTACACAGCAGACACCTGGGGCTTATGCCCGCAAATCAGTGCCTGTGATCAAAGCAATAGAAATTCCCCAAAATGGTATAACTAAAAAGCATACCCCCGCAAAAAAAGACACCCTATGCACTATGCATTTCAGTACACGGAAGTATAAAAAAATAAAAGATTCGTCAGGAAATAACTGCCCAATCCCCAGGTGGCACTGACTCCCTCACCAGCCGCACTTCAGACTGTTCATTCTCATCTTTTGAACCTGTTACAGAGGAGGAAGTATCTCAGCTACTTTCTTCTTCTCGCCCTACAACCTGTAGTAGTGACCCTTTCCCCTCACACCTTCTCCAGTCTCTTTCGCCTGCCGTCACGACTTACCTTACTAAAATTTTTAACCTCTCTCTCTCTTCTGGAATTTTCCCATCCTCTTTCAAACATGCTGTCATAGCCCCACTGCTGAAGAAATCCTCCCTTGACCCGTCCTTTACTGCTAACTATCGACCTGTTTCTAACCTTCCTTATCTCCAAAATCTTGGAACGCTTAGTCTATTCTCGTTTAATCTGCTATCTTTCTGCTAACTCTCTTCTTGACCCCTTACAATCTGGCTTCCGCACTCTGCACTCTACTGAAACGGCCCTCACAAAAGTCTCCAATGATCTCCTGACGGCTAAATCCAAAGGTGACTACTTTCTTATTCTTCTAGATCTCTCAGCAGCATTTGACACTGTTGACCATCAACTCCTCCTCACTATGCTCCGTTCTGTCGGCCTCACAGACACTGCTCTCTCCTGGTTCTCCTCTTATCTCTCTGACCGCACTTTCTATGTATCATTTGCGGGCTCTGTTTCTTCCCCTCTTCCCCTTGCGGTTCCTCAGGGCTCGGTCCTAGGTCCCCTGCTCTTCTCCCTCTACACAGCCCCCATTGGACAAACCATCACTAGATTTGGCTTCCGGTACCATCTTTATGCTGATGACACCCAATTATATACGTCATCCCATGACATCACCCCTGCACTAATATAGAACACCAGTGACTGCCTCTCTGCTGTCTCAAATATCATGTCTTTGCTTTATCTGAAACAATCTCTCAAAGACTGAACTACTGCTGTTTCCACCATCTAATAGATCTGTCCCTGATATCTCCATTGCAGTCTCTGGCCTTACCATAACTCCTAGGATGTATGCCCACTGCCTCGGGGTTTTGTTTGACTCAGACCTTTCCTTCACCCCCCATATCCAATCACTCGCACGCTCATGTCATCTCCACCTCAAAAACATCTCCAGAATCCGCCCTTTACTTACCACAAATACACTAAAGACACTTATTGTTGCCCTGATTCACTTTCGCCTTGACTACTGTAACTCCTTACTAATCGGTCTTCCCCTTACTAAACTCTCCCCTCTACAATCTATTCTGAATGCGCGGCCAGGCTCATCTATCAGTCTAGACGCTATAGCGATGCCTCCGGTCTGTGTCGGTCACTACATTGGCTGCCTATTCAATACAGAATACAATATAAAAACTTATCACCCTCATTCACAAGGCTCTCCATAATGCTGCACCTCCCTACATTTCCTCCCTCATCTCTGTCTATCACCCAACCCGTGCTCTCCGTTTACTCAATGACCTAAGACTAACATCCTCTATTATCAGAACCTCCCACGCTCGTATACAAGACTTCTCCCGAGTTGCACCACTTCTCTGGAATGCTCTATCCCGGACTATTAGTTTCACCCCCAATTTCCACAGCTTCAAGCGTAAACTAAAGACATATCTTTTCAGACAGGCCTATCACAACTCCTAATGTAAACCCTTCTGTAGTTAGAATCCCTAAAACATACCCTCCTCTGTTCACGCTCCCGCATTACCTCACAGGATATGATGCCGTATCAGACTAACTTTATATGTCCAGGCACCATCTGCACGTTAAAGGACACGACTGATGACAGCTCATACAGCTTTATATATGTGTAATGACAGCAACCTCTATAACAGAATTGTCTGACCATTGTACAAACAATGCTATGTCTGTTGCCGCTCCTGCTACCTCCTGTGTCACCCCCTCTACCTCATAGATTGTAAGCTCTTGCGAGCAGGGCCCTTAGTCCCAGTGTGTGAATTGAATATTTCTTTGTAATGTATCTTTTTTGTCAGTACTTGAACCCTACAAATTGTACAGTGCTGCAGAATATGTTGGCGCTATATATATAAATAAAATTAATTAATTATTATTATTATAAAAGTTACGGGTGTCAGAATATGGCTACTTTTAGAAAAAAAAAATTTTTGCAGTTTTAGATTTTTGTTAAGGGGTTGAAATGTAAATAAAATCATATAAATTTGGTATCCATGGAATCGTACCGAATAAACACAGAATACAGATGACATGTCATTTTGGCTGCAGAGTGCACACCGTAAAAACGAAGCCCATAAGAAAGTCACACAAATGCACTTTTTCTTCAAATCCACCCCATTCTGAATTTTTTTCCAGGTTCCCAGGACATTGTACAGAATAATAAATGGTAGCATCATGAAGAAAAATTTGTCCCTCAAACATTAAGACCTCATATGGTTCTGAGAACGGAAAAATAAAATAGTTATGGGTTTTGGAAGGGGGGGGGGGAGGGGTTAAACCTGCAACTACATTAGATAGGTCAGGCTCACCTGAATGTAACCAGACAATTATTTATTTCACAATTTACAAACAGTCAGTCTGGAGCACAGAGGGCAGTTACCCTGCTCCAAACTGCTACGTTTCACATGGCTCTAATGTGCCAACTAAGACATGAGAACACAGGGCAAGGCGAGATTTCAGCATAGTTCCCTGGCCCTATCACTCAAAGAAGGAATGGGGTGGGGAAAGACAGCGTATTAGAGCAGTGTGGAGCATAGCTTTTTGGAGCAAAGAAACCACCCTCAGCGCTCAAGATTGCTCATTGTGAAATAAGTGAATATCTCATCAACATCAACACAATTTTTTTTACTGGCGAAATGCAATTGCATTTAACTAATGCATGATCTATCCAACAGCGTTGCTGGTTTAATATGCTTAATCCTGGTGAAGAAATCAGGCAATACCTTTTAGAGGCTAACTGAGTATATTAGATGGTAAGCTTTCAGAAGTCTAGCTTCCTTCATCAGACATGGTGTTATATAAGAACTGAAAATTACAGATTTTTTATACCCTATATACATGGTCTTCAAAGGATTTTAGAGTCCTTACAAAAACAACAAAATGCAATCTAAGTAGAGAAGTTATTTACAACCGGTCAAAAAATAAACAAACAATCTGGAAACTTGTGGTGTGTGACAGAGGGATCTGTTATCTGTTTGCTATCAGGAGGTGATTTGTGACCCTCACAGTTCATACATAGTGTGACATGAAGCTGGCATGAATATTAAGTCCCAATTACAGAGTTTGAAATTTTTGCATAAACTTGCACTCCCATTCTTTCCTCTCCTTCTGCATCTTAAAATGTCCCATTAAAACCACAACCCGCAAATCTTCAATAGAGAAATGTGCGGCCACTGGGAGATCTGTTCTGCTGTTATTAATGTTGAATCTGTGTGAGTTCATTCACTGACTAAGTCTCTGCCCTGTTTCCCCCACATAGAGGCCTGTGGTGGGACATTGCACACACATTATAAAGGTACACCGCATCGGAAGACCTGAAGGAAAATGTCCCCCTAATTCTGTGCACCTGTTGTGACTGTGGGATAGGTACACTGTCAGCGGTGTGGATGTGCTTGCAGGTCAAGCACCTTTTTTTGTAGGCAAGGTGAGGTGCCATTTTCAGTTGAGGCCTTCAGGGCACTCCGGACAATAATACGCCTCAGGTTTGGTGGTTGTCGAAAGGAAAGGAGAGGGGGGACAGGAAATATGTCCTTGAGTCTGTTGTCCCTATGTAGCACAGGTTGGAGCTCCTTGGCAATCCTTCATAGGATCTCCAGCTGTGGGCTGTATGTGACAACTAGGGGCACTCGGGCTTCTTTCTGGGTCTCTTTATATGTGAGCAGACTGTCTCTATTAATGGCTGCCGCTTTCTTTAATTGGTTGTCCGTCACTTTTGGTTTGTATCCCAATCGGAGAAATTTCATCCTCAGATCCAGGAGGTACTTGTCCAGGTCTGCTTTGTCAGAGCAAATACGATTGTATCGTATAGCCTGGCTATAACCCAACCTGGCACACCTACAACAGCCTATATCTAGAACAACTATGTATTCGGACATCTGAAAGGCTGCGGAACAATATGATTAAAATTTCCTATAACAACAAAAAAAGAACACAGGAGGAGATACAGGCCCTGAAATCATCATTGGATAATGACACAGAGGAAATGAAGGCCAAACTCCACATATACTACTGGAAACTTCAGGACATGCTTATTAACAACAAAAAGAAAAAGCTCCACAGACTGAGACAAAAAGGCCTCATTACTACAACCGCAAATACCAGCCCAGCTCAGCAAAGCTGTGTCTTTCCTCCTATGAGCCAAACAAACACGAAATGTCAGTTCTCTCCAAAGGTCTCTCCTTCTGCCCCTCAGCACACACTGACCATAACAAACTCTGCAATTATATGGAGGAGATTTTCAGAAAAATGAGATTGAGGGAATATTTTTATGACAAAGACCTTCCATACAGCAGCGACTCTGAGATGGAACAGCCCATAAGGAATCCTACCAAAAAATCTACCTGGACCCCACGCCCTGGAACTAACACAGCACTGGATAAATATATTGACTGTTTCAGAAGCAAAGTAAAATCAGAAATCCTGGAGAAACAACAGAAACAGGTGCATAACCTAACCCTGTAGGAACAGAAAGCTATTACTTCACTGAAAGAAAATCAGGATATAATAATAAAACCAGCTGACAAAGGGGGCGCAATAGTCATAATGAGCACCTCAGACTATATCCAAGAAGCAAACAGGCAACTGTCAAATCCCATCCATTACTCCAAACTTGGAAGTGATCCCACAAAGGCCTATATGAAAGAACTAAAGAGTATGATCAAGAAGTTTCCAATCCAGATCCAGAATCAGATAAAAGGACTTATCCCACAAGATCCCAGGCCGGGCTGCTTCTATATGCTCCCAAAGATACACAAAGATGGCAACCCTGGGAGGCCTATCATTTCTGGCATTGGGACACGGACAGAAAACATCTCAGGTTGGGTGAAAAATCTCCTAAAACCCCTTGTCAGGGATACTACAAATTATATCCAGGACACCACTGACCTTCTTAACAAACTGAATGCCCTGGGCCCACTACCTGAGGGTACCATTTTGGCCACCATGGATGTGGAATCCCTGTATACCAACATTCCCCACAAGGATGGAGTTGCAGCATGTAGGGTACACCTGGCAAAACAAAACCTCCCAACAGAACCAGTAACACAGCTCATACAATTCATCTTGAGCCACAACCATTTTACCTTTGGAGAGGATCTATATTTACAGCGAATGGGAACTTCAATGGGGACCAGATGTGCACCCCAATATGCAAATCTCTTTATGGCAGAACTGGAAGGAGCATATTTATCAACATGCACCACCAAACCTATGATTTACCTTCGTTATATCGATGATACCCTTGTCATCTGGACTACAGGTGAGGAAGCCCTACTTCAATTCCATAATGACTTCAATGACTTTCTGACTTTCACCCTACCATCAACCTTAAACTTAGCTATTCAGGGAGTGAAATTCACTTTCTGGATACCACAATATACATCAAAGACCACCGGCTACTCACATCGATATACCACAAACCCACGGACAGAACGGCCTACCTGAGAAACGACAGCTTCCACCCAAAGCACACAAGACAATGTATTATCTACAGCCAGGCTGTACGATACAATCGTATTTGCTCCGACAAAGCAGACCTGGACAAGCACCTCCTGGATCTGAGGATGAAATTTCTCCGATTGGGATACAAACCAAAAGTGACAGACAACCAATTAAACAAAGCGGCAGCCATTAACAGAGACAGTCTGCTCACATATAAAAAGACCCAGAAAAAAGCCCGAGTGCCCTAAGTTGTCACCTACAACCCACAGCTGGAGATCCTACGAAGGATTGCCAAGGATCTCCAACCTGTGCTACATAGGGACAACAGTCTCAAGGACATATTTCCATTCCCCCCTCTCCTTTCCTTTCGACAACCACCAAACCTGAAGCGTATAATTGTCCGGAGTGCCCTGAAGGCTCCAACTGAAAATGGCACCTCACCTTGCCTACATAAAAGGTGCATGACCTGCAGGCACATCCACACCGCTGACAGTGTACCTATCCCACAGTCACAACAGGTGCACAGAATTAGGGGGACATTCTCCTGCAGGTCTTCCAATGTGGTGTATCTCATAATGTGTGTGCAATGTCCCACCACAGGCCTCTATGTGGGGGAAACAGGGCAGAGACTTAGTCAGCGAATGAACTCACATAGATCCAATATTAATAACAGCAGAACCGATCTCCCAGTGGCCGCACATTTCTCTGGAGAAAACCACTCTATGGAAGATTTGCTGGTTGTGGTTTTAATGGGACAGTTTAAGACGCAGGAGGAAAGGAAACAATGGGAGTACAAGTTTATGCAAAAATTTAAAACTCTGCAATTTGGACTTAATATTCATGCCAGCTTCATGTCACACTATGTATGAACTGTGAGGGTCACAAATCACCTCCTGATAGCAAACAGATAACAGATCCCTCTGTCACGCACCACAACTTTCCAGATTGTTTTTTGACCGGTTGTAAATAACTTCTCTACTTAGATTGCATTTTGTTTTGGTTTTTTTAAGGACTCTAAAATCCTTTGAAGACCATGTGTATAAAAATCTGTGAATTTTCAGTTCTTGTATAACACCATGACTGATGAAGGAAGCTTGCACTTCTGAAAGCTTACTTATAAATATACTCAGTTAGCCTCTAAAAGGTATCGCCTGATTTCTTCACTCTTCCACTACTTTCAATGGCTAACACGGTACAACATTACACTACTATCAGGTTATCTTCGTGACAGTAAAGAGGTTCTAAAGATTTTTGAACAATTTCAATGGGATAATAATTTTTCGTGGCTCACTTGTAATGTTAATTCATTATATTCAAGTATTCCACATGAAGCCGCTATCCAAGCAATTTCTTTTCATTTACATAAGTACAGCCAATATTCAGAGATTCTGTCAGAATCTCATCAAGGTAATTTTTTTTTCTTTTGAGACATAATTTTTTTATGTTTGATAATGTTTTCGTCTTACAAATACAAGACGCTCCTATGGGTGCTTCTTTTTCCCCATCCATAGCTAATTTTTTTATGGCATGGTGGGAAGAATTTTTTATTTTTTCATCTGACAATTTATTTAAAAATTCTTTACATTGGTACGGACGCTACAATTGATGATATCCTTATTATTTGGTCTGGAGATGTAGCGTCCATACCTAATTTCATGGAGTATATTAATTCCAATTGCTTTTTCAACCCCCTTTAGCGCACAATACCAAAGTATAGTTAATATTTTTTTTTAAAAATTTACCCATTTTACAACAAGATTCTATCACCAATTCAATTTTGGCTGAGGGAGTACAATTTATTGCTAAACGGGGACGTACAATTGGTAATTTATTATCACCTAGTATGTTTACCACCACTAAATCCACATCATCAACTTGGCTGGATTTGAAATGTGGATTAAATAGATGCAATGCTTGCAAATATGCGAAAAAAAACTGCAAATTTTCAAAATGTTGGTAGCAACAAAACCTATGAAATTAAGAGTTTTTTAAATTGTAACAATCATCATATTGTTTATATTATTGAATGTACGAGCTGTAATTTATTATATGTAGGATGTTCTATTAGAGCGGTAAAAATAAGGATAGCTGAACATCTTTCTGATTGTACAAAACCAGGAGAAAATATGTCCAACGCTTCCCGATATTTTTCATCAATACATGGAGGCAATATTTCATCTTTTCAATTTTATTCTATAGAACATGTCCAAAAACCTAACTGTGGAGGTAATTGAAGAAAATTAGTATTAAAAAGAGAGGCATTTTGGATTTTAAAATTAAATACCAGATATCCGCACGGTCTCAATATTAGGTCTGATTTATCTTATATTTATTATGTTATATTGGGTTTGTATTGCAGTCACATACATACATACATACATATAGTCTTTATATCATGATATTGCAATTATCTATTTTTCAGTGCTTCTTGATTAGTGACGCTTTACAATTTAGATTTGTGACAAAAAATTCATTTTATGGGTTAACTACACTTTCCCGCTGTGAATTTTTGGAAGGAATAAGTTGTTTTCAATTTAGACGGCATTCACATTAGATGCTGGCAAAAAGAAAAAGATATATATTTTTTTTTTCCCTTGCCGCCCATTTTTTTAGTGGAGTCATGTGGTATGTCACATGATCTCTTTTGTGATTTGTTCACGTGATCTTCCTCCTTCTTGTTTGAATTTTATGGAGGGAGATTGTGTGAATTTTGGTATATACTTTTACTAGCTGACGGCAAATTTCCGCCTATTCCTTTTCAATTGGCATTAGTCACATGTTATAGATCATGTGATCTCCCCTTTAGAAATTTTTGAATTTTATGGAGGGATCGTTATATATGTCATTGCAATAGGGAGATCGTGTGGATGTTGTTATATGTTTAAACTAGCTGATGGCAATTTGCATCAGTCACAAGCTATAAATCACGTGATTTCTCCCCTAGAAATTTAGAATTTTGTGGAGTGAACGTTATATATGTCATCTTAATGAAGCACTATATTAAGTTTATATATATATTTTCTATTTTTGTTTTTGCATATGTTTGAAATATATTTATTCATATGTATTTTATATGCGATTGCAATCCATAAATTTTTGTTTTACATATTCATATATATTTTGTATCCTATGGGATGTTAATAGTTAAATTTAGCAATGGGTGGGGATCCTTTATCCATTTTTGTTTTAAATTTAGTTTCGAGTTGATCTTTAAGCAGCCAAGACTAAGGGACTAGACGCCCTGATTAAGAATCTTCTTCTCATGTAACTGTTGTTACTTTTTTTTAATTTTATATGAATTAAAAGTTATATTTTATTTAAATTTCTGGATGCTGGAACCGGCTTTTATTCTCTATTTTCCAAATACACACACATACACTATAGCAAGCATGAGACATGGAGCTGGCCAAAGTTAATTTCCAGCATACAGTTGAATGTAGCCACTGAACTAAAGTAGAAGTGTGATAATTTATCCAATTTCTGGAAATCAGCTTCCTTACTTGTAATATTGTCTAATGTAGCAAAGAATGCTGAGCCCTGAAAAGTTGATGTAATTCCAGAACGGCTTACAGGCATAACCTGTAATCTAGAAAACCCTGGATCAGAGGGCACTGCCATATAAGGAAGAAGATGATACCTGGAGTGCATGTGCATTTAGGAGATGTATCTTCCCTGGTCCAGCAATAAACATGGCTCCTGCTCAGGAGCTGAGTGATCACCAACTGCTACTGATAACACTGGGAAAGGTAATGGGGGAATGGTGATCTGACAGAAAACTAAGTAAACTATAACAGTAAACCATGGACAGCATGTGAGAGAGGTAGCTATACACAGTTGAGGGTCAGAGAAGCATTTTAAAAGGGCTAGAGCAGTGGTGTCAAACTCAAATACAAAGTGGGCCAAAATTAAAAACTTGGACAAAGTCGCAGGCCAACCCTGATATTTATTGAAAGAATGTCTACAATTGAGGAAGTTTTTCCTTCTCATCAGATATAACGATGAATCTTTTCATATGGAAACAAGCTTAAGTTCAGCTTAAACATACAATCTGGAACAAGCAAAGCTTAATACAGTTTGCTACACTCTGATCTACTCTACTAGACATTCAGTATGTTCTCACAGGCCAATTATAATTGCACAGCGGGCCAAAGTTTGACATCTATGAACTAGAGAATAAGAACAGAAGTGCAGGACTTTGATGAATATGAGGCAACATGTTAGCTATCAATAGTATGAAAATAAAATCATCACTGGTGTGTCCCCTTTATGGTATTAAAGCATAACAAAAGTAGATTTGAAATTGTTATTGTCGTACTGACCTGCAGCTCCTTCAAACAGCTGATCAGTAGGAGAGTACGACCACTAATCTCTTACTGATGACCTATCCTGAGGCCAGGTCATCAGTAAAAATGTATTGGACAACCCCTTTGATTAGCACCATCATGAAGTACAATTGGACCCACAAAAAAAAAAAAACAACATAAGCCCTCATATGGCTCTATAAAAACATATACGCAAAATGGCTACCATTGGAAGGGATTGAAACTGGGATGAAACCCTTTCAGAAGCAAGGGTCTGATAGACTCTGAGGACTAAGCTGTGAAATTAGGCACAGCCACTACACAGTTGTGACTGCTAAGCAATGAAAGGGATGCTGCACTCACTAAAGCACTACAAACCCCCAATCTAAGAGGAAGATAGACTAAGTATAGGTCCTGAATATAAAAGTTGTTTTAGGCCTTAACACTTTCCCCAACATCAATTGTACTATTATGGCAGATGTTGTGTATTTAAATATGGCAGCCGCTCAGAAGCTGAGCCATGTCACCGCTGTATTAAACCCCTTACACCAACTCCAAGAATTGAATTATATATATTTATGTATATTTATTTTATTTTTATTTATTTAAATTGTTTTGCAAGTTTTGGTTTTTTTGGGGGTTTTTTTTTTTGAAAAGAGGTTAAAATGTCAAAAAAAAAAGAAAAAAAAATTTTGGTATTGCCGTTATCGTACTGACCCACAGAATACACGTGGCATATTTTGGCTGCATAGTGAACACAATAAAAACAAAGTCCATAAGAAAGTTGCGCAAATGCAGTTTTTTTCCAATTCCATCTCATTCTGAATTTTTTTCCAGCTTCCCAGTATATTGAATTGAATATTAACCCCTTAATGACCGGGCCATTTTTTGTTTTTGCATTTTCGTTTTTCCCTCCCCACATTCCAAGAGCCATAACATAGCCATTTTTCAATTCCCAGAGTCACATGATGGCTTATTGTTTGCGAAACAAATTGTACTTTGTAATGTCACTATTCAATATTCTGTGCAATGTACTGGGAAGCTGGAAAAAAATTCAGAATGAGGTGCAATTGGAGAAAAACTGCATTTGCGCCAAATTCATATGGGTTTAATTTTTACAGCATTCACTGTGTGGTAAAAATGACATGTTACCTGTATTCTGTGGGTCAGTACGAACACGGCGATACCAAATTTATATAGTATTTGTAATGTTTTGACACCTTTTAAAAAATTAAAAACTTTGCTAAATAGAAAAAAAAATTTGCATCGCCATATTGCATCACCTGTAACTTTTTCATATTTACATGTATGGAGCTGGGTAAGGCGTCTTTTTATGCGGGACAACATGACGTTTTTATTGATACCATTTGGGGAAAGATCTGATGGTTTGTTCACTTTTTATTAAATTTTTTATAGGAGGCAAAGTGTTGAAAAAAACGCTATTTGGCCATTTAGATTTTTTTTCCCCGCTACGCCGTTCACCGTATGGGATAAATATTTTAATATTTTAATAGTTTGGGCATTTTGGAGCGCGGGGATACCTAAAGTGTTTATGCTTACTTTTGTTTATTTACTTTTATATCTGATCTAGGGAAAGGGGGGTGATTTGAACTTGTGTTTTTTTTTATTTTTTCACACTTTTAAAAACTTTTTTTTTTTTCTACTTTTACTTGTATGATCAGACTCCCTAGGGACCTTGAAACCTAGGGAGTCTGATCGATCATACTATTATCACGATCATACTACTGTATCGCAGTGAATAGCAAAATGCCTTCACTGCTATTAGACGATGCCTCTGGCATCGTGTAATAGTTCTAATGTAACGACAGGCCTGGCAGCCTTCAATAGGCTCCCGGCTGTCATGGCAACCAAGCGCCACCCTCCGATGACGTTCTGGAGGGTGGCGATGGGGGAAAAATGGCGGCGCACATGGCGGCTGCGCTATTTAGACGCCGCGGTCCCGTTTGACCGCAACATCTAAAGGGGTAACAGCCGCGATCGGTGCAGGCACCGATCGCTGCTGTTAGCGACGGGTCCTGGCTGTATTATACAGCCGGCACCCGCGGTGTATGGAGAGCGCTCAGCTCCTGAGCACTCTCCATACATCGTCATGCGACTCAGGACGTACAATTACGCCCTGGGTCGTTAAGGGGTTAAAAATGGTACCATTGCAAATCTACAATTTGTAAACAAAAACAAAAGTTAAGCCCTCATAAGGCTCTGTGAACAGAAAAAAAAAAAAAGTTATGGCATTTGTAAGGCAGGGAGTAAAGAAATGAAAATTTAAAAAAGGCTGCAGCTGGAAGGGGTTAATGGGTTTTTTTTACGCTTATCCGTTGTTCCATGAACTGAATAAACAAAAAGTTATGCAACTGTTTTTGCGAGACAAGATATAGTATTTAATGGCACCATTTTGGGGTACATATCTCATTGACTAACAACTCTTTCTGGTAGGGAATGGAAAGAGACAGCATTTCCACCACCGTCATAATATACTGCAAATTTTGCACCATTCACTGTGTGACTGTGTGTGTGACAATTGAACTGTAATGTACTGTACTGTGAAGCGCTGTCCAATCAACCTTGCTGCATTTGATTGATCCCTGTACACTTCAGATTTCATCTGGCTGCTTCTATCACATAAACATGAGTGACCAACTGCCATTGGATGCATTCCCATGCCATCACACTGCCTCCACCATGTTTTACAGAGGGTGTGGTGTGCTTAGAATCACAAGCAGTTCCAAGCCTTCTCCATACTTTCTTCATCTTATCATTCCGGTTGATCTTTGTTTCATCTATCCCAAGAATACGGTTCCAGAACTGGGCTGGCTTCTTTAGATGTTTCTTGGAAAAGTCTAATCAAAGCCTTTCTACTTTTGATGCCAGTTAATGGTTTGCACCTTGCGGTGAAGCCTCTGTATTTGATCTCATGAAGGCTTCACTTTATTGTAGACTTAGATTCTGATACACCTACTTCCTAGAGTGTTCTTCACTTGGGGTGATGTCGTGAAGAGGATTTTCTTCAGCATGGAAATGATTCTGCGATCATTCACCACTGTTGTTTTAAATGGGTGTCCAGGCCTTTTTAAGTTCCTGAGCTCTTCACTGCCTTTTTTTTCCAAAAAAAAAAACTTTTTACAAAAGTTTAAAATATCCAATAAATTTCGTTCTACTTCACAATTGTGTCCCACTTGTTGAATCTTCACCCAAAAATTAAAATTTTATATCCTTATGTTTGAAGCCTGAAATGTGGAAAAAAGGTTGAAAAGTTCAAGGGGGCCGAATACTTTTGCAAGGCACTGTACCAAGACCATCAGTTTCTATGGGCAGTGTTTTTTAAAAGTAGGACCCCTCTTTTGGGCGAGAGTTCCTTTTGGAACCCCCACCACTATATCCTATTTAGAAAAAAAAAGTTGTTATATTTGGCCGCTATGCTTTTCAGCTGCATACTGCCTCAGTTCTGCTTATAATTCTTTCACACAGGCCTGTTACATACAGTCATGGCCAAAAGTTTTGAGACTGACACAAATATTATATTTTCACATGATCTGCTGCCCTCTGGTTTTTATGTGTGTTTGTCAGATGTTTTTAATCACATACAGAAATATAATTGCATTCATATTATGAGTAACAGAAGCTTATATTGACAGTTAGAATGAGTTAATGCAGCAAGTCAATATTTGCAGTGTTGACTCTTCTTCTTCAGGACCTCTGCAATTCTCCCTGGCATGCTCTCAATCAACTTCTGGACCAAATCCTGACTGATAGCAGTCCATTCTTGCAGAATCAATTCTTTAATTTTGTCTGAATTTGTTGGTTTTTGTTTGTCCACCCGTCTCTTGATGATTGACCACAAGTTCTCAATGGGATTAAGATCTGGGGAGTTTCCAGGCCATGGACCCAAAATCTCTATGTTTTGTTCCCTGAGCCATTTAGTTATCACCTTTGCTTTATGGCAAGGTGCTCCATCATGCTGGAAAAGGCATTGTTGAGCGCCAAACTGCTCTTGGACGGTCGGGAGAAGTTGCTCTTGGAGGACATTCTGGTACCATTCTTTATTCATGGCTGTGTTTTTAGGCAAGACTGTGAGAGAGCCGATTCCCTTGGCTGAGAAGCAACCCCACACATGAATGGTTTCAGGATGCTTTACAGCTGGCATGAGACAAGACTGGTGGTAGCGCTCACCTCTTCTTCTCCGAATAAGCTGTTTTCCAGATGTTCGAAACAATCGAAAAGGGGATTCATCAGAGAAAATGACTTTACCCCAGTCCTCAGCAGTCCACTCCCTGTACCTTTTGCAGAATATCAGTCTGTCCCTGATGTTTTTTCTGGAGAGAAGTGGCTTCTTTGCTGCCCTCCTTGAGACCAGGCCTTGCTCCAAGAGTCTCCGCCTCACAGTGCGTGCAGATGCACTCACACCTGCCTGCTGCCATTCCTCAGCAAGCTCTGCACTGCGGGTAGCCCGATCCCGCAGCTGAAACACTTTTAAGAGACGGTCCTGCCGCTTGCTGGTCTTTCTTGGGCGCCCTGGAGCCTTTTTGGCACCAATGGAACCTCTCTCCTTGAAGTTCTTGATGATGCGATAGATTGTTGACTGAGGTGCAATCTTTCTAGCTGCAATACTCTTCCCAGTTAGGCCATTTTTGTGCAGTGCAATGATGACTGCACGTGTTTCTTTAGAGATAACCATGGTTAACAGAAGAGAAACAATGATGGCAAGCACCAGCCTCCTTTTAAAGTGTCCAGTGGTGTCATTCTTACTTAATCATGACAGATTGATCTCCAGCCCTGTCCTCATCAACACCCACACCTGTGTTAATGGAGCAATCACTGAAACGATGTTAGGTGGTCCTTTTAAGGCAGGGCTGCAATGATGTTGAAATGTGTTTTGGGGGATAAAGTTCATTTTCTAGGCAAATATTGACTTTGCAAGTAATTGCTGTTAAGCTGATCACTCTTTATAACATTCTGGAGTATATGCAAATTGCCATTAGAAAAACTGAAGCAGTAGACTTTGGAAAAATTAATATTTGTATCATTCTCAAAACTTTTGGCCATGACTGTACAAACAGCTCTGCTACCTCCACATTCCCTACACACACTGTTCTGCTGTCTCAGTACTTTTTACTCTGCCACAGCTATGTGTATTACCTCCATGTTTTCCCCCTCTACACAAACACAAAACACTGCTCCCCCCACGCCCACAATTCTGCTCTAATTTCTTACCTGCAAACAGCCTGCTCACACTCAGATATGCTGCCTTTATGGCAATCCGCACACTTAGCTCCGTTACATCCACATCCCCCCACAACACTAAGCTCTTGTACATCCACAATTTCCCCCCACCCCCACAAACTCAGCACTGCTACCTCTAAGATCATCCCCTACACGCAGCCCTTGAAAGTTTCCATACACAGAACTATTGTACAAGCTTCACCCCTGACTGGTCACATGACTTTGACATCAAAAATCCGGTTGCATGTCTGCAAAATACTAGCAATTAGTATTGCTGGCATTTTGCAGACCTGAAGTTGAAGAAACATATAAACTTGGTCTGCGACCCTTGGAGGTGTTTACAAGACTTCCCAGGGAGTCGCAACCTACAGTTTGGGAAACAGTGCTATAGGGGATATAAGTCCATAAGTGTACCATTTTTTATAACATTTCATGTAAAAGGATGGAGTTTAAAAAAAATATATACATTTGTTAATCAGTATATACACCACAACATTTACATTTAGTGTTCTGATTATTCACAAGTAGTAAGAACCCCATCATTTTACTTAAATGCAGCGTCTAGTCAGTTGGCACTCAATGTCTAATATATACAGTTGTACTAAAAAGTTTACATACCCCGGCAGATTTTTTGTTTTTTTGGCCTATTTTCAGAGAATATGAATGATAACACAAAAACTTTCTCCACTCATGGCTAGTGGTTGGTTGAAGCTACTTATGGTCAAACTTCTGTGTTTTCTCTTTTTAAATCATAATGACAACCAAAAACATCAAAATGACCCTGTTCAAAAGCTCACATACCCTGGTGATTTTGGCCTGATAACATGCCCAGAAACCAAACCATGGTCAGGAAGACCAACGAAAATTTCGGCCACAACTGCCTGGAAAATTGTTCAAGATGCAAAGAAAAACCCACACAGCATCAGCTGAAATACAGGACTCTCTGAAAACTATCGGTGTGGCTGTTTCAAGATGCACTTGAAGAAAAACGGGCTGGTCGAGTTGCCAGAAGAAAGCCATTACTGCGCAAATGCCACAAAGAATCTCGCCTTCAATACGCCAAACAGCACAGAGACCAGCCTCAAAACTTCTGGAACAAGGTAATTTGTTGAGTGATGAGACAAAAAAATAAATAAATAAATAAAATATATCGAACTTTTTGGCCACAACCATAAAAGTTACATTTGGTGAGGTGTCAACAAGGCCTATGATGAAAGGATCACCATTCCTACTGTTAAGCACGGAGGTGGATCACTGATGATGTGGAGAATGTAGGAGCTTCAAAGGCACAGGAAACTTGGTCAAAGATGAATGCAGCACGTTATCAGCAAATACTGGAGGCAAATTTGCACTCATCAGCCAGGAAGCTGCGCATGGGACGTACTTGGACGTTCCAACATGACAAAGATCCAAAACACAAGGCTAAGTCGACCTGTCATTGGCTACAGCAGAAGAAAGTGAAGGTTCTGGAGTGGCCATCTCAGTCTCCTGACCTCAATATCATTGAGCCACTCTGGGGAGATCTCAAGCAGGCAGTACATGCAAGACAGCCCAGGAATTTACAGGAACTGGAGACTTTTTGCCACGAAGAATGGGCAGTTTTACCATCTGAGAAAATAAAGATCCTCATCCACAACTACCACAAAAGGCTTCAAGCTGTTATTGATGTTAGAGGGGGAAATACACGGTATTAAGAACTGGGGTATGTGACCTTTTGAACAGGGTCATTTTGATGTTTTTGGTTGTCATTATGATTTAAAAAGAGAAAAACACAGAAGTTTGACAATAAATGGCTTCAACCAACCACTAACCATGAGTGGAGAAAAAGTTTTTGTGTTATCATTCATATTCTCTGAAAAAAGGCCAAAAAACCAAAACATCTGCCGGGGTATGTAAACTTTTTAGCACAACTGTATCTTGTGGAATTATTCCTCATGTCACAAGGTATGATCAAGAGTTTCTTCACTATAATGAACAGTATTTGGTGGTAGAACAAGGAAGACTGCATTAACCCCCTAGGGACACAGCATAAAAGAACCTAAAGGACACTGCTTCATTTTTCAAAACCAATGTGTCACTTTACATGGTAATAACTTTGAGATGCTTTAATTTACACAAGTAAATTTTAGATTGTTTTTACGTGACACATTGTACTTCATTTTAGTGGTAAACTGATCAATATTTTTATAATTTATTTATAAAAAAAATATAGGAAATTTGATGAAAACTTGGAAAAATTCGCAATTTTCAAAAATGTCAAATGCTCTGCTTTTCAGACAGATAATCATACCACCCAAATACATTAATAAATATTATCTACCATATGTCTGCTTTATATTGGCATCATCTTCTAATCATACTTTAATTTATTTTGGACGTTAGAAGGCTTACAAGTGTAACTGCGATTTTCCAGATTTACAAGAAAATTTCCCAAACCCATTTGTTAGGGACCACTACAGTAAGACACACCAATCAAGGGGCGCCACATATCATCAGCATCACAGAGATGGATGAACCAGTCAAAGTGCACCAACACACACATGTGAACTCGATGGCCAATCATGGGGCATCTAGGCATAAACATCTCTAGATAATGCCCCCTCACATGCTGGTCACTATGGAGAAACCAAACAACAAAGATACCAGCAAATCTAAAATAACATTCACCAGAAAGTATATTAAGGATCACAGTAACAAGTATACTGGTTCATCCATCTCTGTGATGCTGATGATATGTGGCGCCCCTTGATTGGTGTGTCTTGATGACAGGGGGCATTTCTTATGCTTTAAAAGGCTGGCTCTGCTACTCCTCCTTACGGCCATGCATTAGTGCCGAGGGGGCGGCGGGGGGAAACTATAGCTCTCTGCAAACAGATTTTGAACGGAGTAACTTTACACCTCTGATGACGGGATAGCAGTTAGCGCTATCCTATAAACGCGTCAGGTGTTTTAAGGAGGTAGTTTGATAGTGTCCATGTGAATATTGGCACTAAATTATTCCTACTTCTCAGAAGTGTTTTTTTTTTTTTTTTTTTTTGCCTAGGACCAGTCCGACAGCCATTGAACAGCATTGCAAATATTTTTCTGGGGGTCGATTTTCCTATTTTGAGCAAATTTAGTTACTATCATGCACTTCTGAAAAAGGGGAAGGGTTGTTTCATGACTAGGGGTGACATATTATATGTGTTACACACGTTCAAGTCCCCTGGCCATGCACAACTTTACTTGCTCTTAAGTTCTATTATGAGAGATTATTGTGACTCATTATCTTTTAGATTATATTTATAAAGATTTTAGCATTTTAGACACACTATTTTGGTAAGTGACACTTTCTATAGGTTTTCTATTATGAGTATTGGAATAGTATATGATATATTTTTGATTTTGATTTAAACTTATGTTTGGGCGCGCAAAAGGGAAGATGTGACACTGGGCATTTGAAAAGCAGATTTTGCTAGAATAATTTTCAGGTGCCATGTCTCATTTGCAGAGCCCCTACAGTAAAAATACAATGCAAACCCTCCAAACCCTCATTTTCGAAACTACAACAATCAATGAATTTATCAAGGGGTGTAGTGAGCATTTTGATTCCACAGCTGTTTCACAGATTTTATTACTATCGGGATGTGTAAATAAAAAAATAAATAAAATTACTAAAATGTCATTTTAACCCCCTGCAAAAAAGAAAACTTTGGGATAAAGGAGAAAAAGCACCCCACAGTTTGTTAAACAATTGCTTATGAACATGGCAATACCCCATGTAATCTGCTGTATGGGTACATGGTGGGGCTCGGAACAGAAAGAGCACCATTTGGCTTTTGGAAGGCATGTTTTGCTAGAATAGTTTTCTCGTGCCATGTCGCATTTGCAGAGCCCCTAGAGTACCAATACAATGGAAATCCCCAAGTGCGACCCCGTGTTGAAAACTACACCCCTCACAGGGGTATAGCGCGCATTTTGAACCCACAGTTGTTTCACAGATTTTATCATTGGGACATGAAAATGAAATTTTTTTTTTTTTCCCAATAAACCATCAATTTAGCCCTAAATTTTTCATTTTTACAATGGGTTAAAAGAAGAAAAAACACCACAAAGTTTGTTACACAATTTCTCCTGAACAGGGCAATACCCCATGTGTGGTCGTAAAACATTGTATGAGTACTTATGATTTTCAATAGAAGGACCGCTCACATTGTTACTTGGGGATCCAATTGTCTTCCTCTTACACCTCCCTATCCTCTGTTAATTACCCTTATTTGTTTCACGACCTCCAGTCATTACTAGATAAGTGACCCCTACATATATCTCTTTACCTGTATCAATATCAGTGGAAGATTATATGGTCCCATGCAGCTAAGTCTTCCACGTGAGTAATATTTCAGGAGACGCAGTACAAAATTTTGATGCCTATGCCTATCTCTTGCTTAGTTGCATGCCCCAAGTCCTTCCATTCCCTCCACCTGCTAGAGAAGTCTTTTAGTGTTAGGTACACTGCATCATATCTTTTGGGATTGCTCTGATCCGTCCTTTTTGGACAGAGGTGAAGGAGTTAACGTATACCCTCTTTTTGCAAGAAGTCTCCCTAAACCCGCTTATGTGCTTAACCTCCCCCCTTGCCATCTTGGTAAGAAAACTGCTCAATTATTCCTCTATTTATGCACAGCTGCTAAAACCCTCATAGCCTTTCACTGGAGAATTGTAGCCCGTATGAAAGATGTTCGCAGCCTGAAATTCTTGACCGCTACCCTTAATAACACAGTAAAAACCTTACTATCTATTTGGTTTTTGTGGCATACATACTGTATCTTGCAAGGTCTCTGAAACCTCCACCACCTCCCCCTTTCCTCTTACTTCCCTCCCCAGCCTCTCTCCTTCCGCATTTCCCCCGAATCTTTTTGTGTTTACTGCTTCTTTGGAATTTATATTTGCCCATTTCCGATAGCTTTTGTTTTGCTGTTCCTTTATGTACCTCTGTTTTTTTTTTACACTATGAAAAAAAAATTTTGTAAAAAAAAAAAAATAATTATAATAATTTGTATGTGTACACAGCGCTGCTCAGAGTGGAAAAAGCGCCATTTGGCTTTCAGAAGGCAGATTTTGCTGGAATAATTTTCGAGTGTCATGTCGCATTTGCAGAGCCCCTAAAGTACCAGTACAATGGAAATCCAGAGATATTCCATTTCAGTGCCCGATATGTTGCGCCCAGCTAGTGTCAACAGAGACACACTCCAAAAACTGTTAAGTGGGTATACCAGGCACAAGAGCTTTTGGAGCGTTCGTCTCTGATACAAGCTGCTTACAACATATTGCTCACAGAAATGACGTATTCCTGGAAAAATTGTAATTTTCATCTTTCACCATCAGCTGCACATTCATGTCTGGAAAATAAATGAATGCAACACTTAAAAATGCTCACAGTACCCCTGGATAAAACCAAACCGTCCAAATCTGTGTACAAAAACCACATGGCACTCCTTCCCTTCTGTGCCCAAACAGCAGCTTATACCCACATATGACAAAGTACCTTATCCTGGGTACATCAGTGTCATACATGTGGGCATAAACTGCTGTTTTGGTACACATCAGGACACAGATGTGAAGATGTGAATGCAGATGTAGTTGTTTGGTAACTGGACACCATGTCATGTTTACAGAGACCCTAACGTACCAGTAAAGTGGAATCTCGTAGGGAGTGATCCCAATTTGGAAACTGCACCCCCAAAGATTTTATCAAGGGATGTAGTAGCATTAGTTTCCAAGATGTGAATGCACAGCAGATGGTGAAGATCAATATGTAAGCTGTGCAAAGTACTTTGGGTACACCAAATTCCCTACTATTTTCCTAGTAGCTCCTATGTCTGGGGACTCTCTCTTGGGGTCACTTCTGGTGTCTTTTTCATTGTAAGCTTTAAATCTGGGGTGTACCCCAATAGACGCTCGCACTTCCTGCTGCAGCCAGTATTGTTCTAATAATTTGATGATTTTTGGGGTTTTTGTTTTCACATTGTTATCAGTTTTTGGGTGATTTATGCATATGAGGGCTGGTATAAGATGCATCGTGTAAGGACACCATTTTTCGGTGCCTATAACTTAATTACATTTTTATTAACTCTTTCTTGGTGGATTTAAAAAAAAAAAAAAAAAAAAAAAAAACACACAGCAGACTATCTGGGACAGCAGCCCATCACAGCTAAGTACTGATAACTAATAGTGGGGGTCCTGCCCCTTCCGATCACCATTATTGGTTAGTCAGTGACTACTGACCAATAGTGGCGATTGGTGACATCACAAGCCAGCTATACCCCTTGCACCCACCCTCAGCTACTCTGTTGGGTCTAGTAAGTTGTTGAGAACAACAACTTACTAGCAAAAAAAGTTATTAGCACAGGTCAGCAACTATTTGTGCCATCCATGCTTACCTCCTCTGTGGAACCATCTGCTGTGTGTCTTCTTTTGTGACAATCTAATTGTATCACCTGAAATCCCCTCTGCCCACCTCCTTTCTCATCTGCCCACTTCCTCACTGTACCACCTGCATTCTCATTTGCCCACCTCCTCATTTGTAGCACCTTTGTCCCATCTCCCTACCTCCTCATCGTACCATCTATGTCCACCACCACCTCCACCTCCTCTTTGTACCACCTGTGCATTTGTGTCTTTCTATTTGCTCTGTCAGTCATTTTTTTTTTTTTTTTTAAATCCACTGTTATTTTTTTTTTATTTTTTTCAAATTATAAAAAAATAAATTTATAGCGCAGCTTAGTGTCAGGAAACAGTCACCTTAGTTAGATTTACCATTAGGGACTGTCACCAATTTAGCAGCGGTTAGTGTTCGTAGTTAGTTTTAGAGTCAGGAAAGTTTGCTTCAAATTAGTTTAGGTTTAGTGTTTGGAAATCTTCGCCGTACTTTAGTGTAGTGTAGGGTAGTCTAATTATATATAAATAATATATATATATATATATATATATATATATATATATATATTATCTAATTTATATTTAAAAAATAATAATTTAGCTGCCTGTTGCAGCAAAGTTAATATATTTTATATACCAACTTTTTTGGGTATATATTTCTTTATTAACAGTTTCCACTGTATATACAGTTCACAGGCATTGTAATGTGAACAAAACATTTACATTTCACATAAAAATTCTTTAATTTCGAAGAGGTGTATGCATTCCTTGCCTCTGATATCAACTCTTCTGAAGGTACCACATTTATTTGTCATCCTCCTCGTCCAGTGATGAGTGAGGAGGAGGGACCACCTAGAAGACGCCCTAGACCCACGACATTTGAGATCCACCAAAAGGAGTGGCACAGTCACTGTACAACTCCCAGAGAGAAGTGGCCCCATTTACACTCCAATTCCAGAAACGTACAGTATTTTTCGCTTTATAAGTAGAACCTAGGTTTTTGAGGACGAAAATAGGAAAAAAATATTTTAACCAATTCCTGGGCAACCTATTCAAGAATAATGTCTCACAGTGGTCTTTAGACCGTATAATGCCCTATGGTGGCATAAATAAAATTTTCATTGATTACCTCATAGATCTTATGGAGATACAGACCAATTTATAAGCCCAGCAATACATCACCAAGAACCGCATAGAATTTATTTCTCTCTCAACCCAAATAGGTGGGCTACAGAAATGTGCACATTCTGGGGACTCCAGTTGAACATCAGTTTCTGCAGAAGGCTTCATTAGACACGTTATACTTCACCCCATTATACCAAACCACAATGTCCAGGATGCATTTTGAGGCCATACTTCGGTTCCAACATTATTCAGATAATAAAGAAGTGCTCACCCTGAGATGACCCCAGTATTGACCATTTATACAAACAGACTCCTAATAGACCATTTCTGTGCCCGGATTTTTCAAGCATACACCCCTGAGAAGTGTATTTGTATTAATGAATCACTAGTACATTTTAATCCCTTAAAGATCGAACCAAATTCTTAAAAAAAAAAAAAATCAGACAATATGATTGTCTAGATATGTTTTCTCATGTCTCTCATAGTTGAGGTCTACCTATGATGTCAATTACAGGCCTCTCATCTTTTTAAGTGGGAGAACTTGCACAATTGGTGGCTGACTAAATACTTTTTTTTCCCCACTGTATGTCATTGGTAATTAATGGTTGAAGGGAGGCTTAAATTCCACCAATACCTGCCAAGGAAGAGGGCAAGGTATGGAGTGAAGATTTTATAAACTGTGCGAGAGTGCATCAGGGTATACATACAGATTTAGGCTATATTGATCCCCCAGAGTTACCGCCAAAGGTGTGTGGGATTTGATATATCCACTGCTGGATCAGGGTTACCACCTCTACCTGGAGAAATTTTTATATCAGCGTAGCACTCTTCAATAGCCTTGCTTCCAGAAGTATTGTGGTATGCTTCACCATAAGAGAAAAACAGAGAGGCTTCCCTGTGACAATGCTTGGGCAAACACTCAGAAGGGGTGAGAGCAGGGCTCAATGTACCACCAATGTATTGTGTGTCAGCTACAAAGACAAGAGATATATACTTGTATTGACAACAATACATGGCCACACCAGCACAAAACACAGAACAGAGATCCCCAAACCAGACTGCATCGTAGACTACAATAGATACATGGGGGAATGGTGGGGGCTGGAAGCTGGTGTGAAGGATCTCGTCCTACCGAAACCTCTTTCGGCACCCCTGAGATCGCTTCATTACCTCACACCCACCACCAGTGGGTCGGTACTAGACACTTAACACATACAGAACATACATGTAGCGGTTATCAAGCAAATACAAGTGGAAAGCAACATGACAGTACACAAAATAAAAATGGGAATAAACAGTAGAAAAGGAAATATTACTAACACAAGCCTGTGATTGGTTCTCTGGGCTCCTGATGGTGAGTCCAGGGGGCGTCCTTAGGTTAGACCAAAAACATGCGTCCGGGCATGCTATTCCAGTGGCAGCACCCCCTTGGCAATGGGCAATGCTGGTCAGATGGCTTTCAGTAGGAGAACAACATGTGACCCCCACATGGCAGGCTTTTTGTGTTTTCCCTGCCCCTGCCCAGAATGAGGTCAGAGGGAAGTTTCACCTACCGGCTTGGAGCCACAGGACTAGAAAATGGTCCTGATTCCTCAGCAGGTGACTGGATGGTCAGGCAAGTGGTATGATGGGGCTTGGGGCGAGATTCCCATCGTGTAGAGGATGACACCCCAATTCCCTTTGGGTAGGGAGTTGAATGTCTGGACCTGTCTGGGGCTCACAACGACACCATGATTAGACTGAATGCGTGCGTCTTTCTCTGGGGCATCTAAGGAATTTTTTGGGGGTAACTGTGGGGTGCCCCCTTAAGGAGATATGAGTATAAAACTATGATCTCTCTGATCTATAAGCGGTGCCAGGTTGTCTATCTGTAACTGGTTGAGCAGGAAACCCCCTGGTGAGAGGTTGAGTGTTGCAAGAGTGTGTTAATTACTCGTGACAATACAACAGAAGGACTGTGATTAACCAGTTTCCTATAGCTGAGTTGAGTGAACTTGAACAAATGGTCCACAAAGGGGGAGGAAAGTGGTCGGCTAGATACATATTTGTACAGAAAAACATATACGGGTGTCCCCGATCATCACAGCTAGATTTGTCAGATCGTCCTAAAGCCCTACAGTGCCATGCATAAATTGAGGGTGTGGTATAAGAAACTGGCTGTGCACATCGTACAGACAGCACTGTACAATACATATGTGTTACATCGATATGCAAGACAGAGGGGAACTTTCCAGGAGTTTCAAGAGGTGGTTATCAAGAACAGACTTTTTAGAGACCAGGAAGGAGGGGAATCCATTACTTCTGGAAGGGAGGCCACATGCATAGTATCAGGGCAACACTTTCCAGGAGAAGTTCCCCAAACTGCCAAAAGTCAAGAGAGGTGCCAAATCTCCTCAAGGAGGGGTATAAGGAAGGATATTATATAACAATGTAATATGTGACCTGAAACTAGGGCTCTACATGAAAGATTGTTTTCACATATATCATATATCCCTTGATTTTTAATTTACCCTGATGCACTGCGCACAGCTTATCCCCTGCCACACAGCGCTTCTTTCCTTTCTGAGCACCGCTGTGTGCCTAGGCATCACATAGCAGCCACATGTGGGAAATTGCCATATCCAGGAGAACCCACATTAAAATTTATGGGGTTTGTGTCTCCAGTGGAATATGCTGACACAATATATTGTGAAGTGGCATATATAAATAGAAAATTGCAATTCTCACTGTACCATCTGCTGTGCAGTACCATTTGGAAACACCTGTGGGGTCAAAATGCTCACTGTACCCCTAGATGAATGTCTTAAGGGGTGACATTTTAAAAAGGAGGTCATTTTTTGAGGGATTTCCACTGTTGTGGTACCTCTACAGCTCCTTCCCTTCTGAGCCCTCCTCTGTGCCCAAGCAGCAGTTTCTGACCATAAATTGGGCATTGCTGTACTCTGTAGAAATTGTGTAATAAGATGGGGTACTTTATTTCCTGGAAAAGGGGAGAAAAAAAAATGGTCAAAAAGTACATATAACTGGAGAAATTGTGTTTTCTAATTGACAGCCATATTCAAATAAGTTCAGTGAAAAGCCTGCGTGTTCAAAATGGTCAAATCACCCACAGATAAATTCCTTAAGGGGTCTAGTTTCCAAAATGAGATCACTTTTGGGAGATCCCACTGTTGTGGTACATTTGGGGCTCTGCAAAATGTACCATGGTGTCTTATAACTATCCTAATGAAATAGGACCAAAATCCATAAAGTGCCCTTTCATTTCTGAAGACTGTAGAAATTTCTCATATGTGGCCCCACTGCACAACTTGATTCAAACTGCAGAATCAGTTTATGATTTGTTTTGCTGTTAACCCTATTTTTGTTATAGGAAAAACTGGTTTGAAATGACAAATGTGAAGAAAAAAAAAAAAAATGACATTTGGAAATTTCACCTACATTTTGCATTAATTCCTGTGAAACACCTAAACGGTTATAACTCCTATACATGGTTTTGAATAATTTGAGGGGTACAGTTTCTAAAATGGGGTCAATCATGGGGGTTTTCCATTATATAGGCCCCACGAAGTCACTGTGTAGGTGCCTAGAAAGCAGAATCTTGAAATTTTCTTGAAAATCTGAGAATCTATATTTTTACCATAATAACTGAGACTTTCATAATTGATAAATTTTAAGAAATTTCAGTAAAGTGTCTTTTTTTTTTTTTTTTTTTTTTTTTACAGGCAAACGCTAAGTATAATGACCCCAATTTGCCACCAACACAAAGTACAATGTCTCACGAAAAAAAAACAAAATCTTGGAATCACCTGGATAGGTAAATGCATCATGATGCTATTCTCAATTCAAGTAAAAGATGTTAGATTTGAAAAATGGGATCTGAGAGTTAAGGCCCAAACTACCCTGCGTCTTTAAGGGGTTAAGTGAAGTGACATGGGCCCCCCACAGAGGTCTTTGGTAACAAGGAAGTGTAATAGAAAATAAAGCTCCAGGCACTCTGCCCATCCTAAGAAGAGACAGGAATAACACTGGAGAGTGGGTGGTGGGAAGGGTTTTTTTAATCTCCCAGTCTTCCTATCCCTTCATCAGGCAAGACACAACCTCCTGTGGTGCGATTATGAGAAGCACCATGGAAAATGAAATCTTGGAGTGGCATAGTTTTCAGCTATAATTTACACCAGTCTTCTGGCATGAACTTTAATAAATTTGTTCAACAGTAATGACGTGCACCTATGATCCATAACCAGCGCTCATTTAGAAAAGTGGCACCATTTTTCCTTCAATCTGAGGAGGATCACTTATTGTAGGTGTTAACAGTCTTAGATGGCAACTTGCTTGGCGCAGATGCTTCCACACGTTACGCTATACTCCAGCTCCTCCCCTGCTTGTATCATAGGGGGAGGGGTCTTTCACCCACACCCCCATAATGTGGGGAATACATCAGCAAGGCGGATCAGCACACTTGATGATTTTGCATGAGGGATTGTGGTTCCCCTACTGACAGAGGTGGTGACTTAATCAAGCCAGGAGCTATTTAATTGCGATTTTGGGTCCGAAGCAGAGACCGCACCTTGGTCAGAACTGCTTGGCGTTTGGAGGAAACAAGACAGGATAGACAAAGGGACTGTTAGGTCAATGGCCTTTACACTGTCCTTTTAAAAGGACAGTTAGGGAAAGTAACTGGCACATCTTTGAGTACTAGCATCCTGGCTAAGGACAATAGGAAGCTAGGTTTTATATAAAGGGTGGTGCCTTATTTGGTCTTACTCGGCACAAGTGGAGTCGAGACATTGTGGCATTATTGCTACTGGGGTGGACTCTCATCCATAACTTTGCCCAGTCCCCCTCATAGGAATTTTAGTGACTAGTGTTGCCATGAATGCTTGTGTCCTTACTTATATAGCGCCATCATATTCCGCAGCGCTTTTACAGACATTGTCAGTCACTGTCCTACATAGGGCTAACAATCTACATTCCTTATCAGTATGTCTTTGGAGTGTGGGAGGAAACCAGAGCACCCGGAGCAAACATATGCTGTAACCCAGCTTTCCTGTAGCCCTATTTGAGATTAGTACCACAAATCTAGGGTTTATATATTACCCAGCTTTCCCAAGAAACTGTTGTAATATGGACTGTTGAGTACTAAATATATAGAAGTAATTATAATTATTCCTTAACTTAACAGAAGTATATTTCAAGGTCCCAAGAAAGCTGGATAACATACCATTTAGTGACGTAGTACAGATTGCTGCTGAAGCAAAATCTACCTACTGTATATACACCCCTTTCTAAGTTATGACACAGCTAGCTAGTTTTGCCTTTCAGGAATCTGGGAAAGCTGAGTGATTTGCAGAAACACACACATGTAATCCTCTACTTTCCCTGTTGTAACACATTCTCTGGAACTGTACTGTCTGCATTACACTGAATGGTACTCTATTGCAGCATTACACTGAAAGGATGCTAAGCACAGAGCTGAAGCTTAGCAGTTAATTCTGCAGATATAACTAGAAATGAACTATATCATGCATATTTTTGGTTTTATTCCTTGTTTCAGGGGTTAGAGTTCACCTTCCAAAAGCCATAATTTTTAAAAATTTTTCCGATCAAGGCTTAATTTTTGCAGGACAAATTGTACTTTGTAATGGTACCCTTTAATATTCTGTACAATTTATTGGGAAGCTGGGGAAAATTCAGAATGGGATGAAATTAAGAGAAAAACTGCATTTGCGCAACAGGGACTTCATTTTTATGGCATTCTTTTTTTTGCAGACAAAATTACAAGATACATGAATTAGATGGGTCGGCACAACTACAGAGATACCAAATTTATATAGTTTTTGGTACATTTTAAAGGCATCCTATCAATCAGAAAGGCCAATTTTAGTAAGACCACATTGTAATAGCCTTTATAAAGGCTATTCTACTGCATGCGCTGTATGTAATAGGCCACAGGAAGGATGATGTCAAGAAGAGGCGTCTGCTAAAGAAGAAAAGAGGCAGCACAGTAGTTCAAAAATGCGTCAGAAGAGAGCACAGGGGACGCCCCCTATGCATTTTCCACACTGGGGGAACGCCCCCTGTGCATTCTGAAGATGCATTAGCATAAAGATAAAAAACAACATTTCTTCGGAGGCGAGGAGCGAAACAAGAAAGGTAGGAGAAGAATAGCCTTTATAAAGGCTATTACGACGTGGTCTTACTAAAATTGGCCTTTCTGAATGATAGGATCCCTTTAACCCATTTTAAAAAATAAAAAGTCCAAAACTTCTGTTGATTCCAAATTTTTTTTTTTTTTCCTTAGCTACATAAGGAATCATTTTGGGAAATGTCTGACGTTTTGATTGCTTTTATTTAAAATTTTTATGAGAAGCGAAACTGCGGTTTGGCACTTTTGATTTTTTTTTTTCCCCTGCTGCAACGTTCACCGTATGGGAAAAGTATTTTTATAAGCCTGAAGTCTGGGCATTTTTTCAGACCCAGGGATACCCAATATCTTTTTAGGGAAGGGTGATTAGAATTATTCAATTTATTTTAAAGGGGGTCTGACCACTAATTCAGTAAACTGTAATTGTAAAAATGCATTGTAATGTATTACAGGCTGCATAGCGCATAGGCTGCTCATGGCTGTCATAGTAATGGATTACCACTCTAGGGAAGTCAGCAATCCACCCCAAAATGGCGCCTCTTTCATGTTTGACCAAGGCTTTAGATCGCTGACCATAGGCATTGCTGCCAGCAGGTCTCCACCCCCCTTCCTTACCCTTCATCCTCAACGCTATACAGATTAAGATCTTAAGCCTCTCCTTATAGGTTTTATGCTTCAGACCGTGGGAAAGGAAAAAAAAAAAAAAAAAAAGCAATTGTTAAAAAATATATACAGGTGTACATTAGAATGTAAAATAGTAATACTTACACAGTGCCACTTTCCCAGTTTTCTTCCTCTTGTTTTTTATCCTCCTTAGAATCTCCATGGAAAGTATGCGGATGCTTCTGTACAATTCTCATACCTCCAGCCTTCACTGAAAAATTACATAATAAAGATACATATAGTTGAAAGGTTTTAAAAATGTACAAACTGTTTCTTGAAGGTTTGATAAACACTAGCGTGTAAAGCTAAATCACCATTTACCCCTATAACTAATGGTCAGGCTGTATTGTAATGCAAAACATCTGTTCTGATTTGTGAACATTTATAAATGTACATGTGGCATGAGGGCCGCATCTGCCATGAGACAAGATGAGCATCTTGACCATGGGCAGCAAATCAGGGTCCCTGAGGGGGTGGTGGTGAGCAGGTTGATGTAGACAGTGGGTGCCAAGCTACACCACTGTCTGAAGCTGAGCTGCGACCTGCACATTTTCTCCAGCACCCCCATAAGTGTTAGAGACACTGTCTGGCACTCCTCCCCCTCTGTGCTCAGAACTATAATTATATCGTACTTACAGTTCACTTACAGTTGTGCTAAAAAAAGTTTACATACCGCGGCAGATTTTTTTTTTTTTCTGAGCAAAATGCCACAAAGAGTCTTGCCTTCAATACGCCAAAAGCACAGAGACAAGCCTCAAAACTTCTGGAACAAGGTAATTTGGAGTGATGCGACAAAAATCAAACTTTTTGGCCACAACCATAAACGTTACATTTGGAGAGGTGTCAACAAAGCCTATGATGAAAGGAACACCATTCCTACTATAAAGCACGGAGGTGGATCACTGATAATGTGGGGATGTATGAGCTTCAAAGGCACAGGAAACTTGGTCAAAGTTGAAGGAAAGATGAAAGCAGCACGTTATCAGCAAATACTGGAGGCAAATTTGCACTCATCAGCCAGGAAGCTGCGCATGGGACGTACCTGGACGTTCCAACATGACAACGATCCAAAACACAAGGCCAAGTCGACCTGTCATTGGCTACAGCAGAAGAAAGTGAAGGTTCTGGAGTGACCATCTCAGTCTCCTGACCTCAACATCATTGAGCCACTCTGGGGAGATCTCAAGTGCGCAGTACATGTAAGACAGCCCAGGAATTTACAGGAACTGGAGACTTTTTTCCAAAAATGGGCAGTTTTACCATCCGAGAAAATAAAGAGCCTCATCCACAACTACCACAAAAGACTTCAAGCTGTCATTGATGTTAGAGGGGGCAATACACGGTATTAAGAACTGGAGTATGTGACCTTTTGAACAGGGTCATTTTGATGTTTTTGGTTGTCATTATGATTTAAAAAGAGAAAAAACACAGAAGTTTGACAATAAATGGCTTCAACCAACCACTAACCATGAGTGGAGAAAACATTTGTGTGTTATCACTCATATTCTCTGAAAAAAGGCCAAAAAAAAAAAAACCTGCCGGGGTATGTAAACTTTTTAGCACAACTGTATATGTGGTGCCTGGGACCTTTTCTGGCACACAGGAAGTCTACATGTTTTATTCTACTCCCGGGTCTCAGCAGTTCCATATTGCTGGAGTCGCTGTTCCATAAGTAGAACAGAAGATGCACATATCCTGTGTGTCACAATAGGTCTCGGGCGCCGCCTAAGTACAATACGATATAGTTCAGAACAGTATGTGGGGAGGCTGGTGGATTACCTCCTGTAGGGGGCACTAATACTTTAATAGCTTCTCCCCGCCCCCCACACAGTGGATAATATTACTAACTTATGTAGAGAGATTATTGCCTGCAAGGGGTTGCCATTAAGGCACAATTAGAGTACTAGTACCCCCTCAATAGGCAATATTACCCTTTCACATAAGTAATGTTATTACTTATTGGGGTGGCACTAGTACTGTAACAATGCCCTAATCGTGCCCCCTCACAGGCAAGAGTCTCCCCTCTAAGTAACATTACTAACTGTGGGGGGAGGGCACTATTGCAGTAAGAGTGCCCTAATAGTGCTCTATAACACAAGAAATGCTATTAGGGCACTCTTACTGCAATAGTCCCCACAGTTAACATTATTTATGTAGGGAGGAGACTAATGCCTGTGGGGGTCACTATTACAGGAATAGTCAGCCAACATAGATTATAGTGCTCCTATTACCAGTAGAGACATTATTATCCAATGTGGGGGGGACCAATTAGTGCCCTTTCACATGGCAAAAAATGAATTAAGGCAGAATCAATTTCGCCTCAGATTCCTCTCCATTTTATGACTCTCCACTTCCCCTCTTTCACTGAAAAGGCTTGTGCTGCGAGTTCTGTAGCTGATCAGCAGCAAAACACTTATTTTTTTCCTAGTAGAGGGAATATTCTAATTTGTGGGGGGAGGGAATTTTAGTTTTTGCCTCAGACAGCAGGTAACCTAGAATTAGCTGTGTGTGGGGCATTAATCCTTCCTCAATCATGTCTTTGGCCCAAGTAGATTTATCATCACTAGTTTTCTGTTGTAAATAATGACTGAAATCTACATCAGCTTTGAGCAGACAACCTAATTCTAGGCTGATCCCTGCTGCCGTTACTAAAGTTATACACTCACCGGCAAAAAAAGACAAAGGAAAAAAAAATAATGCACCCAGATAGAAATGTTGGATTGCTGCAAAACTAGGCATGCAGTTTTAGTCTTAGGAAGACATGTAAATGATTACCAGCATGTGCTGATTTGAAACTGGGTCTTGGCACAAGAGCGCGTAAAAGAGCTTCCTCCACTGCCCTATAAAAAGGCTCTCAGTGGCAACATTTGGGTACCTGTTGGTGAGAGGTTGTTGACTGCTAGACCTGACTCTGAGAAACACTCAAAGACATTTTTCCCAGACGACAAACCTTGAAAAGGGGAGCATCACTGGACTGAGAGAAGCAGGATGGTAGTTTCCATGAATTGCCAACTATCTAGTTCTAGCTGTGAATGCATACATGGGGAACAGGCTTCAGTCAGTCCAGCAGACCACCTGTGGAGAGTAGTTTGATTTGCTGAAAAGCACAAGCAGCTCCTACAGTTTCCTTGTTCACCATCCACACATGGGTGTGTAGTGAAGGTGCAAAGTGTCTCTGGCCAGTCTATTTCCAGGCGCTATTCCCAAGTAAATTTTGTGTCAAGGTGCCCATTACGTGTCTTGCCACTGGCAATCACCCAACATCTCCTTTATTTGAAGTTGTGTTGCGGATGAAACTGGACTTCTATGGACTGTAACTATCGTCTTAGATTGTGTGGATCTGATGGCAGTCGGTTAAAGTATGGAAGTTCTCATGGAAAGCGCTTTAATCCGGACTTTGCTGTGGAGCAACACACTGGCACTAACCAACAGCTGGTGTGCTTATCTCAGGAGCCATCATATAGGAATGTTGTTCACTACATGGGACAAAAACAGCTGAGAAATATGTGAAAGGCATCCTACACTACATGTGTTGCCTCTCATGCCAGGGCTTCCAGAGCTTTTCAGCAGGATAATACTCACCCACACAGCAAGGATTTCCCAGGAATATACAGTTTTCACCAAAAAAAACAACCTTTCATTCTAATATTGTAATCACTTACATGTTTCATAATTGCATTTACAAACAAAGTTTAGATTCCTAAAACAATTCCTTGATGCATTATTTTTTATGTCAATGAGTGTATATCATTACTAAAGGGACAGCAGTTGGGAGATAAGCCTTTCCTGGTCCACTACCCGCATCATTACACAGCAGCAAGAAGGCAGGGGTCTTGCCATCTAGAAACCATGGTCTGGGTCTGGAGTTCAGGGGTGGATTTGGCAATTCTGGGGCACCAAGCAAAAGTGGCACTCCTAATACTGCCTCCACCCACAGTGTACTGCCCCCTTAGGTTAACTGCAGGTCTGTAGGTGTTAAGTGGGGGCTTCCCACCTCCCCCCGATAACTGGGGCCCAATGCAATTGCTTTGGTGGGTAACACAGCCCCGGGCTAAGTTACTTATGTTAGGTGGCAGCACAACAAGAAAAGTGTATGCTATAGTATACTTAACACCAAATTGAAAAAATTTTTTTTTATATATTATATACATACATACACACACACACACACACTGGGGAAAAAAAAGTATTTAGTCAGCCACCAATTGTGCAAGTTCTCCACCTTAAAAAGATGAGAGAGGCCTGTAATTGACAATCATAGGTAGACCTCAACTATGAGAGACAAAATGAGAAAACAAATCCAGAAAATCACATTGTCTGATTTTTTAAGAATTTATTTGCAAATTATGGTGGAAAATAAGTATTTGGTCACCTACAAAGAAGCAAGATTTCTGGCTCTCACAGCCCTGTAACTTCTTCTTTAAGAGGCTTCTCTGTCCTCCACTCATTACCTGTAGTAATGGCACCTGTTTGACATTGTTATCAGTATAGAAGACACCTTTCCACAGCCTCAAACAGTCACACTCCAAACTCTACTATGGTGAAGACCAAAGAGCTGTGGAAGGACACCAGAAACAAAATTGTAGACCTGCACCAGGCTGGGAAGACTGAATCTGCAATAGGCAAGCAGCTTGGTGTGAAGAAATCAACTGTGGGAGCAATAATTAGAAAATGGAAGACATACAAGACCACTGATAATCTCCCTCGATCAGTGGCTCCACGCAAGATCTCACCCCCTGGGGTCAAAATGATCACAAGAATGAGGAGCAAAAATCCCAGAACCACACAGGGGGACCTAGAGATTGACCTGCAGAAAGCTGGGACTAACGTAACAAAGGCTACCGTGTAACACACTACGCCGCCAGGGACTCAGATCCTGCAGTGCCAGACGTGTCCCCCTGCTTAAGCCAGTACATATCCGGGCCAGTCTGAAGTTTGCTAGAGAGCATTTGGATGTTCCAGAAGAGTATTGGGAGAATGTCATATGGTCAGATGAAACCAAAGTAGAACTGTTTGGTAGAAACACAACTTGTCGTGTTTGGAAGAGAGTGAATGCTGAGTCGCATCCAAAGAACACCATACGTACTGTGAAGCATGGGGGTAGCAACATCATGCTTTGGGGTTTTTTTTTCTGCAAAGGTACCAGGACAACTGATCCGTGTACATGAAAGAATGAATGGGGCCATGTATTGTGAGATTTTGAGTGCAAACCTCCTTCCATCAGCAATGACGTGGAAGATGAAACGTGGCTGGGTCTTTCAGCATGACAATGATCCCAAGCATACCGCCAGGGCAACGAAGGAGTGGCTTCGTAAGAAGCATTTCAAGGTCCTGGAGTGGCCTAGCCAGTCTCCAGATCTCAACCCCATAGAAAACCTTTGGAGGGAGTTGAAAGTCCGTGGTGCCCAGCGACAGCCCCAAAACATCACTGCTGTAGAGGAGATCTGCATGGAGGAATGGGCCAACATACCAGCAACAGTGTGTGCCAACCTTGTGAGGACTTACAGAAGACGTTTGACCTCTGTCATTGCCAACAAAGGATATATAACAAAGTATTGAGATGAACTTTTGTTATTGACCAAATACTTATTTTCCAACATAATTTGTCTGATTTTTAAAGAATTTGCAATGTGATTTTCTGGATTTGTTTTCTCATTTTGTCTCTCATAGTTGAGGTCTACCTATGATGTCAATTACAGGCCTATCTCATCTTTTTAAGTGGGAGAACCGGCACAATTGGTGGCTGCCTAAATACTTTTTTTTCCCCACTATATATTTAGATCTATCTATATATTTTCTCACACACACACACACTCTAGTCTTATGGGGTAAACCTGCTTGCCATGTAATATGGACTGCTGACAATTCTTATGGCTCTACAATATGGTGCCACTCAGGGGCGTAACTTGAGGGGGTGCAGTCGCACCGGGGTCCAGGAGCCTTAGGGGGCCCATAACCATCACTATCAAGAATTCGCTGTAGGAATGAGGTAGTTTGCACCGGGGCCCACAAGACTTTAGTTACGCCACTGGTGCCACTAGGTACACACTTCTAGCTAATCCTCTAAAGAAATCAGCTCTAGGGCATATGAATTAACATACAAGAGACAGGTTGTTGCATTCCAAAATTAGCCAAACAGGTCAAGCAGAACAGTTGTATGTAATAATTTTGGAATGTTTCCAAACTAAGGTTACAGTCATGGCCAAAAGTTTTGAGAATGACACAAATATTATATTTTCACATGATCTGCTGCCCTCTGGTTTTTGTGTGTGTTTGTCAGATGTTTTTATCACATACAGAAATATAATTGCATTCATATTATGAGTAACAGAAGCTTATATTGACAGTTAGAATGAGTTAATGCAGCAAGTCAATATTTGCAGTGTTGACCCTTCTTCTTCAGGACCTCTGCAATTCTCCCTGGCATGCTCTCAATCAACTTCTGGAGCAAATCCTGACTGATAGCAGTCCATTCTTGCAGAATCAATGCTTTAATTCTGTCTGAATTTGTTGGTTTTTGTTTGTCCACCCGTCTCTTGATGATTGACCACAAGTTCTCAATGGGATTAAGATCTGGGGAGTTTCCAGGCCATGGACCCAAAATCTCTATGTTTTGTTCCCTGAGCCATTTAGTTATCACCTTTGCTTTATGGCAAGGTGCTCCATCATGCTGGAAAAGGCATTGTTGAGCGCCAAACTGCTCTTGGACGGTTGGGAGAAGTTGCTCTTGGAGGACATTCTGGTACCATTCTTTATTCATGGCTGTGTTTTTAGGCAAGACTGTGAGAGAGCCGATTCCCTTGGCTGAGAAGCAACACCACACATGAATGGTTTCAGGATGCTTTACAGTTGGCATGAGACAAGACTGGTGGTAGCGCTCACCTCTTCTTCTCCGAATAAGCTGTTTTCCAGATGTTCCAAACAATCGAAAAGGGGATTCATCAGAGAAAATGACTTTACCCCAGTCCTCAGCAGTCCACTCCCTGTACCTTTTGCAGAATATCAGTCTGTCCCTGATGTTTTTTCTGGAGAGAAGTGGCCTCTTTGCTGCCCTCCTTGAGACCAGGCCTTGCTCCAAGTCTCTGCCTCACAGTGCGTGCAGATGCACTCACACCTGCCTGCTGCCACTCCTCAGAAAGCTCTGCACTGCTGGTAGCCCGATCCCGCAGCTGAAACACTTTTAAGAGACGGTCCTGCCGCTTGCTGGTCTTTCTTGGGCGCCCTGGAGCCTTTTTGGCACCAATGGAACCTCTCTCCTTGAAGTTCTTGATGATGCGATAGATTGTTGACTGAGGTGCAATCTTTCTAGCTGCAATACTCTTCCCAGTTAGGCCATTTTTGTGCAGTGCAATGATGACTGCACGTGTTTCTTTAGAGATAACCATGGTTAACAGAAGAGAAACAATGATGGCAAGCACCAGCCTCCTTTTAAAGTGTCCAGTGGTGTCATTCTTACTTAATCATGACAGATTGATCTCCAGCCCTGTCCTCATCAACACCCACACCTGTGTTAATGGAGCAATCACTGAAACGATGTTAGGTGGTCCTTTTAAGGCAGGGCTGCAATGATATTGAAATGTGTTTTGGGGGGATAAAGTTCATTTTCTAGGCAAATATTGACTTTGCAAGTAATTGCTGTTAAGCTGATCACTCTTTATAACATTCTGGAGTATATACAAATTGCCATTAGAAAAACTGAAGCAGTAGACTTTGTAAAAATTAATATTTGTATCATTCTCAAAACTTTTGGCCATGACTGTACATTCACATCATAGTCAAAATTTTAAATATTTGGCTGCAACAGAAGGCAAACAGGCTGGAATACAGAATAATGAGTGTCTGCAAGCAACAGAGAAGTATGGTGGAGGATCCTTGCAAGTTTGGGGCTGCATTTCAACAAAGGGAGTTGGAGATTTGACACTTTTTGATTTTCGTTTCCCTGCTTTCCAAGAGCTATAACTTTTCCGTTCAGAGATATATGAGCACATAATCTTTGGGAGACATATTGTACTTTGTAATGGTACTATTTAATATTACATATGATGTACTGGGAAGCTGGGGGAAAAAAAAAAAAAAAATCAAAATGAGGTGGAATTGCAGAAAACCTACATATATGCGATTTTCTTACAGGCTTCGTTTTTATGGCGTTCACTGTGCAGCAAAAATGACAAGTTACCTGAATTCTATGGGTCGGTATGATTCCACATTTATATAGTTTTCTTTGCAATTTAAGCCCTTAAAAAATTTCAAAAAACTTCAAAAATAAATAACTTAGGAGTCACCATTTTCAGACACCCGTAACTTTTTAATATTTACGTGTACAGGGATGCATAGGGAGTCTTTTTTTGCAAGACCAGATGAACATTTTAGTTATACCATTTTGGGAAAAGTCTATTGCTCAGCGGTTCTGCTCTTTTGATTTTTTTCTGCTACAGTGGGGGAAAAAAAAAAGTATTTAGTCAGCCACCAATTGTGCAAGTTCTCCCACTTAAAAAGATGAGAGAGGCCTGTAATTGTCATCATAGGTAGACCTCAACTATGAGAGACAAAATGAGAAAACAAATCCAGAAAATCAGTCTGATTTTTAAAGAATTTATTTGCAAATTATGGTGGAAAATAAGTATTTGGTCAATAACAAAAGTTCATCTCAGTACTTTGTTATAGATCCTTTGTTGGCAATGACAGAGGTCAAACGTTTTCTGTAAGTCTTCACAAGGTTGGCACACACTGTTGCTAGTATGTTGGCCCATTCCTCCATGCAGATCTCCTCTAGAGCAGTGATGTTTTGGAGCTGTCGCTGGGCAACACGGACTTTCAACTCCCTCCAAAGGTTTTCTATGGGGTTGAGATCTGGAGACTAGCTAGGCCACTCTAGGACCTTGAAATGCTTCTTACGAAGCCACTCCTTCGTTGCCCTGGCAGTGTGCTTGGGATCATTGTCATGCTGAAAGACCCAGCCACGTTTCATCTTCAATGCCCTCGCTGATGGAAGGAGGTTTGCACTCAAAATCTCACAATACATGGCCCCATTCATTCTTTCATGTACACGGATCAGTCGTCCTGGTTCCTTTGCAGAGAAACAGCCCCAAAGCATGATGTTGCCACCCCATGCTTCACAGTAGGTATGGTGTTCTTTGGATGCAACTCAAGCATTCACTCTCCTCCAAACACGACGAGTTGTGTTTCTACCAAAACGTTCTACTTTGGTTTCATCTGACCATATGACATTCTCCCAATACTCTTCTGGAACATCCAAATGCTCTCTAGCAAACTTCAGATGGGCCCGGATATGTACTGGCTTAAGCAGGGGGAAACGTCTGACACTGCAGGATATGAGCATGTCTCCCGAACGAAGACTCGTGCAAGGATGACGTCAAGAAGAGGCGTCTGCTAAAGAAGAAAAGAGGCAGCACGGTAAGTTCAAAAATGCGTCTGAAGAGAGCACAGGGGACGCCCCCTGTGCAGTTTCAGCACTTGGGGAACGCCCCCTGTGTATTCTGAAGATGCATTAGCATAAAGATAAAAATTTTTTTATTCTAAACGTCGGCAAGGAGCGAAACAACAAAGGTAGGAAAAGAATAGCCTTTATAAAGGCTATTACGACGTGGTCTTACTAAAATTGGCCTTTCTGAATGATAGGATCTCTTTAAAGTCAACCACCACAAGGGCGTGATCCAACCAAGCACATGGTGTGCATACAGAAGTGCAGGTAGAAGGGATGTCGAGGCCAGAATCCAATCCTGGTATGTCAGTGTACTGGGGAAACATAGGTATAGCCTCCAGTGTTTCCACTGAACTCCCTACAACTGTCTGCTAAATTTAGAGAATGAAGGGCATGTCGGACCACCCACTTGGACTTAGACATAATTTGCCAACGGAGAAGATCTATCCAAGGAAGCGTTAGAAGCTAAAGTCACACAGTGACTCACAGTGTGTGAAAAAAAGGATTCCAGGTGGTCACTAGGGGCATACAAGTTAACCAGTCATATCTGACAATTGTATACAGCACAGGATAGAGGCACAGAGTGTTCCTCCAGACTTTTGACTATAGAGCACTGCAAGGTCCCAGTCGGAGTAATCTGACTAGGCCACAAAACAGTGATGGCAGGCCGAGGAGTCAGAAGTCCCCCCCAACCGCAAACCTCTTGCCACCACTATAAAGTATTTGGAGGATTTATCGAGGATACAGATGAGCTGCAAAGATGCAGGTCTACTAAACAGCAAAGCTCTGGATTTCGGTCATTAGGTGCTGGCTGTAGTCTAACACAAGAAGGAAGCTGTCCAGACAAGGCACTATGCCTTCTGCCCAATATAAGCCATGACCTCAGTCATCACCTTTGTAAAGGCACGTGGGACCTGATAGACTCCTAAGGGCAGAGTCCAAAAATGAAAAATGGCTTACTAATGGCCTCTGTCCACATTTGCCCAAACACCACCCCCCCTCCCAACCGGACCTTTGCTCAAAAAAAGCAGCCCACCTTATGACACCAATCAGGTTTTTGAACAAATAGTAATCCTTTGTTTTATTTTTGGCCCTTCCAAGCTCCTGCTTCCTTTAGCTGATAGGACTTATTTAGAGGGCAAGGAAAAAGTGGGGAACCTTTTTTTCTGTTCAAGGCTTTCTACAGAAAAAAACAAAACAAAAAAAATATCACCCTGACAAGATTTTGCAGTTTTGACTTCGAAGCTAGATCCCCCTTATTCCACCCCTTCAACCATAAGGCCTTACAGACGGAATCGAAAGAGCCACTGCCTTAGCACTTAGCTGATTCTTCGGCAGATTGTCTCAGGTCAAGAAAGCAACCAATACAGCAAGCATGGGCAGGATGCTGCTAATTGATACCCTGGGGTACCTTCTTTACATGTGATTCTAGCTGGCCTAAAGAAAGTCTAATGCTAGGTTCTTACTAGTGTTCGGCTTTCCGTTCTTCGAGTCCACTTGGGGACCCAAAAAACAGTCTACCTGACCGTGGTTTGGTTTCTGGGCATGTTATCAGGCCAAAATCACCAGGGTATGTGAACTTTTGAACAGGGTCATTTTGATGTTTTTGGTTGTCATTATGATTTATTAAAGAGAAAAACACAGAAGTTTGACAATAAATGGCTTCAACCAACCACCAACCATGAATGGAGAAAAAGTTTTTTTGTGTTATTCATATTCTCTGAAAAGAGGCCAAAAAACCAAAAAATCTGCTGGGGTATGTAAACTTTTTAGCACAACTGTACATAGTATTGGGACAATAGTGAGGTCTGGTATTGAGAATACATATCCATTGGCTGTAACAGCTTTCTGAAGTCTCTGAAAGGTAAAAATGCATAATATTGCATGAATATGGAAAAGAGGGGGAACTATCAAAGCATTGCTATGCCATACACATATGCCATTCACCACTTTGGAATTGGGAAAGTTGAAGGCTCTCCTAGATAGCGGAGTTGTATTGTTGTCACTGAGTGAGTGGTTCAGCCTGCTTGTAATTGTGTGTATGCTAATGCTGGTACTGGTTCATATTTATTTCATAGTAGGGCTGGTCGATTAATTGAAAAATAACCAAAACCGATCAACCAGGATAACCAATATGATTTTGTTCACATCGGTTCTTACAAAATTTGCGAGGTTCTACCTACCGATTTGTTCAGACCACATCCAAATTGGAACTGCTATTATATGTTGCTTTTCTAATGTATTTTTCATGCTTATTTCAGAGTAAGAGAAAGGAAGATCCAAAAAAGTCAGGAGATGATGTGCAGACACACCAGTATTGACATATATGGCAGGCACGCGATATTGCAGGGATTACTGTAGGAGATAAAAATCATCCCAGCCAGGCTTATATTTCCTATTTATCATGCAGCATTGTAATATAAACAAAGACCTAGGCATTGGTGCTATAAACAGCTGAGAGTGGCTGGAGATTTACTAAACAGTTTCCAGATGCTATACAGCAATCACCAGAACCCTAGAAGCAGACACTGCCCCCCCCCCCTAGTCTGTACACCATCATTGGAGGGAGGGTGCAGTTTTTCAGCCATCTCATTGTGCAAAAAAATAAAAAATAAAATCACTGATAAATGTGACACTTAAGAATCAATGGCTGTATTGCCATCTGATCTGGGCTCTCAATTGAACTGACCCACACACTAACTTAGAATACCTGAGGTATGTTTTGATAAGTAGTCACGGCATATTCTAGGCGTGGTGCTACCTGTTCTTTGGCTTCCTTTTATAAACCCTAAGTGATTGAAAGCCAAATTAACAGGGTTCTACCACGAAGTAAACTGGACAGGACCTTTGGACCCACTCCACATTCAACCTGAGCGCAGCTAGACTGAACGTGAGTAGGAATGGTGGTCGGCGCTCCCATTCACTTCAGTCACGCCCACACTTTCCACCTTATACTCTAAATCTGGATTGTTTTTGGATATACCCTCGCACAGCTTCTACATTCCCTTCCTGCTGCAGCCAGTTTTGTCCTAAATATTTGGCGATTTGTGAGGATTTTTTTTGTTGCCATGTTGTATCATTTTTTTCAGTTTTCCAGTCAGGCAGCCATATGAGGGAATGTTTTTTGCAGGATGAGATGCATTTTTAATGACATTTTGGGGTGTCTATAACTTATTAACATTTTATTAAACTTTTTCTAGGTGGACTGAAGGAAGGAAAATAAAAAACAAAACAAAAAAAATTCTGGCATTGGATTTTAAAGGGGTTGTCCGGGATAAATTGAAAAGTGCATACCATGCATGCGCAAGAAGTCCACAGAAGAAGATGCTGGCGGGACCGAAGAAACTGATCTCCAGGACACATAAGACAGGTAAGTATGATTTGATTTGCCCGGAAAACCCCTTTAAGGCTACGGCCCCACGCTGCAGAAAAGCAGCTTTTTTGTTGCGTTTTTTTTGAGCCAAAGCCAATAATAGCTAGATAAGTAATGGGAAATCTATAGGAAGTTCTTATACTTCTACCTTCTGCTCAATCCACTCCTGACTTTGGCTCAAAAAATCGCAACAAAAAAAACTGCTTTTCCACAACGTGGGGCCGTAGCCTAACACACTTTCAATTCTTTCCCCTTCACTATACAACATAAATAATGTTACCTTTGTTCTATGGGTCAGTACAGCTAATTTAAATATTTTTTTTTGCATTACTAATTATTACAGAATAAAAATTCATTTGCAGAAAAAAATCTAATTGTTTTTGTATCACCATCTTTTCAAAGGCGTAACATTTTTATTTTTCTATTTACGGAGCTGGTGGAGGGCTTATTTTTTGTGGAAAAAGCTGTGCTTTTTATTGGGACCATTTTTGGGTTATATATGACTTTTTGATCACTTTCTATTCCATATTTTGTGAGGTGAGATGGCAAAAAAAAATTGTTCTGGCAGGTTTTTATCCCCAACGTTTACCGTGCAGGTTAACTAATGGTTTCTTTTTATTGTTCAGTTTCTTACAGATGCGATAATAACAAGTATTTAGTGTTTTATGTTTTTATATTGTATAAGGGAAAAAGGGGAATTTTATGGGGGGGGGGGGATATGATGATAAGAGAACCCCAGTTATGTATTTTTCTTTTATGTGTTTTATATACAAATTACTTAATCCTGTTAGTCCTATGTATTTACATTGCTGTCAATTCACTTCCGTGGTTTTATGTGGATACAAGGGGAGATTGCACTTTCTGGCTCCAACCAAACAGTTTTATTACCCCTGGACAAACCGAGGGAGAGAGAGCTAATGACCTTGAGCTCAACCCCAGACACAGCTTTCCAGCAGCCAGGAAAACATTCTTCTTTCTCAGGATCCTGCAGTGGGGTGTAGAAGGAGGGGGGCTACCTAGAATGGAGGTGTGGCTGGATAATGGCCTTAACTGAGACGAAGACCTAGATTTTTGGACACATCTATGGAGTCAGCTAAGAGAGCTGGATGTGTCCATTTTCAGTACAGATCTCCAAGCTCCTGCAACCAAGAACTCTTTCAAGTATTATTCTTTTGTTCCTTATTTTTTATAGCTGTTTGTATTGTGTGTCCTTTGTTATCTCTCTATGAACTGAACTATCTTGGTATTAAAGTGTTAACTTTAAGGTTACCTTTTGTATGCTCTATGAACCCATTATCTTTTTGAAGTGTATATGTGTGTGAGGTTGCTGCTGGACCTGAATCAGCAGTGGTGGCAGCGGCGGCATGTATTTGGGGTGCATGGACTATGTTGGGGTGCGACTTATGCACAATTTGCAGCCTGAGTGAAGGGAGAGTGCAAGATTGAGTGTGCGGAGTTGAGTTGACCGCTCATAGCTGCAGCCACGTCACGTGCTAGGAAGGCCCGTACGTGAAGGGGAGTTTTGTTTTTGTTTTTTAAATACTTGTAAATTATTATTTTTTTCCCCAATAGGGGACATGAACCACATGATTCATTGATACTCACTACAATAGAGTGCATAAAGGCTGACAGGCATGATCAATCGATCCTGCAGCAGGATCTGAAGAAGGAAGCAAACGATCACAGACCCAGGGCCACAGAACAGGCCGAATAAACACCACAGGGAAACGAAATGTCAGGAACCAGTTTGCACTAGCAACCCCTTTGACGCCGCAGTCATAATAGATTGCGGCTTCTAAGGCATTAACACCCACGATCAGAGCTCAACTCCGGCCACATGTGTTTTTTCTTACAGCTGACACCTGCTATCGATGTCACCCGCTCAGCTTCTGAGCGAGTGACATTACCATGCATAATAGTATGTTATGGTGCAGGAAGGTACACTTATCCATGATGTACTATTACACCATGGGGTTGAAAGGGGTTAAGGCTAGGTTCACAATAACACAGGATGAGAGCCCCCTCCACTGAGTGTCCATCTGCTTTCACTCCAGTGTAAAAAAAAAAAAAAAAAAAAACCATGAGGGAAACTTTATTCATTGTTGTTTTTTACTGTTCTGACAGAAAAAAAAATAAAAGTTGTGCATGCCAAATTTTTTCTTCAGTGTCAGATGAAACCAGTGTCCATCATGTTGTTTACATTAGAGCCAATGGGAATGGACACAGATGGAGGGGTAACTCTGTTACAGTTAATATTTGTTTCTGCCATCACATGACTGATGACAACAATGGACATTAATGGTAGTGTGAACGTAGCCTAAGTTATAGTTTTACTGGAGGCATCTTTGGAAAGTGTACATGCAGCCCTACATGTTACGGTCATTAGTCTGATAACTATTTTCCTGCTAATAGACTCCCTTTAATCCTTGAAAAATAAGATTAAAAACAAAGATATGCAGTTTAGCAGAAATCTTGCAGATATCGGACAGACTGTGCTTTCTGCAATATTATTACCTTCTACATGCACTAGCATGACATCACAGGACGTTCAGTTGGGTGCAGGGCTTACCACGGAGGGGGCGAAAACACGTCTGCTGACAGAATTTATTTTCCGTGTTTTTTTAAATTAAGATATTAAAAAAAAAAAAAAAAAAGAAGAAGAGCAAGAAAAGTTGAATGATGTAAAGTGTCAGGTTTAGCGGCCTTACAATGCTGCAGATATAACTAGAGATGAAGTATATCAAGCATACTTTTGGTTAATGTCCCTTAAACCTTTTGTAACTATTCATATAACTAACTAGAGTGCACAGATATAACTTAGGCAAATGTGTTGAAATATAAAACATCCCCTTTTTTGAACAATACCATCCGATACACAGTCACCTACATTTTTGATTTTGGCCAAAACAATAAAAACACACATCTGGTTTGTTAAATAGAATTGATGATTAGTTTTTGTTGAGAAGAAATAGGCTAGGGCTACTAGTGTCTTTTTTTTTTTTTTTTTTTTTTGAGCAGTGATTGAGCTGTAAAAACAGTCAAATTGTAGACATGTTGCATCAGCTTCCATTAAAGTCTACAGTAAAAAATCACAAGCGACCTGCAGATTTGGATTTTCTGTATCATAAATACGAATGCAACACGGTAGAGACACACATATTTTCGTCACGCAACATATGTGGCCGTATAATTCTACCCTAATAGTGGAGACAGGATTGAAATCCAACTATATAATAAAATTAACACTATTGAGTGCCCTAACACACACACACACAATGACATAAGCACCAGTTCTTCAGACCCTCTCACAAAAACAAATATATTTATGGTATTATTTAAAAAGAAAATAATAAAAGCAATATTTTATTCCATCCTACCACTACATATTCACTACTAGATATACAAACACAAGAAGGAGCTATGAGTAAACACTATGACACTTCCTACAGCTGCACAGACATTCTGCCATATGGTATCTCAGGATGTAACTAGGCCTATGAAGATTCAACATCTGTACAAGAGCTACAGCACAAAGCATGCAAAGCAAACAGAACCAATACCGGCAGGCAGGTGACCAGCTTTAGTATCCAGTTTCTCTTTAGGAGGAGAAGACATATCTTCCTTCTAGTTTACCAGCAGAAACCTCAAAGCACAGTGGATCACAGCTTTACTGGAGTTAATCTCCGCCCAACTTTCATTTTGTTTGTTCCTTCCCACTTATTCCAGTCTTCTATCTGAAGTACCCGCCCGCAAGAAAATCCTCTCATGTCTACGTGGCTTCTCCGTTGCTGTTTGTCACGTTTTTTTTTTCTTTTTCTTCATTCAGCTTTATTGAAAACGAGCAGTGAGGAATCACATGCATAAGGTGTACAGCCTGTCTTTTGCTGGTTTTGTTCACACTCTTTTTTTGTAGCAGTTATTTCTGAGCTTATAGAAAATGCAATGAAATTTAAGGTTTTTTTCTTAAAGTTGTTTCACTTTCCAGGAGGTGTTGTTTCCTTTATGAAATCTATGGTAAAACATCCGGGGAAAAAAAAACGCACTACATTTTGAAAAAAAGGTTATTAACCCAAGTGATGGAAAAATCATATTGGGGGAATTTATAAAATTAAGTATGCCATAAAACTCGCAAAAAAATATACAAATTTCTGTGCAATTCTTAAGGCAAAATTTGTGATTTTTTTATGCGACATGACATAGCATTTTTCTAAGCAAGGAACATGACTTAAAGGAGTTTTTTGGGCAAAAAAAAACTTTTTAAAAAAGGTCTGTTAGTGCTATCAATGGGTTAAATAGTGCACCCAAATACCTTTAGCAGTGTTTTGAGTGATTTCTGGCTTTCTCTGGGAGCTCCTGGTGTCCTCTGCATTTGTTTACATGGGTAGCTTCCTGCTGTCTTAGCCTACAACTACCATAATGCTTTGCAGTTCACTCACTCAGATCCCCCCCTTCTCAATTCCTCTCTCACAACCCCCCCCCCCCCCGTTTCTCTAGCTAGCCCTACCTAGCTAGATAACTAACTCAGTCCCCCAACCCCCTCCCCCCATCATACTTAGCTGTCTTCTCATCCTGGAGATGACTTTGAGGAGCCACTGTCCCCTCTTCTGCCCGCACCTGGGATCCGGAACGGACGCATGCACAATAGAACGCTGCTTCTTTTTGCTTCTGCCGGCATTCTATTGCGCAGGTGCCGGCTCGGCTCCCTTGTGAAGGAAGTGACGCCCAGCACAAGAAAAGGACGTGAGCTTTGGTGAGTATGAGGAGGAGGGGGGTGAGAGGAGTACTGGTGGCCTCCCGTCTCCGGAAACAGCGAAACGGAACGTCACCAGGAAATCAGAAAATGTGCCTGAGGCGGTCACATGACATATGGGTAAATATACATTTTTTTTTTTTTTTTAAAGGGAGTAAATTAGAAGTTGGGGGGGTTAGCTTAGTGGTAAAGTTTTAATTTATCCCGGACAACCCCTTTAAGCCCTATTCAGATGGCTGTGTTGTTTTGTTTTTTTTAACAGACATCACATGGCTCCATTAAATTCTGTACATGTTATATGTATGTATGGGGTTATACACATGACATACTGTCTAAAAAAAATAGCTCATATACTGGGGTGAACTTCACCTCTCAGCTGCCTGAGGCAACCTATACAAGGATGTGTGTCCCTCCGCCCCCAAAATACATAGCTCCCAATTGTCCCACCATCCCAGATGGCTTACGGTTTGTCCGGCTATGCCCCTGAAGTCCCGCTATGCCCCTACAGCGTTTTGCTCGTTTACAAACTTTGCCCCGATCCACTTATCTCAGGGTAGATGCTAAATCCTAGTGGGCTAAAAGATCCTTGATGACGTCATGACCCTGTGATCAGACTCTTGTGTGGGCGGAGCTATTCTGGTTACTACAGGACAGTGTGGCGTTACACAGAAAGAGGAAGCTGCTGAGAACAGAGACTGATGTAAGTTAAGGAGGAGAGAAGAGACCGCATGTGGGGAATGGGGGTGCCGGCTGTGTGTGAGCAAGAGTGGGGAATGGGAGTGCAGGCTGTGTGCGAGCAAGAGTGGGGAATGGGAGTGCAGGCTGTGTGTGAGCAAGAGGAGGGAATGGGGGATGCAGGCTGTGTGTGAGCAAGAGGGGGGGAATGGGGGATGCAGGCTGTGTGTGAGCAAGAGGGGTGAATGGGGGTGCAGGCTGTGTGTGAGTAAGAGGGGGAAATGGGGTTGCAGGCTGTGTGTGAACAAGATAGGTACATGGGGGTGCAGGCTGGGTGTGAGCAAAAGTCACCGTCTTGCTCGCACACAGCCTGCTCCGCCACTCGCCCTTTTTGCTCACACACAGCCTACATCCCCCTTCCCCCTCTTGCTCGCACACAGCCTGCACCCCCACATCACCCTTTTGCTCAGACCCAGCCTGCACCCCCATTTCTCCCTCTTGCTCATACACAGCCTGCACCCCCATTTCTCCCTCTTGCTCATACACAGCCTGCACCCCCATATCCCCACGGGGAAATGGATCCTCACTGGGTAATCAGAAAATGTGGGCAACTATACATTTTTGCTGAATTATGTAATTTAGAAAGTAGGCAGGGGAAGGTGTTTAGATTAGCGTAGGAATTTCTATTTATCCCGGACAACCCCCTTTAATTGGCTCACACACAGTATAACACCCTCTTTATTGATCTCCACCCAGTGTATTTCCCCCTTTAATGGCTCCCACACGTTATATTGTCCCTTTTTAGACTCCCACACATAATATTGCCCTCTTCTTTTTACTCCCAAACAGTATACTGTTCCCTTTTTGGGCCCCACACAGTGATATGTTTGTCTTAGATTCGACCTGAATTTTCCAAAAGTTTTGTGCTCGACCTAAACCCAAAACTTTTGGGATTCATCACCCGCTAAGCTATGTTATATTCTAGGGTATCCTCAGGGTCACAATGCAACTCCATTCACTAACATGAAGGAGTTGTAGCCAAAGTGGCCCTATCCTTAACCCCTTACTGACATCTACCGTAATAGTACAGTGGATGCCGAGTCTTTAAAAATGGCGGTCGCTCTGCTGTAGAGATGCAGCCATCGCTGCCGGGTCTCTGCTGTAATATACAGTGCTAATGCCAACGATCAGAGTTCACTCTGATCATGGGCATTGCAGGCCAGGACCTCCAACATGTAAGAAAATGGCCCCCTGGGAGCTGGTCCCCCCCGGCCCTGTACCTTTGTCGTTGCAGGCCTTCTCTCGCACAGCAAAATCGCAGGAGCCAACCTTCTCCAATGACAGCCGGGAGCCTACTGAAGGTTCCCAGGCTTGTCATAGGTATATTACCATTACTGTGAAAAACTGCGATGGGTTGCCTCTGCAGTTTTTCCCACAGAGCTTTTTTGCTGCGGCCCGCTAGGTGGGGCTTTAACCTTAAACTGAAAACCTCTGGTGCACTGGCTATTACAGGTGAGATGCATAGTAATACTCATGCTACTCATTTCTGCAATTAAATAATGCAAAAGGGGCTTTGGTAACGCCAGTCTTCATAGTCCTGGAGCCAGCGGAGGGTGTGTCTGGTGGAGGAAATGTACTTTTCCTCATAAAGTACAACAAATATCTGGCATAACTGATGTTAAATTGTGTGGGATTAATGGACCTGCCCCTTTTAGTGAAAGGGGTGAAGGCACTGTTACTTTTTATAACTTGGCTACTAGAAAACTGGCATACAAGGCATAATAAACCTAGGTTACTGTTCTTCAGCAAAAAAGCACAATGTAAACCCAGCCTAAGGCCCCACATTGCAAAGATGCAGCGTTTGTCTGCTGTGGATTTCATTAATCTTATCCACACATTGTGGAGGAAAAGCTGCAGAATCACAGAGAAGAGAAGTGTTTTCTCTATAAATGTAATGAGAAAATTAAAAACACAGAGGAAATTGCAGCAAAAATTCAATGAAACCTGCTCAAAAAATAATTTTTTGCTGTGTTTTAGCAGCATTTCACTACATCATGATTTTTTTTTTTTTTACTGAAGAACTGAATGCACTTTTAATTGCAGTAATCATAATTACTTAATTATCTGCACATATTACTATGCATTTTGCCCATATGCTTATAACAAAAAACCCTGAGCTTTTCTATTTAAAGTCCATTAGCATATGTGTGACTTGGCTAGTAAGTTGCAAATCATTGCTGCAATTCAAAATTGCATGTAGTTCTTCAGTGAGCCTGAGTATATACCATGCTTTTTTGCTGAAGAACTGCATGCAGTTTTCAATTGCAATAATGAGTAGTAAACGGTACTATACATCTCACCTGAATTCTAACAGCCAGTACTCCAGAGATTTTCAGTTTAATGGTTGTTAGTATACATGTTTAGCATATAGGTGACATGTATAATAACATGTGATACATATTACTGCAATTAAAACAGTGCATCATACTTCAGCAATAAAGCACCAAATTAAACCCAGCCTAATAAATTAGGCAAATCTTCACTCCAGTGCACAGGCGCTTAGGATTGGCATTTAAAATGCTTATCTCAATATATTCCCTCCAGTGCTTGCAGCATGTCTCATCATTTATTGCCTTACAACAAACCATCCAGCTTTAGCTGCAAGAAATGGTGGGGAAAACAAAAAAAAAAAAAAAAAAAAAAAGTTTTTTGATATTTGAAAATTTCTGTTTGTAAAATTACCCTAAGGGTATACATTCAGGTATTTTGATGCAGTTTTTTAAGAGAAAACCAGGAGCGAATTGAAAAAAGATGTGGGGTCCAACACCTGCACTCTGCAACAATCAGCTCTACTAGACAGTTTCCAACACCTGAAGAAATATAGCAGCCAGAGCTGGGAGCAGAAGGTTCCAGCTCTGCTCCCATCCCTTGAATAGCAGGCAGGTGTCTGCTGTTTTACATAACAGACATCTGCTAGTAAGGTCATGATTGGAAACAACTCAGATCACATATATGAAGGGTTTACAGTGTGTCTTTACTGTAGAACTGCCTGTGGTTTTTAGTTGCAGGAATGAGTAGCCCATTATATGGTCATTAACTTTTCAGACAATTTAGTCTCATTTAACCCCTTATGGACCCAGCCCAAAAGTGCGTTAAGGACCAGGCCTAGTTTTTCAAAACTGACGTGTTACTTTATATGGCAATAACTTTGAGACATCTTAATTTACACAAGTGATTTTGAGAATGTTTTTTCGTGACACATTGTACTTCATGTTAGTGGTAAACACTAATAAATATTTTCGTATTTATTTATAAAAAAAAATAGGAAATTTGATGGAAATTTGTGAAAAAAAATCGCAATTTTCAAAATGTGAAATGCTCTGCTTTTCAGACAGATAGTCACACCACCCAAATACATTAATACATATTATCTACCATATCTCTGCTATATACCGGCATCATCTTTTAATTGTCCTCTAATTTATTTTGGATGTTAGAAGGCTTACAAGTGTAACAGCGAATTTGCAGATTTACAAGAAAATTTCCCAAACTAATTTTTTTAGGGACCACTAATCTGAAGAGGATTATAAAGGCCTATATATTAATTCCTTAATTTAGCCCTAAAATTAACACATTCACAAAGGGTTAAAGGAGAAAATGCATCTCACAGTTTGTTATGCAATTTCTCCCAAGCACGGAAATACCCCACACGTGGGTGTAAACCGATGTTTGGGTGAATGGCAGCGCACGGAAGGAAAGGAGCGACACTGGGCGTCTCAAAAGCAGATTTTGCTGGAATAGTTTTCAGGTGCCATGTCTCATTTGCAGAGCCCCTAGAGTACCAATACAAAGGAAACCCCCAAAAAGTTACCCCATTTTGGAAGCTACACCCCTCACAGAATTCATCAAGGGGTATAGTGAGCATTTTGACCTTACAGCAGTTTCACAGATTTTACTAACACTGGGATGTATAAATGAAAAGTTACTAAAATGTCACTTTATCCCCAAAGTTTTCATTTTCACAAGGGGTTAAAGGAGAAAAAGCACCCCACAGTTTGCAAAACAATTGCTCCTGAACATGGCAATACCCCATATGTGGTCGTAATCTGCTGTATGGGTACATGGCAGGGCTCAGAATGGAAAGAGCGCTATTTGGCTTTTGGAGAGCAGATTTTGCTGGAATAGTTTTCAGGTACCATGTCGTATTTGCAGAGCCCCCAAAGTACCAATACAGTGGAAACCCCCTAAAAGTGACATTTTGGAAACTACACCCCTCACAGAACATATCAAGGGTTAATATACTTAATATACTTAATATATAATATATATTATAATATACTTAATATACTTAAGGGTTAATAATACTACACCACTTGTTAAATCCCTTGAAGGGTGTAGTTTCCAAAATGGGGTCACAAGTCTGCGGCTTCCACTTTACTGGCAATTCTTGGGCTCTGCAAAAGTGACATGGTGTCCATAAACCAAACTGTGCTCTAAAAACCAAAATAGCGCTCCTTCCCTTCTGTGCCCGGCTCTTCCCAAACAGCAGTTTATACCCACATATGGCATTAAGTACGTTATCCTGGGTACACCAGTGTCATACATGTGGGCATAAACTGCCATTTGGGCACACAGCAGGGTGCAGATGTGAAGGAGCACTATGTACTTTTGGAGCGCAGATTTAGATTGTTGGTTTTTGGACGCCACATTTGCAGAGACCCTAAAATCGCCCCTACAAATTGGGGGCACTTCTTGGGGAATTCCAGTTTACTGGCACCTCCAGGGCTCAGCAAAAATAACATGGCGACCAGAAAGTCCCTCTAAATCTGTACTCCAAAAGCTAAAAAAACAGTGCTCCTTCCTTTCTGAGCCCTGCTGTGTTCCCAAGCAGCGGTTTACACCCACATATATAATTTTTTTTCCCCCGGGATAGCCCACTTAATAGTTTTAGGAGTTCGTGTCTCTGATGCCACAAAGTGGCCGCAACATATTCTGAAATTGGATATTTCTTCAAAAACTTCAATTTTCACTTTGTACATTAATTTTTGGGAAGCATTTTTAGGCTCAAAATGATAATACCCCTTGATACATTGCTTGAGGGGTGTAGTTTCTAAAATGGGGTCCCTTTTGAGGGGTTTCCATTGTATTGGTACTTTAGGGGCTCTGCAAATGCAACATGGACCTGAAAACTATTCCAGCCACATTTGCCCTCCTAAAGCTAAATAGCACTCTTTCCATTCTGAGCCCCACCATGTACCCATACAGCAGATTACAACCACATATGGGGCATTTCTGTGTTCAGAAGATATTGTGTAACAAACTGTGGGGAGCTTTTTCTTCTTTAACCACTTGCAAAAATTAAAAATATGTCGCTAAATGGACGGTTTATTGGAAAAAAAGTAATTTTTCATTTTTACGTCCCAATGATAAAATCTGTGAAACAGTTGTGAGGTCAAAATGTTCACTATACCCCTAGATAAATTCTATGAGGGGTGTAATTTCCAAAATGGGGTAACTTTTGGGAGTTTCCATTGTATTGGTACTTTATGGGCTCTGCAAATGCGACATGGCACCCGAAAACTATTCCAGCAAAATCTGCCCTCCAAAAGCTAAATAGCACTCTTTCCATTCTGAGCCCCACCATGTACCCATGCAGCAGATTACAACCACATATGGGGCATTTCTGTGTTCAGGAGAAATTGTGTAACAGACTTTGGGGAGCTTTTTCTCCTTTGTCCTCTTGTGAAAATGAAAAATTTGGGGCTAAATTGACAGTTTATTGGAAAAAAAGTAATTTTTCATTTTCATGTCCCAATGTTAATAAAATCTGTGAAACAGCTGTGGGGTCAAAATGCTCACTATACCCCTTGACATGTTCTGTGAGGGGTGTGGTTTCCAAAATGAGGTCAATTTTAGGGGGTTTCCACTGTTTTGGTACTTTGGGGGCTCTGCAAATGCAACATGGCACCTGAAAACTATTCCAGCAAAATCTGCCCTACAAAAGCCAAATAGCGCTCTTTCCATTCCGAACCCCACCATGTACCCATTCAGCAGTTTACAACCACATATGGGGCATTGCTGTGTTCAGGAGAAATTGTTTAACAAACTATGGGGTCCTTTTTCTCCTTTAACCCCTTGTGAAAATGAAAACTTTGGGGATAAAGTGACATTTTTGTAATTTTTCATTTATACATCCCAATGTTAGCAAAATCTGTGAAACAGCTGTAAGGTCAAAATGCTCACTATACTCCTTGATGAATTCTGTGAGGGGTGTAGTTTCCAAAATGGGGTCACTTTTAGGGGGTTTCCATTGTTTTGGTACTTTGGGGGCTCTGCAAATGCTACATGGCACCTCAAAACTATTCCAGCAAAATCTGCTTTTCAAACGTCCAGTGTCGCTCCTTCCCTTCTGTGCACTGCCGAATGCCCAAACATCAGTTTACACCCACAAGTGGGGTATTTCTGTGCTCTGGAGAAATTGTATAATAAACTGGGAGATGCATTTTCTCCTTTAACCCTTTGTGAATGTGTTAAATTTAGGGCTAAATGATGGGATTAGTGGAAAAAAATGAAATGTCTAAATTTCACCTCTATCGTTTTAATTCTTGTGAAATGCTTAAAGGGTTAACAAACTTCCCAAATGCTGTTTTGAATTATTTCAGGGGTGCAGTTTTGAAAATGGGGTGATTTATGGGGGGTTTCTAATATATAGGCCTTTATAATCCCCTTCAGAACTTAAGTGGTCCCTAAAAAAAATTAGTTTGGGAAATTTTCTTGTAATTCTGGAAAATCGCTGTTACACTTGTAAGCCTTCTAACATCCAAAATAAATTAAAGGACGATTAAAAGATGTCAATATAAAGCAGAGATATGGTAGATAATATTTATTCATGTATTTGTGTGGTATGACTATCTGTCTGAAAAGCAGAGAATTTCACATTTTGAAAATTGCGATTTTTTTATTTTTATTTTTTTCAAAATTTCCATCAAATATCCTATTTTTTTATAAATAAATACAAAAATATTGATTAGTGTTTACCACTAACATGAAGTACAATGTGTCACGAGAAAACTATTTCAAAATCACTTGTGTATGTAAATTTATGTTTATATATTTTTTTTATACAAAAAAATAAAATTTTTTTTTTTAAAAAAAAAGGGGGGGGTTTTTACACCCTTTTTTGGGGTTTTTTAAAGGGGGTAAAAGTTTTAGGGGCTTTTTTTTTTTTTTTTGGGGAGGGTTTTTTTTTTCCAGGGCAAAACACCCCTATTCCCCCCCCATTTTTTGGGTTTCCGCGGCCTTTTTTTTTTTTTTCCCTTTTAGAAATTTTTTTTTGGAACCGCTCTCAATGTTCGTCACTTACAGTCATATGAAAAAGTTTGGACACCCCTATTAATCTTAATCATTTTTAGTTCTAAATATTTGGGTGTTTTGCAACAGCCATTTCAATTTGATATATCTAATAACTGATGGACACAGTAATATTTCAGGATTGAAATGAGGTTTATTGTACTAACAGAAAATGTGCAATATGCATTAAACCAAAATTTGACCGGTGCAAAAATTTGGGTACCCTTATCATTTTATTGATTTGAATACTCCTAACTACTTTTTACTGACTTACTGAAGCACAAAATTGGTTTTGTAACCTCATTGAGCTTTGAACTTCATAGCCAGGTGTATCCAATCATGAGAAAAGGTATTTAATGTGGCCAATTGCAAGTTGTTCTCCTATTTGAATCTCCTCTGAAGAGTGGCATCATGGGCTCCTCAAAACAACTCTCAAATGATCTGAAAACAAAGATTGTTTAACATAGTTGTTCAGGGGAAGGATACAAAAAGTTGTCTCAGAGATTTAACCTGTCAGTTTCCACTGTGAGGAACATAGTAAGGAAATGGAAGACCACAGGGACAGTTCTTGTTAAGCCCAGAAGTGGCAGGCCAAGAAAAATATCAGAAAGGCAGAGAAGAAGAATGGTGAGAACAGTCAAGGACAATCCACAGACCACCTCCAAAGAGCTGCAGCATCATCTTGCTGCAGATGGTGTCACTGTGCATCGGTCAACAATACAGCACACTTTGCACAAGGAGAAGCTGTATGGGAGAGTGATGTGAAAGAAGCCGTTTCTGAAAGCACGCCACAAACAGAGTCGCCTGAGGTATGCAAAAGCACATTTGGACAAGCCAGCTTCATTTTGGAAGAAGGTCCTGTGGACTGATGAAACAAAGATTGAGTTGTTTGGTCATACAAAAAGGCGTTATGCATGGCATCAAAAAAACACATTATTCCAAGAAAAACACTTGCTACCCACTGTAAAATTTGGTGGAGGTTCCATCATGCTTTGGGGCTGTGTGGCCAATGACGGGATCGGGAATCTTGTTAAAGTTGAGGGTCGCATGGATTCAATTCAGTATCAGCAGATTTTTGAGAATAATGTACAAGAATCAGTGACAAATTTGAAGTTACTCCGGGGATGGATATTTCAGCAAGACAATGATCCAAAACACAGCTCCAAATCTACTCAGGCATTCATGCAGAGGAACAATTACAATGTTCTGGAATGGCCATCCCAGTCCCCAGACCTGAATATCATTGAACATCTGTGGGATAATTTGAAGCGGGCTGTCCATGCTCGGCGACCATCAAACTTAACTGAACTGGAATTGTTTTGTAAAGAGGAATGGTCAAAAATACCTTCATCCAGGATCCAGGATCTGATTAAAAGCTACAGGAAGCGACTAGAGGCTGTTATTTTTGCAAAAGGAGGATCTACTAAATATTAATGTCACTTTTCTGTTGAAGTGCCCATACTTTTGCACCGGTCAAATTTTGGTTTAATGCATATTGCACATTTTCTGTTAGTACAATAAACCTCATTTCAATCCTGAAATATTACTGTGTCCATCAGTTATTAGATATATCAAATTGAAATGGCTGTTGCATACACCCAAATATTTAGAACTAAAAATGATTAAGATTAATAGGGGTGCCCAAACTTTTCATATGACTGTATGTGTCCCAAATTGGGGGGGGGGAAAAAAAAAGGAGGTGGGTTTAAAAATTTTTTTTTTATTTTATTTAGCAAATAAGTTGTTCTTTTTATTTTAGGATGTTTTTTAATAATTCAGCATAGTTTTCAGCTTGTCTGTTCTCAAGTTCTACTAGCACAAATACATCCCAAGTTGCAAGTTCCAGAGGGTTGAGTTTTTTTATTTTTTATTCATCATTTTTTTTTTTATTTGGGGATCAATAAAAATTCCGGCATTTATTTTAGCCTCAGTTTTCAGTGTACTAAACTTCTCCTTCAAATACTGGAAACCATTTTTCCACCACAACCAGGGGAAATAAACAATTTTTTTTTAAACCAAGTTTTTTGTGGAGTGGTGGAAGATAAACTTGAAGTGGATCGACCAGTGATTTGTGTTGTACATTGTGCTGACCAATTGTGTGCTCAACTCTGAGAGGCCACTGTCTCATTTTGTAATAAGCTTTTATCTTGATCTCCAATTTGACAGTAATACTTGTAAGCAAGACACACTCGCTTTGTCAGATTCTTGCGCTGATCATAAGTAGTGTATTTGCCACATATTTAGCAGAAATTGTCCGGATTGTTAACACATTTGCGTTTATCCATCTTAAGTTTCAAAACTGATAGCACTATAACAGATCACTTTATTGAAATCTGTCCAGCTTGCCTTATATACTTATTGCTGACAGCCTGAGTGCGTCCGGACAGGTCTGGGCATGTCCATTGGAATATTTCCAATATATAATGCATTAATATTATAACTGAATATCTTTGCATGTATAACTTAAAATCTAGACATGTCAGGCAAATTCTGAGTTCATAATTGGAATCAGCGCGCTCATTTTAGTATAAATCACATGTTTTTCTCTCAGTAGCAAAATCATTGTTGCACGGTGTAATTGATATGTATTTCTGTATATATTAGTGCTTAGTACCGACCCACTGGGGTTAATAAATATATAAAATTTATAAAGCTCATTTCATATTATCCTATGAACCCGGTCCTATGACTCAAGGGGTCATATTTGGTGGCATTTTTCTACACTCAATTCTCTCTTACTTTAACCCTTTCACTGCCAGGGGTTTTCAGATTTTTCTCTCCTCTGACTGCCAAGGCAATTTTCATAATTTTGAGATGGACAAATAAAACCTAAATTGCAACATTAAAATATCATACTAACCCCCCCATACCTATATATTTTCTGAAAGTAGACACCTGCAGCATTGTCAAAATGCCACTTGATACTGTATATGAACAGGCACCTTCATGGAATTTTGATTTAAAGTGTAAGTTTTATTTTTAAAAAAATGCAAATAAATGTATATTAGTTGCTAAAAGTGGAAACTAAACAAAAAAGTTATATGCACCAAACCTCCTAAAAACAAGAGTTCAACATGTGTAAAGTTCATTCATATCACTAAGGCCTACACCTGCATGCACACATCTTCATAAAATTACCAGAACTGGAAAAAAACCAAACATCTGCTTTGAAGCTGGAAATATTAAAAAAGTGTCCTCCTTTAAAATGTAGGGATTACACACCGTGAAAAGCAAGTGAACCCCTAAACCCTATATATTTCTTGAAAGTAGACAACCTGAAGATTACATGTGTCTCAATGGGTTATCAATAGAAATGTCCAATGTTCATGTAACTTTGTGACAAACACAAATAATTTTTTGAAAAATTGCACTAAAACATATATTTTCACCTAAAACTTCCATTCAATCGTACATTCACACAAAAATTACATATAAAATAATAGATCAAGGTGTACACAATTTATACACATGTGGACAAAATTGTTGGTACCCCTCATTTAATGAAAGAAAAACCCACAATGGTCATAGAAATAACTTGAATCTGACAAAAGTAATAATATATAAAAATTCTATGAAAATGAACAAATGAAAGTCAGACATTGCTTTTCAACCAGGCTTCAACAGAATTTTTTTTAAAAGAAAACTCATGAAACAGGCCTGGACAGAAATGATGGTACCCTTAACTTAATATTTTGTTGCACAACCTTTTGAGGCAATCACTGCAATCAAACGATTCCTGTAACTGTCCATGAGACTTCTGCACCTCTCAACAGGTATTTTGGCCCACTCCTCATGTGCAAACTGCTCCAGTTGCCTTGGGTTTGAAGGGTGCCTTTTCCAGACGGCACGTTTCAGCTCCTTCCAAAGATGTTCAATAGGATTTAGGTCAGAGCTCATAAAAGGTCACTTCAGAATAGTCCAATGTTTTCCTCTTAGCCATTCTTGGTTGTTTTTAGCTGTGTGTTTTGATATGGGTATGTTTAGATCTTATACCATGCAACTTATTTTGCAAAACATATGTATAGCTTGATATATCGGGTATTGATATAGGGGTTCTTTCATGTGCAATTGTTTTTATTAGTTACCAGTATCCCCTGCATTGATATCCCTCTATGTACTTTATGCATGGTTGTATGTTATTACCTTTATATTTATTTATACTATTCAGCCTCTGCCCCTCTTTTTGTATGTCCTGACATTGCTATTTGTACTGTTGTTTCTGTCCTGTATTCCTTTTTATATATTGTATTTCAATAAAATTTCTTTGTTACTTTTTTTATGATTTTGAGTGCTTTCTTACTTTTTTCTTATATTATTTCTATATAAATGGTGTAGAAGTACTGCAGCTGTGCTTCTGTTTACAGGGAGCAGAGCTGTAGTACTCCAGCCCCGCTGCTATACTGGGGACACAGATGTCTGCTCCCAGCACCAGGGGCTTCCTTGAATATTTGATCTGTAAAAAAATATTTCCAAACAAGTTATTGATCCCTCTAGGGATAACCAGTAGATCACTGGGATCTGACCATTGGGACCCTGACTGAACATGAGTCCTGTTTCTCCACCATATGACTAGAACAATGATCTTGAATGAGCACTGCCAATACATTCATCTCTTTGGGACTGCCAGAGATAATCAAATTCTGAACTCTACTTTACAGTGGTTCCAGAGAAATGAATGGAGCAGTAGTGCAAAGTACCCCTGCTCTGATGATTGTGGGGGCTCTAGTGGACAGAATAGATAAGTGTCAGAGCTGTGGGAGATGGCCGCTGGGATAAGTGATAAGCTTAAAATAAAACCCTTTAACCCCTTAAGGACCCAGCCCAAAAGTGCGTTAAGGACCAGGCCTCGTTTTTCAAAACTGACATGTGTCACTTTATATGGCAATAACTTTGAGACGTCTTAACTTACACAAGTGATTTTGAGATTGTTTTTTCATGACACATTGTACTTCATGTTAGTGGTAAACACTAATGAATATTTTTGTATTTATTTATAGAAAAATAGGAAATTTGATGGAAATTTTGAAAAAAATCGCAATTTTCAAAATGTGAAATGCTCTGCTTTTCAGATAGATAGTCATACCACCCAAATACATTAATACATATTATCTACCATATCTCTGCTTTATATCAGCATCATCTTTTAATCGTCCTGTAATTTATTTTGGATGTTAGAAGGCTCACAAGTGTAACAGCGATTTTGCAGATTTACAAGAAAATTTCCCAAACTAATTTTTTAGGGACCACTTCAGTTCTGAAGAGGATTATAAAGGCCTATATATTAGAAACCCCCATAAATCACCCCATTTTCAAAACTGCACCCCTCAAATAATTCAAAATAACATTTGGGAAGTTTGTTAACCCTTTAAGAATTTCACTGGAATTAAAACAATATGGAGCTGAAATCTAGACATTTAATTTTTTCCCACTAATTCCTTAATTTAGCCCTAAAATTAACACATTCACAAAGGGTTAAAGGAAAAAATGCATCTCACAGTTTGTTATTCAATTTCTCCCGAGCACGGAAATACCCCACAAGTGGGTGTAAACTGATGTTTGGGCGAATGGCAGCGCACGGAAGGGAAGGAGCGACACTGGGCGTCTGAAAAGCAGATTTTGCTGGAATAGTTTTGAGGTGCCATGTCTCAATTGCAAAGCCCCTAGAGTACCAATACAAAGGAAAACCCCTAAAAGTGACCCCATTTTGGAAACTACACCCCTCACAGAACATATCAAGGGACATAATGAGCATTTTGACCCTACAGCTGTTTCACAGATTTTATTAACATTGGGACATTAAAATGAAAAATTACTTTTTTTCCAATAAACCGTCAATTTAGCCCCAAATTTTTCATTTTCACAAGAGGACAAAGGAGAAAAAGCACCCCAAAGTTTGTTACACAATTTCTCCTGAACACAGAAATGCCCCATATGTGGTTGTAATCTGCTGCATGGGTACATGGCAGGGCTCAAAATGGAAAGAGCGCTATTTAGCTTTTGGAGGGCAGATTTTGCTGGAATAGTTTTTGGATGCCATGTCGCATTTGCAGAACCCCTAAAGTACCAATATAATGGAAACCTCTCAAAAGTGACCCCATTTTAGAAACTACACCCCTCAAGGAATGTATCAAGGGGTATTATCATTTAGAGCCTAAAAATGCTTCCCAAAAATTAATGTACAAAGTGAAAATTAAAGTTTTTAAAGAAATATCCAATTTCAGTGCCTAATACGTTGCGGCCACTTTATGGCATCAGAGACATGCACTCCTAAAACTATTAAGTGGGCTATCCCAGGGACAAAAAAATTATATATGTGGGTATAAACTGCTGCTTGGGCACGCAGCAGGGCTCAGAAGGGAAGGAGCACTGTGGTTTTTTTTAGCTTTTGGAGTACAGATTTAGAGGGACTTTCTGGTCGCCATATTTTTGCAGAGCCCTGGAGGTGCCAGTAAATTGGAATTCCCCAAGAAGTGACCCCCATTTTGTAGGGGCAATTTTAGGGTCTTTGCAAATGTGACATGGCGTCCAAAAAAACAACAATCTAAATATGCGCTCCAAAAGCACATAGCGCTCCTTCACATTTGGGCCCTGCTGTGTGCCCAAATGGTAGTTTATGCCCACATGTATGACACTGGTGTACCCAGGATAACGTACTTAACAATGCCATATGTGGGTATAAACTGCTATTTGGGCACAGCCAGGCACAGAAGGGAAAGAGCGCTATTTTGGTTTTTAGAGCACAGTTTGCTTTTTGGACACCATGCCACTTTTGCAGAGACCATGAATTGTCAGTAAAGTGGAATCCGCAGACATGTCACCCCATTTTGGAAACTATACCCTTCAAGGGATTTATCAAGTGGGGTAGCGAGCATTATTAACCGTTAAGTGTTGCATTCTTTTAATTTCCAAAAATGAATGCGCAGCTGATAATGAAAAGTTAAAAATGAAATTTTTCTATAGATACGCCATTTCAGTGCCCGACATGTTGTGCCCAGCTTATGTCTGCACAGACACACACTCCAAAAACTGGTGATCGGGGATCCCGGGCACAACAGCTTTTGGAGCGTTCATCTCTGATACAAGCCGGGCACAACATATTACGCACAGAAATGTATTCCTGGAATAATTGTCATTTTCACCTTTCATCATCAGCTGCCTATTCATTTACGGATAATAAATTATAGCAACACTTGGGGGTTAAAAATGCTCACTGTACCCCTGGATAAATTCCTTCAGGGGTGCAGTTTCCAAAATGGGGTGACATGTCAGGGGATTCCACTGTACTGTTATTTCAGCTCTGCAAAAGTGCAATGGCGTCCAAAAACCAAATAGCGCTCCTTCCCTTCTGTGCTCGGCTGTGCCCAAACAGCAGTTTATACCCACATATGACATTAAGTATGTTATTCTGGGTACAACCAGTGTAATACATGTGGGTATAAACTGCAGTTTGTGTACACCGCAGGGCGCAGAAGGGAAGGAGCGCTATGTGGCTTTTGGAGCGCAGATTCAGATGTTTGGGATCTGGATGCCATGTCATGTTTGCAGAGCCTCTAAAGTACCAGTAAAGTGGAATCCCCTAGGGAATGACCCCATTTTGAAAACTGCACCCCTCAAAGAATTTATCAAGGGGTGTAGCGAGCATTAGTATCCCAGACGTGACTGCACAGCGGATGGGGAAAAGTGAATATGTAATCTGTGCGTAGTACATTGGGTACACTAAATTCCCTACTATTTCCCCAGTAGTTCCTATTATTGGGGGGTCACTCTGGGGGTCACTTCTGGTTTATTATCCCTCGTAAGGTCTAAATCTGGGGTGTACCCTAATATACGCTCGCACAGCTTATACATTCCCTTCCTGCCGCAGCCAGTTATGCTCTAATGATTTGGCGATTTTTGGGGTTTTTGTCTTCACATTGTACGAGTCATATTTTCTTTATTTCTCTGGTGATGTAGCCATATGAGGGCTTGTTGTTTTCAGGGTGAGATGTATTTTTTAATGACATCATTTTTAGGTGCTTACAACTTATTAAATAAATTTTATTAACTCTTTCTTGGTGGATTAAAAAACAACCCCATCAATTCTGGCACTGCGTTTTATCTTTTAAATTTTTCACCATGCAGCGTAGAGCATAAGTAACATGTTATCTTTATTCTGCGGGTCGGTACAATTACGGCGATACCTCATTTATACTGTTTTTTTATGCAATACCAATTTTGCAGAACAAAAACCCATTTGGGGACATAAATTAATTTTTTTTGCATCGCCATCTTCTAAGATGCGTAGCATTTTTATTTTTCAGTTTAGAGAGTTGGTTTAGGGCTTATTTTTTGCGGTACAACCTGTGCTTTTTATTGGTACTGTTTTGGGGTACATATGACTTTTTGATCACTTTTTATGGCATATTTTGTAAGGTGAGATGGCGAAAAATCGTTACTTTTGGCGGGTTTTTTCCGTTTTTTTTTCCCCGACTTTCACCGTGTACATTAAATATGGTTTCAGTTTTATTGTACAGGTTGTTACGGACGCAACAATACCAAATATGTATTGTTTTTATTTTTAGGTTTATTTTTTATATAATTCATTTTATATAGGAAAAGGGAATTTTTGGGGCTTTATTCTTTTATTAATTTTTTTTCACATACTTTATTTTTTTTTTTCACTTTTTTTTTACTTTTTCTTGTGTCCCATTAGGACACCTGAGCCAGCAATGCTTTGATTGCTGGCTCAGCACTATAGACTGCAAGACACGAGCATACATGTGTCTTGCAGCCTATACAGGAAGTCAGCGCTATGGAAACACAGTGCTGACTTCCTGATGTCTCGGCAGGATCAACCAGGTACTGGGGGCTCCAGGCAGCCTGGGGTCACTTGGCAGACCCCGGGCTGCAGATTAGAGATATCGGCACCCCCCGATCTCGCCGCGGGGGGCTGCCGGGGGGGGGGTCGGCAAGACGGCGGAACCCCTTGGATGCCGCGGTCATGTTTGACCGCGGCATCCAAGGGGTTAAAACCGCCGATCGGAAGTTATGGCCAACCGGGGGTTATGGAGCAGGGTGTTAGCTGTCAGATACAGCTAACACCCGGTTCCGATACCGCCCGCTCAGATAGTGAGCGGGCGGCCGGCCTCGGGCGTAGTATTACGTCCTGGTGCGCGAAGTACCTAGCGCTCAGGACGTAATAGTACGTCCAAGGTCGTTAAGGGGTTAAAGGGGTTATGCCATGAAAAGTATTTATCTTCTATCCATAGGATGGGGACATATCTGATCAGTGGGGGTCTGACGACTGAGTTCCCCACCAGTCCCAAGAACAGGGTGTTTTTTCTTTCTGCTATGCATTCAGCCTGACTACAGACAGGCTGAATGTAAGTGTGTCTGGTGGTGGATAGTGCGCCCACTTACTTCAATGTGAACACCAGAGATAGCTGAACGCTGTATTTTGGCTATCTCCAGTGCTCCCACTGAAGCGAATGGGGGTGCCGTCCACCATCAGTCAGGGATAAAGGACCTCCTGTTCCTAGGATAAGTGGAGGCCCTAGTGTTTAGACCTCCACCAATCAGGTATTTATCCTCTATCCTAGAGACAGTTGCCTCTATGTGAAACAAGGTGAGAGAGACTGCTTGGACATCACATAAGATGTCCATGATTCTTTTAGACTAAGGCCTCATGTTTTGCGGAAAACCACAGCAAAATCTGCAACAAAAAACAATGCATTTCTGCCACGTGGGACCTTAGCAAAAACGCCGCTGCAAAACCGCTGCATTTTACAGTACCTGCAGAGTGGATGGGATTCTGGCAAATCCCATCCACACATTGCAGAATAAAATCTGCAGCGGAATCTCTGCGATTATGCTTTGGGGCTGTTTCTCTACAAAGGGACCAGTACGACTGACCCGTTTACATGAAAGAATGAATGGGGCCATGTATCGTGTGATTTTGAGTGCAAACCTCCTTCCATCAGCAAGGGCATTGAAGATGAAACGTGGCTGGGTCTTTCAACATGACAATGATCCCAAGCACCCCACCATGGCAACGAAGGATTGGCTTCATAAGAAGCATTTCAAGGTCCTGGAGTTGCCTAGCCAGTCTCTAGATCTCAACCCCATAGAAAACCTTTGGAGGGAGTTGAAAATCCGTGTTGCCCAGTGACAGCCCCAAAACATCACTGCTCTAGAGGAGATCTGCATGGAGGAATGGGCCAACATACTAGCAACAGTGTGTGCCAACCTTGTGAAGACTTACAGAAAACGTTTGACCTCTGTCATTGCCAACAAAGGATATATAACAAAGTACTGAGATGAACTTTTGTTATTGACCAAATACTTATTTTCCACCATAATTTGCAAATAAATTCTTTAAAAATCAGACAATGTGATTTTCTGGATTTGTTATCTCATTTTGTCTCTCATAGTTGAGGTCTACCTATGATGTCAATTACAGGCCTCTCTCATCTTTTTAAGTGGGAGAACTTGCACAATTGGTGGCTGACTAAATACTTTTTTTTCCCCACTGTATAATAGAAGCAGAAAGTCCACAGAGAAAAACTTGTTGGCTGTAACTCGCTATGTGGGGCCTTAGCCTTAAAGGAGGTTTTGATGATCAAGCCACCTTCTTCTGTTCCATGCTCCAGTTCTGATGCTCATACAGTGGGAAAAAAAGTATTTAGTCAGCCATCAATTGTGCAAATTCTCCCACTTAAAAAGATGAGAGAGGCCTGTAATTGACATCATAGGTAGACCTCAACTATGAGAGACAAAATGAGAAAACATATCTAGAAAATCACATTGTCTGATTTTTTAAGAATTTATTTGCAAATTATGGTGGAAAATAAGTATTTGGTCACTTACAAACAAGCAAGATTTCTGGCTCTCACAGACCTGTAACTTCTTCTTTAAGAGGCTCCTCTGTCCTCCACTCATTACCTGTCGTAATGGCACCTGTTTGACATTGTTATCAGTATAAAAGACACCTGTCCACAACCTCAAACATATGTGGTCACCTTACCCTCTTATCTTAAGGATTCACATAACTTAATTGAAATATTACTGAAATTAGAATGGCAACCAAACTACCAATGGGCCACCTTAGATGTTAAAGCTCTATATAGCAACATACAACATGATCTGGGTATAGAGGCTATATCCTCTTATCTAACAGAAGACCCCCAAATGCCCGCCAATCAGAAGACTTTTATTCTGGAAAGCATACGTTATATTCTGACTCATAATTCATTTGAATTTCATAATCAGATTTAGCTGCAGACCAAGGGAACCGCAATGGGGACGAGATTTGCCCCTAGTTTCTCAAACTTATTTATGGGGGCTTTTGAAAAATCATTTATATTTAGTCCCCACCAATGGACAAAATCAATAATTCTATACAAAAGATATATTGATGACCTCCTTTTCATTTGATTCGTTTTCCAACTTTACACAGTACCTTAATTCAAATACTTGGGGCCTTGATTTTACTGGCAAAATTAATCCCTCTGAACTTGAATATCTGGATCTCTTATTGATGAACAGTGATAATACCATACAAACGAAAACATTTTTCGAGAAAGTTGACTGTAATAGTCTCCTGGATTTTAATAGCTTACATCACCGCAAATGGAAGGAGAATATCCCTTTCAGTCAATTTAAAAGGGTACGCAGGAATTGCACAAAAGATGAAGATTTTCTTCATCAACGTAAAATCATATCAAAGAGATTTAATGAGAGAAATTATCCAAAATCTATAGTGAGAGCAGCACAAACAAAAGCTAACAATTTCACCCAATCAGAATGTCTAGTTCCCCGTTGTAAAAATACAACTAATATACACACTTTCAATCACAACTTTATAACAACATATAATGGATTATATGGACATATTAGATCTATCTTTAGAAAAAATTGGAACATTTTGCTTAATGACCAATATCTCAAGATAGAATTACCCAAGGACCCTGGGATAATTTTTAGGAGGGCGAGATCTCTAAAGAACCTGATCGCCCCAAGTTGACTTAAAACTGTCACTAGGAAAATTAAACAAGTATGTTCAACCCCAGGCAGCTTTAGGTGTGGACACAACAAATGTAAGTGTTGTGATAACATCTCCCACAGAAAGACTGAAATAATAAGTCACTCCACAAATGAAAAGTTTTACCTTAAGTCTCGACTTGATTGTTCATCATCCTACATTATATACGTTATCCAATGTCCATGCCATCTACAATATGTAGGCCGGACCATCATGAGCCTACATGAAAGACTCAATAAACATCGATCAAACCTTTCAAATGGCTACGTGAAACATAGCGTTTCCCGTCACGCCCTGAGGTATCACGATAGTGACTTTAGTGGTTTTGAAGTAACACCTTTAGAACAAATTCCCAGTGGCCAACCCAATAGATTTGACCTACTCAAATAAAGGAGATCTATTGGATCTACAAATTGGGTACCCTAGTTCCAGATGGTCTCAATGAGGCATTGGAAGACATAACCAACTGATACATTCATGTCTTCAGTCTATAGAGTATCGTTTGTTTATTTTCTTGTATATATCGATCTCATTTGCATGTTATATATAATATTGTACCACCAGTGTACTGGCCAATACACCAGTGGCCAGTACATTGGTGTATTGTTGATTTTATGCTGCAGACGTTTTTTGCATAATGATAGCATACACACATGTTCTTTTGATCTTTACATTGATTGGCTTTGATCTATCTTGACGTTTTTATATTTTGAGTATTTGGCATATGTATACCAGTTTTCTTTTATGTCCAATTAATATTTATATGTTCCTATATCTACATATTGCCATAGGTCATGTCCTACCTCACCTAGTTATTGTAATTATGGTCTATCAACATGTTTTATTTTATATTATTGGACAATTCCATTGATGTATACTATTTTTTTTATATATATATATATATATATATATATATATATATATTTACTTCCTACTATCATCATTTGTATAAAGTTTTTTTTTTTTTTTTTTTTTTTGCACATGTGCAGTGCAGATTTTTAGATGCCACTCAGAGGGTATATTACCTAGCAAATTAGACCCAACCACATGTCTCTCTGTCTACTGACACTGGTAAGTCCTATGTTGTTCTCTTCTTGCAATCCTTATCCTATGGTTTTATCCTATGTCATATCAATACCGTGCTAATATTCTCTAGAAATCACATTGATATTGTGCTAGCATTCTCTAGAAGTTAATAAGCGTTCCTATGTATCCATGTCCTCTCACTGTTGTTATTAGATGATCTCTATTGATTCTTGCACTTAGGAGAGTCTGTGAGTCACTTTTTTAGATGCTATTCTCCCCTCCTTTCTTTTTAGTAACAATATATATTTTTACTGCATTCTTTATGACACTGGGATGATCTTATATACATACAATGGCATCATGTGTACATTTTTTATGTGGATATTATGTATATAATTTTAAAATGTGTATTTCCCTGAATGAGATTTGTGGTGTTTGTATTTTCTGTTTTATTAGTCATACACTTGAAAAAGGGGTATTGCCCCGAAACGCCAATCCCGGCGTCGTGTGTTTTTTTATTCGTGTCTGGATTAAAGTGTGATTTTGACGTACCATCCGTGGTGAAGCGCTGTGTCTTTCTACAAGCCTTCCTGTTCCTTGTCCCTTGGTGTGGATTCAGATACAGGTTCGCTACTGGTATCCCTCTATCTCATCTCGGATGTCGCCTAAGTGACGTGCGGTTGTGACTTTAGCTGCTTCTACCCTCTCCAACTTGGTTGAGAAGGTACTGTACGGATATAGGCTGTTGCCAACCACTGCACAGCCTAGGAAAGTGAGGAGGTTTCCATCTATACACCTCCGGACTCTAATGGACTATATCTCAGTGTTGGCAGCTCGGTGCCACCCCCATATTCTTTCTTTGCACAACCTCAAACAGTCACACTCCAAACTCCACTATGGTTAAGACCAAACAGCTGTGGAAGGACACCAGAAACAAAATTGTAGATCTGCATCAGGCTGGGAAGACTGAATCTGCAATAGGCAAGCAGCTTGGTGTGAAGAAATCAACTGTGGGAGCAATAATTTGAAAATGGAAGACATACAAGACCACAGATAATCTCCCTCGATCAGGGGCTCCACGCAAGATCTCACCCCGTGGCCTTGCCTGTGTGATTGACAGCCTTTCCTCCTAACAAGTCTGGGGCGGGTTCTTTCTTCCTATTTATTCTTTGCTCACATTCACATTGGTGCTGGTTATTGCTTTGTGCGTTCTGGCTATTATTCCTTGCTGGTTTTTGTTACCTGTATTCCTATTCCTGACCTCTGGCCTTGACTTTTGTCTATTCTCTTGGATTTTGATTCTGTACTGCATTGCTCGTCTGTTACCAAACCCTTGGCTTGCTGGCCTCCCTTTTTGTTGTTTGTTCTGTGTTGTCACCTATTCAGTGTAGGGACCGGCTCCGAGTTGTCAGCTGTCACCTAGGACAGTCAGGCAAGAGGCAGGGCCAGTGGGGGGTTTTCAGCTTTAGGGCTCACTGTCTTGTTGTTCCCCTTCCCCCAGGGTTCTCCAGCAGCTACTGGGGAATCGCTCCTCTAGCGATTCCCTTACAGAATAACCAGTCCAAAAAAAAAAAAAAATTACCTTCTGCCATTTCTTCCCTCCGGATCAGCATGGATCCTATACAGGGCCTTGGAGTCAAGATGGAAGGTTTGGCAGGCCTGGTAGTTGAGATAGCTAAACAGGTTCAGACCCTTACTGATGCTGCTGCATCCCCAGTTGTTTCTGTCCCTTTCAGGTTTAAGATGCTACTCCCGGATCGTTTCTTGGGGGACCGAGAAAAATTTGAGACTTTCCGGGAGTCTTGTCACCTGTATTTCCGGATTAATCCACATGCATCCCAGGCCCAAATGGTGGTAGTAGTTATATCCCTCCTACAGGGGGATCCACAAGCTTGGGCCCTTAAACTTCCTCCTGGGGCTGAGGAGCGGTCAGATTTTGAAAAAAAAATTTTTGTCTTTGGGGTCTATATATGCTGAACCAGACTACATTGGACTTGCGGAATCGCAACTCCTCACCATGCAGCAGGGCAAACGCTCTGCTGAGGAGTACTGCTCAAAATTCCGCAAGTGCAGTGTAACTGCAGGTTGGTGTCAGTCGGCTCTAAAGGCCCACTTTAAACAAGGCCTGTGTGACCGTGTTAAGGAGGTCTGGGTTGGTCACCCAGATCCCCCTACTCTTGAGCAGGCCATGACTTTGGCTGTCCGTATTGACCGTAGAATCCGGGAAAATGTTAAAGAGAGAGTAGGGTCTTTTTCCTCCAAATTTTCTGTCTCTTCCTCTCTCTCTCCTGATAAACCCACTTTTTCTCCCATCACTCCTGGTGAGGAACCCATGCAACTGGGAGCTATGGACGCCAAGACTCGATGAAAGCATCGTCTCCGGAATAACCTCTGCCTGTACTGTGGTACTTCAGATCATATAATTCGAGACTGCTCCATCAGACCCCGCATTCCAGGGGAAAAGCTTCAGTGTAGTCAGAAGAACCACTCAGGCAACCAGGTATTTACAGGAAATAACAATAAGTTGATGTTATCTGTGTCTCTGTCCTCTGGGGACAGATCTGTTTCTGGCCAGGCCTTGTTGACTCTGGGTCCGCGGCAAACTTTGTCAAAATTTTGTTTGTCTCAGCTTTAGGCATTAAGCTTTTTCCGCTTGATACTCCTCTGGCGGTTACTGGAGCAGATTTTGCCCCATTGGCCAGGGGTAAGGTTCAATGCAAGACCCCTTAATCATGTTGCAAGTAGGTTCTGCACATTCTGAGGTCATAAGCTTCTTTGTTATGGAACATCTGTCTTCTGATATTGTTTTGGGACTTCCCTGGTTGAATCTCCATAACCCTATTTTTGATTGGGGTAAAAGGGAGTTAGTAAAATGGGGAGATCAGTGCTCATCCCTCCAAATTGCTTTGCACACCTTAGATTGTGTCAGTGAGGAGACGGTCTTGGCTACTAAGGGTTGGAAACGCCAAGTGAATAAAAAAACGTTTGCCTGGTCTACCCGCACATCTTGTTGTTCAGGGAGATCTGGAATTTAAGGCAAAGAAAATACTGGATCCTTTTAAAACTGGTTTATCTGGTGAGGGTCCGGTGGCCCCTCATAAAGGGGGGAGTACTGTAACGCCTCTGCCTGTTCGGGTCTCTGCACCACCCTCCGCCTGTACGCGGCAGCGCAGGAGGCGTGCTCAGTTTGATTCCTTGTTTAAGATTTTGCTCAGTCTGAACACTGTCCTAAACTATGTAATTGATTTTCTGCCACACCTACTCCACCTTGGTTTTCCTCTGCTCCACTAATAGTTAATTTTGGCCTTGCCTGTGTGATTGACAGCCTTTCCTCCTATCAAGTCTGGGGCGGGTTCTTTCTTCCTATTTATTCTTTGCTCACAATCACATTGACTATTCTCTTGGATTTTGATTCTGTACTGCATTGCTCGTCTGTTACCGAACCTTGGATTGCTGACCTCCGTTTTGTCATTTGTTCTGTGTTGTCACTTATTCAGTGTAGGGACCGGCTCCGAGTTGTCGGCTGTCACCTAGGACAGTCAGGCAAGAGGCAGGTCCAGTGGGGGGTTTTCAGCTTTAGGGCTCACTGTCTTGTTGTGCCCCTTCCCCCAGGGTTCTCCAGCAGTTACTGGGGAATCGCTCCCTTACAGTGCCATTACTACAAGTAATGAGTGGAGGACAGAGGAGCCTCTTAAAGAAGAAGTTACAGGTCTGTGAGAGCCAGAAATCTTGCTTGTTTGTAGGTGACCAAATACTTATTTTCCACCATAATTTGCAAATAAATTCTTTAAAAATCAGACAATGTGATTTTCTAGATGTGTTTTCTCATTTTGTCTCTCATAGTTGAGTCTACCTATGATGTCTATTACAGGCCTCTCTCATCTTTTTAAGTGGGAGAACTTGCACAATTGATGGCTGACTAAATACTTTTTTTCCCTCTGTATAAATTGGATTGTTATAAGGGAGAGATTATTATACAGTACAGATCAAAAGTTTGGACACACCTTCTTATTCCAAGAGTTTTCTGTATTTTCATGACTATAAAAATTGTAGATTCACATCTCTGGGAACTCCTTCAAGACTGTTGGAAGACCATTTCAGGTGACTACCTCTTGAAGCTCATCAAGAGAATGCCAAGAGTGTGCAAAGCAGTAATCAAAGCAAAAGGTGGCTACTTTGAAGAACCTAGAATATAAGACATATTTTCAGTTGTTTCACACTTTTTTGTTAAGTATATAATTCCACATGTGTTAATTCATAGTTTTGATGCCTTCAGTGTGAATCTACATTTTTTATAGTCATGAAAATACAGAAAACTCTTGGAATGAGAAGGTGTGTCCAAACTTTTGGTCTGTACTGTACATAAGGGGGCTATTATATATAAGGGGGCTATTATTTATTAGGGAATAAACTATTAAAGGGAGTCTATCATTCTTTTCTTCTCCCCGCCGTATCTGATAAAATCCTTTTATTCTGTTATGCTAATTACGATCACGGAGCACCAGAGGCGTTCCCCATGTGCTTAGAGCACCCCCGCTTCATAACTTTCCACCGCCCCTTAGCTACTTGTGTTCACTCCCCTCTTCCTCTTCACCGTATCTTCTGCCTTTCGAAGACTAGAGCTGTAACAGACCACCGGAAAATGGCGGCCCAGGCAGAGCCCAACGTGCCATTAGTTAAAAAGGTGTTTTTCTAATGATAGACTCCCTTTAAATATAAGGGGGCTATTATAAGAGGAAATTATATATAAGGGGGGCTATTATAAGGGGGAAATATATAAGACGAGTTATTATTTATAAGGGAAGAACTATTTATAATAGGCCTATAATAAGGGGAGACATTATATATGGAGGCGGCTTTTATAATGTGGTCGCTTTTATTTATAAGAGGAAAACTTTATAAGGAGGGTATTGTTAAAGGGGCTATTATTTATAAGGGGGTATTATTGTTAAGAGGGCTATTATTTATAAGAGGGTTAATATTGATAATGTGGACTATTATTTATAAGGTGAACTATTATTTATGAGGGTTATTATTAATAAGGGGGACTATTTATATTGGAGCACTATTATTTATGAGGGGGGCTATTACTGATAAGGGGGAACTATTACGGATATGGGACACTGTTTATAAGCATAGACTATTAGTTATAATGAGGCGCTATAATAACTGATGAGGGGGTGCAAAAATCTATCAGGCGGTACAAAGGTGGTTATTTAAATTGTGTGTGGGCATAAGGAGGGATGGTTGTTACTGTTTTGGGGGCAGAAAGAGGGTGTTTTTAAAGGGAATGCCACTGGAAATATGATGGCATTGTTGGTATATCAGCATTTGGGGCCCTGCTTTTAATTTTGCCCAGGGCCACAGTTTATCTAAAACCAGCCCTGCACATGCATTGATGAGCTTTGGGTTCTCATGACCCTGTTTCAGGTTCATCGGATGTCCTTTTGGTAGGTAAGACCAGTCATTTTGGAGATGGTACTGTCCCAGCCATCTGGTCACCACATTTTGACCCATTGTAAGCGAATCACTAGAGAAGCGATTCCCCAGTAGCTGCTGGAGAACTCTGGGGGGAGGGGCACAACAAAACAGTGACAAGCTGGACTCTAAGCTGAACCCCCAACTGTCCCTGGCTTTATTGCCCGAACTGTCCTAGACGACAGCCAGCAACTGGTCGACAGTCCCTCCTTATAATAAGTGATAACACAGAACGCAGACAGGACGAACAACAACAAAGGGAGGTCAGCTAGCCAAGGGGTCGGTAACAATTGAGCAATGTAGTACAAAATCACAATCCAAGAGAAAAGTCAAAGGTAAGCCAGTGGTCAAAAATAAGAAGAACAGGTAACAAAGAACAAGGAGTATAGTCAGTACGCGCAAGGCAATAGCAGGCGCCAATGGGAATGTGAGCAAACAATAAAAAGGGAGGAAGAACCCACCCCAGACTTGTTAGGAGGATAGGCTGTCAATCACACAGGTAAGACTAAAGTTAACTCTTAGTGGAGCAGAGGGAAAACAAGGTGAAGGAGAAGGGTGTGACGGAAAATCAATGAAGGAGGTGAGGGAATAGGACAGTGTTCAGACAATACAAGAAAAACCCAAAGGAAGGAATCACAACCGGACACACCTCCTGCACCGCAGCGTGCGCCCGGAGGATGGTGCCAAAGCCCGGACAGGCAAGGATGTTAGCCCCCCCCCCCCCCCCCCCCCCCCCCCCCCCCCCCCCCCCCCCCCCCCGCCCGGGGGGGGGGGAGGGGGGGAAAAGAAAAAAAAAAAAAACCACACGCGCGCCCCCCCCCCCCCCCCCCCCCCCCCCCCCCCCCCCCCCCCCCCCCCCCCCCCCCCCCGCCCGGGAACACAACCCCCCCCCCCCCCCCCCCCCCCCCTCCCTTTTTTCCCCCCCCCCCTCCCCCCCCCCCCCCCCCCCCCGGGGGGGGGGGGGGGGGGGGGAAGGGGGGGGGGGGGGTTTTTTTCTCCAAAAACAACAGGGGGAGGAGGTGGAGGAAAAAAAAAAGAGGGGGGTTTTTTATTAAAAAATACCGGTTTTTTATGTTCAGAAATGACATAGGGCCCCATATAGCGTGGTGCAAATTTCCCCAAAGGAACTCTAAGATGCAGATTCCTAGTGGACAACCAGACTCGATCTCCTACTCTGTATTCATGGCCAGGTAAGAGTCTTTTATTTGCCTGCCATTTTTGATATTCTTGGGCTTCAACCAGGCTCAGACGAGCCTGGGCCCAGACTGTGCAGTCGCTGATAAGTCTGTTCGGCAGTGGGACTCGGTACTACGGAGAGAGGAGTACCTGGGGTTAAAACCATAGTTGCAATAAAACTGAGTCATTTTAGTGGTGCCTAGGAGCCAGTCGCTTAGCATTGTCCAGATATAGTAGGTTCTTAGGATCGGTAAATACTGTGATCTGGTGTTTGGCCCCCTCGAGGAAATGTCTCCACTCCTCGAATGCCCATTTAATGGCTAGGAGTTCCCGATTACCAATATAATAGTTGCGCTGCGCAGGAGAGAATTTCCTTGAGAAGTAGGCCACAGGTTGCAAACACGTAAAATTTTCAGAGCCCTGAGACAAGACGGCACCAACCCCCACTTCAGAGGCATCAACCTCAATAATAAGTGGGCGATCATAGTCTGGTGGTACTAATACAGGAGCCTCAACAAGACATTTCTTGAGATGAACAAAAGCCTGTTCCGCTTCCGGAGTCCATTTGGTCACATCGGCACCTTTCTTTGTGAGATCCGTCAATGGTTTCACTATAGTAGAGAAATTCTTAATAAATTTTCGATAATAGTTGGAGAAACCCAAGAAACGTTGCAGGGCCTTAAGGTTGGAGGGGCGTTCCTAGTTATTAATAGCAGTGCCTTTTAGTGGATCCATACAAAAAGAATCAGGAGTAATAATGTTACTGAGGAAGGTGACCCTTTGGACTCCGAACAGGCACATGGACAGTTTGGCAAAGAGACAGTTTTGACGCAACAGTAGCAAAACACTCCTAACATGCTCAATATGTGTGGCCCAATCAGGAGAGAACACTAGAATGTCATCCAGGTAGACAACCACGTAACAGCTGAGCAAGTCTCTAAAGATATCGTTAACAAAATGTTGAAATACTGCAGGTGAATTACACAACCCGAAAGGCATTACCAAATATTCAAAGTGACCTTCCGGGGTGTTGAACGCAGTCTTCCATTCATTTCCTTCTCTGAACCGGATCAGATTGTATGCCCCGCGGAGGTCAATTTTAGAAAACGAGCGGGTACTCACAATCTGATTAAAAAGATCAGGGATCAGTGGAAGAGGGTGCTGATTTTTAACTGTAATTTTATTTAATTTCTCGGTAGTCAATGCATGGTCGCAATACGCCATCTTTTGTTTTTTAACAAAAAAGAACCCAGTCCCCATGGGAAACTGAGATGGACGGATGTGACCTTTACGAAGACTATCCTGAGTGTATTCCCGCATAGCCTCACGTTCTGGAGCAGAAAGATTGAAGATCCTTCCCTTAGGGTATTTGGAGTTGGGAAGGAGTTCAATCGCACAATCGTAAGGTCTATGAGGAGGTAAAACTTCAGAAGATTTAGCATCAAAAACATCATGAAAATCAGACAAAAATTCAGGAAGAAGTGTCTCCTCACTGAGACAATTGGAGACATGCAAAGCTATGCAATGGGAGGAACACTGATTCCCCCATTTCACTAACTCTTTTTTGGGCCATTCAAAGGTAGAGTTATGGAGATCTAGCCAGGGAAGCCCTAAAATAATATCAGACGAGAGATCCTCCATAACAAAAAAAACTTATGAGCTCCGTATGTATTGAGCCCACTTGCAAAGAGAGTAAGGGAGTTGTAAAACGGATCTTACCCCTGGCCAGTGGAGTATAATCTGCCCCAGCAACCAACAGAGGAGTATCTAATGATACAAGTTCAATACATAAAGCAAAAACAAATGAAAATTTAACAAAGTTAGTGGCAGCCCCAGAATCTACTAGGGCCTGCCCAGAAACAGATCTGCCCCTAAAGGACAGAGACACAGGTAACATCAATTTATGAGAGTTTTCGGAAGATACCTGACTGCCTGAGTGGTTCTCCCGAATACCACTCAGGCCCTGGAGTTTTCCGCTGGTGTACGTGGTTTGATGGAACAGTCTCGGATGAGATGACCCGGTTTGCCACAATACAGGCAGAGATGATTCCGGAGACGATATTCTCGTCTAGCCTCGTTATCCAGAGCTCCCAACTGCATAGGCTCATCTCCAGCGGTGACAGAAAGAGAAACAGATTTTTTAACAGAAAGAGAGGGATAGACAGAAGACTTAGTGGGATCAGTCCCCACCCTCTCTTTACGTCTGTCCTGGAGTCTCCTGTCAATGCGGACGGCTAAGGTCATGGCCTGTTCTAAGGTAGGGGGATCAGGGTGACCAACCCAAACATCCTTAACTGAATCATTCAGGCCCCGTTTAAAAAGAGCCTTCAAAGCGGAGTCACACCATCCTGCTGTTATACTCAACTTCCGAAACTCAGAGCAATAAGTCTCAGCGGATAGTTTACCTTGCCGGAGGGTAAGAAGTTGGGACTCGGCAAGTCCAATTTGATCAGGCTCAGCATAAAAGCCCCCAAAGACTTACATTTTTTTTCCAAATCTGTCCACTCCTCTGCCTCAGGGGGGGAGTTTAAGGGCCCAAGTCTGTGGATCCCCCTGCAAAAGGGAAATGACCACCCCCACATCTGAGACTCCGACGCATGAGGGTTGACCAAAAATACAACTGACATGAATCCCTGAACATCTCAAATTTACCTCGGTCCCCTGAAAACCTATCCGGGAGTAACATTTTAACCCTGGGAAGGGAAAAGATAGTAGGTGGTGTAGCAGCAGCCTCAGCTTGATTCTGGGTGAGGGTGTGTACCTGATTGGCCAGCTCAGACACCAAACCTGCTAAACCCTCCATTTGAGTCACAAGGTCCTGAATAGAAGCCATGCCAGTCAGGAGTAGAAGGGTTAAAATTTTTGGGCCTGCTATTCTGTAAGGGAATCGCTAGAGGAGCGATTCCCCAGTAGCTGCTGGAGCACTCTGGGGGGAGGGGCACAACAAAACATTGGACTCTAAGCTGAACCCCCCAACTGTCCCTGGCTAATTGCCCGAACTGTCCTAGGCGACAGCCAGCAACTGGTCGACAGTCCCTCCTTATAATAAGTGATAACACAGAACGCAGAGAGGACGAACAACAACAAAGGGAGGTCAGCTAGCCAAGGGGTCAGTAACAATCGAGCAATGTAGTACACAATCACAATCCAAGAGAAAAGTCAAAGGTAAGCCAGTGGTCAAGAATAAGAAGAACAGGTAACAAAGAGCAAGGAGTATAGCCAGTACACACAAGGCAATAGCAGGCGCCAATGGGAATGTGAGCAAACAAAAAAGGGAGGAAGAACCCTCCCCAGACTTGTTAGGAGGATAGGCTGTTAATCACACAGCTAAGACTAAAGTTAACTCTTAGTGGAGCAGAGGGAAAGCAAGATGAAGGAGAAGGGTGTGGCGGAAAATCAATGAAGGAGGTGAGGGAATAGGACAGTGTTCAGACAATACAAGAAAAACCCAAAGGAAGGAATCACAACCGGACATGCCTCCTGCGCCGCAGCGTGCACCTGCTGGTGCCAAATCCCGGACAGGCAAATATGTCATGTCAAAGTGTGTCAGATCCTTAAACATTATTTTTTAAATTTTTTTTTTTTGTTTCCAACACAACGTGGGAGATTCATGAACTCCCTGTGCGTATATGGCAAACAAAGTCTCAAAATTTTTGCACAAATAGCCTTTTTATGCTTTTTTCACTTTCTGAAAAGGAGTCTGGGTGTGGATAGGTCATCGATATTATATCACTGGTATGACATCGAGCATCGGGCCATATCAGTTGATCACATCAGTAACATGGCCTGTTTACAGCTCACTACTATTCAAGTGAATGAGGCTGCGCTGCAATTCCAAGCACAACCTTTATACATTAAGAGGCAAAGTGACAAAAAAATAACAGCATTTCTGAACTAGAGATGAGTTTTGGTACTAACCACACCTTAACTGGGCTTAAAACAGTGTGTAAAATACTCTTAGGGCTCCTAGGAATCTATATCTATAAAACATAGTGTATAACACTGTCAGGACTCCTGTACGCTGCAAGGAGGCCCAAAAGAAGTAACGGAAGGGAAGTATGAAAGTTTTTTTATTTTTTTTCACCTTCCCTGGCCCTCCACCTATTATACTCTGGGGTCTTTAGAGACAAATCTCCATTTGTTCGTTTTCACAGAAAAGCAAAACATTTAATATTCGGGTCGAACCCAGCTCGGTACGAACCGATTTGCCCATCTCTACTCTGAACCAAACTCACTGTGTCATAGTGCTCTATATTACAGCGATTTAGCTCAGCTAGGATTTAGCATTCCTATATGGAGCGAGTGAATCCAAGTGGGCAGAGGGACGTGGTCCTTCTGTTCAGAAATAGCTATCTTTAGTAGGCAGCACACTAGGATTTGGCGTCCTTATGTTGAGCTGGCTAAACCCAACTGGGCAGAGGGATGAGGTCGTTCTGCTCAAAACTAGCTATCTCTAGTGGGCAGAGGGACCTAATCCTTTAGCCCACTAGGATTTAACATAGGGAGGGACCTGGTCCTTATAATAATAATAATGATACCTTTATTTATATAGCGCCAACATATTCCGCAACACTTTACAAATCAGAGGACATATGAACAGACAATATGAGACATTACAATGTGGCAAATAAATAAACATGTCAAACAATAGGAGTGAGGGTCCTGCTCGCAAGAGCTTAAATTTTGTAGGGAGACAGGGGGACACAAGAGGTCAGAGGGCTTGTTTGCTACAATGGTCCAGACATCTTTTAATAGAAATGGTTATGTAACTGAAGCTGTATGAGTCCGTCACCAGCTGGTATCTGAGGAGGAAGGATACAGGAGGAAGGATAGAGGGGAACAGAGGAGAAAGGATAGAAAATGTTATTGTTCTGCACCTCCGCACATTACACTATGGTCAGGTCATGTGATAAGCCTGACTATACAGTTGCGATTTTAGGGCAGTTTTGAAGCTGCTGTAGTTGGGAATTAATCGGATTGTCCGGGGTAAAGCGTTCCAGAGCACCAGTAGAGCTCGAGAAAAGTCTTGGAAACGGGAGTGAGATGTTCGGATAACAGAGGATACAAGGCTAAGGTCATTGGAAGAAACAAGAGTACGGTTAGGGCGGTAGACAGTGATGAGGGAGAAGATATAGGGGGGCGCAGCGCTATGGATGGATTTGTGGGTGAGTGTGATAATTTTATATATGGTATTCTGTGATGGATGGGCAACCAATACATCGACTGACACAAGGTAGATGCATCTGTGTACCAGTTTGACAGAAAGATGAGTCAGGTGGCTGCACTCAGGACAAATTGTGGAGGCAAAGTTTAGTAAGAGGAAGCCCAATTAGAAGAGAATTGCAGTAGTGAAGACGAGAGAAAATCAGAGTGACAATGAGGGTTTTTGATGTTTCCACGGTGAGAAAAGGGCGAATTCTAGAGATGTTTTTGAGGTGCAGGTGGCAAGAAAGTGCAAGTGTCTGAATATTTGGGGTAAAGGTGAGATCTGAGTAAAATACAACTCCCAGACAGTGGGCATGCCGCCTCGGGGTAATAGTAAGGCCATAGACAGAAATGGAGATATCAGGGTTAGGTTGGTTAGTAGATGGAGGGAACACAAGAAGTTCAGTTTTTGAAAGATTCAATTTCAGATACAGAGAAGACATGATGTTAGCGACAGCAGAGAGACACAATGGTGTTCTGTATTAGTGGAGGGGTGATGTCACGGAACGAGGTATATAGCTGGGTATCATCAGCATAAAGATGGTATTGAAATCCAAATCTGCTGATGGTTTGCCCAATTGGGGCTGTGTTCAGGTAAGTACAGGGAGTGCAGGTAAGTAGCATATAATACTGTGTGGGGGGCCCACTGTGGAGCATATAATACTGTGTGGAGGGGACCCACTGTGGAGCATATAATACTGTGTGGGGCGACTGTGCGGCACATAATACTGTGTGGGGGCCACTGTGCAGCATATAATACTGAGTGGGGGCTCACTGTGGAGCACATAATACTGTGTGGGGGCCCACTGTGGAGCATATAATGCTGAGTTGGGGCCACTGTGGAGTGCATAATACTGTGTGGGAGCCCACTGTGGAGCGTATAATACTGTGCGGGGCCCACTGTGGAACATATAATACTGTGTTGGGCCCACGCGGAGAGTATAATACTGTGTGGGGGCCCACTGTGGAGCATATAATACTGTGTGGGGGGCCACTGTGGAGCATATAATACTGTGTGGGGGGCCACTGTGGAGCATATAATACTGTGTGGGGTCCCACTGAGGAGCATATTATAATGCATCGGGGCCACTGTGGAGTATAATTTAATGTTTTGCGGCCACTGTGGAGCATATTGTACTGTGGGGCCACTGTGGAGCACATCTGGAGGCCACTGTGGAGCATATTGTACCATCTGGGGGCCACTGTGGATCTCATTGAACTGTCTGGGGGCCACTGTGGAGCACATTGTACCATCTGGGGCCACTGTGGAGCACACTGTACCACGTGGTAGCCCTTCACTATTTATAGCACACAGTATCTGTTTTATAGCAGACATATGATATTATTACAGGCCATAATAACATGGCCATGGTCACTATAAAACAGATCCTGTGCGATGTAAATAGTGAACATTAATTGTTCCAAAGTATACCAAATGCAAACTTTTACCTTTCAGTACAAAGTTGTGTTGTATCATTGAAAACTCTGTAAAACCCCATTCACATGATCGTATTTTGCGGGTCTGTAACTGTCTGCAATTGTGGATCCACACAGTATTAAAGGGGTTGTCCAGGGAAAAATGGAAATCCCTACACTAATCTAAACACCCTCCCCCCTCCTACTTTCTAATTAACATAATTTATCAAAAATGTATATTTACAGCCCCAGGGACATTTGCTGGTTATCCAGTGACGATCCATTTCCCCGTATCTGGAAACAGAACATCACTACTACTCCCCTCATCCACTCCATCATACTTACAGTCATATGAAAAAGTTTGGGCACCCCTATTAATCTTAATCATTTTTAGTTCTAAATATTTGGGTGTTTGCAACAGCCATTTCAATTTGATATATCTAATAACTGATGGACACAGTAATATTTCAGGATTGAAATGAGGTTTATTGTACTAACAGAAAATGTGCAATATGCATTAAACCAAAATTTGACCGGTGCAAAAATTTGGGTACCCTTATCATTTTATTGATTTGAATACTCCTAACTACTTTTTACTGACTTACTGAAGCACAAAATTGGTTTTGTAACCTCACTGAGCTTTGAACTTCATAGCCAGGTGTATCCAATCATGAGAAAAGGTATTTAAGGTGGCCAATTGCAAGTTGTTCTCCTATTTGAATCTCCTCTGAAGAGTGGCATCATGGGCTCCTCAAAACAACTCTCAAATGATCTGAAAACAAAGATTGTTCAACATAGTTGTTCAGGGGAAGGATACAAAAAGTTGTCTCAGAGATTTAACCTGTCAGTTTCCACTGTGAGGAACATAGTAAGGAAATGGAAGACCACAGGGACAGTTCTTGTTAAGCCCAGAAGTGGCAGGCCAAGAAAAATATCAGAAAGGCAGAGAAGAAGAATGGTGAGAACAGTCAAGGACAATCCACAGACCACCTCCAAAGAGCTGCAGCATCATCTTGCTGCAGATGGTGTCACTGTGCATCGGTCAACAATACAGCACACTTTGCACAAGGAGAAGCTGTATGGGAGAGTGATGCGAAAGAAGCCGTTTCTGAAAGCACGCCACAAACAGAGTCGCCTGAGGTATGCAAAAGCACATTTGGACAAGCCAGCTTCATTTTGGAAGAAGGTCCTGTGGACTGATGAAACAAAGATTGAGTTTGTTTGGTCATACAAAAAGGCGTTATGCATGGCGTCAAAAAAACACAGCATTCCAAGAAAAACACTTGCTACCCACTGTAAAATTTGGTGGAGGTTCCATCATGCTTTGGGGCTGTGTGGCCAATGCCGGCACCGGGAATCTTGTTAAAGTTGAGGGTCGCATGGATTCAACTCAGTATCAGCAGATTCTTGACAATAATGTACAAGAATCAGTGACGAATTTGAAGTTACGCCGGGGATGGATATTTCAGCAAGACAATGATCCAAAACACAGCTCCAAATCTACTCAGGCATTCATGCAGAGGAACAATTACAATGTTCTGGAATGGCCATCCCAGTCCCCAGACCTGAATATCATTGAACATCTGTGGGATAATTTGAAGCGGGCTGTCCATGCTCGGCGACCATCAAACTTAACTGAACTGGAATTGTTTTGTAAAGAGGAATGGTCAAAAATACCTTCATCCAGGATCCAGGAACTGATTAAAAGCTACAGGAAGCGACTAGAGGCTGTTATTTTTGCAAAAGGAGGATCTACTAAATATTAATGTCACTTTTCTGTTGAGGTGCCCATACTTTTGCACCGGTCAAATTTTGGTTTAATGCATATTGCACATTTTCTGTTAGTACAATAAACCTCATTTCAATCCTGAAATATTACTGTGTCCATCAGTTATTAGATATATCAAATTGAAATGGCTGTTGCAAACACCCAAATATTTAGAACTAAAAATGATTAAGATTAATAGGGGTGCCCAAACTTTTTCATATGACTGTACCTATTTTCCGTCCAGGCTTCTTCCTGCGGGATGGCTCCTCCCTCTTTTCTGACTGCCGGCGCGTGCTACAGTCCCAGCGCTGCCAATAATCCAACTGTACTGCGCAGCTCCCACGCCTGCGCAGTAGAGATGGATCATCGGCTGCAGAGCACAGAGCAGCGCTGGGACTGTAGCGCGCGCCGGCAGTCAGAAAAGAAGGCTGGGCCGTTCCGCAGGAAGAAGCCTGGAAGAGAGATAAGTATATAATGGGGTCAGGGTTTGGGCTGAGTAGGTTGGGAAGAGATAGTAGTGGGCAGGATCGCTAGAGAGACAGGGAGGGGGTATGGGAGGGATGGAGGGATGGAGAGAGAAAGGGGGGAGTGAGGTGACAGGGAATTAGTGTGGAAGTTACATAGCAGGAAGTTGAACCATGTAAACAAATGCAGAAGATACCAGGAGCTCCCAGAGACACCCAGAAATCACTCAAAACACTGCTAAAGGTGCACTTATTAACCCATTAATAGCACTAACAGACCTTTTTTTAAAAAACAAAAACAAAAACATTTTTTGCCTGGAAAACCCCTTTAAGGTTAAATTGCCGTTTTGGCACTTTGTGATAAATTAGTGGGTTTTGCAGTTTGGGTCTCTAAAAGGTTCGCCATCACTTTCCTAGAGGGAAGCGGGACCTAGTCCTTCTGCTCAAAACTAGCTATTTCTAGTGGCTGGAGGAACCTGGTTCTTCTACTCAAAACTAGTTATTTGTAGTGGGCAGAGGAATCTGGTCCTTTAGCCACTACGATTTAGCTTCTTTATATAGAGCGGGTTAAATCCTAGTGGGCAAAGGGACCTGGTCTTTAGAATAGGTCATCAATATAAATGGGCGAATCAGTTCGTACCGAACCGGGTTCGACCCGAATATTCCAAATTATTGTTTTTTTTATGAAACCAAACAAATGGAGATTCGTTTCGGATGAACAAAAAAAAAGGCTGCCACATTATACTATGGGGTCTCTTCACTCCCCAGGATATAATAGGTGGAGGCCCAGGATTGGTGAAAATAAGTAAAAACACTCATACTCACCTTCCGTTACCTCTTTTGGGCCTTCTTGCAGCGTCCAGCACTCTCCTGGTGATGTCTGGTGCTCATCTGTGACATCATCGGACTGGGCTCAGCAGTGACCTGGGGATGCCTGACACCTCCTATTGGGCACCCCCTATTATACTCTGGGGTCTAAATAGACCTTAGAGTATATTAATGTCACTTGTTTCACTTTGACATAACTTTGTCTGTGTTTGCCTTAAAGAGATAGAAATTGGATAGATAGGGCTTCTAAGAACATAAGAGTATTCTACACCATGTCTTAAGCCAATTTAAAGTTTGGTTTGTACCAAACTTGTTCGCCCCAAAACGACCTGAGCTGCTAAACCTGAAACAAATCACCCATCTCTAGTCATAAATTAAAGATCGCCTAGTGTCTGACTTCTCTGTCCCCAGCTGATCAGCTGAAGAAACCACATTATTCACATGAGCATTGTGGTTTCTTCATTATTTAGTGAACACAGTGCCATACATTTGTAAAGCGTGTGCTTGGTATTGCAGCTTAGTCCATACATTTGAAATGGGACTGAGTTGCGATAAGGGAATGTAACAGACAAATGTGACGTCACATGGCCTGTAAAATAGAAGCCGTTCTCAGTGAGTGCATCACTGAGTGAGTCACTGAAGGTTCAAACAGCTGATCTTTGCGGAGTCTGGATTTCAGAGCCCCACGGATCTTTAATTGATGAGATATCTTATGGATAGGTCATCAATAAAAAAAAAGTCTCAGAATCTGAATATGTTGGTGCTATACAAAAAATAAATAAACCATTAAACACCATTAGGCTAAGATTTTGTTGCGGTTTTTTGAGCCAAAGTCAGGAGTGGTTTGAAAAGGAATGGAAACTATAAAAGGAAGCTCTTAGACATTTCTGTGAAAACCACTCTTGATTTTGGCTAAAAAAAAAAAAAAAACACAACAAAATCTGCAACATAAAACACTACGTTTCCGCAATGTGGGGCCTTAGCCTTACACTTCTATATACATCAAATGTCCTTTAGTTTTCCTATTTAGAATATATATATCCTAGTGGGCAGAGAGACCGGGTCCTTTAGCCTCTACAATTTTGTACTGTCTATATAGAACCGATTAAATCCTAGTGGGCAGAGGAACTGGGTCCTTTTCACCTATGTAAAACCCGTATATCTATAAAAAAAAAAAAAAAAAAAAAAAAAATAAAAAAATAAAAATCGAGGAAAACGCTCCTCGTAATATGTCCCGTTGTTCTCTCCGTACGTGATAGTAGGAAGTTATTTTCTGTGACCCGGAAATGAATAGCTTGCTAGACATGAGCAGGCGATGTTGCGTGGAGCTATGACTGAAAGGCGCTAAGCTGCAGTGTTCTGTTATGCAGCAGTGACTGGTGCTACGCTTTTGTCCTGTTAATATTGTCATACATTCTGAGCTGGTTGTCCCACTTAACCTCAGTGGTACCATGGCGAATAAACGAAAACGACAAGAAGATTTTCAGAAAGTGAAGCTGAAGGTTGGAAAGAAAAGACCCCGAGCGAATAACGTCACAGACACCAGTTGTAGAGTCAAGTCTATTCATCTTAGCGAGCAGCTTAGAGAAGACTCCTCGCTCCCCACCAGTAAAAGGAAGCTTAACATAACGGTACATAGCGGTGTATAGTGGGGTATAATGCGCTAGCTTAATGATGCCTTACCTTCAACACATGTCCCTGCATGAAACCGGTGAAGTCAGTGAGGTCATTGCTTTCATTTCTAAAGTTGCTATCTGATTGCTGAGGTCAACTAATCATGATGGGCCATATGGATTAATTTGTGTTTACACTAGGTTCACACCTGCGTTCTGGAGGGTGGTCCGCTTGGGGACCCCTCCAGAACTGAAACCTAATCTGCTTGAAAAAGCGGTTACTTTTGGAAATCCCATAGACTATAATGGTGTCTGCCAGGTTTCTGCCTGAAAAGGACAGAAAATGCAGAGAGGAAAAGCGCTGCCTGCAGGAGTTCTCTCTCTGCATTTTTAAAGCGAAATGGGGAACGGAGACCAGGTGCAGGTGTGAACCTAGTCTTACTCTGTGTTCACATCCATGCTGCTGTGTCTGTTGTTCCAGTCTGACACCAGCACAGTGGACACATGGACCGCTTGACTATAATGGGGTCCTTTGGCTGTCCATTCTTTTATACTGAAACCACCAGACTAAAAAGCCTGACTTGCAGCCCTTTTTTGTCTGGTGATTTATTAATTTTTTTACATAGACTGTGACAGAGACTCCAACACGGATGTGATCGTAGTCTTTCTGGCTTTAGGAACATTTAAAAAATGCGTAACGTCTGAAGGTACTATACTTTAAGTCTTGGTGATGTTAAAGACATTTGTCAGAATGATAGTGGCTTTCTGTTCTGAAAACAAAACAAAAAAAAAAAAGGCTTGCCCCATAGGCTCTCCTAGTCTTCAAAATGCCTGTATGTATTAAAAAAAACATGGCCGTCACACTGCTGTATTTAATATTCCAGTGAGTAGCTGGTTGCTAGGCTTAACTAATTATGGACATGATGGCCAATATGGATTAATTTGTAACACTAGAAGAATACGCAAAATATGTATTACAAACTGCATAACGTCTGCAGGTCCTGTATTTAATGATTTGGTAATGGTAGAAATTTGACAAAATGTGAGTGGTTTTCTGTTCTGACACCTAAAGATTTATACGTCTTAAGCTAGGTTCATGTCTGAACCAAAAATCTCTCTGCCGGATTCGGCATAAAAACGGCGGAAACCCAACGGACAACCGGCGGACCTCATTATAGTCTATGGGGTCCGTGACTAACCGTTTTTTTAGCAGTCCGTCTCTCTGTTGTTTGGGTCCCCTGGAGACAGATCCCAATGCAGGTATGAACCTAGCCTCAGGCTTTATTCAGACTGTGTGTGTACTTGGCAATGGAAAAACTGTGAAATAGTCCCTTTTTATGGCCAATTTGCATCTATTGGCACCCATTTTCAAAGATCCCTCATAGACTTGAGTCTGTTCAGGAATCCAAGAAAACAACCAAAAATAGGACATGTTCTATTGTTTTGATGGATGGTTTACCGGGTCTCTAAATATAAAAAAACAAAAAAAACCTGTTATGTGAATAGCTCCATGTATTCCTTGTTTTGAAAATGGCTGTGTTATCATTATTCATAACATTCAACTGAATAGAGCCTTAAAGTGTAACTCACATTTTTTTTTTTTATTCCCGCTATTGTCAGGTGGTGTTTTGTGACTTTTTTGTAATATACTTTATTACCCTATCTAAATTCTATTATTATATATTATTATCTATTATTATATTATATTCTATTCTATTATAAAACATACTGTAACATTCTCTTTAGCAACCCTCTAACTGAACTGTTGTTAGAGAGTCTGTACACCAATATATTGAAAATATGCAAAACTGAAGCATTTACCAAAGGGGGGTGGGATGGTCCCTTCAGTTTTATACCACCTCACTTCTCAGCTTTCATATAGTGGCAAGATTTAAGAACTAGCTATAACATAATCTGAGCTGCTATTGGTTAAAAACTGAGTTGGGAATTTCAAGTTAATATGCAATAATTCATACATGCTGCATATAAAATCATATTCCAGTCTGTGTTTTTTAACCCTTTCCTGTCATCCGCCGTAATAGTACTTTAAATATGGCGGCTTCTCAGAGCTGAGTGGCCGTCAAAGCTGCCGGGTCTCTGCTTTATTATACAGAAGAAGACCCAGCGCTAATGTCCACGATCAGTGCCTGCACTGATCACAAGCATGAATCTCCCCAACCCCGCAGCGGCGCACAGGCGCCACCATTTTGCTGGGGAACGCCAGCATCCGGAGCAAGCTCCCTGGCCGGTGTCCTGTTACAAATCTATAAAAATATTTTTCCCATACAGTGAATACTGTAGTGGGAAAAACAATCAAAAGTGCTGAACCTCCCTTTTTTTGCTGTTTTGCCTCTAATAACAATTTTAAAACAAAAAGTGATCAAAGCAATAGACATTCCCCAAAATAGTATAAATAAAAACTACACCTGGCTGCAGAAAAAAAAATGCCCTATGCATCCCCGTACACAGAAATATAAAAGTTATGGGTATCAGAATATGGCGACTTTTAGAGCAAATTTTTATTGCAAAGTTTTAGATTTTTGTTAAAGAGGACCTTTCACGTCCTCATGTATATGCTGTTTTACATACTGCTAGAAAGCCTTCAGCACGCTTGTCGGCTTTCCCGCTATGTGCCCCGGGGCTGTAGATATTGGCGGTTTTAGTTTCACGGTTCACCGTCAGAAGGGCCTTTCTGACACTCTAGCTGTGCAGTGAGGAACGCCCTCCCTGACTGTACTCGTTCATAGACTTCTACTGGGGGGGACCTACCTCACAGCTCAGCGTCATCGCCGGGCAGTAAAGAACGCCCCCTCTAACAGTACAGCGCTATAGGTGAATACACAGGGGGCGTTCCTTACAGCCTTGCAATGACGCTGAGCTGTGAGGAATGCCCCCCCCCCAGTACAAGTGTATGGACAAGTACTGTCAGGGAGGGCGTTCCTCACAGCCCAGCTAGACTGTCAGGAACTCCCTTCTGACAGTAAACCGTGAAACTAAGACCATCGATATCTACAGCCCCGGGGCACATACCGGGAAAGCCGGCAGTGCGCTGAATTTAGTGCGCTGTCGGCTTTCTAGCGGTATGTAAAACAGCATATACATGAGGACGTAAAAGGTCCTCTTTAAGGGGTTAAAATATAAATAAAACAATATAAATTTAGTATCCCTGGAATCGTACCAAAACATAAAATACAGGTGACATGTTATTTTGGCTGCAGAGTGAACACTGTAAAAATTAAACCCACAAGAAAGTCGCACAAATGCACTTTCTCTAATTCTCCCCCTTTCTGAATTTTTTTTACAGCTTCCCAGTACATTTTACAGAATAATAAATGGTACCATTACAAAGAACTAATTGTCCCACAAACATTAAACCCTCATGTGGCTCTGTGAATGGAAAAATAAGTGTTAATGGGGTTTGGGAGGCGGGGGAGTCAAAAACGAAAATCATAAATCAAATGTCATCAGCGGGAAGGGGTTAAAGGGACCTTTCCCCCCTTTGGTCAATGCTTTAGTTCTATGTACTACATTAAATACATGTGTATGGACAGAGTTTCTGGCAATGCTTAGTTCAAGGGATTCTATCATTAAAAAAAAATGTTTTTGAACTAAAATCAAGTATTCATCTCTTACCTTTATTTTGCAGATCCGGGCCGCCGTTTTTAAATTTTTCTTCGTTTCTTCATTATGCTAATTGTGCTCAGAAAGCACAGGGGGCACAGCTTCGTCATCAATTCCAGCGCTGCCTCTGTCTTCTGTTCCTGACATGTGCCTCCGCCACAGAATGGCCGCCGGGAACATGCGCCTGTCGGCTCTGTCCAACCCGAAGGAGGAGACGCATCAGGAACAGAAGACAGAGGTGGCGCTGGAATCGATGATAAAGCTGTGCTCTGAGCACAGCCTCCTGTGCTCTTTGAGCACCATTAGTATAATGAAGAAAAGAAGAAAAATTCAAAAACGGAGGCGCGGACCTGCAAAATAAAGGTAAGAGATGAATAGCCTTTCTAAAGGCTGTTCCTATGTGATTTTAGTTTAAAAACTTTTTTTTTTTTTTTTAAATGATAGAATCCCTTTAAATCATTGCTAATCGGAACTTTACAGCTTGTTTTCTATGAAAAGGAAGTTTGATAGTTTATTAAAGTATATTACAAAAATGTCTCGCCCTCCAGAAGCCGTACACCAGGTCAAGTGCATGGGGCAGAGCTGCAGTTTGTGGCAACGCCGCTACATTGTACGAACTGGAAGTTGTATGCAGTGCATGTCCTCTATATCCAACTTTTCTAGGTCTTGGACAACCCCTTTTAATAAAAAAAACAAAAAAAAACAAAACATTTTTTGCCTGCCTTTACTACTAGTAGAAGTTTACTTGTTCTGTCGTCTTCTAAGCAATGGCTACAGGGACTATAATTATATCATTTACATCTGACTGTTCAGGGAATATGGAGCTATATACAACCCCAATTCCAAAAGAGTTGGGACATTGTATAAATTGTATGGAAAACAAGAATGCAATAATTTGGAAATCTTATAACTTACTGTATATATTTCACAATAGAACATAGGACACGCCAGAAGTTAAAGGGGTTTCTAATCTGGTTTCTAAGTAACTCAGTATTAGATCTGTGGGGTTATGACACCCAAGACCCCCTGCAGCTCACAGGTACCGAGCCAGCGCAGGAGAAATTTGGATTCATCTGACCACAGAACTGTTTTCCATTTTGCCTCAGACCATTTTATATGAGCTTTGGTCCAGAGAAGTCACCAGCATTTCTGGATTGTGTAAATATATGGTTTCTTGTTTGCATGATACAGCTTTAACTTGCATTTGTGGATTGCATCAGGGCTTATTCAGTTGCCTTAGAAAAGGACCCGTGATGTCACTTACATTCGTCGCCTGTGACGTCCCAGTTCCTTTCCTTAGGCTTCTGATTTTTATTTTTCACCTTCCCCAGCCTCCATGAAAAAACTAATTTCCAGACAACCCCTTTAAGCTCTGGAGTACAGCAGCCCAGTGTTTGAGCAAGGACCAGAGCTGCTGTACACTGGTGCCACTTTTTAATTGAATACAGCATCCATTAAAGGGGTTTTCCGGGTGTTTTTTTTTTTTTTTTTTTTTAAAGGTATTTTAGCGCTATTAATGGGTTAATAATTGTACCAAAATACCTTTAGCAGTGTTTTGAGTGATTTCTGGCTTTCTCTGGGAGACCTTGGCATCCTCTGCATTTGTTTACATGCTTACCTAGCTTCCTGCTGTCTTAGCCTACAACTCCCATGATCCCCTTCTCACTCCCTGTTTCCCTATCTATCTATCTACCTACCTACCTACCTAACTCATCCTCAATCTCCTTCTCCCCCCCCCCCCCCCAAATCATAATTACCTGTCTTCTGTGTCCTGGAGATCAGTTTCTTCGGTCCCGCCGGCATCATCTTCTGTGGAAGTCCTGCGCATGCGTGGTATGCGCTTTTACTTCTGCTGGCGAGTGTACAATAAAGCTCTATTGCGCAGGCACCAGCAGAAGCGGAGGAAGTGACGCCAGAAGACTGAAGATAGGTAAGTATGATACGGACGGGTGAGGTGGGGGGGGAGTATTGGTGATGCTTCGTTTCCGGAAATGTAAAAACGGAACGCCACTGGTTCATCAGAAAATGTGCGGTATGTAGGTAAATATATATATATTTTTTATATGAAGTCAATTAGAAGTTAGGCGGCCAACCCCTTTAACCCTTTCCCTGCTGCCCACGTATTTATATATCCACAAAAAAAGTAAAAAAAATTCCAGCATCCAACGATAGTAAAAAAATAAAATTTAACTTTTAATCCATAGCTTAAAAAGAGGCAGTAACAAAGGTTACATGTGATTTATGAAAAGCTTTTGCTACATCACATGTAACCTTTGTTACTGCCTCTTTTAAGATATGGATTAAAAGTTAAATTTTATTTTTTACTATCTTTGGATGCTGGAATTTTTTTTACTTTTTGTGGATATTTCATTACACCATGGAGTCCTGGGAGTATGTTCCGTTCACCACGCTTTAAAATCAGGTTATTGGACTACATTTTTTTTTTTTTTTTCCAGGACTTACGTGTTTATATGTTTGGACAGGGTGGCACTTCAGTAGCAGAGGACTTCCTCTGTAATATAGTAGTATGTCCTTTCTACTAATGCCGACTTCTCAGATCTGTTAAGGTTATGAAGATGATCTTGGCTTAATTTTAAAGATGAGAATCTCATTTTCTGTCCATGTTATGCCCTCTTCTATCAATCAGAGAGCATACTATACTTTTGACCTTTAATTGTCACATAGAGGGATAATGTAATACTCCTCTGAACATAACCAAGAAGTTTACCATCATCCAGGTCGCAACGCCGAAAGAGTTGCACCAAACACTTACACAACACATACATAAAAATCATCAGTAAAGTTTACATTTGACACTATCCCTATCCTGTCCATACCTGATCTTTATAGAGTAAAATATACCGATTGCCTCTCTAGATATCCGTTACACGCTAAAATAATAGCAATAACGGTTATCACTAGAGATGAACGAATAAAATATTTCTGACAGGTGGAAAAGTTCAGTCAGATAACACATTTTCACCCATTGAATGTCACCATATAAAATCCCACTTGTTGGCAGCTTTCAGATGGGTATAATAGCGAGTGATTTATTTTTTTGCACCCACAGTACAAAAAAAACACCTGGACTAGAGCATGCACTTTAGTGTCAAATTAGAATTTTTGTGCAATTTTTTTTTTCTTGTAATCTCTGCTGCAAAGTTGCATGAAGGTGGATGTATATATGAAATATTAAGTTGTGTTTTTATATACGTATATAATCCGTTAGATTTCAATATCAGTTACAGTTTGCTATGTGCAGTATAGATTTTTAACATTTTAGTAAATGACAGTAAAATATTGATTGTCTTCTGTATCAGTGTTTTTGAGTACGATCTCTTGTAGTTGGTTTGTGGTATATATAAATTGTGTACACCTCAATCTATTATTTTATGTGTGTTGTGTGTGAGTGTACAATTGAATGCATTTTAGGTGCAAATATATTTTGGTGCATTTTTACAAAAAAATTATTTGTCACAGTTACATGAAGGTGGACATTGCTATTGATAACCCATTGAGACACATGTAATCTTCAGGTTGTCTACTTTCAAGAAATATATAGGGTTTAGGGGTGCATTTGCTCTTCACGGTGTGTGTTCCTTACATTTTATAGGGTGATACTTTTTTAACATTTCCAGCTTCAAAGCAGATTTTTGTTCCTTCCATTTCTGGTTATTTTATGAAGATATGTGCATGCAGGTGTAGGACTTAGTGATATGAATGAACTTTGCACGTGTTGAACTCTTATTTTTAGGAGGTTTAGTGCATATGACTTTTTGTTTGGTTTCTACTTTTAGCAACTAATATACATTTATTTGCATTTTTTTTTATATAAAACATACACTTAAAATCAAACTTGCATAAATGTGTCTGTTCGTATGTACTGCCAAGTGGCATTTTGACAATTTTGCAGGTGTCTACTTTCAGAAAATATGGGGGTTTAGTATAATTTTTTAATGTTGCAATTTAGGTTTTATTTGTCCATCACAAAACTGTGAAAATTGGCCTGGCAGCCAGAGGTGCAAAATATTTGAAACCCCCTGGCAAGGTTTAACTTGTTCCTTGCCAATGGCAGTGAATATGTTAACAAATGCTGTAATCAATTAATTCCCTTGCCTGTGTATGCTGCACTATTATGGTGGATGTTGGCATTTTATATATGGCACCTGCTCAGAAGCAGAGCAGGCGCCATAACCGCTGGGTCTCCGGTGTTTGATTTTCGGCATTAGTGTCAGGTCTCCACAGTGTCAGAAGGTTCATTTAGACTGAGCCCTTGCCTCCTCACTTACTATATGCTCGCAGTATAACCCTGGCGTGGCAAGATCGCGGGAGTTCTCCAGTGTGTATCATAGGCTCCCAGGCATGCCATAGGAATAACAACTGTTAAGGCTTGCTGTTTGAGGTTTCCAAATCATTGCATTCTGATTTTTTTCAATTTTGCAGTGCCCCAACTTTGTTGGGGTTGTATATACTTTAGGTAACATTTGCATATATATAATCAATCGGACGTGAATTTAATCCTCAAAGATTTGAGGACTAAAAGAGAAAAAACAAAACAATACTCCAGCATCATTAAAGAGGTGGCTGAAAGGTATGCTACTACCGTGTTTCCCCCGAAAATAAGACACCCCTGAAAGTAAGGCATAGGAGAGGTTTTGGAGAATTGCCCAATATAAGGCATCCCCCCGAAAGTAAGACGTATGTTCCGAACAGAACATACGGTATATACGATATGTGAGGCCGCGGGCGAAGCCCACAATCTCTGCTATCATTATACTCCGGGGTCTTTTCAGACCCCGGAGTATAATAATCGGAGGCCCAGGGGAGGTGAGCGAACATAAAAAACTATGTGCTTACCTATCCTACGCTTCTCCAGGCTTCGGGCCTGTTTGGTGACGTCGCAGACGTCAGCGGACGTCATTTTGCGTTGCGACGCCGGCCGGATCACGTGACGCCGGCCTGGTCTAACATTGAAGAAGGCCGGAGTAGTGCACGGGCATGGACCGGAGCGAGGAACAGGTAAGCAACGTTGTTTTTTTATGTTTCTATCCTCCCCTGGGTCTCCGATAATTATACTCTGGGGTCTGAAAAGACCCCAGAGTATAATAATTGTTCATGGGTGGTCCACTATGGGGAATGATACTGTGTGCAGGGGCCACTATGGGACATGATACTGTGTGCAGGGACCACTATGGGAGATGATACTGTGTGCAGGGGCCACTATGGGAGATGATACTGTGTGCAGGGGCCACTATGGGGAATGATACTGTGTGCAGGGGCCACTATGGGACATGATACTGTGTGCAGGGGCCACTATGGGGAATGATACTGTGTGCAGGGGCCACTATGAGACATGATACTGTGTGCAGGGAAATTAATGGTTTGGATTGTTATGATGATGTCCTAGAAGATGATGACATAACTGTCATTGAATAAATTTTACTTTCTATTTGTACCGTAAATATTGGTAAATGTACCATACTGTTAATTGTTGTACATGGAAATAATGGTACGGTAGTAAGAAATTCTTGATAGGATTCACAGTTTGTCTGGTTATGCTGGTTTGTGATGACAACTACTGTACAGTACCGTATATAATAAATGTTCATTTTTTTGTTCAGCAATAAATGTGAATTCTTCTTCATTGAAAAAAAAATAAGACATCCCCTGAAAATAAGACACAGCACATCTTTGGGAGCAAAAATTAATATAAGACGCTGTCTTATTTTCGGGGAAACAGGGTAGTTTCAAATGTGTGATTATGTGACATGTCCTCTTTAAACATGCTTACATACCATTAAGGCATTGGTAAATATCAATAAGACAACATATAGTCTTGGGGTCCTTACTTTCATTGGGTAACCAGATCCACTGTAGATACAATAAGAGATGGAAGCAATGTAATTTATGAGCTTGTGAGAATTACAAATAGAAGTGAGTGTGAAAGTGTTACTGATATCATAAAGGAGTACAAATCTGCCAATTTTTTTTATTTTTTTTTTTTAGGATATCCTGTCTCACATGCACCACTACAATGCTGGTGTAAAACATGATGCTCTTGTTGGTCTCCGAGAAATCCTATCAACTCATCCTTCAGTAATTGATACACACATTTCTGTTATCATGAGTGAGGTGGCTGCAGTATTCACAGATAAAGATCGAATGGTTAGGTCCGCTGCTATTGGTGTGTTACAGCATTTAGCACCCATGGTCACCCAAGAAAAAAATTGCTCCTTTTTTTCCTCTTGTAAGTGCCCATTTGTCAACTGCTATGACTCATATTATGATGGGTATCCAGGAAGACTCATTAAAGATCTTAGACATCCTTTTGGAAACGTACCCTGATCTACTAATTGATCGTAGTAGTATGCTGGTGAACAATTTCCTGGAACTTATTTCTCATCAGAAGAGCTCTAAAGATATTAAAAACACAGAGAAATCATCTGTGTGGACATTATCAGTGAATCCAGGTCAGAGAATTACTTCCCAGAAGTGGAGGATAAATGTACTGAGCAGATTAAAAAAATTCTTGCAAGCATTAGTTAAGCGAGCTGCAAAAAGATTCTGCAATAAAGGAGGACTTCAGGACAACACAGAAAATCTTGTTTCATTAAATGATATTGTTGATGTCTCATGGGCAGAACATGCAAATGGTAAACAATATATCAACCTTTATGATTCCAGAGAAACACGGTCAACTTTAAGCTCAGCTTTTTGTTTAAGGTAATTGATAATGTGGCTCTTCTCCATATTTCTTCAGTTTGTTGGTGGATCAAAATAATTTAAAGATAGGTCATAAACATCTTCAGCTGTTAGTCTTTTCAGAAAGAAAGAAATAGTAAATCTATGTAGAACTTAACTGAGAGCTTGACAACTCTCAATAGTCTATTTAATAGGGGAATTTACTTGCGCTTCTACATAAGAAAACTGGTGTAGCAGTGACTCATCTTAGGTACCAAACCCCAATTTGCACGTAATATGCAGCATATTGGTGGTTTTTCTACCGCTGGGTAGAGTGGGGTTGTAAATTTGGTGGGGGAAGAGTCAGGTTATCAGATTTTCACATGTGAGTTATATTAGTAGTCTACACCAGTCCCTGTCTGGTGTAGATTTGAGTTCAGGCCCATGGGACCTCCCGACATGCATCAGTGTCATTAAGAGGCTGGAGCCACTTAATATTTCTGGTGCATCTAGCATGGTTCTTAATTGTAGCCTACTAAAAAAAATAAATAGATATAGATATAGTAGCCAGTCCTGTGTGATCTGGCATTATGTGGCACTCCTGAATCCATTGGACCGGTGCATGTTACTCTATGGAGTATCTTCATAATAAATCATGTTATTCCAACTTTTTCTTAGCTATAGGAAATTAAAAAATAAATAAAACTCCTGCCACTCACCAGTAAAATTTTCCACTGCAGGAAAACAGTGTATTTAATCAAATTCTGTTCTGCAAAAAAACACTTGAGTGTTTGAGTAATTAATTGGGTAATGACAGTGGGTATGGCAGCTGCTTTTACGACTTTTATTTTTAAAGGGAGTCATTGGGGAAACGTGTTTTTAACTGAAGCAGTGTTGGAATAGCCTTTATAAAGGCTATTCTCCTCCTACCTTTACTTTTCTTCTCTTCGCCACCGTTTGTCCAAAAAAACATTTTATTCTCATATGTAAATTATGCTCAGGGAGCACCGGGGGCAATCCGACTTCGTCGGCCATTTTTGTTTAGTTTCTTACACCAATGTACTTCAGAAAAATGGCCGATGGAGAAAGCAGATGCAAGATGAACAGAAGATGATGCAGGGGGCATGAAAAAGCAGCGTTGGAGGCTGGTTGCGGCAATGATACGAGGGTGCTCGGAGCACAAGGGGAACGCCTTGAGCATAATTTACATATACACATTTTTTTTTGGACAAACGGCGGCGAGGAGAAGAAAAGTAAAGGTAGGAGTAGAATAGCCTTTATAAAGGGTATTCCAACATTGCTTCAGTTAAAAACACGTTTCCCCAATGACTCCCTTTTAAAGGGTGAGAGCTACAGTGAAAACCTGTAACATACAGAGCCTTGCAAAAGTATTCATACCCATTGAACTTTTTCACATTTTGTCACATTACAACTACAAACTTAAATGTATTTTATTGAGATTTTAAGTGATAGACCAACATAAAGTAGCACATGATTGTGAAGTGGAACAAATCTGAAAAAAAAACTGAAAAGTGCGATGTGCAAAAGTATTCAGCCCCCTGTACTCGGGCTAACCCTAAATAAAATCCAGTGCAATCAATTGCCTTCAGAAGTCACTTAATTAGTTGAGTCCAGCTGTCTGTAATTTAGTCTCAGTATAAATACACCTGTTCTGTGAAGGCCTCAGTGGTTTGTTAGAGAACACGAGTGAACAAACCGCATCATGAAGACCAAGGAGCTCACCAGACAGGTCAGAGATAAAGTTGTGGAGAAGTTTAAAGCAGGGTTACACATCTGTATGAAATTAAATGCATAGGAATGGTGTTATGTGAAAATGTTAATTTTTCACAAATGTTTTGTGTCTCTGTTGTGTCAGTGTAGCCCAATAAAAATATTCTTCCCATATGGTGAAGGCCACAGCACGTAAAAAAACTCTTAACTCTAAGACACCAGGCAGCCCTGTATATGGAAATATAAAAAAAAACTTGTCAATTTTATTCAAAATTATGGATTTTTTTTTTTTTTTAAGGTATTAAAACATAACCAAAGCAATATAAATTTGGTATCACAGTAATGGTGTCGACCCACAGAATATATGTAACAGGACATTTTGGCCGCGCAGTTAACATTGTAAAATCAAAGCCTGGAAGAAAGTGGCACAAAAATTTTTCTCTAATTCCACCCCATTCTAAATATTTTTCAGCTCCCATTAAATTGTATGGAATATTAAATGGTACCATTAAATATATGTCCTGCAAAAAATAAGCCCTCATATAGCTTTTTTAATGGAGGGAGAAACTAAATTTGACGAATGGCTGCAGTGGGAAGTGTTTAAACTCCATGTATATTTATATATATGTATAGAGTAACTTTCTCCTTTTGTGAATGTTTGTGTTTTTTATATCACTTTATATATTTTTTTTTATTGGAATTTTGACCTTCAGTGAGACTGAGGCTATGCAGATAGGGTTTTTTTTTTTTTTTAAACTTTTGTTTTAGACTATATTTCTTGACTAAGTTTGTGTTTTTTGTTTTGTTTGTTACTTTTTCCAATGCTATTTCTGAAGAATGATAGAAGGCGTATCTGCAAACACAGATGAATGTTTCTTTTCTTCATACAATTTGAAAGAGTTTATTCAAGCAGTTATTCCAATCTTGATTGAATGTTGGGTGGAGGAGGCCCCTGAAAAGACGATGGAGGATGCTTGTGAAAAACTTCTAGAGCCTGTAGCATATCATCTTCTACAGCAGGTGCTGAGCATAATTTCTCTTCTTTGGAAACTAAGTGAATATCAAGATGAACCACACAAAATGGTAATTTTTAACTTATGTCAAGTTTGTGTTGTCCAGAAGTTTCATAAGTTATCTTTACAACAGGAAATATAGTCAAATAAAAAAAAATCATTACTGACTTGTTAAATTCCATGCTGCTTCAGGACCAATGGTCTCCAATGGGCTGCGTTTATTTTTCTTTAGCGATGACATGCTGTGCATTAAAGCATATCTCCAGTTAAGAACTTTTCAGAAATGAATTTTATAGGTGAAAATAAGAAACTTTTTATTATATCTTACTAACTAAATATGTTTTCTTCTCCACTTCTCAGGCAGTTACTTTCTCTATATTAGTCTACGAAGAGGGGAGGGAGAATAGAGAAGACACACAAATAATTGCTGCCGTTACTCTATTCCTTGCTTTTTGAACACTGCTAGGTTGTAGCTAATAGGCTGCAATATACAGAATGAGGCAATAAATCAGTTAGCGGAAGGAGAATCTCACTCAGCCCCTCCTTGCACCATAGAGTTGTATGTGTGAGGCTGAATATACAGATGAATATAATGTAAACAAGCAATCAGATTGAAGAGAACAGCTAAGGCTCGGTTCACATCTGCGTTCGGCCATTCCATTCGAAATCAGTATTTGAAATCTTCAAAAACTGATTTCTAACAGTCTAGATTAAAACCCATTGATTTCAATGGGTTTTAAAAGTAATCAGCATGTATCAGTTTGTGCCATTTTCATCTAGTTTCCGCTTTTTTTTTTTTTTTTTTTTTTTTTTTTACATTGAGGTCTATTGAAATGGATTGCCATCCGTTTGTAATCAGTTTGTGTCCGTTTTGCAATCCGTTTTTCCCTCTGCGCATGCTCAGAATGTAGGGGGTAGAAAAAAACGGATTACAAACTGATAGCAATCAATTTGTGTCCGTTTTTGACCAATCCATTTTTTCCCCTTCCACCCTTCTTCATTCTGAGCATGCGCAGAAGAAAAAAACTGATTGCAAAACGGACACAAACTGATTACAAACGGATGGCAATCTGTTTTCCATAGAACTCAATGTTTAAAAAATAAAAAATGGATTGGTTGCTGTCCGTCTGGAATCCTTATTTTTAGTACGGAGACAAAGTCCTGCAAGTTCTACTTTTCTCTCCGCACAAAAAAGCGGAAACCAGACGGAAATGGCACAAACTGATACATTCGGATTACTTTAAAAACCCATTGAAATCAATGGGTTTTAATCTGGACCGTTAGAAATCAGTTTTTGAAAATTTCAGATACTGATTTCGAACGGAATGGCCGAACACAGATGTGAACCCATCCTTAATTAGATTTAAATGCACTATTCATTTATGAAAGTTGTTTATTACTGGAGGTATGCTTTAAGGTATCTATTGTAGGCAACCAATGCTAGTACAATCAGTGTACTACAAGACTCAGCACTCCTTAGTATAAATGCATGATCAAAAGTTTTTATTGGCAGTCAGAAGTGAATGTTCAGTCATGTAACCTTCACCACTGGCCAATGTGTAACAGTGCTTTTTAACAGCGGTCAGCTGCGTTTCCTTAGCATCTACGATAGCAAGTTGATCATTGATACCAATAATTCCAAGAATGCTAAAATCTTGTACTATGCAGACATATATTTTATTACACCCTGACTCTAGCAGGCCAAAATATGTGTAGTAAGTTGGAAGATCTGTGGGCCATTGTTTGGATTCCATCTGCCAATATAACACGTCTGCACCATGCGTCATGGAGTGTCAAAGGGAGCCTTCTATCTCTGTAAACCATTTAAATGACACTGTCATTATTGATGCATCCTCTAAAAGCATTGAATGACTGGCATCAAGGTTTTATGCTATGCTTTCCTATACAGAAAAAAAAAACGGTATCTTGAGGGTCAGAAGGATTCTCTTTTGGCCACCATTAAAGAAAGTGTCACCAGGGTGAAATGTATTAAACCAGCAGCACAGTTAGGTCAGTTTTATCTGACTGTAACACTTTTTTTTCCACTTGCAGATGTGCTGAGATATTAATTTACTACACAATATGCAAATGAGCAGTCTGGAGCACTAAGGGTGGCTCTGTTGCTTCAAACTGCTTTGCTCCGTACTGTATGGATCCTCCTTCCCTTCTTTGAAAGACAGAGCCAGGAAACTGAGCTGTAAATCTCCCCTGGCCCTATGTATTCACATTCACAGTGGTGTATTAGAGCCGTGTGGAGCGTAGTAGTTTGGAACAACAGAGCTGCACTCTGTGTTCTAGACTACTTGTTTGCATATTGTATAATTTAATATCTCGGCAATGGAGGCACCAATTTTCATGGGGAAAAAAGCGTTACAATCAGGTGTGCCTGACCTATCTATGTTGCTGATTTCACATGCTTCACCCTGGTGACAGACTCCCTTTAAAACAGAAAGTGAATAGACAGTTTGCATTTACACAGAGAGCAATACATTTATTTTGAATTGGGTATTAGATGCTTTTATTTTTTTACATGTCTGACAACTATGAAAAATTCTGGATTCTAGTTGTGCCACAGAAATAAGTTTTTTAAAATTAAGTGTTTTCCCCCGCTCTACAGGATGGTTGGCTTAGGAACAGTTATCTAAAAGATTTCAAGCATCATTTTATGAAGCATTTTCCTTACACTGTGCATGATCCTCTACAACAGAAGAGAAAAATAAAGAAAGGGTAATGTGCAAGCAATAATATTGCTGTATATTTTATTTGCAGTTTTATGCAGATAAGATGCCATTGTTTCTTGCTTAGAAAGGGCACTTTGTCTTATGTGCTTTTTGTTTTTTCCCCTCCTTAAGAGGCCGTCTCCTCCTTCACCTGGGCAGGAAACAGTAACTGGGAGTTCTTTAAAGGATGTACTGCACCCCCTCCTATCCACTTCTGTGTCCTTCAGAGGCGTAACATTTAGCAGTTCTGCCAGAGGACTGTGGAGCCTTAGAAGGAAGTTACAGGTTTTAAGGGCAGTCTAAGACACCATAGGGGAGCCACTGCTGTAGTCTGTTACTACCCCCATTCCCCTCTTATCTCTGGGTCCAAGCCAGCCAGCCTGCAGCTCACAACTGTGCAAACTGTCATTGTTTCCTGTGCTGGGGTACAGGCTCAATCATAATTTTCCTTCAAATCAAGCCTTTGGCAGAAAAGTGCTTGAGGTTATGTTTTCCCCCCTAATTTATTATCGCAAGGTGTGCTGTCATGGGCGAGGATAAAACCAGAATTACACTTGCCTATGTTTGTTTTTCTGGAATCCCATGACAGCACCGCCAAAATTTTTTCCAGCCGCCTTATTTGCTGGCCATACCTTCAGAGCAGTGGCGTAACTAGGAATGGCTGGGCCCCAAGGTGAACATTTGACATGGGGCCCCCCCAAGCCGCCGCCCCCAACCCCCCCCCCCCAAGCTGCCGCCCCCAACCCCCCCCCCCCCACACAAACCGCATTCCTGCGCACACTATTATGCCCCATAGTGGCCCCGGCACACGGTATTATGTCCCATAGTGGCCCCTGCACACGGTATTATGTCCCATAGTGGCCCCTGCACACGGTATTATGTCCCATAGTGGCCCCTGCACACGGTATTATGTCCCATAGTGGCCCCTGCACACGGTATTATGTCCCATAGTGGCCCCTGCACACGGTATTATGCCCCATAGTGGCCCCTGCACACAGTAGTTTGCCCCATAGTGGCTCCTGCACACAGTAGTTTGCCCCATAGTGGCCCCTGCACACAGTATTATGCCCCATAGTGGACCACCCATGAACGATTATTATACTCTGGGGTCTTTTAAGACCCCAGAGTATAATGATCGGAGACCCAGGGGAGGATAGAAACATAGAAAACACTGCAACTTACCTCTTCCTCGCTCCGTTGCACTCCCGTGCGCTACTTCGGCCATCTTCAATGTCGGACCGGATCTCGCGCATAATGACGTTGGCTGACGTCTGGGACGTCACCAAACAGGCCCGAAGCCTGCGGAGCGGCGGAGAGGTGAGTTACAGTGTTTTTTATGTTCGCTCACTTCCCCTGGGCCCCCGATCGTTATACTCCGGGGTCTCAAAAGACCCCGGAGTATAACGATAGCAGTGATTTTGGGGTTCGCGGTAGCGACTGCCACAGGGCTCCGGGCCCCGTAATGTTCCGGGCCCTGTGGCAATCGCTACCACTGCTACCCCGGTAGTTACGCCCCTGCTTCAGAGGTATTTAGACAAGTTTAGCTACTTAATTTTCCGGACTTGGTCCTATGTCCTGTCTTTGTTTACCTTCTTGTATTTATTTTTTCTTTTCTGATTTCATCCACTGCTTTGGGTTTCCAGCTTGCCAATCACTGATGTGTGGAGGGGGTGTGAACCTTTTAATTTCTCCAGGCTTCCTGGCCCGGATGGGCGGTCCTATTTGCAAGGGCTGCTGTCATGGGCTTCCAGAAAAACTATTACTGGTAAGTGTAATTCTGTTTTTCTTGTCCAGGTGAAGGAGGTGGTGGTCTTTTGTTCTTTCCAGGGGTGCTGTCTTTTTGATTCAAAAAAAAGGTTTAATAGTAACTGTTATTATGGGCTTTTTGTTTAAACTAAACTTATATTTATTTGTAAATTTTTTTTTTTTTTTTTATATTAAGTAACAAAGATGGCTTTCTTCCCCATAATGGTCTGGATCATCTGTTACTAAATTTAACATTATGTGATATAATGGTGTCCTTGGCAAATTCATCCACACTTCATGAAGATTCTGAATGGCTAACACGGATAAGAATTTTTGTGACTGAAAAGTTGGCGAGTGGATGGAAACTGAACAGCAAACAGTTAAAGAGACTCTTGGAAGTAACCAACAGACTGTTATATATTCAAAAAAACAGAGGTAAGAAATTAATGTTCTCTTATAATTTGTAACTATACTTTGAGCTATTAAATAAGTAAACATAAGGAGTTTTAAACACTTCCCACTCAGTGCCCTACTATAACGTTTCTGAGTAAGCAGTTGGCGCTGTGATGTAGCAGGCAAGGAAGCCAGTTCCAGCAGTTGAACCCCTTGAGGCTGTGATAAATACTGGTCACTGCATTTAAGCCTCTCTTTTTTCACCTCCTCATCCCTTTTCGCCTGCAATGAAAAGTGCTGAGGGGTTGCCATGGCAGTCAGGAGGCCTAACAGCCACAAGGGTATAATGTACAGATGTGGTGTTGCAGAGATTATGACAAGTCCCAAAAGTTTAGGGACTTCACCTCTTTGTGGGATTCAAATTATGGCAAGCAATTTTCTCTCTAGCATAGGGAGAATCCTCCAGCCTGGGAGAAACAAGACACTCACACGGAAGGGGTCAGTGGTCTCACAGTTATTTTGCTATGGGGGCTGGCTTTACTATCCCTCACTAAGTATATTCTAGCTCCATGGTGGCGAACCTATTGCACAAGTGCCAGAGAGGGCACTCAGAGCCCTCTATGTGGGCACGCGTGCCGTCGCCTCAGCAAGGCTCCTTGATCGCTCGCTAATGGGGAATCTGGGACTGCTGTCCCAGATCTCCTTGTGAGCACTTCTTTCAGGTGAATGTGCAAATCTACATACACCTGAAAACTGTCAGTGTTGTCCGCGGAACCGTGGTTTAAACTGACAGAAGATTGTAACCTCTGCCCCGATGCAGGCGTGATGACGTCATTCATGAGCGCCTGTTTTGCGGTGGAAGGAGGCCGACCAGCTGCTCTTCATGGGAGTTAAGGTAAGTACAGGAACATGTTATACTGTGTGGAGTATATTATGTTCCACAGTGGCTCCCACACAGTATATTATACTGTGTAGGCGCCACCATGGAGTATATTATACTGTGTGGGGGCCACTGTGGATCAAATGGTACTGTGTGGGGGCCACTGTGGAGCAGCTGGTACTGTGTGGGGGCCCCTTCACTATTTTATATCACACAGTATCTGTTTTATAGCAGACATGTGATATTATTACAGGCTGTAATAACATTGCACGGTCACTATTAAACAGATGCTCTTCAATGTAAATAGTAAACATTCATTGTTTGAAAGTATACCAAATGCAAACTTTTACCTTTTAGTACAAAGTTGTTTGTATCATTGAAAGCTCTGTAAAGCCCCATTCACACAACTGTATTTTGCGGGTCTGTAACTGACTGCAATTGTGGATCCACACAGTATTAAGGTTAAATTGCCGTGTTGGGGCTTTTCGATTAAATTAGTGGGTTTTGAGTTGCAGTTTGGGCACTCGGTCTCTAAATGGTTCGCCATCACTGTTCTCGCCTATTCTCTAGGAGTACTGTTGTTGATTAGGGGGAAAGTTGGTGATTACACCTAGTAACTTACCATTTTCCTTGGTTTGTGACTTTTTCACATGGTTTATTTATAGCATTGATCTGAGGCCTTGTCCCTTCCAGACTACAGGTTTTGATTGACCAATTAATCAATTAAAATTAATTCCTATAACAGATGCTTAATGGGGCATAATGCGATCTGCTAAAATGTACATTGTACAATATATTGCAATGCTTCTGTATTGCAGTATAAGCGATAAAGTATGTTCCAGTCTCCTTGGGGACTATAAAAAATAAAAAAAGGGGTAACATTTAAGTGTAAATATTTAAAAAATCAAATATTAAAATGATTAAACCATTTTTCATTCCCTTTTTATAAATGAAATTTGCAAGAAACAAAATAAACATAATTGGTATTCCTACATGCTCAAAAGTTTGAAATATTAAATATAATATTGTTGGGGGAAAAATGCAATGAGGTGTGCATGAAAAATGCATGAAAAGAACCCTCACACAGCTTCATCCACAAAAATGAAGAGGTGTTTTTTTTGTTTTTTTTTTTTGTAAAAAATAACAAATCATGATTTGCAATAAATAAGTTATGTCATATTTTAACACAGTGAGTTATAAAAAATAAAACAATAATTATGTAATTGCAAAGCAACAGAAAAATAAATTTGCTCTTTGAAGTTCAGAGATTCAAAACAAATCCTTAAATACATTATAGAATGACCTTGGTAAACTGAATCTCTTGACCCTGTTTTCTGCAGAACAGAAATATTTTTTTCAGCACCTTTAACTCAGGGCAATCTCTAATGTAGGCCACAGCTGCTTCTGTGTGCATTGTCTACCCCTCTTAAAGAGTCTGTCCAGAATCAACCAAAAACGGGCCATTGTGGGAAGTGAATGAACTTGGCCATGTGAAACCAACTATCAGTGCTAGCCTTTTCCGTTCCTGTGCCTCAGGAGTGAAGTTGTGTACATACACCTAGCCACTGCAGCCAGTCACTCGCCAAACCCCCTCTGTAGAGTCTAAAGGAACTGCTTGTATATCTATACCTAATTATTCGATCCTGATGAATCAGATGGTAGTTTATCAAAAAGTCACATGTAGGAGGCAGGTTCTTGGCTTTTAATACTGACATGTACTGGCCTTTCATAATGCTGTTGGGATCTAACGTTTGGACTCTTGGGTCGAATGTCTTAAGCCTCCTGAAATACCAAAGGAATACTGTGGGTGAAATGCAAATATGATGACATGGAGATCTGGAAAAGTGTAAGGTGTCTAGACACATAGGACCACATTTATTAGAGAGAACTACTGTGTTTCTCCAAAAATAAGACAGGGTCTTATATTTTTTTTTTTCTCTGAAAAAAGGGCTAGGGCTTATTTTCAGGGTAGGTCTTAATTTTTTCCTTGAACAACAATCACACATTTGATCGCTTTTTATTTCAACTTTTATCAGAGGTGAAACAGCGAAAAAACAGCATGTGTATGTATGTGTTTTCACAGTAATATTTTATTTTTATATGTATTCTAGTGAAAGTGGCAGGGGGTTTCAACTTTCATTGTGTTGGGGTTTTTTTTTATATTTTTTTTAACTTATTAACCCCTCCTAGGGGCTTGAACCTGCAATCATCCCATAGACTGCAATATAACGTATTGCAGTCTATGGGAGATTATCTACATTACTAGTGAGGCTGCTCATAGACCAGCCTCTATTAATATTCCTATGACAGGACTGGGAGCCTTCATTAGGCTCCCCGCTGTCAAAAGAACAGGTCGGCTCCCGCAATGCGAAAGGTACGGGGCAGGTGGGCACCGGCCTCGGGGATAGTTTCTCTGCTTTGTGGGGTTGATTTGGAGGGGGGGTGGGGGGAGGGTCACGGACTGGCACACCCAACAATGCCCCGCGATCAGTGGACTCTGATCACGAGCATTAACTGCGGGTCTCCAGTACAACGGAGACCCGGTATATAGTAGCTATAGGGGGTTCGGACCAGCCCTTAGGACTGCGGGGGGGGGGGTTTGGGGGAGGTCACACTTAACAATGCCTGCGGTCAGAGTCCATTCTGATCGCGGGCGTTAACTACGGCGGTTGTGCTACTTTAGTGGGAAGGAGGGGAGTCACGCTCAACAATGCCTGCGATCAGGATACACAGCGATCGCAGGCATTAACTCCAGATCTCCGCAGAGACCCACTACGGCATGTATGGTAGCCGCTCTGCAGCAGAGCAGCCGCCATCTTTAAGGCTTCGGCATCCGCTGTAATCTTACGGCAGATGTCGGGAAGGGGTTAAATTAGCTAGGGCTTATTTTTGGAGTAGGGCTTATATTTCAAGCCTACTCCAAAAAACCTGGAAAATCTAGCTAGGGCTTATTTTTAGAGAAACACTGTACCAATTATAAAACAACTTTTTTTGTAAATGGATATAAGAAGTAAACATAAGAAAATGTGTAATGTAGCTTTTTAAAGGAAAATGCTACATTCTTCTTCTTGGATGACATCCAAGTACCTTTCGTCCCTCCCATTAACTTCAATGGGGGTTTCCGTTTAAAAATGTAACTTATGAATTAAAAAAAAAAAAAAAAAGGACCTGGGGGGCGTGTCTAGGTATGCTCGTGGCAGGCAGCAACTTTTAGGAGCTCCACTATGTACCCCACTATAACAGTTGAAAATTGGCAAGTCGCGCCCCAGGAGAACTGCTATAGATCTCCCCCCCCCCCCAACTCTGAGGATTTCTAATTATATTCTCCCTCTGGGAGAGTTGCGTGGCTCTTCAGACAACGAGGCCAATCCTGAAGTGCCGGCGCCGTCATCTTCCTTATATCGTGTCCTCCCAGGTGGCCCGGCGAGCAGCGCTCTCCCTGCATCCCTGACAGCGTGGCAGCTTCCATTTCATCCTTCTGTCGCCAGTGCCCACTGTCCTACATCACTCCCGACGGCCTCAGCTCCCATACGGCTACCAGACACCATATCTGAGCCTGCAGCAGGTCCTCGTCGGCCATCAAGCGCGAGATCAGCAGCAAACTCCTGCTGAGACATCTGGAGAGGTGGGGGACTCATCCCAGGGGCTCTCCCTGTCACCCCCAGCCAACCACAATGACGACTCCAGGTCCCCAGCCCGTGCTGGAGATGCTGAATGGGGTGTCAGCCCTCCCTCTAAGAAGGCCTTCTCTCACTCCAGACCAGGACAGCGAGTCCTTACAACCCCATCTACCCCGTTGGGTTCTGATCTATCTTCGGGAGAAGACACCATCTCCCCCTGTCACCTGCAGAAGGAACCTGAGTGGCTACCACGCTCATGGCGCTAATCACACCAAGACATAGTCTCTTCTGTCACCCTTGCCTCTGCTAGAAGAAGCAGCTCTTACTCTTCAGGGCCATCCAGAAACTACTCGCCTTAAGTAGGAGAGATATGGACAATATAGCCTCTGACCTGAAGCATGCGTGGCGTCACGATTTACAATTAGGTTAAAACTGATATTTCTAACTTGCAGCACAGGGTGGATAACTTGGAAAAACTTAAGTCCTCAGTTACGGCTTCACTCCATACTTTGCAACAGACTTCCGCCACCCACACTTCTCACTACCGCAAACTTATCTCCCACGTGGATGATATGGAGAACTGCAACAATATGCGAATTTGCGGCCTCCCTGAAGCTACACAGACGGCTGATTTGGTACCCACGCTTAAAGGCATCTTCAACTCCATTTTGGGCCGGCCCCCTGAGACTCACATATAGATAGACTGTGCCCTCCGGCCTCGCAGTGCGGACCCTGTTAAACGTCGAGATGTCATATGTAGAATCCATTTCTACGCTGTTAAGGAGGAGATTATGCTTAAAGCTCGAGACCTCAAAACTATTGACTTTGATGGTGCCTCACTCTCCATTTCCATCCTACTCCTCCATGACACTGATCATCCTGGCCCTGCTCCTCTGACTTGGCACACTATAGGAGGCTGTGATATGAGTCCCCAGTGCTGTCAAAGACCTCATTGCAGGCAGAGACTGACTCCAGACCTAGACCACCCCACAACATGAACTGTTTCCTGTCAGGTGAACTATTACTGTTGGACTTTATAATCTTCTGCTGTTATGATGTTGTTTTAATATGCTCACTTATGCCCATTTTTACCTATTTACATGATTCAGTGTGTACCCGTTCACTTTCTCCTCCTCGTCCCCACATAGCTGGGGTCCTGCTGTGCGGGACCACCTTGAGACCTGTGCTCCCTCTCTGTATTCCCTTTTGAGGGTGTTCTTTCCACCTTTCTTCTCCCGTTAGCTTGCCCTTCCCACACCCCCCCCCCGTACTCTCTCATCCTTTACCTTTATACATTTTACCCCTCTCGACTGTGCTCTGTCTTTCCCCTTCTAATACTGCCCTTATTTGCTCTCTGCACCCCCCACCACTCCACAAGGCAGATGTTACTAATTTTTCTTTTAATGTTAAAGTACTTAATGTTCCTGATAAGCGCTCTCAGATTCTATATGATGCCCACAAGCGTAAGATTCAGATTCTCTGCCTTCAGAACACGCGTTTTCTCGCTGAGCGTATGCCCACCATCAAAAACCGCTATTTCCCTCTATGGTCACACAGTAGGTAATACACAGTATAAGACTAAAGGGGTGGCTACCTTTTTTCATAAGAACCTCCCAGTTAAGATATTAGACTCCCTGGTAGATCAGGATACCAGGTACCTATACCTCATTTGTGAAATATATGGTAAGGTGTACACCGTGGCCAACCTCTACGCTCCCAATTCCAACCAGGTCCCCTTTCTCATGTCCGCTCTGAATACCCTACAGTCCTTTGCTAAAGACCACCTCATCCTGTGTGGGGGTTTCAACCTCTCCATGAACCCACTAATACCTCCAGGGGTAGATCCCACATCCTCTACAATGCTAAACAAACTCCTCAGACTCCTGCATTCCATGCTCCTATGTGACACTTGGCGAATTCTCCATCCTGCTGATAGGGACTTCTCTTACTACTCCCATGCCCACAACTCTTCAACTCTTATAGCAGACTAGATTACATCCTCAGATCCCACACACTCCTCTCCCAAGTGATTGCAGCTAGGATAGATACGGCCTTCCTCTCTGAACATTCCCGTTTCCTGCTCCATCCGTCTTTTAGCTCCAGGCCCGCGTTCTAACTCATGGAGATTGAATGAGTCGCTGCTGCTTGATGCTCAATGCCTCGCTGACCTAAAGCTCGCTCTCTCCAATTTTGTGCAGGAGCACTTCGGTGACAATACTACCCCACCATTACAATGGGAAGCCTTAAAATGTGTGCTTCGGGGGGTACTGATGAAACATGGGGCCAGGCTCAAGAGAGAGGCAGGCTTGAGGTTCCAGTCACTCCTTAGAGACCTGGCTACCCTGGAGGCGCAGCATAAGCAGACCCTCCAACAGTCTACTCTAGCCTCTCTGATGGCGACACGTCAGGAGATCAGGTCCTTGCTTGAGCACAAGCAGCAGCGACTCCGACAACTGGGCAGACGTTCCTTCTATGAGTGGGGTAATAAGGCGGGTCGCTTGCTGGCCCGAGCTGTGAGAGAGTGTAATGCTGTCTCCCACGTAATGGCCATAAGGAACTCCTCAGACATTACCTCCCATCGTACCGCAGATATTGCTGCGGCATTCTGGGACTATGAGTCCCTTTACAACCTCCCCCATCCACATACCACTAACCAGGCCCCTGACCCACAACTCACCCTTACCCAATACATAACTAGCACGGCCCTCCCCTTGCTTGGGTCTGAGGATATCGCCTTTCTTGAGTCCCTCGTTCTCTCTGCAAGAGCTTGACATGGGGATTTCCTCCTTGCTGACAGGTAAGAGCCCTGGACCTGATGGTTTTACGGCCCGATTTTATAAGACCCTACAACCTGATCTTGCGCCCCTCTTACTAAAATCTTTCAATTCTGTATCTGATATGCCCTTCCCTCCGTCCTTTCTGCATGTACATATCACAGTTATTCCCATAGAGGATAAGGACCATTTGCTCTGTACTAGCTATAGGCCGATATCCCTAATCAACACAGATGCAAAGCTTTATGCCAAGTTAATAGCCAATAGATTAAGCCAGCACATAGAGGACTTAGTACATCTTGAACAGGTGGGATTCATTCCTCATAGGGAGGCAGGCATAACACGTTGAAGGCCTTCTCTGCAATCCAACATGCCCAACGCTCTCGAATTCTGATGCTGCTTTCTCTGGATGCGGAGAAGGCCTTTGACAGAGTGGATTGGAGGTTCCTAGAAGCTACTTTCTCCCAGATAGGTCTTGGCCCTACCATGCTCACCCGTATACACGCTTTCTATAATTCCCCATGTGCACAAATACGAGTTAACGGCTCACTCTCTTCCCCTATCACTATTCGTGATGGTACCCGGCAAGGCTGCCCCCTCTCACCGATGCTCTACGCTCTGGTGATGGAACACCTTCTGGTGGCTATTAGGAGTAATCCAGACATTCAGGGCCTCCGTGTTCGTGATCTGCATTTAAAAATTTCACCTTTCGTAGATTATGTCCTGCTTTTCGTCACGCAGCCAATTACGACTATCCCTTCTCTCCTTCGCGAGATTAATACTTACAGCTTTTATAGTAATTATAAAATTAATCTGTCCAAAAGCACAGCCCTCAATATTTCCCTGTCTGCGCCTTTAGTCTGGAATCTTTGCTCCTCCTTTCCATTCAAGTGGTCCCCAAAAGCGATCAAATATTTGCGTGTACAGCTTCCTAATAATCTAAATGACACATTCTCGCTAAATTTCTCCCTCTTCTGCGCACCCTCCAGAAAGACCTCTCTTGTTGGGATACCAAAGGATTTTCTTGGCTAGGCTGCATTAACCTCCTGAAAATGAATGTACTCCCCAGGCTGCTCTATCTTTTTCAGACAATACCCATAGCACTTCCCAAACATTTTTTTGTCACGGTCCAGAACGCTTTTACGAGGTTTATCTGGGCATCGCGGCCTCCGAGCATCGCGAGGAGCACTCTCACTAGGCCGAAGCGGTGTGGAGGATTGGCGGTCCCAGAGTGCTCTAGTTATTTCTTGGCTGCAGTCACTGCACGTATACTTGATTGGCACCATTCTGCACGATCTAAGCTCTGGGTTGCCCTGGAGGGATCTCTGAGCCCGCTCCCTCTCACTGCCCTTCCATGGCTTCACAAATGCTATTGGTTAGACAGTATGACTCATGTGCTTCACATACGTCACGAGTCAGGTGCTACACTCCTGCAGACTCTATGATGGTGTGCGAAAACTGTTCCATAATGATGGACCCATGACTCCTATCTCAGGCAATCCAAACTTTCCTTCTGCACTACATTCTCCTTTTCTCTCCCATGCCATAGGCCAGCCTATCCTGAGATTCTGTCGAGTGACTTTATCCTTGTTTGTTTGAGTTGGAAGGGACCTCAAGGGCCATCGAGTCCAACCCCCTGCAAAGCAGGAATTCCTAAAACATCCCAGCTATATACCTATCTAGTTTCCGCTTGAAGATTTCAATTGATGGAGAACTCACCACCTCCCGTGGCAGCCTATTCCACTCTCTCACTACCCTTACTGTTAGAAAGTTTTTCCTAATGTCTAATCTGAATCTCCTTCCCCTTAGTTTCATCCCATTACTTCTCGTGCTTCCTTCTGCTAATGAGAAAAGGGTAGATCCCTCTGCACTGTGACAACCTTTCAGATATTTAAATACCGCTATTAAGTCTCCCCTTAGCCTTCTCTTCTGCAAACTAAGCAGTCCCAATTCTTTTAGCCTCTCCTCGTAGGACATGGTTTGTAGACCTTCCACCATTTTGGTTGCTCTTCTCTGGACCTGCTCCAATAAATCGATGTCTTTCTTAAACTGGGGAGCCCAGAACTGTACACAGTATTCCAGGTGGGGTCTGACCAGGGCAGAGTACAGCGGAATAATTACCTCTCTTGATCTAGCTTCAATGCTCGTCTTGATACATCCTAGAATTTTATTAGCCTTTTTAGCCACCGCACCGCACTGTTGACTCATGTTGAATGTGCGATCTATTATTATGCCCAGATCCTTTTCCCCTGTACTCTCACTTAGTACTATTCCTCCCATACTATATATGCTTCTTGCATTTCTGTTACCCAGATGTAGAACTTTGCATTTGTCCCTGTTGAATACCATTCTTTTGGTCTCAGCCCATTGTTCCAGTGTGTCTAAGTCCTTTTGGATGCATTCTCTCTCCTCTCTAGTGTTGGCCATTCCTCCTAGCTTTGTATCATCTGCAAATTTTATTAGTTCCCCATTAACCCCATCATCCAGATCATTTATAAAAATATTAAAAAGTACTGGGCCCAGGACAGAGCCCTGCGGCACCCCGCTTTTTACTTTCTTCCAGTTTGATGTATAGCCATTTAGAATTACTCGTTGTGCCCGATCATTAAGCCAATTGTGAACCCACCTTACTGATATTTTATCAAAGCCATACTTGATAATTTTTTCAATAAGAATGTTATGTGATACTTTATCAAAGGCCTTACTAAAGTCAAGATATACTATGTCCACTGCATTTCCCTGGTCCAACCATTCAGTGACTTTATTATAGAAGGAAATAAGATTAGTCTGACAAGATTTATTAGGCATAAAGCCGTGCTGGCTCTGATTAATTAAAGCCTTCCCATCCAGGTACCTAATTAAATGTTCTTTAATGATTTGTTCAAAGATTTTTCCTACTATCGAGGTCAGACTTTATCGAGGTCCTCATCCCTTCTTCCCTGCTCTGACGTACTCGCTCCAGGCTCAGACCATGACTCCGGTGCCTACCACTGGCAGTATGCCCAGCTCTCTCATTTCTATGCCACTCTTAAGATGTCTCATAACCTTCATAGGTCACTGTTGCCTTTTGAGCAGCTTTGCCTTTAACATAGTCCCCAGGCGCATGCTGTCTCACTTCTTTATGGAATGCTCAGGGCTCAGATGCCTGCTTTCCAGCGTTTGCGAAGGGTTTGGAGAGGGAATTGGGGGTCTCATTCTCACCGGATGTGTGGTCTTCGGCTTTTCAGGTGTGCCATAAATTCTCTATTTCTTGCAAGGCACAAGAAACGAACTACAAGATTCTTTCTCGGTGGTACAGAGTCCCCTCTGACCTCCATGAGATATATATCCCTCTACATCGGATCGCTGCTGGAGATGTAACTATGCCAGGGGTACGATGGCACACGTCTGGTGGGGATGTATACTGCTACGCCCCTTTTGGTCGGTTGTCCGTCGAATTATTCAGACGGTCACTGGAATTGCGCTGGATGATGACCCTGCTCCATTCCTCCTCTATTTTCCCTCGAAGTTTAAAAAACATACCCGTGGACTATTAGGTTTTTTATTAATAGCAGCAAGGACAGTTATCCCTAGACTGTGGAAGTCTTCAATACCCCTCACTCTCTTGTCATGGCTTCAGGTGGTCTTACGCATCCGCAGCATGAAAACCTTGCTTGCAGAATTGAAGCAGGATGATAGGGCCCTCCAACAAACGTGGCTCCAGTGGAATCACTTTTATTACTCTGCTGAGTTTGTCTGCCTTCCCCTCTGTTTCTTCGTAGCCTTCCCCCCTTATCTTTTCTTACCACCCTCTTTGTTTTTATTGTTATATATTTCTTTGTTTTTGCTATTGGACTTACCATTTGGCTCTGCTGTGACAGTGTCTTTATTACCCTCCCTCCCCTGATCCTTTCTGTTACCCATCTGACGTATCTTGTTTTTCCCACCCCTTCCGCTCCGCACCCTAACCGTTATCCTACACACCACCTTTGTTGTTACTGTGGTGGTATTTGCTTCCTGTTATACAAAAACTTCAATAAAAATTTTAATGTTAAAAAAAAAAACAAGGCTTAAAGGGGTTGTCCAGGCAAAAATGGACACACAAATTATTTTTTAAATCAGCCAGGGCAGTCCGGCCCTCCTGGTCCGTTGTTGTCTTCTGGAAGTCCCTGCCACACGTGACCGCTGAAGCCAATCAGTGGCTTCAGAGGAAGGGATCCGAGACTGCACAGCCGGCGAGCAGTTTTACTTTGAGAAGACGCCGGAGCAGGACTACCAGACCGTGCTGGGACTACTACACCAGACCACAGCGCAGGGGACAGGTGAGTATAATTTTTTTTTTTTATATATATATTTTTTTCATCTCCCCTGGCCTATTTTAACCCATTAAGGACGCAGCCCAAAACTGCGTTAAGGATACGGCCTCATTTTTCAAATCTGACGTCACTTTCAGTGGTAATAACTTTGAGATGCTGTAACTTATCAGACTGATTCTGAGATTGTTTTTGTTTTTTCGTGACACATTGTACTTTCTCAGTGGTAAATTTTAGTTGATATGTTTTGTCTTTCATTATGAAAAAATAGGAAATTTGGTGAAAATTTGAAAAAAAAAATGCAGTTTTTAAACTTTGAAATTGCATGCCTTTCATATAGAAAGTCATACTGCACAAATTACTTCATTATTATTTGCCATGTCTCTGCTTCATGTTGCAATCAAACGTTTATCCTCCTTTCATGTTTTTCAGATATAAGGCTTATAAGTCAAACAGTAATTTTCCAAATTTTTCAAGAATGTTTCCAAAACACATTTTTCAAGGGACCAGTTCACTTCTGTAAGGACCTTGAAAGGCCTCTTAAATAGAAATAAATCACCCCAATTTAAAACAGCATTTAGAAAGTTTAACCCTTTCAGCATTTCATAGCAATTAAAACAAAATGGAGGTCCAATTTACACTTTTCAGTTTCTGTCACTAATATACTCATTTAGCTTTAGAAATTACACATTCACAAGGGGTTAAAGGAGTAAATGCATTCCATAATCTGTTAAGCAATTTCTCCCAAGCATGAAATTATCCCATATGAGCATTTTTCATAATACATCAATTTAACCCCAAATTTTTCATCTTCACAAGGTGTTAAAGGAGAAATTGCACCCCACGTTTTGTTACACAATTTCTCCTGAACACGACAATACCCCATATGTGCTGGTACACAGATGTACGGGCTCATGGCAGCACTCAGAACGAAAAGATCGCTTATTGGATTTTGGAGGCCACATTTTGTGGGAATAGACACCATGTCCCATTTGCAGAGCTCCCAAGGTGCCAAAACAGTGGAAACCCCCAAAATGTGATCCCATTTTGGAAACTAGACCCCTCAAGGAAATTATCAGGGGCATAGCAAGCACTTTGACCTTTCATGTGTTATGCAGAATTGGGATGGGAAAATGGAAAGAGACATTTTTCTATAAAATGTTGCTTTAACCCCAATTTTTGCCTTTCCTCAAGGGGTTAAAAAAGAAAATGTACCCCACATTTCTCCCAACTACAGTAATACCCCACATGTGGATGTAAAGTGATGCATGGGCACACTGTAGGGTCCAGAAAGGAAGGATCGCTATTGGGATTTTGGAGGGAAGATTTTGCTGGAATCTGTTTCAGGCACCATGTTGCATTTGCAGAGTCCCTGAACTGCCAAAACAGTGGAAACCCCTCCAAAATGACCCCACTTTGGAAACTAGACCCCTCAAGGAATGTATCAAGAAGTATAGTGAGCACTTTGACTCTACAGGTGTTCCACAGAATTTTTAACCATTGAGATGTGAAAATGAAAAATTATTTTTTTACAATAAAATGTCACTTTAGCCCCAAATTTTTCATAGTTGCAAGGGGTTAAAGGCGAAAAAAAACATCCATTTATTTGTTAAGCAATTTTTCCTGACTAAAGAAATAACTGCTGTATGATCACACAGTGGGACTGAGAAGGGACAGAACAATATTTGGAGGTTACAGGAGTTAAACTGTTACAGATTTTGCTGTAATAGTTTTCATGTATAATGTCGCATGTGCTGAGCCCCTGAAGTGCCAGAACAGTGGAAACTCCCAACAAATGACCTCAGTTTGAAATTACACCCCTTAAAAACTTAAGTGGTATAGCAAACATTTGGACCCCACTGGTATGACAATTTATTTTCCAGAAATGACTGCATAACAGAGGATGTAAGGTAAAACTGTGCATCATGGTATAAGGAGGTGATATTCCATGGAAAATAAATTATAAAATTAATAATCGATGGAAGTGTGGTACAGTCTGAAGCACTCCTTCATGCACAGGCCAGGTTTTTCAGGGCAGGTTTCACACTGATAAATTGTGTCTTTCCTTATTCCTCTTTTGGAACACACTCTGCACGTTTTTGGCTCTTGCTGTACTTTGCAGTTTGTGGGACTTCACTGGGAAAATGTTGCCCTGGTACAATACGGTAACCTTCAGTTTCCCAAGTACTGGGACCTGGCAATTCTTAGTCGCCAAATATCAGGGTCTTGATAACTGCCTCCTGAAACTCAAGGAAAGTTCCTGTCCGGCCTGCACATCGAGATAGCACGTAAGCATTATACATTGGCATCTGCACGACCAGCTTTTTGTACCACACTTTGTTTTCCTCATAGCACTGTATGACTTCAGGACTTGATCAGAAAGATAATTTTCCATCTGGTTGTCACAGCTCCTTAGATGAAGTGCTCTGATGGAAGATAAACTCCTTTTTCTGCTATCTAAGATATCCTCTTGGTTCTTGATAAGTGTGGAATCTGGTGCCCCCCTTCTGTTATATTAGCTACCACAGTTACATTTGAGAGAATTTCTACCTTTTTTCCTGATAATTGTGGGAGGGACACTTGAAGAGTTCCTTTGCATTTGAGGATAAAAGAGCCTCACCCTGAGACGATTGACCCTGTACATGACCCCCCTCTCCTCCCAAAGGATTCTCCTCTATTAACTACCAGTCTAGAGACTAAACTGTCCTGTGGGATAGAATAAACTTGTTGGCCAGTGATAGGTTGTCTCTGGTAGAGAAGATTTTTCCATGTTCATTTTCCACCCCGGAATATGAAGGATGGTATAATAAAACTGTTTATTTGCTGCCTTATGACTGAAACCACCATGTAGCTTTGGAGCTCCAGCTTTTGGCTGAGGTGTGGCATGGCGGTAAACAAGTGACTTTCCTTGGTACATGATCTCGGAGGTGGGAGGTTTGATTCCATGGACAGTCTGCGCCAGCTTGGGGCATGGAGTCCATATGTGGCAGAGCTTCCTGTGTCCTCCCCCCACCAATTATTGTGGTCTCGTGTCGGGCGATCCTCTCATTGCCCAGTAGGGTGTGGGGAAAGGACTGTTGCCGAGATGTTAGGCAACTGCTTGTTCTGGATGCCGGTTTCACATGACTAAAAAGCGGTAATTTCTTGTGTCATAAGGAGGCGGGACGCATCTCACAGAGCACCAAGAGGGCTCGCTTTTCTTTTGTTTTCTCGCTTATTTCATTGGGGGACAACATCATGGGTATAGACCTGGCCACCAGGAGGCTGACACTAGGAAAAGCAAAAGATGTTGGCTCTGCCTCTGGGCTATACCCCCTCCACAGATTCTATTCTAACCATTTTTAGCCTAGTGTCCGTAGGAGGCAGACATGACCTGAATCAGGTCTTTGTCTTGCATTGTTTTTAGTTTTTTCTTTCAGGTGCAGGGGGGTCTTCAGCGTCCATCCGCAGGGTGTCCAAACTGGCTGCTCTGTCTCGTAAGCCTCTCTTTCTTGTTCTCCACAAGGACAAGATCATTCTTCATCCGCCAACGTTTTTTTCTCCCTAAGATTTCTTCCTTCCACCTCAAAGAGGACATCATCTTATCGTCTTTTTGTTCGGACCCCAAGCACCCATGTGAGCATTCCCTTCACTGCCTGGCTGCAATCGAGGCGATCCAGGTCTAGCTAACTCCTTCCTTTGTTCGGATGCCTTGTTCGTCCTCCCTGAGGGCCCTCTCAAGGGCCTGACTGCTTCCAAGGCTTCCATATCCCGATGGATTTGGTCTACGATTAGGGAGGCCTATCTTTTCAAGGATTGAGCACCGCCCTTTTGTATGACTGCTCATCCACGAGAGTTGTTGGAGCCTCCTTGGCTGTTTGGCATCAGGCCTCTGCCGCCTAGGTCTGCAAGGCTGTCACCTGGTCCTCTGATCACACTTTCACCAAGTTTTACTAGATCCATTCTGTGGCCTCTGCCGATGCATAAGGTTCTGCAAGTGGCTGTGCACTAGGTTGCTTGAATGGCCATGTAATTCCTACCCTCTGGGACTGCTTTAGGACATCCCATGGTGCTGTATCCCCAATGAAATAAGCGAGAAAAATGGATTTTTGTACTCCGTAAATTTCTTTTCTTGTTGTATTCATTGGGGGACTCTGATCCCATTTGTTTTATTGAGAGTCCTGTCTAGGCTGTTTTGGTTTGTTTTTGGGTTCAGGACATGGTGGTGGTGTTGGTTGCGTGTTGTGTGTTTTTTTTTTTTTTTTTTTTTTTGTTAGTGCTTCTCTTACTGCTGTGGTACAAACTGGTTAGCATAGTGTCTGTGTAGCTGACATAGTTTTGCTTTTCCTAGTGTCAGCCGCCTAGTGGTCTATACCCATGGTTCTGTGTCCCCCCCCCCCTCCCTCAATGAATACAATGAGAAAATAATTTTACAGTGAATACAAAAATCCATTATTGAAGGAGGGGAGGGTGTATCTCTGGTACACCTGGCAACACACTCAGTCAACCAAATAGCTTTGTGGCAATAGCCAGGGGATCTCTTTCCCCCCACTCCCAGGTGCCTCAGTTCTGTTTGATCAAGGCATCTTAAGGGTTAATGCCCGGGATCAGAGTGGGCTTGTCAGATCTATTTGGAGCACTAAACTCAACTCAGTCTATGGCTTCAATGAAAAGACAAGCCTTTTGCAGTTACCTGGAGTTGAGTCTGATGTTCACTTGAGGCAGGGAAGTGCACCTTGACATCACTGCGTATGTCCTGAGGCCAGACACACGCTCTGAATCCAGGGTACTACTCTGACTTAAGTGAACAACTGAAAAGGTGTACTGGGAGTAGCAGGAGCCAAGTAATTTTTTTTTTTTTGTTGTTGTGACTGGACAGCATTTGGCTAGGGCTATATGACACATTAAGCCAGCAGTCCATAAGGATCTGTTGGTGGTTTAGCTTCCAAAATAGACCTGACACGCACTCAAAAACCAAATTACTTTACTATATTCTTCATTTAGATTTGGGCTAGGGCAGCACTGCATCTTCTTATAACACTACTAATTTAACGACAGCTGCAGCTGTAGCTGACTAAATGCAATGGGTTGTACACAATCATGTTGTCAATCATTAAAAGTGGTCACTCTACAAAAAGTTGCAGTGTAGCCCTGACCTTAGTTAATGTGGTCCATAGTATATTAGACAGGTTTAACTGTTTTTTTAAGTGGCATTTTCTGATATGGTGTATAGCCTCGTAACAGTTTATATTACTTTAAAAGGAACCTGTCCTCTTCTTTACCCTAAAACCAGCTGTGATTGAACACCCTGTGGCTGAGGGGATCAGAGCAGGGTCTGGTTGGGGCATGGAGAGTTTTGACGTCTTCTGTTAACTCTCCACCCCCTTGACCTGAAGGACCTTATTTGCAATACAGTCTCACATCGGGTTCTACACCATTCCCTATTACGTCATATCTCACACAAAATAAATGGTTTCAAACGATAAAACTTAACTTTTAATATCTTAAAATTTAAAATAAACATAAAGGACGTCCACTAATCTACTAAAAGACAGATCAATGTGGTCTGTGTCTGTCCATTCAAAGTTCATTCGGGGTTTAGATGTTTGATAGTATTCACACTATCCAACTTTCCACTGGACCTAGGGCATAATTGAATATTTTCACCACCCTTAGACTAAGATTATAGTATCATGGCATGCATCATGCAACAGGTCAGTATTTTGTCAGTTGCTCTTACTGCTAGGTTAACCCCAAACACTTGGTCCCCACACACATAATTTTTAAAGCATCACTTACTAGACACCCGCACAGCCATGATATACCTCCACAACAATAGTCTCCAGTAAATACATATGCCGGTAATCTAGGTACAGGTCACAGTAACTCCATTTCCTGTCATTAAAATGTTATAACCATAAGGGAAACCACGATATCAGTCCCTCATGCCTCCAAGTAGTATGACTTGTGGTCAACTAACTCAAAAAATAAACTTGCTCAAACTTGTTGACCACAAGCCATACTATTTGGGGGCATGAGGGACTGACAGGAGACTGGGTCAGTCTGAGTAGCCTGGAGATTAGTTGGCGCAATTTGAGTCGCTAATTTAAATGGTAGCTGTATATCCCTGCAGTCAACATAGGGGATATCAGTAATGGCTTCAATATAGGTGTTTATTGAGCATAGGGGTCAGAATACCTAGCACTAAGAGCAACTGACAAAATACTGACCTGTTGCATGATGCATGCCGTGATACTATAATCTTAGTCTAAGGGATTTTGAAAATATTCAGTTATGCCCTAGGTCCAGTGGAAAGTTGGATAGTGTGAATACTATCAAACATCTAAACCCCGAATAAACTTTGAATGGACAGGCACAGACCACATTGATCTGTATTTAGAATATTAGTGGACGTCCTTTATGTCTGTTTTTTATTTTAAGATATTAAAAGTTAAGTTTTATCGTTTGAAACCATTTATTTGCAATACAAAGTAAAAAAAAAAAAAATTCTTGGATGGTGGCAGTGGACTGCCATTATAAAGACATTTTGGGACAACATGCGAGAGGCACTTTGAGGTACAAATGGAGGTTTGGGGGGGTGAAAAAAGAACAGATACATTTTTATAACTTTGATAAAAAAAAAAAAAATCTGTAAGGGGGGGTGCCCTGGGTAAATGCCATACTCTTGTTTTAAGTTGATTTGATTTAATTGAATTATTACTTTTATATTTTAGTGGCTACAGAAAAGTTAATTCAGGCCGTGTATATGATGTATCAGCAGAGAGACCTTCAGTTGTCTGTGCGTTCCATGCTTCTAATGTTTTTCAGCAAGGTTTATCTAAAAGAAGAAGATATGTGCCTCAACCAGGGAAGGTAAGGTTATCAACCATGTCCCTTGTTTTATGGACTTATGATGCACTTTTAACAAGGAAAACTGTGCTAAAAATTTCTACATCTGGTTGTCCATAGTCAAGGAGGTCCAGCCGTATAGAAAAAGGCAAACAAACCTTTATTCTTGCCTAATAAGTCTGAGTCTCATTGGACTCCTCTCTGACGTGTCTGGCACCTGCACAGTTGTTCTATGAAGCCTGAGAAGTACACCCCAGCTGCACTGCACAGGAACCAAATATCTGGCACATGCGCAGTGAAGCCTAGGTGTACATTACCTGGCTTCACTGAGCAGCTTCTCATGCAATGGAAGTACAGGTGCTAGGTATTTGTTTCAATACGGACCCAGACAGCTATATAACCAGGCTATTCAGGAAACAATCTGTGGGTGATTGTGTCCCAACTCACTCTGACAGGTTCCTTTTTTTAACCCTTTCTGTTGCAGCCAGTTATAGACTTACTGACAGCTCCATTTTCAAACACTTTATCTTTCAAAGTGATTATTGTGATTGTTTTTTGTGACACTTTATACTTCATGTTAGTGGTAAATTTTGGTCAATATGTTTTTTGTTGTCAACACTGTCCTGGTGCAAGGGATCTGATATTCCCTAATTCTACCTCTGGCATCACTCTAAAGGCCTTCATTTAAAGGGTAACATTTTACTCAATGCTGTTGGTGTAGAGGTCTTCTCTGTAAATCCCCCAACCCAGTGTATAATGAAAATAAAATCTATTAATCTCCTATATCCATCTAATATACAAATGGCGCAGTGGGGTAGCATAAACCACTGTCAACGCATTTCACCTTTTTTGAATAAAATTGTGATCATCAGGAGAGAATTAAGATGAAAAATGACCTCTCTATATATTATAATTGCAGTTAATACTTCAGTTCCCAGAGCCCTGATGAGTGGACTTTGGTACTTATTTGGTCGCCGAATGCTGTTTCGTGTTGAGTATATACATAGAAAACCCAGCCCACTCACCCCAATCCCCTCAATGAAGTCACTACAGAATCTGCGACTATTTGGTTAGTCCGTCGTACTATTATGATGTTAGAGAGGAGGGGGTAGGGAGGGTTGATCATAACAGTCAGATACCTAATTGAGACAAGAAGAAGCACAAGAAGTTAACAGGCCCTCCCCACACACTTTGGTGTTTTTTCTCCCCCTGTTAGAGATCACAATAGGTGCTGCTCTGGTGGCAGGAGATTTTTTATTTATTTTTTCTTCCTTTTACTTTTTACTGGTTTTTGGACCGTTCCTGTGACCTCCCTGCATGCTTTTGTTAATGCGCGCCTCAAGACACGTCGGTTTCTGTCCTGTTCAGCTCCCCAGCCATGCATCCTCTTGCTGGGAAACCTCCTCCTGCTTCTTCTGGTGTTGCGGTCCATTCTGGGATGCACACACGTAACACGTCACTTCTGGCGCAGTAGTGACTGCAGTGCCCATAATCCTGACCTACTTTAGCATCTGTCATGCAGAGAGTGAGCTTCATTTTACATCTGAGATCAGCATGACATTATCTTTCCTTGATCTGAAACTGATTAAGCAATCAGATGGTAATCTGCACACTCTGGCTTATTGAAGAAGCATGACCACAAACCACCTGGCATCCACCTCCATTAAGGTCCGGTTCCCTACAGGTCAATTCTTACGGATACGGCACAATTGCCCACTGTGGTTGATTTTGAACATCAGGCTCCTGAGTTATCTAGGGGGTTTGTGGAGAGGGTATTCCCTGAACAGGTTGAGAGGAGAGCATATGGGAAGGCAAGATCTGTCACAAAAGCCTCACTTTTGGTTCCTGGGTCCAGACAAGTTGATGACCAGTCACTGACCATGAGAGTGATTGGCACGTTTTACTCCAGGTCAATGCCAGGTACAGGATGTATTGGCTTGCTATTGGTGTGTTTTGACGGCAGATCCTGACATTGTGGACAGTCTTTTTCACCCTCAGATCACCTATCGGAAGGGAAAAAATATACACTATAGATTGGTCCCTAGGTACCTGGAACCTATCTTTGGCCCAGGTACATGGCTAGATAGAGACTTTTACATGTTGCGGCTCCAGTGCTTGTGATTTTTTTGTCCTTCCAAGTAAAGAATTTGAATGTTTCAATGGGACAGGTTTACCTCTCCAAAGATTTAGTGAAATGTACAACAGCTGGAGTAGTGTATCTTTTCAACTGCCCCTGTCCATCCAATTATGTCAGAAAAACAAGGAAACCATTTTGTAGGCGAATTAGGCACCTTGTTTGTGAAATCCAGAATGCAGAAGACACATCGGTGGCTCAACATTTTATTCAGCGCCACCAGGGGGACACAAAGGGCCATAAATTTCAGGCCATTGAGTTAGTAAAGCATCCTAGAAGGAGTGGTGATTGGGATAACCTTTATTTTAAAGGAGTTTTCCTATCTCACTCTTTCAGCAGCTTTGCTTGCTGTCTCCTCTTCTCACTTTCTGTATTACTTATGAGACAGTCAAAGCCACCTAACCCCCAGCTTACTGAACAGGACACTATGAAGTACTTATTATGATTACTAGAAATCTAATATAAATGCAGGTCAAATAATATGCACATGCTTCTAGAGAAGGACTCAGTGTTATCTGTGTGTTTACATAGAGAGATAAGACACAGCTTTATCAGCAAACTGCAATTGGCTGGCCTGATTGTCCTGGCAGAGCTCAGCTCCACCCAGAGAACAGTGAGTGAGTTCATCTGTCCTGTCTTATCACACAGGTCTGGTGCCATGGAAATTATGTGTACAAAATGGGAGGAATAATTTCACATAGGAGGAAAACAAAGCAGCATTGCTAAAGCAATGTATTTAGGAAAACTCTTCAATTTGTATAAGCTATAAAACTGTAGAGGGACAGATGGATGTCTTTTCACCTTCCAGACAGAAAAAAGGCTCTCCAAGGGAAAAATATATTCCTTTGTTTGCCTCAGATAAGTCTCAGTCACACTAGCAATGTCTGTACAAGGGTCCATAACAGCCCGCATATAGCGTGTAGCCTCGGCTTAGGATCACTGCAGAGACCTTCAATCAGTCATTCTGTCTCAAATGAGCAAATCAGTTCTGTCCTTGGACAAGATCTTCATATCAAATTCAGTAATGTATTCCCTTCTATTGTGGCTCTGCCCTCAGAATCTGGGGAAAGGAGTTCCCAGGCATCCATCCGGTGTAGTGTCAGACGTAAGCAAGAGGGGCCTTAGTGGCTCAAAATTCCTTCCAAGGGACTTTGTCAAATCAAGTGAGCAAATGATCTTCAAATTTCAGAGAGCTGAAATCCGTTTTGGAGACCTTTTTAAAGCTGCAGGGCATCTACTGGTAAACAACCGCATAAGAATGTATTCAGACAGCACCACTACTGTGGCTTTTCTGAGACACCAGACACCTTCAATGGCTTGCAAACCAAATATTCTTCTGGGTAGAACCTCGATTAAAGTCACTCGGTTCTACACCTCAATCAGGCAGATTGAGTCAAAAAGACCTAAAACAGACTGGTATCTAAATCAAAATATCTTTACTCAGATCTCACAGAAATGGGGTATGTCAGAAGTGGACTTATTTGCAGAGCAGAAGACTACCAAAATACCACTCTTCTCTAAACCCCAAAGACAAAAGTCTAGATGGGAATCAATCGGACAGCACTCCAAAAGTTCTTTTATGTGCTTGCTCCTCATTTTTTTTTTAAACTCGTTTTATTGAAAATTGTGTACCAGACACAAGAAAAGGAAACAAAATATATATAACAGGTTGCACACAAGAAAATCAAAAATTTGATACATAGTCACTCATAGCACTACATCACCACCTCGTCAGTCCATCGCCCACGCACCACTTGGACAATCATATGTAGACTCGGTACATAAAGGGATATACAGAACACATATAATATCATATAAATCAATTATACATAAACAAGAACATGCAATCAATAAATCAAGGAGAGCAGCAAGAATTCAATCCAAGATTAGAGGTCGTGGATTCTCCCGGCGTCTCCCACCTCTCACAGCGTAAATAGATGAATGGCAGTACGCAATGAGGGAGCCGTATATTGAGTTACCGAAGAATTACACCATGTTCCCCACACCTTATGGAATTTCTGAGGACACCCTCTCCCTTTATACACAATCTGGTTGAAAGGAAGAACAGTATTAACAAGTTTCCTCCACTGAGATACTGATGGGGGTTTCGAAGCCATCCATCGCAGTGCGATAGCCTTCCTGGCATAAAATAAAGACTCCCACAAAAAGATTCTAACATGGTGTTGCCATAATTCTTCATCTAATATGCCAAAGAGGCATACCTCTGGGGTTAATGGTACAGGCTTGGCCAAAACTTCCACCAGGAGATCCACGACCCCTTTCCAGAAACTTTGTATGATCGGACAAGCCCAAATCATATGCCAAAAGTCTGACTGTGGACAAGGGCACCTAAGGCAACCTGGGTTTGGTAATCGTCCCATCTTGTAAAGACGGGAAGGTGTCAGGTAGCATTGGTGTAGAATATATGTTTGAATCAGTCTATTATTTGCTGAGGGTGACACATATTGAGGAGATTCGAGGATGTCTTGAAACATCTCATCTGTGAGAGTTGGGATGTGAGTGCGCCATCGCGTCAGGGCCGGGGCGTCCAATAAGGATACCTTGGCCTGTATCAGGTGTGCATACAAAGTAGAGATCAAACCCCCAGGGCCCTGTGACCGAAGTATTCCGATAAGCGGATACTTAGATATATTGTCCATCTGATCTGGGAATTAAGAAGAGAGTGCATGTCGAATCTGTAGATATCTAAAGAACTGTGTTCTAGGAATGCCATAGGAGGAGCTTAGTGAGTCAAACGTTCTAAAAACGCCTTGGGTATACAGGTCATTAAGAGAGGATACGCCATACTGTGACCAGGTCTGAGCGCCAGGCAGGGTCAACAGCGCCGGCAGACCAGGGTTGCGCCAGAGCGGGGTCTTCGCAGGTACATCAGAGTAAGCGGACACCTTTTTCGCCTGACGCCAAACCTGCCCCGCCAGAGCATGAATAGGCAACAATTTCCCCCTGAACAAAGTTGGCTGCTCCAACACCGGCCACAAAACACTGAGACCCAGGTGGTGAGCCAGATGTGCCTCGGACCCCGGTAGGGGATCAGACGAGAGCCACCTTTGGATAAAACGGAGCTGTCCTGCCAGGTAGTAAAGAAACAGATCAGGGAGCAATGTACCACCGAGCTGCTTCAGTCGTTGTAGAGATGACAACCTAAGCTTAGATCTAGAATTCCCCCACACAAAGGAGATAATAAGGGAGTCCATTTGTTTGAAAAATCTAAGGGGCACAGACACAGCAGAATGGCTTAAAGCATATAGACATTTGGGCAGCACTATCATTTTAACAAGGTTGATTATACCAGCCACCGACAAAGGTAGTGCAGCCCAGAGGTTAAACTTGGCCCTAAAGTGTGAGATGAGCGGAAAAATGTTCTGTTCCAAAAAACTCTTATGATCTTTAGATATAAAAATGCCCAAATATTTGCATGTTGAAACAGTCGTCAACCCACACACCACATCCCCCTCAGCTACACTCGACGCGCGGCCAATATGCATGAATGAGGATTTAGTCCAATTGGTCCGCAGGCCAGAATAATTACCAAACTTGTCGATTACCGCCATGGCTTTAGGCAGGGACTGGGAGGGGTCACTCATGAACAGGAGCAAGTCATCAGCGTATAGTGCTGTCCTCTCCTCCCGGGTGCCTATCACTATGCCTCTGTATATGGGGTCGTTCTGAAGCAGTATTGCCAGAGGCTCCACCGCCAACGCAAACAGTAGCGGTGACAATGGACAGCCCTGTCTTGTACCCCTACCTAGGGGAAAGTAGGAAGTCAACGTGCCATTAATCGACAGCGCCGCTCTAGGGGAACTATATAAAAGGGAAATCCAGGTAATGAACCCCTCTCCAAATACGTATCCACGCAACACCTGCAATAAAAAAGGCCACTCGAGAGTCGAACGCCTTTGTCGCATCTAAAGAGGCCACCGCCCAGTCGTGTGAGGATGATGCACCAATCTGAGTTATCACTTGAACCCGTCTGAGATTATCCGATGTGGATTTTCCAGGCATAAAGCCTGTCTGATCCGGGTGAATAAGTTCGAGGACAACTGAATTGAGCCTCTTTGCCAACATTTTAGTAAGGAGTTTATAGTCTATATTAAGCAGTGATATAGGCCTATATGAGCCGCAGTCCAGCGGGTCCTTGTCAGGTTTAAGTAACAGGATGATAGTGGCATCGTAAAAGGACCCCGGGAGACTACGGCCCGCAAAGGCAGCATTGTAACATTCAAGCAACACCGGGAGAAGCAGGTCCCCATATTGGGCATAAACCTCTACCGGGATGCCATCCGGGCCAGGTGATTTGCCCCTTGCCATATCTGCCAGGGCTCCCGAAAGTTCCCCCAGCGTAAAAGGGGAATCTAAAAAGGCTCGTTGGTCATTTGACAAAGTGGGAAGGGGGACCGAATCCAAATAAGTAGCAATTTCCCGTTCGGTGACTCTGAGCTTGGAGAGGTATAACTCACTATAATACCTATAAAATCTATCACTAATGGCCAAGCTATTGGACAACACCTCCCCAGTCTCCGAATGCACCCGCAGTATTGCAGGTGAGGCTGTGTTTTGATGTATCAGTTGAGCCAGCAGGCTGCTGGACTGGTTACCAAGTTCGTAAAATTTCTGTTTGCTAAAAAACAGAGACCTACGTGCCTTGTCATGTAGTATATGCAGATACTGTCTTCCCGTGTGTAACCACTGAGATCTAGCCTCATCAGTTGGATTAGCCACATAGGCGGCTTCGAGAGAAGCACACTGGGTCGCCAGGGTAGTTTCCAACAGTGAGGACTCCCTTTTTATAAAGGAAATGGAGGACTTAATACAACCTCTAAGGTATGCCTTCGTGGTCTCCCACACGAGGAGTGGTGAGGTATCTGGAGAATTAATGTTCAAAAACATCTGAAGTTGGTCGGGTATTCTATCATGTGGTACAAATAGTTTTAACCAAAATGGGTGGATTCGCCAGCCCTGTCGTGGTCTGGCAGCCGTACTACTATTTAGTTGGACCAACAAAGGAGAATGATCAGACACTGCTCTAGGTAGATAGGATATGGTCTGCAGCAGAGACCAGGCTCTAGTATTTCTAAAAACATGGTCAATCCTAGACAGAGTATGTCTGTTGGCAGAGTGACAGGAAAAAGTGCGGGCCCCCGGAAATCGGACCCGCCACAAATCCTGCCATCCTAGTTCATGAATCATTTTGGCCGTTGTAGTAGGGCGAGATAGCGAGGGGGAGTCCGGCTCCGTAGAGAACCGGTCTAAAGTAATATCCATAACTTTATTAAAATCGCCCAGACATAATACGATAGCTCCAGGGAATTTGGTCGCAAACTGCTCAGCCTGCTGGAGCACAGAGAGATCAGACGCCGGTGGCAGGTACACACCCAGGATAACATACAGGACCGAATCAACCCAGGCCTGGGCAAAAACATATTGTCCCTCAGGGTCCCTTACAATAAGGCCCGGCTCCCACCTGAGTCTACGATGCACCAAGATGGATACCCCCCTGGAATAGGAAGTATGTGTAGAGTGAGCCGCCCACTGAACCCATGGCTTTTGAAGTCGTCTGGAATTGTCTGGAACTAAAGGAGTTTCCTGAAGACATATGAGGTGCGGGTCAGCCCTCCTAATCTGGGAAAAGACTAGTGACCTCTTTCGTGGGCTACCCAGGCCCCTCACATTCCAAGATAGTACACTAAATGACGCCATGTTCGTCTAGGAATGTAATCATGGCAGTTCAGGACCTCAAAAATGACCCACATATGAGTGTGTAGCGCATGGCTGAGTGAGACACAGAGCGGTGTGTAGCAACCTAAGAACCGTATACAAACTAAATAAACCATTGCACCCCTAATGGGTGTGAGACATATTACTGACATAAACAAAACAGTATTCGTTTAAAGAACCGTGGCTACAAATAACGGGGGTAAGAAGTGCACCCAAAATGGTTGGTATACGGGGCACTGTCTTAAAGGTACAGGTGATCAATAGGCTAGGGGATATACTTTCAACAGAGCCAGGTTCGCATAAGTGAGTAAGATATACCGGCACCTCGGGGGCCGCCAGCCACAGTAACTATAAAGATACAGGATAATATGATAGTAAAACCGCACATTATCATAAAGCTATTATGCAGTACAACGAGAGCATCCCGTAAAACATATCTCCATATGTATGGTCCGACAGGACCCCTCACCACATGCCCTCAGGATTAGCGCCTCGGTGATCGAGGTAGAAGAGATAGCCAGTCCTCCACATCTTTTGGTGAAGTGAAGAAGAGTGACCCGCCGTCATGGATGACCCGAAGACGAGCTGGGTAGATCATGGAGTATTGTATAGCCTTTTCTCGCAGCTTTCTTTTCACGGCCACGAAGGACGCCCGGGTCTTCTGGAGAGCCGCCGAGAAATCTGTAAACATGGCCACTGCAGCTCCGTTGTATTTAAGCTCACCAGCCTGGCGTGCAGCCCGTAACGCCGTATCTCGATCTGTGCTATTAATCAGACGGGCCAACAAAGGCCGAGGAGGTGCGCCCTGAGGCGGCGGTTTAGCAGGAACCCTATGTGCCCGTTCCACTGCAAATATTGGTGAGAAGTGAGCCTCCGGAAAGACATTCTTCAGCCACCCCCTCCACAAAGGCCCGAGGATCGTCACCCTCCGCCCGCTCCGGCAGGCCCAGAATACGGAGATTATTTCGTTGCAGTCTGTTCTCCAAATCATCTGCACGCTGGGTCCACAGACTTGCAGCCCTCTCCAGGTCCTGGAGCTTGGTAGGAAGTGGGTTAACAGTGTCCTCCACCTGAGAGACCCGATCCTCCACCTCACGCACCCTGTCTCGCAAGGCCTGGAAGTCCTGGTGGAGTAGGCCCAAGTCTATTTTTACCTCTTCAATTTTCCCGGTCAGCGAGGTAGTGCTGGCATGGATCGCCTCCAGTAGCTGTCCAGTAACTTGTTTTAAAGTGGGTTCAGGGTCTTCCTCTGGAAGGGCAGGAGAGGCTGCCTCTAGCGATGAGGATGCGGCCCTGGAGAACCCCCTCAGGCGATCAGCGACAGAGGTTGATTGCGGGCGACTCATTTTAGAGAGTCGGCGGCCGCCTTTCCTGCGTGCTGTAAGGGTGGGTATGATGGCAAGGAGGAGGTGTAATTATGGCAAGACCAGGTCGATCTCAGAGAATTATAAACAAGGTCTCTGGCTAAAAACAGTTGAACGGTAGGAGCCTTCTGTGTCGGGCCACTAGGGCCAATCAATCAGCCAAGGACAGGCAGTAAATCAACAGTCCAGTAGTATCAATGGCAACGTTCACTGGATTATAAGTAAAGCCTCCAAGAGAGAGCCGTCAGCGGAGCAATGAGGTAGACAGATTGCCAGGAGGAATTAGAGGAGGACAGGTGGTAACTCAACAGTCCAATAGTGCATACAGCAACCTTCACTGGATTATAAGTAAAGCCTCCAAGAAAAAGCAGTCAGCAGAGTGATCAACCACACAGGAGCACGCACCTTCAATGGACCAGAGACCGCCAACAGATGCAGCAGACGTTGGTTTGCAATGTTGCCCAGAGGAGTTAAAGGAGGGTCCCCATGTGCAGAGTGGCGAGCAGGAGAAAGGAGTACCGGCCCCCAGACCTCCAGGCAGGGACAGAGGAGTCAGTCAGGACAAGGCCCAGCTCGTAAGAGACTCCAGTCTCAGCGTCCCCCACCAGCCGATGTCCCAGTAGGTGAAGAGGAAAAATGGCCGCCGGCCACAAGGAGGGAAGGGAGACCGCGGTCCGCGCGGCAGCAGGATCAGCAGCGTCGGCGGTGTCAGCGCAGCCCCAAGTCGGCACACACGTGCAGCGGCACGAACTCAGCACAGGCCAGGGCAGCGCCGATAGTGGCAGGAGATTAATATGGCCGCCGGCCACGTGTAGCAGCTACCGACCACGGCCCAGCGGTGACCGGTATCTTCGGAACGGGAGTCCGGAGGCAAGAGGAGGACCCCTGGAGTGCAGCCCAGCTGATAGCTACCCCGTGCGCCGGTAAGACAGGATAATATCCAGGATTATTGAGCGGCTCTAAACGGAGCTCAGCTCACATGCGACCTGTGGCGTTGAGCGCTAGCCACGCCCCCCGCTTGCTCCTCATTTTAATAAAGTGCAATAATACTAGAATCCAAATAAATTAACATGCCAAAAATATTAAACATCGAGTTTGTATGTCACATGCGGTAATAGATTCAGATGTAGAATGTCTGATTCCACCTATAAGTAATTTGTACCTCTTTAATATTTTTGTGACTCATGTCTGATATTGAATATCAATTAAACTCTGTTCTTCTCTGTATTCACCTGATGCCTTTTCTCACATCCTAGCCTTGCCAGCCTTTTAGGTCACTCTGTCCTGTTCGTTTTCTTTTTTTGCCTTACCACTTTTAATAATACTTCGTTATTTCTCTTCTTTACAGGTTCCCTTCTTCCACACTACATATATCCCCCTCTTCCCTACCTGTACTGCTGTTTCTTTCCCCATAGCTTATGTACGACACATCCTACATCTCCCTGAGCCTTGCCAGTGTCCTGTGCTGCTCACATTCTCCTTTTCTCCTGGCCTGTCAGATCTCCTGCTGTCTAAGTGTCTGCTTTTTTTTTTTATTTATTTTTTTACATCCATTCCCCACACTTCCTCCACTTCATAATCCTTCTCTACACTATTGAGACATATGTTGCATCTCCATGACAGTGTGTCTCCACCCACCTAGTTCCTCTCATAAACCAAAACTTCTTGTAAAATAATATCTTGTTAATTGTAAAATACGTTACAATTGAATGAAATCCTTACTGACGTGTTGACCCATAAGGTAACATTATTGGAGGATTCAGCTTCTTATAAAAACATGGAAAATTTGTTGAAGTCTTCATGGAAAAACAGATACATTGAAACCTTCCAGCATAACAAAAATATCAGTCAATGTCTTACATCATAGGAGAAGTTCAGCGTTAGGTTTCTTCAAGATGGTTCTCTTGCAGACATCTTGGTTCACGCTTATTCATCAATGTGCGTTGGTCTTCTGTAGGACAATTCTGCCATCCTTCCAAGGTGTCAAAGGAAGTAAGACAGGCCGAAAGAGACAGGTCGAAAGAGAGAGACCCAGACATGTCTGTCAATCATTTATATTCATGAGAGGAGGTGTTTCCCAACATCCTTATACTTTCTACTACTGTATTTGGACAATACTAGAATAGTATACCCTAACCACACCCATGTACCATAAGATACAAGAGTTTTGTCAGCAGAATACAGTTAACCCTTATAGGTCATGAATATTGCACTCTAATAATATTTAACACTTCTGAAGTCAGTGTCCCATGCTGCTGCTTTCCTATCCATTCCTGCAATACAGGCTTTACACCTGGACCCACCCTGGTCCTTCCTTATCCGTCCATTTCAGCCTTCTCTGGATCTTCATTCTGGACATGCTAAGCCTGAAGAATGGCGGTTTTGTCTGAAATGTTGTGATATACTGATTATTGCCGTACTCGCCAACTTATACTATTTGTATGTCACATGTGGTAATAGCTTCAGGTATACAACATCCAATTGGATGTTGTATACCTGAAGCTATTACCACATGTGACATACAAATTGGTTGTATTGATAATGTATATAATATTTTGTGGCTTATTTTATATTGATCTCAGTATTATTGCACATAAAATAACTAGCAAGCTTATAAAAAGTTTTGGAGTGCTGTCCTGTTCCCATGTGTGGGAAATTGCACCCACAGTTACAATAGGAGGAATGTGCTGCCTGTCTACTGAATAAGAGTCTAGTGGTAGACTCCCTGGCCCCAGCTGGAAGTTTCACCTGGTGTATATGCCCCCCACCCCCACCCCCCAATTCTGCCTTCTACCAAGAACCTTGCAGAAACCTCCACACAAAGAGGTCCATGGTAATTCTGATTGCCCCATATTTAACGGAAAGAATGTGGTTCAGAATGTTAAACAGCTTTAGGTTCCATTTATCTCTATGTAAACAGCCATTTGTTTGAATCAGTTTTTTGCAGTGGTTAAACGGGTACAAAAGAACGTGTATAGACCCTAAAATTGGCAGAATCTTGGATATAACCAATCTCCCAGGACCTTCTCAATTAGCGTTCAATTTACCATGCAGATCCTTAAATATTAAACCGAATGAATGGTATGGCTTATGAGTCCTCTATCCTAAAATCTAAAGCCCTTTCAGATGCGGTAATACATACATAATTTCTTTCTTGATGCAAAGTGGAAAATGCGGTCATATAACATCCCCATATTTCTAAAATAATAGATTTTCTGCAGGATGGTTTAGACAAAGGGTCTCAGACCCCAGTACATTGAAGGTCTAGGTGGCAACTTTAAGTTCTTATTTTGATCAGGATTTAGTTTCTCATTGATGGATTAAAAGATTTTTTTTACAGCTGCATATAGATTATCTATTTTAAAAAGAGTTCTAGTTCCACCATGGGACTTGGATGAGGTTCTTAACCTAACTTCCTTCCTTTGAACCTATGTCAAACTCATTAAATCCCTTGCTTGGACCACAGCATTTTTTGATAATGAATATCCCAGCCCATAGAATTGTAGACATACAGTCCTTATCAAGCCATAAATCAAGATCATGGAAGACTGCATAATAACTTGTCCAGATCTTAACTTCATATCAAAAGTGGGATCTGACTTCCATTTAAGTCAAGAAATTTAACTTCTTGTGTTTTTCACTTTCCCTTTTAGAGACAGAGCTGTCATGGAGGTTTCCTAGAAACCAAATTACCGGTAAATCTATTTATTGGGGGTTTGGGGCAGGTTTCACAGTTGTAAATGGTATTCTTCTTAATCGTGATTCACAAGGTTGGGAAGCCTGCAAACCTATGAGACATGCTCTTGTTATTTGCCTATCTGGTGTAATCCTGTTTTGTCTCATCTGATTTGCTTTGAATTCTGGCATAGGAGGGGGAGGATATCTTAGTTGTAAGAGGATGGATTTTTTTTTTCGCACATTTGACAGTTTACAGCTAGAGTTCCAGCTTACCTGCACTGTATAGCACTGGAGTTTGCCTGTATGATACGTACAGTTCGGTATCAAACCTGTGTCCCTGGAGTGTGGCTACCTGGTATCTGTCTCTTTATTTTATATGATAATGTCTAAACAAAATGCCCCGTTAGATAAGTCTTTTGCACACTGGTGTAGAGAAATACCAGTGCTGACATATCACCATAAGGAGGGACTTTCTTTCCCTCTGGAGATCTACAGTGATCAGTGGCAGATTCAAACTGATTCAAGTCAAATGGTTTCAGAGTTTATTATACTCCAGTGCGCAGACTGACTAGTGACACTTTCACCCACTGTGATGACCAGAGAGGTACTTTCTATCACACACTGTGGGACTCTGTAGTTATCCAATCTTTTATGGCAAGAGATCTACCGCTTACTGAATACTAAGGTGGGTTTCCCTTGTATATGTTCTCCTGAGATTGGTCTTCCTGGCTTGGTTACATGTATAGTAGCCACCAAATATGAAAGAAAGTTGTTCAGGTTGCTTATGTTTTATGCCAAGAATACCATTCTGTTGCATTGGAAGCCACCAAAGGTTCCTTCCTCCTTGCAATGCTTACAGTTGACTCCATCCTCCCTAAATACAAAGTGACATACACAGCTAGAGAAACCGCAGACCGCTTTATGAAAATCTTTCATCCCTAGATCAGTTTGCGGGCAGATATTTCTTCATGGTTATCCTCGGATCCCTCCCTCCAGGGCAAGGAGCAAGGGTGTGTATTCCAGCACTAAAGGTCTAATTTTTCTAGATCTCCAGGAACTGTGAAGGCAGGTTGCGCACACAGAAACCGCACATAAAACAAGGATGTGAAAAGTACTCATCTGTGCTATATCATTGAGGGAGGATGGAGATTAAGGTGGTGTTTTTTTTTTGTTTTTTTTTTTGTTTTTAATTTACCCCAGATAATCTCTTTAAAATGTCTTGTGATAACAAGTTTATTCAATACAGCTCTACAGTATAACTTGGTGGTGTAAAAGGGCCAGAACTTTCCTGTGATCATATTGTTTCCCTTTCCCACTCTTCTATTAAGTTGCGGCAAGCTCCATTTCCCCATAAGTGAGATTTTCATCAAGCCTTTAAGTGCTGCTGCTTGTATCGCAATCTTTTCATTGGTCTAGTGTACTCTGTGATGACTCAGTGGTTGGCCCTGGAGTCCTGGACTCAAACCCGCTTTAAGACAACATCTGCATGGAGTTTGTATGCACTCCTGCATGTTTGCGTGGGTTTCCTCCCATTCTCCAAAGACATACGAATAGGGAATTTAGATTGTAAGCTCTGTATGGGACAGTGTTGACAATATCTGTAATGCGCTGCTGAATATGTTGATGCTATATAAGAAAGTTAAATAAAATCATTGCCCTCAATTTAACATATGGACAGCTTGTCCTGCAAATAGAATTCTTCAGGTGTTGCAGGCAAAAGCTTGAGGGTGGTCCACATTCCAATAAATTCCTTATAGCCTGTCAGTACTGAAATACTTTCAAAAGCACAGTATGTACTTTGTAGTTAATAAACTTACAATCAAAAACACAAGATTATAGTTTGGTTTGCATTTTCAAGATTGACTGTCGAGATTACAGTTTTCCCAGTGGATAGCATTGACAGTTTTCCTTGCTACAGCTAGTCAAGTAAATTTACAGAATTTCAAATACTGCTCGTAATATATTATCCTGTGTGACTCCAAGTCTGTTGGACTGTTTTTCCATTGTCCTGCTACTTTTTTTTTTTTCCCTCCCCCCTCAGAAGTCGAAGTAAAGTGTTATCCCGCTGGCTTGCAAGTCTACCAATGCAACTTGTTCATCTTGGTGCACGGAATAATCAACTTTCTGCCCTTATTATCGATACTATTTATATTGCTGCTGCTCGATCAAACAAAGAACTGCTTCAGAACATTCGAACAGCTGCATGCAGAATTTATGGTGATTTTTTTTTTTTTTTTTTTTTTTTTTAAATATAAATCTTACTGTATTTACGTAAATTAAACTTAAAATGTGCTGGTAAAAATTAAATTTTGCCAATTTGTTTTCCTGTCTCCAAAGATTTTCTGTTTCTAAAAGGGGTTTCTTGGCAGGAAGAATTTTTCCTTGATGGGAAGGGTTGGGGTCCTCTGGATCAACATTTCTGGATTTTAGGCTGAACTGAATTTTTATACTCTTCAAACTTCAATTTATTACTGTGTATAGCCAGCGGTAGTCTTTAAGTTTGGTTCCTTCATTTCAGCTGTTGTTTCACCTATTTTTTTTAATATTTGTTTAGATTCTGAAGATGGTTTTTTTGTACATCTGCCAGAAGATTTGCAGTTAAAATTGGTGCAGCTGTTATACTTCATCCCCTTACTGTCATCTGATTTGTTGTCTTGTTTAAGCCAATTCTGTATTACTGAAAGATATTCATCTAACCTTATTTCCAAGCTTATTGGTGTATTCCATGCCCGGTGAGTAATCTGCAAAATACTATGATAATAACTTGAAATGTTTTTATTTTAAAAGACATGTAATTTCTTACTTTTTCATTTTTTTCGATTGATATAGAAATTTGTGGTATAAGATGACCAGTTTTTTAACAAAATAGAGCAAACCAAAAAAAAAAAAAAATATATAAAATAACCCATTGTACTATTGTGGCAGATGTGTGCTCTTTAAAGATTATGCCTGCAATACCCACGATCAATCTCCTGATGCCTTGGTCATGCCAAAATGATAGAAATAAAAAGTACAAGTTACACAGCCCCATATTCAGAAATATGAAACACAACAAAAACTATATAAATACTCTAAATCCCTCCCCTGTTCTGAATTTTTTGCCAGCTTCCTGGTAAATCGTAAAGAATTTTTAACTGGTATTTCTATGAAGTGCAATCTTTCCCACAAAAAATAAGCCTTCGTACATCTGTGAACAGAAAAACAAAGGTATGGCTTTTGGAAGGCTGGGAGTAAGAAACGAAAATCAAAAAATGATAAATCGCGGGAAAGGGTTAAAGTGTAATTAAACTTTCGGACAAATTTTATGGCGATATTTTTTACTTTTTTTTTTTTATTATTATTATACTTAAATTTTGGATCCTTTTTGTGAAATCATGCATTTTTTCACAATTTCCCTTGTTTCTGCATTGAAACCTGTTCCAGGCTCTCACTGAATGTTACTGTGTATGGGAGTCCGGGGCTGTGTAAGTGGCAGGGGAGGGTCACTTCAAACATTATAAAACTATTTCCAGAGATATCACTGGTTGAAAACACAGTGGGGATTGTGTGTGTGTGTGTGTGTGTGTGTATGTATGTATGTGTGTGTGTGTGTGTATATATATATATGTATATATATATATATATATATATATATATATATATATATATTAGTGTGTATGTATGTATATTGTTAATAAAGTATATCAACAAATTCGAGCTTAACCACCTAAACTAAACCTGTGTATTGGTCAGATTTACCATCTTAAATGAGTACAATTGCACACTGGTAGATACATTGGCCACAAGCACATAAACTGCATGTCCTATGAATGGAAAATGCATGCTTTTTTAAATTTAAAAACTGCATAAATAGGGATGTCTAGTTTAACAGGTGTGGATATAGCTTATTTGTTTTAAAGTGTTTCCAGTTCTTTAGCTGTTTCACAAATACAGTACAGTCCCTGACAGTTCTGTTGCTTATCCATGTTGTGGAATCAAAAGCTTATAACCTGATTTTAAATTCATCCATTGGTTTTAGAAATGACTCATATGAAAGCTGAAACCCTCCCAAATGATTTTTTGGTTAAGAAAATAAATTGGCTTCACTGCTGAAATATTCATCATTTAATGAACACAGGTCAGATTTTGGCAAGACAAAAGTTTTATTGCACACATAAAGTAATGTGAAACTCAAACCAATAATTCTGTTCAAAAACAAAGATAAGTTTCATAACATTGGTGAATGAAGTTGTGCTATTAGAGCCATATTTAATATTTTGTGTGACTTCCATGAGCTTGAAGGACGGCATCCATGCGTTTCGACAATGATTCATACAATTTATTGATGAAGTCATCAGGAATAGCAAAGAATGCAGTCTTATGTGCCTCCCAGAGTTCATCAAGATTCTTTGATTTTGTCTGCCAAGCTTCCTCTTTCATCCTACCCCAAACATGCTCAATGATGTTCATGTCTGGTGACTGGGATGGCCAGTCCTGGAGCACCTTGATCTTCTTTGCCTTGAGGAACTTTAATGTAGAGATGGATGGATGAGATGGAGCACCATCCTGCTGCAAAATTTGACCCCTTTTATGATTGGGAATATAAGCGAAAGCTAATACTTCTTGATATTTTAGGCTATTGATATTGCCTTCCACGTTGCAAATATTTCGAACACCCCCATACTGAATGTAACCCCAGACCATGATCTTTCCACCACCAAACTTAACTGTTTTCTGTGTGTATCTTGGATCCATACGGGCTCCAGTAGGTCTCCTGCAGTATTTGAGGCGGCTGTGGTGTAATTCAACTGAAGATTCATCTGAGAAATCCACCTTCTGCCACTTTTCCAGCATCCATCCGTTTAGCAGGCTGTGGGTCTTCGCAAATGCCACACATTTTTTTAATTGCCTTTTGTTTAGTGCTGGCTTCTGGGCACTGATTCGACCATGGAGGCCATTTCGAGACAGAATCCTACAAACTGTTCTAGTTGACACAGGGACTTGAAGTGACCAGGCCTGTTGGAGCTTTGCTGCAGTGGAAGAGGGGCTGGCTTTTGATTTTCAAACCAACAAACGTTCCTCCTGAGCAGTTGTCTTGCGGGGTCTGCCGGACCTGGGCTTGTCAAAAACATCTCCAGTCTGTTCAAATCTTTTTTTAATTCTTTGTACTTGATGCAGAAACACATTAAAGGTGTCAGCCACCTCTGCAGTGGATCTGGTCTTCAGCCTCTTGATATAATCAAAGCTTTGGTCGCAGGGTTGATTTTTGGCATGTTGTCAGAGGTGAAGTTGCAGTTCAAGTGAAGGTCTGGGGTGCTGGAGTTCTTTTTATATACACCCACTAATTAACCAATCAATTAGTGAGCACAGGTGAGGCTTTAAAGTAGGATTGGGTGCATTATATGGCAAAGTGACAAAACTTTTGTCTTGCCAGCAGTGAAGCCAATTTATTTTCTTAACCAAAAAATCATTTGGGAGGGTTTCAGCTTTCATATGAGTCATTTCTAAAACCAATGGATGAATTTAAAGTCAGGTTATAAGCTTTTGATTCTACAACATGGATAAGCGACAGAACTTCTGTCAGGGACTGTATTTTGAACAAATCCTTAAACCTCTTCCAGCCGAAAGCATTTTTCGATTTTTGTTTTTGACTCCCAGTCTTCCAAACCCCCATAACATGTGAGGGTTTAATGTTTGCGGGACCAATTGTTGTTCATAATGGTACCATTTATTATTCTTTTAAATGTACTGGGATTCTGGAAAAAAAAATTCAGAATGGGGTGGAATTGGGGAGAGAGTACATTTGTGCAACTTTCTTACATGCTTCATTTTTAGAGTGTTCACTGTGCAGCCAAAATAACGTCACTTGTATTCTATGTTTCAGTACAATTCCGGGGATACCAAATTTATAGTTTTATTTTTATATAAAGCAGCCCTACAAATGAATGCCAGAAAATATCCTGGTTCGGAATTGATTAAAACACTTACTAAGACCTAATCCTTTATTACAGGTCTTCATTTGGAAATTGCATGAATTCAGCACATGAAACTAAAATACTTGATGTGGACTATTTTAGCTTTTTATTCTCATCACTGATAGGTAAAGTATATTTTAACTAACTTAAACTTTCTTAAAATAAGCGTTCCCTCCGGTGGCACTTACGAAATGAATGAAGCAGTGCATGCTGTCCATCCTGGCGCACCACATAAAACTAGGGTGCAAAGCACCCCGAGTCTCGTGAATGCCCCTTTAAAGTCTGTACATTACCAGGATCACATTGAAATAACACAATTTTGATCTCATTTGCAGCTTTCCTTGCTTTGATAGGGTTGGTTCACACTTGCGCCTGGTGTCCGTCCACCGTGAATCCAACCTAAATATCAGAAAAAATGATTAGGAAAGGTTTGCAAACGGTTTAAAAACCCATTCATGTCAATGGGTTTTTAAAGCAATCTGCAGGTGTCCGTTTGCAGCCTCTCCGCAGCGAAGCAGCTTTTTTTGGTCGGACGCAAAGTCCTGCATGTCTGACTTTGTTTCCGACCTAAAAAAGCGACTTTGCGGCACAGAGGCTGCAATCGGACTCCTGCAGATTGCTTTAAAAACCCATTGAAGTGAATGGGTTTTTAAACAAACAGTTTGCAAACCTTTCCCTTTTTTCTGATATTTAGGTCGGATTCACGGCGGACGGACACCAGGCGCAAGTGTGAACCAACCCTAACTTTAGTTCTCTTCATGAGGGCAATTTTTTTTTTTCTCTTGCAGTTTTTTTTCAAATGATGACCTCTGCAACAGTAAAATATATGGTTATTGTGTTTTTGAGTCACTCTGTTACTATTTAATAGTTTTGCAAGGAAGGTTATGTCATGCTTCTAAGAAGATAGAAGAGACCCTTTACACATACTCTCAATTTAGCTATAGACGCAATATATATATACCTGTATATATATATATATATATATATATATATATATATATATATAATCTGATTGTAGGAACTTTGTTTTTTGCATGACTAGATCAATAGATAGAGAAACCTTTTTAGTTCCTAAAGGAAAATTATAGAGTTAGAACAGTTCCATAAAAACAGTATAGCACAATACAACATCGTAAATTAAAAAACATATTAAATAAATATTCATAAAAAAAAAAAAAAAAGAAACCCAACTTAATAAACACATATTGCTCTAATATTTTTCTTCAATTTCTCAGGGTTTTCTGCAGAACAACTGTCATGGATGCAAAGCAATAAAGTAACTTCTAGAATAAGCAGTACCAGAGTCTCCCCAATCACACTTTACTTGACTGATCAATCATATTTTGTTCATCACTGGGCAGTAATGAAGGTAGGTTTATTTCATTACAAGATTGCTATTGTTTAACCTGTTAGTTTTATTTTTTTTTTTGGCTACTCCAACTGGTAGCAGCCTTAAAAAGGAGTCTTCTGCCGCCAAAATTGCTTCTAAGCCACTTACAGTATACATTGTTGTATGGCGAGTTGGTGGCAATAAAGAAAATATTAGGGTAGATAAACTAATATATATGCACAAGTAATTTGTGCAAAAAAACTGGTGCACATGCTTAACACCTCGTTTTCTAGGTTCACATTATAGAGAGCAGGTAAATGGCACAATCAAGGTGTGGAACAATAACTATCCCACGCAGTCCAAATAATTATAAACCTGTCCATGGTGCTATGTTTGGAAGCTGTGACGTATTCCAATGTGCATGTATCCTTAATTATATGGATTATAGATCCATGCGGAAGGGTGGGACATCCTCTTTCAGGACAAAGCTATATGGCATTTAGCTGGAATTTAAATATGGAGGAGCAGCCTCACCTCCAGTCCATTGCTCTCACCTGGCCAAGTAAGCATTTTTAAGGATGAGAGATGTAACATGTATCAATAGGATAATGTGGATATTAGAAATGAGACCCAGGGTACCTGGACTGTTGATACAGACACATTCAATGAGTGAGAGTTGAGGCAGAGGGTCTGTACCCAATTGTGGCACACAAGTGTAGAATTTGGCAATGGCTATATAGGCTGCCATATATAGGTTGCCATATATAGGTCATACTCTCCCTTTTGCCACTCTGCAGTCAAAGTATGGCGAGTCAACATGTCTGCCAGGTCCTCTTGACGGAAAAGGGTTTGGGATGGCCAGGGCCTCACCATTCCCACTTGTGTACTGCTCGCTATGTGTGGAGTAAAGAGAAAAGGAATCAGGAATGAGTGCAATGTAGCTAGTTGATATGTCATTCTGCAAGCTAGCCATATTTCTCTTGTAAAAGCTATAGGTCCTAGTAAAGAGCAAGATTTCAACTCACTTTTGAATTTTATAGTACTAAGGTGGAAGGGGGCTAACCAAAGTTTCTCTATCTCCGTCCAACGGAGGCCCATACAATCTATCAGGAAGCCACTTGTCTCAGGTGGGTGGCATAGTAATATAACATTGTGAAGGATGATAATGAACTTTTTAGAATTTTATACTTTTATATCTGTTTTAGATTTTCATATCTGCTTAAGGTGTATTGTGTGTAAAAAAAAAAAAAAAAAAAAAAAAAACAAAACATTATTATCCTTAAAGTTGAATATTAGATGTGGTTGTTTATGCTTGAAACTGAGTGTAATGTAATGTTACACTACAAGATAGTGTCTGCATAACAAAGTGAGAATCCTTTGTGTCCAAGAAGACATGTGCTTGGCTTGTTGCCAGAAGACACCTCCCTGCATCACAGCACAAGACAGGAGATGGCTGACCATATAGGAACTGCTTATATCTGTTATCTGTGCATTCAAGATATACTACACCAATTAGGATTGAACATGAAGACTTATGTTGCTATGTTAACCATTTCCTATACTTGCTGCTATATGAACTTATGTTGACTTAATAAAGTATGTCAGTGCTCCCCTGCATTCGGCTAAGAAAGAGGGTATATACCAACATTCTCTGTCTGGTGTCCATCCCTTGCTGCTAGCACTTAGCTCATATCAGTTAGGACAAGGACAGTTACCTGGGGGACCTGGCCAATTGGCCCACAAAGGGTCATGACCTTATCAACATAATATCTTGGAGAGCTAGACCACCTCAGGGGAGTTGAGCTACAATAATAGTTTTAGAAATGTGGTGTCTTTTGTTAGTTCCAAACGAAGTTCAAGAGTTTAGATTGTGTAGGTTTTAAGTACTGAAAGAGGGGATCCGTATTGGTAGGGTCTTGAATAAATAAAGGAACTTCAGAAAAATGGTAAGTTTTGCTGCTGAAATGCGTCCCAGCAGAGACTAGGGTAAGGTCCTCCATTAGGTTAAGAAAAGGTTGATTTCTCGTAGATTTTAAAGCTGTTAGAAGCTGTTAGTACAGACTGCGGCATATTAGTGGGAGGGCATCTGTCTTGGAGAGGTTAAAGGGGTTGTCCGGGATGAAATGTAATTCCTACACTAATCTAAATACCCTCCCCCCACCTACATTCTAAATTAGATAATTTATCAAAAATGTATATTTACCCAGGGACATTTTCTGGTTACCGATGACGTTCCGTTTCCCCGTTTCCGGAAACGGAACATCACTACTACTGCCCTCCCTCCATCCCATCATACTTACCTCTTTCTTCCTTTCAAACTTCCTCCTGTGGGACAGCTCCCTCCCTCTTTTCTGACTTCTGATTCCGTTTTTTCACTGTTTTGCATCTGATAAGAATTTGAATAAAAAGTGATCAAAGCAATAGCAATTCCCCAAAATGGTATAACTAAAAAGTACACCTGGTCCCACAAGAAAAGACGCACTATGCATTCCCGTACAGAGAAATATAAAAAAGTTACGGGTGTCAGAATATGGCGACTTTTAGAAAAAATATTTTTTTGCACAGTTTTGGATTTTTGTTAAGGGGTTAAAATATAAATAAAACCGGGGGGCGTGGCCTGGACGCGCATGGAGTAGCATGCGCGCAGGTCCTTCTCCGCTCCTCCGCTCGCTACTGAGACCCGTGGACCCCTCAGCAGGCGCAGTATGGGCAAGCGCTTACCGAGGAAGGTGGCCCCGGGCACCCCAGCGCCCGTGGAGAGGTCGGGGGGGGCCACCCTGGACGCCTTTCTGGCCCAGCGGCCTTCTCTACCGGGCCAGGCTGCTGCGGGGCGGCCATCTTGGATTTCCTCCGCTCTCCAGGCACAGGGGTCGCAGCGCAGCTTCTCTCCTCCCGCGCTCCCCCTGTCAGCCAGCGGAGCGCCGCTTCAACAGAGATCCCTGTCGGCGCCTGGGCAACCCAGAGTTTCCCCAGCACGAGTACTCCCACAGTCTCCTCACCCTGGGATGTCCCAGCAACTACATTCTGCTTCACCAGCACTCCTGGCAGAGCGGCATGAGAGGACCCCGGATGTTTCCAGCTTCTCAAGGAGTTCTGAGGTCAGTGGCTCTGCTCCCTCCTACACCGCTGATGAGTTGCAGCCTGTGGCCACAGAGCTGGTCTCTGTGGCCCCCCATCTACTATCTTCCCCCATCGCCCCTCCCCTCCATAGCTCGGGGGGATGGCGCGGTGGAAGGCGCTGGCGTAGGGGCTCCTCCGCCCCACACTCCCAAGGATTATGGCTCCCCCCCTCCAGTCCTGTACCCCCAGAGCTGCATTCCAGGCCCATCTTCAGCACCATCATCCATGGCGGACCTTCTTCCTCAACTTACTACTAAACAAGACCTTAAAAGTATTTTTGCGGAAATCACAGCATCCTTCCGATCTGAAATTGCTACCCTCCGCACTGATTTACACTCCATTGCTAACCGAATGGACACGCTGGAGAATGACCATGACACTACCAGGGACTATGTTGCCTCACTGCATGATATTACCACTGAACAGGGTTCAGCTATACGGGACATGCAACGCCACTTGGAGGATCTTGACAACAGGGGCCGGCGCAACAATATACGCATCAAGGGACTCCCAGAGGCTGACCAATCTGAGGATCTGCCTGTTCTGCTGGAGGCTGTCTTCAACACTATACTGCAGGAGCCCCCGTCCCACAAAATTAAGTTTGATAGGGCACATCGAGCCCTTCGACCCAGAGGATCTTCCGCCACACCCCGTGATGTCATCTGCTGCCTCCACGACTTCACCCTTAAAGAGGCTATAATGAGCAAAGTGCGCAAACTCAAAGACTTCGAGTTTCAGGGAGCTCCACTACAATTCTATCAGGATCTGTCGCTAATCACCCTCCAGAAACGCCGCCATCTCCGACCCCTCCTCCAGATTCTTCAGGAGCACCAAATTCCTTACCGGTGGGGATTTCCGTTTGCTCTCATTGCTCGTAGGGATGGTCGCTCCGCTACGCTTCGCTCCTTTGCGGATTTGCCTCTCTTCTGTGACCTATTGGATGTTCCCCTGCCGGATTTAACAGACTGGGAGCTATTCTCTCCACCCCCTCCCCCCACCACCGGTTTGGCAACGATTGGAGCCCAGACGACGTCATGCATCCTCCGCGGTGGTGACCACTCGGAGGCCCCGGCTGGAGACTGATCCCTGAGGAGGCTGCCCCCCCCTTGAGACGTTCTCCCTTTTCTCGGTGGTGCTTTGGAATCTGCATGCCTTAATGTTATGTTTGCTTCTCTTTTTTTTTTTTTTAGGTCTACGGGTCTCATCTATTATGCTTATTATTGGATTGTTTTAGCGGAGTGGGGCGGGGGTGGGGTTCCGGTGACTCCCCTTCCTTCCTTCCTTTTTACTGGTGGTTGGGGATCCACCGCCTCCCCTCCGACCTCCTGTCCACGCTCTCCCCCCTAAGGGGATACTTGGACTGTGCGGCCATTGATCCTGATTGGACCTCTGGCTGCCCTCATTGGTCCCCAGGCGAGTGACTTAGCCTCGCCCACAAAGTATTGTTTAACTGTTTTTATTTTTACTTTGTCATTTATGATGTCTTTTGCCTCCCTCCCTCCCTCTCTTTCCCCCCCCCTCCCTGATCTAGAGACCCTGCCTCGACTTTGGGTTCCTGTTTGTGGATTGCCCTTTTGCCTCTCCGAGGGAAACTTGCCAGCGTCATGTGAGATGGGTGAGCTTATTGCAATCCGCCACTGTCCTCCAATCCTGGGTCCCAATGGTTAGGTGCGTGACAATTAATGTCAAGGGCCTGGGTTCCAACATTAAAAGGCGCCATGTCCTTAGAGAACTCCGCTCCTTACGAGCGGATGTGGCGTTTCTTCAGGAGACTCATTTTGACCGCGCTGGTACTTTTGCCTTCGCTAAGCATTATTTTCCCGTAGCTTTTTCAGCCTTCCACAATCGACGCAGAGCTGGGGTGGCTATCCTTCTTTCTCGATCCTGCCCAATTACAGTGACGACTTCCCACATAGACCCAGGTGGCCGGTTTGTTATCTTGGAGGGGCTCCTTTATGGTGCCCCGATTGTTTTATGCAATGTCTATGCCCCCAATTCAGCACAGATCCCGTTCTTGCGCCGGGTATTCTCCCGTCTGCGCGCTCTCCCACCATCAGCTTGGCTGGTGGGGGGAGACTTTAACATGGTCTTCTCTGAACAGGCGGATCGTCTGGCGTTACCCCAGGGCCCAACCCCCCATAGGTTGGCCCAACTTGCAAGGGAGTTCCGCAGGCTGATCCGCGCCCACTCTTTGTATGACCTTTGGCGAGTGGACAATCCTACGGCGCGCTCCTACACCTTCTTTTCTCACCCTCATAACACTCACACCCGCATTGACTACTTCTTTGGAAATGCTCCCGCTCTTCGTTTGCTTAGGGACACGAACATTGGCCCTCTCACCTGGTCTGATCATGCCCCAGTCGTGGTTACCTTATCTACGACTCCAGTGCCTACTCGCCAATGTCATTGGCGTCTTAACGAAACACTGCTCAATTCGCCGACCTCCCTCGAGACCCTGCGCACACACTTGATAGATTATTTTAGGGACAACTTAGGCTCGGTAGACTCTCTTGCCATTCTCTGGGAAGCCCATAAGGCGGTCATGAGAGGATGCTGTATCGCATTGGCTTCTAGGCTTAAAAGGGACAGACAGGCCCAGGAACAGCTCCTCCAAGCCCGTATTCGGTCCCTTACGACGACTTTGGCAGCGCATCCATCCCTGGGGGTTCTTCGCCGTTTGGTCCTGGCCCGGGCGGACCTCCGTGATTTGGAGACCCGCCATGTGGAACGACTTCTCCTTTATACCCGTCAGCGGTTTTTTGAACGAGGTAATAAATCTCATACCCTCCTGGCAGGAACCCTCAGGGATCATCGGGCCTCTTCCACACCACACTCTGTCCGTGACCCCGCGGGTACTCTTCAACATCACCCTGATGCTGTGGCGCTGGCGTTCCACTCTTACTACTCTAAGCTGTATGACTTACCCCCCCCACGAGCACTACTCCCTGGGGATGACTCAACACTACTGGAAGACTATTTAAAGGATTGTTGTCTCCCACGCCTTCCTCCTGAGGCCCTAACCTCCCTGAATACCCCCATCACCAGGGAGGAACTAGAAGGGGTCCTGAGGGACCTCCCAAATGGGAAAGCCCCAGGCCCAGATGGGTTCACTTACAATTATTATAAGGTTTTCCAGGGTGAACTCTCTGCTCATCTATTGTCCCTCTTCAATTCCTTCCTTTCAGGTTCCCCTATACCCCCGACTATGCTCTCTTCACTACTCACATTGGTCCCTAAACCGGGTAAGGACTTGCAGGATTGTGCTAACTACCGACCGATTGCTTTGCTGAACACGGACCTGAAACTTTTCACCAAATTCTTAACCAATAGACTGAATGCTTGGCTCCCTCTGCTTGTCCATAAGGACCAGGTGGGATTCATCCCCTGTCGTCAGGGTGGTGACAACACCAGGAGGACTGTGGATTTGGTGGAGGTGGCCAATCATTATTCTACCCCGGCCCTTCTCTTGAGCCTGGACGCTGAAAAGGCTTTTGACCGCATAAATTGGTCGTTTATGCATACTACGCTTAAGGCGTTCGGGCTTACGGGACCGTTTCTCACAGCTATCCAGGCCCTTTACTCCTTACCCTCAGCAGCAATTAAGCTTCCCCATGCATCTTCGCCCTTCTTCCCTATTCGAAATGGCACTAGGCAGGGTTGCCCCCTGTCACCCATCATATTTGCCCTCTGCATTGAACCGCTAGCGGCCAAGATTAGGCGAGACCCTAATATCAAGGGCATCATGGTCCAAGATAAGGAATTTAAGATATCTCTCTTTGCGGACGATGTACTCCTCACTCTCACCTCCCCTCATACTACCCTTCCAAACTTGCTGCGCTCGCTAGAGACCTATGGTGATCTCTCAGGGTATAAGGTGAACCCCGCGAAGACTGAGGCACTCCCACTTAACATCCCACGGGACCTTCTCCTTCTCCTCCGCAGTAATTACAATTTCCAGTGGCGGGAGTCCTCTATCCGCTACCTGGGAGTCCATATATCCACCTCCTATGCGACCCTCTACTCGGCAAACTACCCGCGATTGTTTTGTGAGCTAAGAGCCCTATTGGACAAATGGCAACCCTTGCCTATCTCCCTTTTGGGGAGAATTGCTGCGGTCAAGATGACTCTCCTCCCGAAGCTACTGTATTTTTTCGAGACGCTCCCAGTCGCGATACCTCGGGGAGAATTACGGAACCTACAGAAAGCTATCTTCCAGTTTATCTGGAAAGCAAAATGACACCGAATACCTAGATCTGTTATGCTGGCGGATAGGGGGTCTGGGGGTATGGCTGTCCCACATCTGTTACATTATTACTGGGCGGCCCACTTACGCCATATCCCATTCTGGGCGGCTATGCCAGCATACACCAGATGGGTGCAGATAGAGAAGCTATGGCTGGCACCCATGCATGCTAACGCGCTTCTGTGGGTCAGCTCCCCCCCCACCCCCCCTGCCTCGTACCTGTTGGGCCCCATTCGGTTTACTAGATCTATCTGGTCTACCTGTTGTGCTAGATTCTCCCTGATGTCCCCGCGCTCATCTATGGTCTCCATACTATACAACCCCCTTCTCCCAGAGAGCCTGACTTCTGCCATGACTAAAGTGTGGTCTGAAGCTGGCCTTTACCGGATTGCTGACATGGTTGACCCTGGAACCTTGGAACTCAGGTCCTTTGCTTATCTTACAGCTAATCAAAACCTGCCAAGTACTGAATGGTTCCATTACTTGCAGGTGGTTCACTTTGTCCGCTCCCTCCATGGGTCTCTTAAGGTGTCACTCCCCACCGCTTTTGAAAAGATTTGCCGTGCAGGCACGTCCACTAGGGGCTTTATATCCTCTATTTACCAACTTCTTAACTCACAAACTACAGGCTCTCCTGTTAATCATCGCTATATGCTTAAATGGGAGGAGGCGGTGGGTAAACCCATCTCCCAGGAACAGTGGCGGATTGTATGGTCTCGGGCCCAGAAATCATCTCAGTGCATTACGTTTAGGGAAACGCAGTATAAGCTGTTGATGCATTGGTATCATACTCCGGCTCTCCTTCATACTTTAAACCCATTAGTTCCCCCATGGTGCTGGCGCTGTGGAGCTGCGGTGGGTACCCTGCACCATATCTTTTGGACGTGCCCTCTCATCCTCGGTTTTTGGAGGGAGGTCAGGACTCTGACGACTGCTCTCTTTTTGCAAGAGGTTCCTCTTGACCCTCTTCTTTATCTCCTGAACCTTCCCCCCAGACACCTGAGCAATAAGTCATCCAGGCTTTTCTTGCATCTTTATACTGCAGCTAAAACTCTCATAGCTAGAAACTGGAAGAAGGTGAGTCCCCCATCTAGTCTTGAGCTTGTGGCTAGAATGAAGGATGTGAGGAGTCTTGAATACCTGACTGCTGGCCTACATAATTCACGGGAAGCCTTTGGGGCTATTTGGGCACCCTGGGACATGTATTGTACATTACAGGGTCTCTGATCTCTAGTCCTCTCCTTCCCTCCCCCCCCCTTCCCTTTGGTCCTACCCTTGTCTTCTTAACCCCTCCATTCCCCCCTCCCTTGTTCACTGCTTAATTTAAATGCATATTGCTTAAGGGGGAGGAGGCAGATAGCCTCTATTTACCTCAATGCTTCCTGTTTGTTTGATTATAATTGTTTTTTTGTTTTTTCTTTATTCCTTGTTAATGAAAAATTTTTCAATAAAATTACAGTTATATAAAAAAAAATATAAATAAAACCATATGTATTTGGTATCTGCGGAATAGTGCCGAAACATAGAAAACAGGTGACTTGTCATTTTGGCTGCACAGTGAACGCCGTAAAAACGAAGCCCGTAAGAAAGTTGCATAAATGCATTTTTTTTTTTTTTTTTTTTTTTTTTTCAAATCCACCCCATTCTGAATTTTTTTTTTTCCAGCTTTCTAGTACATTGTACAGAATAATTAATGGTAGCATCATATAGAAAAAATTGTCCTGCAAACATTAAGACCAAATAAGTTATGGGGTTTAGAGAGGGGGGGGGGGGTCAAAATTGAAAAATTTCTCCGGCGGGAAGGGTTTAAATATGGTTATGTTCGTGGGAATACCCCTTTAACCCTTTCAGTACCAAGCGTCATTGATGCCCCAATGCTCAGGCCAAATTTAGCCCTTTTATTTGCATTGCTTTTAACAGAAATATCTTTTTAATGGCTTTGCATATCTCAACTATTTTTAGCATGTTTTTTTCAGGACATATAAGGCTTGAAATAAGTAGCCTTATTTGTTATATAAGTTGAATATTTTATTCGCTAGAAGTAGAGGAATGGTATAAAATGTGAAAAAAATGTCAATTTTGCTTCTTTTACCTAAAACAAAATTGTGTTTATATATTTTATTGCACTTAAACATATTAAAATTTACTTTCCTAGTTCTTCTGATCACAAGGGCTACACATTTATATAGTTTTTCAACAAAAAAGAGGTTTTATATCTTAGTTAACATAACTTAGTTTCTAGACCTGTAGTCCGTGTGTAAATTAACCAGTAGTTTAGTATAGTAGACGGCTGTAAACTGCTTGTGTTATCTCCAGCTAGTCTCCCTGCTGAGACAGAGCAAACATCCAGGAAGTAGGTGAAGGAGGGGCTGGCAGGGAGCAAGTTCTGCTAGCACAATGTGAATGGAAAGGCTGTTTCACTTTACTGTGATCACTATAAAGAGTTAAATTTTGTAGATAAGAGAGAAGTCATAAAAGCTTCCCTTATCACAGTGTAACTCCAGGACAATAACTTCATCATAGAGATTCCAGCACTTATCACTCCTACAGGAGCTGTTATAAATCACAGGTGTTTGACTTTAATTGACATGACTGCAGCACTGGCATCAGATAAAGCGATAAATAGCCAGATTAGGATGGTCTAGGGGTTAAATAGTGCTTTTACTAAATTCCTTTGGCGGGGGAAGGGTCCAGAATAGCCTTAATTTAACTAATGCAACTCATATCCTTAGGTGGTCTTAATTTTCCAAACCTAAGGGATCATAACCTGTCCTATCTAAGCTGACACACAATACTTTGGATGCATGGTTCTGATGGCCCCCAATAATTTGGTAGCCAACACACATAACTGTTCTTTCTGCTCATTAGCGAAATCATGATGGCGTGGAAGGAAGCCTTTTCACCCATGGTGCAAGAGGGGTATGAAATTACTAGGTCAGATACTACATCTCTTGGAGGCCAGACTGATAACCTTATGAGTATTGACCAAGAAATATATAATTGTCTGCGGACGTGACTGCAGTATTTCAGGAGGATGGTTTCATTATCTATTGAGACCTCTTATATGAATATAAAGAATGCCATCCACTTACTCTTATGGCTCTTCTTTTTAACTCCTCTTCACCCATTGGGCTTTCGGACACAGAACCGTGGAGGATTCTTCCCTTTCATTTCCATTTGTTTGTTTGCAGTCCGGAGGTCAGGCGTGATGCCTATTAACTCAATGGATAAAACCTACACTCCTTAGGTAGAGCAAGATAAGAGTGTACAAGCTCTGCGCAGATAGAGCTGAGGCGGAAAGGCACTGAGACATGAAAACTCCAAACTTTATTCAAGTGGAGAAAGTTTTTCACGTAACAGCTTGCCAAGAAATAACTAATGAGCATGTTCAACATGCCTTCTGTTATACACAGAAAACCTCAAGGGCACATTGGAGATGCTAAAATATAGATTGTAAATAGTTACCAGCTAAGGGAAAGAGTTTAAAAACATATATGAAAAGTTTCCTTAAAGGTCCTGGGGAAAAACCTGCTATGGCCAATAAGGTGCTTCAAAATAAAATTATTAATTTTAATTATATTATACAAGTATTAATGTTGTAGACTTAGATGCATAGTTTGTTGCATATTTGCTTTCGTATGAATATAAAAAGATATGGCCCATTGAAGGTTATATGTGTATTAGCTCTGATTCTCCAGGAGTGTGGGAATATTTTATTTGAGAAATACACTTGGAGAATCAGAGCTAATTCACACGTAATCTTTGCAGTGTTATTAAATGTCTCCTCCATCCTCCCTCCTCCATACTCATCAAACTCCCTCCTCCTTCTTCTTCGCCAGCGTGTCTCCAAGTGGTCGGAGCCTTCCTCGGCAGACCCCAGTAATAGCTAGGCTTTCCAGGGCTACTATCCTGGCTTTAGCGTACTCTGCCTCCCTCAGCAATCCCTCGGGCTGAGGATGAACTCTCCCTCCGCTTGAGTCAATAAGGGGGCCTTCGTAGTATCTGGCTCCTCCCTGCGGCCTTCCTTTGTGGTTTCTCGGTCTGCAAGGCCTGCAATTTCTGGGTCAAACAACTCCATAAGGCTCACTCCAGTGATGCCCCTACTCCGGGACAATCAGCTGCTCGTCTCTCATCCTGAACACCTCCAGTACCTGTGCGATGCTTCCCTAGAAGCCGCTGTGGCAATATGCCGTTCTGTTTGAATCCTTTCATGGCATGCTGAATCCACCTTTATGAAGACGGTTGTGGTCCTTCCCTTCTCTTGGGACTAACGGGGTCAACTTTTTGGTAAGCACTAGACTAACTTGTCTCTGTGGTTACAGGAGGAAGAAGCTCTTTCCTCCCCCAGAGGCATCCTAGCGCCAGCCATCCCTCTTCAGCCTTAGCGTGTCCGCTCCTTTTGTGGCTCCACCTTCTCATTGCGGAGGACAGTCTTCCTGGGACTCACACACTGAGCCTCCTTCTCTTCTAGCCCAGATCTTCATGGCAGTCTTGCTCTGATCCTTCCACGCTTTTCCTCTTCCAATCCCCCCTTTTGCATGAGGTTTTCCCCCTCTCGGGACTTCTCTGGTGGGGGTAAGGCTGCTCTCCTTCCTGGAGACCCGGCTTGCCAGCGTCTCTACTCCTGGGTCTGAGAGGTGATGTCACCTGGCTAATCCATCGAGTTTTCTTCCGTTCCAAACGGAAGTTTTTTTTCTCGTCTTTACCTTCCCCTCTCCACTCGAGCTGCCGACTTTCTCCAGGCCATCTCCACTCTGACGCGGCAGGGCGTCATTGTCCTCGTCTCCGCTTCAGAACTTTTAATGGGGTTTTTCTTTCCTACTTTTTCATAGTTCCCAAGAAGGACGGCTCTCTTCGTCCCATCCTGGATCTGAAGAGACTCAACAGATCCAGGATGGATCCAGCTCCAGCTGACAGATCCAGCTCCTGCGTTCGGTGATGGCATCCCTGGAGAACAGGGACTTCCTGTCGTCCATTGACTTCCGCGATGCTCACCTCCCTGAGTTTTTCCCAGGTGATGGCATCCCTCTTGGCCATCCTCCGTTCCAGAGAAGTTGCCATGGTTCTGTACTTTGACGACCTACTGGTGCAAGCTCCCACCAGGATGGACATTCTGACCAGCTTGCGGGTCACCTTAAACCCCTCATCTGCGAGGAAAAGTTCTGTCGTCTCGTGCCTTCTCAGCGCATGGAATTCCTGTGCATGATCCTAGATATGCACCAGAGCAAGTTTTCCTCCCAGAGTCCAAGATCCTGGCCCTCCAGTTCCAGTTTGGTGTGTCCCGCCTTCAGTGGAAGCCTCCATGCTCTCTTCACTTATGCCTGCGAGTCCTGGGCACAATGGTCTTGACATTCGAGGCCATCCCTTTTGCTCAGCTCCACTTAAGCCCTTGCAATTGGTGTTGCTGGCCCACTGGGACATGTCTCCATCCAGATCGATTCTGTTTTCTCCTGCCTCCCCGGGTTCGTCGAGAGCTTCTTTGATGGCTCTCCTCCCCAGCAATCTCTCAGGTGAAATCCTTCTTTTCCTCCTTTTGGCAGGTGATCCACACCTTCTCCAGGTTCTACCAGATCCATTCTGTGGCCTCTGCCGATGCCACCTTGGGTTGTAGGTTCTACAGCGGCTGTACGCTAGGATTCTCGCATGGCTGTGTAATTCTCACCCTCTGGGACTGCTTTAGGACATCCCATGGTGCTGTGTCCCCCAATGAAATAAGCGAAACAAGTGGATTTTTGTACTTCTTGTTGTTCCTGCTCCAGGCTTTTATTGGTTCATTTTCGGGTTCAGGACATGTTGGTGGGTGGTGGTTTCGTGCTCTTATATTGATTTTGTGCCTCTGTCCTACTTTTACGGTACAAACTGACTAGCACACTGTCTGTGAGGAGGGTATAGCCTGGAGGCGGAGCCAACTTCTTTTGATTTTTCCTAGTGTCAATCTCCTAGTGGCCAGGTCTATACCCTATAACCATGGTGCTGTTTCCCCAATGAACACAACGAGAAAAGGATTTCAGGGTGAGTACAAAAGTCCAGTTTTTCATACCCTTTCGCTCCTCAAGTTGTCTTTTACACTTTGTACTACTTTTATGTACATATATTAGATTTATGTTTTTATGTGCTATCAATTCCTTGAGCAGCTAGAGACTATCTCTGCCAGCTGGTTGATTGTGTAATTGGCCTTTTCATTATATTCTCCTAAATTATATTATGGACCTTAAATACGAAGTCAGGGAGGCCAAGCTGTCATCATCTTTATAACTGTATGGCTGGAGTTACCTAATCAGCAACAGTAGCGAGTGATAAGAGTTTGAGCCTGTGTGGAACAGCCCATCATACAGGAAGTGAGATATTGACTTTTGCAGGACACAGGATGAGATCAGATGACCTAATGGAAAATAGCAATATAATGAAATAAAAATAGACTGCTGCTTTAACCCCTTCAGGACTGAGCCCAAAAGTGTGTTAAGGACCAGGCCTCATTTTTCAAAACTGTCATGTCAATTTATATGGCAGTAACTTTGAGACGCTTTAACTTGCACAAATGATTTTGAGACACCTTTTTTTTTTTTTTTTGTGATACACTGTACTTCATGTTAGTGGTAAACACTAATCAATATTTTTGTGTTTATAAAAAAAAATAAATAGGAAATTTGATGGAAATTTGGAAAAAAAATCGCTATTTTCAAACTGTGAAATGCTCTGCTTTTCAAACAGTTATACAACCCAAATACATTAATAAATATTATCTACCATATCTCTGCTTTATATTGACATCATCTTTTAATTGTCATTTGGACGTTAGAAGGCTTACAAGTAACTAGGATTTTCCAGATTTACAAGAAAATTTCCCAAACTAATTTTTTAGGGACCACTTCAGTTCTGAAGGGGATTATAAAGGCCTATGTATTAGAACCCCATTTTCAAAACTGCACCCCTCATATAATTCAAAATAGCATTTGGGAAGTTTAACCCTTTAAGCATTTCACAGGGATTAAAATATGGAGGTGAAATTTAGACCCTTTTTTTTTTTTTTAATACATTCATGTAGCCCTAAAATTAACATACAAAGGGTTAAAGGAGAAAATGGATCTCACAGTTTATGCAATTTCTCCCAAACACAGAAATACCCCACATGTGGGTGTAAACTGATGTTTGAGCACACTGCAGAGCACAAATGGGAAGGAGCGACACTGGACGTTTGAAAAGCAGATTTTGCTGGAGTAGTTTTCGGTGCCATGTCTCATTTGCAGAGCCCCTAGAGTACCAATACAAAGTAAACCCCCTAAAAGTGACCCCATTTTGGAAACTAAACCCCTTTCAGAATTTATCAAGGGGCATAGTGACCATTTTGACCCAACAGCCTTTTATTAACATTGGGATGTGTAAATTCAAAATTAATAAAATATTACTTTATCCCCAAAATTTTCATTTTCACAGGGTGTTAAGAGAAAAAGCACTGTGCGGTTTGTTAAACAATTGCTCCTGAACACGGCAATACCCCATATGTGGTTGTAAACTGCTGTATGGGTACATGGCGGGGCTCGGAATCGAAAGAGCGCTATTTGGCTTTTGGAGGGCAGAAAAAAAAAAATGAAGTTTGAACACATTTCCCCTGCTTTTTTTTTTTTTTTTTTTTTTGCATACATTAGAAAAAAAACGTACAAAATGAAAGTCCTATGTGTGACTGGATGGAAGAAACCCCCTCGAGCATGAGTTTCTTGAGAACTCGAGGGAGAAGAGAAAAGTCATTACCCTCACTGAGGAGGGAACGGTGGCTATGTCCTCCCCCCCACCCCCGAGGCTCCTGGGACCTTGTCACGTAGCGGGAGACACGTAGCGGGAGAGCTTGTGGTTTAGGCGAGAGGCGAAAAGGTCTACGCCTGGACTACCCAACTGGGGACACAACTGTAGAATGATCTTCTGGAGAGGCAACCACGCGCATGGACGAGCATTCCTTGGCTCAGGTAGTCTGCCGCCTGTTCCACGCTGGAATGAGGAGTGCCAACGGCTGGAACAGAACGCTCCACCCAAAGAAGAGAGCGGTGAAGTTGGTGGTCTGGACTCTCACCACTCGCCCAGTTCCAGTAGGTAGATCTGGAGAAGGTCTCTGCTTTTGGATCACAGCCCTGAACGGTCAAGGAAGATGACTGCTCCCCAGCTGAAAGGACTGGTGTTGGAGGAATCAACTGCTAAAGGAAGGAAAGAAGGATGTCTCCTGAGATTCCTGGTGAGGAGAGCCATCAAAGAAGCTCTCTGCAAACCCGGGGAGGCAGGAGAAAACAGGCAGTCAAGATGGATGAAGACTTGTCCCAGCGGGCCAGAAACGGCAATTGCAAGGGCTGGAGTGCAACTGAGCAAAAGAGACGGCCTCGAAGATCAAGACTATTTGTGCCAAGGACTCTGTCAGAAGCAAAGAGAGCAGGGAGGCTGAACACTCCAGAACGGAGGGCCAGGATCTAAGACTCTGGGAGAAAAGCTTTCTCTGTTGCATAACGAGGATAATTCCCGGGAATTCCATGCTCTAAGACGGCACAAGACAGGAATTTCCCTACCTGATGAGCTAGCCAAGACAGCGAAGGGGGACCAAGAAGATCCGCAAGCTGGTCAGAATGTCCAGTACATGGCAACTCCTCTGGAAAGGAGGATGGCCGAAAGTGATAGCTTTACCTAGGAGAAACTCAGGGAGGTGAGCATCACTGAAGTTGACAGTTGACAAAAATTCACCGTTCTCCAGGGATGCCACCACCGACCGCAGGAGCGGAACCTGCGGATACAGACAAACCTGCTGAACCTCTTCAGATCCAGGATGGGATGAAGAGAACAGTCCTTCTTGGGAACGGTAAACGGGAAGGAATGAAAAGCCGTGGAATGTTCTGAAATGGGGGCAATGACATCATGCCGCTGAAGAGTGGAGACAGCCTGGAGAAAAAAAAACTTCCATTTGGAACAGAGGACAACTCAATGGATTAGCCGGGTAACACCATCTCTCGGACCCAGGAGTAGTTGATGCTGGCAAGCCAGGTCTCCAGGAAGGAGCAGCAGCAGTCCCGCCCCTCCCCCCCCCCCAATCCGAGGATTCCGAGAGGGGAAAGACCTTATTCAGAGGAGGACTTGAAGAGGAAGAAAATCCTGGAACGCTTGGAGCGAAACTGCCAGGAAGACCTGGGCTAGAAGAGAGCTTCAGTCCGAGGGATTGCTGAGTGAGGCAGAATAGTAGCCTGGGAGAGCCTAGCTATTGCGGGGTCCACCATGGAAGGCTCTGACCATTTGGAGACACGATGGTCTGGAAAAAGGATGTCCAACCTCCAGAGGAAGGCCGGGGACGCTCTGGGGTAAAGTCGTCGTTCCTTCAAGATATGGTCAACGCCCAAGGTTTGGGGAAGCCAGAGGAGGGCAGCAACTGTGGTGGCAGGAGATGTCCTCTTCAGAACTAGGATCTGGGTCCTCTGAGATCTTCAAAGTATCTCTGACCACACGGCTGAGCTCCTGTGTAGCAGTGGATATAGATGTGCCTAGCTGATGCTCCGGGTCGTAGTCCGAGGTGTCCCCAGTAGAACCAGACAGTGCAGGTGGAGACCAGGTTCCGTCTGTCAGAGTGGAGCTGTGAGCTGTAGCCCTATCCGGGGAGTGCCTATTGGAAGGGGAGGAAGACTTTGACCTGTTTGAAGATATCCTAGTCCTCAGCAAGAACGGTTCGAGGAACTGCAACAGAAACAATGAGGGCACCTGGGGAGTGGCCTAGAAGTCGCCATCTAAGAGGCACTCTGGGCTCAAATAAATTCTTTGTCTAAATATGCCAGCAAAAGAGGATTGGCAGCAGGCCTAAACCAGGAGACTTTCCAGGGAACCTGGAGCAAAACCATATCTCGGGAGTGCTTGCATTATAGAGAACTCTGAGCTGTCTGAGAAGCTCTGAAATAAGAAGGAACTCTTGAGTATTTCAAGTCAGAGAACATATCACAAATTCTAGTTGCTCCACTTTTGCCAAAGAGCAGCTGATTCGGTCGCATCAATTGCCTAAAGATGGGAGGGTCCAATTCATCTACCATTATTCCAGAACCTATTCAACCAGGATCCAGTCTATCTCCAAGATCCAGGACAGCTCAACCTGGCAGCATGGCTTCTGAAGAGGACGTCTTTAAAAACTAGAGGCCTGTTTAGCGAAATTATCAGGGCTCTGGTTTCCAACTGGCCATCAGTCACCCGAGTCATATAATAAAAAGTGTGGAAAACCTTTTCTTGTTAGTGCAGTCTAAATCTGATCCTTTAAATCCTAACTGCCCAAATTTTAGACTTCCTACAAGCTGGGTTTCACAAGGGCCTCAAGCCCAATGCCCTGAAAGTCCAGCTGTTGGCCTCGAGTACCTCTTTTGATTATGATCTCTCTAATCATAGCTGGATAAAAGTTTCTTCAGGGCCTCGTTATAGGTTATCCCTCAAAATCCATAAACTCACCCCTTTCCTAGGACTTGAATATTGTTCTTAGTGGGTCCTTTTGAACAGTTACTACAGACTTAAAATGGTTATCCTGGGCAGCTTTTTTGATAGAAATTACTTCTGCAAGAGTAGTGGAAATCGAGGCCTTGTCCATAAAAGAACCATATCTTAGGATGTTAGACAGAATTATTTTCAGACTGGATTCATCCTTCCTCCCCAAAGTGGTATTGGATTTCCACATGTCTCAGGGCATTATATTACCTTCCATTAAAAACCATCCAACTCTAAAGAAAAGGAATTACCTGGAAGTTACTAATCATTGGTGATTAGACCAAATTTTTATTTTATTTTTTTTTTTTTTATTGAAGGATTTTTATTAAATTTTTTTGTCAGTAACAGAATATTACAATATATAGAAATATAAACAAGATACAGAAATACAAACAAGAGCAAAAAATGAAGTAATCAGATACAACCGAAGAGCAATGTCATATGCATTATGGATATGAAATCCCTGGGTTTAGAGGGGGGGGGGGGGAGAGAAAGACAAGGAAAAAGAAGAAAAGGAAGGAAAGAGGAAAAGAAAAGTACTAAAAGATTCTCTGTGGGGGTAGGTTAGAAAGGAGAATGGTCCAAAAAGAGAAGAAAGGAGAATGGCCTGCTCCTAAGCTGAGCGAGTTAACCAAGGAGACCGAATCTTCAAAAAATGATTGTGAGACCTGCGGGACCAACTCATCAGTTCCTCAAACCTGGAAAGCTGATTTACTTTCTCCGTCCATTGCGCAATTGATGGAGCCTTGAACCCGAGCCAGAAGAGGGGCACCAAAGCCTTTACCGCTGGCAGGAGGTGTGAAATAAGGCAATCTCTGGAAGGCTTATATTCAGCTGATGGAATAGAGAGGAATATCATAGATGGGGTTATTGTGAAGTTGAGCTGACCCAGAGCGCTGATAGTATCTGGAATGGCTGCACAAAAAGGTTGGATGATCGGACAATTCCACCAGAGGTGTAGGCAGCTGCCAGAGGAATTCAGGCATCTCCAGCACTTGTCTGAGGTGCTGAGGCATTTACGGAAGACCAAATTATTTTTGTGCTATTCCAGGGCCCCAATAAAGGGGAAGAAAATTTCTAAAAGCACTCTGGCGAACTGGGTAAGAAAAGACTATTGCTGAAGCATGGTCATCTCAAAATGTTTTTCCTCCTCTGAAGATTAGAGCTCATTCCACCAAGGCTAACATCAGTCTTCCGGGCAGAGAGGGCTAACGCCTCTATCTATCAAGTTTGCAGAGCCCCACACGATTGTGAGGCATTATCGTTTCGACATTCATCTAGTAACCTCTTCTTTGAGAGAAGAGTATTGGACACCATAGTCCCTCCCTAAGGTGGTTATTTGGTATTCTCCTGTGTGTACTTTCATGTAGAATGACATGGGGAAAATAAAATTAGTTCTTACCGGTAATTGGGTTTCCAGAAATTCTCCATGACCGCACCATAATTTCTCTCCCATTTATATTATGATTCATACTAAGTTATAAACACTGTTAAATGGGAGGTGTCTCCTTTTTAACCTCTCTGTTTCCTGTCCCCCTATCCAAGGGTCAACCTCCTGTGTGTCCTTTAATGGAGAATTCCTTGAAACCGAATTACCAGTAAGAACTATTCATCATCATCATCATCATCATCATCAATAATAATAATAATAATAATTTTTTTATTTATTTAGTTCGGCATTTTCAGACAAGGACTCCTAATGTGGTATCCTTGTGTCAGGGGCCTTGAACCTGCAATTATTAGATCACTTGTACCATAGACTTCAAGACTACTGTAAGGTAAAATCCCTATATAACTATTAAAGCTTTCCACAGTTATCTTTCTATGACAGACATGGGAGTCTTCAGAAGGCTCCTGGCTTTCATAGTTTGCAGACGGCTCTCATAGTGAAGCCATATGGGACCTATACTGGCAGCAAAATTTGAAGGGTGGGTGGAGGAATCGGAGGCCACAGAAACAGTTTATGCCAGTCATCAGTGAGGACACTGATTGTGAGCATTAGCGTCTGATCTCCACTGTGTATAACAGCAGAAACGTGGCGGTTATGGTGCCCACTCAGCATCTGAGCGGATTTCATATTTAAAGACCCAATATGTTGTACAGTTACGAAGTATGTCAGGAAGGGGTTAAAAAGACAACCAAAATGTCTTATGTACACCTGCAAAATGTCACACAAAAAAAAGTCCTTATACAGTTTTGGTCATGGAAGAGTGAAAATGTTCTTTGAATACAGCAATTCAATAAATTTTGTTAAAACTGGAAAATAAACTAGATTAATTTGGTAACACTGCGTTATACTGAGCCACAGTTTAAAGGGGACATGTCACACGAATCATGCTGTTAAATTTGCAGGCAGCATATTACAGAGCAGAATTAGATAAGCAGATTAATATATAATATATTATGGGAAAACATTCAGCCTAACCTACCCCCAGCGCAGCCATTTTTCGATTTTTTTTATTTTCTCCACATTCCAAAGGATAACTTTTTTAGGGATTATTTTTTGCGTGACAAATTGTACTTCGTAATGCTACCATTTAATATTCTGTATAACATGCTGGGAAGCTGGAAAAAATTCAGAATATGGTGGAATTAGAGAATTAGTGACAGGTCATTTACAAGTATATTGCACAATAAAAACCATTAAAACAAAACCCAAAAAAGCAATGGTGGAATTGATTTTTTTTTTTTCCATCCCTTCCCGCATCCCAGAAAAAACTATGTACCCTAACTAGTGTCATTAAAAAATACGAATGGTGCCTCAAAAAAAGCAAATCTTAATGTTGCATTGATAGGAGGAAAATGAATTGCCGAAATGAATAAACAAAAAGAACCACCTTAGGCTGAGGCCCCACCTTGTGGAAAAGCAGCTTTTTTTTGTTGCAGATTTTGCTGCGTTTTTATGAGCCAAAGCCAGGTATGGATTGAGCTGAAGGGAGAAGTATAAGTACTTCCTATATATTTCCCATTCCTTTTGTAGCCATTATTGGCTTTGGCTAAAAAAAACACAGCAAAATTTGCAACAGAAAAAGCTGCGTTTCCACAACGGGGGCTTCACGTACCTGGAAAACGCACTGATGATGGCAATATCTCAGAATTTAGAAACCACTATCCACCCTGACTTCATATTAGCAAACCCAAGGGGAAATAAAAAAAAAAAAAAAAAACATGAAAATGTGCCCCATACTTTTATACTCTCGCGAGTGGACACCAACGTAAGATACATATTGTTGTTGATTCTTCACCAGAAAATTGGAATTTTGTATCTTTGTGTTTGGGGCCTGACATGTGGCAAGGGGTTGAGGGGGGTTCAAGGGGGCCGAGTACTTTCGCAAGGCACTGTATGTGTAATGACAGTAACCTCTATTACAAAATTGTCTGACCATTGTACAAGCAATTCTACATCTGTTGCCGCCCCTGCTACCTCTTGTGTCACTCACTCTACCTCATAGATTGTAAGCTCTTGCGAGCAGGGCCCTCAGTCCCAGTGTGTGAATTGACTATTTCTTTGTAATGTATCTTTTTTGTCAGTACTTGAACCCTACAAATTGTACAGTGCTGCGGAATATGTTGGCGCTATATAAATAAAATGTATTTATTTTATAAGTGTGAGATTGGTGGGCCATGTCTTTATGATGGCTAATGTAAAGTACTCTTTCTCCTTCGAACACTTCAGCAGCTTGACATATTCACCCAGGGACATCTAATTCTCTATGGTGACTTTTTAACCTGACCTTAACCCCCCTGCTCCTATGGTTAAATCTACTATCCCATATAACAAACTCAAATAAACTGCGTAAAATGATTACTCAAAATGACATTTTGTGATCTCTTGTGATCACTCGAATTGTTTGTTAAGAAAAATAGTTTAAAAGTTTTTAGTTATGCTTTAATTGCCACATGCCATGAAATCCATCTGCTCCTGGAGCACAAACAAGCGCAACCTTCTGGCATGCACCCTTAGACATACAGTCCTCCTCTTATATCCCAGCAATAAAAGACCACTGTGGCGCAGTGACACACCACTGAAACCATAGCTAAGTTCATCCCACAAACGCTACTAATCTGGCTCCTTCAAACCGACCTCCATTGTGTGTTACATTTAAGAAAATGCACTCCCCATGCTCTTTCAGGAGGTGTTGGTGCACCTTGAGGACCCTTTTTTTCCTCTGGAGATCTCCTGTGCATTTAGGGCTCGCCCTACGGGAAAAAGCCCAGGCCCTGATCGCTATTCACCAATTTCTATAAATTGATGATTTCACAGCCATACACCTCAGGCCTTCAATGCCATCTTGGACGGCTCACATTTCCCCTCATTCTTCCAACACACTTGTATTGCAGTCAGCCCCAAAGAGGTTAAAGAATCTCAAGTTATTCCTTACCTAAAAACAGATATCGCTCATAAATACTGATGCAAAATTGTATGCAATAATCTTAGCAAACAGACTGGGTGGCCTCTTGGGAGACCTGATTGATTCCAATCAAGTGAGATTTATTCCACCTAACCACTTCCGGATCAGACTGCCCACTGGGTTTTTTACGTCCGGAGAGTGGTTGTCTAGATCTGCAAGGACGTACTGATACGTACAAGCAGTTTTCAGCAGCTGCACGATTTTGTGCAGCTGCTGAAATAGGGAGCCGGTTGTAACTACAGTCGGAGCTCCCATATGGAAGGCAGGGAAGGTTTATTACCTTCCCTGCCTTCCTGATGCGGCTCCCCCTCTGTCCCGGCGGTTATGTGATCTGCCAGGATCAGAGCCTGTTAATGCTGCTGAGTCTTACAGGACCCAGATCAGCTCTAAAGTTATGGGCAGGAGGCTGTATTCCTCCTGCAACTGGGGCTAAATGTACCAGCCCCAGTTACAGGGGAAATCGGCCTCCCCCACAAAAAAGATTATCAGATGTCCCCAAAGGTTTATTGTGACCTTATGGGAACACAATGTTTAAAAAAAAAAAAATTAAATTAAATAATTTAAAAAAATAAAATATGTCAATAACACGCCTTTATTACAGGTTCTAACTCCACCCTCAACTACACCATACAAAATAAAAATTCCCATAACTGAGAGGAAAAACTATTTTAGGCTGAGGCCCCACGTTGCGGAAACGCAGCTTTTTTTTGTTGTTGCAGATTTTGTTGCTTTTTTTTGAGCCAAAGCCAGGTGTGGATTGAGTAGAAGATAGAAGTATAAGACCTTCCTATATATTTCCCATTCCATTTGTAGCCATTCTAATTAGCTGCAATATGCTCTCTTGTATATAAGCTCTATACAACCGCAAGCCCAAATTAGTCAATGGCACCTTGTCTTCCCCTTCTAACGAACAGAAATAGCACGCGCAAGGGATGTTCCACATGCTATATGCCATAGTTATGGAACATCAGCTAGTTGCCATTAGAAAAAAAACTCTTCTATCCAAGGGTTCTGAGTAGGAGACCTCCATCTTAAATGTTTGGCATTCACAAACAACTTGCTACTATACATTACGCAGCCTGTAACATCTCTACCCTCACCCCTCTCTGAAATTGTAAACTATAGCTACTTTGGTAATTATAAAATAAATACTTACAAAAGTACGGCGCTTAAAATCCCCCTTGACCACCTCCTGGTCTGACAGTTAGTCATCTTACTCATTTTCCGGGACTTCACACGCAATTAAATATTTGGGAATTGATATCTCCACCTCCCCTTCTGACTCCTTTTAGGTTAAATTTTGCTCCTCTACTCTGAACAGTCTAACTTGACCTAAATAAGTGGGAACCCAAGAACTTTTGGCTTGGCAGGATAAACATTATAAAAATGAACAATTTTCCTTTGTCCCATTAGTTAATTCCTTTTAGTTAGTTTAGTTAGTGTATTTTTGTACTATAGTTATTCTCAAAATGTCTGGTCATCTAAACCCCCCAGTAGCCAGGTTTATTTCAACAAGATCCGAGGCCCAGGGGGAACTAGCTCTTCCTAATGTGTTATTCTATTACATGTCCGTGACCACCTCCAGAATTCTGGACTGGTTCCACAACAGAAGCTCCAAACAATAGGTCCGGCTAGAATCTAAGCTTGCCGCCTCCCCTCTAGAAAACTCCCTTGGCATCCACACCACCACTAATCACCAGCGACCCTATCTAAACTTCCATATGTGACCTTTCGAATAATGTTGCCTGCAAACTATTTGCTACACACAAAGTGCTTCTCTTCAAATGGGCCCTTTTTCTCACCCTCACACAATCCAGACTTCAACCCAGGCTCCTCGCCTTCGTTTCTAGTGCTCAATCATCAGGAAACTCTCTACTGCTTTTCCCAAGTCCTATCCTGAGGCGTACTGCTTTCAAACGAGGAACTAGTTGCAATCAAATCCAGATGGGACTACATCCAGCTTTAAAATTTTTACTGCTCCAAGAAGAGGATACTACATTTGCACTGTCCTCTGTCCCTATTTGAACAATTATTCACAGCGTCTATGTTGACTCAACACCACATCTCCAGACTGTACCACCTGATGGCAGAACCATCCCAGGGCTGTCTCCTGGCCTTCACTTTGAGGTGGGAGAGGGAGCTAGGGGTCTCATTCCCTCCCTATAGATGGAAGACGGCCTTCCACCTTTGCCATATTTCTCCATATCCTGCAAAGCTCAGGAAATCAATTATAAAATCCAGTCATGCTTTGCTTCCAGGCAAAAGGCGCAATGTTGTACATCTGGACATATGTCTTTGAATTTATACACAGAGTTGATAATGGTCCTACCCCTATTGCTATTCATCTTCCCCCACAGACTTGGAAAACAAAGCCAATCTCTCCTTAGCATCATGCTGATCGCTGCCCGCTCCATAATCGCCTTTATTGTGGAAAGCAACACAAGTCCCCTCAATCTGACTGGTTCCAGGAGATCCTATACCTTTCCTCTATGGAACAGCTAATATGGGAGTTCATCCCATCCACTGATGACAACCAAAAACTTGGGACCTTTTTGGCTTCTCTTCAAACAGTCGACAGATTATCAACCCTATTTCTGAACATTAAAAAAACATTTAAATTCTGCCTTAAAATAATGATTTTTCTGCTATCTTGCCTCACAAAATATGCAGTTAAAAGTGATAATCGTGTGAACCCCCTAGCTCCGAAGAGGGGTTTCGCGGCACCCAATTTGTATGTCTTCTTTAGCCTCCCGGCTGGTGTATTCCCACTGGTGGTTAGATCTTAACTTAAAGGGGTATTCCCACAATAACAGTCATATTCATATAAAAGTACCATTTTCACCTATTGAAAGCAATTGGCAAAAGTGTATATGTCACTAGAAAAGCCTAAAGAAATTCCCCTATCCCTACCACTGTTTGAGCACTGTTGTCAATGGATACAACCTTCTAGTCCATCTTTATTCAGGGCAAGTGTGCCCACTTTGTCTTTCACTTTCCCATAGCTGCTTATTAGATGATCAGGGCTGCATAACCATGCATATGCCGTCCTAACAGGTGGAGCATGTGAAGTTCATGAATGATTTCTGTTAGGAATAACGGCCAGTGTATCAGTTAGAAAGCACACAGGTATACCTACTAGTAAGCAGACAGTCACCATAGTAAGTGGCCATCCACTCTGGACATTGCAAGCTGAAAATGTAATAGTGCTATTAGGGTGCAGATCTTTAAAGAGAGGGCACATAGGAGGAGGGTGAAGTCACAGGTACAGTGCAGATACTTTTATCTGTATGGTTGTTCAATCTTTAAAAATAAAATAAAAAGTATGTTGGGAAAACCCCTTTAACTGTTTTTGGGGTGTGAGTTGCTACACCTCATGCTAAATTCCCTGACAGGTTTAGTTTACAAAATGGGATCACTTCTTGGGGAATTTCACCTCTGGGGCTTTGTAAAAGCAGCATGACGTCCAAAAACCTGTCCTTCTAAATCTTGCCGACTCTTCTGTGGATAAGGGTGATACTTGTTTTCAACTTCCCGTGACCTGTTCGGACAACCTTTTTAAACACACACTGTTACTCCATGCTATTACATTGTGGCATATAGTGGTGATAAGGTGGCATGAAGAAGTCTCTGAGCCAAGCCCTCTTCATATCCAGTGGAATTCTAGCTGTATTATACAGCAGGCACCTGCTGCTAATGGCTGCGATCAATGCCTGGACCGATCATGGCTGTTGACCCTTTAGATCCCTTTAGCCGGTAAGTCTGACCTCGATAGTAGGAAAAATCTTTGAACAAATCGTTAAAGAACATTTAATTAGGTACCTGGATGGGAAGGCTTTAATTAATCAGAGCCAGCACGGCTTTATGCCTAATAAATCTTGTCAGACTAATCTTATTTCCTTCTATAATAAAGTCACTGAATGGTTGGACCAGGGGAATGCAGTGGACATAGTATATCTTGACTTTAGTAAGGCCTTTGATAAAGTATCACATAACATTCTTATTGAAAAAATGATCAAGTATGGCTTTGATAAAATATCAGTGAGGTGGGTTCACAATTGGCTAAATGATTGGGCACAACGAGTAATTCTAAATGGCTATACATCAAACTGGAAGAAAGTAAAAAGCGGGGTGCCGCAGGGCTCTGTCCTGGGCCCAGTACTTTTTAATATTTTTATAAATGATCTGGATGATGGGATTAATGGGGAACTAATAAAATTTGCAGATGATACAAAGATAGGAGGAATGGCCAACACTAGAGAGGAGAGAGAGTGCATCCAAAAGGACTTGGACACACTGGAACAATGGGCTGAGGTGAACAAAATGGTATTCAACAGGGATAAATGCAAAGTTCTACATCTGGGTAACAGAAATGCAAGAAGCATATATAGTATGGGAGGAATAGTACTAAGTGAGAGTACAGGGGAAAAGGATCTGGGCATAATAATAGATCACAAATTCAACATGAGTCAACAGTGCGGTGCGGTGGCTAAAAAGGCTAATAAAATTCTAGAATGTATCAAGACGAGCATTGAAGCTAGATAAAGAGAGGTAATTATTCCGCTGTACTCTGCCCTGGTCAGACCCCACCTGGAATACTGTGTACAGTTCTGGGCTCCCCAGTTTAAGAAAGACATCGATTTATTGGAGCAGGTCCAGAGAAGAGCAACCAAAATGGTGGAAGGTCTACAAACCATGTCCTACGAGGAAAGGCTAAAAGAATTGGGACTGCTTAGTTTGCAGAAGAGAAGGCTAAGGGGAGACTTAATAGCGGTATTTAAATATCTGAAAGGTTGTCACAGTGCAGAGGGATTAACCCTATTCTCATTAGCAGAAGGAAGCACGAGAAGTAATGGGATGAAACTAAGGGGAAGGAGATTCAGATTAGACATTAGGAAAAACTTTCTAACAGTAAGGGTAGTGAGGGAGTGGACTAGGCTGCCACGGGAGGTGGTGAGTTCTTCATCAATTGAAATCTTCAAGCGGAATCTGGATAGGTATATAGCTGGGATGATCTAGGAATTCCTGCTTTTGCAGGGGGTTGGACTCTATGGCCCTTGAGGTCCCTTCCAACTCAAACAAACAAAGAACAAAGATCCCTCTTTTAATTGCAACTGGGACATCTAAACTACCATATTGGTCCTGGTGACCACCACCCTTGGGACGTCATCAGGATGGCCATCACTTGCAATTACAGCCAGGAGCCTTTTGAAGGATCCCTGGCCTGTCCTTACTGAGTTTCTACTGTGTAATATAAGTGAATGGTTTTAACAATATATTGCAATACATTTGATTTGCATTGTATGAGCAATGAGACCTAGTTTTCTAATCCCATAAGGGTGTCTGTTATTTATTCCCTACATTACATTGCATTGCATTGCATGTTGGGAAAAAAATACACAAAGTAACTTTTTTTTCGTAGCATCACCTCCCAAAATATTAAATAAAAAGTGATCAAAACGTCATTCTCAATGATATTAATAAAAATGAAAACGTTCCCTGCTAAAATAAAGCCCCTCACTGCACTAGACATGTAAATATAAAAAAGTTATAGGTGTCACAGAACACAGTGACCAAATTTTTCAAAGTTTTGAATTTCTGGTATTAAAACCTAACATAAACTGTAGTCTGTGATGGTGGGTGGCAATTAGCAAAATATCAAACAGAGCTAAGCCTCAAAGAATGATGTAAAACATTTATTCCTTCCTACTGAAACAAGCACTAAGTATTCCCAGGATATAAACTAATCCCGATCAGGCAATAAAGCATGTACAACCTCGTTCCAAATTTTTATGCAAATCAGATTTAATTTTTTGTTTTTCAATTAAGCTCATAGATGGTATTGTGTCTTTGGATCACTGAAATCAATCTCAAACACCTGTGATAATTTGCCAGGCCTAAATTGCAGAAACGCATCTTTGTTGTTTTTCTTTTGTTTGTTTTGGAGCTAAAACCAAGAATGGCTACAAAAGGAATGATAAATGTAAAGGAAGCTTCTTATACTTCTACCTTCTGCTCATTCCACTCCTGCCTTTGGCTTTAAAAACTGCAGCAAAATCTGCAACAAAAAAGCAGCATTTCCATAACTTGGGGCCTCAGCGTAAGGTATGAAAAAATTATATATTTCTTGAAAATAATAATAATAATACATTTTATTTATATAGCGCCAACATATTCTGCAGCATTGTACAATGAAAACTTGGTGTAATTCCCATTTTTATTTTTTTTCGCTATTGTCAGGGGTTGTTTGGTGGCCATTTTTGTAATAGTTTAACAAAGTTTATCTAACTTTTTTAAATGAGAAAACAGGCTGTAACATTCTCCCTCTAAATGAGCTTTTACTAGGGAAACTGTGTAAGAGACAGCCAATGTTGTCCTAAGCTTCATTTGTCTGTATAAACTGTTAATGTTGAATTTTTTTTTTTTTTTTTTCCTTCTTTAAAAACACCACCCTTTTTTTTTTTGGTTTGTGGGGGGGGGGCCCCCCCCCTTTTATGTCAGCCTGCCTGTTCTGCAGACAGAGTGTGAGCAGAGCAGCAGGAAGTGACGAGACAGAGAGCAGCAGCCATCTTGGCAAGTGTTGTATTGAACTGGTGTGGAGATTTTTCTGTACAGCTAAGCTGTATCTTGGTCCAGAGACAAACAGAGTGTAAAGAGACAACAGGACTAGTGAGTCCATGTGAAAGGAACTGTGCTCAGTGGCTGATCAGTGAGACTGACATTGTGACTGTGTATATGGATACCACAGATAGAGACTTGCAGTGCTGTTGATGTACTGGACAGCACCTGCTAAATCCTGGCTTACATCCCAGCTCAGTGTATGGATTCGGCAGGACTGTCAGTGTGCTGAGTGGAATCTGCTGTTGGATTACATTGCATTCATTGGGTTTCCCTGTTAAAGAGGACTTCATTTCTCCCAAGATCCTGATAACAGTGAGGAGAGGACGCTTCACTATAAAAGAAAGGAATGACTTTGGGCCCCACCGCGCGCTTCTACGGACTGTAAGCGGTCCACCTGGACCACTGGGGAAAAGGGGTGCACCCAATTGTGATGTCAGGGTCAGTTAGGGATAGTTTTGAGTATATTGTTCATTCAGTGTCCATACTGCAGAAGTGGACAGAGTAAAAGTAGAAACCATTGCAGAATTTGCCTTGAAATTGTTCATGCTATATTGTATATTTTGCTTGTCTTTATCCCTGTCATTTTACCTTCAAATAGCCTTTATTAACTTATAGTAAATATATATTCTTTTCTTGAACTACCGCGTGTGCGTTCATTTCTGGTTGCGGAGTCCAAACCACCTGCCTTGCTCTCGGTTCACAAATTGGCGTAGTCGGCAGGATCCGCTTACCAGAATGGACGGTGACGCACCCGTTCGGGAGAATGGTGCTGGAGGAAGAATGCCAGCAGGGGCTATAATAAGTCAGTTAGCTAAATTTGATGGCAATAATATGTCAGTGAGTATGTGGGTGGAACAGATACGAATGATACAGCGAATGTACCAGACCGCACCAGAAGTACTAGTAGAGCTAGCAATATTGACATTACAAGGGGATGCTAAGACCACGGTGATATTGAGGCCATTTGAACAAAGGCAGACATTTGAGCAAGTAGTCCAGATTCTAGAAACCATTTATGGAGAAACTGCATTGCTGGGGTCTCTGCAGGCTCGGTTCTTCCAGAGGGTACAACAGGAGAATGAAAGCCTTCCCCAATATGCAAATGCCCTACAAGAACTGCTCCGAGATATTCAAGTGAAGGAAAGAGGGGTCTCGCCAGCCTTCTGTAACCCTGATCGGACTCTCCGTGACCAGTTTGTCCTGGGGATACGTGACGGCAGTTTAACTGTGACTATGCAGGATTTTATACGACGAGAGACTGATGCTAAATTCCATGATGTACAGGTAGAGGCCATCTCCCGTGCCAATAGTATGTTCCCGAAGCCCCAGACCGCAGTTGGAGTTACTTTGTCACAGGGGGCTAGTTCTGGCTCAGAGACAGTAGAAAAGGGGACGGTTAAAGAAATTCTCACAGTAATGCAGAAACTGCAAGAACAAATGGAACACTTGCACACTCGTTGTGATGAACATTCTATGAAAATTGCAGACTTCCAGAAAACTGGAGGTGAAAGGGTGAGCCGTCCATACCCAGAAAATCAGAATCGCCCACCACCCCGCTGGAGGGATGAGGATAGGACCTACCGAAGGGGTCCAAATCAGTTAATGCAGTGCTCAGGAGAAATCGAAGGGGCTTACCGAAGGGGCCCAAACAGATGGCCAGAACGACGGGGGATACGCTGCTGGGAGTGTGGACGGATGGGCTACGTTGCTGCTAGATGTCCAGAGCAGCGACAAACTTATGAGAGACCGCCGTTAAACTGAAGTCCCCTGCTGCTGTAGGGCGTGTAGTAGGGGAGACTGACAAGGAGACTATGTGGGGAGAATGCCCTAATGATGACCTGATCGCTGCAAGTCCTGTTATACAGGTGGAAATGGAGGGTATTCCGGTTACCGGGATGATTGACATGGGTTCCCAAGTAACGACCTTGAGTAGAGACTGTTATGAACGGTACTTCCAGCAACATGTGAAATATGATCCCCATACATTCGTACGAGTGGTCGCAGCTAACCAGTTACCAGTTCCAGTCGTGGGAGTGGCCTGGATGAATGTCCGGGTATGTGGCCAAGATCTAGGTAGGAAAGGCATTGTGGTGGTACAGGAGTCACATGAAGTAAAGGTCCCTGTCATTTTGGGGATGAATGTGTTAAAAGAATTAGATCAGATCCTCTTTGAAAAGAAAGGTCACGGTTATTGGAAAGAAACCACCACCCATCGGCCTACTCAAACAGCTTTCCAGCGGCTGATCCGGACATGTGGCTTACAGAAAAGTTCAGATGCACAGCGTCCTCTGGCTCGAATTTCAGTTCCTTTGCATACAAAAGTTACACTGCCACCCAGTCGGGAGACAATAGTGTCCATGCCCATAGGCACCTGTCGGAAACTAGAGGGCATAGCTGTGTTGGTAGAACCACTGCAGGCAGCCGAAGGAGGTGTTGATCCGCTAGTGGCCCGTTCCTTGGCAATAGTTCGCAATGGAAGAGTACCACTTCGATGTGTAAACACTCAGGACCAGAGTGTGGACCTGACCCCAGGGAGGCAGCTGGCTAACATCTATGTGACTCCGGAGGAAGTAAGGAAAGTAACTCCAATGCAGCTGAAGCCGACTGAAAGGGATGAGTGGACCGTAACTGTGTCCATGGGAGAAGATGAGGAACCCACCTCTGAATGGAATGGCCGTGCAATTCGAGAACAGATGAAGATGGATGCAAGTTCATGTTCTCTGGAATGGGTGCAGAAGGTAGATGAACTGTTGTGGGAGAACCGAGCCGCCTTTTCACGGTATGCTGAAGATTTTGGATGTACCACAGGGATCTACCATGAGATTCCCACAGGAGACACCCCTCCAATTAGAGAGCGCTACCGACAAATTCCTCCACAGTTGTATCAGGAAGTAAAAGAACTGTTAGCTAAGATGCTACAGGGTGGGATCATCCAAGAAAGCCAGAGTCCCTGGGCAGCTCCTGTGGTGTTAGTAAGAAAAAAAGATGGGTCCATCCGATTTTGCGTAGACTATCGGAAGTTAAACGCTTGCACCGTACGAGATTCCTACCCCTTGCCACGGATTGAGGAGTCCCTCTCAGCGCTGGGGAGAGCCCGGTACTTCTCCTCACTAGATCTGGCTAGTGGGTATTGGCAGGTGCCGATGGCCACAAAAGACAAGGAGAAGACGGCATTCATCTTGCCCATGGGACTATACGAATTTAACCGGATGCCCTTCGAGTTGACAAATGCACCCGGAACGTTTCAGCGGTTGATGGAGAAATGTCTCGGTGACTTCAACTTTGAGTTCACTCTCATCTACTTGGATGACATTATAGTGTATTCTGCGACCTTTGAAGACCATCTCCACCAGTTGGGGCAAGTATTTCGAAGATTGCGGGAACATGGGCTCAAATTGAAACCCAGTAAATGTCGGTTGTTCCAATCTGAAATTGATTACTTGGGTCACCGCGTATCAGGAGAAGGGGTGAGACCATCAAGAGACAAGATAGCGGCTGTTCAAGATTGGCCAATACCGACTACCCTGCGAGAAGTGAGGGCGTTCCTTGGAGTAGCCGGTTACTATCGACGGTTTATTAAGGATTTCGCCAAGGTAGCAGCACCACTTAATGCTCTCCTACGAGGCACATCCGGTGGTCCAAAGAACCGGTCCGTGAAGTGGGGACTTGAACAGGAACAAGCCTTCCAGGCATTAAAGGATGCACTGACAACAGCCCCAATCTTGGCATATGCTGATTACCACTTGCCGTTCCAGCTGTATACGGATGCAAGCCTGTATGGTCTTGGAGCAGTGCTTTCCCAGCTTCAGGATGGCCAGGAGAGGGTCATAGCGTACGGCAGCCGGTCTTTGAGAGATTCTGAAAGAAACCCCGAGAATTATAGTTCATTTAAGTTGGAGCTGTTGGCACTGGTATGGGCCATGACCGAGAAATTCTCTGAATATTTGACCGGTGCTGAAGTTTTAGTACTGACTGACAACAACCCACTAGCTCACCTGGAAAATGCCAAGCATTTCGGGGCGTTAGAGCAGAGGTGGATAGCCCGAATGTCTAAGTTCAATTACCGCATTAAGTATCGGTCCAAGACAGAGAACCAGAATGCTGACGGGCTTTCTAGGGTAACCGCCCAGACCCCCACAGTAGACGTGGATCATGAGTTGGAGCATGTGGAGGTGCCCGACTTCAGCAGATTTTCACAGGCCTTGGCCGCCGCTAATCAGTTTGAGATGGAGGGGACTGAAACGGCTCCTTTCTTTGGTCCCTCACGACAGGAATGGGCACAGATACAACAGACCCATGAGGGGCTGGCGCAGATGATCAAGTGTGTTGAGAAAGGCCAGAAGCCCTGTAGAGAGGAAAGAGAACGACTGACACGTGAGATATTATCTGTTTTGAGTCAGTGGGAAAAGTTGGAGATGAAAAATGGAGTGCTATGCCGAAAGATCTATTTACCTTCTGAGATCGACATTCGATACCAAATTGTGGTGCCTAGTGAACTGGCTCGCTCCTTGGCAGTTGAGGCTCATAATAAGAATGGACATTTTGGTCATGAGAAGACCTTTCGTTGGTTACAGCGACTGATTTACTGCCCTGGTCTTCGTCAAATGGTCGAAGAAGTATGCCGCTGCTGTCGAACTTGTGAGATCCATAAGGCAATAGAACAGAGAGCTCCCCTGCAAACCATCGTGACCCAGGAACCTTTAGAAATCGTCATGATAGACTATCTAATGGTGGGCCCATCCAATAGCGGACACCACTATTGCCTCGTAATGGTGGATCACTTCACCAAATTTGCGGTGGTAACCGCCACCAAGGACCAGACAGCTGAGTCAGCAGCTTGTGCTCTGTGCCAAGATTTCATTCGAGTATATGGGTGCCCTAAACGCATCCACTCCGACCAGGGTGCCTGCTTTGAGGGACACGTAATGAAAGAAGTTCAACGTATCTACGGGATAAAGAAGTCGCACACGACTCCATACCACCCTCAGGGAAATGGGGCCTGTGAAAGATTCAACAGAACTCTGCTACAGATGCTGCGGACTCTGGAGGAAGACAAGAAGTTACAGTGGCCTCAGTTCTTGTCTGAAATGGTGTGGGCCTATAACAATCAGGTCCATTCTACAACGGGGTACTCTCCTTATACACTTCTCTTTGGGCGGTCTGGGCGAAGTATAGGAGAATTACAGTTGGATGATGTGGATGGGTTCCCTCCGAGGGATCCAACCTCTTGGGTGCGGGCGCACCGGCAGAGACTTGAGACGATCCATCGATTGGTGCGGCAGCGCCTGCAAGAACATCCCCATCCTGATAAGACCCCAGTGCAAGAAGCACCATTGCAACCAGGCGACCTGGTGCTAGTTCGTGTCAAGAAACCCCAAGGGAAATTGGAAAGCCGATGGGAGGCTTTGCCGTATCGTGTTGTTGGCCGCAAGTATGCGAATGGGCCAGTGTACCAGGTCCAGAAAGAAGGAACTGATTGTGTTCGAGTACTTCACCGAAATATGTTGCGCCTGTGTCATTCTGAAGGGACAAATCATGATGGGCCTGCCAATGTGAATGAGCTCCCACAGTCAGAGAATGGAGGTGCGGAATGGGCCTCAGACGAGGAGGATGATTGTTGGCCGATCCCTGCTCCTGGGGATGTTCCACCTGTGACTACTGTATCTCCGGCCTGTGCCCCCTCAGGTGCGGAATCCGCTGGTCCTTCTCAGCCCATAGCTGCAGCACCCCATAATATACCACCGGTCCTCAGACGGACCACTAGGCCAAATGCTGGTATTCCCCCTGTTCGGTATGCGCAGGATGAGTTTGTTTGGCCTGCCATACATCGGTATACTACCACCCTGTGCATAAAAGTACAACCCTCTGGATATACAGTCATAGGCAGGGACTGCCAATCTTAAAGTGGGGGGGAATATGTAAGAGACAGCCAATGTTGTCCTAAGCTTCATTTGTCTGTATAAACTGTTAATGTTGAATGTATTTCTGTGATTCTGTTCCTTTAAGACAGCAGCCATTGTAATTGTGACATGATGCTGGAGTGAGACCCCCCCCCTTTTATGTCAGCCTGCCTGTTCTGCAGACAGAGTGTGAGCAGAGCAGCAGGAAGTGACGAGACAGAGAGCAGCAGCCATCTTGGCAAGTGTTGTATTGAACTGGTGTGGAGATTTTTCTGTACAGCTAAGCTGTATCTTGGTCCAGAGACAAACAGAGTGTAAAGAGACAACAGGACTAGTGAGTCCATGTGAAAGGAACTGTGCTCAGTGGCTGGTCAGTGAGACTGACATTGTGACTGTGTATATGGATACCACAGATAGAGACTCGCAGTGCTGTTGATGTACTGGACAGCACCTGCTAAATCCTGGCTTACATCCCAGCTCAGTGTATGGATTCGGCAGGACTGTGAGTGTGCTGAGTGGAATCTGCTGTTGGATTACATTGCATTCATTGGGTTTCCCTGTTAAAGAGGACTTCATTTCTCCCAAGATCCTGATAACAGTGAGGAGAGGACGCTTCACTATAAAAGAAAGGAATGACTTTGGGCCCCACCGCGCGCTTCTACGGACTGTAAGCGGTCCACCTGGACCACTGGGGAAAAGGGGGTGCACCCAAAGGGGGAGGTAGGGGGGGGTGGGGGGTAGTTTTTAGTTTTTTTTTTTTTAAAGGTAAAAAAAAAAAAAAAGGAAAAGGGGAAGGGGGGAAAAATGGAAGAGTTTTTTTTGTATTTTTTTTTGTTTTTTTTTTTTTTTTTTTTTTTTTTTTCTCTGTCTTTTTACCTTTAAATAGCCTTTATTAATTTTTATTAAATATATATTCTTTTCTTGGACTACCGCGTGTGCGTTCATTTCTGGTTGCGGAGTCCAAACCACCTGCCTTGCTCTCGGTTCACAACTGTACACAGTTGTATTGTGAATATGCAGAGCTGAAGCATTTATCAAATGTGGCGTGGTCACTTCAAATGGCTGTATCTTCCGTTTTTTTTTTTTGTTTTTTTTTTACCACCTAGAAAAACCGTTATCGTATCATAAGATGGATGAGATTCATGTACTAGCTATAACAGAATCTGAGCGTTAAAAACTGAATCGGGAACTTCAATTAAATATGCAGTAGTTCGTTCATGCTGCATATAAAATCACATTCCCGACTGTTTTTAACTAGTTATTTTTTTACAGCTAGTACTTGAATCTCCTGTTTCTTAGAACTGTTTTTCTAAGTGGAAGATACAGCCACTTGAAGTGACCATTCCCCTTTGGTAAATGCTTCAGCTCTACATGCTGCATTGAGCACGGATGTATGGACAGTCTCCATGGCAATGTTTAGTTAGAACTTTGCTAATGTAAACTTTACAGCCTGTTTTATGTTAAAAGGAAGTTTGATAGAATAATAAAGTATATTACAAAAATATGAACCCTCTCAACACAATGGCAAAAAAAAAAAAAAAAAAAAAATAGTTACACTTTAACCTCTTCCGGACCGCCCATAGATTATATATGTCAGGGCGGTCCCTCTCTTGTTCTGCAAGGATGTAACTGTACGTAGAAACAGGGAGCCAGCTGTAACTACAAATGGAGTTCCCCTAGAGAAGGCAGGGATGGTTTATTATCGTCCCTGCCTTCCTGATCGCTGTGTACACAGCGCCCAATGAGCCCTGTATACACAGCTATGGGCGTTGCCATGATGCGGCTCCCCTCTGACACGGCGGTCACGTGATCTGCTGGGTTCAGTCTGTTAGAGCTGCTGGGTCCCACAGCAGGGATCCCCAACCACCGGTCCGTGGACTGGGCCGTTGGAAGTCTTTTGCCTGTCCGGGGGGTGTCGGGCTGGCCTGGGTAAACAAGGCTCCCAGCACATTATGCTGGGAGCTGCGGGGACCTGATCTACAGCGCTGTACACCGAGGTCCCACCAGCATGGCCCCCCCGGTCTACAGCGCTGTTTAGTGTATAACCCCACCCCATATGACCAAAACCCCCCCCCTTAACCACCCGACCCGACCCCCCCCCCCCCCCACTGGACCAAGGCGGGGAAAAGGTTGGGGGACCGCTGTCCTACAGGACCCAGATCAGCCCTGTAGTTATGGGTAGGAGGCTGTATTCCTCCTGCAACTGGGGCTAAATGTATCAGCCCCAGTTAAAGGGGAAATCAGCCTCCACCACACACAAAAAAAATAAGTGATCAGATGTCCCCAAAGGTCTATAATGACCTTATGGGGACACAATGTATAAATATAAATAAATTAAATAAAAAAAGTAGAAAATTAAAGTAAGATAATTAAAAAATAAAATACGCCAATTACATGCCATTATTACAGGTTCTAGCCCCACCTTGAATGACCTAATACAAGATAAAAAAAAAATACCGTAATGGAGAGGAAAGATTATTTTATAAAGTTTTTTTTTTTTAGTAGCAATTTGTGCTATTAAATGAAAAGTTAAAAACCAGACACGTCTTCCCGGATATATAAAAAAAAAATTAAAAAACATGCAAAAATAAAAACATTAAAAATAAAGCCCTATGTGTCACTGAAAAAAGACACAGAAATGAGTTGAATAAAGCAAATGATAAAAATGTTATAGCCCTCAAAACTGCACATACAAAAAACCCAAAAATGTGTCTGGTCCTGAACCAGAAATTGGCCTTTGATACTGAAATGGTTAAGCGTGATCATCGTATTGTGAAGGGATTTGGTGCAGATTCAGATGGGTTTTCACACATAAATCCAAAATGAGGAAGGTTTCTGCTAGACAAATTCAGATTGAGAGCAGCTGCTAAAATACCATTACTAAGCAAAAAGTTATTTGAAGCTGCTGGTGCCTCTGGAGTCCCACGAACCTCAAGGTGTAGGATCCTCCATAGGCTTGCAGTTGTGATGAAACCTACTATTCGGTCACCCCTAGACGATGTGTACAAGTATCAATGGTTGCAGTGGGCACAGACATACATGAAAGACTAATTTTGAAAAAAGTCTAGTTTAATGATGAGTGCCGTGCAACCCTGGATGGTTCAGATGGATGGCATAGTGGATGGCCACCATGTCCCAACAAGGCTGCGGCGTCACGTGGTGGTGGAATTATGTTTTGAGCCAGAAACATGGGGTGAGAGCTGGTAGTCCCCTTTAGGGTCCCTGAAGGTATGAAAATGACCTCTGCAAAGTATGTAGAGTTTCTAACTGACCACTTTCTTCCATGGTACAAAAAGAAGCACCGCGCCTTCCATAGCAAAATCTTCTTCATGCATAACAATGCACCATCTCATCCAGCAAAGAATACTTCTGAGTCATTAGCTGCTATGAGTTTAAAAGAGGAGAAACTCATGGTGTGGCAATCATCCTTCCCTGACCTCAACCCTATTGAGAACCTTTGGAGAATCCTCAAGCAAAAGATCTATGAGAGTTGGAGGCAATTCACCTCAAAACAGCAGCTCTGGGAAGCTGTTCTGACACCCTGCAAAGAAAGTCAAGCAGAAGCTATCCAAAAACTCACAGGTTCAATGGATGCAAGAATTGTGAAGGTCCTATGTTTACATGTAACTTGGTCTGTTTAAGATGTTTTTGATTTGAAATAGCTTTTGATTTCAGTAAATGTGACCTCTTAATGCTGCAAATTCAACAAATTTTCATTTCTTTACAATTTATAAAGTGTTTGATTTTTTTAATTTGTGAAAAAAGTTATCATTGAGAGGTTCGTCCAATAAAATTTGTGTTATACTCTTAATGGTTGAAGATTTGAATATTATACTGTCTGTCATTTACATCCACCATTTAGGAAAATTAGAGAAAAATATAATTTGTATAATAATTTGGGAACGCAGTGTACTAATTCTGCTACTTTTGGTGGTATATACCAGTCTGTATTTCACACCCAGGAATACCCCTATACCCCTATTAGTAATAATCATGGTAGGGATCTTGTGTGCTGTCTAAGCTATATACATATAGCTGCCAGGTCCAAAATGAAGTAAACTCAGAACAAATGTATTGTGTCTAGAAAAATGAGTCCCCCTCAAGCTCAGGAAGATCTCAACAGCCCCACACCCTTCTTCATGGGGTATGGAGCTGTAGAGTGACTCAGGATCTGGGACACTATTGTAGCTCCCACCCAGTCCCTCCTGTGGTAGGGTGCATCTGATTGTTCAATTGCGAAGGACGTCATATGTGACGTTTTACACGTTGATTGGCCAACCAACTTGTCGATCACTAGCCAGGAATGTGGCTTTTCTGCAAAATAAGGCAGCCAGATGATGGCTTTATACGGCTTAACATTACAGATGACGTTAGCTTGCTGTCAGTGAATAGATGCAATACACCATGTGTGCTCACCTAACGAATTAGATGATATTGTCTCAGTAAATAGTATTCATCCCCTGAGGACGGAACGATGACCCTAAGCTATGAGAACCGCCATTCTGACAGTAGGGGGATATCGGCGCCGAAACTAACGGTACCGATTATCTCCTCCAACGGGGCACATACCGGGAAAGTCAACAGTGCATTGAATTCAGTGCACTGTCTGCTTTCTAGCAGTATATAAAACCACACTTTCATGAGGACATGAAAGGTCCTCTTTAAGCTCTGTAATGTTAGAGGTGCAGTGTCAGACAGGGGTGTATGATTCAGATTTCCAATCAGATGCAGACAGTGTCTGAACTCAGGCAGGCGGCAGGCAAGGGGTGAGATTTTGACACCATCCTCCTGACAGTACAGAGCCTAAATAGCATATCAGGCATCATAACTAACAGCATTGATTGCTCCTGAATGGTAGGGGCTAGAGAAAAAAATTCCAGGTGTGACAATCAGTGGAGTAGTCACATTTGATATAAAGAGCTGGACTTGTTTGAGGTAATGAAGGTCCTCTCTGATGCTTTGTCTAGACCAGGGATCAGCAACCTTCGGCACTCCAGCTGCTGTGAAACTACAACTCCCAACATGCTCCATTCACTTCCATGGGAGTACCAAGAACAGCAGAGCAAGTATGCATGCTGGGAGTTGTAGTTTTACAACAGCTGGAGTGCCGAAGGTTGCCTACCCCTGGTCTAGACACACATACTGTTCATAGAACTTGCCCACTTTACCCTCTTTGTATTCCTTCTACAACCATGTTGACGCTATACATGCTAATAAAGATTACTATACACTCTTACGATAGGAAATCATGACTTTGGGAAATTGTATTTAGATTTGTTGTCATAAAGGAGCAAGGGTCATCCAAGTTAGTAGTAGCTTTGTATTTTAAATTGTTCCTGTAGTGTTTTACGTATTACTAATTTGATCATTAAGATTCTCAATTTTTTGAATAAGACTGCTAATAAGATTGCTAAGACTGGGTTAATTTTTTTTTTTTGTCTTACTGTTCGTAAGACAAATAAAAAGTACTCAGGTGAATTGGGGCCTATGGCTTAGTATATGTGCTGGAGACTTTCCCATTGCATAGGCCAAATGTTCCTAAAATGCAATGTGAGCAGACCTTAATAAACCAGGTGATTTGAATGCCAAGCTCTCCTTTCATTTTATTTATTAGTGGTAGTCACAACTACAGTGATATATAAATCTTTAGTTTAAACCAATTCCTATTCACCTACTACTTTGCAATTTTGCGAAGTATTCTAATTGGTAACATATTTTCTAAAAAGGGTATGTTCACACTACCTTTTTTACAATCAGTTGCTCTCATCCGTCTTAGGACATAGTCATAGTAGAGTAAAAGACACAGAGTCCCCTCAGTCTGCGTCTGTTCCATTGACTATAATGCAAAAAACACGTCGGACGCAGTCTTCCATCATGTTTGTTTTACTTTTGTAAGAAAAAAAATCCTGCATGCATGACAAAGAAAGATTCCCTTGTGTTTTTCACTTGGGAGGGTGAATGCAGATGGACACCAGACAGAGGTGGCTCTGTCTGCATCTGTCGTTTAATGTCCTGTGGCAGATGAGTGCAATGAACATTAAAGGGGTATTCCCATGAACATAATCATATCTATATGTGTAGATAGTTAAAAGTTAAACATTTTTGCAAATATAACTAGTTAAAAATTCTGCAGAGTTTTAAAGCTTTCCTCTATATTAGTGGTGACAGTCTGTTGTCTTAATCAGTTGCCAATGGATACGACCATGAATGCAAGAACTTTCTATGGTCTGGGACTTGTCAAGAACCCAGCCATGATTTTCTTATTGTAGCTGGGTTATCAGGCAGGGACACCACATGTATCAGAAGATATCCCGGCCACAATAAGCAAATCAAGGCTGATTTTCTGAACTTAGTAACGTCCTGCATTCATGGTCGTATCCACTGGCAACCAATCAAGACAACAACTTGTGACCACAAGATATTTAGAGAAAATCTTTAAAACTCTGCAAAAAATTTAATTACTTATATTTGCAAGAATGTTTAACTTTTTTAATCTACAAATTTTAAAATGGTTATGTTCGTGGGAATACCCCTTTAAGGCTAAGGCCCCACGTTGCGAAAATGCAGCTTTTATTTTTGTTGCAGATTTTGCTGCGGTTTTTTGAGCCAAAGCCAGGAGTGGTTTGAGAAGAAGTTAGAAGTATAAGCACTTCCTGTTAATTGTTTGTTTATATTTCTGTGCATATAAAAAATTTTGTATTTTTAACAGATGGTATGCAACAGTTTGTCTTCGGTGAGACCAAGACACCAGTGTTTTGATATCTTGCAGAATGCAGTCACTAAATATTTGGTAAGTCCTTCTGAAATATTTTCCATTTTGTTTTGCTTTAAAACATTGTGTGTTAGGGAAATTCATAAAGACAGGCCTATTATGCTACAGAAGTAACGTAAATGATGGTGCATGTGGCCTGGGTGATGTCCACACCGACTCACTTACTGAAAAGTGGCGAGGCAGGAGCAAAAAAGCCACTCTCTCTGCCTAATATCCCCTTCCCTTCCTCTCCGTCCTTCTTTTCTCCCTTTCTCTGCTCCTCCCCTCCTATACTTTTTTTTTTTTTTTATATATATACTTACAGCCTTACCCTGTTGTTCCAGATTCCTGAAAACTAGCTAAACAAGCCATCCTTATTATAACTTAAGAGGTGTATATAGGTGAAATCACATCTGAAATATGGCACAATTATATGGCAATGAGTGGGATTTATTTAGATCAATGTAGTATTCAGTTTTCCCTATCAGAGTTCTACATGCTATGCTACCCAACTTTCCCAGAATCCTGAAATGCAAACCAAGCAAGCTTTGGCGTGATTTGGGAGCAAGCCGGATGGTTTTTTAGGTATATTTAGTATTCCCGTAGTCCCTATAACTGCATTACCTTGTATGTTACCGAGCTTTCCCAGAATCCTGAAAAGTGATATAGGAGGAGAATTATCAAATCATAATTAAACATATTTGCTATTTGTCAGCAGTTTGTGAAAAATAACTTTCCTTGTAGTGCTGTACTGGGTTGTATTATTGTTACTGTGTGTACGCTACTACTGTTCATATCTAATATCCTCTTGGGGACCCCCCGAATGGAAACCTATACGCATAAAAAGCGATTTACCTGGGAAACCACACGGACCCCATAGACTCTAATGGGGTCCGTGTGGTTTCCGCTCAGTTTCCACATGAAGCAAGGAAAGTGCTGCAAGCAGCACTTTCCTCTCCACGTTTCGTGCGGAATAGACTTTTTAGCTATAACATTTTGGGGAATGTCTATTGCTTAATCACTTTTTATTCAAATAAGAGGCGAAACAGTGGGGAAAAAAACGGCGGTTCAGCACTTTTTTGATTTTTTTTTCCCGCTATGACGTTCACTCAACAGGAAAATTATTTTCAAAAGTTTGTAGACCGGACATTTTCGGGGACAGGGATACTTAATGTGTGTGTGTCTCACAGTAATTTTGTACTTTTATATGTATTCTAGGCAAAGGGGGTGATTTTAGAACTTTTGTTTTTTATTTTCTATATTTCTTTTTTTTTTTTTTTTTTTTTTTTTAGCCCCTCTAGGGCGCTTGAACCTGCAATCATTTGATTGCAATCATTTGATTGCAAGTCCCATAGACTGCAATACAACTGTATTGCAGTCTATGGGAGATTCTGTACATTACTATGACAAGCCTGGGAGCCTTCGTAAGGCTCCCAGCTGTCACAGGAACAGGCGTGGCAAGATAGCTGGCCTGCAACTTGAAAGGTGCGGGGACCGGCCCCTGGGGCTACTTTTCATACTTTAGGGGGCTTTGAAGTAGTAATGCCCACGATCAGAGTGGATACTGATCGCGGGCATTAGCTCCGGGTCTGCGCTGTACATTACAGTGGAGATCCGTTAGCTATGGTGACTGCTCTGCAATAGAGCGGCCGCCATCATCTTTACAGATGGATTTGCTGGGACACCCTGTCCTCCAGGCCCAGGGCCCGCACATCGTCCTACTCCTCCCGCTGCAGGAAGCCCCGCTACAGGAAGTCGGCGGCAGCAGGAGTGGGGCGATACTGCAACCCCGCCCCCCAACACCCACATTCCGACTATCAGGTGCACCCCCATTTTCCTCCCAAATTTGGGGGGAAAAGTACGTGTTATAGTCCAAAAAAATACGGTATATCTTAATTTTATTTCATACATCTGCTATGAAATGAAAACAAATAGTTATACCTTCAACATTCTGGGCTTTTGATAAATACACCACTTGCCCAAAAACATCAGAAAGCAGAACACTTTTTCAACAAATATCTAGCCACCACATTTTAGCCCCTCCCACAAAAAAAAAAAATTGACAAAGGAATTTTTTTTTTTTCTTATGCAATTTTTTGCAGACAGAAGTTGTTTTATATTCTCGTTCCAACCAAGGACAACATCTGCAAGGAGATTATATGTTCTCCCTGTGTTTTCATGGGTTTCCTCCGGGTACTCTGGTTTCCTCCCATACTCCAATGACATACGGTACTGATAGGGAAATGTAGATTGTGAGCCCTATGTGGGACAGTGACTGACAATGTTTGTAAAAAGCACTGCGGATTATGATGGCGCTATACAAGTAAGCTAAATATATATAATATAACATTTTGTTTTAATGTGGATGTCCTACACACTTCTCATAATTTCTTTTATTTTTATTTTTCACAGGGTGGATTGGTCGTAGTTCCTGACAGTACCATTGGATCTGTTTTACATGCCGTAAATTACCTCCATGACCAAAGTTGCAACCCAACTGAGAGTTTTCACATGTTCTTGGCTTCAAGCTGTTATAGTATTTTCAATTTCTTGCTGACAATTGAGAAGGATGTTGAACATGAACAGAAAAGGTGAAAGAGAAAAAAAAAAAAACTCTGTAAAACTTGAAGAGGATCTGTAAGGTGTCTTTCAAACGAATCATATTGCAATGTTTAAACCTAGGGGATCTAAAAATAAAAGTATTAAAGTAAAATTTCAAATCACTCGCTTTCCCTAGAACACATGAACGTAAAAAAAAAAAAAAAAAAAAGTAAAGCACAAACAAATTAGGTGTCTCCAAACTTGTAAAACTATTTTTCCCATACACTGAAAAAATCAAGAGCCAAACTGCCGTTTTTTTCACCTTCTATAATTTGCATACAAAGCGATCAAAACGATAGACATTCCTCAAAACGGTACAAATTAAAAGCACTTCTGGTCCTTCAAAAAAAGATGACTTATGCAGCCCCGTACATGGAAATATAAAGTTACAGGTGTTTTTTTTTTTTTTATGTTTTAGCCCCTTAAAAAATGCTAAACTTTTGCAAAAAAAAAAAGCAAAACAAAACACAAAGTATAAATTTGGTTTCTCCTTAATCATACTGACAGAATACAGGTAATGTGACATTTTGGCTGTACAGTGAACGCTGTAAAAACGAAGAATGTAAGAAAGTCAGTTTTTCTTTAATTCCACCCAGTTCTGAAATTCCCAGTACATCATATGAAATATTAAATGGTACCAATTTGTCCCACAAAAATTAAGCCTTCATACAGCTCTGTGAACAGAAAAATAAAGCTGTTATGGCTTTTGGAAGGCATGGAATGAAAATTGAAAAGTGGCTGCGGTGGGAAGGGGTTAAACACTACACAGCAGAGATCTGCAGACATTGGTCATGTTGGACTGAGGCATCTAAAGGGTTAAAGTATTTTCATACCCAGTACATTTGAGGATCATGTGCATATCCATAGATGTTGAACAGTAAAGGGGCGTTTACACTACCATTGGTGACAGTCAGTAGTGTTCGTTGCTATTGTCCGTTACCAGATTTTAGCATCGGACACTATCTGAACTGTCAGAAATCTGTTGAAATTTCCATTCATTTCATTGGGTTTTTATATTGTGTCCGTTTACACCCAATCCGTCAGAAGTACGTTTTTTTTCCGCGGACAAAAAATCCTACATGCAGGACTTTTTTGTCCATTTGGAAAAACGGATTCCTGACGGCCAGCAAGTGTCCATTATTTTTTTAACATTGAAGTATATGGGTAACGGACTTATAATGGACAGTAACTGACAGCCATCAGTTACTGTCCGTTATGTAATGTCTGTTTTTTTTTCTGCGCATGCTCAGAAAGCAGAAACAAAAAAAAAACGGAGAGTGTTAAAAAACGGACACAAACTGATGCTAAATAATTAATGCTAATGTGTCCGTTTTTTTTAACTGATCCATTATTTGGATCAGTTAAAAAAAACGGACGCATTAACATCAGTTAGTGTCCGTTAATGTCTGTTATGATAGGTGTCCGTTTGTTTTTTGTTTTTTTAACGGACACCTTCATAACGGAATCCAACAGTAGTGTGAACCCTGCATAAATATGTAAACTGTGCAGAATACATATACCAAATTCCATACTACATTCCCTTTCCTGTCGTAGACAGCTTTGCCCAGATACAGGTAAGACAAACTTTCTCCATTTTCCTCACATTTGATAAGTTCCCATTATCATTTATCATATACACATAGCTGTTCTTCGTTTGTATTTCATAGTTAACTATCATTCCTCTTTCACTTCTATAGACAACCTCTCACTTACAAGTCCCTCTATTTAATTCAGTTTATTAAACAAAGCTATTTCTTTGATTCCATTTTATTTTACTTTATTGTATTAATTTTTTCACACATTTTTGCATAAGTATACTTAATTTTATATATGTGGTTATGTTGATTTTTTTTTGTATTGCAATAAATATATTAGTATATATTATATGTATATGAACTATACCCCATTTACCCCATACATTTTTTTTGTTTTTAAATTTATTAAAACCTTTTTTAAAAGCTATATAAATTTGCTATCACCATGTTGTAACTGACCTGCCGAATATATGGAATGTCATTTTTACCGCATGGTAGGATCCTTACAAACAAAAACCCCCAAGAAAATGACACTATTTTTTTTTTTTCCCCCTTCTTTATTCTTTCAGCTTCCCAATACATTGTACAGAATATTAAATAGTGCCATTGTGACGTACAATTTGTTCTGCTAAAAACAAGCCCTTTATATGGCGCTGTGAATGAAAAAAAAAAAACTTATGGCTTTTGGAAGGCGAAGAGTGAAAAACAAATGATAAAACCTGGTGGGGAGGCTTTAACCCCTTCCTGCCGGTGACCTTTTTTGATTTTCTCTGACTCCCAAAAAAAAATTCAGAATTGGGTGGAATTGGAGAAAAAGTCCAATTGTGTAATTTTCTTACCGGCTTCGTTTTTACGGCGATCACTCTGCAGCCAAAATGACATGTTGCCTGTATTCTATGTTTCTGTACGATTCCAGGGATACCAAATTTATATAGTTTTATTTACATTTTAACCTCTTTAACAAAGATTTAAAACTTTGCAAAAAAGTTTTTTCCTAAAGTTGCCATATTCTGACACCAAATAACTGATATAGAGCTAGATATATATTATAATATATATATATATATATATATATATATATATATATATATATATATACCCTGTGTGTGTGTGTATATATATATATATATATCTTTTTATTTATTTTTTTTTTGTACGGGGATGCATAGTGTGTCTCTTTTTTTTGCGGGTAAATATCTACTGCTTTTGATCAGTTTTTATTAAAATTTTTATCACAGGCAAAACAGCGAAAAATGGCAGTTCGACACTTTTTTTTTATTTATTTATTTTTTTTCCCCTCTCACTAAGGTGTTCACTGTACTTGAAAAATATTTTTATAGATTTGTAGACCGGGCGTTTACGGAGACAGGGATATCTAATTTTGTATGTATTTCACAGTATTAAAGTACTTTTACGTGTTTTAGGTAAGGGGGGTGATTTGAATTTTTAATTTTTATTTTTTGATATTTTTTTTTTCTCTTCTTTATTAGACCCCCTAGGGGTCTTGAACCTCAGGGGGGGTCTGATCACTAAAGCAATGCATTAAAATGCTACTGCATTGCAAAATATCAACTCTTCTGTTGCAGGCTGTTGATCACGGCATCCGGGGGCAAAAAAAAAACAAAAAAAACACACACACACACACACACACACAGAAAAAATATACAAAAATAAACAAATGATAAAAAGTTCAAAAAACCCACCTTTATATTAAAAAAAAAAATATATATATATATATATATAATGTAAACAAAAACAAACAATCATGTTAGGTATCCCCATGTGCGTATAAGCCCCCACTATCCAAAAATAGCGTTATTTATCCCGGACAATGAACGCCGTAAAAAAATAAATATATATACCGCAATGCACAAATTAACATATTTTAGGCACTTTGCTTTTCCCAAAAAAATAACAAGTGATCAAAAAGTTCATACATACTAAACATTGGTACCAATAAAAAGTACAACTTGTCTTGCAAATAAAGAGCTCTGACAGATCTCCGTCAACAGTACAGTAAAAAAGTTAGTGTCAAATACGGTGACCCCAGGAAAATCATTCATTTTCAAAAAATGACATTTTATTTGTAAAAGTGGTAAAACGTAATAAAAACCAATATAAATATGGTATCGCCGTAATTGTAATTACCCGCTGGACAAAGTTACCATGTCATTTTTAATGCAGAGTGAACACTAAAAAAAATATGATAGAACTGTGTGTTAATTCTTATGGACCCCCCCAAAAAAGTAAATAAAAGCTAATCAAAGCATTATATGTACTCCAAAATGGTGGCAAATGAAAGTACAACTTGTCACACAAAGAATATTCCCTCACATAGCTATGTAGTCAGAAAAATAAGAAACTTCTGAATTTTGGAAGACGGTGGGGGGCGGGATATGAAAAAAAAGTTAGCGAGTATTAACGTACAAACTACCCTGCGTCATTAAAGGGTTAAATGCTATGGGGAAGATTCATCTGTGTGTGCTAAGGTTTGCAGGTTTTTAAACACCATTTGCACAAAAATAATTTGTATATCATCTCTTTCTGAAAATGGGGCCTGATGTGGCCAGGGACAAAAACCCTGGTAGATTTATTTACACCAGTTTACTGGTGCAAATGACTGAAATCTATGCCAGCTACAAGCTGATGATGATTTCTGTCATGGTGCACAGACTGGTAGAGGATCTGCTTAATTTATGCCAAGGAGTTCCCCTCATCATAAATTAAGCGCTTCCTCTAGCAACACACACAACTACAGAAAATGTAGTGTGGAAAAGGCCAGTCTTGATAAATCTCCCCTTCGTTTTTACCTATACCTACGTTTACATGCTGTGTAATAATTACATATAAAGCCATCATGAGTGTAATGTCCAGATCTACTTTTTTAATGGCAAGAATAATGCAGCATGCCTTACATTATTTGCCATCAAAATAACAGGAAGATCCTCATTAAAGCGTGTTTCTAATTATGAAACTGCTTTTCATAAATTAATAGTTCATGAGAATATAAGAAACGTTTTAATAAATCTTAAGAAAATCTCTTTCCTCCTTTGCTGAAAAGCTGCTCTCCTCCTTAGCTTCATAATGTTTGTTAGAATTTGTGTCCACTTCATATACAGACTTCTATAGAGTGGGGAGGGACAATGAAGAGGCTATTAATTGATTTTACTTAGTTGAATATATTTGCCTAAATTATATTTATGATTTTTTTTTTTTATAATTGGCGGTATACTTTAATTTCAGTCGGACATTTTTGATTGATCCATGACTGAGCAGTTAAGCTGCAGGGAAACTGCTCATGTAGGGGCTGGAAAATGAAGAGGAATTGAAGATGTACCTCAAATTCAGTGTGAAGAAAATCCTAACTGCTAGGTTTCCCCACAGGAAACTGTTGATTACAGTGGGTCCCAACAACTATTTGGCATGTAGGAGTTGTCAAAAGTGAAGAAACCCTATGGGTTTAGATTGATAAATGTAAAGTTTCACGTTGATCAAGATTGCTCTTGATAAGAAAACGTTTTACTAAATAAGCTTGATTGAAAAACATACTTTTGCTTGCAGGGATTCCCTTTGGGGAGAATGCATTTCCTTACTATCCTTGCTGCCAAATGTTTTAAAGCTGATGTTACAGAATCTTCAGGTTAGCCGAGCATGCCAGGAAGAGCTGCCAGTGATTGCCCAGATGCTTCGTCTTCTGCTCCAAAACACACATCTGAGAAGTCACATGATGACCAATGCATTTCTAGTACAGCAGACCCTTCAAGATGTCATGGTATGATTGAGTGGAATGGTTATGGCATAATGGTATAATGAGACATATATCCCAAATAGGGCAACATCCATTTATAAGAACACTTTAGTCAAATCTTAGACTTTGTGCTATGTCTAGTACAGGGCCTGTAGGAATGATGCATAACACAGGGATTTCAATTTCATAGAATCCATGTCTGTCACCATCTCTTGTCCCCTGGGAGAAGAGCTCCTTTAATGGTATTCAGTCACACTGGAAGGGGCGTACCACTGAGTGATACAAGATGAAATTAATAAAAGGCAACAATGTTAACCACTGAGCCACTGTGCTGCCCATAATATAATTTTAATTATATGATTAGTTCATTACTTTACAGCCAGCCCAATACAGTTGTAATCTGCAATATTAGATGTGGACTATAATAAATAAATTCTAGAATGTAAATGTTACTTTAATTTATGTTCAGTGGGGAGGTAGTTTGCTTTAGTGGAGCTGAGCAAATTGTGTAGGTGCTATTGATCAGCAGGTATGAAGAGAGTAGGCAATTTACTTGAAATTCTCTATCGAGTGGGAGGGTGGTATCTGGTGGGTATGGGGAAGTATGACAGTGTCTTTTGTCTTGTGCTTTGTCTTGCTCCTGTACTTTTAAACAATTTGTAAAATCCATATGAAAATGTAAGGAGGCGGCTTGAAAGTTTATTGGTGTACTTTCAAAGCTGTTATGGTAACTGCTGTTCTAAAGGCCGAAGCCAATCATTCTTAAAATCCAAGGCATGTATTCTTGCTGTAATATTACTTTTTTTTATAAGTAGTTGCAAATCATATTATAAAAATGCATAATGTCCATTATATCATACTTTTGAAGTGTTCTGGAAGTTATTTTCATGGGGTGAGGGCATTTGACACTTGCACTGCATATATAGACTTATTTTTTTCCCTTTACTTTTAGAATATGAAGAGCTGTGAAATTCAAGAACAGTGGCTCACAGATCTGCAGTACTGCTTTAATGTCTATCTTACAAAACAGATCCAAGAGTAGGATGTAGATATTTATTTTACTCAACCTGAATTCTGTGTTCACAGTACGATGAACATGTCTTAATTAGAATATTCTGTGATATAAACTGAATATGTTTGAAATATGCAGGAAAAGAAAACAATGCCTATTGCAACTTGTTAGCTTTTTTTTTTTTTGTTCAGATAGTTTTAATGGTTCATTTTTCTAATGTACATGTAATTACAGTGTTCATGTGTCTTATGCTTTACATCACACACAATTTTTTTAATATTGTGTACAGTAAACTGTTTTCTTATGTCATCATTAGTATTGGATGGCACATAAATTTATATATTTGAAGCAAACCTTCAGTTAGTGATATTTGCCAAAATTTATATTTAGGTATTACAATGTATTATTCAATAAAGATCTGCTTCAAGGTTTTCTTTGTGACAATTTTATATTGCTCAAATAAATAAAAATAAGGCAAATTTTGGAAATGAACTTGATTTATAAATCTACTGCCATTTTATGTATGCAGCTCTTCAGTTATGTGCTTGCTTGGTTACAGTCTATAAAATATCCTGATACTGTTGTCAGACTTCTTACCTTCCATTTGAATTCAGCTTCTTGTAAACATACATTCAGTAAAAGAAAGAAAGATATAGGGATAATTGGAAGTGAGTGTGACTGCAGGATCAATGCTTATGTGTAGTCTGTAACCAAGGAAACACACAGGTCTGCATAAATGAAATACATAAGTAAACACGAAACAGTAGGTGATGCGAAATTAATGATTTGCAAAGTTGCCTTTTTTTTTCTTTTTTTTTCCTTTTTTTTTGTAGATACATTGGAGCAGTTAAAAACTTGAAATGGTGTACCCTTTAAAAGTATGTAGATATTTTGGTAAAATGCAACTGTAACCTTTTTGCTTACTTTCATGTGTACCTTCATGCATTCACATTTTTAATAACTTAAAGAATGCATCCAATTATAAATCAATGTTTCATAAATAAAATAGTACAGGTGATTAAGAAATGTTGTCATATATTATTTAAGAAATAAGTTTTCTTTTATCAAACAGAGTTACTTTTTCCTTATTTTTTTTTAAATATATACATATTCTGTGGGGATGGGAGTAGAAGGCTGCTGTAAAACACAGCTGCAGCTGCCGCACTCTGAGTTGTTTTTTTTTAAGGCTAGGTTTACATCTGCGTTGGAGTCTCCACTGCAGATTCCGCCTAAAATCAGAGGAGAGAAAAGTCCTGCAATAGTCTATGGGGTCTGCGGGAAACCATTTTTTAAACAGACAGGCTCTCCATCTATCAGTTCTCCATGCAGACCCAAATGACGGAGACCCGAATACTAGTGTGAACCTAGCGTAACACAGAGTTCTATGTGAGCTGGATATGGATAAGATGCTATGTAAATAAAACGTCTAAATGAAGATAAAAAGGTGAGCAGCTTAATTTGGAGAAGGACACAGATTTCCTTAATACGATATATATCCAAATTTGTTATTCAGCTGTATGTTATAATTAGAGGTATGCTTTAAAGGTCCAACACAACATACTATAACTTTCTAATTCAAACTTTAACGTGTAACTCTCATTTTATTTCTTTTAACTTTTTTTGCTATTGTGTCAAGGGGGGGGGGGGGTGAGATGTGGTGAACACTGGGCTGTGAGGAACGCCCCCCCTTCACCATTCTATGGACAAGTACTGTCAGGGAGGGCGTTCCTCACAGCCCAGCTAGACTGTCAGGAACGCCTTTCTGACGGTGGACAGTGAAACTAAGACCACCGATAGCTCCAGCCCCAGAGCACATAACGGGAAAGCTGACAGTGTGCTGAATTCAGCGCACTGTCTGCTTTCTAGCGGTATATAAAACCGCATATACATGAGGACATGAAAGGTCCTCTTTAAAAACACAGTCGGGAATGTGATTTTATATCCAGCATGAGCTGCTGCTTATGAAGTTCAAATTCCTGACTCTCTTTAACTAGTGATCTCTCAGGATCTCAGCTTTTGTATGATAGCAGATCCATTTTTCTTGGTGGTAAAACTCTGAAGATACAGCAATTTGAAATGCCCCCCTTCCTTTGATAAATGCTTCAGCTCTGCATAGTCACAGTGTACAGACTTTCCCTACTAACAGCTAAGTTAGAGGGTTGCTAGGGAGAATGTTTTAGCCTATAATAAAAAAAAAAATTTAGCTTAATAAAGTATATTTAAGAATATAGTCACCTAACACCCCACGACACAATAGTGGGGGGGAGGGAGCTACACTTTAAATGTTATAATTAATTGATTGAGCTCTGTGACTGCAATTGATGTTTGTAAATCAAGTACATATTACTTTGACACATGTATGTATAGAAATAGCCCCCTGGTCATCGCTTTTTATCATTTTAGTCTGTTGGAAGACTGCAAGACTTTGTGCACTGATAGTTTGTTCTGTAATGCATAACTGTATAGAAGCAACCTTTTACCTCAGCTGTAAAGTATGCAATTCACTACTTTGCTGAAATGTATTTCTTTTTACACTCTAGTTGCGATCTACAAAGTAATCCTTTTACTCCTACAGTAAAATTATTTTTTTCTCATCTTAATGCACAATTTGTCAGTTTTTAGTAAATGTTTTGCCTTTGGCAAAATGCAATTAACTGTAGATAAAAATTCAAACATGTTTCAGTGAAAATGGCATCGAATGTACAGAAAGCTTGTCTCAAGTGGTTAAATAAAATGTGCTTTTAAATGACTTCTAAACTTTTTTTTCTTTTTGGTTCACTACACATGCAATCAGTGGATGCCCAGAGTATTTCAACCTATTTTTGTGCGCTGTTCTCACTATGACAAATGCTTGAATGACATAGTCCTTACTGACTCGATTGACAATTGTCATCTGTATCAATTACCCATGTTTTTTTGCCTTTGTTTTTTTAAGCAATATTTCCTATTAAATGAAAGTGTTATGCAATCTGTGACAAAGTTCTATAGTTTTATTAGTCTGCAGACATACTCCTCCAGTAATAAAATTGAGTCATGACATTGTATTTATGTGATCTTTATCAATGTAGAGGCTATGTACGTTAGATTTGCTGTCACTGCATATTTTCTATATTTAAAAAGGTCTTGTTAGCATGTACAAAATGCTAATTACATACATAACTTGATTGCTGATTTGCACCTGAACAATTTGGTGTTTTTTGTTTTGTTTTGTTTTTTAAATCCATTCTCTAAGCAGGCAGTAATATTTTGAATGGATGAATAGATTTAAAAAAGAATACACCAGATTGTTCAGGAGCACAGGGAGAATCAAATGATGTGGTAACATTTTCTACTTGGTAATAGAACCTCGTTAACCTCTTACTGCATTTTTACGAACATGTACATCAGGGAATGCGGGTAATTACCTCATCCTCATGTATGTACATGTATGTTGCATGGAACCCGTTTGATGACCACCGGAGCTTGGCTGTAACTGACAACCGGGCTCCCACTGCAACAGCCAGGACGGTGAGAACACTGATTCCGGCTGTTTAAACCTTAAAGATGCTCAGGTCAATAGAGACCGCAGCATCTTAGGTGCTTGTCAGTGTAACTGACGTTTCCATTGCCCCCCCTGTAGTGCGATCGTGGGGTGCTGATGGGTAGCTATGGCAACTGGGTCCTAACAAAGGCCCCTATGACTGCCATCATACACTTTCTATTAGGATCAGCTAGAGGCATGTCCTTATAGAATGCCTGTTACAATTCAGTAACAGGCACAATACACTGTAATACACATATACAGATGGTCTAACCACATCCGTAACAACCTGACATACAATATTATTGTGCTATTTCACCCGCCGGATGAATGGCATAAAAAATGCCAAAATCGCCATTTTTGTTTATCCTGCCATCCAGAAAAAAGATTACAAAGCGATCAATAAGTTGTTTGAATCCCAAAATTATACCAATTAAAACTTTACGTTATTCCACAAAAAAAAAAAGCCATCACATAGCTCCATTGCTAAAAATTTGTCATAGTAGTAAGACAGTAAAAAAAAACCTATACATATTTGGTTTTACCATAATCGTACTGACCTGCAGAATAAACTATGAATGTTATTTTTACCATGGAAACAATTCTACCATTACACAAAAATCAATTGCAAAATAGCTGTGTTTTCCCATTCTCTACTAGAAAAGTTTTAAAAAGTTTAATTATTAAATAATTTGAGTAAAAATGATGCTGTTAAAAAAGTTCAACTTATCCCGCAAAACTGTCTGGGGTTCAACCTGTAGTAGAGTCAAGTTCCACAACCTAATGCAATGGGGGTGTGGGCTTGCCTGACCTAAATTGTATTACAGATCGGTGGTTCTGTTGTGTCTGTTCGACTGGTGCTAAGTCTAGGTTCACACTAGCGCTTACTCTTCGATCGGGGTTTCCATCCCCAACCCCGCTTAAAAAATGCAGGACTTTTCTCTCCGCATATTTCTGCCCTTTATAGGAGGAACCCGGGCGGACCCCATTATAGTATATGGGGTCCGCTGGTAACCACTCTTTTAAGCAGATTAGGTTTCTCTTCGTGGGGACCCGAAGCGGACCCCATGAACAGAAACCTGAACACTAGTGTGAACCTAGTGTAACAGACCTCGGATAAACAATGGGTGTCCATAGAGGCGGACTTGCTTTTCCACCCACCTTCCCTCCCTACCCTGGACCCTTGCCCAATACTATTCAAAACGTATCTGACATGCGTTCCTTTCTGTGCATTTTCACACGATTTGGGATTCCACGTGCTGCGATGGCCTGATAACTAGGGTTCCGGGCCCCCTCAGCCCTTTATTTTGTAATCCCATGTTTCCGCCGGGGTGTGCTGTCCATCGAGACTATGCGCTATTGGGTCTGGTTGCTGGGAATCCATCTCTTCCTTCTCTTGAGAAGCTGTGCACTGCTAGCTCTGATGCTCACTTGTCCTGGCTGGAATACAACCAACAATGGAACTTCCTCTGGAAATTCTCTCTGGTCCCATTGCTCTCTTCTAACTTCACTGAACTGGAGAGTGTTCTCTCTCAGTCGGAGTCCCCGAATGTGTCCTATCTGCACTCTAAAGCATTCTCTTCTGGGCGGCGACCCCAGGTAGACCCACTTATGTTTGCTTCTGAGAGAATGAACTACAGCAATGCCTCTCCCTTGCTGATTGGGACAGGTCCTTTCCTTTTGCCCATAAGTTGCCGATAAGTCTGCAGTGTTCTCTAATCTCCAAGCCCTCGCTGGACCCCCTCCGGGATCCTTTTATCTCCAGTCCTCCACTCCTCTTCTGTTTGGCTTTATCTTACGGCAGTTTCCTTACAAGCCCAGTTTCTGTCGTTTTTTTTTCCCACTATGGTTTTGTTTTGGTCCATTGGGCAGCTCATGTATTTTGACGCCTCCGGCTCTACATTTTTTTTTCCTAGATAGATAGGTAGAATACACACTGTTGCTATATAATTTCTTTGCCGGTATATCACTCTTCATGTGCGTTTACTTATGGTTTGTTTCTTTTTCTTTATTTGCCCTGTACCTTTTGGGCCCATTAGCTAGTGTTTACTGTACTATTTTATGTTACATAGTTACATAGTAGATGAGGTTGGATGAAGACATCAGTCTATGAAGACCAACCTACAACCCTACAGTACCCTACAGTGTTGATCGAGATAAAGGCAAAAAAAACCATGAGACTTATGCCAATTGTTCCTTTTCAGGGGAAAAAAATTCCTTCCGACTCCAATCTGGCAATCAGTAGAAAACCCTGGATCAACTTGCCCCGAAGCAGCGTGCATGCTGCCTAGGAGTTATAGTAAGGCCAGAGACTGCAATGGAGATATCAGGGACAGATCTATTAGATGGTGGAAACAGCAGTAGTTCAACTCCAATGGCAAGGGGAAGAGGAGAAGAAATAGAACGCGCAAATGATACACTGAAAGTGCGGTCTGAGAGATAAGAGGAGAACCAGGAGAGAACGGTGGCCGTGAGGCCGATAGAGCGAAGCATAGTGAGGAGGAGTTGATGGTCAACAGTGTCAAATGCTGCCAAGAGATCCAGAAGGATAAGAGGAGAGAAGTCACCTTTGGATTTAGCCGTCAGGAGATCATTGGAGACTTTTGTGAGGGCCGTTTCAGTTGAGTGCAGAGTGTGGAAACCAGATTGTTAGGGGCGGTCAAGAAGAGAGTTAGAGAGATAGCGGATTAAACAAGAATAGACTAAGCGTTCCAAGATTTTGGAGATGAGGGGAGGTTAGAGGCAGGTCGATAGCAGCACTGGACGGGTGAAGGGAGGATTTCTTCAGTAGCGGGGTTATGACAGCATGTTTGAAAGAGGATGGGAAAATTCCAGAAGAGAGAGAGGGGTTAAATATTTTAGTAAGGTAAGTCGTGACAGAAGGCGACAGAGATTGGAGAAGGTGTGAGCGGAAAGGGTCACTACTGCAGGCAGGGACGCACCGCTAATGAGGCGAAGTGAGGCGGCCGCCTCAGGCGGCACTGTCTGGGGGGCGGCATTTTTACCATTTAATGTAAACCAGCCTAGGCCGCTTTAAAAAAAAAAAAAACAGCTTAGTGGGGCCTATTCTGGGCTGGTTTACGAGACCTCTGCATATCAGCGCAGGCAGCGCTACAATGACGTCATCACACCACCTACACCTGAGACACAGAAGTCGCAGACAAGAAGAGGCGGTGGCTCCATCAAGGCATCACAGGTAGGTGACAATGACTTTTTTTTTTTATATATAAATAGGCCGTAACCTGCTGGAGTATCCCCAGCAGGTAACGGCCTATTTACTTATCGATTCCCCGCGCCTGCTGTGGCCGCCTCCGCTTTCCCTTCTGCTATCGGACGCAAAAGGGGTATCAGAAGCGGCTGTGAGCGGCAGCGGGGATCGATAAGTGAGGCCCGATAAGTGAGGCCAATACTACTGGTTTTTATGTTTGTCACCATCTGGGTCTCCAATCATTATACTCTGGGTCTCAAAAGACCCCAGATGGGTGGGTCACTATGTAGCAGAATACTGTGTGGAGGGGCCACTATGGAGCATAATACCGTGTGCAGGGGCCACTGCGGAGCATAATACCGAGTCTGTTTATATCACATGCTGTCTGTTTATAGTGACTGTGTGATGTAATTACAGTCTTGTCACATAGACATGTAGAGGACGAGGCTGTAGTTACATGACATGGCCGCTATGAGATGAATGACACTATGTAAACAGAGAAGCGGTCACGGCGCTTTACACAGGTACCACGGTTCATTCAAACAGCTGATCTGTAGGGGTCCTGGGTTTTTGAGCCCCACTGATTAGCTTATTAATGACCTGGAAAACCTTTTAATTAGTTAATACCTGGGGCATTATTAATAAGGGGCACTATTTATACAGGGTACACACAGACATTATTAATATAAAGATGCACTTGGGAGTTATTCAATATGGCGAGTTATATCATATATTTTATAATTGGAGGTAGCAGCAGGAAGGGTGTGTAGGTGAGGACAATGTGGGTTGGATGCCTGCCTGGAAAAGTGAGGAGCCAAAGATGTCTGTGTTGCAAACTTTAGAGACAAGTCACAACTGGAAGAAGTGGTCATGGCGGTCCAAAGGGAAGAGAAGGGAAATGTGAAGGATTAGTCAGAGACGTCACCGGTAAGTCGCAAAATGTTACTGCCCTGTATTCACCTAAATGATTGATGGGGGGCTGTCTGCTGAGCCCCCACTGAGCCTGAGAATTGGGTTTTTTTCCCCCCACCGGGTGGGAATCCAGCCTGGCTACAGCCATATATAGGTGTGTCGCTTGGTGGATGGACGAACCCGCGTGGCTCTCATTCACTTTTATGGGAGTGCCGAAGATACCTGAAGTCCAGTACTCAGCTATCTGCGGGGCTCCTATTATAGAGAATGGGAGCCACGTGGGCTTGTCCATCCACCAAGCAGAAGATGTGTGAAGTTACTTTCGTTGTTAATGCCGTGTTGTTGATTTCTGATACTGAAGTAATACAGGTAGAAGAATTCTTAAAAACTGTTTCATAAGTTTGTGTATGTTTATTGTACGACAATAACAGCGTGTGACGCTAACAGCATGTAAACGCAATTTTATTTTTTTTATTTTTTTTGTTTGGGGGGGGGGGGCGTCTTTCGATAGTCTGCCTCAGGCAGCAAAAAGGCTAGGTTCACCACTGACTGCAGGTCGTAGGGCGAGAAGAAGAAAGTAGCTGAGATACTTCTTCTGTAACAGGTTCAAAAGATGAGAATGGACAGTCTGAAGTGCGGTTGGTGAGGGGATCAATACCACCTGGGGATTGGGTAGTTATTTCCTGACTGATCTTATCAATTTTGTCATGGAAATAAGTGGCCAAGTCTTATGCACTAAGGTCTGTGAATGACACCTGCACCATGGGAGTGAGTAAGGAGTGAAAATTTTCAAAGAGCCTTTTAGGGTTACTAGAGAGAGAAGAGATGAGAGCGGTGAAATAGGCTTGTTTGGCAAGGTGAAGGGCAGAACTATAGGTTTTAAGCATAAATTTGAAGTGGAGGAAGTCTGCAGGTGTACGTGATTTTCTCCACAGACGTTCAGCACACCTAGAGCACCACTGAAGAAAACAAGTCTGTGGCGTGTGCCAGGGTTGCTGTTGAACTTTTTGAGTGCAGGGGGGAGCCGCCTCATCCAGTGTGCTTTTAAGGGTTTCATTATAGTGACTGGTGGCAAGGTTGGGACAGGAGAGTGAAGAGATGGGGGACATAGAGGACTGTAGAGTATCTGGGAGGTGCTGGGTGTTAATAGCATGTAAATTCCTATATGTATGATGAGTAGGTGTGTCCTGTGAAGGAGAGAAAGCACTGATGGTGAAAGACAGAAGGTTATGATCAGAGAGGGGCAGGGAAGAGTTAGTAAATTCAAAATCTGTGAGGAGTCACTGGAAGACCAGATCAATTGTGTTGCCATCTACGTGTGTGGCAGAAGAGGAAAGTTGTGAAAGACCAAAAGAAGTGGTTATTGAGAGAAACTGTGAGGCAGCTGGGGAGACGGGTGTCAATGGGGATGTTAGTCACCCATGATGTGGGTAGTAATTTCACTGGATAAAAAGAGGGGAAGCAAAGTGATCTAGAAATTGGTAGAGTGAGCCAGGTGGACGGTAGATCACAGCTACGCGTAAGGAAAATGGGCGGAAAAGTCTGATAGCATTGTGTTGCTGGTGAAACTTTCTCTCTTCCAGATGTAGAGGATGTCCCCTTGTCACTGCCACAGGCCTAGGAGTAAAAAGTTCATTAGAAAGGTTTGTGTTGTCCCTTCATGTATTTGTACATTGTTATTAGATCTCCCTGTAGATGTCTTTTTTTTTCAAAACTGAATAACCCCAAATTTGTTAATCTATTGTTGTTGTACTCCAATCCACCCATTCCCCTAATAATTTTGGTCGCCCTTCGCTGCACATTCTCAAGTTTGATTATGTCTGTCTTGTATACTGGGGCCCAAAATTGTGCGCAATAGTCTGTGTGGCTGTACCAGTGATTTGTACAGAGGCATAACTATGTTGTCATGAGAATCTATACCTCTTTTGATGTCTCCCATAATTTTATTTGCCTTGGCAGCAGCTGCCTGGCACTGGTCACTAAAGGTAAGCTTACTGTCCACCTAAATCCCCAAGTGTTTTTCAGTAGCGCTGCTGCTGCTGCTGCTGCTTTCTTTGACCAAAATGCATAACCTTACATTTGTCAACATTAAACTTCATTTGCCAAGTCTTGGCCCATGCTTCCAGCTTCCTTAGATTCCCCTGTAATATTCTAACACCCCCTCATTTTTGATTACCTTACAGAGTTTAGTATCTTCTGAAAATATGGACCCTGCTCTGTAAACCCTCTACCAGGTCATTAATAAAGATATTAAACAGGAGAGGACCCAATACTGACCCCTGTGGTACTGCACTGGGGAGTTTGACTCAGCCTGAATATTTACCATTAACAAGCACCCTCTGTTTCCTATCAATGAGCCAGTTGTGAACCCAATTGCATGTTTCCCCACAGTCCCAACATTCTCATTTTGCATACCAATCTTTTATGTGGTACAGTATCAAAAGCCTTTGAAAAGTCTACATATACTACATCTACCGCATTACCCATGTCCAGTCTAGAACTGACCTCTTCATAGAAGCTGATCAGATTAGTCTGAGAGGACCGATTCCTCATAAATACATGCTGATTGGGCGTTATAAGATTATTTACATTGAGGTACTCCAGGATAGCATCTCTTAGACCTCAACACAGAAGTTAAACTTACTGGCCTATAGTTTCCAGGCTCACTTTTAGATCCCTTTTTGAAAATTGGCACCGCATTTGCTATTCGCCAATCAAGTGGAACAGACCCAGTTATTACTGAATCCTTAAATATTAGATATAAGGGTCTATCTATCATTGTGCATAATTCCTTCAGAACTCAGGGGTGTATGCCATCTGGACCTGGCGATTTCTCTATTTTAGTGTTTTGAATGCGGCTACGCACTTCCTCCTGGGTTAAACATGTGACATTTAATGGAGAGTTAACATTACCTCTAATCATATTGCTGGTCATTGGATTTTCTTGTGTAAACACTGTAGAGAAGAAGTCCTTTTCCTCATCTTCGTCCACCATTACACCCAGATTATTTTTGAGGGCCCACATTGTCAGTTTTTATTCTCTTATTTATGTAATTGAAGAATAATTTTGGATTAGTTTTACTTTCCCTGGCAATTATTCTCTCATCCTCATTCTTTGCCTTCTTTATTTGTCCTTTACACAATTTATTTTTCTCTTTATAGTTTTTTAATGCTGCATCACTACTTTCTTGTTTTAGTACCTTTTAAAAGCTTCCTTTTTATCCCTCATTGCACTTCTTACCATTTTAGTTATCCATATTGATTTACTATGATTTCTAGCCCACTTATTCCCATAAAGTATATGTTTTTTAGTGGTCCTATTTAGAAGGCTTTTGAAAATGTCCCATTTTGTTTGTTTCCGTCACTTTGAGGACATTGTCCCATTTATGCTGCTAAGCTCCTCTCTTAGCTGGTTAAGGTTGGCCTTTTCCTGAAGTTGTGTTTTTGTACCCCTTCTACTGAACCTCTTTTTAATGTGCACATGAAAACTTTATTATGTTGTGGTCACTATTACCTAGGAGACCGCCAACCTCTACTTTTGACAATGTGTTGGGTTCATTTGTTAAAATTAGGTCTAAAAGTGCCTCACCTCTTGTTGGGTCCTGTACTAGTTATGATAGGTAATTGTCTTTTATTACTGACAAAAACCTGTTCCCTGCAGGTTTCTGCCCCCAGTTGATATCTAGGTAGTTGAAATCCCCCATAATAATGACTTTATTTTGCTTTGCGGCTTCATCTATTTGTTTTTTTTAATATATTTTCAGCTTCTTCCATTATATTTGGGGATTTATAACAAACCCCTATCAGTATTTTTATTATTCTTTGTTGCTCCCTTAATTTCCACCCATAATGAATCCACACATTCATTTTCCTCCCAGATGTTCTCACGCAGGACTGGCTTAAGGCTGGATTTTACATATAAGCAAACACCTCCCCCTTTCCTATTGTTACACTCCTTTCTAAACTAAACATACTGAACCCCTGTATGTTTACAGCCCAGTCATAAGTAGAGTCCAGCCATGTCTCACTTATCCCCACTATGTCATATTTTTCTTCCAACATTATCATTTCTAGTTTCTCCATCTTGTTAGTGAAACGTCTGGCGTTAAATCCATGAAATGAATGTATACTATCTTTATCCCTACTCCACTACCTACTTACTGTTCTAACCCCCCCCCTCCACCACCAGTTAAATTATTTAGCTCTCTTTCCAATTCTGCACTATCTTGCCCTCTATATCTGTAACCCCACCCCGTGCCTAGTTTAAACTCTCCTCCAACAGTCTAGCCATCTTCTTCCCCAGCATAGCTGTACCCTCCCCATTGAGGTGTAGCCAGCCCATTCCTACCATAGAACCTGTACCTCACAGTAAAGTCGGCCCAGTTCTCCAGGAACCCAAACCCCTCCTTTGTACACCAGCTCTTGAGCCACTTATTTACCTCTCCCGCTGCCTTTCCTGTGTGGCCCGTGGAACTCGAGCACCAGAAAGGTAACACACCAATGATCCTGCTCTTTGTGACAGATTGCCCTGCTTGTTTCCCTAATAATTGAATCCCCCACTACCAGCACCTGCCTAGTCTTCTCTGCATTTCTATCCCCCCTTCTTACTGGAGCAGACATTCCCCTGGATGTCAGAGGAAGTGTCTTGCTGCAGCAGTGTTACCCCTGTACTAACATCCCCCTCATCTGCCAATTTAGCAAACTTGTTGGGGTGTGCCAGTTCAGGACTAACCTCCCTGGCACTCTTACCTCTACCCCGCTGCTTTCTAACTGTCACCTAGCTAGCTGCCTCATGTTCCTGCACCTCCATGCTACCATCCTCCTCTGCACTTACCCCAGTGAGTTCCTTCTCTGTGAGCAACAAACTCCTTTCCAAGTTATCAGTGGATCTCAGCCTTGCAATTTGCTCATTTTAGATCCATGATGTGGGCTTCCAAATGTGCAATGTGCTTACATCTTGCACAGCAGTATGCCCCCTCAAGCGGCTGCTCAAACAGAGAATACATGCTGCAAGATGCACACTGGACCGCATTGGTAAGCATGGAGCATATCTTCCCTAATGGGGATTATTACAGCAAAACAAAAAATACAATTAAATAAGTACAGTTCAAATAAAAGTAAATACATTTTTTTTGTGTTTTATAAAGTCCCTGAATCTAAAGTCACTTAATCTTAAATCACACTTAAACGAAAAGCACACAATTAAAAGAAATTTGCAAGCTCACACACTCGCTTTATGACTTAGCTTTTAAAGATGTTCCAAGTTGCACAAAAAGCTGCAACTGATTCCTCTGGTATATTTGAAAACTTCTTCAATAAACATTGATTAAACATAATTCCACGAAACATAAGCCCATATATGGCTATGTCAGCATAAAAATAAAAAAGTTTTATAGCTCTTGCAATATGATAAAAATAATCCTGTGTCCTTAAGGTGAAAATAGGCCGTGTCCTTAATGAGTTAAGCATTAAATGGCTATTTTCCTTGACATAACTTTTTCTGTAAAAGATAGTTAACCATCTGTATGTTAAATTTTTCCCTTTCACCTTATATAAACTGAGAAATGGTACAGTCTCTGTGCCAGAACCCCATTGAAGTCATTGAAGAGCACTGTGCACTGCTGAACAAAGTGCCTTTGGCAGGGCTGGGCTGCCAGACAGCACATCGCTGTACTATGACAGGGAGCTGAACTTAAACACTATACTTTTGCTCCATTTTATCTTGAGACCCAAAAATGAAGCAAAAAAATAAGAGAAAAAAAAAAAATGAAAAAAAAAATGAAATGGTAAGTAAAATAAAACATAAAAGGTCATACATCTACTAAATATTTCCGTACATGTAGAAAATTTTCCGGTGTTGTAAAGTAAATATTTTTATTTAATTGTTGCTGCTGTGCAGAAAAAAGTGTTAGTAATGGATGTATGTGATGTCACCAAAAGAATTAGGAAGAGAAGGCACGGTCTTGTATTCACAAATACAACAGGACCAAGAAGGGGCCCTGGTAGGTTATATACAAGGCTCCATGCACATAACCACACTTTGATCCACAATTGCAGATCCAAAGTACAGACCCATTCATTTCTATGGGCCCATACACACAGCTAGAGATTTTGCGGCTGTGTGTCCAGGCCATAGTGAAGAGCCCGCAAAATATGGAGCACGTCCTATACCTGTCTATATTACAGTCGTGTTCATGGGGCCATAGCTCATGTTCACCAAGTGGTTGGTAATCTATTACATAGTACAGTGGAAAAAAGTTCAACCAGGGGATGAAATTCTATGCATTTCCATAAACATCAATGCTGTTTTTCTCTAAAAAGCATGTAATCCTGTTTTTCAGATGTTGCTGTTGTACCAGCTCCTAGGGTAGGTTACTCCACAGGTTCACAGTCCTTATAGTGAAGAAGCCTTGTCGGCTCTTGAGATTAAACCTTTTTTTCTCCAGGTGGAGGGAGTTTCCCCTTGTCTTTTGAGGGGATTTTACATGCAAAAGCTTTTCCCCAAATTTCTTGTATGGGCCATTTATATATTTATACAGGATTATCATGTTTCCCCTTAAACGAATCTTTTCTAGACTAAACTAATTTAATCCCTTTAATCTCTCCTCATAGCTGAGGTCCTCCATGCCCCTTAACAGTTTTGTGGCCCTCTGTTGAACCTTTTGCAACTCTAGGACATCCTTTCTATGTACTGGTGTCCAGAACTGAGCTGCATATTCCAGATGGGGTCGCACCAATGATTTCTAAAGTGGTAATTTTACATCCCTGTCCAGCGAGTCCATACACTTTTTAATACTTAATCAAAAATAAAAGGTTAACCTCCACTTGGTGAACAAGAGTTAATTTACAGACAAAATCCTTAGGGCTATATCTTTTGAATATGTGGATGACTTTAAAATAAAATATATAAAAGGTAAAATAAGCCAGGGACATCTGTGTTGCTGTCTAGTAAGAAGTAGAATGTCTCCTGTGTCCATATATCCACCTGGTCACTGCACTATATTTGATCCCTAGTCTCTACCCCTCCCTTCACCTTCTCACCCCCTCTTGTTCACTCTCCCCCACTCACCTACTGCTCCCTCCCTCTACACTCTTACTTTCTCCCCCTCCACCCCCCTCTTTCTCTGTTCCAGGGCCTGGTGTGATTTCTCACAATGACCAATGATTTGCGCATCCTCTCCTACAATGTTAGGGGCCAAAGTACCCTGGAGAAACGCACTATGCTCCTACGTGATCTCTGGTGACTTCAGGTGACTTTAGGAATGGTTCAGTTCAGAAATTATCCAACCACAGACTTCCATCATGCTATCACAGCTGTTCAGAGGACTCCTGTTCCAAGGGTGTGAGTATTTTTTTGGCGGATTTGATCCCATAGACCAGACCTGGGCATTGTACGGCCCGTGGGCCACATCCGGCCCTCTAACTATCTCTGACCGCCCCGCTGTCGAAACTTTTACTCACCTGTCCACACTCCTGTCTTGGCCGCCCTCCACTGCCTCCTCTAGGCGGCGCTACACTGACGTTATGACGCTGAAGAATGCCAGGACGCTACATACAGCCCCTTCTTCAGCGTCGGCAACAGTGCACCCTGGAGGCGGCAGCGGAGGGTGTCCAGGTCTGGAGCATGGACAGGTGAGTAAAAATTATCGGCCACTACTCTGGGGAGATAACGGGGTCATATACTGTGGGTGGGCTTTAAAAAAGGGATCATATACTGTGGGTGGGTTTTATAAAAGGGGTCATATACTGTGTGGGGGGGTATAAAAAGAGTCATAAACTGTTTGATGGCCATAAGTAGGGGGATCATATGTTGTGTGAGGGGGGTAAATAAGAAGGCATGCTCAGAGAATGTTAGTTCTCTTTGGATCTACCTACCTATGAGAACAAACATTCTTAGTGATGTTCAACAAATCCATATACAGATCCTCTCTCAGTGATGATCATTGTGTGCTGTCCTTCGCATATCCACCTCAGATATTCAACCTGACTTCAATGCACTTGTTCAAGCACAAAACAGGCTAGATTTCTCTCATTGAACATTTTTGTATAAAGTTAATGTGATGCTGGTCTTTCAAAAACTAGATTTTTTTTTTTGTGTAAAGTTGTGATGCTAGCTTTTTTAAATGCTGTAGAAGGTGCTCATTTTCAAAAAATGTTTGTTAAATTGTGCTGTAATTCTGTGCTCCACATTTTCATGTTATTGTAAAGTTTTATTTACTGTTCTTTATTAAGTTAAAGGGATGCTGGTCTTTGAAAAACTTGCTATTTTATGTCAGGATGTGATGCTAGTTTTTTAAACTATGCAAAAGTTTACAATTTTCTAAACTGAACAAACAAGTTCATTACAGTTCACAAGTTCATCATCTCATCATTAAATAATGATGTAATTAGGTCCTCCACATTTTCACTGAATCATTGTAATGTTTCATTTACTGTTTTTTATTAAGGGATAGTGTATATATACAGTATATAGGTTTTGGGTAGAACTGAGTTAAGTATATTAGTCTGGTCCTCTAAAACCATTCCAATTTCTCATGTGGGCCCCATGGGAAAATTAATTGCCCACCCCTGCCATCCATGACTGATTCGAGTGGTAGGTTTTGTTTGTCAAGGGAACTACCTATTCTCACAAGGTGATGTTTGCTAATCTGTACCTCCCTTATATGGGAAAGTACAGGGCTTTGTCTGACTACCCGGAGAGGGTTCAGAGTTTCAAGGACGGTCTATTGATTTGATCTTTGGGGAAGTGTGGGGGGGATGGAGACTTAATCTCTCTCGCTTTATCTCTCAAGCTTGATGCTTCCACAGGGTGCACTCGGGTCCCCTCTTCCCAGCTCTGTGCTCTTAGGGACACCCTACACTCACATTAATTAATAGACATCTGGAGGACTTTATACCCAAGTTCTTGTGACTACTCCTATTACTCAGCCACTCATGACGTTTTCCAGAATCGACTATATCTTTATCAACCACTTTCATCTGGATAGGGTCAAAGGGGCTGACATGCACTCCTCCCCCCTCTCACCTCTCAGACCACTCGCCCATCTCGATAACACTTTTCCTGGCTCAGTCACCTGAAGGGAGGGGGTCACTGGAAACTCAATAATATCCTGTTGCAAGATCCTACAATCCGCGAAGACGTAGACCTGGAATTAAAGCAGTTCTTTGTATCAAACACTGGCACAGTTTCTAACCCCCTCAAGCTGTGGAAATTCCATAAGTGTTACATTAGGGGTATCCTTATCAAGATGGACATGCGGGCCAAATGAGAGTGAACGATAAAGATAACTGAGCTTTTAAAATGTGTTAAGGAAATGGAAGACAAACATAAACACATCCAGACCTCACTGCTTCACGAGATCCGAAACTTGTATCTCTTTAAGGCAAAGAAGACTCTGACCAAATACTTGCGATTGTTCTATGAACCTGGGGGAAGTACTTTGCGGACGCGCTTAGAGTCCAACGTAGCTCCATCTTTGTCTCTTCTATTAATACGCCCTCTGGCTCTATAGCTCTATAGCTACCCTACCTTTTGATATAGCCAAATCGTTCCAAACGTACTATACTTCCCTGTACCAATTTGATCCAGGCACTACACTCGCATTGTCAGACATCTATCATCCAGCCTCCTGTTTCTGTCTGAGGACATGGCTGCTTTGGAGGAGCCAATCTCAACATAGGAATTGGCGGCGGCAATATCTGAGTCTTAACCGGTCCCAAAGTTTTTTCCGTACAATCCTATAAGTTCTTCTGTCACATCTCTCTTCCCCTTTTCTAGTGGCTTATAACACACTGAGTTTTGGTGGAACTCCCCCTCCTAACACCCTTTGAGAACACATTGCAGTGATCCCTAAGGAGGTTAAAGGGAATCTGTCAGGGCAATTTGGGACACTAAACCACCCACACGTCCATATGGAGCTGGGGTTTAGTGTCCCAAATCACCCTGTTATAACGCAATCCATGGCCGCATTAAAAATAAAAAAGCTTTATACTCACCCTGCCGCTGTACTCCCCGCACCTGTGCAGTTCTTCAATGAAGTCAGAGGAATACTCCTCGGCTTCAGTGTGCATGCCCCACAATTACGCAGTGAAGCCAGGGTGTCCATCTTTGGTTTCACTGAAGAACAGCGTAGGCGCCGGGAGGGATGTCTCATGAATAAGCCGGACCGCTTTCACCAAACAGTGTCGTTCGGACCCTTCTCGAGGTAAGTATAAAGGTTTTTTATTTTTAATGAGCCTGTGGATTGCATTACCACAGGGCGATCTGGGACACTAAACCCCAGGTCTATAAAGACCTGTGGGTGGTTTAGTGTCCCAGATTGACCTGACAGATTCCCTTTAAAGACCCGACATTTTGTGCCAGTTACAGGTCTATATCCCTTTTAAATGTAGACCTAAAGCATAACTAAACTTTCGAACAACTTTTGATTTTCTTGCACTATTTGTCATTAATAAATGTTGTTTTATATCTTAACAAATTTTGGATCATTTGTGTGAAATCCTGCATTTTTTCACAGTCTTCCTTGTTTCTGTATTGAGAGTAGTTCTCCTGCCTTTCACTGAATGTGTTACTGTGTATGGGAGAAAATGAGGATATGGGAGAGTAAATTCAAACAGTTATATCTCGAACATTATAAAACATACAAACTTGCTTTTTGTGTCATATGAAAGAGGAGATTCACTTTTTTTTATGTGTCACTGAGGCTGTACTGTCTAAATTATTTCCAGAAATATCACTGGTTGAAAACCGTGTCGGAATTCGGATATTTATATGTCTCTGTATAATACATACAGTGGGGAAAAAAAGTATAGTCAGCCACCAATTATGCAAGTTCTCCCACTTAAGAAGATGAGAGAGGCCTGTAATTGGCATCATAGGTAGGCCTCAACTATGAGAGACAAAATGAGAAAACAAATCTAGAAAATCACACTGTCTGGTTTTTTTAAAGAATTTATTTGCAAATTATGGTGGAAAATAAGTATTTGGTCACCTACAAACAGGCAAGATTTCTGGCTCTCACAGACCTGTAACAACTTCTTTAAGAGGCTCCTCTGTCCTCCACTCATTACCTGTAGTAATGGCACCTGTTTGAAATTGTTATCAGTATAAAAGACACCTGTCCACAACCTCAAACTGTGACACTCCCACACCTAGAATGCCCTGATTTCATGTGGGGTTTGTCAAACACCAATTTTAGATCCTGGATGAGAGGTGAACTATTTAGAGTTACATAACTAATAATAATAATAACTTTATTTATATAGCGCCAACCTATTCTGCAGCACTTTACAAATCAGAGGACACATGAACAGACAATATGAGACATAACAATGTGACAAAGAAATTAACATATCAAACAATAGCAGTGAGGGCAATGCTCGCAAGAGCTTACATTCTGTGAGGAAATAGGGAGACACGAGATCGGAGGGCTTGTTTGGTATAATGGTCCAGCCATCTTTGACAAATAAGGTCATATAATTGAAGCTGTATGAGCCCGTCATCAGCAGGTATCTGTAAATATACAGATATTAAATGCAGGGAGTGCAGGGTAACTTCTAGATGGAGGGGTCAGGATCTAAGGAATAGAGGAGGAAGGATAGGATAGGATAAGAAATGTTAGTGTAGTATGCATAGTTAGTATGGTTGAAAAAAAGACATATGTCCATAAAGGTCATCCAGGGAATGTCATGACAGTCTGTACATTTGCATAACCGTCAATGCTATTTTGCTCTAAAAAGGCATCTAATCCTTTTTTGAAGCTGTAGGCTGTGACTGCCGTGACCAGTTCCTGGGGTAGGCTATTCCACAGATTCACAGTCTTTACAGTGAAGGAGCCTTGTCGGCTCTTGAGATTTAAACCTTTTTTTTTTCTCCAGGCGGAAGGAATGTCCCCTTATTTTTGAGGGGATTTTACATGGAACAGCTTTTCCCCATATTTTGCGTATGGGCCATTTATATATTTATACAGGTTTATCATATCTCCTTTTAAACGCCTCTTCTTCAGACTAAACAGATTTAACTCCTTTAGTCTCTCTTTATAACTGAGGTCCTTCATGCCCTCAGTTTTGTGGCCCTCTGTTGAACCTTTTCCAACTCTAGGACATCCTTTCTATGATCTGGTGCCCAGAACTGAACTGCATAATCCAGATGGAGCTGCACCAATGATATATAAAGTACTAATATGATACCCCTGTCCGGAGAGTCCATACCCCTTTTATTACAAGACTGTATCTTGTTGGCCTTGGAAGCAGTTGATTGACATTGCATACTGAAATTTAATCTATGATCTACAAGTACACCCGGTTCCTTCTCCACCAGTAACTCTACCAGCTTTAGTTCCCCTATACATAAATTGCATGTGGATTACACCATGTAACAATTTTCAAAAAAAATATTTGTTCCCAGTTGTTAAGTGTGTTTTACTGATTGATTGTACCTTAAATGAATAGAAAAAAGTTATTATTCCCTGTAAACTTTGCTTTTGTGGTCAGCACAATGATATTTTGAAATTGATCTATTTTTAAGGATATTCACAATATTTCAAGATACTTAAGAAGCTTCTGGAATTGTGAGAACTATCAAGAAGTTTCTAGAACTGCCCAGAATTATCTAGAACTTTATCTAGAACAGCTCATGCAAGAGCCTCAAAGCCGTGCTGCTTCACAATGGGAACAAGTATCCGTCTTTTCCTGTAGCTCACTCGGTGCACCTGAAAGAGGAATACACCAGTGTCAAGATGTTGCTAGGTGCCTTGAAGTACGATGAGTACGGCTGGGGAGTTATCGGAGATTTCAAAATGGTGTCATTCCTGATGGGCCTCCAAGGTGGTTTTACTAAGTATCCTTGCTTTATTTGCCTTTGGGACAGCCGGGATACTGAAGCGCACTACCACAGGCGGGACTGGCCTCAGCGGACAGAGTTCACTGTGGGGAAGAACAATGTAAAGTGGGAGCCACTGGTGGACCCACGCAAGGTGCTGATGCCACCACTACACATCAAGTTGGGGCTCATAAAACAATTTGTCAGGGCTCTAGATAAGGAGTCGAGAGCTTTCAATTACCTCCAAGATCTTTTACCTAAGCTGTCTGAAGCAGAGATCAAAGCTGGTGTCTTCGTTGGACCACAAATCAAGAAGATCATAGAGTGCAGTGAATTTCCCAAGAAGCTGAATAGGAAGGAGAGAGCAGCTTGGAACAGTTTTGTCGCAGTGGTTCGCGGCTTCCTAGGCAATCATAAAGATGAAAACTATGTACAACTGGTTCAGACTCTGATAAAGAACTATGCTGCAATGGGCTGCAGGATGTCACTCAAAATCCATATCCTTGATGCTCATCTTGATAAGTTCAAAGAGAACATGGGAGCTTATTCAGAGGAGCAAGGCGAGCGCTTTCACCAGGACATTATGAACTTTGAACACCATTACCAAGGACAATATAACGAAAACGTGATGGGCGACTATATTTGGGGATTGATTCGTGAAACTGATTTGCAGTATAGTTGTAAATCTCGGAAAACCGCACACTTCTGAACAGTTTTTGGTAATCTGTGTAAATTTGCAATGCATATAGTGTTCTTAGTCTGACTGTGTAAATGGGAAGATGCAAAATCGTCTGTTTCTATAGTAAAAATGCATAATTTTCATTGCCGTGGTCACAAAAGCGAAGTTTATGATGAATGTAAGCAATTTTTAATTTGTTTTAGACATAAGCAATTGGAATATAACATTTAAAAGCTGGGAACAAAATTTGTGTTACATAGTGTTATTTTTACCCAGATGCATAACTTTACATTTATCCACATTGATCCTCATTTCTTATGTGGATGCCCGAACACTCTTTCCAAGTCAGAGGGCTTGTTTGCTACAATGGTCCAGCCATCTTTTAATAGAAAAGGTTGTGTAACTGAAGCTATATGAACCTGTCACCAGCCAGTATGTGTGAATAAACGGATACTAAGTGCAAGGAGTACAGTGTAACTTCTAGATGGAGAGGACAGGATCTGAGGAACAGAGGAGGAAGGATAAAACGTGTTATTATTCTACACCTCCCACACACTACACGGTGATCATGTCATGTGATAAGCCTAACCATACAGATGTGATTTTTAGGGCAATTTTGAAGATGCTGTAGTTGGGGATTAATCGGATTGTCTTGGGTAAAGTATTCCAGAGCACCGATGCAGCTCGAGAAAAGTCTTGGAGACGGGAATGGGATGATCGGGGATGCAAGTCTAAGGTCATTGGCAGAACGGAGAGGACGGTTAGGGGCGGTAGACAGTGATGAGAGAGGAGATATAGGGGGGCACAGCACTATGGATGGATTTGTGGGTCAGTGTGATAATTTTATATTGTATTCAATGCAGTGACTGACACAAGGTAGATGCATCTGTGTACCAGTTTGATAGAAAGATGAGTCTGGAAGCTGCATTCAGGACAGATTGCAGTGGGGAGAGTTTAGTAAGAGGAAGCCCAATTAGAAGAGAATTGCAATCAATAGTGAAGACGAGAGAGAATCAGAGCAACAATGAGGGTTTTTGATGTTTCCACAGTGAGAAAAGGGCGAATTCTAGAGATGTTTTTAAGGTGCAAGTGGCAAGAGCGTGCAAGTGTCAGAATATGTGGGATAAAGATGAGATCTGAATCAAATACAACTCCCAGACAGCAGGCATGCCGCCTCGGGGGTAATAGTAAGGCCACAGACAGAAATGGAGATATCAGGGTTATGTCGGTTAGTAGATGGAGGGAATACAAGAAGTTCAGTTTTTGAAAGATTCAATTTCAGATAAAGAGAAGACATGATGTTAGAGACAGCAGAGAGACACAATGGTGTTCTGTAGTAGTGCAGGGGTGATGTCATCGGATGAGGTATATAGTTGGGTATCATCTGCATAAAGATGGTATTGAAAGCCAAATTTGCGAATGGTTTGTCCAACTGAGGCTGTGTACAGAGAGAAGAAGAGGGAACCTAGGACCGAACCTTGAGGAACCCCAACCGCAAGGGGCAGAGAGGAAGAAAACCAAGAGAAAGCAGTATCCCTGATGCCAATAGAATGGAGCATAGTGAGGAGGAGTTTGTGGTCTACAGTGTCAAATGCTGCTGAGAGATGCAGAAAAATAAATAGTGAATAGTTCCCTTTAGATTTAACAGTCAAGAGATCTATGTACCTTGTAACCTACGTACATCTTCTATAGACACTACTGTACTGTATAGCTTGGTGTCATCTGCAAAAATAGACAGTGCTATTAATCCCTATATCATTAATAAATAAGTTAAATAACTTATTTGTTCACTTTCATAGAGAGCAGGCGTAGGTGTGTGATCAGGATTCAGGTTTCAACACTGATCTTAGCATGTGGGATGAATGCATATCTGTCACTACCTGTCCACCCCGCCCACCCCGTTGGTATACGACGGCTTGATGATGCCCGTCGAGCAGCTGTTTATAAGCATGGGTTGCGCAAAATGCTCACTTTCACACTTATATGAAATCATGAACTTGCCCTCTTGAAATGGGAATGTGATTTAGGCCTCTCCCTCACCAAAGAACAGAGACAGAAAATACTCTTACTAACTCCCAAAATCTCCATTAGCAGCTCTTGTCAAGAAACTATAACATTTTAACTCTGTGATACAGTATAGGATACCTCACCTCCTACACAAAATCTCCCTTGACATATCTCCAGGGAGTCTGTTACATATTATCTGGAGCTGCTCCAGGCTCAAGCCTTGACTGAGTTACAGACAATTATCCATGACATCAAGGATTGGTCCCTGGTTGGCAATCCTGCTTGGATACTCCACCAACATGATGTTACCCTTGGCAGATACAAGCGATCTTTTCTTAGACATCTCTTAAATTTGACGAAAGCCTGTTTCCCTGTGAGGTGGAGATCCTGCAAGCCCCCGACGATTCCTCAATGGTTGGAGAGAGGGAACGAGATCCAGCACATGGAGAATCTTCTTCACACCACTCCTAAGTGTGCAGACCGTTTTGAGAAGACATGGCACTACTGGATCACATTTTACTCATCACCTAGGTACATGGAGTTACTGAGCCTTTCATTGGATCCCCTTTGATTGGCTTGAGACTCACGCTAGGCTCTGGGACACTCTACCTTTACTCCTTCCTAATCCCTCAGCTACCTCCCCCCCCCTCCACTTTTTAAAATTAATTAAATTGATTAATTTATTTTTAATTTTTCCCTCTCCTCCTAATACTTGATATTTACATAGTTCCTGTTTCTATCCCCTTATTGGATGGGTCATGGGGAGTCGGCTAGTGTTGAGTGTCTCCTACGACTACACTTCTACCTACTCTATTGGAGTCCTTGGCTACCTTTCTGTGGGGGCCTACTTGCATGGTGGAACATTCCCATCTCATCCCTCTTTCCATTCCTATGTTGTCTGTCTCCCCCTTTATCCCTATGGTTCTTTTTTGCACTGTATTATTGAAAAACCAATAAAAATACTTTATGTAAAAAATAAATAATTTATTAGGACTGCTGTCAATAATAATAAAAACAGTGGTTACATAGTGGATAGAGAGGCCATTGTGATGCCGCAATATTTTGTTATACCATTCATGTACATGCCTAGATATGTCTGAGGGTGAAGAAAGAGTCCTTAAATTACAGGAAGTCGCAGACAAAAGATCCCTTGTGCAAAACACAATAATCTATTACAACATAACTTTTATTCAGTCCTATTAAAATGCAAAGGACATCCCAAATATACAAACTATCAGAGTAGGCCAATCAACTGCACAGAGGTATCTGAACACCTGAGGGTTCCAGCTGTATTAACCCCTGGTTCCTAGATAACACTCCGTGTACTCACAATAGAATTATCTGGACAAGACATGGTCATATTCCAGTCAGTCTAGCACAGGTGCGGTAGTTGATCCCAGGGTGTCAAATGTGTGGTCTGTGGATAATTAGACCTCCAGGCCTCATTAGCCCACCCTGGATTGTTTCACGCCCTCTGCTTCCCCTATGTCTACTGTCAGCTGTTAGAGAAGATAGTGTTGTTCTATCTCCGTAACCAAAGGGTAATGGGCACTACAGAGGCAGGCTTCTAAAATTCAAGCATGCACGCATGTCAATATGCCCACTATCCATAGTTGCTGGGTACAGAATATTATTCCCCAAAGTAAATATAAAGGGGAGAGGAGTAAGGATCCACTCTATCCCCAAAAGTATAAGGAGACACCATACATTCAGAAATGAAAAGGGAGGTCATTCTAGTGTTAAGTCCACGGTTCGAGGTCAGTGAATACCATCAAGTGAAACGGTACTACCCCATTAAAATCTGGGGTGGCTCCCTATCCCGAAAGTTATAAATGCCGATCAAATAGTGATAGGCACTCTAACTCCAGATGACAGCAGCATAGAATAATATAGCCAACTGTCTAGGGTAAAAAGGACTCAGTTTGAGGCATAGACTGATATAGGTAGCTGTCTACAGGAAAAAAGACTCAGTTTGCAGTATAGGCTGATATAGCTAGCTGTCTAGAGGAAAGAGGACTCTGTTTCCCTTATACATATCATAAGTTCATTAGGAGATTACATAAATGTGTCGGAGTAAAACAATGCCCCAATGCCTACATGCATGTAGTGAAAACCATAGTTTCCGATGCCCTGATGGTGGGCTCTGGTACTAAATAGCCGGTTGGGGCTAGACTCCTGATGAACTTATATCTATAAGGGAAACTTGTTGAGTCCTCTTTCCTCTAGACAGCTAACTATATCAGCCTATGCTGCATACTGAGTAGTTTTTTTTTACTGCTAATGCGGCCTGGTGGTCTAATTACCCACGGACCGCACATTTGACACCCTGGGATCAACTACCGCAGTTGTACTAGACCGACTGTGGAATATGACCTCATGTCTGGTCTAGATAATTCTATTGTGAGTACACGGAGTGATATCTAGGAACCAAGGGGTTAATACAGCCGGATCCCTCAGGTGTTCAGATACCGCTGCATTTTAATAGGACTGAATAAAAGTTATGTTGTAAGAAATTAGTTTGTTTCGTGCAAGGGATCTTTTGTCTATGACTACATGCCTAAATAGTTCTACAATTGTAACTGAGTAAGCTGCAGTATGAATTGTTGTCCATGCTTTATTTTACCTGTTTTATATGTTTTTTGTTATAATAAAATATTTTAATAACGTTATAAAACTCCCAGACCAGAAGCTTTACCCCTTTTAAGACTAGGCAGATTTTCAAGTTTTAGCCATGTTTGTTTACTTGAAAATTGTTTTTCTACTACTGTGCCAACCTATATGTATTTAGTCTCCTTTTTCTCAGTTTTTTGCTTCACGCTTTTCCTTATAGTTATGAACATGATCTAAAAAAAATAAATGTAATAAATCTATTTTAAAATATATTCCTTATTTCTGTTGTTTGTATAGATGCCACAATTGAATGTTTTCTCCTTCATGTGGTCCTACAGCTGAGCTTGCAATGAATGGTGGGCAAACTGGCTTTTTGGAGGGCATGTTTTTCATAGCTGGTTTGCTGACACCATACTATCATTACAGGTGTTGTGCCAAAACAGTATGAAACCCCCAAATTGATTCCATTTAATAAAGTAGACCTCCCCCCCCCCCCAAAGGATTTATACATTTTGTTGAATTTGGTGGAAATAAAATGGAAACAACATTTTTTTTCTCAAATATGTCAAATCAGATGACTAATTTTAAAATCTGGTAGATGTCACTTGAGAAACACACCTGAACACATATTTAGCAATTTGTGACGTTTTCATAGATACCAAATGTAGGTACATTCCTTACTTGATGGGGCCTACAGTAGAGCTTGCAATGAATAGTGTGCAAACTGGCTTTTGGAGACCAAATTTTCCATAGCTGGTTTGCAGACACTATACTATACAAATTAGACAACCTTCTCCCTTTTTTTTTTATTTACATTTATTTTTTTAAAAGGTTTTATTTATTCTTTTCAACAATTTTAATAAAATAACTGCAGTATCAGATATAGGAAAATATCTGATTTATAAAATGTTGAAGAACAGTCACTACAGTATCAGCAAAAAACAATAATACCATCTAGTCATACACCATTCATACCACCCTGCACCTCTGCCCGTCCCCAACCCAGAGGTACATCAACATAACAACTGATAAAGTGGAACATATTTGTTAATAAGTTGAAGCCAATGCTCAAGAGATGGTATGTCTGGACATCTGAAGTTGCAGTTAAGGTATCACTGCCTTCAACAGGTAGATATTCAGAGTCTGAATTTTTCCACACTACTCTCCTCATCAGCAGGGTTGGCTTGGGGGGGAAGATTGGGCAAATGGGACCTCGGGATGTGGATCATCAGGCTTTCAGTCTGATGACTTGAATCCAGGGAGCTCCACACTGTATCGGCGTGCTGTTCTGTGCATGTCGATACTATTTAATCCTATGACCGGAGCTGAAAAGTCCCTGCTCTGCCACAGAGGACAACGGTACCTCACAGGATGTCACTGCATCACGCCACCTGTGCCAGCCCTACAGGGAGAGACATTGCTGCCCCATTCATTGGGGGATTGTGGTAAGGTGAGTAAAATATTTGTTTTCTGGAAATGGAAAGGGGATCTGATAAGGAGGCAAACTATTATTTTATAGTGGGGGAACTGTTAAATATAAGGTGGCTATTGTAAGGGTGAACTATTATTTATAAGGGGAAACTGTTAGATGTAAGGGGGCTACTATATATAAGGGGAACTATTATTTATAGGGGATTATTATAAGAAATGACCTATTATATATAAGGTGGGGGACTATTGTACAATCATGCCCGTGCAGTAAGTGATGGCACCCCTGAAATTTTTCCAGAAAATGAAGTATTTGTCCCAGAAAATTATTGCAATTATACATATTTTGTTATACACATGTTTATTTCCTTTGTGTCTATTGTAATAACACAAAAAACTGCGGAAAAAATGCCAAAAATGATATATTTTCACACAAAACTCTAAAAAATGGTCTGGACAAAATCAATGCCACCTTCAACTTAATACCCTTTGGAAAAAGTAACTTCCTATAACCATCAGCAAGCTTTTTACACCTCTCAACTGGAATTTTGGACCTCTCTTCTTTTGCAAGCTGCTTCAAGTCTCTCATATTTGAAGGGTGCCTTCTCCCAACTACAATTTTAAGATCTCTGCACAGATGTTCAATGAGATTTAGATCCAGACTCATTGCTGGTCACTTTAGAACTATCCAGTGCTTTGTTTCTATCCATTTCTGGGTGCTTTTTTTTTTTTTTTTTTCTAACTGTAATTTTTATAAAAAATTTTAACAGAATATGCAACGATGAAAACTAAAATTGGAAACAAAAGCAAAATAATTAGACAAAGGCATATCAATACATGTGGCCGGCACACCTAGCCATATGGATACAAAGAAAGTACATATGAGAAATTATAAATTAACGACACTGAAAGATTGATAGGGGGGTGACAACAAAGGAGAAGGGGAGAGAGTCAAAGACCTTGTAAAATACAATATGCGTCCCAGGATGACCACACAGGTTTGAAAGCCTCCACTTTATGATTAAGGGAGGCAGTCAGGAACTCCATGCTACGGACGTCCTTCAGGACCAGTAGGACCAGTAAGAGGGGAGGTTTTCCTCCAATGAAGAGCAATTAACGTCTTGGCAGCAGTACATAGGAACAAGAATAATTTGGAGGTCTTTTTACCTAGATGTCTGGGGGGGAGGTTAAGCAAGTAAATGAGAGGATCTAGGGGCACACCTTGTACAAAAAGGGCACCAGTAAGATGTTTGATCTCCATCCAGAAGGGGCCACTCTGTGGACACTCCAAGAAAACATGGTACAGTGTACCCACCCCCGCCTGTCAATGCCAACAAAGAAAGGGAATGCTAGGTTTGAGAGAATGAACTTAACCATATATTTATGAGAGAGGGAGGCCCGTCCCTCCGGGGAAGATAAGAACCGGTAAATACCCGATATCAGGCCACTCGTGGAAGTGCCAGCTCAACAGGCTTGCTCAAATGCTGTAGGGAGTGACACCTTTAGGGAACCAAACTGAGAGAATACAAAATGAACAATCTGCTGGTAGTGGAACCACCCAGAGGCGGGTAAGTGTAGAATGGAGGTAAAATAGTCAAAAGGTCTGAGCTCCAAAGTTGTCGGGTCCACCAGATCAACAATATGGAAGAGGCCCAATCTACTCCAGGGCCGTACCATAGACCCCGTAAGTCCCTCCGGGAGGAGCGGTATATACAGGAAAGAGATCATAGAGGAGTGCAGAGAAGCTAGAGAGAAAAGTTTGGAGCAAGTCATTCATATGGCATGAGTGAAGCAAATAGGCCCGAGGAGAGGGACAGAGGGGAGGGGGGGAGCGGGATCACAGAAACGCATTAGGATGGATCGGAGCTAGCTAGAGCTTCTCAATCTCAACCCACTTAGTGTAGGCTTGTGGCGCGGCCCAAAAAGGGATACAATGTAGGTGGGTCACTCAATAATAATGCAGAATATATGGGACTTCCAGCCCCCCCTTGATTTTGCTGGATAACATCACCAAGCGGGGGATATGGTGGCGCTTATCATTCCAGATAAACTGGAAAATCGATTTTTGAAGAGAGCGCAATTCCGATCGGGGCACCACAACTGGAAGTGTTTTGAAGAAATAAAGTAGCTTCGGGAGGAGGGTCATTTTAACAGCCATGATGCAACCTATGAGGGATATATGGAGAAAGCGCCATTTGTCTCCACTAAACAGGCGAGTGTAATTGACTGAATAGTGGGAGGAGTATGAAGGAGACAACTGAATTCCTAGATAATGGAGGAAACGCTCCTTCCACTGGAAACTTAGACCGAAGGAGTTGCAGGGTGGGTTCGGGAATATTAAGGGGTAGTGCCTCCATAACATCATATACTGCCAGCACTTGGAGAAGGTTAGGAAGAGATGTGTGAGGATTGGTGAGGGTCAGAAGGACATCGTCCGCAAACAAGCTTATCTTAAAGTCCTTAAAGTCTATTAGTCAAGATCTTAGTGAAGAGTTTTAAATTGGTATTCAGGAGGGCAATGGGACGGTAATTAGAGCAATCCTGGTGATCCTTACGGGGCTTGGGAACTAGGGTGATATCGGAATGAAGCATGGACTGAGGGTTAGGGGCACCGTCTAGGAAGGAGTTAAAGAGGCAGCACATGTGTGGGAGCAAGTCAGATTGGAAAGTCTTGTAGTACAGATAGGTGAACCCGTCCGGGCCCGATGCCTTGCCACCCAGGAGAGTACTAAGGATCATAGCAAGCTCCTCTTCCGTGATTGGAGGCTCAAGCGCTGAGGTTGGGAGCTTAGGAAGGGAACAGGAGTCAAGATAAGAACACAAGACTGCATCCCAGGAGGTCGGATTCTAACAAGCACGGGGGGATGGTTATATAGTTTAGTGTAGCAATCCCTAAACCCCTAAAAAGGGATGCTATAGAATCAGGGTGATGGTGCAGGGTGCTGTGAGGGTCACGAATCACGTGAGGAGAGAAGGAGGCCTGGTGATCACACAGTGTCTTAGCAAGCAGAGTATGGGCTTTGTTGCCTATCTCATAATAACTCTGGCGACTATATAGGAGGAGACGCTGGGTTGCTTGAGTAGCGAGGTCACGGACACCGAGGGGGCCTGAGCCAGACAATCTGATAAAGACCGAATCCGAGTCAACAAGGCAGCCACCCTAGCCTTTCGATCCTTTTTAAGTTGAGTAGCTAGGGCTATACAGTGGCCCCTCATGACAGCCTTATGGGCTTCCCAGAGGGTGGGAATAATTTTATATATATAAATTTTTCTCATGGTTTTCTAATTTCTGCTTTTTGAAGTATGTTTGAGGTCAGGGCCGTTTTAACACATTGGTTCTCCCCCTCCCCCATCACCACCACTTAGAAATTCCTGACTTGCACAAATTATAATGCCCCCTTAGTGGCCTCATACAATGTAATGTTCCCTTCCAGCTATCCTTACAGTTTAATGTCCCCGTCCATCTGCCCCCACAGTATAATCTCTTTCTCCAGCTGCCCCCACAGCTTAAGGTCCCCCTCTAGCTACCACCCCCAGTTTAAGGTCTACCTGCAGTTTAATGTCCCCCTCCAGCTGCCCCCACAGTTTAAAGTCCCCTTCTACCAAACAAAAAAAACAAAAAAACTAATACTCACCTCTCCTCGCTCCCCTGATGTTCTGGTCTTCTAGTCCTCAAGGAGCTGCAGGCGCAATGTAAGTGACGTCATCACATTGCGTCTGCAGCTCCTGGGGAAGAGAGGGGATGAATAGTGAAGCAGGGAGCGGATAGCTTCCTGCTTCATCATTGTATGCAACTCATCAGCATCCTAAGGATGCCAAAGAGCTGAAGGTGGGGCAGCCTGGAATGGCGGGACAGCAAATGTATGATTGTCCCGCTGTCCCAAGGGGGCCCTTGCTACCATAGGGCCTAGTCCAGGTGCACCGTTGGCCCTATGGTTAAAGCAGCCCTGTTTGGGGTCATTGTCCTGCTGGAAGCCATATATTGAGAACCAAGATCCTTTGGTAATCTTTAGATTTCATGATGTCTTGCACACAGTCAAGGCACCCAGTGCCAGAGGCAGCATTACAGTACCCAAAACATCTTTGACCCTCCACCATATTTGACTATTGGTACTGAGTTGTTTTCTTTGTAGGCCTCATTCTGTTTTTGGTAAACAAGAGAGTGATGTGCTTTACCAAAATGTTCTATCTTGGTCTATCTGTCCACAAGACATTTTCCCAGAAGGCTTTTGGCTTACTTGCGTACATTTTGGCAAACTGCAGTCTAGCTTTTTTATGTCTCTGTGTCATCAGTGGGGTCCTCCTGTGTCTCCTGCCATAGCATTTAATTTAATTCAAATGTCGGCGGATAGTTTGCGCTGACACTGCAGACAGCTGCAGGACAGCTTGAATTTCTTTGGAACTTGATTGGGGCTACTTATCCACCATCCAGACTATCCTGCGTTGCAACCTTTCAACAATTTTTCTTTTCCATCCACGTCCAGGGAGATTAGCTATAGTGCCATGGGTTGTAAACTTCTTGATTATGTTGCAGACTGTGGACAAAGAAACATCAAGATCTCTGGAGATGGAACTGTAAGCTTGAAATTGTTGCTATTTTTCCACAATTTTGGTTCTCAAGTCCTCAGACAGTTCTCTTCTTCTCTTTCTGTTCTCCATTCTTAGTGTGGCACACACAGACTTCTCTCCTTTTTATCTGGTTTCAGGTGTGATTTTTATATTGTCCACACCTGTTACCTGCCACAGGTGAATTTGAATAGGCATTACTGGCTTGAAACAAAGTTATTTACCCACAATTTTGAATAGTTTTCTCTGGCCCATTTTTGGAGTTTTGTGTGAAATTATGTCCAATTTGCCTTTTTTTCTCAGTTTTTTTTTGTGTTGCTCCAATACACACAAAGAAAATAAACATGTATAACAAAACATGTTCAGACCCCCTTTATCAATACTTTGTACAGCCTCCTTTTGCTGCAATTACAGCTGCAAGTCTTTTGAGGTATGTCTCTACCAGATTTGCACATCTAGAGACTGAGATTTTTGCCCATTCTTCATTGCAAAATAGCTCAAGCTCAGCCAGATTGGATGGAGAGCGTCTGTGATCAGCAATTTTCATGTCTTGCCACAGATGTACACCTTCCCAGTCTCAAGTCTTTTGCAGCCTCCAACAGGTTTTCTTCCAGGATTGCCCTGTATTTAGCTCCATCCATCTTCCCATCAACTCTGACCAGCTTCCCTGTCCCTACTGAAGAAAAGCCTCCCCACAGCATGATGCTGCCACCACCATGTTTCACAGTGGGGATGGTGTTTTCAGAGTGATGAGCAGTGTTACTTTTCTGCCACACACCTTCTTCCACATGTTTGCTGTGCCCCCTATATGGCTTGTGGCAAACTGCAAACGGCACTTCTTATGTCTTTCTTTCAACAATGGTTTTCTTCTTGCCACTCTTCCATAAAGGCCAGATTTGTAGAGTGCACGACTTATAGTTGTCCTGTGGACAGATTCTCCCACCTGAGCTGTATATTTCTGCAGCTCCTCCAGAGTGACCATGGGCCTCTTGGCTGCTTCTCTGACCAGTGTTCTCCTTGCTTCAGTGGTGAACCTAGCCTCTTTGCTGCCTGAGGCAGACTATAGAAAGACGGCCCCCCCCCACAAAAAAAAAGAAAATATTGAGTTTCCATGCCACTAGTTTAACACACTGTTATCGTCGCACAATGTACACAATACACAAACTTATGAAACAGTTTTTAAGAATTCTTTTTCCTGTATTACTTCAGTATCAGATCAACAACACGGCATTAACAATGAAAGTAACTTCACACATCTTCTGCTTGGTGGATGAACGAGCCCACGTGGCCCCCTTTCTCTATAATAGAAGCGCCGCAGATAGCTGAGTACTAGACTTCGGCTATCTTTGGCACTCCCATTGAAGTGAATGAGAGCCAAGCTGGTTCATCCATCCATCAAGCGACACACCTATATATATGGCTGTAGCCAGGCTGGATTCCCACCCAGTGGGGGGAAAAAAACCCAATTCTCAGGCTCAGTGGGGGTCTCAGCAGACAGACCCCCATCAATCAGGTATTTATCCTCTATCATTTAGGTGAATACAGTGCAGTAACATTTTGTGACGTACAGGTGACGTCTCTGACTAATCCTTCACATTTCCCTTCTCTTCCCTTTGGACCGCCATCTTTTCAGACCCCAGAGTATAATGAACGGAGACCCAGGGGAGGTGACAAACATAAAAAACAGTGTTACTAACCTATCCTGGACACCGGTGCACTCCTTTCGGCCCTGTTTAATTGCACGCACACGTCATGTGATCAGGCCAGCGACGCGACCTGATGACGTCACCAGAGGCCTCAAGCCTGCTCCGAGTAACATCGATCGCAGGAGAGGTAAGTAGGATATGTTTTTATGTTCTCTCACCTCCCCTGGGCCTCCAATTATTATACTCCGGGGTCTGAAAAGACCCTGGAGTATAATAATAGTAGTATTTGAGGCCTGCGGCTTCACTTACCGATGCCCGCGGCCGCACTTACCGACACCCGCTCACAGCGGCATCCACTTCCTTTTCTGCGTCCCATAGCAGAAGGAGAAGTGGAGGCGGTGACGAGCAGACGCGGGGTAGATAAATAAATAGGCCGTTACCTGCCGGGGATACTCCAGCAGGTTGCGGCCTATTTATATATAAAAAAAAGTTATACTCACCTGCGATGCCTTGATGCAGCCGCCGCCGCCTCCTCTTCTTGTCCACAACATCTGTGTCTCAGCCTAGGCGGCATGATGACGCTATTGTATCGCCGCCTGCGCTGAGATGCGACGTCTCGTAAACCAGCCCAGGACAGGCCCCGCTCAGCTCTGTTTTTTTTTTTTTTTTTAAGCGGCCTGTCCTGGGCTGGTTTACATTGAATAGTAAAAATGCCGCCCCCCAGACAGTGACGGACAGTGCCGCCTGAGGCGGCCGCCTCACTTCGCCTCATTAGCGGTGCGCCCCTGCCTTGCTTGATCTATCAATTTAGATGGACGGTCATGTCTTGGTAGGTTTGCAGTTGTATAATACTTTTTCCATTTTTGGCTGATAGATTGAACAGTACTTCTTGGGATGCTCAAAGCTTGGGATATGTTTTTAGAATCTAACCCTGCTTTAAACTTCTCCACAACTTTATTTCTGACCTTTCTGGTGGGTTCCTTGGTCTTCATGATGCTGTTTGTTCACTTGTGTTCTCTAACAAACCACTGAGGCCTTCACAGAACAGGTGTATTTATACTGGGACTAAATTACACACAGCTGGACTCTGTTGATTAATTAAGTGACTTCTGAAGGCAATTGATTTCGCTAGATTTTATTTAGGGGTATCAGAGTACAGGGGGTTGAATACTTTTGCACGTCACACTTTTCAGATTTTTGTTTGATTAAAATTTAGAAAATCATGTATCATTTTTGTTCCACTTCACAATTATCTGCTACTTTGTGTTGGTCTATCACTTAAAATCTCCAGAAAATGCATTTAAGTTTGTGGTTGTAAGGTGACAAAATGTGAAAAAGTTCAAGGGGTATGAATACTTTTGCAAGGCACTGTATATATAAGAGATAAGGGGGCTATTAAAAGAAAGGAACTATTATATATAAATTGGGCTGTTATAAGGGGGAGACTGTTATACATAAGGAGGCTATTATGTTTAAGGGAGAACCTATTATATATAAGGGGGAGTGTTATATATGAATGGAAACTTTTATAATGGGGGAGACTGTTATATATCAGAGGACTATTATTTATAAGGGGGCTATTATTTATAATCAGAGAGAGAGACTGTTATATATCAGGGGGCTATTATGTATAAGGGAGGAAACTATCAAATATAAGGGACTATTAAAAGGGGAAATTATTATATATAAGGAGGGCTATTAGAAGGGGGAAACTTATAAGGCAGACTATTATTTATAAGGGAGGAACTATTTATAAAAGGCCTATAATAAGGGGGGAAATTGTTATATATATAAAGCAGCTATTATAATGTCGGAGCTTTTATTTATAAGAGGGAGACTTTAAAAGGGGGTATTGTTAAAGGGGCTATAAGGGGATATTATCGTTAAGAGAGCTAATATTGATAATGTGGACTATTATTTATAAGGGGAACTATTATTTATGAGAGTTCTATTAATAAGGGGGCTCATTTCTACACTATTATTTATAAGCGGGGGGCACAGTCTCCCCCTTATAACAGGCCCCCTTATATATAATAGTTTCTCTCCTGTTAAGGGGAACTATTTATATTTATGAGCATGGACTATTAGGATGAAGAAAAATAGGTCCATTCAACACTAGTTGGCTTCCTAAGTATGTGGGCCCCCCGTCCTGAAGTTACCATCCATATAATCACTGCACTTCTGGATATGGGCTTCCAAGTTACTACAATCCAGAAAGCCACCTTCAAGGAATTCTGGGGATATGATCAATTGGTGCATCCCCATGAAACTCCACTGACTGTGCTTACTAGTAATGAGCTGCCTGCACCCATCAAAGGACATTGGGCCCCTAATGTACCGAGTGAAGCTATATAGACAAAGCATCTTTGTTATAGACGTCTGTAGGGAACTACTGGGATGTAGTGTATTTGGCCTCTCTGCCCCTGCTGCTTGGCCTCAGAAACCCCAGGGATTCAATACATGGTTTGTTTTGTAAATTGTAAATAAGTGTGAGTCAGAACCAGGAGGGACTAGCTGGAGTGAGGAAACATTTCCTAAGCAGACACAAACTAAGGCAAGTGGCAGGTGCAATCTTTATAACTAGAAGGAATAGATAAGCAGATCATTGAGCATCTATATCCTTAAGATCAGCTAGTGAAGCTGGTGTATAGGACTAGATTGCCACCTGTCCCACTTCATCTCCCTCATACAGAGCCAGTAGTTCTGCTCTGTGTTACCTATACTGTATACTCACAGGTTCTAGCTAGTAATTGTAGTTAGGGATCAGTATATAGTTCAGGGTAGTGATAGTTTAGGTTTCCGATGGCCAACTAAATAGTTAGAGGCCCAGTTGCACTGGTAGTTTAGTTGGAAGGTTAAGGACTCGGTGCCAGGGTAGTGAGGCCTGTGTCTACTACTGTTGTGGTCCTGTCTGCTGCCTGGAAGAAATCCTTTCATCACACATCATCATCATCTCCTGGAAGAATCCGAGGATCTACAGCCATCCACAGGGGCCCCTGCACCTGGATCATCTCTGCTGTTGCCTGGAGGTATTGTGCACAGGACTCTTGCTATATATATCTACCTGGGTATATAACTTAAGACTGTTGCAGAATTGCTGGTTGTTGTAATACTGCTGTGTTCTCAGTATGCTGCATGTATGTACTATTATCCTTTTGATTCTTATAAAGCTATACCTTATGTGGTATCTAGATGTATTCTTCAGATTGTGAGATTAGTAAAGTAATCCTTGTTAAGGCTACTAACTGTACTTCATGGGTAAGTCCCAGTAAGAGATTCTCCCTGTAATACAGAGGCTCTATCCTGGGTGGAGGCACTGATATACTTCATATATGTTCCCACTCTTCCCTTCAGCGAAGGCTTCAGGTCCCATTATACACACAGGTCAGCACCAGAGTCTGTTGTTGGAGGGATAATACTCATACCCCCCCCCCCAATAGGGCTAGACGTCTATGATGATGAAGTTTCTCCTGTTGTCCTTGGCATGAACTTCCCACGAAACTTGTACAGTGAAATGCTACAGCCTCATCAACTGAGAGAGCAATTCAGAAAACCATCCGCATCCTGGCTGCCCAGCAGAAATTTGCCAACGCCAGAAGAGAAGTCTGCCAGGCTGGCATCAGAGATAGTCAACAGTGACCCTTAACCCCTTCAAGACTGAGCCCAAAAATGCGTTAAGGACCAGGCCTCGTTTTTCAAAACTGACATGTGTCACTTTATATGGCAATAACTTTGAGACGACATAACTTACACAAGTGATTTTGAGAATGTTTTTTCGTGACACAATGTACTTCACGTTAGTGGTAAACACTAATGAATATTTTTGTATTTATTTATAAAAAAATAGGAAATTTGATGGAAATTTGGAAAAAAATCGCAATTTTCAATATGTGAAATGCTCTGCTTTTCAGACAGATAGTCATACCACCCAAATACATTAATACATATTATCTACCATATCTCTGCTATATATCGGCATCATCTTTTAATCGTCCTGTAATTTATTTTGGATCTTAGAAGGCTTACAAGTGTAACAGCGATTTTGCAGATTTACAAGAAAATTTCCCAAACTAATTTTTTAGGGACCACTTCAGTTCTGAAGAGGATTATAATGGCCTATATATTAGAAACCCCCATAAATGACCCCATTTTCAAAACTCCACCCCTCAAATAATTCAAAATAACATTTGGGAAGTTTGTTAACCCTTTAAGCATTTCACTGGAATTAAAACAATATGGAGGTGAAATTTAGACATTTAATTTTTTCTCACTAATTCCTTAATTTAGCCCTAAAATAAACACATTCACAAAGGGTTAAAGGAGAAAATGCATCTCACAGTTTGTTATGCAATTTCTCCCGAGCATGGAAATACCCCACAAGTGGGTGTAAACTGATGTTTGGGCGAATGGCAGCACACGGAAGGGAAGGAGTGACACTGGGCGACTGAAAAGCAGATTTTGCTGGAATAGTTTTCAGGTGCCATGTCTCATTTGCAAAGCCCCTAGAGTACCAATACAAAGGAAAACCCCAAAAAGTTACCCCATTTTGGAAACTACACCCCTCACAGAATTCATCAAGGGGTATAGTGAGCATTTTGACCTTACAGCCATTTCACAGATTTTGCTAACACTGGGATGTATAAATGAAACATTACTAAAATGTTACTTTATCCCCAAAGTTTTCATTTTCACAAGGGGTTAAAGGAGAAAAAGTGGGGCGGAGCCTAGCCGCGATACGACATGGTCGCATAGTTTCTGAGCTCCCAGCCTGAGTTTCAGCTAGCGACATTTACACAGCGACCAGCCCGTGGAGTGACACCCTAAAATTACCCTAGGAACGGGAACTTACCTAGGAGAAGATGCCTAGGAAGCGCAAGTCGGTGGTGAAGCCGCAGAAGATCCTGGATTTCTTCTTCTCTCATGGAGGAGGAGAGGAGCAAGATGGCGACAGCCCGCGCATTGAAGTGACCTCTGGAGCCTCGACTCCTTCAGAAGACCCTCCGGAGGATGCGCTTTCTCTCTCGTTGTCCGCGCAGAGGAGAGCACTGTCGGCCCCGTCTCTGCATCAGCTGATGGAGCGGGCGGACTCCGGACCGCATGGATCTCCCTCCCGGCGGGCCGGGACGGGAGCAGATCCCGGGCCTACCCAAAATGGCGCCGCAGGGCCTACAACGGCAGCAAGCCTGGGAACGCAGCAATCGCCCACCGTGAGTCTGGTGAGGCAAAAGCCCAAATTACAGAGCACTGGCCTGCAAGGAGAAGAGGTGAGCGACACTATACCACATACACCCCCAGCTATTGATTTCTTTGCAGATATCCCGGCGACGGAAAGTTTGTTAACTGAAGCTTCTATGAAAAATATGCTTATGGCCTTTTGTAAGTCATTAAAGACAGACATGTCCCTGATGGTGAAACCGCTAGATAAAGATCTTCAAGAGTTAAAAAGTCATACGGTACATGTTGAAACTAAAATGGCGGAATTTGCTGCATCACATAATGTGCTTATAGATGCGCACTACGACGTGGAACGGGATGTGACCTTTCTTAAAGCTAAAATAGCCGACTTAGAAGACCGTACCAGAAGAAATAACTTAAAATTTAGAGGGATCCCAGAATCAGTTCCTCCAAAAGACTTAACTGTTTTCCTCCAAGATATGATAAGATCGCTATTACCGAATCTCACGAAAATGGACTTAACTATTGATAGGGCTCACAGAGTTCCGAGACCCTCACATTTAGATGAAACAGTACCCAGGGATGTTCTGGCAAAAATCCATTTTTACCGTACTAAAGAGCTGGTTTTGACGACCTCAAGGAAGATGGACCGACTACCTGACCCATATCACAAGATTTCTATTTACTCAGATCTCTCAGCCACGACATTACAAATCCGGCGACAATTTATCCCTCTTACCGCAGCATTACGCCAGCGTCACATTCTATACAAATGGGGATTCCCGGTCCGGGTGATCATCTCCCGTAATAATTCGGTACATGTTATCAAGACACTGGAGGAAGGGAAAAAAATTGTTAAGCGCATGGAATATTCCGATGGTTGATCCTCCACTCCACAACCCACCCGGTCCAATATCGGATGGGTGGCGCCAAACGAAAACCCAAAGACGTCCACAAAGAGGACTACAAAGCTAGAGACTCACCTATCTTGGATTCCATATGTTCACGGATGCTGAACTGGTCCCCCCAAGATCACGACAGCTGCTGGTCCGCTGTACTTTGTTTGTCTTTCTTCTTCTTTTTTTTTCTTCTGTTGCAGCTAAGATGGGTCGCCCATCGGTTCTGTAATTTATATGGTTTGTTTACTTTCTGGTTCTGGCACACTAGGCGAAATGAATACAATTGGTGGAGACATTCTCGCCTCCTGAAAACAGGGACATCCTTTGGTATGGGCAAGTGTGGTAAGACTTTTAATGCATTTCTGACTGTGTACTATGGTGCTTAAAATTATGTCCATGGATGTCAGAGGGTTGAACTCTCCTCAAAAAAGGGCCAATTTATGGCGCGAGGTACGGGATCAAGGCTGTGACATTCTGGCAGTGCAGGAGACCCACCTTTTGAAGGTGGACGCCTTTCGCCTTCAACACCCAGCGTACCCAAATGTATTTCATGCTCACTATTCCTCAAAACGTAGAGGGGTATTGATTGGAATTAGGGACTCGGTAGCGTTCCAACTACTGTCACAATACGCAGACCCGGGGGGGCGATTTATAATACTAAATTGTAGTCTCAATAATATTACCTATACGCTGGTATCAGCCTACGCCCCCAACAGGAAACAAGTGGCATTCTTGGGTAGACTGGCGAAAGCGGTAGCAAAAAGGAAGCAGGGATGTGTAGTACTGATGGGAGACTTTAATGTGGCTCCGGACCCGATGGTAGACACAACTTCTGGTGTGTCGACACGCCGCCCTTCTCTCTCGCAAGCGTTATGGCGCCATGAATTATTTGACGCCTGGCGTATCCTCCACAATACGGAGAGAGATTATACTTACTTTTCTTCTGCACATAATAGTTATTCACGGATAGATCTATTTTTACTTGAGCAATCCAGCCTCCCTATGGTTTTGCAATCTGATATCTCAGTAATCACCTGGTCAGATCATGCAGCAATAACCTTAACCCTAGCGGAAAAATATGAATGCCCAAGAGCGTTTGTATGGCGGTGCAACGAATTCTTAATGTCACAACCAAAATTAAAAGCAACTTTAGAGACTGATCTGAAGGAATTTTTTATGATTAATGCCCCCTCTGCCCCTGATGTCCTGTGGAACTCTCATAAGGCCTTTATTAGAGGAACGTTCATTCGCCTGGGGCATATAGAAAAGAAAAATAGACTGGCAGAGATAGATAGATTGCTCCACCAAATTAAATCCATCGACAATAGCAATAAAAAGTCTCCCTCTCCATCCAATGCAGCAAAACTGATGACATTGCGCCACCAACTGACAGCTTGTTTATTGCATAAATATGAGAAACATCTAAAAAGGACCAAAGCTACATATTATTCTCAGTCCAATAAAGCAAGCAAACTCCTAGCCTCCAAACTCAAACAAAAACATGCGAAATCTAGAATTCAATTCCTTCATAGTAAAGATGGCACTTATAAAATATATGACCCTAGGGGCATAGCTGATGCCTTTAGGTCATTTTACGAAGGCCTCTACAATATTGTGGAAGACACAGCGGTCGCTCCCCCAGCGAGCGATGACATTGAACGCTTTCTTGTAGCTGCCCAATTACCCAAGCTCACCGAGTCACAACTGGACTCTTTGAACACACCCATTACTTCAGAGGAGTTGTTGTCAGTTATCAAATCGCTGCCATCTCACAAGTCTCCGGGCCCGGATGGCCTTACCAATGAATACTACAAACAATTTTTCCCAATCCTGAAAGACCCGCTGCTGTCCTTTTTGGCGGCCGCAATGGATTCCGGTACCCTCCCAAAAGAGAACCAAGAGGCTTTGGTGGTTACGCTACCAAAGCCGGGAAAACCGACCACTGAGCCCCAAAACTTCCGACCTATCTCTTTGTTAAATTCCGACCTGAAAATCTATGCCAAATTACTAGCAAGCAGATTAGCAGCCTGTCTCCCGAGCTTGATAAATAATGATCAGGTGGGATTTGTCAAGGGGAGGCAATCTTATGATAATACCAGACGCATTTTGAACCTCATGCATTACATTGACGGTAGGAAAGTGGAGGCGGTGATCCTTGCATTGGACGCTGAGAAGGCGTTTGATCGCATTTGCTGGTCGTATGCCTTCTCGGTGCTCAGAAATATGGGGTTCTCTGGAGCTATTTTGAGGGCGATGGAGGCGTTATACTCCGCGCCTTCTGCGAGAGTGTTCACTAATGGAGTAGTATCAGACCCTTTTCTGATAACAAATGGGACCAGACAGGGATGCCCCCTGTCGCCCCTGATATTTGTTCTTTCCATGGAACCATTGGCCCAAATGCTCAGACTAGATACCAACATAGGGGGCATTGATATAGGGAATAAAACTCATCTTATATCGCTCTACGCTGATGATATTATTCTCACCCTGTCTAAGCCACTAACTTCTGTCCCCCGCCTAATGGATATTATTACTAAGTTTGGGCAACTATCGTTTTACAAACTGAATATGGCCAAGTCACAGGCACTACCTTTGAATGTCCCTCCTTATTCGCTTCATCAAATGAAGTCGAATTATGACTTTGACTGGAGGGAGGACAATGTCCAATACCTGGGGACACAGATGACAACGTCTCCAGGGACCCTTTATAGAAGTAACTATATACCAATGTTAAAACTACTACAAGAAGAGACGGAGCGAATGTCAAAAACAGATACCTCCTGGATAGGCCGAGTAGCGGCCTTTAAAATGTTACTACTACCTAGGCTTTTATATTTGTTTCGCACGCTCCCGATACCCATTCCCGTTTCCTTTTTGAAACAACACAAAGGGTGATATCAAAATTTGTATGGAATGGGAAGAGACCCAGAATCAACAAAAGCTGCCTATTCAAACAAAAGGAGGCAGGAGGGCTGGGAGTTCCGTTGATAAGAAACTACTATATAGCCTCACTGGTCACTCAGTGCGCTAGGTGGAAATCAATGGACACCTTAGTTCCAAGGTTTCACATAGAACAGGCATTTATCGCTCCTCTAAAACTGGAGGATGCGCTGTGGTTACCCTTTTGGAACATTTTAGCTCCTAGATCCTTCTCCCCGGTCATGGTTGCCTCATTGGTGGCATGGAAGATAATGCACGGGAAAGCTAACCCTATGAAACACTTTCATATTTCTGAGATGCCTTTATCACTAATGTCATAGGTAATCGACGACTTAAGAATTTCGGATTGGGAGTCGAGGGGGATCACACAGATTTCTCAATTATATTCTGACACTAAACAACCTATATTGTTTGCAGACCTTAGACAGAAATACGGGCTCCCTATAGGCGATTTCCTTAAATATTTTCAAATATGGCACTTCGTGTCTAAGCATCCTGTGACACTTTTGCCTCATAGTGACGCCCTTTTCACTTGGCTTTCTACCAAGGTGAGAGGATTGCGTTTTCTGTATGACAAAATGGACGGAATATCGACCTTCACTAGATCTACCCCATTCCGGTATTGGGAGAGAGATTTGGGGATAGTTCTCACCCTTGAGGAATGGCAGCAAGCAATTAGGCTGCTCCATCTATCCTTAAAGTGTAGCACACACATTGAGACGGCCATGAAAATAGTATTACGATGGTATAGGACCCCGATTATGCTACAGTTAGCCTATCCCTCTGAATCGGGGAACTGTTGGAGGGGATGTGGGGGTAGAGGATCCCTTATCCATATTTTGGGGAATTGCCCCATAATTCAAGGATACTGGGACGGGGTCTTCGGGATGCTATCGGAGCTATTCGATTTCCGACTCCCATACACCGCTAGCATGGCTATCCTGATAACCAGAATTCCCAATGCACTAAAGGCATACAAAAAACTTATCTGCAAAATTCTGACTATAGCCAAATTGATGTTGGTGCAAAGATGGAGGACAGTAGCTCCTCCACTCATGTCGGATTTGTTAACAGCCATAAATAGCACATACACTTATGAAAGAATAATCGCCCTGGGAAATAACTCTTTCCACAGCTTTGAGAAAATCTGGGAAGCGTGGATTTACTCTCGATTCATTCTGAAAGAGAACCGGGGGGTCGCAGGAACTCCGGGAGGGGGGGTGCACTGATGCAATGACTGCAATAAATGGGCGAGGGGGGGGGGGTCAAACCAGTCAAATTTGTCACATGGCCAACCTCGAGGTAGAGGAGGCAGAGGAAGGGGGGAATTCAGAAATGACAAAACGGAGTTTTGATATCTACACACTAATAGAAGCCTTATAACCAAGGGAAGGTTGAATCTGAGGAACATGTTCTAGGAATGACTCAAGATAGCCCGCTGACTGTGCCGGAAAGTTACTGTTATAGTTAAGGTTTACTATGTTAATACGTTGCATATCTGTTTTATTGATGTATGACTTACAGATGTATTTTGGAAAAGAAAGTAATATGTTACTCTGTATACTATACTGTACTGCATACCCATGTACATTGTGATATATGTCAATATTGCATTTCACCTTTATTCTTTGAAAAAAAAACTTGAATAAAAACTATTGAAACTAAAGGAGAAAAAGTACCCCACAGTTTGCAAAACAATTGCTCCTGAACACGGCAATACCCCATATGTGGTTGTAATCTGCTGTATGGGTACATTGCAGGGCTCAGAATGGAAAGAGCGCTATTTGGCTTTTGGAAGGCAGATTTTGGTGGAATAGTTTTCAGGTACCATGTCGCATTTGCAGAGCCCCCAAAGTACCAATACAGTGGAAGCCCCCTAAAAGTGACCCCATTTTGAAAACTACACCCCTCACAGAACATATCAAGGGGTATAGTGAGCATTTTGACACTACAGATATTTCACAAATTTTATTAACATTGGGACATTAAAATGAAAAATTACTTTTTTTCCAATAAACCGTCAATTTAGCCCCAAATTTTTCATTTTCACAAGAGGACAAAGGAGAAAAAGCTCCCCAAAGTTCGTTACACAATTTCTCCTGAACACAGAAATGCCCCATATGTGGTTGTAATCTGCTGCATGGGTACATGGCAGGGCTCAAAATGGAAAGAGCGCTATTTAGCTTTTGGAGGGCAGATTTTGCTGGAATAGTTTTCAGGTGCCATGTCGCATTTGCAGAGCCCCTAAAGTACCAATACAATACAAACCCCCAAAAAGTGACCCCATTTTGAAAAATACACCCCTCATAGAATTTATCTAGGGGTATAGTGAGCATTTTGACCTCACAGCTGTTTCACAGATTTTATTGACTTAGGGACATAAAAATGTAAAATTACTTTTTTCCAATAAACTGTCCATTTAGCGACATATTTTTAATTTTTGCAAGTGGTTAAAGAAGAAAAAACACCCCACAGTTTGTTACACAATTTCTTCTGAACACAGAAATGCCCCATATGTGGTTGTAATCTGCTGTATGGGTACATGGTGGGGCTCAGAATGAAAAGAGAGCTGTTTGGCTTTTGGAGGGCAGATGTGGCTGGAATAGTTTTCAGGTGCCATGTCGCATTTGCAGAGCCCCTAAAGTACAAGTACAATGGAAACCCCCTAAAAGTGACCCCATTTTAGAAACTACACCCCTCACAGAACATATCAAGGGGTGTAGTGAGCATTTTGACCCCACAGCCGTTTCACGGATTTTATTAACATTGGTACATGAAAATGAAAAATTACTTTCTTTCCAATAAACCATCAATTTAGCCCCAAATTTTTCATTTTCACAAGAGGATAAAGGAGAAAAAGCTCTCCAAAGTTTGTTACACAATTTCTCCTGAATACAGGAATACTCCCCATGTGGTTGTAATCTGCTGTATTTAGCTTTTGGAGGGCAGATTTTGCTGGAATAGTTTTCGGGTGCCATGTCGCATTTGCAGAGCCCCAAAAGTACCAATACAATGGAAACCCCTCAAAAGTGACCCCATTTTGGAAACTACACCCCTCAAGGAATTTCTCAAGGGGTATGGTGAGCATTTTGACCCTACAGTTGTTTCACAGATTCTATTAACATTGGAATGTAAAAATTAAAAATTACTTTTTTTTTTCCAATAAACTGTCCATTTAGCGACATATTTTTAATTTTTACAAGGGGATAAAGAAGAAAAAACCCCACAGTTTGTTACACAATTTCTCCTGAACACAGAAATGCCCCATATGTGGTCGTAAACTGCTGTATGGGTACATGGTGGGTCTCAGAAAGGAAAGAGCGCTATTTGGCTTTTGGAGGGCAGATTTTGCTGGAATAGTTTTAAGGTGCCATGTCGCATTTGCAGAGCCCCTAAAGTACCAATACAATGTAAACCCCTCAAAAATGACACCAATTTAGAAACTACACCCCTCAAGGAATGTATCAAGGGGTATTATCATTTTGAGCCTAAAAATGCTTCCCAAAAATTAATGTACAAAGTGAAAATTGACAATTTTAAATAAATATGCCATTTTGGTGCCCAATACGTTGTACCCACTTTGTGGCATCAGAGACATGCACTCCTAAAACTATTAAGTAGGCTATCCCGGGGTAAAAAAAATTATATATATGGGTGTAACCTGCTGCTTGGGCACACAGCAGGGCTCAGAAGGGAAGGAGCACTGCGCTTTTTAGCTTTTGAAGTACATATCTAGAGAGACTTTCTGGACGCCATGTTGTTTTTGCAGAGGTGCCAGTAAATTGGAATTCCCCAAGAAGTGACCCCAATTTGTAGGGGCAATTTTAGGGTCTTTGCCAATTTGACATGGTGTCCAAAATCCAACAATCTAAATCTATGCTCCAAAAGCCACATAGCGTTCCTTCACATCTGCCCCCTGCTGTGTACCCAAACTGCAGTTTACGCACACATGTATGACACTGGTGTACCCAGGATAACGTACTTGGTATAAACTGCTGCTTGGGCACAGCCGGGCACAGAAGGGAAGGAGCGCTATTTTGGTTTTTGGACACCATGCCACTTTTGCAGAGCCCCTGGATTGCCAGTAAAATGAAATCCGCAGACTTGTGACCCCATTTTGGGAACTACACCCCTGAAGGGATTTATCAAGTGGGGTAGCGAGTATTCTTAACCCTTAAGTGTTGCATTCATTTAATTTCAATAAATGAATGCGCAGCTGATAATGAAAAGGGAAAATTGCAATTTTTCCAGAGATATGCCATTTCAGTGCCCAATATTTTGTGCCCAGCTTACAGTATGTCAGCAGGCACAAACACTCTAAAAACTGTTAAGTGGGTATCCCGGGCACAACATCTTTTGGAGCGTTCACATCTGATACAAGCCGGGCACAACGTATTATGCATTGAAATAAAATATTCCTGGAAAAATTGTCATTTTCACCTTTCACAATGAGCTGCGTATTCATTTCTGTAAAATAAATTATAGCAACACTTGAAGGTAAAAAATGCTCACTGTACCCCTGGATAAATTCCTTCAGGGGTGCAGTTTCCAAAATAGGGTCACGTGTCAGGGGATTCCACTTTACTGGCATTTCAGGAGCTCTGCAAAAGTGTCATGGCGTCCAAAAGCTAAACTGTCTAAATCTGTGCTCCAAAAACCTAATAGCGCGCCTTCCATTCTGTGCCTGGCTGTGCCCAAACAGCAGTTTATACCCACATATGACATTATGTACGTTATCCCGGGTACACCAGTGTCATACATGTGGGTATAATCTGCAGTTTGGGTACACAGCAGGGCACAAAAGGGAAAGAGCGCTATGTGGCTTTTGGAGCGCAGATTCAGATGTTTGGTATCTGGACGCCATGTCATGTTTGCAGAGCCTCTAATGTACCAGAAAAGTGGAATCTCCTAGGCAGTGACCCCATTTTGAAAACTGCACCCCTCAAAGAATTTATCAGAAGGTGTAATAAGCATTAGTATCCCAGATGTGAATGCACAGCGGATAGTGAAGAGTGATTATGTAAGCTGTGCGGAGTACATAGGGAACACGAAATTCCCTACTCTACCCCCAGTAGCTCCTATGATTGGGGAGGGGGTCACTCTGGGGGTCACTTCTGATTTATTATCCCTCGTAAGCTCTAAATCTGGTGTGTACCCTAATATAGGCTCGCACAGCTTATACATTCCATCCCCTGCCGCAGCCAATTGTGTTCTAATGATTTGGTGATTTTTGGGGTTTTTGTCTTCACATTGTACAAGCTATATTCTTTATTTTTCGGATGATGTAGCCATATGAGGGCTGATTTTTTGCGGTATGATATGCATTTTTTAATGACACCATTTTTTGGGTGTCTATAGCTTATTGAATAAATTATATTAACTCTTTCTGGGTGGATTAAAAAAAAATATCAATTCTGGAATTGGTTTTTACCTTTTAATTTTTTTTGCCGTGTGGCTTACAGCATAAGTCACATGTTACCTTTATTCTGCAGGTCGGTACGATTATGGCGATACCTCATTTATATTGTTTTTTTATGCGTTACTAATTCTGCAGAACAAAAACCTATTTGTGGACATAAATCAATTGTTTTTGCATCACCATCTCCTGAGAGGCGTAACATTTTTATTTTTCGGTTGACAGACTTGGTTTAGGGCTTACTTTTTGCTGGAGGACATGAGCTTTTTATTGGTATTGTTTTGAGGTACATATGAGTTTTTGATCACTTTTTATAGTATTTTTTTGTAAGCGAGATAGTCAAAAATCATTACTTCCAGCTTTTTTTTTCCGGTTTTTTTTTTTCGACGTTCACCGTGTATGTTAAATATTGTTTCAGCTTTATTGTACAGGTTGTTACAGATGCGGCGATACCAAATATGTGTTGTTTTTATTAATTTTTTTTTTTTATATAATTCATTTTATATAGGAAAAGGGATTTTTGGGGGCTTTATAAATTTATTAATTTTTTTTTTTACACACTTTATTTTTTTTTTTAACTTTTTTTTACATTTTTAACTTGTCCTATAAGGACACCTGAGCCAGCGATGCTCTGATCCTGGCTCAGTATTATAGACTGCAATACACGAGCATACTCTTGTATTGCAGTCTATACAAGAATGACTTCTTCACATCCCGTCAGGATCAGCCAGGTAGTGGGGGCTTCAAGTAGCCTGGGGTCACTGGCCAGACCCCGGGCTACAGAAAATAGACATCGGCAACCCCCGATCTCGCCACGGGGGTTGCCGGTGGGGGCGGTAACATGGCGGAACCCCTTGGATGCCGCGGTCATGTTTGACCGCGGCATCCAAGGGGTTAAAACCTCCGATCGGAACCCAGTTCCAACCGGGGGTTATGGAGCAGGGTGTTAGCTGTCAGTTACAGCTAACACCCGCTCCCGATCTCGGTCACAGGGTCTCTAAAGTGCCGGCCGTAAATTTACTATTGGCCGGACTTCAGAGACCAGGACCGCTGGCCGTAAATTTACGGCCGGTGGTCGTCAACTGGTTAATCTTTGAAGAGTTATTGAACATTGTGTCTGATAATCATTTTCTAGAGAACATGCCCTCTTGGTTCTAATTAATTCACCTACAGGAACCGCTGTAATGGTGTGCTTAGGGTGACTGCTAGAAGCTAGAAGAATGGTATTCCCTGCAGTGGGTGATCAAAGAGTTGCTCCAGTTGCTGAACATCCTCAAAAGCTGGACAACGCCTTACCATCCGGAGGGGGATGCCCTTCCTGAAAGATTTAACAGGACCTTACTTGATAATAATAATAATACTAATAAATTTTATTTATATAGTGCCAACATATTCCGCAGCACTGTACAATTTGTAGGGTTCAAGTACTGACAAAAAAGATACATTACAAAGAAATAGTCAATTCACACACTGGGACTGAGGGCCCTGCTTGCAAGAGCTTACAATCTATGAGGTAGAGGGGGTGACACAAGAGGTAGCAGGGGTGGCAACAGACGTAGCATTGTTTGTACAATGGTCAGAAAATTCTGTAATAGAGGTTACTGTCATTACACATATATAAAGCTGTATGAACTGTCATCAGTCGTGTCCTTTAACGTGCAGATGGTGCTTGGACATATAAAGTTAGTCTGATATGGCATCATATCCTGTGAGGTAATGAGGGTATGTTTTAGGGATTCTAACTACGGAAGGGTTTACATTAGGAGTTATGATAGGCCTGTCTGAAAAGATATGTCTTTAGTTTCCGCTTGAAGCTGTGGAAATTGAGGGTGAATCTAATAGTCCGGGATAGAGCATTCCAGAGAAGTGGTGCAACTCGGTAGAAGTCTTGTATACGAGCGTGGGAGGTTCTGAATAGAGGATGTTAGTCTTAAGTCATTGAGTGAACGGAGAGCACGGGTTGGGTGATAGACAGAGATGAGGGAGGAAATGTAGGGAGGTGCAACATTATCGTAAGCCTTGTGGAAGAGGGTGATAAGTTTACAGTATAATGTATTCTGTATTGAATAGGCAGCCAATGTAGTGACCGGCACAGACCGGAGGCATCGCTGTAACGTCTAGACTGATAGATGAGCCTGGCCGCCGCATTCAGAATAGATTGTAGAGGGGAGAGTTTAGTAAGGGGAAGACCGATTAGTAAGGAGTTACAGTAGTCAAGGCGAGAGTGAATCAGGGCAACAATAAGTGTCTTTAGTGTATTTGTGGTATGGAAAGGGCGGATTCTGGAGATGTTTTTGAGGTGGAGATGACATTAGCGTGCGAGTGATTGGATATGGGGGGGTGAAGGAAAGCTCTGAGTCAAACAAAACCCCGAGGCAGCGGGCATACTGCCTAGGAGTTATGGTAAGGCCAGAGACTGCAATGGAGATATCAGGGACAGATCTGTTAGATGGTGGAAACAGCAGTAGTTCAGTCTTTGAGAGATTCAGTTTCAGATAAAGAGAAGACATGATATTTGAGACAGCAGAGAGGCAGTCACTGGTGTTCTGTATTAATGCAGGGGTGATGTCACGGGATGACGTATATAATTGGGTGTCATCAGCATAAAGATGGTACCGGAAGCCAAATCTAGTGATGGTTTGTCCAATGGGGGCTGTGTAGAGGGAGAAGAGCAGGGGACCTAGGACCGAGCCCTAAGGAACCCCAACGGCAAGGGGAAGAGGGGAAGAAACAGAGCCCGCAAATGATACACAGAAAGTGCGGTCAGAGAGATAAGAGGAGAACCAGGAGAGAGCAGTGTCTGTGAGGCCGACAGAACGGAGCATAGTGAGGAGGAGTTGATGGTCAACAGTGTCAAATGCTGCTGAGAGATCTAGAAGAATAAGAAGAGAGTAATCACCTTTGGATTTAGCCGTCAGGAGATCATTGGAGATTTTTGTGAGGGCCGTTTCAGTAGAGTGCAGAGTATGGAAGCCAGATTGTAAGGGGTCAAGAAGAGAGCAGAAAGATAGCGGATTAAACGAGAATAGACTAAGCGTTCCAAGATTTTGGAGATAAAAGGAAACTTAGAGACAGGTCGATAGTTAGCAGCACAGGACGGGTCAAGGGAGGATTTCTTCAGTAGTGGGGTTATGACGGCATGTTTGAAAGAGGATGGTAAAATTCCAGAAGAGTGAGAGAGGTTAAATATTTTAGTAAGGTAAGTCGTGACGGCAGGCGACAGAGACTGGAGGAGGTGTGAGAGGAAAGGGTCACTACTACAGGTTGTAGGGTGAGAAGAAGAAAGTAGCTGAGATATGCTTGGTACCTTACTAATTGAGGATAAGCGTTCCTGGAGTCGAAAAGTGGAAGCTATGGTGCATGCCTATAATAGTACTAGGCACGAGAGCACAGGATATTCGCCATATTTTCTGATATTTGGTAGAGAGCCTAGGCTACCTATTAACATCTTGTTGGGAGTCTCTACCGATGGTATCAGTCATCGAGATCATTACCAATATGTGGCAGGTTTGAAAGAAACGCTTAAGAGTGCTTAACAGCTGGCTGAGAAAAATGCAGCCAAAGTGAATGAAGGAAATAAAAGGAGATTTGATCTTCCAGTAAGATACCGAGGATTGAACCCTGGTGACCATGTTCTGCTACGGAATTTGGGAGCATCTGCAAAACATAAGCTGGCTGATCGATGGTGGAGTGAACTCTTTACAGTGGTGGATCAGTTGCCCAGGATACCAGTCTACAAGACAAAAGGACGGGATGGGAGTATCAGGACTTGGAATAGAAATCATTTATTGCCTATACCTCAGATTGATGGGACAGATATCTCCAATGATGGCTTGGCCTGCGATTCTCCCCAGCCTATGGCCGATGTTCCACCTGATCTTCCTGATACTATTGAGAGTGATTGGACTGTGGCTCCTGGAGTTCCCAGCTCACTAGTATCTTCTCCTTCAGGGACATGGACATCTATGAACCCTCAAACTCCAGAATTCGTGCCTAGATCTGTGTCTACGGATGAGCAGCGATCTAGCTCTCCCATGCCACCAGCTCCATTCCTTCCCATGGCTGATAACCCTAGTTTAGGGCCTGGACAAGCTACTTTACCTCAGAAAGAGGTACGGAGAGGAGAGAGAATTAGACACCCCCCACCTATTCTGACATATGATAGTTTGGGGGACCACAGATATACTATTCAGCCTCATTTATATCATGCTTGGGTGGGTGCAGTTTTGTCAATATGTTACCAAAATCCTTTCATCACACGTCATCATCATCTCCTGGAAGAATCCGAGGATCTACAGCCATCCACAGGGGCCCCTGCACCTGGATCATCTCTTCTGCTGCCTGGAGGTATTGTGTACAAGACTCTTGCTACATATATATATATATATATATATATATATATATACCCGGGTATATAACTTAAGACTGTTGCAGAATTGCTGGTTGTTGTAATACTGCTGAGTTCTCAGTATACTGCATGTATGTACTATTATCCTTTTGATTCTTATAAAACTATTGTTATAACCTTATGTGGTATCTAGATGTATTCTTCAGATTGTGAGATTAGTACAGTAATCCTTGTTAAGGCTAATAACTATACTTCTTGGGTAAGTCCCAGTAAGATGTTTGATGTTTGTTTGTTTGTTTGAGTTGGAAGGGACCTCAAGGGCCATCGAGTCCAACCCCCTGCAAAAGCAGGAATTCCTAAAACATCCCAGCTATATACCTATCCAGTTTCCGCTTGAAGATTTCAATTGATGAAGAACTCACCACCTCCCGTGGCAGCCTATTCCACTCTCTCACTACCCTTACTGTTAGAAAGTTTTTCCTAATGTCTAATCTGAATCTCCTTCCCCTTAGTTTCATCCCATTACTTCTCGTGCTTCCTTCTGCTAATGAGAATAGGGTAGATCCCTCTGCACTGTGACAACCTTTCAGATATTTAAATACCGCTATTAAGTCTCCCCTTAGCCTTCTCTTCTGCAAACTAAGCAGTCCCAATTCTTTTAGCCTCTCCTCGTAGGACATGGTTTGTAGACCTTCCACCATTTTGGTTGCTCTTCTCTGGACCTGCTCCAATGAATCGATGTCTTTCTTAAACTGGGGCGCCCAGAACTGTACACAGTATTCCAGGTGGGGTCTGACCAGGGCAGAGTACAGCGGAATAATTACCTCTCTTGATCTAGCTACAATGCTCGTCTTGATACATCCTAGAATTTGGTTAGCCTTTTTAGCCACCGCACCGCACTGTTGACTCATGTTGAGTTTGCGATCTATTATTATGCCCAGATCCTTTTCCCCTGTACTCTCACTTAGTACTATTCCTCCCATACTATATATGCTTCTTGCATTTCTGTTACCCAGATGTAGAACTTTGCATTTGTCCCTGTTGAATACCATTTTGTTCACCTCAGCCCATTGTTCCAGTGTGTCTAAGTCCTTTTGGATGCACTCTCTCTACTCTCTAGTGTTGGCCATTCCTCCTATCTTTGTATCATCTGTAATACAACGGGTGGAGGCACTGATATACTTCATATATGTTCCCACTCTTCCCTTCAGCGAAGGCTTCAGGTCCCATTATACACACAGGTCAGCGCCAGAGTCTGTTGTGGGAGGGATAAATACTCATACCCCCCCCCAAATAGGGCTACACGTCTATGATGAGGAAGTTTCTCCTGTTGTCCTTGGCATGAACATCCCATGAAACTTGTACAGTGAAATGCTACAGCATCATCAATTGATAGAGCAATTCAGAAAACCATAGAAAACCATCCGCATCCTGGCTGCCCAGAAGAAATTTGCCAACGCCAGAAGAGAAGTCTGCCAGGCTGGCATCGGAGATAGTCAACAGTGACCCTTAAACCAGGAACAGAGACTGTGTTGTGGTGCCATGCCCGAATGGGCATGCAAGTTCAAAACTACCTGGCCTTGGTAGAGCCTATACATCTAGAAGCGTAACCCATGCTTTTAACTGCTCGCTGCCTTACCAAGGTCACCCATGGGAAGGTGCCCGTCCGCATTATGAATCAGGGCTAAAGAAGCATTGTCGTGTAGCTCTGGTGTCCTATGTGGCTAAGTCAAGTCCAGGTGGTGGGACAGATTCTGACCAAGCCTGGTGAGAAAACCTGCACATTGGGACTCCAGACACCTCAGCTCATCAAATCGAAGGAGTCCTATCTGTGGTCAAGAAATGTCAGTCAGCCTTCAGTCACCACCTGCTGATTTTTGGCCACAAAAGTGTATTGAATATACCATTCCTACTGGCTCGCATCCTCCTATCAAGGAAAGGTACAGGCCCGTTCCACCAGCCAATTACCTAGAAAGTGAAAAAACTGCTTGCTGAAATGAAAAGTGCTAATGTGATCTGTGACAGTCACAGTCCATGGGCTGCAATACTGATGCTGGAGAGGAAGAAAGACGGTGGTATCCAGTTCTGTGTAGACTATCGAAAACTGAATGCCATTATGCATAAAGATGCTTATCCACTACCCAGGATAGAAGAGTCCTGGACAGCCCTTGGAGCAGCAGCCTACTTCTCCACTATGATCTGACCAGTGGGTACTGGCAAGTGCCTGTAGCTGAAGCTGACAGGGAGAAAACTGCCTTCATGATACCTTCACCTTCACGGGTCCCTTTGAATTTGGACTTTTGTAGGGTTTTTTTGTGTGATGTTAAGTTCTGTTTATCCTATCCCTTTGCATAGTGTCAGTATTGCTGTGTTTCATGTTTATTTTCTGCCTCTATACTTTGTGTTTCCTCATATTTACCATTAGTCCAGTCGGACACCTGTGGGGGCTTTCTCTGTATCTAGCCTCTCCTTTCAAAATGTGAAACAATTTAGGTTTTCAGTTTTTCTTGCAGGTGAGTTATTTCTCCAGGTTAGTTAGTCAGCCCATAGCTACTTCTAGTGTGCAAGGCAGGGATTAGGAGTATCACACACTAATTATTCCAAACTGCTTATGATACTAAGTTTTTTGTTTTCTTTTGTGTTTTTCTTTATACCCTTGACTGAGAAGTTATCAGTCAGGGGCCAGTTCCTGGTCAGAGATCCCCAGATCATAATACCCTGCCTCTTGAGTGGCTCCATCAGATTGTGGTTCCTCAATGTTATTCCGAGGTTGTCTTGGAGGCCTATTATGACATGTCCAGGCACTTCGGCGTCCAGAAAACAGAGACTACTATCAGGATTCGGGACTACTGGATTGGTCTGAGGGGAGACGTCGAGAGATAGTGTACTGCCTGTACTGCCAGAGTTGAGAAGTTGAATCAAAAGGCTCCACTCCATCCCATTGAGAGCCACCGATCTCTGGAAATTTTGGGTGAAAATTTACTTATCACTACTGTGTGTCCAGTGCCTGGTAGAATAGCATTTAGTATAGACAGGAAGGTCTATGTGTGCAGTTTGAGCTCAGCCGAGCAGGTTGTGTTTTCTTTATTGCCAAAGAAGGCTGTTCTTTTCCGTTGATTTTTGGACTATAAAAATAAACACAGGCCCCCTGTTTGCAACAGCTTTGTCACTGTCTCTATCTGTTGTGGATTTGTTTTGCTCACTACTACTGATGCTAATCCCCACTACATATCTATCTATATCGCAACTGATTCTAACTAGTGTTGAGCGAACCTGTCGAAGTTCGGGTTCGACAAGTTCGGCTGAACTTTGCCCTAAAGTTCAGTTCGGGTACCCGAACTTGACCCAAACCCGAAACCCATTGAAATCAATGGGGACCCGAACTTGGTGACCCAAAAATGGCTGTAAAATGGGGAAAGTAAGGGGTAGAGGGCTGCAAAATGGGGTTACTAACAGGGCAAGTGCCCTGCAAAAAATGGGGCAGGGAAAGTGCTTAAAATAATAACATAAAATAAAAAAATAAAATAAACGAATAAATAAAAATAATAAAAAACAAATAAAATAAATTACTAATTTTGAAACAGGTGGTAGAGGTCAAGGGGGAGGAGGAGGAGGTGGAGGTGGATATGGATGTGGCGGTGTAAGTTGAAGAGGTGGAGGAGTAGGTAGCCAACACTTTATTCACTCAGGCACTGACATAACCAAGTCCTGTGGGATCCATGCCTGGTTCATCATAATGAACATAAGTATGTCCATGTTGGCTGTGGATAGGTGGATCCTCTTGTCGGTGATAACACCCCCTGAGGTGCTGAACACACGTTCTGATAGGACACTTGCTGCAGGGCAGGTCAGCACCTCCAAGGCATAGAGGGCAAGTAGTCAATCAACCAGTTTTAGGAATGAGCCAAACCTTAACTTCAGCGCTGAAGTTCGGGTTCGGATACCCGAACCCATGATGTTCGACAGGGAACTGAAATGTGCGGTTCAGGTTTGCTCATCACAAGTGCTAACTACTATTTAACAACTACTGTTCTGATTCTGCCTAAAATTCTTTCAGAGGCGTATGCCTTACTGGCCTCAGAAACTGATACCACTAGCGAGGAAGAAGAAGAAGATGCCCCATTCCTCTATTTTTCCTCCTCCCCTTCCTCCTCATCCAGTGAGGAGCAACCACAAAGGAGGTTCCCCAGAACAATTACTGAGGCAACTCCTGAAGTTACTCATCCAATGTGGACCTCAACCCCTGAAAATTATAATCCTCAGTTTCCTGACTTTGTGGGCAGGTCAGGAATCCGAATTAAGACTGAAGGCTTCACAGAAATGGACTTTTTCAAAATGTTTTTCTCTGATTATTTTATAGATTTTTATGGTGGCCCAATCAAATTTATATGTCCAGCAATTTATAGAGCAAAATGCCACCTCTTCATTTGCTAGGCCCCAGAGGTGGACCCCAGTAAATACAGTAGCGATGAAAATATTCTGGGGTCTTGTTCTGCATATGGGCATAATGAGAACTATGACAGTTCGACAGTATTAGAGTACAGACATCTGGTATGACACTCCAATCTATCGAATGAACATGACCAGTTCACGTTTTGAAATTATCCTGAAATTTTGACATTATAATGATAATGCACAGTGCCCGCCCGAGATGCCCCAAACATTGACCACCTATTTAAAGCCAGGCCAGTCATTGACCACTTTAGTGCCAAATTTGCAGCATCATACATCCCTGATTAGAACATTTCTATAAATAAGTCCCCTGATCAGTTTCAAAGGAAGGCTTAAATTCCACCAATACCTACCCAGTAAGAGAGTACGGTTACGACATTAAAATGTACAAATTTTGCGAGAGTAGCTCAGGGTACACCCACAAGTTTGAGGTTTATGAAGGAAGGGACACCAGAATGGAGCCTGTAGAATGCCCCCAAATCTTAGGAGTTAGTGAAAAAAAAAATGTGGGATTTGTTGCACCCATTGAGACAGTGCCCAGAAATCAGAGAGGCCTCCCTAGGACACAGATTGCACAGCCCCTCAGAATGAGTGTGAGAATGGACAGTCTGCAATAAGAATATGCTGTTAGTCAAGTATAAGGACAAGAGGGATGTCACAATTCATGGTAACAACAGCAACCCTGTCCATCTATGTGGTTTCAGTACCACTACCCCCAAGCCAGACTGCTTCTTGGCATATAATACATTAAGTACAGTGGCATGCAAAAGTTTGTACACCTCTGGTCAAAATGATTGTTATTGGGAACAGTTAAGCAAGTTGGAGATGAAATGATCTTTAAAAGGCATAAAGTTAAAGATTAAACACACTTGTCTAGAATTTTAAGCAAAATTAGTGTATTATTATGTTTGAGTACAATTTTAGAGTGAAAAATGGAAAGGAGTACCTTGCAAAAGTTTTGGAACCCTTGTAGAATTGTGTGCTCAGATAAATTTGACCAGACCTTAATTAGCCAGTTACGGTTATGACTTGTTCACTATCATCGTTAGGAAAGGCCAAGTGATGCAAATTTTACAGCTTTATAAATAACCAGCCTCCTCTAACATTGTGCCAAAAAACAGCAGCCAAGGGTTCTTCTAAGCAGCTGCCTAGCACTCTGAAAATGAAAATGGTGGAGGCCCACAAAGCAGGAGAAGGATATAAGAAGATAGCAAAGCGTTTTCATGTTGCCAAGAATAGTGGAGGTTAAGATAAGGTCTGAAAGACCAAGAAAAATTTCAGAGACAGCTGCTTGTAGGATTGCTAGAGTGACAAATCAGAACCCCCACTTGACTGCAAAAACCTTCATGAAGATTTAGCAGACTCTAGAGTTGTGGTACATTGTTCTACTGTTCAGCGATACCTGCACAAACATGGCCTTCATGGAAGAGTCATCAGAAGAAAACCTCTCCTGCGTCCTCACCATAAAATTCAGTGTCAGAAGTTTGGAAAAGAACATCTAAACAAGCCTGATGTATTTTGGAAACAAGTCCTTTTGACTGATGAGGTCAAAATAGAACTCTTTGGCCACAGTGATCAAAGGTATGTTTGGAGAAAAAAGGGCACAGAATTTCAGGAAAAGAACATCTCTCCAACCATTAAGCATGGGGGTGGATCAATCATGCTTTGGGGTTATGTTGCAGCCAATGGCATGGGGAACATTTCACGGGTAGAGGGAAGAATGAATTAAATGAAATCTCAGCAAATTCTTGGAGCAAACATAACACCATCTCTAAAAAAAGCTGAAATTGAAAAGAGGATGTCTTCTACAAATGGATAATGAACCTAAACACACGTCAAAATCCACTATAGACTACCTAAAAAGGTGCAAGCTGAAGGTTTTACCATGGCCCTCACAGTCCTCTGATCATTGAAAATCTGTGGCTAGACCCAGTGGTGAACCTAGCCTCTTTGCTGCCTGAGTCGGACTATAGAAAGAAGGCCCCCCCCCCCCAAAAACAAAAAATTGAGTTTCCATGCTACTAGTTTAACACACTGTTATCGTCGCACAATATACACAATACACAAACTTATGAAACAGATTTTAAGAATTCTTCTTCCTGTATTACTTCAGTATCAGATGAACAACACGGCATTAACAATGAAAGTAACTTCACACATTTTCTGCTTGGTGGATGGACGAGCCCACGTTGCCCCTATTCTCTATAATAGGAGGGCCGCAGATAGCTGAGTACTGGACTTCAGGTATCTTCGGCACTCCCATAAAAGTGAATGAGAGCCATGCGGGTTCGTCCATCCACCAAGTGACATACCTATATACTGTATATGGCTGCCGTCAGGCTGAATTCCCACCCAGTGGGGGGAAAAAAATCCAATTCTCAGGCTCGGTGGGGGTCTCAGCAGACAGACCCCCATCACTCAGGTATTTATCCTCTATCATTTTGGTGAATACAGGGCAGTAACATTTTTAGACTTACAGGTGACGTCTCTGACTAATCCTTCACATTTCCTTTCTCTTCCCTTTGGATCGTCATGGCCATTTCTTCCAGCCGTGACTTGTCTCTGTAAAGTTTGCAACACAGACATCTTTGGCTCCTCACTTTTCCAGGCATCCAACCCACATTGTCCTCACCTACAAAAAAGCCCCCATCCTGCTGTTACCCCCAATTATAAATATATGATATAACCCCCCATAATGAAAAATACCCGCAAGTGCATCTTTATATTAATAATGTCCGTGTGTACCCTGTATAAATAGTGCCCCTTATTAATAATGCCCCAGGTGTTAACTAATTAAAAGGTTTTCCAGGTCATTAATAAACTAATCAGTGAGGCTCAAAATCCCAGGACCCCCACTGATCAGCTGTTTGAATGGTACCTGTGTAAGTGCCATGACCGCTTCTCTGTTTACATAGTGTCATTCATCTTATAGCGGCTATGTAATGTAACTACAGCCTCGTCCTGTACAGTTTTTATGCTCCCTAGTGGCCCCTGCACATGGTATTATGCTCCACAGTGGCCACTGCACACGGTATTATGGTCCATAGTGGCCCCTGCATTGGTATTATGCTCCATAGTGGCCCCTGCACTTGTATTATGCTCCATAGTGGCCCCTGCACTTGTATTATGCTCCACAGTGGTCCCTGCACAGGTTATTATGCCCCGTAGTGGCCCACCCATGAACTATTATTATACTCTGGGGTCTGACCCCAGAGTATAATGAACGGAGATCCAGGGGAGGTGACAAACATAAAAACCAGTGCTACTTACCTATCCTGGACACCGGTGCACTCCTTGCAGCTTTCGGCCCTGTTTAATTGCGCGCGCACGTCACGTGATCAGGTCGGCGACACAACCTGATGACGTCACCAGAGGCCTCAAGCCTGCTCAGAGTAACATCGATCGCAGGAGAGGTAAGTAGGATATGTTTTTATGTTCTCTCACCTCCCCTGGGCCTCCGATTATTATACTCCGGAGTATAATAATAGTAGTATCTGAGGCCCGCGGCTGCTCACAGCGGCATCCACTTCCCTTTCTGCGTCCTATAGCAGAAGGGGAAGCGGAAGCGGCCACGAGCAGACGCAGGGTAGGTAAATAAATAGGCTGTTACCTGCTGGGGATACGTAAACCAGCCCAGGACAGGCCCCGCCCATTTTTACGGTCCAATTCTGTTAAACATATGAAAGATCAATTTATTCACTATAACCCTTGATAAATTCTTTGAGGTTAAAATTGGGGTCACACTTTGTGTGTTTCCACTGTTTTGGCACCTTCAAGGTTCTGCAAGTTGGACACGGTACCTGGCCCACCGGGGTACCGGTGAATCCAATGGTAGGCCCCGTGCCATTAGAGGTTCATATCGGACCCCCATTGCTTTTTTTAATAGGCAGTGGAGGTCTGGTAACGGGCGAACCCCCTGTCACCGCGACCAGAGTGGTATGGGTCCCACTGGAGATGGCCGGGGCTCCGCAGCACTGTCATAGCGATTGGGGAAAGCCTGGTTCCCCGACTGCTATATAAATTATTAATGGAAAGAGGATGACATTACGTCGGCCCCTATCCAATAGTGCTATTATTATACACTGGAGTCACCTCAGACCCCAGAGTATAATAATCGGAGGCCCAGGGGAGATGATTAAATATAAGAAATACTTATATTCACCTCTCCTTGGGACTCTGACGGCTCCCAGAACCTTCTTCAGGGCTCTTCTATCCTGTGACTGAGGTCACGCGCCCCAGATGACACTGATGGGGCCTGTGATTGGGCCCCAGCAGTCACGTGGGGCGAGTCATTGTAATGACATCTGGGGCGTGTGACCTCGGTGAAGCCAGCTGGATGAAGCGAGGATGCCCCGAAGGGTGAGTATAAGTGTTTTGTTATTTTTCATCATCTCCCCTGGGCCTCCATTTATTATACTCTGGGGTCTGAGGCGACTCCAGCATATAATGACAGCACTAAAACTAATTGAAGTGAAATGGGTGGAAATAGAAAAGCTCTGGCTAGCTCCTGTTCACCCGAACGTTTTCCTGTGGTCCCACACATCCCCGCTGTCTCCCCTCTCTTAGGACCCATTTGTTTTACTAGAGCTGTCTGTGTGGTATCCCAGAGGATGCAGGTGTTATAGTAGGACCTAATGGGGGTAATAGTCCTTCTGGTAGCTGAGATATTGGAATGGTCACGGTAGCTGTAGTGGTGGTCCACACTCTCATGGACACACAGAAAGTCAATTTTAAAAAGTGGAATAGCAAAAGACAGTCCTTTGTTAACCAAAAGTTTCTTTACTGAGGAGAACTTCCATAAAGTGCAGCCATATCTTACAGCAATACAACCTCTCATATACAATACAGTGGGATGCATGTGACGAGGATTCCCTTATAAGCTGACTGGTAAGAGCTGAGACTGACACACAACTTTCCTTAGATTTTTGTAGTCTAGGATTTTGAGGAGACACAGTCCAGATTATAGCTACAGAAAAGGGATCTTCACTGGTTGGCTCCAGGCGGGTGACTAATTTGGGGTAAATGTAGTTAGTCACGTTTACTGGGCCGCGGTATCCGATAGCCGGACGCGGACCTAAGCAACACGTGGCCTGTAAACCACGGAGCACTGGACTTGACCGGAGGCCTATTTTAGGGTCCAGAATGCAGAAAGGCTCCTTTATAGATGCTCCTTTCTGTCACGATTCACTCCTTCTTGGAAGCAATAGAAGTGTGCTTGATATCCCTTCTGCATGGAATGGTGAGAGGTCCTAGGAGAATCTGTACCTCACATGGGCCATGAGATTCACCATGCAGCTCCTAGGATTGGCAGGAATCTGAAAATTCTGCTTGGTGTTGGCCTAGCAGGAGTTCATGTTACATCATATACTAGCCTCTCCAGAACATGGCTGGACTGGTTTCCTGTCCCCTGCTAAGAGGAAGGCTGGGCTAAAGTCTCCACCCACAGCTTGCTAGAAGCTTCTCTGCAGAAGCTCGTGCTGTGTATGGAGTGATTGGATCCTACCATCACATGCACCTACATACAGTGAACCATAAGTGTCAGCAAAGTAGTACATGGCAATGAACACAGTGTATGCACACAGGAAATGCATATTATACAATAGACTTAGTGATACCCAGTATTGGTACATTGTGAGAAACATTCTGCCATATGACAACTATTCATATCATGGCAGGAAGGAGTGTACTGGGACACATCTGGCTTATGTGTCATAGACTTTTCCCGCTCACTTCCCGACACTCCTCCATGGTCTCTTTTCTCTATAACTCTCTCCTCCCTCCTTATATATATATATATATATATATATATATATATATACACACCCACACATTATATATATATATATATATATATATATATATATATATATATACACGCATTATATATATATATATATACACACACATTATATATATATATATATACTGTATATATATTGTATATATATATATATATTATATATATACAGTATATATATATACTGTATATATATATATATACTGTATATATATATATTTACTGTATATATATATATATAAGATCATGATGTAAGGGTAACCAGGTTTTTACACACTTGATGGTGGACTTGTAGCTGGAAATACTGTCTCGTATATGTTAAGTGGTCTTCCCAATATAGACGAGACCACATAGACATTTCACCAGATAAACCATGAAATTTGTGTCAGAAGTATAATTCCCTTTGATGGGGTAGGGCTGGCCGGTACGGGTACAATAAAATGTGCCCTGCTACAACATGGGCAATGTAGGCAGGGGAAAGTACCTCTGCATTGTGTTTGGAAGAAAGTTTGGCGGGCAACCCTGATGAAGGTGCCTGTGTCTGCACGTATTAATAGAACTTTAATGTTCTTTGTCGTTTGTGGCATAATAAACCTGGTTGTAAAAATTCAGGGATGTGGGGATATGTTCTATGCAGCTGTGGCCAATGTTTCTGTATCATGGGGTGATAGGTAAGAACAAAGAGGATATGTTTGGGATTGGCTGTATTAGATGGCAGCACTGCCAGTGATGTGCATCGTGTACATTCCGTTTGCAGGAGTGGTAGTGGCTATTAACATGATTCCTGTTCTGTTATGATGTAGGTTACCGTTTGGAATTGGGGAAGGGATACCTTAGTTTTGAGGGGATGGTTACTGGCATAATGGAGTAACCCATTTATGTCTGTAGGTTTAGTATATTGGTACTTAGCTTCCCTTCATCATCCTATATGACAAGGAAAGGAATTCCAGGAAGGAAATTTGATTTGTGTCACAATGTACAGTGAATTGTAACTCTGGTCGAACGCCATTCAAGTTAGATACAAAGGTGTCAAGGGAATTCTGTGGGCCCCACCACTCCAAATGAAAAAATATCATCTATGTATCTATACCAGCAATGGACAAAATTCTCAAACAGGGAGTTGGTGCATAAAAAGTCTTCTTCAAATGATGGTATATATCCATTTGCCTTAAGGGGAGGCACATTAAATCCCATGGCGGTCCAGTGTTGCCAAACATGAAGTAGTTCTCATGTGCAACAATATGGAGAAGATCAAGGCAAAGATGGATGGCGTCAGGATCAAGATTGGTTGAGGCTAATAGTTTGTGTGTCGCCTGTATGCCTGATGGACATATAGAGGCTATTCATGTCAATGGTAACCAGGAGACTATCCATTTCGGTGTTATCTAGACCCCAAAGTTTCTGTAGGAAGGACCTGGTATTTTTAGTTAAAAGGGTTAGAGTTTTTTCTAGGAAGACAAATAGAGGGAAAAGCACAGAATCAGTGGATGCTACTATCAGTCATCCAGGTGGTTTTCCTAATGATTTGTGTATTTTGGGAAGGATGTACAAGACTGGGATAACTGGATGTGGGTTTTAAAGAAAAATTTGAGGGTTTTTTTTTACATACTGTCTTAAAGCGTACCTCCAGTTATAAACAACTGTTCATAAATTAATAGAGAGCTCTATAGAGAAGGGAAAGGTGGAGTAGGAGGTTATTGCCTGCTGGTTAATTGCTTTATTGCCTCGTTCTGTGCACTGGTAGCCTCTGATCTACAATATAGCAGTGTTAAAATAGCACAGAATAGCAGAATGTAACAGCATCAATTATTTGAGAGTGTTCTATAGCAGCATCTTTATCCTACCACCACTTCATAGACCAATATATAGAAAGTAACACAGCCTGAAAAATGGAGAAGAAAATATATTTATTTATTTAGATATATTACAAAGTTTCTTGTAGTATCACATACTATTCATTTATTCAAAGTTGTTGGAAGTATGCTTTAAGTGCCAAGAGCTACGTGTGATTATATCCTAAGGCATGATGAAAGGCTTCTCAGGATATAATCTGGGTAGCCCCTTGCCAGAAATCTCTCCCTTAAATCCTGTGCCTGACTTCTGATCTTTTCCTGTGTGGAACAGATTCTCCTGACTTTCAGGTACTAGCATATGGGAATTTCCTGCTTTAAAAGGGATGGCTGACAGCTCTTCCACTGGATGGATGGCTTTGCTTCTAAAGTAAAATGTACTCCAATTGTATTATGGTTAAGTTGGTCTATCATTCTATCGAACTCCACCTTATACTATCCCATATGACAAAGATGTTGATATCCCACGTCTATATATGTGCCCTCATGATACCATCAACGCCATTATCTCCAAACACCAGCAGTTTCTCCCAGAAGCCCAGGAATAGTTTGGTATATATAGGTACACATGGACTTCCCCTGAGTTGGTGACCGATCATGCCATTAAAAAGGAAATACAGATGTAGCAGAGTTTACCTGAACTTCCTCACTTGGTTAAGTGCATAATATCGTATCACAGAAGACAAAAAAACAAACAATGAAACATCATTTTCAATTACTTTTAATTTTTTTTTTTTTTTGTTTTCTTCTGTAATATAACGCTGCAGCAGTTATAACCAATTGTAGAAGTTTCAGTTAACTTTGTCTGTCTGTAATAGGCTGTCATGGCAACGGAGCGCTGGTCCTGGATCTCATTCCAGGGGTCTGCGATCAACCCCAAAATGGTGGAGCCCAGGGGAATAGTTACTGTGATCAGTGTGGGCACTAATTGCGGGCATTGCTGAGTGGCCGCCATATTTAAATAACTGACATCTGCTGCACTATTATGGCCGATGTTGGGAAGGTGTTAAAGAAATAAATAAAAAAATAAAATATTAAAAGTTCAAATCTTTCAAGCTCAAACCCTTTACCAAGATCAAATATAAAAACAAGTAAACAATGTAAAACACACTACGTCTCACGTCTGAAAATGCCCGCTCTACAAACTTATAAAATTATTTTTTCCATAAAGTAAACATCATAGTGGGATCCGCCATTTTTATGCTATTTCGCCCTTAATAAAAATTTGTATAAATTTCAATCAGACATTCCCCAAAAAGGTATAAGTAAAAAGTACATAAAATATAAAAATGTGACTATGAAGTGAATATGCGACTCTAAGAAATTTTTTTTTTTTAAATTTTAGAACTTTTTAAGGTGTTAAAACGTAACAAAACTATATAAACTTGGTATTGCCATAATCATACTGAATCACAGGTAACATATCAATGTTGTCAATTTTGGGTATATATGCAGTATAAAATCTAATTACTCCTTATTAATTAACTAACCGATCGGAGAACACCTCCTTCAGTATTCCCTTCAGTTCAGATAGATTGCATGTCTATGTTCAGATAGATCACATGACAAAGTAGGGTCACATGTAAAGTCAGACACATGCGCTGATACTTTTCAGAATGCATTATAACAATATTTCCTTATAATGGAGTGATCTTTTTTCAGGGATTCCAGAGCCTCAAGTTCTTGGTGGGAACAATTATCGTAGGAGGAAAATGGCATCATGAACTCTAGTTCCTTAATTACGAGTTCTGTAAATACATCCATACAAGACGCATCACCAACATGTGGCTTTTTTTTTTCCATTTTATTTAATGTAGCTGCGTGATTGTGCCAGAACATGGGGCAGCCTCAGCTTTTCCTGAAATACTATACAGGAGTAAATTCAAGAGTTTTCCTAAATACATTGTTTTAGAAATGCTACTTCATTTGCCTGCTATGTGAAAATATTCCTTCCATTGTTTACATATTGTTTCCTTGGTCCCCAGCTTGTTTAGCTGATCCAGGTCGGATGACATGACTCATCACTGCGCCTAGGAAGGGGACTCAGTTCTCCAGATTGTGCTTGCTTTCAGAGCTGTTATATTGTGCTAGTCAGGTCAGGTCAGCTAATTACAGTTTGCTGATAAATGCCCTGACAGTTTGTTTTTATCTATGTAAACACAAAGATAACAGGGAGTTTACTGCAAGAATGTTGTCCATCCTAGTAGCATGTAAGTGTTCTCTACAAACCTGTGTAATGTAATATACATTACTGTGTATACTGGTTCTTCATTTATATTTCTAGTAATCATAATAAATAATCTCTCATGGTAAAGGCAATATCTACATTTACTGAAGTACTTCATAGTGTCCTATCCATCAGTCAAAGCCCACCTACCAGCTTGTTGAAGAATACAGAAAATGAGAAGAAACAGCAAGCAAACTGCTGAGAGAGGGAGATGGGAAACCCCCTTTAAGTCTAAAACACTTGTGCCACCTTAATTTACGAATGAATAAATATATGTCTTTTATCCAATTAAACAAGTCAAATTTATTGCTTGGTAAGAAAGAAAGCAAGCCCTTTACTTAAGAAGTCTTTATCTGCTACTGATTATTAGGGCCTGAATTCAGTGGATTCCTGTCCCTCATTTGGTTGGATGGACCCATGTCCAAAAAACTCGGTTCTCCCCCTCATTGGGATATGTTATCACATCCTCTATTTCATCCTTCCTGTGAGCCCTTCTGTCTGGTCCTAGATTTACTTCTACCAGAAGTCTCAGATTCAGAGGCTTCAGCTTCTGTTGACAGTTCAGTATCATTGTTACAGGCAATGGAGCTTGCAACTGCTGTGCCACCTAACCGGTTTAGCATTGGGCCACTGGCTGAGGAGAGGTCACAAGTGTACTCGTTAAGGCTTAAGGTTGTAGGGAGGAAAGAAAACGTGGGAATTCTAGAACCATTTCTTAGCGAATTACCCTCTTATACACGGGACACAATGGACCTTTTAAAGCACGTTAAAGGGATTCATATGGGACAAGGATGCATCCTAGCTAGCATTGATGTAGATATACTCTACTCTTCCATACTACATAAAACAGGACTGGAGGCACTAGAATGCTTTCTCAACACCAGAAGAAGACAATGCTCTTATTCTCCGTTGTTTGGACTTTCCCTTACCAGGAATTGTTTCTATTATAATGGCAGGATGTTCCATCAGTTCAGGAGTTGTACCATGTACCATGATGTTACATAGGACTGCAGGTGACATCTACATTATCTGTTCTCAGTGTGCTATCGGTTACATAAGGCTACAGGTAACATCTAATACGTTATCTGTAGTAAGAGTTATCACTGTTTATCTGTGGGGTACAAAGGAGTGAGAGTAACATCTATTACGTTATCTGTTATCCACCCAGAACAATGCCCGACAGACACCATTGATTATAATGGGGTCTGTAGGGCGTCTGCTGTGTTTTTACTTAAATTGACGAATGAAAAAGCTATGCATGCAGGACTTTTTCCGCCAATTTCAGACAGACATCCTACAGAGACTCTCACGAAGATGTGAACTTAGCCTTACACAGCTCTGTACACTGAAAAGTCAAAAAATTATAGACAGGACTGTGGAGTTGGGAGCCTGGACCAATTTTGTCTTGACTCAGACTCGGAAAAAAGTTATTAACTCTGACTTCAAAATAAAATGATTAACCACTTCCCGCCACAGGCATTTTTCGATCTATGTTTTTGACTCCCCGCATTCCAAACCCCATGACATTGTAATTTTTTGTTCACAGAGCCATATGAAGGCTTAATGTTTGTGGGACAAATTGTACTTTACAATGGTACCATTTAATATTCCATACGATGTACTGTGAACCTGGCAAAAAATTCTGAAGGGGTGGAATTGGAGAAAAACTGCGTTTGTGCAACTTTCTTACGGGCTTTGTTTTTACGGCATTCACTCTGCAGCCAAAATGAAATGTCACCTGTATTCTATGGGTCGATACAATTCCAGGGATACCAAATTTATAAAGTTTTCTTTATGCTTGAACCCTTTAAAAAACATCCAGAACTTTGACATATTCTGACACCCATAACTTTTTAATATTTTCGTGTATGGGATTGCATAAGGCATCTTCTTTTTGCGACACCAGGTGTACTCTTTAGTAATACCATTTTGGGGAATGTTTGGTTTTGATTACTTTTTAGTCAAAATTTTATGGAAAGCAAAACAGCGAAAAAACGCCAATTTGGAGCTTTTGATTTTTTGCTGCTACAATGTTCATCATATGGGAAAAATATTTATCTTTATATGTTTGTAGACCAGGCGTTTTCGTACACGGTGATGTACAATTTGTTTATGTTTGTTGTTGTTTAATTATCTTTAGTTCAAATCTAGGGAAAGGGAGTTGATTTGAATTTTTAGTTTTTTATTTTTTTTTTTCCTATTTTATTAGCGTCCCTGGGGGGCCTTGAACCAGCAGTCTTCTGATTGCTGGTCCCATAGGCTGCAACAGAACTGTATTACAGTCTATGGGAGATTTGCTACATAGCTATTGAAGCGCCCCAGGGGCCACTGAATTTACAATACTGAACTTGTTTACAATAGTCTAATTTTCTTAGATTTTGTGTGCTACTGCAGAACCCTGGGGGGAGGGGCACAACAAGATAGTTAGCCCTAAGCTGAACCCCCCACTGTCCCTGGCTAACTTGCCTATCTGTCCTAGGAGACAGCAGCAACTGGTCGACAGGCCCTACCTAATATACAGTAGGTGACAACACAGAACGCAAACAGGACAAAACAACAAACAAAGGGAGGTCAGCTAGCCAAGGGGTCGGTAACAGTCGAGGTACTAGGGGTGCTAAAGCTGTAACCCTTTCAAGTATATGATGTAGGGAGGGGGTAGGGGGCCCCGAACAAAAGTTTGCACCGGGGCCCACAAGACTTTAGTTACACCACTGCTACAATTTACTAGTTGGATTAGTTCCAACAAAATTTTATCACACAGTGTTGCATATCAAACTCTGTCCCCTTTTCAAGCCCCGTACACCTATCAAACGAGGCGCAGAAACTGGTAGAAAGTGTCTAAAACACTTACAAAATAAAGTGTAAAAAAAGATCGGAAGTTTGGTGCAAATTACACCAGAATTCCAGTGCATTTTTCATTAAGTAATCTGCAATAATATGTAATAAAAAATATCCGATGCAATGTTGTATCAAAGTCACGAAACTATAATGCAAATAGAAATGTATATGAATATTGACGTTATAGCCATAGTTAATGGACCCCATGCAGATATTTTCCTCATTCAGAAATATATGATTACCATGAATTAGAAACCAATTAGCAGGCGCCGAGGCTACACACCTTGCAAACGCAAGCGCTTCCAAACCCTAAACACTGCTTGTTCAAAATGGGCGGGCAAGTGTGGAAGCTTCGACACTCACAGGCTTGTCACGTGACCATGATGTCATCAAGATCCTTCAGCTCAATAGGAACTAGTCGTGACCGATTTAGCAGGCTGGAGAAGTCTATGGTGTCAAGTGTGTGAATTGCAGAGCCTTGGCCACTTCTTCGGGCACGCTGACCATGAGACACGCCATTTTCCTGCCTCTCACTGATCCAGCCTGTGTACTAGTTCTACTGGTAAGTGGCCGATGCCTTGACCTGATTTTCAGCAGTTATGTCAGAGCTGTGCGTTCCCTTGCCCTTTTTTGCTAGTGTGTCTGCGTCCATTCACCATTGCAGTGTAGCCTGACAACACACCCAGTACTGTACTGCACCATGGCTACTTTGGCCTTCACCCTTGTTTCCCTCGTTTGGCTGCAGTGCTTGCTGTGGTGGGTTGTTTGTGTCCCGTAAAGCTTTGAGTCTTATGGCTAAAGTCAGAGCTAGACAGCCCGGGCCCACCGCATCTCCCGGTCCCCTAGTCTCACGTTACACTAGTTCCCTCCATTGCTCCAACCACAGCCCGGTTCTTTGAGTCTTGTGTTGTGTCTGCGTGTGATTGGCTGATAACCCGGAACTCGGTCTCGCACCGGCTCTATGCTCGGGTAGTGCTGACTGTAGGCAGAGCAGGGCGGCTGAAGTTTTGTTTGGTTACTGCGGGTCTAGCCTAATGTGCGGAAATACTGAAGGGGTAAAACTTGTCGTTCATTCCATCCAATTGATCGTTGGTTCAGCCATTCTGTAGGGATTATGAAGTAAAGGCAGAATTTGTCCCCCTATTCATTCAGCTGGACGCAATGACAATTACTGTCCGTCGTCTCTTCTCCCAGAGTACTTGAAGACTGCGTACAGATCGCTAAATGCTTCGGCTTGTCCGTGAGACATACAAAGCCTGAGTTTAGGGAGTGAACCTATAAATAGTTCAAAGGCAGCAAAGTTATTTTAGTAGTGGGTCACAGGTGGTGGGCAGCCGAAACAAAGGTAGAGTGTAAAGGAAACGCTGAGGAGTTAAGTGCAGAGTCATATTATGTACGTAGCTTAACCTCCGTGTGTATGTGACACTTTGACGTAATATGCAGGTATAGTCAGTGCTGGATTGGGCTGCTTAGGGCCCAGCGGTATAATTCATTCTGGGAGCCCACTACACAGCTAAATGCAAATATCTGCTTCTCATTTGCAAATTCCTGACTCAAGTGCACTAACTAAATTTTTTTTTTTTCAGTGTTAACCTGCTATTTATTTATTTATTTTGCTTACTTGTATAGCGCCAACATATTCTGTAGTGCATTAGACATTCACTTATGTCCCATATAGGGCTCACAACCTACTTTCCCTATTAGTATGTCTTTGGAGTATGGGAGGAAACCCAGGCAAACACAGGGAGAACATACAGGTGCATCTCAATAAATTAGAATATGTTTGAAACCTTTATTAATTTTAGTAATGAAATTAAAAAAGTGACCTCCTGTATTTTCTAGATTCTTTACACACACAGTGTTCTATTTCAAGTGTTTTATTTCTGTAAATGTTGATTATGGATCACAGGTAATGAAAACCAAAATCTAAGAAAATTAGAATATTGTAAAAAAGTTCATTATTGTAAATTCAGTGTGTCACCTGCCAAGGTTTCCTAAACCTTTAAATGGTCCCTCAGTCTGGTTCAGTAGGACACACAATCATGGAAGACTGCTGATTATGTATTGAATTACTGAAATGATTGAAAGTTTCAAAGAGATTCTAATTTATTGAGATGCATCTGTACAAGCAGATGTTGTCCTTGGCCAGATTTGAACCTGGGACTCCAGTGCTAACCACTGAGCCATTGTGCTGCCCATATCTAGTTGTATTAGACAGTTTACAAGCTGTGGCCCTCTCAGGAACCTGCTGGCCCCACAGAAACAGGAAAGGAGGAAAAATAGTGGTCAGCCTAAATATTCTACCCAGTTTATTATATGGGTGTATAGGCAGTGTGAGATGCGGTATACTGCAGAGCGTACAGTGTCATGCATTACTCTTGCAAGGCTTGGTGCTCACTAGTTACTCTGAGCCAGGGGGATTCACTAGCTGCCCTGTGGAACAGCTTGAGCCACGGTACAGTATGTACCTGAGAAACAAAATGGCAATGTGCTTCATCCCAAGCCAAATAAGATGCCTCACGGAAGCACTGCACACTGTGTACACGTGTCTGTGTGCTTAATCCCTTAGACCAGGTTCACACATTGGTAGAATTTTTCCACTGTGAATCTGCAGTGGTTTTACAGCAAAATCTGCATTTCCTACATTCTGATTGTGCTGCAGACCACTGCTGATTTCACCCTTGTACAATGAAGAGAGAAAGCTGGTGAAAATCTGCCGCAATAGACTGAGCATGTTATGGAAAACTTCTTCTATATGTAGATTAAGTTTCTAAAAGCTCATCTACACATAATTATAATAATCTTATTATATAGTGTGTAACAAACTAGAATACAATGACTTATTCCTCAGTAAATCTCTCAACATGCTTGCCCTTACTGAAACCTAGATGCAGCAGTCTGATATGGCCTCCCCTGCTGCTCTGTCTCATGGTGGCCTACAATTCTCACACGCTTCTAGGCCTGACAACAGGAGGGGTGGAGGGGTAGGGATACTTCTGTCACCCCAGTGCACTTTTCAGGCCATCCCACCGGTACCCTCACTCATATTCCCCTCATTTGAAGTCCATGCTAATAAGACTTTTCCGCCCACTCACCTTACGTGTAGCTGTGATCTACCGTCCACCTGGTTCACCCTTACCAATAAATTTACTAACTCTTCTCTGCCACTCTCTGACCATAACCTTCTGTCTCTCACCATCAGTGCTTTCTCTCCTTCACAGGTCACACCTACCCATCATTCATATAGGAATTTACATGCTATTAACACCCAGCACCTCTCAGATACTCTACAGTCCTCTCTGTCCCCCATCTCTTCACTGTCCTGTCCCAATTTAGCCACCAGTTACTATAATGAAACCCTTAAGTGCATTAGATGAGGCGGCTTCCCCCCTCCACTAGAAAAGTTAGACACAGGAGGCAGCAACCCTGGCACACACTACAGATGCGTTTTCTTCAGTGGTGTTCTAGGTGTGCTTGAACGTCTGTGGAGAAAATCACGTACACCTGCAGACTTCCTCCACTTCAAATTTATGCTTATAACCTATAGTTCTGCCCTTCACCTTGCCAAACAAGCCTATTTCACTGCTCTCTTGTAACCCTAAAAGGCTCTTTGAAACTTTTCACTCCTTACTCACTCCCAAGGTGCAGACGCCATTACAGACCTTAGCGCAGATGACCTAGCCACTTATTTCCATGACAAAATTGATAAGATCTGTCAGGAAATAACTGCCCAATCCCCAGGTGGCATTGATCCCCTCACCATCCGCACTTCAGACTGTTCATTCTCCTCTTTTGAACCTGTTACAGAAGAGGAAGTCTCTCAGCTACTTTTTTTCTTCTCGCCTTACGACCTGCAGTAGTGACCCTTTCCCCTCACACCTTCTCCAGTCTGTCTCCTGCTGTCACAACTTAACTTACTAAAATATTCAACCTCTCTCTCTCTTCTGAAATTTTCCCATCCTCTTTCAAGCATGCTGTCATAACCCCACTATTGAAGAAATCCTCCTTTGACCCGTCCTGTGCTGTTAACTATCGACCTGTCTCTAACCTCCCCTTCATCTCCAAAATCTTGGACCACTTGGTCTATTCTCGTTTAATCCGCTATCTTTCTGCTAATTCTCTTCTTGACCCCTTCCTATCTGGCTTCTGCACTCTAGTGAAACGGCCCTCACAAAAGTCTCCAATGATCTCTTGACTGCTAAATCCAAAGGTGACTTCTCTCTTCTTATTCTTCTGGATCTCTCAGCAGCATTTGACACTGACCATCAACTCCTCCTCACTATGCTCTGCTCTGTCGGCCTCATGGACACCACGCTCTTCTGGTTCTCCTCTTATCTCTCTGACCGCACTTCTGTGTATCATTTGCAGGCTCTGTTTCTTCCCCTCTTTCCCCTTGCCGTTGGGGTTCCTCAGGGCTCGGTCCTAGGCCCCCTGCTCTTCTCCCTCTACAGAGCCCCCATTGGACAAACCATCACCAGATTTGGCTTCCGATACTATCTTTATGCTGACGACTCCCAATTATATACGTCATCCCGTGCCATCACCCCTGCACTAATACAGAACACCAGTGACTGTCTCTGCTGTCTCAAATAACTTGTCTTTGCTCTATCTGAAACTGAATCTCTCAAAGACTGAACTGCTGTTTCCACCATCTAATAGATCTGTCCTTGATATCTCCATTGCAGTCCCTGGCCTTACCATAACTCCTAGGCATGCCTCGGGGTTCTGTTTGACTCAGACCTTTCCTTCACACCCATATTCAATCACTCGCACGCTCATGTCATCTCCACCTCAAAAACATCTCCAGAATCCACCCTTTCCTTACCAGCGATACACTAAAGACACTTATTGTTGGCCTGTTTCACTCTCACCTTGACTACTGTAACTCCTTACTAATCAGTCTTCCCCTTACTAAACTCTCCCCGCTACAATCTATTCCGAATGCGGCGGCCATGCTCATCTATCATTCTAGACGCTACATTGATGCCTCTGGTCTGTGCCAAGCACTACATTGCTCGCTATTCAATACAATATAAACTTCTCACCCTCATCCACAAGGCTCTCGATAATGCTGCACCTCCCTACATTTCCTCCCTCATCTCTATCGCCCAACCCGTGCTCTCCGTTCCCTCAATGACCTAAGACTCACATCCTCTATTATCAGAGCCTCCCACGCTCGTATCCAAGACTTCTCTCGAGTTGCACCACTTCTCTGGAATGCTCTATTCCAGACTATCAGATTAACCCCCCAATTTCTACAGCTTCAAGCGCAAACTAAAGACATATCTTTTCAGACAGGCCTATCACAACTACTTATTTAAACCCTTCTATAGTTAGAATCCGTAAAACGTACCCTACCCTGTTCACACTCCCGCATTACCTCATAGGATATGATGCCGTTTCAGACTAACTTTATAGTCACCATCTGTACATTAAAGGACACGACTGGTGACGGCTCATACAGATTTATATATGTGTAATGACCTGTATTACAATATTGTCTGACCATTGTATAAGCAATGCTATCTCCGATGCCGCCCCTGCTACCACTTGTGTCACCTCCTCTACCTCATAGACTGCAAGCTCTTGCGAGCAGGGCCCTCAGTCCCATTGTGTGAAGTGACTATTTCTTTGTAATGTATCTTTTTTTGTCTGTACTTGAACCCTACAAATTGTACAGTGCTGTGGAATATGTTGGTGCTATATAAATAAAATTTAAGTGCCATCATATTACAAATCAAAGGACACATAAGAAAATATCAGACACTATAGTGTACCATAATGATTAACAAATCAAATGAAGGCCCTACTCGCAAGAGCTGACTGTGCTGCAGGGCATGCATAACAACTCTTATGGTACATGGTGTGCCGCAGTTTCTGTGGCACTACTATACATAAAAATCTTAAAAGGACGCTTTGTTCCTTCATTTTCATGATCAGCAGAGGTCTTGTAGGTTAGATGCCCTCATATCATCATGATGTTTGGCATATTGCTAAGCAATAACATAAGATGGCATGCCAATTTAACATACCAGGAACATTAAGTCTTAACTCTGTTTACCCAAGTACAGGTTTAGCTGGTGTTTTATACACTGATTCTTGCTGTGTCCATGTACATTTTGGTGCTTGTTGTTTTCCGGCCACCTGTTCAAAAGATATAAACTTCCAGGGGCCATATGTGAATTAGCACTGATTCTCCAAGTGGGTGGTAACCTTCTATTGTTTCTGAGACATACCGCCTACTTGGAGAATCAGAGCTAATATTCACATATAACCTTTCAGGGAACAAATCTGTTGGACGGATTTTAAAACAAGCACCAAATTGATCATGGGCACTGTGGCAAATAAATGATGTAACATGTGCTTTGTACTTGGTGACTTCTTTTTAGCATGGCTATTGTGTAAATTGTTTTAGAAGTAGATGTTGCCAAAAGGGAGTATCACTTCGTGTTCTGTTCTTCAGCAGTTGGCTGAAGTGAGTCTTCACAGACTTAGGCGATATTCTCACGACATGTTTCAGAGCCCTAGGGATGTGTTAATAATAAAAAAAGCACTTTTATTCTTTACTCAAATGAGGATCTTGGAGCACAGGGGGAGTTTTCTTCTATTACTGAGCACTGCTGCATCATCACTAAACATGCCCATCTTGCATTCAGCTTGTCCCCCTGGGCAGTGTGAGTTAGTTTCCCCCTCCCCCCACTGCCCAGGGGAATGAGCTGAATGCATGATGGAGGCTAACAGCATCTACAGCACTATGGGAGCGGTTTAAAGTAGCTGGGGGAAGTGATAGACTCCACTGTACCATTATGGTGGAAACCGCCTGCTGAAGTGCTGAGTGGGCGGCTTCCAGAGTTAGTGTTAGCTGTAACATACGGCTAATGCCCTTTTGTAGCACCTGCGGTTGAAGTTGAGCTCTGATTGCAGGTGTTAAAGGGGTTGTCCATGATGATCGTTTTTTTTTTTGCAAGGAGGAAGGTGAAGAGAGAAAAACAAAAAAAAAAACCCATACTTTCCTGTCCCCGATGCTCTGATGTCTCACCACAGTCCGTTCCTGTTTCTCTGGGATCTTGTTTTGGTGGGAGTCCCCGCCGAACATGACAGCTGAGGCCAATCGGCAGCCTAAGGAAATGACATGGGGTCTGCGGCATTTAACCCTTTCGCACATAATCACATTAATTTACATCATTATGCACGAAGCAGTTTATTTAGAGAGCTCAGCTCTCTCCATACCCGGCAAGACCTGCAGCTGTTAACAGTTTAGATGCTGGGTGCCACCATCTTTGATCGATTGCCGCCCTCCAGCTTTTCAATGGAGGGCAGCAATCGGTTAGCGTGACAACTGGGAGCCTATTGAAGGCTCCCAGGCTTGTCATTATATCCCTTCTATTACACCCTGCGAGAGGCAGTGTGTAATAGAAGGCAATGTATTTTATTATTCACTGCAATATATTAGTATTACAGTGAATAGTATGAATGATCAGACCCCTTAGAGTACAAGGTCCCTAGGGGGTCTAAAAATAAAAGAAAAAATAGTTTTTAAAAGTATAAAAAAAAAAAACCACATATATAAAAGTTCAAATTGCCCCCTTTCCCTAGCTCACATGTAAAAAATAAACACCTACACATTAGGTATCCCCACGCTCTAAAATGTTCGAACTATTAAAATATAAAAATATTTATCCCATACGTTGAACGGTGTAGCGGGGAAAACATCAAAATGGCCAAACGGCTTCCCCTCCAACACTTTGCCTCCTATAAAAAATGGAATAAAAAGAGATCAAACCATCAGAACTTCCCCAAAATGGTATCAATTAAAAATGCCATCTTGTCCTGCATAAAAAGACGCCATACTCAGCTTCATGCACATAAATATAAAAAAGTTACAGGTGTCAGAACATGGCGTAAAAAAAAAATTTTTCTCTACTTTTCAAAGTTTTACATTTTTTAAAAGGGTATCAAAACATTACAAATACTATATTAGTAGTATTGTATTTTTTTAGTGAATGCCGTGAAAATTTAAACCAATAAGAAATTGGTGCAAATGGTGTGTTTGTGTTTTTTTTTTTTTTTTTTTCTTGGGGGACCTGGGCAGCTTGTGGACAAAGGAGCTTGTGGGAAGTGTGGTGGTCAAGGTGAGCAAATTCGGCAGGTAAGGTAGGTGTAAAAACCAAACACACACAGACCTACTTGCTTCTCCTCGAAGCTCCATTGTCTGCTCCCTGTCCCCCTTCTGTCATGAGCCGGAGCTTGCAGCGCTGAAAGCTGCATTTGTCACGTGACCACTGAGACCCAGTCAGGGACCCAGAACAAGACTGAAAGGGAACAGCTGACAGTGGAGCTCTGAGGTTGTTCCAAATTCTGCACCACAATAAACCCTATTAAAGGGGTTTACAGGATAAGTTAAACTCACTGTGGCCAGGTAAAGTAAGATACCTCCCCCACAATTCTTGGTTCTAATGGCAAGTCGCATGTTCCTTTCAGTCTGTCTGTTTGGGCATGGAAGTGCAGAGGCTCAGGTGTGGCTAATCACTGACCTCAGTGGTCATCTGTTGGATATCGGTGATATCAATGCTGATGGGTCATCAGTACCCAACAGGCGACTGCAGCAGCCAGTAACTGGTCACCCCAGTCTGGTAACTAGTCATCCCTTTGCCCCATCTTGCACCTAAAAGGGCTCAACCATTTTCTCTGTCTGCAGGTTCCGAATGCAGTCTCTAAGGTTGGTGGTGGCATACCTGGAGCCCGGCAAATTTCTGTTGTCCGTAGACTTTTACAACACATCACAGCATTCCGCTTCACAGTTGGTTCAAATCATTTCCAGTTTGCCGTCCTGTCCACTGCCCCCTTGTGTCTTTTCCAAAGTTATGACGGTTCTCTGCTCAAGAGTCGCTGCCTTGATTCCATACCTGTATGACCTCCTGGTGAAAGCCCATTCCAAGACGGACCTGCCTCCAGATTGGTTCGGCTGGCTCGTCCCTTTGCTACATGTGGAATTCCTTGGCACGATCCTCAACACTCCACAGGTGTCCAAGATTCATGGTCTCCAGTATGGTGTGTCCCTCCTCCTCACTCAATTCATCTTTCCATGTGGGCTTTAGGCATGACTGTGTCGAACTTTGAGACCATCCCTTTTGTTTATTTTCACTTGCGTCTTCTTCAATTGGCACTTCTAGCGCGCTTTGACAGGTCCCTGTCTGGGCTTGACCACCTGCTTTTTGTCCGCCTCTGGGTTCAATGGGAACTTCTCTGGTGGTTCTCCCCAGGAATTTCCCAAGGGAACTCCTTTCACCCCCTCCATTGGCAGGTTATCTCCATTGATGCCAGTCTCTCCGGATGGGTAGCGGTCTTCAGTGCATTGACCTGTGGTACAAATCAGATGCTGCCCTCCAGATCAATATTCTGGAACTAAGGACCATTTTCCTTGTCCTGTGTCATTGGGCCACTCTCCTCCAGGGTCTTCTTGCCAGGATCCAGACTGACAACTCCACTGCATTTTGCCTATTTGACCCACTAGGAGCTGAGCTGCCATGAAAGAAACATCCTGATTCTAACGCTGAGGAGAGTATCTCATTCCTGTCCTGTCCACATTCCAGGGGTGGACAGTGGGGCGTCAGATTACCTAAGCCTCAAAAGCTTGACCCAGGCAAGTGATTTTTTTCAGAAGGCCCTGGCCTTCTTTCCTCAGGTGAAGGCTCAGTGAGTGGTGTGCTGTGTTTTCTCCCCCCCCCCCCCCACTGTCCTCACGTGGAACTTCAATCTAGCACTTGAAGCGCTCCAGGCTCCCTTCTTCGAGCTGATACGTGAGATCTATCTTTGCCTTCTCTCTTGGAAGGTTGCCTTCCTGGCGGCCATCACTTCTATCCGCAAGGTTTCTGAGCTGGATGCCCTGTCCCATAAGCCTTCGTTTCTTTCCTCCTTCCACATCGAGGACATTGTTGCCGTTAAATGAATGGGAGCCACGGAAGCAAGGGCTGCAAAATAGGACCTGTGACTATATTTTGCGGCCCGGACTGTCGGCGCACACACAGGACCGTGAAATTCACGGTCGTGTGTATGAGCCCGTAGAAAAGAATGGGTCAGTGAAATACACGGATAGCACACTGACCACGGCCATGGTTGTCTGCTAGGAGCCTTATTGTTCCTACTCCAGGCTGTTCTAGGTTCTTTTCCAGACTCTGGACATTTTGGTGGTTGTTGGTTCCGTATTCTGTGTTTACTTGTTTTCAAAGTTACATAGTGTCTGTGGAGAGTGTATATCCCAGGAGTCGGCATTTTTTATATTTCATAGCGTCAGCCTCTTAAGTGGCGGGGCCTATACTGTGCCCCCCCCCCCCAATGAATACAACAAGAATGGTATTTTATTTATTTATCCAATTTTTATAGGGGTGTTCTTCCCAAAGAGGTTTCACTATATTATTTATTTTGTTAAAGTTTAAGTGGTATAGTGTGTTTGTGTAAATGATATCCATATCAACTGTATTTAGCAAATGGCAGATATATGCATCTGCATGCATCTCTAGAATGTGGTCTGTGTCATTTTCTCAATGAAATGGTAGGTACATGCAAAATGAAAATTCTGGTGAAATCTAATATTTTGTCTGTAGAATTATGTATATAAATAAAGTTAAGACTGACTGGTAATGTTCATCCCAGAAGGCTAAAGCTGTGATCCTTATTAATGTGTTTCCTCTTGCCTGTCAGCGTTATTCAAATTAAAAACCCAATTACAGATTGGAAATTAAATGAATGCCTACAGTACCCAAGTGATGAAAGCATTTTGTGAATCCCATAGGGTTAAATCCATGGGTTGAAGAGTGTGTCAATCTGGATTATAGACATTTTTAAATATAATTTTCAGGCATAAATATTTCATAATTGACAACTTGGATGTAGTTTGCTATCAGGTGTGCCAATGACATTAGTTAACATGGGTTTAGATTTTTCAGAGGATTAATAATTTAGATTAATAACTTTAAATTAGAGGAGAAGTATCCACAAAGTTAAATAGACGAAAATTTAACATAAAATCTTTGTAAGTTGTTGTTTTATAGAAATGTGACGATGATAAATGTGTCTGCATTCTGCCTAATGAAACCTCTCTAAAGTTCATGCCACTAGGTGTCTCCTTTCTAGTTAATTTACAATTCACTCCCTATGAGAGCTGCTATGATATGGCTCCCCTCTAACCTGGCGGTCACATGATCTGCTGGGGATCAGAGACACTTATGCAGATCTGGGTCCTCTAGGACCCAGCAACTCTAACAGCTATGGACAATAGGCTGCATTCCTCCTGTAACTGGGGCTAAATGTATCAGCTGGGGAAATAAATAGAGTAAAAAATAAAAACTAAAGTTAAAATGATTTTAAAAAGAAAACAATACGTTAGTACCATGCCCACATCACAGGTTCTAGTCCAACCCCCACCCCCCTCCCCCATGACACAATGCTAAATAAAAATTGCTGTAATAGAGAGGCAAACTAAGCTTTTTTTTTTTTTTTTTTGAAATCTGTAGGGCTGTCAGCACAGTTTACAATTATGTATTTCTTATTCAGGACTGCACCATTTTTGTAAAAATCGTCCTTTTATCCCTATACAGATTAACAGAAAAGGACTTAAGAGGCATGCTTTCCATCAATGGACTAAACTATCTGCTGCTGCTTAGCTCTGCCCCCCACTAGTTGGCACCCCTCTCTTCTGCCTCAGCACACAGTACTAACTGTACTGTGCATGTCTGGTGATGGCACAGCTCACCTGGAAGTGAAGGAGGCTTTAGATTGGGGCAGGGTATCATCATTTAGACATGCACAGTATAGTTAGTACTGTGCTTTGAGGCAAAAGAAAGAGGTCTGTCAGCTAGTGGGGGCAGAGCTGAGCAGCAGTTAGCAGCAGCATATAGTGAAGCCTGTTGAAGGAACTCAATGCCCCTAAATCCCTTGAAGGGGGGTGTGGTGTGTTTTTTTTTTTTTTTTTTTTTTTCTCTGAACAAGAAATACATAGTTTTAAACTGTGCAAACACCCATAGAAGATACTGTGATTAGTTTATATCTCAATTTTGTGCTGACAGATTCCCTTAACCCCTCCCCACCGGTGACATGTTTTTGTCTCCCTGCCTTCCAAACCCCCATAACTTTTTTTTATTTTTCCTTTCACAGAGCCATATGATTGCTTAATGTTTGCGGGACAAATTTTATAATGGTACCATTTATTTTATACAATGTATTGTGAATATGGAAAAAAAATCTCCAGAATGGGGTGGAATTGGAATAAAAGTGCATTTGTTCAACTTTTTTAGGGTTGGTTCACACTTGCGCCTGGAGTCCGTCTGCCGTGAATCAGACCTAAATATCAGAAAAAAGGATAGGGAAAGGTTTGCAAGCAGTTTGTTTAAAAACCCATTGACGTGAATATTATGAGTGTATATTATGATCTAATATACACCCATCTTGTTCGATCACATACATACCTGGACCCAGCTAAAACTGACTAGCACAATAGACCAGAGAGTTTTATAGTACCCTTGGAGGGGGATGAGGGGATTCCTGGCTTCCTATGTACAGAAATGTGTACACAGGAAGAGGTACAACTAAAGCAAGAAACTTACAGTGCCTTGCGAAAGTATTTGGCCCCCTTGAACTTTTCAACCTTTTGCCACATTTCAGGCTTCAAACATAAAGATATAAAATTTTAAATTTTTTGGTGAATAATTAACAAGTGGGACACAATTGTGAAGTGGAATGAAATTTATTGGTTATTTTAAACTTTTGTGAAACCTAAAAAAACTGAAAAGTGGGGCAAGCAATATTTTTCGACCCCTTTACTTTCAGTGCAGCAAACTCGCTCCAGAAGTTCAGTGAGGATCTCTGAATGATCCAATGTTGTCCTAAATGACTGATGATGATAAATATAATCCACCTGTGTGTAATCAAGTCTCCGTATAAATGCACCTGCTCTGTGATAGTCTCAGGGTTCTGTTTAAAGCGCAGAGAGCATCATGAAGACCAAGGAACACACCAGGCAGGTCCGTTATACTGCTGTGGAGAAGTTTAAAGCTGGATTTGGATACAAAAAGATTTCCCAAACTTTCAACATCCCAAGGAGCACTGTGCAAGCGATTATATTGAAATGGAAGGAGTATCAGACCAATGCAAATCTACCAAGACCCGGCCGTCCCTCTAAACTTTCATCTCAAAAAAGAAGACTGATCAGAGATGCAGCCAAGAGGCCCATGATCACTCTGGATGAACTGCAGAGATCTACAGCTGAGGTGGGAGAGTCTGTCCATAGGACAACAATCAGTGATACAGTGCACAAATCTGGCCTTTATGGAAGAGTGGCAAGAAGAAAGCCATTTCTCAAAGATATCCATAAATAGTCTCGTTTAAAGTTTGCCACAAGCCACCTGGGAGACACACCAAACATGTGGAAGAAGGTGCTCTGGTCAGATGAAACCAAAATCGAACTTTTTGGCCACAATGCAAAACGATATGTTTGGCATAAAAGCAACACAGCTCATCATCCTGAACACACCATCCCCACTGTCAAACATGGTGGTGGCAGCATCATGGTTTGGGCCTACTTTTCTTCAGCAGGGACAGGGAAGATGGTTAAAATTGATGGGAAGATGGATGGAGCCAAATACAGGACCATTCTGGAAGAAAACCTGTTGGAGTCTGCAAAAGACTTGAGACTGGGACGGAGATTTATCTTCCAACAAGACAATGATCCAAAACATAAAGCAAAATCTACAATGGAGTGGTTCACAAATAAACGTATCCAGGTGTTAGAATGGCCAAGTCAAAGTCCAGACCTGAATCCAATCGAGGATCTGTGGAAAGAGCTGAAAACTGCTGTTCACAAACGCTCTCCATCCAACCTCACTGAGCTCGAGCTGTTTTCCAAGGAAGAATGGGCAAGAATTTCAGTCTCTCGATGTGCAAAAGTGATAGAGACATACCCCAAGCGACTTGCAGCTGTAATCGCAGCAAAAGGTGGCGCTACAAAGTATTAACTTAAGGGGGCCGAATAATTTGGCACGCCCCACTTTTCAGTTTTTTATTTTTTACAAAAGTTTAAAATATCCAATAAATTTCGTTCCACTTCACAATTGTGTCCCACTTGTTGTTGATTCTTCACCAAAAAATTCAAATTTTATATCCGTATGTTTGAAGCCTGAAATGTGGCAAAAGGTTGAAAAGTTCAAGGAGGCCGAATACTTTCGCAAGGCACTGTATATATTTCCCTGTTAGGGTATATATGTAGAATAGTTCAGAAATAGTATAACAGATCAATTACAGAAGTACTTCAATAAAATATCTATAAATGGACAGCAAAGAATACATACAGACTGATCAGTGAGCATGTCCTATCACAAGAATAACACAGTCTGACTTTGTGGGGAAAAACATGTCCTATTACAATTAGTTGGCTTAGAAATTTTGGCACCGGGCATGGCATCTTTTCATGCTAGTTGTAAAGGTGTCTTAAACCTAAAATACTTGTGTAACATGTTGTGCACATTCATTAACTTTTTGGTACAAATTCTGCATTTTGCTAAGCAAATCTCCCTCATTATGGGTAGAAATCTGCCTGTATTATACAACCCTCAAATTCATTTTGGAGGTTGGTACGAAGTATGGCACAGTTGGAGAGGGTATGATTTCCTCCAGATTAGTCAGTTTAATAGATATGAACTGAAAATGTCATAACCTTTATGTACCTGTGTCTCTTGTTTTTTCAGGCAGCATGGGCTTGCACTCCAGCAAAAGGTGACATTGTAAATTTAGAAAGTGGCAATATAGATGACATTTTAGGTAAGTGATCTCATGAATGTAATATATATAATATTATTATTATTTTTATTTTTTTTTCTCTTCCTCTCTAAAACCATTGCACAACATCTCTGGTCAACCGGACAGGTTATTGTGGTGTTTGTGTGGGATGTGTTTTTTTTTTTTTTTTTTTATTGATTTTCTGACTTCTGCAAAGAGTCCTGTAGAAGCTTGTTACGCTCCTAGACACCTTAATGCAAAAAAAAAAAAGCTTAACTGTTTTTAAAAACACTAAACCTATAGTAGATTGACCTTCCAAGACGTTGGACTGTGAGAATGTCACTGATGCTCCTTTTAAAGCTGCACCAAGTGATGATTATAACACTAGGGAAGGTAATGTAGACACTTGGGAAGGGGGAGAACTATAGGCAGTATGTGAGAGTGTATACAGATTAGATTATATGAGAGGCAGTAGAGGAGACCAGGCATTTTGACAGAAACGATAGGGTAGATTTGATGAATCTAAGGTCAAACTGGAATCCTCAAATGGTGTCTACAGGCAACAGAGAGAGACCTCCTTTTTGCACAGCAACCCATTCTAGAAATAAAGGGGTCACACTGATCGTATCACTTATTGAACCAGTTGAAAAGCAGAATAAGGAAAGATACTGTGAGTAGACAATTATTAATGTTGAGGGGATGGTCTTTCAGACAATATAATGAGCCAAAAAAAATTACATCCATTTTACCTTTTTATTTGATATATCAATACATGGTAAAAACATCAAAGCAGAAGCAACCAAGCTACATATAGCTGCAGGTCAACAGGTAATTCTTCTTCCTACTTCCTGTACGACCAAGCTTGCACGTGTTCTTGATGGGGAGGAGAATAATCCGCAGCAAGACACTCCCTTTTATTCTGTGAGAAAAGAATCTGGTATGTTAAAATCCAATGTGTCTGACATTAATGTGCATAGGCTTCTCCTGAGATATAAGAGCTAACTGATGCTAAAGAAACCAACCTCTATTGCTTGTGAACAAGGCATCTTCCAAATTCTGTCCTTAGTAAAGGCATTTTTTCTGTAGTGCTTGGAAAGCTGGAGGAGCTATGAAAGGCTATAACAATGATGCAGCTGCCTCCTCCTATTGAGTGAGACTTCTTCTGCACTGCACCCCACACTCTCAATTAGACTGGAGGCTTTACTTGTCCTGAAGTAATGATGTGTCATTCATTCATTTACTGTTCCTAGTAATCTTATACTTTACTTGCAAGCTTCACCGCCTGGCAGGGACAACACTGGTACCGGAGTGACAGGGGATTTAAACCTTTAGTTATGTATGTGTGTGGTGGGTTTTTTTTGTATTACTTGCCGTTAAGCCCCAATTAGGGGGAACAAGTGCTCATGGGAATCTTCTGCTGATCAGCAGGTAATTGAGCAGGACAGTTATTTGTCAACTGATTGCATCTTTTATTCAACCTTAAGGTAAGGCCCCACGTTACAGAAATGCAGCAGGGTTTTTTTTTTTTTTTTTTATGCAGATTTTGCTGTGCTTTTTTGAGACCTTCAGGAGTAGCTTGAAAACAAATGGAAAATACAATAGAAGCACTTCAACGTTTCCCTTCTGCTAAATCCACTCCTGATTTTGGCTCAAATAAAGCAGTAAAATTTGCAACAGAAAACCGCTGTGTTTCCGCAATGTGGAGCCTTAGCCTCAAAATGTAAACAGGAATGTTTCTCCAATAATCCATTGACTCTCTGGAGTGATTGTTCCTCCCATGTATTATTTGCATCAGCCTGTTTAAATGGCCAGTGCAAAGGAGCGGTGAGCAACATGTTGTATTGCTGCTTGGCTCTTGACAGCCTTGTTAGGCTCTTAGACTCGTTTTATAAACTCATAGAAAACCCCTTTTAAGACTATAAGCAAGTCTCCTGCTTGAGTTTCTCTCATTCCTATATGTCAGCCCAAAATTACTCGCAAACTAATGATGGGTCCTTTAATAGGAAAACAAGCATATGAAGCATTTCAGTGATAATCTTTTTCTAGATATGCAAATCAGCCTATAACTGCATTGGTGTGAGCTTGATCTGGTAAATTTGCCTATAGACATTAGTAAATGCTCCTGTTCCCTGGAATTTGTGCCCAGTGTTTCCCATTTTGCCCTGATTGACATCTCTGCTGTCATCACTGTTGTCTATATGAAAATCTGATAAAGTTCTGTGCGTTGCTTCATCATGGCCACAAAAAGTATGTCTGTGCTCCTATTAAATGATCCTACACAGCACTATTGTTGGCTTGGGATGAATTTTGGACCTCACAGAATCCCTTTCAAGTTTTAGCTGGCAGAATTTTCTGTTTGCAGACAGAAAGATTAATAAAATGCTTACTTTGCCTAAAGTCCCTCCAGGAAGAAACATGTGCAGCTTTGTCTTTAGACTTGATAAGTTTTGTGGTTTTCTGAGCAGATAAATGCTTAGAGTAAATTTGTATGTTATGTAACTTTAGTTTTATTTATAAGTGTTTTTTCTTGTTTACTACAGGTAATGCAGACGTCGCTTTAGTTAATTTTTATGCTGACTGGTATGTTTCATTTTTGACCTTTTTTTTTTTTTTTTTTTTTTTTTCCACTTTTTAAATTAATTTATAATGTATCAATTTAATTGAAACTGTTATATGCATTAGAAAGTAAAAACAAAAAAAAATTTGATAGACAAGGGCTACTGGTTTCTGTTTTGTGATATGTTCACACCTGGTGGATTTGTTGCAGAAATTTCTATAACAGAAAACTTGTCCATGCTTGTGAGAGAGATTATTTCTCCATAATTTGTGTGAACTTTTGGAAATCGCATTTAGTAGAAGTAGTCAGCTACAAAAACTTGCAATAAGTGGGGAGAATAATGCACCAATTGTTAGTTTGCTCATTAACTTAGGTTTCCTTTAGATGCATAATAAGCTATCTGTCCTACCAACCATCTATTGACTACAAGTGAAGAAAATGTTGTAGTATGCAGCAGCTGACTGAATTTCGCAAATTGTATGAGATTTATCAAAATGGCACAGGAAATTATAAATTTCTCGTCTACTTCACTGGGGGACACAGCACCATGGGTATAGACCTGGTCACTAGGAGACAAGACACTAGGAAAAAGCAAAAGCTGTTGGCTCCGCCTCCAGGCTATACCCTGCCACAGCCATTGTGCATGAATCAGTTTGAAACCTAGTGTCATAGGAGGCAGACACGACCTGACTCAGGTCTTCTGTCTTGCATCGTTTTTATTTTTACCTTTCTTTCAGGTGCAGGGGGTAGTCAGCGTGTACGCCACACTAGTCATACCCTCCTGCGGGCGCAGCGCTCTGCAAAAGAGCAGCCTCGCCGGTCACCCAGTCCCCACTCACCATTCGCCGCACCCCGAAAGCGGCCGGAGTACCGGTGACCCCACTCCCACGTGCGAGGTCCTACCGAGGGGGTGACCCTGCGGCGCCTGAAGTCGCCAGACAGGTGAGTATGAGAAGAATAGAAGGCTGGTGAGTAAGTTACCTCAGCCCCTCTCCATCTCCCCTTCAGGCCCTCTCCACCTCCCCTTCAGGCCCTCTCAGCCCCTTAGTGCCATTTCCCAGGGGGACAATAGTATGGGTCCTGTTTAGGGGGGGCATCACAGGGTTCCCCTGAACTGGGCCTTAAATCTTAGTAAATAAGCCCCTTTTTTCTGGGGCGTTTTTGGGCTTTCTGGTCGCTCCTACCGAGCGGCCCCCGTCGGGGGGCACCCGGTTCCCCCCCCCCCCCCCCCTCGTGTGGGGACCCCCTTTCCTGGCCCCCTGGTACCTTTTCCCAGGCCTCCGCGGAACCTCCGGAGTTCGCGGTCGCGCCGCGCCGCCGACGGTGCCTCGCGGTCGGCCGCGTTGTATGCGAGTCCGAGGCCTGGCCGGGAACTAGGCCGCAACGGGCCCGTCCCTTTCCCGGGCTTTTCTGGTACCCAGACTCCGCCTAGGGCCTTCCATTGGCCAGGGGCTGTCCTGGCAAGCCATCCAGCCTGCCCAGTAGCTACTGAGCCTGTTTTTACCAGGGGAAGAGCTTTGCTCTCCTCATATTCTCAATTTATTTATTTATTGGCTTATTTATTTATTTTTTGGCTTGCTGGGACAGCAGGGATTCTTCCCAGTTCCCTGGGAGACATTGCACCTGCGGAACCCTTGCTGCAGCAGTTTGTGAGCGGCCATCTTTTGCAGTCTGGTAGGCTAACCCCCTGGGTTACCCTAATTTTCTTGGGCTCCCCCTCCGGCCCCTCTGGTTGCGTCACGTTTTTATACGTGCACCCGCTGTATCAAAAACAGTTGCCATGCGGACAGCCCGAGCCCATGTGCTCTCTCTGCCTTCCGCCTCAGCCAGTCAGTAACCTCCTGGCCCCTCTCCGGTTTTTCCATCCCCCGGATTGGGCGGCCTCCCTAACCTTGGCCATGGTGTCCTTACCAGACTTAACTAGTCAGTGCTGGAAACTTGGAATGGCTGCTTTCCCAGATCGTCGCTCAGTCGGCTGCTTCTAGGGATCTCCCTGGACACCCTCATAGTTCCCGTCGCAGCTCCAGGAGCCTCAAAAGAACCAGGAAGTCTTCCTACGGTTCACGGTCCGCCACCCCTTCCTCTGGGTACTCCCCAGATAGGAACTTAGCTCACGGCTCCACTCCGACAGGCGGATACCTTCCTCCTTCTGCTCGGTCTATTTAACTGGGGACGCCTCTGACTCCGACTCGGAGCTTCAGCTAGGCTCATCTATATCTGCTGCTACGCGGGAGTCATCTATGCGATAGAGACCCTACAGATCTCTGAGGACCCGGACTCATCCCCTCAAGTGGACATCTCTTTCTGCCACTGGATGTTTGATATCATCTTGAGGGCACAGTGACTTCTCCCTGGACCATCCTCTGTCTTCGACTAGGAAATCGGACATCCCTTCCCTTGACCTGTGTGTCTCTAAGTGGAAGGTGAGCTCGGGCAGTTCTGCCAGGCTATGCTGTGACACATGTTTCTAGCTCTCCCTGGCTGGCAATGATGAACATCCGAGGCAAGGGAAGCAGGTTTCTCCAGTGGCGCAATCGGTTAGCGCACGGTACTTAGATATCAGTAACTAGTGAGCGCAAGCTGGCCTGTCTTGACATTTTGTCAGCGAGCCGCCCCATGTGTCGCTTCCTATCACTAAGAGCCTCCCACGGTGGATCCCATGATAGCTAGGCTCTCCAAGGCTTCTAGTCTGCCTTCAGCAGATTTTGCCTACCTCAGTGATCCCTCGGAGTGAGATCGGATCGCATCTGTTGTATTGTTTGCAATGCAGAACTGATACATTGCATTGCCCTAAATGCTGGCTATTGTATTGCTGCAAGAAGGTGGCTTCCCTCACCAGGGTGGCCTTCGTAGTGGCTGGTTTCTCCCTGCGGCTCTCCTTCGCTGCCTCTTGGGTCATCAAGGCCTTCTTTTCTTGGGCCAAACAGCTTCAGTCAAACCTCCCTGATGCAGTTTCCCTCCAGCCGCTCGTCTCTGAGATCCTGAACGCTTCCCAATAACTGGAGATGCCTCCCAAATCTGCTAAGGCGGCCGCCAATGCAGTGATTATCTGCCATACCGTTGGGATCCGTTGTGGAATACTGGGTCCGCCTCCAAGAAGGCGAATGCAGCCCTTCTCCCTTTCCAGGTCGTCCTGGGCCAAATTTTTTGTTAAGGGCGTCGAGAAGCTTATCCCTGAGGCCACGGGGGAATAGATTCTTCCTCCCTCAGAGGCGTCCTATGTGTCAGCCGTTCTCCTGCTCCAGAAAGCTTCTTTCAAGTCCAGGCCTCCCTGGCGGTTCTGCACTAGGTCGTCCAGGTCTTCCTCTTCCTAGCCTCCTCGGCATGAAGTTTTTTCCCCTCTCTGGGCATCTCAAATGGCGGGACGTCTGGAGCCTGGGCCTGAGAGGCGGTGTCGTCCGGCTACTCCAGTTTTCGCTGGAGTCTCTTTGCCTTCGCTATGTCGGACAATCCAGGCTGTCTCCAATCTCCAGCGGCAGGGAGTCAGCGTCCCTGTTCCCGTTGCAGAGTGTATATGGGGTTACTATTCTTACCTGTTCTCCATTCGCCTAGAAGGACGGCTTCCTCTGTCCCATCATGGACCTGAAAGGGCTCCACAGGTTCTTCCATGCCTGCAGGCTCCGTTGTAGTCTATGCAGTCTGTGGTGGCATCCCTGGAGATGGGCGAATTCTTCGTCCATCTACATCATCTCGCTGTGCCGTCAGCGGTTTCTTCGTTTTTGCTGTGGATCCTTGACCTTTCCAGTTGTCTCTCTCCCCTTCAGGCTGGCCTCTGCCACCGGGGGTTTTTTCCCTCAGTGATGGCGTCTCTCATGGCCATCCTCTGCGCCAGAGGTGCTGCCGTGTTTTCAGACTTTGACGACCTCCTGGTGAAGCCCCTCCAGGTCAGACAATCTGACCAGCTTGTGGTTCACCTTGGATGTTCTTCGCCGGTTCTGCTGGCTCATCTATGAGGATGTCTCGTGTCCTCTAAGCACATGGAATCCGGGACATGATCCTCTGCTCGCTCCAGGGTGTGTTTCTCCCTGCGGAGGCCAAGATCCTGAGTGTCCCACCTTTGGAGGTACTCTCCTTGCTGTCTTTGAATCGGCATGTGGGTCCTGCGCACGATCGCCTCAACCATCTAGGCTGTACCTTTCATTCACTCTGTCGTTCTCTCCTCTTGAAGATTACGGCCTGCTGGGACAAATTACCGGACAGCCGCATCTGCTTGGTTCTCTTTCCACCTTGGTTCACTGAGAGATTCTTTAGTGTATATTCCTCCCCAGGAATTTCTCAAGGGAAGTCCTTCTTCCCCTCTGTTGGTAAGTGATTCCCACTGCCGCCAGTTTCCCCGGCTGGGGAGTGGTCCTCGATGCTTTGATTGTTCAGGGCCTGTGGTCCAGGGCCGATTCCTCCCTCTGGTTCAACCTGCTGGATCCCAGGGCTATCTTATTTGCCCTTACTCCTTGGACCTCTCTTCTCCAAGGACATCTGTCACAGTCCAGACTGACCTCTCCTCCATGGTCGCCTACTTGAACCCTCAGCGTGGCACCAGGAGCCGTGCGGCCTTACTAGAAGCCTCACAATTTCTTCCTTGGGTGGAGCGCCTTGTTCCAGCTCTTTCGGTGGTCAACCTTTTTCTGGGTGGCAGACTACTTGAGTCGAGAAAATATTGCTCCGGGCGAGGGTCGCTTTATCTGCAGATCTTCCATCCACTGTGCTCCCGCTGTGGTGTGACAAACGTCGACATTTTTGGCCTCCGCCGGAACCACAAGGTCCCCGGCTAAATTGCCAGGTCTCTGGATCCTCGAGCCATCACCGCTGGCGCTCTTGTAAGTTCGGTTTTTCACTTCCTCTTCTCCCTTGGGTCCTCCAGAATCTCAAGACCAAGGGGGTTCAAGCTATCCTGGTGGCACCAGATTGGCCCTGCCGGGTCTGGTATGTGGATCTCATTTTCCTGTTGGCGGATGCTCCTGGCCTCTTCCTCTGCTGGTCGACCTGCTGTCTCAAGGACTGCTGTTCCTCCCCACCTTGACTCAGCTGCGTTCACGGCATGGCTGTTCAATCTGAGGTTTGAGGCATCGTGGTTTTTTCGGAGTTTGTTATTCTAACATACTCAAGGCCCGGAAATTCCAGATAGCTTAGATCTGCCATCAAACGTGGAAGGCTTACGTCCACCGTTGGAAGAGTAACGATTCTCATCGGATCTTCTCCAGTCTGGTCTGGATCAAGGTCTTAGTCGTCTTTCTTTTTAAAAGACTTTCCTACAGGAGTGCCACTCTGTGCTCCTTTGGAACCCTTGGATCCGTGGGATCTTAACCTCATCTTTAAGGTGCTTCAGGTTCTCCCCTTCGAGCCTATGATATCCCTTTTTTTGCCTTCTGTCCTGGTAGAATGAGTTTCTGGTGGCCATTACCTCCATCCGCAGGGGTCCCTAATTGGCTGCCCCTTTTTTTCGGCAGCCTCCCTTTCTGGTCCTCCACAAGGATAAGGTTTTCCTCTGTCTGCCACAGTCTTTTTTTCTTAGGGTGTTTTTCCTGCTTCCACTTCGAGGACTTGGTCTTGCCCTCCTTCTGCTCGGTCCCCAGGCGTCCACGTGAGTGCTTGCTCTTCTCTGCCCGGTTGTTGCCCGGGCAATTTGCGTGTATACTGTTCCTCACGGATCCTTTCTCTTGTTCGAACGCTTTACTCATTCTCCCTGAGTGCCCTTGCCAGGGCCTGCCTGCTTCCAGAGCTCTCATCTTCCGATGGCTTTGGTCTGAGATTAGGGAGACCTATCGATTTAAGAGTACGGCTCTGCCTCACGTGTGACGGCTCTCTCCTCTAGAGCTGTTGGAGTTCCCGGGGCCTCCGGCATCAGGTTTATGCTTCCCAGGTCTGTATGTATCCCACTGGGCCTCCATCCTTTTTCTCTAAGTTTCTCCAGATTCATTCTGTGGCCTCTGCTGATGCCAATTTGGGTTGTAAGTTTCTGGAAGCGGTTGAGTATTACAGGTTTGCATGGCCGTGTTATTCCCACCCTCTGGGACTGCTTTAGGACATCCCATGGTGCTGTGTCCCCCAGTGAAGTAGACGAGAAAGTGGGATTTTTGTGTACTCACCGTAAAATCCTTTTCTCGTTGTATTCACTGGGGGACACAGATCCCTCCCTTGTTTTTTTTTCAGTGTTCCTGCCCGAACTGTGTTGGTTCCTTTTTGGGTTCGGGCATTGTTGGTGGTTGTTGGTTCCATGTTCCTTTGTGTCTCTCTCTCCTACTGCTACGGTACAAACTGATTCATGCACAGTGGCTGTGGCAGGGTATAGCCTGGAGGCGGAGCCAACAGCTTTTGCTTTTTCCTAGTGTCTTGTCTCCTAGTGACCAGGTCTATACCCATGGTGCTGTGTCCCCCAGTGAATACAACGAGAAAAGGATTTTACGGTGAGTACACAAAAATCCCACTTTTCAATATTCACTTTTAAACCCACTTCTTTCCACTGTACCACCTCTTGGCTTCCATATATATTCATTAGTACACTTTCCCAGCTGTTTCTATAAATCTTTAATAAATGTGCTGCATTTTATGATTCATAGCCACACATAGTACCATCCAATGTGTGTCCATATTGCTTACTTCAGAACAAACAGCCATTTGTTATTTTACAGGAGGATGACAGCAAATAAATTAAATAAATAGCAGCATTATTTATGCCATCTTAGACTAGTTTAACCTAGCAGTTCATTTCATTGTGACTACACTGCTTGTTCCTTCATTTTTACATATAGGACTCAATTTGTCCAAAACTCAAAGGGAATGTCCAGGAATTACAGTAATGGGCCAGGAAAGGTAAAACAAAAAAAAACCAAAAACCTACTCACCTGTCCCTGGCCCTCCCATGTCCGCCACCGCGGTTCAGGGCTTATGAGATGTCCTCACCACACATGACTGCTTAGGCCAGTGGCTTCTGTGGTCAGGAAAAGACCTAGGATGTCACCGTTGACATTGCGGGTCTTTCCCTGTGACCGGTGAGGCCATTGATTGGCCTCAGCGGTCATGAGCAGCGAGGACTTCCGCTGGAACAAGCCCTCGGGTAGCAGCAGACAGGTGATCGACAAGGACAGGTGAGTGTGTTTGTGTTTTTGTTTTGTTTTCACCTTTACCAGCCTCCTGGCCCAGAACTGTAATTCCTGGACAACCTCTTTTATTGAGGTGTTTTACAGTCTCCTGGTCTCTGCATGAGGTCTGGGGCAAAGCGTGCGCCTATCATACAGAATTGGCTATAAAATCCATATTGAAATTTGATTTTGAATGTCAACCAGTTTGAAGTCCTCAGGAAAATATCCAACTGATAGGGCATGCTGCATATTTGAAAACCTGCAACATTGCTAGATTAACTTTCATTGGTAAAATACTCTGTGTGAACAGCGCATAATTTTGAAAATTTGCTTTATGTGCATGAAGCAAGCTTTAGTCTTTGGAAAGTCTGGTGGACGATGAAATATTTCTTGTGTTTTTTTTTTTTTTTTTTTTTTCTTCTGTACATTAAACAGATTATAGTTTATTCTATAATAAAAAGAAATATAAATATATAATTTTTTTTTTTTAAACTTTATATTTTATATTTTTATTATTGTAGGTGCAGATTCAGTCAAATGCTGCACCCTATATTTGAGGAAGCTTCAAATATCATTAAAGAAGAATATCCAGATAAAAATAAAGTTGTGTTTGCAAGAGTGGACTGTGATCAACATTGTAAGTTATAGATTCATCTTTTCAGTATACTTATCTGTTTTGTGTACTATTTATTTATATTGCACAACAACTATTAAAGGGGTTTTCCAGGCAAAAAAACTATTTTTCAAAAATGGTCTGTTAGTGCTATTAATGGGTTAATAAATGCCACCAAATACCTTTTAGCAGTGTTTTGAGTGATTTCTGGGGTTCAGTGAGCTCATTGCATCTAAACCATTTATTTACATACCTAACTTTCTTTCTGTGTTTACTACAAGTTCCATGAGCCCTCACTTCTCCTCCCTCTCCACTGACTGACCCCCTCCCTTTCTCACACACTCCCCCCCTCAGTTTCCTTAGCTAGCCCACCCACTACACCCTCAGCAGCCATCATTAGAATACTAGATCTCAATCACCACTCCTCCCTCTCACAATCACTGTCCCCCCCTTCAAAACACTCCCCCCTCCCTTTTTCCCTAGCTAGCCCGCCGACTTAACCGCCAGCAGCCATCTTTGTGACGTCAGCAGGCAGCTCGCGCAAGCGCATGCCCGAGTTGAAGACCTACTGCACGCGGGTTGCTGATGATGCAACCTGACAGGAGGAGGCAGGAAGGAAGGTAAGTATGAAGGGGGAGGGGGTGTAGTGAGGGGACCAGGAGGGGAGGAGCGAGAGGGGGAGGAGCGAGAGGGGGAGGAGCGAGAGGGGGAGGAGCGAGAGGGGGAGGAGCGAGCGAGAGGGAGGAGAGAGAGAGACAATCAATGAGACAATATATATAGTATGCGACCCCCGTCTCCGAAAGCAGTGGGACGAACCATCACAGGATACTATGAAGATGTGCCTGGGGCACATGACCACCCCACCCATAATGGTAAATATCAAGTTTTGCTAATTCAAAGTAATTTAGAAAGTAGATGGGGAGGGGGTGTTTAGTTTAATGTTAAAATGTGTGTTTTTTTGTTTATATCCCAGACAACCCCTTTTAACCCTTTTCTGACATTTGCAGGACAAATTGTACTTTCTAATGGTACCATTTAATAGTCCATGCAATGTACTGGTAAGCTGGAAAAAGAATCTGAATAATATTGCCTATACCCTGCAGATCATTATAATTACTGCAATACCAAATTTATATAGTTTGTGTCATGTTTTAACAACTTAACTAAAAACCAGGACTTTAGAGAGGGAAAAAAAACCTTTTTTGTGGGACCAGGTGTACTTTTTAGTTATATCTTTTTGGGGAATGTCCTCATATATTATACTATATATTTTATCAAATATAATTTTATTTATTGTATAATTATATAAAGTGTGTATAAATTTTTCTTCAATAATTTTGTATTGTTATTAAAAAGAGCAAAATAGAACTAGCAAAATAGAACTAGAACTTTGTCTCAATTCTGTAAATGGCAGTGTGCACCTATCCTCTGAATAGAGTAGGGAGATCTGAGTTACCCTCTGCGCATACCAATCAGTGACATCAAGAACAAGAATAGCTCAGGGTAAAGGCGATAGCGGTATATTAGAAATATCAAAATATCTTTGGGGGTTAGATTTCGCATGGAGCGTCATCCAAACATTCAGAGAAGCTCGCATGGTAGGCAACCATGAACTAGACGGCATGATGTTTCCAAAGGGTAGCAATGCAATATCCTTAAGATTCAAGGATGATATACAAGAATGCTCAGTGTGTATCCATGGAACAGATAAATCCATTGACCACCATCGTGCACATTGTGCAACCAGGGTAGCTAAGTAATTGCGCACAATTGGAACGCCCAGGCAGCCAGCTAACTTTGTTTAAACACAGGGCCCCTGGCTTTTCGTGGTCTCCTACCTTTCCAAATAAACTTCGATACCATTCTCTGCACCATCTCGAAAAATAAAGACTGGAGTGCAAAACAGGTAAAGGTGCTTGGGCAGCAAGAACATTTTAAACGCTGCGACCCTTCTTATCCATGAGACCTCCACAGACAACATATGGTCAGTTTCATCTTGCAGTGATTTTAACAATGATTCATAATTATGTTGTTAAAGTGACCTGTGGGAGAGAGTGACATAGATTCTTAAATATTGAGAGATATAGATATTATATATATATATATATATATATATATATATATATATATATATATATATATATAAATATATACACCCGTGTTTCCCCGAAAATAAGACACCCCCGAAAGTAAGGCATAGGAGAGGTTTCGGAGAATTGCCTAATATAAGGCATCCCCCGAAAGTAAGGCGTATGTGCCCGAACAGAACATACGGTATATACGATATGTGAGGCCGCGGGAGAACCCCACAGTCTCTGCTATCATTATACTCCGGGGTCTTTTCAGACCCCGGAGTATAATAATCGGCGGCCCAGGGGAGGTGAGCGAACATAAAAAACACTGTAACTCACCTATCCACCGCTCCGCAGGCTTCGGGCCTGTTTGGTGACGTCAGCGGACGTCATTTTGCGTCGTGACGCGGCCTGGTCTAACAGTGAAAGCGGCCGGAGTAGCGCACGGGCATGCACCGGAGCGAGGAACAGGTAAGCAACGTTGTTTTTTTATGTTTCTATCCTCTCCTGGGTCTCCGATCATTATACTCTGGGGTCTGAAAAGACCCCACAGTATAATAATTGTTCATGGGTGGTCCACTATGGGGCAAACTACTGTGTGCAGGGGCCACTATGGGGAATGATACTGTGTGCAGGGGGCACTATGGCGAATGATACTGTGTGCCGGGGCCACTATGGGGAATGATACTGTGTGCAGGGGCCACTATGGCGAATGATACTGTGTGCAGGGGCCACTATGGGGCATGAGACTGTGTGCAGGGGCCACTATGGGGCATGAGACTGTGTGCAGGGGCCACTATGGGGCATGAGACTGTGTGCAGGGGCCACTATGGGATATGATACTGTGTGTAGGGGCCACTATGAGACATGATACTGTGTGCAGGGAAATTAATGGTTTGGATTGTTATGATGATGTCCTAGAAGATGATGACATAACTGTCATTGAATAAATTTTACTTTCTATTCGTACCGTAAATATTGGTAAATGTACCATACTGTTAATTGTTGTACATGGAAATAATGGTACAGTAGTAGTAAGAAATTCTTGATAGGATTCACAGTTTGTCTGGTTATGCTGGTTTGTGATGACAACTACTGTACAGTACCGTATATAATAAATGTTCATATTTTTGTTCAGCAATAAATGTGAATTCTTCTTCATTGAAAAAAAAATAAGACATCCCCTGAAAATAAGACACAGCACATCTTTGGGAGCAAAAATTAATATAAGACGCTGTCTTATTTTCGGGGAAACAGGGTATATATATATATATATATATATTTTTTTTTTCCCCTGTCAAAGTGATAAGCATTACATAAGGAATGGAACAGGAAATGCCTGGGACTTGGTCATATTCAATTTATTCATATTCAACAAGGCCTATGATGAAAGGAACACCATTCCTACTGTAAAGCACGGAGGTGGATCACTGGGGATGTGGGAGCTTCAAAGGCACACTAAACTTGGTCAAAGTTGAAGGAAAAATGAATGCAGCAGGTTATCAGCAAATACTGGAGGCAAAGTTGCACTCCTCAGCCAGGAAGCTGCTCATAGGATGTACTTGGACGTTCCAACATGACAACGATCCAAAACACAAGGCCAAGTCGACCTGTCATTGGCTACAGCAGAAGAAAGAAGGTTCATTGAGCCACTTTGGGAAATCTCAAGTGCGCAGTACATGCAAGACAGCCCAGGAATTTAGAAGAACTGGAGACTTTTTGCCAAGAAGAATGGGCAGTTTTACCATCTGAGAAAATAAAGAGCCTCATCCACAACTACCACAAAAGACTTCAAGCTGTCATTGATGTTAGAGGGGGCAATACACAGTATTAAGAACTGGGGTATGTGACCTTTTGAACAGGGTCATTTTGATGTTTTTGGTTATCATTATGATTTAAAAAGAGAAAACACAGAAGTTTGACAATAAATGGCTTCAACCAACCACTAACCATGAGTGGAGAAAAAGTTTGTGGTGTTATTCATATTCTCTGAAAAAAAGGCCAAAAAAACAAAAAATCTGCTGGGGTATGTAAACTGTATCTGACAAGGTTCTCACTAATGGAGCTATAACAGAGGGTGCATGTAGCCAGTCTACTAGCTATTAGTTTGGCATACATTTTCAAATCTGAGTGTAGCAGATATGGGTCTAAAATTCTGAGGCAAATCAGGAGGTTTGGGCAAGGTGACCACCAACGCCTCCTGATTCTCCATGGGGAGTGATTTGGTCCCAATAGTGTTCTGGATAAATCGAGCCAACTGGTCTAGCAGGATCTGCAAAAAACTTCTTACAGTACTCGTTAGTCAGCCCGTCCAGATCTGGAGACTAGCAAGAGGGTAGGGATTTAATTGTCGCTATCAGTTCTGGAGATGAGAGAAGGGTGTTAAGAAGTTAAGTTGGGCTTCCGTAAGTTTTGGTAGATGTGCAGATGTTAAAAATGAATCCATATCAGACTGTGAAGGAGGGGTTATAGTAGGATTGTCTTTTAAATTGTACAGGCTGTGAAGAATATCGCCTCGCCCAGCCGCCTGGCACGCCCTGCGATCAAACTTCTTTCTTAACCTCCCACTCACACACCATGAGTAGTCCGGGTCATAGGATAAAAACGAAACGAGCGATATAAATTTTATATATTTAATAACCCAAGTGGGTCGGTATGGATTAATAGCATATACAGAAATATACAATATTAATATGATCAAGCATAAACATACAAGCAAAAGAGCGATGATACCATACAAAACAAAGTAAAAGGGAAATAAAAGTTTAGAAAAGATACCTCAGCACACAGCTTTGTCCTAGCTGTCTCTCTTCCATGCTCAGCACAATGAATCGTAGTCCGTTTCTCTAGGCCACAGCAGAGTTTTGGGCCTAGGGCGCAAGCTTAAGCAAGTTGCTTAAAACAATCCTTCTACATGCTGTCCAGAACTAGTGAAAGGCTTCAGGCCTCACTGCTAGGCCCTCAAAGCATTCCTCAGTAGGGCAGGCCCTCTCATCTTCTCCCAGATCAGAGCTCCTTACTGCCTCTTTGCTGAATGACCCAAGAATCCAGGTCTGCCCACAGCATATGGCTAGTGCTCCACCCACCCCTTGCACCCAGGCAGCCCCCCTTCTCCCACCTTTGCAGAACCCTCGGAGAGAAGGGTGAAGTTAAGGCTTGCTATCCCCCATCCCATCTGGCCAGGGATAATAAAAGTGCCTGGCTATAGCAAGCCATCTCCAATGAACACACATAAAAACAGTGAAGCGTATCGTCCAGCAATGTGGACTCAACTAAAGCACCGCATTCCAAGTGGGGGAAGGACTGACCAAAGCAATTAAAACACACTTCCAAGAAAGATATAAAACTGAGGGTTGGTTCATCACACCTCCCCCTTTTAGAGCGTGTCGGGAGGAAGGACGATCCTAAGATCGCCTTCCGCGGACACCTTGGCGGCCCTCACCCCGCCGGGACCTGCGCTGATCCCTGACCATATTCCTGGCGTACTGATACCCTCTTCCTCTCCTGTCTGAATGGAGACTCTTCTAAGGTTCAGGCTCTGAATTAAGTAGACCTGGCTACCTCCTGCTTGCTCTGGGTCCCTCCCCCGAGTGCTGGCGTCCCTCAGACCCACACTCACAACCCCAGGCCCTTGTGGTACCGATGCTGAGACCCCATCCCGGCAGTCTCCGCCCACCTGGCTACCCCCGGCCTGCACTGGGACCTCGTTGTGAGTGCTGGCATCCCGCAGATCCACACTCGCAACCCCAGACCCTTGTGGTACCGGTGCTGAGACCCCATCCCGGCAGTCTCCGCCCACCTGGCTACCCCTGGCCTGCACTGGGACCTCGTGCTGAGTGCTGGCATCCCGCAGATCCACACTCGCAAACCCAGGCCCTTGTGATACCAGTTTAGAGACCCCTTCCCGGCAGTCTCTCAGGGTCTCTCCCACACTAGCCGCTAGTTGGGAGAGTTCTAGGGGATTCTGCACCTCCCCCTTTGCTTCCAAACCTAGGGGCACCTCTGGTTCTGGCACAGGTATGTTTGGACCCTGTCCTCCCTCCCAGACGCCTTGCCCCTTTGGGCCTACACCCTGTTCCTCCTGTACTTGGGTGGGTGATGGTGATACCTTGGGCAAATGACTGAGATTATGCTTCCCCAAACCATCCCTCCACAATACATTGACAGGTAATACATTTGACACACCCCCTTCTTGGATCTCACCTCCAGCACCCCATGCCGTCTGCACTCGGGCCATGGGCACGACTGGCACACCTTGGATGGCTGTTTCTCCTTCCCAGGACTCTTTCACAGGAGTTAGGGGCCCCCGTACACGTCTCCCGTGCAAGAGCTCAAAGGGGGAGAACCCCGTTGAGGCTTGCGGCACCGCCCGGTAAGCGAACAGCAGGTGCGGGAGATAAGGCTCCCAGTTGCGCCTGTGGGACTCGACTAACATCCTGAGCATCTGCAGGGTGCCATTGAACCGTTCACACAGGCCATTGGTCTGTGGGTGATACGGGCTGGACACCAGATGTTGCACCTCTGTTACCTTACACAGGCCTTGCATCAAGGCAGACATGAACTGGGTACCTTGGTCTGTGAGCATCTCTCTGGGAAATCCAACACGGGAGAAGATGCCTACCAGAGCCTTGGCCACTACATCAGCCCGGGTGGAAGACAGAGCGACAGCTTCCGGGTACCTAGTAGCGTAGTCTACTACCGTTAATATGAAATGTTTCCCGGTGCGACTGGGAATGGACAGGGGTCCAATGAGATCCACAGCCACCCACTGGAAAGGTTCGGTTATGATGGGCATAGGTATCATTGGTGCTTTGGAGCCTTGCCCCGCCTTGCCCATCCTCTGACAAGTGTCACATGAACGGCAGTATTTAGCTACATCTGTCCCCATCTTAGGCCAGTAGAATAAGTGGCTGAGGTGAGCCTTGGTCTTAGCGATCCCCAGGTGGCCTGCCAGTGGAATATCATGAGCAATCCGCAACAACTCCACCCGATAGGGTTGGGGTACCACCAAATGTTTCTCCCTGAGCCGACTTTCTTTTCCCTTTGTGGGGATTGTTTCCCGGTACAACCTCCCTTGCTCCCAGTACACGCGGTCCTTGTCCGACTCCAAGGGAGGTTGATCAGCACGCTCCTTCAATGCGTCCAGACTGCGGTCAGCTTGGACAGCGTCTCTGAACTCCTGACTGGAACCAGACAGAAGAGATGTGCATGTCACATACCCGCCGGGCTCCTCCGGCTCCAGTGTGGGGAGGTTAGTCATGGCGGTCTCAGTGCCATCTCCGGGTGACAGAGAGAACGGCTCAGGGGTCGGAGCTCCTTCCACCCCTCTCGCACTCTGGCTGCGGGTTACCACTGCAACACCAGCAGTCCGTTCCTCATCCGGATCGGCACTGAGATCCCCGTGACCCACCTGGCACATTGTCCTCAGTTGGGGTTGCCCCCAGCATCTCAGAAGAGCTACCCTGTAAACCTGCAAGGCAAGAATTAGCAATTACATTGACATTGCATTCATTCATTGATTCACAGTGAACTGCATGGGGGAATGGCTGAGCCAGGGTCACACTGAGGGGGCTCTCATCACCCGCAGATGTGGGCGGGGCTACAGCCAGGTCAGCATTCCACAATGTCTCATTCACATGCTCACTGATTACTTTAGCTGGACGCACAGCAAGGGGAGACAAAAGGCTAACCCCTCCCTCTGCCTGTGTGACAGGCTTCAACACCTCATTAAAATCATCCTTCAGTACAGACATTTTGTCACAGCGAGGTGGGGCTGCTCCCACCCCGTATTGGGACACCAAGGGCCCCAAATCTCTTCCCAATAGTACAGTGGCAGGCAGATCAGACACTAGCCCCACATCACGCATCCCTTTTCCCGCACCCCAGTCCAAATGGACGCAAGCCATGGGCACAGTTACGCGTTCTTGTCCAATACCCTTCAGGGTCAGAGTCTTTCCAGGGATAATACTGTCCGCAGGGACCAAGTCAGGTTGCACCAGAGTAATCTGCGCCCCAGTGTCCCGAAATCCCATGACCACTTTACCCCCCACAATGACCTGTTGACTGTTGGCATTGGATTGCAACCCCTCCCTCCCCACCCAGTATACAGATGGGCCAGCTGCCGTGGCTGGGGAAACAGGGGGGTTCTTAGAGCGGTTGGGGCACTCCGCCTTGAAATGTCCTGGCTGGTTACAGGCATGACACCGCCGGGCCTCTCCTTGGGATTTGGAGGGGATACCCGGGGCGCCCAGAGTTCTTGGGACAGGGGAAGTAGAGGGGGCACCTGGGACAGAGTTTGTCTTACCCCACTTGGAGACCGCAGGCTGTGGTGAACTCCAACTTTGCCCCTCCTTCCCGCTTGGGGGTCTCTGCAGTGTGGCTCCTCTCTTGATCCCTTGCTCCCTGGTGGACACATAGTCGTCAGCAATCTCTGCAGCATTGTCTGCTGTTGTGGGTTTCCGATCACACACGAACTGGCGGACCTCCAGAGGGCACACCTGGAGAAATTGTTCCTTTATCATAAGATCCCCAATTCCCTCAAACGTGGTGACAGTAAGTCCTTTGATCCACTGCCAGAATGTAACCTGTAAGTGGTGCAGAACATCCGCATAGCTCTCTGTGGGACCCCGCTGGATATTCCGGAACTTTTTGCGGTACACCTCCGGCGTGAGCCGGTATCTCCGGATCAGCGCCGCTTTGATGGTCTCATAGTCCGCGTCCACTGGTAAGCTCGTGGAAACATCCAGGCCTTTTCCCTTCAGTCGGGGAGACAGGTAACGGGCCCATTCTGCCTGGGGAATATGATGCTGCTTACACACCCTCTCAAATCCCCGCAAGAACGAGTCCAAGTCCCCGTTATCTTCCAAGATTGGAAAGTCCTCGGATCGGATCTTTAGTGCTCGGGCTCCTGGAGTTGGTGCAGGGGAAGGTTGCGCCTGCTGGCAAAGTTCCAGCTTTTTTAGCTCAAGCTGATGCTCCAACTCTGCCCGACGCTCTGCAGCAGCGGCCTCTCTTTCCGCCCGGCGCTCTGCAGCAGTGGCCTCTCTCTCCACCCGGCGCTCTGCAGCAGCAGCAGCGGCCTCTCTCTCCACCTGGCGCTCTGCAGCAGCGGCCTCTCTCTCCACCCGGCGCTCTGCAGCTTCTCGGTACTGGAGAATCACCTGCAGACGGGTGCTATAGTCACTGGCGTCTATCTGCTGTAAGGCCATTTGCAAGTATAAGTCCGTTACCCCCACAGAACTGGGGTTACTGGTCCCTCCAGGCACAGTTGCCTCTGGGGTCCGGGCACCTGCGGAACCGTCTGGCATGGTGATGTTGTCTGGTGCCAGCCTCTCAGGACCTTGCTCTGCCTCCTGCATGGCTATGGTAGCTTCCATATCTGCCATCTCCTGGAGTTCAGCAGCAACCAAGTCCTGCAGACGTTTGGTTATGCTTCTGGTCCCACCAGCCATCCACCGGAAGCCGTTGCCAAATAAAAGAGAGGACAGAAAAAAGAAGGGAGGGAACAGTACTGTACCAAACTTTCACCGTATTTTAAGCTTGATCTCATACCGCGCTCGTTCCATAGGATTGCCGCAATCCCCAGTGTCTGCGTGATACCACACCCACACACTGTTATCCTAAGATCCCCATACGGGCCACCACTGTGAAGAATATCGCCTCGCCCAGCCGCCTGGCACGCCTGCGATCAAACTTCTTTCTTAACCTCCCACTCACACACCGTGAGTAGACCGGGTCATAGGATAAAAACGAAACGAGCGATATAAATTTTATATATTTAATAACCCAAGTGGGTCGGTATGGATTAATAGCATATACAGAAATATACAATATTAATATGATCAAGCATAAACATACAAGCAAAAGAGCGATGATACCATACAAAACAAAGTAAAAGGGAAATAAAAGTTTAGAAAAGATACCTGAGCACACAGCTTTGTCCTAGCTGTCTCTCTTCCATGCTCAGCACAATGAATCGTAGTCCGTTTCTCTAGGCCACAGCAGAGTTTTGGGCCTAGGGCGCAAGCTTAAGCAAGTTGCATAAAACAATCCTTCTACATGCTGTCCAGAACTAGTGAAAGGCTTCAGGCCTCACTGCTAGGCCCTCAAAGCATTCCTCAGTAGGGCAGGCCCTCTCATCTTCTCCCAGATCAGAGCTCCTTACTGCCTCTTTGCTGAATGACCCAAGAATCCAGGTCTGCCCACAGCATATGGCTAGTGCTCCACCCACCCCTTGCACCCAGGCAGCCCCCCTTCTCCCACCTTTGCAGAACCCTCGGAGAGAAGGGTGAAGTTAAGGCTTGCTATCCCCCATCCCATCTGGCCAGGGATAATAAAAGTGCCTGGCTATAGCAAGCCATCTCCAATGAACACACATAAAAACAGTGAAGCGTATCGTCCAGCAATGTGGACTCAACTAAAGCACCGCATTCCAAGTGGGGGAAGGACTGACCAAAGCAATTAAAACACACTTCCAAGAAAGATATAAAACTGAGGGTTGGTTCATCACACAGGCCTTCATAGAAAGTCTTAAATGCATTTGCAATACTCTTGGTCGTAAATTTTGTGTCCTGGCTGAGCTATGCAAAAATGGAATTTTCGATTTGATATGTTTGAGTTTGGAATCTTAAGAGTGTGCTGGCCTTATTTGATGGAAAATAGCTAGCTTTTACTTTATTCAAATTTTGTGTATTAAGCAGGTACTGGTATACTGGCATAAATATGCCAGTATAGTAGCATTAGACAGGGAGGGAGATTGTTTGTTTTGTTTTTTTTATTAGTTTCAATATCCTTTATTTTCTAAAATAATTGGGTTGTCATCGCTATTCTATTATGTAATTTTTTTTTTTTATTTTTTTTTTTTCTGTATGACCGAGACGTATGATCATGCCTCTAATATAAGCTTTGTGGGAGTTCCATAACATCTCAGGACAAGACATAGATGTAGTGTTAAAATTAAAGTATTCCCTCAGGTCACTCTCCAAAACTTTTGTATTTTGGGTGAGACCTCAAGTAGTCATTACTTCTCCATATATAAGAGCGTGGACAATAATTTCTTTCAGACAGGGTTAGGGCCATCATTGCATGGATTGGTCAAACAAAAATAAATCCGGATGGGAATAGCTATTATGTACGCTAGGAAAAAAAAAAGGTATAGTCTCTTTGAGTATTATGAACGATCCTCCAAATATCAAAAAGGTAATTTCACCATAAAACCTGCCAGAGGTAGTGTCCATAGAAGGGTCTGGCGCCATGTTAAAATCTCCGATCAAAAGTAAGCAACCCTGCTTCCTCTTGCCAACAGCTTTAAGTAGTTTCCGCAAAAAGGAGACCTGACCCCTATTAGGGACATAAATCAACATATGTATATAACATTATTGATAGAGCATACCAGTATGATATAGCTTCCTTTTGGAGTCCGAATATTGGGAAATTAGCTGGAACGCCACCGAGTCTTATACCTGTCAACACCCCTCTACTTTTAAAAGTGCATGAAAGTGCAAATGAGCATGAAATATGTGAGGGGAAAAAATGGGTGTTTGATCTGAACTGCATCTTTTCCCAAAAGGTGTGCTTCTTGCACTTCGAGAATGTTCCAGCCAAAGATTAGTTCTTTTTTGAGGTGCGTTCAGGCCTCTGAAATTCGACACAATTTTAAGTACCATAATGAGCAGTAGAGCATGCTATGAGAACCACACCTCCTCTTGCTCTTCTTTAATGTATTATTGTAAGGCTGTCTCCATGCAAAAGCAGCAAGCTTACCCAGTGTGCCAAACCTCAGGAAAATGGAACTGCACAATGTCCAGCAGTGAAAGATGGTAGAACACAATATATCAGTGCAGCTGCTTTTGTCGTCATGGTGGAATTTAGTCCATCAGCAGTAGGTCGGGATGGACTGAGCCATAGTCCATGAGCTTAGTCCATTCGCATGAGCCCATCTAGTCTTCACAGGATGCCAGCTGTCAGGTAGTGGTCCAGGCAAATTTTTGATAGGAAGGTCAGTAACAGGAATTTTCCATTTATGGAGTAGTGTTTTACCCTCCTTAATGCTTCTGATATGTAAGAGATTATTTCGAGTGACCAGAACACAGACTGACCGTTGTTGTCGTAAAGCCATGGTAACCGTGGCGAGTTGGCGTCCCAATTGTAGTGTAGCATACAGATAAAAAAAAAAAAAATCGTAATCTTTTGAAAATGCTCAGGTAGACAGTCAAGTTTACATGAAGTTAATAGGATAAGTTCTTTAGTCTGGAAAAAAATGTATCCTAACTAGGACATCGCGAGGCAGAGAGTCATCTAGATGTGATGGTCTGGGAACCCTATGTGCCTTATGTGTCGATTATGAAGTCCATAAGAGTACTTTTCGGCAGTATGTTATGAATCAGTTTTTGTAGAAAAGCAGTTCTTTTGGGTTGGGGGGGACAGTATCCGGAACCCCTCTAAACTTAAATTTATGTGGTCCAAAAGCTGATGAATTGACGGTGCCGACGATGTCCTGTGGGGAACAGGTAAGGTATGTGACTTGTTCGGGGAGATAGGCGGAGGAGTAGAAGCCCTGGATGTAGTACCAGAGCATGGCCCAGCGAGTTTGCTATGAATTTCTCGCTGGTATAGTCACTAATAATGAGCTCAAAGAGCTGAGAGGTTATGCGGCCATCGTGCTTAGTATTTTTTTTACTTTCCTCTGTGATCACGTCACTTTCTGCTCTCATCAGGATGTTTCCCTGCTTTCTGCTCTTCACTCTGTCTGCAGATAATAAAGCAGAATTTTAAAACTGTAGTTGTCTATGGTGAAGGGAAGGGGAGACGTAAGCAGGGTGTGCAAGAGCTGAGATAGAAATACAGGTTTAGTGTGATGCCAGAGCTAAATCAGAGTTGTCTATCGCAAAGAAAGTTCGTTATTTGTGACCTACATCTGTGTAGCTCACTACTTCATTACATATACACATGGACAAAAGTGGTGGTACCCCTCGTTTAATGAAAGAAAAACCTACAATGGTCACAGAAATAACTTAAAGCCAGACTGAAATTTGCCAAACTACATGCTGACAAGCCACAAAGCTTCTGAGAGGATGGACAGATGAGACAAAAACTGAAATTTTTGGCATTGCACATCAGCTCTATGTTCACAGATAGAAAAATAAAGCATATCTTGAAAAGAACACTGTCCCTACTGTGAAACATGGAGGAGGTTCTGTTATGTTCTGGGGCTGCTTTGCTACATCTGGCACAGGGTGTCTTGAATCTGTGCAGGGTACAATGAAATATCAAGACTATCAAGGGATTCCAGAGAGAAATGTGCTGCCCAGTGTCAGAAAGCTTGGTCTGTTGCAGGTCATGGGTCTTGCAACAGGGTAATGACCCAAAACACACAGCTAAAAACACCCAAGAATGGCTAAGAGGAAAACATTGGACTATTCTGACGTGGCCTTCTATGAGCCCTGACCTAAATCCTATTGAGCATCTTTGGAAGCAGCTGAAACATGCCGTCTGGAAAAGGCACCCTTCAAACCCGAGACAGCTGGAGCAGTTTGCTCATGAGGAGTGGGCCAAAATACCTGTTGAGAGGTGCAGAAGTCTCATTGACAGTTACAGGAATCGTTTGATTGCAGTGATTGCCTCAAAAGGTTGTGCACCAAAATATTAAGTTAAGGTTACCATCATTTCTGTCCAGGCCTGTTTTCATGAGTTATCTTTTTAAAAAAAAAAAAATCTGTTTGAAGCATGGTTGAAAAGCAATGTCTGACTTTCACTTGTTCATTTTCATAGAATTATGTATTATATATTTTGTCAGATTCAAGTTATTTCTGTGACCATTGTGGGTTTTTCTTTCATTAAACGAGGAGTAACAACAATTTTGTCCACGTGTGTATATGGTATGTACCTGTGATATGTTAGAAATTATTGGATGGATGCATTAAACATGTTAAAAAAACAAAACAAAAAAAAAACTTGCAGTGCAGTAGATCTCTAAATCCAGTTATATGTATACTGGCAGACAAAATTGGGGTTGACACCCCAACACATCAACGCCCTGTAATTTTTAGAATGTTTTAGCTGATGACAAGATTACACTCTAGAATTCTATCTTGCCTTTTTTCTCTACCCTCTACATGGGTTTGGGGACCACTTGTTTCCATACAGTATTTATATACATTGTAATAGCTTCTTGGTGTTCCAGCTCTCATAATGTGTTTTTACATTTTATTTCAATGTAGCTGGATTGTAGCCCTTGTATTTTGTGGGTGCATATGTATTGAGTAAAATAAATTGTTGGGGGGAGAGGATATAGGAGGGGAAAAAACTGCAATTTTGCCATTTAAGATTTCTGAATGGCATGCACATATATGTTGAAATTATTTTATAGTCGCAACTACTATAACCATTGCAAATTTTTTTTTTTTTTTTTTTATTTCCCCGCCCCAGATAATAACTTTAATTTCCTGGTGTCTCTATATTCCAAGACCCATAGCATTTTGAATGTTGTTTTTTTTTTTTTTTTTTTTTTTTATCAGCATGGCTTGATGACACGTGTCGCGTGTGTGTGTGTGTGTGTGTGTGTGTGTGTGTGTGTGGGGGGGGGGGGGGGTTTTTTGGTGTTTGTTGTGTGTGGGTTTTTTTTTTTTGGTTTTTTTTTTTCCCATGCTTTCCTTTTTGTTTTTGTATTGAGCTGCTCCTTCCTTTCACAGAATGTTACTGTGTATGGGGTATGGGTGTTAGATTTCACTGCAACATTAGTGAAAAGAGAATCTCCTCTTTCATGTCACCAAAATCAAGTTTGTATGTTTTATAATGTCCAAGATACACAGGTACTCCAATACACAGTAACATTCAGTGAGAGGCAGGAACAGCTGTCAATACAGAAACAAGGGAAACAATGAAAAAATACAGGAATTCACAGAAAGGATCCAAAATTTAATTATATTACAAAATGTATTTATGGCACAAAAAAGCAAAATCAAAAGTTGTCTGAAAGTTTAGATACCTTTTAAAGAGGACCTTCATGTCCTCAGGCGCATGCGATTTTATATACCGCTAGAAAGCCGAAAGTGCGCTGAATTCAGCGACGCCGATCTCTGCCCACCGTCAGAAGGGCGTTTCTGACAGTGTAGTTGGGCTGTGAGGAACGCCCCCCACCTGACTGTACTCCTCCATAGCCCTGTACTGTCAGGGGGCGTACCTTACCTACCAGCGATGACGCTGAGCAGTGAGGAATCCGCGCCCCCCCCCCCCCCCCCAGTACAAGTCTATGGATGGTGATGGTGGGCAGAGATCGGTGCCGAAACTAACGGCACCAATATCTCCAGCCCTGGGGCACAAAACAGAATCCAGCGCACTGTCGGCTTTCTAGCGGTGTATATAAAACCACATGTGCCTGAGGACATGAAAGGTCCTCTTTAAGATAGTTTGAAGCTGGTTGGATACTAAAGTGGTGGTTTGTTTTTGTTTTTTTTAATGTTTTTACAGTATTTTTGCAATGTATGCCAGACTTGTGTGTATTGTATATTTGCAACTTTTCTAATTAAATTCCTCTTATATAGCTGACATAGCACAAAGATATCGGATAAGCAAGTATCCCACATTAAAACTGTTTAGAAATGGAATGATGATGAAAAGAGAGTATAGAGGTCAACGCTCAGTAACTGCAATTGCAGACTACATTAGACAACAAAAAGGTGATCCAATACAGACCGTTGGAGATCTTGAAGAACTGAAAACTGTTGATGTGAGTATTGTGCTAATGGTTTTATTTTTAATCTTCTGCTTTTACCTTCAATATGCCATAACTTAATGTTTTTCATATGCAATTTTAATGTTTCTAAATTACTTTATGGTGTGATAACCCAGCATGAATAGGACTATTCCTTTGACTGCATTTCTTTTTAAACTAGTAAATTTAGTAAGATAGAGGGGGGGGGGAATCACTGTTGAGTGCCTCCTATAGATTTCTTAGGTCATTTGTCAGGAAAGCATGGGCTCACAGTTTCACAATGATCCAGACAGCAATCTGATCTTAAATTGAACTGTAATGCTGCTTTTCCATTTGAATGCACTGCAGGGACCTCTAAATTCAACATATTTCAGACTGGCCAAGCATCTGTGGGATGTGATGAAATAATCCAATCCAGCCTCACCTCACAGTATACAGGACTTAAAGGATGTTCTGCAAACATGTTTGTGCCATACACCACTTGTTACTTTCAGAGGCCTTTTATGATACACTATGATACAAAAGTAAAATTTATTTACTTTTTTTATGCTATGTTTGCCTTATGCACTACCCTCTGGAATCTTTAACAAATAACCAAAATTGACACTTACACCCCCCCCCCCCCATCACTTTTTTTTTTTTTTTTTTTTTTTTATTGCCATTTTCCTTCAAGTGTTTCCTAAATGTAACACAGATAAACTATAATTGTGTATTGTATCAGTTTACTTACAGAATCCGATATACAAAACCATGCCTTTTGAACATCATACATGTCTTACTAGCCAGAACATCTTGTGAAACAAGTTTTGTAAATCCAGTGTAAGACTGGGTTGGTGCATTTAAGCCAGAATAAAAAAAAAAAAAAAAAAAAATGCTGTGACTACAGTGCAAAATTAAACAAACTTCAAGATAAAGCGCCACCCTGCAGATAAAATATCTGCAAACCTATTAATATCTCTTAAAGTACCATTACTTATGTCAGTATAAAGATCGTAATAACAAGAATTTATAAAACTCATAAGGAGGAAACGTAAATCAATGAAAGAAAAAGAGAGAATTAGGAGGGAGGGGGGAGAAACCGGAACAAAAAAAAAAAACACATGAATGGGGGCAAACGAGAAGAAATGAGGGGCTATGGAATCTCAATGTGCCATTGTAGATTTATAATTATAAATCTAGCATGGAGAAGGTCTATCCAGAGAGGACAATTCAACACACCCTAACTACTAAGACCATCAGAGTGGGCGCAATTTAGAAAGCTGTCACCAGGTCCTGGGGAAGGGACACATTTAGAACCTCCTGATTTTCTGAAGGTTAATTTTGTATTTAGAGAGTGAGGTATACAAGAGCACAGGGTTTAGAGATGAGAACAAGAGATCATATACGAAAGTATCCATCTTGCGCTCAGTACCTCCAATTTGGATCCTGGAGAGATCAGGATTCCATTCAAGCAGTGGCGTAAGTACCGGGGTAGCAGATGTAGAGGCTGCCACAGGGCCCTATGCCTCCCATGCTTTGAATTCACAGCCAGCCAGTTCCAGCATGGTCATCTGCAAACGGCCTAAGAATCACTTATCCTTCCCTTCACAAAGCAGTATCTACCAGAGCCATCCAAGTGTGAATCCTGAAACCATGAAGGGGGTATTTTTAGTGACCAAATTGCCTCACCTTTTAGCCTTTTGAATCACTCAAGCAGTCATGGTGTTAGTAATGTTTTAAATTGCATTACTGCTATATTGTACATTTGTTCATAGTGAAAAGTAACTACCCCTTCTGGCACTTTGTAATAACCTCTATTTATTTTAGTATAAGCAATGTGTCCCTTGATATTGAACATTTTATCAGAAAATGTACACAGTACTAATTTTGCTTCAGAACAAATCAAGTCTAGCAGATGCATCCAAACACATACCTCTGGGATGTAATGGATAAAGCGGAAAAATAAATGATTAGGGCTATGGATAGATCATTTTCATAGTATATGTAACTATGATTGTGATTTTAAAAATATTTTTATGGAGAAATGCCCCTTTCACATTGCTAACTTTATTTATTTAATTTTTTTTTTTATAACTGACCATATTGCTTACAAAGATTACAGATTTTTCCATGAATTGAGAAACATTTCTATATGTAAGGCTACATTCACACAGCAGACCATTGCACTTGGCTGTGAAAGTACTTTTTTCACGGGTGAATGCACACCTGAGGGGTATTCAGATTTCACAGATTTTTTTTTTTCAGATTAGTCACATGGGCCATTAAAAGAATGCTTGTGGGAATAAATCCATTAGTCTGAGGCTGTGTGCTGGCCGTTAAAACAATGTGGAAAACTATCAAATGAGCTCTAAGAGGTGTGTTCAAAGAGAGGAAAAGTGTGGTGTATGTGATACTTTTTTTACTGTGTGTGTATATAGATATAGACAGGGGCGTAACTACCGGGGTAGCAGTGGTAGCGACTGCCACAGGGCCCAGAACATTACTGGGCCCGGAACCCTGTGGCAGTCGCTACCGCGAACCCCACAATCACTGCTATCGTTATACTCCGGGGTCTTTTGAGACCCCGTAGTATAACGATCGGGGGCCCAGGGGAGGTGAGCGAACATAAATACACTGTAACTCACCTATCTGCCGCTCTGCAGGCTTCGGGCCTGTTTGGTGACGTCCCAGACGTCAGCCGACATCTTTATGCGTCGCCGGCCTGGATCGCGCGAGAGCCGACAAGATGGCCGAAGTAGCGCATGGGAGTGCACCGGAGCGAGGAAGAGGTAAATTGCAGTGTTTTCTATGTTTCTATCCATCCCTGGGTCTCCGATCATTATACTCTGGAGTCTGAAAAGACCCCAGAGTATAATAATGGTTCATGGGTGGGCCACTATGGGGCAAACTACTGTGTGCAGGGGCCACTATGGGGCAAACTACTGTGTGCAGGGGCTACTATGGGGCAAACTACTGTGTGCAGGGGCTACTATGGGGCAAACTACTGTGTGCAGGGGCTACTATGGGGCAAACTACTGCGTGCAGGCGCCACTATGGGGCAAACTACTGTGTGCAGGGGCCACTATGGGGCAAACTACTGTGTGCGGGGGCTACTATTGGGCAAACTACTGTGTGCGGGGGCTACTATGGGGCAAACTACTGCGTGCAGGCGCCACTATGGGGCAAACTACTGCGTGCAGGGGCCACTATGGGGCATAATATTGTGTGCAGGGGCCACTATGCTGCATAATACCTTGTCCAGGGGCCACTATGGGGCATAATACCGTGTGCAGGGGCCACTATGGGGCATAATACCGTGTGCAGGGGCCACTATGCGGCATAATACCGTGTGCAGGGGCCACTATGGGGCAAACTACTGTGTGCAGGGGCCACTATGGGGCAAAATAGTGTGCGCAGGAATGCGGTTTGTGTGTGGGGGGGGTTGGGGGCGGCGGGTTGGGGGTGGCTGCTTTTGGGGGTTGGGGTTGGGGGCGGCGGCTTGGGGGGGGGGCCATGTCAAATGTTCGCCTTGGGGCCCAGCCATTCCTAGTTACGCCACTGGATATAGATATATAGATAGATATATATATAGATATATATATATATATATTAGTATGTGTGTATATATATCTATAGATATATATATATATATATATATATATATATATATATATATATATATTAGTATGTGTGTGTGATATATATAATGTGTGTGTATATGTGTGTGTGTGTATATATATATATATATATATGTGTATATATATATATGTGTATATATATATATGTATATGTATGTGTGTATATATAATGTATATACATATATATCATATTTTTTTTTTTTTATATGCATATTTGTGTCATTTTAATCTTGTGTTTTTATTACAGCGCAGTAAAAGAACAATAATTGGCTTTTTTGAAACCAGTGAGTCTGACAACTATCGAACATTTGAAAAAGTAGCAAACATTTTGCATGACGATTGCACATTTCTTGCTGCTTTGGAGTAAGTGATATATACGTGTGTGTGTGTGTGTGTGTGTGTGTGTGTGTGTGTACAATATATAGATGGATGAAATGTGTAGATTTAATATTTGTATTATCCATGCTAATGTATAAATCATATATAATATATTTATTACCCCTCCCCCCTCCCCCCCCACAATTTGCCGCCCTTTTTAGAGAGGTGTCCAAGCCAGAAAGGTTTAGTGGAGACAATGTTATCTACAGGCCCATAGGAGTAAGTCTGATTTTATTTTATTCCATTCTGGAGCTTTTTTGTGTGATTGTGCATTGTATACCATATTTCCATTTGGCTAGTTTGTGCTTTTTATTTACTCAAGGTATCTATTGTTGACATTAATTTCTTTATCAGCCTCAGTACATAACTTTCACTGATCTTTTCAATACGATTTGTGAAAAGTGAATGGAGGAGAGATATTAACTGACAGTGTTCACACATCAATGGGATTTTTATCTGGTGTCAGTTTACACCAAATCCGTCACATGTCTATTTTTTTTTTTCGCAGACGTAACACGGTGTGTAGGACTTTTATGTCTGTTCAAAGTAACCAACTTATGATGGACGACAAGTGTCTGTTATTTTTTTAACATTAATGTCCATGGCTAAAAGGACAGTAACAGGGCGGGTATCCGTTATACTGTCCGTTTATTACTGTGTAAAAACAGACAGTAATAGACACTAACTGATGCTAATGTGTCTATTTTTAACTGGATCCATTTAAATGGATCAGTGAAAAAAAAAACACATGAACGCCCATCATGACAAACAGTAATGGTTGTTTTTTTTTTGAACGGACACGATCAGAATGGACATCCAACGGTAGTGTGAACGCCCCCTTAACGATTGACAGTTTTCGGTGACTGTTACTAATCAGTTCTGTTTGCTTTATAATGGTATACCAACGTTTTTTTAGAAATACTTTGTGTTTGTGTTTTCTGAAATATTGCAGCAATTAGCATGAAAAATATAATCTTATATACCAGGGTTCGGCAACCCCCGACACGCGTGGCTTATATACCTGGCACAGGCAGCCCGAGTCCTCGCCCAGCTGTTTCGATTGGACCAAACATGGCCAAAACGAAACTGCTATTATTATACTCTGGAGTCTCTTCAGACCCCAGAGTATAATAAGCTGAGGCTCTCGAGTGGTGTTGAAACCTTCCCTGCGCTCCGCGGCAGCTCTGTGCTCTGCAGGCTCTTCTGCCTGAAGTCAGCGACCGCTAATAGGGCCTCAGATGTCACGTTGAGAACCGAGTCGCTCAGGAGCAGAGGAAAGGTAACTTTTTGGTTTGTCACCTCTTTTGGCCCTCCACTTATTATACTCTGGGGTCTGAAGAGACCCTACAGTATAATAATAGCTCTTGAGTGGCGAAAATTGGAATATTATAAAAGTTGGAATATAATACCTTGTGCAGAGGCCGCTATGGCTGTGGGACATACCTTGTGCAGAGGCCGCTATGGCTGTGGGACATAATACCTTGTGCAGAGGCCGCTATTTCTGTGGGACATTATTCTGTAGAACAGTGTGTTTTTGCACAGAAAACACAGGCTTTTTTTTTTTTTTTTTTGTGCAAAAATGCACCATGTGAATGCAGTTTTACATCGAAGTAAAAGTTCCAGTGGCCTAAGAATATAGTTGCATCCAGATACATAGTGTGTTTTCACCATAAGGATGCTGCCATACGGTGCTCCTGGACACATACATTTACCACTAATTGAGGGATGCACATGTACTTTAATTGCTTCTAATAGGAAAGTACAGGTGCGTTCCAGAAAATTATAGTAAATGCATGCGTCATAAAACATCATGGGGAAGCACTTCTGTGTTATGGTTTGTGGTATATATCTTTAGTTTAGGGGTCATCAGACTTACAATAATTGCTTGGCACTCCGAGTGCCTCATCTTTATTTATTTATTTTATTTTATTTTTATTAAAATCAGCACGCCGAACAAAAAGATTGCTTAACCCTGTTATATACGATATATAACATTTTGATGCACATGGATGTAAAATGAAAAATACCTAAACTTTGCTTTTTATTTCTTCATAAAGGAAAGTTCTCCAGATATGGTGTATTTGGGTTCACTCACAAACTTTGATTTGGCTTTTGCTTGGACACAAGATAAATGTGTACCTCTTGTGCGGGAAATAACATTTGAGAACGGAGAGGTAAAAATTTAACTTTCTACCTGACTTATCTTTCTCACTTTGCAATTTTAGTTTTATTTTTTTCATGGTAAATTTAATTTGTTTTGTACATTTATTAGATCATGTTATCTTAAAATGCTTAAAGGAAGTCTGTCAGGCCTAAAATGCCTCCCAAGCCAATTCTAAACCTGAAATGAAATTTTCAGGCTCTGGTGGCATCTCGGCTGTCAGTAGTCAAACCTGGCAAATTGGGCTTCATTGCTTCATCAGTTTGTGGACACAGATGTTTCTTCTACAAGGCACTATTATCGGCATTTGGATTAGACTGACTCCCTTTTATTAAGTACATTTTAGTGACTTAACAGACATGTTTTGATGAATGTGGACAAGGCTTTATTTGGGTTGTACGCAATTGCTGGTCAGATTCCTATTTCTTCAAATCTGTTTTAGATCCTTAAATTTTTAAGAGATGAGAAATTTTAAGGTGGGGTGTGTGTTTGTTTTTTTTTTTTGCTGTTGTTACCCAATAGATAACTAACAAAATAAATTTAAATATATTTGTGTGTGTGTCTATAGGATGGATATATATTAGTATAGATGGAGATTATATCTATATATCTAATCATCTCACAAAAGTGAGTACACCCCTTTGTGATATGTTTTCATGGGATAACACTGAAGATATGACACTTTGATACAATCTAAAGTAGTCGGTGTACAGCTTGTATAGCAGTGTAAATTTGGTGTGCCATCAAAATCACTCAAACGGCCATTAATATCTAAACCCCTGGCAACAAAAGTGAGTACACCCTTAAGTGAAAATGGACAAATTGTGCCCAATTAGCCATTTTCCCTCCCCAGTGTCGTGTGACTTGTTAATGTTAGAAGGTCTCATGTGTGAATCTGGAGCAGATTTCTTATGTTTGGTGTTATCGCTCTCATACTCTCACATACTGGTCTGTGGAAGTTCAACGTGGCACCTCATGGCAAAGAACTCTCTGAAGATCTGAAAAAAAGAATTGTTGCTCTACATAAAGATGGCCTAGGCTATAACAAGATTTCCGACACCCTGAAACTGAGCTACAGCTCGGTGGCCAAGACCTTACTGTGGTTTAACAAGACAGGGTCCACTCTGATCAGGCCTTGCCATGGTCGACCAAAGAATAGCCGTGATCAGCGTCCTATCCAGAAGTTGTCTTTGCAAAAAAGACGTATGAATGCTGCCAGCTCTGCTGCAGAGGTTAAAGGGGTGGGGGGGGGTGCACACACTGCATCAAATTTGTCTGCGTTCTGTAGGCCCACAACAAAAGATGCCCTAGAAAGCCTGCAAACAGTTTGCTGAAGACAAGCAGACTAAGGACATGGATTACTGGAACCATGTGATGTGGTCTGATGAGTCCAAGATAAACTTATTTGGTTCAGATGGTGTTAATCATGTATGGTGGCAATAAGACAATCAGATGAGGAGTACAAAGACAAGTGTGCCTTGCCTACAGTCAAGCATGGTGGTGGGAGTGCCATGGTTTGGGGCTACATGAGTGCTGCCAGCTTTGGGGAGCTACAGTTCAGTGAGGGAACCATGAATGCAAACATGTACTTTATCCAGAAGTGTAAGTCAGGCAGCACTCTGGTAGTGAGTCATGGAAGGGTGCAAGTTCTATGAGGGGCTGACCACCTCCCAACTTGATTCAGCAAACTGAGAAAGTTGAACTGCACTCCAATAAAGGTTATGCTTCTAAATAGTTTAATTGTGTTATGAGTACAATGTTTTGGGTTGGACAGCCTTCGTCAGGCAAGTGAAAAACAATTAGACATTTGCGAATGACAATCCATTCATTGATGAATGGATTGTTAGGTTCAAGACTGTGTTGTGTGTGTGTGTGGTGTGTTTTTTTTTTTTTTTTTTTTTTTCTTCTGTGGCATGCGGTACTTGTTGGCACACTGGAGGAATAACTTCCAAATGAGGACTTTTTCAAGCAAAAATCCTGTACTGTTTGCCTGGTTAGCCACCTGGTGCTGGTGGCTTCAGTTGTGGAGGCCTGGGTCCGGGCATACTGCTACCATATTGTGTAATTGGCCTCATTGTCGTTGCCTTGTCCCAAAATTGGGAAACAGTAGTATTTAATGAAGGAAAATGTTTTCTAATATTTCAACTTTATGTATCATTTATAATATTTATTTATTTATTTATTTATAGCCAGACTTCTTACAGTGTGTTCCCTGTATTTGTGTTTTAGGAGCTGACAGAGGAGGGTCTTCCATTCCTCATTCTTTTTCATATGAAAGATGATATGGAAAGTTTAGAAAAGTTCCAACAAGAAGTAGCTCGTCAGCTAATTAGTGAAAAGGGTATGTTCTGTTAATGATGCTTTATACGAAGTCTGTGTGGTGGTGTTGTTTGTGTGTTGTGTGTTTTTGTTGTTTTTTTGGGGGGCGGTTTTTTAATAATTTTGACAGTCATATGTATATAGAAGTACAATGACTGTATTTTTCCTTTATAACTTATTTTATAATTTTATACAGGTTTTGTGTATCTTTTCTTTGTGTAAATTTATTTATTTTTTTAATACAGGAACAATAAATTTTCTTCATGCCGACTGTGACAAGTTTAGACACCCTCTTTTGCACATTCAGAAAACTCCTGCAGATTGCCCAGTAATAGCAATTGATAGCTTTAGACACATGTATGTGTTTTCAGATTTTAAAGATCTATCGTAAGTATCTTTTATCTTTATTTCTAAAAGATTTGTTAAATTTTAAATAGTCTTCCCATTTTCACATAAATATAATCTTTTACAAGAAAAAAAAAATGATGCACCAAGAAGGAGTTTTTGTGTCAGTGTAATGATATATGTAAGTGATTACCCTGTTGGACCACTTCTAGCTTAGATACAAGATGAGGTACAGTTAGACACGGAGGCATACAGGTTCTGTATGGTATCCTGTGGCACATTTGCCCAGAGATGTTGCAGCTGGACCTGTAGATTACACACACACACACACATGCTTGATTGGTGATTAATCCTTTCACTGCCATGGGTCTCTGGAAATTTTGCACCTCCAGTAGCCACAGCAATTTTCACAGTTTTGAGATGGACAAACCAAACCTAAATTGCAACATTAAAAAAAATCAGCCAACCCCCCCCCCATACCTATATATTTTCTTAAAAGAAGACACCTGCAGCATTGTCAGAATGCCACTTGGTACTGTATGCGAACAAGCCCTTTCATGCAATTTTGATTTAAAGTGAATGTTTTATTAAAAAAAAAAATGCAAATAAATGTATATTAGTTGCTAAAAGTGGAAACCAAACAAAGTTATATGCACCAAACCTCCTAAAAATAAGAGATCAACATGTGCAGAGTTCATTCATATCCCTAAGTCCTACACCTGCATGCACATATCTTCAGAAAATCACTAGAACTGGAAGGAACAAAAATCTGTTTTGAAGCTGGAAATGATAAAAAAGTATCATCCTATAAAATGTATGGATTACACACCGTGGAAAGCAAGTGAACCCCTAAACCCTATATATTTTTTGAAAGTAGACAACCTGAAGATTACATGTGTCTCAATTGGTTATCAATAGCCACATCCACCTTCATGTAACTTTGTGACATGCAAATAATTTTTTGAAAAAATGCACTAAAACATATATTTGCACTTAAAACTCCTATTCAATCTTACATTCACACACAAAATACATTTAAAATAAAAGATCAAGGTGTACAAAATTTATATATTCCACAAACATCAACTACAAGAGCTCGTACTCTGAAAAACGCTGATACAGAAGACAAGCAAGATTTTGCTGTTGTTCACTAATATGTTAAAAATCTATACTGCACCTAGCAAACCGTGACTGTGATACCAAAATCTAACTTTTTTGAGATTGCACAGCATACCATATATAAAAACAAAACTTAATATGTCATATATACAACCACCTTCATGCAACATTGCAGCAAGCAGAGATTGTAAGCAAAAATTGCGCAAAAATTAAAATTTGCCACTAAAGTGCATGCTCAAGCAGTACCTTTCTGCAAACAAAATGTACTTTCCAAAAAACTGCAATATGTGAGGAATTCATACATACCACACATATATATTTACAAGTGCGGGTGTTAAAGAAACGCCAAAATCGCAGAAATGCGTCAACCAATTTTGTGAATGCAAATTAAATAGGAGTTTACATAAAAAATATAATTTTCTATCCCCCTATAAAAATTGTAGCAATTTATACGTTCATTTCTAGTGATGATCGTTATTGCTATTATTTTAGCGTGTAATGGATATCGCTAGAGGCGTATTTTACTCTATAAAGATCAGGTATGGACAGGACAGGGATTGAGTAATATGTAAACTTTATTGATGACTTTGTGCATGTGTTGTGTAAGTGTTCGGTGCGACTCTTTTGGCGCTGGTGCGACCTGTACAATGGTAGACATCTGGGTCACAGTGACAATACACTTCCTGGTTATGTTCAGAGGGGTATTACATAGGAATACCCCTGGCGTGACCACCATAATCAGAGCAGTCACGCTGAAAATTTCTGCTAAAATATTTAAGAACAGTAGTTTTAACTGCTCAAAAGAAATTTAATTGCCCCTGATGATGAATCCTTTGGAGGAAACACGTTGGGCGCAGTTTGCCTCTTAGTGGAATACCTGCATTCCTCTGAATCCTGTTGGCGTGGCATTAGGCCAGTAGTCTCAGGATAGACGAGGAAGACAGGGTTCTTTAAAGTATTGTATCTGAGACATCATTTGGGCAACTGATTCAACCTGTATACTGGCTTTTTTTCATGGAGGCAGTTTAGTTAGATCCTGTATGCTCAAAAAGATATATATGGGACCACTCTGCATAGGATTTTGAAGTTTGGTCACGTTGATATGAAGGATCTACAGTTAATGCATTTTGACTGCATAGCCATTCATGAAGTTTGAAGAAAAACGCAGTTTTTCTTTAACTCAACCCCATTCTGAATAATTTTTTCCAATTTCCCAGTACATCTTACAGAATATTAAATGGTACGTTTACAAAGTACAATTTGTCCCGCAAACATTAAGCCTTGTATGGCTCTGTGAACTGAAAAATAACAGTTATGGGGTTTGGAAGGCAGGGAGTCAAACACGAAAATTGAAAAATGCCTGTGGCGGGAAGGGTTTAAAACCTTTGCATAGTTGTGATTTATATTCTTTCAAACTTTCACAATTATACATTTACTTTGCTAATGATTTAGTAGGTGCAAAATACTTGTACCAATCAAATTAATGTGCTGTGTTTGTGTTTTTTTTTTTTTTTTTTTTTTTATAAAAAAAAACAAAAAAACAAACATCCAGTTATAAACAATAATTTATGCAATGTTAAGTAAATTTAATATATTATATCTTTTTAAAGATATGTTACCTGATTTAATATACAAAGGAGGAGGAAAGCACCTTATTAAAGAAACCAGTTTCCTTTTCCACTTAAGCTTTATTACAGAGTTTCTTTATATTGAAATGCAAAAATCAAAAGTTGTTTAGAACTGGATGAACATTGTAAAGTTGTAGTAGACCTTTTTCCCTAATACAGAGCTCCAAACCTCCTGCATAGACAAAGTTGCTGAAAAGTTACAGGCTATTTATCGTTAGAAGTACCTTGGTAGCTAGCTTTATACTGTTATGCATTTAATTAAGGCTTGTTTCATCCCACATTTTGCCCTTTGATGGGCTTTCAATCATGGGCATATGCTTGGGTCCCCAAAAAACGGCATTCAGACTTATAACATGGCGGATCACTTCTCGTTACTAGGGCAAATGGAGATTTTGGTCTCCATTTGACCTGCTTTCCATTTCTTTCTATCTACTATTCAACACTATTCTGTCTGGCATAAGTCTTTCCAGCACAAAAGACAGAAATAAACAGATTTTTCCTTTAGTTCTTAGAAAACTGTTTAACTGTAACGCTAAGTTCACGTGGTGGAAAGTAAAGAGGAATTTGAAGGTCTAAATTTGAGTGTCAGCAAGAAAATCTGTATCAAACTAATACCTTGTAGGGCTATTTCTACATTTTCCAAAGATGTCTTTATTATGCCTTGCAGCGCCATTTTCGTGAAAATCAATGTTTTTATTCTTATGAAAACTAGCTGAAAAGGGCTTTAGGGACAGTTTTTCCTGTCAGGTCTTTGGTGTCAGCTCCCAATTGCAAACAGTCGGAGATGTCACTAAATGCAAGTGGGGGAGAAGAAATGGGCAGCAGTTAGAGGCGATTATCTAGAGCAGAGAGTGAACCGCCTGTGTTGAGAAGCAAGTGAATTGAATCTGTGTGTTTTAAAGAGGACCTTTTACCACTTCCAACAAATCCAGCTCTTTAAATCCATTAATAGCTGCTGTTCTACTGATTCTGGAAAATTTTTTTTTCTCTAGCCCCACCATTCCGAGCAATCATTGCTGTTTAGTTTTGGGATCTAATATGCTATTAGGCTCTAGGGCTAGAGAAAAATTTCTATAATTGCGGATGACCTGCTGATACAACGTGGATATGTTTTTTGAGAATCAGTAAATCTGCTCTTATGCCTTCGGCTACGTGCATAAAATCGTAGTGATTTTTACTGTCAGCAAATACTTTTGTGGCTACGAGTAGACTATGGCATAACGTGCCAACAAATGGGTGGTATAAACTTGGACTAGACATTCTAGATGCACCACATTCCTCATCATTATCTATTAGTAAATATGGGGGATGAAGGTTGGAAGTCATGGCTGTCATTCCTCCATCATTAGGTCAGATTGACATGTCCATGCATTGTATTACTCTGCTCATAACTGGCATTGTCATTAATTATTATATGGCTAGAGAATCATGTTGGATATCTATCTTGTTCGAAAGCATTGAACAGCTTTTATTATCAGCTACAGTACTAGTTTGGGTGCTTGAGTGATCTAAGCCATGACTCGCCTCTCTGCATTTTAATATTACAAACCTCCAATAGGTGGCGCTAGGAGCAAACTCCTCTCTTTCAACAATGAGGTCTTATTTGTTTTCCTTACCTAGAACTAATAAACTATTATGTTATTTTTTTTTTTTTTTTTTTTTTTTTTTTGTGTACACGACATGTTTTTTTCTTGGGGTGGGGTTGTGTTATATTATTGAGAGCACCCTTTATTGTAGAAGTACAACTGAATATTTGTAGATTTTACGATTGGTAAATGTGGGCCAAAGTGTTTGTTTTTTTTGTTTTGTTTTTTTTTTACAATATATTTAGAGTGGGATAATAATAATTAAAAAAATATATTTTTATAAGTTTGTAGACCGGGCATTTTCAGACACAGGGATACCTAATGTGTATGTGTTTCACAGTAATTTTCTACTTTTATATGTATTCTAGGGAAAGGGGGTGATTTTAGAACTTTTGTATTTATTTATTTATTTTTAATAATTTTTTATTTTTTTTTTAACACTTTTATTAGACTGTATTGCAGTCTATGGGAGATTCTGTACATTACTATTGCGGCTGGTCTATGACCAGCCGCAATAGTAATATTAGTATGACAGACCTGGAAGCCTTCATTAGGCTCCTGGCTGTCACAGGAACAGGGAAGCTTCTGCGATCGCACCACACAGGAGCTGGCCTGCAACAAAAAAGGTACCACTGGGCCCAGGGGCATTTTCTTAACTTTGGGGGGAAGGCTTCCAGGTAGTAATGCCCACGATCAGAGTGGCCGCCATTATCTTTACAGACCCGGCATCCGCTGTAACGGCACAGCAGATGCCGGATTGGGTTCACACCGCCGGGACACCCGCTGCTCCAAGCCCAGGGCCCGCAGAATTGCCCCATTCCTCCCGGCCTCCCCTGTCAAAACACCCACATTTGAACTATAGGATGCACCCCCCATTTTCCTCACAAATTTTTTTTGGGGGGGAAGTGCGTCTTATAGTCCAAAAAACATGGTGTGTGTGTGTGTGTGTGTGTGTGTGTGTGTGTGTGTGTGTATATGTATATATATATATATATATATATATATATATATATATATATATATATATATATATATATATATATATATATATATATATATATATATATATATATATATATATATATATATATAATATATATATATATACACACACACACACACACACACACACACACACACACACACACACACACACACACACACACACACACACACACACACACACACACACACACTGTGTTCCAAATTATTATGCAAATAATATTTTCTCATATTTTCCAAAATTAGCTATATGAATTGCAGTCATTGTAATTTTCCAGTCATCAACTATTCGAGTATAATTGAAAGGTTTTTGAACAAACTGCCTATGATAACAGTATATTTAAAAAAAAAATTAAACACTCAAAATGCATGTTTTAAATTATTATGCACAGCAGAATTTGCAACCTTTTCATTTTTATTAAGAACAAAAAAATGGTCATTGTGAAATTATAAGCATTAGCAGGTTATTACAAACTGAAATCAGTTTTCAAGTCAAAACTTTATTCGAGGTGATCTTACATTTGCACATACGACCCCTTGTTCGAAAGAAGCTTCTGAACTCTCTCGTCCATTGAATTTGTCAGTTTTTGGATGGTTTCTGCTTCAATTGTTTTGCATGAGGACAGAATACCCTCCCAGAGCTGTTGCTTAGATGTGAACTGCCTCCTGCCATCATAGACACTCCTTTTGATGATGCTCCAGAGGTTCTCAATGGGGTTGAGGTCAGGGGAGCATGGGGGCCACACCATAAGTTTGTCCCCTTTTATGCCCATAGCAGCCAGAGATGCAGATGTGTTATTTGCAGCATGAGACGGTGCATTATCATGCATGAAAATGATCTTTCTGCGGAATGCATGGTTCTTCTTGAACCATGGCAGGAAGTGCTGTTTGAGAATCTCCACATACATTATGGAGTTCATCTTTACCCCTTCAGGGATCCTAAAGGGGCCGACAATCTCTCTCCCCATGATTCCAGCCCAAAACATTACTCCACCTCCTCCTTGTTGGCGCCGTAGCCGTGTTTGCATAGGGTGTCCATCAACAAGCCATCCTCCACTCCATCCATCTGGACCATCGAGCGTTGCACGGCACTCATCGGTGAACAAAACAGTCTTCATGTATTGTTTGGCCCACTGGAGCCGTTTCTGCTTGTGTGCAGTGGATAGAGGAGGTCAACAGGATGGCTTAAGTACAGCTGCAAACCTCTGAAGGACCCTGCATCTTGTTGTTCGGGGGACGTTGGAGGCACCAGCAGCTTCAAAAACTTGTCTGCTGCTATGACAAGGCATTTTTGAAGCTGCTCTTTTAACCTGACTTAATTGCCTGTTGGAAAGAGTCCTCAATTTTCCCTTATCAGCACGCACACGTGTGTGCTGTGAATCAGCTACATACTTCTTGATTGTGCGATGATCACGATGAAGTGTCTTGGCAATATTGATTGTAGTCATGCCTTGACCTAAACACTCCACAATTTGTTGCTTCTCAGCAGTCGACACATCCTTTTTCTTTCCCATTTTAGCTGAAAGTGTAGGCTGCTTAATAATGTGGGACAGCCTTCTTAAGTAGTCTTGCCTTTAATTGGACACACCTGCCAAACTAATTAGCATAGGTGTCTGCAATTGCTTTCAGTGATAAAAAGAGCCCTGACACACATCACCATCAATGAGTTTAACTGACAAATAAAAAAAATTCTTACCTTACCACTCCTAAACACTTTTTGCATAATTTGGAACACAGTGTGTATATAGATATATATAGATAGATAGATAGATAGATTAAACACACATATATATATATATATATATACACACACACACACAGTAGGGAAAAAAAAGTATTTAGTCAGCCACCAATTGTGCAATTTCTCCCGCTTAAAAAGATGAGGCCTGTAATTGACATCATAGGTAGACCTCAACTATGAGAGACAAAATGAGAAAACACATCTAGAAAATCAGTCTGATTTTTTTTTTTTTTTTTTTTTTTTAAGAATTTATTTGCAAATTATGGTGGAAAATAAGTATTTGGTCACCTACAGACAAGCAACATTTCTGGCTCACAGACCTGTAACTTCTTCTTTAAGAGCCTCCTCTATCCTCCACTCATTACCTGTAGTAATGGCACCTGTTTGAAATTATCAGTATAAAAGACACCTGTCCACAGTCACACTCCAAACTCCACTATGGTGAAGACCAAAGAGCTGTGGAAGGACACCAGAAACAAAATTGTAGACCTGCAATAGGCTGGAAAGACTGAATCTGCAATAGGCAAGCAGCTTGGTGTGAAGAAATGAACTGTGGGAGCAATAATTAGAAAATGGAAGACATGTAAGACCACTGATAATCTCCCTCGATCAGGGGCTCCACGCAAGATCTCACCCCGTAGGGTCAAAATAATCACAAGAATGGTGAGCAAAAATCCCAGAACCACAAGGGGGACCTAGTGAATGACCTGCAGAAAGCTGGGACTAACGTAACAAAGGCTACAGTCACACAGTAACACACTACGCCGCCAGGAACTCAGATCCTGCAGTGCCAAACATGTCCCCCTGCTTAAGCCAGTACATATCCGGGCCCATCTGAAGTTTGCTAGAGAGCATTTGGATGTTCTAGAAGAGTATTGGGAGAATGTCATATGGTCAGATGAAACCAAAGTAGAACTGTTTGGTAGAAGCACAACTCGTCGTGTTTGGAGGAGAGTGAGTGCTGAGTTGCATCCAAAGAACACTATACCTACTGTGAAGCATGGGGGTGGCGACATCATGCTTTGGGGCTGTTTCTCTACAAAGGGACCAGGATGACTCATCTGTGTACATGAAAAAATGAATGGGGCCATGTATCGTGAGATTTTGAGTGCAAACCTCCTTCCATCAGCAAGGGCATTGATGTTGAAAGATGGCTTGGTCTTTCAGCATGACAATGATCCCAAACACACTGCCAGGGCAACAAAGGAGTGGCTTCATAAGAAGCATTTCAAGGTCCTGGAGTGGCCTAGCCAGTCTCCAGATCTCAATCTTATAGAAAACCTTTGGAGGGAGTTGAAAGTCCGTGTTGTCCAGTGACAGCCCCAAAACATCACTGCTGTAGAGCAGATCTGCATGGAGAAATGGGCCAACATACCAGCAACAGTGTGTGCCAACCTTGTGATGAACTTTTGTTATTGACCAAATACTTATTTTCCACCATAATTTTCAAATAAATTCTTTAAAAATCAGACAATGTGATTTTATGGATTTTTATCATTTTGTCTCTCATAGTTGAGGTCTACCTATGATGTCAATTACAGGCCTCTCATCTTTTTAAGTGGGAGAACTTGCACAATTGGTGGCTATTTTTTATTTTATTTTTTCCCCCCACTGTGTGTGTGTGTGTGTGTGTGTGTATATATATACAGTCATATGAAAAAGTTTGGGCACCCCTATTAATCTTAATCATTTTTAGTTCTAAATATTTGGGTGTTTGCAACAGCCATTTCAATTTGATATATCTAATAACTGATGGACACAGTAATATTTCAGGATTGAAATGAGGTTTATTGTACTAACAGAAAATGTGCAATATGCATTAAACCAAAATTTGACCGATGCAAAAATTTGGGTACCCTTATCATTTTATTCATTTGAATACTCCTAACTACTTTTTACTGACTTACTGAAGCACAAAATTGGTTTTGTAACCTCACTGAGCTTTGAACTTCATAGCCAGGTGTATCCAATCATGAGAAAAGGTATTTAAGGTGGCCAATTGCAAGTTGTTCTCCTATTTGAATCTCCTCTGAAGAGTGGCATCATGGGCTCCTCAAAACAACTCTCAAATGATCTGAAAACAAAGATTATTCAACATAGTTGTTCAGGGGAAGGATACAAAAAGTTGTCTCAGAGATTTAACCTGTCAGTTTCCACTGTGAGGAACATAGTAAGGAAATGGAAGACCACAGGGACAGTTCTTGTTAAGCCCAGAAGTGGCAGGCCAAGAAAAATATCAGAAAGGCAGAGAAGAAGAATGGTGAGAACAGTCAAGGACAATCCACAGACCACCTCCAAAGAGCTGCAGCATCATCTTGCTGCAGATGGTGTCACTGTGCATCGGTCAACAATACAGCACACTTTGCACAAGGAGAAGCTGTATGGGAGAGTGATGCGAAAGAAGCCGTTTCTGAAAGCACGCCACAAACAGAGTCGCCTGAGGTATGCAAAAGCACATTTGGACAAGCCAGCTTCATTTTGGAAAAAGGTCCTGTGGACTGATGAAACAAAGATTGAGTTGTTTGGTCATACAAAAAGGCGTTATACATGGCGTCCAAAAAACACAGCATTCCAAGAAAAACACTTGCTACCCACTGTAACATTTGGTGGAGGTTCCATCATGCTTTGGGGCTGTGTGGCCAATGCCAGCACCAGGAATCTTGTTAAAGTTGAGGGTCGCATGGATTCAACTCAGTATCAGCAGATTCTTGAGAATAATGTACAAGAATCGTGACGAATTTGAAGTTACGCCGGGGATGGATATTTCAGCAAGACAATGATCCAAAACACAGCTCCAAATCTACTCAGGCATTCATGCAGAGGAACAATTACAATGTTCTGGAATGGCCATCCCAGTCCCCAGACCTGAATATCATTGAACATCTGTGGGATAATTTGAAGCGGGCTGTCCATGCTCGGCGACCATCAAACTTAACTGAACTGGAATTGTTTTGTAAAGAGGAATGGTCAAAAATACCTTCATCCAGGATCCAGGAACTGATTAAAAGCTACAGGAAGCGACTAGAGGCTGTTATTTTTGCAAAAGGAGGATCTACTAAATATTAATGTCACTTTTCTGTTGAGGTGCCCATACTTTTGCACCGGTCAAATTTTGGTTTAATGCATATTGCACATTTTCTGTTAGTACAATAAACCTCATTTCAATCCTGAAATATTACTGTGTCCATCAGTTATTAGATATATCAAATTGAAATGGCTGTTGCAAACACCCAAATATTTAGAACTAAAAATGATTAAGATTAATAGGGGTGCCCAAACTTTTTCATATGACTGTATATCTATATATATATAGATATAGATATATAATAATCTCTAGATAGATAAATTCTGTTCCTGATATGTGCAGGTAACACTTCTGTCTAAAATGCCATGAGTGCTGTGGATTCGATGGGCCAAACCACAGAATCAAACTCCTCTATTTGTCTTCAACTCATTTCTGACTCTTAACTTCATAAATGGCTGGTCAGGCAGAAGCAGTGAAGGGGAAAAAAGCCATTCATCAATTTAATTCCTATGAAAATAAATGTGCAACAAGTTTATGTATCTAATTTAGGGGATTTTCTAAGTACAGTGCTGGACGCTTTATAATGGTGGTATTTGTTAAATGCAGCTCGCCCCTTTCACCTGAATGGGATTGCATTGCAAACAGGCAATGTGCCTGATGATTGTGATGTTACAATGTCTGTGAAGCAGAAGTGGTGGTCACCAAGCGTTGCTGTCACTTCATACAGCTGATCCACAGGTGTCCCAGGTGTTGGACACCCACTGGTCTTCAATTGATTACCTATCCTAAAGGTTAAAAACCCCTTTCATTATACAGTATCTTTTAAATATTTTTTTTTTCTGACTTCACAGCACTGGATGCCATGCAACTTACTTCTAGTATGTAAGGCTGTAGGCCCTAATAATAAGCTCTAAATCAGTTCAAACTTTTCTAGTTTGTTGTAGAAATTATGAATAACTAGCTTGCTATTTTTGTTGACACAGACTAAATATTACCATTGTTAATTGCTGCTCTTTTAATATTGTGTGAACTTTACTGTAAGACTTAATATTTAACTATCTTTTTCAGAGTTCCTGGTAAACTAAAACAGTTTGTTTTAGACTTACATTCTGGAAAATTGCATAGAGAATTTCACCATGGACCTGACCCTACTGATGTTGCTCCAGGACAAGTATGTAGAACTTCAGAGTAAATTGCCGTAATTAAAGTTGCCTAAATGAATCTCAGGTTTTATATGAAATGGGTTGGACCCAGCAAAAATCTTTATACCTGGTTTCTACCCCATGATGTTCTGTTATGTTAGTGGGTAATGCAAAATGCTGTACTATTACAGCATGGGGATGGCATTGGCTCACAACCTGAGCTGGTGCCATCTGCAACAGGTGTAAGCTATACCATAAAGTTGACACTTAGCTGCATCAGCCACAAGAGGTGAAACACAAACTGAGTCCGTTTAAACCTTTTGGATGCCACCATCTATAGTAACAGAGGCATCCTAAAGGGTTAGGTACAATGTGTTCAGGGGGTGTCTATGCACTGTGATAGGGGAGGCGTAGTGAAGACCCCCATTATCTGAGGTTCAAGGGGTATTCAGTTTTTTATTTGCCTATAGAACGGAATATCATCCAATTTTCTAATATGCACATATTTAAAATTCTGCTCACATAGATTTATTATCTGTACAGACCTCTTTCTGCACAGTAAAATGGTATAGCCCAGGGATCAGCAACCTTTGGCACTCCATGGGAGTTTCAAGAACGGCAGAGCAAGTAGGCATGCTGGGAGTTGTAGTTTTACAACAGCTGGAGTGCCGAAGGTTGCCTACCCCTGGTATAGCCCATGAATCAGTCCTGGGTATACGTCCCTGGGTTGACAGAATTGAAAAAAATATGGTGTTAGTACCTGAAACCATGTTCAGTTCCATTTTGGTCCATTCCTATGGATTCATTTCACATAGCTAATTACGGAGCATATTTTATTTTATTTTTTTTCTTTAGAGACAGACCACTACACTGATTTTAAAAATAAATAAATAAATGAAAAAATTAAAGATGAGCAAAATTTTTAACACATTCTCAACACAGTACGCCGGCTGTCAGGTATTTAACTATGGAGCTGAGCGGCCACCATAGCCGATGGGTCTCCATTTTGGGGGTGGATCACCCTCCTCCGGAACGGAACTCAGGGGTGGCGATCCATTTGCATGACAGCTGTTTGTGTGAATGCCGTAAAAACAAAATGCAAAAAATTATAATACTGTAGAATTGGTTTATTTCACATAGACCCACAAAAAATGTAAATAAAAGGTAATGAAAACCTTATTTATATCCCAAAATGGTGGCAAATGACAGTACAACTCGTCACGCAAAGAATAAGCCCTCAGACAGACAGAAAAATAAAAGTTATGAATTCTGGAAGACGGCGAGAAAAATATGAAACAAGTCACAGAGCATGTACAAACTATCCTGCGTCCTTAAGGGGTTAATAAAAGTATATCACAAAAAAATGTTCATCAAGGCTCCTTTATTTTAAATCCAAAATTATGAAAGTCAGCTAAATTGTTAAAATTCTATACAAAATGTTGTGGATTCATGTTGCAGATGCTCTTTGTGCTGTGAATGAGATCTGAAGGACAGTAACTTTATTGTAGAGTGCATCCAATGCATAGCAATTTAATGGACACATATTACCAATTATCTTGGATATAAACTAATACACAGTTATCAAATCAAATCTAGAATGTATGTATTGACTTTTTTTTTTTTTTTTTCTTTTTCATCCCCAGCAAACTCAAGATGTGGCAAGTAGTCCTCCTGAGAGTTCTTTTCAAAAATTAGCCCCAAGTGAATATAGATACACTATACTAAAAAGAGATCGTGATGAACTTTAGTAAATTAGAATTGCCATGAAAGCCTTACCATTTGATCAAGCAGAGTATGGTGCAACAAAAACTTAGCCTATATTTTCATAATTGTATTTTTTATTTGGGATACAAAAACAATAATGAATTATTTTTATTTGCTCCCACGGTTTGTAAATATGTCTGTGTTTAGTGGTTTCTTTCTGTACAGACTTTTAAACTGCAAATACAAAAATTGAGATCTCTGAAACCAATTGTCCTGTTTTATAACTATGAAGGTGTCATGACAATATGCATAAGTTAACTTAAACTTACCTATTAAATTGGATTTTTGGATGTTGTCTGTGAAGTCTGCGTCTTTATTTAAAATGCACATAACAGATTAGCCAAAACCATAAATGTAAATTGCTAAAAATCTGAATTTTTTTTTTTTTTTTAGATTAAAAAAAACATCATTATCTTCTAGTGTGTGTGTGTATATATATATGTATGTATGTGTATATATATATATATATATATATATATATATACACACACAGGTATTTGTCTAAATCAAAACTAGTATAGCTTGTTGTCCTTCTAACATAACATTTTGACATCTGTACTTCACGGAGACCAGCTTTTTGAAAGAAATGAGTGTACCAAACTGTACGTGTGCTATAAGGGCCGGTTCACATCTGTGGACTCCCTGAACGGAAACCGATATGCATAGAAAAGCGGTTTGCCTAAGGAAACCTGCGTACCCCATAGACTATAATGGGGTCCGTATAGTTTCTGCACGAAACATATGGAAAGGAAAGTGCTACTTGCATTATAGTCTATGGGATCTGCAGGTTTCCTTAGGTAAACCGCTTTTCTATACGTATGGGTTTCTGTTCAGGGGGGTCCCCAAGCGGACTTCCCGAACGGAAACTGAACGCAGATGTGAACCTTCCTAAATTGGTAATTGATAGACAATTTAGGTTTACGTACTGTAGATACTTTGAGCAGTAGAGTCCAGAGGCATTGATGACCTTTTAGTTCTTAAATGCATAATTGTTAGAAGAATTGAGAAAACCCACAGCAAAGTCTGGAGGGGGTGTGGCTGACAGTCAACATGCCCAGACTCATGAGCTGTTCAAGTAGATGGCATGGCACCCACTTATTCTGACCCTATCCTAGTGCCTACAACCACCATACAAGAAGAGGAGACCTTGTGCTGACTGTGTCTGACAAGGAAGGAGTTATCACAGCTTTCTGACTACTTTTTTTTGCATAGTCTCTTGGCGGCAGCAACATTTTTGGTTTGGAGAGCAGTGCTATGGCTCCACACTGTACAACACTTTGCCTGCAAGGGACAAGGGAAAACCTGATTCTGCCCTAGGAAAGCTATCGCGGGAGTAGAACAGCTTAAAGAATTTGCCCACTGGCAGTCTCGAATGATTCATCAGCAGAAGAGAACCGTGTCACCTGGCTAGTGCAGATGCCTATGGAAGCCTGGAGGTCCTGACTATAGCATTTGAAGAACTAGAGCTGGTGCTCATTGTAATATAAAGCTCAAATTCCCTACTGTTTTTAATTAGTGGTACCTCATGTTATACAGTGGGTACGGAAAGTATAAATTTTTGCAAATTTATTAAAAAAGAAAAACAAATATCACATGGTCATAAGCATTCAGATCATTTCCTGTGACACTCATATTTAACTCACACGCTGTCCATTTCCTTCTGATCCTCCTTAAGATGGTTCTACTCCTTCATTGGAGTCCAGCTGTTTTTAATCAAACTTATTAGACTTGATTAGGAAAGGCACACACCTGTCTATATAAGACCTCACAGCTCACACTGCATGTCAGAGCAAATGAGAATCATGACCTCAAAGGAACAGACCAAGGAGCTCAGAGACAGAATTGTGGCCATGGTTACAAAAGAATTTCTGCAGCACTCAAGGTTCCTAAGAGCACAGTGGCCTCCATAATCCTTAAATGGAAGAAGTTTGGGACCAGAACTCTTCCTAGACTTGGCCGTCCAGCCAAACTGAGCAATCGTGGGAGAAGAGCCTTGGTGAGAGAGGTAAAGAAGAACCGAAAGATCACTGTGGCTGAGCTCCAGAGATGCAGATGGGAGAAAGCTCCACAAAGTCAACTATCACTGCAGCCCTCCACCAGTCGGGGCTTTATGACAGAGTGGCCCGAAGGAAGCCTCTCCTCAGTGCAAAACATATGAAAGCCCACATAGAGTTTGCCAAAAAACACATGAAGGACTCCTGGACTATGAGAAATAAGATTATCTGGTCTGATGAGATGAAGATCGAACTTTTTGGCGTTAATTCTAAGCGGTATATGTGGAGAAAACCAGGCACTGCTCATCACCTGCCCAATACAATCCCAACAGTGAATCATGGTGGTGGCAGCATCATGCTGTGGGGGTGTTTTTCAGATTCAGGGACAGGACGACTGGTTGCAATTGAAGTAAAGATGAATGCGGCCAAGTACAGAGAGATCCTGGAAGAAAACCTTCCAGAGTGCTCTGGGCCGAAGGTTCACCTTCCAACAAGACAATGACCCTAAGTACACAGCTAAAATAACAAAGGAGTGGCTTCGGAACAACTCTGTGACCATTCTTGACTGGCCCAGCCAGAGCCCTGACCTCAACTCAATTGAGCATCTCTGGAGAGACCTGAAAATGGCTGTCCACCAACGTTCACCATCCAACCTGACGGAACTGGAGAGGATTCCCAAATCCAGATGTGAAAAACTTGTTGCATCATTCCCAAGAAGACTCATGGCTGTACTAGCTCAAAAAGGTGCTTCTACTCAATACTGAGCAAAGGGTCTGAATACTTATGACCATGTGATATTTCAGTTTTTCTTTTTTAATACATTTGCAAAAATATCTACATTTGTTTTTTTTTTTCTGTCAAGATGGGGTGCTGAGTGTACATTAATGAGAATTAAAATGAACTTTTTTGCTTTTAGCAAATGGCTGCAATGAAACAGAGTGAAAAATTTAAAGGGGTCTGAATACTTTCCATACCCACTGTACTTGGTACTGGAATCTTGCCAGCATCTGAAATCTGAGAAATCCCAGCTTTCATGTGATCCCAAAACCTTTTTTAGGTTGAACAGAAATGGAGGTACTGCCATATTAAAGTGTCCATCGCCCCTTTGCCAGATTCTACAGCTTGTTTTCTATTATAAAATAATTTAGATGAAGGTAGGTAAACATTTTTGTAACTTACTTTATTAACCTTACAGCCGCTGACACAATGGCAAAAAAAACACAAACTTTACCAGAATTTGTATGAGTCCAGGTTTCAGTATTCCTTGGAAGAATAGAATAGTATACAAATGCTCACTTTGTTAGATGAGAGATCTGAATGTGTGGTGTCTTCCAGTGAAGGCTTACCAAAACTATGGGGAGTACCATCATCCACAACTTTTGATAGTATGATTGGGCATTCCAACAAGAATCTTTGCATCTATATGACGTCACCATGGTGGTGCTTCTGAAACTGCAAGACCCACACTCCTTCAGATGCTTAATGCAGACTAATTTTCTTGCTTTTTGATATAGATTACAATCTATCGACCAAAATATTAGCAAAAAAAAAATTATGTATGGCCATATATGAACTTATCCATCCAGACCACTTTGTTTTGTTTTTTTTTTTCCTGGGAAATCAACATCAGATACTCAAATGAGGTAGTAGGAGCAGCAGTATTAGACCTTGGCCATGCTAAATGCAGCCAAAACCTTTGATTCTGTGGAGTGGAGCTAGCTTTTGGCAGTACTCTGCCTCTTTGATTTGGGGACCATTTCAGTAAATGGTTTTCTATCCCATATAGAAAACGACAAGATTCTGTTGAATGGTATGCTCTCCCTTTCCTTGTACCCCCTGTGATGAACCGACCCTCAGTTTTATATCTTTCTTGGAAGTGTGTTTTACTTGCTCATGTCAGTCTTTCCCCCACTTGTTGGAATGTGGTGCTTAAGTTGAGGTTACGCTGCTGGACGCTATGCCTCACTGGTTTTTATCCCTGGCCAGATGGCGATGGGGGATAGTGGTCCAGTGACCTTAACTTCACCCACCCCTCCCCGCACCTAAGAAGGTACCCATCTTTCCTTCTAACCAGCATAGATTCCTCTTTTCGTGAGGAGAGGGCTGGCTGGGGGGGAGGTGAAGGGTGGGGCTGAAGAGGGTCTGACACTGAGGTATAGAGAGTTCTTTTGTCTTTGTGTGGAGCCTGAAAGAGAGACAACTAAGAGACTTAGCTGAGGTATTATTCTATACTTTATTCCCATTTTTGTTTTATATGCTGTATCATTACTCTTTTGCTCGTATGTTTATGCTTGATCATATTAATATTGTATATTTCTGTATATGCTATTAATTAGTACCGACCCACTTGGGTTATTAAATATATAAAATTTATACAGCTCGTTTCATTCTATCCTACGAACTCGGTCTGCTCACGGGTTGTGAGTGGAAGGTTAGAAGGGTGATCACAGGTACTCCAAGAGGCTTGGCAAGGCGATATTCTTCACACCCCCATAAAGGTTTGAGGCAGGGGTGTCTGCTGTCACTGCTCCTCTCTTCTGTGGCAACTGGAACTTTAGCATTATGTATTTGTCAGAATTTAGCCATTTGGGTGGCCGAATTGGTCTAAAGGAAGACCGAATGTAACGGTCTGTGTCTGTTGTGCTCTTCTAGCATATACAGTCGTCAGCTTGTCCCTAGTTCACACTGTGCAGTTTTCTGACATTTCATGCCGTTGTGTGATTCCTGCTGCTGCTTTTGTTCCAGCCCATAGGTCAGACACTCCCTCGCTTGCAGTAACTTGAGTGTAACAAGCTGACCTGTAACCCGTTCACTGGCTGCCCCCACCTATTTTTACCAGCTCTGTCATTGGTACAGTGGCTGTGCAATGCATTTGTTTTATATCTGTTTGTGATGATTCCACTGAAATATGGCTATAACTCAAAGCTGTATTCTGATCTTTGGGTAGCGTATCTCTTTACTCATAAGGTGCGCAGCTATAATCCTAGTTGTATGTTATCAGTAGAAGCAACATTGTAACAATGGGGCTTTGTATCCATCCCAGCAGGGCTCCATTGAATTCATACATAGACCTGTGTGATCAAAGAAACATGCATTGTTCAGTCTGGGCTGTTGATCAGATATGGCTGATAACATTGTATCCTTTCACTTGGTCTCAGCTCAATATAAAGAATCTGGACTTGAGTGCGTTAGTCAATCAGACTTGCTGTCGCCGGTGACCTCATTCTGGGAGGTGGCATAAAGGGTATATAAGATGAGGTAAGAGGTCAGTGGGAGGAAATTGTGCTGGGACTACAAGAGCACACTATGAGGTTTTTTACAGACAGACTACAAGAGATCACAGAGAGACCACTGTGAAGAGCATGCAGGCTGGATTATTGTATTGATGCTACATGCTAAGAAGCCTCCACTGGTTATTCACACATGACAGAGCATGTGTGAATGTTGGACTACAGAACCACATCAAGGAGATGTGTGGTAAAGTAATTATTTCACTTTTATGCCCTTTTATTTTATTGCACTGTATCTTGTAACTAGTAACTGTTAATGCTTGCATATATCTACATATCTGTTCTGAACTGCATATGTTAGATGTTAATACCGACCCATTTAGGGGTTAATAAATATATCAAATTTAGAAAGCTTGTCTTGTATTTATCTTGTGAACCCAGCACTCACTGGCGGTGAGTGTTTGTTTTTTTTTTTTTATGAAAGAAGACTCAGGTGTGGGCCAACGCGGTGTTGGCGCACTGAGGATCTTTCACACTGTTTGTTTTTTTTTTAATCCTGCTATCTGTAGCCTTCAGGCTTCCTGTGGCCATGTGCCTCCTGTTAAAGGAGTTTTGTTTTTATCCCTGTGTGAATTTAGGTTTAACTCCCTGTTCACATTTATGCATTTCCTCTTGTTTCTGTGGTTATCTGCACCACAGTTCTGTCTGGTCAGCTGCTGCCAAACCAGGACCACCTCAGGAGATAGCTGCCTGGTGGACTCCCTGCAGCAAAGTCCAGATCCCTATATGGAGGTTAAAGGGTGAAAACTGTGGAGTCTGCTGAGATAACTCCCTAAGAGGTGGCCCCAAGTCAAACTAGTTTGGAAGCACAGCGGGTCCACAATCTGCTGCCCATGACCTCGAATAAGATGGTATGCAGAAAATATGGCACTCTTTATAGTTAACCGTAATACCGCCCTGCCTCATGCTATGTCCATCATTGTTTCATTTGGTTATTACTCTGACTTATTAACTAATTGGCAAAAATCCTACTTACAGTGGCGTGCAAAAGTATTCATACGCTTTGAACTTTTTCACATTTTGTCACCTTACAACCACAAACTTAAATGTATTTTATTGAGATTTTAAGTGATAGACCAACATAAAGTAGCACATAATTATAAAGTGGAAGGAAAACGATACATGGTTTTCAAAATTTTAATCAAATGAAAATCTGAAAAGTGGGATGTGCAAAAGTATTCAGCGCCCTGTACTCTGATATCCCTAAATAAAATCCAGTGCAATCAATTGCCTTCAGAAGTCACTTCATTAGTTAATAGAGTCCAGCTGTGTGTAATTTAGTCTCAGTATAAATACACCTGTTTAGTGAGGGCCTCAGTGAATTTGTTAGAGAACACTAGTTAGCAAACAGCATCATGAAGACCAAGGAACTCACCAGACAGGTCAGAGATAAAGTTGCGGAGAAGTTTAAAGCAGGGTTAGGTTATAAAAATGTATCCCAAGCTTTACACATCCCAAGGAGCACAGTTTAATCCATCATCCAAAAATGGAAAAAGCATTCTACAACTGCAAACCTACCAAGACATGTCCGTCTACCTCAACAGACAGATTGAGCAAGGAGAGCACTGGGAAGAGAAGCAGCCAAGAGGCCCATGGTCACTCTGGAGGAGCTGCAGAAATCCACAGCACAGGTGGGAGAATCTGTCCACAGGACAACTATAAGTCGTGCACTCCACAAATCTGGCCTTTATGGAAGAGTGGCAAGAAGAAAGCCATTGTTGAAAGAAAGACATAAGTGCCATTTTCTGCAAGCCATATAGGGGACATAGCAAATGTGGAAGAAGGTGCTCTGGTCAGATGAGACCAAAGTTGAAATTTTTGGCCTAAATGCAAAGCGCTGTGTGGCGGAAAAGTAACACTGATCATCACTCTGAACACACTATCCCCACTGTGAAACATGGTGGTGGCAGTATCATGCTGTGGGGAGGCTTTTCTTCAGCAGGGACAGGGAAGCTGGTCAGAGTTGATGGGAAGATGGATGGAGCTAAATACAGGGCAATCCTGGAAGAAAACCTGTTGGAGACCGCAAAAAACTTGAAACTGGGAAGGAGATTCACCTTCCAGCAAGACAATGACCCTAAACCTACAGCCAGAGCTACCGTGGAATGGTTTAGATCAAAGAATATTCATGTGTTGTGAATGGCCCAGTCAAAGTCCAGACCTAAATTCCTTTGAGCATCTGTAGCAAGACATGAAAATTGCAGTTCACAGACGCTCTCCATCCAATATGGCTGAGCTTGAGCTATTTTGCAAAGAAGAATGGGCAAAAATCTCAGTCTCTAGATGTGCAAAGCTGATAGAGACATACCACATATGCCATTTTGCCGGGGCTGGCGTCCGTTGGCATGAAAGCCGGGAGCCTATTGAAGGCTCCCAGGCTTGTCTGCTATTAATGTGTATGGCAGGCTGCTTTATGTAGCCTGTCATACAAATGCTGATATTCTGCAATGCATTAGCATTGCAATGCATTGGATTAGTGATCAGACCCCTAGGGGGTCTAATAAATGCAAATATATATAATATATATAATCATGGGGAAAAAAAAAGTATTTAGTCACCCACCAATTGTGCAAGTTCTCCCACTTAAAAAGATGAGAGAGGCCTGTAATTGACATCATAGGTAGAACTACGAGAGACAAAATGAGAAAACTTATCTAGAAAATTACATTGTCTGACTTTTAAAGAATTTATTTGCAAATTATGGTGGAAATTAAGTATTTGGTCAATAACAAAAGTTCATCTCAATACTTTGTTATATATCCTTTGTTGGCAATGACAGAGGTCAAAGTTTTCTGTAAGTCTTCACAAGGTTAGCACACACTGTTGCTGATATGTTGGCCCATTCCTCCATGCAGATCTCCTCTAGAGCAGTGATGTTTTGGGCTGTTGCTGGGCAACACGGACTTTCAACTCCCTCCAAAGGTTTTCTATAATGTTGAGATCTGGAGACTGGCTAGGCCACTCCAGGACCTTGAAATGCTTCTTACAAAGCCACTCCTTCGTTGCCCTGGCGGTGTGCTTGGGATCATTGTCATGCTGAAAGACCCAACCACATTTCATCTTCAATGCCCTTGCTGATGGAAGGAGGTTTGCACTCAAAATCTCATGATACATGGCCCCATTCATTCTTTCATGTACACGGATCAGTCGTCCTGGTCCCTTTGCAGAGAAACAGCCCCAAAGCATAATGTTGCCACCCCCATGCTTCACAGTAGGTATGGTGTTCTTTGGCTGCAACTCAACATTCACTCTCCTCCAAACACGACGAGTTGTGTTTCTACCAAACAGTTCTACTTTGGTTTCATATGACCATATGACATTCTCCCAATACTCTTCTGGAACATCCAAATTCTCTCTAGCAATCTTCAGACGGGCCCGGATATGTACTGGCTTAAGCAGGGGGACACGTTTGGCATGGCAGGATCTGAGTCCCTGGCGGCGTAGTGTGTTACTGACAGTAGCCTTTGTTACGTTAGTCCCAGATTTCTGCAGGTCATTCACTAGGTCCCCCCTTGTGGTTCTGGGATTTTTGCTCACTGTTCTTGTGATCATTTTGACCCGACGGGGTGAGATCTTGCGTGGAGCCCCTGATCGAGGGAGATTATCAGTGGTCTTGTATGTCTTCCATTTTCTAATTATTGCTCCCACAGTTGATTTCTTCACACCAATCTGCTTGCCTATTGCAGATTCAGTCTTCCCAGCCTGGTGCAGGTCTACAATTTTGTTTTTGGTGTCCTTCCACAGCTCTTTGGTCTTCACCATAGTGGAGTTTGGAGTGTGACTGTTTGAGATTGTGGACAGGTGTCTTTTATGCTGATAACAATTTCAAACAGGTGCCATTACTACAGATAATGAGTGGAGGACAGAGAAGCCTCTTAAAGAAGAAGTTACAGGGCTGTGAGAGCCAGAAATCTTGCTTGTTTGTAGGTGACCAAATACTTATTTTCCACCATAATTTGCAAATAAATTCTTAAAAAATCAGACAATGTGATTTTCTGGATTTGTCTTCTCATTTTGTCTCTCATAGTTGAGGTCTACCTATGATGTCAATTACAGGCCTCTCTCATCTTTTTAAATGGGAGAACTTGCACAATTGGTGGCTGACTAAATACTTTTTTTTTCCCCACTGTATATATAATATATATGAAAATATTAAAAATTCAAATCAACTCCCCCTTTCCCTAGAACACATAAAGGTACTTAAATATTGTGAAACACATACATATTAGGTATCCCTGTGTCCAAAAATATCCGGTCTTCAAATCTATAAAAATATTTTTCCTGTACGATAAACTCTGTAGCGGGAAAAAAAAAAAAATCAAAACTGTCAAACCCGCCGTTTTTTCAGTGTTTCGCCTCTAATAAAAATTTGAATAAAAAGTGTTCAATAGACATTCCCCAAAATGGTCTAACTAAAAAATACACTGGGCCCCGCAAAAACAAACAAAAAACGCCCTATGCATCCTTGTACATGGAAACATAAATTAGTTACGGGTGTATATGGCAACTTTGAGATTACAGTACGAGACAGTATGTCGCTCGGAGGCAGGGACTCCTAGTGTCGTAGATAACTAGGATTCTAGGAGTTCCGCTCCCAGCATGAAGTTCAAGCCCGTATATCTGGCTAGCACAGGTTACGGGATACTCCAGCAGGTTACGGCATATATATATATATATAAAAAGTTCTCCGCACCTACCTGCGATGCCTTGATGGAGCTTCCGCTTCTTCTTGTTCGCGACGTCTGTGTCTCTGCATAGGCGGCGTGATGACGACATTGTATCGCCGCCTGCGCTGAGATGCGACGTCTCATAAATCAGCCCAGGACAGGCCCTGGACTGGTTTACATTAAATAAATGGTAAAAATGCCGCCTCCCAGACAGTTACGGACAGTGCCGCCTGAGGCGGCCGCCTCACTTCGCCTCATTAGCGATGCGCCCCTGCTAGAAGGTAACTAACTTCTTGCTGCATTTTTTTTTTAAAACAAGTTTTATTGGTATTTCAAACACATAGGAAAAATGGCAAAAATGTAGACATACAGTGGGGAAAATAAGTATTTGATACACTGGTGATTTTGCAAGTTTTCCCACCTACAAAGAATGGATAGGTCTGTAATTTTTATCGTAGGTTCAGTTCTACTGTGAAAGACAGAATCTAAAAAAAATCCAGAAAACCACATTGTATGATTTTTAAATAATTTGTATTTTAATGCATGAAATAAGTATTTGATACAATAGAAAAACATAACTTAATATTTGGTACAGAAACCTTTGTTTGCAATTACAGAGGTCAGACGTTTCCTGCAGTTCTTGACTAAGTTTGTACACACTGCAGCAGGGATATTGGCCCACTCTTCCATACAGATCTTCTTCAGATTTTTCAGGTTTCGGGGCTGTTGCTGGGCTACATTGAGTTTCAGCTCCCTCCAAAGATTTTCGATTGAGTTCAGGGCTGGTGACTGGCTAGGACACTCCAGGACCTTGAAATGCTTCTTATGGACCCACTTCTTAGTTGCCCTGACTGTGTGTTTCAAGTCATTGTCATGCTGCAAGACCCAGCCACCACCCATCTTCCATTCTCTTACTTAGGGAAGGAGGTTGTTGGTCAAAATCTCGCATGCTTCACGGTTGGGACGGTGTTCTTGGGGTTGTACTCATCCTTCTTCTTCCTCCAAACATGGCGAGTGTAGTTGAGTCCAAAAAGTTCTATTTTGGTCTTATCATATCACATGACCTTCTCCCATGCCTTCTCTGGATCATCCAGATGGTCATTGGTGAACTTCAAATGGATCTGGACATGTGCTGGCGTGAGCAGGGGGGACCTTGCGTGCCCTGCAGGATTTTAATCCGTGACAGCGTAGCGTGTTGCTAACAGTAATCTTGGAGACTGTGGTCCCAGCTTTCTTCATGTCATTGACCAGTTCTTCCTGTGTAGTTCTGGGCTGATTCCTGATGTTTCTCAGAATCATCCTTACCCCACGAGGCGAGATCTTTCTTGGAGCCCCAGACCGAGGAAGATTGACAGTCATCTTGTGTTTCTTCCATTTTCTAATACTTGCGCCAACAGTTGTTGCCTTCTCACCAAGCTGCTTGCCTATTGTCTTGTAGCCCATCCCAGCCTTGTGCAGGTCTACAATTTTGTCCCTGGTGTCCTTAGACAGCTCTTTGGTGTTGGCCATGGTGGAGAGGTTGTAGTGTGATTGATTGAGTGTGTGGATAGGTGTCTCTTATACAGGTAACGAGTTCAAATAAGTGCAATTACTACAGGTAGAAAGGCTTCTTAAAGAAAAACTAGTTTGTGAGAGCCAGAATTCTTGCTGGTTGGTAGTTGATCAAATACTTATTTCATGCAATAAAATTAAAATTAATTATTGAAAAATCATAGTGTGATTTTCTAGATTTTTATTTAGTTTCTGTCTCTTACAGTTGAATTGTACCTACGATAAAAAATACAGACCTCTCCATTCTTTTTAGGCGGGAAAACTTGCAAAATCGCCAGTGTATCAAATACTTATTTTCCCCACTGTACATCAAGGGAAAGAACGAGATACATCCAAGTGAAAATTGTGATATACAAAACAACAAAGAAAACGTAAAAAATAACCCCCTTAAATTTGTCTCCACCATCCTCCCCAGGAGTTTCGAATGGATAAGGTAGAGAAATAAGACCTATAGTCAAAGTCAGTACAAGCTGGAGAAAAAACTACAACCGAGGTCGTTCCAAATTCCCAGACAAATTTTGTAGCAGGTACCAAGTGTTATAGTGGAAAGGGGAGAGACCGTTTTTTTTTTTTGTTTTTGTTTTTTTGTTTTTTTTTTTTTAAATCTCCTTATGGGTTAGGAAACGTTTAATAAATGGCGCCCATTTCTTTAAAAAGGCTTTTGTCCTTATCCCGGTCCGTTTCCAATTTATCCATAAGCAGAAGGAATTTCACTGGAGCCAGGATTTCAGTCAGTAAAGGGTTAGATGGTCTAAAGTGAGTTAATAAAACCTAAAGACTACAAAGTTAAGTATGTGTATCATCTGAGGAACTATCAAATTGGCCGAGTTGTGGAAAAGAAATTGTTGAGGCGTTAGAGGTGCAGAGAGGTTCCATTTATGAGAAATTAGTTCACTCAGAATCTTCTAATAACTCTGGGTGGAGGGAAACGTCAAAACTTTCTGAAGGAGATCTGTATCTGGTTGGTCACATTTGTGGCATGAGCAGGGCTGGCCCCAGGTTTTGGCAGCCCTTAGGCGACAGTCTCAGCAGGCCTTCTGTCAATCATGGTAAGCAACCCGATCAGTTACATCCAGTGAATGCTGCAATTTCTAAATATATATTCATAGTTTCTTTTTCTGATTGGACAAAGAAAGTTTCGGGTCTCCTTAACATTGCAGTGAATGGTGGTGGATGCAAACGGAGGGTGAAAAGTGTGAACCTAACCTTACTCATACAGTACTGTAATGACTGGTTGGATGTATACAGTACAGACCAAAAGTTTGGACACACCTTCTCATTCCAAGAGTTTTCTGTATTTTCATGACTATAAAAATTGTAGATTCACACTGAAGGCATCAAAACTATGAATTAACACATGTGGAATTATATACTTAACAAAAAAGTGTGAAACAACTGAAAATATGTCTTATATTCTAGGTTCTTCAAAGTAGCCACCTTTTGCTTTGATTACTGCTTAGCACACTCTTGGCATTCTCTTGATGAGCTTCAAGGGGTAGTCACCTGAAATGGTCTTCCAACAGTCTTGAAGGAGTTCCCAGAGATGCTTAGCACTTGTTGGCCCTTTTGCTTTCACTCTGCGGTCCAGCTCACCCCAAACCATCTCGATTGGGTTCAGGTCTAGTGACTGTGGAGGCCAGGTCATCTCGCGTAGCACCCCATCACGCTCCTCCTTGGTCAAATAGCCCTTACACAGTCTGGAGGTGTGTTTGGGGTCATTGTCCTGTTGAAAAATAAATGATGGTCCAACTAAACGCAAACCGGATGGAATAGCAAGCCGCTGCAAGATGCTGTGGTAACCATGCTGGTTCAGTATTCCTTCAATTTTGAATAAATCCCCAACAGTGTCACCAGCAAAGCACCATCACACCTCTTCCTCCTCCATGCTTCACGGTGGGAACCAGGCATGTAGAGTCCATTCGTTCACTTTTTCAGCATCACACAAAGACACGGTGGTTGGAACCAAAGATCTCAAATTTGGAATCATCAGACAAAAGCACAGAGTTCCACAGGTCTAATGTCCATTCCTTGTGTTCTTTAGCCCAAACAAGTTTCCTTTGCTTGTTGCCTGTCCTTAGCAGTGGTTTCCTAGCAGCTATTTTACCATGAAGGCCTGCTGCACACAGTCTCCTCTTAACAGTTGTTGTAGAGATGTGTCTGCTGCTAGAACTCTGTGTGGCATTGACCTGGTCTCTAATCTGAGCTGCTGTTAACCTGCGATTTCTGAGGCTGGTGACTCGGATGAACTTATCCTCCGCAGCAGAGGTGACGCTTGGTCTTCCTTTCCTGGGGCGGTCCTCATGTGAGCCAGTTTCTTTGTAGCGCTTGATGGTTTTGGCCACTGCAATTGGGGACACTTTCAAAGTTTTCCCAATTTTTCGGACTGACTGACCTTCATTTCTTAAAGTAATGATGGCCACTCGTTTTTCTTTACTTTAGAATTTGTATTATGGCATTCAGTAGGAAAATCAGCTGTGTATCCACCTGACTTCTGAACAACACAACTGATGATCCCAACCCCATTTATAAGGCAAGAAATCCCACTTATTAAACCTGACAGGGCACACCTGTGAAGTGAAAACCATTTCAGGTGACTACCTCTTGAAGCTCATCAAGAGAATGCCAAGAGTGTGCAAAGCAGTAATCAAAGCAAAAGGTGGCTACTTTGAAGAACCTAGAATATAAGACATATTTTCAGTTGTTTCACACTTTTTTGTTAAGTATATAATTCCACATGTGTTAATTCATAGTTTTGATGCCTTCCGTGTGAATCTACAATTTTTATAGTCATGAAAATACAGAAAACTCTTGGAATGAGAAGGTGTGTCCAAACTTTTAGTCTGTACTGTATGTGTGTGTGTGTGTATGTGTATATATATATATATATATATATATATATATCTTATATATATAAAAATGAGTTCCTGTCTGTTCGTTCTTTATGCGCGACCAAACGACTGGACCGATCCACACCAAATTTGGCACACATGTACATCAGGTGTCCGGGAATATTATAGACTGGGTCTCAGCTCTCTTGGACTTTCCGTTCCTGAGGTACAGTTGCGGTGACCAGATGGAAGGTAACGCTGCAGTTGGGATTGCGGGGTGCAAACAGCGCAGACTTGTCACGGTCTCTGGGCATGAGGGCGCAGCGCTGGTACTGTCCCACGTTACCACCCCTGGTACCGGTGATGAGGGGGCTGCACAAATGTTGGTGGTGATTGTTCCCCCGGGGCGCTTCCCCTATACTGTGCCGACTGGTGGTGTTTGGGGCGCCCTGATGTTGTCGGTGCAGAGTCAGACACAGAAACGGTTGTAAAGTTGAACTTTTACTTCCATGGGTGTGGAGGCACAAATGCTTAAACAGTTTCTTCCATACAAAACAACGGGGTACGCCTGGTGACACAGCAAAGTCCTGGGGTGCAGGGTAGACTTGATGAAAGGTGTTCCTAGCCCCTTATACTTCAGTGTTACAGCCCTAAGGTGCGTCTGGGCTCCTATTTGGCTCATAGGAGGATGCCCACCATGATACTAGTACATAATATTCCCCACTCACGTTATGTGGTCCTGATAGCTCAGAGTTTCGGGGTGCAATAGTCAGGGTGGCAGGATATTCCACAGGTCTGGCCTTGGCCCCTGTGATACTTGCTATGGAGCACGTGTTCCAGAATGTTCTCTCCACAGTCTCATGCTGACAAGATAATGATGCTTGACTTCCTTCAGGGCAATGGCTAGGCAGACAGGGGACAGGATCTTCTGAATAGCTGGAGTATGTCAGCTCTCCAACCTTCCTGGGCCTGTCTAGGACTTGAGATTCCTGCACTAAACTCACTGCTTTCTTCACAGGACATCACACTTATCTCCTCACCTCCTCCTCCTAACACTCCACACTTCTAACTCCTCACACGCAGGACCTTCCTGCAGGGGTGTTACCATGGGGACCCAGTGATCAGCTGACTCCTCCCCTTTTCCCAGGCGATATCCTCCCATTGGACATTTGGTTACTATTCAATCCTATGGGAGGTGTAATGCATGTGTGAGGCTCACTAGGTGGCGCTGTGTTGTGTGAGACTCAGGACCCCCTGCTATGTCACACAGGCTATGAAGCAACAGGAAATAATACAATGCACAGAGATCACCCTCAGCCCAGCCATAGCCAGCTCGGGGATGCCACACAGTATTCCCAAAAAATGACCAGCATTAGTCTATACAAGCCTGCAAGTCTTTCACTCATATTCCAACTGCCATACACACGATCACATGTCCCTTATCAGCCAATAACAGCTAGCAGGCGCTTACTCTCCTCAGGCACACAGGTTTCCATAGCAACCAAGCTATGTATGACCTGTATTAGTGAATAGCAGTTCACAGGACCTTAAATATTCAGTCATATCACGTGTATCAGCCAATATAAGTTCACATTTAATTTACCAGGTTTCCATAACAACACAGCCATAAATAGACTGTACCTATACTGGACTCAGTGGCGTAACTAGCAATGGCAGGGCCCCAAGGCGAACATTTGACATGGGACCCCCCCCCCGACAACCCCCCCACGCACACAAACTGCATTTCTGCACACACTATTATGCCCCATAGTGGCCCCTGCATACACTATTAGGCCCCATAGTGGCCCTTGCACACAGTATTCTGCCCCATAGAGGCCCCTGCACACAGTATCATAGTGGCTCCTTCATATAGTATTATGCGCACTTCCCGCTACTTCTTCAATGTTGGACCAGATGTCACATGAGCCAGGCATGTATCGCAACACATAATGACGTCGGACTGGTCCACCAACATATGGGACGCCACCAAGGAGGCCCGAAGTCTGCTGAAAAGACCCCAGAGTATAATGATAGCAGTGTTTGTGGGGTTCACGGCCCACAGGCCTTACTTACCAATCCCCGCTCCTGCTCACAGCCGCCTCTGCAGAAGGTGAAGTGCAGGCGGCTGTGAGCAGGAGTGGGGATCGGTAAGTAAATAGGGCCCGTTACCTGCTGGTGTTAGAAAAAAAAAAAGCATCAGAGGCCCGCCGGGTCCCCTAATGTCCCGGGCCCTGTGGCAGCTGCTACCACTGCTAAACCGGTATTTATGCCACTGACTGGACTGCCATACTGGATTTCAGCATTCTTATAAATTGAAATGTTTTTTAAACTACTCATGTCCCCTGCAGCAGAACGCATGGCTGCTGCTCAAGCTAATGAAAACTCTCAGCAGACTCAAGCCTGTCTCCAATCTGATAAGGTATGTTACAGACAACAGCGAGCTGCTGAAACTCCCCAGCAGACCCAAGCCCGTCTCCAATCTGACAAAGCTTTGTCAGCCACATGCACACAGCTGCACTCCAGGTTTCAATAACAACCCAGCCATTTTTCTTCACTGCTGTAGGTCAGCTTTCAAGGGGCAGGGCGCTGTGGATGACACTGTTACACAAGGCATTATGGGAAAGGAGCTGGGGAGCTCATGCGCCCTCTGTTGGATGTAACAGATCCTCAATTTGCTTTTGACTCACCGAGCCTTGAGACAGCAAAAGGGATTTTAGCCAAGCCAATTTCACTTATCTGCATACAGCGCTGTTTCCGGATTGTTGTCCTTCATCAGTACAGAGCAAAGTGAATTGGCTGGCTTAGTGGGAGGCAATGAGTGGGTTAGGGACAAGAATCTCTCACATTGAGGAGAGCACCAGTGCTCTCCTCAATGTGAGAGATTCTTGTCCCTAACCAACTGTTACACAAGATCACATACACACAGCTTTACTCCAGGTTTTCCATAACAACCGATCGCAGGTTTTTCACTAATATCCAAACTTAGATGCACATGATCACATGACACTTATGGACCAATGGAAAATCGCAGGTTCAGTCTTGACATACACACAGCTTTACACCAGGTTTCCATAGCAACCAAGCTATTTATGTCCTGTATGAGTCAATAGCAGTTCGCAGGTCCTTAAATATTCAGTCATAAGACGTGTATTAGCCAATGTAAGTTCACATTTCATTTACCAGGTTTCCATAGCAACACAGCCATAAATAGACTATACCTATACTGGACTACCATACTGGATGTCAAATGCAAAACTGGCCAATTCTTATGGGGTCACTACACAAACAAAAAATGAAATATACCCGTGCGAAGCCGGGTCCTTCCTCTAGTATATTATATAAACATAATGTAGTGCTTCATTAAAATGACATATATGACGTTCCCTCCACAAAATTCAAACTTTCCAAGGGAGAAATCACATGATTTATAATATGTGACTAATGCAAATTCAAAAGGAGTAAACGGCAAATTTCCGTCAGCTAGTTTAAACATATAACAATATTCACACAATCTCCCTATTACAATGACATATATAACAATCCCTCCACAAAATTCAAAAACTTCTAAGGGAGAGATCACATGATATTAAAAAAAATTTATAAAGCTCGTTTCATATTATCCTATGAACCCGGCTCGCTCACTGTGTGCGAGTGGGAGGTAAAGAAGGTTGATCACAGGTGTGTCAGGTAGCGTGGCAAGGCGATATCCTAATGCCCAGCTTGTATCAGAGATGAATGCTGCAAAGGCTGTTGTGCCCAGGATCCCTGCTTAACAGTTTTTGGAGTGTGTGTCTCTGCTGACACAAGTTGGGCACAACATATCGGGCTCTGAAATGGTGTATCTCTGGAAAAATTGCAATTTTCACTTTTCATTATCAGCTGCGCATTTCTTTCTGGAAATTTAATGCAACGCTCAAGGGTTAAAAATGCTCGCTACCCCACTTGATAAATCCCTTGAGGGGTGTACTTTCCAAAGTGGGGTTATGTGTCTGCAGGTTCCACTTTACTGCTAATTCAGGGGCTCTGCAAAAGTGGCATGACGTCCAAAAACCAAACTGTGCTCCAAAAACCAAAATAGCGCTCCTTCCCTTCTGTGCCCGGCTGTTCCCAAACAGCAGTTTATTTCCTCATATGACATTGTTAAGTACGTTACCCTGGGTACACCAGTGTCATAGGTATGAGCATAAACTGCCGTTTGGGCACACAAGAGGGCGCAGATGTCAAGGAGCGCTATGTGTTTTGGAGCGCAGATTTAGATTGTTGGTTTTTGGACGCCATGTCACATTTGTAGAGACTCTAAAAATGCCCCTACAAAAATTCTTGGGGAATTCCAATTTACTGGCACCTCCAGGGCACAGCAAAAACAACATGGCGTGCAGATAATCCCTCTAAATCTGTACTTCAAAAGCTAAAAAGCACACTGCTCCTTTCCTTCTGAGCCCTGATGTGTGCCCAAGCAGCAGTTTACACCCACATATACAACTTCTTTCTACCCGGGATAACCCACTTAATAGTTTTAGGAGTTCATGTCTCTGATGACACAATCTGAGCCCAACGAATTGGTCACCGAAATGGTATATTTCTTTAAAAATTTAAATTTTCACTTTGTACATTATTTTTGGGAAGCACTCCTGGGCTCAAAATGATAATACCCCTTCATAAATTCCTTGAGAGGTGTAGTTTCTAAAATGGTGTCATTTTTTGGGGGTTCCCATTGTATCGGTACTTAGGGGTTCTGCTAATGCGACATGGCACCTGAAAACTATTCCAGCAAAATCTGCCCTCCAAAAGCCAAATAGTTCTCTTTTCATTCCGAGCCCCACCATGTACCCATACAGCAGTTTACAACCACATAGGGAGCATTGCCGTGTTCAGGAGAAATTGTGTAACAAACTTTGGGGAGCTTTTTCTTCTTTATCCTCTTGTGAAAATAAAACAATTGGGACTATATTGATGGTTTATTGGAAAAAAAAAATCAATTTTTCATTTTCACGTCCCAATGTTAATAAAATCTGTGAAACAGCTGTAGGGTCAAACTGCTCACTATATCCCTTGATATGTTCTGTGAGGGGTGTAGTTTCCAAATTGGGGTCACATCTCTGATTCTCTGATTTCCATTGTATTGGTACTCTAGGGGCTCTGCAAATGCGACATGGCACCTGAAAACTATTCCAGCAAAATCTGCCCTCGAAAAGCCAAATAGCGCTCTTTCCATTCCGAGCCCCACCATGTACCCATACAGCAGATTATGACCACATATGGGGTATTGCCGTGTTTAGGAGAAATTGTGTAACAAACTGTGGGGAGCTTTTACTCCTTTATCTTCTTGTGAAAATAAAAAATTTGGGACTAAATTGACGGTTTATTGGAAAAAAAAAAGTACTTTTTAATTTTTACATCCCAATGTTCATAAAATCTGTGAAACGGCTGTAGGGTCAAACTGCTCACTATATCCCTTGATATATTGTGTGAGGGGTGTAGTTTTCAAAATGGAAACTACATGGGAAACTACATGGAAATGGCCTGTGTCCTTAAGGGGTTAAAGAATAAAGAGAGGACGGGACCATCCCAATAGAGATACCCTAATATCTGATGGAATCACTGTCAACCTTCACTCCCAGGCCACTCAAGTCTCTCCTACGGGGATCAGGGGAAATATCTAGCAGTTCGCTTTTACTGATATTAACTCTAAAACCAGAAAACTCCCTGAAAGAGCAGAGAATCTCCAATACCACAGGTACCTCCCCAGTCAGGTCAATGAGGAAAACCAACAGGTCATTGGTATAAAGTGCAGTCTTTACTGAGTAATGCCCAACTCTGATGCCTGTGACCCCTGGGGAGGACTACAGCTAGACAAGGGTTCGATAGCAATGTTAAAAAGGAGGGGCGAGAGTAGACATACCTGCCTAGTGGCTCTCTCTATAGCAAAAGGTCGAGAGATAAAACCAGGGATAGAAACCCTTGCTCTTTGAGAATGGTAAAGTGGCTGACACTAAAGAACAGAAGGGGCCCAGAAAGCCCATGCTAACCCTGACCATCCCAATCACTACCAGCCTTATCATTATCAAAAGCTTTTTCAGCATCAATGGTCAGGAGGGCTGGGGATGGGCGAGACCATGTCCAGGATGGATATTAGTGATAGGGGATCTCTTTTACATGAAACTCACCTGCGTTGGAGATTTTAGCTTTGAGAGGATAACAGCAAGCCTGTCGGCCATTATCTTGGCAAATAATTTGATCTACATTTATCAATGATATTGGGCGGTAGGAGGCCAGTTGTGTTGGATTTCTGCCGGGCCTTGCAAGAACTTTAATATAGGCTGTGTTGGCATTCAATGGGATGTTACTGCCTTCCAGGTAGGAGGTATAGAGTCTGAGAAAACATGGGGATATCTGATGTTTGAGGATTTTATAACATCCCCCCATGAAGCCATCTGGCCAAGGGGCTTTTTGAGCTCCAAGTCCTAATATCACCCTAGATAACTCCTCTTCACCTATAGGAGCATTGAGGGACTCTTGATCCTCATCAATTAAGGAGGGTAAATGCACCTGAAGTAGCCACACAGATGGCGACAACTGTGGCTGGGGATCCCGGCAATATAATGAGGCATAAAATTCTACCAAGATGGAGTTAATCCCTTTGGTCGATGAACGGAGAGCACCATTCTGGTCCCGTAGGTCCTGAATGTGTTCAATGGTGGGTCTACCTTTTGCAAAATGGGCCAGGAGGTATCCCGCCTTGTTGCCAAAACGTAATAATTGCGCCTTTATTCTAGAGCATCAAGTCACCTCGCATCCATGTGCCCACTATTAGTACATCTGCTTGCAAGTCTGCCATTGTTGATTATTAGGTTTAGAACCTAGCCTCTTTGGTGCCTGAGGCAGATTATAGAAAGGCAGCCCCCCCCAAAAAAAAAAAAAATTGAGTTTACATGCTACTAGCTTCACACACTGCTATCGTCGCACAATAAACATACACAATACACAAAGTTATAAAACAGTTTTTAAGAATTTTTCTTACTGTATTACTTCAGTATCAGAGATCAACAACACGGCATTAACAATGAAAATAATTTCACACATCTTCTGCTTGGTGGATGGACAACCCACATGGCCCCCATTCTCTTTAATAGGAGTGCCGCAGATAGCTGAGTACTGTACTTTAGCCATCTTTGGCACTCCCATCGAAGTGAGTAAGAGCGTGGGTTCGTCCATCCACCAAGCGACACGCCTATACTGATTTTCCACCCAGTGTGGGGAAAAAAAACTATTTTCAGGCCCAGCAGACAGGCCCCCATCAATCAGGTATTTATCCTCTATCATTTAGATGAATACAGTGCAGTAACATTTTGTGACTTACAGGAGACGTCTCTGACTAATCGTTCACATTTCCTAACTCTTCCCTCTGGACCGCCATGACCACTTCTTCAAGCTGTGACTTGTCTCTGTAAAGTTTGCAACACAAACATCTTTGGCTCCTCATTTTTCCAGGCACCTGACCCACATTGTTCTCATTGACCCCCTATAATGAATAATACTCCCAAGTGCATGTTTAAATTAATAATGTCCGTGTGTACCCTGTTTAAACAGTGCCTCTTATTAATAATGCCCCAGGTGTTTCCTAATTAAAAGGTTTTCCAGGTCATTAATAAAATAATCAGTCAGGCTCAAAAATCCTGGACCCCCACTGATCAGCTGTTTGTATGAATCGTGATATCTTTTGGCTCCTTTTGGTTTGCTACTGTCTGCTTGCTGCTTGTCAGTATGCTTGTTTACCCTACTATTTATATATGTAGCCATTCCATCTACAGGGTTTTACCTCTGCATTTTTTTCCGATCTCCTGTTACTGTCAAACATACAGTTCTGACTTTTTCTCTTTTATACAGAGGGTACGGAAAGTATTCAGACCCCATACATTTTTCACTCTTTGTTTCATTGCAGCCATTTGCTAAAAGCAAAAAAGTTCATTTTATTTCTCATTAATATACACTCAGCACCCCATCTTGACAGAAAAAAAACCCCCCAGAAATGTAGATATTTTTGCAAATGTATTAAAAAAGAAAAACTGAAATATCACATGGTCATAAGTATTCAGACCCTTTGCTCAGTATCGAGTAGAAGCACCCTTTTGAGCTAGTACAGCCATGAGTCTTCTTGGGAATGATGCAACAAGTTTTTCACATCTGGATTTGGGGATCCTCTGCCATTCTTCCTTGCAGATCCTCTCCAGTTTCGTCAGGTTGGATGGTGAACGTTGGTGGACAGCCATTTTCAGGTCTCTCCAGAGATGCTCAATTGGGTAGAGGTCAGGGCTCTGGCTGGGCCAGTCAAGAATGGTCACAGAGTTGTTCCGAAGCCACTCCTTTGTTATTTTAGCTGTGTCCTTAGGGTCATTGTCTTGTTGGAAGGTGAACCTTCGGCCCAGTCTGAGGTCCAGAGCACTCTGGAAGAGGTTTTCTTCCAGGATCTCTCTGTACATTCATCTTTCCTTCAATTGCAACCAGTCGTCCTGTCCATGCAGCTGAAAAACACCCCCATAGCATGATGCTGCCACCACCATGTTTCACTGTTGGGATTGTATTGGGCAGGTGATGAGCAGTGCCTGGTTTTCTCCACACATACCACTTAGAATTAACGCCAAAAAGTTCAATCTTTGTCTCATCAGACCAGAGAATCGTTGATTATAATGTTAATCTGTTTTCCCTTAGTCCCAACAGCAGCACAATATGGGGTATTCATGCACCTGTGTCCTGGTAGGTCAGAACAGGCGGAACTTTTAAATTAGCATAAATTATGCATGACTACGTTACCCTATAAGAGGGCAAAGAGACCTCCCCCCTTGTGTAAGTTATAAAGTAAAAAAATTTCCAAATTTACGGAGGGAAGCTTGTGCTGCTGTTGGGACTAAGGGAAAACAGATTATCATTATAATCAACGATTCCTTTATGTCCCACAGCAGCATAATATGAGGATATAGCAAGTAATTCCCTGAGGGAGAGTTTCCCTGCTCTACAACACTTAGGACTGACTAACCAAAGGCAGTCGCCACAGAACTCCGAACATCTAGATGTTAATCTTTTATAAAGAAGCAGCCGCACAGATCTGATCCAGAGGTAAGGCCCAGTTCTCAGCCCAAGAGGTTGCTACAGCCCTCGTTGAATGGGCTGTACAAAATTCGTGTGGAGCTAACCCCTGAGCAAAAAAAGAGACTTTGATTGCCTCCTTGATCCACCTAGACAAGTTAAGCTTGGAAGGCTTGAGACCTTTGTCTCTACCATACATGTTGACAAGGAGAGTCTCGCTCTTCTAAAGGACTGTGTGCGTAAGAGGTAAATCTGGAGACACCTCACAACATCTAGTGTGTGCAGATTTTTCTCCTCTTCAGAGAAAGGGGAAGGAAAGAACACAGGAAAAGAAATTAATTGATTAATATTGGTTCGGGAAGGCACCTTAGGGTTAAACCCAGGAAGAAACCTAAGTTAGACCCTATCCGCAAAAAAAGGATATATAAGGTTCCTTGGAAGAGAAAGCCTGGAGCATACTCACCCTTTTGGCTGAAGTGATGGCTAATAGAAAAGGTGATTCTTCACCAAAAAATTTAAATTTTATATCCTTATGTTTGAAGCCTGAAATGTGGCAAAAGGTTTAAAAGTTCAAGGGGGCCGAATACTTTCGCAAGGCACTGTAGCTTTTCTTGGTAGACTCTGCTCTGGCACAGGAAAGGGTCTTCAAGACGGCTTCTGACAGTCCACTAAATCTCCCTAGGACTGGTCAACCTCCAGGCTGTCAGGTTGAATCTCCTCAGATCCTGGTGCTTCTGAGTTCCTTGGGAAACCAGGTTCTGGGTGGGGGGAAGCCTCCAATATGCCTCTCGACTCATGAACATGAGCTGGGCAATACCAAGTCCTGTATGCCAGCCTGGACCTCCAAGGGATGGACAGGGCATCCACTGCCAAGGGATAGTCCTCCTGATATAGTGAGCTGAACATCTCTACCTTGGCGTTGAGTCTGGTCGCCATGAGGTCTACTTCTGGGAGACCCCACTTCAGGGTAATCTGATGGAATACATCTGGATTGCGAGACCATTCTTCTGATACGACAAGACCCCGACTCAACTGATCCGCTACTATGTTCAGGGAACCTTTGATGTGAACTGCAGATAAGTGGGTCAGATTTTTTTTTGCCCAGGTAAAAATCAGATCGGTCTCTCCGAGGAGAGACAATGACCTGGTGCCTCCCTGTCTGTTCAGGTACATTACGGTCGTCATGCTGTCTGACCGAATCTTGAGGTCTCCCTGCGAGGAGAGGAGAAAAATGAAGTAGTGCCAGGTACACGGCTCTGAGCTCCTTCCAATTAGAAGATGTTTTTTCTTCTAGACTGCTCCAAACTCCTTGTATGGTCTTCTCGTACAGGTGGGTTCCCCATCCCGAGAGGGATGCATCAGTAGTCAACAGGGTCCAACGAGGTTGGACCGTGGACATTCTGTCTTTCAGGTGTATCCACCATCTGAGGGAAAGACAGGTACTGGGAGATAGCTTGATCTTCCTGTCGAGACCGAGAGGAGTACGGTTCCAGGCTTTTAGTACATCCATCTGGAGAGGACGCAAATGTCATAAAGCCCAAGGGACTGCAATGGCTGAGGATAACATCAGGCCTAGGCCTCTCATGGATGTTCTGATGGATACCAGGCGTGTCCTGAAGAGAAACCAGAACGCTTTGATCAATCTTTCCTTGCAGGTGTTAAGGAAATCTCCATGCAGTCTGAGTCCAACAGATACCCCAGGAACTTCCTGCGGGTAGGGGGAACTACATCTGACTTCTCCCAATTTATTAGCCAACCCAAACTCTGGAGAAGGGAATGGCTATCAGTAACTGCTGGAGCAAAACAGATTCTGACTGGGGCACTACAGGTACGGCACTACAAAAAGGTCCTGAAGCCTGAAAGAGGCGGCTACAGGAGCCACAACTTTGGTGAAGGTATGAGGAGCTGAAGTGATGCCAAGGGCAGGGCTGCAAACTGAAGATGCTTCCTGTGCGGAGGATATATTGGGACATGCAGATAGGCATCCTTAGATCTAAGGTGACGAAAACTTCAACCTGTTGAAAAAGGATGTAACGGATTTTACGGTCTCTATACGAAAATGTTTTTTTCTTTATGAAGCGATTCAGATATCTTAAGTCTATAATCATTCTCCAGCTGCCTGATGGTTCTGGCACCAGAAAATTGGGGAGACACCGAATCCTTCCTCCAAGGGGGGAACTCTTCCAAAGCCCCCTTGCGGATGTAATCGTGAATGGAGTATTCCAATATATCCTACTGAGCCGCAGGAAGGGAGCGGGTTATGACAAATCGATCCTGAGGCGGCTGAAGAAACTCGATCGCATAACGTCGCTGAACAATCTGCAAGACCCAAGGGTCCTGAATTTTTTCCTGCCAGACAGTGTAAAAGTGAAAACCGACCTCTGACAGGAGTCTCGGCCACAGGAAGAAGGCAGCCGATGTCAAGCTAGGCTTCTGTTTGTCCTCATCCTTGGGGACCCTTTGTCCAGAACCCCTAGGCTGTTCTCTAGGACTTCTCTGGAACTGAGGTCTGAGTTGAGGCTGGTAACCTCTACCCCGGCCGGAAGGTCTTAACCTGCCTCTAAAGGCCTGAGGCAGAGTCTTATCCTTTAAGGTCTTCCATAATCTCATCCAGGCTTCTGCCAAAGCTTACCCGGCTCAAAGGGTAGAGAACAAAGGCTGAATTTGGAGGCATTATCCGCTCTCCAGGGTTTTAACTATAGCGGCCTTCTAGCTGCCATAGAAAGGGCCAACGATTTGGCCACCAGCCTTAAATGATGTTGGGAGGCTTCGGTTAAATAATCTGCCGACAAGGAAACCAAACTAAAAAAAAGCTAGGAGATTGACTCTGGAGTCTCCAGAGACGATGTCAGCACGTAATTTGCTTGAGACTTCATTAGAGGCAATAGCCACGGAAGTCTGACCGGAGGCCAGAAAATAAACCTTCCTAAAGGTACTCTCTATGAGTCTATCCATGGGGTCCTGAAGGTTAGAACCATCATCCACTGGGACCACCGTAGGACGGGACAACTTGGGCACTGCCGTGTCCACTTTAGGTGGGAGGCCCCACCGGGCCTCCGGAATAGAGAAACAGGTTCTAAATCTTCTGAAATATCTGGAAGCTCTTTCCAGATGATTCCATTCCGCAAGCATGGAAGGCCCTAGGCCCCCTAGAGGCGGAACAGGAGGCTTCCCCGTCAACATCACGGTCCCTAGACCGGATGGACTTCAGCAGCCTATTTATCTTCTCAGGATGAAAGAGAGGTCTCCTGGAATCTTCCAAGGTATCATCAGATGAAAGCGTTTCAATCACCTAGAAATCTTCAATAGCTTCACAATGTGTCACACTGCAGGGTTTGAACCCAGGACTCTAGTACTGCAAAGCTGCAGTGCTAACCACTAAGCCACTTTGCTGCCCAGAGCTGCAGCAGCACGAACAGTAATCCAAGTGGAGTACTGAGGCCTTCCTCACTAAGAGACAAGCCATCTCCTGCATTGAGATGAAGGCTTCTATAGGAGGGGAGGAGGAATTTGCAAGTAGTGCTCACAAAAAACCTTCCCCCCGCAAATTTTGCAAAGCTTAATTCCTTGTACAGAGAATTAAGCTAAAAATATACAGACCGATGCCAGAAAAGAGGCTCAGCAAATATAAACTTGCAAAAGGAGGAAGACCATGCTGTGAAAAATTCCGACCGAGAATTCATTCCCCGGAAAATCGGAACACAAACAAAGGTTCCGGAGGAACAAAGTGACCGACGTCACTTCTGGCAGCCGCGGAGCTTGTAAGGTAAGTGAAACGGTAATGCCCCACATCAAAGCCGCACAAATGGTCTACGCTACAGGACTTTAAACATGCAGCATGCAACCACCGCTGCATGAACTACTGAAATCAACCTTTTCAAAGCGAAGGTTGAAAGCTTGGCTAGCACAAAAAAACTGCCTAAATAAAATTCCCCTTCTTCTCCACAGAAGAGAGGTGTAAAGATGACTCCCCAAAGGAAGTTAACAAACTTTAGGGGAAAAACAAAATATGGGAGGAAAAAAAGACCTCCCTCCACCTGTCCCACCACACAGGACAGAAAAAAACACAAGGGGGGGAGGTCTCTTTACTCTCTTATGTATCATGGGCAAGGGAATAATGGGTATACTCCTTTCCCTCAGTATTAAGCATACTCCATGATTCTATTAGTTGGGAATCCTGCAAAAGGCAAGACACCGCAGTGTCTGTAAACCTTGTGTGGTGGGTCTTACTGACTGACAAGCAGCAGTCCTCAATTACTGAGACTACTGCATTCAAGTTCCTGGCAATGATTTTATTGTAGCAGGGGTCAGATAGGATTTTAGCAGTTAGCTCTGTGAAGAAGGCAGTATTATCACCGTTAGGGTCTTAAACACTACAGTCATGGCCAAAAGTTTTGAGAATGATACAAATATTAATTTTTACAAAGTCTACTGCTTCAGTTTTTGTAATGGCAATTTGCATATACTCCAGAATGTTATAAAGAGTGATCAGCTTAACAGCAATTACTTGCAAAGTCAATATTTGCCTAGAAAATGAACTTTATCCCCCAAAACACATTTCAACATCATTGCAGCCCTGCCTTAAAAGGACCACCTAACATCGTTTCAGTGATTGCTCCATTAACACAGGTGTGGGTGTTGATGAGGACAGGGCTGGAGATCAATCTGTCATGATTAAGTAAGAATGACACCACTGGACACTTTAAAAGGAGGCTGGTGCTTGCCATCATTGTTTCTCTTCTGTTAACCATGGTTATCTCTAAAGAAACACGTGCAGTCATCATTGCACTGCACAAAAATGGCCTAACTGGGAAGAGTATTGCAGCTAGAAAGATTGCACCTCAGTCAACAATCTATCGCATCATCAAGAACTTCAAGGAGAGAGGTTCCATTGGTGCCAAAAAGGCTCCAGGGCGCCCAAGAAAGACCAGCAAGCGGCAGGACCGTCTCTTAAAAGTGTTTCAGCTGCGGGATCGGGCTACCAGCAGTGCAGAGCTTGCTGAGGAATGGCAGCAGGCAGGTGTGAGTGCATCTGCACGCACTGTGAGGCGGAGACTCTTGGAGCAAGGCCTGGTCTCAAGGAGGGCAGCAAAGAAGCCACTTCTCTCCAGAAAAAACATCAGGGACAGACTGATATTCTGCAAAAGGTACAGGGAGTGGACTGCTGAGGACTGGGGTAAAGTCATTTTCTCTGATGAATCCCCTTTTCGATTGTTTGGAACATCTGGAAAACAGCTTATTCGGAGAAGAAGAGGTGAGCGCTACCACCAGTCTTGTCTCATGCCAACTGTAAAGCATCCTGAAACCATTCATGTGTGGGGTTGCTTCTCAGCCAAGGGAATCGGCTCTCTCACAGTCTTGCCTAAAAACACAGCCATGAATAAAGAATGGTACCAGAATGTCCTCCAAGAGCAACTTCTCCCAACCGTCCAAGAGCAGTTTGGCGCTCAACAATGCCTTTTCCAGCATGATGGAGCACCTTGCCATAAAGCAAAGGTGATAACTAAATGGCTCAGGGAACAAAACATAGAGATTTTGGGTCCATGGCCTGGAAACTCCCCAGATCTTAATCCCATTGAGAACTTGTGGTCAATCATCAAGAGACGGGTGGACAAACAAAAACCAACAAATTCAGACAAAATTAAAGCATTGATTCTGCAAGAATGGACTGCTATCAGTCAGGATTTGGTCCAGAAGTTGATTGAGAGCATGCCAGGGAGAATTGCAGAGGTCCTGAAGAAGAAGGGTCAACACTGCAAATATTGACTTGCTGCATTAACTCATTCTAACTGTCAATATAAGCTTCTGTTACTCATAATATGAATGCAATTATATTTCTGTATGTGATAAAAACATCTGACAAACACACATAAAAACCAGAGGGCAGCAGATCATGTGAAAATATAATATTTGTGTCATTCTCAAAACTTTTGGCCATGACTGTATATATTGAAACTTGTTCTGTGAGGGATCTGAGATGAACTCGGGACCAACACCCTTCAAAATCATATACAGTCATATGAAAAAGTTTGGGCACCCCTATTAATCTTAATCATTTTTAGTTCTAAATATTTGGGTGTTAGCAACAGCCATTTCAATTTGATATATCTAATAACTGATGGACACAGTAATATTTCAGGATTGAAATGAGGTTTATTGTACTAACAGAAAATGTGCAATATGCATTAAACCAAAATTTGACCGGTGCAAAAATTTGGGTACCCTTCTCATTTTATTGATTTGAATACTCCTAACTACTTTTTACTGACTTACTGAAGCACAAAATTGGTTTTGTAACCTCACTGAGCTTTGAACTTCATAGCCAGGTGTATCCAATCATGAGAAAAGGTATTTAAGGTGGCCAATTGCAAGTTTTAAAAGTATTTATTGAAAATTTGCGATAACAGAAAGCATATCACACATCAATACAATACAATATAATACAATACATTATAACCATAAAATGTAAGGAGCAGTGCAAAGGTAATACACATGAACCGTTCAACTGTTGAGTAGAACAAAAACACAAAGAAAGGAAGGGAGGCAAAAAAGTACTAAAACTTAGGGTAGAGTAGGTGATGGGTACAGTATATTGCACCAAAATGCAGATGGATAGGGAAGGGCAAAAAGAGAAAGGGAATCCAGCTTGGGAGAGAGGGTGGAAGACATACATTCAATCCTACTGTACAATCAGAACTGAAGACAGTATGACAGACACGACCTATTAACCCAAGGTGCCCAAATCTTATCAAAAAGTGGATGGGTATCAGAGATTGTAGCATTGGTTTTTTCGTGAAGCATAATGGTATCTATGTGCCGAATAACATCGGTCACCGAGAGAAGAGGTTTTCTCCAGTTGAAAGAATTGTGAATCCAGGTAGCCATCAGAATATATTGAAATAATTTAAATTGAGCATATTTGAGGCTAGTAGGTTTAAGATTAAGAAGAAAAATAGGGGCCGACAATGGAAAAGACTGACCAAACAGCCATTGCATCATTCTATGGATCGTAATCCAAAAGCGACGGACATGAGGGCAGGTCCACCAGATATGGGAAGTGGTGCCTAAGGCACTGCAACTCCTGAAACAGAGGGGTGAAACTGTTGGGTAAAAGCTATGCACTTGCTGGGGGACTAGGTATGTCCTATGGAGGACTTTCAAGGAGGATTCAAAGAGGGTTACCTGCCAACTGCCCTTGCTGATACAACATGTCAATCCAATGGTCTGGTGTTAGTGTGAAATCAAGGTCTCGTTCCCAGGCTGCCGTAAAGTCCAGCTTAATGTGAGGAGGTGGGGTGTTAAGCAAACTATAGAGAAAAGAGAGAACCTTTGTCTGCTGCCCTAACTAAACATAGTCCCTCGAAGCTGGTAGGGGAAATTTCTGGGTTGAGTGGTGTAAGGGAGCACAGAAAATGGAAGACCTGTGCAGTCTGGAATGCCTCTGAGGTTGGCGGGAAATACAGTGGAGAAAAAAAGTATTTAGCCAGCCATCAATTATGCAAGTACGCCCACTTAAAAAGATGAGAGAGACCTGTAATTGACATCATAGGTAGGCCTCAACTATGAGAGACAAAATGAGAAAACAAATCCAGAATATCACTGTTTTTTAAAGAATTTATTTGCAAATTATGGTGGAAAATAAATATTTGGTCAATAACAAAAGTTCATCTCAATACTTTGTTATATATCCTTTGTTGGCAATGACAGAGGTCAAACGTTTTCTGTAAGTCTTCACAAGGTTGGCACACACTGTTGCTGGTATGTTGGCCCATTCCTCCATGCAGATCTCCTCTAGAGCAGTGATGTTTTGGGGCTGTCGCTGGGCAACACGGACTTTCAACTCCCTCCAAAGGTTTTCTATTAGGTTGAGATCTGGAGACTGGCTGGGCCACTCCAGGAGCTTGAAATGCTTCTTACGAAGCCACTCCTTCGTTGCTCTGGCGGTGTGCTTGGGATCATTGTCATGCTGAAAGACCCAGCCACGTTTCATCCTCAATACCCTTGCTGACGGAAGGAGGTTTGCATTCAAAATCTCACGACACATGGCCCCATTCATTCTTTCATGTACACGGATCAGTTGTCCTGGTCCCTTTGCAGAGAATCAGCCCCAAAGCATGATGTTGCCACCCCCATGCTTCACGTATGATGTTCTTTGGATGCAACTCAGCATTCACTCTCCTCCAAACACGATGAGTTGTGTTTCTACCAAACAGTTCTACCTTGGTTTCATCTGACCATATGACATTCTCCCAATACTCTTCTGGAACATCCAAATGCTCTCTAGCAAACTTCAGACGGGCCCGGATATGTAGTGGCTTAAGCAGGAGGACGCGTCTGACACTGCAGGATCTGAGTCCCTGGCGGCATAGTGTGTTACTGACGGTAGCCTTTGTTATGTTAGTCCCAGCTTTCTGCAGGTCATTCACTAGGTCCCCCTTTGTGGTTCTAGGATTTTTGCTCACCGTTCTTGTGATCATTTTGAGCCCACGGGGGTGAGATCTTGCATGGAGCCCCTGATGGAGGGAGATTATCTTCCATTTTCTAATTATTGCTCCCACAGTTGATTTCTTCACACCAAGCTGCTGGCCTATTGCAGATTCAGTCTTCGCAGCCTGGTGCAGATCTACAATTTTGTTTCTGGTGTCCTTCCACAGCTCTTTGGCCTTCACCATAGTGGAGTTTGGAGTGTGACTGTTTGAGGTTGTGGACAGATGTCTTTTATTTTCTTAAAAAATCCCGACAATGTGATTTTCTAGATATTTTTTCTCATTTTGTCTCTCATAGTTGAGTTCTACCTATGATGTCAATTACAGGCCTCTCTCATCTTTTTAAGTGGGAGAACTTGCACAATTGGTGGCTGACTAAATGCTTTTTTTCCCCACTGTACGTAGTAGTAAAATAGGCTTTGGTGAAGACCCTCCGGTTACAGAGGAAATCAATGTAGTGAAACCGTGTGTTCTTCCACCAAACACCTCAGGGGATAGACCATGGGGGAAGAAGGGATTAAAAAAACAATGGCAATAAAGGTGAGATGGACTTTGCAGTTTAAATTGGAAACGAACTCTCCACCACAACTGCATGTATTATTATTATTTATTTATATAGCACCATTAATTCCATTGTGCTGTACATTTGAGGGTTTACGTACGGTACACAAAATATACAAAACAAATACAATACTAACAATGACCAACTTTGTGATTGTGGGAGACAGTCTTATGTGTCGTGGGAGTAAGTTCCAGAGTATGGGGGGATGCACGGGAGAAATCTTAACACAATCTTACTTTAACACTGAAAACAGTAAACATTGAACATGACATAGGGAGAAAAACACAAGCCAGGGAAGGATGGCTAACCCTAGTGACCCCGACAAATTGTTCAAATGGACTTTGCTTATCTCCAGCATATGAAAGGCACAATAATAAAGGGAGAAAGAGCACTGATGTTACTTGCGGTAGCCCATGGATATTATAGCAAGTGCCAGGGAAATGGGGGAAATAACAGACCCTACTGGTATAAGATTTTGGACTAAATATTCAGAAGGGCAGGGGTATACCCAGCAAAATAAGAGAAGTGTGGCATGCCTAGACCAGTAGAAAACAATATAAACAGCAGTATGGGGATCCCAAGGCCAATGGCAAGTTACTCACATGAAGAAAAGTTCTGAAAAAAACGGGGAGAAAAGTGCTCATAGTACCAGGCCGAACATCTTAGGGAGGTCTCGGCATTGTAATATAGGCCCCATCAAGGCAAACGTAGGCCCAAGTCTGAACAGGCAAGAGACTCAGATAGTCGATGATAAGCCGAAGTCCTCAGAAGGACAACAGCAGCTGTCAAGTCTCAAAAATTGGGACCTGATGGAATCACTGAGTTGGTGCAGTGACTTGACTGCAAATATCTGGTGGGGGTATCTTTCGGAGTCGTTGACCCATTCCTGGAAGTGGTAGTTTCCTCGGTGAGCTCAGGATTCATCGAGGCTTCTCTATTGAGAAGTCCCCGAAGTCCCCTGCTTGTCAGTGAAGTCCAGATGCTTCACAATAACCTGCCAAGGGTGAGCTTGTACAGCAAAGTGTGCTTGCTCTTGAGAAGGCTGGTGAGGTAGAGGGTCCGGGCCGATGCAGTGAGCTCTCTCCACCTTACACAGGTCAGTTAGGCCCAAGACTCACAGAAGCTCACATTCATGGAGGCAGTGGAGTTTCTTAGAGAGGATTGACTCAGAGATTGTTGCAGCAGGACCTATTTTCAAGGTGTTCTAGTTTGCTAAGGAGCTTCTTGTTTTCAGATGTTAGAGTTTAAATTTGTCTTTGGGCAATGGCCTCGGAGTGTTTCACTGTGCTCAGTTGCCGCTCCAAGTTCATCAAGACATTGTCCATGGTAGGATACTTCAGATTGTAATGTCTGCAAGGAGCTTGTGACCATAGCCGCCAAGGTGTCTCGGCTGCAAGGAGATATCAGCTTCACTACGGTAATAGCTAGTTTCTTTTGATCAATTCTCCACATGTCTTGGTCATTTTCGCTGTCCCAACCCCCGTGGTTGGATGGAAATGTTAGAGTGAGTCATCCCCTGCCATGTTGGTTACGTGTGACGCATCTCTGGAAGCGCATGTCTGTGTCTTTTTTCCCATTTTCAGCAATAAACAGTCCATAGAAATAAAGGGTAATGCTGTAGGGCCTGGCCCCAGAGGTTGGCATCCAGTATGGCATGTATGCTGATATAGATTGGACTAGGTGGGAAGAGCTACTACTGCACACATCTTCTTGCTGCATTTTGTTTTGCTATATATATCTCCATTGGTGTCAGTGCAACTCAGTACACATTTTGTGCAATGCATGCTTTCCTGGAACAGCAGTTTGAGGGTGCATATTGTTGTGCAGGCTGCAATTGAATTGCTCATCTGGAAGCCCAGATTCTGGATCTTAATGAGCAACTCTCAACACTGCATGCAATTGACAACATGGAGAAGAGTTTGCTGCTTACTGAGCGGACATTCACTGAGGCAGATGGAAATGGGGAGGGAAGCACTAAGGTTCAGGATGGACAGGCAGAAAGCTGGGTAGCTGTTAGGACGAGGGTCAGAGGGAATAGAACAGTGTCCTGACCTGGAACACACCAATAAGTTTGCCAAGCTGTCAGATGAGGGGGACATCAGCACAAGGGTAGCACAGCAGCAGGATGTTTCCTCTAGCGACGAGGGGAATGTCTGCTCCAGGAAGAAGGGAAATGGCAGTGTAGGAAAGGCCATACAGGCTCTGGTAATTATTAAGGGTACAGCTAGGGCAATTTGTCACATACACCAGGAATTCCAATATTGAGGATTGGGCTGACAGATTACTGGGAAGAGGCTGGTGCATACCCGGAGGTTATGGTGCATATTGGCACTAATGACAAAAAGGTACATGCAAAGTCCTAAAAAAATATTTTTGGCAGAAAGCTTAAGGAAAGACTTCAAAGGTAGTATGTTTTGAAATACTACATGTTCCATGGGTCACACAGGAGAAGTAGCGGGAGGTAAACAAGAGGCTTAAGAGTTGTAGGAAGGAGATGGTTTGGGTTCTTGGGACTTAATCAACTTCAATGGGAAGCTGTGCTGGGGAGAAGTTGGCTAGATTGTTGGAGAAGTGTTTAAACTAGGGACTGGGGGGAGGACAAATGGTTTAGTAGAGGAGAATAGTGTAGATAGCGACAAGGGGAAAAACAAGGAAATTGGGGTGGAGAGGAGGGAAGGGTTAGAACAGTTAATAAGAACATGCAGAATAGGGATAAAATAAAACAACTAAAGTCCATGTGCAGCATCCCAGTGGACACGGCTAAACTGTTTTCTTTTATTTTATTATGTTGGTGCCACTGCGTATATAGTTTGTTTATATAGTCATGGCCATAAGTGTTGGCACCCCTGAAATTTTTCCAGAAAATTAGGTAGTTCTGTGTGTATTGGAACAACACAAAAAAAAGAGAGAAAAAAAATGGCAAATTGGACATAATTTTAAACAAAATTCCAAAAATGGGCCAGACAAAATTGTTGGCACCTTTTCAAAATTGTAGGTAAATAACTTTGTTTCAAGCATGTGATGCTCGTTTAAACCCACCTGTTGCAAATAACAGGTGTGGGCAATATAAAAAATCAAACCTGAAAGCAGATAAAAAGAAGAGAAAATGACTCAATCTTTGCATCGTGTGTCTGTGTGTGCCACACTAAACAAGGAGAACAGAAAAAGGAGAAGAGAACTGTCAATCACAAGGTTACAAGTCCAACAAGATTACAAGTTCTTTTTTTTTTTGGACAGTCAAATGTTCGGAAAAGTCTCTGATTAAAGTCCTGTGCACTGAAAATGAGAGACTTTATTCCTCAGCATACAGACTACTCCATTTTTAATGCTTGCAACTGTCACAGCATTTTTTTAAACATCTTTGCCTCTGCTTGTGTTTTGTACATGGTTTCTTTAAGGCCTCCCTTAACACAATCTTGAAGAAACCTTTGCTTCTGCTTCTCTTGTTTGATAATAAAAAAAAAGATAATTTTTAATAAAAATAACCTTTATTTACCTTTTTTTTTTATTGTATATCTTTTAATGTGCATAAACCATCATTTTTTACATAAGAGTTGTCTTGACCTTTCTGAGCATACTCAGAAAAAAAACTGACACAAAATAATGGACGGTAACTGATGACTGTCCATTACCGTCCATTATAAGTCCATTACCCATAAAAAAAATTACGGATGCTTGACGTCCGTCATAAAACCGTTATTTTTAGCGGACACCCCAGTTTTTTGTGTCTGCGAAAAATAATGGACATGTGACGGATTTCATGTAAACGGACACTAACCGTCACTAATGGACAACAGATAAAATCCTATTGAAATCAATGGGATTTTTTAACGGATTTGTGACATTTCTGCTACTGTCCGTGGTTAAAATCTTGTAACGGACACTACTGATGGTCTTCAAAGGTAGGGTAAACGCCCTATAAGAGGACTTGGAACATCCCAATCACTAGCCACTGTGACAGTACGTCTCCAGGGACCATTAGTTCAGAGTCAGTTCAGTGTGTGCTATCAGCCAAGAGACACCTGCTTTGCATCTTCTGCAGCCCTTGAGGGAAGAACTTAACAATTGCCCAACCATAAACTGGGACAGTGTCCTTAACCCCTTAAGGACACAGCCTAAAACTACCATAAGGACTAGGCCTCATTTTTCAAAACTAACGTGTCACTTTACACTAACGAGCAAAAAGGTAACAATGTTTTGAATTTGACAACTTGAATTTGACAAAAGTAATAATATATAAAAATTCTACGTTTTGACGCAGGCGGCAGCAACCTTGGCACATGCCACAGATGCGTTTTCTTCAGTGTTGCTCTAGGTGTGCTGAACGTCTGTGGAGAAAATCGTGTACACCTGCAGACTTCCTCCACTTCACCTCGCCAAACAAGCATATTTTACTGCTCTCATCTCTTCTCTCTCCTTAACCCTTTGAAACTTTTCACTCTTTACTCACTCCCCAAAGTGCAGGCGCCATTCACAGACCTCTGTGCAGAAGACCTGGCCACATATTTCCATGACAAAATTTTCCCAATCCCCAGGTGGAATTGATCCAGTCACCTACCACACTTCATCCTGTTCATTCTCATCTTTTGAACCAATTACAGGAGAGGAAGTCTCCAGGCTCCTCTCTTTTTCTCGCGCTATGACCTGCAGTAGTGACCCTTTCCAGGCTCTGCCGCCTACCGTTGCTACTTACCTTACTAAAATATTTAACCTCTCTCTCTTCTGGAATCTTTACCTCGTCTTTCAAACATGCTGTCATAACCCCACTACTGAAAAAAAATCCTCCTGAAAAAAATCCTCCCTTGACCAGTCCTGTGCTGCTATCAACCAGTCTCTAACATCCCCTTCATCTCCAAAATCTTGGAACGCTTGGGTCTATTTTCATCTGATCTGCTATCTTTCCACTATCTCTCTTCAGGACCCCTTACAATCTGTCTTCCGTCCTCTGCACTCTACTGAAACGGCTTTCACAAAAGTTTCCAATGATCTCCTGACAGCTAAATCTAATGGTGACTATTCTCTAAGCAGCATTTGACACTGTTGACCACCAACTCCTCCTCACTATGCTCCGCTCTGTTGGCCTCACAGACACCGTGCTCTCTTGGTTATCCTCTTATCTCTCAGACCACACTTTCAGTTTATCATTTGCGGGCTCTGTCTCTTACCTTCGATGGTGGGGTTCCTCAGTGCTCGGTCCTAGGCCCCCTGCTATTCTCTATCTACACAGCCCCTAATGGACAAACTATCCCCAGATTTGGCTTTTGCTACCATCTTTATGCTGACGACACCCAGCTATATACCTCATCCTGTAACATCACCTGCACTAATACAGAACATCAGTGACTGTCTCAAATATCATGTCTTCTCTTTATCTGAATATCTCAAAGACTGAACTACTGCTGCTTCAGACCTAACCCTGAAATCTCCATTTCAGTCTCCGGCCTTACCATAACTCTTAAGCAGTCTGTCCGTTGCCTCTGGGTTATGTTCGACTCAACTTTCCTTCACCCTCCATATCGAATCACTTACACGGTCATGTCATCTCCACCTCAAAAATATCTCAAGAATCCAGACTTTCCTTACCACGAAAACATTAGAGACCCTTATTTTCTCCCTGATTCACTCTCAATTTCACTTCCCCTTACTAAACTCTCCCCTCTACAATGTATTCTGAATTCAGGAGCCAGGCATATCTATCAGTCTAAAAAGCTACAGCAGGGGTAGGCAACCTTTTTTGTTCGGCGTGCCGATTTTAATTAAAATCAAATAAAAATCAAAGATGAGGTACTCGGCGTGCCGGTCAATAATTGTAAGTCAGACAACCCCCTAAACTAAAGCTATACACCACAAACCATAACACAGAAGTGCTGCCATCAGATGCTTTAGGACGCATGCGTTTACTGCTATTTCCTAGGGTGCATCTGTACTTTCCGATTAGAAGAAATGAAAGTACATGTGCAGCCGCCAATTAGTGGTAAATGTATGTGTCCAGGAGCACCGTATGGCAGTATCCTTATGGTAAATACACATTATGTATCTGGATTCAGATATATTCTTAGGCCATTGGAACTTTTACTTCGATGTAAAACTGCGTTCACATTCCTATGTTTTTTGTGTAAAAACACATCCTTAATACAGAAAACACACAGTTATACAGAATAATGTCCCATAGCGGCTCCTGCACAAGGTATTATATCCCATAGTGGCCTCTGCACACAGTATTATGTCCCATATCGGCCCCTGTACACAGTATTGTGTCTCATAGCGGCCCCTGCATATGGTATTATGTCTCATACCAGGCCCTGCACAAGGTATTATGTCCCATAGTGGCCCTTGCAAATGGTATTATATCCCATAGTGGCCTCTGCACACGGTATTATGTACCATAGAGGCCCCTGTACATGGTATTATGTCTCATAGCGGCCCCTGCACACGGTATTATGTCTCATAGCGGCCCCTGCATAAGGTATTATGTCCCATAGCGCCCCCTGCACAAGGTATTATGTCCCCATAGCGGACCCTGCACACAGTATTATGTCCTATAGTGGCCCCTGCACACGGTATTATGTTTCATAGTGGCCCCTGCACACAGTATAATGTTCCAACTTTTATAATATTCCAATTGTCACACTCACTAGCTATTATTATACTCTGGGGTCTCTTCAGACCCCAGAGTATAATAAGTGGAGGGCCAAGAAAGGTGACAAACATAAAAAAACAATGTACTCACCATTCCTACGCTCCGCAGCCACTCTGTTCTCTTCGGCCGCTTCTGCCTGTAGTCAGCAACCGCTGATTGGGTCTCAGGGGTCACGTCCGGCATCATCATGTCACTCTTGGCATGCGTGTCAGGGGTTGCCGACCCCTGAGCTACAGCGATGCCTCCGGTCTATGTCAGTCACTGCATTGGCTGCCTATTCAATACAAAATACAATATAAACTTATCACCCTCATCCACAAGGCTCTCCATAATGCTGCACCTCCCTAAATTTCCTCCCTCATCCCTGTTTATTGCCCAACCCGTGCTCTCCGTTCACTCAATGACCTAAGACTAACATCCTCTATTATCAGAACCTCCCACTCCTGTATCCAAGACTTCTCCTGAGTTGCACCACTTCTCTGGAATGCTCTACCCTGGACAATCAGATTAACTCCCAATTTCTACAGCTTCAAGTACAAACTAAAGACACATCTTTTGAGACAGGCCTATCACAATTCCTAAGTGTGATGAAGTGACCCTCAGTTACATATCTGTCTTTGGAATGTATCATTCCTGATTCATAATAGTTGTACCTACTTTTAGGAAGGTCATGTTTAAGTTGTGGTGGTATGGGCATACCATGGTCTCTCTAGCCAGCTAGTTTTTATGACCTCATGGACAGCAGATGCCATGGGGGAGGGAGGCTGAGCGACCCCCCCCCCCCCAGCTCAACAACCCCAGATACACATCTTTCTCTAGCTAGGCAAACATCACCCTTTTCTTAGGTTCTGCAGGGGGTGGGGAGGAAGAGGGATGGGGAAGGTGTGGTTGGACTCTCGGTATATACTCCAAGGAGAGGTGAGACTCTTTGTCTTCTGAGTCTGGCTAGCATGTAGGAGGGACATGCTTTTGTAACTTGCTGAAGAAAGGACCCTGAGGCCTACCACATGGGCTCAGAGAAACTGACTACAAACCGGTGCCAATATTTTTTCTATTTCCCTTTTTATTTTATGTGCTGTATTTTACTTTTATCTGTATTTGCTTGGTAATTGATATATATTCCTGTATATGTTAATGCTTAGTACCGACCCACTTGGTTTAATAAATATATAAAATTTAAAAAGCTCGGTTCGTATTATCCTATGACCCAGTCCACTCATGGTGTGTGAGTGGGAGGTATAGAAGGAAGGTCACAGGTGTGCCAAATGGCTTGGCAAGGCGAGATCCTTCACACTAATGTAAACCCTTCCATTGTTAGAATACCTAAAACAAACGCTCCTGCATTACCCTACAGGATATCATGTTGTATCACACTGTAACTTTATATGTCCAGGAACCATCTGCGCATTAAAGGACACTGACTGGTGATGACTCATACAGCTTTATTTATGTGTAATGAAAGTAACCTCTATCACAAAAAACGGCTGGACCACTGTATAAGCAATGCTACCTCCTATGTTGCCCCTGCTACCTCTTGTGTCACCCCCTCTACCTCATAGATTGTAAGCTATTGCAAGCAGGGCCCTCAGTACCATTGTGTGAATTGACTATTACTCTGTAATGTATCATTTTGTCTGTATCTGAACCCTACAAATTGTAAAGAGCAGCAGAATATGTTGGCGATATATAAATAAAATGTATTATTATTATTATTGTTGTGGCCAAGTATTAACTGTATCCATGGTGTAAGCTTCAACATCTCTAGTGAGCTTCACTTTCTTTACTTGCATAATTTGATTCTCTAGTTTGTGTAAATTATATTGATTTATTTTTATTAAACATAAAATATTAAAAAAGTGTAGCATATGAATAGAGTTGACTGTATTTTCTCAATCTCATGGTCAAGAGTTTATCTTGCTCAGATTTAATAAGTGCCATTAAATGTGAGAGAATTTTATTACGTATGAAATCATTATTGCATTGCACAGTGGGATTTTTTTTTTAATGCAGAGACCTCATGGGTCTTATCCAAATAATTATGGAGGGTGGTTGAATCCCACCACACCCTAAGTTGATTAATATGAAGTCTTTCCAGATCCCTAAAAAGATATGTTAAATTTGAAGGTGGATCTATAGATACATCCATATTAGAAAATAACCAGTTTGCTTTATTCCTGTGATCTGGATTATTAAGAGTACAGGAAGTGCTAGAAATGAAACAAAACGGTGGTGGTTTCAGCACTCAACCAAAAAACATGGAGAAAAAAGTCAAAGCCTTTATAAAGACATCAAGATAGAAACAAAGATGCAATCACATCAATAAAAAGAAAAAACACTAACGTGTTTCGATTCTGTTGTTTAATCCTTATTCATAGATGTAGACATATCAATATGCCACAAGTATATATATCAGGTGAAAATTTGCACCAACATGCTCACCTAGATCGGATGATCACCGTAAAAAACATAATGGATAGAAAAGTAAAAAGAGGGACATTATATAAATCTGCAACAAAAAAACTACTCATTAATTAAAATATAACAAATCATGCTTCTATACAAATGTTCTTGTTAAACCTTTGACAAGGATTTACATTAAAAACTGTCCAGTTTATTTTTTATTGTTGACCTATCATCAGGATAGGTCATCACGGAAAGATCAGTGGTGGTCCATCACCCGTGACTTCCGCTGTTCAGCTGTCTGAAGGGGTCATGAGCGCTGATACCTCTAACGTAATTACAGTCTTGACCTATTCACTTCTATGGGATGAGGCTGTAATTACATTGCATGACCGCATGTGATGTAAAACAGTGAAGAGGTCACAGCTCTTGTGGACCCTTCAAACAGCTGATAAGCAGTTCTGGGTGACGGACCTCCACTGATCTCTTATTGATGACCTATCCTGGTCATCCAAAAGAAAAAGAATTGGTCAACCACTTTAAAATACATAAATGTTTCATGAGGATTTCTTTTCTTCTTGCGGATGGTATTCTATACTGGGTACTGGCTCTCTTTCCACATTTTCTTTTTTTCTTTGTAAAACTTTTCCTCCTGTGAAGCCTAGAAGTCCACCTCCAATTGCAGTTGCAACGCCACCCATTTTGAATCCTGCCATTAGGCCAATAGGACCCCCAACTATTCCACCAATGAGTGCACCTGCAGCAGGAAGCAGTGATAGCTTGTATTTCAATGCCTTGTAAAATATATAAAAAAAATATATTACAAAATGTTAGTAAAAATCCTAAATTCACTCTAAATTATTATTAAATGTAAGAAGAAAACTAAAAACTAAAAACAAAAAAACTTCACATAGGTAAAAGGATCACATTGTGAAAATATGTAATGCCTTCCAAGATAACCCTGAGAAAAAAAATAAAATGTTTAAAACCAACAAAAAAAAAGTTAATTTAGTATATAAATGAGTTAACACATTAAAATGCTTTTTTATGTTTTCAATACTGATGGACCTTCACACTAAGGATAATCATGTGATTGGTGGTTGTCTGACTCACAGCGCTGCCACATATTACCTAATCCAACGGTTGTCAAAGTGTAAGAGTGAAATATTGCTACATTGTCAGTTGGCTGAATGAGAACAAAAGTAAGCACTGACAAAGTGCGAGCATCTAATCATTTAAAGATCCTTGCTATTCTGATAAGTTTATCAAATTATGTTCTTTACTTGTGGCTTAAGCAGCCGTAGAATCCACAGCAAGATTAAGCAAGATGCTTATTTTTTCAGTGTCCTGCTGCGATCTCTGCCTCACTATGAAAAGAATGGAAGGCAAAATTAAGGCAGAATCAGAAGCTGATTTTGGGTCTGCATCCGCCTCAAAATCAAGGACAAATTCCGCCGTGTGAAAGGGGCCTTAGGTAGCAAAACTGCTCATAGTTGCACGCAATACTGTTGGCTTATTCTATATAGCAGTAGTCTTGTGACTTAGTGACTATGGCAAAACTACAAACACCAGCATGGCCTGACAACCAAACTACAGTTCTGTCACTGCTAGAGATCACTATCACGAGGTAAAACATATAAGAATTATGGATACAGTGGGGAAAAAAGTATTTAGTCAGCCACCAATTTTGCAAGTTCTCCCACTTAAAAAGATGAGAGAGGCCTGTAATTGGCATCATAGGTAGACCACAACTATGTGAGACAAAATGAGAAAACAAATCCAGAAAATCACATTGTCTGATTTTCAAAGAATTTATTTGCAAATTATGGTGGAAAATAAGAATTTGGTCAAGCAGTATATCAACCAGGGACAGAAATAAACTTGACAAGCTGATTAGAAGGGCCAGCTCTGTCCTGGGGAGCCCACTGGACCCAGTGCAGGTGGTGGGTGACAGAAGGATACTGTCCGTGGTGAGCTCCATGCGGGAGAATAACTCCCATCCTATGCATGAGACTGTGATTGCGCTGGGCAGTACTGTCAGTGACCGACTGCTCCACCCTAGGTGTGAGAAGGAGCGCTATCGGAAGTCTTTCCTCCCCACCGCGGTTAGGCTGTACAACCAACACCGACCTAAGCGGAGATCATTACATACAGAGAACTGAAATATCTCTCTGCCTGTTAAATCCCCCCCCCCCCCTGCTACTTCCTATCTGTCTGTCTGCTATTAATGTAATGCCTCTCACCTTGGAACATTCCTGTACATGTTGTATTTGTATTTGTATCTGCTTATCTTATCTTTGCTGCTGTAACACACTGAATTTCCCCACTGTGGGACTATTAAAGGACTATTATTATTATTATTATTATTATAACAAAAGTTCATCTCAATACTTTGTTATATATCCTTTGTTGGCAATAACAGAGGTCAAACATTTTCTGTAAGTCTTCACAAGGTTGGCACACACTGTTGCTGGTATGTTGGCCCATTCCTCCATGCAGATCTCCTCTAGAGCAGTGATGTTTTGGGGCTGTCGCTGGGCAACACGGACTTTCAACTCCCTCCAAAGGTTTTCTATGGGGTTAAGATCTGGAGACTGGCTAGGCCACTCCAGGACCTTGAAATGCTTCTTACAAAGCCACTCCCTCGTTGCCCTGGCGGTGTGCTTGGGATCATTGTCATGCTGAAAGACCCAGCTACGTTTTATCTTCAATGCCCTTACTGATGGAAGGAGGTTTGCACTCAAAATCTCACGATACATGGCCCCATTCATTCTTTCCTGTACACGGATCAGTCGTCCTCATCCCTTTGCAGAGAAACAGCCCCAAAGCATAATGTTGCCACCCCCATGCTTCACAGTAGGTATGGTGTTCTTTGGATGCAACTCAGCATTCACTATCCTCCAAACACAACGAGTTGTGTTTCTACCAAACAGTTCTACTTTGGTTTCATCTGACCAAATGACATTACTCAATACTCTTCTGGAACATCCAAATGCTCAAACTTCAGACGGGCCCAGATATGTACTGGCTTAAGCAGGGGGACACGTCTGGCACTGCAGGATCTGAGTCCCTGGCGGCGTAATGTGTTACTGATGGTAGCCTTTGTTACGTTAGTCCCAGCTTTCTGCTGGTCAATCATTTTGACCCCATGGGGTGAGATGTTGCGTGGAGCCCCTGATCGAGGGAGATTATCAGTGGTTTTGTATGTCTTCCATTTTCTAATTATTGCTCCCACAGTTGATTTCTTCACACCAAGCTGTTTGCCTATTGCAAATTCAGTCTTCCCAGCCTGGTGCAGGTCTACAATTTTGTTTCTGGTGTCCTTCCACAGCTCTTTGGTCTTCACCATAGTGGAGTTTGGAGTGTGACTGTTTGAGGTTGTGGACAGGTGTCTTTTATACTGATAACAACAGGAGCCATTACTACAGGTAATGAGTGGAGGACAGAGGAGCCTCTTAAAGAAGAAGTTACAGGTCTGTGAGAGCCAGAAATCTTGCTTGTTTGTAGGTGACCAAATACTTATTTTCCACCATAATTTGCAAATAAATTCTTAAAAAATCAGACAATGTGATTTTCTAGATATGTTTTCTCATTTTGTCTCTCATAGTTGAGGTCTACCTATGATGTCAATTACAGGCCTCTCTCATCTTTTTAAGTGGGAGAACTTGCACAATTGGTGGCTGACTAAATACTTTTTTCCCCCCACTGTATGTTGCATTTTGTCTTTGCAAAGACCAAATAAATATTAGAAGATGGTGACATAAATCTAAGCAAAAGTAGTAAAAAAAAATTTATATTCTTAATTGTAAACTGTTAAGTTTGAAAAGTATCTGAAATGAACTAGATGCAAAATGCAGGATGTCTACTTCTTAGTGCTTAAAGAATGAATGTGATAGCATATCACAGCAGAGATTGATTTCTTCACTGCTCCCTCCTTTTTACCCATGTGTCATTTCTTTCTTATTTCCTTAATTGCTATTTCCCTCAGCATTAAAGACGGCGGATCAATTGGGTTAATACAGAAGATTGCTGGTAGGCACAGTACCATTGATGCAACAGCAGGAGCTTATCCCTACCTTCCCCAGGTTCTTAGTTCCCTCTTCAACATTCACAGCAGCAGTGTTGACATGGTCTTCAATGCTGTCAATCTTCTCCTGCTGAGTCTGGATGCAAAGGAATTATGAGTGAGATTTCCTGCTGAGAAGCAGCAGAAAGCCAATACACACTATTTAATTTTTGTAATCAGGGACCCTGCAGCAGCTTTCATCTGTAGCACTGTGTAGCTGCACAGCTGTTAATGGCAGTTCACTAATAGCACCTGATAAACAGTGCTGGAAGGGGAAAGAAATTAAAGTTAAAGATTTAACTATTAGTCATCTGTCTTCCTTCAAGAAGTCTACTGAACTACATTTACAGCTATTACTTATCTGATACAGAAGAACAACACAAATCAGGCAATTATTATTAATGTAATAAAAGCAGCAACACTGTTAGGGTGGGTTCACACTACCTTTATGCATCCATCACATGATAAGAATGACGGATATTAAATGGCAGATGCAGATGGAGACCCTACTGTCAGGTGTCTGCCTACATTCACCCCAAAGTAAAAAAAACATGACAGTAGTAAAAGTCTTGAAACAGAACTTTTTCTTTCATTACAAAAGTAAGCAAACATGATGGAAAACAGAGTCAATGGAAACAGACAGAGGGGTCTCCATTTGTGACCATTAAACTACTACCATTAATGGACTGTACTAACGGTAGTGTAAATTAGCTTAATATAAATCAACAGCAGAGGTACACAAATATAAGGTACACGCCTTCAGCCACTGATTCAGAGAGGTCAGAAAGCCAATAAATGAAAAAAGGCAAAAAACTACTATTAATTGAATCTTCCTTTAATTCCCAATGCAACATTTCAGCTCAGTGTGAGCCTTTCTCAAGCAGTATATGCTGCTTGACAAAGGCTCACTCTGAGCTGAAATGTTGCATTGGGAATTAAAGGAAGACTCTATTGATTGGAGTTCTGCCTATATTCATTTATTGGTAGTGTAAACTAGATGCCCCAAGTTGCACATGAGATGCGTTACATTTATGCCAGAGTCTTGTAACCACAATAGTAAGTCTTGTCTCTAGTGGAAACAATAGTTCCACAATTACAGTCACAGACACCAGTCAGCACAGCACTTATGTTTGCCTTTCCACTTCCTCCTCATCCACAAAAGGGAAGTGCACTCCTGAACATTTGTAGGTCTAAGGGTGTTTTTTCATTTTCAGGTTTGATGCATTTTGTGAAGCCAAAACCAGAAGTGGATTAAAGAAAACAGAAGAAGTAGTACCTGTTCTTAATACATTCTCTCCCTTTATGATCCACACCTGGGTTTGGCTTCTAACACTGCATCAAAAAACCTGAATGTACCGCATTGGATGAATACCTACACCGCAGTGTCCTAAGTGCTCCTCCTCACCATCTGACTTCTACCATATGGTCTGGGAGTGTCACTCAGTACAGAACTTTTGAAGAGAAGTTGTCTCCTTCCTGCAGTCCTTTTTGGATACAACAGTGTCTTCCACACTTCAAATCTGTTTGGCCCGCTTACAGAAAATCAGTGGCCATGCCACGTCAGAATATTCCTTAGAGAAACCTTCTTTCTAGCACAAAAAGCCACTGCCCTGCACTGGGTTGATATATGACCTCCAAAACTTAAGACTTGGAAAGAACTAGTTAACTGCCTTGTCTTATGAGCGAATAGTGTATATACATCACAAGTGCCCACAGGAATTCTAAAAGGTTTGGGGGTTCTGGCTCCATCCAACTCCCTCTTCTACTGCTACTCTGAGATAGAGAGCATCTCACGACCACAATTCATTTGAGCCACACTGCTTTGAGGTTTTGATCTACTTCACACCCGCATGCCTCGCCTCTCCGGTTCCAGACATCCGATTTAACCCTGAAGTCAAGTATTTCTTTTAAGTTTGTTATTCATGTTCTTCAGTCTTTTGCGATACTACCACCACTTCATTGTGACTTATATGAGTATACTGTGACTCTAGTAAAAGCTAACTAATTTCTTATGAATATTTATAGACTTGTTATGGTAGAACTAGCTGACCCCATAACTAACTGAGACTCCAACCTTCCATATTGCAGAGACTGACTTTTGTTCACTTTTATAACAGTTATCCCTTTTCATTAAGTATATAATGTATATAACATATGTACTATATTTCCATCTTGACTTATGTATATATATATTCTACTCATATCTTGATTTTAAATGTTTGTCAACTAGCTTTTAACCCCTTCCTGTCGGTGACATTTTTGGATTTTCGTTTTTGACTTCCCACCTTCCAAACCCCATAACTTTTTTATTTTTCCATTTACAGAGCCATATGAGGGCTTAATGTTTGCAGGACAAATTGTTCTACATAATGCTACCATTTATTATTTTGTACAATCTACTGGGAAGCTGGGAAAAAATTCAGAATGGAGTGGAATAGGAGAAAAAGAGCAGTTGTTCGACTTTCTTTTGGGCTTCGTTTTTACAGCATTCACTCTGCAGCCAAAATTACATGTCACCTGTATTCTAATGTTTTGCTATGATTCTGTGGATCCAAATTTATATAGTTTTAATTACATTTAAACCCATTAACAAAAATCTAAAACTTTGTAAAAAAAAAAAAATTTTTCTAGAAGAAGTCACCCATAACTTTTTTATATTTTCGTGTATGGGGATGCGTAAGACATCTTTTTTTGTGGGGCCAGGTGTACTTTTTAGTTATACCATTTTGGGGAATCTCTATTGTTTTGATCACTTTTTATTCAAATTTTTATTGGAGGCGAAACAGCAAAGAAACGTCGATTTGGCACTTTTGATTTTTTTCCCCCCGCTACGGCGTTCACCATACAGGAAAAAGTTTGCAGACCGGTCATTTTTTGACACAGGGCTAACTAATGTGTATGTGTTTCACAGTATAATACAGCCAGGACACGCCGCTAACAGCAGCAATCGATGCCTGCACCGATCGCGGCTATTAACCCTTTAGATGTCGCGGTCAAACGGGACCGCGGTGTCTAAATTGCGCAGCCGCCACGGGTGCCGCCATTTTTACCTGATCGCCGCCCTCCAATGACGCTCTGGGTGCCATGACAGCCAGGAACCTATTGAAGGCTCCCAGGCCTGTCATTACATTAGAGCTATTACACGATGCCAGAGGCATCGTCTAATAGCAGTGAAGGCATTTTGCTATTCACTGTGATACAGTAGTATCGCAGTGGATAGTATGATCGATCAGACTCCCTAGGTTTCAAGGTCCCTAGGGAGTCTGATCATACAAGTAAAAGTTTAAAAAAAAAAAAAAAAAAGTTTTTAAAAAGTATGAAAAAATAAAAAAAAAACTCAAAAGTTCAAAATCACCCCCTTTTCCCTAGATCAGATATAAAAGTAAATAAACAAAAGTAAGCATAAACACTTTAGGTATCCCCGTGCTCCAATATGCCCGAACTATTAAAATATTAAAATATTTATCCCATGCGGTGAACGGCGTAGCGGGGAAAAAAAATCAAAATGGCCAAACAGCGTTTTTTTCAACACTTTGTCTCTTATAAAAAATTGAATAAAAAGTGATCAAACCATCAGATCTTTCCCCAAATGGTATCAATAAAAACGTCATGTTGTCCCGCATAAAAGGATGCCTTACCCATGCCTTGCACCTCATTCTGGTTTTTCTTTCAGCTTCCCAGTACATTGCACAGCATATTGAATAGTGACATTACAAAGTACAATTTTTTTTCGCAAACAATAAGCCATCATGTGACTCTGTGAACTGAAAAATGAAAAAGTTATGGCTCTTGGAATGTGGGGAAGGAAAAACGAAAATGCAAAAACAAAAAATGGCCTGGTCATTAAGGGGTTAAAGGTAGCACACTTCTGTGAGCCAAGACCGATCCCCAGACGCCTTCACCAGAGCTCACCGCAAGGCCAGATGGACTTGCGCCGTATGTGGGAATCTGAATTGTCACCAGACAGGCAGATGTGCCAATTATAAATGCATATCTGCAGAAACCAAAACAAAATCCACTAAAACCTAGTGGCATGGAGATTAGAGAAGTCATACAAGCACAGGTCAAAACCAGGAGAGAACACAATAAACACAATCAGGAGACGAAGACAATGTCCAGAAAACAAGTCAATGGTCACAAATCCAAACGAGCATGTCAAAGCAGAATCAAGAGGCAAATAGAGAATCCAGGGAGTAAGCCAGAGGTCAGTAAGCGAACATTTATACACAGATAATATGGAAAGTCAAACTAGGAAGCAAACTAATTAGTTGGCACTTGTGTCAAGAGGGCAGGGTCGTATATAGGCCTCCTCAGCTGCTAATTGGACCAAGCCAAGAACCTCTGAAACTGCAAAAGCTTCCCAGGTTGGCATGGTAATGTTAAAAGGTGCAGCAGTCGGATAGAGAATCCAGGCAGCATAAAGTGGCCTGCCAAATGGATGGCAGACAAGCCTAGGAGCCGTCAACAGGCTCCTGGCTGTCATGGCAATGGGACGCTGGCCCCAGATCTTGCTCCAGGGGGGCGGCGATCCCAGACAAAATGGTGGCACCCATGCCTCCGGCAAAATAGTGCCTTCATTAGCTTTGACTGAGTTGCTGGGGGACCTTAATGCTCGCGATCTCAGCATTAGCGCCGGGTCTCTGCTGTGGCCGCCAAATTTAAATACCCGACATCCGCCATGTCGGGCGGATGTTGGGAAGGGGTTAATAAACCTTGTTTTAAAAAAATAAAAAAATGTGGAGACACATTGTAAAGGTATGCAGGTTTTGGACTTTATATATAATTTTGTGAAAAAAGATTCAGTATATCTTATTTTTTTCATTTCATTTTCTGCTCATTGTGGTCTTAGGAGTGCAGTGGGTGGTTCTACCGAGTGATTGACAGTTATCTCTGAGTGCACACTTATACATGCAAGGCTGCTAATCCATAAGTAGGTCTGTTCTGAAGAGATTTTAATATACAGGAAGTTTTCCAACAACTTTGCAAAATAGAAAAAAAAAATTTGTGTCGCCATATTGTGACACCTGTAACTTTTTTATATTTATGTGTATGGAGCTGGGCGTTTTTATTGATACCAGTTTGGGGAAGTTCTGATGGTTTGATCCCTTTTTATTCCATTTTTTATATGAGGCAAAAAAAAAAGCCATTTGGCTATTTTGATTTTTTTTTTCCCACTACGCTGTTCACCGTATGGGATAAATATTTTTATATTTTAATAGTTCGAACATTTTGGAGCATGGGGATACCTAAAGTGTATATGTTTATTATTGTTTATTTACTTTTATATGTGATCTAGGGAAAAGAGGGTGATTTGAACTTGTGTGTTTTTTTTTATACTTTTAAAAAATGTTTTTTTCTTTTTATTTTCAGACCCTCTAGGGACTTTGAACCCTAGGGGATCTGATCGCTCATAGTATACACTGCAATACTAAATGTATTGCAGTGTATAGAAATCGAACTGATGTAATGACAAGCCTGGGAGCCTTCAATAGGCTCCCAGCTGTCATGGCAACCGATCGCCGCACTCAGATGACATTCCGGAGGGCAACGATCAGTTAAAGATAGTGCTCCCTGCCCGACGGTAGCTTCCAAGCCCATCCCCACCATCAGGGGTTCTGGTGAACATCTCCGGAGGGTTGGGTCTGGTGCCAGGTCTCATTTGCAGAGCCCCTAGATTACCAAAACAATGGAAACCCCCAAAAATTGGCCCCATTTTGCAAACTACACCCCTGACAGAATTTATCAAGGGGTATAGTGAGCATTTTGACCCCACAGCCGTTCCACAGATTTTATTAACAGTGGGATGTGTAAATGAAAAATTACTAAAACGTCACTTTATCCCCAAAGTTTTCATTTTCACAAAGGGTTAAAGGATAAAAATCAATCCACAGGTTGTTAAACAATTGTTCCTGAACACGGCAATACCCCATATGTGGTCGTAATCTGCTGTATGGGTACATGGCGGGGCTCGGAATTAAAAGAGCGCTATTTGGCTTTTGAAGGGCAGATTTTGCTGGAATAGTTTTCAGGTGCCATGTCACATTTGCAGAGCCCCTAGAGTCCCAATACAATGGAAACCTCAAAAAGTGACCCCGTATTGGAAACTACACCCCTCACAGAACATATCAACGGGTATAGTGAGCATTTTGACCCTACAGCTGTTTTACAGATTTTATTAACATTGGGACATGAAAATGAAAAATCCCTTTCTTTCCAATAAACTGTCAATTTAGCCCCAAATATTTCATTTTCACAAGAGGATAAAGGAGAAAAAGCTCCCCAAAGTTCATTATGCAATTTCTCCTGAATACGGCAATACCCTATATGTAGTCGTAAACTGCTGTATGGGTACATGGCGGGCCTCAGAATGAAAAGAGAGCTATTTGACTTTTAGAAAGCAGATGTTGCTGGAATAGTTTTTGGGTGCTAGGTCATATTTACAGAGCCCCTAAAGTACCCATCCAATGGAAAAAGTGACATTTTGGAAACTACACCCCTCATGGAACTTCTCAAGGGGTATAGTGAGCATTTTGACCTTACAGCTGTTTCACAGATTTTATTAGAATTGGGACGTAAAAAAATTAAAAATAACTTTTTTTTTCCAATAAACTATCCATTTACCACCATATTTTTAATTTTTACAAGGGGTTAAGGAAGAAAATACACACCACAGTTTGTTACACAATTTCTCCTGAACACGGAAATGCTCCATATGTGGTCGTAAACTGTTGTACGGTATGGTTACATTGTGGGACTCAGAATGGAAAGAGCGCTATTTGGCTTTTGGAAGGCAGATTTTGCTGGAATAGTTTTCAGGTGCTATGTTGCATTTGTAAAGCCACTAAAGTAGCAATACAATGGAAACCCCTCAAAAGTGACCCCATTTTAAAAACTACACCCCTCAAGGAATATCTCAAGGGACATTGATATTTTGAGCCTAAGAATGCTTCCCAAAAATTAATGTACAAAGCGAACATTTAAATTTTTAAAGAAATATGTCATTTCAGTGCCCAATACGTTACACCCACTTTGTGTCATCAGAGACATGCACTCCTAAAACTATTAAGTGGGCTACCCCGGGTACAAAAAAATTATATATGTGGGTGTAAACTGCTGCTTGGGCACACAGCAGGGCTCAGAAGGGAAGGAGCACTGCGCTTTTTAGCTTTTGTAGTATAGATTTAGAGGGACTTTCTGGATGCCATATTATTTTAGCAGAGCCCTGGAGGTGCCAGTAAATTGGAATTCCCCTTTGCAACCAGAGGAATCAGTGGCAGCTTTCTCTACAATTTGGAGCAGCTTTGAAAGCTAAGTGTGTGAGCTGGCGAGTGTAGTATGATTCCAAGTGTATTTAATCTAAGTGTAATTTAAGATTAAGTGACTTTAGATTGAAAAAAAAAATCCCCATCAGGTAAGATGTGCTCCAGGCTTACCAATGTGGTCCAGGTACATCTTGCAGAATGTATTCTCTGCTTGAGCAGCCGCTTGAGGGGGCATACTGTTGTGTAAGATGTAAGCACGTTGCATATTTGGAAGCCCAGATCATGGATCTAAATTAGCAAATTGCAAGGCTGAGATCCATTGATAATTTGGTAAGGAGTTTGTTGCTCACAGAGCAGGAACTTGCTGGGGTAAGTGCAGAGGGGGATGGTAGCATGGAAGTGCAGGAACATGAGGCAGCTAGCTGGGTGACAGTTAGAAAGCAGCGGGGTAGAGGGAAGAGTGCCAGGGAGGTTAGTCCTGAACTGGCACACCCCAACAATTTGCTAAATTGGCAGATGAGCGGGATGTTAGTATAGGGGTAACACTGCTGCAGCAAAACACTTCCTCTGACCGCCAGGGGAATGTCTGCTCCAGTAAGAAGGGGGATAGGAGTGCAGAGAAGACTAGACAGGTGCTGGTAGTGGGAGATTCAGTTATTAGGGGAACAGACAGGGAAGTCTGTCACAAAGACCGGGATCGTCGTATGGTGTGTTGCCTTCCTGGTGCTCGAGTTCGACAGATCGGGATTGATTGGGTTGATAGATTACTGGGTGTGGCTGGTGTGGACCCAGTGGTCATGGTGCACGTTGGCACAAATGACAAAGCTAGCAGTAGGTGGAAGGTCCCTAAAAATTATTTCAGGGATCTAGGGAGCAGCTGAAGGCAAGGACCTCCAAGGTAGTATTTTCAGAAATACTACCTGTACCGCGAGCCACACAGGAAAGGCATTGGGAGATTAGGGAGGTAAACAAGTGGCTCAAGAAGGAGGGGTTTGGGTTCCTGGAGAACTGGGCCGACTTTGCTGTGGGCTACAGGTTCTATGGTAGGGATGGGCTGCATCTCAATGGGGAGGGTGTAGCTCTGCTGGGTGAGAAGATGGCTAGATGGTTGGAGGAGTGTTTAAACTAGGGACAGGGGGAGGGTAACAGATGTAGAGGGCAAGATAGTGTAGAAATGGAAAGAGGGCTAAATAATGTAACTGAGGGTGGAGCGGGGGTGGGGTTAGAACAGTCAGTAGGCAGTGGAAGAGTAGGGATAATAATAAATCCTTGAAATGTATGTATACTAACGCCAGAAGTCTCACTAACAAGATGGAGGAACTAGAAGTGATAATGAAAAATATAGCATGGTAAGGATAAGTGAGACATGACTGGACTCTAGCTATGACTAGGCTGTAAATATACAGGGGTACAGTATGTTTAGAAAGGAGTGTAACAATAAGAAAGGGGGAAGGGTTTGCTTATACGTAAAATCTTGCCTTAAGCCAGTCCTGCATGAGGACATCTGGGAGGAAAATGAATATGTGGAGTCCTTATGGGTGGAAATTAAAGGAGGAACAAAGAGTAATAAAATACTGATAGGGGTTTGTTCCAAATATAATGGAAGCTGAAAATGTACTAATAAAACAAAAAGATGAGGCTGCAAAGCATAATAAAGTCATTATTATGGGGGATTTCAACTACCCACATATCAACTGGGAGGCAGAAACCTGCAGGTCCAACAAAGAGAACAAGTTTTTATCAGTAATAAAAGACAATTACCTATTGCAACTAGTGCAAGACCCAACAAGAGGTGAGGCACTTTTAGACCTAATTTTAACAAATGAACCTGACATATTGTCAAAAGTGAAAATCCAATGGCCAGCAACATGATTAGGGGTAATGTTAACTCTCAATTAAAAGTCACCTGTTTAACCCAGGAGGAAGTGCGCCACCCCCTTCAAAACACTAAAATAGAGAAATCGCCAGGTCCAGATGGCATACACCCCCGAGTTCTAAGGGAATTATGCACAATGATAGATAGACCCTTATATCTAATATTTAAGGATTCAGTAATGACTGGGTCTGTTCCACTTGATTGGCGCATAGCAAATGTGGTGCCAATTTTCAAAAAGGGGTCTAAAAGTGAGCCTGGAAACTATAGGCCAGTAAGTTTGACTTCTGTGGTGCATAAGATATTTGAGGGCTATCCAAGAGATGCTATCCTGGAGTACCTCAATGTAAATAACCTTATAACACCCAATCAGCATGGGTTTATGAGGAATCAGTCCTGTCAGACTAATCTGATCAGCTTCTATGAAGAGGTCAGTTCAAGACTGGACATCGGTAATGCAGTGGATGTGGTGTATCTGGACTTTTCAAAGGCTTTTGATACTGTACCACATAAAAGGTTGATATGCAAAATGAGACTGTTGGGACTGGGGAAAACATATGCATGTGGGTTCGCAACTAGCCCACTGAAACAGAGAGTGCTTATTAATGGTAAATATTCAGACTGGGTCACAGTCACCAGTGGGGTGCTACAGGGGTCAGTACTGGGTACTCTCTTGTTTAATATCTTTATTAATGACCTGGCAGATGGTTTGCAAAGCAGGGTGTCCATATTTGCAGATGATACTAAACTTTGTAAGGTAGGATAATAGAATATTACAAGGGGATCGAAGGAAGCTGGAAGCATGGGTGGAGACTTGGCAAATTAAGTTTAATGTTGACTAATGTAAGGTTATGTATTTTGGACGATGAAATAAAATGTATGATTATGTACTTAATAGTAAATTACTAGGTAAGACTACCAATGAAAAACACTTGGGGATTGTGGTGGACAGTAAGTTTACCCTTAGTGACCAGTGACCAGCAGCTGCTGCCAAGGCAAATAAAATTATGGGATGCATCAAAAGAGGTATAGATTCTCATGACAAGAACATAGTTATGTCTCTATACAGACCCCGCAGTATAATAATCGGAGACCCAGGGAAGGTGAGGGAACATAAAAACCAATGTTACTCACCTCATGCAATCCGATGTTACTCCGAGCAGGCTTGAGGCTTCTGTTGACGTCATCAGGTCGTGTCGCCGGCCTGATCATGTGACGTCTGTGCGTAATTAAACAGGGCCAAAAGCTGCAAGGAGTGCATCGGTGTCCAGGATAGGTAAGTAACAATGATTTTTATGTTTGTATCCTCCCCTGGGTCTCCAATCATTATACTACCAGCTTTGCACATCTTCTTTGCAAATAGCTCAAGCTCAGCCAGATTGGATGGAGAGCGTATGTGAACAGCAATTTTCATGTTTTGCTACAGATGCTCAATGGAATTAAAGTCTGGACTGTGAGTGGGCCATTCTAACACATGAATATTTTTTGATCTAAACCATTCCACTGTAGCTCTGGCTGTACCTTTAGGGTCATTGTCTTGCTGGAAGGTGAATCTCCTTTCCAGTATCAAGTCTTTTGCAGCCTCCAACAGGTTTTCTTCCAAGATTGCCCTGTATTTAGCGACATCCATTTTCCCATCCACTCTGACCAGCTTCCCTGTCCCTGCTAAAAAAAAAAAAAAAAGCATCCTCACAGCATGATGCTGCTACCACATTTCACAGTGGGGATGGTATGTTCAGGGTGATGAGCAGTGTTACTTTTGCATCACACATAGGGCTTTGCATTTAGGCCAAAAAGTTCAACTTTGGTCTCATCTGACCAGAGCACCTTCTTCCACATGTTTGCTGTGTCCCCTTGTGGCAAACTGCAAATGGCATTTCTTATGTCTTTCTTTCAACAATGGTTTTCTTCTTGCCAGTCTCCCATAAAGGCCAGATGTGTGGAGTGGACGACTTATAGTTGTCCTGTGGTCAGATTCTCCCACCTGAGCTGTGGATTTCAGCCTCTTGGCTGCCTCTCTGACCAGTGTTCTCCTTGCTCAATCTGTTGTCACCAGGTGGATGGCCATGTCTTGGTAGGTTTGCAGTTGTAGAATACTTTTTCCATTTTTGGATGATGAATTTAACAGTGCTCCTGGGGATGCTCAAAGCTTGGGATGTGATTTTATAACCTAACCCTGCTTTAAACTTCTCCATAACTTTATGTCGGACCTGTCTGGTGAGTTCCTTCGTCTTAATGATGCTGTTTGTTCACTAGTGTTCTCTAACAAACAACTGAGGCCTTCACAGAACAGGTGTATTTATATTGAGACTAAATTACAGACAGCTGGACTCTTAACTATTTAAGTGACTTGTGAAGGCAATTGAGTGCACTGGATTTTATTTAAGGGTTTCAGAGTACAGAGGGCTGACTACTTTTGCACGTCACACTTTTCAGATTTTTATTTGATTAAAATTTGGAAAACCATGTATCATTTCCGTTCCACTTTTACATTTACATACATTTAAGTTGGTGACAAAATGTGAAAAAGTTCAAGGGGTATGAATACTTTTGCAAGCCACTATATGTACCCCAAAACAGTACCAATAAAAAGCACAGGTCGTTCCCGGAAAAAATAAGCCCTCAACTAACGAAAAATAAAAATGTTACGCATCTCAGAAGATAGTGATGCAAAAATAATTGAATTATGTCCCCAAATGGGTTTTTGTTCTGCAAAATTAGTAACACATTAAAAAAACAATATAATTTATAATTTTGTACCAACCCACAAAATAAAGGTAGCATGTTACTTATGCTGTACGGCAAAATATTTTTAAAAGGTAAAACACAATGCCAGAATTGAAGTTTTTGTATTGTTTTTTTAATCCACCAAAAAGAGAGTTAATAAAATGTATTCAATAAGTTATAGGCATCCAAAAATAATGTCAATACAAAATGCATCTCATCCTGCAAAAAAACGTTCCTCATATGGCTACATCACCAGATTTAGAGCTTATAAAGTAAAAGACACCAGAAGTGACCTCCCTCCCCCCATCATATGAACTACTAGGAAAATAGTAGGGAATTTGGTGTCCCCATCTACTCTGAACAGCTTACATATTCACTTTTCACCATCCCCTGTGCATTCAAGTCTGGGATACTAATGCTCACTAAACCCCTTTATAAATTCTTACAGGGGTGCAGTTTTCAAAATGGGGATTCCACTTTTCTGGTACCTTAGAGGCGCTGCAAACATGACATGGTGTTGTAATGTCTCTGCCTGTTCGGGTCTCTGCACCACCCTCCGCTCACACGCTGTGGCGAAGGAGACGTGTTCAGTTTAATTCCTTGCGTAGGTTTCTTGCTGCTCAGTCTGAACATGGTCCTAGTCAGTGTAATGGATTTCTGGCCCCACCCGTGTTCTGAACATTTCTCTCTGGACGGTATAGAGTTAATCTCTTCCTGGCTTGTGTGATTGACAGCCTGTGTACCTATCAGGTCTAGGGGCATGTTGTCCAAAAACCAAACTGTGCTCCAAAAACCAAAATAGCGCTCCTTCCTATCTGTGCCCAGACAGCTGTTTATACCCACAGATGACATTGTTAAGCACGCTATCATGGGTACAACATTCTCATACATGTGAGCATAAACTGCCATTTGGGCACACAGCAGGGTGCAGATATAAAGGAGTGTTATGTGCTTTTGGAGCACAGATTTAGATTGTTAGTTTTTGGATGCCATGTCACATTTGCAGAAACCCTAAAATTGCTCCTAGAAAATGGGGTCACTTATTGGGGAATTCCAATTTATTGGCACCTTCAGGGCTCTACAAAAACAATATGGCGTCCAGAAAGTCCCGCTAAAAAGCGCAGTGCTCCTTCCCTTCTGAAGTTTATGACCACATATACAGAGGGTACGGAAAGTATTCAGACCCCTTTCAATTTTTCACTCTTTGTTTCATTGCAGCCATTTGCTAAAATCAAAAAAGTTCATTTTATTTCTCATTAATGTACACTCAGCACCCCATCTTGATAGAAAAAAAACAGAAATGTAGATATTTTTGCAAATTTATTAAAAAAGAAAAACTGAAATATCACATGGTCATAAGTATTCAGGCCCTTTGCTGTGACACTCATATTTAACTCACATGCTGTCCATTTCCTTCTGATCCTCCTTGAGATAGTTCTACTGCTTCATTGGAGTCCAGCTGTGTTTAATTAAACTGATTGGGCTTGATTAGGAAAGGCACACACCTGTCTATATAAGACCTCACAGCTCACAGTGCATGTCAGAGCAAATGAGAATCATGAGGTCAAAGGAACTGCCCAAGGAGCACAGAGACAGAATTGTGGCAAGGAACAGATCTGGCCAAGGTTACAAAAGAATTTCTGCAGCACTCAAGGTTCCTAAGAGCACAGTGGCCTACATAATCTTTAAATGGAATAAGTTTGGGACGACCAGAACTCTTCCTAGCCCTGGCCATCCAGTCAAACTGAGCAATTGTGGGAGAAGAGCCTTGCTGAGAGAGGTAAAGAAGAACGCAAAGATCACTGTGGCTGAGCTCCAAAGATGCAGTAGGGAGATGGGAGAAAGTTCCACAAAGTCAACTATCACTGCAGCCCTCCAGCAGTCGGGGCTTTATGGCAGAGTGGCCCGGAGGAAGCCTCTCCTTAGTGCAAGACATATGAAAGCCCGCATAGTTTGCCAAAAAACATATGAAGGACTCCCAGACTATGAGAAATAAGATTCTCTGGTCTGATGAGACAAAGATCGAACTTTTTGGTGTTAATTCTAAGCGGTATGTGTGGAGAAAACCAGGCACTGCTCATCACCTGCCCAATACAATCCCAACAGTGAAACATGGTGGTGGCAGCATCATGCTATGGGGGTGTTTTTCAGCTGCAGGGACAGGACCAATGGTTGCAATTGAAGGAAAGATGAATGCGGCCAAGTACAGAGATATCCTGGAAGAAAACCTCTTCCAGAGTGCTCTGGACCTCAGACTGGGCCAAAGGTTCACCTTCCAACAAGACAATGACCCTAAGCACACAGCTAAAATAACAAAGGAGTGGCTTCAGAACAACTCTGTGATCATTCTTGACTGGCACAGCCAGAGCCCTGACCTCAACCCAATTGAGCATCTCTGGAGACCTGAAAATGGCTGTCCACCAACGTTCACCATCCAACCTGACGGAACTGGAGAGGATCTGCAAGTTAGAATGGTAGAGGATCCCCAAATCCAGATGTCAAAAACTTGTTGTATCATTCCCAAGAATACTCATGGCTGTACTAGCTCAAAAGGGTGCTTCTACTCAATACTGAGCAAAGAGTCTGAATACTTATGACCATGTGATATTTCAGTTTTTAATAAATTTGCAAAAATATCTACATTTCTGTTTTTTTTTCTGTCAAGATGGGGTGCTGAGTGTACATTAATGAGAAATAAAATTAACTTTTTTGCTTTTAGCAAATGGCTGCAATGACACAAAGAGTGAAAAATTTAAAGGTGTCTGTATACTTTCCGTACCCATTGTACAACTTTTTTGTACCCAAGGTAGCCAACTTAATAATTTTAGGATATCGTGTCTCTGATGACACAAAGTGGACACAACCTATTGGGGGCTGAAATAGCATTTTTCTATGAAAATTTCAATTCAAGGAGTTGTCTGGGATAAAAGCTAATTCCTACTCAAATCTAAACACCCTCCCCCCGCCTACTTTCTAAATAACTTAATATATCAAAAATGTATATTTACTCCATTATACTTACCTCTCTTCCTTCCAGGCTTCCTCCTACTGGACGGATCCTCCCTCTTTCCTGACTGCCGGCGCGCGCAATAGTCCCAGCCCTGCTCTGTGCTCTACAGCCGATATTCCACCTCTACTGCGCAAGTGTACGAGCATCTCCCACGCCTGCGCAGTAGAGGTGGATCGTCGGCGGCAGAGCACAGAGCAGCACTGGGATGACTGTGTGAGCTGGCAGAATCAGAAAAGAGGGAGGGGCTGTCCCGCAGGAGGAACACTGGAAGGAGGTCACGTAAGTATAAAGGGGTCGGGGGCTGGGCGGGATAGCTAGAGAGACAGGAAGGGGGTGTATGGGAGGAAGGAGGGAGAGAGGAAGGGGCGGAATGAGGTGAGAGGGAGCTAGTATGGAAACTACGCAGCAGGAAGCTAAACCATGTAAACAAATGCAGAAAATACCAGGAGCATTAATAGCACTAAAAGACCTTTTTTTAAAAAAAAACAAAAACAAAAAAAAACAAAAACATTTTTTGCCCGAAAAACCCCTTTAATTTTTTGGAAGGACTCTTGGGCTCAAAATAATAATAGATAACCAATATAGCGTAACCCATACATCGTAAACATAAATTAGTTACTGCCAGGTTGATCAATAATTACAAATTTATTAGTTACGCCAAAACATGATCGACTACATCTTCTACATTTCCACCTTTAAAACTGAGCTCTCATATAGAGATCTTTGTCAAATCAGCATGCGAAGAAATAATGAAATTATTAGAACACAAACAATTTGATAACTTGACCAAATCTCAGAGACAGACATTATTAGAAGTTCGTCACCTGAGGGATGTTGTGTTTAAGCCTGCAGACAAAGGAGGAAACGGGGCATTTCGACAATTATGTCATGGACAATGTTATCATAAATATATACCTCACACATGTGATCACACAACAACAACTTGACTTCTTGGACATTAGGATTAACCCCTTAAGGACGTAGGGTAGTTTGGGCCTTAATGCTCAGACCCTATTTTTCAAATATGACATCTTTTACTTTATGCGAGAATAGCTTCATAATGCATTTACCTATCCAGGTGATTCCAAGATTGCTTTTTCGTGACACATTATATTTTATGTTGGTGGTAAATTTTGGTCATTATACTTTGTGTATATTTGTTAAAAAAAAGGACAATTTACTGAGAATTTCATAAAATTATCAATTTTGAAAGTTTCTGTTATGGTAAAAACAGAGTCATATCACACAAAATTCTTAATAATTAATATTTACCATATGTCTACTTTATATTGGCATTGTTTTTTTAATATCCTTTTACTTTTCTAGGATGTTAGAAGGCTTATAAATTTAGTAGCAAATTCTAAGATTTTCAAGAAAATTTCAAGATTCAGTTTTCTAGGGACCTATTTAGTTCTGAAGTGACTTTGAGGGACCTATATAATAGAAAACACCCATAAATTACCCCAGTTTAGAAACTGTACTCCTCAAAACATTCAAAACAGTGTATAGGAACTTTGTTAACCCTTTAGGTGTTCTACATGAATTAATTCAAAATGGAGGTGAAATTTCCAAATGTAATTTTTTTATGCACATTTTCCATTTCAAACTAGTTTTTCCTGTAAGAAAGACCAGGATAACAGCAAAACATACCATAATATTTATTACTATTATTCTTCAGTTTGTAGAAATATCTGATATATGTCAACTTGACTCAAACACAGGCCTCAGAAATGAAAGAGCTCCTTTAGGGATTTTGGTGCAGTGATTTCATTAGGATAGCGTTTAGACACCATGTTGCATTTGCAGAGCCCTAGAGGTACCACAACAGTGGAAAATCCCCAAAAGTGACCCCATTTTGGAAACTAGACCCCTTAAGGAATTCATCTGTGGGTGATTTGAACATTTTGAACCCCCAGGCTTTTCACTAAACTTATCTGAATTTGTAACAATTAGAAAAAAAATTATAATTTCTCCAGTTATATGTACTTTTTCATAATTTTTTTCCCTTTTACCAGGGAATAAAAGTAGCCCATCTTGCTACACAATTTCTGTTTGGGTACAGCCGGCACAGAATGGAAGGAGCGCTATTTTGGTTTTTGGAGCAGTTTGGCTATTGAACGTCATGCCACTTTTGCAGAGTCGCTGAATTGCCAGTAAAGTGAAATCTGCAGACATGTGACTCCATTTTGAAAACACCACTGAAGGGATTATCAAGCATTTTTAACCCTTGACTGTTGCATTAATTTAAATTTCCAGAAATTAATGCACAGCTGATAATGAAAAGTGAAAATTGCAATTTTTCCAGATATATACAAGTTCAGTGCCTGATATGTTGTGCCCAGCTTGTGTCAGCAGAGACACACACTCCAAAAACTGGTAAGCGGGTATCCCGGGCACAACAGCTTATGGAGCGTTCATCTCTGATGCAAGCTGAGTACAAATTACTTATCCGAAATAATGTATTCTTCAAAAAATTGCCAGTGTCACCTTTCACCATCGTCTGCGTCTTAATTTCTGGAAAATAAATTATAGCAACACTTGTGGGTTTAAATGCTCACTGTACCCCTGGATAAATTCCTTCAGGGTGTAGTTTCCAAAATGGGGTCACATGTCAGGGGATTCCACTTTACTGGCATTTCAGGAGCTCTGCAAAAGTGTCATGGCGTCCAAAAACCAAACTGTGCCCCTTTCCCTTTTGTGTCTGGCTGTGCCCAAATATCAGTTTATACCTACATATGACATTAAGAACGCTACCCTGGGTACAACAATGTCACACATGTGGACATAAACTGCAGTTTGGGCACACAGCAGGGCACAGAAGGGTAGGCGCGCCATGTGGCTTTTGGAGCGCAGATTCAGATGTTTGCTATCTAGACGACATGTCATGTGTGCAGAACCTCTAAGATGCCATAAAAGTGGAATACCCTAGGGAGTGACCCCATTTTAATAACTGCACCCGTCAAAGAATTTATAAAGGGGTGTAGTGAGCATTATTATCCCAAACGTGAATGCACAGCGGATGGTGAAGAGTGAATATGCAAGCTGTGCGGAGAACATTGGGAACACCAAATTCCCTACTATATTCCCAGTAGCTCCTATGATTGGGGGAGGTCACTTCTGGTTTCTTTTTTCCTCTTAAGGTCTAAATCTGGTTTGTACCCTGATATACGCTCACACAGCTTGTACATTCCCTTCCTGCCGCAGCCAGATTTGTTCTAATGATTTGGCGATTTTTAGGGTTTTTGTCTTCACATTGTACAAGCTATATTTTTTTTATTTTTCTGGTGATGTATCACTGCTCTAGAGGAGATCTGCATGGAGGAATGGGCCAACATACCAGCCACAGTGTGTGCCAACCTTGTGAAGACTTACAGAAAACGTTTGACCTCTGTCATTGTCAACAACGGATATATAACAAAGTATTGAGATGAACTTTTGTTATTGACCAAATACTTATTTTCCACCATAATTTGCAAATAAATTCTTTAAAAATCAGACAATGTGATTTTCTGGATTTGTTTTCTCATTTTGTCTTTCATAGTTGAGGTCTACCCATGATGACAATTACAGGCCTCATCTTTTTAAGTGGGAGAACTTGCACAATTGGTGGCTGACTAAATACTTTTTTCCCCCACTGTATAGGGGCAGCTAACAACTGTCGCTGATCTAGGGAGAGAGACAGACTCTAGAAAATTATCTATGTCCACTGAAGAGGGCTGGTTTAACCCAGAATCCTCCAAGTTGCACAAGGATTTATAGTAGACCCGAACCTGATCGGCAATAAGACGGGGATCAACAACTTTTTCCCCTTGGGCGTCTAGGAGATATGCAATGCGCGATCTGGGCTGGGCTTGCTTGATTTTCTTTGCCAAAAAAGCGCTAGCTCTATTATTATGAATATATGCTTGGCATTGAAACCTCTTAAAGGCAAGGTCTTGCCGATGGGCCAGCAGACTTTGTAATTGTAGCTGGTGCTTTATAATCTTGTTAGAGAGAGATGGGGTAGGGTGAAGCTTATTTGTCGCAGTTAGCGCAGTTATCGTATGAAACAAAGCATCAATGTCTTTAGAGCTTTCCGTCTTGGCCCTAGAGCAAGCTTGGATAAAAACCCTGTGCATAAATGTCTTATGGGCATTCCACAAAATATGGGGATCGGAGGCAGTAGTCGCATTAAGTTCAAAGAATTTTTGTAAGGCTCTGTGGAGATGTGCACTGTGGGAGGGGTGATCAAGGATATATTCATTTAACCGCCATTGGGAAGGTAAGGTTGTGGAAAACTGCTCACGGAGAACCAGAGACACTGGGGCATGATCCGACTATGTAATCAAACTGATGCGAGATGAAACAGTCTGCAACAAACCCAGTTTATCCGTAAGGAAGAAATCTATTCTAGAAAAGGAGGAAGAGGAAGAAGAGAAAAAAACTATAATCCCTTTCGCCACCATGCTGGAGTGAGAACAGGGGACCTTCTCTGAAGGCTGAGCAAACGAACCATGTGAAAAACATACAGGAGCAAAAAACAGAAAAGAAACATCTTAGTGCCAAAATGCACCGAATAACCTGTGGGGGGTGAGAAATGGGATTCACTCATCAATTAACCACAATTGCAAGAATGTAGAAAAGATAGAAATAGACAGTTCACCATAAAAAACGAAACATCGAAAAACTATAAGGCACCTAATCCATCTAGAAGAAAGTGAGTCTCACAGTTCTTTCATGGATCTCCAACTGTGTGCTAGTCCTTGGATACCCGTGAAGGACGAGCAGTACCGCCAGGCCGAGGTTCAGGTTTAGCAGAAGTCAGGCGCCATCTACGGAGGAGAGACATGCCATCTTCTACGGAGTGTATAGATTGAGTAACCCCACTGTGTAAGACCAGAAGCTTGGTGGGGAAACCCCAACGGTATCGGATATCATTCTCTCGAAGTATCTTCGCAACGGGTGCTAGGTTGCGTCTAGCCTGCATTGTAGCAGCAGATAAGTCCGGGTACAAAGAGACTTACGAAAACGGAGTGGGGAGAGTGCTGCACTTACAAGCTTCGGCAAAGATGAAGTCCTTGATATGATAGAAGTGGACCCTAACAAGGGTAATAAATAATAACTTTATTTATATAGCGCCAACATATTCCTTGGCAATTTACAAATCAGAGGACACATGGACAGAAAATATGAGACATTACAATGTGACAAAGAAATAAACATAACAAACAATAGGAGTGAGGGCCCTGCTCGCAAGAGCTTACATTCTATGAGGAGATAGGGGGGACATAAGAGGTCAGAAGACTTGTTTGCTACCATGGTCCAGCCATCTTTTAATAGAAAAGGTTATGTAACTGAAGCTGTATGAACCCGTCACCAGCCTGTATCTGTGAATAAACAGATACTAAGTGCAAGGAGTGCAGTGTAACTTCTAGATCAGGGGTAGGCAACCTTTTTTGTTTGGTGTGCCGATTTTAATAAAAAAAAATCAAAGATGACGTACTCGGAGTGCCGGTCAATAATTGTAAGTCTGACGAACCCAAAACTAAAGTCATATACCACAAACCATAACACAGAAGTGCTGCCACCAGATGCTTTAGGACGCATTCGTTTACTTCTATTTCCTGGGACGCTCCTGTACTTTCTGATTAGAAGCAATGAAAGTCCATGTGCATCCCGTAATTAGTGGTAATGTATGTGTCCAGGAGCACCATATGGCAGCATCCTTATGGTTAAAACACACTATGTTTCTGGATGCAGATATATTCTTAGGCCACTGGAACTTTTACTTCGATGTAAAACTTGTGCATTTTTGCACAAAAAAAAAAAAAAAAAAAAGCCTGAGTTTTCTGTGCAAAAACACATCCTTAATACAAAAAGCACACCGTTATACAGAATAATGTCCTATAGTGGTCCCTGCACATGGTATTATGTCCCACAGTCATAGCAGTCCCTGCACACAGTATTATGTCCCATAGCAGCTCCTGAATATGGAATTATGTCCCATAGTGGCCCCTGCACATGGTATTATGTCCCATAGCGGCGCCTGCACAATGTATTATGTCCCATAGTGGCCCCTGCACACGGTATTATGTCCCATAGCGGCACCTGCACACGGTATTATGTCCCATAGCAGCCACTGCACACAGTATTATGTTCCATAGTGGCCCCTGCACATGGTATAATATTCCAATTTGTGCCACTCACTAGCTATTATTATACTGTGGGGTATCTTCAGACCACAGAGTATAATAAGTGGAGGGCGAAGAGAGGTGACAAACATAAAAAAACACTACCATGTACTCACCACTCCACGCTCCGCAGCTGCTGTGTTCTCTTCGGGCGCTTCTGCCTGTAGTCAGCTACCGCTCATTGGGTCTCAGGGGTCACGTCGCGTCATTATGCGTAATGACGCCAGACGCAGACACGACCCCTGAGGCCCTGTCAGCTGACTTCAGGCGGAAGCGTCTGCAGAGCACAGAGCCGCCGCGGAGCACAGGAATTGTGAGTACATTGTTTTTTATATTTGATCACCTCCCCTGGGCCTCCGCTTATTATACTCGGGGGTCTGAAGAGACCCCCACTGTATAATAAGAGCAGTTTCATTTTGGCCGTGTTTGGTCCGATTGAAACTGCTGGGTGAGGACTCGGTTCGCCGTGCCAGGGAAATATGCCACTCTTGGCACGCGTGCCGGGGGTTGCCGACCCCTGTTCTAGATGGAGGGGCCAGGATCTGAGGAACAGAGGTGTTATTGTTCTACACCTCCGCACACTATACTGTGATCAAGTCATGCGATAAGCCTGACCTTACAGATGTGATTTTAGGGCAGTTTTGAAGCTGCTGTAGTTGGGGATTAATCAGATTGTCTTGTGTAAAGCATTCCAGAGCACCAATGCAGCTCGAGAAAAGTCTTGGAGACGGGAGTGGGATGATCGGATAACAGGGGATGCAAGTCTAAGGTCATTGGCAGAATGGTTCGGGCAGTAGACAGTGACGAGGGAGGTGATATAGGGGGGCGCAGCGCTATGGATGGATTTGTGGATCAGTGTGATAATTTTATATTGTAGAGGATGGATGGGCAACCAATACAGCAACTGACACCAGGTAGATGCGTCTGTGTACCAGTTTGACAGAAAGATGAGTCTAGCGGCCGCATTCAGGACAGATTGTCGTGGGGAGAGTTTACTAAGAGGAAGCCCAATTAGAAGAGAATTTCAGTAGTGAAGACGAGAGAGAAATCGGAGCAACAATGAGGGATTTTGATGTTTCCACGGGGGAGAAAAGGGTGAATTCTAGAGATGTTTTTAAAGGTGCAGGTGGCAAGATCTGAATCAAATAGAACCTCCAGACAGTGGGCATGCCGCCGCGGCACCAGAGAATGATAAACTAAATGAGTGGTCAGAGAGATAGGAAGAAAACCAAGAGAAAGTGTTATCCCTGAGGCCAATAAAATGGAGCATAGTGAGGAGGAGTTTGTGGTCTACAGTGTCAAATGCTGCTGAGAGATCCAGAAGAATAAGTAGTGAATAGTTCCCTTTAGATTTAGCCATCAAGAGATCGTTGGAGACCTTTGTGAGGGCTGTTTCTGTAGAGTGTAGTGCACAAAAACCCGATTATAAGGGGTCCAGAAGAGAGTTAGCAGAGAGATAGCGGATTAGGCGGGAGTAGACCAAGCGTTCCAGGAGTTTAGAGATGAAGGGGAGGTTAGAGACAGGTCGGTAGTTAGCAGCACAGGATGAGTCAAGGGAGGGTTTTTTCAGTAGTGGGGTTATGACAGCATGTTTGAAGGAGGAGGGAAAGATTCCAGAAGAAAGAGAGAAGTGTCTCTGGGATCGTCCCAAGAGGCTGAACTCGCCTTAGGTATGCGATGGGCTCTGTCCAGGGTAAGGTCGAGCTCCAAAAGGCTTGGGAGGATCTTTTTAAACATACGTTTTATATAGGTCGGGAGGTCAATAGATGCAGTGTCCTCCGGAATCCCCTGGATCTTGATGTTGTTGCGTCTGGAGCGGTCCTCGGAATCAGTTGCTTTGATTTTCAACCAGCGCACTTCCGCCTCTAAAGTAAATTATGAGCGTCCACTAGGTCGTTATGAGCAGTGGAAAATTCCGCCATCTTCCGCTCCACGTGATCAGTTCTTTCTCCTAGCGCATCAATATTATGTTGTAGCTTTCCGACTAGGGAGGACACACTTTTGTTAATGCCCGACTGCAAAAGGACCAACATACCATTCAGTGTGTCGCAGGTATTGGGATTTGAGGATGCCAGGAAGTTGGAGATGTCAGAGTGGCTGATCAGAGAAGCATTATCGGACGTAGGGGCCTGAGCCCGGCTACTCTTTTTACGGGCAGGACCTTTACTGGCTGGAGACGCGGCTGGGGAGATGCTTGGATCTCTTTTGCCGCCTTCCTGAGCAGATTGTGAGGTAGCAGTAGGAGAGGTGTCCACTCTGTCTGAGCCCATCTGTCTTGAGACATGGCTGCTGAGCCAGTTGGAGAGGGCATTCGTGAGTGGGAGTCCAGTTCAAGTGAGGAATGGTGGTCTGAAGCTTGGTGGGCGAATTACTCAGTTTCCTAGGCACTCCAGAGGAGGAGGATTTCTTTATGGGCATTGCTACAATATCACTGGACATTCAGGTAGGCAAGTGAAGGAGGCCAATACAAGGACCATAGACGGATGAAGCAGAGTATGTTGACCAGAGGTAGAACCACGGCCACCAGGGGTCAGCGGAGTCTATGCAGAGTATTGCAGGAGTTCAAAGCCAGCCACATACAGCGGTATACAGGGGTATACAGGAATGCGGTGAGCCGCTATAGGTGAACTGCATGATAGATTTATTTAATCATGATGAGGAGCTGCAGGCATGCGATCAGAACAAGACATTATGGCAGAGCCCAGTAGCAGCAGTATTCACCCTCCCCGTGGAGGGGGGGAGAGACGAGGTAAGGTTAGGAGTCCCCCTGGTGTTTGTGTAGGGTCTCAGCACGCACCTCACCAACTCACTAATAAGAGTGTACAAAATGTCTGTTCCACAGAGAGGCAGCTCTCTATCACCGGGTGCCGCACAGAAGGCTAGGAAGCATTGCACCAGGAGAGTTCGGCAGGTATTAGGCAGGTAGAGGCCTTTTCTAGTATAGTGTAGGCTGTCGATATAGAGGGGGAAGGTGAGGAGCCCCCTGATGGTGGAGTAGGAGCTCAACACTCCCTTCACCCCACTGCAATCACTGCCAGGAGGAGTTAGCTGAGGTACGCAGGTTTTCTAATAATAATATGGAGAATCAGTATTATAGGGTCCTGAGGGAAATTCCGTTGTAAGGCTGCAGCCAGGGGTATTCTTGCTGCCCTCCTTCAGGACAAGGCAAGGCTGGCAATACTGGCTCTCGGTTATAATTCAGAGTTAGTGCTCTGAAGAAGTATGCCAGAGGATAAAAGTGGCGGAGCTACAGCAGCTTGGGGATGTGCTCACCTCCTACCTCTCTTTGCAGTGCAGGACGATTAATCCCACCACCTCATGGAGTGTTGGTGATGTAGAGGACCGCAGGAAGCGCTGGTGGCAGCAGGAGGAGCTGGGTATCGGTGTGTGAAGGCTTCGCTGACAGGCAAGGTAAGTAGGCCCAAGATGTCAGTGCCCGTCGCTTGGAAGCTGGTAGGCCGCAGGTCCACGCGCTGTATGATGCGTGGTGCCTATGTCGGTTGCCACAGGACGACACAGATGCAGTGCCCGGATGGATAAGTCCTGTGCCCTTGGTGAAGGCCAGGGAGGCGATGAATACCCCACTCCCCTAACAATGCAGGAAAGTGGGGATCAAAATGGCGGGTCCCGAGAATTCAGGAGAGGTAGGCCTCAAAAACCAGAGCAGGCGGTTAGAGGCCCTGAAGGTGGACAAAAACACCCAAAACAGATACACTGGGGCTTGGGGGAGAGCTCCTGGGTGTTGGGGTGGCAGAAGAAAGGATGATGGCAGTGGATTAGATAAAGTCCTCAGGAGAGCTACAAAAATGCATCCAGTCACTTTGCCGGCTAGCCACACCCCCCTAATAATAATGTCTCGGTTTTATTGTACATTTTGTTACGGATGCGGCAGTACCAAATATGTATTGTTTTTATAAATTTTTAGTTTTTTTTTTTTTATACATAATTCCTTTGATATAGGAAAAGGGCATTTGCTTTAAAAACCCATTGAAATGAATGGGTTTTTAAGCAATGCGTTGCAAACCTTTCCCTATCCAGTCCCTATACAGTTTTCTGAGATTTTCAGTCGGATTCACAGCGGACAGACTCCGGCGCAAGTGTAAACCCACCCTTAATGGTTATCACTTATTTAAAGGTGTTTATTACTGTGGAAACCCATAAGGAACATATTCTCCATTTTGTTCCCAGTATAAAGTTGCTGGCCATTTATCAATACAGTATTGTCAAAAATCCATAATTCTTAGCCACAAATCTCTGCCTTTATCACGCTTTTTCATAGGTGTTCATTAGTGGGGAAAGAAATAAGGGGCATATTTGCCGTTCTCTTCAAAGTAGAAAATTACAGGCCTTTTTGCCCTGCATTTATTTCCTTTGCAATTACGTTTTCATCAAACAGTATGTCAGACAGAGAAACGAGAGGCCATGCACAGGGGAGAGCCAAAGGCCTAAATGTTTCTGGCGAAGGCATAGGTCGCAGCAGAGTAAGGGGGCATGGCAGCAGGGGTCACTTACAGAGGCCTGAGCTTCCAGTGTCAAGTAGCGGTCGTGTCTTGACCAGCAACCCAACAGTTGTAGACTGGTTGACTCGGTCATCCACTTCATCCCAAGTCACATCAAACACCCCCGGCCAAGAGTTGGTGGGTTCATCAGACACAACCCTTAGTTGGCATGGCCCGGCAGGAGGCCCTGTGCCCTCACCTGTCCTCAACCTGCTTCTGTCCTTTTCTGTCCCCTCAGCTAGAGAACTACTCTATGCTGTGGGCTCAGATCCACTATACAGTGAAGTGGAGGTACTAGAGGACAGTCAGCAGCTACTGCTCAGCCAAGATCTGGAGGAGAGATCCGCTACTTCCTCCGGTAGGCGGGCAAGTAGTGGAGTAGAGTGGCGTGGGAGTGGGTGTTGAGGAGGACATCAGTGTCAGACAGTAGTGGATGACGATGTAGCTGATCCTAATTGGGAGCCGGGTGACGAAGGGGCTTCAACGTTATCAAGAGAAGAGGGTTGCAGCTTGCGCATGAGGCAGCGGCGGAGTCAGCAGGGTGGCAGCAGTGGGAGGTCGGGAGCTAAACGTGCCCGGGGTAGACCACCTGCTTCGCAGCAGCCTACCTGCCCGGAAAGCAGTAGTGTAGGGGTTCACGGAGGCAGTGGCGGTAGCAGTCAGTTACTGCAGAGTGTTGGGGTTAAAATCACCTACTTAGCGGTGTGGCAGTTTTTTGTTAAGCTGCAAGGGAAGGTGAAAATGGCCATATGTTCAATCTGTGGGCAGAAGGTGAAGCATGGGCAGGGAGCCAATGCTGTCACCACAGCCCTGCCTCACTGTATGGCCTCCTCACGCTGCTGCCACCTCCTCACTCTGCCACTGGGTCGCTGTATGGCCTACTAAGGCTGCTGACACCTCCACCTCTGCCACTGGATCACTGTATGGCCTCATAATGTGAAGTTGGCAGCAGCATGAGGTCGCCTTGTCACCAGCAACTTGACCAGGTGACACCGCTTCCGCCTCCACGTTCTCACGCCGTTGGTCCTGTAACAATGTCCACCTCACCCTCCACTGTTTACTCAGCCTCCACTGCAGGGACAATTCACAGTGTTCCTCCAGCATGCCACATGTGCAGGGCACAGCAGTGTCACGCTGTTCTACACCTCATTTGCCTGGGCGAACAAAGTCATACAGGGGAGGAACTGGGTCACTGTATGTCCTCCTCATACCGCTTCCACTGGGTCACTGTATGACCTCCTCATGCTGCTTCCACTGGGTCACTGTATGCCCTCCTCATGCCACTGCCACTGGGTTACTGTATGGCCTCCTCATGCCACTGCCACTGGGTCACTGTATGCCCTCCTCATGCCACTGCCCTTGGTTCACTATGTCCTCCTCATGCCGCTTCCACTGAGTCACTCTGTGAATTCCTCATGCCACTGCCACTGGGTCACTGTATGCCCTCCTCATGCCGCTGCCACTGGGTCACTGTATGGCCTCTTCATGCTGCTTCCACTGGGTCACTCTGCTTCCTCCTCATGCCGCTGCCACCGGGTCACTCTATGCCCTCATGCCTCTGCCCTTGGTTCACTGTATGCCCTCCTCATGCCGCTGCCACTGCTGGGTCACTGTATGGCCTCCTCATGCTGCTGTCATCTCCACATTATGTCGCCTTGCCACTCTGTGGCCTCCTGATGCTGCTGCCAACTCCACATTATGTCGCCTTGCCACTCTGTAGACATCTATGTGGAATCGGCAGACGACGGTGTAAAAGGAGTGCGCTCTTATACACTCCAGTAGGATGTAGGGCCTCTGCACGGTTCTTTCTACCTGGCACTAACATGGACCTGTAAGGCTGAGTTCACACTTGAGTTAGTTGGTCAGTTTTGGCCCCATAACTTGACAAATAAGTGAAGTGTGCATTGGTTCTAAGAGCAACGCCTGTCATGTGCATGTCATACTGACAGTATTATTTGACTACCACAGTAGGCTCCCTATGTGTGTTACTGCAAGGCACGGTGTTCTACACCACTATAAAGGCTCTCTGAAGCTAGGAACTAGGTGTTTTTTAGCTATATTCGCCGCAAATTAATTTGGATTTAAGCAAATTTTTTTGGAAATTCTAATCGAACTGAAGAATCAAACTTTTGAGAAATTCGCTCATCTCTAGTGTATACACGTGTATTGCAGTCTATAGAGGAAGTCAGCCTATGCAGACACACAGGCTGACTTCCTCCAATCTTGGCAGGATCAACCAGGTACTGGGGGCTCCTAGCAGCCCGGGATCACTGGCTAGACCAGCGAGGATGAGATGTTGTAGCAGCTGGATCTTGTAACGGTGCCATCTGTGTGTAGCCAGTATCTGTCGAATGGACGTTCGACTGATGCCATACTCCAAGGACATACGTCGAATGCTACTCTGTGGGCTCTTGGTAAATGCTGCCAGGACAGCCACTGATGTTTCGTCATTGGTGACAGTTTTCATACATTCAGATTTGAGCTTATCCAACACCTAACCAGTTGCACGAAATTTGGCGAGCAGTTTGCTAACTGTGGCATGGGAGACGGGTGGTCTCGTAGGGTTTCTTGCATTGAAGTCAACTGCAATGACACGGGTACTGCGTTCACCAGACATCAACACAATGTCTGTCCGCTCCTCGTTGGTTAACAATAAGAAACGTGTCAATAACTCGATAATGAATAAAGCTACATTAAAAATGAGCACACCATAGTTTTTCTTGTGCAATTATCTATTTGTTTGATGTGTCACATGACCACCTTCCCATTGAAAAAAGTAAAGTTGAATCCAAAATGGCGGCTTTGCAGATGGCCGCCATGTGCGTCACCCGACCTCAAATGTTTCCCCCATCCCATGTACTAATAGGCTACAAACAATAAGGTGATATCAGCAACCACTTCCATTTTATCTGGGTGTATCCATACTTATGGCCCACCCTGTAGAACTAGTAGTCCAAGCACACCCACTAGCTCATGACAGGACATGGTAATAACCTGTATTTGCCCCAAACATCCTTGTGGCTTATTCCCCCATAACCTGTTTTTCTCACATTCCCTATTAATCTTCACTTTACAGAGTCATTGGACCTCTCCCTGACATGTCTGACTTGCCGTTCTGACCTGATCTGCAGAGGAACCTTCTTAAGTCTCCTGTCAGACACGGCCAGTCCCTCAGGCCACTGTACTGGCCATGCCGTGGTGTGCCAATAGCTGCTTCCTTCTACTTCTGCAGGTACCATGAGGAGTAGGAGGAGCCAACACTGGGCTGTTATAGGGGTGAATTGGCTATGTATATCATAAGGAAATTTCCTGGTGGGCTGGAAAGCTATTTACTCTGAGGCACCTTGCCCTGACTATTACTGGAGAGTGCAGTTAATGAGAGTATTTTCTGGGCATAAATCTCACGAGGTTCGCCAAGTTGTTTCGTTCGGACCAAACAGGACCCTCCCCTGGACTCTGGCGCCAGTCCTCCGGGCATCTTCTGGTCTACGAGACTTCATGAATGACATCACAGGCCTCAGCGGTAATGTTCGCATCATGACACAAAATGACTGCGGCCTAGCCACTCCTCTTCAGACCCCAGAGTATAATGAGCAGAAACCCAGGGGAGATGAGGAAATGTAATAAACAGTGTTACTCACCTCCCCTGGGTTCCAACACCAGTCTTCCGACCTCTTCTGGTCACAGACACATCATGAATGACAACAGAGGATGCTGAGGCCTGTGATTGAGGACAGTGCTTGACCGAACAGGCTGCAGCAGTGGACACCAGAGTGCCAGGGAGTATGTTTTTCTTTTTTTATGCCCCCAGCCCCTCCAGAGTTGCCCAAATCCTGAGGGCCTCTACATCCCACTGACTTTAACTTTTCTTAAATAGGACTGCTATGTAAGAAAAGGTAGGAGTGTGTAACAGAAATGTCTGCTTTATATGGCGTATGAGGCAGCAGGTCTGTGTAAGTTATAGTTTCAGTCTTACAGTCTGCCTCTCTCTCTCCATGTAAAGCAGTAATGTGCAAATTACTTTACACAGGACTGTTTTACATGGAGGGGCTACTTGTGCTGGCGCTGCCTACTTTTAATGACTCCACCTACTTGCACTGAGCCTGCCTATAAAATGGGGCCACATTTACATTTTTTTTCCAGGTCCACGTTCAGTTCCCAATCCGCCTCTGGCTGCAACATTCTGTGCTGGAGGTGTAAAAGTGCAGATGGACGTACACCTGAATGCCCTTTGGCCAAGAGGCCAGTGGGTGAAATCCCACTGTTGGTCGATCTGGACTGTAACCAAGAGGTCTCAAGATGTGCGTCATATAGACATTATATTAATTCTGAAAAACTGGACCAGAGACTGGCGAAACAATTGTAATTGATTTTGAAAATAGTTTTTGGACGGCGCAAGACTTCCAGCCAGCGGCCAAACGGACAGTGGCGGTGGACACCAAAGCACCAGAAGTAAGATTTCTTTTTTTTTCTGTTACACCTTTCCCCGCCTTCTCTGGGATTTTTTTCAATTTTTGGACAACATTTTTAAGTCCATGCTGCACAGTCTCATCAGGGAATGTCCATTCGTCTCTTGGCAAGGTAACAACTTAGTCCCATTAAAATTAATGGGACTGAGCTGTTGCGTGGCCATGTGACCAATGGACATGATGTCACTTCCTAAGAAGAAATCAGCCATGTTTTCTAATCCTGCACAACCCCTTTAAGTCTGATGAAGTAAATGCTAGAAATGGGTTACATGCAATAATGATGACAATGAGAATAATGTAATCATTTTTTGCATATAACTTGTCTTTAACTCATGACTATAGCACACAAGTAAATTCAGAGCATGAACTAGTTGATAAATAAACTGTAGCTAAAGGTAAAGAGGGGATTGGCCCAAGTTGCCCCTAGAGGTATTGGGTCATAATGAAGAGGGTAAATGTGATATTTGTGAGGTAACTGATAGCAACTCAGACAGTAGAGTTGACATGACAGTCTTCTGTGAAACTAAATGTGCTTGGGATTGACATTTTGTTTCCCTCCTGCTCTATGCAAGGTGAGCAGTGACAAGTCCTATCAGCCTGTAAAGTGGTCTCCATGACCACAGATTTTGTAGACATCATAAACCAGGATGCCCCTGGACCTATGGAAAGGCTGAACATATACTGATGTGAAGCACGACACTCATTGCCATATACCTACAGAGACCATGAGTGTAATGATAGCCAGTATCTCGGGTTGAGGTGCCATCAACAGAAGCAAATAAAATTTTAAAATGACAACCATATGTCTACTGCACCTGAGATATATGAAGTGATGTCTGTTAAGACTGTGAGTGTGCAGTATGCCAAAAGAGTCACACTAAAATATCAACACAGTGCGATAAGTGGTTCAGATAAAAGGTCATATGCCTATTATATTTGTCAGGTACGTTTTCCAAAAAAAATAGATGAAAATACATATATCAGAGAAGCATATTGATAAGATTGCTGTATTGTTCTGGCAATGCAGTTCCAAAGAAAAGTGAGTTGGGTGATCACATACATAAACAGTATAGGTTTAATGGGCAAGGCAACAACATGCTCACACTGTACCAAAAAGCTCATAAAATGTGACCAAATTGAAGTGCAAAGATTTTTTCAGACAGAAACCTCACTTGATACAGAAAACTATTTGGCCAGGTGATGTAAGGGCTGTTGCTACAGGTAATATAGTGAATAATGTTGCATGTGAAAATGAATCTGAGATGATGCAAAAGAAACTCAGGAAGGCAAAGGAACCTAGTGTACAAAGTGTGTCACAAGTATTGAGATTTTCATAAAACATAAACCAAAGCACACAAAATCTAAAATTAATACCATCATTATTTATAAATACACGGAGACATAAAAAACATAAGTCACATTTTGAAACATGTACTATCAAACTAACCACACCAGTAAGCATAAGCATATACACACATCAATGCAAGAGAAAGTACAGCTGACAGAAAATAACAACAACAATATAAAGACCAAAAGCAGGTTTCGCCAACGGATTAGTCCATTGGACGTCAGTATGAGATAATAGACGCAAATATATATGCCTCAGCAACAAATCAAATCCCTGCATTTGGGTCATATGATACATATGGGAAGGGAAAGAAGTAAATTGGGACAGTAAACATATACTTGCGTTCACTCATCTTTAATTTTTGATTTTTTTTTTTTGTCAGTCGCTTTTTTGCTTTTTTATTACTTTTCTGCTCTTCATGATATATTCACTCATTTATAATTTTTTATTTTTGTCACTTCGTTAATCACTGCACACTTTATTTTTTGTCACTGCAATGTTTTGCTTTTTTTTTAATTTCTTTTTGCTTTTCTGCTCTTGTCACAATATATTCATCATAAATAATTGAGTTGTTGAGTTGGTTATGTCTATATGGGTTGGCCGGATCTCTCCTGCACATACGCACTTCAGGCTTCGGCATGTGGTGTTCGATATATATGGGGCACGTCTGACTATTGTTGAGTTGTGCATGCTCCAGATGTGACGCGGTTTGCTTGTTTTTGCTCCCATCCCAGGCCGGGCTGTCAATATGGTGACGAGGTATGTGTTTATTGCTCCACTTCACTTCTTTCCCTTCTCATGCCATCATATGATCCAAATAATACGCTTTGATTTGTTGCTGAGGCATATATATTTGTGTCTATTATTCCATACTGATACTCCCTGGACGAAGCTGTTGGCGTCATCCCATTTTGGTCTGTAAAGTGTTATTATTATTATTTTCTGTCATCTGTACCTTCTCTTGCATATATCAAAGATACCACATATGTTTTGTTGAAGATGGATGTTATTCATTTGGAAGCTGATATGATGCTGGTCACATATGATGCTGGTCACATGTAATGCTGAGTCACAATATACCTCAATCAGACATATTGATGTCAGAAACTGAAGGTGACTTGGGTGAGTTTTTGACTACTCTTCTGGAATTTGCTTTAACACATATTTTCTTTCTGTTTAGGGAGTCAGTCTACCTACAGCTCCCAGGTACTGCTATGGGGATGGCATGTGCACCCTCGTATGCAAATTTATTCCTGGAGCTGTGGGAGAGAAACATCATTTTTACTGAGCCCTTGCCCATGATCGAGAAGGTCCAATTTTGGGGGCGATATATTGATGACATCAGTATGATCTGGCAGGGCTTGTTTAGAGAATTGAATATGTTTTTGGACACCCTTATCAATAATAAGAACATCAGATTGACATATAAATAGTTTCAAGATTGATTTCTTGGATATAAAATTTCAGGTCAAAGAAGATGACCTATTTTGCAAGAGTACGTCAACTAACACTCTATTACATTCGACCTCGGATTTGCTCAATGGATGAATCTTCTGAACAATCTGCAAGAGAACTTGGTCATCGTTTTAGGGAAAGATGCTATCGGGAACGATGGATTCAGAGTGGCAATGTACGGACTTGTAAGACAACCTGAAAAAGTTTACTGAAACCTAAGGCAACATTCAAGGGGCATAACCAACAGGTGAGATTCATTACATCATATAATTCAAGGTGGTATGTTTCACATCAAGCTTTAAGGAAATATTGGGAGATCCTAACTTGTGACCCTATTTTGAAGCAATATTTAGAAGGTGACAGCAAGAAATGGCTGGCACAAAAAGAAACAGATAGTACCTCCTTTTGGCTTGGATGAAAATATTAGCTATGCTCCCTTTTTATGATACAGTATGTTTTGAAAATACTTTTTACCCTTCCTATTCCTTTTTTTTTCATGCTTCACCCTTTTTCCTCCAAATGGTCATTATGGCCAAGCCTGAGAACACCATCCCAACTGTGAAACACAGGGGTGGCAGTATCATGTTGTGGGGTTGTTTTGCTGCAAGAGGGACTGGTGCACTTCACAAAATAGATGGCATCATGAGGAAAGAACATTATGTGGCAATACTGAAGCAACATCTCAAGACATCAGCCAGGAAGTTAAAGCTTGGATGAAAATGGGTTTTCTAAATGGACAATGACCCAAAGCATACTGCCAAACTGGTCACAAAGTGCCTTAAGGATAACAAAGTCAATGTTCTGGAGTGGCCATCACAAAGCCCTGATCTCAATCCTATTGAAAATTTATGGGCAAAGCTGAAAAGGCAGGTGGGAGCAAGGTAGCCTACAAACATGGCTCAGTTACACCAGTTCTGTCAGGAGGAATGGGCTCAAATTCCTACCAACTGTTGTGAGAAGCTTGTGGAAGGATATCCAAAATGTTTGACCCAAGTCATACAGTTTAAGGGCAATGGTACCAAATACTAATGAAATGTATGTAAATTTTTGACTGTGCAGAAAGTAATAAAAATGCCTTAAAAATTATCTCTCTCATTATTCTGGCATTTGGCAAGTATAAATCATTTTGGTAATCCTAATTTACCTAAAAAGGGGAAGGTTTATTCTGATTTCATGTCAGATAGTGAGAAAAACATGCACATGTGTCTTTTTATATAGTTTATGTAAACTTCTGGCTTCAACTGTATATAACTCTTTTGACTCTGGAGTTTGTCTGTTTTGATGGTTGGAGCAATTTGCCCATAATATTTGCTATTTACTTTGTCTTACCATCAGGGAGTCCATTTTGTGCGGGTTTTCCTTGTCCTTATAATTTATGTTTTTATACAGTACAGACCAAAAGTTTGGACACACCTTCTCATTCCAAGAGTTTTCTGTATTTTCATGACTATAAAAATTGTAGAATCACACTGAAGGCATCAAAACTATGAATTAACACATGTGGAATTATATACTTAACAAAAAAGTGTGAAACAACTGAAAATATGTCTTATATTCTAGGTTCTTCAAAGTAGCAACCTTTTGCTTTGATTACTGCTTTGCACACTCTTGGCATTCTCTTGATGAGCTTCAAGAGCTAGTCATCTGAAATCGTTTTCACTTCACAGGTGTGCCCTGTCAGGTTTAATAAGTGGGATTTCTTGCCTTATAAATGGGGTTGGGACCATCAGTTGTGTTGTTCAGAAGTCAGGTGGATACACAGCTGATAGTCCTACTGAATGGAGTGTTAGAATTTGTATTATGGCAAGAAAAAAGCAGCTAAGTAAAGAAAAACGAGTGGCCATCATTACTTTAAGAAATGAAGGTCAGTCAGTCCGAAAAATTGGGAAAACTTTGAAAGTGTCCCTAAGTGCAGTGGCCAAAACCATCAAGAAGCTACAAAGAAACTGGCTCACATAAGGACCGCCCCAGGAAAGGAAGACCAAGAGTCACCTCTGCTGCGGAGGATAAGTTCATCCGAGTCACCAGCCTCAGAAACCGCAGGTTAACAGCAGCTCAGATTAGAGACCAGGTCAATGCCACACACAGTTCTAGCAGCAGACACATCTCTACAACAACTGTTAAGAGGAGACTGTGTGCAGCAAGCCTTCATGGTAAAATAGCTGCTAGGAAACCACTGCTAAGGACAGGCAACAAGCAGAAGAGACTTGTTTGGGCTAAAGAACACAAGGAATGGACATTAGACCTGTGGAAATCTGTGCTTTGGTCTGATGAGTCCAAATTTGAGATCTTTGGTTCCAACCACCGTGTCTTTGTGCGACGCAGAAAAGGTGAACGAATGGACTCTACATGCCTGGTTCCCATCGTGAAGCATGGAGGAGGAGGTGTGATGGTGCTTTGCTGGTGACACTGTTGGGGATTTATTCAAAATTGAAGGAATACTGAACCAGCATGTTTACCACAACATCTTGCAGCGGCATGCTATTCCATCCGGTTTGCGTTTAGTTGGACCATCATTTATTTTTCAACAGGACAATGACCCCAAACACACCTCCAGACTGTGTAAGGGCTATTTGACCAAGAAGGAGAGTGATGGGGTGATACGCCAGATGACCTGGCCTCCACAGTCACCAGACCTGAACCCAATCGAGATGGTTTGGGGTGAGCTGGACCGCAGAGTGAAGGAAAAGGGCCAACAAATGCTAAGCATCTCTGGGAACTCCTTCAAAACTGTTGGAAGACCATTTCAGGTGACTGCCTCTTGAAGCTCATCAAGAGAATGCCAAGAGTGTGCAAAGCAGTAATCAAAGCAAAAGGTGGCTACTTTGAAGAACCTAGAATATAAGACATATTTTCAGTTGTTTCACACTTTTTTGTTAAGTATATAATTCCACGTGTTAATTCATAGTTTTGATGCCTTCAGTGTGAATCTACAATTTTTATAGTCATGAAAATACAGAAAACTCTTGGAATGAGAAGGTGTGTCCAAACTTTTGGTCTGTACTGTATGTCTCCATGTATTTTTTTTATATAACTGTAATTTTATTGAAAAATTTTTCATTAACAAGGAATAAAGAAAAAACAAAAAAACAATAATAATCAAACAAACAGGAAGCATTGAGGTAAATAGAGGCTATCTGCCTCCTCCCCCTTAAGCAATATGCATTTAAATTAAGCAGTGAACAAGGGAGGGGGGAATGGAGGGGTTAAGAAGACAAGGGTAGGACCAAAGGGAAGGGGGGGGGGGAGGGAAGGAGAGGACTAGAGATCAGAGACCCTGTAATGTACAATACATGTCCCAGGGTGCCCAAATAGCCCCAAAGGCTTCCCGTGAATTATGTAGGCCAGCAGTCAGGTATTCAAGACTCCTCACATCCTTCATTCTAGCCACAAGCTCAAGACTAGATGGGGGACTCACCTTCTTCCAGTTTCTAGCTATGAGAGTTTTAGCTGCAGTACAAAGATGCAAGAAAAGCCTGGATGACTTATTGCTCAGGTGTCTGGGGGGAAGGTTCAGGAGATAAAGAAGAGGGTCAAGAGGAACCTCTTGCAAAAAGAGAGCAGTCGTCAGAGTCCTGACCTCCCTCCAAAAACCGAGGATGAGAGGGCACGTCCAAAAGATATGGTGCAGGGTACCCACCGCAGCTCCACAGCGCCAGCACCATGGGGGAACTAATGGGTTTAAAGTATGAAGGAGAGCCGGAGTATGATACCAATGCATCAACAGCTTATACTGCGTTTCCCTAAACGTAATGCACTGAGATGATTTCTGGGCCCGAGACCATACAATCCGCCACTGTTCCTGGGAGATGGGTTTACCCACCGCCTCCTCCCATTTAAGCATATAGCGATGATTAACAGGAGAGCCTGTAGTTTGTGAGTTAAGAAGTTGGTAAATAGAGGATATAAAGCCCCTAGTGGACGTGCCTGCACGGCAAATCTTTTCAAAAGCGGTGGGGAGTGACACCTTAAGAGACCCATGGAGGGAGCGGACAAAGTGAACCACCTGCAAGTAATGGAACCATTCAGTACTTGGCAGGTTTTGATTAGCTGTAAGATAAGCAAAGGACCTGAGTTCCAAGGTTCCAGGGTCAACCATATCAGCAATCCGGTAAAGGCCAGCTTCAGACCACACTTTAGTCATGGCAGAAGTCAGGCTCTCTGGGAGAAGGGGGTTGTATAGTATGGAGACCATAGATGAGCGCGGGGACATCAGGGAGAATCTAGCACAACAGGTAGACCAGATAGATCTAGTAAACCGAATGGGGCCCAACAGGTACGAGGCAGGGGGGGGGGGGGGGGGGAGCTGACCCACAGAAGCGCGTTAGGATGCATGGGTGCCAGCCATAGCTTCTCTACCTGCACCCATCTGGTGTATGCTGGCATAGCCGCCCAGAATGGGATATGGCGTAAGTGGGCCGCCCAGTAATAATGTAACAGATGTGGGACAGCCATACCCCCAGACCCCCTATCCGCCAGCATAACAGATCTAGGTATTCGGTGTCGTTTTGCTTTCCAGATAAACTGGAAGATAGCTTTCTGTAGGTTCCGTAATTCTCCCCGAGGTATCGCGACTGGGAGAGTCTCGAAAAAATACAGTAGCTTCGGGAGGAGAGTCATCTTGACCGCAGCAATTCTCCCCAAAAGGGAGATAGGCAAGGGTTGCCATTTGTCCAATAGGGCTCTTAGCTCACAAAACAACCGCGGGTAGTTTGCCGAGTAGAGGGTCGCATAGGAAGTGGATATATGGACTCCCAGGTAGCGGATAGAGGACTCCCGCCACTGGAAATCGTAATTACTGCGGAGGAGAAGGAGAAGGTCCCGTGGGATGTTAAGTGGGAGTGCCTCAGTCTTCGCGGGGTTCACCTTATACCCTGAGAGATCACCATAGGTCTCTAGCGAGCGCAGCAAGTTTGGAAGGGTAGTATGAGGGGAGGTGAGAGTGAGGAGTACATCGTCCGCAAAGAGAGATATCTTAAATTCCTTATCTTGGACCATGATGCCCTTGATATTAGGGTCTCGCCTAATCTTGGCCGCTAGCGGTTCAATGCAGAGGGCAAATATGATGGGTGACAGGGGGCAACCCTGCCTAGTGCCATTTCGAATAGGGAAGGAGGGCGAAGATGCATGGGGAAGCTTGATTGCTGCTGAGGGTAAGTTGTAAAGGGCCTGGATAGCTGTGAGAAAAGGTCCCGTAAGCCCGAACGCCTTAAGCGTAGTATGCATAAACGACCAATTTATGCGGTCAAAAGCCTTTTCAGCGTCCAGGCTCAAGAGAAGGGCCGGGGTAGAATAATGATTGGCCACCTCCACCAAATCCACAGTCCTCCTGGTGTTGTCACCACCCTGACGACAGGGGGTGAATCCCACCTGGTCCTTATGGACAAGCAGAGGGAGCCAAGCATTCAGTCTATTGGCTAAGAGTTTGGTGAAAAGTTTCAGGTCCGTGTTCAGCAAAGCAATCGGTCGGTAGTTAGCACAATCCTGCAAGTCCTTACCCGGTTTAGGGACCAATGTGAGTAGTGAAGAGAGCATAGTCGGGGGTATAGGGGAACCTGAAAGGAAGGAATTGAAGAGGGACAATAGATGAGCAGAGAGTTCACCCTGGAAAACCTTATAATAATTGTAAGTGAACCCATCTGGGCCTGGGGCTTTCCCATTTGGGAGGTCCCTCAGGACCCCTTCTAGTTCCTCCCTGGTGATGGGGGTGTTCAGGGAGGTTAGGGCCTCAGGAGGAAGGCGTGGGAGACAACAATCCTTTAAATAGTCTTCCAGTAGTGTTGAGTCATCCCCAGGGAGTAGTGCTCGTGGGGGGGGGGGTAAGTCATACAGCTTAGAGTAGTAAGAGTGGAACGCCAGCGCCACAGCATCAGGGTGATGTTGAAGAGTACCCGCGGGGTCACGGACAGAGTGTGGTGTGGAAGAGGCCCGATGATCCCTGAGGGTTCCTGCCAGGAGGGTATGAGATTTATTACCTCGTTCAAAAAACCGCTGACGGGTATAAAGGAGAAGTCGTTCCACATGGCGGGTCTCCAAATCACGGAGGTCCGCCCGGGCCAGGACCAAACGGCGAAGAACCCCCAGGGATGGATGCGCTGCCAAAGTCGTCGTAAGGGACCGAATACGGGCTTGGAGGAGCTGTTCCTGGGCCTGTCTGTCCCTTTTAAGCCTAGAAGCCAATGCGATACAGCATCCTCTCATGACCGCCTTATGGGCTTCCCAGAGAATGGCAAGAGAGTCTACCGAGCCTAAGTTGTCCCTAAAATAATCTATCAAGTGTGTGCGCAGGGTCTCGAGGGAGGTCGGCAAATTGAGCAGTGTTTCGTTAAGACGCCAATGACATTGGCGAGTAGGCACTGGAGTCGTAGATAAGGTAACCACGACTGGGGCATGATCAGACCAGGTGAGAGGGCCAATGTTCGTGTCCCTAAGCAAACGAAGAGTGGGAGCATTTCCAAAGAAGTAGTCAATGCGGGTGTGAGTGTTATGAGGGTGAGAAAAGAAGGTGTAGGAGCGCGCCGTAGGATTGTCCACTCGCCAAAGGTCATACAAAGAGTGGGCGCGGATCAGCCTGTGGAACTCCCTTGCAAGTTGGGCCAACCTATGGGGGGTTGGGCCCTGGGGTAACGCCAGACGATCCGCCCGTTCAGAGAAGACCATGTTAAAGTCTCCCCCCACCAGCCAAGCTGATGGTGGGAGAGCGCGCAGACGGGAGAATACCCGGCGCAAGAACGGGATCTGTGCTGAATTGGGGGCATAGACATTGCATAAAACAATCGGGGCACCATAAAGGAGCCCCTCCAAGATAACAAACCGGCCACCTGGGTCTATGTGGGAAGTCGTCACTGTAATTGGGCAGGATCGAGAAAGAAGGATAGCCACCCCAGCTCTGCGTCGATTGTGGAAGGCTGAAAAAGCTACGGGAAAATAATGCTTAGCGAAGGCAAAAGTACCAGCGCGGTCAAAATGAGTCTCCTGAAGAAACGCCACATCCGCTCGTAAGGAGCGGAGTTCTCTAAGGACATGGCGCCTTTTAATGTTGGAACCCAGGCCCTTGACATTAATTGTCACGCACCTAACCATTGGGACCCAGGATTGGAGGACAGTGGCGGATTGCAATAAGCTCACCCATCTCACATGACGCTGGCAAGTTTCCCTCGGAGAGGCAAAAGGGCAATCCACAAACAGGAACCCAAAGTCGAGGCAGGGTCTCTAGATCAGGGAGGGGGGGGGGGAAAGAGAGGGGAGGGAGGGGAGGCAAAAGACATCATAAATGACAAAGTAAAAATAAAAACAGTTAAACAATACTTTGTGGGCGAGGCTAAGTCACTCGCCTGGGGACCAATGAGGGCAGCCAGAGGTCCAATCAGGATCAATGGCCGCACAGTCCAAGTATCCCCTTAGGGGGGAGAGCGTGGACAGGAGGTCGGAGGGGAGGCGGTGGATCCCCAACCACCAGTAAAAAGAAGGAAGGAAGGGGAGTCACCGGAACCCCACCCCCGCCCCACTCCGCTAAAACAATCCAATAATAAGCATAATAGATGAGACCCGTAGACCTAAAAAAAGAAAAAAAAAGAAGCAAACATAACATTAAGGCATGCAGATTCCAAAGCACCACCGAGAAAAGGGAGAACGTCTCAAGGGGGGGGCAGCCTCCTCAGGGATCAGTCTCCAGCCGGGGCCTCCGAGTGGTCACCACCGCGGAGGATGCATGACGTCGTCTGGGCTCCAATCGTTGCCAAACCGGTGGTGGGGGAGGGGGTGGAGAGAATAGCTCCCAGTCTGTTAAATCCGGCAGGGGAACATCCAATAGGTCACAGAAGAGAGGCAAATCCGCAAAGGAGCGAAGCGTAGCGGAGCGACCATCCCTACGAGCAATGAGAGCAAACGGAAATCCCCACCGGTAAGGAATTTGGTGCTCCTGGTCTCCATGTATTTATAAATCAAGGTTGGTATTAATTTTATATTTTCTTTGTGCGTAGGTTTATGTTTTATAAAGTATTCATGTAGTTCACAAGTCTTATATGTATCTAGTGCAATTATCTCACGTTTAGGTAGGTTTGATAAGTATTGGGGTCTGATGAAAAAGATACTGAGCAGTTATGTGAAACTACAGATATGTTGAGTTGTGTGCCAAACATGTCTTTTTAGGAGAATGCAGAGTGTGTAAAGACTGCTAAAGAAACTGCAGCTGAAGAATGGAGAATTGGATCAAATGCATTCCTCGTGGTCATGATTGCCAACAGAGAGAGTGTCTTGTGATGTTGCTAATAGTAACTCAGACAATGGGGTAGCTGTGCCAGTTTCTTGTGAAACTAGTGTAGTTTCTAACAGCAACCAGATGTCTACTGCACCTACAAGTGATTAATAGCTTTATGAGATGGCTCGTGTCAAGACTATGAGTTTACAGTATGAGAAAGAGATTATACATCTGGTCCCTCTGTTGCTATGAATGACACAAATGTGTTTGGTGCAAAACAGGTGTGTAAAGTTCTTAATGTTACAAAAAATATGTATTGTGTCCCATCCATAGTGGAGAGTAAACATGGGGAGATTGGGTTTTAAGATGAGAGACAAATGGCTAAGGTGGAAGTGTTCCAAAAACCTGAGGATGAGAAGGTACTGGAAAAAAGTGAGTTTGGAAAGAGAGCATGGCTGTGCTTCACTGACAGCCTAGTGTGGGATGACTGTTACTGGTCACTATAAACCAGGGCAGGAGCTGGAGGTTTCAGCCCAAACTACAGGCATTGCATATGAGATAAATGAAGTACAATGCCAAAAGAGGAGTGTGAAGTGTATGGATGGTAGCCATTGTGTAAAGCGTGAAAACAATGATCAGAGGTCATTTATTGTACAGAGAAGTTACCTATTATGACAAATCATGTTATGGCATACAAATTGCGCGAGATGGTACCTCAATGTAGGAACTTTGTCCCTGGGGGAGGGGTTGAGTTCAGTGATAAATTCCTAAGGTCTTTAGAGGGGTGATATGTGCTTGTGTAACTGCTAGAGTGGCATATTTATGCCACTAGAGTTACAAAAAAGTGGGTATTTCACCCTCTGGTTCTGCAGACAAGTGATCTTTTAATTAGAAGCCAGATGGAAGGGCTCTATAACCTATGTCTTAACCCTTTCCATAATGCTCCCTGTCTGGGGAAGAAGCAGGCTGTGCCATGGACTATCAAAACCAAAACAATAAGAGTTGGTATGAACTCCTGTGTTCATAGAGATACTGGGTAATAGTCACAGGGTCTCATAGTGAGGGATGGTGACTGTCTAGTCAGTAGCCAGGTGGCTGAGGATGGCTTCTTGAGCTATGATGTACATGTTATTTGCAGTAAAAAGAGAAGAATAAAGCTGGCTGTGGAGAGTTTTGAACTAAATCCACTGTGTTGGAGTGAGAATTTATTGGAAATTTCTGTACGATCCATACCAAGAGATGGCGATCCCATGAGTTAAAATGACCGAAGAGTTTATAAAATTTAAAACATACCTGACAAATCTGAGCAACAAAACTGTGTCATATAAAATTGGCCTTTGCTTATCTATTAAAGAGAACGTCACATTTTTGTCTTAATAATTGTTTGTATTCCCCACAATATAACCAGGGCTGTGGAGTCGGAGTCGGAGTCGAAGTCGGTGCCTATTTTGGTGGAGTCGGAGTCGGTATAAAATGGACCGACTCCGACTCCCAAAATATATAATAAATTGGTACAGTTAGTAGTACAATGCAGTATGTGCTGAATATATTTTCATAAGAATTTGGGAAAATGATGAAATGTTGAAAATGATGAAATGTCCTGTAAAGGTCTGTTCTATTCCTCATATAATGATGGGACTGAGTTCTGAGTGAACCTATAAGGTTTAGCAGTGCCAGGGCTGTGGAGTCGGAGTCGGAGTCGGTGCCTATTTTGGTGGAGTCGGAGTCGGAGTTGGAGTCGGAGTCAGGGGAAATTGAGGAGTCGGAGTCGGAGTCGGGGCTTTGGCGTACCGACTCCACAGCCCTGAATATAACTCTTGGGTCCCTTGGCTTAGAACTCTGCATTGTGCAGTTTTTAAAGCCAAAAGCAGGTGTGGATCATAGAGAAAGGCATACAAATGAAAAAAGTATCATCTGTCTTTTATATGCTCTATCATGAACTCCTCGTTTTGGCTCCCAAAAATGCATAAAAATAACTGCATCCATCAGTGCAGGAACTCACCTTTTTGACAAAAGGAATGGTAATACCCTATAGTCAATTTATTCATACCTTTCCAGCAGGAATGAGAGAAGGACGTTGCAAAGCTCTAAGAAAAAGATTTTATTTCATGGTAAACATGGCACAAATGTTTACTAAAATGTACTTAAGTTCTCTAGCTAAATGTAAGTCTCAATTCCATCTTAAAAAACTAACCTTGCTCTTTTTGGAAGTTATTTATTTATTTATTTTTGTACAGAACATAATTTCACCTATGTTTGTGTAATAGGAAATGGCTTATGCAGTAAATCCCTACAAGCCAGAAAGCACAGTAAAAGCCGATTCTATGCAATACCCATGCAGTTTTTCATCACATATAGGTTGTTTTATAACAGCCCATAAGCATACACTAAGTTAACTGATATGTAGGGCAGCATATTGTTTTGGTCTCTGTTGCTGCACTGCTCAATTACTGCATAACTACTACTGTTAAAGTTTCACATCTCCCTAAGGCTATTTTAAGTAGAGTATGGCTCAGGATCCTACTTGCCCTGTATTCACATTTGTAGGCCTATTCTGGGTCCAAGAGAGGTATATGTTTATTTAGCGTAGGGTCCCACCTTAGTGAGGTTGCCTTGTCGGGGCAGGAGGGTTTCTTACTGTTTGATCAAATACATATAACGAAGAACCTCTAATTTATATGTATAGTTTATCGATCATATTAGCTTATTCATATATGCATAGCAGTACTGCAATTTTGATCTCTATTCTTTATATGTCCTGGTGCTATGTGCAGAGTGCTGCTGAATTTTTTGCATTCGTACTATGTTAAAGGAATAGATATATATCTTAAGTAATTGGCGAATAAACAAATCCTTAACAAAAATGTTGACTGACTGACATTACCTAGAAAAAATTAAAGGGAATCCGGGTGAAATATGTTAAACCAGCAACATAGCTAGACTGGTCAGGTTCACCTGAATATAACAATTTTTTTGCCATTTCTTTAATATGCCGATGTGAACATGCGAACATAAGACTAGGTGAGATATCAGCATAGCTCCCTGGCCCCTGTCACTCAAAGAAGGGAGGGGGGGGATGTAGAGCGTATTAGAGCAGTGTTGAGCAACAGAGCTTCCCTCAGTGCTCTAGATTGTTCATTTGCATATTCTGAAATAAATTAATATTTAGACAACAGAGGCTTGAATTTTCATGGGGAAAAGGAGTTAGTTCAGGCTCAACGGAATATATGTAACTGTTCTGCTGGTTTAATATGCTTCACCCTGGTGACTGACTCCCTTTAATAAGTTGGAATTCAATGCAAAAATAACAACTATGAACTTATTGGGAATCTTATCAAATTTGTATAAATATTAATTTAATTGTTCATGGTCTGTATATGCCATAATGTAAATAATATACTTACATGTACCAGATGGGAAAATTCATTTATAATTTCATTCACGTCTAATAAATCCTGGTAGAGTGAAAAAAATATTGTCATTTCATCTTCATAAATTAAAAAAAAAAAAAATTATATACAGGGTTGGCAATTTATGAAAAGGTATCTTACCATCATATTCTCACACAAAGCTTTGCTACTCTTTGTTTTACTTTAAAAGCTTCTCAAGCTGATGAATGGTTTATCAGAATAATCTTTCAATTTATGAACAAGAGGTTGTAGAATTCGTCAAAAAAAGTCAGTGAACAATTCTAAAGTTTCTCCCCAAAGCTGTGTTCATAAATAGACAAATAATCGATTACTATAGACAATCCCAAAATGTTATATAAGTTTTAAAATGGTGACATGTGCCCTTAATAAAAAAAGCATAGGATAAACTAGAAATGTCTTGAGATGGGATTTTGTCCCAGAAATCTGAGAACAAAACATGCTCTGAAATGTACCTTTTCCAGTGTATTCCAAGATTCCAAGGCATTTAGGTCTTGAATTTCAATGAACTGTGCTTCCATCTGGATTTCTGAATTACTCTCACAAGAAGACTCTAAACATGATTTAATCTCAAGTTAAAAAGCAGATTTGATAAGGAGCACAATAATAAAATAAAGAAAATCGTGATAAACAGACTAAGCAAAACATTATTAAATGATTCAGACATTTAAAGTGTTTCCTATATAGTCTAAAAAGGCAACCAATCAATCAAGATCTACTGATTTACAACAGGTAGATGCCTAAGGCTAGGTTGACACCTGCGCCTGGATTCCATTCAGAGTTTCCGTCCCCAAATCTGCTTAAAAAATGCAGAGAGAAAAGTCCCGCAAGCGGTGCTTTTCTGTCCTCTTTCTTCAGGCGGAAACCGGGCTGAAACCCGACAGACCCTATTATAGTCTATGGGGTCCACGCTAACTGCTTTTTAAGCGGATTAAGTTTCCGGTTTTTGGGGCCCCAAGCGGAGCCAAAGAATGGTAACTCAAATACAGGTGTGAACCTAGTGTAAGCCTTGCTCATTCCCATTAAAGACGACCTTTCACCACCTCCACCAATTCAAGTGCTTAGCATTATTATTATTTTTAATTTATAGAGCACCATTAATTCCATGGTGCTGTACATTTCTAATTCTATTCAGAGTTTGGTTCAAAGCTCCAATCAGAAACAGTCAGTGTCAGAGCTTAGAATCATATTCCTTGTCTGCTCCTGCCTGACACTACCCAGCTGACAGTACAGAGCCTAAATAGTGTAACAGGGACCAAAACGAACTGTGCTTGTTGCTTGGGAACGGTGGGGGCTAGATAGAAAATTCCAACTTCACTGGAATCGGTGAAGCATCATCTATTAACAGATGCTTTGGTCAGTTTTGTGCAACTTATCAAAAGTTCAACTCTTAAAGTGCATGGACCAGAATTAGGCCAGAATGTAATAGACAATGTCAGCCACCACACTCCATTCTCATCCGACTATAATGCTTGCTCGGGAACGGTGGGGACTAGAGAAAAAATTCTAACTGTGCCAGAATTATTAACTATTAACAGATGCTAAGATCTGAAGTTGGTAGAGGCAATGAAAGGCCCTTTCTAAGTTCTTTTCTCTTGTCAGGCAAAAAAAACTGTCTCAATTATATAATGAATGTAGAGCACAGTATGCAAGTCTGTGTTTTGGTGTAAGTTTAAGGGGCAAACCACAAACTTTACCACAAACTAAAGTCATTTACTTATACATGGGATCACATGTTAAACACAAAATGACTAATAAAACACACCAGATTTATTACTGTTTGAGAACCTGGTGAATTTTTAGGCTGTCCAGCCTAACTTTATATCACTTATCAGTTGGCTTAGTTTCTTACAAAAATGCGACAAAATTTTGGCACATAGTGTTGCATATTAAGCTGCATCCACAAGCAAGGCATCAAAACTGTTAGAAAGTGTCTATAGATGTGGTCACATTAGTGTTCGGTGACTGTTCGGGGACTCCATCCCCCATTCTGCTTAAAATATGCAAGCAGGACTTTTGTCTCCTCCGATTTCGGGCAGAAACGCAGCGGCCCCATTATAGTCTATGAGGTCTGCGGGTAACTGCTTTTTAAGCGGATAGGATTTCCATTTTTCAGGTCCAAGAACGGAAACCTGAACGCTAGTGTGAACCTAGTGTAAAACAATTAAAAAATCATGTGTGAGGCATGGACACCAGTAATGTGCATGTTATGCCAGAATTCTGGCACATTTTCATTAGGTTATCTGTACCACTACTTCTTTGACTCATATGTCTTTCCTGGAACAAAGCTAAAATTGTGGGCAAGCTGTGGGTGTTTCCCATGACATGCTGCTCCCTTTCTCCAACCCAGTCAGGGTCGGACTGGCCCACTGGGGAACCGGTGAATCCCCAGATGGACCCCGACTATTAGTACTCATTTTGCCAATGCAAAGGTCAGGGGTACGATCGGGACGGTCAGGGGCCCAATGGCGTAACGATCGTGGTTGCAGGGGCTGCGACTGCGACCAGAGGAGTACGGGGCCCGTGGCCAGCTGGAAATGGCCAGGGCCCCGGACTACCATGATGGTAGTGGTCGGGGAAAGCCTGGTTCCCTGACCGCTATTCCTATTGTTAATGGAAAGGGGCCAGGGGAAGTGACAAAAAATAAAAAATACTCACCTGGCTGTCCTGGGCTCAGCATCGTCTCCGGCGCTTTTCCGGCCTCACTGCAGGGGCCTGTGATTAGGCCCCAGTGGTGACATGGGGGCGCGCCAACGTAATGATGTCAGTGTGCCCCCACGTGACCACTGAGGTCTAATCAAAGGCCCCAGCGGTGACATCTAGGGCACGGGACCAAGAAAGATGGGAAAGACAGCAGGACGGAGCAAGGATGCCCCGGAGAGGTAAGACAAGGTGAGTATAAGTATTTGTTATTTTAATCACTTCTCCTGGGCCTGTACTAAATTATATTTTGGGGTCTGAGGAGACCCCAGAGTATAATAATAGCACTGGCTCTGGGGGAGGGGGGGCACTGTGGGCATCTAATAGTGTGTGGGGGCCACTGTGGGCATATATTACTGTGTGGGGGCCACTGCGGGGCATATAATACTGCGTGGGGGCCACTGCGGTGCATATAATACTACATGGAGGCCACTGCGGGGCATATAATACTGCGTGGGGCCCACTGCGGGGCATATAATACTGCATCGGGGCCATTGCAGGTATAAAATGCTGCGTGGGGGCCACTGCGGAGCATAAAATGCTGTGTGGGGGAAGGGACCTGGGACGTCACAGCCAGTGAGGACTTCCGGCAAAAGAAGACAGCGGAGCTGCAGGACCTGACCGTGCTGGGACCTGCTGACACCGGAGCACAGGTGAGTATGTTTTTTATGTTTTTTTTTTTTTTTGGGGGGGGAGGGGTTCCCCCCAGACTAATTATAAAAAGAAAACAATTATACTGGACAACCTCTTTAAAGTTTGGCGCATTAGGTGGTATATTAAAGGGGTTGTCCGGGAATAATTTGTTATCTATGGCCTATCCTGAGGATAAACTAGAGATACCTGATCTGTAGGGAGCTGACCCCGGACCAATCAGATGTACGGAGCCACTTCTGGTGCCCATCCTGTACACAATACAGGGCCATAAGCAGAAAGTTCTGTCCACTGTGTATTAGCCGGGCACCTTCACTGCATCTCAGCACTTATTGAAGTCAGCGGGAGCTGAGCTGCAGTGAAGGCGCCGGGCGACTAAACAGCGGATGGAGCTTTCTGCTTCTGGCCCTGTGTTGTGTACAGAATGGGCGCCGGAAGTGGCTCTGAACAGCTGATGGGGCCATGTGTCAGCCCCCTACAGATCAGGTATTTATGGCCTATCCTGAGCATAGGCCATAAAAAAGCTTAACCCCGGACAATCCCTTTAATATGCTTCACACAGTTTAATGCCCCTTCCCACAGGATGTTAGCCCCCATCACTTCACCCACACAATATAATGGCCCCATCACTGTTCCCCATGCAGTATGGAGAACCACTGAAGAGGCCACTGTATGGGGGGGGGGACCAGTGAAGGGGCCATAAAAAAATTTGGCCTAGATAACCCCTTAAAAGAGGTTGTCCATAAACTGGAGCACCACTGTGGCAGCTGCCAGGGAGGTGTAAAAATAAAAAAATTTCAAAAAAGCACTCACCTGTCCCCAGCACCCCGTTGTCCCCTGCCTGTGTCTGTTCGGTCTCATGGTGGCACCTCATTTCTGGAAATCCTGTACCTAGTTGGTCTTAGCGGTTACAAGAGGTGCAGAACTCCCAGCAAGGAGGCGCTGGCACAAGACTGAATGGACACTGTCAGCGGACAATGGAGCGCCGGGAACAGGTGAGTATGTGTTTTTATTTATTTATTTTTTATTTTACACCTCCCGCACGGGACATGGGTTGCTCCAATTTCTGGACAACCTCTTCAAAGGATTTATCTTTCTAATATTGATGGCCTATCCTTAGGATAGGCCAGCAATATTACATCTGTAATGATACAACAGCCAGGACCTCTGCAGATCAGCTTTCTCAGAACAGTACGGCTACAGGTTATGGTAACAATTCTAGGAGCCACCCTGTTCACTTGCCATACAGGGTGTAGCAGTAGGTTTAGGTAGTGCAATGGTGCAAATGGTATGGCGGGTGAGCAGCATGGCTCCCGACATGTTATTACCTTTAGCTGCCCTGTCTCGGTATCTCTGATCTGCAGGGGTCCTGATAGTGGGCCCCTAGAAGCAATTCCACTGGTGGGCCCTAGACATCCCAGTCCGACAATGAACCCAGTGCGGTCTGTCTTTCTATCTATAAACCTATTATTAACCCCTTCCGGACATTCGACATAATAGTACAGCAGATGTCAGGTATTTAAATATGGCGGCCGCCATAACTGCCGGGTTTCTGCTGTATTATAAAGCAGACACTTGGCGCTTATGCCCACAATCAGTGCCAGCACTGCTTGCAGGAATTAATCCCCCCCGGCACCTCCGTCAATGCTGATGCGCCATTTTGCCAGGGATCGCCGTTGCCCAAAGCGAGCTTCGGGGCCGATGTCCCATTACTATGACAGCCGGGAGCCTTATTTTGTAATACATTGCAATGCATTAGCATTGTAATGCATTGCATAAGTGATCAGACCCCCTGGGGTTCAAGACCCCTAGGGGGTCAAATAAATGCAAATATATATATATATATATATATATATTGTAACGGGATTAGCTCAGGGATCAGATAGACGAGAACTTTTGGCACAGTAATAACAGTCCAGTCCAGTCAAATTTGGTGCAACTGGCCGCAACCAGTTTTGTTAGTTCTTTCAGGCAAAACAAAAATACAAAAGAAAATCCTAGCCGTCCGGCTACTACCTATTACACAGGCAACTAACTGAGAGCTGGGCCTACTGCACAGCTCCCTAAACCCAATTCACAACTCAACAGAAGTCTAAACTCACAGTGGTTTCCCAGGAGCCAAATACCTGTGTGCTGTCTGCCCTTATATACGCACACTTCATGAAACAAGGTATTAACCTCCAGTCATCCCAAAACCTGAAGTGTCTGAATGGAGTGGAGACACACCCATTTCTCCCTACTCCAGCTGCCAGACCTTTTACCAGGGTTTTGGTAAAACCCTCCAGCAAGGAACACAGCTTTCTTTTCCCAGGTGCTTTTGTATGACAGGTGTATGACAGGAACCTGGGAGAAATATTTATACTCCTCCTACCACTTTGCCCCTGGTCTTGTCACAATATATAAAAAAAATATAAAATATTAAATGTTCAAATCACCCCTTTCCCTAGAACACATATAAAAGTACTTAATTACTGTGAAACACATAACAGCAAGAATTACTGATCCCTCCGTCACGCACCACAAGTTTCCAGACTGTTTTTTTGACCTGTTGTAAATAACTTCTCTACTTAGATTGCAATTTTTTTTAAGGACTCTAAAATGCTTTGAAAACCATGTGTATAAAAATCTGTTAATTTTCAGTTCTTGTATCACACCATGTCTGATGAAGGGAGCGAGTACTCCTGAAAGCTTACTTATAAATATACTCAGTTAGCCTCTAAAAGGTATCGCCTGATTTCTTCACTCTTCCACTACTTTCAATGGCTAACACGGTACAACATTATACTACTATCAACTTGAAAGATACCACAATGTACCGCAAAAGAATGGAACTGAAAAACCGGCTTAAGAAACTTGCACAACTCAACAGCGACATCTTCTTCTTAACAAAATGCAAAAAGGAGAGACTCATCCCAAAAGGCTTCAATTTACGTAACCCAACCCGGAACACCTACAACAGCCGATATGCAGAACAACTATGTATTCGGACATCTGAAAGGCTGCGGAACAATATGATAAAAATTTCCTATAACAACAAAAAAAGAACACAGGATGAGATACAGGCCCTGAAATCATCATTGGCTAATGACACAGAGGAAATGAAGGCCAGACTCCACACATACTACTGGAAACTTCAGGATATGCTTATTAACAACAAAAAGAAAAAGCTCCACAGACTGAGACAAAAAGGCCTCATTACTACAACCGCAAGTACTAGCCCAGCTCAGCAAAGCTGTGTTGTGAATCTTTCCTCTTATGAGCCAAACAAACACGAAATGTCAGTTCTCTCCAAAGGTCTCTCCTTCTGCCCCTCGGCACACACTGACCATATCCAACTCTGCAATGATATGGAGGAGTTTTTCAGAAAAATGAGATTAAGGGAATATTTTTATGACAAAGACCCTCCATACAGCAGCGACTCTGAGATGGAACAGCCCATAAGGAATCCTACCAAAAAATCTACCTGGACCCCACGCCCTGGAGCTAATGCAGCACTGGATAAATATATTGACTGTTTCAGAAGCAAAGTAAAATCAGAAATCCTAGAGAAACAAAAGAAACAGGTGCATAACCTAACCCTGCAGGAACAGAAGGCTATTACATCACTGAAAGAAAATCAGGATATAATAATAAAACCAGCTGACAAAGGGGGCGCAATAGTCATAATGAACACCTCAGACTATATCCAGGAAGCAAACAGGCAACTGTCAAATCCCATCCATTACTCCAAACTTGGAAGTGATCCCACAGAGGCCTATATGAAAGAACTAAAGAGTATGATCAAGGAGTTTCCAGTCCAGATCCAGAATCAGGTAAAAGGACTTATCCCCCAAGATCCCAGGCCGGGCTGCTTCTATATGCTCCCAAAGATACACAAAGATGGCAACCCTGGGAGGCCTATCATTTCTGGCATTGGGACACTGACAGAAAACATCTCAGGTTGGGTGGAAAATCTCCTAAAACCCCTTGTCAGGGATACTCCAAGCTATATCCAGGACACCACTGACCTTCTTAACAAACTGAATGCCCTGGGCCCTCTACCTGAGGGTACCATTTTGGCCACCATGGATGTGGAATCCCTGTATACTAACATTCCCCACAAGGATGGAGTTGCAGCATGTCGGGTACACCTGGCAAAACAAAACCTCCCAACAGAACCAGTAACACAGCTCATACAATTCATCCTTAGCCACAACCATTTTACCTTTGGAGAGGATCTATATCTACAGCGAATGGGAACTTCAATGGGGACCAGATGTGCACCCCAATATGCAAATCTCTTTATGGCAGAAATGGAAGGAACATATTTATCAACATGCACCACCATACCTATGATTTACCTTCGTTATATCGATGATATCCTTGTCATCTGGACTGCAGGTGAGGAGGCCCTACTTCAATTCCATAATGACTTCAATGACTTTCACCCGACCATCAACCTTAAACTTAGCTATTCAGGGAGTGAAATTCACTTTCTGGATACCACAATATACATTAAAGACCACCGGCTACTCACATCAATATACCACAAACCCACAGACAGAACGGCCTACCTGAGAAACGACAGCTTCCACCCCAAGCACACAAGACAATCTATAATCTACAGCCAGGCTATACGATACAATCGTATTTGCTCTGACAAAACAGACCTGGACAAGCACCTCCTGGATCTGAGGATGAAATTTCTCAGATTGGGATACAAACCAAAAGTGACAGACAACCAATTAAACAAAGCAGCAGCCATTAACAGAGACAGTCTGCTCACATATAGAGAGACCCAGAAAGAAGCCCGAGTGCCCCTAGTTGTCACCTACAACCCACAGCTGGAGATCCTACGAAGGATTGCCAAGGAGCTCCAACCTGTACTACATAGGGACAACAGACTCAAGGACATATTTCCAGTCCCCCCTCTCCTCTCCTTTCGACAACCACCAAACCTGAGGCGCATTATCGTCCGGAGTGCCCTGAAGGCCCCAACTGAAAATGGCACCTCACCTTGCCTACATAAAAGGTGCATGATCTGCAAGCACATCCACACCGCTGACAGTGTACCTATCCCACAGTCACAACAGGTGCACAGAATTAGGGGGACATTTTCCTGCAGGTCTTCCAATGTGGTGTACCTCATAATGTGTGTGCAATGTCCCACCACAGGCCTCTATGTGGGGGAAACAGGGCAGAGACTCAGTCAACGAATGAACTCACACAGATCCACCATTAATAACAGCAGAACCGATCTCCCAGTGGCCGCACATTTCTCCGGAGAAAACCACTCTATTGAAGATTTGCGGGTTGTGGTTTTAATGGGACATTTTAAGACACAGGAGAAAAGAAAAGAAATGGAGTACAAATTTATGCGAAAATTTCAAACTCTGCAATTTGGACTTAATATTCATGCCAGCTTCATGTCACACTATGTTTGAACCATGAACTGAACTCAATATTCATGCCAGCTTCAAATCACACTATGTGTGACCTGTGAGGGTCACAAATCACCTCCTGATAGCAAACAGATAACAGCAAGAATTACTGATCCCTCCGTCACGCACCACAAGTTTCCAGACTGTTTTTTTGACCTGTTGTAAATAACTTCTCTACTTAGATTGCAATTTTTTTTAAGGACTCTAAAATGCTTTGAAAACCATGTGTATAAAAATCTGTTAATTTTCAGTTCTTGTATCACACCATGTCTGATGAAGGGAGCGAGTACTCCTGAAAGCTTACTTATAAATATACTCAGTTAGCCTCTAAAAGGTATCGCCTGATTTCTTCACTCTTCCACTACTTTCAATGGCTAACACGGTACAACATTATACTACTACACATACACATTAGGTATCCGTGTGTCCGAAAACGTCCGGTCTACAAATCTATAAAAAAAAAAAAAAAAAAAAAAAAAATTCTGGGGCGGAGCCTAACCGTCGATGCTGATGGACGTCTGAGCCTGCTGCTCCATCAGACACTAAGCCATTACCTGCCTTAAAACGCTCAATTGAGGACAAGAATGGGCAAGACAATGAGAGAAAGAAGCGGGGAACTACCAGGCACCCCCACGGGCAAGAATAATGCAGCGGAGGTGCATAAATTCTTTCGCAAAAAAGTCCAGGGTTCTCCTGCAGTGGCGTGCAAGATGGCGCTGGAAGAGGCCCACTTGGGAGATGCGGCAGAGGATTTGGATTTGGACAGCGCGTCGGGTACTGACCAGACAGACGCTATTTCTGGGGTAATCACCAAATCCTTCCTGCGCAAGGCTCTGGCACAAGCAATCGCTCCAGTGCTCGAGGAGCTCTCTGACCTACGGGCTGACATACACTCCATGGGCAAACGGGTGGATTCCCTTGAGTCGGCATGCTCTGCGATTGCTCTCCACTCCTCTTCGCTGGCCCAGCAAATCACCAATCACCATACTCACCTGAATAGAACCTACGATGTCCTGGAGGACCTGGAGAATCGTAACCGCAGGAGGAACCTGCGCCTCAAGGGCCTTCCGGAAGCTCCCGCCTCTGAGGATTTGAGAGAGGTGATGTCGGCCATCTTCGTGTCCCTTCTGGGTTCAGAAAGGGCGGCTTCTGTCCAAATTGAGAGGGTCCATCGAGCGGTCAGACCTAAACCCTCCCCTGCTGACCCACCGAGGGATGTGATCTGCGGGCTGCTGTCCTTCGCGTACACGTCGGCTGTACTAGCTGCTGCCAGGGAAAAAAGGCCACTCATGCATGCTCAGGCAGAAATCCACCTATACCAAGATCTGGCGTCTTCTACCCTGGCAAAGCGTCGTATGTTGCGTCCATTGCTGGAGGCTCTACGAGAAAGAGGCCTTCAGTATGCGTGGCTTTTTCCCTTCGGGTTATCTGTTCTTAAACAAGGCCGCAGGATAGTCAAACGCTCACCAGAAGATCTCTCCAAAGCGTGGGCCTCGCTCGACATACCCCCCATGGAGATTCCCTCATGGCTGTCTCTCCCAGAGGACATACATTCCTGGTCGTCACTGCCCAGCTTCGAGCAAGAAGGCCTGCAGCAACGTCTCAAGTCACCAAAGCCTCGGAAACCCACCTTAAAGAGACACATACAAGAATCCGCTTGAGTGTCTGTCATCTTACCACCGAGTTGTTCCTTTGCATAGAGCTGACCTGTACGCGGAGGGGGCTGACTGAGCCCTACCCGATATACCTTTAGAAAATCTGCTGCGGAACCATGCCTCTCCACTAGACTAGCCCAGACGCAAATTACCTATATCCTACACTCAAATCCAGGACTGCTGGCGGTTGAAGGTACCTTCTCTCCTGGACCTACCACCCCCCCTCCTCTCCCCGCAACCCCCACTCCCTCATGGGTCTACTCCAGAAGTTTACTTTTTGTCCAACAGGCTCTGCAATCCCCATAGTAAGAGTGACTGTCACCCTATGCCGGGGAACTGGAGGTTGGAATCTTTGTACTCTCTATCGCACTCCCCTCCCCCTAGTCAACTCTAGTTTACTGAGATGTTCAACTTTTTGAGTTGTTTGATGTACTTGTCTGTGGGTCTGTTTTTGTACCAGCAATTGTATTTGTGGGGCCTCCCCCCCCCCCCTGTCCGGGACTTCGGGGCCGGTGGTGTGCGTGATATGGTGCTGTGGAGAGAAGGAATGCCGGCTAGCGGGTGGCCCCGTGGTCTCGGATGGCGGGGGAGCCCTGGCCGGGGACGAGGTTCATCATTTTAGCCTGGGCTATGTTAATTTAGTGAAACAAGGTTTTATGTTGCACTATATGCACTATGCACGTCCGGGAACCTACTAACTACATCTAACTGCTACTAACTACTAACCGCCAACTATTAACTATTACTAACTAGCATCTATTACTAACTATCAAAAGCTACTACAAAAAACTATTACTAACTACTAACTATTACTAACTACTAACTATCACTAACCGAATATCAAGGGTGGTTTGTTGCACTGTGGTGGGGGGGGCTCTCGCACGGGTTTTCGGGCTCTCTGGATTGCAAAATGTCGCGCCGGGAATCCCGGGGTCCGGGTGGCCAGGACGCCCTGGTATATAGGGGAATGTGCATTGATCTAACCAGATGGTTGCGAGGGGATGGAACCTAATAGAGGTTTTACGTATAACCACATTGTTGATGCCTATGTTATTTTGAATCGTATTGACTATGCTGTTTATGTTGTACTATATGATATGGTTTCACATCGGCTCACTTATAGCACCTGTCCCTGAGCCTCCTTGCATTCTCGCCACATTGTCCATCCCTCGCCCCGTCTCGGCATGTCCTCACTATGTCTCCGATTTTTACATCTCTTGTGTATCTTTACATCTTTTGTACACTGTTGCCTGTATATTGTCCCCATTTCTATACGTTTCTATACGTATCTACTCCTGTAAGGTATGGTAATCGGCTGTCACGATTTGGACCATCTCCGTTTCCCCTATCCTTTTTATTTTCTGTCTATTGACAGATCAAGTGTTCAAAAATTAGCGGCTGTCAGGCGTTGCCGCTAAATATCTGATTTATTAACAGGCGCATTATCTCAGGCTCGCTTTAGCTCTTGTACTCTCTCCCTCTCCTATCTCTCTCTACGCTTTTTTCTCTTCTTCTTCTTCTTTCTCTTTCTTTCTCCCCCCCAGTCCCCCCCATACCTTGTAGTCCTCACCCCCACCCCCTCACACCAGACCTCCGTTTTTTTTTTTGGCTCCCCCCCTCTCCCTCCCCCCAGATCTCTCCTATCTCCCTTACCCTCCTTACCCACTGGACTCATATTGTCTCAGACTCACCATGTCCGAATTAGTTTTCACCTCTTTTAACACCCATGGTCTAAACTCCCCAAATAAGAGATCTCAAATTTTTACCATACTCCGTAAGCTGTACACAAATGTGGCGTTCCTTCAAGAAACTCACTTTAAAACAGGGAAAATCCCTCGCCTCCCCGCAAAGATGTTCCCCACCTGTTTCCACTCCTCGAATCCCTCCGCTTCCTCTAGAGGTGTTTCCATTCTATTCCATTCCTCAGTGCCCTTCCAGTGCTCTCAAACCTATGAGGACTCCGAGGGCAGAATCTTGTTGCTCAAAGGCACTATCGCTACTTATAAATACACCTTTGCCAATTTCTACGCTCCCAATCAAGGCCAAGTGGCTTGGCTTGTTGAAGCTCTGCGTACGTTGGAACTCTTCGCAGAAGGTTCTATAATCCTAGCTGGCGATTTTAACCTCACTCTCAACCCTGCTCTTGATGCCTCTAGAGGGACATCTTCTATTCCTCAGAAGGCATTGGGTAGGCTCCTGCAAGACCTAAATGACCTCAGACTGGTTGATCTTTGGCGTCTGCACAACCCGTCCGTGAAGGATTACTCCTTTTTCTCCAACCCACGGCAGTCCTATCAGAGATTACATTATATCTTTGTCACTAGAGATCTGGCTCCGTATTCTTTGCAATCCCGCATTGACTCCATATCGGTGTCCGATCATGCTCTGGTGTGGGCTAGGTTAACACTGCGCCAACTTCCTCAGAAGGATTGGAGCTGGAGATTAAACGAAGCTTTGTTGGATCGTTCCGATATGGTTGGGACTGTCAGGCAGCAGATGCAGTCGTATTTTGCCATAAATGCTAATGCAGATACTTGTCCCACCATTACTTGGGAAGCGCATAAGTCGGTAGTTAGGGGAATTTTCATTTCCCTTGCCTCTAGAGTCAAGAAAGAATCTCAGGCGGAACTGGACAAAATTCTCTCAGACATAGCAGCGATTGAACGCACACGCAAAGCAAGTAGACAGTTGATCAGGGGCACCGAACTTCAAACTCTGCGCGAAAAACTAAAAGATGCCATTAATGTCCGAACGGCTAAACACTTTTTTCATTACCAACATAGGCTCTATGCACATGGGGACAAGGGGGGCAAACTTATGACTTCGCTGATTAAGAAGCGAAAGGCCAAGTGCTTCATCTCGGTTATAAAAGACCAAGCAGACAACACACGCAAATCCACCAAAGACATAACCTCGGCCTTCCTCTCGTTCTATACTGGGTTATACAATCTGAACCCTAATGACCCTGAGACCGCTACAACAAGCAAGGTAACTAGGATAGAAGACTTCCTAAGCTCTCTTTCTCTGACCTCCCTAGCGGCGGAAGATGCTGCGGCACTCACCTCCCCAATATCTTTGGAAGAAATTAAACGTGTATTAAATAGCTTCCCTAAAGGGAAAAGCCCGGGTCCGGATGGCCTTCCTTTACAATACTATAAAGTATTCCAATCTGAATTACTACTGCATCTTTCTCGCTCCTGTAATGCCCTGCTTTCTGGGAAAAAACTCCCCCGCCAAGCCCAAGAAGCACATATTACGTTGCTTCCTAAAGACGGGAAAGACCCCCTCTCCTGTGGTAGCTATAGGCCTATCTCCCTCCTTAATCTCCCTCCTAATCTTACTGCACCCTGATCAAGCTGGCTTTGTTTTGGGTAGGGAAGGAAAGGATAACTCCCATCGCTTACTCCACGCTATCACTCACGCTAGAAAAACCCGCTCGAGCCTAGTTCTACTGGGGGTTGACGCTGAAAAAGCGTTTGATAGAGTAGACTGGTTATTTATGAAAGCCACGCTACAAAAATTTAACTTTCCCTCTCAATATATAGAAGCGGTCTTCACTCTCTATGATTCCCCTTACGCTCGCTTAAAGATTAATGATACACTTTCCCCCAGTTTCAATATTACGAATGGGACCAGACAGGGCTGCCCTCTCTCCCCCTCCTTATTCATTTTGGTACTGGAATCCTTATTACAGGCGGTTCGTACCCACCCAGGAATATCAGGATTTAAGATAGGAACACAAACTCTGCACTCCGCCGCCTTCACAGATGATGTTCTGTTCTTGGTGTCCAATCCCGAGAAAGGGCTCCCTGCTATTGTAGAGCTCCTCTCCCGCTATGGTTCAGTCTCCGGATATAAAGCCAATCTAGACAAATCGGAGGTACTAAATGTTACTCTCCCCCCTAAACTGTCACTGCAAATATCCGCCTCCACGCCCTTTAAGTGGACCTCAAAATCCATTAAATATTTAGGTGTCCAATTAACAGCAGATCCATCTCACATCTACACAGAGAACTTTCAGCCACTGCTAACGGAAATTCGCACCATGTTGTCATCTTATCAAGGATTGCCATTTTCTTGGTTTGGTAGACGAAATCTGTTGCAGACTTATGTGCTTCCCAAGATCCTATACCGACTCCATATGTTGCCCATACGCCTCCCCCCGTTTTTTTTCAAGTCAATAAGAAGTCTTTTCTCTACTTTCCTCTGGCGTGGCAAACATCCACGGCTCTCTATAAGTCTCTTGATGAAGAGGAAGGTGGCGGGGGGCATGGGGATGCCAGATGTCTTCGGTTATTACAAAGCGGTACAATTGAAGCGTTGGATTGAGCTCACTTCACCGGAAACATCCTCATTGTTCACTAAACTTTCTGTCTGTAAATTTGGGCCGGCCTGCCAAGTAGACCTGTGGCTGTATGGCTCCACAGGCCACTGCTCCAAATCGATTGATCAACTCCTGTTAGGCGCCTGTGAAACATGGCGGGAGTTGAAAGAAACACTGGCACCCTCCCCTTCACCTCTAATCCCTAAAGGCATTATACCAGACTGGCTAGGAAGGTCGAAGGTAACCTGCTTGGACATGTGGCATCGCTTGACCTCACACCGACTGCTGGAGGCTGTTGGTGAGGAAGTAGAGGTGAATTTCACAAAGCTGGAATCGCTGGTCTTTGACAAACCACTGTCCTTTCTACATAAACACCACCTGCACAAATATATGCGGGACTGGCTTGCAGCCAACAAAATACGCGTTTTCCTCACTCCCTTCGAATGCAGCCTCATAGCTCGACACAAACTCTTGTCCAAGACATCATATGTCCTGTCCACTTATGTCAGTCCAGTCCGGATACACAAACCGGCCTTCCTAGCTTCCTGGGAAATGGAGTTAGATATGACCCTTTCAGAAGAGCAAGTCAAACAAGTATTACGAAATTCTCATGGCTTTTCTCCCTGCGTGCGCCTACAGGAGACTCACTATAAGTTGCTAACCAGATGGTATCACACTCCGCAATGGCTCCATAGGATGAATCGGATTCTGACCTATGCTGGAGATGTAAGACTCAGAGTGGATCCTTGTTGCACATATGGTGGACGTGCCCGGGAATTAGTCCGTTTTGGAATGATGTCCAATCAGTGATTAGACAACTCTCCTCCCCGGCTTTTAAGCTTAGTCCAATTATGGTCTTGCTCTCACTACAATCTACTAACTATACTCCAACGAGAAATAACCTTATCTCACTCCTTTTATCAGCTGCTAACTCACTTATTCCTCGCAAATGGCTAAGCACTGAACCCCCATCTAAAATGGAATGGGTGGAAAAAGTTAATCATATCTCACGCTTCAAAGAATTGTCAAGCTGGAAATCCAGGACACATGCCCGTTTCCTTAAGACCTGGGCAAAGTGGAAGGAGCTGAGACTGTGAGTCCTCAAACCCTTCTACCCCCTCCCTCCTCCTTTTTTTGATGCCTCCCCCTCCGACCCTCCCCCCCCACTTCCCTAGGGACAATCCCCTTGCCCCTACCCATTTGTCTATACTCCCTACCTTATATCATCCCATTGCTCTACTTGAAGTCCTTAATGTACCCCCTACTTTTTCCTCCCTCACTACCTATACCACCACTGTTGTGCCCCCCTTCCCTCCCTGTTTTTTTCTCTTCCTTTCTTACCTATGTTCGTTTTCTCTGCTCTTTGCCTGCCACCTCTTTTCTTTAAAAGTTCTTATGTGTTACATGCCTATGCTGCGCCTTATATAGCTCAGTACTACTCAGGATGGATTATTCTACAAATTGAGTTTATTGATTTCAAATAGTTTTCACCACTACTAATGTACTATGTTAGAAGTACTTTATATGAATCTGTTCAATGCTTTAAACTGTTTTCATGTATTCTCATCTTGTTATGCGAGAATTAATAATAAAATAAAAAATATTATTAAAAAAAAAATAAAAAATTTCCATACAGTAAAACGGAAAAGTGCCAAACTGCCGTTTTTTTCAATGTTTCGCCACTGATAAATTAAATTAAAAAAATAAATAAAATAAATTTGAATAAAAAGTGATCAAAGCAATAGCAATTCCCCAAAATAGTATAACTAAAAAGTACAAGTTAAGTGTGTCAGAATATGGCGACTTTTAGAAAAAAAAAACTTTTTGCACAGTTTTAGATTTTTGATAAGGGGTTAAAATCTAAATAAAACCATGTAAGTTTGGTATCCCTAAAATTGTACCAAAACATAGAATACAGATGACATGTTATTTGGGCTGCCGAGTGAACGCAGTAAAAACAAAGCCCCGTAAGAAAGTCGCACAAATGCACTTTTTCTTCAAATCCACCCCATTCTGAATTTTTTTTTCCAGCTTTCCAGTACATTGTAGAGAATAATAAATGGTAGCACCATGAAGAAAAAGGGGGGGGGGGGGGGGGGAGGGGGTCAAAAACAAAAAATTCCTCCGGCGGGAATGGGTTAATAATGAGGTTCTGCTCTACCTGCTGACTGACTAGAGTAGCTGAACAGGGAAAAGGTGTATTAATAAGAGGGGTCAGACTGCAAATACTAAAACACTTCTACTGCCTTATCTGTAGTCATTTCGAATACTTTTTCAGGCCTATTCATGGAGCTCCATCAGAAATCATCAGTATGGTCTCCTGTTTCCATTGCTTTTTATGGGCATATTTGAACATGCTCAGTAAGAAGAACACGTCTCAAGGATTTGCAGCAGGAAGTCAAACAGCACATGTTCGTCCTGTTAAAGGGACATCCAACAGGCTACTTCCTGGACTAGAGAGATGGGAATCAGGTACATTTATATGTATGCCAAATGTACACTATTTTAATGGAAATATATTAGAAACATGTTTATCTTTTTATATGCAAATTAATCATGGGCAGTTGGTTTTATGTAAAAAGAAGGCCTGTCACCATTGAAGACATGCCTTAGAAAATTTTTGTATTACAATTCTGTAGAAACTATCCTCTAAGGCCCGATTCACAGCTGCGTTCGGACCATTCCGTTCCCCTCTCCACATAAAAAATGCAGACTGAAAAGTCCTGCAAGCAGCACTTTTCTCTCCGCATTTTTTGTGCGGAAACCGAGCGGAAATCACACGGACTCCATTATAGTCTATGGGGTCCGCCTGTTTCCTAAGGTAACCACTTTTTTATGCGGATTAGGTTTCCGTTCAAGGGGTCCCCAAGCGGACTCCCCAAACGGAAACCCATGCGCAGATGTGAATGGGCCTTACTCCGTTTTGTACTACTCCCATTTTTACTACTAGAGATTTATGAATAAATTAACAGGGCATACTGGGAGAAGTTGCTTAACCCAGATCAGGCAGATCACAACATCGAATAGGCCAAGGCTAGTGTGACCCTAGCGTCAACTCTGATAAGGCTGACCTGCCATGTTTAGATAAATTACTTCTTACATATCCCAAGACAAAGCATAAATTAGCTGCACTTTATAACCCGCTCATACAACATACTCTGAAAGTCACTCCTCTATTTATAGCCTTCTTGGTATCACCCTCTCTGAGAGGAAGGTCTACATTTTATTTTATTTCATTCACAAGGTTTGCTGTATTAAAATTCTGAATAATTACCGTATTTTTCAGAACATAAGACGCAATTTTTTCCCCCCAAATTTGGGAGGAAAATGGGGGTGCGTCTTATAGTCCGAATGTGAGGGTGTTTTGGCGGGGGGGAGCGGAGGAGCCGGGTTGGAGCATCGCCACACTCCTGTCGCCGCTGGCTTCCTGCAAGGGGAGGAGTGGAGCGATGCTGCGGGCCCTGGGCTGAGAGGGCGTCCCAGTTGTGTGAACCTCCCGGAATCCGCCGTGCTGTTGCGGCGGATGCTGGGTCTGTGAAGATGATGGCGGCCGCTCTGCTGCAGAGTCCACTCTGTTCGCGGACATTACTACGTTAAAGTCCCCCCTAAAGTGACAAAGTAGCCCCCGGGCCTGTTCCCCACCGGCCCCCTACCTTTGAAGTTGTAGGCTGGCGAGATAGCGGGAGCCGACCTGTTCTTGTGACAGCTGGGACCTTTATGAAGGCTCCCAGGCTTGTCATAGGAATATGACTATTGAGGCTGGTCTATGACCATCCGCAATAGTAATGTACAGAATTTCCCATGGGACATGCAATCAAATGATTGCAGGTTCAAGCCCCCTAATGGGGAGCTAATAAAATAATTAAAAAAAAAGTTTAAAAAAAAATAAAAAAAAATAAAAATATAAAAGTTCTAAATCACCCTCTTTCCCTAGAATACATATAAAAGTAGAACATTACTGTGAAACACATACACATTAGGTATCCCTGTGTCCGAAAATGCCCGGTCTTACAAACTTATAAAAATATTTTTCCCATAGGGTGAACGTCATAGTGGAGAAAAAAAAATCAAAAGTGCTGGACCGCCGTTTTTTTTCTCGCTGTTTCACCTTTAATTTTAATAATAGCAATAGACATTCCCCGTACAGCTGCAGGGCCACCTGTCAATGTGTTTCAAAACTACAACTCCCATATATAAAATATTTTACCACTTTTTTTGCTTCAAAATTTTTTTCCTTATTTTCCTCCTCTAAAACCTAGGTGCATCTTATGGTTCGGTGCATCTTATAGTCCGAAAAATACAGTATAAACTGTTGTCTAGGCAAGACACCCGAGCACTTGCACTTTAAGGGTCTGTGAATCTAAACTTTGTTGAAGATGTCTCCAATCCACTGATGATATCACATATCTGGCGGCACTGACAGCTCATTCTGGATTGTAGTTTATTTATTTATTATGGTTACTTATATAGCGCCATCATATTCCGCAGCGCTTTACAGACATTGACAGTCACTGTCCCATATAGGGCTCACAATCTACATTCCCTATCAGTATGTCTTTGGAGTGTGGGAGGAAACCGGAGTACCCGGAGGAAACCCACACAAACACGGGGAGAACATACAAACTCCTTGCAGATGTTGTCCTTGGCAGGATTCGAACCCAGGACCCCAGCGCTGCAAGGCTGCAGTGCTAACCACTGAGCCACCGTGCTGCCCACAGTTGTAAACCAAGACTAATAAAATGTGTTCTAGGTCAATGAAATGAAACTGCCACTACAAACTGTAGCTCTTCAGCTTCGGGCTTTTTAAATACTCCCCCCCCCCCAACTCATCAAATCATGGCTGCCAATTGTCTTGTGCCATTTTGCTGGCTTCATTGAGACCCTCAATAAAAGCTGAGTGGTTTGAACTAATACATCAGATCTGTACATTGGAGGAGCTGACTAGTTAGCAATAGAGATCTCATGACTCCTTGAAAACCTGAACTCCTTTGTTAGCTAACAGATTCAAACAACTTGCATCTGATTAAAGGGGTTTTCCCATCTCCCTCTCTCAGCAGTTTGCCCCGCTGTCTCTTCTTCTCACTTCCTGTATTCTTCAACAAGCTGGTAGGCGGTGTAGATCAAATAATATGTACAGTAAATGTATAATACATTACACAGATTTGGAGAGAATAAAACTTATACATGCTCCCAGGACTGACAAAGGACTTGCAATAAACTCAATGTTATCTTTGTAGTGTACATAGAGAGATGCACATAGAGAAACACTGTCTAGGTTTTTATCAGCAAACTACAATTAGCTGACCTGATAATAGCAGGAGATAACAGCTCTGAAAATAATAAAAAAAAACTCAGCCCCTCTGCCCTCCAGAGAGCAGTGAGTCACGTCATCCATCCTGGGTCAGATAACAGGCCAGGTGCCTTGACAACAATGTAAACAATGGGAGGTATAATTTCACATAGCAGGAAAACAAAGCAGAGTTGCTAAAGCAATGTATTTAGGAAAACGCTTGAATTTACATAAGCTAGCAGTATCCATGTGGATGGGAATACCCCTTTAATAACCCTATTATCCTAGAACCTCCTTCTTGTGTGTACCTGTATATATTTAAATACCTTCACCATAGGTGTAGGTTGTAAGAGATGATGCTCCAGAATCATTGCCTCAATGGGAAAAGGAGACAAGGCAGGTAATTTCTGAGCCAGAATTTTATCACACTTAGATTACTAAATCTGCACCATTGTGTTTGTTATTTTATGGGCCAAATCCTTAAAAAGGCCACAAAATATTTGTACCTTGTAAAATTACAGAATGTTTAAACAGAAGTACAGTTCTTCTGTGTGAAAACTGCACTTTTAATCAGGGTAGATCTTAACGAGGACCTTTCATGTTCTCATTGATGTGCAGTATTTTTGACCACGAGTCATTTCACTGACCAAATCAAAATAAACATGCAAAACTGACCAAGGTGAGTATGCATATTTATATGGAAAGCAGAATGAAAGCATTCACTTGGTAGTTATTTTGCATAGATGACACAATAAAAAAAATTAATTAATAAAAAAAACAAAACACTAAACCTAGAAATGAATGACAAAAGAAACAGAAAAAAATTAATTATAGCAGCTATCAGCCTGCATGTTTTTCTGTACATGTCTGAATATTGTAGAAATTTTGTAGAAAATACAGGTGTGAATGTCCTTGTTCAATTACTGGCCAGTAGACAGTTGCGAGGTAGATTCAGTTATGACTCATGATTATGATAAAGTCAGGCCTAGGTTCATGAGAAAGAGGACGGGATTAAAGGCTGATCTTGAGGGTATATAGAGAATAATTCTTTATTTCACACAATTCCCTGACAGTTTTGCAGACATGATAGGATCAAAATAAATATTAACCCCTTAGCAACCGACCTCTTCTAGTCCTTGATGACCAAACCGTCTTTTGCATTTTTCTGTCGACACACCAAACCCTATATCTTTTTTATTTTTCCATCAATGTAACTGTATGAGGGCATGTTTTTTTTTTGTTTTTTTTTTTCAGGACAAAAGGCTGTATTTAACCCCAAGCCGACCAGCCATCTACTATGTTGGTGCAGTTGCCTAGGTCTTATGGCACCACCCCATAATAGTACAGCACAGCGTTTCCTGGTCACGGACAAGGTGACCGGTAAATGATTGCTACTATGACAGCAGACAATCCAGGCACCATGTCTGGATTGTGGGGAATTGTGCCCTCCTCGCACTGCTATTGGCTGATTAAATCTGATCGGTCAATAGCAGCTTGCTGGCATGGCAGGTGACTCGGCACCCGGCAGTGATTGGTGCTATACATAGTATTAATCACTGTCGTGAATCAGCCAATTGCAGCCACGGTGGGAAGTTCAAACTAATGGTATCTGCCCTGTTCGCATTAATCCCTCTGGGAATAGCGAGCAGGATAGTCACCATGCTGCCCCTGTGAGCAACTGAACTCCGTTACCTCTGTAGTGCCTCCTGGCATCTTCCTCTTTCCCTGCCTCCCACCACTGTCCCTTAACTACTTATTTTATTTCATTACTGTCCCTCCTCTCTGCTGGCTGCTGATTAGGAAATAAGTACCCTAATCAGCACCAGCCCCTTTTTGAAGAGTTTTTTTGTTTATTTTTTACTGTTTTTTGTTGCATCCTCCTTTTTTTAGAATATCGCCTGCCACTGCTGAGCCCTGTTCAGTGACATAAGTTGCTGATTGGACCTTTGCTCACTGTTTTTTGGGCACAGGTTTTTTTTCTAATAAGCTCATTTCTAGTTAGATTTAGTTAGAATTGCTGTATATATACACACGTGGACAAAATTGTTGGTACCCCTCGTTAAATGAAAGAAAAAACCACAATGATCACAGAAATAACTTGAATCTGACAGACTGGAATTAGCCAAACTACATGTTGACAAGCCACAAAGCTTCTGGGAGATTGTCCTATGGACAGATGAGACAAAAATCAAAATTTTTGGCAAGGCACATCATCTCTATGTTCACAGATGGAAAAATTAAGCATTTCTTGTAAAGAACACTGTCCCTACTGTGAATCATGGAGAAGGCTCTGTTATGTTCGGGGGGCTGCTTTGCTGCATCTGGCACAGGGTGTCTTGAATCTGTGCAGGGTACAATGAAATCTCAAGACTATCAAGGGATTCTAGAGAGAAATGTGCTGCCCGGTGTCAGAAAGCTTGGTCTCAGTCGCAGGTCATGGGTCTTGCAACAGGATAATGACCCAAAACACACAGCTAAAAACACCCAGGAATGGCTAAGAGGAAAACATTGGACTATTCTGAAGTGGCCTTCTATGAGCCCTGACCTAAATCCTATTGAGCATCTTTGGAAGGAGCTGAAACATACCGTCTGGAAAAGGCATCCTTCAAACCCGAGACAACTGGAGCAGTTTGCTCATGAGGAGTGGGCCAAAATACCTGTTGAGAGGTGCAGAAGTCTCATTGACAGTTACAGGAATCGTTTGATTGCAGTGATTGCCTCAAAAGGTTGTGCAACAAAATATTAAGTTAAGGGTACTATCATTTCTGTCCAGGCCAGTTTCATGAGTTTTCTTTTTAAAAAAAATTCTGTTGAAGCATGCTTGAAAAGCAATGTCAGACTTTCATTTATTCATATTCATATAATTTTTATATATTATTACTTTTGTCAGATTCAAGTTATTTCTGTGACCATTGTGTGTTTTTCTTTCATTAAACGAGGGGTACCAACAATTTTGTCCATGTTTGTGGATAGAAGTCTCTATTTATAGAAAAAATAGAAAAAAAAAAGTCTCCTTGTGTGCATTCTGCGGCGATGAGCGCTAGTCAGTGACATCAATTTATGACTGTCATCTGCCGCAAGGGTTTTTTTTGTTTTTTTTTGTAATAATGTAAATTGTACTTATATTTAGTTAGAATTGCCATATACATAGATAGAAGTCTCTACGGAGACTCCAACGCAGAAGTGAGCATAGCCTGAGGCAGCTTCTAAAATTGCAGACCTAATGTGAACCCCACCCCCCATGCCACTTCAGAGGAGGACCCCCGTAAATGCAGCAGAGATGAAAATATTCTGGAATCTTGTGCTAGTAAAAAAAAAAAAAAAAAAAAAAAAAAGTGCCTGAGCAGTTTCAAAGGGAGGCTTAACTTCTGCCAATACCTTCCCTGTAAGAGGGCGCAGTATGGCATTAAATTGTACAAATTGTGCAAGAGTAGCTCAGGGTAAACAACCACAAGCTCAGGGTTTATGAAGGAAAGGGCACAAGTTGTACAACCCCTCAGAAGCGGTGAGAGCAGACTGCCCTGCTCTCACCGCTTCTGCCCTGCTCTCACCCCTCAGAAGCGGTGAGAGCAGGGCAGTCTGCAATGGGAACATGCTGTTGATCAGGTATAAGGACAAGAGGGATGTTGACCTTATACCTGACCAACAGCATGTCTTATACATTATACCTGTTGGTCAGGTATAAGGACAACAGGGGTGCTGTCATTACCATGTCATTCATGATAATGACAGCACCCCTGTCCCTCTACGTGGTACCAGTACCACTACCCCCAAACCAGACTCCACCCTGGCCTATAATAAGTACATTGGAGGTGTTGATCTATCGTTCCTGAAATTGTATAGTGCCAAGAGGAAAACAAAAGTGTGGTACAAAAAGCTGGCTGTGCAGGTGGCAATGTATAACACTTTTGTGATATCACTATGAAGCAGGAAAGGAACATTCCATGAGTTTCAGGAGGATATTTGGGAACCAAGAAGGGCTGGGCCCCAGTACTTCTGGAACTGAAGGTGCCTATATTGTACCAGGGCAACGCTTTCCATGTGAAGTCCTACAAACTGCAAAGAAAGGGAAGACCCAAAAAAGGTGTAGAGTGTGTTCTAAAATGGGGAAAAGGAAAAAAAAAAAACATTTATCAGTGTGACAGCTGACCCTAGCTGAAACTAGCCTATGAATGAAGGAGTGCTTCAGATTGTACCACAAATCCATGTATTATTAATTTTATTATATATTTTCCATAGTATATCACCACCTTGATACTGTGATGTACTCCGCACAGATTTACCTTGTAACCTCTGTTGTGCATCAATTTCTGGAAAATAAATTAATGCAATACCTGTGGGGTCCAAATCCGCACTTTACCCATTGATAAATTTCTTAAGGGGTCTAGTTTCCAAATGTGGTCATTATTTGGGAAATTTCACTTTACTGGTAATTCAGGGGAACTGCAAATACAGCATGGCACCTGAATAGTTTCTGCTAAGTCTGCCCTACAAATAGCATTTTGTCCCTTCTGAGTCCTGCTGTGTGCACATACATCAGTTTACATCCACATGTGGGACATTTCAATTGTCGTGAGAAATTGTTTAACAAATTGTGAGTGCATTTTCTACTTTACCCCTTGTGGAAATGAAAAAAAAACTGGGGATAAAGCAACACTTTATTGGAAAATGTAATGTTCCAAATTTAATGCCTGATTCTGTGAATCAACTGTGGGGTCAAAATGTTTATTATACCCCTTGATTCATTTCTTGAGGGGTCTAGTTTCCAAAATCGAGTCAGGAGCTCTGCAAATTAGACATGGTTCCTGAAAACTATTACAGCACATGTTGGCCATTTCCATAGAAGAAATTACTTAGTAAATTGTGAGTGCATTTTCTCCTTTACCCCTGATAAGAATACAAATTTGGGCTAAACCAACATTTTATTGTAAAACAAAAATTTTCACGTTACAATGATAAGATCACAGTACTAACTATACCCCTTAACAAATTCCTTGAGGGGTCTAGTTTGCAAAATGGGGTCATGGTGGTGGTGGTGGTCCACTGTTCTGGCACTTCAGGGGCTCTGCAAATGCAACATGGTGCCTGAAAAAGATTCCAGCAAACTCTACCCTTTAAATCCCAATAGCGTTCTTTCCGTTATTTACCCTACTGTGTGTCCGTACATCAGTTTACATCCACATGTGGGATAATGTCATGCGTTGGAGAAATTGCATAACAGATTATGGAATTTTTCCTTTAACCCCTTGTGAATGTATAAATTCTAGGGCTAAGTGAATATGTTAGTGGCAGAAATTGAAAAGTATAAATTTCACCTTCATTTTGTTTTAATTGCTGTAAAATGCTGAAAGGGTTAAGAAACTTCCTAAATGCTGTTTTGAATTCTTTCAGGAGTGCAGTTTTGAGAATTGGGTTATTTATGGGGGTTTCTATTACAGAGGCCTTTGAAGACCCCTTCAGAACAGAACTGGTCCCTTGAATGGATATTGTAAATATTCTTGAATATTTGGAAAATGACTGACTTATAAGCCTTATAATATCTGAAAAAATGAAAGGGTGATTAAAGTTTGATGCCAACATGAAGCAGAGATATGGTAAATTATACTTATGAAGCAATTTGGGTAGTATGACTTTCTATATGAAAGGCATGCAATTTCATAGTTTGAAAACTTTTTTTTTTCCACTGAGGTCAATCAGCGGTCTAAGGAAAGGGACAAAGGATGTCATAGTGCAGTGGAGACTTCCTCTTCAAGAAAACACTGGAGCAGCAGGACCAGACCAGGCTGGGAAACACCAAAGCACTGGGGACAGGCGAGTATGTTTTTTAAATTTTTTTTCAAATAAAAAATTTTACATGACTGCAGCAGCATGCATCAGTTGGAACGACATAAATAGCTAGGTTAGTCTAGAAGTTAAAGAACCTGAAAAATTTATTCACTGGGTTGAATAAAATTGATACCAAATGTGTATAGTTTTTGTTTCAAGTTTTACTACTTTTGCAATGGTAAAAACGCTTTTAGTAATAATTTTTCTTCCATCACCACTTTCCAAGACCCATAACTTAATTATGTTTTGTTAACAGTATTGTGTTAGGGTTTATTTTTTGCAGGAAGGTATAATGTTTTTATTAATGCTATTCTCTGGAACATAACACTTTTTGATTGCCGTTCAGTGTGCAGGTAAAATAATTACAGTATTAGGCACGGCCTAATAGGACTATTCATAGGCAGCCCTGGGGGCCTTTATTAGGCCCATGTAAAGGCATTGGACCCCTGAAATCTCATTCTCAGGTGTTCTGATTCCTCCCCTCCCTCCAAAATCCCTTAGCTGGCATAGCTCAAGCCAGTCTTCATAACCCTAGTTAGTGGAGGATGCACTTCATTTATGGCTTTGTGCCAGATTTGTTTTAGCCCCCTAATACTGCAGTTTTACTTGCAAACCACATGCCCAGTACCAATCACATTAATGACCATGGGGCTTTGTATGAAAACCTGTGGTGCATTGTGTTATTGGAAAAACTGTGTACCCATAAGCATATAAAAATATTTTTGCCATATGGTGATCATCATAGCGGGACAAAAAAATCTAAATGGCTGAACTGTCATTCCCTGTCTTCCCACAGCAGCACAATATTATGGTATTTCTGCCCCTGTGTGCTGGTAGGACAGAATGGAATTTTTAATGAACAACAAATAGTTAACTGTAACCCCTCCCCCTCCTCAATATAAGGAAGGAAGTACCAACCCCCCAGCGTGTTTTTTTCTGTCCTGTGTTGGTGGGACAGTTGGAGGGAAGGTTATACCTTCCCTGTAGTGAGGTTATTCAGATTTCTGAATGAATTTCCCCTCCTCTCTCCTCTTTGAGTTTGTTTTGTCTATCCTCTCCTGTGAGGACTCTTTTTCTGCCTTTGGTTCCTGTTGGAACAAAATTCAAAGGCTAAAACTCCTGGTCTGTCTTTCCTGCCTCTGCTGCTTAGGCTTTTTTTTTTTTTTTTCAGCTGTTGCTTATAATGTGCGGCCAGACAGGTCTGCTACCTTTAAGTGTCCATACTGAACCCTTTGTGGCTATGTAAGCCTTGCATTCCTAGTTTTATTGCGATGCAGGGCGTTTCCTGCTACTTCTCTCCAGCTCCCGTGTGTGGGGGCGCCGCAGTCCAGAGTATGCTGGCTTTTGTACGTGATGACATCTTTGAACCTCCTTCAGGTGAGCTACTAGGAAATGTTTTTTTACCCTAACTTCCGCCATTTTTTTTTTATAAAATCTGTGCAGGGCAGCCTTTTTCTTCCAAAAAAAAAAAAGAGGGCTTTTATTTTCTGTGTAACCTGTCACAGGTATTGGGAGATTCTTTGCTCTCCATTTCTTCTATATAAGTCTGCTGCTTCCTTTCCTCTGCCGCTTTGTTGTTTGGCAGAGAGTGTGCATGCTGGGCATTCTAGTTCAACAGACGGTTGCTGTTTTTTCTGTCTTTCTTGCTATTTACTCTTACATTTGCGGTAAGATGTCATCCTCTGCATCTGGTTGTGATGAGTCCTCCAGGTAAGTCTGCATCTAGGCGCAAACATCTAAACTGTCGCTCCTGTGAAATTCCCTTGCCAGACGGTTACAAATTCAATACATACCACCTGCGCTGCTTGGGCAGCCCAGTGGCTCAGTGGTTGACACTGCAGCCTCACAGCGCTGGAGTCCTGGGTTTGAATCCTGCCAGGGGCGACATCTGCGGGGAGTTTGTGTGTTCTCCCTATGTTTGCATGGGTGTACTCCAGTTTCCTACCACACTCCAAAGGCTTGCTGGTGGGGAGTATGGACTGTGAACCCTATATGGGACAGTGACTGTCAGTGTCTGTGGAATATGATGACGCTTCTGTCATACGATCTGATGAGGTATTCAGGATCATAGAGGAAGCTAATTATTCATCTGAGGATTCAGATACGGATATAGCAAAACCGCTCTGGAGAAAATTCTGAAATTACTGAAGTCCCCACGGTCAACCATGATGTTGATCGTGGGGAAGCCTCTAGTTCCACCTCTAGGGGGCCTAGGGCCTTCAAAGTGGACGACATACTTAAAAGAGCTATGTCCATCGAGTGAAAACACCCAGAGAAGACCTGCATGTTATCCAAGAGGTTCAAGACACTCTTCCCAATAGCAGAGGACCAGTTGGGACTTGGGTCCACCACCTAAGCTTGTCATGGCAGTCGCCAATTTGTCCAGGCGAACACTTGCACCCTCTGAGGACGGGTCTAGCTTTCAGGACCCCATGGACCACCAGGCAGAGTGCTCCCTAAGGAAAGCGTATATGGTTTTCTCTGCACAGTGTTTGATTGGTATCACTACTAGTCAGGTAGCTAAGAAGCTGTGCTCTGGCCTCTCTTCATTAAAAAGAGATATTGATTTGGGGGTCTCCAGGGACGAATTGTTGTCCTCTTTGAAAGGTATAGCCCTTGAGGCGGATTACCTCAATGAAACCTCTTTTCCAGGTGAAGTTATCTGCCAAGTCTAGGGCTTGACTTCGGCTGCCCGTCACCCCCTATGGTTAAAAAAACAAACAAACAAAAAAAAAAAACCTTGGAGAGTGGAATATGCCTCAAAATTTAATAATTGCGGGCAGAACACGATACAAGAACTAGTGGGAAAAGAAGGAAAGTCCTTCCGTGGACAGGGCAGATAGCATCATAGAGGACAGTCTCCTCAAAGACCGCCACCTGGAAGAGGTCACGTGTGGACATTCTAGGTTCTTGAGTGGGAACTCCAACTGTCTTTTTTTCCGTCTGAAAGTCTGAAAAGCCAGATTTCTGACTATTACCTTCTCCCTCCTCCAAGACATAAAGTTCCTGTGGGGGTAACAGATTCATGGATCTTGGAGATAATCTGCTCCGGTTCCGGCATAGTTTTTTCTTTGTCTCCCCAGGACAGATTTATACAGACTTCTCGCCTCCCTGCTGTCCATCACAACGTCAAGGGTCTGGAATTTATTCTCAGTGTTGCTGGTTCCAAAACCTTCAGGAGACTGGTTAATAATAGACCTACAATACCTCAACAGAGCTATCATGAAAAAATTTCCGTATGGAAATGTCTGTGATATCCATTCTCCAGCAAGGAGATTTCATGGCCACTCTGAAACTAAAGGATGTGCACCTCCACATCCCTATTCTTCCTGCTCACAGGAAATACTTAAGAATTGCAGTGGTTGTAGAGGGTCGGCTGAGACACCTCCATTTCACCGCACTTCCATTCGATTTAACGGCAGCACCCTACGTATTCACCAAGGTGGTATCCACGGTAGCTTAGTCACTGAGAATCCAGAGGTTCACAAATGTTCCTTATCTGGAAGACTGGATGTTAAGTCTCTCAAGAGAAGGACTACTACTGTACAGCATCTATTCATCACAATGAATTTCCTCCAATAATTGGGGTGGATTATAAATTGGGGAAAGTCCCAAATACAGTCATATGAAAAAGTTTGGGCACCCCTATTAATCTTAATCATTTTTAGTTCTAAATATTTGGGTGTTTGCAACAGCCATTTCAATTTGATATATCTAATAACTGATGGACACAGTAATATTTCAGGATTGAAATGAGGTTTATTGTACTAACAGAAAATGTGCAATATGCATTAAACCAAAATTTGACTGGTGCAAAAATTTGGGTACCCTTATCATTTTATTGATTTGAATACTCCTAACTACTTTTTACTGACTTATTGAAGCACAAAATTGGTTTTGTAACCTCACTGAGCTTTGAACTTCATAGCCAGGTGTATCCAATCATGAGAAAAGGTATTTAAGGTGGCCAATTGCAAGTTGTTCTCCTATTTGAATCTCCTCTGAAGAGTGGCATCATGGGCTCCTCAAAACAACTCTCAAATGATCTGAAAACAAAGATTGTTCAACATAGTTGTACAGGGGAAGGATACAAAAAGTTGTCTCAGAGATTTAACCTGTCAGTTTCCACTGTGAGGAACATAGTAAGGAAATGAAAGACCACAGGGACAGTTCTTGTTAAGCCCAGAAGTGGCAGGCCAAGAAAAATATCAGAAAGGCAGAGAAGAAGAAGAATGGTGAGAACAGTCAAGGACAATCCACAGACCACCTCCAAAGAGCTGCAGCATCATCTTGCTGCAGATGGTGTCACTGTGCATCGGTCAACAATATAGCACACTTTGCACAAGGAGAAGCTGTATGGGAGAGTGATGCGAAAGAAGCCGTTTCTGAAAGCACGCCACAAACAGAGTCGCCTGAGGTATGCAAAAGCACATTTGGACAAGCCAGCTTCATTTTGGAAGAAGGTCCTGTGGACTGATGAAACAAAGATTGAGTTGTTTGGTCATACAAAAAGGCGTTATGCATGGCGTCAAAAAAAACACAGCATTCCAAGAAAAACACTTGCTACCCACTGTAAAATTTGGTGGAGGTTCCATCATGCTTTGGGGCTGTGTGGCCAATGCCGGCATCGGGAATCTTGTTAAAGTTGAGGGTCGCACGGATTCAACTCAGTATCAGCAGATTCTTGAGAATAATGTACAAGAATCAGTGACGAATTTGAAGTTACGCCGGGGATGGATATTTCAGCAAGACAATGATCCAAAACACAGCTCCAAATCTACTCAGGCATTCATGCAGAGGAACAATTACAATGTTCTGGAATGGCCATCCCAGTCCCCAGACCTGAATATCATTGAACATCTGTGGGATAATTTGAAGCGGGCTGTCCATGCTCGGCGACCATCAAACTTAACTGAACTGGAATTGTTTTGTAAAGAGGAATGGTCAAAAATACCTTCATCCAGGATCCAGGAACTGATTAAAAGCTACAGGAAGCGACTAGAGGCTGTTATTTTTGCAAAAGGAGGATCTACTAAATATTAATGTCACTTTTCTGTTGAGGTGCCCATACTTTTGCACCGGTCAAATTTTGATTTAATGCATATTGCACATTTTCTGTTAGTACAATAAACCTCATTTCAATCCTGAAATATTACTGTGTCCATCAGTTATTAGATATATCAAATTGAAATGGCTTTTGCAAACACCCAAATATTTAGAACTAAAAATGATTAAGATTAATAGGGGTGCCCAAACTTTTTCATATGAATGTATTACCAGCAACCAAGATAACATTTCTAGGGTTCATACTATGAACTGGGTCTGTTCCACTTGATTGGCACATAGCAAATGTGGTGCCAATTTTCAAAAAGAGGTCTAAAAGTGAGCCTGAAAACTATAGGCCAGTAAGTTTGACTTCTATGGTGGGTAAGATATTTGAGAGCTTTCTAAGAGATGCTATCCTGGAGTACCTCAATGTAAATAATCTTACAACACCCAATCAGCATGGTTTTATGAGGAATCGGTCCTGTCAGACTAATCTGATCAGCTTCTATGAAGAGGTCAGTTCAAGACTGGACATGGATAATGCAGTGGGCGTGGTGTATTTGGACTTTTCAAAGGCTTTTGATACTGTACCACATAAAAGGTTGATATGCAAAATGAGAATGTTGGGAATGGGGGAGAACATATGCATTTGGCTTCGCAACTGGCTCACTGATAGGACACAGAGGGTGCTTATTAATGGTAAATATTCAGACCGGGTAACAGTCACAAGTGGGGTGCCACAGGGGTCAGTATTGGGCCCTCTCCTGTTTAATATCTTTATTAATGACCTGGTAGACGGTTTGCAAAGCAGGGTGTCCATATTTACAGATGATACTAAACTTTGTAAGGTAATCAAAAATGAGGAGGATAATAGATTATTACAAGGGGATCTAAGGAAGCTGGAAGCATGGGCCGAGACTTGGCAAATGAAGTTTAATATTGACAAATGTAAGGTTATGCATTTTGGACGACAAAATAAAATGTATGATTATGTACTGAATAGTAAATTACTGGGTAAGACTGCCAATGAAAAAGACTTAGGGATTGTGGTGAACAATAAGCTTACCTTTCGTGACCAGTGCCAGGCAGCTGCTGCCAAGGCAAATAAAATTATGGGATGTATCAAAATAGGTATAGATTCTCATGACAAGAACATAGTTATGCCTCTATACAAATCATTGGTACGGCCACACTTAGACTATTGTGCACAATTCTGGCCCCAGTATACAAGAAGGACATAATCGAAATAGAAAGAGTTCGAAGAAGGTCAACAAAAATGATTAGGGGTATGGATGGATTGGAGTACAACGATAGATTAACAGACTTGGGGTTATTCAGTTTAGAGAAAAGACGTCTATGGGGAGATCTAATAACAATGTATAAATACATGAAGGGACAGCACAAAGAACTTTCTAATGATCTTTTTAACCCTAGGCCAGTGACATTGACAAGGGGACATCCTCTATGACTGGAGGAGAGAAAGTTTCACCAGCAACATAGAAGAGGATTCTTTACAGTAAGAACAACAAGGCTATGGGACTCTCTGCCCCAGGAAGTGGTGATGATGGATTCAATGAACAAGTTCAAAGAGGGCCTGGATGTCTTTCTCGAACAAAACAACATTGCAGGTTATGGGTTTTAGATTTTAAGGGCACGTTGATCCAGGGTTTTATACTGATTGCCAGATTGGAGTCGGGAAGTAATTTTTTGCAATGAAATGGGGCAATTGGCATAAGCCTCAGGGTCTTTTGCCTTCCTCCTCCAGAAGGGAAAGAATCATCAAGGCCGCAAAATTCCTGCTGGTTCCTCAGCTAATCACTATCAGGACAGGCATAAAGTTTTGGGATTGATGTCATCAGCTGCAGAAGAAGTCCCTTGGCAAGTCCTGTCAGCCTGGAATCGCAAAACCAGCGGTCTAGACAGAAGTTTTTTTTCTTGTCTCAGGAAGCCCGCTCGTCCCTCAAGTGGTGGATTCGGCTAAAAAAAACGGAAAGTCCACGGTCCAGCCTCACTGGACCCTGTTGACTACAGATGCATCACTCACAGGTTGGGGAGCCCACCTGAACGACATTCCAGCCCAAGGGAATTGGAATTCCCTCAAGAAGATGATGTCATCCAATTGGAGAGAACTCCAAGCAGTACGACTGGCACTGCTTCACTTTGCCGACCAGTTGAAGGACAAGGCAGTCTGTGTAAGATCGGACAATATGACGACCGTCCTTTATTTAAACAAGCAGGGAGAAACTCGGTCACAACCTCTTCTAAGCGAAGTGGGGAAGATCTTGATTTGGGCAGAGAAGAACTTAACCTATCTTTCTGCCGTATACATCCGAGGGTCACTCAATGTAGTGGCGGATCAATTGAGTTGTGGCATCACTGTTCCAGGGGAATGGTCTCTCCATCCAGAAGTCTTTCAAGCAATCACCCTGAAATGGGGGTCATCCAGAGATAGACCTGATGGCAACCAGGCTCAATGCCAAGGTAGAGAAGTTCTGCTCTATACAAGTAGGACAATCCCTTGGCTGTGGATGCCCTGTCCATCCCTTGGAGGTTCAGGCTGGCATACATATTAACTCCAATCTCCATGATACCAAGGGGTATTGATGAGAAACAGACAGGACCAAGTCTTTGTAATCGCCATCATTCCATTCTGGTCAAAGAGAGCTTGGTTTTCCGATCTCATTCAAATGAGTCACGGGATATATTGGAGGCTTCCCCCGATTCAGAACTTGGTGTCTCAAGGGCCCAGGCTCTGCCAGGATCTGAAATCCTTCAATCTGACAGCCTAAGGGACTCTCAGGAGCCATCTTAAGCACTCTCTCACACTAGAGCAGAGTCTACAAATAAAAATTACGCCTGGATCCGAATCATCTTCATCTCCGGGGCATCAGGTAGAGGAATTGAGAGCTTTTGGATCCTCCATTCCAGAGATCCTGGAATTCCTTCAGGATGCCTTGGACAAGGGCCTTAGCCCTTTCACTTGAAAGCTTAGGTTGCTGCCCTGTCAGCCTGCTTAGCTAAGCAGCTATCTGCAGACCCGCTGGTTAAAAGATATTTTAAGGGTGCATTCAGGCTTTGTCTGCCTGTTCCCCACCCAATCCCTCAATGGGATTTATCTACTGTTTTAAAGGGGTTATGTGATTTCCCCCCTTGGAGCCTCTAGAAGAAGTTGAGATTAAATTTCTCACAATAAAGACAGTGTTCCTTTTGGCCATAACCTCAGCTCAGAGTTGGTGAGTACAACTAAGATTTATGCCAGGGTTCATCCCTAAGGTACCCTCATATTCTAACCTAAACCAGGTTATCTCATTACCAGTTTTCTATCCCAGTCCGTCATCTCTGGAGGAAGGTAAACTTCACTCCCTTGATGTGGCCAGATGCCTCGGAATTTATATTCAGAGATCTCGGCCTTTTAGACGGTCAGAGAATTTTTTTCACCATTTGATGGGAAAAATAATGGGCTTAAGGCCTTTAAAGCCTCCTTGGCACAATGAAGCCAAAGAATTGGCTTTCACTTCACAGGGGTTAGACCCCCCCTGAGTTTGTTCGAGCTCATTCTACAAGAGCCATTTCTACCTTTTGGGTGGAAAGAAGGTCTGTTCCTTGGGAACAAATTTGTTCGTCAGCTTCTTGGAGCTCTCTCCATACCTTTGTTAATCATTACAGATTTAACACCCGGGGAATGGAGGCCACTTCTTTTGGCCATTCCGTGTTAAAATCAATTCTTCAAGAGGGCCCTCCCTAGAGTTTTTCTTGCTAGATCCCCAATATTGTGCTGCTGTGGGACGACAGGGAAGTGTAGATTATGATGTTAATCTGTTTTCCCTTAGTCCCAACAGCAGCACAAGGCTCCCTCCCTAAGTGTTATGTATTTGTCTTTATAATTACACGCTGGGTGGTTGGTACTTCCTTATACTGAGGAGGGGGAGGGGTTACAGTTAACTATTTGTTGTTAATTAAAAATTCCATTCTGTCCTACCAGCACCCAGGGGCAGATATACCCCAATATTATGCTGCTGTTGGGACTAAGGGAAAACAGATTAACATCATAATCTACACTTTTTTTTGCTGTAAAAAGCAATCAAAATCACTTACAGAGCTCTGCACTCTAAGGTGTTAAAAAATTTAAAAAACATTAATAAATTTGGCATCATTGTAATGCTACCAACCTGCAGGACATAGGTAATATGTAATTTTGGCTTCAACATGAATGCCATAAAAGTATAACCCTTAAAAAAGTGGTCCAAATGCAGTTTTTTTTTAATTCCACTCTATTCTGATTTTTTTTTTCCAGCTTCCGAGTACATCTTCCGGAATATTGGTGCCATTACGAAGTACAATATGTCCCATAAAAATACGCCCTCATACAGCTCTATTAACGGAAAAACAAAAAAGGTATGGATTTTTGAAGATAGGGAGTAAAAAACGATAATGAAACAACAAAAAATGGCTGCAGCAAAGAAGGGTTAAAGGTGTTATCCAGCTTCCAAAACATGCAAATACATCCACAGCAGTGCCAAATACTCACTGTTCCCTTGTTCACCCTTTTCTTGGCTTTATTTTACTTCCTGTTCCTTGTATCACTGTTATTTACAAGCAAGTTACAACAAACTACGACAAACTACATTTCCCATGATTTATCTGTGTGCTCTCTCTGTGTACCTCTCCCTTCTCAACTCTCCCCTGCAATGAAACCACAGGTAGTAAATTACTCCCAACATCCACTATGATGTTTGTTTCCTTTGCAAGCTTACTACTCCCACCCCTGTGAGCAGCAAACAAAACACAGCAGCATGTGACCTCAGATGTGGGAGTGATTTTTTTACATCAGTATAATTGATTACTGACAATTGACAAGGGAAAAAAAAAAATACCTTTTGCTGTTTTTGACACATTAGAAAATTCTTCTTCATGTAAATCTTCAAATTTCGAGTGAATCTCCAAAAAATAACTAATTGATGCTAAAGCCGTATCTTTTACTGGTTGTAGAAGTTTTGTCAAGGATTGGATATCTTCTTTCCTTACTTTTAGAAAAAGTGTTTCCATGTCTTTCATATTGGCCCGAAGTTGCTAATGAAGAAAAATAAACACTCTTTAGTTTAGTTTTTAATATGAGATAATAATCATTATATAGATAATTACATTAACCCCTTCCCACTGCAACCATTTTTCCTTTTTGCATTTTTGGTTTTTACACTCTACCTTACAAAAGCCATGTTTTTTTTGTTTTTTTTTTTATTCCTCTGTACAAACAGCCATATGAAAGCTTATTTTTTGCAGAACGAATTGTAATTTACAATGGTACCATTTAAAATTCTGCATGATGCACTGGGCAAATAGAAAAAAAATCAGAATGATGTGCAAGTTAAAAAAAAAAAAAAAATAGTTGCGCCATTTTCTTATGGGTTCTGTTTTTACAGCATTTATTTTGTAGCAAAAATTACATTACTTACATACTACGGGTCAGTACATTCACAGTAATAACAAATTTATATTATTATTATATTAATATTTTTCTTACTTATATAGCGCAATCAGATACCGCAGCGCTTTACAGACTTTGTCAATCACTGTCTGATATAGGGCTCACAATCTACATTTATATAGTTTTTGTTACGTTTTGACACGTTTACAAAAATCTAAAAACATATTTGAGTCATCCTATTCTAACATCCGCGACTTTTTTATATTTCCCTTTATGGACCTTTTTTTTTTTTTTTTTTTTTGCAAGGCATTGTCTGACATTTTGATTTTTATTCAATTTTATGGGGTATGTGAAAATGTTTACATATCTCTCTCTCTCTCTCTCTCTTATATATATATATATATATATATATATATATATATATATATAACACACACACACAAAATGTATACCTTACAATGAATGCCATAGTGGGAAAACTTTTTTGTCCCAACGCAAAAATATATAACATATATAAACAGCTAGATAGAGAAAAAAAAAGTTCAAAACAGCACAATGTAGGTATAAATGGATCCCGGTCAGAGGTCCATTCACATTAGTACCAGAAAAAATCAGCACTCCAGGATTCCAAAAAAGCAAAAGAAAAATAAAAGTGGATTATTTATTCCATGTCACAAATAACAACGTTTCAGTGACTAGACCAATTAACAATATTTCATGTAAAGTAAGTAAAGTGCATAATAAAAGTGACATAGTGCTTTTCAAATCAGGGAGTACATAGGGACTATTCAAAGTCAGTAAATAGTAGTGTACATTATATAATAATTATAGTATATTTAATTATTTAAATAAGCCCAAATCAGCACATGTGTGTGTGATAAAGGTCATTCAATTGGAATCCAGCATACAGCTCACCAGTATAAAGATAAACTGAACATTCGGCATCCATTTAATACAATCACCCATGCCTGTGGTGTTGGAGGAAGTGGGAGTTACGGCATCCTATTGAGCATGCTCAAGAACATGTGCAGAACATTGCAGCTATTCAGCGGCGCCATGATACTATAGGGAAAACCCAATGGCGGTCACATGAGGGCATCCAACCGCACATGTGCAGGAGGATCCATATCTCCATATCATAGAGTGAAACACAGTTTTTAGCAAGGCTGTCGTTGCTAGAGTCACCATATTTTATACTGGCATAGCATAATAAGTACCTGAGAGGTAATTTAGCGATATACCAAGGGCAAAAAATTATTAGAAATATATATAATAGAGTTACATGGCTATATTAGTACAACAAATACACAGATACTCCAACTTACTCAATGGAGAGGAGTATCATAGACTTGTTGTGGTAATCACTCACAACTTTTTTTTTTTTTTTTTTTTAAGGCAATGCCACCAGGTGCAAACCCCATATGGAGCTACCACTCAGGGTATATGGTTATATGGGTGTATGGGGAGCAATATTCACAGACATGGATATTGCTTTACCCTCCTTCACTTCTATAATGCCTAAATATACCTCTAGTGAGTGAACCATTATTATGAAAAACGAACTGTGAAGTGTGAACAATGAGCAAGAAACTGCCCACATATGTAAATAAGAATAGTAATTTTATGGGTTACGCGAAAACCCCACCCGAACAATTCCAACACCACCTAGGCAAAAAGATATAAATATTTCTAAAGTTCAGACTCAGTACCTGTTCATGTGAGGAAGGGTCGGACTGGCCCACAAGGGAACCGGTGAATCCACCGGTGGGCCCCGAGCCGCGACTATTAGTCCTCATGTAATGGGAGCCCGATCGGGACCCTGACCATCCCGATCGGGCCCCTGATCAGTGGCGTTACGAAAACGGTCGCACTGGGTGCGACCGCGACCGGACCCAGCAGTGTACGGGGCCCGCGGCCAGCTGGAGATGACCGGGGCCCCGGACCACTATGATAGCGGTCGGGGAATGCCTCGTTCCCCGACCGCTATACATACTGTTATTGGAAAGGGGCCCTGGCATATTGCAGGCCCCTTTCCAATAGATGGCAGCCCGGGGGAGGTGACTGAAAATAATAAATACATATTCTCACCTCTCCTGGGCACAGCCTCCTCTCCGGCGCTCTTCCGTCATGTGACTGAGGCCTGTGATTAGGCCCCGGCGGTCACATGGGGCGCGACCGCGTAATGACGTCAGTGCGCCCCCACGTGACCGCTGAGGCCCAATCACAGGCCTCAGCAGTGTCGTCGGAAAAGGGCCTGAAGATGCTGAAACCGGCAGGATGGAGCGAGGATGCCAAGGAAAGGTAAGGCAAGGTGAGTATGAGAGTTTGTTATTTTTAATCACTTCCCCTGGGCCTCCGATTATTATACTCTGGGGTCTGAGGAGACCCCAGAGTATAGTAATAGCACTGAAGTGGAGGGGGCTATTGGGCGCATATAATACTGGGTGGGGGCCACTATGGAGCTTATAATACTGGGTGGGGGCCACTGTGGAGCTTATAATACTGGGTGGGGGCCACTGTGGAGCTTATAATACTGGGTGGGGGCCACTGTGGAGCTTATAGTACTGTGTGGGGGCCACTGTGGAGCTTATATGCTGGGAGGACACCGGAGCACCGGAGACAGGTGAGTATGTTTAGCATTTTTTTTTTTTTTTTTGGGGGGGGGGTAGGGGGATTCACCTCCCCCCAGACTAATTATAAAAAAGAAAAAAAATTATACTGGACAACCTCTTTAAAGTGTGGCACATTAGGGGGGCCCTGGGGGGTATATTAAAGGGATTGTCCAGGCATAATTTGTTATGGTTTATCCTCAGGATAGGCCATAGATACCTGATCTGTAGGGGGCTGACCCCGGACCGATCAGCTGTATGGAGCCACTTCTGATGCCCATACTGTACACAATACAGGGCCAGAAGCAGAAAGCTCTGTCCACTGTGTATTAGCCGGGCACCTTCACTGTATCTCAGCACTTATTGAAGTCAGTAGGAGCTGAGCTGCAGTGAAGGCGCCGGGCTGCTATACAGCGGATGGAGCTTTCTGTTTCCGGCCCTGTGTTGTGTACAGAACAGGTGCCGGAAGTGGCTCCGAACAGCTGATGGGGCCGTGTGTCAGCCCTCTACCGATCAGGTATTTATGGCCTATCCTGAGCATAGGCCATAAAAAAGATTAACCCTGGACAACCCCTTTAATATGCCCCACACAGTTTAATGTCCCCCCCACAGGATGTTAGCCCCCATCACTGCTACCACACAATATAATGACCCCATCACTGTTCCCCATACAGTATGGGGGACCAGTGAAGAGGCCACTATGTGGGGGGACCAGTGAAGTGACCATAGAAAAATTTGGCCCAGACAACCCCTTAAAAGAGGTTGTCCATAAACTGGAGCGACCACTGTGTTGGCCGCCAGGGAGGTGTAAAAATAAGAAAATTTTTAAAAAAGCATACTCACCAGTCCCCAGCACCCCGTGTTCCCCTGCCTGTGTCTGTTCGGTCTCATGGCGGCGCCTCATTTCTGGAAATCCTGTACCTAATTGGTCTTAGCGATCACATGAGGTGCAGGACTCCCAGCAAGGAGTCGCCGGCATGAGACTGAATGGACACTGGCAGCGGACAACAGAGTGCCAGGAACAGGTGAGTATGCTTTTTAATTTACTTATTTTTTACTTTACACCTCCCGCCAGCTACATGGGTTGCTCCAATTCCTTCGGGGCAGCTGTGGGAATCAGACACGCCTGTCTGAGCTCCTGAGACCAGAGGCTCTAGTCTGTTTGTCAGCTCAGAAGAGAGGCTTGGTGTGTGGTGTTTGTGCAACAGCAGCAGTTTTTCCAGTCATAGTTGGAGGCTCCAACCCCTTTCCTTTTCCAAGGTTGGGGTTTTTTCACCATGGAGCAAGGTGCTCCTGCCCCCCGAGCCAGCTTGGCGGGGGGCAGGAGGCTCTCAATGGACGGCAGTAGCAGCAGCAGCAGGAGAAGATTGGAGAGGCAGCAGGCTCCAGTGGAAAAAGGTATGGCAACCCGCAGCAAGGGACGTCTAGGTCAGAAAACCCCGGCGGAGGCTGAGCCCTGTACAAGTAAAAAGGCCAGCGAAGCCCCCCCTCCTTCCTTGCCATCATCAGGTTGGGGGATTCGGAAGGCTGGCGAGGATGTGCTTGCATACAGTAAGCGTATTAACACTACCCTTGAGGAATATGATAAAGCCAGGAGGTCCCTGTTCGCTATGGGTGCGGAGCTTCAGAGTGTCCGTGCCCGTAGTGACAGGGCCTCAAGGCATGAGAGACCGGCACTGAGTAAGCAGGTCAAAAAGCTGAAGGAACAAATTAAAGGGCTTGACCAAAGATGCCGAGAGATCCTGGAGGGCGCGGGGCCTTTCAGGGAGAAACTCCTGAATGATGACCGTTTTTACCGCAAGCAGCAGGGGCGGCTGCTGCGGGAAGACCTCGCGTCCTCCGAAAGCTCGGATCCGGAATATGAGACAGATACTGACTCAGAGGGGAGCCTGCTGGCAGAGTACGGCAGTAGCCGGAAGCCTACGAGGGTGAGTTCAGGTATTCCGACCTATACGCCCCCAGAGAAATTGGCAAGTTTACCCCAGCTACCGGAGAATTTACCACCATTACCGGCAACATCAGAAGACGATATGGGTTCTGCTGCGGGGAGGCTAATCCACGAAATATGCATGCTAGAATCCCCGGCAAGAATGGAGAAGATGGCTTTTTCCGTAGACGACCTTGCAAACGAGGAGGAATCAAAAAAAAGGAAAAAGAAGAAGGCTAAGCCGCAAGAAGTCGGCACCCTGAAATATGTGAGTGTCGCAGCAGGTATAACTGTTCCCGCAGGGCAACCCCCATTGACTCTAGCACAGGCTGAATCTGGGGTGTTGCCCGCGGGTGAGATAAGGGGGGCGCAGACTCCCCAGACCCCGCTTTCTCTAAGTAGCGGTGTGGCTGGGGAGCTGGGTGCAGTATTGAAAATGGCGCCCGAAACTGCAGCGGACAAGGTCGGAAAAGCACCTCCCACGAAGGGAGGTAGAGAAGCGGTGAAGCCTGCCCCTGTGGGCAGGGTCAAAGTAGCGCCGGCCCCTCCCCAGGTCCATCGTAAGGGGAAGGGGCATGCGGCTTGTCCCTCCCTTCCGGTTTCAGGTGCCGAGGAAGCCAATGAGACCGGTGATGCGGAGGCTGCCGTCAGCGCTAGGAGCAAGTCCGCTCCTAAAGCATTGAGCGCTGCGACAGCTGACGATGCGGAGGTCGAGGCAGAGGCACAAGTCGCCCCAGCTAAGCGGGAGGAGAGTGAAGCGGAGGCCCGGAATAGGCCAATCCCGCTCGTGGAGCCGCCCAAGGCCGCAAGCCCCGGTGTGAATGAGGTAATGGTGAGCGTGGGTAAGAAAGCGGTGAGTAAGAGCAGACTGGGGAGTAGGAAAAGCAGGCGTCAGGAGAGGAGGGCGGAGGAGGGGGAAAAAACTGTGGTTCCAGAGAGTGACTTAGATGTTCCTTGTGAGGGAAAGGGGGAGGGGGGCTATGGAGGCTGTCACCCCTTGTGTTGCTGCTGCTGCTGCTGCTGCTACTGCTGTCCCTTTTGTTAAAGATGCGGTAGTGGAGGTTCCTAGGACTTTGGAAAATGTAGGCATGGCTGCTGCAGAAGTAGCTTTGCCAAATGTGTTTGCCCGGTCCACGCCTGCGACGCTGGGAACGACCGCTCCTGTCTCTGGTGTCCCGGTGGCCACGGTGGTCGCCGGGCCGAGCGGGCTTCAGGGGGCGCCCGAAGGTGGCACTGGAGTTGCGGGGGCTGGGACTGCGGCCTCAAGCTTGGTACGTTCCTATGCCAGTGTCGCCTCGGGGGTCCCAAGGGGTGCCTCGTGTCCATCACTGGGAGCCAGGGATGGTGAATTACAACAGCAGCTCCTGGTGGCCTTACGAGCAGGGCAGAGAACGATGATAGTGGATGGTCAATCGAGGGACCTTAGGTTTTGGATTGAACGTTTTGGCCTAGGGAAGTTCCGAGATGAGGGGGGTGAGACCAGGTGGACTCTCCCGACACCCGGGCAGCGGCCGGTCCGGAGGAATGTAGTCCGTCTCGGGTGGGGGGGGAGAAGGCCCTTGTCCTCAGAGGAGGAGGGTCGTCGAACTTCTGCTCGGGATGGGCTTTAGGGCAAGTGACATCTTTGCCCTCATTCACCCGGTCGGCTCTTCAGAGTTTGATGTCAGCTTTGTTACCCCGGGGGGCTTAGAAACCTTCTGGGGTAATTATGAGTTGGCAAAGAACGAGCCCGGCTGGCGCGACTTCAATGTGTGGGCGGTGTCGCGCCAGGATGCAATTAAGAAAGTGACCGTTTTGACTCGTAACGAGTCACTTTCTTACATGGACATTATGACCTGGCTCAACAGGTATGGGGAAGTGAAAGACTTCCCCCGGAAGAACCTTGATGAGTTTGGCATTTGGTCGGGGGCCTGGACATTTATGGTCAAATTGAAGCATGAGGATAACTCGGTGATGCATATCCCGTCCTCAACCTTCCTCGGGAAAGACAGGATTCTTGTCTTCTACCAGGGGCAGCCGAAGCTCTGTCACAGGTGTGGTGATCCCTCGCACTTGAGTGCCTCCTGCAGGGTGCAGAAGTGTGCCATGTGTGGGGGATTAGATCATCTAGCTGCAACCTGTGATAGGATTCGGTGCCACCTGTGTGGTGACCTTGGTCACCCAATCGGGGCGTGCCCGAGGTCGTTCGCTAATGTCACCCTCCGACGGGCAGGGGCAGGTGAGGAGACTGTCCCTGTCACCGAGGAGGGGGTCGGAGGTGGAGAGACCAGGTTGCCGACGCGGAGGGAGAAAACCCAGCCACCATCTAGGGCGAGAAGGAGAGATAGGAGAAGGGAGCAGAGGGAGGGTATTATGTGTCTCCCCTCTGCCCCTGATCCCGCTGGGTTGGATTCTAATGCTGAAGTAGCGACGGGCACGGCCCTGATTGAGGAGATGAGAAGACTGCAGAGGGAGGAAGAGGCTGACCTGTCTTCATCTTCCCAGTACGTTAGTGCTGGGGAGGAACAGACGGTCAGGAGGAGAAAGTCACCGAGTAAAGCGAGGGTAAAAACATCTGCCCCCCCCCCGGCAAAGGAACGGAGACTCGAGGACCTTTCAGTGATCAGCCCTAACCGGTACCAAACCCTCTGCGAGGACGCATCAGCCTCAGGGGAGGCTTCAGAGGGGGAGGTGGGACCGTCGGGGGCTGCTGAGTCTCCCTCAGGGAAGGGCCCCCTGCCTTCAGTGGAGGAGGCTGGCCTGGTACCCAGAGATGGAGACGATGCACCTCAAGCTGTTTTGGAAACCGTTGAAAAAAATGATACCAATACTCCCCAGGGAGAAACTACGGGGGAAGTCCATCCCTTGCCTGGCCAAACCGCACGAGGTGAGGTGATGGATCAATCCCAATGTAAGAAGAGGACCCGTAAGACGAGGAAAAGTCACGGGTCCTCTTCAGACTCATCTAGGGGTGGTGGTGGTAGGAGGAAAGGGGGTGGGAAACTGAAGGTCATTGAGCTCAATCGGTCTTAATGGCAGTCCCCTCTCCACTGACGCTGGCCACCATTAATGTGGCCAGCATTAAGTCTGATACGGCTAGGTTTGCAGCCTTTGATTTTCTTGGCCGAGTTGAAGCTGACATTTTGTTTTTGCAGGAGACCAGGCTCTGTACTCTATCAGAGATAAACAGAGCAAGGAGGGAGTGGCGCAGGGGGCCCTCCTACTGGTCTCTTGCGGCTGAGCCGTATAGTGGAGTGGCGGTGCTTTTTACCGCAGAGGTGAAATGCCAGCGGCAGATCGAACTCGAAATGGGAAGGTGCCTAGTCTTAGACGTCCTCATGAAGGGGCAAAGCCCCTGGGACCGTAAAAGCCTCTTTATGAAGATCAAGCCTTTTCTTTTTACGGGCAAACAAGTCATCTTTGGTGGGGATTTTAATACCATAACTAGACCCCAAGACCGAGGAGGTACCAGAGATAGACTGCCCTATGATGGCGTCGCGTTAAATAGCATAGTGAGTGAAGCTCGCCTGGAGGATATCCACATCAGGCATTCCCCAGGTCACCGTGGGTTCACCTTTCAGAGAGGAAGTGTTAGGTCCAGGATAGATAGGTTTTTTTTGAAGGAGAATTCCGTCACCACCCCTGTGTCCGTGGTGGAGGTGGAGTTCTCCGATCACTGCCTAATTTTATTTTCTTTGAATATTTCAGAAACCCTCCGGAGAGGAAGAGGTTTGTGGAGGCTGAATTCGTCACTCCTTGAGGAGGCAGCTGTAAGACAAGCCTTTGAGGAGTTTCTTCAGGATCAGGTACTATTACTGGGTCTTGAGGGCACTAGGTCAGAGTGGTGGGAGATATTCAAAAAAAGGGTGGCGGGATTTTTCCGCCGGCTCTCAAGCCTCAGGTCACTGGACATGTACCGCATGTACAGTGCACTGAGGAAGAGACTTGAACATCTGGTCTCGACCGGAGGTAGCCAGGAGGATATCTCCGGTGTGAAGGCTTTGCTTAAAGGGTGTCAGTATGATAGGCACGCATCCTTGGTTCTTGAGAGGGATTTCGGGAAATACCGCTCGCCCGACCCCTACAGGAACTGTAAGATGTCAGTGACTTGTAAGACAGTAACAGGCCTGATTGACAGTACAGGATCCCTGACAAGATCCAGGTCAGGGATCTTGGAGGTCGTCAGGTCTTTCTACTCGAACCTTTTGGCAAAGAAGGAACTGAATCGGGATCGGATTTCAGGTTTCTTGGCTGAAGCCATTCCTGAGTCAGCAGAAGACCCTTCTCTTGGTGTTTTGATAGAACCTATAAGGGAAGAGGAAGTCGTCAGGGCTATTGAGGGTCTTGCCCTCAAGAAGTCACCTGGCCCAGATGGCTTAACATCTGAGTTCTATCGGACCTTTAAAGGAGCGTTGGCTCCCCTCTTGACTGACGTGCTTAATGAGTGTCTATCCTCGGGCACTCTGCCAAAGTCAATGAGGAGGTCCGCCCTTATAGTTCTGTCAAAGGGTAAGGATCCGAGCCGTATTGAGAACTGGCGGCCCATAGCACTTCTCAATACGGACCGAAAGATTCTGGCGAAGGTACTTTTCAACCGGCTGGTACAGTTTGCGCCCCGGCTCCTCTCGCCGGCTCAGCACTGCTCTGTTCCCGGTCGTAGCACCTTAAGTGCGGTCCTGAGTGTCAGGGAGGCTGTGGAGCAGAGTAGGGCAGGTCGGTGGAAGGGGTACTTGCTGTCCCTAGATCAGGCTAAGGCTTTTGACAGGGTGAATCATGAGTATTTGTGGTCAACTCTCTCGAGGTATGGCCTACCTGGGGGGTTCATTCAGTGGCTGCAGACCTTATACGCTGGGGCTGAGTCTTTCCCACTTGTGAATGGTTGGGTTGGTCGTCCTTTTGAGGTGGGGTCGGGCGTCCGACAGGGATGTCCCTTGAGCCCGCTACTGTATGTGTTCGCCATTGATCCCCTGATTAGACGGATTAATGGTGGGCCGGTGGCGGGAGTCAGGATGGACCTGGAGGGCACCGGCTCCCCTTTGAGGACAGTAGCCTACGCGGATGATGTCACCGCTCTTGTCTCGTCGCGGGAGGAGATTGAATGGGTGATGTCTGAAGTGGACAGTTACTCGGAGGCTTCCGGATCAGCTGTGAACAAGAACAAGTGTGGAAGCCTCTGGCTGGGAGGGGGAGAGCCTGGTTTTCTCTCTCCCGGACACCCTCCCAGAACCCCAGGGGTCTGTAAAGATCTTAGGCATCCATTTTGGCCAGGGTGATTACCCACTCCAAAATTGGGAAGGTAGGCTTAAGGATGTCGCCCAGAGAGTTGATTGCTGGAAGGGTTGGTCCTTGACCCTGAGAGAAAGGGTTCACCTTGCCAAAGCCTTCCTGCTCCCGTTGGTGATCTATCTAGGTAGCGTCTGTGCCTTGCCAGAGTCTTGTTGGAGTAGGATCTGTTGCCTGTTCTTCCAACTGTTATGGGGGAACAGGCTCAACCTAATCAAGAGGGAGGTTACATACCGCACAAGGAGGCTAGGGGGGTTAAATATGGTTAACCCCGTGGTGTTCTTAATGAACACCTTTCTTAAGATCAATTTACCAAACCTCTCCGCCGAGGGGGCTCCTTCGTGGGTAGCCTCCTGCCAGGGGTGGTTTCGGCCCTTCTTCCAGAAATGGGAGGCAGGAGGGCAAGTGAAAGATCTTCGTGCACCCCATGGATATCTCCCGGCCTATGCTTCCCTGGTCTTGAAAGTGATTCGTCGGTGGGGTCTGGGGGCGTGGGAGATCAGGACTCAGTCAAGACGTTTTCTTGATGACAAAGTCCTGTTGACCCGCTTCCAGAAGCCTCTGGCGCTCAAAGATTGCCCAGGAGAAACCTTAGAGGGAGGGTTGCATTTTCTTAACTCCAAAAGGTTTCCTCGGAAGTTTTGGGATCTGACCTGGCGCTGCCTCCTAGGTAAGTTATATGTGAGGGGGAACTTGAAGTACCGGAACTCCGACGAGCGAGGCTGCCCTCGGGAGGAGTGTGGCGACATGCTGGAAAGCATGGAGCACTTCCTGCTTCAGTGCCCCTTCAATATAAGGGTTTGCAAATTGGTGGGGACCTCCACCGGTTGGCTGCGGCTGGCTGGCCTTTCCTACGCCGAGTGGGCCTATGGGGCATTCAAACACCCGGAGGGCAGGGACTGCCAGACACTTTTTATAGTTAGCGCAGTGGTTAGGTTCCACTTGTGGTCATCCCGGTGTCTAGTGTCGACGCGAGGCAAAATCCTCCCGGAGGTGGAGGTGGTTAAAAACATCATGGTGGACCTGGTGAGGGTGCGCTCTCGGGAGTATGAGGGGTTGGGCGCAAAAGGGCTGGTACCCTCTGGAGGGGTTTCACCTTTTCTGTTCCCTGAGGGATAGAATAAGGGATTAAAAGGTAGTTAGGTTAGGGCCAGATAGGGAAAGGGAGGGCAAGGTTTTGCACAAGAGGTGGGGTTTGTTTGTTTTTTTTGGGTAGGGAGGGACAGGTAGGGATAGGGTAGGGATAGATTGATAGATAGGGACATAGTGGTAGGGCAAGTAGGTAGGGACGGGCCTCTTGTGCTCTCTTCCTGGTGGAGGGCTGGTGTGTCACCACATAGGCATTTTGTTTTGGAAATAGGATGAAAGGGTAAGAGGCTTGAGGATAACCGACCCTAGGCCTGTGGGAGGTTTATGGGAGGGAAGGGGGTGTCAACGGTTTATATAAGATTGTGGGTTTTGTTATTGTATTTTGTCTGGTTTTCTTGTCTGGTATTTTGTTATTTGCTTTTGCCACTAAACATATTTTTTTTGTTCATTTCCATTTTTTTCTATTTCCCATTGTATGTAGTTAAAAGGGTTTTTTTTTCTTAGGGGGGTAGGTTGTTTGGGAGGGGGGTTTCTTTTGGGGGTGGAGGGTTTGATATATAGGTTTCGTGTGTCCGGCCTGGCTCTGGACTATGCGGACATGGGAGGACATGAGGCGGAGAGCCAGGTCGGTTTTCAGGGGCTTGGTGGCGGGTGGTGCCAGCACCAGGACTATGCGGACATGGGAGGACATGGGGCGTGGTGCTGGCCGGGTGTGGTGAAGGGGAAAAAAAAAAAAAAAAAAAAATAAAAAAAAAAAATAATAATAATAATAATTATAATAAAAAAAAAAAAAAAAATTCTAATAAGTTTCAGTTGGGGTTTTTGTTAGTTTTCTGTTAGTGTTATATGTTTTCCATTGTATATTACTTATTTGGATTTTCTTTTGTTTCCAAGATAGGTAGAGTTTTGACTGGCGGATGACTGAAGAAAGACTGGAGAGTGAAAGGCGGAGTGAAAGGCGGAGTGAAAGGCAGAATGGATGGGGGCTGGTTTGCGGCTGGATTTTCTTTTTGGTCTTTAATTTTGTCCCGGTTTCTTGTATCTTATTTATTGATGTTGTTTATACTATGTTTTGGATTTATGTATTGTTTCTGTTTATGGGTTTTATATTGTATTTTCGTATGTGACACTGTTTGTGAATTTTTACTTTTCTAATAAAAATAGTTCCAATTCCTTCGGGGCAACTGTGGGAGTCAGACACACTTGTTTGAGCTCCTGAGTCCAGAGGCTTAAGAGGCTTTTTTGGATACTTGGAGACCGATTATTGGGTGTGGTTTTCGGTCTTTTGTGTGATACATACCGTAGCTCCGACTCCCTTCCCCGTGCGGAGGGGAGCCTTATCATGGAGCGTGGAGCTCCTGCCCCCCGGACCTTACAGGCGGGGGGGCAGGAGAATGTCTGCCGACACAGCACCAGCAGAGCAGGGCAGGCGGAGGTCGCTGAGGCAGCAAGCCTCAATGAGAGTGGCGACCGGGACAACAGCATTGGGAGCAGCATCAGGAGCAGCAGCAGCGACATTGGCGGCTGCAGCATCGGGAACAGCATCGGGAGCAGCGACGTCCGTAGAGCGGGCGATGCCGGCAGGAGTAGCGGTGGCGACAGGGGTGTCAGCAGTCCCGGCAGGTGGATCCGTGAAAACGGCAACATCAGCCACGGCGGTAACATCAGCGGCAGTGGCGGGTGAAGCCGGTCCGAAGGGGGGCTACGGCCGCAGGATATGCGGTTTCCTCTGGAAGGGTCCCTGCAAGCAGGAGAAAAGACGCCTTACCGTCATCGCTGCCTCAATCGCCCGCAGGATGGGGCATCCGGAAAGCTGGAGAAGAGGTTGCCATCTACAGCCGGAGGATCGAGGCGGTCCTGGAGGAGTATGACCGGGCCCGGAGATCCCTGCTCGCAATGAGTGGGGAGCTTCAGAGCGCTCGCGCCCGTAGCGACAGGGCCTCAAGGAAGGACCGCCCGGTTTTCAGTAAGCAGGTAAGGAGCCTGAAAAAACAAATAAAGGCCCTGGAAGCCAGGTGCACGGAGATTCTGGAGGGCGCGGGGCCGTTCAGAGAGAAGCTGCTGAACGATGACCGCTTCTTCCGCAAACAGCAGGAGCGGTTGTTGAAGGATGGCCCCGCGTCCTCAGACAGCTCGGGAGAGGACGACTATTGTGAGTCAGACCTGGAGTCAGATGACAGCATGGCGGTACAGTATAGTCGAGTAGCCGTCCCTAGTAGCAGCAGCCTGATACCCACATATACACAGGCATCAGCGCCGGCAGTGAAACTGGAAGTCAGAATGACAAGACAGGAAGTGACGCAATCTCCCACACTCCCAGAGAACCAACCACTGCCCGAGACGGAGGAGGAGGAGGGTGGAGCCTCGGGAGAAGGCGGGAAGCTGATGAGGCAAATCTGCCAATTGGAGTCCCCGTCCAGAATGGACCAATTAGCATTCAGCTTGTCAGATTTGGACGGGGAGGAGGAGGGAAAAGGAACCAAGACCAGGAAGAAGGCAAGGAAGGAAAAAAAAAAGAGCAATAGAGACATTTAAATTTGTCAGGTCGTTGCCTGGGGAGCATCGTGCCGGGACCTCAGCCCAGGTTGCGATGCCTCCAGGAGAGAAAGGGGAGGCGCAGGCACCTCGGGTCACGCCAAGTGGCGGGGTGCCCGGGGTGCCAGCAGTCAAAATGGCGCCTGATAGTACCTTTCAGGTGGTGGCGGACAAGGAGCTCATGGTTGTGGACAAGGCGCTCATAGTTGCGGACAAGGGCAAAGGCAAAGAAGCCCCCCCTGCGGAGGGGAGTGGTGTAGGGAAACCTCCCTCCCTGGTAGGAGGTTTTAAAATATCGATGGCTTCCCCCAGAGTAAGGTGTAGGAAAGGGGGAGTGGCAGGTGGGCGTGGCTCATCCTCCTCCAGTGCTGATGAAGCCGGTGATGCGGAGGTCACTTCCGGGGCTAAGGGGGCGTGTCCTCCTACAACATCAGGTGCCGGGGTGACTGTGGATGCGGAGGCCGAGGTAAAAGCGGGGGAAGCCATCAGCGAGTGGTGCAGCCGGCCCCGCTGTAAGAAGGAAGACTGCAGGTGTGAATGATGGACGAGTGGAGAAGCTAGTTAAGCAGACAGGTAAGGTAAAGGGGAAAGCGGGTGGGACAAAAGGGGTAATTAGTAGTATTCCTGAAGAAGGTGTTGTAGTATGCAAGGGGGTCCAAGAGCCTGTAGTTGGGGAGGCTGCGGGTGGAGGGGCTATTACCATTGCTGCTAAAAAAAGTATTTCTACTGCTAGTAATATTTCTGTTGTGGCCCCTGTTGTTTCTGGTATTTCTGCTGTTGTCCCTGCTGTTGTTTCTGCTGCTGTTCCTGATGCTGTCGTTGCTCCTGTTGTTACTCCTGTCATTGCTCCTGATATTGTTGCTCCTGTTGTCCTCTCTGCCGCTGTTCCTTCTGCTGCAGTTGGAGTGACCCGGTCCGCGGCGGCTATGCCAGGGCGGACTGTTGCCGCCTCTGGTGCTCTGGTTGCCGTGGCTGGGCTAAGTAGTTCTGCGGGGGTCCCTGGGAGTGGCGCTGGTACTCCGGCAGCGGAGGTTGCTGCGGCCTCCGGGCCCCCACGCTCCTATGCCAGCGTCGCTTCTGGGGCCCCTGGGGGTGCATCATGTCTTCCGCCGGGCTCCAGGGACGGCGATTTGCAACGGCAGCTCCTGGAGGCTTTACGGGCGGGCCAGTCCACAATGACCATAGATGGGCAGTCGAGAGACCTTAGGTTCTGGATCGAGCGTTTTGGCCTAGGGAAGTTCCGAGAGGAAGGAGGTGAGACCAGATGGACTCTCCCTACACCCGGGCGTAGGGGGCCGACACGGAGGAACGTGGCCCGTCTCGTGTGAGGGGGAGCCGGCCCTTGTCCCCAGAGGAGGGGGGTCGTGGAACTCCTACTCGGGATGGGTTTCAGGGCAAGCGACATCTTTGCCCTGATTCATCCTGTCGGCTCCTCGGAGTTTGACATCAGCTTTGTTACCCCGGAGGGCTTAGAAACCTTCTGGGGAAACTATAGGCTGGTGAAGGACGAGCCCGCCTGGCGTGACTTTATGGTGTGGGCGGTGTCACGCCAGGATAACATTAAGAAAGTGACCGTTTTAACTCGTAACAAGTCACTTTCTTATATGGACATCATGACCTGGCTGAACAGGTTTGGGGAGGTCAAGGACTTCCCAAAGAAAAATCTCGACGAGTTCGGGATATGGTCGGGGGCCTGGACCTTCATGGTCAAATTGCGACATGAGGATAACTCGGTGATGCATATCCCATCCTCAACCTTCCTTGGGAAAGACAGGATCCTTGTCTTCTACCAGGGACAGCCAAAACTCTGTCACAGGTGCGGTGACCCCTCACACTTGAGCGCCTCCTGCCGTGTGCAGAAGTGCGCCATGTGTGGGGAGGTGGGCTATCTCGCGGCGACCTGTGGCAGGGTGCGTTGCCACCTGTGTGGTGTCCTTGGGCACCCGATCGGGGCGTGTCCACGGTCTTTCGCCAACACCACCCTTCGGCAAGCGGGAGCAGTTGAGGAGGCTGTCCCTGCTGCGGAGGGGGTGAGTGGGGGAGGAGAGACTAGTCTGCCAAGGCAAAGGGAGAAGGCCCAGCCACCATCAAGGGCAAGGAGGCATGAGAGGAGGAGGGAGCAGAGGGAGGGAGTTATGTGCCTTCCTTCTGCCCCTGGCTCTGCTGGGCCGGATCCTGATGCCGAGGCAGCAGTGGGCATGACCCTGGTTGAGGAGATGAGGAGACTGCAGAGGGAGGAAGAGGCTGACCAGTCGTCTTCTTCTCAGTACGTCAGTGCTGGGGAGGGAGAGACGGTCAAGCGGAGAAAGTCACCGAGTAAAGTGAGGGCAAAAACATCTGCCCCCCCCCCCCCCGACGAAGGAACGCAGACTCGACGGCCCTCTAGTGGTAGGTCCCAACCGGTACCAATCCCTCTGTGAGGATGCGTCGGCCTCAGGGGAGGCTTCAGAGGGAGAGGTGGAGCCGTCAGGGGCTGCTGAGTCTCCCTCCGGGAGGGGCCCCCTGCCCTCTGTGGGGGAGGCTGGCCTGGAGCCTGGAGGAGGAGATGATGCACCCAGGGCCGAAGTTGCTACTGTCTCTGCGACCACTGTAACTCCTCAGGGAGAAGTTGCGGGGGAGGTCCATCCCTCCTCTGGCCAAACTGCACCGGGGGAGGTGATGGACCAATCCCAATGTAAGAAGAGGTAGGGCGAGTAGACAGGGATGGGCCTCCTGTGCTCTCTTCCTGGTGGAGGGCTGGCGTGTCACCACATAGGCATTTTTGTTTTGGAAATCAGATGGAAGGGTAAGAGGCTTGAGGATAACCGACCCTAGGCCCATGGGAGGGAAGGTAATTTAACAGGTTATGTAGGATGGTGGGTTTTTGTTACTTGTCTGGTATTTCTTATTTGTTATTGTTGTCGTTCATATGTTGTGTCCATTTTCCCATTTTCCATATCCCATATTCATTTTCCATTTCCATTTTTCATATCCATTTCCATATCCCATATTTCATTTTCCATATTCCATAATTCCATTTGTTTGTTAGTAGTTAAGGGGTTTTTCAGGGGGGTAGGTTGTTTGGGAGGGGGGTTTCTTTTTGGGGGTGGAGGGTTTGGTTTATAAGTTTTCGTGTGCCCGGCCTGGCTCTGGACTACGCGGACATGGGAGGACATGAGGTGGAGAGCCAGGTTGGGTTTCAGGGGCTTGGTGGTGGGTGGTGCCAGCACCAGGACTATGCGGACATGGGAGGACATGGGGCGTAGTGCTGGCCGGGTGTGGTGAGGGGAAAAAAAAAAAAATAAATAAAATAAAAAAAAATTTTTTTAGTAAGTTTCAGTTGGGGATTTTGTTAGTGTTATAAGTTTCCGTTATAAGTTTCCGTTATATGTTTCCATTGTATATTGCTCATTTAGATTTTCTTTTGTTAGAATTTTTGACTGACGGATGACTGGAGAAAGACGGGAGAAGAGTGAAAGGTGGCGTGAAAGGCGGAGTGAAAGGCAGAATGGATGGGGCTGGTTCGCGATTGGTTTTTTTTTGTCCTGGTGTTTTCTTGTATTTTATTTGTTGATGGTTTTATGCTATGTTTTAGATTTATGTATTGTCTCTGTTTATAGTTTTTATATTGTATTTTCGTATGTGACAGTGTTTGTGAACTTTTTCTACTTTTCTAATAAAATAGTTCCAATTCCTTCGACAACCTCTTTAAAGGATTTATCCATCTTCCTAATATTGATGGCCTGTCCTTAGGATAGGCCATCAATATTTCATCTACGATGATACAACAGCCAGGACCTCTGCAGATCAGCTTTTCCAGGACAATGCGACTACAGGTAAAGGTAACAATTCTAGGAGCCCCGCTGCTCACTTGCCATACAAGGTGTAGCAGTAGGTTTAGGTAGTGCAGTGGTGCACATGGTATAGTGGGTGAGCAGCATGGCTCCCGGCATGTTATTACCTTTAGCCGCCCTGTCTCGGTACCGCTGATCTGCAGGGGTTCTGATGGTGGGCCCCTAGAAACAATTCCACTGGTGGGCCCTAGACATCCCAGTCCAACACTGGATGTCCTCTATGTATCGCCACCACCTCAACACTTTAGCAAAGTGGTGGGATACATAGACGAGATCCTCCTCAAGAACAGTAATATAAATATTAGCATATGTGGGTGCTATGTTGGCACCCATAATGGTCTCATGTAGCTGAAGAAACAAATTCTCACCAAACAAGAAATAATGATTTGTGAGCACCAGAAACATGTAATTTCTTGGCAACTGCTGCAAGTTCATGGATGATCAAAGTACAGATTGCAACCGCATCAAAGGACACCAAATAGTATTCATCTAGGAAACGCCTCAAAGTTTTAAAAGGAAATTTGTGGTATACTTGATATAAAAACTGCCCTCAACTGCAAAGACCCTAAGTGTTTTATCAAAATAAGTGGCAATATTGGTGAACACTGACCCAGCCCCAGAAACAATGTGTCATCCTGGGGGGGTTAACGAGGCTCTTATGGATTTTGGGGAGAATATATATCACCAGTGTAACCGGATGTTCAATATTCAGAAAGGGTGACAGTTTCACACATCCAGTGGATTTCAAGATAGGGAGTGTATTATAATGCATGCCTGCTCAATGTGATTGTGCGCCTCCCAATAGGATATGGGAAATATTACGTTATACTGTAATTTATACATTTTTATATCTTTTTTGTTTCTTTAGATAATGTGACACCATGGGTATCTACACTATTGTGAGGTCATCAGCAGGAATCAATCTGTTTATCTCCCTGATATTATACCTTTTTTGATCACTTTGTTTCTTTTTGTATTTATAATAATAGCTTCTTTTAGAAGTATATACATCTTTTTGCCTGCGTGGTGTTGGAATTGCTGGGGTGGGTGACTATTCTTATATACATATGTTGGTGGTTTTTTGGCCATTGTTCACACTTTTGTGCATTTTTCATAATAGCGGTTCACTCACTAGAGGTATATATAGGCATTATATGGCCGTGTTAATCCATTATAATATAGATTTCTAATACTTTTTTGTACTTAGGTTATCTCTATATTAAAGCTCTGGTAACTTTATTTCACTCTATGATGTGCCTTATGACATGGAGATATGGATCCTACTGCACATTTGCAGTTATGTGACCGACATTGGTTTTGCCCTATAGTATCATGGCACTGCTGAATAGCTGCAATGTTCTGCACATGTTCGTGAGCATGTTCAATAGGATACCACCACTTCCTCCAATGCCACAGGCATGGGTTCTTGTATTCAATGGATGCCGAATGTTTGGCATACTGGTGAGCTGTATGCTGGATTCCGATTGGATGACCTTTATCACACACATATGTGCTGACTTGGGCTTATTTAGATAAGTATATTATTATTATAGATTTACACTACTGTATACTTATACTGTATAATTAACTAGAAATATTGTTAATTGGATTATTAACTTATTATGTTGGGTTGGCTTTAAATATTTTTCATGTATACACATTATTTGTTGAGAAAGTTCCAGTCACTTGGGACTGAAAACTTTTGACATGGAATAAAGAATTCACTTTATTTTTTTGCATTTTTGGAATCTTGGAGTGCTGTATTTTTCTGGTACTAGTGTGATGGACCTCTAACCAGGGTCCATAGCTTGCACCCATTTATACCTACACTGTGCTGCTTTTAACTTTTTTTTTCTCTAGCTATCTATTTATATATGTTATATATTTTTGCGTTGGGACAAAAAAGTTTTCCCACTATGGCATTCATTGTAAGGTATACATTGTAAGGTATATCTATCTATCTATGTCACAAATTGATGACCTCAGATCTTACTCTGTTGGACGGTGATCCACCTCAACATGACGCCCATGTGCTGATGCCGCAAAGGGTTTAAAATGTTATTCCCTGCATTGAAAATGAGAAAAAAAACAATTTTCCCTATATATTTCTACTTTACTAAACATACAGAACATCAGATGCATATCATCAAGGTAGAAACGTTAGTAAAGAACTACAGTGGATCCATCGCTTTAATACACTTAAACCAGGCATGTCCAAAGTCTGGCCCGCGTTCAACTTTCACCTGGCCCGCCAGCACTTTTGCCTTTAGGGGGTCATACCAGATCCCCACTGTTTTTTTACGATCTGATGTGCGGCGCACAGGTTCCATTGAAACCTGAAGTAACAACAAGTGGCGCCTCCAACCCAATTTTGCTGCTGGTAGAACTTGTAGGTCACAGGCCACATTGAGCCTGTGGCCTACAAGCTAAATAGCAATACTTACCTGTCTGCTCTCCGGCGCCTCCCGCTTCTTCCTCCTCCAGGCGCACATGATGTCACAATAGTAGCAGAGCAGAGGAGGACCGAGGCGCAGACAGGTAAGTAATGACCTACTACTTCTATGAGGGGCCAAGTGAAGGGGCCACTGTATGACCCATACAGTGTCCCCTTCACTATTCCACCCCCCCATACAGTAGCTACTTCACTGGCCCCCACTCCATACAGTGGCCTCTTCACTGATCCCACATACAGTATGCATGGGGACCAGTGATGGGGCCATTATATATTGTGTGGGGGCAGTGATGGGGGCTAATTTTTGAGCTCTGTGTGAAGAAATTAAAAGTATGCCTTTTGCAATAAAAAAAAATCATAAAATAGTTAATGTTAAAGAGGACCTTTCATGTCCTCATAGATGTGCAGTATAATATACCGCTAGAAAGCCGACAGTGCGCTGATTCAGCAATTAAGCACACTGTCGGTTTTCTAGCTGTATATATTACTGCACATCTATGAGGACGAGAAAAAGTTCTCTTTACTGGTTAAGGCTAAGGCCCCACGTAGCTAGCCACAGCCAAACAGCGCTGCAGGAATAACCGTGGCAGAAAACACATTGCTGTTTTTTCCCGCAGCGCATTTCACAGAAAGTCCACAGAGTTTTCCTGAAAAGTTCGGGAAAATCTGTGGACTTTCTGCTTCAATTATACCTATAGGGAAAATGCCAGCGTTTCCGTAGGTAAAATTGACATGCTACGATTTACAAAAAGACAACGGTTTTTCTGCAATGTGTAGATGGGATTAGACAGAATCCCATTCACTTTGCAGTTACTGTAAAACGCTGCATTTTTGGCTGTGGGATTTACATTATATGGGGCCCACGGTCTAAAAGAATATCAGGCTGAATGGTAGGCCCCCACACATTTTCACCTCACCAAATACGGCCCTTCTGTCTTCAACCAAATGGGTTGAACGATGACATTGAAAGGTGGTTTATTCTGAAGGAGACTCATGCTTAGTATTCCTCAGTGATGCATCTCTTTCAGTCCTTCTTTAACCCCTTCTCACTCTTCGCTGTACTATTATGTCCTGCTGAGCATATAGTTAACGACACTGTAATGCTGCGGGCACAGATGCTGTGGCATTACCTCTAAAAAGGTTAAGTTTAAAATAAAGAATAATAAAATAAACAAATAATATAAAGTTCAAAAAGCCCACCTTTACATTTAAAAAAAAAACACGTAAAAAAAAAATAAAAATTTAAACAAACATGTTAGGTATCTGCATGTGCGTATAAGCGCCCACTATCCAAAAATAGCATGAAAGTATTCATACCCCTTGAACTTTTTTCACATTTTGTCACCTTACAATCACAAACTTAAATGTATTTTATTGAGATTTTGAGACAGACTAACACAAAGTAGAATGAAAGTGGAATGAAAATGATACATGGTTTTCAAAATTTTAATCAAATAAAAATCTGAAAAGTGTGACTTGCAAAAGTATTCAGCCTCATGTACTGTGATACCCCTAAATAAAACCCAATGCAATCAAATGCCCTCAGAAGTCATTTAATTAGTTAAGAGTCCAGCTGTGTCTAATTTAGTCTCAGTATAAATACACCTGTTCTGTGAAGGCGTCAGTGGTTTGTTAGAAAACATTAGTGAACAAACAGCATCATGAAGACCAAGGAACTCACCAGACAGGTCAGAGATAAAGTTGTCGAGAAGTTTAAAGCAGGGTTAGGTTATAAAAACATATCCCAAGTGTGAAGGATCTCGCCTTGCCAAGTCTCTTGGCCTACCTGCGATCACCCTTCTTACCTTCCACTCACGCCCCTTGAGTGCCCGGGTTCATAGGATAATATGATACGAGCTTTATAAATGTTATATATTTATTAACCCAAGTGGGTCGGTACTAGCTACTAACATATACAGAGTACACATCAGAGGATTGTCAAGCAAATACAGGTAAAAGCAAAATACAGTACAGAAAATAAAATGGGATTAAAAGATAAAAAAAGAAACAATACCAAAACGTGTTTGCATTTTGGTTCACTGGCACCTCACTCCTAGGCCTCAGGGCGCTTGTTTAAGTCAGTAATAGATCTGGAGTCTGCTCACAAGGCTTCCAGGATAAGAACTCTAAGGCCTCACTGCTAGGACTCAGGACACTTGCTTAAGTCCACAGCACGACATGTCCTCACATCTTTCCCAGGATCAGAACTCTCTTTGTCCCTTAGGTGAGACCACATAACTATCCCAGTCTCCTCCCTGAGTGATGTCACTAGGAGGGGAAGTCCAGCCCTCCATCCTGAAATCCACATAACTATGAATCGTCATATTTTCTTGCCAGATGACCGTAGTGTCAGGCAAGGGGTATGATGGGGTTCGTGGTGATACCCCCATCGTGTAGATACCAAGAATGACACCCCAATCTCCTTTCGGTAATGAGTTCAGTGTATGGACCTTTTCCCTGTTTCCAGCAGTACTGCGTGTGGACTGGAAATGTGCGCCTTTATTTTGCGCACCTGAGGAATTTATCCTTGCGACGATAGGAAGTTCTTCTGGGGAAATATTGTCATAAAACCATATTTCCTTTGTAGTGTGGCCAGCTCCAACTTGGCTGCTGATTGTTTGCTCAGGGCTCTTCCAGCCACATCTCTGCAGGAAACCCCTGTAGAGAAAATGAGTGTAACAAGGGTATGCAAATAGGGCTATAAATGGGACTTTGATTACACAGCAGAAATACGACATTCCTGAAGCCCAAATGGTTAATAGGAACAAGTGATTACACCAAAGCAAATTACATAACTGGGGGTCTCTCTTCATCACACCAAGCTTTGAGTATCCCAAGGAACACTGTTTAATCCATCATCCAAAAATGGAAAAAGTATTAACAAATACAAACCTACCAAGACATGGCAGTCCAGCTAAAAACTGACAGATCAAGCAAGGAGAGAAGCAGCCAGAGAGGCCCATGGTCAGAGAAGCAGCCAAGAGGCCCATGGTCTCTCCGGAGGAGCTCAGGTGGGAGAATCTATCCACAGGAAAACTATAAGTCGTGCACTCCACAAATCTGGCCTTTATGGAAGAGCGGCAAGAAGAAATTGTTGAAAGAAAGCCATAAGAAGTGCCATTTGCAGTTTGTCACAAGCCATATAGGGTACACAGCAAACATGTGGAAAAAGGTGCTCTGGTCAGATAAGACCAAAGTTGAACTTTTTGGCCTAAATGCAAAGCGCTATGTGTGGCGGAAAATTAACACTGCTCATCACCCTGAACATACTAACCTCACTGTAAAACATGGTGGTGGCAGCATCATGCTGTGGGGATGGTTTTCTTCAGCAGGGACAGGGAAGCTGGGCAGAGTTGATTGGAAGATGGACTGAGTTAAATACCTGGCAATCCTGGAAGAAAATCTGTTGGAGGCTTCAAAAGACTTGAGACTGGGAAGGAGATTCACCTTCCAGAAAGACAATGACCCCAAACATACAGACAGAGCTACAGTGGAATGGTCTAGATCAAAGAATATTCATGTGTTAGAATGGCCCAGTCAAAGTCCAGACCTAAATTTCATTGAGCATCTGTAGCAAGACATGAAAATTGCTGTTCACAGACGCTCTCCATCCAATCTGGCTGAGCTTGAGCTATTTTGCAAAGAAGAATGGGCAAAAATCTCAGTCTCTAGATGTGTAAAGCTGGTAGAGACATACCCCAAAAGACTTGCAGCTGTAATTGCAGTGAGGTGTGGCTCTACAAAGTACTGATATAGTGGGGGATGAATACTTTTGCATGTCATACTTTTCTGATTTTTATTTGATTAAAATTTTGAAAAACGTATCATTTTCATTACACTTCACAATTATCTGCAACTTTGTGTTGGTCTGTCACTTAAAATCTCAATAAAATACATTTAAGTTTGTAGTTGTAAGGTGACAAAATGTGAAAATGTTCAAGGGGTATAAATACTTTTGCAAGCCACTGTACAGTGGGGAAAAAAGTATTTAGTCAGCCACCAATTGTGCAAGTTCTGGCCTAGCCAGTCTCCAGATCTCAACCCCATAGAAAACGTTTGGAGGCAGTTGAAAGTCCGTGTTGCCCAGCGACAGCCCCAAAATATCACTGCTCTAGAGGAGATCTGCATGGAAGAATGGGCCAACATACCAACAACAGTGTGTGCCAACCTTGTGAAGACTTACAGAAAACGTTTGACCTCTGTCATTGCCAACAAAGGATATATCACAAAGTATTGAGATTAATTTTTGTTATTGACCAAAAACTTATTTTCCACCATAATTTGCAAATAAATTCTTAAAAAAAATCAGACAATGTGATTTTCTAGATATGTTTTCTCATTTTGTCTCTCATAGTTGAGGTCTACCTATGATGTCAATTACAGGCCTCTCTCATCTTTTTAAGTGGCAGAATTTGCACAATTGGTGGCTGACTAAATACTTTTTTTCCCCACTGTATTTAAGCAGTAAAAAAGCAATATAAATATGGTATTGCCGTAAATGTCATGACCCACCGGACAAAGTTGTCATGTCATTTTCAATGCAGAGTGAACACCATAAAAACAAAATGCAAAACATTATGATAGAATTGTGGGTTTTCTAACATGGACCCACCCCCCAAAAAAAAAAAAAAAATTATGATAATAAAACTAATCAAAACATTATAATGTACACCAAAATGGTGCCAAATGAAAATACAACTTGACAAGAAAAGAATAACCCCTCACTTAGCTATGTTGACAGAAAAATAACAAAGTTATGAATTTTGGAAGGCGGGGAAGGAAAATATGAAAAAAAGTCGCAGAACATTAACCTACAAAGCTTGATTTGTCACTCCACAGAATGTGTTCTCACTTCTCCAGAGTTCAGTGGTAAAGTGCTGTACACCAGTTGTACTCAACCTGTATAGCAGCCTCTTAGGATAACCACTGTGACTTAGAAGAACACCACAGCTTTTATGCAATCGCAGTTTTGGCAGCTGTTTGGGCCCAAGGCTCTTGGCAAGTCATGTTTACTGGCTGATGGCTAAGATGGTGTGTTGTCAGAGTTGAAGGGGGGCAGTTCTTCACAGTACTAAGTGGCTCACCTCCACAGCTTCATCTGCATGCTCTCATCCATCTACATATTTGCTTCTGTGTTTGTTTGTACATCTGTGAGTTTAAATCCAGTGCATGCCCCTCCATTTGAATGCATGTATGCAAGTGGCTCTGTGATGTCAAAGCTGCCCTGTAGCCCTATCCTTATATACGCTAGCACAAAGGATATTGCAGAACTAAAATACCCACAGCAATCCACGGGTGACTCCACAAAGCGGATATCATTCACAGGTGCCCCATAACAGTTCATGTCAACCACAGGAGCCCCATAACATGTGCCTTTTTTGTTCCCCTTAAGAACACTGTCTTATAATGGGGTTTATCAGGGTTTCATCACAGTGTCTGTTTCTTTGTTGGGAAGAATAGTGCATGGTCCCTCAACATTATATATCTGCTCAGCTTCTCAGATTGAACTGCATTTTCAATGTGACATGTTCTATGTACGTGTAGAGCTGAAGTGAACGGATCAGTGTTCTAACTGTTAAAAATATGGTTAGCACATCGACTATGTGCATGAGGCCTTACTGCCTGTTTTTACTCCAAAATATTCCCTTAACTGTTGCGCCATTTGTTCCACAATTTAGAGACACTTTTGCACCACACATTTCAGTTTGTAAAAGTGTAGCTTGCTACTTGGCTATTTCTGTGTTTTAATTAGCAGGAGACTGCATAAGCATAACCTGATACCTCTTGGTCCTTTGACTGAGGCCATACGGTAAGGTGAACATATTAAGAGCTGTTCACAAAAAGTGGAATAATTTTAGCCAGTGTGTCTGTAGTGACCATTTTATCAAATAGGGCAAATGTAGTCATTGGAACTACCGCCATAGCATCTGTAGCGACTGCTGCACAGCAGCTATTTACTTAGCTATCCCAGACCCTGCCCATGCTTCCCCTTCAGCCCTCTAAGGAACCCTGTGCATCCCACATCACATTACTGACTCTATTCCGTGTGGCGCACAGGACCTAGAGGATGAAGCGGTGGTGGCCATGGGCAGGATCAGGGATCAGTTAGCGGGCAGAGACACAGAGTATCTGTTGGGCAAAACCTTGCGAGATTCGTCTGGGCTTCCCAGACCCCAGAGTATAATGAGCAGAGGCCCAGAGAAGGTGAGTAAAAATAACAGTGTTACTCACCTCTCCCAGGCTCTGGCACAGGTCTTCAGGTCTCCTAAATTATGTCAGAAGCCAGAGACCTCAGAAGTCACGTGGGTCACCCTACCTGATGACGCTGGCATTACGCATGAGGATTGGGCCTCAGCGGGGTCCAACGTCATTCAGAAGGCCCAAAGACCCGCGCTGGAGCACAGGAGAAGTGAGTAACACTGTTGTTCGTTATGTTTAACCACCTCCTATTGGCCTTATTATACACTAGGGTCTGAAGAGACCTCAGAGTATAATAATAGTTAGTGGGTGGTGAATTCCAAAAATGTCAGGTTTGTCCGAGCCTGAAATTTTTGGAAAATTTATAACAAAAACCGTAGGGGCCACTATGAGACACTATACTGTGTGGAGGGGTGTCTATGGGATACTATACTGTGTGGAGGAGCCAATATCGAACATTATGCTATGTGGAGGGCTGCTTTGATACATTATTCTGCATGGAGGCCACTATGGGACATTATACTGTGTGAGGGGGCCACTGTGGAAAATTATACTATCTGAATGGCACAAAATACAGTGTGGGGGGTAAGGGTGGGTTTATACTGTGTGGGGGCCAGTACAGGGGGTGTTTTATCAAGTGGGAGCCAGTAAATGGGGTGTTATACCGCGTGGTCAGCTGACAAGTGATGCCAAAAAGTCAGTGACTCAGACATTTTTACTGCGCAATAAATGTGGCGGTAGATATTTTATTTCATCCAAGACAAATCACCATTTATTCCGTTTAATTTACAACTGAACAATTTGGAATATTCGGGTTAAACCGGGCTCATGACAAATTGGTTCATCCATCTCTAATGGTAATGTGTAGGATACTATTTTTAAAGAGGACCTTTCACCGCCTCCAACAATATCAAATCTTTACATTCCTTAAGAGATTGTGATTCACTGATTCTGGCACAGTTGGAATCTTTTCTCTAGCCCCCACTGTTCCTGAGCAATCAAGTTGTTAGTTTTGGTGCCTGATATGCTATTTAGGTTCTCTACTGTCAGGAGGGCGGTGTCAGGCCGGAGCAGACAAGGGGTGTCTTTCTGAGCTCTGACACTGACCGCCTCTGATTGGAGCTCTGAATCACACCCCCTGCCTGTCACTGACCTTCTGACATTACAGAGCCTAAATAGCACATCAGGCATCAAAACTAGCTGCAATTCTTGCTTGGGAATGGTGGGGGCTAGAGAGAAAATTCCAACTATTAACAGATGCTAAGAACATGAATTGGTGGAGGTGGTGAAAGGTCCTCTTTAAGCTTCCTATGCAATTGTACACAGTACACGTTTCTTTTTACAATGATGTATGCCACTGTATGCCTGTATGTAGTTGGTTGCTTCCTCCAGAGAATATACATTGGGAAAAATGAGAAGTGAAAAGAGACTAAGGATGAGATCAGATGAGGTGGCTGACCACACATTGCCAAACCACATCCACATGGAATAACTAATGGCCCCCACTGCTTTTGAAATAGACCGTTACTGGATTGCTCCAACCGGTAACATGCGCTATTAACTTACAAATACCTTCTTCTGCTCACTGCAGCCTTCCAGGAGGCCCGTGTGTCACATATTATGTCAAGATGCTGAGCATCATCAGAATATCGCAGACGCTGATCAGCATTGGAAATAATGTGCACGGGGCCCCCAGAGGATGAATGGGAAGCAGAGGTGGCCGTGGGCAGGAGCAGAGATCAGTAAGTGAATACTGGCCATTACCTTCTAGAGCAATCCAGCAGGTAACAGTCACTTTATGGGGGAAAACTTACTGAATGGGGGCCTGTAAATTGGGAAGGTACTGTATTGCGTCCTCTATAGGGGGCATTTACTGCATATTAAAGGGCAAGTATGCTCAGTGAAGGGGGCATTATACTATGAGGGTGCCAGTAAATGGAGGCTTTATACTATGTGGGGGCCTGGAAAGAGGGTGTTATATCATATGGGGGCCAGAAAAGTGGCGTTATACTGTGTGGGGGCCAGGAAAGGGGGCTCTATACCATGTGGGGGCAGACTAGTCAAAAGTTTTCTATGGGGCCTAATCTTTGCTAGTTACGCCCGAAGCTTAACAGTTTTAAGAATGTCCGAAATTTAATAAAGCATTCTTTATCTTGTTCATTTTTGGCTCCTTTGCAATATTCATTGGAGTTCCTGACTCAAGATGTGTATTGCTGACATGCCTATATGAACAATCTATGTACCTGTGAAATGTGAAATACAGTAAAGTCCATGTCTGTAGCATTCCCATAATATGTTCATGTGTGAACATACAGCCATTTTTCCCCCGTTATACTCCTAAATCTTGAACCAGTGGAAGGCAAATGTGACATCAGTCAAAATGCAGTATAAGTTTCTGTTAAAGAGACCTGTCACCAGGTTTGAAAAGCCCTATGACAAGCTGTGTGATAGGTGTGATCACCTACAGCATTTTGGTGTTTTGTTTTTCCAAAGCAATTTAGCCATTCTAAAGCCCTACATAAGCCCTTTTAGTGTTCATGCACATTAGGGTATACTAGCCAAGTGGTAGGTAGCACTGCATGACATACAGCACACAAAGACTCTGAGTGTTACCACCCACTAGATTAATATAACCTAATTTGTATCAAAATTAAAATGGCTTATATCTCTGTAATGGCTTAACAGATTTACACTGTGTTCCAAATTATTATGCAAATAATATTTTCTCATATTTTCCAAAATTACCTATATGAATTGCAGTCATTGTAATTTTCCAGTCATCAACTATTCGAGTATAATTGAAAGGTTTTTGAACAAACTGCCTATGATAACAGTATATTTAAAAAAAAAAATAAACACTCAAAATGCATGTTTTAAATTATTATGCACAGCAGAATTTGCAACCTTTTCATTTTTATTAAGAACAAAAAAATGGTCATTGTGAAATTATAAGCATTAGCAGGTTATTACAAACTGAAATCAAACAGTTTTCAAGCCAAAACTTTATTCGAGGTGATGTTAGATTTGCACATAGGACCCCTTGTTCAAAAGAAGCTTCTGAACTCTCTCATCCATTGAATTTGTCAGTTTTTGGATGGTTTCTGCTTCAATTGTTTTGCATGAGGACAGAATACCCTCCCAGAGCTGTTGCTTAGATGTGAACTGCCTCCCGCCATCATAAACACTCCTTTTGATGATGCTCCAGAGGTTCTCAATGGGGTTGAGGTCAGGGAAGCATGGGGGCCACACCATAAGTTTGTCCCCTTTTATGCCCATAGCAGCCAGAGATGCAGATGTGTTATTTGCAGCATGAGACGGTGCATTATCATGCATGAAAATGATCTTTCTGCGGAATGCATGGTTCTTCTTCTTGAACCATGGCAGGAAGTGCTGTTTGAGAAACTCCACATACATTATGGAGTTCATCTTTACCCCTTCAGGGATCCTAAAGGGGCCGACAATCTCTCTCCCCATGATTCCAGCCCAAAACATTACTCCACCTCCTCCTTGTTGGCGCCGTATCCGTGTTTGCATGGGGTGTCCATCAACAAGCCATCCTCCACTCCATCCATCTGGACCATCGAGCGTTGCACGGCACTCATTGGTGAACAAAACAGTTTTGAAGTCAGTCTTCATGTATTGTTTGGCCCACAGGAGCCGTTTCTGCTTGTGCGCAGTGGATAGAGGAGGTCGACAGGATGGCTTACGCACAGCTGCAAACCTCTGAAGGACCCTGCATCTTGTTGTTCGGGGCACGTTGGAGGCACCAGCAGCTTCAAAAACTTGTCTACTGCTATGACAAGGCATTTTTGAAGCTGCTCTTTTAACCTGACGTAATTGCCTGTTGGAAAGAGTCCTCAATTTTCCCTTATCAGCACGCACACGTGTGTGCTGTGAATCAGCTACATACTTCTCGATTGTGTGATGATCACGATGAAGTGTCTTGGCAATGTTGATTGTAATCATGCCTTGACCTAAACACTCCACAATTTGTTGCTTCTCAGCAGCCGACACATCCTTTTTCTTTCCCATTTTGGCTATTACAGCGGATGTCAGGTCTCTAAATATGGCGGCCGCTCAGAAGCTGTATTACACAGTGGCAATGCTCATGATCAGAGCCCTATCTGATCGCCTGAATTTAACCCTTAAGATGCTTTGATCAAACACAAGCGAGGCATCTTTTTACCGAAGGTACTGCCAAATTTGCTGCGATTATCATTCCCAGGAATGAGATCCAGTGGCGGCGATGAGTTGCCTAGACAGTGGGGAGTCTATTGAAGGCTCCCAGGTCTGTCTCTAATACAGTTCTATTTCAAGCTGTGCTAGGCAGTATGCAACAGAACTGTATGCTTTTCTCAATATACTGCAATGAATTAGCATTGCACTGTATTTTACCAGTGATCACCCCCCCTTTCCTTAGATCACATATAAAAAGAAATAACGTAAAACATATGCAAATTTGGTATTCCTGTGTCCAACAATATCCGAACAACAACTTTTAAAAATATGTTTCCCTTACAGTAAACGCTGTAGTGGGGGGAAAAGAAAATCAAAATGGCTGAACTAGGTGAACTGACTATTTTTCATAGTTTCGTCTCTCAAAAAAATTTGAATAAAAAAAAAAAAAAACACAAAACAATCAAAACATCAGACATTCCCCATCTGGCCCCACAAAAAAATATGCCTCCTGTAGCCTTGTATACGGAAATATAAAAAAAAAATCATAATATGGTGACTCTAAGAAAAATAATGTTTGGTCCCACAAAAATTAAGTTCTCATATGGTTCTGAACATAAAAATAAAATGGCTTTTGGAAGGTGGGGAGGAAAAAATAAAAATCTAAAAATGACTAGCTGGAAGGGGTTAAACTTGGAAATGGAAATATAATGACTATGCCCTTATATATAGTCTGTTATCCTCATAGACATACTTAGTGGCTTTGCACTTGTAGACAGTCTGTTGCCCCAATATATGCCCCAAGACTTATAGAGTCCACTCCAACACACTGCCCTCTGTGATGTCATTAAGTGGCGCCTTAATTCTCCTATTCTCCACTCTTCAGTTCAGACCTGTGCTGCTTCCGTATAGCCCAACTATAGCTGAAAGTCTTCTCGACCAAGTAAGTAGTAGGGAATGGAGGCTGGGGTGTTCATTTCAGAGAGAAGTGTAGGACCTGCATCACACATATCACACATTTATCCTGTGTATATGCCATAAAAATCATTTGTGGGAAAACCCCTTTAAATCTATGTAAAAAAAAGAGGCTGGTAAAGTTTAAGTGTAAATTTTCAAAATATAAACCCCTTTAACAAGTGTTCAAATGATAACACTTAACAGACCTTTAGGTTATTTGCAACAAATTTTTATAAAAATATCAAACTCAAAATACTCCAGTTTAATATCTCAAACATTTTAATTATATTTTAATATGCTTAGCATGATAACAAATATGGGTAATTAGTTTGGGTAAATATAAAAATGATTATTTCTAATCAATGCTTGTGTAATTAGAATAGTTAAATGGTACTGCATATATTTGTCTAAAACCTTCAGTTAAATGCTTCAAATAAATATTGACTCAAGACTTTCTAATGCATTTGCAAGCATCTCATTTCAAACAAAAGTGTGCATAGAAGAACATTTCATATCAGAAAAATTAATCTGTTTTCTTTGTAAACAAATAGAACATAAATCCATTGGCAAACATTTAGAGAGCTTACAGCAAGCACAGAATACTTGTAATACAACCAATTAAGTATTATGGCTAGTTAATTAATTCAGATACTACATTCTGACAAAAACTGCTATAAAATGCTGTTGAGTAGGAAATTTAAAATACAAACGACTACTACACCTTACTAAGACTAAAGCACAAGTTGCCTTTTTTATCAACTGATGCATGTGGTAATATTTCCTCAACTGACTCAAATGATAAATATGCAGAGGTCAATGAGACATATCATCATCTGTGGTGGTCTGAATTGTACCTTTCATACACCAGACTTAATACTGGTTCAAGGCGTGCCTGTATTAACAGTTACTGATTTCCTATATAACTCACACCACTATTCTGGAGTAAGTTATTATAAATATGTCTCAGCCCGCCCAGCTCCACCCACATTTGCAGAGAGTAGCAAGTAAGGCAAAGAACTGGGAATGTAGCATATAAAAAGTGCCACAATAACACCAAACTAGGCAAGAAAAGTGAAGTAGATGGGTTAATAAATTCTCCCCATTGTAACATGAATTTACATTGGTAGGAATCCTTATTTAATTTTTGTGGAGAAACTTAGCAGCTCTGTTTGCTTGCAGCACTACCACAAGTTAAATTAATAGTGACATCATCTATCCATAGAGTGCTCTTCTTTCTCCATCAGTCCCATAGACTTTGAATGCAGAGACCCCACCACTGCGTCATTGAAACCTCTCCTCGCTGCACTACTGTTCAGCAGTTCTACAGTAGTGCTTAGTGATGGTCTCAGTGCATCAGACACTTGTATCATGTATCCTGTGGATAGGTAATTAATGTCAATCTGCGAGAACCTCTTCAGGCTGGGGCTACGCATAGAATAGTTGCAGTGGGTTAGCTGCTGGAGTAATTGCCAGTGGCTATCAATCTGCAGTATACATCCAAAACAGATGAAAATACCTGTGTGGCAAAGTGTCTTGTGCTGTGCGTTTTGAACCAGCAGCAAGCCAATTTCTTTCTCTGGATTTCTCGCAGATGTACAGTGGGGAAAAAAAAGTATTTAGCCAGCCACCAATTGTGCAAGTTCTCCCACTTAAAAAGATGAGAGAGGCCTGTAATTGTCATCATAGGTAGACCTCAACTGTGAGAGACAAAATGAGAAAAATCCAAAAAATCACATTGTCTGATTTTTTTAAGAATTTATTTGCAACGCCCTTGCTGATGGAAGGAGGTTTGCACTCAAAATCTCACAATACATGGCCTCATTCATTCTTTCATGTACACGGATCAATCGTCCTGGTCCCTTTGCAGAGAAACAGACCCAAAGCATGATGTTGCCACCCCCATGCTTCACAGTAGGTATGGTGTTCTTTGGATGCAACTCAGCATTCAGTCTCCTCCAAACACGAGTTGTGTTTTTACCAAACAGTTCTACTTTGGTTTCATCTGACCATATGACATTCTCCCAATACTCTTCTGGAACATCCAAATGCTCTCTAGCAAACTTCAGACGGGCCCAGATATGTACTGGCTTAAGCAGGGGGACACGTCTGGCACTGCAGGATCTGAGTCCCTGGCGGCGTAGTGTGTTACTGACGGTAGCCTTTGTTACGTTAGTCCCAGCTTTCTGCAGGTCATTGACTAGGTCCCCCTGTGTGGTTCTGGGATTTTTGCTCACCGTTCTTCTGATCATTTTGACCCCACGGGGTGAGATCTTGCGTGGAGCCCCTGATCGAGGTAGATTATCGGTGGTCTTACATGTCTTCCATTTTCTAATTATTGCTCCCACAGTTGATTTCTTCACACCAAGCTGCTTGCCTATTACAGATTCAGTCTTCCCAGCCTGGTGCAGGTCTACAATTTTGTTTCTGGTGTCATTCCACAGCTCTTTGGTCTTCACCATAGTGGAGTTTGGAGTGTGGCTGTTTGAGGTTTTGGACAGGTGTCTTTTATACTGATAACAATTTCAAACAGGTGCCATTACTACAGGTAATGAGTGGAGGACAGAGGAGCCTCTTAAAGAAGAAGTTACAGGTCTGTGAGAGCTAGAAATCTTGCTTGTTTGTAGGTGACCAAATACTTATTTTCCACCATAATTTGCAAATAAATTCTTTAAAAATCAGACAGTGTGATTTTCTAGATATGTTTTCTCATTTTGTCTCTCATACCTGAGGTCTACCTATGATGACAATTACAGGCCTCTCTCATCTTTTTTAAGTGGGAGAACTTGCACAATTGGTGGCTGACTAAATACTTTTTTCCCCACTGTAACAGTTACCAAAGGGTCACTTCAAAGAGCTGTATCTTTGAATTTATTATGGCTGTGGACTCAGTAGGCCAAACCACTGACTTCAATGACTATTCTTCTACTGACTGACTGAATTCTTCACAAACAGCAGTCAGGAGCAGTAAGATCCTCTAATTCATAAACTCATTCCCACACTGTAATATTACATCATACTGAGCGTATAGTTAAACCTCTACCAAGTCCAATTTTTATCATCTGTTAATAGGCGCTGCTTCACTGATTCTGGCACAGTTGGAATTTTTTTTTCTCTAGCCTCCACCGTTCCACCGTTAATCAATGCTGTTAATTTTGGTGTCCGATATACTATTTAGGCTCTGCATTGTCAGGGGTGTGGTGTCAGGCAGAAGCAGGAAAGGGATGTCATTCTGAGCTCTGACACTGGCTGCCTCTGATTGGAGCTCTTAAATCACGCCCCCCTACCTGACACTGCCCTTCTGACATTACAGAGCTTAAAATAGCACATAAGGCTAGGTTCACATCTGCCGTTTGGTTTCCATTCTTCGGATCTGCTTGGGGACCCAAAAAACTGAAACCCAATTCGCTTTAAAAGCGGTTATCAGCGGAAAAATTAGGTGCTTGCAGGACTTTTCTCTCCGCATTTTTAAAGCGGAATGGGGAACAAAATCAATCCCCGAGCGCTCACCAAGCGCCTGGCACCAAAACTAATTGTGCTTGTTGTCCAGGAACCGTGGGGGCTAGAGAGAAAATTCCAACTGCGCTGAAATCAGTATAGCGGCACCTATTAACAGATGCTAAGAACTTGAATTGGTGGAGGTAGTGAAAGATCCTCCTTAAAGCTCAGCGCCGTAATAGGATTGTGCTTTCATGCCACAGGTAAGTGACGGACTTGGATGTCTAGGGCCCAGCAGTGGAATTGATTCTAGGGGCCCACTGCCAGGACCCCTGCAGAGCAGCTGTACCGAGACAGCGCAGCTACAGATAACATGTCGGGAGCAGTGCTGCTCACCCGCCGTCCGATGTGCACCACTGCAGTACCTAAATCCACAGCTACACACTGTATTGCAAGCGAGTAGTGTGGCTCCTGAAATTCTTAAAATTACCTGTAGCTGGAAAAGCTACACTGGTCCCCCTCCAAATAGTGGCCACTTAACTGGTCCCCCATACTGTATGTGTGGGGGAAGTCATGGGGGCTAATAACCTATGGGGGGGGGAGATTAAAATGTGTGGGGAATTAGGGGGGAAATATTAAAGGGGCTGCTGGCCTGATCAGCTGTACGGAGCAGCTTCCAGGACCCATCCTGTACACAATAGGGGGCCAGAAGCAGAAAGCTGCAGCTCAGCTCCCATTGACTTCAATGAGTGCTGAGATGCATACAGTGGATGAAGTTTTCTACTTAAGGAAGCAACTCCGTACAGCTGATTGGTCCCAGGCCGGATGTTGGTCTCCTACCAATCCTGAGGATAGGCTATAAAAAATCAAGCCCAGGCAACCCCTTTGATATTCCCCCCTAATGTCCCACACAATTTAATGCCCAGGATATTAGCCCCCAAACAATATAACGGCCCCATCAATGATCCCGTATACAGTGGCCCTATCACTACAGTATGGGAGACCAGTGAAGGGTCCACTGTATAGGGGGGGGGGCAGTGAAATGGCCACTGTATGGGCCATATAGTGGCCTCTACACTGGTCCCCCTTATAACAGTGTTAGATCAGTACTTACCTGTCTGCTCCCCGGTACTGCTCTGTTTCTTTGCCCTTGGTGCACACTGTTGTGACGTCATGTGCACTCGGAGTGGGAGGGGCCGTATAGCAGACAGAAAACTACTGATACTTAGCTTGTAGGCAAAAAGCTTAATGTGACTTGTCAGAGAGTGAAAGAGCAGGAAGCCACATTCCTACTCTATCTGCAGCAGAACGGGGTCTACTACTCCCCGATTCTGCGATCTGGTTGTATTTTTAGCAACCAGATCGCAGAAACAGGGATAACTGGATGTATTCACTTTGCAATCCTTGCTCCTGCCCGCGGCCTCCTCTGCTTCCCTCTTCAGCCTTCAATGGGCCCTGTGCATGGCACATCATATTATAATGACATAATGTGCGGTGCACGGGGGCCCCCTGGAGGCTGAAGAGGAAGACTGCATTGAGCATGAGCTGGGATATGTAAGTAAATAGGGGCCGTTACTGAACCCCCAATGCCTTTCAAACACAAAAAGCAGTGGGGGTCTGATAGGACCCCCTAAAGTAAGGGGACCACCAGGGGATTCACCATTACCACGGTGGTCCAGTCTGAGCCTGTCGCAGGTGCAGGAGCTGTACCTATGGCATGACTTCTATTTCTCGGCTTTATTACACACCCGAGACCCGGGACTAGTGGGAAAAAAAATACTCCGACTCCAGCAGCTTAACCCCTCAGATGCCGTGATCAATAGCAATCACGACATGTGGGTGGTTAGGGGACAAGATTGTCCTCCTTGCCGCCCCTCAGTCTGAGGGGTTGCCATGGCAGCCAGGAGGCTGAACAATAGCCTCCTGGCTGCCTATCCCTGTTGCATATAGAGAGCCCATGTGTGATGTGCTGCAATACAATGTATTTCAGTAAAGTGCACTGGGATCAGCAGATCCCAGGTTCAAGTCCGGTTTTTGCACAGAAAAAAAAAAAGTAAGAAAAAAAAAGTTTAAAACGTTAAAAGTATAAAAGCTAAATAAATAAAAAGTTCAAAAAACCCACCTTTTAAGTTAAAAAAACATAATGTGAACAAAATAAACAAACATGATAGGTATCCCCACACTATACAAAAATAGCGTTATTTATTCCATGTGAAGAATGCCGCAAAATAAAAAACACAATGCTCAAATTAATATATTTTGGCCCCCTTGCTTCCCCCAAAATAGCAATAAAAAAAAAAATAATCAAAAAGTCATACATACCAAAAATTGGTACCAATAAAAACTACAACTTGCCCCGCAAATAAAGTGCTCTTACATATCTCTGTCAACATAACAGTAAAAAAAAAATTTATAGGCGTTAGAAATATGGTAACCCCAGGAAAAACATTCATTTTCAAAAAATGACATTTTTTTTTAGTAAATACGGTAAAACATAATAAAACCATTAGAAATATGGTATCACCATAATCATAATGACCCACAGGACAAAGATAAACACAGTCGGAACAAATGAAAAAAATAATGATAAAATTGTGGATTTTTCCACACAGAACCCCAAAACTGTTATATGTATCCCAAAATAATGCCAAATGAAAAGTACAACTCATGCAAAGAATAACCAGGTTCACCACATTTTCCCAAACCTTCCATCTCTTATCAAACTTCTTAATCATGTCCCGTTCTCACATGACATACCTTCCAAAAATATATACTTAATTACTCGTATCATTGCCTTTCACTCCTTAAATTCAGGAACTTTTTCAGATATCCAGCCTTCTAGCAGAAAACAGATTTTGCTCCAGGGAAATCTCCTTCCAAACAACAATATTCATATTGCTGTTAACCCCCAATAAGCAAACCACCAGGTGCCTTGGAACTTGACATCCATAAAGTTTATTCAAAAATTCTATAATTCTATCTTGTCTTTTGAGACAATTTCATAACATATGTATTAAATCCCCTTGCCCACAATCAAATTTAGGTCAGTTCTCTGAATTCCTATAACCCATCCTTTTCAATTTTTTAGGGGTGTTATGTGCCCTATCAACCAGATATAATTGCGAGACCTTCTGAGAATATTATACAGATACCTGGGTAGTGTTCTTCAGTCCCTAGGAGACTTTAACACACACAAAGCTGCTATGCCAATTGATCAACACCCTTCAAGTTCATCAGGAGTGGATGGAAATGTGCGATTGCCTGGAACTACCCTTCTTTATCTCCCTTATGACCACCAAAGGTGTCAGTTGCACCTGCTGAATATGGAGTATGTTCAGTCCCTGAGCTTGTGCCATATTTACCATGTACACATACCCTGTACATTTACGATCGATGTTGCCAAGGGATTAAATATGCAAGCACTACATGTGGTAAACTGTTTTCTGTATAGTAGTAATGATCATCTCACCAGTTCCGTGGTGCCTCCACTGGTAAATGTGTAACTGGAAAAAGCACTCAGCACATTTAAAGGATAACCATACAACTAAAGTGTCAGTCTGTCTGTGTGTTCACTGGATTAGTTCCAAGGAAGCCAATCCAATAAATAAAATAAGAGGTATAGAAATGAATATTTTTGAAACGTTCATTTATTTCAGTAATTCAATTCATAATCAGCAGTCTTCCATGATTGTGTGTCCTACTGAACCAGACTGAGGGACCATTTAAAAGCTTAGGAAACCTTGGCAGGTGACACACTGAATTTACAATACTGAACTTTTTTACAATATTCTAATTTTCTTAGATTTTGGTTTTCATTACCTGTAATCCATAATCAACATTTACAGAAATAAAACACTTGAATTAGAACACTCTGTGTGTAAAGAATCTAGAAAATATAGGAGGTCACTTTTTTAATTTAATTACTGAAATAAATAAATGTTTGAAAGATATTTTAATTTATTGAGATGCACCTGTATGAAATTAAAATCCCACAGCTAGCGTCGCTTTAAGCCTCCTCTGCATCTGGAATAAATTGTCAGCTTGCATGTATGTGAGGTACTGAGGACGCTGGCAAGACTTAGAGGGCAGAATATGGAGACACTGGAGACAGAGTCCTGCTGTTGTTTGTAATGCCTGGTGAAGTTGGCAAGATTGGGACCTTTACGAAAAACTTCCGGGACACTCCATTATGTATGTGCTAATTTTAGATGTTTTTAAGATACAGATGTATACAGTAACATGGACATGTGAATAAAGTTGGATGCTTATCCTTGTTATATACTGAGCCAAAGTGCTTTTACCAATGTTCGATTAACCCAATATCTGCCAGTGTTGTCTGGAACATAGCTGGAGTAGATTACATACATTTAACATAAATAAATGAATTGTCAAATAAGCCTATAACCAGAAATAGGCATTTAAAGACGTTGGAGATTTTTATATGGGCTATATTTATATATTTTTATGGCCTTCTTCATACCTTATCCTATATTTATCTATCTTTTCTGTGGGGGGTCAAAAGGGTATCGGCTACTCTGAGCCACTTCCGCCACCCATATACACAGCACAGAGACGGGAGAAGTTGGCTCCGGTCCCTGTATAATGTATAGGAACCAGTACTGCAGCTCAGATGTTTCACTATTGTAGTTTTGAATTAGTAATCCTCACTGCACATTACAAATTTTAGACAAAATTCCAGATTTCTAACCAAAGCTCTATTAGATGTAGAGATTTACTCACATGGGACAGATTTAGTAAAATGGTCTGAAAATGTCAAAACTATCTTAGTTGCCCATAGCAACCAATAACAGTGCAGCTTTCATTTTTATTCTGCTTTTGAAAACTGAAATCTGCATTGTGAATGGTGCTAGGGGCAACTAAGACAGTTTTGCTTTTGGACTATTTTAATAAATCTGCCCCTGTATTACCCTGAAAAAAATCACAATTATATGGAGAAAGTCATTAAGACTTCAGAAACCATTACACACCATGAATCTGGTTTTTTAGCTTCAAATTATCATTACAAATATCAGGAAAGACGGAAGAGGGATCTCCAGCTGCGCCTCTCTCCTGCTGATTTGGATAGGTCTTTATTTGCCCACAAGCTACCGATGCCATGCAGTGCGCAAGAGAAGAACTTTAAGATTCTGACCCGATGGTATTGGTTAGAGATGAGCGAATCAAAGCTGACGAAGTGAAATTCGATCCGAATTTCAGGAAATATTCGATCCGCATTGAATCCGAATTTTCTTAACACTTCGTGGAAAAGAATCACATTTTGTTCAAAATGGCTTCTGTACACTTTAGGACATGGGGCAGGGAACTCTGGGAATGCGGGATCACCCACCATGCCATGCGTGCAGCCAGCCAGAAGCCAGACCTGTCACAGCCCTTTAACCCCTTTGCAAGTGCCCAAGGTATGTTTGACCGCTGCATCCAAGGTGTTGGAGCATAGTGTTAGCTGCAACTGACAGCTAACACCCTGCTTTATAACCGATCGGGTAAAGGGTAAATATTATTTAGGATCCAAAAACTGCGGCAGAGATGGGCTTCAACATTTTTATTACCTCGTATTGCCCCACTGATCGTGGGCATTATCACACCTGCCACCTCGGTCAACCTTGCACCATTTTCTGCCATTTTGGGGTTGGGTTGGCAATCCGTTACAATGGAGCCTGTAATAGATCCTTTGCTATTTTACAATGCATAGAAATGCATTGTATTAGTGGATCAAACCCCCTGAGGTTGAAGACCCCTAGAGGATCTAAAAAGAACAGTACGAAAATAAATATCAATAAAAATTAAAATCACCCCCCTTTCCATAGAACACATATAAAAGTTATAAAGTTAAAGTTATTAGTTAAAGTTATTAAAGAGGACCTTTCACGTCCTCATGTATATGTTGTTTTACATACCGCTTTTGTTTTTGTTTTTACATACCGCCTATCTGGCAACAAATCGCCCTGAAAAAGAGATGTCTACCTTCTATTGACTATGCTTCATCGCCCAGGCCTTCCCACCAGCCACATCGTGCTTTCCCTCGCTGGAACTTCTGAGTACCCACTACTCCTGTCCTCTCTTTCTGTTTCGAGAGTTTCCTATGGCGTGACCCCTGCTTGCTACAGGCTCTAACAAGAGTAGAAAGAGAAGAGGGAGGCCACGCTGCACAACTGAGCAACAAGACAAGTACATTAGAGTCTCTAGTTTGAGAAATCGACGCCTCACAGGTCCTCAACTGGCAGCTTCATTAAATAGTACCCGCAAAACGCCAGTGTCAACGTCTAGTGAAGAGGCGACTCAGTGATGCTGGCCTTCAGGGCAGAGTGGCCAAGAAAAAGCCATATCTGAGACTGGCTAATAAAAGGAAAAGATTAATATGGGCAAAAGAACACAGACATTGGACAGCGGAAGATTGGAAAAAAGTGTTATGGACAGACAAATCGAAGTTTTAGGTGTTTGGATCACACAGAAGAACATTTGTGAGACGCAGAACAACTGAAAAGATGCTGGAAAAGTGCCTGACGCCATCTGTCAAGCATGGTGGAGGTAATGTGATGGCCTGGGGTTGCTTTAGTGCTGGTAAAGTAGGAGATTTCTACAAGGTAAAAGGGATTTTGAATAAGGAAGGCTATCACTCCATTTTTCAACGCCATGCCATACCCTGTGGACAGCGCTTGATAGGAGCCAATTTCATCCTACAACAGGACAATGACCCAAAGCACACCTCCAAATTATGCAAGAACAATTTAGGGAAGAAGCAGGCAGCTGGTATTCTATCTGTAATGGAGTGGCCAGCACAGTCACCAAATCTCAACCTCATTGAGCTGTTGTGGGAGCAGCTTGACCGTATGGTACGGAAAAAGTGCCCATCAAGCCAATCCAACTTGTGGGAGGGGCTTCTGGAAGCATGGGGCGAAATTTCTCCAGATTACCTCAGCAAATTAACAGCTAGAATGCCAAAGGTCTGCAATGCTGTAATTGCTGCAAATGGAGCATTCTTTGACGAAAGCAAAGTTTGAAGAAGAAAATTATTATTTCAAATAAAAATCATTATTTCTAACCTTGTCAATGTCTTGACTAAATTTTCTATTCATTTTGCAACTCATTTGATAAATAAAAGTTTTCATGAAAAACACAAAATTGTCTGGGTGACCCCAAACTTTTGAACGGTAGTGTAGATTGTAAGAATTTTAGACCAATTGCATTTCTGAATGCAGACCTCAAACTGTTTTCCAAGGTAAGAATTGTAAGAATTTTAGACCAATTGCATTTCTGAATGCAGACCTCAAACTGTTTTCCAAAGGTTTCCAACCTTTGTCTTCCCTTCACTGATACATAAGGATTAGGTGGGTTTCGTGCCTTGCCGACAGGGTGGCGATAATACCCGGAGGACAATCGAACTGATAGACATCGCTTCTAGATCTGAGTCAGAGTCGTGGTACTCAGTTTGAATGCGGAAAAAGCTTTTGATCGCCTCGGGTGGCCCTTTCAGTTTGCAACGCTGCAGACCTTTGGTCTCAGTGGCCCCTTTCTAACAGAAATTGGGGGCTCTACTCCACCCCCACCGCCGCTGTAAAACTTCATGCCTCCTCCCGCCCCTTTACCCTACATAATGGCACTCGTCAAGGCTGCTCTCTATCTCCACTCCTTTTTGTTATGCGCATAGCACCTGATAAAGGTTCTATCTGAATACACCCTGACATTAGTGGGGTAAAGATATGGGAGAGAGAGTTTAAGCTTTCTCTCTTTGCAGAGGATGTCCTGTTAACCTTGACTAATCCGCATGTCACTCTCCCTAACCTTCACATTCTTCTAGATACCTTTGGGCGCCTATCTGGGTATAAAATTAATGCTACTAAGTCCCCTGCCCATACAGATATCCCCTTCCTGACTCCAGGCCTTGTTTCCTTATAAGTGGTAGGAGCATTCCCTAAAATATCTAGTCATCCACCTTACTAAACCTTATCTCCAAATATACCAGGCAAACTTCCCTCCTTTATATAGACAGATCTGTGCTCTTCTTACTAAATGGCAGACCATTCCACCGTCTCTCTTTGGCTAGATACAGTGGCTTGCAAAAGTATTCATACCCTTTGAACTTTCACATTTTGTCACTTTACAACCACAAACTTAAATATATTTTATTGAGATTTCAAGTGATAGACAAACACAAAGTAGCACATAACTGGGAAGAAGAACGAAAATGATACATGGTTTTCAAAATTTTTATCAAATTAAAAATCTGAAAAGTGTGATGTGCAATTGTATTCAGCCCCCTGTACTCTGATACCCCTAAATAAAATCCAGTGCAATCAACTGCCTTCACAAGTCACTTCATTAGTTAATAGAGTCCAGCTGTGTGTAACTTAGTCTCAGTATAAATACACCTGTTCTGCGAAGGCCTCAGTGGTTTGTTAGAGAACACTAGTGAGCAAACAGCATCATGAAGACCAAGGAACTCACCAGACAGGTCAGAGACAAAGTTGTCGAGAAGTTTAAAGCAGGGTTAGGTTATAAAAACATATAAAAACACATAAAGGGTAATTACTGCTACATTGTCCCAAATAAGACATGCGGCTAGAGTGCAGCTAATATTGCAGCTTCTACCCGTAGGATGATTAAACAGTTGCAAACACACAATAATTAAACAGTTACAAGCACACACACAAAATAATACATCCATAAGTGATTGTAAAATATCAACCACAAAAAAGTAGAGCAGGGATGAAACCACCCCACGTGTATCGCCAGTGCAACTGGTAGCTTCCTCAGAGGTATTCCACTCTGGGACACACACACATCACTTCTGCAGCAGAAGTGACATGGTGGCACCCATGATCCCAGTATACAGTGGGGAAAAAAAAAAGTATTTAGTCAGCCCTCAATTGTGCAAGTTCTCCCACTTAAAAAGATGAGGCCGGCTTGTAACTGACATCATAGGTAGACCTCAACTATGAGAGACAAAATGAGAAAACAAATCCAGAAAATCACATTGTCTGATTTTTAAAGAGTTTATTTGCAAATTATGGTGGAAAATAAGTATTTGGTCAATAACAAAAGTTAATCTCAATACTTTATTATATATCCTTTGTTGGCAATGACAGAGGTCAAACGTTTTCTGTAAGTCTTCACAAGGTTGGCACACACTGATGCTGGTATGTTGGCCCATTCCTCCAAGCAGATCTCCTCTAGAGCAGTGATGTTTTGGGGCTGTCGCTGGGCAACACGGACTTTCAACTCCCTCCAAAGGTTTTCTATGGGGATGAGATCTGGAGACTGGCTAGGCCACTCCAGGACTTTGCAATGCTTCTTACGAAGCCACTCCTTCGTTGCCCTGGTAGTGTGCTTGGGATCACTGTCATGCTGAAAGACCCAGCCACATTTCATCTTCAATGCCCTTGCTGATGGAAGGAGGTTTGCACTCAAAATCTCACGATACATGGCCCCATTCATTCTTTCATGTACACAGATCAGTCATCCTGGTCCCTTTGTAGAGAAACAGCCCCAAAGCATGATGTTGCCACCCCCATGCTTCACAGTAGGTATGGTGTTCTTTGGATGCAACTCAGCATTCATTCTCCTCCAAACACGACGAGTTGTGTTTCTACCAAACAGTTCTACTTTGGTTTCATATGACCATATGATATTCTCCCAATACTTTTCTGGAACATCCAAATGCTCTCTAGCAAACTTCAGACGGGCCCGGATATGTACTGGCTTAAGCAGGGGGACACGCCTGGCACTGCAGGATCTGAGTCCCTGGCGGCGTAGTGTGTTACTGACGGTAGTCTTTGTTACGTTAGTCCCAGCTTTCTGCAGGTCATTCACTAGGTCCCCCTGTGTGGTTCTGGGATTTTTGCTCACCATTCTTGTGATCATTTTGACCCCACTGGGTGAGATCTTGCGTGGAGCCCCTGATTGAGGGAGATTATCAGTGGTCTTGTATGTCTTCCATTTTCTAATTATTGCTCCCACAGTTGATTTCTTCACACCAAGCTGCTTGCCTATTGCAGATTCAGTCTTCCCAGCCTGGTGCAGGTCTACAGTTTTGTTTCTGGTGTCCTTCCACAGCTCTTTGGTCTTCACCATAGTGGAGTTTGGAGTGTGACTGTTTAAGGTTGTGGACAAGTGTCTTTTATACTGATAACAATGTCAAACAGGTGCCATTACTACAGGTAATGAGTGGAGGACAGCCTCTTAAAGAAGAAGTTACAGGTCTGTGAGAGCCAGAAATCTTGCTTGTTTGTAGGTGACCAAATACTTATTTTCCACCATAATTAGCAAATAAATTCTTAAAAAAATCAGACAATGCAATTTTCTGAATTTGTTTTCTCATTTTGTCTCTCATAGTTGAGATCTACCTATGATGTCAATTACAGGCCAGCCTCATCTTTTTAAGTGAGAGAACTTGCGCAATTGGTGGCTGACTAAATACTTTTTTTCCCCACTGTATATGAGGGGGCAGGAGCTTCCCCAGAAAACTTCCCAATCACACGGAGCAAAGCAGGATAAAGGACTGAACTTTTTTCCTGAAGCAACCTGCTGAGAAGGTAAGACACTGCTTCTGCTCCATCATAGACTGTGAGAAATCTAGGTCTAAATCCAGTTCTGCTGACCCTGGTGTGACTCCCAACCCAATAAATTGTTCTAGCAGTGGATTTATTCTGGAGTGGTATATGTTAAATCTTATGGGTTTCCCCTCTCTCAGGGAGATAAAGATCTGACTCAAAAAGCAAAAAAGGAACCAGCCCCTCAAGAATAGTCTATCTACGCAATAAGATTGCTGTCTTGCAGCAAAAAGTATTTTGACAATAGAGAACAGAGAAATCTACGTTCATATTCCAAAGAGCCTGGTTTGGGCTTGTGAACAAATTAAAGTTAGCAGAGTCTTTGAAAAAAACTTGGAGGAAGGAAGGAAAATTATCAGGTCCGGGTTCCCTCACGGAAAGAGGACAAATGTTATTTTCTAAATTTCTAGAAGAATTGCTATCTGCAGTTAGAAATGTCATGGGGGTGGAAAATATTTAGAAACCCCAGTCTAAAACTGAGAAAAAAGCAAGTGTTTATAGTTCATGATAGCCTTTTACGATTAATTAAAGATGGAATGGAAGTTTCCCGAGAAGAAGCTGCCCATCTCTGCAGAAATGAGGGAAAGATTTCCCCTTAAAGAGGAAAAAAAAATAGTTGGATTGGAGTACCAAAAAGTAGGGAAGCAAACAATTCTCCCCTTTGAAGATTCATCTCATCTAAAAGAACCATTAGAAAGAAAAACAGATAAGTCTCTTTAAAAAATCTTGGGAGACATGTACAGCTTCTTCTGGTTAACATTGGCGCCACCTGTGTAGCTAGGTCTATGTATAGGTGGCTAGATCAGGTAGAGGATTTACTCCCAGAGAGAATATTTTGTCATCTATTCCCCTTCTCCCCCATGCTACAGGTTTTCTTACTATTGCCTCTGCTGAGTATGAAAACTGCTTCTAGAGCAGGGGGTTCTTTATAATAATGTTAGACAGGCTCCTATGTTAAAAATATGGTCTGGGGACCAGGTGCCTAAAAGAAAGCCGTGTTCTATCCCCTTCCAGGAGTGTTTGACCCAGACCTAGACTTCCTGTTAGAGAAGGCGGAAGATAAAAAGAAAGCTCTTCCAGAACCAAATAACCCTAAAAAGAATCAGTCCTTTTGTCTCTTTAGGGGTGCATTAGGGCATTTCATCTGCTCCAAGAATATTTACAAAAGTAATGCTGGAAGTGGTGACCTTCATGAGACACCAGGAAATTCATGTTATCCTCTATTTGGACAATCTTCTTTTAGTAGCCCCATATCTCTTTAACAAAAAAATTGTACAGACTTCTCAGATATTGAAGAAAAACAAAGGCTTTTCTCTCTGTATTTTTTGGGCGGAACCCGGGGACCCCATTATAGTCTATGGGGTCTGCGGGTTTCCGTGAGTAACTGCTTTTTAAGCGGGTTAGGTTTCCATTCTTGGGGTCCGCTTGGGGACCCCAAGAACGGAAACCCAGGCACAGATGTGAACCTAGCGTAAGAGGGCATTCAGAATACAGCATTGTGGCTTTTCTGAGAGATCAAAGAGTCACCAGGCAAAGAAGCCTTCAATGGCTCGCAAACCAAATATTCTTCTGGGAAGAACCTCAGCTAAAACCACTATCATCTCTGCACCTAAAAGGGTCAGAGAAAAGGTAGGCGTGATTATTTAAGCTGCAATTACCAAAAAACAACAGACTGTTGCTACACCAAAAGATCTTTGCTCAGATCACACATAAATGGGGTATGTCAGAAGTGGATTTATTTGCAGATCAGAAGAATACCAAAACACCACATAAGAATATTTTTCCCTTATGGTGAACCTGCCATTTTCTTTTTTTTTTTTTTTACAGAAATGAAAAAAAATAAGATATGAGGCTTATAATGAACTGTTGAAACCATTGGATAATAGAAATTTATAGATAAACAGAAAGAGAGATGGATGGTAGCCAGAGACAATTCCAGTGGACATTCCAATAAAACAAGATATTATTCTAGTACAGGGGTCAGCAACCTGCTCCAGGTAAGCCATCGCTCTCATGAACCATGTAAACACAGTCGGTGGGGAGGATGTACTATGGGGGAAAGCATGAGGCATAGCGTCCTAGTGGCTGGGCCATGAGCTAGCCTAGTCAGAGGGCAAACTGACTACTTCATCTTTGACTTTGCTTTTTTTTTTTTTAAATTAGCACACAATTCAAAAAAGGTTGCTAACTCCTGTACCTTCCAAATATATGTACAAATATTTGAATAACAAACATTAAATATTTTACTTACCTGCACTGTACGTCCAGCATTGATATGCTCCTTGTGCAACTGTTCCCATGATCTACACCTTCGATACTAAAACAGCAAAAGAAAATAATTCAAGTTGCAATAAGATACATGTGACTCCCTGAAACCAATATTTTAGTTTAATTGACCTAAAAAAAGCATGCAGATCACGTTCAACCTCAGACCAATTGTCCCTAGAGACTGGACAGAACGTAAGCCCCTTATTACACAGATATTTGTTCACCATACGATTCGTCTTTTGCCTGTCACCGTTCTGGGTAGTGTTGGTCTTACACAATTCGTTCTGTGCCTGTGGTTGTCACCGCTGTCGTTTCAGGTTTATATTGAAAATACATCTATTAAATATACTGAATTGACAATTGTCAATTATGGAATAACAGTGTTTTCCCTCCTTCTACCACAGTCCTTGCAATTGAAGCATTTGTTAATGCGGTCAAACAGGATGTCTTGAGATTACGTTCATCTAAACAAAACATGAGACTTAAACATCCTATTGTGAAACAGGGTGAGGTCTCGGCCTTGTGAGAGCTGTCCCATGACAGCAATAACATTATCAAGCCCGCTGATAAGGGTGGTGTTATCGTCGTCATGGACATGCCAACATACTTGGCCGAGATCGAACGCCAGGTTGGTGATATTGATGTATATGGTATATTGGCTGGTGAGCTGAGATTTGATTTACAGAGGAAGATCCAAACGGTAATGAATTCCACATTACATAGTAAACTTATCGATGAGGATTTATATACATTCCTAAGGGTAGAATCTCCAGTTACACCAGTCATATATGTGTTACCTAAGATTCATAAGAACCTACGGTCACCACCAGGTAGACCGATAGTATCTGGTACAGTTCTATTTTTTTCTAATATAGCTATTTTTTTGGATAGGCTCTTGAGGGATTTTGCTACCTCTTGGAGTTCTTACATTAAAGACATACTTGATTTTTTTTTTTGTCTTTTTTTTTTTTTTTTTGTCTCTTTTGAATATCTGATTTTTTGGGACACTTACAGGAGATTAAATTTAAATAGAGATGTACATATCACATTGACATCCTTCGATGTGGTATCTTTATACACATCAATTGACCATGAAAAAGGATTACAGGCAATGGAGAAGAAATTATCTAGCTCATTAATCACAGGCAACATCTATATTTTTGCTAAGTTTACTGCACTTGGAATTGAATAAGGGCCGGTTCACATCTGTGTTTGGGATTCCGCACGAAACATGCGGAAACTGAGCAGCAACCACATGGACCCCATTATAGTCTATGGGGTCCGCAGCTTTCCTTAGGTAAACCGCTTTTCTATGCGCATAGGTTTCCATTCGGGAGGTCCCCAAGCGGACTCCCCGGACAGAAACTGAATGCAGATGTGAACCGGCCCTAATAATTATTTTCTATTTGGGGACCAATGGGAGCAAATAAGGCGCCAACTTATGCCAACATTTTCTTGACGGTCATGGAGGACGATCTCATCTATGTATCTCCTCTATTCTCTAAAGTATTAAGGTGGTGGAATTACATAGACAACATCTTACTCCTATGGCAGGATGCGTTAAATTGTTTTCATGGTTATCTCGATACCCTAGACCCGTGATGGCGAACCTATGGCACGCGTGCCAGAGCGGGCACGCAGAGCCCTCTCAGTTGGCACATGCGCCGTCGTCATGATCGCTCACTAACGGGGAATCCGGTACAGAATTCCCAGTTAGTGAGCAATCGCTTCTTTCAGCATGATGATTGCAGAGTGTAACCTCTGCCCCGACGCAGGCGTGTTGACGTAAGTCATCAGTGCATGCTATCAGAAGAAGGAGGATGCTCTTCATGAGACTGCAGCTCTTCGTGGGACTAGGTAACTAGGATATACTACTGTGTGGGGCCCCACTGTGAAGCATAAACTACTGTGTGGGGGCCCACTGTGAAGCATATACTACTGTGTGGGAGCCCACTATGAAGCATAAACTACTGTGTGGGGGCCCACTGTGAAGCATATAATCGTGTGGGGGGCAAAGTGGAGCATATAATACTGTGTGGGGGCCTACTGTGGAGCATATAATACTGTGTGGGAGCCACTGTGGACATATAATACTGTCTGGGGGCTATTCTGGAGCATATAATACTGTCTGGGGGCCACTGTGGAGTGCACTGTACTGTGTGGGGGCCCTTCACTATTTATATCACACAGTATCTATTTTATAGCAGACATGTGATATTATTACAGGCTGTAATAACATTGAACGGTCACTATAAAACAGATCCTGGTTAATTTAAGGTTAAATTGCAGCATTGGCACTTTGCAATAAATTAGTGGGTTTTGGGTTGCAGTTTGGGCACTCTAAAAGGTCTCTAAAAGGTTTGCCATCACTGCCCTAGACCCAAGTGTAAAATTGACATTGATTCACTCGGATGTCTCTATACAATTTTTGGACGTGTGAGTTAGGGTAGAGAATGGTAACTTTAGGACCAATTTGTTTACTAAACCTACGGACAAGAATCAGCTTTTGAGCTATGAATCCACACACCAAAGAATGATGGTGAATTCATTACCATGCAGCCAATTCTTGAGGGTCAGAAATGTGGTCAGTGATAACCTAGATTTGAATAGAAACATGGATGAAATGGACCATAAATTTAAGAACAGAGGGTATCTGACTAAACTGATCAAGATTAAAAGAAAGAAGGCTATTGCAAGAGATAGACAGACACTTACAAAACAAAATAAAGCATAGTGAAGTTATAATAAAATTACTTTCACCACCACTTATAGTAAAAACAGTTGAGCCATTGCCAACATAGTAAGGAAACATTGGCCTATGCTATACCACTGTTGCCCTAATATAGACAAATTTAAATGCCCTACTTTATTTTCATACATGAGATCACAAAACATAGTATACACAGAGTACAGAGTATACACTCAGATGTGGGACCTCAAAGGATAAAATTGACACAGTCCTTTATCACTGGACATAAGAGGAAGGGCTGTTTCCCCATGTCCCCACATGATAAACTGTGACTCTCTTGTTCATCCTGTTTCTGGGGAGCAATTCTATATCAAACAATACCTAACTTGTAACAGTAAATATGTCATCTACTTAATACAACGCCTATGCAATATTTGTATGTTGGGGAAATGAAAACGAGGATGAACCAGCATAAATACACGGTACATGAGGGAAAGCTGGATTTTCCGGTCTTTAGGCACTTCTTGGAGTGCAAATATAGGGAATCGGATCTAAAATTTAGAATTATTGACCATGTTCCTCTCCCCCAGAGGGATGGAGATCAGGTACGATTATTAAAAAAGAAAAAACTGGAGTGGATCTTCCAACTTAACACTCTTAAACCAAATTGTCATAATGTCTACTTTAAAATTATGGGGGTGATGTAGAGTGTGTTATCTCTGATCTTTGGAACCATCTAGATTTGGTGTAATAAGGTGCAAATATTTTTCTAATGTAATAATATTCAATTGATAATGCATATCTTTTATTGGACAGACTTATGATTTATTTGGTGTTCCATAAATTTATTTTGGTGCTCCAAAAATTACCTAAAGCCCTAGGGCTAATTGTGGATGTTATCCTGGGACTTGTGGTGATCACAGTCTGGGTCGTCCCCTTTAGCGTCACAGGCCGGTTATAGAGTATGATCAATATAGTGATCTCTAGCCTGGCACAAGGAATATAAAAGTATCACCGTTAAAAACAGCCATCATCATTTATTTTTATTTTTTCTTTACCCATTATTATGTCCAAATAAACTAACTTGTCATTAACCCCTTATCTATGGTTATGGATATAGTTCCATGTAACCAGTAATTATTATATGGATAGTAAAGCTTGCAACTGGCACTTTCCAGTTAGTAAAATGGTGAGGCTGTGGACTTAAAGGGATTGCCCAGGCAAAAATTAAATATTTTAAATAGGGGATGTAAAAAAAATAAATCATACTCACCTTTCTCCAATGCTCCAGTGCATCCCAGCACGATCCGGTCCTGCCAATCCATTGTTTTCTTCCGGCGGAAGTCACTGCTGCACGTGACTTCAGTGAAAGGCATCTGGGAAGTCACAGCTGGTGCGGAGTTTCACTTTCAGAAAACAGCGCAGGAGAAGGACCGGACCATGCTGGGAGGACACTGGTGCACAGGGGACAGGTAAGTATGATTTTTTTTTTACCTCCCACAGCCTATTTAAATTTTTTTTTTTCCCTGGGCAACCTCTTTAATATGTGTACCTCCCCTTCCCTATGACATATATGCTGTCCACTATATATTTACGGCATATCGCAGATTTATAGCATACACGCATGTGCAATAGAAATACCCTGTAGCTGACTGGTGATTTGGAACATAATAGATACAATTGCACATGCACGATTATGAAGAATTCCAGGCATGTACAATATTAATTGTATGTACGCCGAAATCGGCAGAAGTTTATGAATGGGGCATAAAGGTCGGCAGTAAGGCAGGGTTCACACTACTGTTGGATATTCGTTATGATAGTGTGTGTTAAAAAAAAAAAACCTGACACCTATCATAACAGACATTAACGGACACTAACTGATATTAATGTGTTTGTTTTTTTAACTGATAAATTTAATGGACATATTAGCATCAGTTAGTGTCAGTTTTTTATATTGTCTTTTTTTTTTTTTTTTTTTTTTTTTTAACTTCTGCTTTCTGAGCATGCTCAGAAAAAAAATGGACGGTATAACGGACTGTGAAGCAAATGAATTTTAAAATATGGATTTTTGGAATCTGCACATTATATGCATGAAGATTTCGCTGATTATTGTATTTAATTGATATATGGCACTTTTTATATATATCTGTAACTTTAGCGCTGACACTATGCTTGACAAAGGCTCTTGGGAGCTGAAATGTTGCATCATGGAATATATCTCACTAGAAGTGTTTGAACTGACTACAGGAGTGCTGCCATTTCTTTGATTACTACTGATAAGTTTGGTATTTGAAACTCTGGGCTAAACACACAACTGCAGTCTTTAAAAATATATATATCTATACATACAGTCATAGTCGTAAGTGTTGGCCTCCTTGACATTTTTTCCAGAAAATTATTGCAATTACACATTTTATTATACATGTTTATTTCCTGTGTATTGGAACAATACTATAAACAAAGATAAAAAAGACAAAAATTATATAATTTCACACAAAACTCCAAAAATGGACCGGACAAAATTATTGGCACCCCTAGCTTAATATTTGGTTGCAAACCCTTTGGGAAAAAAAACTGAAATCAATCGCTTCCTACAACCATCAACAAGCTTCTTACACCTCTCAACTGGAATTTTGGACCTCTCTTCTTTTGCAAACTGCTCCAGGTCTCATATTTGAAGGGTGCCTTCTCCCAACAGCAATTTTAAGATCTCTACACAGATATTCAATGAGATTTAGGTCCGGACTCATTGCAGGCCACTTCAGAACTCTCCAGCACTTTGTTTCCATCCATTAGTAGGTGCTTTTTGAAGTATGTTTGGGGTCACTGTCCTGCTGGAAGACCCATGACCTAGGACGAAAACCCAGCTTTCTGACACATGGCCCTACATTCCGACCCAAAACCCTTTGGAAATCTTTAGATTTCATGATGCCTTGCACAGAGTAAAGGCACCCAGTGCCAGAGGCAGTAAAACAACCCCAAAACATCTCTGATCCTCCACCATAGTTAACTGTTGGTATATATACACACACACACACATACATACATACACACACACACACACGTGGCTTGCAAAATTATTCACACCCCTTGAACTTTTTCACATTTTGTCACCTTACAATCACAAACTTAAATGTATTTTATTGAGATTTTAAGTGATACACCAACAGAAAGTAGTACATAATTGTGAAATGGAACGAAAATGATACATGGTTTTCAAAATTTTAATCAAATAAAAATTTGAAAAGTGTGACGTGCAAAAGTATTCAGCCCCCCTATATCAATAAAATGTAGAGCAACCTTTCACTGCTATTACAGTTGCATGTCTTTTGGGACATGTCTCTATCCGCTTTTCACATCTAGAGACTGAGATTTTTGCCCATTCTTCTCTGTAAAATAGCTCAACTTCAGCCAGACTAGATGGAGAGCATCTGTGAACAGAAATTTTCATGTCTTGCACAGATGCTCCAAGGGATTTAGGTCTGAATTTTGACTGGGCCATTCTAACACATAAATATTCTTTGATCTAAACCATTCCACTGTAGCTCTGACCATGGGCGCACCGCTAATGAGGCGAAGTGAGGCGGCCGCCTCAGGCGGCACTGTCATTCACTGTCTGGGGGGCGGCATGTTATACATTCTATTTGCCGTAAACCAGCCCAGGACAGGCCGCTTAAAAAAACAAAACAAAAAAAAAAAAACAAAGCTGAGTGGGGCCTGTCTTGGGCTGGTTTACGAGTTCTCCGCATCTCAGCGCAGGTGGCGATACAATGATGTCATCGTGCCTCTTACGTGGAGACGTGGGTGAAGAAGAGGCAGCAGCTCCATCAAGGGATCGCAGGTAGGTTTGGATAAATTTTTTTTTTTTTTTATATATAAATAGGCCGTAACCTGCTGGAGTATCCCCAGCAGGTAACGGCCTATTTACTTATCGATCCCCACTTCTGCTGTGGCCGTCTCCGCTACCCCTTCTACTATGGGAAGCAGAAGCGGCTGTGAGGCCAAATACTACTATTATTATACTCCGGGGTATTTTCAGGCCCCGGAGTATAATAATCGGAGACCCAGGGGAGGTGATAAATATAAAAACCATTGTTACTCACCTCTCCAGCGATCCGATGTTACTCCCAGCCGGCTTCGGCCTTCTTTGGTGACGTCCCAGGCGTCACGTGAGCCAGGCCGACGTCATTATGTTGCGACGCCAGTCTGTGCAACATTGAAGAGGGCCGAAAGCAGGGAGTGCACCGGAGCCCAGGTAAGTAACACTGGTTTTTATGTTTGTTACCACCTGGGTCTCCGATCATTATACTCTGGGGTCTTTTAGACCCCAGAGTATAATAATAGTTCATGGGTGGGTTACTATGGAGCAGAATACTGTGTGCAGGGGCCACTATGGGGCATAATTACGTGTGCAGTAGCCACTATGGGGCATAATTACGTGTGCAGGGGCCACTATGGGGCATAATTACGTGTGCAGGGGCCACTATGGAGCATAATACCGAGTGCAGGGGCCACTATGAGGCATAATACCGAGTGCAGGGGCCACTATGGAGCATAATACCGTGTGTAGGGGCCGCTGCAGGGCATAATACCATGTGCAGGGGCCACTATGAAGCATAATATAGTGTGCAGAGGCCGCTGCTGGGCATAATACTGTGTGCAGGGGCCACTATGGGGCATAATACAGAGTGCAGGAGCCACTATGGAGCATAATACCATGTGCAGGGGCCACTATGGAGCATAATACCATGTGCAGGGGCCACTATGGGGCATAATACCGTGTGCAGGGGCCACTATAAGGCATAATACCATGTGCAGGGGCCACTATGACGCATAATACCGTGTGCAGGGGCCACTATGACGCATAATACCGTGTGCAGGGGCCGCTGAGGGGCATAATACCGTGTGCAGGGGCCGCTGCTGGGCATAATACCGTGTGCAGGGGCCGCTGCGGGGCATAATACTGTGTGCAGGGGCCGCTGCGGGGCATAATACTGTGTGCAGGGGCCGCTGCGGGGCATAATACTGTGTGCAGGGGCCGCTATGGGCCATAATACCGTGTAATACTGTATTAAAAAAAAAAAAAAACACCTACTCACCTGTCCCTTGTGCTTCCATGTCTCCCACCGCAGTCTGGTTCTGCTGCTCTGGTGTTTTCTTCTGGCGGAAGTCCCCACCGCACATGACCGCTGAGGTCGCTGACATGGGACATGACAGTGCTGTGGGGAAGAAAACACTGGAGCAGCAGGACTGGAAAGCGCTGGAAGACACCTTCCCCAGCCTCATATTAAAAAAGTGGTTATCCTGGACAACCCCTTTAAGGTGGCACTTGGGCTTTATTAAAGGGTCTTTCCAGCTCATTTTTATTGATGTTCTATCCTTAGGACAGATCATCAATAAGAGATCAGTGGTCCCCTCCTCTGATCAGCTGTATGAAGGGGTTAGGGTGCCTGTTTATATCACACGCTGTCTGTTTATAGTGACCGTGTGATGTAATTACAGTCTTGTCACAGACGTGTATAGGACGAGGCTGTAGTTACATTACATGGCCACTATGAGATGAATGACACTGTGTAAACAGAGAAGCGGTCACGGCTCTTACACAGGTACCACAGTTCATTCAAATAGCTTATCAGTAGGGGTCCTGGGTTTTTGAGCCCCACTGATTAGTTTATTAATAACCTGGAAAAACTTTTAATTAGTTAACACCTGAGGCATTATTAATAAGGGGCACTATTTATACAGGGTACACAAGGACATTATTAATATAAAGATGCCCTTGGGGGTATTATTCATTATGGGGGGGTTATATTATATTATATTATATATTTTATAATTGGGGTAGCAGCAGGATGGGTGTGCAGGTGAGGACAATGTGGGTTGGATGCCTGGAAAAGTGAGGAGCCAAAGATGTCTGTGTTGCAAACTTTACAGAGACAAGTCACAGCTGGAAGAAGTGGTCATGGCGGTCCAAAGGGAAAAGAAGGGAAATGTGAAGGATTAGTCAGAGACATCACCTGTAAGTCACAAAATGTTACTGCCCTGTATTCACCAAAATGAGGATAAATACCTGAGTGATGGGGGTCTGTCTGCTGAGACCCCCACTGAGCCTGAGAATTGTTTTTTTTTCCCCCACTGGGTTGGAATTCATTTTCAGAGTTTTTATATATTATTACTTTGTCAGATTCAAGTTATTTCTGTGACCATTGTGGGTTTTTCTTTCATTAAACGAGGGGTACCAACAATTTTGTCCACGTGTGTAAGCGTGTCACTTGGTGGATGGACGAACCCGCGTGGCTCTCATTCACTTCGATGGGAGTGCCAAAGATACCCGAAGTCCAGTACTCAGCTATCTGCGGCGCTCCTATTATAGAGAATGGGGGACACGCGTGCTTGTCCATCCAACAAGCAGAAGATGTGTGAAGTTACTTTCATTGTTAATTGTTGTTGATCTGATACTGAAGCAATAAAGTAAGAAGAATTCTTAAAAACTGTTTCATAAGTTTGTGTATGTTTATTGTATGACAACAACAGTGTGTGAGGAAATCAGGTGATACCTTTTAGTGGCTAACTGAGTATATTTATAAGTAAGCTTTCAGGAGTACTCCTGAAAGCTTACTTATAAATATACTCAGTTAGCCTCTAAAAGGTATCGCCTGATTTCTTCACTCTTCCACTACTTTCAATGGCTAACACGGTACAACATCATACTACTAACAACAGTGTGTGACGCTAACAGCATGTAAACGCAATGTTATATTTTTTTTGGGAGGGGGGGGGTTCAATAGTCCACCTCAGGCAGAAAAGAGGCTAGGTTCACCACTGGCTCTGACTGTATGTTTAGGGTCATTGTCTTGCTGGAAGGTGAATCTCCTTTCCAGTCTCAAGTCTTTTGCAGCCTGGATTTCTTCCAGGATTACCAGATATTTAGCTCAATCCATCTTCCCATCAAATCTGACAATCTTCCCTGTCCCTGCTGAAAAAAACCATCCCCACAGCATGATGCTGCCACCACCATGTTTCACAGTGGATGGTGTGTTCAGGGTGATGAGCAGGGTTACTTTTCCACCACATATCGCGCTTTGCATTTAGGCCAAAATGTGGGAGAACTTGCACAATTGGTGGTTGACTAAATACTTTTTTTCCCCACTGTATACACACACACACATATATATATATATATATATATATATATATATATATATATATATAACACACACAGTACAGACCAAAAGTTTGGACACACCTTCTCATTCCAAGAGTTTTCTGTATTTTCATGACTATAAAAATTGTAGATTCACACTGAAGGCATCAAAACTATGAATTAACACATGTGGCATTATATACTTAACAAAAAAGTGTGAAACAACTGAAAATATGTCTTATATTCTAGGTTCTTCAAAGTAGCCACCTTTTGCTTTGATTACTGCTTTGCACACTCTTGGCATTCTCTTGATGAGCTTCAAGAGGTAGTCACCTGAAATGGTCTTCCAACAGTCTTGAAGGAGTTCCCAGAGATGCTTAGCACTTGCTGGCCCTTTTGCCTTCACTCTGCGGTCCAGCTCACCCCAAACCATCTCGATTGGGTTCAGGTCTGGTGACTGTGGAGGCCAGGTCATCTGGCGTAGCACCCCATCACTCTCCTTCTTGGTCAAATAGCCCTTACACAGTCTGGAGATGTGTTTGGGGTCATTGTCCTGTTGAAAAATAAATGATGGTCCAACTAAACACAAACCAGATGGAATAGCATGCCGCTGCAAGATGCTGTGGTAACCATGCTGGTTCAGTATTCCTTCAATTTTGAATAAATCCCCAACAGTGTCACCAGCAAAGCACCCCCACACCATCACACCTCCTCCTCCATGCTTCACGGTGGGAGCCAGGCATGTAGAGTCCATTCGTTCACCTTTTCTGCGTCGCACAAAGACACGGTGGTTGGAAACAAAGATATCAAATTTGGACTTATCAGACCAAAGTACAGATTTCCACAGGTCTAATGTCCATTCCTTGTGTTCTTTAGCTCAAACAAGTCTCTTCTGCTTGTTGCCTGTCCTTAGCAGTGGTTTCCTAGCAGCTATTTTACCATGAAGGCCTGCTGCACACAGTCTCCTCTTAACAGTTGTTGTAGAGATGTGTCTGTTGCTAGAACTCTGTGTGGCAGTGACCTGGTCTCTAATCTGAGCTGCTGTTAACCTGCGATTTCTGAGGCTGGTGACTCGGATGAACTTATCCTCCGCAGCAGAGGTGACTCTTGGTCTTCCTTTCCTGGGGCGGTCCCCATGTGAGCCAATTTCTTTGTAGCACTTGATGGCATATGCATACATACATACATACACACACACATACATACATAGATACACACAGATATATTTCCTTGAGTTCTACGGCAGCACAGAAGGGTCTTTATCCCCAACTTTAAATACTCCAAGGACTGGCCCACCTACTGCACAGGTTAGATCTGAGGGGCTCTCAGATGGCTGTTAAGCACCGGGAAGTTCCTCCTGTTAAGGAGTTGAGGCACACTGTAATCCCAACTCGGATGAGCTGGTTAGTTTTGGAGCAGTCACTATTCACTCCATGAGCCACCATTCCTTCTGGTCCATGCTTGCACTTGAGCTCACACAGGACGTCCGCGATGTAACACGGGATTCCCGAAGGCAATGTCTGCGTCACAAGGGGCGTGGTTAGTATCTGTGTGTGGCAGGATAAGCTATTTAAACCCTGCTGACATGAGGGCTGGTGCGCTCTGCCTGGCAGCCGGACCCTCGGAGTGTTAAGGTATTCCTTGTTTCTGGGTGCCCCCCTTTTTCTGCTAAGGCAGGGTTCACACTACTGTTGGAGTCCGTTATGAAGGTGTCCGTTAAAAAAAAAATAAACGGACACCTATCATAACGGACCCTAACTGATGAGCATCAGATAGTGTCCGTTTTTTAATGTCACATACCGCTAGAAAGCCGACAGCGCGCTGAATTCAGCGCACTGCCGGCTTTCCCGGTATGTGCCCCGGGGATGGAGATATCGGCGGTGTAAGTTACATGTTTTACTTTACTTACTGTTTGAAGGGCGCTGTGAGGAACTCCCTCCTGACACTTCTCGTTCGTCCATAGCGCTGTACTGAGGGGGCGTTCCTCACAGCTCAGCGTCATCGCCGGACAGTAAGGAACGCCCCCTCTGACAGTACAGGGCTATAGACCAGTACAGAGAGAGGGGGCGTTCTTTACAGCCCAGTGATGACGCTCAGCTGTGAGGAACGCCCCCTCATACAGCGCTATGAATGAACAGAAGTGTCAGGGAGGGAGTTCCTCGCAGCGCCCTTCTAACAGTAAAACATTACACCGCCGATATCTCCAGCCCCGGGGCACATACCGGGAAAGCCGGCAGTGCGCTGAATTCAGCGCGCTGTCGGCTTTCTAGCGGTATGTAAAACCGCATGTGCCTGAGGACACGAAATGTCCTCTAACACTGCTAGTTTTTTTTTTGTTTGTTTGTTTCTCCTTTCTGAGCATGCGCAGGGAAAGTAAACGGACATAAAATAATGGACAGTAACTGATGGCTATTAGTTACTGTCCGTTATAAGTCCGTTACCCATAGACTTCAATGTTAAAAAAAATAACGGACACTTGCTGTCCATCAAGAATCCGTTTTTTTCAAACGGACAAAAAGTCCTGCATGTAGGATTTTTTGTCCGTGAAAAAATAACGGACTTCTGACGGATTTGGTGTAAACGGACACAATATAAAAACCCATTGAAATGAATGGAAATTTTAACGGATTTCTGACGGTTCAACTAGTGTCCGTTGCTAAAATCTTGTAACGGACAATAGCAACAGACACTACTGACGGACACCAATGGTAGTGTGAACGCTCCCTAAGTAGAGTTTTGTTTCTAAACAAGTCACTCTTGTGTGTCTGCTGATGTCCAGAGATAATAAAAAATCTCAAAAAGAAAACAGAGTCTGTTTCAAATGTCAGCAGTTGTTACCTGATGATCATGTGCCTTATGTACAGTATGTATAATTTGTACTCGCAATCAAGCCGCTCGTTAGTCCTCATGCATCTTCATCTAAATCTAAGCAAAAATCAAAAACTGAGTGGTGCATTGTTTGCCTTCAGCACCTTCCGGAAAATGATTCTACTAATATGGTATCAACTGCGCTCAAACATGAAGAGATGACAGAAGGAGGCTAAAAAATGTTTTTCCTGGATAAGATCTTTCATGTCTAGTAAAAAGAAATCCAAAAAAATTAAACAGGAAATGTCCCATTTCTTTTAGTTTTCTGATGGGGAGGTTCGGATATCTGAGTGCCACTCAGACACTGCTATATCTGAAGATAATTATTTATTTAAAAAAGAGAATACAGAAAAATGAATTTAAGATGTTAAAAAAGTGATGGAAATAGGACATGCTGTTCCGTCCTCTTAGGACAGGGAGAGAGTGTTTTATTTCACCAAGAAAAGGGCTACAGTCCTTCCTGGTCATCCGTTCTTGAAAACTATTATGGAGAAAGAGTGGAAGTTTCCAGCCAGAGGATTCGAACTCGGATCCAGATTTAAAACCATGTATAAATTCGACCCTGCATAGTGTGAGGAATGGTAAGAGCCAGCCAGAGTTGACCCGGCAGTATTCAATTTATCTAAGAAGTCTTTTTTTCCTGCAGATGACTCAAATCTTCTTAAAGATCCTATGGATCGGAGAGCTGATACTTTTCTGAAAAAATCTTATATATCTATGGCAGCTTTAACTAAGGATGCTATTGTTCTGGTCTCCCGAGCTTTGAGGATATGGTTAAGCCAGTTAGGAAGAGACTTTACTCTCTCGAATTGGCTGCAGATTAAGTCTCTGAATATTAAGTTTCTGACTTTTCCTTAGATACCTTAAAAGTTTCTGCAAAAAAATCTGGTGGACACTAATGTGGCTAGACAAGCCATCTGGCTGAAGCCCTGGACAGAAGAAGCGACTTCTAAATACAATTTGTGCTCAATCCCCTTTGAACCTGAAAGACTTTTGCCGAAAAGCTGGATCAGCTTTTAGAGGCCAATAAGAAACGAAAATCTTGTTTTCGCTATCAAAGAAGGCAGGATTTGTTTTTTCTAAGAGAAAATGGTAGAAGATCAGACTGCGGCAGACCATATCAGAGTTTCAGGGCTTCTGCTGCAGATAAGTCCAAAAAGAAGCAGGAGGACTCAGGGGCAGGCAAACAAGATTTTTGATGTCAGAAGTTATCAAGTTGGAGGATGTTTGCAGAAATTCTTCCCAGCTTGGTTGAGGAGTGGGTTTTGGATGTCATAAAAGAGGGCTACGGGGGCATGGCCTGGCCGATGGCTGAGTGAAGCGCATCTTACCTGACCTCCTGCCACGATGCTTCCCTGAGCCGACATCCCAGCAGCAGCAACAGCTTCCCTGGGCAAGATGGGGAGGATGAAGCATGGACTCTGCTGGTCCTCTTCCACGCTGCCGGCAATACCCGTTACACCAATCCAGCAATACTTTGGCACCACATGCCTCCCTCTGGGCGAGTCCAAAATGATGCTCAGCTCATGCGCCATCTACCTACAACTGCACCGGATGGGTGGCCTCAGAGCCTGAGTGCCAGTCCCTGCCTCCCTCCTCAGCTGTTCCTGTTCCTATACCTTCTGTATCAGGGACCTCTGGCTGGAGCACACCACAATAGTGGCTCCTAAACTCTGCAGTACCAGGATGGCAACCTCTGGGCTTCCTCCACCATGCCCAGAATACTTGGCCTCTCAGGACAGTGACTCCCTCCTTCACCAGCCAGTCTCCTCACAACGGGACTCCTGTTGTTCCTCCTGGCACTACTGCTGCCCCACAGGTTGCCCCTCCTGGCACTTTCTTAATTGCTGGACATGTGGTCCTGGGCATAGATGAGCCTACAGTGGCTCCCCTCTCTGATACTTTGGGAAAACTGCGGAGCCTTAGTGCTCATCTTAGCGCCATTTCTACTAAAGCTGATATGGAGGCCTATGTTGCTTGCCTGGAGCGGTCTTACAAGATAGAACTGTCTACGCTATGTGTAATGTTTAAACACCTGGGGGATCAGGTAGATGCCGTTAAGTGTTCTACTCCTACCTTCTCTGATAGACTGTCCCAACAGGAGAATGCCACACTAACGCGCTCCTTTCAGTTACAATATCTTGCTGACCATCTGGATGACTTGGAGAACAGAAACAGGTGCAACAATATCAGGGTCAGGGGCATCCCTGAATCGATTGACTCACAGCAGTTGGATCTCAACTTGCGGAATATTTTTAATTTTCTACTGGGGACCCCCCGCCCCCGGACTCCTCTCTCTAGTTGGATAGAGCACATCGCTCCCTTAGTCTTCGCTCGCCTGACCAGGATACCCCCAGAGACATCATCTGCAGGGTCCACCACTATCAGTTGAAGGAGGCAATCATGCGAAAAGCCCAAGAGGTGGGCCAGGTACTACTCCAGGACTCTCCACTGTCTCTCGTGCTGGATCTCTCATGCCTCACCTCTCATGCCTCACTCTAGCTAAGCCACAGGCCCTGAAGCCTCTACTAGATGCCTTGTCCAAATCCATATCCCATACTCCTGGGGCTTTCCATTCAGTCTACAGTACCTGTGGGAGGGCCGCCTCGTCTCCCTGACTCACCCGGACAATGTCCCTTCCTTTGTGGCTACTTTGGATCTTCTCTCTGTGGATAATGTGGACTGGCCAGTCCTGCCTAGGATGCCTGCATCCTCCCTGCCTTTTAGGACCCAACGCAGACAGTGTCGTCGCAAGAAAAATTGTTTCCCCGCTGGGGAGGGACAACCCCGGAACTTGACTGAACCACCAACCTGAGCTGATGGTGATGCCTTTGTGATGCCTCATGACTTTGTTTTACTCTGTCCTGCTTTGTTATTCTATGCTCTAGTTTCCTAGGTTTCCTAGGTATGCTCCCTACTGCAAGGCTCTTGTTATTTTGATTTCTGTTTCTGACTGCTGCTGCTAATTCATAAGTTATTGTTTGTTTGTTTTTTTAACTTGTTGCATTGGCAGCGACTTCTTTATTGGAAAGGCTGTCTCCCACCGGAGTCATGCTACTGTGTAGTGATGGCGTATTAGCCAAACTCCCCACCTAATCTAGGAGAGACTCTCTCTCCTCCACTCAGTGGTTTCTCTACCTCCATTCTTTCTTTTCTTTCTTCCTTCTTCACTACCTTTCTTCTGATCCCTTCCCCCTTTTTCCTTTCTCTACTTTATCTCCCACTCTTTTCCCCTTGATAGCGTTCTCCAGTTTTCCCTAATCTGCGTCTTTGTTTTTGTCTGTATTCCTTCCTGTTGTTCATCTCCTTTGTTTGTCTGTTTTTGTCTCCCCCCCCCCCCTCTGGGTATGGCTGCTGTGAAATTCTGCTCTCTTAATGTCAGGGTCTTTAATGTTCCTCAGAAGCGTAATCAGCTTTTAAACCAGCTTCACAAATCTTGTTCTCACATTTTGATATTGCAGACTCACTTCAGGGATTTTCCTACCTGGTTTCACAGCATCAACCTGACGTGAAGTCCAAGGGAGTATCTATTGCTCTGCATAGGTCTCTCCAACATGAGGTACTGGACACGTTGATTGACACTGAGGGCAGGTACATTTTTCTGAAACTGCGCATTGCCGGCACAGTGGTTATTGTAGCAGGTTATTAGCATCCCAACCAGCAACAGCTGGTATATTGTAGGTCCTTACTCTGGAAACTGGGGTACTATAGTGAAGGGTAGTGGTCCTGGGGGGAGGGGGGACTTTAATTTTGTACTGGACCTGAATGTTGACTCTGCCTCAGGCTACTTCCTGACGAGTCATCATGCGCTTTCCTGGTCCCCAGCTGCTTTATGTAGCCTGTCATACAAATGTCGATATTTTGCAATGCATTAGCATTGTAATGCATTGCATTAGTGATTAGACCCCTAGGGGGTCTAATAAATGCAAAAAAAAAAAAAAAATTAAAAATTAAAAGTTCAAATCACCCCCCCCCTTCCCCAGAACACATATAAAAGTACTTAAATACTGTAAAACACATAAACCTTAGGTATCCCTGTGTCCGAAAACGTCTGGTCTACGAAACTATAAAAATATTTTTCCGTATGGTAAACGCCATAGTGGGAAAAATAAAATCAAATGTGCCAAACCGTGTTTTTTTCACTTTATCGCCTCAGATAAAAATTTGAATAAAAAGTGATCAAAGCAATAGCAATTCCCCCAAATGTTTTAGCTAAAAAGCACACCTGGCCCCGCAAAAAAAAAAAAAAAAAAAAAGACGACCTATGCAAACGTACATGGAAATAGAAAAAGGTTACGGATGTCAGAATATGGCGACTTTTTGAAAAAAAAATTTTTTTTTGCACAGTTTTGGATTTTTGTTAAGGCATTAAAATGTAAATAAAACCATATACATTTGGTATCCCTGGAATCGTACTGAAACATAAAATACAGGTGACATGTCATTTTGGCTGCACAGTGAACGCCGTAAAAACAAGGCCCGTAAGAAAGTCGCACAAATGCACTTTTTCTTCAAATCCACCCCATTCTGAATTTTTTTCGAGCTTCCCAGTACATTTTACAGAATAATAAATGTTAGCATCATGAAGAAAAATTTGTCCCGCAAACATTAAGACCTCATATGGCTCTGAGAGCGTAAAAATAAAAAAGTTATAGGGTTTGGAAGGATTGGGGTGGGGGGTTGGAATAGTCAAAAACTCCCTGGTGGAAAGGGGTTAAAGCAATTAAAAATTTGAGACCAGAAGTAAAACCTCCAGTGCTTGTTTGGGATTTATCTATTGTCCTCAATATTTTGACATCTCATCCGTTTCAATCAATTCAAGAGATAGAGCTAAAGTGGCTATCTTTAAGGTAGTCTTAGGAGCCGTTACAGGTAGAATTACAGGCCTTATCCTTCAGAAGTCTGTTTTTAACATTCCTGCCTAACAGGGTCCTTCTTAGAACTCTGCCAAGTTTCTTGCCTAAGGTTCCTACTTTCCAAAATATTGTAGCCCTATTTGGGGGGGGTATGAGTATTATCCCTCCCGCAACAGACTCTGGCGCTGACCTGTGTGTATAATGGGACCTGAAGCCTTCGCTGAAGGGAAGAGTGGGAACATGTATGAAATATATCAGTGCCTCCACCCAGGATAGAGCCTCTGTATTACAGGGAGGATCTCTTCCTGGGACTTACCCATGAAATACAGTTAGTAGCCTTAACAAGGATCACTGTACTAATCTCACAGTCTGAAGAATACATACAGATACCACATAAGGTTATAACAGTAGCTTTATAAGAATCAACAGGGTAATAATACATACATACAATATACTCAGAACACAGCAATACTATGTAGGGAACTGCCATTTCTACTAGTATATAATGTATCTGGCTTCTTTGCCCCTGCAGTTTGGCTTCAGAGACCCCAGGCATTTAGTGCAAGTTTTGTTTTGTAAATACAGTGAGTCAGACACATGTGAGGCAGAGCTGCTGGGGGGAGAGATGTGAGCAGAGCTGCTGAGCCAGACATGTTATGTCTGGGGGAGTCTAAGAGCCACTTGTTCCTCTTTACTTCACAGTATATAGTTAGGTATGTGTTACCCCCTATATACTCACAGGACCTAGCTAGTAACTGTAGTTAGGGATCCACATATATATATAGTTCAGGGCAGTGATAGGTTAGGCTTCCGAAGGCCAACTAGCTAGTTAGAGGCCCGGTGGCACTAGTAGTTTAGCTGGCAGGTTAAGGACTCAGTGTTAGGGTAGTCAGGCCTGCATCTACTGCCGTCACCGTCGCCCTGTTTGCTGCCTGTGAAGAATCTCACCATCATCATCATCATCTCCTGATCGGCTGTCTGTCATCTCCTGGAAGAATCCGAGGATCCACAGTCATCCACAGGGGCCCCTGCATCTCTTCTGTTGCCTGGAGGTATTGTGCACTGGACTCTTGCTATATATCTATATATATACCCGGGTATATAACCTAAGACGGTTGAGGACTTGCTGGTTGTTGTAGTATTGCTGTGTTCTGAGTATATTTTATGTATGTATTATTACCCTGTTGATTCTTATAAAGCTACTGTTATAACCTTATGTGGTATCTGTATGTATTCTTCAGACTGTGAGATTAGTACAGTGATCCTTGTTAAGGCTACTAACTGTACTTCATGGGTAAGTCCCAGGAAGAGATCCTCCCTGTAATACAGAGGCTCTATCCTGGGTGGAGGCACTGATATATTTCATATATGTTCCCACTCTTCCCTTCAGCGAAGGCTTCAGGTCCCATTATACACACAGGTCAGCGCCAGAGTCTGTTGCGGGAGGGATAATACTCATACCCCCCCCCAAATAGGGCTACATTTGGAGGCACTGCTGAGATTTAGAAGTGGGAATAGTCATTGATATGGAGAAGCGATATAGCTCAGAGGGGAACCTCCCACTAGCTACTACATGGGATTACCGACCTCCTGTTCCTCCCCTGGTTCAGGTAAAGGAAGAACCCCGCTCAGCCAGTTACCCCCCCAGTATGGCCGTCGCTAGCAGTTCCTCTAGTGACAGTGCTATTAGCACTTTAGCCAGGCTGACTGAAATGTTAGCTCAGGGCCTGCAGGCCACTCACTACAAGAAACTAAAAGTATTCTCTGGTAATGTCCCAGTACCACAAGGGGAGGAAAACTTTGAGATATGGAAAGAACATACTCTCCAATGCCTGAAGGAATGGTCTTGCTCTGAAGAAGGCAAGCGGCAGCATATCAGTGAAAGTTTACGGTCTCCTGCTGCAGAATTGATCCGCTTGTACAGAGACTCTCATGAAGGAGTGAGTGCATTGGACTATATACAAGTACTGTCTGATCACTTTGAGCCATACTATGACCTTGCTCAGATGGTTGCTGATTACCGAATGGTTCGTCAAAAAGAAGGGGAAAATGTCTCTACTTTTATTAACCGTTTACAGCTACTTCTTTCACGTCTGGTGTACCACGCAGCTATATCTACTTCAGAGGTAGACGCTATGAGAACCAGTCAGTTGGTGAGAGGGTTACAACCTCATCATCCTCTTGCTCAAGTACTCAAGGTCTTACTATCTGATAGAGTCCTTCCATTTCCTGACTTAATGAAGTTAGTGAAGAAACAAGAAGCTGACATTAGTTTTAGTACCCCTAAGAAAGCGAAAAGCATCTCTAAAGAAGATGTTGTTCCTAATTCAAACAAGAACAAACCAGCGGAGCGGTCAGAACTTAGACAGTCCGCCACTCCACCCACTGCCACTCAATGGAGGAAGGATGCTAGAACCTGTTATAAATGTGGTCAGACGGGCCATACTGCCAGACAGTGTACGGAGGACAGTGAGGGAATGGGACACAGTGCTGTCTTCTCTATTCAGAATCAAAGACACCGAAGGAAGGCGGGCCGAGTAAAGACCAGAGGCGCTATCGCGGGCTCCAGGTCCGTTGTCAAAGTCACTGTCAATGGTCATGCCGCTCCTGCCCTGTTTGATACAGGATCTCAAGTGACCCTGATTTATCGCTCGTTCTACCAAAAGTATCTGAGGGATATACCTCTTCAGTCTACAGGACAAATGAAATTGTGGGGGCTTAATTCAGGATCATATCCTGTAGATGGCAGCCTACAAGTAGTTATAACTGTCCCTGAATTAGAAGATCAGAGTGTCGCTCCCATGAAGATTACGGCTCTTGTCTGTCCTGATACAGGGGATTCTTGTGCAGCTCCTGTGATACTTGGCACTAATTGTCCCGCAGTGCATTATGCTTTTCAGAAGTTTCTTGGAAGAGATTGGAACCCTGCAGCTCAGCCGGTGAATATATCTTCTGATCTTAGAGAACTCTGTGATGCCCTGTCTACTGGCTATCGACATGGAATGGTATATCATATCGGTGAGAGAACCGTGGAAGTTCCTGCCGGCGGGGAGAGAGTTCTGAGAGTAGCCTCCAGAATTGCTCCCGATTTGCTTGAAGGGGGGAGTTATGTCCTTATGGAAACCCCTGAAGAAATGATTAACCAGAATGGCTGGATGGTGATCCCAGAGAGAAAGGACTGGAGAAATAAAGTGGAGTTATCTACCTATGTGACAGTGAGGAACTGTTCACCGCATCCGATTGTAATTGGACCATACCAGAATGTGGCCCACTGCTACCCTGTGCTTGGAGTAAATCCATACGCTGAAGTGTGCAGGATTCAAATCCGAGATGCAATCCCTAATCTCAATCTTGACTTGAGTGATCCACATTTACCAGAGGCCTGGAATCAGCGACTGACACAGAAGTTGTCTGAATTATCGGAAGTGTTCTCCATGGATGATATGGATGTAGGTTGTGCTAAAAGTGCTCAACACACTTTCCGATTGACCGATTCTACTCCCCTTCCGGGAGCGACCACGGAGAGTTGCTCCAAAGGATGTTGATGAGTTAAGACAGACTCTACAGCAAATGAAAGGTCAGGGGATCATTGTGGACAGTAAGAGCCCCTATGCCTCACCTATTGTGGTGGTAAGAAAAAAATCTGGAGCAATTCGCCTATGTGTGGATTACAGAACTCTGAACCGGAGAACCTTACCTGATCAGTATACACTGCCGAGAATTGAAGAAGCTCTGGAAGCTCTGAATGGAAACTGTTGGTTCACAGTGCTGGACCTAAGATCGGGATACTATCAAGTCCCAATGGCACCTGAGGATCAGGAAAAGACAGCCTTCATATGCCCCTTGGGTTTCTTTCAGTTCACTCGTATGCCGCAAGGTACAAAAGGTGCGCCAGCAACGTTCCAAAGGTTGATGGAAAGAGTGTTAGGTGATTTAGTGCCCCGGGAATGCCTTGTATATCTTGATGACATTATTGTGTTTGGAAAGACGCTGGAAGAACATGAAGAACGACTCATGAGAGTACTCCATCGCTTAAAAGAAGAGGGGCTGAAGTTGTCGGCTGACAAATGCAAATTTTGTAGATCTTCGGTCACTTATGTAGGTCATATTGTTTCTGCTGAAGGAGTTGCTACCGATCCTGGTAAGATTGAAGCTGTGGTGAATTGGCCCCGACCGCAAAATATTACGGAGTTGCAATCTTTCTTGGGGTTTTGTGGATTCTATCGACGATTTGTGGAAGGATATTCAAAAATTGCTTGAGCCCTCCTCGACCTGTTGAAGAGTGATGCAGGAGATCCGGGAAAGAAGAAAGGGTCTTCCAAAAGCCTTTTTGGCGATAGGTGGACTGCGGATTGTGAAGAAGCATTTAAGTTGTTGAAGAAGAAATTGACAGAAGCTCCCGTTCTGGCTTATGCTGATGCACAGAAGCCATATGTGCTACATGTAGATGCCAGCTTTGAAGGATTAGGTGGCGTGCTGCACCAAGAATACCCGGCCGGGTTACGGCCCATAGCTTTCATAAGTCGAAGTCTTTCTCCCAGCGAGAAAAATTATCCAGTACATAAATTGGAGTTTTTGGCGCTCAAGTGGGCCATTGTTGATAAATTACATGACTATTTATATGGAGCCACGTTTGAAGTAAGAACAGACAACAATCCACTGACATACGTTTTGTCAACCGCTAAACTCGATGCTACAGGACATCGCTGGTTGGCAGCTTTATCCAACTACCAATTCACACTCAAGTATAAATCGGGGCCTAAGAACATTGGGGCAGATGCTCTATCAAGACGGCCTGGATTACCTAGTCCGGAAGTAGTGGATGAATGGGAAGAAGTGCCAAGTCCTGGAGTAGGAGCTTTGTGTGCCATGGCTGCTGTAGTTGAAGACCGAGTAGCCTTTTCTGAAACTCGGCTTATTGACTCTATTGGGGGAGGTCCCGAAGCTGTACCAGACATGTTTGCCTACCCTGCCGCTTTAGGATCCTTTGAGAGTTGTTCTATATCTTCAAAGCGAATGATCTGGAGTCAAAAGACTGATCCTTTAATTGGACCTCTTTATCAAGCAGTGAGTTCTCAAGACAGAGAAATGTTAAAGACATCCCTACCCTCTGAATGCAGTCAACTTCTACGAGATTGGGAGAAGTTTGAAATAGACAATGGCCTACTTTATCGTGTGGTGCTGTATCATGATCACCCTGGAAGGCGCCAACTAGTTATTCCAAGCTGCTTTCAGAAGATGATTTTCCGAAGTCTGCATGATTATCATGGTCATTTGGGACCTGAGAAGACTTATGGCCTAATACAAGACCGATTCTACTGGCCCAAAATGAGAGATACCGTGACTCGTCTGTGTAGGTGCTGTCGCAGATGTTTGCAGAGGAAGACTGTCCCGGTTCGAGCGGCCTTCATGGGACACTTGAAGAGTTCGGGCCCCATGGATCTTGTCTGCATAGACTTCCTTTGTATTGACAACGACTCCAGAGGATTTGGAAATGTATTGGTGGTGACTGATCACTTCACACGATATGCTCAAGCCTTTCCGACTAAGGATCAAAAAGCAGTCACTGTTGCAAGAGTGCTTTGGGAAAAGTATTTTATCCATTATGGCTTACCACACCGGTTGCATTCTGATCAAGGCCGGGATTTTGAGAGTAACCTGATCAAAGAGTTACTTCAGTTGTTGAACATCCGCAAAAGTCGGACGACGCCTTACCATCCAGAGGGAGATGCCCTTCCTGAAAGATTTAACAGGACTTTACTTGATATGCTTGGTACCTTACGAATTGAGGATAAGCGATCCTGGAGTCGAAAAGTGGAGGCTATGGTGCATGCCTATAATAGTACAAGGCACGAGAGCACAGGATATTCACCATACTTTCTGATGTTTGGAAGAGAGCCTAGGCTACCTATTGACATCTTGTTGGGAGTCTCTACCGATGGTATCAGTCATCGAGATCATTACCGATACGTGGCACGTTTGAAAGAAACGTTTAAGAGTGCTTATCAGCTGGCTGAGGAAAATGCGGCCAAAGTGAATGAAGGAAATAAAAGGAGATTTGATCTTCGAGTAAGATACCGAGAATTGAACCCTGGGGACCATGTTCTGCTACGGAATTTGGGAGCATCTGCAAAACATAAGCTGGCTGATCGATGGCGGAGTGAACTCTTTACAGTGGTAGATCGGTTGCCTGGAATACCAGTCTACAAGATAAAAGGACGGGACGGGAGGATCAGGACTTGGCATAGAAATCATTTGTTGCCTGTACCTCAGATTGATGGTATGGATATCTCCAATGATGGCTCGGCCTGCGATTCTCCACAGTCCTTAGCCGATATTCCACCTGACCTTCCTGAAACTCCTGAGAGTGATTGGACTGTGGCTCCTGAAGTTCCTAGATCACCAGTATCTTCTCCTTCAGGGAGACCTATGAACCCTCAAACTCCAGAATTCGTACCTAGATCTGTGTCTACAGATGAGCAGGGATCTAGCTCTCCTACGCCACCAGCACCATCCCCTCCCATGGCAGACAACCCTAGTTTAGGGCCTGGACATGCTAGTTTACCTCAGAGAGAGGTACGGAGAGGAGAGAGAATTAGACACCCTCCACCTATGCTGACATATTATAGTTTGGGGGACCCCAGATTTACTACTCAGCCTCATTTATACCATGCTTGGGTGGGTGCAGTGTCCACTTTAGTCAATATGTTACCAATTTTCGCTCCTGCTGGCATGTATACCTATTAACCTGTTGTGACTCTGTAAATGCAAAAGCAACCATATTGATATTGTCATTGGTAATGTTGACTGTATAGTATGACTTTGTATGTCTTTGACGTGACGTAAAGATTTCACCAGAGGGAGAGTGTAGGGAACTGCCATTTCTACTAGTATATAATGTATCTGGCTTCTTTGCCCCTGCAGTTTGGCTTCAGAGACCCCAGGCATTTAGTGCAAGTTTTGTTTTGTAAATACAGTGAGTCAGACACATGTGAGGCAGAGCTGCTGGGGGGAGAGATGTGAGCAGAGCTGCTGAGCCAGACATGTTATGTCTGGGGGAGTCTAAGAGCCACTTGTTCCTCTTTACTTCACAGTATATAGTTAGGTATGTGTTACCCCCTATATACTCACAGGACCTAGCTAGTAACTGTAGTTAGGGATCCACATATATATATAGTTCAGGGCAGTGATAGGTTAGGCTTCCGAAGGCCAACTAGCTAGTTAGAGGCCCGGTGGCACTAGTAGTTTAGCTGGCAGGTTAAGGACTCAGTGTTAGGGTAGTCAGGCCTGCATCTACTGCCGTCACCGTCGCCCTGTTTGCTGCCTGTGAAGAATCTCACCATCATCATCATCATCTCCTGATCGGCTGTCTGTCATCTCCTGGAAGAATCCGAGGATCCACAGTCATCCACAGGGGCCCCTGCATCTCTTCTGTTGCCTGGAGGTATTGTGCACTGGACTCTTGCTATATATCTATATATATACCCGGGTATATAACCTAAGACGGTTGAGGACTTGCTGGTTGTTGTAGTATTGCTGTGTTCTGAGTATATTTTATGTATGTATTATTACCCTGTTGATTCTTATAAAGCTACTGTTATAACCTTATGTGGTATCTGTATGTATTCTTCAGACTGTGAGATTAGTACAGTGATCCTTGTTAAGGCTACTAACTGTACTTCATGGGTAAGTCCCAGGAAGAGATCCTCCCTGTAATACAGAGGCTCTATCCTGGGTGGAGGCACTGATATATTTCATATATGTTCCCACTCTTCCCTTCAGCGAAGGCTTCAGGTCCCATTATACACACAGGTCAGCGCCAGAGTCTGTTGCGGGAGGGATAATACTCATACCCCCCCCAAATAGGGCTACAACTACAACAACCAGCAAGTCCTCAACCGTCTTAGGTTATATACCCGGGTATATATATAGATATATAGCAAGAGTCCAGTGCACAATACCTCCAGGCAACAGAAGAGATGCAGGGGCCCCTGTGGATGACTGTGGATCCTCGGATTCTTCCAGGAGATGACAGACAGCCGATCAGGAGATGATGATGATGGTGAGATTCTTCACAGGCAGCAAACAGGGCGACGGTGACGGCAGTAGATGCAGGCCTGACTACCCTAACACTGAGTCCTTAACCTGCCAGCTAAACTACTAGTGCCACCGGGCCTCTAACTAGCTAGTTGGCCTTCGGAAGCCTAACCTATCACTGCCCTGAACTATATATATATATGGATCCCTAACTACGGTTACTAGCTAGGTCCTGTGACTATATAGGGGGTAACACATACCTAACTATATACTGTGAAGTAAAGAGGAACAAGTGGCTCTTAGACTCCCCCAGACATAACATGTCTGTCTCAGCAGCTCTGCTCACATCTCTCCCCCCAGCAGCTCTGCCTCACATGTGTCTGACTCACTGTATTTACAAAACAAAACTTGCACTAAATGCCTGGGGTCTCTGAAGCCAAACTGCAGGGGCAAAGAAGCCAGATACATTATATACTAGTAGAAATGGCAGTTCCCTACACTCTCCCTCTGTTGAAATCTTTACGTCACGTCAAAGACATACAAAGTCATGGTATACAGTCAACATTACCAATGACAATATCAATATGGTTGCTTTTGCATTTACAGAGTCACAACAGGTTAATAGGTATACATGCCAGCAGGAGCGAAAATTGGTAACATATTGACCAAAGTGGACACTGCACCCACCCAAGCATGGTATAAATGAGGCTGAGTAGTAAATCTGGGGTCCCCCAAACTATCATATGTCAGCATAGGTGGAGGGTGTCTAATTCTCTCTCCTCTCCGTACCTCTCTCTGAGGTAAACTAGCATGTCCAGGCCCTAAACTAGGGTTGTCTGCCATGGGAGGGGATGGTGCTGGTGGCGTAGGAGAGCTAGATCCCTGCTCATCTGTAGACACAGATCTAGGTACGAATTCTGGAGTTTGAGGGTTCATAGGTCTCCCTGAAGGAGAAGATACTGGTGATCTAGGAACTTCAGGAGCCACAGTCCAATCACTCTCAGGAGTTTCAGGAAGGTCAGGTGGAATATCGGCTAAGGACTGTGGAGAATCGCAGGCCGAGCCATCATTGGAGATATCCATACCATCAATCTGAGGTACAGGCAACAAATGATTTCTATGCCAAGTCCTGATCCTCCCGTCCCGTCCTTTTATCTTATAGACTGGTATTCCAGGCAACCGATCTACCACTGTAAAGAGTTCACTCCGCCATCGATCAGCCAGCTTATGTTTTGCAGATGCTCCCAAATTCCGTAGCAGAACATGGTCCCCAGGGTTCAATTCTCGGTATCTTACTCGAAGATCAAATCTCCTTTTATTTCCTTCATTCACTTTGGCCGCATATTCCTCAGCCAGCTGATAAGCACTCTTAAGCGTTTCTTTCAAACGTGCCACGTATCGGTAATGATCTCGATGACTGATACCATCGGTAGAGACTCCCAACAAGATGTCAATAGGTAGCCTAGGCTCTCTTCCAAACATCAGAAAGTATGGTGAATATCCTGTGCTCTCGTGCCTTGTACTATTATAGGCATGCACCATAGCCTCCACTTTTCGACTCCAGGATCGCTTATCCTCAATTCGTAAGGTACCAAGCATATCAAGTAAAGTCCTGTTAAATCTTTCAGGAAGGGCATCTCCCTCTGGATGGTAAGGCGTCGTCCGACTTTTGCGGATGTTCAACAACTGAAGTAACTCTTTGATCAGGTTACTCTCAAAATCCCGGCCTTGATCAGAATGCAACCGGTGTGGTAAGCCATAATGGATAAAATACTTTTCCCAAAGCACTCTTGCAACAGTGACTGCTTTTTGATCCTTAGTCGGAAAGGCTTGAGCATATCGTGTGAAGTGATCAGTCACCACCAATACATTTCCAAATCCTCTGGAGTCGTTGTCAATACAAAGGAAGTCTATGCAGACAAGATCCATGGGGCCCGAACTCTTCAAGTGTCCCATGAAGGCCGCTCGAACCGGGACAGTCTTCCTCTGCAAACATCTGCGACAGCACCTACACAGACAAGTCACGGTATCTCTCATTTTGGGCCAGTAGAATCGGTCTTGTATTAGACCATAAGTCTTCTCAGGTCCCAAATGACCATGATAATCATGCAGACTTCGGAAAATCATCTTCTGAAAGCAGCTTGGAATAACTAGTTGGCGCCTTCCAGGGTGATCATGATACAGCACCACACGATAAAGTAGGCCATTGTCTATTTCAAACTTCTCCCAATCTCGTAGAAGTTGACTGCATTCAGAGGGTAGGGATGTCTTTAACATTTCTCTGTCTTGAGAACTCACTGCTTGATAAAGAGGTCCAATTAAAGGATCAGTCTTTTGACTCCAGATCATTCGCTTTGAAGATATAGAACAACTCTCAAAGGATCCTAAAGCGGCAGGGTAGGCAAACATGTCTGGTACAGCTTCGGGACCTCCCCCAATAGAGTCAATAAGCCGAGTTTCAGAAAAGGCTACTCGGTCTTCAACTACAGCAGCCATGGCACACAAAGCTCCTACTCCAGGACTTGGCACTTCTTCCCATTCATCCACTACTTCCGGACTAGGTAATCCAGGCCGTCTTGATAGAGCATCTGCCCCAATGTTCTTAGGCCCCGATTTATACTTGAGTGTGAATTGGTAGTTGGATAAAGCTGCCAACCAGCGATGTCCTGTAGCATCGAGTTTAGCGGTTGACAAAACGTATGTCAGTGGATTGTTGTCTGTTCTTACTTCAAACGTGGCTCCGTATAAATAGTCATGTAATTTATCAACAATGGCCCACTTGAGCGCCAAAAACTCCAATTTATGTACTGGATAATTTTTCTCGCTGGGAGAAAGACTTCGACTTATGAAAGCTATGGGCCGTAACCCGGCCGGGTATTCTTGGTGCAGCACGCCACCTAATCCTTCAAAGCTGGCATCTACATGTAGCACATATGGCTTCTGTGCATCAGCATAAGCCAGAACGGGAGCTTCTGTCAATTTCTTCTTCAACAACTTAAATGCTTCTTCACAATCCGCAGTCCACCTATCGCCAAAAAGGCTTTTGGAAGACCCTTTCTTCTTTCCCGGATCTCCTGCATCACTCTTCAACAGGTCGAGGAGGGCTCGAGCAATTTTTGAATATCCTTCCACAAATCGTCGATAGAATCCACAAAACCCCAAGAAAGATTGCAACTCCGTAATATTTTGCGGTCGGGGCCAATTCACCACAGCTTCAATCTTACCAGGATCGGTAGCAACTCCTTCAGCAGAAACAATATGACCTACATAAGTGACCGAAGATCTACAAAATTTGCATTTGTCAGCCGACAACTTCAGCCCCTCTTCTTTTAAGCGATGGAGTACTCTCATGAGTCGTTCTTCATGTTCTTCCAGCGTCTTTCCAAACACAATAATGTCATCAAGATATACAAGGCATTCCCGGGGCACTAAATCACCTAACACTCTTTCCATCAACCTTTGGAACGTTGCTGGCGCACCTTTTGTACCTTGCGGCATACGAGTGAACTGAAAGAAACCCAAGGGGCATATAAAGGCTGTCTTTTCCTGATCCTCAGGTGCCATTGGGACTTGATAGTATCCCGATCTTAGGTCCAGCACTGTGAACCAACAGTTTCCATTCAGAGCTTCTTCAATTCTCGGCAGTGTATACTGATCAGGTAAGGTTCTCCGGTTCAGAGTTCTGTAATCCACACATAGGCGAATTGCTCCAGATTTTTTTCTTACCACCACAATAGGTGAGGCATAGGGGCTCTTACTGTCCACAATGATCCCCTGACCTTTCATTTGCTGTAGAGTCTGTCTTAACTCATCAACATCCTTTGGAGCAACTCTCCGTGGTCGCTCCCGGAAGGGAGTAGAATCGGTCAATCGGAAAGTATGTTGAGCACTTTTAGCACAACCTACATCCATATCATCCATGGAGAACACTTCCGATAATTCAGACAACTTCTGTGTCAGTCGCTGATTCCAGGCCTCTGGTAAATGTGGATCACTCAAGTCAAGATTGAGATTAGGGATTGCATCTCGGATTTGAATCCTGCACACTTCAGCGTATGGATTTACTCCAAGCACAGGGTAGCAGTGGGCCACATTCTGGTATGGTCCAATTACAATCGGATGCGGTGAACAGTTCCTCACTGTCACACAGGTAGATAACTCCACTTTATTTCTCCAGTCCTTTCTCTCTGGGATCACCATCCAGCCATTCTGGTTAATCATTTCTTCAGGGGTTTCCATAAGGACATAACTCCCCCCTTCAAGCAAATCGGGAGCAATGCTGGAGGCTACTCTCAGAATTCTCTCCCCGCCGGCAGGAACTTCCACGGTTCTCTCACCGATATGATATACCATTCCATGTCGATAGCCAGTAGACAGGGCATCACAGAGTTCCCTAAGATCAGAAGATATATTCACCGGCTGAGCTGCAGGGTTCCAATCTCTTCCAAGAAACTTCTGAAAAGCATAATGCACTGCGGGACAATTAGTGCCAAGTATCACAGGAGCTGCACAAGAATCCCCTGTATCAGGACAGACAAGAGCCGTAATCTTCATGGGAGCGACACTCTGATCTTCTAATTCAGGGACAGCTATAACTACTTGTAGGCTGCCATCTACAGGATATGATCCTGAATTAAGCCCCCACAATTTCATTTGTCCTGTAGACTGAAGAGGTATATCCCTCAGATACTTTTGGTAGAACGAGCGATAAATCAGGGTCACTTGAGATCCTGTATCAAACAGGGCAGGAGCGGCATGACCATTGACAGTGACTTTGACAACGGACCTGGAGCCCGCGATAGCGCCTCTGGTATTTACTCGGCCCGCCTTCCTTCGGTGTCTTTGATTCTGAATAGAGAAGACAGCACTGTGTCCCAATCCCTCACTGTCCTCCGTACACTGTCTGGCAGTATGGCCCGTCTGACCACATTTATAACAGGTTCTAGCATCCTTCCTCCATTGAGTGGCAGTGGGTGGAGTGGCGGACTGTCTAAGTTCTGACCGCTCCGCTGGTTTGTCCTTGTTTGAATTAGGAACAACATCTTCTTTAGAGATGCTTTTCGCTTTCTTAGGGGTACTAAAACTAATGTCAGCTTCTTGTTTCTTCACTAACTTCATTAAGTCAGGAAATGGAAGGACTCTATCAGATAGTAAGACCTTGAGTACTTGAGCAAGAGGATGATAAGGTTGTAACCCTCTCACCAACTGACTGGTTCTCAGAGCGTCTACCTCTGAAGTAGATATAGCTGCGTGGTACACCAGACGTGAAAGAAGTAGCTGTAAACGGTTAATAAAAGTAGAGACATTTTCCCCTTCTTTTTGACGAACCATTCGGTAATCAGCAACCATCTGGGCAAGGTCATAGTATGGCTCAAAGTGATCAGACAGTACTTGTATATAGTCCAATGCACTCACTCCTTCATGAGAGTCTCTGTACAAGCGGATCAATTCTGCAGCAGGAGACCGCAAACTTTCACTGATACGCTGCCGCTTGCCTTCTTCAGAGCAAGACCATTCCTTCAGGCATTGGAGAGTATGTTCTTTCCATATCTCAAAGTTTTCCTCCCCTTGTGGTACTGGGACATTACCAGAGAATACCTTTAGTTTCTTGTAGTGAGTGGCCTGCAGGCCCTGAGCTAACATTTCAGTCAGCCTGGCTAAAGTGCTAATAGCACTGTCACTAGAGGAACTGCTAGCGACGGCCATACTGGGGGGGTAACTGGCTGAGCGGGGTTCTTCCTTTACCTGAACCAGGGTAGGAACAGGAGGTTGGTAATCCCATGTAGTAGCTAGTGGGAGGTTCCCCTCTGAGCTATATCGCTTCTCCATATCAATGACTATTCCCACTTCTAAATCTCAGCAGTGCCTCCAAATGTAGCCCTATTTGGGGGGGGGTATGAGTATTATCCCTCCCGCAACAGACTCTGGCGCTGACCTGTGTGTATAATGGGACCTGAAGCCTTCGCTGAAGGGAAGAGTGGGAACATGTATGAAATATATCAGTGCCTCCACCCAGGATAGAGCCTCTGTATTACAGGGAGGATCTCTTCCTGGGACTTACCCATGAAATACAGTTAGTAGCCTTAACAAGGATCACTGTACTAATCTCACAGTCTGAAGAATACATACAGATACCACATAAGGTTATAACAGTAGCTTTATAAGAATCAACAGGGTAATAATACATACATACAATATACTCAGAACACAGCAATACTACAACAACCAGCAAGTCCTCAACCGTCTTAGGTTATATACCCGGGTATATATATAGATATATAGCAAGAGTCCAGTGCACAATACCTCCAGGCAACAGAAGAGATGCAGGGGCCCCTGTGGATGACTGTGGATCCTCGGATTCTTCCAGGAGATGACAGACAGCCGATCAGGAGATGATGATGATGGTGAGATTCTTCACAGGCAGCAAACAGGGCGACGGTGACGGCAGTAGATGCAGGCCTGACTACCCTAACACTGAGTCCTTAACCTGCCAGCTAAACTACTAGTGCCACCGGGCCTCTAACTAGCTAGTTGGCCTTCGGAAGCCTAACCTATCACTGCCCTGAACTATATATATATATGGATCCCTAACTACGGTTACTAGCTAGGTCCTGTGAGTATATAGGGGGTAACACATACCTAACTATAGACTGTGAAGTAAAGAGGAACAAGTGGCTCTTAGACTCCCCCAGACATAACATGTCTGTCTCAGCAGCTCTGCTCACATCTCTCCCCCCAGCAGCTCTGCCTCACATGTGTCTGACTCACTGTATTTACAAAACAAAACTTGCACTAAATGCCTGGGGTCTCTGAAGCCAAACTGCAGGGGCAAAGAAGCCAGATACATTATATACTAGTAGAAATGGCAGTTCCCTACAATATCAATAAAGAGTCCTTCTTACCAGTCTTTTAATCACATCCTGAAACAGAACAGCAGATACGTTTCCATACTCTGGATGTAAGGACAGCTATTCTTAACTATTTGAACAGAACTAAGGAGTTCAGGAGAGAAGAGAATTTGTTTGTGCTTTCTGCAGGATTCTTGAAGATTATAAATCAGCAGGCCTCTCCTTGCCAGCATCTCTAAGAGCACATTCTACACGTTCCACTGCAACTTCTTGGGCTGAAGGTGCCCAAGTATCTATCCTGGATATTTGTAATGATGCAGTATCCAATCGCAGGACCAATGAAAACATCAGCGCTTACCAGCAAATGTTCAGTTAAATAAAATCTTCCTTTATTAAAGCCAAACAAATCACTACACAAAAGCGTTTCGAGGCTACAAGCCTCTTTCTCAAGTGTGTAGGTTGAAGTTAGTGTGACATACAAAACACCTTTCTTTTATAGGAAGTACTCCCCTTAAAAGACACACCCTCTGGGTGTCGCCCCTGTGTGATGTTATACAATGCCTAAACAGTAGAGAAAGTTAAAATCAAAAATTGCACAGACCAAACTAACATAAAATTGCTCTCAGCATATAACATATAAAATAAATCATTAAAATACCTGTGAATGTTAAAACACCATAGGTCCTTAGTCTTAGCATCCACATGGTAGTAACCACACATATCAAACAAAATAACTACCAGACCCGATTTGGGTGGGATTATTATGATAGGCAGTACATACAAGCGGGTCGCTACGAAATATAGCATAATACAATGTACCGTGTACGCCTGAGCGAGTGCCGATGTCAGCGCTAGCGCACTGGATGAGGGCAAGCAGGGAATAGCATGACTCCGTGTAGTTAGTGTGCGTGTATCCATATCAGCGTGTACTGTATACACCAGCCGTAGGTAAGCCGGCAGCTGGAAAAATTTGTGCTGGTGTCAGGGACTCGTTCAAGTGCAACCACGTCACGTGACTGGCATTCAACGTGTGCCTGCACAAGAAGGACAGCCAAGGGCTAAAATATTTTTAAGGGTACGAACTCGCCTATTGGTTATACCTGGTTGTCTTGAAAGGTTGAGTTTGAGATATTGGTCATTAAGTAATATTGGCCAATGCTTGGACAAAATTGCCCTAATTTCTCTTTGTGCCTCATTAAAAGTATTGAGGAAATTATATCCATATTGGTCTGTCTGTTTCTTTGGACTGGGTTTCAGACAATCCAATTGGGAGAGTTGGATGGCTCTATTTTTCGCTGTTTCTACTATATGCCTTGGTTCGTGTTTCTCTCTGAATTTAGTCGAGAGAATGTCACTTTGTTGTATATAATCAGAATCACTTGTACAGTTTTGACGTATTCTCTTAAATTGCCCAAAGAGAACATTATCTTTCCACTTTTTATAATGTAAGCTGCAGAAGTCTAAGAGACTATTGCAATCGACCTCTTTAAAGTATGTCTTTGAGCAAATATGTTTTTCAGTACTCATCAAGACTAGCTCAAGATACTCTCTCTCGCTTTTGCTAGTTTTTACCTGAAAAATGTAGGCCCCAATCGTTAGTGTTTAGGAAAGAGGTAAATTCAATAAATGTGGTGGGGTGTACCGTTCCATATAAACAATAAATCGTCTATATATCGCCTACAACAGCGGTCCCCAAACTTTTTTTCTCCGTGGCACGGCAGGGGGGGAGGGGCAGAGAGCAGGGTCAGGGCGGGCGGTTTAGGGGAGGGGCTTTGGTCATATGGGGCGGGGTTATACAGTAAACAGCGCTTTAGATGAGACGGGTTGGTGATTTGGCCACTGTACACCGAGGTCCCGCGCCATTAGCTACGCTAGGAGCCAAAACACTGTGGCCAGATCGCCGACCTGCCCCACATAATGTACCGGGAGCCGCCTTTACCGAGGTCAGCACGCCACCCCGTAGACCAGCAAAAGATCCCCAACGGCCTGGTCCGGTAGTTGGAGACCCCTGATCTATAATAAACAATATTCTTAATCCAATATCGAGTTTTATATATATATATACAGTGCTGGCCAAAAGTATTGGCACCCCTGCAATTCTGTCAGATAATACTCAATTTCTTCCAGAAAATGATTGCAATCACAAATGCTTTGGTAATAATATCTTCATTTATTTTGCTTGCAAATGAAAAAACACAAAAGAGAATGAAAAAAAAAGTCAAATCATTGATCATTTTACACAAAACTCCAAACATGGGCCGGACAAAAGTATTGGCACCCTCAGCCTAATACTTGGTAGCACAACCTTTAGAAAAAATAACTGCGAACAACTGCTTCCGGTAACCATCAATGAGTTTCTTACAATGCTCTGCTGGAATTTTAGACCATTCTTCTTTGGCAAATTTCTCCAGGTCCCTGAGATTTGAAGGGTGCCTTCTCCAAACTGCCATTTTGAGATCTCTCCACAGGTGTTCTATGGGATTCAGGTCTGGACTCATTGCTGGCCACTTTAGAAGTCTCCAGTGCTTTCTCTCAAACCATTTTCTAGTGCTTTTTGAAGTGTGTTTTGGGTCATTGTCCTGCTGGAAGACCCATGACCTCTGAGGGAGACCCTGCTTACTCACACTAGGCCCAACATTATGCTGCAAAATTTGTTGGTAGTCTTCAGACTTCATAATGCCATGCACACGGTCAAGCAGTCCAGTGCCAGAGGCAGCAAAGCAACCCCAAAACATCAGGGAACCTCCGCCATGTTTGACTGTAGGGACCGTGTTCTTTTCTTTGAAGGCCTCTTTTTTTTCCTGTAAACTCTATGTTGATGCCTTTTCCCAAAAAGCTCTAACTTTTCTCTCATCTGACCAGAGAACATTCTTCCAAAAAGTTTTTGTCTTTCTCAGGTAAGTTTTGGCAAACTCCAGCCTGGCTTTTTTATGTCTCTGGGTCAGAAGTGGGGTCTTCCTGGGTATCCTACCATAGAGTCCCTTTTCATTCAGATGCCGACGGATAGTACGGGTTGACACTGTTGTACCCTCGGACTGCAGGGCAGCTAGAACTTGTTTGGATGTTAGTCGAGGTTCTTTAGCCACCATCCGCACAATCTTTCGTTGAAATCGCTCGTCCATTTTTCTTTTCTGTCCACATCTAGGGAGGTTAGCCACAGTGCCATGGGCTTTAAACTTCTTGATGACACTGCGCACGGTAGACACAGGAACATTCAGGTCTTTGGAGATGGACTTGTAGCCTTGAGATTGCTCATGCTTCCTCACAATTTTGCTTCTCAAGTCCTCAGACAGTTCTTTGGTCTTCTTTCTTTTCTCCATGCTCAATGTGGTACACACAAGGACACAGGACAGAGGTTGAGTCAACTTTAATCCATTTCAACTGGCTGCAAGTGTGATTTAGTTATTGCCACCACCTGTTATGTGCCACAGGTAAGTAACAGGTGCTGTTAATTACACAAATTAGAGAAGCATCACATGATTTTTCAAAGGGTGCCAATACTTTTGTCCACCCCCTTTTTTATGTTTGGTGTGGAATTATATCCAATTTGGCTTTTTGACAATTCTTTTTGTGGTTTTCCATTGACAACAAATTAAATGAAGATATTATTACCAAAGCATTTGTGATTGCAATCATTTTCTGGAAGAAATTGAGTATTATCTGACAGAATTGCAGGGGTGCCAATACTTTTGGCCAGCACTGTATATATTCCTCAAAGAGGCCTACAGAGAGATTAGCATAACTGGGGGCAAATCTGGTCTCCATGGCCATTCCATGGATTTGTATGTATGTTTTACGTTCGAATTGAAACACATTGTGCTTTAGTATAAATTGTATGCTTTCAATTATGAAATCTCTCTGCGTTTCAGGAAAAGTGGAGGCTTTAGTGGGAATTTTTGAAATGACTGATAAACCTTTGTTATGAGGGATATTGGAATACAGTGACGTGACGTCAAGAGTTGCCCAGATATATGAGGGTTCCCATTCCCTTGTTAATAAGTCTGTAAGTAAACTGGAAGTATCTTTCAGATAAGATGGTAGATCGATAACTAATTTCTGAAGGTGTCTGTTGATGTACTGTAACAAATTTCTGGTCAATGCATTCATACCAGAAATAATGGGTCTCCCTGGTGGATTAGTCAAACTTTTATGGATTTTCGGGAGATGATAGTAGATAGCTGGAGTCGGATTTGTGATAATAAAAAGGAGAAGGAATTTTAGACTAAGAATACCTTTGTTATATCCTTCCTGTATGAGCCTATGGTATTCTTTAGAATGTGACTCCGTTGGGTCCTCAGAGAGCAGTACATAATATGTCTCATGTGATAGTATATTATGGGCTTCCCTAAGGTACACTTCCCTATTCTGAATAACACCCCCCCCCCCCCATCTGCCTTGCGAACAATTATGTTAGCATTGTGCATTACAGATGAAATGGCATGGTTCTCTTGTTTGGTTAGATTTCTATACTGAGCGGATCTCTTACTATTTATCTCACGGAGATCAGTGGAGATTAGTGAATAAAAAGTCTCAAGATGTCCTCCCCTATGATGGTTTGGTTTGGGTATAACTTGGGTTTCAATTCTTTGTGTACTGGAGGACAGATAACCTGATCATCTCCATCTGGAGATGTGTTGCTTCAGTCTCTTGAGTTTTATTGGTCAGTGGTATCTTATCTAATATGTTGAAATGTTTTTTAATGTTAATTTACAGATGAATTCATTAAGGCCCCTAGAGAGTAAACTGATTTCAGAATCAGTTAGGGGGTAGTCTGAAAGAATGTAAACACACCCAGTCCTAAGTTGTTCCTCTTTGGGCTGGGACTGGTGTGTGTCAGTGACTCTGTTTCTGTTGATTTTTTTGCCTCCCCTGCATCCTCTTTTCTTTCTCCTGATTTTCGGGATTTCCAATTTAAGCCCAGTGGGCTGTAATAGTCGGAGATCTTGGTATACAGGGAGGTTCTTTGATGGCTATCATACTTATAAGCGTGAGTACTTGGGTAAGCCTAAAAAAAGAAACAGATGAATTATATGTAGAGAGAACTTCAGAACAATTCATGACCTTCTCAATTTGAGTAAGTGACGTTGTATTGTATAGTGGATCATCAAGATCTATGGATGATCGAGGAGGTGTTGTTATAGTTGTCAAGACAGGCGGTATTGAACTGGTAGTGTTGCCTGGAGTATTAGGATAATGGTCCTGCACGTGATGATGTGTTCTATTAACCCTTTCACTGCCAGGAGTCTCCGGAAATTTTGCACCTCCGGTAGCCACAGCAATTTTCACAGTTTTGAGATGGAGAAATCAAACCTAAATTGCAACATTAAAAACTCATCTAACCCCCTCATACCTATATATTTTCTTAAAGTAGACACCTGCAGCATTGTCAGAATGCCACTTGCTACTGTATGCAAACAAGCACCTTCATGCAATTTTGATTTAAATTGAATGTTTTATAAAAAAAAATGCAAATAAATGTATATTAGTTGCTAAAAGTGGAAACCAAACAAAAAGTGATATGCACCAAACCTCCTAAAAATAAGAGATCAACATGTGCAGAGCTCATTCATATCACTAAGGCCTAAACCTGCATGCACATACAGTATCTTCAGAAAATCACCAGAACTGGAATGAGCAAAAATCTGCTTTGAAGTTGGAAATGTTAAAAAAGTATCATCCTATAAAATGTAGGGATTACACACCATGGAAAGCAACGCACCACTAAACCCTATATGTTTTTTGAAAGTAGACAACCTGAAGATTACATGTGTCTCAATGAGTTATCAATAACCACATCCACCTTCATGTAACTTTGTGACATACAAATAATTTGGTGAAAAAATGCACAAAAACATATATTTGCACTTAAAACTCCTATTCGATCTTACATTCACACACAAAATACATTTAGAATAAAAGATCAAGGTTTACACAATTTATATATACCACAAACATCAGCTCCAACAAGAGCTCATACTCTCAAAAACACTAATACAGAAGACAAGCAACATTTTGCTGTTATTCACTAATATGTTAAAAATCTATACTAACATTTTTGAGATTGCACAGCATACAGTATAAAAAACACAACTTAATATTTCATATATACAACCACCTTCATGCAACTTTGTAGCAAACAGTGAGGAAAAATTGCACAAAAATTCAAATTTGCCACTAAAGTGCATGCTCAAACAGACCCTTTCTGAAAACAAAAACTACTTTACAAAAAAATGCAATATGTGAGGAATTCATACATACCACACACACACATATATATATATATATATATATATATATATATATATTTACAGGTGTGGGTTTTAAAGAAACGCCAAAATCGCAGAAATGCTCCAACCAATTTTGTGCATGTAAATTAAATAGGAGTTTACATAAAAATATAATTTTCTATCCCCCCTATAAAAATTGTAGCAATTTATACTTTCATCTCTAGTTACTGCTATTATTTTAGCATGTAATGGATATCGCTAGAGGTATATTTTACTCTAGAAAGATCAGGTATGGACAGGACAGGGATTGGGTGAAATGTAAACTTTATTGATGACTTGTGCATGTGTTGTTTAAGTGTTTGGTGCAACTCTTTTGGCGCTGAGACCTGGACAGTGGTAAACATCTGGGTCACAGCGCCAAAAAAACTTCCTGGTTATGTTCAGAGGGGTATTACATAAGAATACCCCTCTAGTAAGACTCAGAGGGGTATTACATTGTGACAGAGAGCAAAAGTATAGTATGCTCTCTGATTGATAGGAGAGGAGAGAACATGGACAGAAGTCCCTGCTACCTCCCCTGGGGGGTCACATACAGGTTATGCACAGATGGTGATGATTTCTCATCTTTGTGCAGTCTGCTCCTCCCCCTCCTCCTCTTCCTCCTCCTCATACCGTAGCTCTTAAGATGCTTCCTGAGACAGGAGGGGGAGGACATTTTAGAGCCCCATATCTCAGGATCCGTTAGGAGTATTAAGAAGATCTTAATTAATTAATTAAATAGAATCTCATCTTTGAAATGATACCAAGATCTTCATGATCGTTCCGAATTTGTAAGGGCATCCACATGAAAGAGCATAATCTATTGATATTGGATCTTTTGAAATTTGTCCTGGAAAGGAATTGTTTTTTGTTTGAGGACAAGCTCTTCCACCAGCTCAGAGGGGTAGCAATGGGGAGCCCTTGTGCCCCCACTTTTGCTAACCTCTACCTGGACTGGTGGGAGGCAGAGAAAGTCTTTACGGACACGATGGACCAGTGGACCCAGCAGATACTCCTCTGGGTCTGTTTCATTGACGATATTTTTATACTGTGGGATGGACCCAGGGAGGATTTTATTGCCTTTGTTAAGGAATTGAACTGTAATGACCTAGGTTTATATTTTACTTTTGAGATCCAGGAGAGTAAAATGACTTTCCTGGACCTATCTATTTTTAAAGAGACCTCAGGTCGTTTATGCACTTGTGTGCATAGAAAGGCGACAGCTACAAACTCATTATTGTAGTGGAGGAGTTGGCATCCTCCCTCATTGAGAGCTGGGATACCCAAGGGGCAATATCTCCGTGTCCATAGAAATTGCTCAAGAATGTCTGACAGTGGATAGAGCGCTGTTCCTGAATCCCCGTAATCGGGAGTGATAAGGTTGATATCAGGATTGTAGCGACTTATGATCAGGCAGCAGAAGATATAAGGCGGATTATAGGGGAATGGTGGAATATCTTGATGACTGACCCTGAAGTAGGGTCACTTGTGGGCCCAAGACCTCGTCTAGCTTATCGAAGGGGGCCCAATTTACGTGATAAATTGGTGCATAGCCATTTCTCTAGTACCCCAGGAAATAAGTGGTTACATCAGATGCAACGAGATTTGAGTGGAAACTTTCCCTGTGGATCATGTAAATCGTGTGGGTTCATAAAAAAAGGGAATGAACTCCTGAGTGAAGTTTCTGGTAGAACTTTTGAGGTGAACCAGTTTATTAACTGTAAGACTAGCGGGGTCGTATATCTTATCACTTGCCCCTGCGGACTCCAGTATGTTGGTAAAACTATCCAGGAGTTCCACAGGAGGATAAGGGAACACGTCAACGACATAGCTAGGAAGGAAGATACATCTGTATCCAGACATATACGGGAAAAACATGGTGGTAATGCTAAGCATCTTAGTTTTCAGGGCATTGAGGTGGTGGTGTGGTCCCCCAAGGAGGAGGTGATTATGACAGAAGAGTGCTCCAGAGGGAGGCACGTTGGATTTTTCTGTTTGATACAGTCTATCCCACTATCCCAGGGGCCTTAATGAGTTTATATCTTACTCATCTTTTATTGATTAGGGTTATATCCATTTATCCCTAGTGACTGTCTGGAGGTAGTCCTACATTTAGCTGACTCTACCCTTCCTTTCAATTTTGTGCTCTTTTTCTCTCTCCCCCCTTCTTTACTAAGATCATTATCCTTTTGTGTGTGCCCTTTCCATCGCCAATTCTATTTTGCTGGGACATGTTGATTTTTCTCTGTGCCTGGTGTTTTTGAAAAATCTATGTGGTGGTCCATGATTTTGAGCCTTTTTTGTGTTTTCATTGTGATTGCCATCTTTGGTTCTCTGTAGGTGTCGCTTGGCTCCTCTCATGGTGTTTTATATCTCTGAGGCCCAATTTTGATAATTACCGCGATGTTAGGGTCCGGGCGTTACCATGGATGCGTATGTGCGTCTTTCTAGTTCTTAGGGAAAACCCTGTATGGGTGTTCTCTACTGACAGTAGTGTCCGGAGCTTCTGGGTGTTGGCGCCTTGTGATTGGGCGCACCTCCGATGACGCGGACTGCTAAGGGGTGTGGCTTAGCAGATATCAAGCTAGGCTGTGCGCGCCGGAGCTTGCGGTCATTCATCACGGCCGGCCGGGCTGTTATATTGCCTAAATTATATAGGCAGTTTGCACATATCTATGGTGTATTCTGTTTTGCCCTTATGCATTTGCCTCTGATGAGGTGGTTTAGTTCAGCAGAAACGCGTCAGCAGGCTGGGAGTTAGGGCAAATACTTCTTTTGTATTGTCTATGGTGTTTGTTTGTCTGTGGTATTGGGCAGCCAAATATGGGAGTGTAATGTAAGCTCCCTAGGTAGTGGCTAGTCAGACATTTTGGTCGGTCTTTTACTGACCTCTAGCCAGTTGGTGTGTGTGTGCTTTATCCTATATGGATTTATCCTTCACTATTCCCCCTCAGTGAATTGACATTAAGATACTGGGAATTATAATACAAAACTTATGGGTGGTTGTGAAGGGACATAGGGTTGACCATACTAACCCCCTATGTTGAGGTAGGCTACCTTTACCTTATATATGACCCCAACAAAACACTGGACTTGTTCTTTGCCAACGAGAGGGAGGCATATAACTCATCAGCCCTACCGCCCCTGGGGAGATCGGATCACAACCTAGTACATCTCCGACCTGTGTACAAGCCACTTGTACGTAGAGAACCTGCTGTCACCCGCACAGTGAGGATATGGTCCGAGGAGAGTGATGAGGCTCTGAGGGATTGTTTTGACACAACCGCATGAGAAGTTCTGCAGGATTCTTATGGGGAAGATATAGAAGGACTCACACACTGCATAACGGACTACATTAATTTTTGTGTGGACAACACAGTACCCACAAAAGTGGTGAGGTGCTTCTCCAACAACAAACCATGGATTAACTCTGATATAAAAACACTACTTAAGGAGAAAAAGATGGCATTCAGGACAAGAGATAAGGAGGGGTTGAGGGAAGTACAAAAGGAGCTGAGGCATCAAATCAGGCAGGGAAAAGCCAGTTATAAAGAAAAAATGGAAAAGCAAATGGAAAGAAAAGACATAAGGGGGGTCTGGGAGGGGCTTAAGTCAATTTCGGGTCATAAACAGTCTGTCTGCCAGATTGAGGCAGATGTTAATTGGCTTAATGAACTAAACCTATTCTTCAACAGATTTGATCACACACCAGCTCCTCCCACCCCAGTATGTCCTTCAGCTTCCCCCACCACAATGACTTCTCCCCATGCGGCCACTTCCCAACAGACCAGTAAATCCAGAAATCCGTCTTTATCTGGCCACAGTCTGACCTTCTCACGGTCCCAGGTGAGGAAGGAGATGAAAAAGATCAAGGCGAGGAAAGCCGCAGGGCCAGATGATATCAGTGCAAGGCTAATTAAGACTTGCGGGGACCAGCTGTGTGGTATAATTACATATATGTATAATATGAGCCTGAGGCAGGAAATAGTCCCTGAATTATGGAAATCTTCTTGTGTGGTACCAGTTCCAAAGAAACCCCACCCTATGGACCTCAATGACTACAGACCTGTAGCACTGACATCCCACCTGATGAAGATCTTGGAGAGATTGGTTCTCACACATCTCCGCCCTCTAGTGAGCCCCGCTATGGACCCCCTCCAGTTTGCTTATCGGCCGGGCACTGGGGTAGATGATGCCATCATCCATCTTCTGCACAGGGCTCTGTCTCACCTGGAGAAACCAGGGAACACAGTGAGAATAATGTTCTTTGACTTCTCCAGTGCTTTTAACACCATACAGCCCAGGTTATTGAGGGACAAGCCGGGCCTTGCTGGAGTGGACCACCACCTCTCCAACTGGATCCTAGACTACCTCACAAATCGACCTCAATACGTGAGAGCCCAAGACTGTGTGTCAGGTACCGTGATCTGTAATACGGGGGCACCTCAGGGCACGGTTCTCGCCCCTTTCCTCTTCACACTGTACACTGCAGATTTTAGGTGCAACTCATCCAGCTGCTATCTACAGAAGTATTCTGACGACTCTGCAATAGTGGGTCTCATCACAGATGATGATGACAGGGAGTACAGAGAACTGAACCAGGATTTTGTGGACTAGTGCCACTGGAACCACCTGAAGATTAACGCGGGGAAGACCAAGGAGATGGTGGTGGACTTCCGCAAAGGCAGAAGCCCTCCTAAACCAGTGGACATCCTGGGGACGGGCATCGAGATTGTGAACACCTATAAGTACCTGGGTTTGCTCCTTAATAATACGCTGGACTGGGCAGATCATATGGAGGCCCTGTACAGGAAGGGCCACAGCAGGCTCTATCTGCTTAGGAAACTGAGAGCCTTTGGAATCCAGGGAGCACTTCTTAGAACTTTCTTCAACTCGGTAGTGGCATCAGCCATCTTCTTTGGAGTGGCCTGCTGGGGGAGCAGTATATCAACCAGGGACAGAAATAAACTTGACAAGCTGATTAGAAAGGCCAGCTCTGTCCTGGGGAGCCCACTGGACCCAGTGCAGGTGGTGGGTGACAGAAGGATACTGTCCGTGGTGAGCTCCATGCAGAAGAAGAAGTCCCATCCCATGCATGAGACTGTGATCGCGCTGAGCAGTACTGTCAGTGACCGACTGCTCCACCCTAGGTGTGAGAAGGAGCGCTATCGGAAGTCTTTCCTCCCCACCGCGGTTAGGCTGTACAACCAACATCGACCTAAGCGGAGATCATTACACACAGAGAACTGAAATATCTCTCTGCCTGTTAAATCCCCCCCCCCCCCCCCCGCTACTTCCTATCTGTCTGTCGGCTATCAAAGTAATGCCTCTAACCTTGGAACATTCCTGTACATGTTGTATTTGTATTTGTATCTGCTTATCTTTGCTGCTGTAACACACTGAATTTCCCCATTGTGGGACTATTAAAGGACTATTATTATTATTATTATTATTTACATTATGGCACCTCTATATTAGGTGTTTCTTTTTTATATAAATATACTTTTAGTGGATATTAATAAAAGTTAGTTTTTAAGTGTACTAAATATATTATTTCGGATCTATTTAATGTAGGTAGTATCCTCAATTGGAGTGGCAGCGAGGTGGCTCACAGTTGGGATATTGTCAATGGATCTGATGTGATTGGTTGAACTGTCATGGTTGTTGAACAGGCCAAAAGAAGTGGGAGGTAAGCTGAGGGAGAAAGAGTCAGGTACTCCAGGGAAAAGATTGGCAAGGTCAAGGGATGCTTTGGTAGAACAATAGCGATCAGTATTAGATGAAGTAACTTCCTCATGACCTATCAAACCATTAGATGAAGTATTGGAGTTTGGGGAACTGATAACACTGTATGAATTAGTGGTGTTTGAATTCATTACAGTTGGTAGTGTAGGAGGTTGTGAGTGTAGTTGGTCTCTGTTTGATAAACTCGCCATCTTAGGGGGTGGGTTGTCAGAACCCAATGACCTCTGGATTATAGCTTTCCTTCTCAGTGAATTTGTACCCTGTTTAGGTAAAGTTTTGTTGTTTTTTTTTCGGTCTGACTACTGTATCAGATTTGTCCGAAGATCTCGCATTTCTAAGCCAGAACTTGATATTGTTCTCTGACTAGTCACGTCTCTCTCTATTGAATTTATTGGTTTTGGTCTCGAGAATGCCTCTCTCTCTATATTTAGCAGTCTAGAATGCAAGACACGGCACATTTTGATAAAATCACCAGGATTGCTATTTGCTTGCTATTTCCGTGATCATATTGTTAATCCTATTTCCTAGTTCGTTGGCTAGGGTTAGTCTTACTGCTCTCTGAGGACCCAATGGAGTCACACTCTAAAGAATACCATAGGGCTCATACAGGAAGAATATAAACAAAGGTATTCTTAATAAAAAGGAGAAGGAATTTTTGACTATCACAAATCCGACTCCAGCTATCTACTATCATCTCCTGAAAATCCATAAAAGTTTGACTAATCCACCAGGGAGACCCATTATTTCTGGTATGAATGCATTGACCAGAAATTTGTCACAGTACAACAGTATCAACAGACACCGTCAGAAACTAGTTATCGATCTACCGTCTTATCTGAAAGATACTTCCAGTTTACTTACAGACTTATTAACAAGGGAATAGGAACCCTCATATATCTGGGCAACCCTTGACGTCACGTCACTGTATTCCAATATCCCTCATAACAAAGGTTTATCAGTCATTTCAAAAATTCTCACTAAAGCCTCCACTTTTCCTGAAACGCAGAGAGATTTCATAATTGAAAGCATACCATTTATACTAAAGCACAATGTGTTTCAATTCGAACGTAAAACATACATACAAATCCATGGAACGGCCATGGAGACCAGATTTGCCCCCAGTTATGCTAATCTTTCTGTAGGCCTCTTTGAGGAATATATACAGTGCCTTGCAAAAGTATTCAGCCCCCTTGAACTTTTCAACCTTTTGCCACATGTCAGGCTTCAAACATAAGGATATAAAATTAAAATTTTTTGGTGAAGAATCAACAACAAGTGGGACACAATTGTGAAGTGGAACGAAATTTAGTTATTTTATACTTTTCTAAAAAATAAAAAACTGAAAAGTGAGGCGTGCAATATTATTCGGCCCCTTTACTTTCAGTGCAGCAAACTCACTCCAGAAGTTCAGTGAGGATCTCTGAATGATCCAATGTTGTCCTAAATGACTGATGATGATAAATATAATCCACCTGTGTGTAATCAAGTCTCCGTATAAATGCACCTGCTCTGTGATAGTCTCAGGGTTCTGTTTAAAGCGCAGAGAGCATCATGAAGACCAAGGAACACACCAGGCAGGTCCGTGATACTGTTGTGGAGAAGTTTAAAGCCAGATTTGGATACAAAAAGATTTCCCAAACTTTAAATATCCCAAGGAGCACTGTGCAAGCGATCATATTGAAATGGAAGGAGTATCAGACCACTGCAAATCTACCAAGACCCGACCGTCCCTCTAAACTTTCATCTCAAACAAGGAGAAAACTGATCAGAGATGCAGCCAAGAGGCCCATGATCACTCTGGATGAACTGCAGAGATCTACAGCTGAGGTGGGAGAGTCTGTCCATAGGACAACAATCAGTCGTACACTGCACAAATCTGGCCTTTATGGAAGAGTGGCAAGAAGAAAGCCATTTCTCAAAGATATCCATAAAAAGTCTCGTTTAAAGTTTGCCACAAGCCACCTGGGAGACACACCAAACATGTGGAAGAAGGTGCTCTGGTCAGATGAAACCAAAATCGAACTTTTTGGCCACAATGCAAAACAATATGTTTGGCGTAAAAGCAACACAGCTCATCACCCTGAACACACCATCCCCACTGTCAAACATGGTGGTGGCAGCATCATGGTTTGGGCCTGCTTTTCTTCAGCAGGGACAGGGAAGATGGTTAAAATTGATGGGAATATGGATGGAGCCAAATACAGGACCATTCTGGAAGAAAACCTGTTGGAGTCTGCAAAAGACCTGAGACTGGGACGGAGATTTATCTTCCAACAAGACAATGATCCCAAACATAAAGCAAAATCTACAATGGAATGGTTCACAAATAAACGTATCCAGGTGTTAGAATGGCCAAGTCAAAATCCAGACCTGAATCCAATCGAAAATCTGTGGAAAGAGCTGAAAACTGCTGTTCACAAACGCTCTCCATCCAACCTCACTGAGCTCGAGCTGTTTTCCAAGGAAGAATGGGCAAGAATTTCAGTCTCTCGATGTGCAAAACTGATAGAGACATACCCCAAGCGACTTGCAAATCGCAGCAAAAGGTGGCACTACAAAGTATTAAATTAAGGGGGCCAAATAATATTGCACGCCCCACTTTTCAGTTTTTTATTTTTTTACAAAAGTTTAAAATATCCAATAAATTTCGTTCCACTTCACAATTGTGTCCCACTTGTTGTTGATTCTTCACCAAAAAATTTAAATTTTATATCCTTATGTTTGAAGCCTGAAATGTGGCAAAAGGTTGAAAAGTTCAAGGGGGCCGAATACTTCCGCAAGGCACTGTATATTGTACTACGCTCTATTATATAGCGACCCACTTGTGTGTACTGCCTATCATAATAATCCCGCCCACATCAGGTCTGGGGGTTATTTTGTTTGACATGTGTGGTTATTACCATGTGGACGTTAAGACTAAGGACCTATGGTGTTAACATTCACACAGACAACAGCAATTTTATGTTGTGTGTGTTTGGTCTATGCAAATTTTGATTAACTTTCTCTACTGTTTGAATATAAGTTAATGCAAAAATTTCAAACTCTGCAATTTGGACTTAATATTCATACCAGTTTCATGTCACACTATGTATGAACTGTGAGGGTCACAAATCACCACCTGATAGAAAACAGATAACAGCAAAAATTACTGATCCCTCCGTCACGCCCCACAAGTTTCCGGATTGTTTATTTTTTGACCTGTTGTAAATAACTTCTCTACTTACAGTACAGACCAAAAGTTTGGACACACCTTCTCATTCCAAGAGTTTTCTGTATTTTCATGACTATAAAAATTGTAGATTCACACTGAAGGCATCAAAACTATGAATTAACACATGTGGAATTATATACTTAACAAAAAAGTGTGAAACAACTGAAAATATGTCTTATATTCTAGGTTCTTCAAAGAAGCCACCTTTTGCTTTGATTACTGCTTTGCACACTCTTGGCATTCTCTTGATGAGCTTCAAGAGGTAGTCACCTGAAATGGTCTTCCAACAGTCTTGAAGGAGTTCCCAGAGATGCTTAGCACTTGTTGGCCCTTTTCCTTCACTCTGCGGTCTAGCTCACCCCAAACCATCTCGATTGGGTTCAGGTCTGGTGACTGTGGAGGCCAGGTCATCTGGCGTAGCACCCCATCACTCTCCTTCTTGGTCAAATAGCCCTTACACAGTCTGGAGGTGTGTTTGGGGTCATTGTCCTGTTGAAAAATAAATGATGGTCCAACTAAACGCAAACCGGATGGAATAGCATGCCGCTGCAAGATGCTGTGGTAACCATGCTGGTTCAGTATTCCTTCAATTTTGAATAAATCCCCAACAGTGTCACCAGCAAAGCACCCCCACACCATCACACCTCCTCCTCCATGCTTCACGGTGGGAACCAGGCATGTAGAGTCCATTCGTTCACCTTTTCTGCGTCGCACAAAGACACGGTGGTTGGAACCAAAGATCTCAAATTTGGACTCATCAGACCAAAGCACAGATTTCCACAGGTCTAATGTCCATTCCTTGTGTTCTTTAGCCCAAACAAGTCTCTTCTGCTTGGTGCCTGTCCTTAGCAGTGGTTTCCTAGCAGCTATATTACCATGAAGGCCTGCTGCACACAGTCTCCTCTTAACAGTTGTTGTAGAGATGTGTCTGCTGCTAGAACTCTGTGTGGCATTGACCTGGTCTCTAATCTGAGCTGCTGTTAACCTGCGATTTCTGAAGCTGGTGACTCGGATGAACTTATCCTCCGCAGCAGAGGTGACTGTTGGTCTTCCTTTCCTGAGGCGGTCCTCATGTGAGCCAGTTTCTTTGTAGCACTTGATGGTTTTGGCCACTGCACTTGGGTACACTTTCAAAGTTTTCCCAATTTTTCGGTCTGACTGACCTTCATTTCTTAAAGTAATGATGGCCACTCGTTTTTTCTTTACTTAGCTGCTTTTTTCTTGCCATAATACAAATTCTAACACTCCATTCAGTAGGACTATCAGCTGTGTATCCACCTGACTTCTGAACAACACAACTGATGGTCCCAACCCCATTTATAAGGCAAGAAATCCCACTTATTAAACCTGACAGGGCACACCTGTGAAGTGAAAACCATTTCAGGTGACTACCTCTTGAAGCTCATCAAGAGAATGCCAAGAGTGTGCAAAGCAGTAATCAAAGCAAAAGGTGGCTACTTTGAAGAACCTAGAATATAAGACATATTTTCAGTTGTTTCACACTTTTTTGTTAAGTATATAATTCCACATGTGTTAATTCATAGTTTTGATGCCTTCAGTGTGAATCTACAATTTTTATAGTCATGAAAATACAAAAAAACTCTTGGAATGAGAAGGTGTGTCCAAACTTTTGGTCTGTACTGTATATTGCATTTTGTTAAGGATTTTAAGATCCTTTGAAGGTCCTTGTCTTCTGTGTATAGAAAGTCTGTGAATTTTCAGTTTCTTGTATAACACCATGTCTGAAGAAGAGAGCTAGTACTTTAGAAAGCTCACCATCAAATATACTCAGTTAGCCTCTAAAAGTTATCGCCTGGTTTCTTCACTCTTCCAAAAACTATATGAGCAACCAGAAGATGAACAAATAACTCGTTCAACTATATTCATGTACTGTATATAAAAGCAACTAATGGATAGGTAAGTATGTAGTGCCTTCAGAGTTGGTAGGTAGATATATAGGTTAATACATAGATAATAAATAAGTATATGATTCTCGTTGGAGAAATAAAGCAATATTCCCATCAACAAAGTCTTCAATGTTTTTTTCACCAGTGGATATGTATTGATCTTACTCCATCTGATGCCAGATTTATGTTTTGCTTTGTTAGCAGTCTGTTCCTCTATGTTATTACTGGTATGTGCAATACTACTTCATTCCTTGCCATTTCTAACTATTCTCTTTATATGACCTTTGGATACTACATCTAGCTCTAGAACTGCTCTCAGAGTGATAAATAACCCTCATCTCCGTTCCACACCATAATCTTGTGCTGTGACCAGGGCTGTGGAGTCGGTACGCCAAAGCCCCGACTCCGACTCCTCAATTTCCCCTGACTCCGACATACATAGCGCATGTTTAAGAGATAACTTAATTTAAGCTTTTTATCATCCTTATGATACAATAATCAAGCTATTTAGGTAGAACATAAAATATATTTATTGGATACAACTTTAGAACACAAAAAACTTTAATAAATTGCAAATGTGCAAAACGCTGCAGTAAGTGGTAAAAAAACAGTTTTCAACAAAAACGTCCTGAATAACATTTGTGGAGTCTATGAATTTGTTCTGAGAAAAAGTATCGCCTCCATCAGATCCTCCTTCAAAGATGACCTCAAATCGGATCGAATTATTTTAAGGCTAGAGAACAGCCTCTCTACACTAACTTGGGTTGGTGGCAAAGCGGTGACCACATGGGCAAGATCTCTAACAATCTCGGGGTATAAAGGAATTGCCTCCTGCACAGTCAGTTTTGATGATCGGTTGAACTCTTCTACTTCTTTGAGAGCAAGTGAAAAATTTTGCTGAAATACAGTCAGTTTGTTTGCTATGGGAATGGAATCTTTTTCTCTGCGGCAACGCTTTGCCTGATCCATGTCATCCAAATACTTTTCAAAGTTAAACTCTTCATCTGATGAGGCTGAAGATATGGTGGTAGTAACACTGGCAAAACCCAATTCATCTTGCTCTTAGCAGTCCTGTAGCCCACTCATCCTAATTGCTACCTCAGTCAGAGCTTCTTTTCCTTTAGTAATCTGTTGATCATTCAGCAATATACGATGACTTGGGTCCACATAAACAGCTGCCAGAAGAATTTTATCTAATAACAGTGTCTCTCTCCTTTTCATTGAAGCAGCAATGCCCTCTGCGATTAAGCCTTGTCTTTGGGACATGCAAAACAGCAAGTTCTTCCACTCCTTTAAGAAAGTTCCAGGAGTTAAATCCTCAGCTTGTAATTTTTTTTGTTACTGTGAATGGGTGATGAAGCAGTTCCATTAATTCAGCCACCTGTGTCCATTGACCTTCTGTTAATGTTACCTGAGGGTTGGCCATGTCCACAAGAAAGGGTTTCAGCTCAACTAATCGCTCAATCATTAAATAGGTGCTGCCCCACCGAGTGGCAATCTATGATTGCTCCTTTCCCAGCACGTCTCTTCAAGATGGAATCAAATTTTAGAGGTTCGGGCAGCAATAGCCAATTTCCTCACCTTGCCAATCAGAGTTCCAGCATGTCCCTCTTGCAGACTGTCTCTTATTGCCAGCTGCAGTGTGTGCACAGCACAGCGCATGTGATAAATATGAGAGAATTTTGAAGCAGCTTCAGCAAGATCTAATTCTAAAGTATCATTTTGCTGTTGTTCTGTAGTAATATCTGTTTGTTCCTCAGTTACAGGAACAGGACTGTGGGCTTCCATCTCAGACATACTGAATCCAAAGTTTTCTTCTAACTGTTCTTCACCTTCCTTATTCTCATTCATAAGTTTAATTGTACTTATCATGTTTGAAGCATTGTCCGTTACAATAGCAAGAACCTGTTCTTTTTTGAGTTCATAATCTTCCAGAACATTTTCCACTAAGGCCTGGAGAAACTGACTGGTGTGTTGAGCTTTAGTATCCTTTACTGCCAGTGTCTTGGTAACAAATTTTTTGTTGTCACAAACAAATCTTACATTTATAGCAAAATAGTTCACTCTGTGACGCGTGCAGGCATCCATTTTAAGATATATTAAGCGTCTCTTGAGAATCTTTTTAAGATGTTCTTTTTGGTTAAGGGCTTCTTCAATCACTAATTTTCTAATACTTTGTCTTTCCAGAGAAACACCAAGTTTGCGTGTGAACCGAGAGCAAGGCAGGTGGTTTGGTCTCCGCAACCAGAAATGAACGCACACGCGGTAGTTCAAGAAAAGAATATATATTTACTAAAGTTAATAAAGGCTATTTGAAGGTAAAATGACAGGGATAAAGACAAGCAAAATATACAATATAGCATGAACAATTTCAAGGCAAATTCTGCAATGGTTTCTACTTTTACTCTGTCCAATTCTGCAGTATGGACACTGAATGAACAATATACTCAAAACTATCCCTAACTGACCCTGACATCACATTTGGGTGCACCCCCTTTTCCCCAGTGGTCCAGGTGGACCGCTTACAGTCTGTAGAAGCGCGCGGTGGGGCTCAAAGTCGTTCCTTTCTTTTATAGTGAAACGTCCTCTCCTCACTGTTATCAGGATCTTGGGAGAAATGAAGTCCTCTTTAACAGGGAAACCCAATGAATGCAATGTAATCCAACAGCAGATTCCACTCAGCACACTGACAGTCCTGCCGAATCCATACACTGAGCTGGGATGTAAGCCGGGGTTTAGCAGGTGCTGTCCAGTACATCAACAGCACTGCGAGTCTCTATCTGTGGTATCCATATACACAGTCACAATGTCAGTCTCACTGATCAGCCACTGAGCACAGTTCCTTTCACGTGGACTCACTAGTCCTGTTGTCTCTTTACACTCTGTTTGTCTCTGGACCAAGATACAGCTTAGCTGTACAGAAAAATCTCCACACCAGTTCAATACAACACTTGCTAAGATGGCTGCTGCTCTCTGTCTCGTCACTTCCTGCTTCTCTGCTCACATTCTGTCTGCAGAACAGGCAAGCTGACATAAAAGGGGGGGGAAGTCACTCCAGCATCATGTCACAATTACAATGGCTGCTGTCTTAAAGGAACAGAATCACAGAAATACATTCAACATTAACAGTTTATACAGACAAATGAAGCTTAGGACAACATTGGCTGTCTCTTACATGCGGGCCATTTCTCCATTAAGAGCTTTAAAACTTGGTTGAGCAAATAATGATAATGGTACACCGTCCTTCACAACAAGCTCTATGAGCGGTCTTTTAAACACATCTGCTGTCATTGTTACAGTAATTTTGTCACTTAGAAAATATCTTGTTACTGATGTTTGAGACAATCTTTCATCCTCCGTTGCCTGGCGGGAAGTGCTGGGCACTGGTTTCTTGGTGTCACTCTGATCCTTCTCAGTCACAGATTTGAAAACTTCTGGGTGGAAGCGGCTTAAATGTCTTTTTAGATTGGAAGCTCTCGTAGGATCGTTTTTCTCGCTTCCGGAGTATGCACTGATTTTGACATCACAGCATTTGTTCTCATCTGGGTCACTTATCTTACACTGACACACAAAATATTTTTTATCTTCAGTTAGTGTGAAATGCTCAAATACAGCTGACTTCATAGGAAGCTTCTTAGACATTTTATAATGATATAAATTTGTTTTCAAAATAATTTTGTCCTATAAAAAAAAAAAGTATATTGTAATATCTGAAAGAATAGCGAGTATAACTTTGGATAGAAATAAAACAAACTATGCATAAATCAATAGTACAGCTATCGATATGTCATGATAAATAAAAAGTTTGTAATATATGTTTTATTAGGTCTCTTTACTCTGAACTTTCAGTATCACACTTTTCTCTGGATACAGCTCACTAAGGGCCTGATGTGTGAAAACTGTCTTGGTCTAAGACTTTCTTTGTTACCCATAGCAACCAGTCAGAGCTCACAGCAACCAATCAGAGCTCTGCTTTCATTTCTCCAGAGCACTACATGAAAGGGGAGCTCTGATTGGTTGCTATGGGCAACAAAGAAACTTCTACACCTAGACAGTTTCATACATCAGGCCCTGGGTGTTTTACATCATACTGCCTCACAATCTACAAAGTGAAACTACTAGCAGTGCTTGATAACAAAGCCTTGGCAAGTGGCAACAGCTTCTACACCTATAGTACTTTCTCACATGTGTGTTTCTGTATTTCTAAGTTTGAGATGTTAGAAAACAGTTTCCCCCCTTATATTCTACAGTCATGGCCAAAAGTTTTGAGAATGACACAAATATTCTATTTTCACATGATCTGCTGCCCTCTGGTTTTTATGTGTGTTTGTCAGATGTTTTTATCACATACAGAAATATAATTGCATTCATATTATGAGTAAGAGAAGCTTATATTGACAGTTAGAATGAGTTAATGCAGCAAGTCAATATTTGCAGTGTTGACCCTTCTTCTTCAGGACCTCTGCAATTCTCCCTGGCATGCTCTCAATCAACTTCTGGACCAAATCCTGACTGATAGCAGTCCATTCTTGCAGAATCAATGCTTTCATTTTGTCTGAATTTGTTGTTTTTTGTTTGTCCACCCGTCTCTTGATGATTGACCACAAGTTCTCAATGGGATTAAGATCTGGGGAGTTTCCAGGCCATGGACCCAAAATCTCTATGTTTTGTTCCCTGAGCCATTTAGTTATCACCTTTGCTTTATGGCAAGGTGCTCCATCATGCTGGAAAAGGCATTGTTGAGCGCCAAACTGCTCTTGGACGGTTGGGAGAAGTTGCTCTTGGAGGACATTCTGGTACCATTCTTTATTCATGGCTGTGTTTTTAGGCAAGACTGTGAGAGAGCCGATTCCCTTGGCTGAGAAGCAACCCCACACATGAATGGTTTCAGGATGCTTTACAGTTGGCATGAGACAAGACTGGTGGTAGCGCTCACCTCTTCTTCTCCGAATAAGCTGTTTTCCAGATGTTCCAAACAATCGAAAAGGGGATTCATCAGAGAAAATGACTTTACCCCAGTCCTCAGCAGTCCACTCCCTGTACCTTTTGCAGAATATCAGTCTGTCCCTGATGTTTTTTCTGGAGAGAAGTGTCTTCTTTGCTGCCCTCCTTGAGACCAGGCCTTGCTCCAAGAGTCTCCGCCTCACAGTGCGTGCAGATGCACTCACACCTGCCTGCTGCCATTCCTCAGCAAGCTCTGCACTGCTGGTAGCCCGATCCCGCAGCTGAAACACTTTTAAGAGACGGTCCTGCCGCTTGCTGGTCTTTCTTGGGCGCCCTGGAGCCTTTTTGGCACCAATGGAACCTCTCTCCTTGAAGTTCTTGATGATGCGATAGATTGTTGACTGAGGTGCAATCTTTCTAGCTGCAATACTCTTCCCAGTTAGGCCATTTTTGTGCAGTGCAATGATGACTGCACGTGTTTCTTTAGAGATAACCATGGTTAACAGAAGAGAAACAATGATGGCAAGCACCAGCCTCCTTTTAAAGTGTCCAGTGGTGTCATTCTTACTTAATCATGACAGATTGATCTCCAGCCCTGTCCTCATCAACACCCACACCTGTGTTAATGGAGCAATCACTGAAACGATGTTAGGTGGTCCTTTTAAGGCAGGGCTGCAATGATGTTGAAATGTGTTTTGGGGGATAAAGTTCATTTTCTAGGCAAATATTGACTTTGCAAGTAATTGCTGTTAAGCTGATCACTCTTTATAACATTCTGGAGTATATGCAAATTGCCATTACAAAAACTGAAGCAGTAGACTTTGTAAAAATTAATATTTGTATCATTCTCAAAACTTTTGGCCATGACTGTATGTATAGCATATATAAGCCATCTGAGCAGAGCAGCTAACCTCTCCAAACATGAGCTCAGAGGAGAAGCAAACTAACACAAAGCATACAGAGAGAACATACACTGGACAATTGATTTATGCAGTTTATTGAAAGTTTAGCTATACTAAGAAGAAGTACTTGCCTTAAAGGAGTTCTCAGTCTCAGCACAATGATTCACTTGCTGACAAGCAGTCACTCTGTGTCCTCGGGCTGTGGGTGGGTCTCCAGCACAATTACAGATAAAGTCAAGCTTTTCAGTCCTCACAATCACAACACTTGTATCTTTTGCTTACTCCAGATAATGGTGCTAAACCTTATAGGTTCACTCAGAACTCAGTCCCATCATTATATGAGGAATAGAACAGACCTTTACAGGACATTTCATCATTTTCAACATTTCATAATTTTCCCAAATTCTTATGAAAATATATTCAGCACATACTGCATTGTACTACTAACTGTACCAATTTATTATATATTTTGGGAGTCGGAGTCGGTCCATTTTATACCGACTCCGACTCTGACTCCACCAAAATAGGCACCGACTCCGACTCCACGACTCCGACTCCACAGCCCTGGCTGTGACGATATTAGACTCCTGACTCCACTATCCTGTTCCATCTTCCTAGAGTTGGAAAAGGTTTAACAGAGGGCCACAAAATTGAAAAGGGGAATGGAGGACCTCCGTTATGAGATGAGAATAAAGAAATTAAATTTGTTTAGTCTTGAGAAGAGGCATTTAAGAGGAGATACCTGTATAAATATACACATGGACAAAATTGTTGGTACCCCTCGTTTAATGAAAGAAAAACCCACAATGGTCACAGAAATAACTTGAATCTGACAAAAGTAATAATATATAAAAATTCTATGAAAATTAACAAGTGAAAGTCAGACATTGCTTTTCAACCATGCTTCAAAAGAATTTTTAAAAAAAGAAAACTCATGAAACAGACCTGGACAGAAATGATGGTACCCTTAACTTAATATTTTGTTGCACAACCTTTTGAGGCAATCACCGCAATCAAAAGATTCCTGTAACTGTCAATAAGACTTCTGCACCTCTCAACAGGTATTTTGGCCCACTCCTCATGAGCAAACTGCTCCAGTTGCCTGGGGTTTGAAGGGTGACTTTTCCAGACGGCATGTTTCAGCTCCTTCTAAAGATGCTCAATAGGATTTAGGTCAGGGCTCACAGAAGGCCACTTCAGAATAGTCCAATGTTTTCCTCTTAGCCATTCTTGGGTGTTTTTAGCTGTGTGTTTTGGGACATTATCCTGTTGCAAGACCCATGACCTGCGACCGAGACCAAGCTTTCTGACACTAGGCAGCACATTTCTCTCTAGAATCCCTTGATAGTCTTGAGATTTCATTGTACCCTGCACAGTTTCAAGACACCCTGTGCCAGATGCAGCAAAGCAGCCCCAGAACATAACAGAGCCTCCTCCATGTTTCACAGTAGGGACAGTGTTCTTTTCAAGATATGCTTCCCCTCCAGGCTAAGATTAAAAACCGGGAGATACCTTGGACTCCACATCCCAGTCTAACCGATGCCAAACCAGTTGCAACCATAGGGAAATACAGTGCTTCAATATATCTTGTTGAGATATGTATAATTTACAGTATGCAATATCTTTCCTTTTCCTGAGGCATATTCAGTGGTGTAAAAAATGTTTTTGAAAATGGTATTTTTTAATAACTTTACAGTTGTCTGCAGGTTTCTTCTGTCGGGAAACTAGCTTCATAATACTTTAAGTGAATGTAGATCACTTTTGTAGAGTGAGAGTCTTCTATGTCGATCAATGCGAGGCATCAAGCAGACAAGAGACCCTTTTGCACATAAGTACAAATGCACATGTGCTTCTATACTATGAAGCTGTAAGCACTACATGTGCTGCAGTATCCAGTGGAGTAGAGCAACGGTACACTATGGAGCCATTGACCTCTATGGATGCTGTATTATGGTTCCAAGCAACTAGGAACTTGTACAGAGCCAAATATGTCTGTATCCAAAAAACCCTCAAAGGGGTTGGCCACTTTCAGACCAATATTGAGAAACAAATGTTACTGATAGTATAATAAAAAGTTCTTCAAATTTTCCAATATGCTTTTCACGATTTTCTAGATCTCTGCTTGCTGTCATTCGATATCACTTCCAGTGGATAAAAATCAGGCCAGGGTTATGCAATATACAGTCCATGGTCATGTGATGGACACACGGTCTCACGGCTCGTTACAGTCACAGCCGAGTAATCAGACAACTGCCTGCTAAAGAGCTGTGCAGTTGTATGCTCATCACATAACCATGGACCGTATATCACATGACCATGCCTGATTTTTATCTGCTAGGAGTAAGTGGAGAAGAATGACAGCAAGCAGAGATCTAAAAAAACTGTGAGAAATTGATACAGAAAATATATTGGAAAATTGTACAACTTTTTCATTACACAAACAATAATATTTTTCTGACAATATTGGTCTGAAAGTGGACAACCCCTTTAAGGGATATTCACATCATGAGTATTTATGACCTAATACAGGGTATGCCTTTAGTGTCTAATAGCTACAGTTTCCACCAATGGAACATGCAATATCTCCAGAAGACTGGTGCCCTGACCCCAATTACTGCCTGGTGATGGGGCCACCAGCTGCAGCATCCACAAGTAGAATAAATGGAAATAAGGCTAAGCATGGAAGCCCCTCTCTCCATTCATTTCTTAAAAATAAACAATCTTACATGCATTTAAGTAGCGAACAGGGTACACAGTCAATTATGCCTGCAGGCAATGACCTCTCTGTTTGCAGGTGCATAAATTTGCATATGGCTTGTCCAACTATTTTTGATGTTAATACTCTCTTAATAAAGCCTAGCTAAAGGGTTTTTCCCATAATAGAAAGTAATAATAAATTGTTAGGATGTTCAATCAATGATTGGTGGGGATCCAACTAAAACAAATATGGCAGTGCTGAAGCTGCTGGTGGCAGAGAGCACCCATATGCAGGACTAAACTTTGAAAAAGCCACAGCATTCAAATATTACTATGACAACTTCATTCTCACAACTGTTGGACCCCCATCAATCAAAAAGTGCTACACAAAATAAAAGATAAAAAAAAAGTCCTACATGTTGAATATCTATCATGCCTGTTTGTAGATGAAGTAATTCACAAAACTTAGAGCAGTTAAAAAAGTAAATAAAAAAAAACACAAAATAAAACTAACCTTTTCAATATTGATCTGGTGGTTCCTTAATCTTTCCAAATCTGTTGGAATAACCACCTTTGCAAACTTCTGTGCTGCAGCTTCAATGCGGCCATATGGCACTTTTTGTTCATTTTCCAACATATTATTACAGGTTGCAAAATTTTCTGACATTCAACTAAAAATTAAGTAAAAAAGTTAAAAATATGAAATAATTTTGTACATATTATATTCAAGATATATTTATTATTAACAACATGCAAATTTTGACTAGACAGTTTCAAAGTGCAACAGTTTTATCACAGCAGTTAACCTTTAGGCTAAGGCCCCAAGTTTCAGAAAAGCTGTTTTTTTGTTGCAGATTTTACTGTGGTTTATTTTTGAGCTAAACAAAGGAGTAGCTACAAAAGAAAAGGAAAATATAAAGCAAGTGACTATACTTATCCCTTCTGCTAAATCCACATCTGGCATTGGCTCAAAAAATAGAACCAAAATCTGAAAAAAGGCAACTTTTCTGCAACGTCAAGTATAAGTTTTAGATTACAATCAGTGCCCTCACCATCCCCTTGAGAATTTTAAAGCATAACTATTTCTTCTATTTCTTTCCCTTGCTTCTCCAAAAATACAGCTTTTATTGTTCTCTTGTAGCTTGTACCCTGCTTCTCACTGAGTACTGTGTATCATGTATCAGTAAAATACAAAAATAAATAAAATACAAAAAACAAAATATAAACTCCAAAGAACGTCACCATTAGTGCAAACTAAAGATTTTCCTGATATCACCAATAAAAAACACCACACCTAATAAAAATAATTGAAAAAGTGAATGAACAAAAAAAAAAAAGAAAAAAAAAAAAGAAAGTGCCTGTTCATTAACTGGGGTCTGGTCTTGAAATCGTTAAAGGGGTTTTCCTACCAAACAGATTTATTACCTATTTACAGGAAAAGTGATAAGTGTATCACACACTGCTAGTGTGTTTCTGCATATATGACCTAAACTGAACATTATAATATGAGCCTAGAATTTCTTGTTCCTACACACAAGCTTGACCATTGTGGGAAGGAGTTTAACCCTCACCCTGCCACCCACATATTTATACGTCCGGCCAGGGTGGCACTTCTGTAGCAAAAGTATATGTAGTCCTTACTACTGATGCCAATTTCTCAGGATCGGTTTGGGCGATGAAGATTAACTTAGATTCATTTTAAAGATGAGAATCTTCTGTATGCGGGGGGGGGGGGGAGGGGGAGCATGGACTTCCGTCCATTTTATTCTCTCTCCTATCAATCAGAGAATATACTGTGCTTTTGCTCTCTGAATGTCACATAGAGCAATAATGTAATATACCCCTCTGAGCCTAATCAGAGGGGTATTCTTATGTAATACCTCTCTGAACATAACCAGGAAGTTTACCATTGTCCAGATCCCAGCGCCAAAAGAGTTGCACCAAACACTTACACAAAGTCATCAATAAAGGTTACATTTGACTCTGTCCATACATATTTATTTATTTTGCTTACTTGTATACTGTCAACATATTCCACAGCACATTTACAGACATAGTCAGTCACTGTCCCATATAAGGCTCACAATCTACATTTCCCTATCAGTATATCTTTGGATTGTGGGAGGAAACCGGAGTACCTGGAGGAAACCCACGCAACCACGGGGAGAACATACAAACTCCTTACTGAGCCACCATGCTGCCCACCTGATCTTTAGAGAGTAAAATACGCCGACCACCTCTCTAGCAATATCCATTACATGCTAAAATAATGGCAATAATGATTACTAGTGATGAACGTATAAAACTTTTCTGACAGGCGGAAAAGTTCCATCAGTCAGGTAACATTTTCACCCATTGAATGTCGCCATGTAAAATCCTAGATTTTGGCAGCTTTCAGTTGGGCGTTTTGGTTTTTTTTTGCACTCTCAGTACAAACGAAACCCCTGGACTTCCAGTAAGTCATCAGATCTAGAATTATGACTCTCTAACACCAGTAATGAAGAATCACAGGAACTTCAGAGGTTGTGTCCATAATATGTGAGTAATAAAGCGGCCATGTTACACCAATCTGAAACCAGCCCTAGTTATGACATTAGTTAGGTATAGAGATTATAATTACTCATTAGTATATTTTTATAGGGGGAGAGAAAATTCTTATGTAAGCCCCTATTTAATTTGCATGCACAAAATTGGTTGGCCCATTTCTGCGATTTTGGCATTTCTTTAACATCTACACCTTTAAGTATATGTGTGGTATCTATGAATTTCTCACATCTTGCAGTTTTTTGGAAAGTATATTTTGTTTGCAGAAAGGGATGAGCATGCACATTAGTGGCAAATTAAATTTTTTGTGCAATTTTTGCTTGTAATCTCTGTTTGCTGCAAAGTTGCATGAAGATGGTTGTATATATGAAATATTAAGTTGTGTTTTTATATACAGTATGATGTACTATCTCAAAAAAGTTAGATTTTGGTATCACAGTCACAGTTTGCTATGTGCAGTATAGATTATTAACATATTAGTGAATAACAGCAAAGTATTGCTTATCTTCTGTATCAGTGTTTTTGAGAGTACGAGCTCTTGTTGTAGTTTATGTTTGCGGTATATATAAATTGTGCACACCTTGATTGAAGCTGTATTTTATGTGTGTGAATGTACAATTGAGTAGGAGCTTTAAGTGCAATTATATGTTTTAGTTTATTTTTTCAAAAAATTATTTGTGTTTGTCATAAAGTTACAGGAAGGTGAACAGGACTATTGATAACCCATTGAGACACATGTAATCTTTGGGTTGTCTACTTTCAAGAAATATATAGGGTTTAGAGGTGCACTTGCTTTTCACTGTGTGTAATCCCTACATTTTATAGGATGATACTTTTTTAACATTTCCAGCTTCAAAGCAGATTTTTGTTCCTTCCAGTTCTGGTGATTTTATGAAGATATGTGCATGCAGGTATAGGCATGCCCATATCTTGAACTCTCATTTTTAGGAGGTTTGGTGCATACAGCTTTTTGCTTGGTTTCTACTTTTAGCAACTAATAGAAATTTATTAGCATTTTTTATATAAAACATACACTTTAAATCAAAATTGCAGGAAGGTGCCTGTTCGTATACAGTACAAAGTGGCATTTAATAATAATAATAATAATAATAATAAATAATAATATTTATAATAAATAATATAATACATTTATATAGCGCCAACATATTTCGCAGCACTGTATAATTTCAAGTACAGACAAAAGAGTCACATTACAAAGAAATAGTCAATTCACACAATGGGACTGAGGGCCCTGCTCGCAAGAGCTTACAATCTATGAGATAGAGGGGGTGACACAAGAGGTAGCAGGGGCGGCATCAGAGGTATTTTGATAATACTGCAGATGTGTACTTTCAGAAAATATATAGGTATGGGGGGTTAGTACAATTTTTTTTTTTAACGTTGCAATTTAGGTTTTATTTGTCCATCTCAGAACTGTGAAAATTGCCCTGGCTACCAGAGGTGAAAAATCTCTGGAAACTCCTGGCGGCGAAAGGGTTAAATGGAGCTGTGGTCTTTCATTTCAACTGCAGTCCCATTCAAACTTTATGGACCTGATGGAAACAGTCAAATGCTGAAATTCGTTTACATAAGTGATTTATATCATTGACCCTGCTAAATATTTTACTAAATTATTTGAATTCTTGTCACCAATATAAGTATTAAATGCAAAAATACAGGATCAGATGCAAACACACCAAAAAAAATAATCCTCTGCCCTTAGCTTGCCTGTTTAGGTTTTTCAGCTCTAAAAAGGGGACTAGCTTAAAAGTAACAAATGTTGATGCATACTAAGTCAACTAATAGGTGGAAGAAACCTATACTAGATAGTCTAAAGATGCCCCAAATTCATCATACAGCTGGAACCAACTATCTAGTCCAGACCTGGGCATTGTACGGCCCGCGGGCCACATCCGGCCCTCTAACTATCTCTGACCGGCCCGCATGAGATTGCTGGAAATTTTAAACTACGACACCTATTACACTGTGATAAGTGCACAAAATCAAAGACTTTGACGAAATACAACAGTGATGGAGAACCAGACACATGTGTCACAGGTGACACGCCCAGACATTTTTGGTAACACCCATCAGCAGCTACGTATTGTGCTATTGTGTTATTGCAATAAGCAGCTATCGATACTTTTACTCACCTGTCCACGATCCTGTCCTGGCTGCCCTCTGCTGCCTCCTCTAGGTGGCGCTACACTGACATCATGACGCTGAAGAATGCCGGGACGCTACGTACTGCCTTCTTCAGCGTCGGCAACAGTGCACCCAGGAGGCGGCAGCGGAAAGTGTCCAGGTCTGGCGCGTGGACAGGTGAGTAAAAATTATCGACCACTACTCTGTGTGGGGGTGGGGAGATAACAGGGGGTCATATACTGTGTGTGGGGGTATAAAAGGTGTCAAACTGTGTGAAGGCCATAAATAGGGGGATTGTATGCTGTGTAGGGAGGGTAAATAAGGAGGCATGCTCAGAGGATGTTAGTTCTATTTGGATCTACCTACCTATGTGAACAAACATTCTCAGTGATGAAGTTCAACAAATCCATATACAGATCCTCTCTCAGTGATGATCATTGTGTGCTGTCCTTCGCATATCCACCTCAGATATTCAACCTGACTGTAATGCACTTGTTCAAGCACAAAACAGGCTAGATTTCTCTCATTGAACATTTTTGTATAAAGTTAATGTGATGCTGCTCTTTGAACAACTAGATGAGAGTGGCATGGGAGACGGTGTTGAGGAAGACATCAGTGACCTGCAGACAGTAGTGGATGACGATGTAGCTGATCGTAATTGGGAGCCGGGTGACGAAGGGGCCTCATCGTCATCAGGAGAAGAGGGTTGTAGCTTGCGCATGAGGCAGCAGGGGAGTCAGCAGGGTGAGGTTGGGAGCTAAAGTGCCCAGGGTAGACCACCCGCTTCGCAGCAGCCTACCTTCCCGGAAGGCAGTGGTGCAGGGGTTCACGGAGGCAGTGGCGGTAGCAGTCAGTTATTGTGGAGTGTTGGGGGTAAAATCACCTACTCGGCGGTGTGGCAGTTTCTGTAAAGCTGCCGGGGGAGATGAAAATGGCCATTTGTTCAATCTGTGGGCAGAAGGTGAAGTGTGACCAGGGTGCCAAGGTTGGCACCACAGCCCTGCGCCAACATATGCAGCGTCACCATAAAGTGGCCTGGGAGAGCCGTGGCTCCAATGTGGTGGTCCAGCCTGCCGCTCCAAGGCTCCACCACCTCAGCTGAAGGAAGCTGTGTGTCCTTCCCATCATCTGCTGGTCATGATGCTCCTGCTCCTCCTCCTAGTCAGTTATTGCATCAGCAATCGATCACAGAATCTTATATATAAGAGACAACAGTATGCGTGCAATCATCCAAAAGTGCAGAAGCTGAACGTGCTCCTGTCCAAGTTGCTGGTGCTGCAGTCACTGCCTTTCCACTTGGTGCACTCTGCACCTTTCAGAGAACTGATGGCTTGTGCCGAGCCAAGGTGGAGAGTCCCAAGCCGTCATTTCTTTGCCAAGAAAGCAGTACCAGCTCTGCACAAATATGTAGAAGAGAAGGTGGGCCAGTCCTTGAGCCTGTCGGTGTCTGCCAAAGTGCACGGCAGCGCCGACGTGTAGAGCTATAACTACGGTCAAGGACAATATATGTCATTTATGGCCCACTGGGTTAATGTGGTGCCTGCCCAGACACACCAGCAAATTGGACAGGTGACACAGCTTCTGCCTCCACCTTCTCACGCCGTTGGTCCTGCTCCGTGTCCTCAAACAAGAAATCGAATCCTGGCTTTCTCTAAGAGAACTTAAAATCAGAACAATGGTGACCGACAACAGGAAGAACATGGTGTCGGTCCTGCGTCAAGGAGGGCTGGGCCATGCGCCCTCCATGGCGTACGTGTTCAATTTGGTTGTCAAGCGTTTCCTTAAGTGTTCCACCCATCTGCAAGACATCCTAAAAATGGAAACTTTGCATGCACTTCAGCCACTCGTACACCAAGCAGCACACCCTCCTTGAGCTGCAGAACGGCCTCCCACATCATAGGCTGATATGCGATGTTTCCACCCGTTGGAATTCAACCCTCCATATACTGGATCGACTATATGAACAGAGAAAAGCCATAAACGATTTCATGATGATCCAAGCGGACAGAGGTACTCCCCTGTGTAACTTTAACGTTAGCCAGTGGCAGCTCATGCGGTTTGTTAGTTCCCTTTGAGGAGGCCACTTTGTTAGTCGTCAGGACTACGGGATGAACAACGTCATTCCTCTGATTCACATCCTGGAAAAGATGCTTTTCAATCTGGCTGGTCAGGGGACTGGAGAAGTGGTGTCTACATCTCAAGGCCTCATGAGCCCTGTGGGGGCTGAACTGGAGGAGGAGGAGGATGACATTGAAGCACAAACAATGTGTACAGGGAGTCCCTCGGAGTCACATGCACAAATGGCCCGATACATGCTGACTTCCTCGCGCAGTGACAGCCAAATTGTCACCATTCGGCAGAGGGATGACTACTGGCTCTCCACCATGTTAGACTCTCACTACCGGGGAAAAATGGGGGCCTTTTTCTTTTTTACACCCGCTGAGAGGGAGGACAAACTGAACTACTAGAGAGACATGCTATGTAGCAAGTTGGCCGCTGCCTATGTGCGCCATCGTCCATCCTCTCACATGTCTGGCAGGGGGAACCCTGAGCGCTCAACTTGCACAGGTATGGCAGCTGTGGGAGGGGGTGGGGGTGGCAGGAGCAGTATCGGCTCCATCAGCGGCAGCCTGAGCCTAGAGTTGCTGATGAGCAGTTTTCTTCAGCCGCATAATGAAGAAGCTGCTCATCTGCAGCTAGACACAGAGCAGAAGTTGAACCAGCAGGTGGTGGCATACTTAGAGTGCACCCTGACACCCGTCATCGAAGATCCGCTGAACTACTGGGCAGCCAAACTGGATTTGTGGCCGCAACTGGCTGAGCTTGCCCTGGAAAAGCTGTCCTGCTTGGCCAATAGTGTGGCATCAGAGCGGGTATTTAGTGCGGCGCGGGCCATAGTTACCCCAAGGAGAACTCGCCTGTCCGCCCAAAATTTGGAGAGACTGACCTTTGTGAAGATGGATCAGCCATGACTTCCACCCAATGCCTGATGCAGCAGATTAAATGATCCATGCTGCCTCACCACACTCTGCCACTGGTTCACTGTATGGCCTCCTAAGGCTGTTGCTACCTCCTCACTCTGCCACTGGGTCACTGTATGGCCTCCTCACGCTGCTGCCACCTCCTCACAATGCCACTGGGTCACTGTATGGCCTCCTAAGGCTGTTTCTACCTACACATATCACATTGCCACACTGTGGCCTACTCACGCTGCTGCCACCTCCGCCTCTGGGTGACTGTATGGCCTCCTCACACTGCTGCCACCTCCTCACTCTGCCACTGGGTCACTGTATGGCCTACTAAGGCTGCTGACACCTCCACAATGTCACTGGGTCACTATATGGCCTCCTCATGCCGCTTCCACTGGGTCACTGTATGCCCTCCTCATGCTTCTGCCACCGGGTCACTGTATGGCCTCCTCATGCCACTTCCACTGGGTCACTCTGTGTACTCCTCATGCCGCTGCCAACTATACATTGTCGCCTTGTCACCAGCAACTTGGCCAGGTGACGCAGCTTCCGCCTCCACGTTCTCACGCTGTTGGTCCTGCAACAATGTCCGCCTCATCCTCCACTGTTTCCTCAGTCTCCACTGCAGGGACAATTCACAGTGCTCCTCCAGCATACCACATGTGCAGGGAACAGTGGTGTCACGCTGTTCTACACCTCGTTTGCCTGGGCGAACAAAGTCACATAGGGGAAGAACTGGGTCACTGTATGTCCTCCTCATGCTGCTGCCACTGGGTCACTGTATGGCCTCCCCATGCTGCTGCCACTGGGTCACTGTATGGCCTCCCCATGCTGCTGCCACTGGGTCACTGTATGGCCTCCTCAGGTTGCTGCCACTGGGTCACTGTATGTCCTCCTCATGCTGCTGCCACTGGGTCACTGTATGGCCTCCCCATGCTTCTGCCACTGTGTCACTGTATGGCCTCCCCATGCTGCTGCCACTGGGTCACTGTATGGCCTCCTCAGGTTGCTGCCACTGGGTCACTGTATGGCCTCCTCATGCCACAGCCAGTGGGTCACTGTACGCCCTCCTCATGCTGCTGCCACTGGGTCACTGACAGACGACAGTGTAAAAGGAGTGCGCTATTTCACTCTACAGTAGGATGTTGGGTCTCTGCATGGTTCTTTCTACCTGGCACTAACATGGACCTGTAAGGCTGGGTTCACACTTGAATTAGATGGTCAGTTTTGGCCCCGTAACTGTCCAAATAAGTGAAGTGTGCATCGATTCTAAGAGTGACACTTGTCATGTGCGTGTCATTTGGACTCACAGTATTGTTTGACTACCACAGTAGGCTCCCTATGCGTGTTACTGCAAGGCACAGTGTTCTACACCACTATACAGGCTCTCTGAAGCTAGGAAATAGGTGTTTTTTATCAATATTCACCGCAAAGTAATTCAGATCGAAGCAAATTTTTTTGGAACTTCGAATCGAACTGGCGAATCGAACTTTTGTGAAATTCGCTCATCTCTAATTGTAATGTTTCACTTACGTTTTTTTATGAAGGGATAGTATATATTCTGTATACAGTAAATAGGTATTGGGTAGAACTAGTTAAGTATATTAGCCTGGCCCTCTAAAACCATTCCAATTTCTCATAGGAAAATTAATTACCCACCCCTGGTCCAGTCTATTCTGTTTATAAGTTTATACTGTCTAACTATTAGACTGGAAAGATAATAAGCCCCCTTGTGTTTTCATGCTATTTTTATCTAATGTTTATTATAGGGAGTTTGTCAGTACAAAATTTAGATATAAACTAATCTCAGTACCTTGTAGGGCGGTCAGCACAGTTTACAATGATGTATTTCTTGTCAGTTAACTAGCAGGGACAGAGCTGAGCAGCAGCATATAGTGAAGCCCACTGATGGAAAGCAACGCCCCTAAAGCCCCTTTCTGCTCATCTGCATTGGGATAAAGGGACGATTTTTACAAGAATGGAACAACGGTTCTGAATAATACATTATTGTAAATTCAGCTTACAGCCCTACAAGGTACTGTGAATAGTTTATATCTCAATTTTGTACATCCTAAGAGTCACACAGCGCCCCAGTAGTCAAATAGTGCCCCTAATATCCAGATAGTGCCTCCTAATAGGCAGGCAGTGCCCCTAATAGCAAGACAGTGCCCCCTAATAGCCAGGCAGTCCCCCCTTAATGGCAAAATAGTGCCTCAATAGCCAGATAATACCCCATAATAGCGTTGTAGTGCCCATTTTAACCAGAAAGTTCTTCGTTACGGTGGCATAGTAGTCATTTATAGTCAGATTGCGCCCCCTAAGTAGTAAAATAATGCTCCTAGATTGCCCCCATAGCCAGATGGGGGCCCATTTTAAAAAAAAATAAAGTACTACTTACCTAACCCAGATCCCCTGACACTTAGAGCATCTAATGCAAAGCAGCTTCACAGCACAGGCGGCAAAATGCAATGATGTCATTGTGCTGCCAGGACGCTGATGTTTTGTGTGCATTTTTGCTGTGGCATTGGTTTTAACTGTACCATGTTTTTTTTTTTTCAGGACGTGGATATAGTTGAAACTGAGCATCCAGAGTTGAAAGTCTGGATCTCTGGATCTACAGCCGGCTCTGGCTGTAGTGGAAAAAAGGATCAAAAGAGCTGAACCGCCATTTTTTTTTTTATCATTTGCCTCCCAAATAATTTTGACGATCAAAACATCAGACCTTCCCCAAAATGGTATAAATAAAAAGTACAACTGACCCCACAAAAAAGACACCTTATGTAGCCCCGTATAAGGAAATATAAAAAAGTTACAGGTATCAGAATATAGTGAATCCAAGAAATGTTTTTTTTTCAAAGTCTTGGATTTTTAAGAAGTTAAAATAAAAACTTTATAAATCTGCTTTCACTGTAATCATGCCAATCCGCAGAATACAGGTAATGTGTCACTTTGGCTGCACAGTAAACGGTGTAAAAAAAACGTCGGTAAAGTCAAACAGTTTTTCACCTAATTTTTTTTATGCTTCCCAATACATTGTACAGGATACTAAATGCCACTATTATGAAGTAACAAGTTCTTTGGTGTGATACTTAAGAGCTTAATTGGTTTTCTTGGTATTGGATGTGTAGTAGTGCCTTGCCTATCCAGTTATCCTACCAAGCCATGTAGGTATTTTTAGAAGTGAGGGAAAGAATGTAGCCCAATAATATTCTATAAATATTAGAGATGAGACTTGTGGTAGAGGGACCTTACAAGGAGAGGTGGTCAAACACTCTAAGTAGTGGGGAGGTACCAAATAATGAGGAGAAGTGCATTTCTGGTAGTCGTATGCCGCCATTAGGAGAAATGAGTATTGCGATTGCAGCAAAGCAAATGGAGGGATATGACAGGTCAAGGGATCTGCTAGGTCTCTAAGATGAAAAAGTTCATGCATTAACCAAAGCCGAATTGTCTCTGCATGAATACTGTCTGGGACATGGGGTCTGGGGATATGTCTGGGGGTGAAAAGGACAAAGCTTAAAGGGGTTGTCAGAGATAAAGCAACATTTTAACATTACACTAATCACCCCTCCCCATCTACTTTATAAATTACTTTCATTAGCAAAAATTTATATTTACCATTATCACTGGGGCAGTCACATGACCTCCCCAGGCACATCTTCACAGTAACATGTGACATTCCGTTTCTTGGCTTCCGCAGACGGGGGTCACATACTATATCCCTCCTCCAGTCCCCAACCCTCCCCTCACTTCCCATCCCCCTCCCCGTCTTGCTTACCTTCCTTCCGGCTTCCTCCTGTCTGGTGACGTCATCAGCGACGTGTGCGCAGTAATTGTTCAACTTGGGTATGCAGAATACACTTCCCGAGCGAGTGTGGGCTATTGCACATGCGCGAGTTGTCTGGCGCCGTAACTAAGATGGCTGCTGGCCTGCGCATGCGCAATAGCCCACAATCGCCGTCCAGGGATCTAAGGGGGAGCAGGGATCCATGGGGTGCTTCTGGTATCTAAGGGGGGGGGGGGGTCCTTGGGGTGCTTCTGGCATCTAAGGGGGGGCAGGGATCCTTGGGGGAGCTTCTGCCATCTAAGGGGGGGCAGGGATCCGTGGGGTGCTTCTGGCATGTTATGGGGGCAGGGTCTGTGTGGATCCCTGGGGTATTGATTTTGTGTGTGGGGTTCCTGGGGTATTGCTTGTGTAAGAGGGGGTTCTGGAGGTGGTCCCAGGGCGCAGTCACCTGTGTGTATGTTTGGGGGTGCCTGGGGTGCTACCTGTGTGTGTGAGGAGGTGCTGGTCCCTTGGGTACTTCCACCTGCGTGCATATGTAAAAAGGTCCGAGGGGTGCCATGTGGTGTGCAGGTCACTGGGGTACTACCTTCGTGTAAGTGGGGGGTTCCTGCGGCGCTGCCTGTGTGTGCAGGGGTTGCTGGTGGTAGTCCCTGGGGTGCTGCCTGTGTATTGGAGGGGTCGGGCATCATGGGGTCTTGCCACCTATGCATTGGGAGGAGGGGTGCTGCCCCCTGTGTGCTGAGGGGGTGGTAGGGGGGGTCCAGTCCCTGGGGCACTGTCACCTTTACGCTGTTGTGATCTGGACATTGGGGGGCTGCTGCCTATTTGCTGTGCGGGGCTTATTGTTAGACACACACCCTATGCTGACTTTCACAAAAAGCACCGAGAGCATGAACCTACCTATAGTAACTAGAGGGTACACCGAGACCATGAACCTACCTGCAGCAACTCCACTCTAGTCAGGTCTGCAATGCGACAGCTACAATTGAGTTGCTGTATGGAGGACCTACCTATAGTAACTACAGAATACACCGACACCATGAACCTACCTGCAGCAACTCCATTCTAGTCAGTACAGTACTGAGACAGCTAGAATGGAGTTGTATGGAGGACCTACCTATAGTAACTATATACTCATAAATCAGGCACGCAGCAATATGTCCGAATTAATATCTATGTCAGCCTATGTCAGTTAGCACTGCAGCCTTGAAGCGCTGAAGTCCTGGGTTCGAATCCTGCCAAGGACAACATCTGCAAGGAGTTTGTATGTTCTCCCCATGTTTGCGTGGGTTTCCTCCAGGTACTCCGGTTTCCTCCCACACTCCAAAGACATACTGATAGGGAATGTAGATTGTGAGCCCTATATGGGACAGTGACTGTCTGTAAAGCGCTGCGGAATATGATGGCGATATATAAGTAAGCATAATACATTAAAAAAAATAAATGAATTGTCATAGATTTCCATTACAACTCACAACAAGAAAGTGGTGCAGGTTATAATAAATACATCAGGCTGAGGCGTCACTGCCCTGTTCAGACTATATTCGCACGACATAGAAATTGTTTTGCCCAAGATTATATATATATATATATATATATATATATATATATATAAAAAAACACACACACATTATATATACATATGACACTTATAAATTCTACATATATATATATATATATATATATATATATATATATATAGATCTGTCCTTGCAGCTGATACAAGGAGTCTAAAGATGATTGAAGAGGGTGTAGTGGGCGGGCTAGCTAAGGAAAAAGGGAGGGGGACAGTGATTGTGAGAAGGAGGTGTGGTGATTCAGATCTAGGATTCTAATGCTGGCTGCTGAGGGTGTAGTGGCCGGGCTAACTAAGGAAACAGGGAGGGGGTCGGTCAGTGGAGAGGGAGAAGAAGTGAGGGATCATGGAACTTGTAGTAAATACAGAAAGGAAGTTAGGTATGTAAGCAAATGCTGAAGATGCAATGAGCTCACTGAGAACCCCGTAAATCACTCAAAACACTGCTAAAGGTATTTGGTGGCATTCATTAACCCATTAATAGCACTAACAGACCTTTTTTGAAAAATTATTTTTTTGCCCAGAACACCTCTTTATGGGGCTGACTTGTATATCCTTCTTTAAAAGGTAAGTCACAAGTGGAAATTTGTGGATATAGTCAGTATAATAGATATGGGTGAGATAAGGCTAAGGCTGCATGTACACGACCATAGTGGTTTTTACTGTCTGAAAAAAAAAAAGGATCCATATTCAGCAAAAAACATGTCACATAGTTCAGTATGTCATCTGTGTTATCAATCACAGATCCACAAAAAGACTTAAATGATCCCATACACTTATATGTGCCACAAATACAAACAGCAATAGGACCCACTCCATATTTAGCTGTTGGTTTCTATGGTCTGCACACTGATCTGCAAAAACTATGGATATTTGGGATTAATAAAGCTGTCTCTATTTTTTTCAGATGGCACCAAGTTATCTAGTACAGTGCAGTCTATGGTGAATGTGCATAGCTTACAAGCAGACTTGAACAGACTGAGTGTTTTGCACAGTCACTTGGCATATGAGGTTCAATATGGATAAATGTAAAGTTATGTACTTGAGTAAAAATAGTCTACATGCAACAAGTGTCTTAGACCATGTGCTCTGTCAGTGTGCTAGCCGTGTTTTTCACGGCTAGCATACAGACCCATTCATTTCTATGGCAAAATACATAGGCGTGTGTATTATCACAGGACCGTGTTTCCGGCAGTGAGCTCAGGGTAAAACTCAGGACAGGTGCTATGGACACGTGCAGTTCAATCACAGACCGGCTGCATGTACACATTCTTGTGCATATAGCCTGAAGCTGGGAGAGTCACTGGTAGAGAAGGACCTGGGTGTCCTTGTAGATCATAGATTGAATAACAGCATGCAATGTCAATCAGCTGCTTCTAAGGCTAACAGGATATTATCATGTATTATAAAAGGTATGAACTGACAGGACAGGGTCATAATATTTCCCACTTTTACAAATTGTTGCTTTGACTTAGAATACACAGTTCAGTTCTGGATCCCAGTTAATAGAAAGAATGTCCTAGAGTTGGAAAGGGTACAAATCAGAGGCACAAAACTATGGTCATTGGTATCGGCCCTAAACACTACACAACACCCTGAAGGAGGTCTACATCGCTTGTCCTGTTTCTGCATATTATTTTATTGTTTTCTGAAAAATTAAAATAGTAATATCACGCCCAGGCTACAGAGTGGTGGCATCCAGAGTGATGGAAAAACAGGCTACGTTCACATCTGCGCTGGAGTCTCCATCGAAAATCGGCGGAGCAAAAAGTCCTTCACAGACACCTGACCCAGTTTAAAAACGGACATCCAACAACGGATCCATTATACTCAATGGGGTCCAACGGCTTCCGTGTTTAACCATTGTTTTAACAGTCCACCTCTCCATTGTTCAGGTCCCATGATGGATTCAAACAACATAGAGCATGCGCTAGTGTGAACCTAGCATAAGGGGGTAGTGTTTTCTAGAGCCTATTGCATATTTTCAAACAATATGTTTTATGTCTTGTTAAGGAAATACGTTCCCAACATGGCATTCATTTATACATAGGTCTCATCATAGGAAGCTGTCTTTAGCATATATGACACTGTCTAGTGAAAAACAAAAGCACCCATGGTAATAGACAGGGAATACATAATATGTAACAATATATTATGTAGTTATCAACAGTAGAAGTAGTGCATAAGTTCTGGTGGAATGTCACCAATTCATGTGACCAAAACTTCTGTGAACTGCCGGGCGACTAATGTCCAGGAGCTGAACACAATGATCCCAAAGCATTATGATCGGCAAATGTTAGTCTTCACCCTATTGACTATAATGGGGTCCACCATCTCAAACTGAAACCGGCAGAGAGAAAACTCCTCCGTGCAGGACTTTTCTCTCTGCCAATTCTTGCCGGTTTCTGCAGCGGAGTCTCCAGCCTTACAGTAAAATCCTGTTTGCTGTCTCAAGACTCGGTGAGTCAAAAGCAAATTGAGGATCTGTTACATCCAACAGAGGGCACATGAGCTCCCCAGCTCCTTTCCCATAATGCCTTGTGATTTACAGTTACAAAGCAGGGTGCAATAAGATCCATCAGGTCATAGTGAACTGCTAAAGGAATCAGCACCTACATCCCAGAGCCCACTCATGTGATGTAAACAAACAATGCTCCTCCCCAAAAGGTACTGTGTACAAGGTCAGAAGCCAGAGAAGCAATTCACTCCACTGTACCATGTTTCTCCAAAAATAAGACCTACCCAGAAAATACACCCTAGCTAGATTTTCAGGTTTTTTGGAGTAGTCTTGAAATATAAGCCCTACTCCAAAAATAAGCCCTAGCTAATTTAACCTCTTCTCGACATCTGCTGTGCAATTACAACGGATGCCAGGTCCTTAAAGATGGCGGCCGCTCTGCTGCATAGCTACCGTACCAGGTCTCCGCAATGCCTGCGATCAGTGTCTACCCTGATTGCGGGCATTGTTGAGCGTGGCCCCCCTCCTTCCCACCAAAGTAGCAGAACCGCCGGAGTTAATTCCCGCGATCCCCACCGGCCCTGTACCTTTCACGTTGCAGGTCGGCTCCCGCACGGCGAGATTGCGGGAGCCGACCTGTTCCTTTGACAGCCAGGAGCCTTATGAAGACCAGCCTCAGTAGTAATGTAGATAATCTCCCATAGACTGCAATACAACGTATTGTAGTCTATGGGATGATTGCAGGTTCAAGCCCCCCTAGGAGGGGTTAATAGTAAAAGAAAAAAAAAACAAAAAAAAAAACAAACAAACAACAATAAAAGTTCAAGCCCCCCCACTTTCACTAGAATACATATAAAACTAAAATATTACTGTGAAACACATACACATTAGGAATCCCTGTGTCCGAAGACGACTGCTCTACAAACTTGTAAAAATATTTTACCTCTATGCCGTAGCAGAAAAAAAAAAATCTAAAGTGCCGAACTGCTGTTTTTTCGCTGTTCCACCTCTGATAAAAATTTAAATAAAGAACGATCAAATGTGTGATTGTTGTTTATGGAAAAAATTAAGGCCAACCACAAAAATAAGCCCTAGCCCTTTTTTCAGAGAAAAAAATAATATAAGACACTCTTATTTTCGGAGAAACACGGTATATACAGTATATTTCCTTTAGAGACTTGGTTAGGGTACAAAGCTACTGTCAGCATAACTTCAGTCGGCTACTTGTATCCTGAAGCGAAACACTCCACAGACTGGACAGTGCCCGATACTGCTTAGACTACATAGCCATGCTACTCTCACACAATACCTAACCCGGGCTAGGAAACGTCCCACCTCGGCTCATACAAGATCCTTACCTCTCTGGTCAATTCACTGTAGAATTAGAAAGCTGTAGGACCTTTGATGACGTCATGTACATGTGATCGTGCACTTGCTTGGGAGGAGCTATGCTCAGGGGTGGATTTCTCAGTTTCTTAGGTTATTGTAGATCATTTTGCCATATTGTTATATTCAGCTGGATTGTGATTACTTTGAGAAGGATAGGATCTTCTTTGTTACATGTGTTGCACATACAGACAGCAAAGGGTTTGACTTTGATGTGCATGTTGGAGTATTCTTCTTATATCTGTAAAGTGTAAATCTGTTTACAGTAGCCAGTGAACCCTATGAAGTGCTCATTTCTAAGTCATATGTGGACCAGAACAACAGTCACTAAAATCAGATCACTAAAATAGAAATTACATATGGAGCCTAATGGTCTCCAAAGTCCATTGTCTTTAAACTGAAAGCTGCAGACGAAAAAGCCGTGCGTGCAGGACTTTCTCGTCCACTGTTTTCATGTGGCCATTGCAAGACTCCTGCACAAATGTGAACACAGCCTTTAAAGGTTTTTTTTTTTGTGATTTATGAACTGATGACCTATTATTAGGTCATTAATTGCAGGTCACCGAGGATCCGACTCCGGGGCTGTGGATCAGCTCTGCTTCCAATTCAAGGCCTTGGGATGTCACATTCATCAGTCACATGGCCTGTTCACAAATCAGGTCCATTCAAGTGTACAGCACAGCTGATTGGCTAGGGACTCAGGTATCAGACCTCTGCCCCTTTAACAGCAACTGGCCAGCTTGAATAAAAAGATGAATTCTCAAAGCCCTATTAGGGTATGTTCACACAGTGAAAAGTGAACAGGAATTTGAACTTCTGCCTCAAATTCCTCTCCAATTACAACTGCTTCACCTTCCTGCAGAAAGCAAATCTGTTACAGCTTTCATTGGCTGATTAGGCATAGATGAATGGTGGTTTCAGAGGGGGGAGGAATTTGGTGGAGTGAGGTGAAATGTGGCCTAATTTCACACACAATGTTAAATAGGACTTTTCAACAACTCCAGCTCTTTGCACCCATCAATAGGCATTACTCTGATTCCAGCTCTGTTAGAATTTTTTCTCTAGCCTCCAACCATTCACAAGCAATCATTTCTGTTGATTTCAGCACAGTTGTGATCTCTGCTATCAGGTGAGTAGTCCTAGGAGCAGAAAGACAGGGACCATCCACCTGAAAGCAGAGAGCATAATTGTGCTAAAACTAACAGTAGAGATTGCTTGGAAACAGTGGGGACTAGAGAAAAGATTCCAACTCCGCCAGTATCAGTGCATAGTCTACTGAAGAATGCAAAAAGTTGGAGGAGGTGGTAAAAGATTCTCTAAAGAGCTCAGATGCTGCATTCTAGACAAAATTTGACACTACTTTGGGCAGGAAAATGATACTGGAACATAAGGTTTGGCAGTAAGTAGTGGAAACAAATCACCTTTGTTTATTCTTTGCACATAATCCTCCTTTATAGGATAGTAGAAGGCACAACTATAGAACCACTCTAATGGTGGTAACACCTGGGGTGGGGGCCCCGATGGGGTGAGTGCTCTAAGTAAGACTAAAGCTCTTGCCAGGGGGACAACAATCAGGCAACGAGGGGACGTAGAGTAGAGAAGAGAAAAAGAGGGGAAGCCAGGACAAAAAATGAAGGAAGGGAAGAGTGGGAAAAGAATAGGAGGAGAGTGAGGTGGGGTGAAAGGTAAGGGGTTAGTGTTCCAAGGCCATGGCAGAGTCCATTCTGAAGAGAAGGAATTGTGAGCATTTTGACACCACAGCTGTTTCACAGATTTTATTAACATTGGGACGTGAAAATGGAAAATTGCTTTTTTTTCCAATAAACCATCAATTTAGCCCTAAATTTTTCATTTTCACAAGAGGATAAAGGAGAAAAAGTTTCCCAAAGAGTATTACACAATTTCTCCTGAACACGGGAATACCTCATATGTAGATGTAAATTGCTGTATGGGTACATGGTGTGGCTCAGAATGAAAAGAGCGTTATTTGGCTTTTGGAGGGTAGATTTTACTGGAATAATTTTCAGGTTCCATGTCAAATTTTCAGAGCACCTAAAGTACCAATACAATGGAAACCCCTCAAAAGTGACCCCATTTTAGAAACTACACCCTTCAAGGAATTTCTCAAGAGGTATTATCATTTTGAGACTATAAAGTGCTCCCCAAAAATTAATATACAATGTGAAAAAACATGCCATTTCAGTGCCCAATACGTTGCACCCACTTTGTGTCATCAGAGACATGCAATCTTAAAACTATTAAAGTGGGCTATCCCGGGTACAAAATAGTTATATATGTGGGTGTAAACTGATGCTTGGGCAGACAGCCTGCAGGGCTCAGAAGAGAAGGATCACTGTGCTTCTTAGCCTTTTGTGTATAGATTTAGAGGGACTTTCTGGATGACATGTTGTTTTTGCAGAGCTCTGGAGGTGCCAGTAAATTGAATTCCCCCAAGAAGTGACATTTTGTAGGGGCAATTTTAGGGTCTCTGCAAACGTGGTATGGCATACAAAAACCAACACTTCAAAAACTGTTAACCCCTTCCCGACATCCACCGTAATAGTACGGAGGATGTTGAGTATTTAAATATGGCGGCTGCTCAGCTCCTGTATTATATAGCAGAGACCCAGCACTAATACCCGCGATCAGTGCTCGCACTGATCGAGGACATTAACCCCCAGGCGCCTCAGTCAAGGCTAACCGAGTCGCCATTTTGCCTGCGGCACCTGGGTGCCACCATTTTGCCAGGGATCGCAGGCACCCAGAGCAAGATCTGGTGCCAGCATTCCTTTGGCATGACAACTGGGAGCCTCCCAGGCTTGTCTGCCATTTAGTTCTATTGCAGACTGCTCTATGCAGCCTTGCACCCTGCAATAGAAGTGCCGCTATTTTGAAATATAAAAGTACTTAAATGGAATCTATCATTAAAAAAAAAAAATCGATTTTTACAGTGGGGAAAAAAGTATTTAGTCAGCCAGCAATTGTGCAAGTTCTCCGACTTAAAAAGATGAGAGAGGCCTGTAATTGACATCATAGGTAGACCTCAACTAGGAGAGACAAAATGAGAAAACATATCTAGAAAATCACATTGTCTGATTTTTAAAGAATTTATTTGCAAATTATGGTGGAAAATAAGTACCATTTTTTCACTGTTTTGCCTCTGATAAAAATTTGAATAAAAAGTAATCAAAGCAATAGACATTCCCCAAAATGCTATAACTAAAAAGTACACCTGGCCCCGCAAAAACAACACCCTATGCATCCCCATCCACTGAAATAGAAAAAAGTTATAGGTGTCAGAACATAGCAACTTTAAGAAAAAATTTTTTTTGCAAAGTTTTAGATCTTTGTTAAGGGAGGTTAAGGGGTTAAAATGTAAATAAAAGTATATAAATTTGGTATATTTCCTGAATTGTACCGAAACATAGACTATAAATGACATGTCATTTTGGCTTCAGAGTGAACACCGTAAAAACGAAGCCCCTAAGAATGTCGCACAAATGCACTTTTTCTTCAATTCCACCCAATTCTGAATTTTTTTTTCCTGCTTATCAGTACATTGTACAGAATAATAAATGGTATCATTATGAAGAACATTTTGTCCTGCAAACACTAAGTCCTCATATGGTTCTGGACGGAAAAATAATAAGTTATGGGGTTTGGGAGGCGGAGAGTCAAATATGAAAATCGAAAATTTCACCAGCGGGAAGGGGTTAAGCAGGTATCCTGGGCTCAACAGCTTTTGGAGCACTCATCTCTGATCCAAGCTGGGCACAACATATTGCGCACCGAAATGACATATTCCTGGAAAATTTGTCAATTTCACCTTTCACCATCATCTGAAAATTCATTTCTGGAAAATAAATGAATGCAACACTTGGGGGTTAAAAATGCTCACTGTACCCCTGGATAAATTCCTTCAGGGTGTAGTTTAAGAAATGGGGTCTCATGTCAGGAGATTCCACCTTACTGGCATTTCAGGGCTCCAAAAACCAAACTGTCTAAATCTATGCTCCAAAAACCAAAATAGTGCTATTTCCATCTGTACCCGGCTGTGCCCAAACCGCAGTTTATACCCACATTTCACATTAAGTATATTTTCCTGGGTACACCAGTGTCCCACATGTAGGCATAAACTGCAGTTTGGACACACAGCAGAGCAAAGATGTGAAGGAGCACTATGTGACTTTTGGAGCGAAGATTTAGATGTTTGGTATCTGGACTCCATGTCATGTTTGCAGAGCCTCTAAGGTACCAGAAAAGTGGAATCCCCTAGGGAGTGACCCCATTTTGAAAACTGCAAAGAATTTATCAAGGGGTGTGGTGAGCATTAGTATCCCAGACGTGAATGCACAGCGGATCGTGAAAAGTGAATATGTAAGCTGTGTGGAGTAAATTGGAACACTAAATTCCCTACTATTTCCCCAGTAGCTTCTATAATTGGAAGGGGGGGGGGGGAGTCAAACTGGGGGTCACATCTGGTCACATCTTGTAAACTCTAAATTTGGTGTTTACCTTAATATATGCTTGCACAGTTTATACATTCCCTTCCTGCCGCGGCCGGTTGTGTTCTAATGATTTTGGGAGTTTTTGTCTTCACATCGTTCAAGCTATATTTTTTTTATTTTTCTGGTGATGTAGCCATATAAGGGCTGTTTTTTTGTGGGATGAGATGCATTTTGTAATGATATCATTTTGGGTGCTTATACCTAATTTATATTGTTTTTTATGCATTACTAATTTTGCAGAACAAAAACCCATTTAGGAACATAATTCAATTATTGGTGCATCACCATCTTCTGAGATGCATAACATTTTTATTGTTTAGTTGACAGAGTTAGTTGAGGGCTTATTTTTTTGCGGGACGATATGTCCTTTTTATTGGTACTGTTTTGGGGTATATATGACTTTTTGATTATTTTTTATAGCATTTTTTGTATGCAAAAATCATTATTTCCGGTGTTTTTTTCCTGGCGTTCACTGTGTAGGTTAAACAATGTTACATTTTTATTGTACGTATTGTTAGGGATACAGTGATACCAAACATGTATTTTTTTTATAAATTTTTAGGGTTTTCTTTTATATAATTCATTTTATGTACAAAAAGATCAGATTTGGGGCATTTATTAATTTTTTTCACACATTTTATTTACTTTTCTTTTAACTTTTTTTTATGCCCCACTACGAGACCTGAACCAGCGATGTTCTAATTGCTGATTCAGTATTATACACTGCACTATACACATGTATACAGCTACAACTGGGGGTTAATGGAGCGGGTGTTAGCTTTCAGTTACAGCTAACACTCACTCCTGATGCCACCCACTCAGATACTGAGCAGCCGGCCAGCCAGTGGCATACTATTACGTCCATACCAGGCATCCAGGACGTAATAGTACGTCACATGTCACTATGGGGTTAAATAACTCTATTACTAATAGTATAATGTTGTACCGTGTTAGCCATAGAAAGTAGTGGAAGAGCGAAGAAATCAGGCGATACCTTTTAGAGGCTAACTGAGTATATTTGATGGTAAGCTTTTGAGAGTACTAGCTCTCTTCTTCAGACATGGTGTTATAGTGTTCTATTACTAAGGAAGAATTAGATTCAGCTATTGATTCCCTTTAAGAATGGGAAGGCTCCTGGATCGGATACATTCTCCTCCATTTATTATAAGAAATTTAAGGCCATCCTTTCGCCGCACCATTTACAAATGTTTAATCACATCCTACAGGGCGGCAAATTCCGCATCCATAACAGTTATTCCCAAACAGGGTAAATACGCCACTGCTCCTGCCAACTAGAGACCCATATCACTTCTAAATTAGAACATACATTTATTTTTCTTCATCTATGCTACTCGTCTGAATGGCCTACTCCCATCCATCATACACGCTGACCAAGTGGGCTTTATTCCAGGTAGGCAAGACTCAGATAATGTCAGGAAACTGTTACATTATTCATTGTGCTAATTCCCACAAGGAGTAGGTCTCCCTTCTAGCCTTCGATATCGAAAAAGCCTTCGGCAGTCTACCATGGTGCTACCTCGCCCACGTTTTGAGGTTTATGGGCATTACTGGTTACTTCCAATGAGCCCTTCAAGCGCTTTACTGCGACCCCATAGCCTATCTGAAACTCCTGACTGACTCCCCACAGCTAATGCCGCAGGACCCGGCAAGGTTGTCCTTTATCTCCAGCATTATTCACCCTTGCCATGGAAACCCAAGCTACTGATATCTGATATTACGGATGTACGGATCGAAAGTCATGAATATAAAACCAATCTGTTCGACAACATGCTGCTTACTATCACAAGACCCCTTATTACACTCCAGAACCTGCTTAATACCCTCTCCCAGTTTGCACGACTCTCGGACCTTAAGCTTAATACCTCTAATTCAGAAATATTGCACTGTAATGTCCCCTGTCTCAACCAAAAAATAATAATCTCAAATTTAGACTTTTGGTGGCATCCCAGTCTTTTATGGTAATGCATGGTCCGTCCCTGGATCCTCGAATGCTTATACAGTGCCTTGTGAAAGTATTCATACCCCTTGAACTTTTTCACTTTTTGTCACCTTACAACCACAAACTTAAATGTATTTTCTTGAGATTTTAAGTGATAGACCAACACAAAGTAGCACATAGTTGTGAAGTGGAATAAAAATGATATATGGTTTTCAAAATATTAATCAAATAAAAATCTGAAAAGTGTGCCATGCAAAAGTATTCAGCACCCCTATATCAATACTTTGTAGAGCCACCTTTCACTTCAATTACAGCTGTAAGTCTTTTGGGGTATGTCTCTACCTGCTTTGCACATCTACAGATTGAGATTTTTGCCCATTCTTCTTTGCAAAATAGCTCAAGCTCAGCCAGATTGGATGGAGAGTCTGTGAACAGCAATTTTCATGTCTTGCCACAGATGCTCAATGGGATTTGTGGAGTGCATGAGTTGTCCTGTGGACAGATTTTTCCACCTGAGCTGTGGATTTCTGCAGCTCCTCCAGAGTGACCATGGGCCTCTTGGCTGCTTCTCTGACCAGTGCACTCCTTGCTCATTCTGTTAGTTTAGGTGGATGGCCATGACTTGATAGGTTTGCAGTTGTAGAATACTTTTTCCATTTTTGAATGATGGATTGAACAGTGCTCCTTGGGATGCTCAAAGCTTGGGATATGTTTTTATAACCTAACCCTGCTTTAAACGTCTCCACAACTTTATCTCTGACCTGTCTGGTGAGTTCCTTGGTCTTCATGATGCTGTTTGTTCACTAGTGTTCTCTAGCAAATCACTGAGGCCTTCACAGAACAGGTGTATTCATACTGAGACTAAATTACACACAGCTGGACTCTATTAACTGATTAAGTGGCTTCTGAAGCCAATTGATTGCACTGGATTTTATTTAAAATAAAATTACTTGGAATTACTTCAAATCTCATTTTAGATATCTTTCTTGTACTATAGTGGGTGTGTTTGTGTGTTGCAATGGTGTATTTTTTAATTGTTGGTTGTGATGAGCTTCAAATAGCTGACCACTCAGTATAGTATACTGTTGATAATTTGTAAGTCCTGGTAGAAATAACTAAATAATTTTTTTAGGCTACATCTCAAGCAACTTGGGGCCAGCATTCATCATGTGGTCCTCGTGAGAGAAGAGGTAGCGGTTCATAATTTTACATTATTATTGAATCAGGGCTATGGAGTTTACAAAACCACCCACTTTGACTACTCTATTTTTCAACAGACCAACTCATATGCCTTCATAATGTGCTAATAGCCATGGTCATTAGTAAGCAGTGAAGATCTTCTAACATTTATTAAAATACCATTGACTGAATTCCTATTCCTGTGCATCCTATGCATCCATCCTAACTTTTTTTAGACTCAAACTACTGTCTGGTCCCTACTCCAACTTCGCAACATTAAGTCCACAGCCCTGTATGTAATAATTGTAATTAGTGGTAATGCCCAATGCAGAAACTGAGTCGGTCAAACACACATTTTATATATACACACACAGTGGGGGAAAAAGTATTTAGTCAGCCACAATTTGTGCAAGTTCTCCCACTTAAAAAGATGAGAGAGGCCTGTAATTGACATCATAGGTAGACCTCAACTATGAGAGACAAAATGAGAAAACTTATCTAGAAAATCACATTGTCTGATTTTTTAAGAATTTATTTGCAAATTATGGTGGAAAATAAGTATTTGGTCACCTACAAACAAGCAAGATTTCTGGCTCTCACAGACCTGTAACTTCTTCTTTAAGAGGCTCCTCTGTCCTCCACTCATTACCTGTAGTAAAGGCACCTGTTTGAAATTGTTATCAGTATAAAAGACACCTGTCCACAACCTCAAACAGTCACACTCCAAACTCCACTATGGTGAAAACCAAAGAGCTGTGGAAGGACACCAGAAACAAAATTGTAGTCCTGAACCAGGCTGGAAAGACTGAATCTGCAATAGGCAAGCAGCTTGGTGTGAAGAAATCAACTGTGGGAGCAATAATTAGAAAATGGAAGAGCTACAAGACCCCTGATAATCTTCCTCGATCAGGGGCTCCATGCAAGATCTCACCCCGTGGGGTCACAATGATCACAAGAACTGTAAGCAAAAATCCCAGAACCACACGGGGGGACCTAGTGAATGACCTGCAGAAAGCTGGGACTAACGTAACAAAGGCTACCGTCAGTAACACACTACGCCACCAGGGACTCAGATCCTGCAGTGCCAGACATGTCCCCCTGCTTAAGCCAGTACATATCAGGAGAGCATTTGGATGTTCCAGAAGAGTATTGGGAGAATGTCATATGGTCAGATGAAACCAAAGTAGAACTGTTTGGTAGAAACACAACTCGTCGTGTTTGGAGGAGAGTGAATGCTGAGTTGCATCCAAAGAACACCATACCTGCTATGAAGCATTGGGGTGGCAACATCATGCTTTGGGGCTGTTTCTCTGCAAAGGGACCAGGACTACGGATCTGTGTACATGAAAGAATGATTGGGGCCATGTATCGTGAGATTTTGAGTGCAAACCTCCTTCCATCAGCAAGGGCATTGAAGATGAAACGTGGCTGGGTCTTTCAGCATGACAATGATCCCAAGCACATCGCCAGGGCAACAAAGGAGTGGCTTCGTAAGAAGCATTTCAAGGTCCTGGAGTGGCCTAGCCAGTCTCCAGATCTCAATCCCATAGAAAACCTTTGGAGGGAGTTAAAAGTCCGTGTTGCCCAGCGACAGCCCCAAAACATCACTGCTCTAGAGCAGATCTGCATGGAGGAATGGGCCAACATACCAGCAACACTGTGTGCCAACCTTTTGAAGACTTACAGAAAACGTTTGACCTCTGTCATTGCCAACAAAGGATATATAATAAAGTATTGAGATGAACTTTTGTTATTGACCAAATACTTATTTTCCACCATAATTTGCAAATAAATTCTTTAAAAAAATCAGACAATGTGATTTTCTGGATATGTTTTCTCATTTTGTCTCTCATAGTTGAGGTCTACCTATGATGTCAATTACAGGCCTCTCTCATCTTTTTAAGTGGGAGAACTTGCACAATTGGTGGCTGACTAAATACTTTTTTCCCCCACTCTCAGGGTCCGACTGGCTCACCGGGGAACTGGTGAATCCACCGGTGGGCCCTGAGTCCCGACTATTAGTCCTCATGTCATGGAGGCCCGATCGGGCCCCTGACTGGTGGCGTTACCATCGCGGTCACAGGGGGTGCGACCGGACCCGGCAGGGTACGGGGCCCGCAGCCAGCTGGGGATGGCCGGGGCCCCGGACCACTATGATAGCGGTCATGGGAAAGCCTGGTTCCCCGACCGCTATACATACTGTTATTGGAAAGGGACCCTGGCATATTGCAGGCCCCTTTCCAAAAGATGGCAGGGCAGGGCACCCAGGGCAGGTGACTGAAAATAATAAATACATATTCTCACCTCTCCTGGGCACAGCGTCCTCTCCGGCGCTTTTCTGTCATGTGACTGAGGCCTGTGATTAGGCCCCAGCGGTCACATGGGGCGCGACCGCGTAATGACGTCAGTGCGCCCCCACGTGACTGCTGAGGCCCAATCACAGGCCTCAGCAGCGTAGTCGGAAAAGGGCCTGAAGACGCTGAAGACGACAGGATGGAGCGAGGATGCCAAGGAAAGGTAAGGCAAGGTAAGTATGAGAGTTTGTTATTTTTAATCACTTCCCCTGGGCCTCCGATTATTATACTCTGGGGTCTGAGGAGATAATACAGGGTGGGGGCCACTGTGGAGCTTATAATACTGGGTGGGGGCTACTGTGGAGCTTATAATACTGGGTGGGGGCCACTATGGAGCTTATAATACTGGGTGGGGGCCACTGTGGAGCTTATAATACTGGGAGGGGGCCACTATGGAGCTTATAATACTGGGTGGGGGCCACTGTGGAGCTTATAATACTGGTTGGGGGCTACTGTGGAGCTTGTAATACTGGGTGGGGGCCACTATGGAGCTTATAATACTGGGTGGGGGCCACTATGGAGCTTATAATACTGGGTGGGGGCCACTGTGGAACTTATAATACTGGGTGGAGGCCACTATGGAGCTTATAATACTGGGTGGGGGCCACTGTGGAGCTTATAATACTGGGTGGGGGACACTGTGGAGCTTATAATACTGGGTGGGGGCCACTTTGGAGCATATAATTCTGGGTGGGGGCCACTGTGGAGCTTATAATACAGGGTGGGGGCCACTGTGGAGCTTATAATACTGGGTGGGGCCACTGTGGAGCTTATAATACTGGGTGGGGCCACTATGGAGCTTATAATACTGGGTGGGGGCCACTGTGGAACTTATAATACTGGGTGGGGGCCACTATGGAGCTTATAATATTGGGTGGGGGCCACTGTGGAACTTATAATACTGGGTGGGGGCCACTATGGAGCTTATAATACTGGGTGGAGGCCACTGTGGAGCTTATAATACTGGGTGGGGGCCACTGTGGAGCTTATAATACTGGGTGGGGGCCACTTTGGAGCATATAATACTGGTTGGGGGCTACTATGGAGCTTATAATGCTGGGTGGGGGCCACTATGGAGCTTATAATACTGGGTGGGGGCCACTATGGAGCTTATAATACTGGGTGGGGACCACTGTGGAACTTATAATACTGGGTGGGGGCCACTATGGAGCTTATAATACTGGGTGGGGGCCACTGTGGAGCTTATAATACTGGGTGGGGGCCACTGTGGAGCTTATAATACTGGGTGGGGGCCACTTTGGAGCATATAATACTGGGTGGGGGCCACTTTGGAGCTTATAATACAGGGTGGGGGCCACTGTGGAGCTTATAATACTGGGTGGGGGCTACTGTGGAGCTTATAATACTGGGTGGGGGCCACTATGGAGCTTATAATACTGGGTGGGGGCCACTGTGGAGCTTATAATACTGGGTGGGGGCCACTATGGAGCTTATAATACTGGGTGGGGGCCACTGTGGAACTTATAATACTGGGTGGGGGCCACTATGGAGCTTATAATACTGGGTGGGGGGACACTGTGGAGCTTATAATACTGGGTGGGGGCCACTGTGGAGCTTATAATACTGGGTGGGGGCCACTTTGGAGCATATAATACTGGGTGGGGGCCACTGTGGAGCTTATAATACTGGGTGGGGGCCACTGTGGAGCTTATAATACTGGGTGGGGGCCACTGTGGAGCTTATAATACTGGGTGGGGGCCACTGTGGAGCTTATAATACTGGGTGGGGGCCACTGTGGAGCTTATAATACTGGGTGGGGGCCACTGTGGAGCTTATAATACTGGGTGGGGCCACTGTGGAGCTTATAATACTGGCTGGGGGCCACTGTGGAGCTTATAATACTGGGTGGGGGCCACTGTGGAGCTTATAATACTGGGTGGGGGCCACTGTGGAGCTTATACTCCATACAGTGGCTCCTTCATTTTTTTTTTAATTACACAGGGGCAGGTGAAAAAAACAAAACAAAAAAACCCCCCACAAACTTTCTTTCCTGTCCCCAGTGTCTCCCAGAGCAGTTCGGTCCTGCAGTTCTGTTGTTTTCTTCCAGTTGACGTTCCCTCTGCACGTGACTACCTGTGATGTCACGTGACCCTTGAGGCCAATCAGTGGCCTAAGGGAAGGGACCTGGGACGTCACAGCCAGTGAGGAATTCCGGCAAAAAGAAGACAGCGGAGCTGCAGGACCAGACCGTGCTGGGAGGACACCAGAGCACCGGAGACAGGTGAGTATGTTTAGCATGTTTTTTTTTGGGGGGGGGGGGGGTGTAGGGGGGATTCACCTCCCCCAGACTAATTATAAAAAAGAAAAAAATTATACTGGACAATCTCTTTAAAGTGTGGTGCATTAGGTGGGCCCTGGGGGGTATATTAAAGGGGTTGTCCAGGCATAATTTGTTATGGTTTATCTTCAGGATAGGCCACAGATACCTGATCTGTAGGGGGCTGACCCCGGACCGATCAGCTGTATGGAGCCACTTCTGATGCCCATACTGTACACAATACAGGGCCAGAAGCAGAAAGCTCTGTCCACTGTGTATTAGCCGGGCACCTTCACTGTATCTCAGCACTTATTGAAGTCAGTAGGAGCTGAGCTGCAGTGAAGGCGCCGAGCTGCTATACAGCGGATGGAGCTTTCTGCTTCCAGGCCCTGTGTTGTGTACAGAACAGGCTCCGGAAGTGGCTCTGAACAGCTGATGGGGCTGTGTGTCATCCCTCTACCGATCAGGTATTTATGGCCTATCCAGAGCATAGGCCATAAAAAAGATTAACCCTGGACAACCCCTTTAATATGCCCCACACAGTTTAATGTCCCCCCCACAGGATGTTAGCCCCCATCACTGCTCCCACACAATATAATGACCCCATCACTATTCCCCATACAGTATGGGGGACCAGTGAAGAGGCCACTATGTGGGGGGACCAGTGAAGTGACCATAGAAAAATTTGGCCCAGACATCCCCTTAAAAGAGGTTGTCCATAAACTGGAGCGACCACTGTGTCGGCCGCCAGGGAGGTGTAAAAATAAGAAAATTTTTAAAAAAGCATACTCACCTGTCCCCAGCACCCCGTTGTCCCCTGCCTGTGTCTGTTCGGTCTCATGGCGGTGCCTCATTTCTGGAAATCCTGTACCTAATTGGTCTTAGCGATCACATGAGGTGCAGGACTCCCAGCAAGGAGTCGCCGGCATGAGACTGAATGGACACTGGCAGCAGACAACGGAGTGCTGGGGACAGGTGAGTATGCTTTTTAATTTACTTATTTTTTACTTTACACCTCCCGCCAGCTACATGGGTTGCTCCAATTCCTTCGACAACCTCTTTAAAGGATTTGTCCATCTTCCTAATATTGATGGCCTGTCCTTAGGATAGGCCATCAATATTACATCTACGATGATACAACAGCCAGAACCTCTGCAGATCAGCTTTTCCAGGACAGTGCGGCTACAGGTAAAGGTAACAATTCTAGGAGCCACGCTGTTCACTTGCCATACAAGGTGTAGCAGTAGGTTTAGGTAGTGCAGTGGTGCACATGGTATAGTGGGTGAGCAGCATGGCTCCCGGCATGTTATTACCTTTAGCCGCCCTGTCTCGGTACCGCTGATCTGCAGGGGTTCTGATGGTGGGCCCCTAGAAACAATTCCACTGGTGGGCCCTAGACATCCCAGTCCGACACTGCCCACTCTATATAGAGAGAGAGAGAGAGAGAGAGAGAGAGAGATACACACACAGGGGCGTAACTAGCAAGTAGAATAAAGTAATAGTAACTGTGTCAAGCCTCAACAAGGTACGTAGTCTACTGTAGGAGAGTCACTGCCTATGAATGGGCTTTAAAACTTATAATCTTCATTGGTATATATTAAAAGATATGGTAAACACAAAAACAGAAAACAAGTCAGCTCAACTAAACAAAAGTCCACATATAACTGTAAAAAACACTCATGTATACTGTATGGTAGATGGCACAGGGATACCGATGGTGTTTAGAACAATGTAACCAGGGCCTCTTACCTGTTCTATTATGTAGTGCTCCCCTGTATAATTTCCCCTGGGAGCGATCACAACCAACTGGATAATCCCTAATAACAACCAGTGTGATAAAAACTTTGGAGTAATGAAAAATGTAATAACAAGGTGTCTCCTGATAAACTTTCTCAGCTAATTTTAGCAATACATGTTGGATCCGTTTTAGGAGTAACAGTGTACTAATATATAGTTTATGCTGGTCCTACGTCCGCAACAATATGTAAACAAATTAGCTGATGCAGTCCCATATACTCTGCCCATATAACAGCTTAAGTTAGAGTTTGTTCTTGCACACACCAGTGATTAATGAGTCAGAGTCAGAGCTGCTTTAACCATAGGGCCAACGGTGCATACCTCCCAACCGTACGGGATTCCGGGTCCTGTCCCGCTGTCCCGGTCGGCGGGAGGTATGTCCCGGTATCATCTCATCTGCGTCCTCTCCAAACGCAGATGAGTTAAATACAGTGATGAAGCAGGAGCTATCCACCGACAGCCCCTGCTTCACCATTGTGTGTGAAGCTCATCCGTGTGTGCTCCGATCCCTGGAGCTGCGGGCGTGATGTGATGACATCACTCACATCGCGCTTGCAGCTCCCTGAACAGTCTGGGAGAAGAGACCTCACAGAGCGGCAGCGGAGCGAGGAGAGGTGAGTATTAGTGTTTTATTATGTTAAACTGGGGACAGATGAAGGGAGACATTAAACTAGGGGGGCAGATGGAGGGTGACATTAAACTGGGGGCAGCTGAAGGGGGGCATTAAACTAGGGGCAGATGAAGGGGGACATTAAACTGGAGGCAGATGGAGAAGGGCATTAAACTGGGGCAGATGGAGGGGGACATTAAACTAGGGGGGCAGATGAAGGGGGACATTAAACTGGGGGGAGATGAAGAGGAACATTAAACTAGGGGGGCAGATGGAGCGGGGCATCAAACTGGATGCAGATGAAGGGGGGCATTAAACTGGGGGGAGATGAAGAGGAACATTAAACTGGGGGGAGATAAAGAGGAATATTAAACTGGGGGGTAGATGGAGGGTGACATGTCTGCCTCTAGCTGCCCCCAGTTTAATGTCCCCCTCCAGCTACCCCAGTTTAATGTCCCCCTCTAGTTTCCCCCAGTTTAAACTGGGGCACCAGGAGAGGAGATTTCATACTGTGGGGCAATTGGAGGGGGACATTATAATGTGGGGGCATATAATGTTAGGGTGACTGTAGGAGGATTATACTGTGTGGGGGCACATAGAAAAATAGATGAGAATGGGCGGAGTCAACACAGAAGTGGGTGGAGCTAAATTTGCTAGAGCGTGCATAGCCTAATCACAGGGGTATTATATGTAATACCCCTCTGAATATAACATAACCAGGAAGTTTATTGGCGCTGTGACCCAGACGTTTACCATTGTCCAGGTCACAGCGCCAAAAGAGTTGCACCAAACACTTACACAACACAAAGTCTTCAATAAAGTTTACATTTGACCCTGTCCCTGTCCTGTCCATACCTGATCTTTATAGAGTGAAATACGCCGCCCGCCTCTCTAGCAATATCCGTTACACGATTAAATAATAGCAATAACGATTATTACTAGAGATGAACGTATAAAACATTTCTGGCAGGCGGAAAGTTCCATCAGTCAGATAACAAATTGTCACCCATTGAATGTCACCATATAAAATCCCAGTTTTTGGCAGCATTCAGATGGGTATAATAGCGGGTGGTGATGGGGGGGGGCCACTTATGAAGCCTTTGCACTGGGCCCACCAATGTGTTAAAGTGGCCCTGAGTCACAGACTTGTGAAACATTCACTCTGAGGCTACATTCCTCAAGCAGTGGCTTTATATCGTTTCAATGTGCCACAAACTAACTAATGAATGTGCAAAGCTACCATTTGTATCAAGCACATTGCATCGAATGTATCACCCGAAGCTTAAATATAGTACATCCATCCCTCTGACCATTTAATGCATTTCTATGCTCTAAATTTTCAGCATATCATCAGAGGTGATTGTGGGGTATATTCTGAAAAACTCCTGTTTAGTGAATGCTAAGTTGTTTGTATTCCCCGCTCCCTCCTCGGCACTAGTATGTGGCCGCGAGTGTGAGCAGGGAAGGCCAGACTCTTAAAGCCTAAATCTCACCTCTCCTAAACCGTAGCTCCAGTCTGGAGCCACTACACATGGAAGTGGGGGGGGATGGCCAGGCTGTATGGCGAACATCTAGCTGTGTATGCGCAGACTCTCAACCAATGGCGCGGCCGGTCTAACTTTAGACCATTCATCCGCTTCATTGCCTGCCCATCAGCTGAATGGTGTAAACACTTGATAACTTGATAGCAGCATGATAACACAAGGAAACGCAAAGCAGGCAAGTACATACATCATAGTCCAACTACTGACTAGCATAATAAGAGGGTGACACTAAACAAAGGCAAGAATCAGAAGGTTCGGATCGCTAAACAAAAACATAAAGCATCTACAAAGCTGTAGATAATACAGAACGAACAGGGATCCCTAATAAACCACAAAAGTCTACAATGGGGGGGAGCTATTAAAACTTGGACCAAGAACAACAGCAAAATTGACCAAAGCAATAATAGCAAAGTAGTTTGAACTATAATAGTAAGATAAAAGGGCTCATCTGGGTTTTGGGAACACATAACAAACCTGAATGACAGCTCCAGGGTAATTATAGATGATAAGGAATTCAAGCCCTTCTAGCTGCAATATTAACAAACAAGGTAGAGCTGTCACTGTAAATATTGCCAGAAAAGAAGTATGGCCTATATATATTGACTGATAAGGATATATGGCTGGTAGGACGTAATAAGGAGTGGACAAGTATTAACAACAATGTGATCGATAAATATCAAGGGTGTCACCTGTCCCATCCTCCAAATAACAGAAACAGGCTAATTACAATTGCTCAGGTGCCATAATACAGCATACCTATTATGGAATTGCCCGTTAAGCAATTCGCCAGTAGCTGTTGCTGGAGCCTGGGAGGAAGGGGAAAGATGGAGACAGTGAGCACTGCCCCAAAGTCTATACCTACTTGCCTCAACTGCCCTGAGCGATAGATGACAACTAGGTGACGGTCCCTTCCTATAATAAGTGAAACACTGAACGCAGACCAGACAAACAACAAGAACGGAAGGTCAAAGTAGCCAAGGGGTCGGAACCAGACGGGCAACTAGGTGCAAAATTGGAATCCAGAAGAATAGTCAAGAGGTAAACGAAGGTCAGAATATAGATAATAAGTGAAACAGTAATACACTAGCACACTCTAAGAGGCTAATAGCAAGCACCCATGTGTGCACTAATGGACTGTATATGGGAAGCCACCCCAGACATGATTGGCAGGTAAGATGTCAATCATAGAGCAACTAACATTAACTCTTCGCGAACCAGAGGGAACCAAGAGTACTGGCTGGACTGATACACAGAAACAAACTCTCAGCTGTGCTAAAACAGAATACAACAGGAGGTCCAGGAGCAGGAGACCATAAGTGGACACACCTACGGGGCCGTACCATGCGGCTGGTGGATGGTGCAGATGTCTGAACGGACAAGAATGTTACAGTAACCCCCCCCCCCCTTTTACGAAGGGCAACCGGAACCTCACCAGACAAACCAGGTTTTGAAGGATTCTGCCGATGGAACAGGCTAATGAGACACGGAGCATGAAGGTCTTTGCCAGAGACCCATGTCCGCTCCTCAGGGCTATAACACTTCCAGTGTACGAGGTACTGGACAGAATTCTGCATCCAGCGGGAATCCAGTATTTTCTCCACCTCGTACTCCAGTTCCCCCTGAACCACCACAAGCGCTGGTGGATTGGATGATGATAGTACAGGTGTGATATACTTTTGCAAAAGAGACTTGTGGAAAACATTGTGAATACGTTAAGAGCTGGGAAGCTGTAATTTAAATGATGCAGGATTTATGACCTCAATAATGACATACGGCCCAATGTAGCTCTGTACGAATTTTACAGACGGAACCCTAAGACTCAGATTCTTAGTGGATAACCACACTCAATCTCCCACCTTATATTCAGGACCAGGTAAGCGTTTTTTATTCGCCAGGCGTCTTTGATACTCTTGGGCTTTAACTATGCTCTGCAGAGCCTAGGCCCAGACTACGCTCAGTCAGTGATTAATTTGTTCAGCGGTAGGATTTACCGATTCAGTACTACGGAGAGACGAGTACCTGTACGAGTAATTGCAATAGAAAGGAAACAGGTTAGTGGTGAAGTTCTCCCTGTTATTTATTGCAAACTCTACCAGGGTAGAGCATTGGACATAAAACACCTCAGATATTGTTCCAGAGTCTGATTGAGTCTCTCTGTCTTTCTGTCTGTCTTCTGATGAAAGATAAAGAGACCCCCAGACGACCACAAAATTCCTTCCAAAACCTAGAAATAAATTGTACCCCCTGATCCGACACAATATTTTCTGCTATACCATGCAGGCGAAGTATATGATTTATAAAAAGCGAGACTAAGAGTCAAGCAGTTGGAAGCTTTTAAGGGGTATAAGATGACATATCATATATATATTATATTTTCCCTTGGGAACAAGGCAAATCGTTTATGAAGTCCATTGAAAGATGGGACCATGGTCTTTTGGGTATAGGGAGAGGATGGAGAAGGCCCTCTGGTAACCTCCTAGGTACCTTCGTCCTAGCACACACTTCACAGATACGAATTCATGTACAGTATATCTCGTGACCAAAGAGGCCACCAGTACGAGTGGGAGAGAAGATATTTAGTACCAGCGATGCTGGGATGTCCCGCTAAAGTAGAACAGTGAATCTCCTCCAGTACACAAAGGCGAAGATTGGGGGGTACAAATAGTTTCCCAGTGGGGGTATTTGGAATCAGGAAGGAGATCAACTCCACAATCTTAAGGTCTATGCAGGGGCAAGCCTTCTGCAGATTTTTGTTCAAACACATCCTGAAAATCAGACAAAAAATCAGGAAGAACAGTTTTTTCTCTGACACAATCACAAGTGTAAACGACAAAGACAGAGACACCGAGCAATATATAGTGTAGTATTGTTTTACAGACACAATGGTCTAATGGTAAAAAATGGCTCCTCACCTTTAGAGGTTGTATGACCACAACAAGTTAAGAGGCATAGGGAACCATACAGGAAAAAACTGGAAAACGCGGCTGTCACACTGTGACACCATGAAAGGTATAAACAGAGTATAGGACCAAAGACCAAATTTACAGGGACTGCGCAGGACCAGTGATGATTAGGATAAATTCTTTTATTCCAGGAGATAAAAACACAGGACGCGTTTCGGGGTTTTTAGTACCCCTTTTTCAAGTGCGTATAACACTACAACAACAACAATAATACCTGTGAGCCTAGATTATATACAGTATGTTAAAACTCATTAATTCAAAGGAGAAAGAAAAGTTCAACTAAACAAAATTATTTTCATATAAGATAATAAAATAAAATATAATATATAATCGTATATACGCAATATAAAAGTTGACAACAATATAAAAAATAAATATATTATAATAATCATATGTGCATAACATAAATGTTATAGACAATATATGTAATAGAGACACTTTGATTAGTAGTAAATAAAAATAAAAATAATCACTTATGTGTATAAATACAAACGTAGATAACCCATGCAGACATACACACATAAATATATATATATATATATATATATATATATATATACTGTATAAGCTCATAGATTCATACTCCATAAAGGGTTAAACTGTTCCAAAAGAATTACTTGCAGATAAAAAACTGTGTAGGTCTGTTAAAGGGAATTAAACTAAATAAGTGTTAGGGTCTTGCCAGATGTAGCAATACCCTACACTACTGCAGCGGTCTGGGAGGAAGGACAGAGACAAGTGAGCCCTAATCTCACCCCAGCCACTGTCCTTTCCTATTGCCTCAGTTACCCTAAACGGTAAAAGGACAACCTGATGACGAGCCCTATACTGGGTAAGTGACACACAGAACAGGACAAGACAAAACAAACGACAAAAGAGAGGTCAGGAAGCCAAGGGGTCAGTAACAAACGAGCAATGCAGTACAAAATCACAATCCAAGAGAACAGTCACAAGGCAAGCCAAAGATCAGAGAAATAGCACAGTAAATAACAAGGGCACAAAGAGAGCAGGCAAAGTGACATCCCGTATATAGAAATTCTGGGCCCAGCCCCAGACCTGATAGGTACACAGGCTGTCAATCACACAGGCCAGAAAGAGATTAACTCTATGCAGTCCAGAGAGAAATGCTCAGAACACGGATGTGGCCGGAATTCCATTACTTTGTCTAGGACCATGTTCAGACTGAGCAACAAGAAACCTACGCAAGGAATCAAAGTGAACACGCCTCCTTCACCACAGCGTGCGAGCAGAGGGTGGTGCCGAGACCCGAACAGGCAGAGACGTTACAGTACCCCCCCCCTTTATGAGGGGCCACTGGACCCTCACCAGATAAACCAGTTTTAGTAGGACCCAGTATTTTTTCTGCCTTAAATTCAGGGTCTTTTTGTACAACCACAAACACTGGTGGGCCAGGCAAACATTTTTTATTTACCTAGTGTTTCCCACTTTTAGCAGCCGAGACAGTCTCCTCAGTAACACAATTTAAAGTATGCAGAGCAAACATATCAGCAAATACCTGGTTGCCTGAGTGGTTCTTCTGATTACCACTCAGGCACTGAAGTTTTTCTGCTGGTCTGCGAGGTCTGGTCGAGCAGTCACGGATGAAATGACCGGAAGCACCACAGTACAGGCAGAGGTTGTTCCTGAGACGATGCTCTCGTTGTGTCTTGGCATCCATAACTCCCAGTTGCATGGGTTCCTCACCAGGAGTCATGGGAGAAATAACAGGTTTTTCAGGAGAGAGTGAGGGAGAGACAGAAAACTTGGAAGAAGCAGACCCTATTCTCTCTTTAACATTTTCCCGGATCCTACGGTCAATACAGACAGCCAAAAATATGGCCTGCTCAAGAGTAGGGGGATCTGGGTGACCAACCCAGACCTCCTTAACACGGTCACATAGGCCTTGTTTAAAGTGGGCTTTTAGAGCTGACTCACACCAACCTGCAGTTACACTGCACTTGCGAAATTCTGAGCAGTACTCCTCAGCAGAGCGTTTGCCCTGCCGCATAGTGAGGAGTTGCGATTCTGCAAGTCCAATGTGGTCTGGCTCAGCATATATAGACCCCAAAGACAAAAAAAAATTTTTTCAAGGTCAATCCACTCCTCAGCCTCAGGATGGAGTTTAAGGGCCCAAGCTTGTAGATCCCCTTGTAGGAGGGATATAACTACTCCCACCATTTGGGCCTGGGATGCATGTGGATTAATCCGAAAGTACAAATGACAAGACTCCCGGAAAGTCTCAAATTTTTCTCGGTCCCCGAGAAACGATCCGGGAGTAGCATCTTAACCCTGAAAGGGGCAGAAACAACTGGGGATGCTGCAGCGGCATCAGTAAGGGTCTGCAACTGTTTAGCAAGCTCAGCTGCCAGGCCTGCCAAACCTTCCAACTTGGCCGCAAGACCCTGAATAGGATCCATACTGATCCTATGGGAAGAAATGGCAGAATGTTATGGGCCGGTTATTCTGTTAGGGTCTTGCCAGATGTAGCAATACCCTACACTACTGCAGCGGTCTGGGAGGAAGGACAGAGACAGGTGAGCCCTAATCTCACCCCAGCCACTGTCCCTTCCTATTGCCTCAGTTACCCTAAACGGTAAAAGGACAACCTGAAGACGAGCCCTATACTGGGTAAGTGACACACAGAACAGGACAAGACAAAACAAACTACAAAAGAGAGGTCAGGAAGCCAAGGGGTCAGTAACAAACGAGCAATGCAGTACAAAATCACAATCCAAGAGAATAGTCACAAGGCAAGCCAAAGATCAGAGAAATAGCACAGTAAATAACAAGGGCACAAAGAGAGCAGGCAAAGTCAGAGCAATAACCGGCAACTTGCTGAGAAAGTGACATCCCGTATATAGAAAGTCTGGGACCAGCCCCAGACCTGATAGGTACACAGGCTGTCAATCACACAGGCCAGGAAGAGATTAACTCTATGCAGTCCAGAGAGAAATGCTCAGAACACGGGTGTGGCCGGAAATCCATTACTTTGTCTAGGACCATGTTCAGACTGAGCAACAAGAAACCTACGCAAGGAATCAAACCGAACACGGCTCCTTGCCACAGCGTGCGAGCGGAGGGTGGCGCCAAGACCCGAACAGGCAGAGACGTTACAATAAGATGGCCACACAGAGTAAATAAGGGGTTAAACTGCTCCAAAAGAATTACTTGTAGATAAAAAACTGCAGTTAGAGGAACATAATGCTGTAGGTCTATTATAGGGAATTAAACTAAAATAAGATGGCCACATAAAGGTTATCTGGTATCCTCAAAATGATATAGAAGATCATTTTACCTTAATTTGAGGTCCTTCAGGGATAGGGATCATTTGTTGTAGTAGGTAGTTCTCAGCTAAGAAGGTTTTTTTTTTTTTTTTATGCCTTTGTATACCTGTTATGCACCTGAATCTAAATAAACACCCTACTTGAGTGTGATCCAGCCTCTGTGTTCCTGTTTCCTGCACTGCTACCAAGCATCTACCTGAGCGGTTGCCCACATATGGTGGTGGATGCGGGCATAAGTGCAGTGAGATATAAACGGGCTGCGTGTCCTGTAGCTGACGGCACTGAAATAAAGAGCCACAGCCATGGAGGAGGTTGTGAAGCAGCTGGTAACGGTGAAACAGGAGACCAACCGACTTCTGGCCAAGCAGATATCGATATTGCTGGATGCTCAGCAAAAGGCCAACCCACCAAAGCCAGAGCGGGACGTCAGGAAAAAGGTCCGTAAAGTGTTGACCAAGATGACGGCAGAGGACGACATAGAGGCCTATCTGACTGGGTTTGAAAGCGTGGCCAACCGAGAGAGGCTTCCACGACAGCTCTGGGCCCAGGTGTTGGCACCTTTTCTAGTTGCCAAGCCCCAGCAAGCCTATTTTGACCTAATTGAACAGGATGCATGCGACTACTAGCGGGTGAAGGCGGAGATCCTTGCCTGACTGGGTGTGGACCAGCACGTTCGGGCTCAAAGAGTCTACAATTGGGAATACCAGGAGGCGTTACCACCGAGGTCACAAATGCACCACCTTGTACAGCTTTTCCATAAGTGGCTCCAGCCGGAGACGTTGACCCCAGCCCAGATGGTGGAGCAGGTCGTCATAGACAGGTACCTGAGGGCTTTACCGGGTAAGATCCAGCAGTGGGTGGGGCATGGAGACCCAACTAACGCCAATGAATTGGTGGGGTTGGTGGAACGCTACTGGACTACACAGTCCCTCAGGAAGGAGCCCCGCCAGATCCCACAAGTCCCCAAGGCCCGGAGGGCCAACATTCCTCGAGCTCCCCAGGATAAGATAGTGACCCAGGGGAGGAGGAGAGAGACTGTCATCTGCTGGGATTGCCACGAGCCAGGCCAAATTGCAGCTAATTGTCTAATTGTCCCCGTGCCTTGGAGCCCATGGACTGCAGCGTGGGTCAGAGGGTGTCCCTCTACGCTGCCCCAGCCTATGCTGCTGCAACCTCGGACACTGATGATGGGAGCCACCTATGCCAAGTGACCGTGGCTGGGTGCCCAGTGGTGGCACTACTGGACTCTAGCAGTCAGGTGACCCTCGTTAATGGGTCCTGTGTCGACCTCAAGACTGTCACCGGATGCACAGTCAGGGTCCTGTGCATACATGGCGATATAAGAGACTACCCGACTGTGATTGACATTGCTGCCATCCAGACCCCCTGTGGGGAGAGCCGACACGAGGTAGAGGTTGTCCAGAACTTACCCCATGACCTCATTCTGGGATGGGACTTTCCCCTGTTTTGGACTCTGTGGCGGGGAAAGCAAAGTTCAGAGAACACACCCCCAGTAATACCACAAGTATTGTCTGGTCAGGTCCTGGAGCCTGAACCCAATGACTGGGACTCTAAGGTTCCTGCCATAGGGGTGACCATTTTAGGAGAAAATGATAACTCTGTGTTTCTCCTAGAGGTAATGGCAGGCGAAGCTGAGGAGGCTGGTACCGAACCTCAGATGTTGGACTTGGAGGTGTCCCGCGATAACTTTGGTTCTGCACAACTCCAGGACCCCACTCTGAAAAGGGCCTGAGAGAATGTTATTGTTATTAATGGTGTGTCTCAGCACCCAGGCGCTGATGAGGTGTTCCCCCGCATGGCTGACAACCAGGAGTTGTTATATCAAGTTGACAGGGTGCGAGGTGAGACCTTAGAGCAGTTACTGGTACCCCAGCCTTATCGCCGGACGGTGTTGGAGTTAGCACACAAACATGTGCTAGGTGCCACAAAAACGCTGGACCGCATATTGCAGCGTTTTTATTGGCCGGGGGTATATCATGAAGTTAAAGTGTATTGTGAAACATGTCTGGAGTGTCAGTTGCATGCCCCAAGGCACATTTTCGAAGCCCCCTGGTACCTCTGCCCATTATTGAGGTGCCTTTTGAAAGGATTGCCATGGACTTGGTGGGTCCTTTAGTTAAGTCCGCTTGGTGGCATCAGCATATTTTTGTAGTCATAGACTGTACTACCCAATATCCTGAAGCCATCCCACTACGGCACACGTGGGCAAAGTTGATTGCTAAAGAGTTGTTCGCCATGTTTTGCCGATTGGGTCTACCCAAGGAGATCCTCACGGATCAGGGTACCCCGTTCATGTCTAAAGTCACCAGGGAACTATGTTAACTTTTTAATATCAAACAGTTACGTACATCTGTTTACCACCCCCAGACAGACGGGTTAGTAGAACGGTTTAACAAAACCCTAAAAAGTATGTTAAAAAGGTGGTAAACAAGGATGGAAAGGATTGGGATGTTTTGTTACCGTATTTGATTTTTGCCATCCGTGAGGTACCACAATCTTCCACTGGGTTTTCCCCTTTTGCGTTGGTCTACAGCAGACATCCTAGGGGTCTGTTGGACATTGTCAGAGAAACATGGGAGCAAGAGCCCACCATCCACAAAAGTGTTATTGAACACATCGCTGATATGCAGGACAAGGTGGTGGCTGTTATTCCCATAGTTAGAGAGCATCTGGAGGAGACCCAAAAGGCTCAAAGCCGGGTTTACAATAGGTCGGCGAAGTTAAGGACCTTTAAACCCGGTGACCGAGTACTCGTACTCATTCCCACAGTAGAGAGTAAGTTCCTTGCCAAATGGAAAGGACCCTATGAGGTATTGGAGAAAATAGGGGAAGTGAACTACAAGGTTCTTCAGCCCGGTAGAAGAAAACCAGAGCAGATTTATCATGTAAACCTGTTAAAGGCGTGGAAAGACCGAGAGAGTCTGCTTACGGAAAGATCTCCGGCTAAACTGCCTCCTGTACTATCCCCACAGGCTGCGGTTAGGACTACAGAGGAAGCAGTAGAGGTAACAATAGCAGAGTCCCTCACGAAAAGCCAGCAGCAAGAATCCAGAGAGTTTGTAGCAAAGAATACAGACGTGTTCTCCGAGCTACCCGGGTGTACGTCCATAATCAAACATGATATTGTTACCGAGCCCCAGGTGAAAGTACGGTCGAGACCATACCAGATCCCCGAGGCTCGTTGACGAGCCATTTCAGAGGAAGCGTAGAAAATGTTAAAATTACGTGTCATTGAGGAGTCCAAAAGTGAATGGGCCAGTCCAATTGTCCTAGTTCCCAAGCCAGATGGGATGTTGCATTTCTGCAACGATTTCAGGAAACTCAATGAGGTATCTAAATTTGATGCCTACCCCGATACTTCACTACGCTTGATCTCACTAAAGGATACTGGCAGGTACCCCTAACGGATAGCGCCAAAGAAAAAAACTGCCTTTATCACCCCTGAGGGACTTTTTCACTATCTTGTTTTACCATTCGGGCTCCACGGGGCCCCAGCCACATTCCAGGGGTTAATGGTCATAGTGTTATAACCTCATAGAAGATACGCTTCGGCATATCTGGATGACATCATCATTTTCAGCAATGACTGGGAGAGCCACTTGCCCAAGGTACAAATGGTAGTGAATTCTTTGAGAGCAGCTGGCCTGACCGCTCACTCAAGAAGTGTGCTTTGGGTATGGAGGAGACGCGCTATTTGGGATATGTGATCGGCCGCGGTATAATCAAACCCCAGGTCAACAAGGTCGACACTATCCAGAAATGGCCTCGACCTGTGAGCACCAAACAAGTTAGGTCATTCCTGGGCATTGTTGGGTATTACAGACGCTTTATACCTAACTTTGCCACAGTGTCTGCTCCCCTGACGGACCTTCTAAAGGGCAAAAGGTCCGTTATGGTACAGTGGAATGACCAGGCCGAATGTGCTTTTCAGGAGTTAAAGGTGGCCTTGTGTGGATCTCCTGTTCTCATTACACCCAACTTCAACAGAGAGTTTGTGGTACAGACAGACGCATCAGATGTAGGGCTAGGAGCTGTCCTGTCTCAGGAGGTAAATGGACAAGAGCATCCAGTTACCTATCTGAGCAGGAAACTCACGCCAGCAGAGAGGAACTACAGCATAGTAGAGAAAGAGTGTCTGGCAATAAAATGGGCGTTAGAGGCCCTGAGGTACTACTTGCTGGGGTGGCAGTTCCGTCCAGTGACCGACCACTCACCCCTCACTTGGATGAGCAGATCCAAGGACAAGAATGCCAGGGTCACTAGGTGGTTCTTGTCCCTTCAAAACTTTAGTTTTTCGGTGGAGCACAGAGCCGGGAAATTGCAAGGCAATGCAGATGCCTTGTCCCGGACTCGGGGGGAGGGTATGTGAGAAAGTGAAGGGTGTGGTTTGGGAGAACAGGTATTTTCCAGCCAGGCAGTTAAAGGGTGTGTGGTAGAAGCCCACAGCAGGGAGGTCAGCTGACTAATTAAGGTCTGATATAGGCGGTTTGTCAGAGCTAGGAGGTGTGGCACTTCACTGAGGAAAACTGACCTGTGTATCTGGACCTGAAACAAGGTAACACTGTGCCACCCCTGTTTGAATAACCTAAGCGGGAGTCTGACAGCCAGACTCCTGTATAGTAAGGGGTCATTTGTTGTAGTAGGTAGTTCTCAGCCAAGAAGGTTATGTTTTTGTTTATGCCTTTGTAAAGGCAACCTGTTATGCACCTGAATCTAAATAAACACCTGACTTGAGTGGGATCCAGCCTCTGTGTTCCTGTTTCTTGCACTGCTACCAAGCATCTACCTGAGCGGTTCCCCACAATATATACATGGCCCTTATTGAGTTGGCTAAAAGGGTGTTAGCAACAGGTAACATCTTCTAGAGCTTCATTCAATCCTGGAGCTAATGTGTTTAATTTATATATCCAATACATTTCTCTCTGCTTCAGGGTATTAAACCGATCAGGTCTATCAGCAGGTATATTACTGAGAAGCCCTCAAAATTATTATTATGTTTCAAAGGTTTGGTGAATCCTTTCCGTAAGCGACTCGGGGCTAACATATTCTTCAGAGTTTTAGCCATACAGGAAAAAACTGGAGGCCGCGGCTGTCACACTGTGACACCATGAAAGGTGTAAACAGAGTATAGGACCAAGGACCAAATTTACAGGGACTGCGCAGGACCAGTGATGATTAGGATAAATTCTTTTATTCCAGGAGATAAAAAATACCTGACGTGTTTCGGGGTTTTTAGTACCCCTTTTTCAAGTGTGTATAACACTACAACAACAACAACAACAACAATACCTGTGAGCATAGATTATATACAGTATGTTAAAACTCATTAATTCAAAGTAGAAAGAAAAGTTCAACTAAACAAAATTATTTTCATATAAGATAATAAAATAAAATATAATATATAATCGTATATATGCAATATAAAAGTTTAGAACAATATAAAAAATAAATATATTATAATATTCATATGTGCATAACATAAATGCTATAGACAATATATGTAATAGAGACACTGTGATTAGTAGTAAATAAAAATAAAAATAGTCACTCTTGTGTATAAATACACACGTAGATATTGCTGAGCAGCCAATCAACCAGGTTTAATCCCACAGCCATCACAGACCTGCCCAGTATGGGCATGGCTGTGATTGGCCAGGTGGAACATGTGACCCCTCTGTATAAGAGGCAGCGTCACAGGTCCTGTTGCCATTCCAGCTAGTTAGGCTAGGTAGGGAGAGGCTGCAGCTGGAGATAGGGACAGTCAGGGCCTTAGCTGAATTTAATAATTGTCCTTTTCAGGGCAATGCAGCGAGGTAGGGAGAGGAGCCTGATACTGTGAGGGGCAGTTAGCCTATAAATAATAATAGTGACCGTAAACTGTGTGTGTGTACCCATACCGTCTCCTAGTGCAGTAAAATTAACTGTGTGTGTACCCATACTGTCTCCTAGTGCAGTAACAATAACTGTGTGTGTACACATACCGTCTCCTAGCGCATTAACAATAACTTTGTGTGTACCCATACTGTCTCCTAGAGCAGTAACAATAACTGCATGTTTACCCATACCGTCTCCTGGCGCATACTTTGAGTCATATGGTGGATGAGTATCTGTCGACACGTCTCCTGGTACTGAGTGATGGGTCCTCCCCGTTCAATTTCTGGGTTGGTAAATTGGACACATGGCCAGAGCTTGCCCTCTATGCCTTGGAGGTGCTGGCCTGCCCTGCAGCAAGTGTCCTATCAAAACATGCATTCAGCACTGCAGGGGGTGTCATCACCAACAAGAGTATCTGCCTTTCCACAGCCAACGTGGACATACTTACGTTCATTAAAATGGACCAGGTATGGATCCCACAGGACTTGGCTATGCCAGCGCCTGAGTGAGTAGTTAAAGTGTTGGCTACCTCCTCCTCTGCCTTATCCACTTACACCTCCACCTCCTCCCCCTGGACCTCTACCACCTGTTTCAAAATTATTTTATTTTATTTATTTTCAATATATTGTTTTATGTCATTATTTTAAGTACTCTCTCTACCCCATTTTTTGCAGGGCACTTGCCATTTTGCAGCCCTCTACCCCTTACTATCCCCGTTTTACAGCCATTGAGTCAAGTTGGGAAAAGTTAGGCCAAACTCGTCGAACCCGAACTTTAACGGATTCACTCAACACTAGTTAAAAGTATATAAAATGCAATATATCAGCAATAAAGGGTAATCAAAATTAATTTGTGAGTTGATGATAATGTATGAATTCAAACACCTATGTAGGAAAACACCTATGTAGGAAAAACATGGACACACAATAATTTTGATTATCCTTCAAAAAATAAAAAATACGGTTATAGAAAAGGCCAGCTATTAAAAAATGTGGATAAAACAGTCTAAATTCAAATTATGCGCTCTTGCCAATCAATCCATCCAGTATTGTACAGGAAGAAATCACAAATTGGTCCACATCTGGTTGACTGCAACAGTTCACTTTGTTCCAGCTGAATCCAGATTTTCCAGTGTGGAGTCCATCTCTTATTGCAAGAGGCTCTCTGACAAGAAGGCAGTTGTAGAGGACAAAGCATGCCTTGACCACCTCATTGGCCCCCTGGGATGGAAGCTGAATGGGCCAAGTGAAGATCCTTCATTTTGCAGTCAGGATGACAAAAAAACACACTCCACTTGTCACCTGGCTCTGGAAAGTCTATAGTTGAAGATATATTTCCAATAGTTAAGCCCATGAATTGAATGTGACTTCAGCAAGTTACCCCACATCTGGGGGGATATCTGGTGATCTATCAGTTCCAGGAAAGGGTCTTGGTGCTGGAAGTGCTAATTCACCAGAGTAAAGTCTCTGTCCCATAGTAGAGTTCTTGAATTCTTTGGAGACATTGCTCCAGCCATATGCCCCAATGTCAACAGAGATGAAATGGTACTGGGCATCTGCAATGGCCATGAGGATGATAGAGAAATACTACTTGTAGTTGAAGAACTCTGAACCAGATCCTGGAGGCATCTGAATCCATATGTGCTTCCCATCCACAGTGCCAACACAGTTTGGGAATTAGGTCACTTACCAGGAGGTTTCTGCAGCGTCATACCAATGCTGTAGTTGGAATCCTTTAAAAAAATTGACTATATTGACTAAATCCTGACTATATTGATAGTATTTAAAAAACAAACAAACAATAAAGCATTTGTTAAAAGTATTTAATAAAAGTTTTATTAAAAAAAAATTCTATGAAATGAACTGAAATGCTGAACAAATTTATTTAAACTAAATGGTATAGGGCCTGTAGGGGTAAAATGAATAAAAATTTCAGACTTACCTCAGAGTTACCATAGAACTTTGGAATGCTCATAATCTTTATTTTTTTATTTTTTTTTTTTTTTATATTTGTCTTTTAGTTAAATTGAAAATTACAATACACCCTTCATAAATAAATCTAAAAAATATGACCCATACTAACCCACCCCCTCACCTACAGCCTACATTTCCCAATAACCAGGTGTAAATAATACGTAAAGATACAAAAATTTAAATCAGCTTTCTATCTCTCCTGAATATACTTATTAACTTGTTCCCAGAAGGACTTTACCTGTTTACACATATAATACATATGAAAAAAATCCACTTGGGGTAATTTACATCTAGGACACTTATCCTCTGTGCAACATTTAAATCTTCCTAAATTCTTCGGTGTATAATACACATCACTAATTGAAAGGGAACCAACTTCCCGACATCATGTGTATGTGTACAGGCTGCCGGGCCCCTTTCTAATAGAAGCCAGCGCAGGGGAGGTGATTAAAAATAACAGACACTTATACCTAAAACTCCTGGGCGTCAGGCGGTCCCCAATGTCGTCTTCTGGCCCCTGGTGACCCCCGGGACATGTGTCATCAGGTCTGAAGTGGATCCCAGAGAAAACTGAATGCCGCAAGGATGCCCAGAAGAGGTGAGGCAAGGTGAGTATAACTGTTATTTTTACTCAACTTTTCTGTGCCTCCACATATTATTCTCATCCCAGATTCCATAATATCACCAAAAAGAAACGGAGGGTGAAACCTCACAAATATTCATCAAAACAAATTTTGTGGCGTTCGCCTGAAACAGCTTGAGGCTCTTGGGAGAAAGATGTTGGGTGGGCCCACAAGTTCCCCTGGTGGGCCCTAGGCATTTCAGTCTGACACTGATTATGGCCAGGCTAAACACTGAGAATTACAGATGTTCACAAGGATCATACAAATTGTTACACTTTGTGACAACAGCTGCAGTGAAAGGCATTTTGAAAACAAGGCTCCACATTACACACTTAGACCCCCAGAATATTTCTCGATAAATTATCATAACTATTTAAATTGGATTGGGTAGGATCTTCTTTACATAAAGAACAGAAAGTAAAATCAATTACATAGCTACACAGTAGATCATACCTTCCAACTTTCAAAGTACAGAAAGAGGGACAGAATGTGTAGCGTGCTGTGCGCGCCACGGCAAATTTAGCCACTCCCACTTCTACTTTGACCCCCACTATTCCCATCCATTTCTTTCTTTTTGTGCCCCCACACAGTATAATGCCCTTAATGTCCCCCTTTCATCCGCCCCCCAGTATAATGCCCCCCTTTCATATGCCCCAAAGTATAATATCCCCCTTTCATCTGCCCCAGAGTATAATGTCGCCCTTTCATCTGCCCCAAAGTATATCCCCCTTTCATCTGCCCCAGAGTATAATGTACCCCTTTTATCTGCCTCCAGTATACTGTAATGTCCCCTTTCATCTGCTTCCAGAGTATCATGTCCCCCTCTCATCTTCCCCAGAATAGAATGTCCCCCTTTCATCTGCCCCCAGTATATTGTACCCCTTTCATCTGCTCCAGAGTATAATTTCCCCTTTCATCTGCTCCCAGTGTATAATGTCCCCCTTTCATCTGCCAACACAGTTTAGTGCCCCCCTTTCCCTGCTGATCTTCTCTGCAGTGTCTGCTCCTAGAGTCTTCAGGGAACTGCTGGATTGCTGGAGAAGACACAGATGAGTTGAAACTGGGACATACCTCTTGCCGAACAGGACAGTAGGACAGGACCCGGAATCCGGCACTGTCCTGCTGAATCCTGGACGGTTGGGAGTTATATTAGATGTAACTATGTAATTGATCCTCTAGACGTAAGTAATGTCCCCTTGTCACTGACTCCGGCCTAGGAGTAAAAAGATCATGCAGACATCTTTTTTCTAAACTGAATAACACCAAGTTTGTTAATCTGCCATCATACTCCAATCTACCCATTCCTCTAATAATTTTGGTTGCCCTTCTCTGCACTCTCTCTAGTTCAATTATGTCCACTGGGGCCCAAAATTGAGCGCAATAGTCTAATTGCAGCAGTACTAGTGATTTGTATAGAGGCATAACTCTGTTCTATATGAGAATCTAAGCCTCTTTTGATGCATCCCATAATTTTATTTGTCTCGGCAGCAGCTGCCTGGGACTGGTCACTAAAGGTAAGTTTACTGTCCACCAAAATTCCCAGTTCTTTTTCAGTGGCCGTCTTACCCAGTAATTTACTAGTAGTATAATGCTGTACCGTGTCAGTTAGCCTCTAAAAGGTATCACCTGATTTCTTCACTCATCCAGTAATTTACTGTTAATTACATAATCATACATTTTATTTCTTCAATCAAAATGCATTACCTTACGTTTGTCTAAATTATGTATTTCATTATTTATTATGCTTTATTTATTATGCTTATTTGTATAGCACCATAATATTCCGCAGCGCTTTACATTAAACTTAATTTGCCAAGTCTCCATCTATGTTTCAAGTTTTCCTAGATCCCCCTATAATATACTACTATCCTCCTCATTTTTAATTACCTTACAGAGTTTAGTATCATCTGCAAATATGGAAACCCTGCTCTGTAAAGCCTCTAACAGGTCATTAATAAATGTATTAAAAAGGAGGGTACCCAGTATTTACCATTAACAAGCACCCTCCTGTTTCCAATTACTGAGCCAGTTGTGAACCCAAATGCATGTGTTTTCCCCAGTCCCAACATTCTTAATCTGTAGTCCAACCTTTTATGTGGTATAGTATCAAAAGCCTTAGAAAAGTCCAGATACACCACATCCACCCATGTCCAGTCTAGAACTGACCTCCTGGTAGAAGCGGAACAGATCAGTCTGACAGGACCAATTCCTCATAAACCCATGCTGATTGGGTGTTATAAGATTATTTACATTGAGGTACTCCAGGATAGCATCTCTTAGAAAACTTTCAAATGTCTTACCCACCACAGAGGTCAAACTTACCAGCCTATACTTTCCAGGCTCACCTTTAGACCCTTTTTGAATATTGGCACCACATTTTCTATGCACCAATCTTGTGGAATAGATCCAGTGCATAATTCACTCAGAACTCGGGGTAAATGCCATCTAGACCCGGCAATTTGTCTATTTTAGTATTTTGAAGGCAACACTGCACTTCCTCCTGGGTTAAATAGGTATCATTTAATGGAGAATTTACTATATCCCTAATCATGTCTTTGGTCATTGGAAGGCATTTAATAGATCTGCCTTTTCCTTATCCTCCACCACCATTACACCCAGATTATTTTGAGAGGGACCACATTTTTTATTTTCTTTTTATTTATATAATTGAAGAATAATTTTGGATTATTTTTACTTTCCTTAGCAATTATTCTCTCTGCCTCAATCTTTGCTTCCTTAATATGTCTTGTACACAATTTATTTTTCTCTTTATAATTTTTTTATGTTGCATCACTACTTTCTTGTACTTTAGTACTTTAAATGCTTCCTTTTTATCCTTCATTGCACTCCTTACCGTTGTAGTTAGCCATATTTGTTTTCTATGATTTCTGGCCCGCTTATTCCCATAAGGTATGTTTTTACACTGGCCCTATTTAGGATGCTTTTGAAAATGTTCCATTTACTTTGTGTTACCTTCACTTTGATTAACATTTTTTATTTTTGAAAATTGAAATTTTACAAATGTAATGTATACATTACAAAGTATGAGAAAAGGTAATATAAAATAAAGATGATAAGCAAATTAAATATTCACAATTGACAGCATGTACAGAAATGTCAAATAGAAAATAAAAGGGTATATACAGTAAATGAATAGAGACAGTATTATGAAAACACAATTATCAATAACCTTTATTACAGGTAGTTTAAAGACCGAAGTCTTTATTGACATATTTCAATTCTAAGAAATAAAAAGAAAAATAAATCAAATCAAAAAGATCAGTATAGTTCTTCAGTCAGAACCAGAAGGTGTGTGTGTTTGGGAAGGGGGGGGGGGGTAGAAAGGTTCAGTGACACTGGACTCGACTCACTTTAGAGGATCAAAATGAGAGTAGTCACAGACTTGAGAGATCAAAGAAGACCAGTGATAAAATCACTTGCAATAAAGGAATTCCAAAGATCCCAAGTTTTAGTATATTGGAATGTTCTATCTGCTCTCTGAAGCCTGAGTTTTTCATATTTGTGCAGGGTGTGCATCTCCTTTAGCCAATCCTATATCGAGGGAGGAGATTTATCTTTCCACTGTCTGGGAATTAATACTTTGGCAGCATTAAGAACGTGGAGAGTTTGGGGATGTCTGCTCTTCGAAACGCGGTGGTCGAATATACTAAACAGGAGTAGTTTAGAAGTGAGGGTTACATGGGTTTCAAACATATGGTCAATTATCATTGATATTTTCTTCCAAAATGGTACAATGTGTTTGCAGTGTAGCCAGATATGTGAAAGTGTGCTTAGTTCTTCTTCGCATCGCCAGCACAGAGGTGAAACTGTGGGGAAAATACGGCTGAGTAAGGTTGGGATCCTATACCAGCAAGAGACAAGTTTATAATGCACCTAGTTCTTCACATCGCCAGCACAGAGGTGAAACTGTGGGGAAAATACGGTTGAGTAAGGCTGGGGTCCTATACCAGTGAGAGACAAGTTTATAGTTCATCTCTTGTATTCTAGGACAAATGGACCTAGATCTGGCATTTAGAATAATATCTTTCGTTTCAGCGGCATTACAATTGGTGTTCAATTCCGATGCCCATTTAGCAAGATACGAGGAGGTGTGTTAGGGTTATTTATGAGGCCATATACTGTTGAAATTACTTTCTTAATTGGGGAGTCTGTTCTAAGATGCTTTTGAATTAAATTAGGGGGACAGGAGAAGGATTTATAGGCTTTAGATATCATAATATGTTCCCTGAGTTGTGAGTATTCTCTGTCCGAGAGGCCTAAGGTAGGGAAGAGGGAATTTAAATCTTGTATAGAGATGAATGAATCTCCATCAAACAAATTCCATAGGGGTGATAAGAGTAGCTCTTCAATACTTCATATTTTCCCTTAGTATTTCTAAACCTGGAGTGGATCAATGCCCCTAATGGGGTATCTGCACAATATGGGGGCAAACATTTTATGTTTTTATTTAATTTGTGCCAAATGTTTAAGGAAAACAGAGTCAAAGGACAACTAATTTTGGCCGGTGAGAAAGGGTTTTCCCCAGTCTTTCAGAGAAGTAATTGTGAACTAGATGGGATGACTCCCCTTCCAGATCTAGCCGCAACTTTTTATGCGGCCTAACAGACCATTCCAATAGTTTAGAAAGATGTACTGATATATGATATCTCTGAAAGTCTGGGACTGCCAATCCACCAGTCGACCTAGGCATTCTGATAGGGTCATAGGAAATCTGGTTATAGTTAGACTTCCAGATGAACTTCAGGAGCATTTTTTTTAACCGAGTATAGAAGGTATCTGGGATTTCAGTTGGGAGAGCTTGGAGAACGTACACAACTTTAGGCAGTATTACCATTTTTATTGCATCCCAACCAGGATATGAAAAGGTTCTCCCAGTCCTTGAAATCAGATTCAATCTTGGTAAGGATGGGCAGGAAATTAAGTTGGTACAGGTCTAAGATATTTTTGCTAATATTAATGCCTAAGTATTTAAAAGAGAGAGGGGCTGGTTTTAGAGGAGAAGAAAGGATTATTTGTTGCCAAATAAATTGGGGAATATTAACATTGTATATTTCCGACTTCAAAAAGTTGATCTTAAAATTGGAAATAACACTAAAATACTCCAATTCCTTCAAAAGCAGGGGAGCATCTTTTAATGGGTTAGTAAGCATAAATAATGTATCATCCACGTAGGCTGCTACTTTGTGATATCTATTTAATGTGGAGATGCCATGGATTGCAGTATTAGTTCTGATTCTTGTGAGGAGAGGTTCCGGAGAAAGGGGGCAGCCTTGTCTTATACCATTGGTGATTTCAAAGGTTTTTGAAAAGGAATCATTAATTCTAACTGCTGCTGATGGGGTTGTATACATGGCTAGGACTGGGGAAAACTAAAGGCAGTCAGCACCTCCTCCAAATAGTTCCAGCTCAACCTATCAAATGCTTTTTCAGCGTCTGTATTCACAAACGCTAAAGGTATATTTTTAATTTGGACAAATTGGATGGCATGGAGAACTCTGTAGATATTATCATTAGCTTCTCTGAAGCCTTCAATGAAACCCACTTGGTCAGGGTATAGTATACTTGGGATGATATGCTGAAGCCTAGTAGCTATTGGTCTGAAGCTAGCATAGAGCTATTTTTTTTTTGTAACTCTCTTTTTATTGTTTTGTTTTGTTTTTACAGCAAGATACATGTACAGTTATGTTGAAAAACATGACAAGTTACCCTTGTAGAACAAAATACAGGGTGAGATCATGAACAGAAACATCTGGACAACATTTGATAAACGTCAATATCTTAATGTCACAAAATACTAAACAGTATTAGAACTCAAATATGTTTTACTAGAATCAGTGTATGAATGCGGAGAAAAGGGGTATGAATAAAGGAACCCTAAAATGTTTAATGTTAGGAGGGAAAAAAGGGGAGGGATATCTAGGTCTATGATTGTACCAAAGGTACCAATTTTGTCTACTCTTCAAGACTGGACCGCAAGCTCACTTTCTCTGATGTTTACAGGAGATTTAAGCGGGGCTCTGTGTACATGTTTAAATATTAACCTCTTCATCTAAGGGGACCTCTCCCATCCGCCACTAACCAGATCAGAGGCCAAGTCTAGACTAATCCAGGGATACCAGGTTCTCAAAAAAGATTCGTGAGTTCTAGTAGCCCAACTAATTTGCTCCTCGAATCTCATAACCTCATTGACAGTATTAATCCATTCCTGAATGGATGGTGCATCTTGCTTAAGCCAATGCCTTGGAATAAGCATTTTTGCCGCCTCCAGTAGGAAAGTAGTTAGGTTATGCTTTGACGGCTGAAAATCTTGGGTAGGGCAAGATAGTATCACAGCCTCAGGAGACAGCACAATACGACACTCTAATATCCTTCTAATATGCTCCTGAATTAGCTTCCAGTAGTGTAGAATTTTCTCACAGAACCACCAGATGTGTGACAGCGAGCCTTTGTCTTTCTTGCATCTCCAGCACACACTGGAGTGCGCCAGCTTATGAGCTTGCAGCCATTCCGGCGACCTATGCCACCTGGCCAGAATCTTGTAATGCGTTTCTTGTATTCTGACACAGGAGGAAAAACCGTGAGAGTGTTTCAAGATAAACTTAGTTTCGTCTTATCCCAGTTTAAGATCTAACTCTCTTTCCCAGGATCGCAAGAAGGTTGGGGTATGGCCTTCGGATGTTTGCTGAGTGTACTGCTTGCAGCTTTTTATTTTCCTAAAGGAAGGAATACCACTCTGCACTCCTTTTTCAAATTCTATGAGAGGTCTTTTAACTGGGCCCAGTCTGCTAAGTTCCAGAATTGTCTTTCGATATTGTGTGTAGTGTAGAAAGGTGAGAGGTGTGTCTGGTAGCAGGCTTTTAAACTGACACTCATCTAGTGGTAGGCCATCTTGGAGGATCTCTCTTAATGTGAGTTTTCTCAATTTTTTCCATAAGTCTGAGTAATAATAATAATAATAATAGTCCTTTAATAGTCCCACAATGGGGAAATTCAGTGTGTTACAGCAGCAAAGATAAGCAGATACAAATACAAATACAACATGTACAGGAATGTTCCAAGGTGAGAGGCATTACAATAATAGCAGACAGACAGATAGGACGTAGCAGAGGGGGGGGGGGGATTTAACAGGCAGAGAGATATTTCAGTTCTCTGTGTGTAATGATCTCCGCTTAGGTCGGTGTTGGTTGTACAGCCTAACCGCGGTGGGGAGGAAAGACTTCCGATAGCGCTCCTTCTCACACCTAGGGTGGAGCAGTCGGTCACTGACAGTACGTGTGTGCTAGAAGTCCCAGGCTGTGGGGGGTGAGATCTGCTGGCAATATAGGAGAAGGCATTGGGGCAAGCATATTTCCATTCTCTTTCCATGCCTCACAAGGACCTCTGAGTAAGGGGCAAAAGCTGTTTTCACGAATGTGTGGGATAGATGGGAACCACATACGTTGGCGAAATGACGAACCAACTCTCTGTTCTGCTAGGGCACTTATGATGTGACATTTGGTAGGTTTAGTAAGTGAGAGCCAATTTCTCAATTGTATGGCTTTGTAGTAAGAGAGTATGTCCGGTTGCGCTATTCCTCCCTCTTTTTTTCTTTTTAATCAGTAGGCTATATGGGAGTCTTGGCGGTTTAGATTTCCACGTGTATGTGGAGTACATATATCTGACAGCCTTAAAGAAACTGGTAGGCAGGTGGATAGGCAGCATTTGCATAATATACGTAATTTTAGGTACTACATAGGCTTGGATCAGGTTTTTGCGACCGAACCATGACAGATATGGTAGCTCATATGATTTCAGGAGAACTTTTAGGTCTTGGAGAAGTTTCTGGTAATTTAATGGGAAGATATTTTCCACATTACTGGGCAGATTTACTCCTAAGTATTTAATATGATCTGTTTTCTAAATAAACGGGAGTCTTTCTTGAGAGTGGTAGCAATATCTGGAGGGATTGAAATGTTTAGTATCTCTGATTTGGAGGTATTTACTTTATAATTTGATAACTCGCCATATTTAGTTAGTAGGGACATTAAGGCAGGGAGTCCTTCCAGCGGGTTTGTGATTAAAAATAGCACATCATCCGCGAAAGCGACTGACTGCAAGGACTGCGTGCCTATGTGGAATCCTTTAATCTGTGTGTTTAAGCGAACAGCTTGGAGCAGGGTTTCCAACGTAAGGACAAAAAGTGTCGGGGACAGAGGACAACCCTGTCTAGTTCCATTTGTGATGTCAAATGGTCGCGACAAGGTGCCGTTTATTTTTAGGCATGCATTAGGTTGCGAATAAAGGGACATTATGGCTGTTATAAAAGTGTCCGGTATCCCATATGCTGCTAGGGATTCGCTCATAAAATCCCAGTCTGCTCTGTCAAACGCCTTTCTGGCATCGACACCCAGGAGGAGTAAGGGAGAGCGTTTCTTTCTGGCTAATGCTATGGTGTGGAGTAATCTTATGGTGTTATCTGAGCCCTCTCTGCCCCTAACAAAGCCAGTCTGTTCCTCATGTAGCAGTTTGGGCACCAAGGGTTGCAAATGCTGCGCCAGAAGCTTTGCCCAGATTTTTAGATCCAAATTGAGTAGCGAAAAGGGTCTGTAGCTGCTGAAAAAAAGTGGATCTTTCCCCTCCTTGGCTATTAGGGCGATATGTGCTTCTTGGGTCTGTTTGGTCATGGCATGGCCATCCAAGAGCGAGTTGTATAGTATGACCAGGTGGGGTAAAAGGGATTTTTGAAACCTTTTATAGTATATTAATGGGAACCCATCTGGGCCTGGACTTTTTCCCGTTGGGAAACTGTTGATTACGTTCACTAGTTCCTCCGTCGTGACTGGGGCCAACAGAGAGTCAGCGTCCCCGACTTCCAGAGTGGGGAGATGGAGTTCCTGTAGGAAATTCCTTGTGCGAATCAGTTTATCTGATCTACCCGTCTCCGTTCTGTTTTTAGCTAAATTATACAGGTCTGAGTAAAAGTCTCTAAAGCTGGCTGCAATTTGAGGGGTCTCGTGCGCTACGGTGCCGTCCGCTCTCTTAATAGCTTGAATGTGAGATTTGCTTTTTTCTTTTTTGATCATGGCCGATAAGAGTTTGCCTCCCCTATCTCCCCTATTTGTAATAGTTAAGGTAGCAGAGACATGTGCATGGTCTGAAATGCTTATACAAGCAATCTCAGCACTGGAGATGTGTTCAGCCAAGGACGCTGAGCAGAAGAGGTAGTCTAAACGTTGGTAAGATATGTGGGGTGCAGAGTAGAAAGAGAAATCTTTCGAGTTGGGGTGTTGGAATCTCCACATGTCAATGAGATGTATCTCCTGCAAAGGTGAGTGGATTCTCTTCAAACCTCTCTGGGAGATCGGGGACCTCCCAGTCGAAGTGTCTGAGAGCGGATCCAGTGGTAAATTGAGATCACCCCCTAGTACAATCTCACCCTCCGCAAAGACCGCCAGGTCTTGCAGTGCTAGGCATAGCCATTCCACTTGTCCGTGGTTCGGAGCATAGAAATTGGCAATGGTCAGAGGTCTTGAACCCAAAGTTCCTTTTACGAAAAGAAGCCTGCCATCTGCATCAGTGTGTTTTTCGTATTGCTATCGCTACTCCTTTTGAAGCTGACTGAGGGTGGCAACTGTAGAACCATTGGTCAAACTGTCCAATAGGCATGGACAAACTGTCCCTTAGGCTTTCAGATCTTCTGGCGTATGAATAATGAATCTTCTGCTTCCTAATATTACTGAGATACCAAAGGGATAGAGCCATGCATATTGTATATTTCTTGCCCGTAGCTCTGTCAGTAAAGGTTTCAACAGGCGCCTTTTTGCTAATATGGAGGGCGCTACATTTTGGTATATTGCTATTTCTGCATTCTCAAAAGTGATTGTTGGTTTGTTTCTGGCAGCTGTCAAAATAGCCTCTGTGTCTAGGAATGAGAGTAGCCCACATATTACATCCCTGGGAGGCTCACCTTGCTTGGGTTTGGGTCTTAGAGCTCTATGTATCCTTTCGATTATCACCTTGGCAGCTCTTTCTTTCCCTAGAAGATCAGAGAATAGCTTATTTGCAGTGATAGGGAGGGCATCAGGTGTATATGCCTCCGGTAATCCTTTAAGACGAATGTTTTTTCTGCGGCTTCTGTTTTCTTGATCCTCTACTAGGAGGAGCGATTTATCTATAAGTTCCTTGTGTTGCATGAGATGGTCGGAAACAGCGGCTGAATGTTCTTTCAGCGAGGAGTATGCCTCTTCTAAATTAGAGACTCTATGGCCAACCGACTGGATCTCTGATTTGATGTCTGCCAATTCTGATAGGACCGGGCTTACTGCTCTAGATAAGGCTTTCTGAAGAAAGGATTTTGAGATTATCGAAGAGCTTGAGCCCCTTTGTGAGCTATCTCCCATGCTGTCAACATCTGAGTCCTCTTCCATTTCTTGATCTTGTCTATTGTCAGAGGTCATCTTTACAGAGCCTGTTGGAGAGTGAAGGTGCTTCTTTTTGAGGAAGCGTTGTAGGTCACCCTGCAGCTTAGAACCTTTGGGGGTGCTGGGGAGGTCACAGCTTTTGTCTCTCCCTATTTTAACCATAGTAATGCAGGAGAATAGGCAGAAATGAGTAAGATGCAGGCCACACTCTACCGCACTTAGAATGATAAGCCCATTCTAGCCACTCAGGCTACCTTGGGGCTCGAAGAGAAAAGAGGGAGGGGGGGGAGGGCAGGTGAAGAAAAAAAAAAAGTGTTCTTCAATATGGTGACAGTTTAGGTGACAGAGCCAATAATCTGTATACAGTCAGGTATTAAACGCAGGATCATCACCTACTGTGTAGCTGTACTAGAGGCCGCAGTACGTTCACTAGTCAACAGAACCCCCAGCTCCAAGATTGTGGGCTATCTCTTCATCCGTGGACCATAGGTCTCTAATGGAGTCCTGGTTGCAGCCAGCACCACAGTCCCTCACCGCAACGCCAGCCACGAATCGCCAGGTCTATGGTACACGATCCGAGACCTGATAATCGCAATAACTTCACTCACTTCTGTCAGATGGGGGGACTAGATTCGCTGTCTCCGCTACCCCTAGCGCTCCACCTCTCGCTTTCAGCTTGGTGCACGCTGCTTTTGTGCCGACCGCACACCTCCGAAACGCACGACCCCGGGGTCTCGGGATCCGTTCGGGGGAAGGCCTAAAGATGGCTGCCTCCGTCACCTCCTAACCGCCTCAGGCTTCAGTCCTCCTCTACCGCGTCGGTGGCCAGCACGGGTAGCGCGCCCGCCACCCCGATGGGTTTGCAGCGGCAAGTCTTAAGGTATCTACGAGGTCGTCACCAGGTCAGTCGGCCACAGCACCTTCTCCGCTGTCCGGGTAAGGAGGGCCTTAAGATGGCGGTCACACTTTCCGTGCGGACGGCAGTCTCTCCCCTCCGACTCGCCGCAACAGTGTCTCAGGACCTCCCACCAGAGCAGCGAGATCTAAGGTGAGTTGCGTTAGTAGGAGCGATGACTGCAGGCAGGGGAGCAGGAGTCTGGAGCAATGTATTACTTTGGTAGATCGCCCGAGATGTGGCCAAGATGGCGGATCAGAGGATGAGGTGACAGAAGGCCTCGGTTTTAATACGTCTCTATAAGGGTCGGAGGCCTCTGTCAACTCCCAAGGCTGGCTTTCTGGGGTCTGGGGGTGAACCCCTGGATGTATGAGACCAGCGGTGGTCAGGATGCGTTAGATTCTGTTTGGATCGCAGTAATCTCCCTGAGGAGCTGAAGAATGTGCGCCCAATCCCTTCTCCGGCTAGCCACGCCCCCCCCCCCCCCATTTGCTATATTATTAAAGTAGGTGCACATGTGTGGGGATAGACTTTTCAGGAATGTCTTATAGTAACTGGCAGAAAAGTCATCAGGTCCAGGGCTTTTACCATTCGCCAAAGACTTTATAGCAGATTCAATCTCAATTTGTGAAAAAGGATAGAGCAGTTCAGACTGTTGGTCTACTGAAAAGTTGGGGAGGGTAATTGAGTTCAAAAACTCTTTCATTTTGTCCTTAATATCAGAGGGGTCTGGTGAATGTTTTTTGAGGTTGTACAATCCTTCATTGAAGCGTCTAAATGCCTCTGTAATATCCTCAGTATTACTACATGGGGTGTTTTTATGATCTTTAATCTTGGTTATACTGTATATGATTTATTTCTCTGTCTCTGGAGAAACCTAGCCAATTTTTACCACATCTGTTATCTTGTAGATAGTTCCTGAATTTTGCTATATATAAATATATTTGATTCTTCAGGTCTAATAATTGAGATAACTTGGATCTCAAAGACATCAGGTCTTTCATAAGTTTTTTCTCCAGAGACAGTTTGTGTGCAGATTCAAGAATTTGAATCTGAACCAAGATGTTTGAGATTTGCTTTTCCCTTTGCTTCTTTTTATAGGCTCCTAGTCTAATAAATCTTCCACGGATGACCGTTTTGTGTGTCTCCCAATGAAGGGAGTTACAGACTCTGTCATGCAGATTCTAAGTAAAGAAGGATTCAATGTTGGTCGTAAGGGCCTCAACATCCTTTGGATCTTTTAGTAGGCTTTCATTAACCCCTTAACTCTAAATCACGTACATGTACATGATTGGGTGTGAAGGGGTGTATGGAGAGAGCTCAGGAGCTGAGCTCTCTCCATACAGGGCGGATGCCAGCTGTGTAATACAGCTAGGACCCACTGCTAACAGCAGTGATCGGTGCCTGCACAAATCGCGGCTGTTAACCCTTTAGACGCCGTGGTCAAATGGGACCACGGCGTTTAAACTGCGCAGGCGCCACCAGCGCCACCATTTTTCACCGATCACTGCCCTCCTAAACATCAATTGGTTGCCATGACAGCCGGGAGCCTATTGAAAACATTCCAATAATAAAAAAACATAAAAGTTCAAATCACCTCCCTTTCCCTAGATCAGATATAAAAGTAAATAAACAAAAATAAATATAAACACATTAGGTATCCCCCCACTCCAAAATGCCCGAACTATAAAAATATTAAAATGTTTATCCCATATGGTGAACGGCGTAGCGGCGAAAAAATAGTCAAATAGTGGTTTTTTTCAACACGTTGCCTCCTAAAAAAAATTTAATAAAAAGTTTTTCATTTTTTAAAAGTTATCAAAACATTACAAATACTATATAAATTTGGTATCGCCGTGTTCATACTGACCCGCAGAATACAAGTAACATGTCATTTTTACCAAACAGTGAACACAGTAAAAATTAAACCCATATGAAATTGCCGCAAATGCAATTTTTTCTCCAATTGCACCTCATTCTGAATTTTTTTCCAGCTTCCCAGTACATTGCACAGCATATTGAATAGTGACATTATAAAGTACAATTTGTTTCGCAAACAATAAGCCATCATGTGAGTGTGTGAACTGAAAAATGAAAATGTTATGGTTCTTGGGATGTGTGGAGGGAAAAACGAAAATGCAAGAACGAAAAATGGTTGTGTCCTTATGGGGTTAAGAGACCATTTATAGTTCTTATTTTTAATTTTCCTAAGGGAAAATTTCACCACTAGGGTGGCATGGTCGGACAGGTGAAAAGACTTATATGTAGCTTTTTTAAGTATCTGTGTATCTCTGTGAGACGTGAAAAAATAATCTAGTCTGGAATAGGTATTGTAAATAGGGGAATAAAAAGAGTAATCTTTGCATGTAGGGTTTAACACTCTCCAAACATCAATCAAGTTATGGCGGTGTTTTTTAAGGGCCCTAAAGTTACCATAGGCTATTTTTGCCTTACCTTTTCACGTATCTAGGGTTGGCTCGAGGGGGTTATTCAGGTCACCACCTAGGACTAGAGTTCCCTCACTAAAAGAGTCAAGCTTTTCTAAGACATATTCCATGCAGCAGATTAGGGGAATAAAAAGTAAAAAGTTTACCATAAATCATCCCTTTGTCAAATATGTATCTCCCTTTGGGAAAAGACAAGGTATTTACTGTATATGCTGGAATCCTGTTCTCCTGTTAAAAACAGTAGACACTCCTTTCCTTTTCTTCATTGGGGTAATAGAGTTATACCATTGGTTAAAATGGTACGTCTTAGAGAAAGGGGTAAAAGTTTTTTTAAAGTGGTTTTCTTGAAAAAAAAATCACATCCACATTTTCTTTTTTCAAGTACATTAAGATCATAGAGTGTTTCTTTTGGGATATTTAACCCATTTACATTATAGAAACCGCACATAAATTCAGCCATATTGGTTATTATCAGACATTAGTCTATAGCTTTCTATACCGGTGAGTCCCTGATTTCCAAACTTGGAATGGGTTGGGAAAATTGCATAACAGTGCAAACAACAAACATAAGAGTAGTACATATTCAGCTCTGAATATACGTACTAAAATTTCTGATAATGCTACTGGGTGTAGCAGAGACACTTAAAGGGGTATTCCCACGACCATAACCATTTTTAAAGTTGTAGATAATTAAAAGTTAAACATTTTTGCAAATATAAGTAATTAAAAATTTTGCAGAGTTTTAAAGATTTTCTCTAAATATCTTGTAGTGACAGTCTTGTCTCTAGATCGGTTGCCATTGGATACGACCATGAATGCAGGACCTTTCTATGGTCAGAAAATCAGTCATGATGTCCTTATTGTGGCTGGGATATCTTCTCATACATGTAGTGTCCCTGCCTGATAACCCAGCTACAAAAAGGACATCATAGCTGGGTTTTTGACAAGTCCCAGACCATAGAAAGTTTCTGCATTTGTGGTCGTATCCATTGGCAACCGATCTAGACAGCAGACTGTCAGCACTAAGATGGGTAGAGAAAATCTTTAAAACTCTGCAGAATTTTTAGCTACTTATATTTGCAAAAATGTTTAACTTTTACTCATCTACAAATATAGATATGATTGTGTTCATGGGAATACCCCTTTAAGGCTCGGGCGCCCAGGCTTTCTCAGCAGTGAGGACATCCCCCTAGATATTAAGTGGGGGGAGCGGGGGGGAGGGATTATAGTGACCTCTCCAGAGGTCACATGACAATTTTAAAGTGATAGTATTTTAAATTAACAAAAAGTAAAAAATAAAAATAAAATGAACGTAAGAGACTGCTCCTTAGTCTCAATATGAAAGTATGTTTAACAATAGGACAAAGTCAACCAATTTCCTAAGGAAGGTCAACCAAATGTTAAGTATGGTTACATTAGGTTTGAGAATATAGGGTATGTAATCAAACCGCAGAAATATTAAACACTAAAATCTTACACAGTGGTGGGTGAAGATGCATAGGGTGAGAGCATAGACAAGAGAGAATACATTAAACATTCGATCACCTGTCGGTATTCGCTGCTACTTCCACAGGGCCTATGGAAAGGGCCTTCCATCTGTGGATCTCGCTTTCTTTGCTTTTGGAGTCGACACAATTGTCCATTGTGGTAGATCGGGTAGTGGAGGTTCGTTGTCTTGAGTATCTCCATCAATCCAGTCCTTAATTGTAAGATGTGGAAGGTTCATTCTCCAGAGAGCCAGATGTAAAGCAGCAGGGTCTCTGATCACTATGCGCTTTCCATTGTAAGTAATCAGGGGACCAAAAGGGAAGAGCCACTTATATTTTACCCCCATATCTCTTAGTGCAGAGGTAAGAGGATGCAGATTACGTCTCAGCTCTAGTGTATATCTGGAATATGCGTCTTCATACTCTATTTTCTTTGCAAAGCGAGCTTTGGCCAGGATGTATTTTTTATCTTGAAATCCATAAGGCAACATAACACATCTCTGGGTGTATCAGAGTTCCAAGGACTATAGACTCGGTGTGCCCTCTGGATTCCTAAGTCAAAGGTGTCTTCTTTGCTCAGTAGTTCACAGAATATTTGGGTCAGAACTGCCGCTATTTCAGCATCTGTGACTTTCTCGGAGAGGCCCCTGACCCTAAGGTTATTTCTTCGGGATCTATTCTCCAAATCATCTAGGTGTAATTTGAGAGCATGTTGCTGTTCTTTAAGTTTCTTGGAAAGAAAACTGGCATGAAATGTCAGCTGCTGTGTGGATTCTTCAACTTGGTGTATTCTAATTGAAACTTGTCTAACATCTGATCTAAGTTCAGCAATGTCTTCTTTTATAGAGTTGGAGAAATCTTTGAACATTCCCTTTATGCAGTCCTCTGTAGGTAGGGATTTGATAAGAGACTGGATATTCTCTGGTTCTGAAGCTTCCTCCTCCTCACTATCAGTCCAATCTTCGCTGACAGGGGCTAGTTTACTCTGTTCTTTCAGCTTGATCGGTTTATTATGTTCTAGTTGCTGAATTTGTGATTACTTTTGTATATCTAGTGGTTTTTTAGGTGTTTTAGCTAAGTCCTCAGATTGCTTGCCTTTAACCGTTTTTCTGTGCAGTTGAGGCGTCAGCAGAGTGGAACAGAGTATGATCAATTAAATAACTTTTCACTGTTGAGAAGATGACCCCCACTACTGGCGTACCTCGGAATGTCGGTTGATTTACATTAGCAAGATGACCGAGGAGCAGTATTAATTGCAATATGTCACATTATTCTGGAGAGGCACAATAGTATAGGATTTTGGATAGCTTGCTTAGGATTGAGCTAGATCGTCTCTAAAACTACATTTGTGGCAGAAAGGTGTACATGGCTGACAAAAAGCGGTGTTATGCAGGGTCCGTTACTTTAGACCGCAGCTTCAGGAAGCAGATAATGCCGCGAGCTGCTAGTCTCTCACCTTGGTTTTTCCTTCCCGAATCAGTAATCCAGGGTGTTTAAATTGTTGTCTCCTTGCTCCACTGCAAGAATAAATGCAAAACGAGGTGTTTTCAAAGTCCGTGACTTGATCGCCGGTGGCCTGCCGGAAATTTAGTCCGCGACTTCAGCCCTTGCGGTAGGCCACAAAATTCAAAATCCATTTGGAGCACTAAAAATTACACCGGGGTGATCCCTGCAGTCTTCCCTATTGATCGGTGTATGATTTGATGATTTTCGTTCAGGAGAGGAGCCGAAAAGATCACTTTGAAAAATCTCACTGTTAGAGCTCCAGGGATATGCGTCTGCTTCCTGTAAGTGCGGTAGCTCTTCCTCGTGTTACCTTCACTTTGAGGACATTGTCCCAGTTTATACTGCTAAACTACTCTCTCAGCTGGCGAAAATTAGCCATCTTCAAGTTTAGTGTTTTTGTACCCCCTCTACTAAAACATCTTTTTAAAAACTTGAAAACTTATTATGTTGTGGTCACTATTACCTAGATAAACCCCTGACCTCCACTATTGACAATTTGTCAGGTTTATTTTATGGCACTTAGAACTTAGTAAGATTGGGGGAGTATTGCACATCATCAGTGGATATACTGGGTGGGGAAAGAGGATGTGGAGAGGGTTTACTTGGTATTGTTGAAAAACCACTAGGAGGTGCAGTTTCTGGGAAGGTTTGCCAGGAAAAGCACTCTCACAACCAGGAAGTGCAAACCAGGAAGTATTGTATGAGTCTGAAAAGTGAGGAATTGTAAAAATGGCCCAAACACACATAAAGGTACTCAGTTATGTTTGTTCTTTCAAAATCTTCAGAATATTGTTTATATTATAGGTTCTTCCAAGTAGCCCCTTTTTGCTTTGATTACAATTTTCTACACTCGCTTTGTAGTCACCTGGAATGGTTTTCAATTTACAGCTATGCCTTGTTGAGAGTTAATTTGTGAAATTTCTTGCCTTCCTAATGTGTTTGTGACCATCAGTTGAGTTGTGGAGAGAAAGGATTAGTTCACAGCTTTATACCATGTTTATCTTTATTCAAGTACAGTTCTAATTCATTTTATGGAAAGAACCACCCAACTAAGTAACAGTCCATCATTACTTTAAACACTTTTGAACATCATTTCCATCAGCTCCAGTTCTTAGCATCTGTTAATATGTGTTGCTCCACTGATTCCAATACAGTTGAATTTTTTTTTTCTAGCTCCCACTGTTCCCAAGCAATTAGTGCAGTTAGTTTTGGTGCCTAATAAAGCTGTTTGTGCTCTGTATTATCAGGTGGGAAGTGTCATGCAGGAGCAGGCAAGGGTGCATTATTTAACCCCTTCCCAACATCCGCCATACTGTTACAGAGGATGTTGGGTCTTTAAAGATGGAGCCGCCATAGCTACTAGGTCTCAGCTCTGTTGTACAGCAAAGACCCAGAGCTAATGCCCATGATAAGAGTTCACTCTGATTGCAGGCACTTCACTGCGCTGTGGCCCCCCCAAAACAAACAAACAAAAACTCGGACCTTTATCGTTGCATGACGGCTTCCGAGTGGCGAGATTGTCGAAAGTCCCATAGACTGCAATACAGTCAAAGGAGCCCAACCGTCATTTTTTCACAGTTTCACCTCCCATAAAGATTTGAATAAAAAACAATTAAAACATCAGACATTCCCCAAAATGGTATAACTAAAATGTACTGTACATCTGGCCATACAAAAAAGATGCCTTATGTATCCCTATACACAGAAATATAAAAAATGTGTGGGGGTCAGAATATGGTGAGTAGAAGAATTAGTTTTTTTGTGTTTTTTTTTTTGCAAAGTTTTAGATTTTTTTAAGGGGTTAAAAAAACAAACAAAGGCATGTCTTTTTTTTTTTTTTTTTTTGCAGTGTTAGAAGTTGAAATGGAAACTTGTTTATTTTTTGATGCATTAAGCTGTGCTTAAAGATTTTGTCCTGTGAGTTGCCGATCATGCAAACTGTTGACTCTCAAAAACGTGTCATCTGATTTTGTAGTAGCCTTTGGTTTGCCAGACCTCTTCCTCTTCATAACATCCTCCAGTTTCCTGGTGCCTTTTGATGGTATAGGAAACTGTAGTGGCTATCACCTTGGCTTTCTTGACAATTTCTCTGTAAGGCTGAGGCCCCACGTTGAGGAAATACAGCTTTTTTTGTTGCAGATTTTGTTGTGGTTTTTTGAGCCAAAGCCAAGAATGGATACAAAAGGAATGGGAAAAATCTAGGAACTTCTTATACTTCTACCTTTTTGATCAATCGACTCCTGGCTTTGGATCAAAAAACCGCAGCAAAATCTGCAACAAAAAAAGCTGCGTTTCCGCAACGTGGGGCCTTAGCCTTAGGCATAAACTTCTAAGCTTTAAAATTTTTCTTTTAACTTCTGTTGTTAATTGCAATTTTTTTTACATTATGATAGCAATGTGCTCTGTCCTGAAGAACAAAACTGTCCAAATCCTGCCCTAGAGGGTTTTGTATTGCAGTCTGTTCCACTGGTTACAAGGTAGTAGCTATAGGTAGTGCAGAGGTAGCAGTCAAAAGGTTCCTCTGCCACGTAAAAAAGACTACTATTCTGAATGTCACTTGGTATATAGGGACCCCATAACATGTTTTGCATTGGGGCCCAGGAGCTTCAAGTTAAACCTTTTACTGGTCATATAGAATCAAAGGGTTTGAAAGTTGAGACACCCCTAGAAATAGTTTGCATCCAATTTCAAACCATAATTAGCTAGATCCCACCCTGTGACATACAATTACGTCAGCAATGGGAACCCATGCTGATGCATTGCCATGGTGACAGGAGGTCTACTGAAATGCCTCCTGTAACGTCTCTGCCTGTTCGGGTCTCTGCGCCACCTTTCGCTTGCACGCTACAGTGCAGGAGGAATGTTCAACTTGATTCCTTGCTTAAGGTTCTTATTGCTCAGTCTGAACACTGTCCTAGTACTACTACTATGTAATTGAATTTCAGCCACACCTGTCTCTTGCACCTTGTTTCTTTTTGCTCCTCAGATTAATCTTAGCTAGAGATGAGCGAATTTCTCAAAAGTTCGATTCGAAGTTCCAAAAAATTTGCTTCGATCTGAATTAATTTGCAGCGAAGATCGCTAAAAAACACCTATTTCCTGGCTTCAGAGAGCCTGTATAGTGGTGTAGAACACTGTGCCTTGCAGTAACATGCATAGGGAGCCTACTGTGGTAGTCAAACAATACTGTGAGTCAGTATGACATGCACATGACAGGCATCACTCTTAGAACCACTGCACACTTCACTTATTTGGACAGTTATGGGCCAAAACTGACTAACTAACTTAAATGTGAACTCAGCCTTACAGATCCATGTTAGTGCCAGGTAGAAAGAACCATGCAGAGGCCCAACATCCTACTGTAGCGTGAAAGAGAGCACTCCTTTTACACCGTCGTCTGCTGATTCCACATAGATGTCTACAGAGTGGCATGTGGAGTTGGCAGCAGGATGAGGAGGCCACAGAGTGGCAAAGTGAAACATAATGTGGAGGTGGCAGCAGCATGAAGAGGCCATACAGTGACCCAGTGGCAGCAGCATTAGGAGGACATACAGTGACCCAGCAGTGGCAGCAGTGGAGGTAGTAGCAGCTTTAGGAGGGCATACAGTGACCCAGTGGCAGCGGCATGATGAGTACACAGAGTGACCCAGTGGAAGCGGCATGAGGAGGACACAGAGTGACCCAGTGGGAAGCAGCATGAGGAGAACATACAGTGACCCAGTTCCTCCCCTGTGTGACTTTGTTCGCCCAGGCAAACAGTGTGACACCGCTGTGCCCTGCACATGTGGCATGCTGGAGAAGCATACACCTCATTTAAAGGTGTTTATTAGTGTGGAAACCCATAAAGAGGACCATATTCGCCATTTTGTACCCAGTATAAAGTTGCAGGCCATTTATCAATACAGTATTGTCAATAATTCAATAATTCTGAGCCACAAATCTCTGCTTTTATCACGCTTTTTTTTATACGTGTTCATTAGTGGGGAAAGAAATAAGGGGCATATTTGCTCTTCAAAGTAGAAAATAACAGGACTTTTTGCCCTTTGCATTTATGTTTATTCATCGAACAGTATGTCAGACAGAGAAGTGAGAGGTCATGCACAGGGGAGGGACACAGGCGTGGCAGCAGGGGTCAGTTATTTAGGTCTGAGCTCCCAGTTTCAAGTAGCGATCGTGTCTTGACCAGCAACCCAACGGTTGTAGACTGGTTGACTCGATCATCCAATTCATCCCAAGTCACATCAGTCACCCCCAGCCAAGAGTCGGTGGGTTCATCAGATACAACCCTTAGTTGGCATGACCCGGCAGCAGGCTCTGTACCCTCACCTGTCCTCAACCTGCCTCTGTCCTTTTCTGTTCCCTCAGCTAGAGAAGTACTTTATGCTTTGGGCTCAGATCTACTGTACAGTGAGGAGGAGGTATTATTATTTATTATTATTGTTTATTTATTTAGCACCATTAATTACATGGTGCTTTACATTTGAGTGTTAACATACGGTACACAAGATATACAAAACAGATAATACTAACAGTGACCAACTGGCACAGTGGGATACAGGGCACTGCCCATAAGGGCTTACAAGAGTATGGGGGATGCACAGGAGAAGTCTTGGAGATGGTTGTGTGAAGAGCGGATAAGAACAGAGTGGAGTAGGAGGTCTTTGGAGGATCAGAGGTTATGTGCGGGTAGGTACCGGAAGATTAGGTCGGAGATATATGGAGGGGACAGGTTGTGGATGGCTTTGTATGTCAGCGTTAGTAATTTGAACTCTATTCGCTGGGCAACGGGTAGCCAGTGAAGGGATTGGCAGAGGGGAGCGACCGATGAAGAACGGGGGGAGAGGTATATTAAGCGAGCGGCGCAATTTAAAGTGGACTGGAGGGGGGTGAGAATGTTTGCTGGGAGGCCATGGAGAAGGGTGTTACAGTAGTCTAAGCAGGAGATTATGATGGCATGGACTAGCATCTTTGTAGTTTCAGGGGTGAGGAAGGAGCAGATTCGATGGATGTTCTTGAGTTGGAGGCGGCAGGAGGTGTTGAGTGTTTGGATGTGTGGCTTGAAGGATAGCTCAGAGTCTATAAGGTTATCCCTAGACAGCGGACCCATGGAACTGGGGTAAGTGTAGAGGACAGTCAGCAGCTACTGCTCAGCCAAGATCTGGAGGAAACATCCGCTGCTTCCTCTGGTAGGCAGGCAAGTAGTGATGAGGAGAGTGGCGTGGTAGCTGGTGTTGAGGAGGACATCAGTGACCTGCAGACAGTAGTGGATGATGATGTAGCCGATCGTAATTGGGAGCTGGGTGATGAAGGGGCTTCAACGTTATCAGGAGAAGAGGGTTGCAGCTTGCGCATGAGGCAGCGGGGGAGTCAGCAGGGTGGCAGCAGTGTGAGGTCGGTAGCTAAATGTGCCCGGGTAGACCACCTGCTTCACAGCAGCCTACCTGTGCTGAAAGCAGAGTTGCAGGGCTTCACGGAGGCAGTGGCGGTAGCAGTCAGTTAGTGCGGAGTGTTGGGGGTAAAATCACCCACTCGGCAGTGTGGCAGTCTTTTGAAAAGCCGCCGGGGGAGGTGAACATGGCCATATGTTCAATCTGTGGACAGAAGGTGAAGCGTGGCCAGGGTGCACCACAGGTGCACCACAATAGGTGGCACCACAGCCCTGCGCCAACATATGCAGCGTCACCATAAAGTGGCCTGGGAGAGCTGTGGTTCCAATGTGGTGGTCCAGCCTGCCACAACAACCGCTGCAACACCCAGTGGCACGCACCCCATTTCAGGCAGTCAAGGCTGCACCACCTCAGCCGAAGGAAGCTGTGTGTCCTTCCCATCATCTGCTGGTCGTGATGCTCCTGCTGCTCCTCCTCCTCCTAGTCAGTCATTGCGTCAGCAATCTATCACAAAAGTGATTTCGAAGAGACAACAGTATTGGTGCACTCATCCAATGGTGCAGAAGCTGAATGTGCTCCTGTGCAAGTTGCTGGAGCTGCAGTCACTCCCTTTCCAAGTGGTGGACTCTGCACCTTTCAGAGAACTGATGGTTTATGCCGAGCTGAGGTGGAGAGTCCCAAGCCGTCATTTCTTTGCCAAAAAGGCAGTACCAGCCCTGCACATATATGTAGAACAGAAGGTGGGCCAGTCCTTGACGTGTGGAGCTGTAACTACGATCAAGGACAATATATGTCCTTTACCGCCCACTGGGTGAATGTAGTTCCTGCCCAGACACACCAGCAACTTGGCCAGGTGACGCCGCTTCTGCCTCCACGTTCTCACGCCGTTGGTCCTGCAACAATGTCCGCCTCATCCTACACTGTGTCCTCAGCTTCCACTGCAGGGACAATTCACAGTGCTCCTCCAGCATACATGTGCAGGGCACAGCGGTGTCACGCTGTTCTACACCTCGTTTGCCTGGGCGAACGGAGTCACACAGGGAAGGAACTACTCCGTGTCCTTCATAAAGAAATCGAATCCTGGCTCTCTCCACGACAACTCATGTTTCCACTCATTGGAATTCAACCCCCCATATGTTGGATCGACTATATGAACAGAGAAAAGCCATAAATGATTTCTTTATGATCCAAGCGGACAGAGGTACTCCCCTGTGTACAGTTGTGCTCAGTGGCGTAACTAGGAATGACTGGGCCCCAAGGCGAACATTTCACATGGGGCCCCCAAAACCACCGCTCCCAACCCCATAGTGGCCCCTGCACAAAGTATTATGCAGCATAGTGGCCCCTGCACACATTATTATGCACCATAGTGGCCCCTGCACACAGTATTATGCCCCATAGTGGCTCCTGCACATAGTATTATGCTGCATAGTGGCCCCTGCACACAGTATTATGTTGCATAGTGGCCCCTGCACACAGTATTATGCAGTATAGTGGCCCCTGCACACAGTATTATGCACCATAGTGGCCCGTGCACACAGTATTATGTCCCATAGTGGCCCCTGTACACAGTATTATGCCCCATAGTGGCCCCTGTACACAGTATTATGTCTCATAGTGGCCCCTGCACACAGTATTATGTCCAATAGTGGCCCCTGCACACAGTATTATGCAGTATAGTGGCCCGTGCACACAGTATTATGCACCATAGTGGCCCGTGCACACAGTATTATGTCCCATAGTGGCCCCTGTACACAGTATTATGCCCCATAGTGGCCCCTGTACACAGTATTATGTCTCATAGTGGCCCCTGCACACAGTATTATGCCTCATAGTGGCCCCTGCACACAGTATTATGCCCCATTGTGGACCACCCATGAACGATTATTATACTCTGGGGTCTTTTCAGACCTAAGAGTATAATGATCGGAGACCCAGGGGAGGATACAAATATAAAAAACAATGTTACCTACTTCTCCCTGGCTCCGGCGCACTCCCCGCTACTTCGGCCATCTTCAATGTTGGACCAGATTTCGTGTGATCCAGGCCAGTGTCGTGACGCATTATGACGTCGGCTGACGTCTGGGACGTCACCAAACAGGCCCGAAGCCTGCTGGAGTGCAGGAAAGGTACGTAACAATGTTTTTCATGTTCGCTCTCCTCCCCTGGGCCCCCGATCGTTATATTTGCTTTTCAGACCCCGGAGTCTAATGATAGCAGTGTTCATGGGGTTCTCGGTAGCGGCTGCCACAGGGATCCGGGCCCCATAATTTCCAGGGCCCTGTGGCAGCCACTACCGCTGCTACATCGGTATTTACGCCCTTGGTTGTGCTAAAAAGTTTACATACCCCGGCAGATTTTTTTTTTTTTTTTACCTTTTTTCAGAGAATATGAATGATAAAACTTTTTCTCCACTCATGGTTAGTGGTTGGTTGAAGCCATTTATTGTCAAACTTCTGTGTTTTCTCTTTTTAAATAATAATGGCAACCAAAAACATCAAAATGACCCTGTTCAAAAGATCACATACCCCAGTTCTTAATACCGTGTATTGCCCCCTCTAACATCAATGACAGCTTGAAGTCTTTTGTGGTAGCTGTGGATGAGGCTCTTTATTTTCTCAGATGGTAAAACTGCCCATTCTTCTTGGCAAAAAGTCTCCAGTTTCTTTAAATTCCGGGGTTGTCTTGAATGTACTGCGCGCTTGAGATCTCCCCAGAGTGGTTGAATGATATTGAGGTCAGGAGAATGAGATGGCCACTCCAGAACCTTCACATTCTTCTGCTGTAGCCAATGACAGTATTTTTTTGATAACCTGCTGCATTCATCTTTCCTTCAACTTTGACCAAGTTTCCTGTGCCTTTAGCACAACTGTAACTTTAACGTTAGCCAGTGGTAGCTCATGAGTGACACATGCCGTGTGCTCGTTTCCTTTGAGCATGCCACTTTGTTAGTCAGTTGCCAGGACTTCGGGATGAACGTCATTCCACTGATTCACAACCTGGAAAAGATGCTTTTCAATCTGGCTGGTCAGGGGACTGGAGATGTGGCGTCTACATCTCACGGCCACATGAGCCCTGTGGGGGCTGAACTGGAGGAGAAGGAGGAGGATGAGGAGGACATTAGAGCACAAATAATGTGTAGCCAAATGGGTGGAGAGGATGAGCAGGAGCAACCAGAGCAGCCAGAGGGAGATAAGGAAGATGAGGTAGATGACCCAGACACACCATGGCAGTATGCAGTGGAGATGGATGCAGGGAGTCCCTCGGAGTCACTTGCGCAAATGGTCCGATGCATGCTTACTTTCTTGTGCAGTGACAGCCAAATTGTCACCATTCGGCATAGAGATGACTACTGGCTCTCCAACATGTTAGACCCTCGCTACCGGGGAAAAATGGGGTCCTTTTTTACACCCGCTGAGAGGGAGGACAAACTAAACTACTATAGTGACATGCTATGTAGCAAGTTGGCCGCTGCCTATCTGCGCCATCGTCCATCCTCTTGCATGTCTGACCGGGGGGGCCATGAGCACTCAACTTGCACTGGCATGGCAGCTGTGGGAGGGGTGGGGGTGGCAGAAGCAGTATTGGCTCCATCAGCACAATGGGAACAAAATGGCGAATATGGTCCTCCTTATGGGTTTCCACACTAATAAACACCTTGAAATAAGTGATAATAACCGTTAAGAATTATTTAATTATTATTGACAATACTGTTTTTAAAAATGGCCCCCAACTTTATACTGGAAACAAAATGGCGAATATGGTCCTCCTTATGGGTTTAGACACTAATAAACACCTTTAAATAAGTTAAATACTGACAAATGTAATATTATGCTTTGGAAGAACAGTGAATACGCTCCTTATAACAAACGCCTTTAAAAAGGCGTTTTTTACAGATACGTGCAGCTATTAGTATATAATTCACTTTTTTTTTACTGTACTGCACTGTAAAAGGCTTGTTGTGTTCCACCTTGAAGACACAGGTATGAGTAATGGGCAGCAGTCAGTGCTGCAATGTGAATTATGCTGCAAATTCTTGCTGTAAATGACCCTGCAACCACCCCAAATTCTTCCCTCAATTCCTCCCTATGCTTTCCCTACAGTTCTAGGGCTCAGCCTCTTTCCCTGAACTTTTATGTTTTCTAAGTCCTGTCCCGTCTATATCCCGTGGCGATGCCAGTTGCGAAACACCCTGTCAGACACCCCAGGAGGGAACCTAGGATTCCCCAAGATGGGGTAACATGAAGAGTGACTTAGTTCACTGAATGGATCTCAACGGCTGCAGGTGGTGATTCAGGGGTACAAAGAAAAAGGAGGGGATTAAAAAAAAAAAAAAAAAAACACAACAGAAAAAGAAAAAAAAAATTCTCCCAAAAGAGGCTGGGGCTACGTATAGAACCAGTCACTGTCAGAGGCCGCCTTACCTGCATGCACAGATCGGTGCCCACAAGCTACTATTGACCAATCAGATTTAATCAGCCAATAGCAGCGAACGCCGTTGGGGAAGAACACGATTTTCCCCAGGAATGGTGTGAGTATGATCTGCTGACACGGTCGTTGCACTATTACGGTGGTTTTCAATAAAGCCTTGGCGGCCGCCAAGGAGTTACTGGTTACAAGCAAATACCAAGAAAACTTTTCTGTGTTTGGTAACTAATATCCATTATGAGATCAGGGATTTAATTAACTGCCCTTCTCACGGAGTCATTTACTGGCCACATGCAGTCGTGGATTGGAATATGTAGGTAAAACCATCCGAGAATTTTGTCTTAGGATTCGTGATCGCCTCAGGGACATTATGCATAAACTTAATACTCCGGTAGCAATCCACAACAACAAATCATATGATGGCGATGTGTCATCTATGCAGATCATGGGCATTGATTTAGTTTGACCACCTGTTAAAAAAAAAAAAAGCAAATAGGACCGGTTGACTCTTCAAAAGGAAACGCAGTGGATTTTTATATTGAAAACAACCTTAGCTAATGGTTTAAGTGAACAACTAAGTTTTGCCACACATATCCCTAGCATTGTTCTTTTGTCTGAGTTCCATACCATCTTTAACTTTTATCCACTGATACATTGTTTTGCCTAGGACCTGTCGGTTTCCTAACCTTAGCCTTTTTTATATTTTCATCCATAACTTGGTGGGTTTGACTTTCTTGTTTCATTATTTATTCATTATCCATGGTCTTCATTATTGCGCAGTATACTTACCTGTCCTTGGGTCTGAATTGTTATACTATACTATATACTATAATATTTCATTGAGGTATTTTGTATGCTACCTGTGTGTTATGTGAGTATCCGCTGACAAGCCACACGTTCTGGAATTGAAACATGAATGCTGGGATAGAAGATTTATATGTCTTGTGGGAATGATTTGACACAGTATTTTTAAATTATTATGATACAAGCAGGACTTAACAGGGTTCAATTATTATAGAGTCAGGTTTCGATTCCAAAGTTAGGGTCATACAGGCTTTGATCAGGGTGATATTAGGGCTGGTAACTTCCTGATCAACCCCTTTATCTAACTTGCTACAGTATTACAGTATTAGTTGGTTTGCAGTCTTGGGTACAATAAGATCACTGGTTACAGTGGGGAAAAAAGTATTTAATCAGCCACCAATTGTGCAAGTTCTCCCACGTAAAACGATGAGAGAGGCGTGTAATTGACATCATAGGTAGACCTCAACTATGAGAGACAAAATGAGAAAACATATCTAGAAAATCACATTGATTTTAAGAGGCTCCTCTGTCCTCCACTCATTACCTGTAGTAATGGCACCTGTTTGACATTATCAGTATAAAAGACACCTATCCACAACCTCAAACAGTCACACTTTAAACTCCACTATGGTGAAGACCAAAGAGCTGTGGAAGGACACCAGAAACAAAATTGTAGACATGCACCAGGCTGGGAAGACTGAATCTGCAACAGGCAAGCAGCTTGGTTTGAAGAAATCAACTGTGGGAGCAATAATTAGAAAATGGAAGACATACAAGACCACTAATAATCTCCCTCGATCAGGGGCTCCACACAAGATCTCACCCCGTGGAGTCAAAATGATCACAAGAATGGTGAGCAAAAATCTCAGAACCACACAAGGGGACCTAGTGAATGAGCTGCAGAAAGCTGGGACTAACGTAACAAAGGCTAACGTCACTAACACACTACGCCGCCAGGGACTCAGATCCTGCAGTGCCAAACGTGTCCCCCTGCTTAAGCCAGTACATATGCGGGCCCGTCTGAAGTTTGCTAGAGAGCATTTGGATGTTCCAGAAGAGTATTGGGAGAATGTCATATGGTCAGATGAAACCAAAGTAGAACTGTTTGGTAGAAACACAACTTGTCGTGTTTGGAGGAGAGTGAATGCTGAGTTGCATTCAAAGAACACCATACCTACTGTGAAGCATGGGGGTGGCAACATCATGTTTTGGGCGGTTTCTCTGCAAAGGGACCAGTACGACTGATCCGTGTACATGAAAGAATGAATGGGGCCATGTATCGTGAGATTTTGAGTGCAAACCTCCTTCCATCAGCAAGGGCATTGAAGATGAAACGTGGCTTGGTGTTTCAGCATGACAATGATCCCAAGCACACCGCCAGGGCAACGAAGGAGTGGGTTCGTAAGTAGCAATTCAAGGTCCTGGAGTGGCCTAGCCAGTCTCCAGATCTCAACTGCATAGAAAACCTTTGGAGGGAGTTGGAAGTCCGTGTTGCCCAGCGACAGCCCCAAAACATCGCTGCTCTAGAGGAGATCTGCATGGAGGAATCGGCCAACATACCAGCAACAGTGTGTGCCAACCTTGTGAAGACTTACAGAAAACGTTTGATCTCTGTCATTACTCCATGCAGCTCTCCTCTAGAGCAGTGGATGTTTTGGGGCTGTCGCTGGGCAATACGGACTTTCAACTCCCTCCAAAGGTTTTTCTATGTGCTTAAGATCTAGAGACTGGCTAGGCCACTCCAGGACCTTGAAATGCATTCCTTCGTTGCCCTGACTGTGTGCTTGGGATCATTGTCACCGCTCTTGTGATCATTTTGACCCCATGGGGTGAGATCTTGGATGGAGCCCCTGATCAAGGTAGATTATCGGAGGTCTTGTATGTCTTCCATTTTCTAATTATTGCTCCCACAGTGGATTTATTCACACCAAGCTGCTTGCCTATTGCAGATTCAGTCTTTCCAGCCTGGTGCAGGTCTACAATTTTGTTTCTGGTGTTCTTCCACAGCTCTTTGGTCTTCAGCATAGTGGAGTTTGGAGTGTGACTGTTTGAGGTTGTGGACAGGTGTCTTTTATACTGATAACAATGTCAAACAGGTGCCATTACTACAGGTAATGAGTGGAGGACAGAGGAGCCTCTTAAAGAAGAAGTTACAGGTCTGTGAGAGCCAGAAATCTTGCTTGTTTGTAGGTGACCAAATACTTATTTTCCACCATAATTTGCAAATAAATTCTTTAAAAATCAGACAATGTGATTTTCTGGATTTGTTTTCTCATTTTGTCTCTCATAGTTGAGGTCTACCTATGATGTCAATTACAGGCCTCTCTCATCTTTTTAAGTGGGAGAACTTGCACAATTGGTGGCTGACGAAATACTTTTTTTCCCCACTGTATTTAAATCTAAATATATACTGTATATTTTATTTATTTTTATTTTTTTTCAAGGAGGGAGCCTTTTTCTGCTGTTGGGGCTAAAGGAAAACTGATTAACATCATAATCAATGCTTCCCTTATGTCCCACCAGCAGCACAATAGTGGGGATCATCATCCAGGAAGAAGAACCCCTAGGGAGGGCCCTCTTGAAGAACAAAATTCAATATGGTATGGGCAAAAGCATAGGCCTCCAAAACCCATGTGTTTGTAATCTATAATGATTTACAAAGATTAAATGTGACACATATTTGATACATGTGGCACACATACGTATCAAGGGAACAGAATTCCTCTCTGCCCAAGATGTTGACACAGACCTGGTGGAAAGTGCTCTAACAAATGCAGGAGGTTGCAAGTCCTGAACTGTAAAAGCAAAACGGATGGTCTCTTTAATCCATTGAGACAGGGACATTTAGAACAGATTTTCTGCACATCTGGGCAGGGCATGGATTTTGCAAGATAAATCCTTATACACTGAACAATATCCAGAGAATGGAGTTTGGTCTCTTCAGGAGTGGAAGGATCTGGAAAAAAACTGACAATAAGATTACCTGATTCAAATTGGCATATGATGGAACTTTAGGACAGAATCCCGGTATGAAACGTAACTGGACTCTGTGTACGTAGAAGGAGATGTATGGCTCCACAGAAGAGAACGCCTGCAGTTCTCCAATCCTCTTTGCTGAGGTAATTGCCAGTAGAAACCCGGCTTTAAGCATGAGAAATTTGAATTCCACATCCTCCAGAGGCTCAAACAGCGGCTCACACAACCCTCTAGGGACTGTGGATAAGTCCCAATGGGGAATAGGGTGAGAAACAGTAGGTCTTAGTTTAGTCGCTACCTTAAGGAACTTTTTTATTAGAAGGTCCTGAAAAAGCTGCTTACTCAAGCAGGCTGATAAGGCTGAAAAATGAACCTTCAGTGTGGAAGGACTTAGGCCCTTGTCTAAGCCTTCCTGAAGGAACTCCAAAATATCCGGAATAGAAGGATTGGATTCCTCAATCCCTTTCCTTGTGGCCCAGAAATTAAAGATGGAACGTATCCTGGCATAGTTCCTATTAGTAGACTCTGCTCTAGAGAAAGAGAGAGTGTCAGGACAGCTCCAGAGAGTCCTCTAGATCGTAGCAGCGACTGGTCAACCTCCAGGCTGTCAGATTGAAGGATTTCAGATCCTGGCTGAGCTGGGAGCCCTGAGACACCAGGGTCTGAATGGGGGAAAGCCTCTAGTATGACCTGCAACTCATCTGTATGATTTGGGAAAACCAAGTTCTCTTTGGCCAGAATAGAATTATGGCAATTACTGTGGCCTGGTGCTGCCTGATCGATGCCTTTGGTATCATGGAAACTGAAAGGAAAATATACACCAGCTTGAACCTCAAAGGGATGGACAGGACATCCACTGCCAAGGTATTGTCCTCCCGGTAAATAGAGAAGAACTTCTCCACCTTGGTATTGAGACTAGTTGCCATCAGGTCTACTTTTAGATAACCCCATCTCTGGGAGATTGCCTGGAAGACTTCTGGATGGAGCGACCATTCTCCTGGAATGGAGGGACCTCAACTCAATTGATCCGCTATCACATTCAGCGATCCCTTGATATACACAGCAGATAGAAGATTCTTTTCTGCCCAACTCAAGATCTTCCCCACTTTGCTGAGAAGAGGTTGAGATTGAGTTGCTCCCTGTTTGTTCAAATAGAGAACTGTAGTCATGTTGTCTGACCGCACTCTGACTGCCTTTCCCATCAGTTCATCGGAGAAGTGCAGGAGTGCCAACTGTATGGCTCGGAGTTCTCTCCAGTTGGATGACATAATCCTCTTGTGGGCACTCCAAGACCCTTACACAGGAACCTCTTTTAGTTGGGCTCCCCAACCCGAGAGTGATGAATCCGTTGTCAACTGGGGCCAAAAGTGTTGGACCATGGACTTCCCATCTTTTAGCTGAATCCACCATTTGGGGGATGAACAGGCTTCTTGAGACAGAGAGAATCTTTTGTCCAGACCGCTAGGACTGTGAATCCAGGCCTGAAGTACCTCCTTCTGGAGGGGGCGAAGATGCCATACTGCCCATGGAACCGCATCTACGGATTGCGGACGTTAATCCTAGAGCCTTCATACCTGTCCTGATGATGACTGGACGAGGGATTGGCAGAAACCTTTAAGGAAAGAACAAAAACTTTACACAGGTTAAATGCTATAAGCAAAGGTACAGTAATTTAACCAAGTAAGCAAGTAGCAGGTAGCAATAGAGGCAAAATGACCACCTATTGCTGGCTCTCTGAAGACAAAGAGGCCAAGTAACAGGAAGTGAGGACTTACATAGGGGAAAAAGGGGTAGTAACTATAAAACTACTCCCGTCCCAGAACAAATCCCTTGGATCTTTACATTAATATATGTTATTCCTTTTTTTCTATTTATTTTTATTATTTTAGCCTAAAAAGACCTCCCATCTTATTAGAGTTTCCTTCTAAAATTACAAAACAGAAGGATCAAAAGAGGGCAAATATGCCCATAGTATAAGTCACTGACATCATCAGCAGGCGATCACAGAGAGGACCTGCGAGGAGACTCCGCCTCCTACAAACTGCAGCTCTAAAAGAGCCGAATATTTCTCCAATTTGAGGAGACATAAAACCAGCGATGTTAAGGAGAGAGGAGACTAGTGCTGCTCTGGCCAAAAACACCTCTCCCCAACGTCTCCAGGATAGGGACAACGCCGGTTTCCAAGATGAAGAAAAATTGAAACTAAGATCCTGAAGGAGAGGAGGCTCATAGCTGTAAGAGCCGCTACCTCTCCCTGCCCCTCACGGAGCTGGAACAGGATGGCTTACTGGGGGAGGGGGGACACGGAGTTAGAGTGGTAGCAGCTGTAGTGAGCCCCCACTGCCGCAGAACAGAGGCAGGAGTCAGACTCAAACAAGGCTAACAGAAGTCAGCAGAAGAGAGGCATAGCAATAAATTGAAATAAGCCTGTAGTACAGACCTAAGCAGGAAAAACACCTGCTCAGGTGAAAAAAAAAAAATTCTATTTAATGCTACAGGATCGAAGCCCTGAGGAAGAAGACCATGATAACGTCAAAAAGGCCATCAGGAACGAGGAAGAGGGTAAGTTTAAAAATATAAAAGAAACAATATGAGGAAGGAAAAAAACCTTCCCCCCAAACTGTCCCACCGCACACACAGAAAACACCACAGTTGGGAGAGTGTTTCTTCCTTCCTTATATTGGCGAGGTGTAGATTCTTTAATTTAACTATTTGTAGATATTTTATTAAAATTCCATTCTGTCCTACCAGCAGACAAGGGCAGAAAGACCCCACTATTGTACTGGTGGTGTTATGTAAGGGAAACCATTTTTTTTTTTTTTTTGAGAGGCAAAACAGCAAAAAAAATTTCAGCCATTTATATTTTTTTCTGCTATGTTTACCGCATGGGACGAATGTTTTTAAATTTTAATAGTTTGGGCGTTAGGAATGCCTAATGTGTTTTATGTCTACTTTTATTTAAATTATATTTATATGTGATCTACGAAAAAGGTGGATGATTTAAACTTTTAGGTTTTTTACATTTTTCATGCCCAATGTGGCATGAACATGTGATCTTCCGGTCACTTGTGCCATAGACCGAGATACTACTGAATTGCAGTCTATGGCAGATTCTCTATGTAACTACCGAAGCTTGCTGCAGGCAGACTTCAATAATTACATTACTATTGCAGACCTGGTAACGTGATGGCTCCCGTGATTGCGGTGTGGGGGGTTCCCCTTTACCAATCGTAGTAGTGAAAATTAACCACTCAGAAGCTGTGGTCAAATGCGATGAGTGGTTAAATGCCCATGATCCAAGTAATCTCTGATCAAAGGCAACAATGTCTGGTCCCTGATGTGTAAAACAGCACAGACCTGGCGGCTAGTGGATGCCATAGTTAGTAACATGCTCCAGGATGTACATGTATGTCCTTGTGCACATAGGGGTTAAACTAAATTAAAAAAAAAAAAGGTTTTCCATAATACTTTGCACATTTTTTAAGTGTAATCAAGTTTTATTGAAATTTTATATGGAACAAAACAAAACACAAAAGAAAGAGCATAAACAATGCCATTTGCCAGTCCATAGGCAAACTATCAAGTCCAAAAACAGGCATGTCAAGGGGAAAACAGGTATGAAAATAAACAAGGAGCGAGAAAAAGAAAAAAGAAAACTGTGAGAGGCATCAAAACAAAATCCTGCCAGGTTAACAAGAATCAAAGAGTCCTACAAGAACCATAAAACATTGGAGAAGGGCGAGGAAGTAGAATCGGTAGAAAACAGAGCAGAAAGCAACTGGGAAACAAAGACACAAGAGGGGGACAGACAACAAAGGAGGAGACAAGAGTAGGGAGAGGGAGTGAGTCCGGGGGAGAGGCAGAAATCGCCAAGGCAATAGAGGAAGGTCTCAAAAGACCAGGACGGCTTATGAAAAGAGATTTGGTAAACTCCGAAGATTCCTGGAACACAACCCACAGCTGCCAGAGGGCATCGAATTTAGTGGAGTCTGTAGAATCCTCCGCGACCAAAACCTCCATCCTCCTGATGAGAAGGAACTCCTGTAGCCACTCCACCAATGAGGGGGTTGTAGTGCTTCGCCAGTGCTGAGGAATAACTGTCCTGGTGGCCATGAGAAAATGACGCAGGAAATCTCCTTTAACCTAGGATATCTTACCCTGGATAAGGGAGAGGAGAACCAGTTGGGGAGAGGGAGCCACAGGATGACCGCTAACTTTTGTGTATACAGAGAGCACAGAGGACCAAAAGGTCTGAATCTCCCTGCACTCCCACCAAATGAGGAAGAGAGAGCCCAGAATGGAACCACAGCACCAACAATTATCAGAGACAATAGGATAAATCTTGTGAAGGAAATTTGGGCACCGGTACCAGCAGGTCAGGATTTTACATTTTTTTTCCTGGGCACTGCAGGGCAGCAGCAATTTGTGAGCAAACAGGAAGAAACGAGTCCAATCAGCAGGAGAGAGATGCAAGTCGAGGTCCGATTCCCAAAGTCTGGTGCAAGGGGGGAGGCCCGAGGTGGCAGCCGTCAGTAGGATGTCACAGAGGAACGAGAAGGTACGCGTCAGAGCCTCGTTCTGGAGGAGTATACTCTCCCTGGTAGTGGGAGTAGAAGAGAGCAGGGGCAGCAAGGAGAACTTGTGGAGAAAGGCAGTTAATTGGTTGTACTCCAGCCAGGAAAGAGGGGTATCAGGAGCGGGCGCTCACAGTTGGTGAGGTGAGGGAGGGAAACGGTGTTGACTCTGCAATGTTGTCTAGCCTAACGTCATCGCTAGCAGACCAACAAAGGAATCGACATGCAGAGAAACCCAGTGGGAACATCGAGTTCTGAAAAAGAGGGCTTAAGGGTCCTGGGACCCTAGCAAGCGATTTGGTCCGGCACACGCAGTTCCAGACAGACAGGAAATGTGAGGAGAGGAGAGGAGAGAGTCGTTCTGAAGTCAGACGATAATAGGAGGGGAACCACGACAAGGAAGGGAGATAGGTAGAGAGGAGGTCTGCTTCTATGGACACTCATTGCTTATCCAGAGCTGTGTATCGCCAGTCAAAAAGGCGTAACAGGACTGCTGATCTGTAATACAGGTAGAGGTCTGGAAGACCCGCCCCTCCATTGTTCTTACTCCGGGTAAAGCAGAAATTTCAGTCTCCTGTGAGAGGGGCCCCATACAAAATGCCCAAATAGTGTCTGAAGGGTTGAGAAGTAGCACCATGGGACTGGGATTGGAAGGGCCTGAAAGAGATATAAAAACCGGGAAACTACATCCATTTTTAATGCATTGATGCGTCCAAACCAGGACAACCCGACGGCACCATAGGACCTCAGATCGGCCGTGCTTTTCTCCAACAGAGGGGTATAGTTAAAGTGGAACAAGTCAGAGTGGATCTGTATCCCTAGATATTTAATGGAGCAAGCCTGCCATTTAAAGGGAAACTGAGCGCCACCTCCCTCTGTGGTAAGGACACATTAAGAGCTTTGCTTTTGGAGCATTTAACCTTAAAGTTAGACATATTACCAAAGCGTCGGAACTCATCAAGAATGGATGTGAAGGGGCATTTTTTAGTACTTCAAGACTGTAAGGAAACGCAGCTAAAAGAAAAGCAAAAAAGAAATTCCCCTCTATACAGTGGGGAAAAAAAAGTATTTAGTCAGCCACCAATTGTGCAAGTTCTCCCACTTAAAAAGATGAGAGAGGCCTGTAATTGACATCATAGGTAGACCTCAACTATGAGAGACAACATGAGAAAACAAATCCAGAAAATCACATTGTCTGATTTTTAAAGAATTTATTTGCAAATTATGGTGGAAAATAAGTATTTGGTCAATAACAAAAGTTCATCTCAATACTGTGTTATATATCCTTTGTTGGCAACGACAAAGGTCAAACATTTTCTGTAAGTCTTCACAAAGTTGGCACACACTGTTGCTGGTATGTTGGCCCATTCCTCCATGCAGATCTCCTCTAGAGCAGTGATGTTTTGGGGCTGTCGCTGGTCAACACGGACTTTCAACAACCTCCAAAGGTTTTCTATGTGGTTGAGATTTGGAGACTGGCTAGGCCACTCCAGGACCTTGAAATGTTTCTTACGAAGCCACTCCTTCGTTGCCCTGGGAGTGTGCTTGGGATCATTGTCATGCTGAAAGACCCAGCCACGTTTCATCTTCAATGCCCTTGCTAGTGGAAGGAGGTTTGCGCTCAAAATCTCACGATACATGGCCCTATTCATTCTTTCATGTACACGGATCAGTCGTCCTGGTCCCTTTGCAGAGAAACAGCCCCAAAGCATGATGTTGCCACCCCCATGCTTCACAGTAGGTATGGTGTTCTTTGGATGCAACTCAGCATTCACTCTCCTCCAAACACGACGAGTTGTGTTCCTACCAAACAGTTCTACTTTGGTTTCATCTGATCATATGACATTCTCCCAATACTCTTCTGGAACATCCAAATGCTCTCTAGCAAACTTCAGACAGGCCCGGATATGTACTGGTTTAAGTAGCGGGACACGTCTGGCACTGCAGGATCTGAGTCCCTGGTGGCGTAGTGTGTTACTGACGGTAGCCTTTGTTACGTTAGTCCCACGTTCTGCAGGTCATTCACTAGGTCCCCCGTGTGGTTCTGGGATTTTTGCTCACCGCTCCTGTAATCATTTTGACCCCACGGGGTGAGATCTTGAGTGGAGCCCCTGATCGAGGGAGATTATCAGTGGTCTTGTATGTCTTCCATTTTCTAATTATTGCTCCCACAGTTGATTTCTTCACACCAAGCTGCTTGCCTATTGCAGATTCAGTCTTCACAACCTGGTGCAGGTCTACAATTTTGTTTCTGGTGTCCTTCCACAGCTCTTTGGTCTTCACCATAGTGGAGTTTGGAGTGTGACTGTTTGAGGTTGTGGACAGGTGTCTTTTATACTGATAAGAATGTCAAACAGGTGCCATTACTACAGGTAATGAGTGGAGGACCAGAGGAGCCTCTTAAAGAAGAAGTTACAGATCTGAGAGAGCCAGAAATCTTGCTTGTTTGTAGGTGACCAAATACTTATTTTCCACCATAATTTGCAAATAAATTCTTAAAAAATCAGACAATGTGATTTTCTAGATATGTTTTCTCATTTTGTCTCTCATAGTTGAGGTCTACCTATGATGTCAATTACAGGCCTCTTTCATCTTTTTAAGTGGGAGAACTTGCACAATTGCTGGCTGACTAAATACTTTTTTTCCCCACTGTAGGAAGAAATACAGCAAAAATATGTTGCTAGTTTTCCTCTTTTTCCTTCCTCTATTAAATCTATAGTGAAAACGCTTCCACAGCTCAAATGTACACGCTGCATTTTCAAAAACGAATTTGTGTTTTTAAAACAAAGCATTTTTTTCCAGCAATATGTGGATGAGATAGCACCGCGGCTCTCAATAGCTGATCATTAGGGGTGCTTCTATCAATATGAAAATCTTGGAAAACTCCTCTAACTGTATATCTTACAATGAATAATTGATATATCATACAATGTTTTCCTGTAAATAAAGTTACAAAACCACATGCAAGCTATAAAAAATAGTTTAATACCTATTTGATAAAGATTCATATCTGCAAAACATGAATTTTGCATTAAACACTACATAATTTTTTTTAATTGCATATAATTTAATGTTAAAAGGGGAATCGTTAAAAAATATCAAAAAAATTCTAAACGTTACAAATCTAAGAATCACATAAATATTAGTTTGACATTCGAAATTTTCTTTAAAAAAATTCCCATGAAACATTTAGTGCATGTGCAAAACCATTTTTCTCTAAAATTCACAAGTATCAAATATAACAAAAAAAAGAAATGTATCATAGATACACAAATAAGTGCACTAGCATTCACTATAAAATAAATCATAAGGTAATTATATGAAATAACCAGTGTATGACATGATTAGGGAATATACAATATACAACATATGCATAAGTAGGGTCCTAAGACCTTGGACTATAGCATTTTAAATCCATAGGCATTAATATGGCCCACTTTTGAAGCTAAATCAGCTCCTTCTCTTCTGGGAAGGCTTTCTACAAAATTTTGGTGGTACATTTTAACCATTTATCCAGAAGATTATTTGTGAGGTGAAACACTGATGTTGCTAGAGAAGGCCTGGCTTACAATCTTTGCCCTACTTCATCCTGGAACACAGTTATGCTGGAAGAGTAAGGCTGAGGCCCCATGTTGTGAAAAAACAGCTTTTTTTGTTGCAGATTTTGCTGCGTTTTTTTTAGCTAAAGCCAAGAATGGCTACACAAGGAATGGGAAATGTATAGGAAGCTCTTATACTTATACTACCTTCTGCTCAATCCACTCCTGGCGTGGGCTCAAAAAATGCAGTAAAACCTGCAACAAAAAAAAGCTGCATTTCCTCAGCCTTTCCCAGTCTGTTCCCACAAAGCTGGAAATATACAATTGGTCAAGCTGTTTTGGTATGCTGAATCATTTAGATTTCCTTTGACTGGAACTGAGGGGCCTAGGCCAAACCTGAAAAACAATTCCATAGCATTATCTCTCCTCAACCAAACTTTACGGTTGGCACAATGCAGTCAGGCAATAGGTTCTCCTGACACTTTATAGCTGATTTGCTGTGGTTCCTAAATACTTCCATTTTTGATAATATCGCAGTTGATTGTGAAATTTCTTCCTTCCTAGATATTTCTCAAACTGACTTGTTGCTGTGCTGGCATTCTATTACAGTGTCATGTTCAAATTCAGTGAGCTCTTTAAAATGAGCCATTCTTTTATAAATGTTAGTAAAGGGAGACTGCATGGCAAGATCCTTGTTTTTATACATCTTTGGCAATAATGAAACACTGTATTCAGCCATTAGGAGGTGTGTCACAATACTCTTGTCCATGTACAGTATGTGTGTGTGTGTGTGTGTGTATATATATATATATATATATATATATATATATACACACAAATTGTTTAGTACTGACTAATATACTAAAAGATTTTTGAATTAGTGATGTTTAGTGCATACAATAGATATCAATACTGTTATCCTGTGACAGTGATATTAACAGTTTTATGCTAGGATTTGCTTTATGCTAAGGTCCCTACTGTTAGCCTTCCATTTTTTTTTTATGGAAAAAAATAAGACAACGTGGTTTTGACTTCAAAATCTCCTTTAAAAGGCCTAAACAAACCCGGAATGTGTACGGGCACTCGAAAGTCTTCCTTACTATTATTATTATTTTTGTGATAAATAAGTAAAAACACAACATAGAGGGAACACAATAAAAGACAGTTTTCATAAAAAATATGCTTATCTGTTATAACAACAATGGTAACAAAAAGCACAAACATTTGTATGGTGCTACTTTTGTCAACATTTACAATATAAAAGTAATGTAGAATGTTTGTGGCTTTATTTACTCATATTTTGAGAATATAAAGTGTCTTGTAAGGCAGAGTAGTTAACATGTATTCATAAATTGAGCCCTATGTTATTTCTACACATTACTTCTTAAATGTTTTTATTTTATTTAAACATTTAAGATATCTGGCTATTTCTAAAAATGTATTATTTTAAAATGACAACAATGGCTAAAACACTTAGATAAAATTATTCAAATTGCTTAGATATAGTGAATGCAAAGTACAACTTTAAGACAACCTGTTGTTGGAGATGGTTTTAGTAACAGAAATATTGAATTACTGAATCTGCTTAGTATGGCAATGTATCTAGAAACAGTTTGTCAATCACAGGAGGGGGTGGCACTAAATCTTCAAGCTTTAGGTAAAATATACGCTGTAGTCCTAATGTACACAGAGCTCGAAGATCTGTAAGGAGGCTTAACACTGCTGCAACTTCTAGATGTCCTTTGTTTTGGCCATCTAAATCCAAGTGCTCTTTTAAGCAAGAGATGATTCTGTTTTGCAGTTCATTCACTTTCTTAGGTTCTTTTAGACCATGTCGCTCTTTGAGGGAAAAAAAAATACATTAGCATAGAATATATAAAATATTTGTATATACTTTTAAGGATGACATTTAAAATGACCAACAGCTGACAATTTTAAAAAATATACATATCAAAATGAACTAATTACTTCTGCTACTGATGGACGTGATTGTACTTGTAAAAGTGCTTATCTGCTCAGATCATTCTATATAGCAAAATGGATATTAAATTATTTTGGACATATGCTTCTCTTATGAAAAAAACCTGTTTGCAGCAAGTTTCATAAGTAGGCACCCCAGTCATGGCCAGCCTTAGCCTCTTATGTAGAAGGGTACTATTACATTCAGGGGGGACTATTACTGTATAATAGTGACCTCTTCTTGCTTCCTGCCACCCCCACATACAATTTGGGTGCCCCTCCCCCTGCTCTTCTAACTGCAATACACCATGTATTCACTTCCTATTTTCCTTCTGGGTCCAGCAGTAACACAGAGCAGGAGACAAGGGACCCAGGAGGATTATAGAAGATGGACACAGGCTGTGTGCCAGAGCAGCTCACACGGGCTACATCGATCTTCAGAAGGTATATAATAACTATGCTAGCAGAGCAGGGAAGGGGCACTCAAACTGTATGTAGGGGAAAAGTTACTACCTGTGTGGGCACTGTTATAGTAATACTGCCCTAATAGTGTCCCCCACAGGGAGCCTGAGGGAACACTATTACAGTAATACTGTCCCCCTCAAATAATAGTTCCCTCCCACATAAGTAATACTGTTACTTGCATTTTTTGGGGGCTATTACCCGTGGAGGGGACACTATTACTGTGTGCCCCCTTGATACCCATTTGCTATTCATTGCCCCTTTAGTATTCTGTGGCAAAGGGTGCTAAAGATTCAGTAAATGGCAAATGGGCATCACAGAGGAAGTGAACAAGGGTAGGTTCATACGGCAGACATTTTTGCATTGGCATCTGCTGTAAAAAATTTGCCTCCACGTGTCTTTTTTCCATTAACTGAAAAAATCAGCTAGCAGACAAAAGAAGCATCCTGCCCAATCTTCAGTCAAATTCTGAACCCACCACTGAAAAGAATGGGAGTAGAAATCTTTCTGCCAAGGTTAGGAAGATTTCTGTGGTGCATTTTGTATTATGCGCTTTTGTATGCGCTTAGACATCCTGCATGCTGCCATAACATGTCTGGATTTTCCAAACTGTATTGTGGTTACAAATCTCGTTCAGACCTCAGGTTTCATGACTTGATCTTAAACGATAATTACAGATCCTTTTTGATGACCTTTCAAGGGCTTTTCTCACCGGCCAGCGATAACGCTGAGCTGTGTGGCTGGCCTCTCTGGCAGTGCAGTGATATCATTAGCAGAAACTAATGGCTAAAGATCGATCCTCTTTAATGTGGAACTCAGGTGCATTATTAATTAGGTGGCATTATTTATTACATGGGGCACTATTAATTTTACAATTGTGAGTTGCGTTGCCGCCGTGGTTTTTGCCGCAGCGCTTTTTTGCTATGCCCCGCTATGGGGGACCTTAGCCTTATTTTCATTTAAATGGTCTGCAGAACCTGTGTACCACCATTCAATCACTGTATGAGGTAATATTGGTATACCTGGATAGGAGGACCACTCAAATGTGCTTGCTCCCCCTGTGTGGAACCCCTAACTATGCCTCGAGTTAGGAGAGATGACAGATCCTCTTCAAACAAAAATTTTCATAATTTCCTGTTCAAGCTGTGGCTACTCTTGAGGATCAAAGTTTTGGGCTACATTGGTTGGGTGCCTATAGGTCCGGAAATATAAATCCTATCTTGGTGTAAGCATTGTAACTAAAATGTTGTAATATGAATTATGTACTTTAGTGAAGCTCTACAAATTTAAAATGAATGCAATTATAATTCATACTTTACACACTGAGACAAATAAACTAATAAATATACATTAGAATTCTGGCATAATTTACACAAAAAAACTGGTGTACATGCTTTTCACCTAATTTTCCATGTGTTTTAAACACTTTCTACCAGTTTGTATGGTTTGAACTACATGTGGGCAGGGATTGTTGAAAAGGGTGTGGTTTAATATGCTAAACTGTGAACCAGAAACTGCACCAAAATTTAGTCAGAAGCTAACAAGTGGTTTATAGTTAGCCTAGACAATCTACGGCCGGGGCCACACGTGGCATAAACGCTGCAGTTTGCCCGCAGGGGGAAATGCCATGCAAAAAAATGTGGCGTTTTACAGTCACTGTGTAGTGGATGGGGATTCTAGTGAATCTTATCCCCACAGTGAGGTAAAATGCGCGCAACAGACACGCTGCGATTTTCAAAACCATTGCGGTCTTGGAAATCGCAGCATGTCAAAAATACCTATGGAAATGCCGGCAGTTTCCCTATAGGTATAATTGAAGCAGAAAGTCCACAGAGGAAACCTCTGCAAAATTTCTGTGAAAAGCACTGCAGGACACTACGTAATGGCCTTAACCTAAAAGTTTTGGAAACCGATTTGCAAACAGCATTAGACACTTTGGAAAATCTGGTACATTTGAAAATTGTCTAGCCTAACTTTGCATTGTCTAAAAGTTAGGCTAAGGCCCCACGTAGCAGGCTGCAGTGAAAAAGCGCTGCAGGAAAAACAGCAGCAGAAACGCATTGCAGTTCTTCCCTCAGCGCTTTTCGCAGAAAGAGGAAACCTCTGCGGACTTTCTGCTTCTATTATACTTATAGGTAAACCACCATCGTTTTCCGTAGGTATAATTGACATGTTCCGATTTCCAAAAAACGCAACGATTTTGGAAATCGCAGCATTTCTGCTGCGTGTATTTTTCTGCAATGTGTGGATGTTAAAATGCCGCGTTTTTTTTTTTTCAATTTAGGCTACATCCACGTTGCATTCTTTTTTTCCACCCATTTACCGAATGCAAAAAACAGCTGCAAATGGAGGGCCATTTGTTTAATTCAAAAACAATTAATCTGTTTCTTTCCATTTTTTTGGAAGGACATAAAAGTTTGCTATGCTACGATTTTGTTTCTTTTAACGTGTTGTTTTTTTTTTTCTTTTGACCTCTATCTAAATGAATGGCCACCCATCTGCATCTGTTTCTTGCATCCGTTACATGGATCTGCTAAGCTTATGTAATTGACACTTAATATGAATAGTCTACAATGGCAAATATATGTTTTCTCTTTTAAATGTTTACTATTCAATATAAGCTATTGTAATACATTAAATATGTTCTTCTATTTTAAGAATAAAAACTAAACAAATTCAGAATACAGTAGTTACTCTGTGACAATGAGGTGCTCTGGATTTCTTTCTGCTTCTCTACTTGTCAAGATGGCTCAATTACCATGGCAACCATTATTTATTCAGTGAATTCAAGTAAAGATCAATATAGCTCGCCAATCTTGTCAGGGCTGCTACTCATGTAGCACAAGCAATTTACACACACTCCAGTAGAAACTCAGCTCTTTATAGTCACCTAATTTAATTTGACAGAAAATTGTAATTTAATAAAAGATGAAATATAGATTTTCTATTACTGTACCAGATACTTTATCTCTATCATATCTATACTGAAAACATGTTATAAGGATGTATAAAATAAAACCTATTTATTATTTAACATGAGAAACAAATATTTGCTAGATTCTGTCAATTTAAGGATATATATTTGTATCAAACATTCTTGGCGCCCAATGACAATCTGCCCATATTTGTGTAGATGTTTAAAGCTGGCCACAGACGTAGGATCTTTTTTGGTGAATCACACCAATTCAATCACATGTTGATGAAGACTGTAGGACCATACCCCAATGTCATCAGAAGAAACAGGGACTGGGTAGGTTAACTCTCAACTAGTCTGCTTGTATTGTTTCATCAGAACACACTCTGCCACTGGTTTGCTTATCCCTACTTCTGAAATAGAAAGTATATACCTGTCTCACATATTACATACCTCTTATAGCTAATACTAATAGAGATGGGCGAACCTTTCAACATTCGTTTTGTTTCGGGTTCGGGTGAATCCGGTCCCAGATTTGTTTTGAACAAGTTTGGAACAAACCACACCTTAAATTGGCTTAAAGCAGTGTATAACACTATAAGGGCTTCTAGGAACATACATATTCATCCATAAGTATTTGGACAGGAACAACATTTTTCTAATTTTGGTTGTCTACATTACCACAATAAATTTTGAACAAAACAATTCAGATGCAGTTGAAGTTCAGACTTTCAGCTTTAATTCAGTGGGTTGAACAAAATGATTGCATAAAAATGTGAGGAACTAAAGCATTTATTACACACAATCCCTTGATTTCAGGGGTTCAAAAGTAGTTGGACAAATTAACCACTTTCGGACGTAAATACTCTATGGTCAGTCTGGCAGAACAAGGCAGTCTGGTTGCCTTGTTCTGCAACGACGTACCGGTACGTCCTTGCAGTTTTCAGCAACTACACGGAATCGTGCAGCTGCTGAAACGGGGAGCCAGTTTATTACCGTCCCTGCCTTCCCTGATCGCTTTGTACACAGCACTCAATGAGCGCTATATACACAGCTATGGACGCCGCCATGCTGCGGCTCACCTCTGACCCCGGCGGTCACGTGACCCGCCGGCCGGGATCAGAGTCTGCTAGAGCTGCTCTGGGTCCTAAAGGACCCAGAACAGCTCTGTAGTAACGTGCAGGAGGCTGTATTCCTCCTGCAACTGGGGCTAAATGTTTCAGCCCCAGTTACAGGGAAATCAGCCTCCCCCCCCCCCCAAAAAAAAAAAAAAAAAAACTGATCAGATGTCTCCAAAGGTCTATTATGACCTTATGGGGACACAGAGTTAAAAAAAAAAAAAAAAATGAATAGAAAAGTAAAAAATTTTTTTTAAAATAAAATAAAAAAATACATAAAATAATATTCCAAAAAACACCCTTAGTAAAGGTTATAGCCCCACCCCCGACGACACCATACAAAATTAAAATTACCATAACGGAAAGGAAAAACTATTTTAAAAAGTTTTTTTTAGTAGCACTTTGTGCTATTAAATTTTAAAAAAATTAAAAGTGAAAAACAGACACGTTTTCCTGGATATATAAAAAATTAAAATACAAGCAAAAATAAAAACAGCATAAAAATAAAGCCCTATGTGTCACTGAAAAAAGACGCAGACATTAGTTGAATAACCCGAATGATAAAAATATTATAGCCCTCAAAACCGCACATACAAAAAACACAAAAATGAGTCTGGTCCTGAACCTCAAATTGTCCCGGTACTGACGTGGTTAAATAATTGTAAATAAAATGTTAATTTCTAATACTTGGTTGAAAACCCTTTGTTGGCAATGATTGCCTGAAGTCTTGAACTCATGGACATCACCAGACTCTGTGTTTCCTCCTTTTTAATTCTCTGCCAGGCCTTTACTACAGTGGTTTTCAGTTGCTGTTTGTTTGTGGGCCTTTCTTTCTGAAGTTTAGTCTTTAACAAGTGAAATGCAGGCTCAATTTGATTGAGATCAGGTGACTGACTTGGCCATTCAAGAATATTCCACTTCTTTGCTTTAATAAACTCCTGGGTTGCTTTGGCTTTATGTTTTGAGTTATTGTTCATCTGTATTATAAAACGCGACCAATCAGTTTGGCTGCATTTGGCTGGATTTGAGCACACAGTATGTCTCTGAATACCTCAGAATTAATCTGGTCACTTCTGTCCTGTGTCACATCATCAATAAACACTAGTGACCCAGTGCCACTGGCAGCCATGGATGCCCAAGCCATCACACTGCCTCCGTTGTGTTTTACAGATGATGTGGTATGCTTTGGAGCTGTACCATACCTTCACCACACATTTTTCTTTCCATCATTCTGGTAGAGGTTGATCTAGGTTTCATCTGTCCAAAGAATGTTTTTCCAGAACTGTGCTGGCTTTTTTAGATGTTTTTTTTTTTTTTTTAGCAAAGTCCATGCAGTTTTCTCTTTATGGTAGATTTGGATATTGATACGCCTACATCCAGGAGAGTGTTGTTCACTTGGTTGGCTGTTGCAAAGGAGTTTCTCTTCACCATGGAAATTATTCTGCGATCATCCACTTCCGTGGGCGTCCAGGTCTTTTTGCATTGATGAGTTCACCAGTGCTTTCTTTCTTTCTCAGGGTGTACAAAAATGTTTTCGCAGCTTAAGGATGCTTTGTTTCACCTGCATGGAGAGCTCCTTTTGACCGCATGTTTTCTTCAAATAACTTGAATATGTTTCAGTAAACAGGTAAAAAAAACCCCCAAATTTGTGTACGTGTCCAAATATATATGGACCTAACTGTATCTATCCAATTTCTAGCTCTCTAAGGCAAACACAGAGACGTTATATCAAAGTCAAAGTGACATGTATGTCTATGGAAAAACGGATTGTAAGCAATGGATACAAACTGCTTTTAACCATAGACTGTGCTGCCACTTGGTCTTACACATTTTAACATTTAAAACTCCAAAAGCTCCAAAAATTATCATTTTTTTGGGGAAAAAGTGCTTGTACAGTGGGTACGGAAAGTATTCAGACCCCTTCTTGACAGAAAAAAAAATAGAAATGTAGATATTTTTGCAAATTTATTAAAAAAGAAAAACTGAAATATCATATAGTCATAAGTATTCAGACCCTTTGCTCAGTATTGAGTAGAAGCCCCTTCCTTTTGAGCTAGTACAGCCATGAGTCTTCTTGGGAATGATGGAACAAGTTTATCACATCTGGATTTGGGGATCCTCTGCCATTCTTCCTTGCAGATCCTCTCCAGTTCTGTCAGGTTAGATGGTGAACGTTGGTGGACAGTCATTTTCAGGTCTCTCCAGAGCTACTCAACTGGGTTGAAGTCAGGGCTCTGGCTGGGCCAGTCAAGAATGGTCACAGAGTTGTTCCGAAGCCACTCCTTTGTTATTTTAGCTGTGTGCTTAGGGTCACTGTCTTGTTGGAAGGTGAACCTTCGGCCCAGTCTGAGGTCCAGAGCACTCTGGAAGAGGTTTTCTTCCAGGATATCTCTGTACTTGTACTCTGTACATTCATCTTTCCTTCAATTGCAAACAGTCGTCCTGTCCCTGCAGCTGAAAAACACCCCCATAGCATGATGCTGCCACCACTATGTTTCACTGTTGGGATTGTATTGGGCAGGTAATGCGCAGTGCCTGGTTTTCTCCACACATACAGCGGGGGGGAAAAAGTATTTAGTCAGCCACCAATTGTGCAAGTTCTCCCACTTAAAAAGATGAGAGAGGCCTGTAATTGACATCATAGGTAGACCTCAACTATGAGAGACAAAATGAGAAAACAACTCCAGAAAATCACATTATCTGATTTTTTTAAGAATTTATTTGCAAATTGTGGTATAAAATAAGTATTTGGTAACTTCTTCTTTAAGAGGCTCCTCTGTCCTCCACTCATTACTTGTAGTAATGGCACCTGTTTGACATTGTTATCAGTATAAAAGACACCTATCCAAAACCTCAAACAGTCACACTCCAAACTCCACTATGGTGAAGACTAAAGAGCTGTGGAAGGACACGAGAAACAAAATTGTAGACCTGTACCAGGCTGGGAAGACTAAATCTGCAATAGGCAAGCAGCTTGGTGTGAAGAAATCAACTGTGGGAGCAATAATTAGAAAATGGAAGACATACAAGACCACTGATAATCTCCCTCGATCAGGGGCTCCATGCAAGATCTCACACCATGGGGTCAAAATGATCACAAGAGCGGTGAGCAAAAATCCCAGAACCACACAGGGGGACCTAGTGAATGACCTGCAGAAAGCTGGGACTAACGTAACAAAGGCTACCGTCAGTAACACACTACGCCACCAGGGACTCAGATCCTGCAGTGCCAGACATGTCCCCCTGCTTAAGCCAGTACATATCAGGGCCCGTCTGAAGTTTGCTAGAGAGCATTTGGATGTTCCAGAAGAGTATTGGGAGAATGTCATATGGTCAGATGAAACCAAAGTAGAACTGTTTGGTAGAAACACAACTTGTCGTGTTTGGAGGAGAGTGACTGCTGAGTTGCATCCAAAGAACACCATACCTACTGTGAAGCATGGGGGTGGAAAAATCATGCTTTGGGGCTGTTTCTCTGCAAAGGGACCATGTCGAATGATCCGTGTACATGAAAGAATGAATGGGGTCATGTATCGTGAGATTTTGAGTGCAAACCTCCTTCCATCAGCAATGGCATTGAAGATGAAATGTGGCTGGGTCTTTCAGCATGACAATGATCCCAAGCACACCGTCAGGGCAACGAAGGAGTGGCTTCGTAAGAAGCATTTCAAGGTCCTGGAATGGCCTAGCCAGTCTCTAGATCTTAAGCACATAGAAAACCTTTGGAGGGAGTTGAAAGTCCGTATTGCCCAGCGACAGCCCCAAAACATCATTGCTCTAGAGGAGATCTGCATGGAGGAATGGGCCAACATACCATCAACAGTGTGTGCCAACCTTGTGAAGACTTACAGAAAATGTTTGACCTCTGTCATTGCCAACAAAGGCTATATAACAAAGTATTGAGATGAACTTTTGTTATTGACGAAATACTTATTTTCCACCATATATTGCAAATAAATTCTTTAAAAATCAAACAATGTGATTTTCTGGATTTGTTTTTTCATTTTGTCTCTCATCGTTGAGGTCTACCTATGATGTCAATTACAGGCCGAGCTCATCTTTTTAAGTGGGAGAACTTGCACAATTGGTGGCTGACTAAATACTTTGTTTTTCTGTATATACAGTGCCTTGTGAAAGTATTCGGCCCCCTTGACCTTTTCAACCTTTTGCCACATTTCAGGCTTCAAACATAAAGATATAAAATTTTAATTTTTTGGTGAAGAATCAACAAGTGGGACACAATCGTGAAGTGGAACGAAATTTATTGGATATTTTAAACTTTTGTAAAAAAATAAAAAACTGAAAAGTGGGGCGTGCCAAATTATTCGGCCCCCTTAAGTTAATACTTTGTAGCGCCACCTTTTGCTGTGATTACAGCTGCAAGTAGCTTGTGGTATGTCTCTATCAGTTTTGCACATCGAGAGACTGAAATTCTTGCCCATTCTTCCTTGGAAAACAGCTCGAGCTCAGTGAGGTTGGATGGAGAGCGTTTGTGAACAGCAGTTTTCAGCTCTTTCCACAGATTCTCGATTGGATTCAGGTCTGGACTTTGACTTGGCCATTCTAACACCTGGATACGTTTATTTGTGAACCATTCCATTGTAGATTTTGCTTTATGTTTGGGATCATTGTCTTGTTGGAAGATAAATCTCCGTCCCAGTCTCAGTTCTTTTGCAGACTCCAACAGGTTTTTTTCCAGAATGGTCCTGTATTTGGCTCCATCCATCTTCCCATCAATTTTATCCATCTTCCCTATCCCTGCTGAAGAAAAGCAGGCCCAAACCATGATGCTGCCACCACCATGTTTGACAGTGGGGATGGTGTGGTCAGGGTGATGAGCTGTGTTGCTTTTACGCCAAACATATCGTTTTGCATTGTGGCCAAAAAGTTTGATTTTGGTTTCATCTGACCAGAGCACCTTCTTCCACGTTTGGTGTATCTCCCAGGTGGCTTGTGGCAAACTTTAAACGAGAATTTTTAAGGATATCTTTGAGAAATGGCTTTCTTCCATAAAGGCCAGATTTGTGTAGTGTACAGTACGACTGATTGTTGTCCTATGGACAGACTCTCCCACCTCAGCTGTAGATCTCTGCAGTTCATCCAGAGTGATCATGGGCCTCTTGGCTGCAACTCTGATCAGTCTTCTCCTTGTTTGAGATGAAAGTTTAGAGGGACGGCCGGATCTTGGTAGATTTGCAGTGGTCTGATACTCCTTCCATTTCAATATGATCGCTTGCACAGTGCTCCTTGGGATGTTTAAAGTTTGGAAAATCTTTTTGTATCCAAATCCAGCTTTAAACTTCTCCACAACAGTATCACGGACCTGCCTAGTGTGTTCCTTGGTCTTCATGATGCTCTCTGCGCTTTAAACAGAACCCTGAGACTATCATAGAGCAGTTGCATTTATACGGAGACTTGATTACACACAGGTGGATTATATTTATCAACATCAGTCATTTAGGACAACATTGGATCATTCAGAGATCCTCACTGAACTTCTGGAGTGAGTTTGCTGCACTGAAAGTAAAGGGGCCGAATAATATTGCACGCCCCACTTTTCAGTTTTTTATTTTTTACAAAAGTTTAAAATAACCAATAAATTTCGTTCCACTTCACGATTGTGTCCCACTTGTTGTTGATTCTTCACCAAAAAATTTAAATTTTATATTCTTATGTTTGAAGCCTGAAATGTGGCAAAAGGTTGAAAAGTTCAAGGGGGCCGAATACTTTCGCAAGGCACTGTGTATATATATATATATATATATATATATATATATGCAAAAAAAAAGCTAAAGCAATTAATATTTTTTCACTTTAACACACTCCATCACACTGTGTATTGGGTAGAGTAGAGCATAAAAAATTTCTTAAATAACAGATTTTTTTCAGATTAGCACAGGCTGTAAGACTGTATATTGGGTAAACAAAAAAATGAAACGCTTACCGTATGTTTCTGACTATAAGACACACTTTCCCCACCCCCCAAATTTGGGAGGAAAATGGGTGTGTGTCTTATAGTCTGAATGTGGGGTGTTTTGGGGGGGGGGGGGGGGAGGAGCAGAGTTGCAGAACTGAGCATTGCCCCACTCCTGGCTTCCTGCAGTGGGAGGAGTGGGGCAATGCTGCAGGCCTTGGGCTGAGAGGATGTCCCAGGTGTGTGAACCTCCCGTCTTCTGCCTTGCTGTTACAGAGGATGCCACATCTGTGAAGATGATGGTGACTGTTTTGCTGCAGAGCGGTCGCCATAGCTACCGGGTCTCCGCTGTAATAATAGTAATAGTAAAAAAAAAAAAAAAAAAGTTCTAAATCACCCTCTTTCCCTAAAATACATATAAAAGTAGAAAATTACTGTGAAACACATACACATTATGTGTCCGGAAATGCCCAGTCTACAAAAATATTTTTCCCGTAGAGTGAACGTCATTGCAGGAAAAAAAAAAAAATCAAAAGTGATGGACCGCCTTTTTTTTTCGATGTTTCGCCTCTGATTTGAGTAAAAAGTGATCAAAGCATTCCCCAAAATGATATAACTAAAAAGTACACCTAGCCCCACAAAAAAAACGCCCTATATATTAAATGTTATAACACATTTTTTTGCTTCAAATTTTTTTCCCCCTATTTTCCTCCTCTAAAACCTAGGTGCGTCTTATGGTCCAGTGCGGCTTATAGTCCGAAAAATACGGTAAATAACAGAGATTTTTTTCAGATTAGCACAGGAGGAATCAGCGTTTTGCTGTAAGAACAGGAGGAGGATGTATTTAATGAAATAAAGAATTAAAATCTTGCAAAAAAAAAAACCCCTTAACAAAAGATTTTTCACTAACAGGACTGACCTGTCAGTAAAAAATTATGCTTAAACACTCTGTATACAGATGAAACAGACTTAGACATAATTAGTTTATTGGTAATTAAAGGGTTAACTGTCCTTTGTCTGTGTATTACGGCAGCACATATATTCTCCCAAAAAATCGGAACCCCCCCCCAACAGATTTTATAATAAGACAATGGCGTATTATAGAAAGAAAAACAGAAAAGTAAAAAATCTACACAAAATTAGTATAACTGCAGCTGTAACTACATACAATAGAAGTTAACCAATATTTTCTATTTTGTTAGTCTGCTGATCATAGCACACACCACCATCACTAGCACAAGAGTACAGTATTTGTATATTGCTCCAAAGCAAACTCAGCTACTTTTATCTTTCATTCATTGCACATTCTTTACTAAATTCAACCCCAAAGTCTTTTCATCAGTCATTTGCTTTTATTACAACTAATTTATTCTGCAGGTAAACACATTAGTAAAGGTAAAAAATGGGGGTACTTGTAGGGTTAGGTACCAATCGGAGGGTCACTCATTATAGGGTGTGTGCTCTGAGTAACCTAAGAAAAACATGATTGACTTTTAACTTTTGAGAAGCTAAATCAAAAATTGATAAACAATATTGTCACTTTTGCAAAAACAGCTAACTCAACTGAATAGAAAAGAAAAAAAGTTCAGAACTTTGTAAATAAGACACACATTAACCAAACTCTGGCTGTCCCTCTAAGTTTTGAGAATCACCTGAGGTATTATAGAAAGTTTTTTGTACTTTACATATGTGAAATAAATAACTGTTACCCGTTTGATTGTTTTGCTTACATAAAGCAGGATCATAATAAAAATATCTGCACCTATAAGGTTCCATTCACACCAACGTGTACTTTGTCAGTGGGCTAGCCATGTTTTTAATGGATAGCACATTGACCCCTTATTTTCTATGGTCTCATACACACATGCAGTCTGGACTCACTTGCCATACAAACTGTTAGAAGCAGCTTTAGGTACTGTAGAGCTGCCTCACTGAGGTCTATGGGACAATGCCGCAGTACCGAAAACTGCCACTACAGTTTGTATGGTAGCGCAGCTCCCAGCATGTAAACATACTATGAGTTGCACTGTTGCAGAGAAAATTATCTGTGGGGACATTTAGCCAAACACATAGAAATGAATGGAGAGCGGAGAGTTCAGAAGGAGGCTGTTAATTGATTTACTGCCTTATTCTGAGCATTGGTAGAGTCTTATCTTGAAAGACAGCAGAGTCAAAAGAGCACTCTCTGGTTTTTTAATTGGAAGTATGATGAATCTCCATTGAGTATGCAAACCAAGGTTCTTCCGATGAGGGGGTCTAATGCTCCATTCCGATGATTAAATAGCAGGTCCTCTCCTGCTCTGACTTTGAAACAGAACCCCCCCCCCCCCCATTGAATTCAATGGGACTGATGTCATCCAAGTGCATTCCGCTATAACATCGCCCCCCTCCTCCCGCTTGGTTGTGTGCATGTAGCCTTAGGCTACAAACTAGTAAAGATAATCATTCAAATGAATATTTTAGATCCTACATGAAGGACCTTTTAATGACATTTATGAGTCAACAGTTTTGTAGTAAGCACAATTAACTTCTGTACTTACCAGAAATAAGACATATAGCTGATAGGCAAGCCAATGTTGAAATATCAAGGTTAAGGCTCTGCAAATGTAATGCAAAATTTCGAATCGCTTCCAGCCATTCTCCGAATCCACGAAGGCACTGAAGTCTATGAAGTACTAGTCCATTACAAAACACAAATTCATCGGCAGTAATATTTGACCTGTTTGTAAATGAATGAATGAATAAATCAATTAATAAATGGATAAAAATCTCCCTTCGGAAAAGTATTATGTGGAAGGTTACAATAAAATTTTTCACAAAGTTTCTTCTGTTGCTCTGTGACAAGCATGTTTTTTTTCTCCATAAACAAAAAGACAACAGAAACCTTACAAAAAACCCTAGTAGACCCATTACAAATTAATAGGATCCATCAAAAAAACAATGGCGTATTATGGAAAGAAAAACAGAAAATACCAATGTGAACTAAGCCTTACCCATCGTCAACATTACTGAGATGAAATGGCTGAAGCCCCACGTTGCGAAAACGCAGTGTTTTTGGCATAGCGGAGTACCTGCAAATTGAATGGGATTCTGACTAATCCTATCTACACATTGCAGAAAAAAATCTGCAGCATGTTTTTTAAAATTGCAGCATGTGAATTATACCTGCGGAAACAGCGTTTTCCGTATAGGTATAATATGGACAAAGTCCACAGAGGAAAAACTCTACGAAAATGCAATAAAAAAAATGCAGAAAAAAAACGCGATGAGTTTCCACTGCGTGTTTTTCCGCAGTGTTTTTTTTAGCTGCATTTCGCTACATTGGGCCTTAGCCTAAAGAACTTTTTTGTGTTGAACCAGTATTGAGTTATGTGCCTTGTGCCTGTCTGACTGTGCCTTGCAGCACTTTGCATGGATTTCCATATTGTATTTGGGCCCCATTATACTTACCTTTTCTTCCTGGCAGCTATCCTTAATGGGGTTGTCCAGGATAAAATGATATTTCAAATACATGTCCCCCACCCCCCCCATCCTCCAACTTTATAATTCACCTTTATTATCAAATATTATTGGTTTTCATTTTTGATCGGAAGGTCATGTGACTGCCCCAAGCCTTTTTTTTTTGGCTTTCCACTGATGTTTCGGGACCCGGGAAAAGACCCGCCCTCCCCCCAGCCCCATTATACTTACCTTTATTTCCTGGCTGCTCCGGACCTGGAAATCATCGCTGGTCAGCACCTCCTTTTTGTGACGTGTGCCAGCTGCCCTTTTATGCACAGTTATACAGCAATATACTGTGGAGCATATTATACTGCACGGGGGCCACTGTGGAGCCTATTATACTGTCCGGGGACTGTGCAGCATATTATACTGTGGGGGAGGGGACTCAAAATTCCTGCTGGAAGCCCTGTGTGTTAAGTCTGCATCACGGCTTGCTCGCTATAATTTTGCACTAAGTGTAGTGCTCCATGGTCGTGTCATTCCTCATACAGTTCTGTGCATGAACCAGCCATGAAGCTATTGGGGCATGCACGGTACTATGGATGGAGATACTGGGAAAATACTCAGGATAGTTGGCACATATGTAAGATTTCAGTGAAGGAGCCATGGTGTAGGCTATTTGCAGGAAGCTGTTGGGTGGCCCCCAGAACAAGTTCCTCTGGTGGGCCTTAGGCCCTTCAGTCTGACACTCTATATATGAGAGAGAGAGAGAGAGAGAGAATACATTTCTAGCAATCATTACCAAATGCCAAAAAAAGCTTTAAGAATTCAAGGTTGTCCTGAAGCTTTCTCTGTGTGACTGTCAAGATGATATATGGAGGTAATTATAATATTACAGTCAAAGGAGAAGATTATTGAGTGAGTGAGAACTAGGGGTCTAAAGATGGCTGCTGAGGGTGTAGTGGGCGGGCTAGCTAGGGAAACAGGGAGGGGGAATGAGTGAGAAAGGGAGGGGGAGTGAGTCAGCTCAAGGCACTCAGAGTGAGTATTAACCCCTTAAGGACACAGCCCAAAAGTGCGTTAAGGAACAGGCCTTGTTTTTCAAAACTGACGTGTCACTTTATGTGGCAAGAAGTTTGAGACGCTTTAACTTACACAAGTGATTTTGCGACTGTTTTCTCGTGACACATTGTACTTCATGTTAGTGGTAAACACTAATCAATATTTTTGTATTTATTTATAAAAAAAAATAGGATATCTGATGGAAATTTGGAAAAAAAATCGCAATTTTCAAAATGTGAAATTCTCTGCTTTTCTGACAGCTAGTCATACCACCCAAATACATTAATAAATATTATCTACCATATCTCTGCTTTATATTGACATAATCTTTTAATCGTCCTTTAATTTATTTTGGATGTTAGAAGGCTTACAAGTGTAACAGCGATTTTCCAGATTTACAAGAAAATTTCCCAAACTAATTTTTTAGGGACCACTTCAGTTCTGAAGGGGATTATAAAGGCCTATATATTAGAAACCCCCCATAAATCACCCCATTTTCAAAACTGCACCCCTGAAATAACTCAAAACAGCATTTGGGAAGTTTGTTAAAGCTTTAAGCATTTCATAAGAATTAAAACGATATTGAGGTGAAATTTAGACATTTCATTTTTTTCCACTAATCCCTTCATTTAGCCCTAAATTTAACACATTCACAAAAGGTTAAAGGAGAAAATGCATCTCACAGTTTATTATACAATTTCTCCAGAGCACAGAAATACCCCACATGTGGGTGTAAACTGATATGGGAATGTGGGCATTCGGCAGTGCACAGAAGGGAAGGAGCGACACTGGACGTTTGAAAAGCAGATTTTGCTGGAATAGTTTTCAGGTGCCATGTCTCATTTGCAAAGCCACTAGAGTACCAAAACAATGGAAACCCCCTAAAAGTGACCCCATTTTGGAAACTACACCCCTCACAGAATTCATCAAGGGGTATAGTGAGCATTTTGACCCCACAGCTGTTTCACAGATTTTACTAACATTTGGATGTATAAATGAAAAATTACTAAAACGTCACTTTATCCGCAAAGTTTTCATTTTCACAAGGGGTTAAAGGAGAAAACGGACCCCATAGTTTGTTAAACAATTTCTCCTGAACACAGCAATACCTCATATGTGGTCGTAAACTGCTGAATGGGTACATGGTGGGGCTCGGAATGGAAAGAGCGCTATTTGGCTTTTGTAGGGCAGATTTTGCTGGAATAGTTTTCAGGTGCCATGTTGCATTTGCAGAGCCCCCAAAGTACCAATACAGTTGAAACCCCCTAAAAGTGACCCCATTTTCGAAACCACACCCCTCACAGAACATGTCAAGGGGTATAGTGAGCATTTTGACCCTACAGCTGTTTCACAGATTTTATTAACATTGGGACATGAAAATGAAAAATTACTTTTTTTTCCAATACACCGTCAATTTAGCCCCAAATTTTTCATTTTCACAAGAGGACAAAGGAGAAAAAGCTCCCCAAAGTTCGTTACACAATTTCTCCTGAACACAGAAATACCCCATATGTGGTCATAATCTGCTGTTTGGGTACATGGTGGAGCTCAGAATGGAAAGAGCGCTATTTAGCTTTTGGAGGGCAGATTTTGCTGGAATAGTTTTCGGATGCCATTTCGCATTTGCAGAGCCCCTAAAGTAGCAATACAATGGAAACGCCGAAAAGTGACCTCATTTTGGAAACTACACCCCGCATAGAATTTATCTAGGGGTATGGTGAGCATTTTGACCTCACAGCTGTTTCACAGATTTTATTAACATTGGGACGTAAAAATGAAAAATTACTTTTTTTCTAATAAACCGTCCATTTAGCGACATATTTTTAATTTTTGCAAGTGGTTAAAGAAGAAAAAGCTCCCCACAGTTTGTTACACAATTTCTTCTGAACACAGAAATGCCCCATATGTGGTTGTAATCTGCTGTATGGGTACATGGTGGGGCTCAGAATGGAAAGAGCGCTATTTAGCTTTAGGAGGGCAGATGTGGCTGGAATAATTTTCAGGTGACAATGTCGCATTTGCAGAGCCCCTAAAGTACCAATACAATGGAAACCCCTCAAAAGTGACCCCATTTTAGAAACTACACCCCTCAAGGAATGTATTAAGAGGTATTATCATTTTGAGCCTAAAAATGCTTCCCAAAAATTTATGTACAAAGTGAAAATTGAAGTTTTTGAAGAAATATCCAATTTCAGAATACGTTGCGGCCACTTTGTGGCATCAGAGACATGCACTCCTAAAACTATTAAATGGGCTATCCCGGGGGAAAAAAATTATATATGTGGGTGTAAACTGCTGCTTGGGAACACAGCAGGGAAGGAGCACTTTGTTTTTTTAGCTTTTGGAGTATAGATTTAGAGGGACTTTCTGGACGCCATGTTGTTTTTGCAGAGCCCTGGAGGTGCCAGTAAACTGGAACTCCCCAAGAAGAATTGTAGGGGCAATTTTAGGGTCTCTGCAAATGTGACATGGCGTCCAAAAACTAACTAACTCTGCGCTCCAAAAGTACATAGTGCTCCTTCACATCTGCACCCTGCTCTGTGCCCAAATGGCAGTTTATGCCCACATGTATGACACTGGTGTACCCAGGATAATGTACTTAGCAACACCATATGTGGGTATAAACTGCTGTTTGGGAACAACCAGGCACAGAAGGGAAGGAGCGCTATTTTGGTTTTTAGAGCACAGTTTGGTTTTTGGACACCGTGCCACTTTTGCAGAGGCCAAGAATTGACAGTAAAGTGGAATCCGCAGACATGTGACCCCATTTTGGAAACTACACCCTTCAAGGGATTTATCAAGTGGTGTAGCGAGCATTATTAACCCTTAAGTGTTGCATTCTTTTAATTTCCAGAAATAAATGCACAGATGATAATGAAAAGTAAAAAATAATATTTTTCCAGAGATACGGCATTTCAGTGCCCGATATGTTGTGCCCAGCTTATGTCAGCAGAGACAAACACTCCAAAAACTGTTAAGCGGGGATCCCGGGCACAACAGCTTTTGGAGCGTTCATCTCTGATACAAGCCGGGCACAACATATTACACACTGAAATGATGTATTCCTGGAAAAATTGTCATTTTCACCTTTCACAATCTGCTGCGTATTCATTTATGGATAATAAATTATAGCAACACTTGGGGGTTAAAAATGCTCACTGTACCCCTGGATAAATTCCTTCTGGAGTGTAGTTTCCAAAATGGGGTCACATGTCAAGAGATTCCACTTTACTGGTGTTTCAGCTCTACAAAAGTGCAATGGCGTCCAAAAAACAAACCATCCAAGCCTGTGCTCCAAAAACCAAATAGCGCTCCTTCCATTCTGTGCCCAGCTGTGTCCATACAGCAGTTTATACCCACATATGACATTAAGTACGTTACCCTGGGTAAACCAGTGTCTTACATGTGGGCATAAACTGCAGTTTGGACACACAGCAGGGCGCAGAAGGGAAGGAGTGGTATGTGGCTTTTGGAGTGCAGATTCAGATGTTTGGGATCTGGACGCCATGTCATGTTTGCAGAGCCTGTAAGGTACCATAACAGTGGATTCCCCAAAGGAGTGACCCCATTTTGAAAACTGCACCCCTCAAAGAATTTATCAAGGGGTGTAGTGAGCATTAGTATCCCAGACGTGAATACACAGCGGATGGGGAAAAGTGAATAGGTAAGCTGTGCAGAGTGCATTGGGAACACCAAATTCCCTACTATTTCCCCAGTAGTTCCTATTATTGGGGAGGTCACTCTGGGGGTCACTTCTAGTTTATTTTCCCTCATAAGCTCTAAATTTGGTTTGTCCCCTGATATATGCTTGCACAGCTTATACATTCCCTTCCTGACGCAGCCAGTTATGTTCTAATGATTTGGCGACTTTTGTCTTCACATTGTACGGAGCTATATTTTCTTTATTTTTCTGGTGATATAGCCATATGAGGGCTTGTTGTTTGCGGGGTGAGATGTATTTTGTAATGACATCATCTTTGGGCGCCTATAACTTATTGAATACATTTTATTAACTCTTTCTTAAAGGATTAAAAAAAACCCCATCAATTCTGGCATTGCGTTTTAACTTTGAAATTTTTCACCATTCAGCATAAGTAACATGTTACCTTTATTCTACGGGTCGGTACGATTACGGCGATACCTAATTTATATTGTTTTTTTATGCGATACTAATTTTACAGAAATTTGGGGACATAAATTAATTGTTTTTGCATCGCCATCTTCTGAGATGCGTAACATTTTTATTTTGCGGTTTACAGAGTTGGTTGAGGGCTTATTTTTTGCGGCACAACCTGTGCTTTTTATTGGTACTGTTTTGGGGTACATATGACTTTTTGATCACTATTTATGGCATATTTTGTAAGGTCAGATGGCGAAAAAATCATTACTTTTGACGAGTTTTTTCCATTTTTTTTCCCCGATGTTCACCGTGTACGTTAAATATTGTTTCAGTTTTATTGTACAGGTTGTTACGTACGCGGCGATACCAAATATGCATTGTTTTTATTAATTTTTAGGTTTTTTTTAATATAATTCATTTTATATAGGAAAAGGGAATATGGGGGCTTTATTCTTTTATTAATTTTTTTTCAAACACTTTATTTTATTTTTTTTCACTTTTTTTTATTTTTTCATGCGTCCCATTAGGACGCCTGAGCCAGCAAAGCTTTGATTGCTGGCTCAGCACTATACAGTCCCTGACAGAAGTTCTGTCGCTTATCCATGTTGTGGAATCAAAAGCTTATAACCTGACTTTAAATTCATCCATTGGTTTTAGAAATGACTCATATGAAAGCTGAAACCCTCCCAAATGATTTTTTGGTTAAGAAAATAAATCGGCTTCACTGCTGAAATATTCATCATTTAATGAACGAAGAAAGGTCAGATTTTGGCAAGACAAAAGTTTTGTCGCCTTGTCATATAATGCACCCAATCCTAGTTTAAAGCATCACCTGTGCTCACTAATTGATCGGTTAATTAGTGGGTGTATATAAAAAGAACTCCAGCACCCCAGACCTTCACTTGAACTGCAACTTCACCTCTGACAACATGCCAAAAATCAACCCTGCGACCAAAGCCTTGATTATCAAGAGGCTGAAGGCCAGATCCACTGCAGAGGTGGCTGGCACCTTTAATGTGTCTCTGCGTCAAGTACAAAGAATTAAAAAAAGATATGAACAGACTGGAGATGTTTTTGACAAGCCCAGGTCCGGCAGACCCCGCAAGACAACTGCTCAGGAGGAATCTTTGTTGGTTAGAAAATCAAAATCCAGCCCTTCTTTCACTGCAGCAGAGCTCCAACAGGCCTGGTCACTTCAAGTCCCTGTGTCAACTAGAACAGTTTGTAGGATTCTGTCTCGAAATGGCCTCCATGGTCGAATCAGTGCCCAGAAGCCAGCACTAAACAAAAGGCAATTAAAAAACGTGTGGCATTTGCCAAGGCCCACAGCCTGCTAAACGGATGGACGCTGTAAAAGTGGCAGAAGGTGGATTTCTCAGATGAATCTTCAGTTGAATTACACCACAGCCGCCTCAAATACTGCAGGAGACCTACTGGAGCCCGTATGGATCCAAGATACACACAGAAAACAGTTAAGTTTGGTGGTGGAAAGATAATGGTGTGGGGATACATTCAGTGTGGGGATACATTCAGTATGGGGGTGTGCGAAACATTTGCAAGGTGGAAGGCAATATCAATAGCCTAAAATATCAAGAAGTATTAGCTTCCTCTTACATTCCCAATCAAATTTGGGTCAAATTTTGCAGCAGGATGGTGCTCCATCTCATACATCCATCTCTACATTAAAGTTCCTCAAGGCAAAGAAGATCAAGGTGCTCCAGGACTGGCCAGACCAGTCACCAGACATGAACATCATTGAGCATGTTTTTGGTAGGATGAAAGAGGAAGCTTGGCAGACAAAACCAAAGAATCTTGATGAACTCTGGGAGGCACATAAGACTGCATTCTTTGCTATTCCTGATGACTTCATCAATAAATTGTATGATTCATTGTTGAAACGCATGGATGCCGTCCTTCAAGCTCATGGAAGTCACACAAAATATTAAATATGGCTCTAATAGCACCACAACTTCATTCACCAATGTTATGAAACATGTTTTTGAACAGAATTATTGGTTTGATTTTCACATTACTTTATGTGTGCAATAAAACTTTTGTCTTGCCAAAATCTGACCTTTCTGTGTTCATTAAATGATGAATATTTCAGCAGTGAAGCCAATTTATTTTCTTAAACAAAAAATCATTTGGGAGGGTTTCAGTTTTCATATGAGTCATTTCTAAAACCAATGGATGAATTTAAAGTCAGGTTATAAGCTTTTGATTCCACAACATGGATAAGCGACAGAACTTCTGTCAGGGACTGTAGACTGCAAGACACGAGCATACAAGTGTCTTGCAGTCTATACAGGAAGTGAGGCTATGCAGACGCATAGCGCTCATTTCCGCAGGTCTCGGCAGGATCAACCAGGTAGTGGGGTCTCCAGGCAGCCTGGGATCACTGGGCAGACCCCGGGCTGCAGATTATAGATATCGGCACCCCCCGATCTTGCCGCGGGGGAGCGGCAACATGGCGGAACCCCTTGGATGCCGCAGTCATATTTGACCGCAGCATCCAAGTGGTTAAAACCTCCGATCAGAACTCAGTTCTGACCGGGGGATATGGAGCAGGGTGTTAGCTGTCAGTTACAGCTAACACACGGTTCCGATGCCGCCTGCTCAGATAGTGAGCGGGCGGCCGCCCTAGAGCGTAGTATTACGCCCTGTTGCGCGAAGTACCAAGCGCACAGGACATAATAGTATGTCCAATGTCGTTAAGGGGTTAAAGGCACACAACAGAAAGATACAGATGCAAACAAATGCAGAGGATGCCAGGAGCTCCTAGATAACCCAGAAATCACTCAAAACACTGCTAAAGGTATTTGGGTGCACTTAGTAACATATTACTAGCACTAACAGACCTATTTGAAAATTCATTTTTTTGCCTGAAAAACCCCTTTAATGGTCCCATATTTTTGTCAATATGATAGTCTGTATGGTTACTATATATATATATATATATATATATATATATATATATATATATTTAATTGTAACTCAATAACTGTGTGAGATTGGTATAGATGTTTTCAATATCTATTAATATTTATAGGAAAAATCAGCACTTATTCGCTAGTGCATATCATGTTTTGTTTTTTCTTGGAGATACAATAACTCCATACAAACATATGTTGGAACACAAAGTTATAAAAATGTGCATAGGATAACAATTGTTGATTATGATGTTAATCTGTTTTCCCTTAGTCCTAACAGCAGCACAATATGGGGTATTCCTGCCCCTGTGTGCTGGTAGGACAGGCGGAAATTTTAATTAACATAAAATATGCATGATTACGCTACCCTATAAGAGGGCAAAGAGACCTCCCCCTTGTGTAAGTTATAAAGTAAAAATTTCTAAGTTTAGGGAGGGAAGCTTGTGCTGCTGTTAGGACTAAGGGAAAACAGATTATCATTATAATCAACGATTCCCTTACGTCCTACAGCAGCACAATATGGGGATATAGCAAGTAATTTCCTTAGGGAGGGTTTCCCTGCTCTACAACACCTAGGACTGACTGACCGAAAGGCAGTCGCCACAGAACTCCGAACATCTAGTCGATAATGTTTTACAAAGGTTAGGTGAGACGACCAAGAAGCAGCTGCACAGATCTGATCCAGCGGTAAGGCCCGGTTCTCAGCCCAAGAGATTGACACAGCCCTGGTTGAATGGGTTGTACAAAATTCGGGTGGAGCTAACCCCTTTGATTGCCTCCTTGATTCACCTAGACAAGGTAGGCTTGGAAGCCCTGAGACCTTTGTCTCTACCATACATGTTGACAAGGAGATTCTTGGCTCTCCTAAAGGAACGTGTACGTAAGAAGTAAATCTGGAGACATCTCACAACATCTTTACCCGTGCTAGAAAAAACACGGGTAAAGAGACTAATTGGTTAATATTGGCGCGGGAAGGGACCTTAGGTTTAAACCCAGGAAGAAACCTAAGTTGGACCCTATCCGCAAAAAATGATACATAAGGTTCCTTGGAAGAAAAAGCCTGGAGCTCACTCACTCTTTTGGCTGAAGTGATGGCTAATAGAAAGGTGGTTTTAAAGGCAAAAAATTTAAGATCTACATCCTCCAAAGGCTCAAAAGGAGGACCACAAAGACCTGAAAGAACAGTCGAGAGATCCCACTGGGGAATCGGAGCTGAGACCACTGGTCTAAGTCTGGTAGCGCCCTTAAGGAACCCAACAATAAGGGAATCCTGGGACAATCGTCTGCCTAAACAGGCGGATAAAGCTGAAACCTGTACCCTCAGTGTAGCAGGAGAAAGGCCTGAATCCAAGCTGCTTTGAAGAAAATCCAGAATTTCTGCCGTAGTAGGGTTTGAACTATCAGCTTCTCTTCTGGAGCACCACTGCTTGAAGATGTTACCTATTCTATGGTAGCTTTTCTTGGTAGACTCTGCTCTGACATAGGAAAGAGTCCTCAGGACAGTCCACTAAATCTCCGTAGGGACTGGTCAACCTCCAGGCTGTCAGGTTGAATCTCCTCAGATCCTGGTGCTTCTGAGTTCCTTGGGAACCCAGGTTCTGGGTGGGGGGAAGCCTCCAATATGTCCCTCGACTCATGTACATGAGCTGGGCAAACCAAGTTCTTTTTGGCCAGAATGTTATGATGGCTATCACAGAGACTTGGTCCTGTCTAACTTTCATCAATACCTTTGGTATCATGGAAAGTGGAGGGAAGCTGTATGCCAGCCTGAACCTCCAAGGGATGGACAGGGCATCCACTGCCAAGGGATAGTTCTCCTGATACAGTGAGCAGAACGTCTCTACCTTGGCGTTGAGTCTGGTCGCCATGAGGACTACTTCTAGGAGACTCCACTTCAGGGTAATCTGATGGAATACATCTGGTTTGAGAGACCATTCTCCTCATACGACATGACCCCGACTCAACTGATCCGCTACTATGTTCAGGGAACCTATGCTGTGAACTGCAGATAAGTGGGTCAGATTTTTTTCTGAAGCGATTCAGATATCTTCAGTCTATAATCATTCTCCAGCTGCCTGATGGTTTTGGCACCAGAAAAACTGGGGAGTAGACACCGAATCCTTCCAAGGGGGGACCTCTTCCAAGGCCCCCTTGCGGATGTAATCGTGAATGGAGAACTCCAATATATCCTGCTGAACCGCATTAAGGGAGCAGGTTAAGACGAATCGATCTTGAGGCGGATGAAGAAACTTGATCGCATAACTTCGCTGAACAACCTGCAAGACCAAAGGGTCTTGAATTTTTTTCAGCCAGACAGTGGAGACCTGGGAAAGTCGACCTCCGACAGGAGTCTCAGCCACAGGAAGAAGGCAGCCGATGTCAATAGCTAGGCTTCTTTTTGTCCTCATTCTTGGAGAACTTTCATCCAGAACCCCTAGGCTGATATCTAGGACATCTCTGGAACTGAGTCTAGGTTGAGGCTGATAACCTCTACCCCAGCCGGAAGGTCTTGACCTGCCTCTAAAGGCCTGAGGCATAGTCTCACCCTTTTTATCGGCAAGGTCTTCCATAATCTCATCCAGGCCTCTGCCAAAAAGCTTACCTGGCTCAAAGGGTAGAGAACAAAGGTTGAACTTGGAGGCATTATCCGCTCTCCAGGGTTTTAACCATAGCGGCCTTCCAGCTGCCGTAGAAAGGGCCAAAGATTTCGGCTAAATAATTTGCCGACAAGGAAACTGAGCTCAAAAAAGCTAGGAGATCATCTCTGGAAACTCCAAAGTCAATGTCTGTTGCAAGCTGGGCTAAATCAGAACGTAACTTGCTTGAGACTTCATTAAAGGCAATAGCCATGGAAGTCTAACCGGAGGCCAGAGAATAAACCTTCCTGAGAGTACTCTCTATGCATCTATCCATGGGGTCCTGGAAGTTAGATCCATCATCCACCGGGACCACTTAGGACTGCCATATCAATATTAGGTGGGAGACCCCTCAACAACAGGGTTCTAAATCTTCTGGAATATATGGGAGCTTTTTCCGGATGTTTCCATTCCGCAAACATGAGTTTTTCCAGTGACTCGTCCACTTGGAAGGCCCTAGGCCCCCTAGAGGTGGAACAGGAGGATTCCCCGTCAACATCATGGTCCCTTGACTGAATGGACTTCAGCAGCCTATTTATCTTCTCAAGAGGAAAGTGAGGTCTGCTGGACCTTCCAAGGTATCATCAGATGAAAGCGTTTCATCAATCAACTGGAAGTCTTCAATAGCTTCACAATGCACACAAACTAGATCCCTTTAATTTTTTTTTTTTTTTTTTTTCCCAAACTCCTTGCAGGATTTGAACCCAGGACTCTAGCACTGCAGCCTTGCACTGAGCCACCATGCTGCCCAGAGCAGCAGCAGAAAGAACAGTCATCCAAGTGGAGTACTGAGGCCTTCCTCACTAAGAGACAAGCTATCTCCTGCATTGAGGTGAAGGCTTCTATAGGAGGGGAGGAGGAATGAGCAAGTAGTGCACACAAAAAACCCTCCCCCTCGCATATTAATTCCTTGTACACAGAATTAAGCTAAAAATATACAGACCGATGCCAGAAAAGAGGCTCAGCAAATATAAACTTGCAAAAAGGAGGAAAAACTAAGCCGCAAAAAGTCCGTCCTAGAATTCAGTCCCCGGAAAACTGGAACACAAACAAAGGTTCCGGAGGAACAAAGTGACCGACATCACTTCTGGCGGCCGTGGAGCTTGTAAGGCAAGTGAAATGGTAATGCACCACATCAAGGCCGCACAAGTGGCCTGCACTACAGGTCTTTGAACATGCAGCACGCAACCACCGCCGCATGCACCACTGAAATCAACCCCCTCAGAGCAAAGGCCAAAAGCCTGGCTAGGCACAAAAAAGGTAAGTGAAGCGACAATGCTCCACCTCAAGGCTGCACAAGTGGCCTGCATTACAGGTCTTTGAACATGCAGCATGCAACTATAGCTGCATGAATTAATGAAATCCACCTTTTCAGAGCGAAGGTTGAAAGCTTGGCTAGCACAAAAAAATTGCCTAAATAAACCCCCCCCCCCCCCATTCTTTTCCACAGAAGCATCCGATGGAAGAAAGAAGAGAAGACAGGTGTAAGATGACTCCCCAAAGGAAGTTAACAAACTTTAGGGGAAAAAACTAAATATGGGAGGACAAAAGACCTCCCTCCACCTGTCCCACCACACAGGACAGAAAAAAAAAACACAAGGGGGGGAAGTCTCTATGCCCTCTTATAGGGTAGTGTAGTCATGCATATTTTATGTTAATTAAAAGTTCCACCTGTCCTACCAGCACACAGGGGCAGGAATACCCCATATTGTGCTGCTGTAGGACGTAAGGGGATACCTCTGCACTGCATCTCTGTACAACACGAAACATACAATTTTACCCTCATTTCAAGCTATAGCTCTAATTCCTTCAAATGTGAAGAGATTATTGCATGACAAAATCAGGTTGACAAGGTCATTCTGGTTTGGTTTGATTGGGTGAAAAGGCAGAGAGATAGTGTCTCCTCTACTGCCTGTAGACAGATCACTACCACTATCACAAGAAAAGCAGCATAAAGGGTATAGCTGTTTATTATTATATTTAGATTTTTTTTCCTGTTGCATTAAACCAGCAAGTTGCAAGGCAGGACATTTGTATTTGTTGTACTGTGCCTTGCGAAAGTATTCGGCCCCCTTGAACTTTTCAACCTTTTGCCACATTTCAGGCTTCAAACATAAAGATATAAAATTTAAATTTTTTGGTGAAGAATCAACAACAAGTGGACGAAATTTATTGGATATTTTAAACTTTTGTAAAAATTAAAAAACTGAAAAGTAGGACGTGCCAAATTATTCGGCCCCCTTAAGTTAATACTTTGTAGTGCCACCTTTTGCTGCGATTACAGCTGCAAGTCGCTTGGGGTATGTCTCTATCAGTTTTGCACATCGAGAAACTGAAATTCTTGCCCATTCTTCCTTGGAAAACAGCTCGAGCTCAGTGAGGTTGGATGGAGAGCGTTTGTGAACAGCAGTTTTCAGCTCTTTCCACAGATTCTCGATTGGATTCAGGTCTGGACTTTGACTTGGCCATTCTAACACCTGGATATGTTTATTTGTGAACCATTCCATTGTAGATTTTGCTTTATGTTTGGGATCATTGTCTTATTGGAAGATAAATCTCCATCCCAGTCTCAGGTCTTTTGCAGACTCCAACAGGTTTTCTTCCAGATTGGTCCTGTATTTGGCTCCATCCATCTTTCCATCAATTTTAACCATCTTCCCTGTCCCTGCTGAAGAAAAGCAGACCCAAACTATGATGCTGCCACCACCATGTTTGACAGTGGGGATGGTGTGTTCAGGGTGATGAGCTGTGTTGTTTTTACGCCAAACATATCGTTTTGCATTGTGGCCAAAAAGTTCGATTTTGGTTTCATCTGACCAGAGCACCTTCTTCCACATGTTTGGTGTGTCTCCCAGGTGGCTTGAGGCAAACTTTAAACGAGACTTTTTATGGATATCTTTGAGAAATGGCTTTCTTCTTGTCACTCTTCCATAAAGGCCAGATTTGTGCAGTGTACGACTGATTGTTGTCCTATGGACAGACTCTCCCACCTCAGCTGTAGATCTCTGCAGTTCATCCAGAGTGATCATGGGCCTCTTGGCTGCATCTCTGATCAGTCTTCTCCTTGTTTGAGATGAAAGTTTAGAGGGACGGCCGGGTCTTGGTAGATTTGCAGTGCTCTGATACTCGCTTGCACAGTGCTCCTTGGGATGTTTAAAGTTTGGGAAATCTTTTTGTATCCAAATCCGGCTTTAAACTTCTCCACAACAGTATCACGGACCTGCCTGGTGTGTTCCTTGGTCTTCATGATGCTCTCTGCGTTTTAAACAGAACCCTGAGACTATCACAGAGCAGGTGCATTTATACGGAGACTTGATTACACACAGGTGGATTATATTTATCATCATCAGTCATTTAGGACAACATTGGATCATTCAGAGATCCTCACTGAACTTTTGGTTATGAATTAGATACATTGCTTGAAAAAGCAACGGATAAAATAAGTCACTTCCAGAACCAAAACCTACTAACAAAAAAACAGCCATTTCGTCCCTTTTGAGGATACAATCCTGAATATTAAAGAGTACCTTTCATGTCCTCATGTATATGCTGTTTTACATACCGCTAGAAAGCAGACAACGTGCTGAATTCAGTGCGCTGTCTGCTTTCGTGTTATTGGCCCGGGGCTGGGGTAGTTCTCTGCTCCATCGTCAGAAGGGCGTTTCTGACAGTCTAGCTTGGCTGTGAGGAATGCCCTCCCTGACAGTACTCGTCCATAGCACTGTACTGAGGGGGCGTTCCTCACAGCTCAGCGTCATCACAGGGCTGTAAGGAATGCCCCCTCAGTACAGTGCTATAGACGAGTACTGTCAGGGAGGGCGTTCCTCACAGCAAAGCTAGACTGTCAGAAACGCCCTTCTAACGATGAAGCAGAGAACTACCAGCCCCGGGGCACATAACGGGAAAGCAGAAAGCACGCTGTCCTTCCAGGACAGAAGGCAACAGGGGGGAATCCCGCAAAAGCTGGAAGGGGGAGCCTGATGCACCACGAGGGGAGAGCGCGCCACTCTCCGTAGGAAAGTCTTCACCTGAGGCCGGAAGGCCAGGGTCTTCTGAAAAGGAAGTGAGAGGGAAGAGACCTGTCTTTCAAGAGAAGAAGACCAAGACCGTGATCCAGACCAGACTGGAGAAAAAAACAGGAACCTGGGAAAAGAAAAGGAGAGCGAATGACAAACAGTACTCTCACCGCAGCAGGCCTAAGACTTCCACGAGCAAAGGTAGAACCTGGCTGACTGTGGTTTACAGCCCTAATGCATGGTTTGGACAACAGGTTCCGAAAACCCATGGCATTGCAGAAACTCGGATTCACCAGCCACACTGGTAAATGCAGCTGAGGCAAGGCAGAGTGGAAAAGCTGTCCTTGAGACAGAAGGTCAACCTGCAGAGGAAGAGGCCAAGGAGCGACCGCCAGCAGGAACATGAGATCCGTGTACTAGGCCCGGCGGGGCCAATTTGGAGACACCAGGAAGGCTAGAACCCCCTCAAGCTTCTTGAAATCCTAAGAAGAAAAGGAGGAAAAAGGTGCAGAAGGAAGTCCGACCCGGGAATCACAAGAACGGCAGCGGCAATGGCCGAGGGCCCAGGGACCTGGCTACGAGGCAGGGGAACCTGTGACTCAGAAGGGAGACGAAGAGGTCGACATGCCCTACCGGGAACACAGCCAGAGGACGACCTACTGAAGAAGCGTCACTCGCCCGGGAAGTTTTCCTCGGCTAGGTCGTGAGACGCTCCACCCACCGAAGAGGGTGACACCCCGGAAGGTCCAACTAAGCAACTGCGGTGGAGTTGTCGAGCCTGGACTCTGACCAGACGCCCTAGGAGGAGTGAGATCCAATGAGATAGGGTTAGGAAGATGGCCCCTAGTTCCAGAGTTAGATCTGGAGGAGGACTCCGCTTGGACCACAGACCCTGAACTGTCAAGGCACCGAAGACTGCTCCCCAGCCAGAAGACAGGCGTCAGGGGGACAACCTGCGAAAGGAGGGGGAGGAAAATTCCCCTGAGAGAGTCCCGGAGAGCCACCAAAGAAGCTCCAGGTGAACTCGGTCATAATGTCCATCCTGGAGGAGGCTTGAACCCGGAGGACATCCAGGTACATAATCACAACAACTCCCCTGCCATGGAGGAAGGTTGTAGGGACACCATCACCTGGGAAAAACTCAGTGAGGACAGCATTGTGGAAAATGATGGGCGACAGGAAGCCGCCAGTATCCTGGGATGCTCCCACCAACCACAGGGCTACATGTGGAACCTGCAGATACGGACAAACCTGTTGAGCCTCTTCAGGTCTAGGATGTTCCTGTCTTTTCTGAAACGGGAACAATAACGCCTTGCCACAGCAGAGTGGGGGTGGCCTGGAGAAAAAAACTTCCATTTAGAATGGAGGAAAACTCGATGGAGTAGCCAGAATACACCACCTCTCGGAACCAGGAGAGAGAGGCGCTAGCATGCCAGGACACCAGGAAGGAGCGTACTCTCTCTCGAAAAGGCCAAGATCTGAAGCAGAGAAGGGCTTGGAAGAGGAAAAAACCAGGGAGGCTTGGAACAAGATTGCCAAGAGACCAAGACAAGAATAGAGGGCTACTACAGGAAGACTGACCTCTGCAACGAGAAGGAGGAGCCGGCGCTAAGATGACCCTGGTGGAGGAAAGAGCCACTTCTTCCCATAGCCACAGAGGTGAACTAGGCAAAGCCGAAACAAAAAACCAGCCCTGTTACTCCCAAGGGAAAGGACGGGCCACAACCACCTTCCAGAGGATACAGCATGCCTTGAACGGAACCAAAAGAACAGCACTATGCAACAGCATAGGCGGCCGCCTAGGCAGAAAGGCGAGCTGCTTCAGGAAAGCACCACCCAAAAACTGGAGGCATAGAGGATTTGAGAGACAAGTCTTGATGTCAGAAGGCACAAATGAAGGCAGCAGGGAGGAGCCAGCCGCTACGAAGGCCACTCGAGCTGCTCCAGGAGAGGGAGAGTTCACCCTCGTGAAAGTACAGTGGGGAAAAAAAGTATTTAGTGAGCCACCAAGTGTGCAAATTCTCCCACTTAAAAAGATGAGAGAGGCCTGTAATTGACATCATAGGTAGACCTCAACTATGAGAGACAACATGAGAAAACAAATCCAGAAAATCACATTGTCTGATTTTTAAAGAATTTATTTGCAAATTATGGTGGAAAATAAGTATTTTTTGGTCAATAACAAAAGTTCATCTCAATACTTTGTTATATATTCTTTGTTGGCAATGACAACACTTTCTGTAAGTTTTCTGTAAGTTTTCCCAAGGTTGGCACCCACTGTTGCTGGTATGTTGGCCCATTCCTCCATGCAGATCTCTTCTAGAGCAGTGATGTTTTAGGGCTGTCGCTGGGCAACACAGACTTTCAACTCCCACCAAAGGTTTTCTATGGGGTTGAGATCTGGAGACTGGCTAGGCCACTCCAGGACTTTGAAATGCTTCTTACGAAGCCACTCCTTCGTTGCCCTGGTGGTGTATTTGGGATCATTGTCATGCAGAAAGACCCAGCCACGTTTCATCTTCAATGCCCTTGTTGATGGAAGGAGGTTTGCACTCAAAATCTCACGATACATGGCCCCATTCAATCTTTCATGTACACGGATCAGTCGTCCTGGTCCCTTTGCAGAGAAACAGCCCCAAAGCATGATTTTTCCACCCCCATGCTTCACAGTAGGTATGGTGTTCTTTGGATGCAACTCAGCATTCACTCTCTTCCAAACACGACAAGTTGCGTTTCTACCAAACAGTTCTACTTTGGTTTCATCTGACCATATGACATTCTCCCAATACTCTTCTGGAACATCCAAATGCTCCCTAGCAAACTTCAGACGGGCCTGGATATGTACTGGCTTAAGCAGGGGGACATGTCTGGCACTACAGGATCTATGTCCCCGGCGGCGTAGTCCCAGCTTTCTGCAGGTCATTCACTAGGTCCCACCGTGTGGTTCTGGGATTTTTGCTCATCGTTCTTGTGATCATTTTGACCCCACGGGGTGAGATTTTGCGTGGAGCCCCTGATCGAGGGAGATTATCAGTGGTCTTGTATGTCTTCCATTTTCTAATTATTGCTCCCACAGTTGATTTCTTCACACCAAGCTGCTTGCCTATTGCAGATTCAGTCTTCCCAGCCTGGTGCAGGTCTACAATTTTGTTTCTGGTGTCATTCCACAGCTCTTAGGTCTTCACCATAGTGGAGTTTGGAGTGTGACTGTTTGAGGTTGTGGACAGGTGTCTTTTATACTAATAACAATTTCAAACAGGTGCCATTACTACAGGTAATGAGTGGAGGACAGAGGAGCCTCTTAAAGAAGAAGTTACAGGTCTGTGAGAGCCAGAAAACTTGCTTGTTGGTAGGTGACCAAATACTTATTTTCCACCATAACTTGCGCAATTGGTGGATAAGCAGATAGATACAGTAGATACATGGGATATATATACACACGTGGACAAAATTGTTTGTACCCCTTGTTTAATGAAAGAAAAACCCAAAATGGTCACAGAAATAACTTGAATCTGGCAAAAGTAATTTGCCAAACTACATGTTGACAAGCCACAAAGCTTCTGGGAGAATGTCCTATGGACAGATGAGACAAAAATCGAAATTTTTGGCAAGGCACATCAGCTCTATGTTCACAGACGGAAAAATGAAGCATATCTTGAAAAGAACACTGTCCCTTCTGTGAAACATGGAGGAGGCTCTATTATGTTCTTTGGCTGCTTTGCTGCATCTGGCACAGGGTGTCTTGAATCTGTGCAGGGTACAATGAAATCTCAAAATTATCAAGGGATTCTAGAGAGAAATGTGCTGCCCAGTGTCAGAAAGCTTGGTCTCAGTTGCAGGTCATAGGTCTTGCAATAGGATAATAACCCAAAACACACAGCTAAAAACACCCAAGAATGGATAAGAGGAAAACATTGGACTATTCTGAAGTGGCCTTCTATGAGCCCTGACCTAAATCCTATTGAGCATCTTTGGAAGGAGCTGAAACATGCCATCTGGAAAAGGCACCCTTCAAACCCGAGACAACTGGAGCAGTTTGCTCATAAGAAGTAGGCCAAAATACCTTTTGAGAGGTGCAGAAGTCTCATTGACAGTTACAGGAATTGTTTGATTGCAGTGAATGCCTCAAAAGGTTGTGCAACAAAATATTAAGTTAAGGGTACCATCATTTCTGCCCAGGCCTGTTTCATGAGTTTTCTTTTTTTAAAAATTCTGTTGAAGCATGGTTGAAAAGCAATGTCTGAGTTTCATTTGTTCATTTTCATAGAATTTTTATATCTGATTACTTTTGTCAGATTCAAGTTATTTCTGTGACCATTGTGGGTTTTTCTTTCATTAAACGAGGGGTACCAACAATTTTGTCCACGTGTGTATATCTCTATAGCAGAAAACATAGATAAGCAGGATGCTAGATAGGTAGGAGAGTTATAGATACATATGTGGGATGACAGATAAAAACACAGATAGAAGGATCGATAAATGGGTACTGTAGATAGATAAGAGATAAGGAAGGTAAATAGGAGAGAGAGAGGCATGTATTTAGCAAGGAGAGATAAACAGCAGATAGGACAGATCGGTAAATAGATAAGTAGATAGAAAGAAAGGCACATAGACCAGAGAAAGATAGAAAAACAAGCAGATACACAGAAAAAGGTGATGGAGATACACAGAAAAATAGGCAGCTAGATAGACAGGAGATAGAAAGGTAGTAGATACACAGAAAAAAGGAATACAGATACATAGGTAGACAGATAGATAGGAGATAGGTAAATAGAAAGGAGACAGATACATAGTCAGATGGATAAACAGGAGAGATGGAGGGGGAGATACAGTAGATAGGAAAGATAGATAAAGAAAGGGAGCACAGACACGAGAGAAATATTAATATAAATAGACAGATGGGAGATCAAGAAAGAGAAATGGAAGGATCTCTACACCTTAAACATTCCTGCTGGGACTTGAATGAAGAGTTACTGAGTTTCCTTGTGGAGCTCCTCACATGATTGTTTTTTTAGCTGCATCTGTAACCTGTCAGCAGGGCAGAGGTCTGTACAGAGAAGAGCCAAAGCTGCACAAGGAACAAGAACTTTCATCTGCTTCATCCTCTGCACTTCTTGTGTCATTGCATTTCTTTGCTTCCTTCCTGCTGGTGGCACAGCATTTTACTTTGGGAGCCCTTTGTCACAGAGTGCTTCACATGTAAGCTGGGGAAGCGCTCATGCCAACATCCAGTTTTAACAGAAACTGGTGGAGGCTCTTGCTTCCTCTGTAGTGATGGAGGCTGCTGGTTTTGCGCTTGGGGTGCCCCCCGTCCCCCTTTAATCCAGCCATGGCAGCAGTTTAAACTTTGGTATTAACATATGTTGGATAACTTTGAAAGATATGTTTCAGTATCAGGCTTGGTTATCACAGTTCTTTTTTGTTGTGTTTTAAATACAGCCAGAAGCATAACTTGAAGTTTCTAGACCCCAATGAAAATTCTGTAATGGGACCCCCACTTATTAAAGGGGTATTCCCATGAACATATTCATATCTATATTTGTAGATAATTAAAAGTTAAGCATTTTTGCAAATATAAGTAGTTAAAAATTCTGCAAAGTTTTAAAGATTTTCTCTATCCATCTTAGTGGTGAGAGTCTGTTGTCTTGATCGGTTGCCAATGGATACGACCACAAATGCAGAAACTTTCTATGGTCTGGGACTTGCCAGGTATCCAGCTATAATTTTCTCATTGTAGCTGGGTTATGAGGCAAGGACCCTACATGTATCAGAAGATATCCCGGCCACAATAAGGACATCATGGCTGATTTTCTGAGCTTAGAAAGGTCCTGCATTCATGGTCGTATCCACTGGCAACTGATCAAGACAACAAGTTGTAACCACAAGATATTCAGAGAAAGATCTTTAAAACGCTGCAAAATGTTTAATTACTTATATTTGCAAAAAGGTTTAACTTTTAATTATTTACAAATTTAAAAATAGTTATGTTCGTGGGAATACCCCTTTAAGTGCCCTCTGCAACACTGTAGTGGCTTCTTATATTGTAGAGAGGCCTTTGTGCTCCCTCAAGCTCCAGGGCATGGTAGTGACTGCTACCTCTGCATCCTTTATAGCTACACTCCCAAATGCAACAAAAAACATTTGATGAAAAATGTGTTTTTTCCTTCTGCACGCTGTACATGGATTTGGTTGTTCCCTCTAAACTGGTGGCTGGAGACTAGCTGCCATATACTTTACACAGGGAATAGGAGAGGAATCTGCTCCATAACTGTCTCTCTCTCTCTCATTCAGCAACAGTCCTGGGACTACAAGGGACATATATCGAGAAGTACTGACCTTTAGTGATCTGAGTGATGCTTTGAATGTGATAGAAAGTTTCTATATACTGTAGCGTTAGCATCAGACTAATCAACTCCCCTCTACATAGATTTCTAGTCATGTCATCTGAGTCATGTGCTCTGCAGTCTATCTTGAGATTAATAGTACAAGGCATTATGGGAAAAGGAGCTGAAATTCCCGTTTTTGAGATGAATAGAGCAGTGATTTTCAGAATTAAAGTTAATTTAGTAGAGGGAGGGGGTGTAGGGAAACAGTCTGATTAGAGCTAACAGAGGCATTTCTCTCTGATAAGATATATTACAAACATTCTATACTATTCATTTATGTAACATTTATTGAAATGGCAGTGCCTATTTATATAATATTTAAACAATTAATGTATATTACCTTATAGAAAGTCTCAGTACAAAAAGTTCCAGAAAAGTTGTTTCAATCAATAATATCTGGTCATCTTTTGAAAGTTCTGAAAATCCAGGAAGCTTTTGTGCCCATTTTTTTGAAACATCAACGGAGACAGTTAGGTGACTATAGAATTGGTGAACGTGTTCTATGTCAGTGCTTGAGGCAGCTTGGTCACTATCAGCAGAGTACTATATGCAAAAATATAAATTCATATTTAGTAATTTGAACAGTGTATAATTTACTATATTATGATAATTGATAAAGCATTACTAAATTTTATAGAAAAACCTTATATAAACACCTATGACAACAAGGAAAGTATAACTGTTTGACAAACTATTTTCATTTATATTAGCTTTTGTTTGCATGTGTGTTGTGTCTGTTGATTATTGAATGCATATTAAATATCAACTTCAATCAAAGTGCTCAATATTGTATACAATTTTCAGGTTGAAAAATGTCTGGCATTTACATTGTGGCTAGCATACATCAGAGAAGTGTACACCAATAAACTTACATTTTTTACTGCTTTCTAGAAAAATATAATCTGAGTCTGCTGTTTTTTTCCTATACAGAGGAATGCAACAAAAAAAGGTTGAAAATTAACACAATTTGGTCCTTAAATATGCAAAAGGTTTGGATATCATAAATTTATTTTAATTACTTATATAGAGATCAGCTCTACAGTGTATGAAACATAGTTGCCTCCTGTCTATGGTAACACAGTAATGCAAAAAATAAATATATTATGATGTCACCCAAGTGTCTCTTATGACTTGATGCAAAACACAAAGTTTAAAATAGAAACTAATACTGTAAAAATAAAACAAATAACAGCCAGCCCAAAATGCAAACTTAAGCTAAGGTCCCACGTAGCGGGCCACAGCAAAAAAAAAAGTGCTCCGAGGAAAACCGTGGCAGCAACGCATCGCGGTTTTTCCCACAGCGCTTTTCACGGAAAGTCCATTATACCTATAGGGAAACCACCAACGTTTCCGTAGGTATAATTGTCATGCTGCAATTTCCAAATGTGTGGATGGGATTTGTTAGAATCCCATCCACCTTGCAGTGACTGTAAAACGCAGCGTTTCTTTCCGTGCACCGTTTACGGCACGTGGGGCCATGGCCTCAGGCTGCTGTTTTTTTGGCTGCTGTAGAAAAGCAGTGGAAATAAAACAGTGTTTTACAGTACCAGCAAAGTGAATGAGATTTTTGTGGTTTCACACTGTGTGGGGAAAAAAGAGCTGTGTGAGGCTAGGGCCACATGAAGCAGTCCGCAGCAAAAAAGCGCTGTGGGAAAAACCGCAGTGGCAGTGCAGCGTTTACATGGTGGCCAAACCACGGCATTTACGCCACGTGGGGCCCTGGCCTGAAAAATGCTGTGGAAAAAAAAACGCTGATTAGATGCTGCAGTCAAATGTGACCCAGTATAAACAGTAAGCTGTTAGTGTCAAAGGCAGGGTTGGAAAAAACTCACTGGCTTCAAAATACAGTGGGTACGGAAAGTATTCAGTCCCCTTTAAAATTTTCACTCTTTGTTTCATTGCAGCCATTTGCTAAAAGCAAAAAAGTTCACTCTATTTCTCATTAATGTACACTCAGCACCCCATCTTGACAGGAAAAAAACAGAAATGTAGATATTTTTGCAAATTTATTAAAAAAGAAAAACTGAAGTATCACATGGTCATAAGTATTCATTTCTGTTTTTTTTTCTGTCAAGATGGGGTGCTGAGTGTACATTAATGAGAGTACTTTCCATACCCACTGTATAATGATCATTTATATTTAATTATATTGTACAATATTGTCATTGTAAAATTAATTAGATACATAGTTTGTTGCATATTTTCTTTAATAGGAATTCAATCATTAGCTTTTTTTTGTGAATTAGAGGAGCTTAGAAGCTTTTTTTCTGACTAAAGCTGTCAACCTCACAAGGCTATCAATAGAGGAGTCGGTGCTTTGGCCTACCTACAGCTCTTGAAAGGGAACATCTTTAGGCTAAAGCCCCACATTGCGGAACCGCCACAGCAAAAATGCTGTGTTTTACAGTACCTGCAAAGTGAATGGGATTCTGGCTAATTCCATTTACACACTGCAGAAAAAAATCTGAACCGGAAAAGCTGCATTTTTGAAAATCGCAATATGTCAATTATACCTGCGGAAACGCTTGCATTTTCCATATATGTATAATAACGACAGAAAGTCAGCAGAGGAAAACTCTGGAAAAATGCAATGATAAACGCTGCAGAAAAAACCGCAGTGCGTTTCCGCAGCAATTTTTTTTTTTTGTTGTGTTTCACTACGTGGGGCCTTAGACTTAAACTGATCTATGCCCCTGCAAATTAATAGTTGGGTGTTGTTCTGCTGTCATGAAGGCTGGAATCCTAATGAAGGCTCCCAGGCCTTTCATCTGGAGTTCTATTGCACTATGCCATAGGGATGTTTTTGATCCCTGCATGACCTACTGGTGTAGCTTAATGGGTAAGGATGTGTGGCTTAAAGGGGTTGTCCCACGAACTAAAGTGAAAAGGACCTTTTTCGTGCTCCACATTCAACCTGACCGCAGCCAGGTGAATGTGGGCGGGACTTCAATGGGAGAACTGGAGCACAGCACTCGGCTGAAGTAAATGGGAGCTCCAAATATAACCGAAGTACAACACTTGGCTATCTCCAGCGCTCCCATTAAAGCTGCGGACAGGTTGAATATGGCACGCAAGAGAGGTCCTTTTCACTTTACTTCTTGCGGCAACCCCTTTAAGATGCACCAATGTGTGTAACAAAATTGTGCCAAAACAATAATAGTAAGTCTGCCCCACTGTTTTTATCTTATTAGACAGACACAACAAACATTACACTGTGCACATTGCATTGAATAAGAAATATTATTATTGACAATATTAATAATTGTAGTATTGAACAACAACAATATCCTCAAGTGAGTTCTAGGGGACAGGTTCAGCAAAGAAATCACTCCAACAATGTGTATAAAGGAGCGGTATATTATAGACAGAATGAATTGTTTAGTGAGGAGTTGAGACAAAACCTAATAACTTCATAATTACAAATAAAACAATGACTAGACAAATAAGAAATCCATAAGCCACACAGTAATACCCTCAATACTCAACAATAAATGTCACAACAAACCCCGACATTAACAACACTACAATCCCACATAGTAACAATAATGATACTGAGCAAGCATTAATATATATTCACCAATCATCTAAACTGAGATCCTTCTTTCTCCAGGTCTTACATCCACATTTATATCTACTGTAGACCTCTCATACCTTTTTTCTTTTCAGCCCCTCAGACCTCCCCCAATGATCGGAACCTGCATATTTTTATACCATATCTCACCCAAACTTTTGTCTGCTTTCAACCCTAGCCTGAAACTATTGTTCCCATCTGATGATCAAACAATAGTTTTGATCTGTCTTCTCATCAGTATGGTATTGTTAGGATTCTTGGTGTGTATTCATTGCAATACCGCTTGCTATTACTAGACTATCTGATCTCCTGTTCTTGTGATACCCACATCTTGCCCAACTACAGTGCTGGCCAAAAGTATTGGCACCCCTGCAATTCTGTCAGATAATACTCAATTTCTTCCAGAAAATGATTGCAATCACAAATGTTTTGGTAATAATATCTTCATTTAATTTGTCGTCAATGGAAAACCACAAAAAGAATTGTCAAAAAGTCAAATTGGATATAATTCCACACCAAACATAAGAAAGGGGGTGGACAAAAGTATTGGCACCCTTTGAAAAATCATGTGATGCTTCTCTAATTTGTGTAATTAACAGCACCTGTTACTTACCTGTGGCACATAACAGGTGGTAGCAATAACTAAATCACACTTGCAGCCAGTTGAAATGGATTAAAGTTGACTCAACCTCTGTCCTGTGTCCTTGTGTGTACCACATTGAGCATGGAGAAAAGAAAGAAGACCAAAGAACTGTCTGAGGACTTGAGAAGCAAAATTGTGAGGAAGCATGAGCAATCTCAAGGCTACAAGTCCATCTCCAAAGACCTGAATGTTCCTGTGTCTACCGTGCGCAGTGTCATCAAGAAGTTTAAAGCCCATGGCACTGTGGCTAACCTCCCTAGATGTGGACGGAAAAGAAAAATTGACGAGAGATTTCAACGAAAGATTGTGCGGATGGTGGCTAAAGAACCTCGACTAACATCCAAACAAGTTCTAGCTGCCCTGCAGTCCGAGGGTACAACAGTGTCAACCCGTACTATCCGTCGGCGTCTGAATGAAAAGGGACTCTATGGTAGGATACCCAGGAAGACCCCACTTCTGACCCAGAGACATAAAAAAGCCAGGCTGGAGTTTGCCAAAACTTACCTGAGAAAGCCAAAAACTTTTTGGAAGAATGTTCTCTGGTCAGATGAGACAAAAGTAGAGCTTTTTGGGAAAAGGCATCAACATAGAGTTTACATGAAAAAAAAAGAGGCCTTCAAAGAAAAGAACACGGTCCCTACAGTCAAACATGGCGGAGGTTCCCTGATGTTTTGGGGTTGCTTTGCTGCCTCTGGACTGCTTGACCGTGTGCATGGCATTATGAAGTCTGAAGACTACCAACAAATTTTGCAGCATAATGTAGGGCCCAGTGTGAGAAAGCTGGGTCTCCCTCAGAGGTCATGGGTCTTCCAGCAGGACAATGACCCAAAACACACTTCAAAAAGCACTAGAAAATGTTTTTTTTTTTTAATTTAAAGATTTTTATTAAAGTTTTCAAATAAAGTACAAACAGGGCACGTAACACATTTCTTACATTTTGTGCAATCCTAGTATATCATCGAAAGTATATATGACAAATATTCTTCACATTCACCACTATGTTACTACGGGCCCCTTAAACGGCCACGAGCCCAATTAGCTCTTATATATCCTATCATGGTCTAGTGTGGTGCAGTGCCACATAGGGGGAGGAGGGGCGAGGGAGGAGAAATGTGGGGGGGGGGGAGGGAGGGAGGTTAGTAAGGTGAGAATGGGGTTAAGAAGAAAAAATAAAAGAGGAGGTGGGGGGGGGGGGGGAGGGAATATTCTCCCGATGGGAGAAAGAGGTGAGGCTAATGGGAGAAAATGTAGCGTAGAAGGTAGCGAGAGAAGAGAGAGACGAGAAGATAGGAGAGAAGCCAGAGCTCTGCATCAACTCCCCTCCGTGCGGGCAGGCTCCACTTCTATGTAGTGCTCCCCCTTAGGCGGGGACTCTCAGCTGTACTGACCAGCCATGGGGACCATATCTTCAAGAAGTGCTCGTGTGTTCTGTGAGACCAGCTCAGGAGTTCTTCGAATCGAGCTAGTTGATGCATCTTTTCCACCCACAAGGCCACAGGCGGGGGTCTCCGTGCTTAGCCAAAACTGTGGTATGATTGTTTTCGCTGCAGCCAGGAAGTGTGAGATGAGGCAATTTCTAGATGGCCGATAATCAGCAGATGGAATGGACAAGAATATCATGGCTGGGGCAAGCGTGAAATCTGGATTCCCGAGGGAGCGTATACGATCCTGGATCTCCGACCAAAAAGGCTGGATAAGCGGGCAGGTCCACCATAGATGTAGGTAGGTTCCTGGCTGTGTCGAGCACCTCCAACATTTGCTGCTGGCCGTCAAATTTTTGTGGAAGAGCCAGTCTGGCGTTCTGTACCAACGGGAGAGCAGCTTATAATGATTCTCTTGAAGACGGATACACTGTGAGAAACCGTGCGAGTTGCGTAGAGCAAATTCCACTTCTTCCCTTGTGAGTTCGAGACTTAATTCCTTTTCCCAAGAAGAGATGAATGCAGGTTTATAGTAAGAAGTTGGGTCCACAAATTGGTGGAGTAGACGCGAAGTCTTTCTCAATATTTTTGTTTTTGACATGAGAAGTTTTTCAAAGGCAGTCAGTTCACAGCGGATCTGAAATTTCTTCTGGAACATATCGAAATGGCCACGCAGATGTTGTCTGTGTAAGAAGGACAGTGTGAGGTCGGGCAACAAGCAGAGGATATCGTCTAGTGGTAGTAGGCCTTTCTCAGAGGAGACCTCTCTCAGTGTGAGACCATTCAGTTTTGCCCATAGGGATGGATAAGCTTCCACCTTACTTCCCAGCAAACGCGGTATCAACCCCAACGGGAGGAGTGGAGAGGGGTGAGGGGCCAAGTTGGAGTACAACTCTCTCCATGCCGCCGAAGCGCCCTGTAGAACTGGGCAAGATTTCACCTCTTTGCTCATCGGGAGTGTCGGAGTCCAAAGTGCTGCAGCGTAGGGTATTGAGGGCATCTTCCTCATGAGACCTGCTGCGATAGGTGTCTGTAGGGGCGATGCAAGCTCGGCCCACCAACTCAGCTGCACAGCTTTATAGTATTTTTGGGGCTCTGGTAGACCAATACCCCCCTCTCGTCTTGCTTTAGTTAGAAGCGACCAGGCCAGTCTAGGAGTCCTCTGTCTCCATATGAATCTAGTTAAGACACTGCGCAGCGACTTAAAGAACGTGGTAGGTATGCCAATTGGAAGCATGGACAGGTGGTACAGGAGTTTAGGCATCAGGTATGTCTGTATGAGGTTTTTCCTTCCGAACCATGAGAGTGGAAGCGTGGTATATGAAGCTAAGCTGCGTTTAACAGAGTCAAGCAATGGCGGAAAATTTCGTTGGTACAGCTGATCCAGTCGTGGTGTTAAGTGGACACCTAAATATTTAATTGAGGATCGTGCCCACAAGAATGGAGTACTGGTCTGCAGACTACGAACTGACTGCTTGTTCAGTGTGATATTTAAAACCTCAGATTTCGTGAGATTGGCCTTGTAGTGCGAGAGTCTTCCATAATCCTTGAGAACCTCTACCAAAGCCGTCAGTCCCGTCTCTGGGTTTGAGACTATGAACAGAACATCGTCTGCAAATGCTGTAGCATGCAAGACCGTGTCTCCGACCGGCACTCCCTGTATCCTAGTATCTTGTCTCACTGCCTGTAGTAGGGTCTCCAGTACCAAAATGAATAAGGTAGGGGATAATGGGCACCCTTGTCTCGTCCCATTAGAGATATTAAAACTGCTTGATAGCGTTCCATTGATCCGGAGCCTCGCCGAGGGCTGGGCGTATAAGGAAAAGATAGCAGTTATGAACTGGGCAGGGAGTCCAAACTTCCCCAAGACGGATCTCATAAAGTCCCAGTCTACCCTGTCGAAGGCCTTTTCGGCATCTACACCCAGAAGCACCAAGGGTAGCTTAGAGTTGTTCGCAAGGTGGATGAGTGGTAACAGCTTAGCGGTGTTATTCCTGCCCTCCCTGCCCAGCACAAAACCAGACTGTTCCTCATGCACTAAATTGGGTATGAAAGGTTGAAGTCTGCGTGCCAATATCTTCGCCCATATCTTGAGGTCCAGATTTAACAAGGATATTGGCCTATAGCTTCCACATGCGGCAGGATCCTTCCCCTCTTTCGGGATCAGGGTAATGTGGGCTTCTTGCGTTTGACGTGGTAAGGCATTACCGTTCAGCAGCGCATTACAAACAAGGGAGAGCTGGGGCGCCAATATCTGTTGGAACTTCTTATAGTATAGTAGGGGTAGCCCATCTGGACCGGGACTCTTCCCTGTGGGAAAACTATGGAGGGTGTCCGTTAGTTCCTTGAGTGAGATCGGTTCTATTAGAGTAGCCGCAGACTCCACAGGGATGCAGGGTAGGTTCAGGCTACTAAGGAAATCCCGAGTCATCACAAGCTTTTCTGTATCAGACAACTCCCCCGGACTATCTTTAAGGTTATACAGCTGAGAGTAGAAAGTCACAAACTCCGAGGCAATGCCTTCAGTGGCAGAGCAGTTCCCTCCTGAGGCCTTTTTGATCGAGGCAATGTACGATTTGCTCCTCTCTTTACGGATAAGGTTGGTCATGAGGCGACCTCCTTTATCTCCATGAGCGTAGAGTAGCTTCGCTGCCCGGGAGTTCAGCAGGTCTCTCAACCTCTCTCTAAGCTGTAACAGGTCTCTCTGCGTCTGTTCAGTCAAGGAGCGTTTGTGAGTGCGTTCAATTTCGGCTATGTGTACTAGTAGCTCGTCAAGTTCTCTTTGCCGATGCCTCTTGTTTCTAGCCGCCAAGGAGATGAGAATCCCTCTAATGTATGCCTTGTGGGATTCCCAACGCACAACTGGACCAATGTCTGGGGTGGTATTCAGCTCAAAGAATTCTTCCAGGTGTTTGGATAGAAATTGCACATCGACGTCTGAGTCCAGGAGGGACTCATTGAGTCGCCACGTCGTCGCGGCCCTCGGCAGCTGTTTCAATTCCACCACCGCCAGGACAGGGGCGTGGTCTGAGACCGTAATTGCGCCTATACGGGCTGCAGTGGAGTGCTGTAGTAGAGTCTTGGAAACAAACAGGTAATCCAGTCTGTGATATGATTTCCCCGTAATGGAGTAGAAGGTGTAATCCTTAGTTGAGGGGGTGTTGGGAGCGCCATAAGTCGTTCAACTGCAAGTCGTGCAAGGTTGCCTTGATTCTACTCAATGCCCTCTGGGAGAAGGGAGACGTGGTAGAAGTGGAGTCCAGCGGCGGATTAAGAGCCAGATTAAGGTCTCCCCCTAGTATAATAGGGCCCTCTGCGAACAGCTTTAGGGTCTGTAGAGCAGCTATAAGCCATGATATTTGACCCTTGTTTGGTGCGTATAAGTTTGCAAATGTGAATGGTCTTGAAGCGATGGTGCCTTTTAGGAGCAGAATTCTGCCCTCAGAGTCTGAGTACTGTTGATGGCAGACGAAAGGGACATTCTTATGGATAAGTATCGATACCCCCTTTGAGGCCGAGGTGGGATGACAGGAATGAAACCACTTAGAAAAATATGTTTTTGGTAGGTGCGGAATACGGTGGTTTTTAAGATGTGTCTCCTGTAGAAAAGCAATATTCGCCTTCTGTTTGCGAAGTAGGAGTAGAATATGGTGTCTCTTGCTCGGGGAGTTGAAGCCTTTCACATTGAAGGATACACAGGTCAATTTGGCCATGGGTGCTGTATGCCAGCTACTGCACTGTAGTGAACACACGGAGGAGAGGAGGTCAAGTAAGAGCCAAGCAAGAAGAGAAAATAGATAGAGGGCAGTAGAAGACCTAAGAGAGGAACAAGAGAAGTGTGTTAGTAAGGGAAGAGGAGGATTGGGACAAACGAAGAAAAAACAAGCTTAGTGGTTGATGATGTAAGAGGTCGGTGGAGTAGATCTGTATATCCACCGACACCAAGTACCAGTCAGGAATCTTCAGATAGCCTATATGGGTACAATAGACAGGGGTGGGAGTAAATCCTGATCGCACAGAGTCCCGGACACACACCCATGTGCTGTGGTCACCTAGGGAGGTAGACGCCGCCAGGAGACCGTGAGTGGGCATACTGAATTCATAAGGGAAGGGACTAGAGGTATACAAATACTCAGTATGCGATGGCGCCCTTCACCCAACAATAGGTACCCCACCATGTCCCAGCAACTGAACTAGGAGTCAGGGAGGTGGGGGGGGGGACAGGGAGGGGGGGGGCAGTGAGGGAGGGAGGGGGGGGGGAGAGTTCCCCAGCGGTGAACCGCTATGACCGGCTTTTTTTTTTTTTTTTTCCCCTCCAGAAGGGCCCCCGCCCTCACCCCGCACAGTACCCTTTATATCCTATCCAACTTGGCAAGGCCAACAGTAGGCAAGGGGGGGGGAGGGGGGGCCCAAAGGGGTTGTCTGCAAGGTGCAACTGGGGGGGGGGGGGAGGGAAGAGACCTGGTGGGCGGGTAGGGGGGGGGGGGAAGTGGGCAAGGGTAGATCCGACAGGGAAGGGTGGGCAAGGGAGGGCGGAGGTGGGGATCTAGATTTAAATGTAAATACCAGGAGGTCAATGTACCAGGATTTCTATAACTGAAGGTCAATGATAACATAATAAACCATAATATATCTTCTCGGTATTTTCAATAGTACATTCTCCGCATATACTTATATACTTATATATATATATAAGCGCCCAAGAGGGCGCACATCCAGACAATTATCCACTACTTAGTTTAGTGAATTGCAAAACCTTTGCAAAGCTAACCGATTAATTAAATAACTGACATCACAGTCACTGTGAACAGGTGGGTCATACATATCTGGAGCCGCGTCTAGAGACACCCGTCAGCCCAACCGAGCAAGTCTCATTTCTCCTTGACGGTCAGGACCTGATCTCGCCGTCTAGCTGCGGTTGTGTTCTTCACCCCCGTCTGGGACCCCAGCTTGCTAGGGGTGCGGGGTGAGCGAGGTGCTGGTAGTGCTTGTTGGGTCACCACTTCTCCCTGGAGTGGCAGCCAGGAGGGTATCGTTATCGGCGGAATATCTAGAATCTGCCAGGCCTCCTCCAGGTCTCTCGGGGTGTGGATATTTATTCTTTTCCCATTTTTAAGAATGGATAATCCAAAGGGGAACAGCCACGCGTAGGGTAGCCCTTTAGCTTGGAGAGCCGCCAATAGCGGTTTGAGGGTTCGGCGTTTCTGGAGTGTGGAGGGTGCCAAGTCCTGGAAAATCTGGATCTCCGTTTCTTCAAATACTAGCTTCGGGCAGTCTCTCGCAGCTCGAAGGACTGCAGCAGTGTCGGCCGAGGAGAGCATAGCGCATATGACATCCCTCGGAGGATCCGCGGCCCCTGGTTTGGGCCTGAGCGCCCTATGTATACACTCGATGTTGAAGAGGCCTGTGTCACTCCCGCCCATGAGTCGAGCAAAAATGGCGGCGGCCACCTCGGAGAGCTTGTCGGCAGCGTAGGCCTCCGAGAGTCCCCTAATCCGGACGTTACGTCGTCGGCTTCGGTTTTCCAAATCCTCCAGGAGCAGGTGAGTCTTGTTTAGGTGATCTGTATGCGTATCTAACTGCAGCGCCATTTCCATGGAGCATTTTTGCGCTTCTTTTTGAGCACCCTCTAGCTGCTCCACTCTTCTTCCCATAGACTTCATGTCGGCTCGTAGTTCTCCTAGCTCTGCCAGGACTGGGGCAACGGCCTGAGCCAGAGCCCTGCGAAGGAATCCCTTTGTGATGGTATCATGGCTATGTCCTAGCCGAGCGCCGTCAGCGTCTGAATCCCCTCCCGCTTCCTCCGCGCCGCTACTGTCCTCAGGCGCCATCTTAACCGCCGAGCCTGGCGAGCGGGCCACTTTCTTTCTCAAGAATTTTTGCATGACTGCCTGAGATTGTTGGGACCTTGGCGTGTCAGAAGCTTCGCCGGTACGATCTCTCCCTATTTTGACCATTCTTGAGCTGTTCTCGCTATTGAAAAGGGTGTCTGTGGGTACTCAAGCGGCAGAGCTACAGATCAAGCTGCCATCTCGTTCGACGGTCAGGCTCCGCCCCCTAGAAAATGGTTTGAGAGAAAGCACTGGAGACTTCTAATGTGGTCAGCAATGAGTCCAGACCTGAATCCCATAGAACACCTGTGGAGAGATCTCAAAATGGCAGTTTGGAGAAGGCACCCTTCAAATCTCAGGGACCTGGAGAAATTTGCCAAAGAAGAATGGTCTAAAATTCCAGCAGAGCATTGTAAGAAACTCATTGATGGTTACCGGAAGCGGTTGTTTACAGTTATTTTGTCTAAAGGTTGTGCTACCAAGTATTAGGCTGAGGGTGTCAATACTTTTGTCCGGCCCATTTTTGGAGTAAAATGATCAATGATTTGACTTTTTTTTCATTCTCTTTTGTGTTTTTTCATTGCAAGCAAAATAAATGAAGATATTATTACCAAAGCATTTGTGATTGCAATCATTTTCTGGAAGAAATTGAGTATTATCTGACAGAATTGCAGGGGTGCCAATACTTTTGGCCAGCACTGTAATTGTTGTTTATCTGACACTAGACATGCTATAAAAACCAATATATCACAGCCTCTTCAGATTGTTATACATACAATTATATTCCCCTATATACACAATGATATAACCATATTTCATAGTTCCATATAACCATATTCTGGGTTACAATTGCACAACCACAATTCCAAAAAAAATATAAAAAACAAGAATGAAATGATTTGTAAATCTCATATAACCATATTTAATTCACCATACAACACATAGCAGAAGTTAGAGATTTTGCCATTTCAGTTGAAAAAATGTCTTGTCTAAAAATTGATGGAAGAGGGCGTGGCCTGGCTATGGAGGAGTGAGAACACGTTTGCCTCAACTCCTTCCCCGGGCAGCCTAGACACATGCTAAACTCGCTGACCAGCACCTACCTTCCTCGCCCCGACATGGGCAGATCACGCAGGCTTCTGCAGCGGTCCTCTTCTACCCCTCCGGGTGTCCCATGGGAGGCCTCCATAGCCCGCTTCCTTTGGGGCCCGCATGCTGCCGACTCTGCTATGGCACCCTCCAACATGGCGCCCGACACTGCGGTCCCTTCCTGCGGCTCCCCGGCTTCCTCACCGCCGCCGGCCACCTCTCTTCTACGGCCTGGCTCCCTCAATGGCCCCGGAGCGACGCTCTTTCCTCCAGCGGAGACCTCCTACGTGCCCAGTCCTCCTGCACCATGGACCAGAGGAGGATCTGGGTACCGCTCAGCCCCCCCCTCTCCCTTGTCCACGGGAGCCTCGGACGGGGCTTGGCCCTCCCTGCCACCATATCCTGCCTCCTCACCGGCATCTATACACCAGGGCCCTGTACTGGGTGCCTCACAACCCTCCACGCAGCCCCTGCTGGACAGGACTGGTCCTCCTCCACCTCTGCACAGTTCTCCTGTGGTGGCTCCTGCATCAGCACCTCCTGCTGGCTTGACTCCTCCGTCCCCGGACCCTCAGACTGCTCTTCCTGGCAGGAGGAGATCTACTGCTGCCGCTCTGCATGGCTCTGCCTTTCCACTGGATGGCCCTGCATCCCAGTTGTTTTCAGGTCAGTCATCACATCTTCATGCCCCTCCGGCAACTCCTCCTGGCATGGAGCTGCCTCCTCCTGAAAGTTGTGCTGTGGACTCCTCTCATACTGGTAGACCCAGGGCTTCTCCCACTTCAGATACCCTGGATGAACTCCGTCGCTTAAGTGCCCACCTTGCCACCATTCCAACTAAGTCTGATATGGAGGCGTACGTGTCCTGACTGGAACAGTCTTACAAGTCTGAGCTTTCTGCTGTCTGCTCTATTGTACAACACCTGGAGGAGAGGGTAGACAGCCTAGAGTCCTCGTCCGCCTCCTTTTTATCTCAACTCTCTGCCCATGATTCCGCCATTTCTTCTCACACTCACCAGCTTCAGTATTTGGCGGACCTCCTCGACGACCTTGAAAACCAGAACAGGCAGAACAACATCAGGGTTAGGAGCCTCCCTGAATCGATTGAACCCCAGCAACTGGACGCTACTTTATGCCAGATTTTCAACTCACTGTTGGGGGTTCCACAGGGGTCTCCGCTTGAACTTGACCATGCACACCGCTTCTTGGGTCCACGTCCTCCTTACACTGCAAACCCCAGAGATGTCATCTGTAGAGTGCACAGATACCAGCTGAAGGAAGCCATCATGCGCAAAGTCTCGCCAGGTTATGTTCCAGGACATTCCCATCAATTTACTCCTGGACTTGTCTCCGCTTACTGTTTCTAAGCGGCGTGCCCTGAAGCCGCTTCTGGACTTGCTAATTCAGCATCAAGTGCCATACTCCTGGGGTTTCCCATTCTGCCTGCAGGTTCGACGCGGGGGCCGTACCCTCGCCTTGACTCACCCAGATGACATCCCGACTTTCACGGCGCTGGAACTACCTCCAGTGTTGGCCTTGAATTGGCCCTCTCTGCCTGGCGACTCCGTTCTGGTTCCACCAGCCCAGCCCCAGCGTCGCCCTAGGAGACGCCGTTGAGACCAGGCCCCTGCTTCAGATGATCAGCTGAGTTCCAGTCCGGCCCCTCCGACTTGATGCCGTGAACTTTTTGTCATTTTGCGGTTTGACTTTTGATTTTTCATAACCTCTGTGGTTGTTTTCCCTGTGGGGCCACAGGGTGCCGCGAGTGTGATCCGTTTGTCTGGTCCCCGCGCTCCCTCAGGGACTGCACTCCTTCTCCCCCTATTCCTTTTCTTCATCCTCCTCCTCTTTACTCTTTAACTTTCCCTTCCCTTCTCTCTCTCTCTTTCCTTGGTTCTCCCATTTTCTTCTCTTCCTTCCTCCTACTTAGATCTCCTCCATACCCATTGTTTGCTTGTTTAGCCAGTCAGCTCTAGCAAACCGTTATAGTTGTTTATCCACTGGCGTGGCCTGGGGGCCCAGGGGGAAGACGGCTCCTTTATTAGAAAGCCCGTTTCCCACCGGGGTCTCCGTGCTACTGTGTAGCACGTGTTTTGGCACCCATTTTCTGTCTTTTCCCCACCCCTCTTGAGTGGACGCTGTTTTCTCCACCCCGTCAATTTGGTTAATTACTTGTTAACTGTAGTTGTTGTTTCAGTTCGTCTTAGTTTCCCTGTACTTGTCTGTCTTTTCCTTCCTATTGTCTGTTCCTCCACAGAATTTATCCTGCTGTGACTGACCGGTGTTGGCGCTGTGGTACTGAGAAATTCACCCTATATCACATCTGGTGGGAGTGTGACGTTCTCAGGCCCTTTTGGGACGCTGTGTTTGCTCTGTATGCTAAAGTGTGTGGTCGCACCATCATAGCAACTCCCCAACTGGCCCTTCTTTCACTTATTCCTGGAAGGATCTCTGCAGTGAAGAAAGACCTCCTGCGACACTTTCTCACGGCTGCTAGAACCGTCATTCCCAGGTACTGGCGAAGCACTGTTGCGCCCTCCCTGGTTGAATTTCTTCAGGAGTTTCTCCTCATAAGGAGAATGGAGGCCCTGGTGGTGGAGGATTCCCCCCGACCCCTCTAAATTTGATGCTCTCTGGCGGCCTTGGGTGGTGTTCCAGGTGTTCTCTTCTTTCTTTTCCTGATATAGTGATACCTTGCTACTTCTTTCTTCCCTTTTTCTCTCTTTCGTCCTTTGGAGGAGGTTATTGGTCGCTCCTCCATCCCACTGTTCCCCTCTCTCCCTCCCTTTTTCTCTCTAGTATATGTTTTCCTGATCGTAGTTCCCATTGTGTGTTCCTTTGTCTGTTTGTTCTTCTCCCATTACCTTTAAGATGTTGCTTTATGGTCCCGTATATCTCGGCCTTCAGTTCCGCTGTTATTGTATTGTGCTCCCCAGCGTTAGCTTGGATCTTACCCCAAGCTTCTTGTTTACAGGCGAGGCCTGCGTGCCTTCGCGTCATTTGTTTGCTCGCACTATTTTTGTTTTGTTTTTTTTTTCCACCGTACTTAAAAAAATCTTTAATAAACTTTGATTAAACTTAAAAATTGATGGTAGTATCACATCTCAAAAAAGTTGGGCCAAGGCCATGTCTATCATTGTGTAGCATTCTTCCTCTTTTTACCCCTTCCTGACAACTGCTGTAATAGTACAGCAGATGTCGGGTATTTAAATATGGCGGCTGTTCAGGAGCTGAGCGGATTGCTATAGCCGCCAAGTCTCTGCTGGCGCTAATACATTACCTGGCGCTAATACATTACCACTGTAATGCATTGCATTAGTGATGAAAACCCCTAGGGTTCAAGACCTCTAGGGGGTCTAATAAATAAAGTATTAAGAAAAAAAAAGTATTAAAAATTCAAATCACCCCCTTTCCTTAAAATACATAAAAAAGTAGAAAATTACTGTCACACATACACATTAGGTATCCCTGTGTCCGAAAACGCCCGTTCTACAAATGTATAAAAATCTTTTTCCTCTACTGTGAAAAGTGGGAAAAAATATAAATGCCAAACCGCCATTTATTCGCTGTTTCGTCTCTGATAAATATTTAAATAAAAAGTGATCAAAGCAATAGATTTTCCACAAAATGGTGCAACTAAAAAGTACACCTGGACCCACAAAAACGACACCCTATGCATCCCCATACACGGAAATATAAAAACATTACTGGTGTCAGAATATGACAAGTTTAAGAAAACATTTTATTTTACAAAGCTTTTTGCATTTTTGTTAAGGGGTTAAAATGTAAATAAAACTATATAAATTTGGTCTCGTACCGAAACACAGAATACAGCTGGCATGTTGGCTGCACAGTGAACACTGTAAAAATGAAGCCCGTAACAAAGTCACACAAATGTACTTTTTCCAATTCCACCCCATTCTGAATTTTTTTCCAGCGTCCCAGTACATTGTATAGAATATTAAATGAAACATTATTAAGAACAATTTGCCTCGCAAACATTAAGCCCTCATATGGCTCTGTGAACGAAAAATTAAAAATGTTATGGAGTTTGGAAGATGGGGAAGCAAAATTGAAAACTGCCCTGGAGTTTTAGAAAAGGAATATATTACATTTCCAAATCATTGCATTCTTGATTTCTTTGCATTTTATACAGTGTCTCAACTTTTATGAATTGGGGTAGTACATTTTTTAAACAAGAAATTGTTGCCATGATGTCAATGTTAAGTTTAAGGTCACAAATGGAAAATGGGAAGGCTGAGAACTTTCCAGGTGGTCACCCAGCTTTCCCAAAAACAAAAAACATAAGAAAAATATTGTAGCTGAAAGGAATATTACACAGCTTGACAGAAGAAGGGGTCGGATCCTGCGTGAGGACATCTGGGAGTGAATATGTGGAGTCCTTATGGGTGGAAATTAAGGGAGCAACAAAGAATAATAAAATACAGATAGGGGTTTGTTATAAATCTCCAAATATAATGGAAGAAGCTGAAAATGTACTAATAAAACAAATAGATGATGCCGCAAAGCATAATACAGTCATTATTATGGGGGATTTCAACTACCCACATATCATCTGGGAGGCAGAAACCTGCAGGTCCAACAAAGGGAACAGGTTTTGTCAGTAATAAAAGACAATTAACTATCACAACTAGTGCAGGACCCAACAAGAGGTGAGGCACTTTTAGACCTAATTTTAACAAATGAACCTGACACATTGTCAAAAGTGAAGGTTGGGGGTCATCTAGGTAATAGTGACCACAACACAGAGGCGTAGCTAGGGGTTCAGCACAGGGGGCGAACATGTCCAAGTGGGCCCCCAACTTGGACATGTTCGTATACCGATACTATGAGTGTACGGTGAGCGTATAGTGGTATATAGCGGCTCTACACAGGGTGAATACAGTGCAGTAACATTTAGTGACTTACCAGTGACGTCTCTGACTAATCATTCACATTCCCCGTCTCTTTTATCTGGACCGCCATGACCACTTCTTCCAGTCTCTGTAAAGTTTGCAACACAGACATCTTTGGCTCCTCACTTTTCCAGGCACCTGACCCACATTATCCTCACCTGCACAAAGCCCCCATACTGCTGCTACCACCAATTATAAAATATATAATATAACCCCCCATAATGAATAACACCCCTAAGTGCATCTTTAAATTAATAACTTCCCTGTGCACCCCCTTTAAATAGTGCCCCTTATTAAAAATGTCCCAGGTATTTCCCAATTGAAAAGGGAGAAAAAAGACAAGGGAAAAAAATTATTGGGGTTCCAATACCTGGGACCCCCAGGATCAGCTGTTTGAATGAACTGTGGTACCTGTGTAAGCGCCGTGACCCCTTCTCTGTGTCATTCTTTTCATAGCGGCCATGTAATGTAACTACATCCTCATCCTATCCACGTCTATGTGACAAGGCTGGAATGAGATCACACGGACACTATAAACAGACAGCGTGTGATATAAGGCGCCATAGCCCCTTCATACAGCTGATCAGTGGGGAATCACTTATCTCTTATTGATGATTTATTCTGAGGATGGACCATCAATAAAAATGAGCTGGAAAACTCCTTAAGGCTAAGGCCCCATGTAGCATCCCGCAGCAAAAAACAGCTGTGGGAAAAACCGTGGCGGCGACGCATCACGGTTTTTCCTGCAGCACTTTGCACAGAAAGTTCACAGAGGTTTCCTCTGCGGACTTTCTGCTTCAATTATATCTATAGGGAAACTGCCGGCGTTTCCGTAGGTATAATTGACATGCTGCGATTTCCAAAACTGCGACTGTTTTGGAAATCGCAGCGTTTCCGCTGCGCATATTTTACTGGGGATGGGATGTGGCCCCTTGTGACGAAAACCCACAGAAAAAAAACGTGGCATTCTAGCAAATCCCATCCACACATTACGGAAAAATATGTGCAGCAGACACACTGTGATTTCCAAAACCGTTGCGGTTTTGGAAATCGCAGCATGTCAATTATACCTATGGAAACACCAGCGGTTTCCATATAGGTGCATTGAAAACAGAAAGTCCACAGGGGAAAACTCTGCAGACCTTCTGTGAAAAGCGCTGCGGGAAACCACAATGTTACCACCATGGTTTTTCCTGCAGCCCGCTACGTGGGGCCTTAGTCTTAATAAAGCCCAAGTGCCACTTTCATTAAATTAATTGCTCCCTCATATTATGCCCCTGATTCCCCCTGACATAAATACTGCACCTCTAATGACCCCTTATATCAATGATCACCCCCTTATCTTCATAACGCCTCCTAATATAAATGATGCCCCCTAATGGCTCCTTATATAGATAACCTCCGCCATGTATTAATAATACCCCCTAATAACCCTTATATAAAGGACCCCCCAATAACCCTTATATAAAGGGTCCCCCAATAACCCTTATATAAAGGACCCCCCATCGTCATAATGCCCCCTAATGAATCCTCCCTTTATAGTTATATTTCCCCCTCCTATCCACCCCTTATACTATTAATAGTCCCACAAAAAAAAAGTCATACTCACCTGCGATGCTGATGAATGGAGCCGCCGGCGCTTCCTCCCTGTCCACGCACAGGACGTCTGTGTCTGAGCGCGGGCGGCGCGATGTTATGACGTCATCGCACCGCCCGTGCTGAGAAGCAGACATCGGTCTGTGGTCTCGGCGTCTTGTAAACCGCAGGCCTGTATTGGCCTGTCTGCAGACACCGATCTAGTTAGAAATAAAGGCTGTATTAATGGTGGCCCCGGGGTGGGCCCCAAAAATTCAGTGGGCCCGGGGCAGCCGCCCCCTCTGCCCCCCCCCCCCGCTAGCTACGCCTCTGCCACAACATAATAGGTTTTCTTGTACAAACTAAAAAAATGTTCATTAGAGGGGGTACAAAAACACTAAACTTAAGGAAGGCCAATTTTAACCAGCTGAGAGAGGAGCTTAGCAGCATAAACTGGGACAATGTCCTCAAAGTGACCGGAACACAAAATTTTCAAAAGCATTCTAAATAGGACCACTAAAAGCATATACCATATTGGAATAAGTGGGCCAGAAATCATAGAAAACCAGAATAGCTAATTAAAACTGTAAGAAGTGCAATGAGGGATAAAAAGGAAGCATTTAAAGTACTAAAACAAGAAAGTAGTGACGCAGCATTAAAAAACTATAAAGAGAAAAATAAATTGTGTAAAAGACAAATAAAGGAGGAGAAGATAGAGGCTAAGAGAAAAATTGCAAAGGAAAGTAAAAATAATCCAAAATTATTCTTCAATTACATAAATAACAAGAGAATAAAAACTGACAATGTGGGCCCTCTCAAAAATAATTTGGGTGTAATGGTGGAGGAGGATGAGGAAAAAGCACAACTATTAAATGCCTTCTTCTCTACGGTGTTTACACAAGAAAATGCAATGGCCAGTCAATGATTAGGGGTAATGTTAACTCTCAATTAAATGTCACCTGTTTAACCCAGGAGGAAGTGCTGCGCCGCCTTCAAAACACTAAAATAGAGAATTTGCCAGGTCCAGATGGCATACACCCCCGAGTTCTGAGGGAATCTAAGGTCGGAATAAACCTTTGGGGACATCTGATTGCCTTTTTTTTGTGGGGGAGGCTGATTTCCCCTGTAACTGGGGCTGGTACATTTAGCCCCAGTTGCAGGAGGAATGCAGCCTCCTGCACGTTACTACAGAGCTGATCTGGGTCCTGTAGGACCCAGCAGCTCTTACAGACGCTGATCCCGGCGGTTCATGTGACCGCCGGGTCAGAGGGGAGCCACAAGATGGCGCCGCCCATAGCAGTGTATACAGCGCTCATTGAGCGCTGTATGCACAGCGATCGGGAAGGCAGGGAAGGTAATAAACCTTCGGGAAGTTACAGCCGGCTCCCCGTTTCAGCAACTGCATGATTTCGTGCAGCTGCTGAGATCTGTTTGGAAATACCGGTACGACCTAGCAGAACAAGGCAACCACCCCTTGGACGTATATAATCTGTGGGCGCTACGGAAGTGGTTAAGGGACCAATACAGTTCCGAAGTGGAAGCCTAAACATTAGAAACCCTCACATGCATCACCCTATTTCAAAAACTGCACCCTTCAAAGTATTCAAAACACTATTTAGAAAGTTTGCTTTAATTCTTGTGAAAGGGTTAACAAAGTGAACAAACTATACCTAAACTGCTTATCTAAACTAAGATTAGGTAAACTAACTATCTGCCTACACTAAACTATTTATGGGGGTAATTAGAAGTGTTTCTTTTTAAGGACTTTTATGTCTTTATGACACACATACTACAGCAGCTCTGCACAGTGATTCTTCTCTCTCTCTCTGCCTGGAGAAGCATCTGACAGACAGGGAGGAGATACAAAGTTACAAGCAGCATCAAGTCCAGATATCTTCTCTCAGTACTAAGGCTGGCAGCAACTGTTGAGAGATGCAGGCAGAACAGGACAGCAATGTGCAGTTTTATGACAACTCTTAAAGAGAATTTGTCACCAAGTACAAAATGCTAAATATCATACATCATTTGATTCTCGTTATGCACCTAATCAATTTAGTGTTTTCCTTTTCCACCCCTTCAAAAGATATGACCCCTGGAAGGTTATAATTCTGATTCTCCAAGTGGGCGGTAAACTTATGCTTTTCTCTGAGAAAATAAAAGGTTCCCGTCCACATGGAGAATCAGAGCTAGTTCACATATAATCTTCCAGGGACCCTATCATTTGAGTGGGTGAACGGATTTTAAAAAGGAAAGCACCAGAATGTTTAGGGGCACAACAAAAATCAAATGATGTATGCTTTTAGCATTTTCTACTTGGTGACAGGTCCTCTTTAAATTAAAGGGCTGCAGTCACAAGGATCAGCCGTTAATTTAAGAGGTTAAAGGGGCTGGCCACTTTCAGACCAATATTGATAGACAAATGTTATTGTTTGTATAATAAAAAGTTGTACAATTTTCCATTATACTTTCTAGATCTCTGCTTGCTGTCATTCATTCTGCTTACCTCTAGTGGATGAAATTCTGACCATGGTCATGTGATATACAGTCCATGGTCATGTGATGAACACAAAGGTGTTGCTCCTTATAGTCACAGCACAGTAATAAGACATCTGTCTGGTAACGAGCTGTACACCTGTGTGCTCATCACATGACCATGGACTGTAAATCACATGACCATGGTCAGACTTTTATCCACTAGAACAGTGATGGCGAACTTATTAGAGACCGAGTGCCCAAATTGCAACCCAAAACCCACTAATTTATCAGAAGGTGCCATGCCAACATGGCAATTTAAACTTAATACTATGTGGATCCACAATTGCGGACAGTTACGGTCCCGCAAAATACGGGTGTGAATGGGGTTTTACAGAGCTATCAATGATACAAAACAACTTTGCACTGAAAGGTAGAAGTCTGCATTTGGTATACTTTTGAAAGTATATTATGCTCCACAGTGGCCCCCACGCATTATAATATGCTGCTCAGTGAAGAGCAGGCAAGTAGCCTCCTCCTTCTTCTATCACTGCAGGTGCTGATGAATTACGTCATCATGCCTGCATCGTGGCAGAGGTCACACTTTGCTGTCAGTGTAAGCAATGGACCTGCAGCCTACACTGACAGTTTTCAGCTGTATGTGCATTTGCACATACAGTCATGGCCAAAAGTTTTGAGAATGACACAAATATTATATTTTCACATGATCTGCTGCCCTCTGGTTTTTATGTGTGTTTGTCAGATGTTTTTATCACATACAGAAATATAATTGCATTCATATTATGAGTAACAGAAGCTTATATTGACAGTTAGAATGAGTTAATGCAGCAAGTCAATATTTGCAGTGTTGACCCTTCTTCTTCAGGACCTCTGCAATTCTCCCTGGCATGCTCTCAATCAACTTCTGGACCAAATCCTGACTGATAGCAGTCCATTCTTGCAGAATCAATGCTTTAATTTTGTCTGAATTTGTTGGTTTTTGTTTGTCCACCCGTCTCTTGATGATTGACCACAAGTTCTCAATGGGATTAAGATCTGGGGAGTTTCCAGGCCATGGACCCAAAATCTCTATGTTTTGTTCCCTGAGCCATTTAGTTATCACCTTTGCTTTATGGCAAGGTGCTCCATCATGCTGGAAAAGGCATTGTTGAGCGCCAAACTGCTCTTGGACGGTTGGGAGAAGTTGCTCTTGGAGGACATTCTGGTACCATTCTTTATTCATGGCTGTGTTTTTAGGCAAGACTGTGAGAGAGCCGATTCCCTTGGCTGAGAAGCAACCCCACACATGAATGGTTTCAGGATGCTTTACAGTTGGCATGAGACAAGACTGGTGGTAGCGCTCACCTCTTCTTCTCCGAATAAGCTGTTTTCCAGATGTTCCAAACAATCGAAAAGGGGATTCATCAGAAAAAATGACTTTATCCCAGTCCTCAGCAGTCCACTCCCTGTACCTTTTGCAGAATATCAGTCTGTCCCTGATGTTTTTTCTGGAGAGAAGTGTCTTCTTTGCTGCCCTCCTTGAGACCAGGCCTTGCTCCAAGAGTCTCCGCCTCACAGTGCGTGCAGATGCACTCACACCTGCCTGCTGCCATTCCTCAGCAAGCTCTGCACTGCTGGTAGCCCGATCCCGCAGCTGAAACACTTTTAAGAGACGGTCCTGCCGCTTGCTGGTCTTTCTTGGATGCCCTGCAGCCTTTTTGGCACCAATGGAACCTCTCTCCTTGAAGTTCTTGATGATGCGATAGATTGTTGACTGAGGTGCAATCTTTCTAGCTGCAATACTCTTCCCAGTTAGGCCATTTTTGTGCAGTGCAATGATGACTGCACGTGTTTCTTTAGAGATAACCATGGTTAACAGAAGAGAAACAATGATGGCAAGCACCAGCCTCCTTTTAAAGTGTCCAGTGGTGTCATTCTTACTTAATCACGACAGATTGATCTCCAGCCCTGTCCTCATCAACACCCACACCTGTGTTAATGGAGCAATCACTGAAACGATGTTAGGTGGTCCTTTGAAGGCAGGGCTGCAATGATGTTGAAATGTGTTTTGGGGGATAAAGTTCATTTTCTAGGCAAATATTGACTTTGCAAGTAATTGCTGTTAAGCTGATCACTCTTTATAACATTCTGGAGTATATGCAAATTGCCATTAGAAAAACTGAAGCAGTAGACTTTGTAAAAATTAATATTTGTATCATTCTCAAAACTTTTGGCCATGACTGTACAGCTGAAAGTAGTGCTCGCTCACTAGCGATCAGGGAACATGGACAGGGCAATGGCACGTGTGCCAACAGAGAGAGCCCTGAGTGCCCCCTCTAGCACGCGTGCCATAGGTTCACCAACACAGCACTAGAAGTAACAGAATGAATGACAGCAAACAGAGATCTAGAAAACCGTGAGGAATTGATACAGAAAGTATACTGAAGAATTGTATATCTTTTTATTATATAAACAATAACATTTGTCTCTCAATATTGGTCAACCCCTTTAATGTGTGTGTGTCTCTACACAATTATATCACTACTACTAGCTAAACTTAAAGGGAGTATGTCAGCAGTAAATTGGTTATAATGTTAATCACAGTACCTTGTAGAGGTAAGTCTACAGTTTCCATATATGGAGTGAAGACGTCATAGCAGTCACATGAGCACTTTCAAGAGGTTGATCAGTGGGGGTCCTGGATGTTGGACCACACTGATCTCTTATTAATGACCTATCTTAAGGATAGGTCATCAATAAAAATGAATTGGATAACCCATTTAATTTAGTATAAAAACAGCAATTTGGGCATTCCAATTTGTTTTTCAGCCAGGGCATTTACTGTATGGGATAAATAATTTTATATTTTAATAGTTTGGGTATTTTGTAACGTGAGGATGCCTAGTGTTTACGTTCATTTTTGTATGTATTATTTTTAATTTTTTTTCGTAATGTTTTGTATTGCTGTCTATGGTAAAATCCCTGTATTACTAATGAGGGAGACCATTGTGTGGCAGGCCTGGGAACCTTCAGAAGCCTCCTTTCTACCATAGCAAACAAAAGACTCCTGAGATATCTCTGTGTTGTAGCCAGTGGTTAAGATGAAGTCTACTTAACCGCTTAGATGACTTGGTCGCATCTCACCGCAGCATCGAAGGGGTTAAAGTGCATGCAATCAGAGATATCTCTAATCTCAGCACTGCTGCTGGGTCTCCATTGTGTCACTCAGTTGTTGATGTTGGCAAGTACAAGGAAAATTCTAATGAGCAGTAACATGCACGAAAAATTTTAAAGTCTAAAATGGCCTATCTATGTAGAGGACTTAGGGTGGTTCACACTTGCGGCAGAGTCCATCCGCTGCGAATCCGACTGAAAATCTCAGGAAACTGTATAAGCACTGGATAGCGAAAGGTTAGCGAGGCATTGCTTAAAACCCCATTCATTTGAATGGGGTTTTAAAGCAATGCGCGGGTGTGCGCTTACACCCTCTGCGCTGCGAATCCAGTTTTTTTCGCTGGAAACAAAGTCCTGCATGTCCGAGTTTGTTTCCAGCGTAAAGAACTGGATTCGCAGCGCAGAGGGTGTAAGCGCACACCCGCGTATTGCTTTAAAAACCCATTCAAATGAATGGGTTTTTAAGTAATGCCTCGCTAACCTTTCGCTATCCAGTGCCTATACAGTTTCCTGAGATTTTCAGTCGGATTCGCGGCGGACGGACTCCGCAGCAAGTGTGAACCCACCCTTATTGTGAACTATGCTGTCACCAGAACAGTCCCTCAGATAGCTGAGGTTTACATGAATAAAATGCTTTTTTTGCTTGCTGAACAGTTCCTCTGTTGCTGAGATATCGGCTTTTTATTGATATGCTAATGAGCATTATCTTTTGCAAGAAAGAACTACCTTCCAAGTACCACCAAGCCACTCATTAGCATATCAGAATAAAAGCTAATATTTCAGCAATGGTGGCAATGATAAGGAAGCAGAAAAAAGCCATTTGTGCACATGAACCCCAGGTATCTAACTATCTCACTGTGGTTATAGTTCAACAGTGACTATTCTGCTGACAGACTCCCTTTAAAGGGAGTCTATCATTGGAGAAACATGTTTTTAACTGAAGCAATGTTGGAATAGCCTTTATAAAGGCTATTCTACTTCTACCTTTACTTTTCTTCTCTTCGTCACCGTTTGTCCAAAAAAACATTTTATTCTCTTATGTAAATTATGCTCATGGAGCAACGGGGGTGTTCCCCCTTTGCTCTGAGCACTCCGCGTCATCACCGCAACCCACCTCCAGCGCTGCTTTTTCACGCCCACTGCATCTTCTGTTCATCTTTCATCTGCTTCTTGCTCCGTCGGCCATTTTTCTGGAGTACGCTGGTGTAAGAAACTAAACAAAAATGGTCGCCAGAGCCACTTCAGTTCAGGCAGAGCCGACGGAGCATGCTCCGTTGGCCATTTTTGTTTAGTTTCTTACACCAGTGTACTTCAGAAAAATGGCCGATGGAGAAAGCAGATGCAAGATGAACAGAAGATGATGCAGGGGACATGAAAAAGCAGCGCTGGAGGCGGGTTGCGGCGATGACACGGAGTGCTCGGAGCACAGGGGGAACGCCCGCGGTGCTCCCTGTGCATAATTTACATATAAGAATAAAATGGGTTTTTTTGGACAAACGGCGAGGAGAAGAAAAGTAAAGGTAGGAGTAGAATAGCCTTTAAAAAGGCTATTCCAAAACTGCTTCAGTTAAAAACACGTTTCCCCAATGATAGAATCCCTTTAAAGGTTGTTGGCAGAGAAATAAGAACCACAAGTCTACTTATGTATGTGAGGTGTGCCTATTTTACAAAGCTTTTACCTCATTAAGAGCCAAAAGATTAAAATAATGCAATACTGTTCACAGAAAAGCAATTATGCTAGCGGCAATATGTAACATACTCCTCATAAATGTGTACACATCACAATGAACAACTTCAATAACAGAATTTAAACTATCCATTTATATCCTGAACCCTCTAATGAATGTGGTTCACAATTTATCATTTTACCACATTGTAATAGCGAAAGCTTTCTTACTGTGGAGTAGTCAAGTTCCCTCGGAGTAGAATCTACTATCGCTTGAACCAATGCATCCATCATGCTGACTGGGACAGAGGGTAGATTTGGTTGTGTTAATTCTTGATGGCAAGGACTTTTTGGTTTAGAAGGCAGTCTTCCTCTTCTTCCTTTAAGACTATCTGTCCTTACCACTGAATGAATACATGGACAAAACAAGCGTTTTCAAGTTCTTTAAATATGATGTACTATATTACTTAAAGGTAAATACACATATATATATATCAGCACTTCATAAATAATGGATAAATTGATGCTAATAATAGAGTTACATTAGGATTCTGATACACATATTGCTATGTCTTTAGTATGTAGAAAACAAAGTTTATAATATTTGTAACGTAGCTATACTGTGTTTTACTTATTTTTGTAATTAGAACTATTATTCATGAAAACTATGTAAATGCAATAAAAACATACTGAATTACGAAGATAATGGTAAACATTATAAATAGAGTTCAGCAATTAGCTGAATAAAACTTCAGGGAGCTCTTACCTTCCTTAACCATTCCAACATTGAGACATTTCTGGAATCTGCAGTACTGACAACGATTTCTTCGTCTTTTGTCCACAGGGCAGCTTTTATTTGCCAAACACACATATTTAGCATTTTTTTGTACTGTCCTCTGAGAAATATAGAAAACACAATGCTTTTCTAATTGAAGTAGAAGCAGAAGACACTAACAAAACAAGGCAGGCAATTTACAACTTAATAAGCAAGCAATGCAATTTGTATTATTAGATAAAATTAATTTCCCAACACAGTAGCCTGCAGGAAGATAAAATGCATCAGGCCTAGCGGCTGTCATTGAAATTATCAAGAATGAGTTTGAAGTCATTGGAACAACAAATTTATTACATGAAATGATCACATACTGTATGATAACATTTGAAATTGTAATCCTACAAACCTTTCCTTTGAGCATAAAATTGGCAAAGTGGCATGAGCACTTTATATCAACAAATATTTCACACATAAATGCATAAATTATGCAATGCCTATACAAATTTCTATTATTTAGACAATAAAGGCAAAGAGAAATATACTCACTAGTTTCTTTGTGATTTGTTTTGAAAATAACATTATTATTTTGAAATTCTAACATAATATAAAACACTGAAAATGCAAAAAGTTTTAAAATTCTTCTTATGTGAAGCTATACTTTTGTTTTCTGCCCCTTGAACACTGCACCCTGCTGCTTCTTTATTTTGTGATAATGCATTGACAGGGGGGAGGTTTTCCAGTGACATATCTGTTTCTGTCTCATCTTTTGTTAGGAGTATTCTAATTTCAGCAACCATATTCATTGTAGAGTGAAAAGTTATAAAATAAGTTATTATATGTATTTCAGTCTATTACAGTTTTCACGATATCTGGTTACTTAAAATGGAATCTTCCTTGTTTCCTTTCACAATATACAAATATGTAATGTTCATGAGTTGATCACACAGACACACAGTTCCACAACTGTCCTCTGGAAATTAACAATGAAGTCTCAATTTCCACTTTAAGGCCAGGGCCCCACGTGGCGTAAATGCCATGGAAAAAACTGCAGCATTTTACAGTCACAGCAAAGTGGATGGAATTCTAACATCCCATCCCCACTTTGCGGAAAAATATTAGTGTGATGTCTATTAAAGGAGGAAAAGAGCTGGAGTTGGTAAAAATGGTAAAGGTACTATATAAGGCTTTAAATGTATTGTCTGCTTTTGGCAATCCCTTTTTATTAGAAAGATCCCAAAGAGTTGATCAGGATGTCTTACTAGTCGGAACCCAACAGCTGTAATCATGGAAACATGACAGCTTGTGTTAATTTATCTTGCAGTAACAGGAAGAACTTCAGATCTGTCTGTAGGAACTGGTAAGCTGTTGCTCTGAGCAGTTTTGCAGAAATCTTGCAGACAAACAGTCTGCACACACTGGTTCCTGACTCCCTGTAGCGCCAGAAGCACGAGAATGACATAACAGGAAGTTTGGGCAGGGCTTATCACACAATGGGTTGGGCTTAGCTCCCAATCACTATAATGCTATAATTGAGTGCCACTAAGTGTAAAAGAAACAGTGCAGTTTCAGGGCATGAATTACAGCAGGGTAAGGTGAAGACTACATGTTTGTATAACATGAAATCAGATTTCCCAAATTCCTGAAAAACAAAACTATCTAGCTGTTGTGAGCGCAATCAGCTCTAAGTATCACCGTATTGAAGTCCAAACACACTTTATTGCACCAAGCTCAACTTCCTCTGAAACCTTCATCCATATTTTGCATTGTTCAACTAGCTTATTATCTTTCAACCATCCAACCTGTTCTTCTGAATGTTTCTGCCACATTTCAACATCTAAACATCCTGTCTTTGGCATACCAGCCTTTTTAAACATTTTCTGGCACCCCTTCACTGCATTAGCACCCTCTCTTGCTCTCACAATCTCTGTAGCTGGAATTCCTCTATTCTTAGGATCAGCCTTACACCTCCCAGGAAAATTCCCCATGATTTGCCTAATCTTCTGTGACGAACCTCAAAAGGGTATAAACAACGGTACTGGTACCACTCGGGCGCCCAGCGCCTAACGACACACTTCTTATACGCAAACCTCCAAAAAGGATATCTCTCGGGCGCCCAGCCTTAAAACCTCAAAAGGATATCTCTCGGCACCAAAAAAGTGTTAACTACGTACAAGGAACTCATACAGTAACCCCAGGCCACTACTTTCTCCTCTACCTTGAGGAGAAAGGGCAATGGGCTAATCTTTCCTGGCTAATCTTTCCTTAATAACTTTCCACAGGGACCAACACATAAACAAACCAAATGGGATGTATACCAAAAAAAAAGGAGAACATTTCTACATTAGTTATTCTTCAAATACGGATACTTCATAAACAGGGTTCTTAAAAAGACCAGAGGATTTACTTTTCTTACAACTCACCCGGCATCCAGAGAGGGCACATAAGACAAGGAGGAGTGGAAAGTGGAGACAGTAAGAATAAAGCTTCTTACCCTGCAGCTGCTTTTGAACTAGTTTCCAAATTCTCCTTGTCCCATTGTCCTTTCCGTCTGTTTTGTCCGGATGTGTAGTAATTTACCTCTGGCCGACCCGGGGACGCCAATTTCTGTGAGCGCAATCAGCTCTAAGTATCACCGTATTGAAGTCCAAATTCATAGTTGATGTATGAGCTAGCTCAGAGAGAGAGACACACACATATGCACAGCTATTGTGTATATAGTGGGTTCTGCTTTAATGGAGGAAAAAGGTGGTCTTAAATACAGTGTATAGACAAGACAGGCTGAACTAGTCTCACATACAGTGTGTAGACAAAACAGGTTGAACTAGTCTCAAATATAGTGTGTAGATAAAACAGGCTGAACTAGTCTTAAATACAGTGTGTAGACAGGACAGGTTGAACTAGTACAACTATCATAACATGATTGATGACAAAGCTGTAAGAATACTTTTTGGCAGTTGGACAACAAACAGACAGGAGCCTCACCCTATTAAGGCATCTGGTGGGGGATGAGCTCTCTAAACAAATGTATGAATATAAAATGGCTACAGGCATGGTTCCACATGGCCATGGAATACAAAATGGAGGATACATAAGCTGAGTCATCCTCCACACTGTATAAAAAACGAAAGGGGGTTTATACGGGCAGATTTTAATTCGCTAGTCTGTATAATAGCACTAACTGGTATGTTACCCAGCTTTCCTGGAACCCTGAAACATACATCTGTCTAGTTAAGGAATGATTATGCAGCAAGGAGTGAGGTTTACCTGAGTATATTTAATATTCAACAGTCCCTATTACAACACTAACTGGTATGTTACCCAGCTTTTTCAGTACCCAAAAATATACATCTGTCAAGTTAATGAACAATTACAAAGCAAGGAGGGGGTTTCCTTAGGTATATCTAGTACTCTGTACCTTAGTACTCAGCAGTCACTAATACGTCGTATACTACCCAGCTTTCCAAGGACCCTGAAAGGGAAATTTGAAATGACATGGCACAATAGAGGACAGAGGTTTATTTAGGTAGATCTTGAATAAGTAGTCTCTATTACACTTACCATAGCCAGTTATCCAGCTTTCTTGGGACCCTGAAAGGTATATCTATAAATTTACTGAACGATTATGGAGCTAGAACTTATTAGGTATATTAAGTACTTGGAAGCCCCTATTACATCATTGTCTAGTAAGTTACCCAGCTTTCCTAGGACCCTGAAGGGCAAATGTAGCAAGGAATGGCACAATTATGAAGAAAGGAGTATGATTTATTTAGATAAATATAGTATTCGGTATTCCCTATTATAGCTCCATATGTTATGCTACCCAGCCTTCCCAGAACTCTGAAAGGTAAATCTACCAAGCCTTGGGAGCCAGCAGGGGGATATATTTAAGTATATTTAGTATTCAGCATCACTATCACAGCTCCACATGGTATGTTACCCACCTTTCCAGGACCCTGAAAGGCAAATCTGGCACAATTTTTGAACAATGAGGGAGATTTATTTTATTACTATATTTAGTATTTAGCAGTCCCTATTACAGCATTACCATGTATGCTTTGCAGGTTTCCCAGGACCCTAAGAAACACACCTGACATGGTATGGCACAATTATGTAGCAAGGAGTGGGATTTATATAGATATAGTATTCAGTATTGCCTATCACAGCTCCACATGCTGTGTTACCCAGCTTTCCCAGAACCATGAAAGGCAAATCTAACAAGCTTTGGCATGATTTGGGAGTAGGCAGGGGGATTTATATGGTATATTTAGAATCAGCATTCCATATTACTGCAATACTTGGTAAGTTGCCCATCTTTCCCAGAACCCTTAAAGGGAAATCCTGGCAAGCTTTGATATGATTATAACACAAGGAGCTAGATTTATTTAGTTTCAATTAGTTTTATTAAGTTTTAAAGATTATATAACAACACATACAAGAAAAGTATTTGCATATAATCGGATCGAGCAATATAGGTTACGTTGGATACATAATGATCAATGGGAGAACATGTAAAGAAACGTCCTTTACTACCTAGAAGATGAAAAGTCCTTTGACCAATGTAGAGGAATTAAAGCAAATGTATGGCAACCTAGGGTGACAAAAACGTTAGAAATAGTAATATTGAGGTGATACTACAGAAGCAAATAATAGGCTGGAAGAGATAAGGACAGTCTTACAGCAGTTGGTCGTGGGCCTTTAATGTCCATGGGAGCCAGTTCCTTCGAAACTTGCTGTCTCCAAAGACTCCATGGGAGAGGATCTTCTCGTATTGGTAGGTCTGCTCCACCATATTTACCAAATCCCTCCTGGATGGAATGATAGATGAGTTCCAATTTCGTAGAAGAGCCAATGATGCTGATAGTAAGGCATGACCAATCAGCACTCTGTGAGCTGTCGGGAAGGAATCAATTTGCAGGAACAGTAAAGCCAAGGCTGGGTAAGGAGGAATAGCGAATCCTACCAAGGATGAGATCCATCGGAAGACGTCTTGCCAGTATGGCCCCACCTGAGGACATGTCCACAATATGTGGAGTAGAGATCCTTCCTCGCCACACCCCCTCCAGCAGGAACTCGAGGTCTGCGGGTACATTCGATGGAGTCGCTCTGGGGTATAGTACCAGTGAAGGAGAATTTTGGTAGTGGTTTCATAGTGGGTCACGCATCTAAATGTCTTCTTAGTAAAGGCCAAAGCTTTCTGCCATTGCATGCTCGAAAATGTTCGATGGAGTTGAACTTCCCAGCTAAGCAGTGGAGTAGATTTGATCAAATGGTATTTAGAGCCCATGGTATTGTAGATTGAGCTGAGAATCTTAGTAGAAAGATTCGGAGTTTTGAGGAGATCCAATAGAGATTTATTGTAGGTCACTTGTTTGTTGTGATTGGAGGATAGAAAATGTTTAATTCTTAGGTAAGGAAAGAGGCATTTAGAGGGTAGTGAGAAGGTAGATTGAAGAGACTGAAATGAGATTATCGAGTCTTCGCTCCATATCTGTGAGATAGAGGTAACACCGCATGCTCTCCAGTTAGCCAGGTCCAAGTCAAGGATCGCTTGTTCCAGGAATTCAATCGGAGCCCGCGTGATATTTAATGTCTGCTTCTTGTCTGTCGCGTGATGGATATGGCGCCATTTATCCGTGAGGTGTTGTAGAATTGGGGACGGGAGAGAGGGTGTCGCCTCCGTCCAGAGGGAATAGAGGAGCCAGGATTTAAGATTATGCTGAGGTATCATATGGGACTCAATATGTATCCAGGATTTGTAGGTGTTGTTGTGCCACCAGTTCTTTAAAGTAGAAAGATGAGAGGCCAAGTAGTAGTCGAAAATATTTGGCACTCCTAAGCCTCCCGCACCCCGCTTCCTGTATAGGATAGAGGACGGAAGTCTTGGTTTCTTGGAATTCCAGATGAGCTTATTGAGTATAGCGTTAATCTTTTGAAGGAATACGAGAGGAGGTGCTACGGGGATAGTTCTAAATAAATATAGGAGTTTTGGAAGCAGCATCATTTGAAATGCAGAAATTCTACCTAGCCATGATAGGTTGTGTTTCATGTAGGCCTGAAATTCCTTTTCTAAACCAATCAGTCGAGGTATGTAGTTGGCTTTGGACACCTGTGAAATGGAGGGAGTGATCTTGATCCCTAGATAGTCCAACTCTGTTAATCTCCAATCATATGGAAAGTTCTTCTTTAGAAGCTCCAGAAGTGGCGTGGGAATGTTTAGAGGACATGAGTGATGGAACCCTCTTTCGCTCCAATAGTTCCACCAGATGGAGAATACGTCTAGTGTTGTCTGGAGCTTGACGACCTTTCACAAAGCCCACTTGATCCATGCCAACTAGTTCTGGGAGGATAGGAGCTAACCGAGATGCCAGTATCTTTGCGTATAGCTTAAGGTCCGAATTCAATAACGAAATTGGTCTGAAGTTTTGTGGGATATCGGCTGGTTTGTCAGGTTTGGGAAAAGTGACAATTAGTGCTGTTAGAGACTCGTGTGGAAGCGGTGCGCCCGACATGGCGTGATTAAAGAAGTCCAGAAGAGATGGAGCAAGCGTTTGTTGAAAGTGCTGCAGGTATTCATTGGAGAAGCCGTCTGGCCCTGGGGATTTACCCTTAGGTAGGGACTTTATGTTCTTCAACACCTTTGGGAGAGTGATAGGTGTGTTTAAGACCAAGAGATGATCGTCTGTAAGACCTGGTAACGTAATGTCGTTTAAGAAACTGGACACCAAGGTGGAATGATCTGACGGGAGAGGGATATGGTCCTGTAGATTGTAGAGTCTCGCGTAGTAATCCTTGAAAAAGTTGGCAATGTCTCTAGGGTCTGTTAAATGCACTCCGGTAGAAGGATGTTTGATGTATGGAATCCTCGATCTAGTTGCTCTGGTGCGTAGTTGTCTTGCTAATAATCTGCCAGCTTTGTTGCTTTGAGAGTAAAAGCGAGCTTTGGATTTTTTCAGAGCTTTCTCGTAGTCTTGTAAAAGGAGGAGGCGTAGTTGTTGTCTGGCCTGATAGAGTTGTTCAGAAGTAACCGGGTTAGGTTTAGCTTTGTTGGCAGCTTCCAGGGTACGGAGTTTTGACACTGCCGCTTCAACCGTTTCCTGACGTTCTTGCTTGTTTCTATGTGCAATTTTTATAAGGGTACCACGGATATATGCTTTATGAGGATTCCAAAGAGTATAGGGGTTATCTGTAGAGGAGGAGTTAGTCTGGAAGTAATCCTGGAGGTCTTTCTCTATTATTGGAAGGTATTTAGGGTGACTCATGAGGTATGTGTTATTTCTCCATAATCTACTGACAGAGGATGGAATTTTTTCTTCTATTGTAAGAGTGATAGCTGCGTGGTCAGACCAGGTGATCGATTCAATTGTAGATTGTTTCGAACTCATAAGGAAGTGAAAGTCTACCAGGAACATGTCAATGCGGGAGTAGGAGCTGTGAGCTGCTGAGAAATATGCATAATCCTTCTCACCCGCATGTTGCGCCCGCCAGATGTCGTAGAGATTTTCGTTGAACTGAAATTGGTATAGGCAGGAGGAGTTGTCTCTGCTAGTGTTAGTCGAATCCATAAAGGGGTCCATTATATTATTGAAGTCTCCACAGATGATTAATGCACCTTGTTGGATATCTCTAATTTGTCTTTGGACTTTATGGATGAATGCTAGGATCTTTCGATGTGGAGCATATATATTAACAATGGTGTAAGGTACGTTGTTAATAAGACCTACAACTATGAGGAATCTGCCTTGGGGGTCTGCCCTTTGCGTCAGCAATGAGAATGCCATTGAGTCCCTGAAAGCGACAAGGACTCCGCATTTCTTCGATCGATGTTGTGCGTGGTATATTGTCGGGAAAGAGGAGTGTTTTAGTCTGAATGCGTCCTTTTGTAGAAGGTGGGTTTCCTGAGCGCAGAATATGTCCGTTTCTTTGGACTGTTAAGGCCTTGAACATTAAGAGATGCCAGTTTGAGCACCATGTTACCACTGTAGAGTAAGGATATTGAGAGTATAGTAGAGTCAGCAGGGGAAAAGGGAGTAGTATCACAAGTAGTGAAGTTAATAAACAAAATCTAGGAACGAATAGTTCGGAGACAGATACAGGTTCACTGTATGTTTTCGGAGGGTCTTGTTCCAAGACTAGCCGGATAAGCCGTCAAGACAAGGGGAGGTATGCACCATATAAGAAGAGTAGTAGCCCTTTTGGAACATCATTCGTCACTTGTAGGCGATTTACGTAGTTGGACGGGAAGTAGGATTTTCCGCGTCTTGAGGGAGCGATATTGACATCTTCCATGTCGATAGCAACGCCTTACCCTGATTTAAGTCGCGAATGGTAAAGGTGGTCCCGTCTTTAATGATAAGCAGCTTCACAGGAAATCTCCATCTGTATTGGATTTTATTTCGGCGAAGCGCTGTTGTAACCGGGAGTAGTTCCCTGCGAAGGCGGAGGGTCGTTGCTGAGAGTTCTGTGTAGAGTTGTATGTCTTGAAATTTGGGAGGCCAGGTTGTCCGTTTGCGAGCTGCGTCTAGTAATTTTTCCTTTACATGGTAAAAGTGGAATCTTGCCAACACGTCTCTCGGAACGTCTTCTCCTAGATGTCTAGGGCGAGGGAGTCTGTGTACTCTGTCAATAATGATTTCTATTGTTGGGAAATCAGGCAGTAAGAGCTTGACATATTCCTGAATGTAAGGGAGCAACTCAGAAGGTAAGACTTGTTCTGGTATGCCTCTAAATTTTATGTGGTTTCTTCGGGAACGGTCCTCCATATCAGCCAATTTCGCCTTAAGATTCTCGACGTCTTCCGCTATATCATTGTGAGCATCGATGACTTTGTTATGTGACGTAGCTAAGTCACCCATCTTAGTTTCAATGTGTGATACCCGTCTGTCTAGAGCCTTGACGGATGATTGAATTGGTTGAAGTAGTTGTGAAATGTCTGTTTGAAGGGAACTCCGGAGGGCCAAGAGCATTTCTCTTAGGGTATGCTCAGAAGCTGGGCCGTTAGTAGTTTGGAAGTTATCAAGGTCAGTCGTTGGGGTTGGTGAAGGAGCGTTAGGGGAAGGTTGGTCTGTGGAGTGGTCTAGGTCTCCAGAGAGTTCTATACGTGGTCTTTGTTTAATCGGACTTGTACTTGGAGACAGTGGGTATCGTGAGGGTGTATTCTGCTCCTTAATGGATTGAGATGAGGCACTTTTGATTTGTTGTGCCGCTGCTCGAATGTCTTCCGGAGTTGGAGGAAGATGCAGAGCCGGCGTAGTTATGGAGTGTGTGGGAGCCGCTTCAGGCATCGGCACCGCCATATTCGTCACTGCGGACGTGGGCGATGGGGGTGTGAGCTCTATATGGTTCGAATATGTGGGGCCCGGTTCCCCCTCTCCGCTACGGTCCCATTCAAAATAGTTAGTTAGATTATTGTCTGGTCTTCTGACAGATTTCCTACCTTTCACCATGATGCCAATTATGAGTATCCAGCAGGAGGCGTTTCGAAGGAAGATATTCCAGTACAGGCTGTTAGTCGCTGAGAGTTGCTAGAAGGTGCACTTGATCCCCAGAGTTAAGTCGCCATTGTGTCAGGGGAAGGATGCCACTGAGGAATCTATGTAGAGGATGCAAGTTGCGGCTTACTGATACTATGGCTAGGAGGCCGTATTACTAGGCCTCGCGGTGATCAATGATAGAAGAGTTGAGCAATCCACTGGCCTTTTGCACGGTATCGCCTTCCGGCCTTTGACCTTGGGCCTTTGCAGTGGAGGTGAAGGCCTATATGGACCTGTGTGTCGCAGAGCTGAAGTGGATACGGAGGCCTGCACCAGCCTCACATGTCGCAGAACCAGAGCAGGGGTGGAGGCCCGCTCCCGGCCTAGGTGTTGTTAGGGTGGATTGAGGATGGAGGTCAGTACAGGGCCCGTCTTTGCTGACCAGCAGCAGAAGTAACGATTCCCTGCTTTGTGTCTGTGTTGCGAATTTGAGGGTGCGCAGACTGTACTCCGGGTCGGGGTGTAGCGAAGGCCCCTCGCTAGTATCGGCAGGGAGGAGTGAGGAGTCCCCCTGATGTTTGTGTAGGGTCTCTGCACTCCTCCTCCCTGCGACTTCAGTAATATACCCTCCGCCCGGGGTCACTCCAGATAGCTAGGATGCCAAAGCCGCCCGAGAGATATAGTCACCTCCGTTTGGTGTAAGTGCTCTGGTATCCCGGGATCCAACAGCGAAGGCCTCAAGATGGCATCCTCCACCCTGAACGGGCCGTCAATCCCCTGTCCCCGCAGCAGCCGGCACCAACCTAAGCCACCGCCTTGCCAGATGTCTGATCCTGCAGGCTGGAAGCGCTAGCAGGAGCGATGGATGCGGGTGAGTTAGCGGAGGCCCGCGTCAGTAGATTCTATCGGCTAAGAGTGCGGGTAAGATGGTGTGCGAGGAGGAGAGGTGGAGGTAGGCCCCAACACCAGGTTGCCGTTGAGATGGCTGCAGATACGACCAAACACCCAGATTTGACTGACTGGGGCACGGGGAAAGCCCCTGGGTGTGTGTAGGTCCAAAATGAGTGGGATTCTGATGATGTAGAGCAGATCACTACAAGGTCCAGCAGGAGCTGTGAAATACACGTCCTATCGCTGCTCCGGCTAGCCACGCCCCGAGCTAGATTTATTTAGATATAGTATTCAGTATTCCTTATTACAGCTCCACATGCTATGGTATCCAGCTTTCCCAAAAGTATCAAGGCAGATCTGGTAAGCTATGAACCAAGGAGATTTATGTTATATTACTTCATTTATTACTCAGCAGTTCCTATTACAAAATTACGTGACTGTTAAAAGCAAATTTGGCATGATATACTATAGTATTTAGTACAAATACACTACATATAGTAGTGCAGAATGGTGGATCAATTAGCACTGCTGCCATGCAGAGCTAGAGTCCTACCAAGGACAATATCTGCAAGGAGTTTGCATGGGTTTTCTCTGTGTACTCTGGTTTTCTCCCACACTCCAAAGACATAATGATAGGAAATTTAGATTGGGATTCAGATATGGGTCAGTGACTGTACTGCAGAATATGTTGGCACTATACAAGTAAGAGAAATGAAATAATGGTAATAAAGCAGGTATATAGGAAAGAGGGGAATTATCAAAGCATAACTACACATATTTGCTATTCAGCAGTTTGGCAAAAGTTAGTGGAGCTGTACTGGGCTGTACTGATTTCACTATAAGTTAGTGAAATACAGCCATCTGGTGTCACTGTGTGTACACAACTGTTCGGTATCATTAAAGCTACTCCTGACACTATTGGTACTACAACTACTGCCACTGTTATTACTGCTGGTACTACTGTTGGCATTGTTACCATATCTATTTCATACTGTGGTTACTAGAGGGATTTCATGAACAAAATGGCCCCACTCACTGTACAAATATAAACTGCAGTCTAAACTCGGCTCTCTATTCCTAAATTTTCAGGCTCATGTGCACTAGTATTGGAGGGGGAAAAACATGGCTGCTGCCATACAGAAAAGTAAACTGCTTTCTTAATTTATTTTGCATGCACTATTATTATAATATAAGATGAAAGAAGTGCAAGAAAAGTGAGGTGTCATATAGAAATTTTTTTTTTTTTTTTATTCTTTTCTGTTTGGATTCTGGGTTTAGTGGTCCTTTAACCTCTTCCCATCTGTGACATTTTTCGATTTTCAATTTTCGTTTTTGACTCCCCACCTTCCAAACTCCATAACTTTTTTATTTTTCCATTCATAGAGCCATATGAGGGCTTAATGTTTGCCGCAAGAATTGTTCTTCATAATGGTGCCATTTATTATTCTGTACCATGTACTGGGAAGATGGAAAAAAATTCAGAATGGGTAGAATCTGAGAAAAGTGCATTTGTGCAAGTTTCTTACGGGCTTCGTTTTAACAGCGTTCACTCTGCAGCCAAAGTGACATGTCCCCTGTATTCTATGTTTCAGTACAATTCCGGGGATACCAAATTTATATAGCTTTATTTACATTTTAACCCCTCAACAAAAATCTAAAATTTTGCAGAAAAGAAAATTTTCCTTAAAGTCACCATATTCTGACACCCATAACTTTTTTATATTTTCATGTACGGGGATGCAAAGTGCGCCTTTTTTTGCAGGGCCAAGTAAACTTATTAGTTATACAATTTTGGTGAATGTCTATTGCTTTGATCACTTTTTATTCAAATATTTATCAGTGGTGAAACAGCGGAAAAAAAGGTGGTTCGGCACTTTAAATTTTTTTTTCCTGCTACGGCGTGCACTGTATGGAAAATATATTTCGTAGAGCGGGTGTTTTCGGACACAGGGATACCTAATGTGTATGTGTTTCACAGTAATTTTTTTAGTTTTAGATGTAATCTAGGGAAAAGGGGGAAATTTAAACTCTTAGTTTTTTTTTAACTCTTTAAATTTTTTTATTACTGTTTTGTTATTATTAGTTTCGGGAAGGGGGGGGGGGGGTCCTGGGCTTCAATGTCTGCGATCAGAGTGGACTCTGATCGCGGGAATTAGCTCCAGGACTCTGATGTACATTACAGTGGAGACCTGTTAGCTATGGCGGCCGCGCTGCAGCAGAGTGGCCGCCATCTTTAAAAACCCAGCATCTGCCGTACTATTACGGCAGATGTCGTGAAGGGGTTAAAACCAAGGAATTATTTACAAACCTTTATCTGTATGTGTGACTTTAACCCCTTAATGACCGGGCCATTTTTTGTTTTTGCATTTTCGTTTTTCCCTCCCCACATTCCAAGAGCCATAACTTTTTCATTTTTCAGTTCACAGAGTCACATGATGGCTTACTGTTTGCGAAACAAATTGTACTTTGTAATGTCACTATTCAATATTCTGTGCAATGTACTGGGAAGCTGGAAAAAAATTCAGAATGAGGTGCAATTGGAGAAAAACTGCATTTGCGCCAAATTCATATGGGTTTAATTTTTACACCATTCACTGTGTGGTAAAAATGACATGTTACCTGTATTCTGTGGGTCAGTACGAACACGGCGATACCAAATTTATATAGTATTTGTAATGTTTTGATACCTTTTAAAAAATTAAAAACTTTGCTAAATAGAAAAAAAATTTTGCATCGCCATATTGTGTCACCTGTAACTTTTTCATATTTACATGTATGGAGCTGGGTAAGGCGTCTTTTTATGCGGGACAACATGACGGTTTTATTGATACCACTTGGGGAAAGATCTGATGGTTTGATCACTTTTTATTCAATTTTTTATAGGAGACAAAGTGTTGAAAAAAATGCTATTTGGCCATTTTGATTTTTTTTTCCCCGCTACGCCGTTCACCGTATGGGATAAATATTTTAATAGTTCGGGCATTTTGGAGCGCGGGGAGACCTAATGTGTTTATGTTTACTTTTGTTTATTTACTTTTATATTTGATCTAGGGAAAGGGGGGTGATTTGAACTTTTGTGTTTTTTTTAATTTTTACATACTTTTAAAAACTTTTTTTTTTTATACTTTTACTTGTATGATTAGACTCCCTAGGGACCTTGAAACCTAGGGAGTCTGATCGATCATACTATTCACTGCGATACTACTGTATCGCAGTGAATAGCAAAATGCCTTCACTGCTATTAGACGATGCCTCTGGCATCGTGTAATAGCTATACTGAAATGACAGGCCTGGGAGCCTTCAATAGGCTCCCGGCTGTCATGGCAACCAAGCGCCGCCCTCCGATGACGTTCCGGAGGGCGGCGATGAGGGTAAAAATGGCGGCGCCCTTGTTGGCTCCGCAATTTAGACGCCGCGTTTGACCGCGCCATCTAAAAGGTTAACAGCCGCGATCGGTGCAGGCACCGATTGCTGCTGTTAGCTACGGGTCCTGGCTGTATTATACAGCTGTCACCCGCGGTGTATGGAGAGCGCTCAGCTCCTGAGCACTCTCCATACATCGTCATGCGACGCAGGACGTACTATTACGCCCTGCGTCGTTAAGGGGTTAAAGCAACCCTGTCTAATCTATTTTTAGTCTAAGTCTAATATTTAAGCTGAAGACACACAGCTTTGTTGCTGTAATTGCTCCAGATTTTAAATAGTTTTTAAGCCAAAATCAGCAGTGGATTCAGCAGAAAGGAAAGAGTTCATCCACTCCTACCTTTAGGCTCAAAAATCTGCAGCAAAATCTGCACTAAAAATAGAACAAAAATACAATGTTTGTCTTTAGTCTTAGGCAGTATTAGTCAACCTTCCCCACTGTGCTTTGGTCTCGGATAAACCATAAATTTTAGAAACAGTGACAGTTTCTGCGCCTTGCTTTACAAGTTGGTGTCGGAAAGGGGATGACCGGACTTAAAGAAGCACTCCAGAATTTTTTTTTTATTCATTTAATATGTAACTATTCGCCCAATATATGTGGACAAATATATATATATATACAGTGGGGAAAAAAAGTATTTAGTCAGCCACCAATTGTGCAAGCTCTCCCACTTAAAAAGATATAGAGAGGCCTGTAATTGACATCATAGGTAGACCTCAACTATGAGAGACAAAATGAGAAAACATATCTAGAAAATCACATTGTCTGATTTTTTAAGAATTTATTTGCAAATTATGGTGGAAAATAAGTATTTGGTCACCTACAAACAAGCAAGATTTCTGGCTCTCACAGACCTGTAACTTCTTCTTTAAGAGGTCCTCTGTCCTCCACTCATTACCTGTAGTAATGGCACCTGTTTGACATTGTTATCAGTATAAAAGACACCTGTCCACAACCTCAAACAGTCACACTCCAAACTCCACTATGGTGAAGACCAAAGAGCTGTGGAAGGACACCAGAAACAAAATTGTAGACCTGCACCAGGCTGGGAAGACTGAATCTGCAATAGGCAAGCAGCTTGGTGTGAAGAAATCAACTGTGGGAGCAATAATTAGAAAATAGAAGACATACAAGACCACTGATAATCTCCCTCGATCAGGGGCTCCACGCAAGATCTCACCCCCTGGGGTCAAAATGATCACAAGAATGGTGAGCAAAAATCCCAGAACCACACGGGGGGACCTAGTGAATGACCTGCAGAAAGCTGGGACTAACATAACAAAGGCTACCGTCAGTAACACACTACGCCACCAGGGACTCAGATCCTGCAGTGCCAGACGTGTCCCCCTGCTTAAGCCAGTACATATCCGGGCCCGTCTGAAGTTTGCTAGAGAGCATTTTGATGTTCCAGAAGAGTATTGGGAGAATGTCATATGGTCAGATGAAACCAAAGTAGAACTGTTTAGTAGAAACACAACTCGTCGTGTTTGGAGGAGAGTGAATGCTGAGTTGCATCCAAAGAACACCATACCTACTGTGAAGCATAGGGGTGGCAACATCATGCTTTGGGGCTGTTTCTCTGCAAAGGGACCAGGATGACTGATCCGTGTACATGAAAGAATGAATGGGGCCATGTATCGTGAGATTTTGAGTGCAAACCTCCTTCCATCAGTAAGGGCATTGAAGATGAAACGTGGCTGGGTCTTTCAGCATGACAATTATCCCAAGCACACCGCCAGGGCAACGAAGGAGTGGCTTCGTAAGAAGCATTTCAAGGTCCTGGAGTGGCCTAGCCAGTCTCCAGATCTCAACCCCATAGAAAACCTTTGGAGGGAGTTGAAAGTCCGTGTTGCCCAGCGACAGCTCCAAAACATCACTGCTCTAGAGGAGATCTGCATGGAGGAATGGGCCAACATACCAGCAACAGTGTGTGCCAACCTTGTGAAGACTTACAGAAAACATTTGACCTCTGTTATTGCCAACAAAGGATATATAACAAAGTATTGAGATGAACTTTTGTTATTGACCAAATACGTATTTTCCACCATAATTTGCAAATAAATTCTTTAAAAATCAAACAATGTGATTTTCTAGATATGCTTTCTCATTTTGTCTCTCATAGTTGAGGTCTACCTATGATGACAATTACAGGCCTCTCTCATCTTTTTAAGTGGGAGAACTTGCACAATTGGTGGCTGACTAAATACTTTTTTTCCCCACTGTATATAAGCTGCCAAACAAACATGCAATGAGGTAAATGCGTAAAGTGCCCAGACACACTCTCCAACCCACATAAAATAAATACACAGCTTAACACAGTGAGATACCGACCAGTCATAATGCGTGTGACCCAACGCAAATTTCACACCACAGCTTCGTCAGGAAGAAGTGCCAGAAAAGTGTTCATACCCATTGAACTTTTTCACATTTTGGCACATTTTTACAACCAGAAACTTAAGTGTATTTTATTGAGTTTTAAGGTGATAGACCAACACAAAGTAGATACAAATGTAAATACACCTGTTCTACGAAGGTCTCAGTGGTTTGTTAGATAACATTAGTAAACAAACAGCATCATGAAGACCAAGGAACTCACCAGACAGGTCAGAGATAAAGTTGTGGAGAAGTTTAAAGCAAGGTTAGGTTATAAAAATATATCCCAAGCTCTGAGCATCCCAAGGAGCACTGTTCAATCCATCATCCAAAAATGGAAAAAGTATTCTACAACTGCAAACCTACCAAGACATGGCCGTCCACCTAAACTGACAGATCAAGCAAGGAGAGCACTGGTCGGAGAAGCAGCGAAGAGGCCCAAGGTCGCTCTAGAGGAGCTGCAGAAATCCACAGCTCAGGTGGGAGAATCTGTCCACAAGGCAACTATAAGTCATGCACTCCACAAATCTGGCCTTTATGGAAGACTGGCAAAAAGAAGTGGAAAAAGTGCCATTTGCAGTTTGCCACAAGAATTATAAGGAGACACAACAAACATGTGGAAGAAGGTGCTCTGGTCAGATGAGACCAAAGTTGAAATTTTTGACCTAAATACAAATTGCTATGTGTGGCAGAAAAGTAACACTGCTCATCACCCTGAACACACCATCCCCACTGTGAAACATGGTTGTGACAGAATCATGCTGTGGGGATGCTTTACTTCAGCAGGGACAGGGAAACTGGTCAGAGTTGATGGGAAGATGGATGGAGCTAAATACAGGGCAATCCTGGAAGAAAACCTGATGGGAGGCTGCAAAATACTTGCAACTGGGAAGGAGAGTCACCTTCCAGCAAGACAATGACCCTAAACATACATCCAGAGCTACAGTGGAATGGTTTAGATCAAAGAATATTCATGTGTTAGAATGGCCCAGTCAAAGTCCAGACCTAAATCCCATTGAGCATCTGTGGCAAGACATGAAAATTGCTGATCACAGATGCTCTCCATCCAATCTGGCTGAGCTTGAGCTATTTTGCAAAGAATGGACAAAAAAGTCAGTCTCTAGATGTGCAAAGCTGGTAGAGACATACCCCAAAAGACTTGCAGCTGTAATTGAAGCGAAAGGTGGCTCTACAAAGTATAGACATAGGGGGGCTGAATACTTTTGCACGTCACACTTTTCAGATTTTTATTTGATTAAAATTTTGAAAACCATGTATGATTTTCATACCACTTCACAATTAAGTGCTACTTTATGTTGGTCTATCACTTAAAATCTCAAGAAAATACATTTAAGTGTGTGGCTGTAAGGTGACAAAAAGTGAAAAAGTTCAAGGGGTATGAATACCTTTGCAAGCCACTGTAATTTAGAATCCATGTACTATGGATCACATGGATATTACATCAGGATCACATGTAATATACAGGGATTCCACATCATAAACCCAGGGACAGGAAGTGGGCAAAATGCTGAAAAGATGCCCATACATTTCTATTGCGGCTGCATAGAAGATTGCAACGCGTGCCAAACAAAGGCCCAGAGAAAGGGCAAACCTGGTATAAACCACGCATGCGTGGCAGGGCGTAACTAAAATGAAATACAGCACCCACCTGAATATACTAAATGAATCAAAACCTTTTTCCTTAAGCGTCAACCAAAGAAGATATGAACAACAATAAACCTGCATGTACGTTAAAGAGGGCAGATATTAAAACAGCGTCTGGTTACAAAACTACACATGCGCGAACAATGCGCACGTGCGCAGTAAGTCAAATGGCATATCAGTGCCAAGAAAGAGAACCACACATGCGCGAACAATGCATGCATGCGCTGTAAGTCATAATGAATCATATATTGCATGGTAAACAGATAACACCTCACACGTACGTGTAAGTGCCACTGAAGACCTCAATATTAATGCCATAAAAAGCGGTATAGCCGCACTATGTATACACAAGATCGGGACCTAGTAAGTAAATAGATATGTGATGTACCAATATATGCAGAAGTGAAAAATATATATACATAAATACATCAAAGAATAAATGATATGCACAAAATATAAGTGAGAAAAGTGAATAAAGACAAAAATAAGACCAGGCGTAAGCATGATGGAACAGGACATCAAAGTGTTCTCATGGATCCAAGACACAGGTGCCCCCGGTGGATTCAAAAGAAAAGAATATTCATGGCAGGTAAATATTGTACACAAGATAGGAAAATCTGACTAAAAATAAAAGAAACAAAGAGGCAGTTAAAACATGAATTGTAAAAACACAACAACAAGCACATAAAACAAATATCAGAGGGGGGGCGGAGCCTGATCGCACACTGTGATGGCTGCTTCTGCATAGAGCTCCGTCACATAGAGCCTGCAAACCACCGCTACACCGCGTTTCTACGGGCAGACATGGTGAAAATGGGGAGAGACAAAAACGGGGACCCCCCTGGCACCCCTAAGAGGTCCAGACTGCAAGCAGACCTCCAGCGGTTTGCGAGGAAAGGGGGAATGCGCTCCCCGCTCTTGGCGCTCAAAATGGCGCCAGAGGGGAGACTGGAGAGAACTCCGACGGAGACAGCGTGACCAGCTCTGAGAGGAGAGATAGCAACACCTTGCAGATTTCCAAATCCTTCCTACAGAAAGCACTTGCCAAAGTGGTGTCCTGTATTGTCTGAGCTGGCTGATATTAAGGCTGAAATACAGTCCACTAGTCACAGAGTATCTGATCTTGAAGAGGTCTACTCCAACATAAAGTCCCATACAGATACAGTCTCTGAACTTCTCAACATACACAAGGATCTGATAGACCACTCACTCACTTTGATAGAAGACCAGGAAAATAGAAGCAGGAGGAGGAACATAAGACTGAAAGGCCTACCAGAATCCTATTTGCCAGATTCTCTCCTCAATATGGCCACACAGCTTTTCTCAGATTTATTAGGCCCTGAAAGAGTTGCGCAGGTGGTGATAGAGCGGATACACAGGGCCCTGCGTCCTCGCCCCAAACAAGGAGACCCGCCGCAAGATATTATCTGCGGTCTGCTTTCACATGTAGATACGGTGGCGATACTGTTGGCTGCCAGAAACAAACAAAAGATCATATACGAAGATACTGAGCTATCCCTGTACCAAGATGTCGCTCCCTCTATCCTGTTCAAAAGGAGGTTGCTGAAACCGCTGCTAGAGGAGTTGAGTGCGCGGAAGAAACTGGCCATGAAACTCCGCCTGGACTCATCCTGAACACCTTGCATTTGTCCAGCTTGAGTCTTGCGGTAGTGGACTGAACTCCGGGCTAGTACTGGACACTAGCTAGACGGTACCTCTTTGTTCTCATTTTAAATTGTTATGATGGGCTGGAGTGTGTTGTTTTTGCTTAAATCCTCTAGAGTGCCTTATATTCCTATCCTTTATTGTATCCTTTATTGTATTTTTTAGAGTGGCTCTGGCGTCCATTACGGTTGGCAGAACTGTCCGGGTGGTTACTCGGACAGTTAGTGGAGAGGGCCCCTGGGCCTTCTGTTTTCCGCTGGATAATGGAGCCTCTGGTACTGTTGCTCTCCTGATTGTCTGTCTTCCCCCCCCCTCCTCATGCCCGGACCCCTTCCCCCCTGTTGGGTCCAGAACTGAGGCTTAGCTACTACAAATGTTTGCTCTAGGCTGCTTGGAATGCCCTTATTATACAACCATCCCCTCTTAAAGGGCGGTGTCATGCAGGCTCGACACCGATTAGGGTACCCTCCGTTCCCCCAACTCTCTTGCCATACGGGCAAATTGAAACTACAGTTTTGTTTACAATCGCACGCACAATCTGGTTACTAAACACTGCTACAGTCCCCAGCTGACTCACACCTAAAGTGCCCCCCCATCCCCTGTGACTGGGGATTACGCTACCCCCCTCCCTCCTGATCCCCGACCTTGACTTTTCCGAGTCCCTACACAAATTTTAAAATCCGCTGAAACGAAAATTGGAGATGTCGTCAGTTACTGTAACTACATTTAATGTGAAGGGTCTTAACTCACCGAACAAACGCCACTCTATTATGCGTTTGATACGTAAACTCAAAACTGATATACTCCTCCTGCAGGAAACTCATTTTAAACACAATAAAGTTCCCAAAATGCCCAAGGGACCCTTTAACCAATGGTATTACAGCTGCCACCCCACGTCGACCTCGAAGGGAGTTGCTGTGGCGATTCGACACTCGACCCCGTTCATTTGCCAGAAGACTCACACTGGCGCAGACAGCAGGCTTCTCTTTGTTAGGGGAACTCTGGCCTCGCATCCTGTAACTAGTGCTAACCTTTATAAACCCAACCATAACCAGGTCGAGTGGATTGTGGCTGCCCTTCAGGACCTTTCTGCGTTTGCGGTTGGAGAGATCCTTCTAGGGGGAGACCTGAACCTAGTTTTAGACCCCTTGTTAGATTCCTCCTCGGGGAAATCTCCCTTAACCCAGAGGAGTCTGAGAAGAGTCCATTCGGCTCTACATGGGATGCACCTCATTGATATGTGGTGCTTTCATAACCCTCAGATCAAAGACTACTCCTTTTATTCTAATCCACATCGGCCCTATCAGAGATTAGACTACTCGTCCTCCCTAGCTGCTCACTCCCTGAAATCGAACATTGATTGTATTAGCATCTCAGACCATGCCCCAGTCTCATTGGGCCTGAATGTCCCTAGCCTTACCCCTGCACAGTGGACTTGGAGGCTTAACGAATCGTTGCTTGATAAGGAGTCTGTACGCCAGGAGACAAATCGGACGTTGGTCCAATTTTTTGAGACTAATTGTATGCCTGAGGTATCGGAGTCTACTATGTGGGAGACGCATAAAGCATATATTAGGGGCTTTCTCATTTCCAAGGCGTCGGCAGTTAAGAAGCAACAACAAAAGGAGGTAGATTCCCTCCTAGCCCAGATTGCTACAATAGAGCGTCTGCATAAACGCTAAGATTTTTCTAGAGCACATGAGGAATTGCTGGCCTTGAGAAAACAGTTAAGACAGGCCTTAAATCAATCAGCTGCAAAGCAACTACTAAATTTTAGTTTCAATATTTTTTATTCAAATTTTCAAAATTTTTCAGAATACAAAAACAAAGAACAAAATGAGTAGATATTGCGATGTACAGTTAATATACATTGAAATACAGTTTCAAAATACATTCCTAGAACCGCATATCTTTAAAACCAAATATGAAGATTACTTATAAAGTGAACATTAGAAATAACATTTAGGCACATATACTAGGCTGTGGATATCTATATCTAGGGTGTATTCTCTGTAAACATTTTTCTCTTCTACATGAGATGTGTAGTTGCGCAGAGGACATTTGACTCGTACCCGCAGCATTGGTTATTCCTCCCTGATTCCCCTTTCGACGGGGTTGGTGAGCCTCACATCCAAACCTATTTCTGTCCCAGCCCCCTCTATTGGGTTTCATATACCATTCCGTTCTATTTACGCGACAAATCTAGAATGTATCCACGCATCCCAAATTATTTCGAATCTGTGAAAAGAGTAGTTACCCATTGCGATCACCCTTTCATAGGAATATGTGTTGTTAATGGCTTGTAACAGGGCCGACATAGGCGGGGAGGCTGTTGCCCTCCATCTCTGTACCAACATTAGTTTAGCCATCGTTAGAATTTTACAAATAAGTTGCTTATGCCTATTCAGTTCTCCTGGAATTCCAAGTAGCAAAATCGACATATGTGCAGTAGGGGGGAGACGTACATCAAACAGTTCAGAGAGCATTTCAAAGACACTATCCCAGTAATCATGAATGACACTATCCCAGAATATGAAGAAGGGTTCCTCTGTCTCCACAGCCCCTCCAACAATTCCCAGGCATGGAGGGATACGCTAACTGCAAAGTAGATGGAGCTCTATACCACCGTAAAATGACCTTCATTGCTGTCTCTATGTGGGTGCTACATTTTAAAGACAGATGGATCAGTTTAATCGTTCGTTGCCAGTCATCTGAAGTAATGACCATTCCTAAGTCTCTCTCCCAACAACGAAACGGAGTGGATCTAGTAAAAGTCGAAATTCAATCCATTTTATCATAAAGGAATCGTAATCCCCTCACATTGGTCGACAACCAAGCAAAAAGTGAACCGTTATGGGGCAGGGTCGTCACAGGATGTTTAGATATGAAGTGCCATATCTGAAAATATTTAAGGAAATCCCCTACGTGGATTCCGTATTTTTGTCTAAGATCCACAAACGGTATGGGCTGTTTAGAGTCAGAGTATAGTTGAGAAATCTGCGTGATCCCCCTCAATTCCCAACCCGAAACCCCCATGCCATCAATCATCCAGGCCATCAATGACAGAGGCATTTCTGCAATATGAAAATGCTTCACTGGGTTTGCTTTCCCATGTATTAGCTTCCATGCCATTAGCAAAGCGCACATGACTGGGGAGAAGGATCTCGGAGCCGGAATGTTCCAGAAGGGCAGCCACAGCGCATCCTCCAACTTTAGGGGAGATATAAACGCCTGCTCTATATGCAGCCATGGAACCGAGGTATCCATTGACTTCCACCTTGCACACTGAGTAACCAGTGATGCTATATAATAATTCCTCACCACAGGTACTCCCAGCCCTCCTGCCTCTCGTTGCTTAAATAAAAAGCTTTTATTGATTCTAGGCCTCCTACCATTCCACACATATTTTGAAATCACCCTTTGTGCTGTCTCAAAAAAGGAAACAGGAATGGATATTGGGAGCGTACGGAATAGGTACAATAGTCTAGGTAATAGCAGCATCTTAAAAGCCGCTACCCGTCCTATCCAAGAAACATCCATTTTAGACATTCGCTCGGTCTCTTCTTGCAATATTTTTAACATTGGGATATAGTTACTTTTGTAGAGGGTTCCTAATGATGTTGTCACCTGTATCCCCAAATATTGAACACTGTTCTTCCTCCAATCAAAATCGTAAGTCAATTGCAGATGTTGAAGCAAGGGTGGAGGGACATTGAGAGGTAATGCCTGCGATTTGGCCATGTTTAATTTATAAAATGACAATTGCCCAAAGGTACTAATAGTGTCCATAAGATGAGGAATAGACGTCTGCGGATTAGACAGAGTGAGAATAATATCATCAGCATATAATGATATAAGATGAGATTTATCTCCTATGTCAATGCCTCCCACTCTCGGGTCCAATCTAAGTATTTGGGCTAGAGGCTCTATAGAAAGAACAAATATCAGGGGCGACAGAGGGCACCCCTATCTGGTCCCATTTGTAATGAGGAATGGGTCCGAGACTACTCCATTAGTGAACACTTTCGCAGAAGGTGCTGAGTATAACGCCTCAATCGCTCTTAAGAGAGCTCCAGAAAACCCCATACCTCTAAGCACCGAAAAGGCATACGACCAGCAAATGCGGTCAAATGCCTTCTCCGCGTCCAATGCAAGGATCACCGCCTGTTCCTTTCTAGAGTCGACATGGTGTATTATATTCAATATACGTCTAGTATTGTCATACGATTGTCTCCCTTTAACAAACCCCACTTGATCGTAATTTATCAAACTTGGGAGACAGACTGCCAGTCTACTTGCTATTAATTTAGCGTAAATTTTTAAATCTGTGTTCAATAATGATATTGGTCTAAAGTTCTGGGGGCTAGTGGCGGGTTTGCCAGGCTTTGGCAACGTAACTATTAGGGCTTCTTGATTTTCTTTTGGGATGACCCCAGAATCTACCACGGCCGTCAGAAATGACAGCAGTGGGCTCATCAGGGCTGGGAAGAAACATTTATAATATTCATTAGTAAGGCCGTCAGGGCCCGGAGACTTATGTGATGGCAGTGATTTGATGATAGATAGTAATTCTGCTGAGGTAATAGGCGCGTTCAAGGAGTCCAGCTGTGACTCCGTGAGTGCGGGTAGTTGAGCCGCCTTGAGGAATCATTCAATATCCTGGGCTGTTGGGGGGACTGTCGAAGAGTTGTCCGCTAGGTTGTAAAGGCCTTCATAAAAATGTTTAAAGGCGTTAGCAATGCCATTAGGGTCATAGATTTTGTATGTACCATCTTTGCTATACATAAATGGAATCCTGGATTTTGCCTGTTTTTGTTTAAGCTTGGATGCTAGAAGTTTGCCTGCTTTATTAGATTGAGAGTAGTATGTAGCTCTAACCTTTTTCAGGTTTTTCTCATACTTATGCAATAAACAAGCGATTAACTGTTGGCGTAAAGCTATTAATTTCGTCGCAAGTAAGGGAGACGGAGATTGTTTATTGCTCGTGTCTATAGCTCTTATCTGACGGAGTAGACGGTCTACTTCTGCCATCCTATTTTTCTTTTCGATATGCCCTAGGCGAATAAACGTTCCTCTAATAAAGGCCTTGTGAGAATTCCACAGTATCTCAGGGCCAGGAGCAGAGGGGGTATTAATCTGAAAAAATTCCTTCAGGTCATTCTCTATCGTTGCTTTTAACTTTGGTTAAAAAGTCACTACACCTCCACATATATGCTCTAGCAGACTCATATTTCTCAGCCATGGACAAGGTTATCGCTGCATGGTCTGACCAAGTTATTTGAGATATCTCGGACTGCTTAGCAAGGGGAATGCTAGACTGCTCAACCAGGAACAAGTCTATTCGTGAATAGCTATTACATACCGTGGAATGATACGTATAATCTCTTTCAGAATTATGCAAGATACGCCAGACGTCAAATAATTCATAGCGCCATATAGCCTGCGATAAGGAAGGGTGACGTGTTAGTATGCCAGAAGTGGTATCTACTAGCGGGTCCGGGGCCATATTGAAGTCTCCCATTAATATTAAACATCCCTGCTTCCTCTTTCCTACCGCCCTTACCAGTCTCCCCTAGAAAAGCCACCTGCTTCCTATTTGGGGCATAAACTGATACCAGCGTATAGGTGACATTGTTAATAATACACACTAATATAACAAATTGCCCTCCCGGGTCAGCGTATTGAGACAACAATTGAAACGCTACCGAATCCTTAATCCCAATCAATGTGCCCCTACGTTTTGAGGAGTAGTGAGCATGAAACACATGTGGGTATGCTGGGTGATTAATGCGAAAAGCGTCTGCCCTTAAAAGATGTGTCTCTTGTAGTGCAAGAATGTCACAGTTCTGCCCTCGGGCCTCACGCCATAAATTGGCTCTTTTCTGAGGAGAGTTCAAACCTCTGACATTCATGGACATAACCTTAAGTACCATGATACACAGTTAGAAATGCTTTGAGATTCTTACCACAACCACGAATACCAGTAGGTGTCACTGTTGGTTTGAAGAGAAACTGTTTCCACCCTTCATATTCACTACGCCCAATGTGCCAGAACCAATAATAAAAAGAAAAACAAACCATGCAAATTACATAACCAATGGATAAACCTTCGTGGCAAAACCAAAGAGAAAAAAAAAGAGTATGGTACAGCGGACCAGCGGCTGTCGTAATCCTGGGGGGATAAGTTCAACGACAGTGGACATACGAAATCCAAGAAAAGGTGAGTCTTTAGCTTTGTAGCCCTTTGTGTGGACGTCTTTGGGCCCTCACTTGGTGCCATCCATCCGACACAGGACCAGGTGGTTGTTTGGGTGGTATCTCGACAATCAGAATGTTCCAGTTGTGAAGCAGGCGAGTTCCTTCTTCCAAAGTTTTAACGACATGCACCATGTTGTCTCGGGTAATGATCACACGGACCGGAAATCCCCATTTGTACAAAATGTGGTGCTGGCGTAAAGCTGCTGTAATAGGGATGAATTGCCGCCGCAATTGCAGTGTAGTGGCTGACAGATCCGAGTAAATAGATACTTTGTGATATGGTTCAGGTAGGTGACCCACCTTTCGGGAAGTCATCAAAACCAGATCTTTAGTGCGATAAAAGTGGATTTTAGCAAGAACATCCCTGGGTATTGCTTCATCTAGATGAGATGGCTTGGGGACTCTATGAGCTCTATCCATAATTAAATCCATCTCTGTAAGATTCCGCAGGAGCTAGCGGATCAGATCTTGGAGGAACGTCGTGAAATTATTCGCGGAGACCGACTCCGGAATCCCTCTAAATTTCAGATTATTTCTCCGTGAGCGATCTTCTAAGTCTGCTACTTTAGCTTTCAAAAACGACACATCCGACTCCATCTCATAGTGAGCATCTATTAATGCATTGTGTGATGTCGCAAATTCCGCCATTTTGGATTCAACATGAACTGTACGGTTTTTCAGTTCCTGAAGATCTCTATCTAGCGGCTTTACCATGAGAGACATGTCCGTTTTTAGTGATTTGCAGAAAGCCATGAGCATATATTTCATAGAGGCCTCAGTGAGTGGGTTCTCTGTCTCTGGGATTTCTGCAAAAAAATCAGTGGGTGTGGGGGTAGGCTGCACATTATTGCTCACCTCGTCATCCTGGGAGTCACTGTCCTGGAGCCTGGGTCGCTGTTTAACCGGGCTGGCGGTAGGCGACTGGTGTGTCTCCAGACCGGATAGGCCCGCAGATCCCGAAGCACCGACCCGCGGAGGCCCGCTTCCATTGTAGGCCCCGGCCTGCCGGGGAGAAGGCCCAGGTAGCTCCGCAGCCGCGCCGTCCAGCAGCCGCGGTAAGGATGAGGCTGAGAGCGCTCTCTTGTGAGCGGAGAGCGCGCTGGTTTCCTCCGGAGGGTCGCGAGGTGGAGTCGAGGCCCTAGATTCCGTTTCTAGGCGCGGGCCTTCTCCATGCTGGTCCTCCCCCCCCCCATGGGGGGGAAATAGAAGTCGGAAATCCTCTGTGGTCTCACCGCCGACTTCTTTCTTCTCGGCATCCCCGAAGGTAAGACACTTTTTGCTGGTAGAATCTGTGCCCAAAGGCCACGGGCCCGTTGCTGAGAATATCGCTATATAGGACTCAGACCAAGAGCTCTGAGACTATGTGGCCATTGCAGTCCACAGCTAGGCCACACCCCAACTACTAAATTTTAGAGCAAAACTATACACCCACGGAGATAAAGGTAGCAAGCTGATGTCAGCAACGATCAAGAAGGATAGAGCCAAATCACACATAGCAGAAGTTAAAGGGGAGGATGGATCAATGGTTAGCGATACTCCCAAGATAGCTGCCGCTTTTCAGAAGTTCTATTCCAACCAATACAATCTGAATGCTGCCACCTCTCCCCCTGTAGACCCCATCTCCAAACGCAGCCAAATTCAAGACTTTTTGAACTTCTCTATATCTGAACTAAATAGAGTTTTAAATAGCTTCCCGGTAGGTAAGAGCCCAGGGCCTGATGGCTTTCCATTGCTTTACTGCAAAAGATTTCAAGACACTCTCTTACCCCATCTAGCGAACATGTGTAATTCCTTATTACAAGGGCATGAGTTACCTAAACAAACACAAGAGGCACACATTACATTGATTGCAAAGGAAGGTAAGGACCCCCGTGCCTGTGGGAGCTACAGACCCATATCCCTACTTAATTTAGACCTTAAAATTTGGGCCTAACTATTGGCTCTGAGACTACAAAAACTAGTACCCAAGCTACTTCACGAGGAACAAACTGGCAGGGAAGGGCAGGGAGGGTTCAGACAACACGGCCAGACTGCTACATGTGATTGCTCTAGCCAGACGTACCAGATGTCCGCTGGTGCTGCTGGGAGTGGATGCTGAGAAGGCTTTCAATAGGGTTGATTGGTCCTTCATGAGGGCAGCCCTTTCGGCATATGGGATTCTACTACCTTTCATCTCAGCCATATTCTCCCTCTACTCCCGGCCGCATGCGCGGCTTAAGATCAATGGCTCACTCTCACAGCCATTCGATATCACCAACGGCACCAGACAGGGGTGCCCACTTTCCCCTACACTGTTTATTCTAACACTTGAGACCCTTTTGCAAGCTGTCCGTCTTCACCTGGACATACGAGGCTGCAGCGTAGGCCCACGTACGCTGCAGTCCGTTGCATTCACGGATGAAGTTCTATTTTTAGTCACGAATCCGGAAAGGGGCCTGCCAGCGCTGCAGTCCCTCTTCACACACTACGGGACACTGTCAAATTACAACGTTAATGAGTCCAAATCTGAAATCTTAAACATAACACTCCCGCCTCCCTCAGTGTCAGTTTTACAAAAAAACTCGCTTGGAAATCATAACCTATCTGGGCATCAAACTCCCCAGCAACCTAGATGCCATCTATCCCCTAAACTTCCAACTGCTTCTAAACGACGTAGAAGAGACCTTGAAATCCTATGACTTTCCTTATCTGTCATCGTTTGGGAGAAAGAACCTTCTACAGACCTATATAGTCCCTAAACTCACCTATGTCCTACAAATGCTCCCCATCTACCTCCCTCCCTCCTTTTTTAAATCCATACGAGGCATTTTTTCATCTTTTTTGTGGAAATCCAAACCTCCACGGTTGGCACATAGGATTCTGATAAAGTGCAGAGAAGAGGGTGGCATTGCTCAGCCAGACGTTTTTTTCTTATTATAAAGCAATCCAATTGTGTAGGTGGCTGTCCCTGACTGCACCTCTAAAATGCCCCATAGTGAGGGCGCTATCTGAAGCATATAATGGTTTGGCCTTCAGACAATACTTGTGGCTCACCTTAAAGCGCCAGCTATCTAGAAGTGACTTTGACCCCCTTATCAGAGGTGCGTGTGAGGCATGGCTCGACCACGGCCCAGTACTTTCACCCGCTCCCTCTCTGATTTGACCTGCAGACCTCCTACCCGTAGTTAGGACTCCTACAGCCTCTCTCTATAGAGACTTCTGGTCGAGATTTAAGACTCAAACACTAGGTGACTTATTGCAAGAAGGTTCCTCTCTGACCCAACCCCAACTCAAGGCCAGGTTCCCTGATGTCTCATTCACCTTCCTCCATTATGAACACTACAAAAAGACAGTGGCGGAGATACAAAACATGGGCCCCATTCGCAATCATCTTACAGAGTTTGAGAAACTCTTCACATGTAAGCTTCCTCTGACGAGGAAAATTGCAAAAAACATCTACTGGCTCCCACTGCCGAATCCACTCCACTGTACATACAGTCCTGGGAAAATGTCCCATATTTGGTGGTCATGTGAGATGGTCGAGCCATTCTGGTCCCAGGTACAAGCCCATTTACTTCCCTTCATTGAATAAAAGGGGACCCTCTTCTCGGAGTGGGTGCTCCATTCATGCCCCAGGAATAATATGCGACACTCAAAGTTGAATCTTGCAGCCCATTTGATTGAGGAGGCTAAGGCGGTCATCCCCGTTTTGGCTACAACCCATTACCACTCCCATACAAGTTTGGATTGACAAGGTTAACCAAATCATGAGGTTTGAGGAGCTGATCAGCTGGTCGACCAGAACCCACGACAGATTCTTAAAAATATGGTCACCATGGCGTGAGAGAGCGCTGCCCGCCTCAACAGACTCTGAATAATAGGACAGACTCATGAGATATTACCAGATTCGATTGGTGCACTTCCCCATATCTCAGCAGACGTTACGCCTACTGTACACACTCTATTGTCAACCCCCCCACCTTGCCCTTCCCTCTCTAATCCTGACTAGAGATTAAGTATTTGTGTCTTTAATGTTAGCTGAGGCTTCCTTAGGATAGTATTCTCTTGACATTCCCTCCCCTTTTTTTCACCACACAACGATTCACATTGTGCTGTGCATTGCTAGTACACTGAACAGTGTACATGTATTTGAAACTTGCTTTGTAAACTTCATTTGCATCTGACCATTGCCTAGTGGCTTTGATTGTGCAAGTGTCGTCAGTTCATTTGCTAATTTTGACTCTGGAAAGTTTATTGAGTCACATGTTCTGTATTCCTTTTTTTAGTGCACATAAGATAGTTTTATGTATTCACTTCTCTTTCTGAATAATATTGTATAAAAGATTAAAATGTAAAAATTTAAATAAAATAAGAATTAAAAAAAAACAAAAAACAAAAACAAATATCAGAGAGAAGCAACCAGAGAACTCTATATCGCCATGCAAACCCACAAAAAGAAGAAAAACCATCACAAGAATGAAGCAAAACTAATATTCTCATTGAGTCCATGCGACTCAACCGTATCAAGTGTATAAATCCGCTTATATTCCTGTTGTGCCAATTTCTGCTTCCAATTTCCAGATCGTGGGCCCATAGAAATTTGATCGATGACTCGCACACAGAATACCGAGGCATCACAATTATGCAATAGCTTGAAATGTTTAGGAATTGTTTTTTAAACCCCTTACGTCAGCAGTTTCTTGTGCATGAATGATGCCCAGGACGTGTTCACATACAAGCCTCCAGAATTCCCTTGTTGTCAGGCCTACATAAATAAGACCACATGGACATGTCGCTAAATAAATAACGCCAGAAGAATGGCAATTAAGAGAATGCAAAATCTTATACTCACGGCTATGGTCTGAGTTCCAAAAAAAAGTAGTAGTCTCAACATTGGAGCATGCCACGCAGCCACCACATGGTTGACAGCCTCGTCTTGATCCCGTAATGGAAAATGGATTTGATTTCTTAGAAAAATTACTGCGGACAACATACCTATTTATAATAAACAAGATATTGACGTTTAACCCCCTGCAGAAATACATTTCTTAATTGGCTCCTATTTTGCAGTATAAAATCAGATTTGTTTCGTAAACAAACCTTGACGAATTCACTTCTTCACTCGTTTCGCTTCTGCACATCCTGTAAGTCTTATCAGGGGGATTCCTATTGGGCAATTTTTAAGGACATGTCGCATCTTTTCCTTTTAACAAGCACTTAAACGTTCAGCATCGGATCTATGCTACCGTTTCCAATAAAGACGATACCGTGACAGGTGGATCCATAATGGATACGAATGACCCGGGCTGCGAACCAACAATACTTGCTAAGGCCAAAACGGCGCATTGAACAGACCAATCGGCAGGTGCAATACATTAACTCTTATAAGTCTAGGTGGTATATGGTCGGTAAGATCTTGAAGAAATTTGAGGGGATTCTTACATGTGACCCTATTATAAATAGGTATGTTGTCACACAACCCTCTATCACCTATATGAGATCCAAGATCTGGAGACATGCTCTGGTCCGCAGTCATTTTTCTAAGAAATCAAATCCATTTTCCATTACGGGCTCAAGTCAAGGCTGTCAACCATGTGGTGACTGCGTGACATGCTCCAATGTTGAAACTACTACTTTCTTTTGGAACTCAGACCATAGCCATGAGTATAAGATTTTGCATTCCCTTAATTGCCATTCTTCTGGTGTTATTTACTTTGCGACATGTCCATGTGGTCTTATTTATGTAGGCCTGACAACAAGGGAATTCTGGAGGCGTGTAAGTGATTACTTCCTGGGCATCATTCATGCACAAGAAAACTGCTGACGGTGAGAGTTTAAAAAACAATTCCTAAATATTTCAAGCTATTGCATAATTGTAATACCTCGGTATTCTGTGTGTGAGCCATCGATCAGATTTCTATGGAACCACGATCTGGAAATTGGAAGCAGAAGTTGGCACAACAGGAATGTAAGTGGATTTAATGGACTCAATGAGAATATTAGTTTTGCTTCATTCTTATGATGGTTGTTTCTTCATGGATTTGTCCGGCGATATAGAGTTCTCTAGTTGCTTCTCTGTGATATTTGTTTTTGTGTGTTTGTTGTTGTGTTTTTACAATTCATGTTTTAACTGCCTCTTTGTTTCTTTTATGTTTAGTCATATTTTCCTACCTTGTGTACAATATTTACCTGCCATGCATATTCTTTTCTTTTGAATACACCGAGGGTACCTATGTTTTGGATCCATGAGAAGGCTTTGATGTCCTGTTCCATCATGCTACGCCTGAACTTATGCACTTTATTTATACCATTTAGATACATTCATTTTGGGACTGTTGAATATTTTATATTTATATTTTGTAAATACATGTACATTTCTACTTTTTATTGGTATACTGATATTTATATTGTTTCAATGTATTATGTATTTATGATATATATATATATGAATTAATATTTAGTATTGTGCCACCTCATTATGTTTCACTTTATCATTTGTTGCACTGCGCACTTTTATTGCCCTCGGCAGTTATCATTTTCACACTTTCCGTTTTCGGTCTTATTTTTGTCTTTATTCACTTTTCTCACATATATTTTGCGCATATCAGTTATTCTTTGATGTATTTATGTACAGTACAGACCAAAAATTTGGACACACCTTCTCATTCCAAGAGTTTTCTGTATTTTCATGACTATAAAAATTGTAGATTCACACTGAAGGCATCAAAACTATGAATTAACACATGTGGAATTATATACTTAACAAAAAAGTGTGAAACAACTGAAAATATGTCTTATATTCTAGGTTCTTCAAAGTAGCCACCTTTTGCTTTGATTACTGCTTTGCACACTCTTGGCATTCTCTTGATGAGCTTCAAGAGGTAGTCACCTGAAATGGTCTTCCAACAGTCTTGAAGGAGTTCCCAGAGATGCTTAGCACTTGTTGGTCCTTTTGCCTTCACTCTGCGGTCCAGCTCACCCCAAACCATCTCAATTGGGTTCAGGTCTGGTGACTGTGGAGGCCAGGTCATCTGGCGTAGCACCCCATCACTCTCCTTCTTGGTCAAATAGCCCTTACACAGTCTGGAGGTGTGTTTGGGGTCATTGTCCTATTGAAAAATAAATAATGGTCCAACTAAATGCAAACCAGATGGAATAGCATGCCGCTGCAAGATGCTGTGGTAACCATTCTGGTTCAGTATTCCTTCAATTTTCAATAAATCCCCAACAGTGTCACCAGCAAAGCACCCCCACACCATCCTCCATGCTTCACGGTGGGAACCAGGCATGTAGAGTCCATTCGTTCACCTTTTCTGCGTTGCACAAAGACACGGTGGTTGGAACCAAAGATCTCAAATTTGGACTCATCAGACCAAAGCACAGATTTCCACAGGTCTAATGTCCAATCCTTGTGTTCTTTAGCCCAAACAAGTCTCTTCTGCTTGTTGCCTGTCCTTAGCAGTGGTTTCCTAGCAGCTATTTTACCACGAAGGCCTGCTGCACACAGTCTCCTCTTAACAGTTGTTGTAGAGATGTGTCTGCTGCTAGAACTCTGTGTGGCATTGACCGGGTCTCTAATCTGAGCTGCTGTTAACCTGCGATTTCTGAGGCTGGTGACTCGGATGAACTTATCCTCCGCAGCAGAGGCGACTCTTGGTCTTCCTTTCCTGGGGCGGTCCTCATGTGAGCCAGTTTCTTTGTAGCACTTGATGGTTTTGGCCACTGCACTTGGGGACACTTTCAAAGTTTTCCCAATTTTTCGGACTGACTGACCTTCATTTCTTAAAGTAATGATGGCCACTCGTTTTTCTTTACTTAGCTGCTTTTTTCTTGCCATAATATAAAATTCTAACACTCCATTCAGTAGGACTATCAGCTGTGTATCCACCTGACTTCTGAACAACACAACTGATGGTCCCAACCCCATTTATAAGGCAAGAAATCCCACTTATTAAACCTGACAGGGCACACCTGTGAAGGGAAAGCCATTTCAGTTGACTACCTCTTGAATCTCATCAAGAGAATGCCAAGAGTGTGCAAAGCAGTAATCAAAGCAAAAGGTGGCTACTTTGAAGAACCTAGAATATAAGACATATTTTTAGTTGTTTCACACTTTTTTGTTAAGTATATAATTCCACATGTGTTAATTCATAGTTTTGCTGCCTTCAGTGTGAATTTACAATTTTTATAGTCATGAAAATACAGAAAACTCTTGGAATGAGAAGGTGTGTCCAAACTTTTGGTCTGTACTGTATATATATATATATATATATATATATATATATATTTCACTTCTGCATATACAGTATTGGTACACAACATATATTTATTTACTTACTAGGTCCCGATCTTGTGTATACATAGTTCGGTTATACCACTTTTTATGGCATTAATATTGAGGTCTTCAGTGGCTTTTACATGCATGCGTGAGGTCTTACCTGCTTACCGTGCAGTATATGATACATTATGACTTACAGCACATGCACGCATTGGCGCTGTTATGCCATTTGGCTTACTGCTCACGCATTGTTCACGCATGTGTAGTTTTGTAACCAGGCGTTGTTTTAATATTGGCCCTCTTTGATGTAGATGCAGGTTTGTTGTTGTTCATATCTTCTTTGGTTGACACTTTAGGAGCAAGGTTTTGGTTTATTTAGTATATTCAGGTGGGTGCTGTATTAAATTTTAGTTATGCCCTGCCACACATGCATTATTATTGTTTCACACAAGAGTAGTTTATACCAGGTTTGCCCTTTCTCTGGGCCTGTGTTTGGTGAGTGTTGCTATTGCACATCTACTATATGGCCACAATAGAAATATATGGGCATCTTTTCAGCATTTTGCCACCTTCCTGTCCCTGGACTTATGATGCGGTATCCATGTATATTACATGTGATCCTGATGCTCTATTGTAATTTGATTCTGACTTATATGTATACACACACGTCTGGAACTTCTTCCTGACGAAGCTGTGGTGGCAAAACGTGTGTTGCTGCACTCACATTGTGACTGGTCGGTATCTCACTGTATTAAGCTGTGTATTTATTTTATGTGGTTTGGAGAGTCTGTCTGGGCACTTCAGGCAATATCTCATTGCATGTTTGTTTGGCAGCTTATGTATATTTGTTCACGACTTTATCTATAAACATCTAGACTTTCCATCCCACTGAAATACTTGGTGTTTACTTTACTTACAAGTGCTGACCATCCACAATATTGTTCATGTGTGATTATTTTTTATGTTTTCTTCCCTTCACGTAACATAACAAATTTTATTTCTTATTTAATAAACATGCGTTTTATTATTATTTGTCTAGTGAGTTTTCTGTGTAAATTTACTGTCTAACCTAAGTCTAAGGCTGGGTTCACCCTACTGTTAAGTCTTCAGTCATAAGATGAAAGCAACTGCCATTAACTATTGCAGAGAACAAACTGAGTCTGTGTCGGTTCCCATTGACACTAATGTGAAAAACATAACGAACACCATCTTCTATAAAGTTTGTTTACTTTTGTAACGGAAGAAAAAGTCCAGCATGAATGTTAAAAAAAAAAAATTAATAAAATATACATATTTGCTATTGCAGTGTTCGTAATAACCAGTATAATAAAACTAAAACATTATTTAACCGGTATGGTAAAATCTGTAAAAAATAGAAAGAAACAAAAACCACAGAATGGATACTTTTTTGCTATCTCACAAAATATGGAATAAACAAATGATCAAAAAGTCACGGTAATCCAAATACAACAGATTTTTTCCCCCAAATGGGTTTTAATTCTTCAAAATTAGCAACACATAAAAAAACTAAATTAGGTATTTTCGTAATTGTACCGACCCATAAAATAAAGTTAACATTACTTATACTGTATGGTGAACAGCAAAACATTTTAAATGTAAAAAAGCAAAACCAGAATTGATGTTTTTTATCCTCCCTAGAAAGAGTAAATAAAATTTAGTCAAAATGGTGTAATTAAATATCCATCTCATCCCGCAAAAAATAAGCCTCAGTTACATCATCAAATTACAAAAATGACACCTTGTACAATGCAACAACAAAAAACACAAAGCACTACCTCTCTAGGAAGGGAACTGTATAAGCTGTGCAAGTGTACAATAGATCACACCCCAAGCTTACAATTTACAAGGGAAAATTCAACCAGAACTGTATACCCAAAATGCCCCCCCCCCAATCCTAGGAGATGGTGGGGAATTTGGTGTACCCAATATACTTTACACAGCTTGAAACCAAATTAATGTACCCAGGATAACTAACGCAGAAGTTTGAGAAGTATGTGTTTCTGTTGACACAAAGTAGGCCCAACATACTGAGCACTGAAATTGAATATTTCTTTTAAAAAATTAAATTCTAACTTTGCATTTTAATATTTGGGAAGCACTCTTGGGGTCAAAATAATCACTACACACCTTGAGAAATTCTTTGAGGGTTGCAAAGTCATATTTTGATGGGGGTAATTTTTTTTTTTTAATTTTACCTCAGAGCCTCTGCAACTGTCTGCCGATGAAGTCTAAATAACCAAGTTAAGCCTCAGTTGCTCATGGTGCCCTTTCAATTCTGAGTTCTGTTGTATTTGCAGTCAATACATTAGGGACACATGTGCAGTGTCGGACTGGGATGTCTAGGGCCCACCAGTGGAATTGTTTCTAGGGGCCCACCATCAGAACCCCTGCAGATCAGCAATACCGAGACAGGGCGGCTAAAGGTAATAACATGCTGGGAGCCATGCTGCTCACCCACTATACCATGTGCACCACTGCACTACCTAAACCCACTGCTACACCTTGTATGGCAAGTGAACAGCGTGGCTCCTAGAATTGTTACCTTTACCTGTAGCCGCACTGTCCTGGAAAAGCTGATCTGTAGAGGTCCTGGCTGTTGTATCATCGTAGATGTAATATTGATGGTCTATCCTAAGGACAGGCCATCAATATTAGGAAGATGGACGAATCCTTTAAAGAGGTTGTCGAAGGAATTGGAGCAACCCATGTAGCTGGCGGGAGGTGTAAAGTAAAAAATAAGTAAATTAAAAAGCATACTCACCTATCCCCGGCGCTCCGTTGTCTGCTGCCAGTGTCCATTCAGTCTCATGACGACAACTCCTTGCTGGGAGTCCTGCACCTCATGTGATCGCTAAGACCAATTAGGTACAGGATTTCCAGAAATGAGGCGCCGCCATGAGACCGAACAGACACAGGCAGGGGACAACGGGGTGCTGGGGACAGGTGAGTATGCTTTTTTAAAAATTTTCTTATTTTTACACCTCCCCTGGCGGCCGACACAGTGGTCGCTCCAGTTTATGAACAACCTCTTTTAAGGGGTTGTCTGGGCCAAATTTTTCTATGGTCACTTCACTGGTCCCCCCACATAGTGGCCTCTTCACTGGTCCCCCATACTGTATGGGGAATAGTGATAGGGTCATTATATTGTGTGGGAGCAGTGATGGGGGCTAACATCCTGTGGGGGGACATTAAACTGTGTGGGGCATATTAAAGTGGTTGCGCAGGGTTAATCTTTTTTATGGCCTATGCTCTGGATAGGCCATAAATACCTGATCGGTAGAGGGCTGACACACGGCCCCATCAGCTGTTCGGAGCCACTTCCGGCACCTGTTCTGTACACAACACAGGGCCGGAAACAGAAAGCTCCATCCGCTGTATAGCAGCCCGGCGCCTTCACTGCAGCTCAGCTCCTACTGACTTCAATAAGTGCTGAAATACAGTGAAGGTGCCCAGCCCCTATACAGTGGACAGAGCTTTCTGCTTCTGGCCCTGTATTGTGTACAGTACGGGCATCAGAAGTGGCTCCGTACAGCTGATCAGTCCGGGGTTGGCCCCCTACAGATCAAGTATTTATGGCCTATCCTGAGGATAAACCATAACAAATTATGCCTGGACAACCCCTTTAATATACACCCCTAATGCACCACACTTTAAAGAGATTGTCCAGTATAATTTTTTTCTTTTTTATAATTAGTCTGGGGAAGGTGAATCCCCCCCCCCCCCCAAAAAAAAAACAAAAAAAAAACATGCTAAATAAACATACTCACCTGTCTCCGGTGCTCTGGTGTCCTCCCAGCACGGTCCGGTCCTGCAGCTCCGCTGTCTTCTTTTTGCCGGAATTCCTCACTGGCTGTGACGTCCCAGGTCCCTTCCCTTAGGCCACTGATTGGCCTTCGGGGTCACGTGACATCACAGGTAGTCATGTGCAGAAAGAACGTCAGCTCGAAGAAAACAACAGAACTGCAGGACTGAATTGCGCTGGGAGACACTGGGGACAGGAGAGAAAGTTTGTGGGGGGTTTTTTTGTTTTGTTTTTTTCACCTGCCCCTGCGTAATTAAAAAAAAAATGAAGGAGCCACTGTATGGAGTATAAGCTCCACAGTGGCCCCCACCCTGTATTATAAGCTCCACAGTGGCCCCCCCCAGTATTATAAGCTCCACAGTGGCCCCCACCCAGTATTATAAGCTCCACAGTGGCCCCCACCCTGTATTATAAGCTCCACAGTGGCCCCCCCAGTATTATAAGCTCCACAGTGGCCCCCACCCAGTATTATAAGCTCCACAGTGGCCCCCACCCTGTATTATAAGCTCCACAGTAGCCCCCACCCTGTATTATATGCCCACAGTGGCCCCCACCCAGTATCATATGCTCCAAAGTGGCCCCCACCCAGTATTATAAGCTCCACAGTGGCTCCCACCCAGTATTATAAGCTCCACAGTGGCCCCCACCCTGTATTATATGCTCCACAGTGGCCCCCACCCAGTATTATAAGCTCCACAGTGGCCCCCACCCAGTATTATAAGCTCCACAGTGGCCCCCACCCTGTATTATAAGCTCCACAGTGGCCCCCACGCAGTATTATAAGCTCCACAGTGGCCCCCACCCAGTATTATAAGCTCCACAGTGGCCCCCACCCAATATTATAAGCTCCACAGTGGCCCCCACCCAGTATTATAAGCTCCACAGTGGCCCCCACCCAGTATTATAAGCTCCACAGTGGCCCCCACCCAGTATTATATGCTCCACAGTGGCCCCCACCCAGTATTATAAGCTCCACAGTGGCCCCCACAAAGTATTATAAGCTCCATAGTGGCCCCCACCCAGTATTATAAGCTCCACAGTGGCCCCCACCCAGTATTAAAAGTTCCACAGTGGCCCCCACCCAGTATTATATGCGCCCAATAGCCCCCTCCACTCCGCTTCAGTGCTATTATTAAACTCTGGGATCTCCTCAGACCCCAGAGTATAATAATCGGAGGCCCAGGGGAAGTGATTAAAAATAACAAACTCTCATACTCACCTCACCTTACCTTTCCTTGGCATCCTCGCTCCATCCTGTCGTCTTCAGCATCTTCAGGCCCTTTTCCGACGACGCTGCTGAGCCCTTTGATTGGGCCTCAGCGGTCACGTGGGGGCGCACTGACGTCATTACGCGGTCGCGCCCCATGTGACCGCCGGGGCCTAATCACAGGCCTCAGTCACATGACGGTGGAGCGCCGGAGAGGACGCTATGCCCAGGAGAGGTGAGAATATGTATTTATTATTTTCAGTCACCTCCCCTGGGCTGCCATCTATTGGAAAGGGGCCTGCAATATGCCAGGGTCCCTTTCCAATAACATTATGTATAGCGGTCGGGGAACCAGGCTTTTCCCGACCGCTATCATAGTGGTCCGGGGCCCCGGCCATCTCCAGCTGCGACCGCGATCGTAACGCCACTGGTCAGGGGCCCGATCGGGATGGTCAGGATCCCGATCGGGCCCCCATGAGGTGAGGACTAATAGTCGGGGCTCGGGGCCCATTGGTGGAATCACCGGTTCCCCGGTGGGCCAGTCTGACCCTGCACATGTGGTATGTTTCTAAAACTAGGAATGTTTGTATCTAGCCAAGGATAACATCTGCAAGTCCAAGGATAACATCTGCATGTTCTCCCTGTTTTTGCATGGGTTTCCTCTGGGTACTCCAGTTTACTCCCACACTCCAAAGATGTACTGATAGGGAATTTAGATTGTGAGTCCTATATGGGACAGTGTAGACAGTATCTGTAAAGCGCTGAATAATATGATTGCGATATATAAGTAAGCAAAATAAATAAATAAAAGGGCATAATAACTAGAGAGCTAAGGCAGGGTTCACACTACCATTGGATATCCGTTATGATAGTGTTCTTTAAAAAGAAAAATGGACACCTATCATAACAGACATTAAAGAGGACCTTTCACCACCCCAGGGCTGTGCAGTTTTTTTGTACCTTGTTATAGGCGCTGCTGCACAGACCCTGGGGCAGTTAGAATTTTCTTTCTAGCCCCCACTGTTGCGGAGTTATGAACCCTGTTATTAAAGCTCTTCAATGTCAGAAGGGCGTTCCCTGACTGTAAGTGAAGGGCTACGTCATTTACATCGCTCTGACACTGTCCAATTAGCAGAGGGCAGTGTCAGAGCGGCTTTGGCTGTGTGATCTCATGAGAAGTTGCGAGATCTCGCGAGATCACACAGCTGAAGCTCTAATACAGTCCTCTGTAAGTGAAGGGCTATGTATTTGCATTCCAATTAGCGTAGGACAGGTACAAAAAACTGCACAGCCCTGGGGTGGTGAAAGGTCCTCTTTAACGTACACTAACTAATGTTAAGCTGTCCGCTTTTTTAACTGATCCATTAAATGGACATGTGACGGATTTGGTGTATAACGGACACTAATGGTCACTAACGGACACAAGATAAAATCCCACTGAAATGAATGGAAATTTTAACAGATTTCTGACGGTTCAGCTAGTGTTCATTGCTAAAATCAGACAATAGCAACGGACACTACTGACAGACACCAACAGTAGTGTGAATGTCCCCTGACTTTACACAGTGACATATTGGGCACTGAAATAACATGTCTGGGAGAATTTCAGTTTTCATTTTGCACCATCAGCTGGAAAGCATCTCTAGGGTCAAAATGATACATACTTTTTTTTAGGGGTGTAGTTTCCAAAATTAGGTCACTACTTGGTGCTTTCTACTGCACTGGTATCTTAGGGGCTCTGCAAATGCTTCATGGCACCTGAAAATTATTCTGTTCTCCAAAAACCTTATGGCGATACCTTCTGTGACTTGCCCAAGCAGAAATTTTCATCCACATGTTGGGTATTGCATAACAAATTGTGAAAAATTTGGGGCTAAAATGACATTTTATTGCAAAAAAAATTATTTTTCATGTTAATACATTCTATGAAACACCTACAGGCCCAAAATAATGACTATACTCCTTGATAAATTCCTGGAGGGGTGTTGCTTCCAAAATAAAGTCACTTTTGGGGTTTTCAATTCCACTTTGGGAGCTCTGCAAATGCAATAAGTCACCCAAAAACTATTCCAAAATCTGCCCTCCAAAAGCCAAATAGTGCTCATTTATGACCACAGACAGGGTATTTCTTTGTTCAGGAGAAACTGTGTAATGAACTGTGGGGTGCTTTTTCTCTTTTAACCCGTTAAGGATATGACCAAAAAATATCTCAAGGACACGGCCCCATTTTTAAAAACTGACGTGTCACTTTATGTGGCAATAACTTTGAGATGCTTTAACTTACCCATGTGATTTTGAGATTATTTGTTCATGACACATTGTAGTTCATGTTCATGGTAAACACTGATCAATATTTTTGCATTTATTTCTAAAAAAAATAGAAAATTTAATGGAAATTTGGAAAAATTTCCAATTTTCAAAATGTGATAATGCTCTGCTTTTCTGACAGATAGTCATACCACCCAAATATGTTAATAAATATTATCTACCATATCTCTGCTTTATATTGGTATCATTTTTTAATCGTCCTTGAATTTATTTTGGTTGTTAGAAGGCTTACAAGTCTAATAGCGATTTTCCAGATTTACAAGAAAATTTTCCAAAACCCATTTTTTAAGGACCATTTCAGTTCGAAAAGGCCTATATATTATAAAACCTCATAAATCACCCCATTTTCAAAACTGCATCCCTCAAATAATTCAAAACCACATTTGAAAAGTTAGCCTATTTGAAATGTTAACCTTTTAAGAATTTTGCGGGAATTAAAAAAATATTTTTTTTTATGTTATAATGTTCCTTTAGCCCTAAAATTTACACATTCACAAGGGGTTAAAGGAGAAAATGCATCAATCAATTTGTTATGCAGTTTCTCCCGAGCACGGAAAAAACCCACATGTGGATGTAAACTGATGTATGGGACAAGGCAGTATGTCAAAAGCAGATTTTGCTGGAATAGTTTTCAGGCTCATTTGCAGACCACCAAAAATAGCAGTACAGTGGAACCCCCCCAAAAGTGACCCTATTTTAGAAACTACACCCCTCAAGGAATTTATCAAGATGTATAGTGAACATTTTGACCCCACACCTGTTTCACAGATTCTATTAACACTGAGACATGAAAATGAAAAATTACTAAAATGTCACTTTATCCACAAAATTTTTATCTTCACAAGGGGTTAAAAAGAGAAAAAACATCCTACAATTTGGTAAACAATTGCTACTGAACACGGCAGTACCCCACATGTGGGTACATGGTGAGGCTCAAAATGAAGAGTGCTATCTGGCTTTTGGAGGGCAGATTTTGATGGAATAATACTCGGATTTCCAGAGCCACTAGAGTACCAATTCAATGGAAACCCCCAAAAAGAGACCCCATTTTGACTACATGTGGGGTATTGCATAACAAATTGTGGAAAACATTGTCTCCTTTAACACTTTATGAAAAATTTGGGGCTAAAATTACATAATTTATCAAGTAGTATTGTGACCATATTGACCCAACAGTTGTTTCACAGACTTTAACATTGGGACATGAAAATGAAAAATTATTAAAATGTCATTTTATCCCCAAATTTTTCATTTTCACAAGGGGTTAAAGAAAAAAAGCAACCCACAGTTAGGTAAAAAAATGTCTCCTGAACACAGAAATATCCCATATGTGGTTGTAAAATGTTGTATGGGTACATGGCGGAACTCGGAAGAGAAAGAGAGTTTTCTGGTGCCATGTTGCATTTGCAGAGCCCCCAAAGTACCAGTACAGTGGAAATCCCGCCAAAATGATCCCATTTTGGAAACTGTACCACTCATAGAATTTATCAAGTGATATAATGAGCATTTTGACCCAAGACATGGTTTCCAAAAAGAAATGTGCAGTCGATGGTGCAAAATGAAAATGGAAATTTTCCCAGATATCTGCTACTTCAGTGCCTGATATGTCATGCCCAGCTCTCAAGTAATGCTTCGTTCACACCTGCGCTTGCTGTCCGTCCGTTGCCAATCCAGTGAAAATCTCGGCGAACTGGATTGGCATCGGATACAGACCGGCCAGCGACGCATTGGTTAAAAACCCATTCATTTGAATGGGTTTTTAAAGCAATGCGCGGGTGTGCACTTACACCCTCTGCGCTGCGAATCCTTTTTTTTCGTCGGAAACAAAGTCGGACACGCAGGACTTTGTGTCCGACGAAAAAAAACGGCTTCGGAGCGCAGAGGGTGTAAGCGCACACCCGCGCATTGCTTTAAAAACCCATTCAAATGAATGGGTTTTTAACCAATGCGTCGCTGTCTGGTCTGTATCCGATGCCAATCCAGTTCGCCAAGATTTTCACTGGATTGGCAACGGACGGACAGCAAGCGCAGGTGTGAACGAAGCATTATTATGCTCTGTTTCCTGATTTTCGAAACACCCTACATGCGGCCCTATTCTTTTGCCTGGATATACGACAGGGCTCAGAAATGAGAGAGCACCATGTGCATCTGAGGCCTAATGTGTACATTTACATAAATAATAATAAATAATTCACTCCCAAAATATGACCCCATTTTAGAAACTACACTCCTCAGAGAATTTTGTAAAAGAGTGCTTCCCAAAAATTAACGTGCAAAGTGAAAATCTAAATTTTTAAAGAAATATACCATTTCAGTACCCAATACGCTGTGCCCACATTGTGTCAACAGAGACACCCACTCCTAAACTTTCCTGGATTAAAAAAAGATGTATATGTGCATTTTTTAGTTATAGGAGTGTAGATTTAGAGGAACTGTTTTTTGGGCGCCATTTTTACTGAGTCCCGGAGGTGCTATTTTAGGTACTTTGCAAATGAGCTATGGTGTCCAAAGACCAAATTATCTAAATCTGTGCTCCAAAAGCCACATAGTGCTCCTTTACATCTGCACCCTGCTGTGTGCCCAAATTGCAGTTTATGCCCACATTTATGACAGTGTTGTACCCAGAATAACGTACTTAACAATGCCATATCTGGGTATAAGCTACTGTTTGGCCTTTCAGTGCCCAAAATTGTGTATCCCGGACATAACAGCCTTTAGAGTGTTCATCTCTGACACGAACTGACAGGGTCGGACTGGCCCACCTGTGAATCCCCCAATGGGTGCCGTGCCTTTAGTGGGTACTACCGGAACGCCACTGCTATTTTTTATAGGCAGCGGAGGTCTGGTAAGGGGCTTTGTAACAACTGGAATGGCCAGCGCCCTGCAGCACCGTGATAGCAATCGGGGAATGCCTGGTTCCCTGACCGATATAAATACTGTTAATGGAAAGGGGCCCGACATTATGTGCTATTATTATACACTGGGGTCGCCTCAGACCCCAGAGTATAATAATTGGAGGCCCAGGGGAAGTGATTAAGTATAACAAATACTTATACTCACCTCCAGCAACTTCTGCAGGGTTCTTTCAGCGTGTGACTGAGGTCACGTGCCCCAGACGTCACTGCTGGGGCCTTTGATTGGGCCCCAGTAGTCACATGGTGCTTGCCAGCATAATGACGTCGCTGAAGCCCAATCACAGGCCCCAGCAGTGACGTCTGGGTCGCATGACCTCAGTCGCAGGCAGAAGAGGAACGAAAAGGAAGACAGCCGGATGGAGCGAGGATGCCCAGGAAATGTGAGGTAAGGTGAGTATAAGTGTTTGTTATTTTCCATCACCTCCCCTGGGGCTCAGATTATTATAATCTGGGGCTGAGGCGACTCCAGTGTTTAATAATATCACTAAAACTAATTGGCGTGCCGAACCTCACGAATATTCATACTATGCGGGGGCCACTGTGGGACCTAGTATACCAAACAGTCTAAATATCTGCTGCAAAAAAAAACAAATAGCTCTCCTAGCCCTCTGTGTCCAAACAGAAGTTTATACTCATATATGACATGAAGTACATTATCCTGGGTACAACAGTGTCATACATGTGGGCATAAACTACAGTTTGGGCACACAGCAATGCACAGATGTGAATGAGCGCTATGTGGCTTTTGGAGCGCAGGTTTAGAGGTTTGGTATCTGAACACCATGTCACATTTGCAGAGCCCTTGAGGTGCCAATCAATTGGAATCCCCAGGGAGTGACCCCATTTTGAAAACTGCACCTCTTAAATAATTTATCAAAGGGCATAGTGAGCATTAGTTTTACTAGACATGAATGCACAACCAAGGGTGAAAAGGGAATATGTAAGCTGTGTAGAGTACATTGGGTACACCAAATTCCCTACTATTTTCCCAGTAGCTCATATGATTGGGGGGGGGGGGGTAGGGGTCACTCTGGTGTCTTTTCTCTAGTAAGCTTTTTTTGTTGTATTGTAAAAGTTATATATATATTTTTTTTTCTGGTGATGCAGCCATATGAAGGCTTATTTTTTGTGGGATTGTATTCATTTTCTAATGACACCATTTTGGGGTGTCTGTAACTTATTAAGGCTAGGTTCACACTAGCGCTCAGTCTCCGCGTTCCCCATTCTGCTTTAAAAATGCGGAAATAAAAGTCCTGCAAGCACCTGGCGGACCCTATTATAGTCTATGGGGTCTGTGGGTTTCCGAGGGTAAACGCTTTTTTAAGCGGATTAGGTTTCCTTTCGGGGGATCCCCAAGTGGACCCCCCCCGAACAGAAACCCAAACGCAGGTGTGAACCTAGCGTAACAAGATTTTATTGTTATTGCTTTTTAACCGTTTCACTGCCAGAGGTTTTCAAATTTTTCTCTCCTCTGGCTACCAGGGCAATTTTCATAGTTTTGAGATGGACAAATAAAACCTAAATTGCAACATTAAAAATTATACTAACCCCCCCATACCTATATATTTTCTTAAAATAGAGACCTGCAGCATTACCACTTGGTACTGTATATGAACAGGCACTTTCATGCAATTTTGATTTAAAGTATATGTTTTATAAAAAAAAAAAAATGCAAATAAATGTATATTAAGGCCTACATCTGCATACACATATCTTCATAAAATCACCAGAACGGGAAAGAACAAAAATTGGCTTTGAAGCTGGAAATATTAAAAAAGTATCATCCTATAAAAAGTAGGGATTACTATCTACCGTAGCATCCAACACATTAAGATTCAGGTATTCCCTCAGAGATGGGCATACGGTGTCGCGGAGAATATACTTTACGCATTTGGAAAGCCTACCCGCTAATATCTAGATCAAGGTGCCTCTCATGTTCCGAGATTCATGTATTTCAGTGCCTATTGTTCCATGCCTATTGTTTCAATGTTAGATCTCTATATTTCGGTTCTATACCAATGGGTATAGGCAACATGTGTCCTTATGCGATAATTGAAAATGTGACATTTATCCCACACATGCTGTTTGCCCAATGTGTGCAAAACATTTATGCTATGGTTTTTGTTCCTTTATCTGTAAATTTTGTATAACCTTCAATAAAAAGTATTGAAACTAAAAAAGTAGGGATTACACCGTGAAAAGCAAGTGCACCCCTAAACTGTATTGCAGTCTATGGGAGATTCTGTACATTACTACTGAGGCTGGTCACCAGCCACAATAGTAATATTACTATGACAGGCCTAGGAGCCTTCATAAGGCTCCCGGCTGTCATAGGAACAGGTCGGCTCCCGCAATCTCGCCGCATGGGAGCCGGCCTGCAACTTCTAAGGTACGGGGCCGGTGGGGACCGACCCCGGGGGCTACTTTTTTACTTTAGGAGGGGCTTTAAAGTAGTAATGCCTGCACTCAGAGTGGACTCTGATCGCGGGCATTAGCTCTAGGTCTGCGCTGTACATTACAGCAGAGCGGCTGCCATCATTTTTACAGATCCGGCATCCACCGTAATAGCACGGCGGATGTCGGGATGGGTTAACTGAGACACCCGCTCCTCCGATCCCAGGGCCCACACATCACCCCACTCCTGCCGCTGGAGGAAGTCTCGCTGCAGGAAGCCAGCGGCGTGGGAGGATGCTGCGACCCTGCTCCTCCGCCCCCCCACTCACATTCGGACTATAAGACGCACCCCCCATTTTCCTCCCAAATTTGGGGGAAAAAAGTGAGTCTTATAGTCCGAAAAATATGGTATTTTCACCTAAAACTCCTATTCACACAAAAATTTAATATAAAATAATAGATCAAGGTGTACATAATTTATATATACCGCAAACATGAACTACAACAAGAGCTCATACTCTCAAAAACACTAATACAGAAGAGAAGCAATATGTTTAAAAATCTATACCAAAATCTAACTTTTTTGAAATTGCACAACATACCGTTTATAAAAACACAACTTAATATTTCATATATACAACCACCTTCATGCAAATTTGCAGCAAACAGAGATTACAAGCAAAAATTGCACAAAATTTCAAATTTGCCACTAAAGTGCATGCTCAAGCAATCCCTTTCTGAGGATGTGAAGAATTCATACATACCATATATATCTATAAAGAAACGCCAAAATCGCAGAAATGCGGCAATCAATTTTATATATGCAAATTAAATAGGGACTTACATAAGAATAGAATTTTCTATCACCCTATAAAAATTGTAGCAATTTATACGTTCATCTCTAGTGATAATCATTTATTTTAGCGTGTAACGAATATCGCTAGAGAGGCAGTCGGTATATTTTACTCTAGAAAGATCAGGTATGGACAAGGTGAAATGTAAGCTTTATTGATGACTTTGTGCATGTGTTGTGTAAGTGTTTGGTGCAACTCTTTTAGTGGTGCGATCTGGACGATGGTAAACATCTGGGTCACAGCGCCAATAAACTTCCTGGTTATGTTCAAAGGGGTATTACAGAAGAATAGGATGTGAAGCTACTAATACAGCTCTGCTATCTCTATTCACAGACTCTACTATGTTGACTGCAAACATCTGTCTGCTGCATGCCTTTAATCCTTTCTACTAAGTTTATTGTATTGCATGAACTCTTCAAGCCCTTACGTTTCTTCTGATTGACTAAGAGTTCTAATCCCTGATTTGTTACTACATATTGCTTTCAACTCACATAAGTCATTGCCCATGGAGTCTTCACCAGAGGAACTAACCTCCAATCTTGGCAACCCATAAGATCCACTATTCCTGTAGGTTTCAGGTCAAAAAGATACGTTTGTATTTGACTGAATTAACAATTTTACACTAAATACTTTGTTATTATATACCACCCCCCCCCAATTGTATCAACACAAACTGTATAAACGCATGCATAGTATAAAATGTTATCTTACCTTAAAGAAACCTTTACATCCTTCACACGTTCTAACACCATAGTGCTGACATGCAGCATTATCTCCACATACTGCACAAGTTCCCTCCCCAGATGAGGAACTTCTACTAGATGGTGATGGAATACTTCCCTCTCCTACCATGTTCATTGCTTGACCAGTTGAAAGTGGGGAAAACACAAGACTTGACACTTTTGCGATTGGCAAACTGAATGGTATGGATTCCACCGGTATTTGAGTTGCATCTCCTTCAGAACCTCCTGACATATTATTAGAAGAACCATAGCACATTGGGGGGTTAGGCAGTGGAGTATGTGAAGTAGAATTCTTAAAATGAAAAACTGGAAATCGTGGAGAAACAGTATTATGTGAGGCATCCATCAAGTGGCTGGGTGTCATACATGAAGGTGTACCTGATAAGGTGAGTGGTTCTTCCCACTGGGGTGATTGGTGAGTTGAAAATCCAGATGATGGAGGTGATGATTTGAAATACATTGAAGTGCTAGGCATGACATCTTGTGTTTGTGGAGAAATTGAACTTTGGTAGCTGGCCAAATGGCTACTTTCCATTTTTATCAGTGGCCGCTGTCCAGGTGTTTGCATTTGGTACAGACAGGAGGGCTTGAGTTCATAGCTTCCTGAATATCCCTCAATGAAAGTGCTAAAACTTGGCAAAGATGTTGTTGCTGAAGCTGTAATCTCAGTGCTGCTTAATTCAATGTTACATTTTGTAGCTGAAGTGCTTGTCATGTCTACACTGAATTCAGAAGCATGACCAAAAATCTGGGTCACATATGCAGAACCAGGTGGAGTGGGATTATACTGTACACAGGTCATATCTGTGGAAAAATAAAAATAGCCAGTAAAATAAAGTTGGAAACATACAACCTACACAGATCATTTTCAGGTATGTATTGAACTAAAGAAAGGGGAACTCAATCTTTAACATGATCAGCGACACTGTGTTGGAAAATGCCAGGGCAAAAATCACAATTGTCAAATTGACATTTTTTATCCACCTCTCCAACAAAAAATGGAATATAAAGTGATCAAAAAGCCGTATGTATCTCATAGTGGTGCTAATAAAAACTGCAAACAAAGAGCCCTAACAAAGCAGAAATAAAAATCTATAGATGATGCAAAGCAAATCTTTTTCAATTTTTTTTTAATGAAGTAAAACGTAACAAAAAAAGTATATAAATTTGGTATCACTGTAATTGTACTGACCCACAGAATTAAGATAACATGTTATTTTTACTGCATAGTGAAATCTGTAAGAACAAAACCTAAAAAAAAAATTGCAGATTTGTAATTTCTTCCCATTATACATACAGTGCCTTGCGAAAGTATTCGGCCCCCTTGAACTTTTCAACCTTTTGCCATATTTCAGGCTTCAAACATAAAGATATAAAATTTTAATTTTTTGGTGAAGAATCAACAAGTGGAACACAATCGTGAACTGTAACGAAATTTATTGGTTATTTTAAACTTTTGTAAAAAAGAAAAAACTGAAAAGTGGGGCGTGCAATATTATTCGGCCCCCTTAAGTTAATACTTTGTAGCGCCACCTTTTGCTGCGATTACAGCTGCAAGTCGCTTGGGGTATGTCTCTATCAGTTTTGCACATCGAGAGACTGAAATACTTGCTCATTCTTCCTTGGAAAACAGCTCGAGCTCAGTGAGGTTGGATGGAGAGCGTTTGTGAACAGCAGTTTTCAGCTCTTTCCACAGATTCTCGATTGGATTCCGGTCTGGACTTTGACTTGGCCATTCTAACACCTGGATACGTTTATTTGTGAACCATTCCATTGTAGATTTTGCTTTATGTTTGGGATCATTGTCTTGTTGGAAGATAAATCTCCGTCCCAGTCTCAGGTCTTTTGCAGACTCCAACAGGTTTTCTTCCAGAATGGTCCTGTATTTGGTTTCATCCATCTTCCCATCAATTTTAACCATCTTCCCTGTCCCTGCTGAAGAAAGCAAGCCCAAACCATGATGCTGCCACCACCATGTTTGACAGTGGGGATGGTGTGTTCAGGGTGATGAGCTGTGTTGCTTTTACGCCAAACATATCGTTTTGCATTGTGGCCAAAAAGTTAAATTTTGGTTTCATCTGAACAGAGCACCTTCTTCCACATGTTTGGTGTGTCTCCCAGGTGGCTTGTGGCAAACTTTAAACGAGACTTTTTAAGGATATCTTTGAGAAATGGCTTTCTTCTTGCCACTCTTCCATAAAGGCCAGATTTGTGCAGTGTACGACTGATTGTTGTCCTATGGACAGACTCTCCCACCTCAGCTGTAGATCTCTGTAGTTCATCCAGAGTGATCATGGGCCTCTTGGCTGCATCTCTTATCAGTCTTCTCCTTTTTTTGAGATGAAAGTTTAGAGGAACGGCCGGGTCTTGGTAGATTTGCAGTGGTCTGATACTCCTTCCATTTCAATATGATCACTTGCACAGTGCTCCTTGGGATGTTTAAAGTTTGGGAAATCTTTTTGTATCCAAATCCAGCTTTAAACTTCTCCACAACAGTATCACGGACCTGCCTGGTGTGTTCCTTGGTCTTCATGATGCTCTCTGCGCTTTAAACAGAACCCTGAGACTATCACAGAGCAGGTACATTTATACGGAGACTTGATTACACACAGGTGGATTATATTTATCATCATCAGTCATTTAGGACAACATTGGATCATTCAGAGATCCTCACTGAACTTCTGGAGTGAGTTTGTTTGCTGCACTGAAAGTAAAGGGGCCGAATAATATTGCACGCCCCACTTTTCAGTTTTTTATTTTTTACAAAAGTTTAAAATAACCAATAAATTTCATTCCACTTCACAATTGTGTCCCACTTGTTGTTGATTCTTCACCAAAAAAATTAAATTTTATATCCTTATGTTTGAAGCCTGAAATGTGGCAAAAGGTTGAAAAGTTCAAGGGAGCCGAATACTTTCGCAAGGCACTGTATAGATTTTTTTTTTACCATTTCATATATATAAAAAATTCAATCATGTCATTAAAAAATACAGCTTGTCCCACAACAGAATTCCCTAATATGGCTACTATGATGGAAAAATTTAAAAAATTATGTCTCTTGGAAGCAGGGGAAGAAAAAAAAAAATTTTTGGTGTTCCCAGGAGGTTAAAGCAAATGTATCACCTATATTTTTTTTTACTAATTCAGACCAGTTGGGGATACACATATTTCTAATTTGCTCTTCTTCACTGATTGTGCTTTCTTATGACTCCTTGATTTTATGGTAGTGTTCAGGCTATGGTTTGTAACCAGTGCAGAGTACACTGAACTTCATCACCAACAAATTTTAAAAACATATTTCAAATACACCTTGATTGGTAATTTTCTTACAACACATACCCTTAGAGAGCACCTATCACTAAACTGTTAATTTAAAAAAATAATAGAACAAAATATTCAATTTTTAAGATAAAGGTAGGGAAAAAGGCAAATTTTATATATAATAGTAAATAAGGCACACTGAATATCAGTATAGACCAGCTTAGCAGCACTGTACCACGCATCGTAGGCTTAGTTATAACAGCACAGTATCACACATGATACTGGGATTAGATATTTAAACTCAGCAGATGGCATCACATATCAGAGGTTTAGCTACAGCACCACAACTTATGCGCACACTAGCTAAAATGCACAGTATCAATTATCATACACAGGAGCACAGTCTCACAAACAATAGGTTTAGATACACTTATCTTATCATGTGTGACACTGTAACAGTGCATTATTTATCCAGGGTATCTCAGTCTACAGTGTATAATGCTGTGTTGCTAAACCAGTGTATCATGTGTGCTTAGCAGTACAACATCAAACATTATAAGCTTAGATACACTGGATAAACAGTACTGCCTCAAATTTCATGAAAAGTCACTGTGATCATACTCATGAAGCAGCAATGACAACACTGCTGCTGATAAGAGGCTCTAACTGCTGTGACTGCAGTGCATAGCAGATTTTATTTCCTTTCCTACCCATAGAAACCAAGGAGTCAAAGTTTTTTTGTTTTTTTTTGCAGCACTGGATGTTGCATTGTCTTTCATGAAAATGATCTGATTTCGGTAGGCTTTATTCTTGTTTTTAGACCATGGCAGGAAATGCTCTGTTAGAAGCTCCATATACAGTCATATGAAAAAGTTTGGGCACCTCTATTAATCTTAATCATTTTTAGTTCTAAATATTTGGGTGTTTGCTACAGCCATTTCAATTTGATATATCTAATAACTGATGGACACAGTAATATTTCAGGATTGAAATGAGGTTTATTGTACTAACAGAAAATGTGCAATATGCATTAAACCAAAATTTGACCGGTGCAAAAGTATGGGCACCTCAACAGAAAAGTGACATTAATATTTAGTAGATCCTCCTTTTGCAAAAATAACAGCCTCTAGTCGCTTCCTGTAGCTTTTAATCAGTTCCTGGATCCTGGATGAAGGTATTTTTGACCATTCCTCTTTACAAAACAATTCCAGTTCAGTTAAGTTTGATGGTCGCCGAGCATGGACAGCCCGCTTCAAATTATCCCACAGATGTTCAATAATATTCAGGTCTGGGGACTGGGATGGCCATTCCAGAACATTGTAATTGTTCCTCTGCATGAATGCCTGAGTAGATTTGGAGCTGTGTTTTGGATCATTGTCTTGCTGAAATATCCACCCCCCCCCCCCCCCCTTCTTTCCCCCCCCTCTTCTTTTTTTTTTTTTTTCTCAACTCTCTCCTCTTTGTTGGCTGCCCCCCCCCCCCCCCCCCCCCCCCCCCCCCCCCCCGCGCGGGGGCCCCCCCCCCCCCCCCCCCCGGGGGGGCCCCCCCCCCACTTTTTCCGGGGGGGGGCAGTTTTTTTTTTTGGTTGCTTTTTTTTTTTGACGCCATGCATAACGCCTTTTGTATGACCAAACAACTCAATCTTTGTTTCATCAGTCCACAGGACCTTCTTCCAAAATGAAGCTGGCTTGTCCAAATGTGCTTTTGCATACCTCAGGCGACTCTGTTTGTGGCGTGCTTTCAGAAACGGCTTCTTTCGCATCACTCTCCCATACAGCTTCTCCTTGTGCAAAGTGTGCTGTATTGTTGACCGATGCACAGTGACACCATCTGCAGCAAGATGATGCTGCAGCTCTTTAGAGGTGGTCTGTGGATTGTCCTTGACTGTTCTCACCATTCTTCTTCTCTGCCTTTGTGATATTTTTCTTGGCCTGCCACTTCTGGGCTTAACAAGAACTGTCCCTGTGGTCTTCCATTTCCTTACTATGTTCCTCACAGTGGAAACTGACAGGTTAAATCTCTGAGACAACTTTTTGTATCCTTCCCCTGAACAACTATGTTGAACAATCTTTGTTTTCAGATCTTTTGAGAGTTGTTTTGAGGAGCCCATGATGCCACTCTTCAGAGGAGATTCAAATAGGAGAACAACTTGCAATTGGCCACCTTAAATACCTTTTCTCATGATTGGATACACCTGGCTATGAAGTTCAAAGCTCAGTGAGGTTACAAAACCAATTTTGTGCTTCAGTAAGTCAGTAAAAAGTAGTTAGGAGTATTCAAATCAATAAAATGATAAGGGTATCCAAATTTTTGCACCGGTCAAATTTTGGTTTAATGCATATTGCACTTTTTCTGTTAGTACAATAAACCTCATTTCAATCCTGAAATATTACTGTGTCCATCAGTTATTAGATATATCAAATTGAAATGGCTGTTGCAAACACCCAAATATTTAGAACTAAAAATGATTAAGATTAATAGGGGTGCCCAAACTTTTTCATATGACTGTATTGTTCAGAGTTCATTTTGACCCCAAAGAGACCTATCCTCTCACTTTCTAGTATTTGGCCCAAAACATCAGTTCACCGCCTTGTTGCTAACGTACTCAAGCTTTGGTTAGGGGTGGTTGAACTATGGGTTTATGCACAACTGCCAGACTATGAAGGATCCAGCATCAAGAAGTTTGAGACACTCTGGAAACACCTGCAGTTTCAAATGCCTGTGGGCTGCCCATCAGTGGCATTTTTACAGCTGCCGTTCTAGTAACCTTAATTTGTCTGACGAAAACTTTCTTTATCACATTGTATTCATCTGTGCTGTAAATCACTCAAATATCTTTCAACAGTTCTTGATTTCTCTTCAGTTTTCATATAATATCAATTGTACTATTTCACACTTTTCATCTTCAGAGAAGTCTTTCTTGCCTCCCCATATTGCAAGAAAATTGTGACTTGCTTAATAATGTGGAATAGTGAAGAAATCAGGCGCTACCTTTTAGAGGCTAACTGAATATATTAGATGGTAAGCTTTTGGAAGTCTAGCTTCCTTCATCAGACATGGTGTTATACAAGAACTGAAAATTACAGATTTTTTATACCCTATACACATGGTCTTCAAAGGATTTTAGAGTCCTTAAAAAAAACATCAAAATGCAATCTAAGTAGGGAAGTTATTTACAACCGGTCAAAAAATCAACTATCTGAAAAGTTGTGGTGCGTGACAGAGGGATCTGTTATCTGTTTGCTATCAGGAGGTGATTTGTGACCCTCACAGTTCATACATAGTGTGACATGAAGCTGGCATGAATATTAAGTCCCAATTGCAGAGTTTGAAATTTTTGCATAAACTTGCACTCCCATTCTTTCCTCTCCTCCTGCGTCTTAAAATATTCCATTAAAACCACAACCCACAAATCTTCAATAGAGTGGTTTTCTCTGGAGAAATGTGCGGCCACTGGGAGATCTGTATGTGGGAGAGGCCTCTATGTGGGGGAAACGGAGCAGAGACTTAGTCAGCGAATGAACTCACACAGATTCAACATTAATAACAGCAGAACAGATCTCCCAGTGGCCGCACATTTCTCTGGAGAAAACCACTCTATTGAAGATTTGCGGGTTGTGGTTTTAATGGGACATTTTAAGATGCAGGAGGAGAGGAAAGAATGGGAGTGCAAGTTTATGCAAAAATTTCAAACTCTGCAATTGGGACTTAATATTCATGCCAGCTTCATGTCACACTATGTATGAACCATGATTTGGACTTAATATTCATGCCAGCTTCATGTTACACTATATATGAACTTTGAGGGTCACAAATCACCTCCTGATAGCAAACAGATAACAGATCCCTCTGTCACCCACCACAACTTTCCAAATTGTATATTTTTTGACCGGTTGTAAATAACTTCCCTACTTAGATCGCATTTTGTTTTTTGTTTTTTAAGGACTCTGAAATCCTTTAAAGACCATGAGTATAGGGTATAAAAAATCTGTAATTTTCAGTTCTTGTATAACACCATGTCTGATGAAGGAAGCTAGATTTCCGAAAGCTTACCATCTAATATATTCAGTTAGCCTCTAAAAGGTATCGCCTGATTTCTTCACTCTTCCACTACTTTCAATGGCTAACACGGTACAACATTATACTATTAATAATGTGGAAAAATCACTTTAAAATGAAAATGCTCAGTTTACTGAAATCCTCCTAATATTTAACTAGCATAAAAATTTGGACCAGTGTATGTACCCCACCACCACCACCACAAACACCACCACCACTGGAATATAGGTATGTTTGCTCAATGGCAACAGGCCAAATTGGGACGTTTCTAAAAATAAGGAAACAGAGCATAATAAATGGAGAGCTGACTTTTCACAGTGCTACAAGCTGGGTTATGACATATTTGGCACTGAAATATTGAAAAAATGTCAATTTTCATTTTCAAGCTGTACTTTAATTGGTACAAATGTTTGGTATGTATGACTTTTTGATCACATTTTATTGTTATTTTTTTAGGGAAAGCAAAGTGACCAAAATATGTTAATTTGTGCATCGTGGTATTTTTTTTTTTTTTCTGGCGTTCACCGTACGGGATAAATAACATTATTTATGGATAGTGGGGAATTATACGAATGTGGGGATACCTAACATATTTGTTTATTTATTTTTGTTTGCATTATTTATTTTTTAAATATAAAGGTTTTACAAACAATACAAAATATCAAACAAGAGAGAGATAAACAAAAAGAAAAACTAAGAACATGTATAGCAAACTAGATAGCACTGCCATCAATAAAACAAAACCAAGTGAGGAGTCCAGGGAAAAATACCTACCCGGGACAACAACCACAACAGACAAACAAGGGACAATGGGGGGGGGGGGGGGGGGGAGAGGAAGAGATGAGGAGAAAAGGAGCCAGAGATCAGAAATCGTGGAGGATACAGTAAGCATACCATGGGGACCAAATAGCCTTGAAAGCATCCTCTGTATTGTTGAGTGTGGCAGTCAGATATTCCAGACTACGCATGTCTTTAATGCGAGCCACCAGGGCAGGACCCGTTGTGGAATGTGTACTCTTCCAGTGGAGAGCCACCACCGTCTTGGCCACGGTGCAGATAAATAGGAATAGCTTGGACGTCTTTTTGTCCAATTGTCTAGGTGTCAGGTTGAGCAAATCAAGCGACAGATCAAGCGGGACACCCTGTAGGAAAAGCACCAGTTAATGTCCTAACCTATGTCCAGAAGGGATGGATCAAGGGGCATTCCCAAAATATGTGATACAAGGTACCAAACCCAGACAGGCATCTCTAACAAATAGGGGAGACGCTGGGATTAAGAGTATACAGTGGGGAAAAAAGTATTTAGTCAGCCACCAATTGTGCAAGTTCTCCCACTTAAAAAGATGAGAGGCCTGTAATTGACATCATAGGTAGACCTCAACTATGAGAGACAAAATGAGAAAACATATCTAGAAAATCACATTGTCTGATTTTTTAAGAATTTATTTGAAAATTATGGTGGAAAATAAGTATTTGGTCAATAACAAAAGTTCATCTCAATACTTTGTTATATATGCTTTGTTGGCAATGACAGAGGTCAAACGTTTTCTGTAAGTCTTCACAAGGTTGGCACACACTGTTGCTGGTATTTTGGCCCATTCCTCCATGCAGATCTGCTCTAGAGCAGTGATGTTTTGGGGCTGTCGCTGGGCAACACAGACTTTCAACTACCTGCAAAGGTTTTCTATGGCGTTGAGATCTGGAGACTGGCTAGGCCACTTCAGGACCTTGAAATGCTTCTTACAAAGCCACTCCTTCGTTGCCCTGGCGGTGTGCTTGGGATCATTGTCATGCTGAAAGACCCAGTCACGTTTCATCTTCAATGCCCTTGCTGATGGAAGGAGGTTTGCACTCAAAATTTCACAATATATTGCCCCATTCATTATTATGTTATGTTATTATGTTAGTCCCAGCTTTCTGCAGGTCATTCACTAGGTCCCCCGTGTGGTTCTGGGATTTTTGCTCACCGTTCTTGTGATCATTTTGACCCCATGGTCTTGCGTGGAGCCCCTGATGGAGGGAGATTAACAGTGGTCTTGTATGTCTTCCATTTTCTAATTATTGCTCCCACAGTTGATTTCTTCACAGAAGCCGCTTGCCTATTGCAAATTCAGTCTTCCTAGCCTGGTTCAGGTCTACAATTTTGTTTCTTGTGTCTGGTCTTCACCATAGTGGAGTTTGGAGTGTGACTGTTTGAGGTTGTGGACAGGTGTCTTTTATACTGATAACAATGTCAAACAGGTGCCATTACTACAGGTAATGAGTGGAGGACAGAGGAGCCTCTTAAAGAAGAAGTTACAGGTCTGTGAGAGCCAGAAATCTTGCTTGTTTGCTTATTTTCCACCATAATTTGCAAATAAATTCTTTAAAAAATCAGACAATGTGATTTTCTAGATATGTTTTCTCATTTTGTCTCTCATAGTTGAGATCTACCTATGATGTCAATTACAGGCCTCTCTCATCTTTTTCTGTCAGGTTTCTTTTTATTGAGAAAGAACAATAGTACAAAGTACCATAACATAGCATTGAAAAAAGTATAGGCAATACAGTGCTGTTTAGCGAGACATTTGGAAATCAAGGAATGGGGGTACATTCCAATAAGGTACAGTACAATACAGCTCAGCGTAATACAACACAAAACAATATATCCCAATGTAGCAGGACTGTCTAGCACGTAATGACATTTCGTGGTAAAGTCTTATCAAGGTCCGCCACATCTAGGTGAGGGTAAGCGAAAAAAGGGGGGGGGGGAGGGTTGAGGCCACAGGCGCTGCGACAAGCATATTAAACAACGATACCAGTAATGGGCATCAGGTCCCTGCTTACAAAGGGTAGTGTGCAAGGTGGTGTCAAGCAATCCTCAAACTAAACCAAATGGGGAGGAATAGTGCGTGAGTTTGAGTTCCCCAAACGGATGTGAAAGTGGTCCACCATGTTGGGAGCAAGGCGGGTCATGCCGGCTTGAACCTCCTCCTATAGTCCCGCCAAGGGCGCCACAAGGCCTCAAAAGACTGATGTTTACGTAGTTCCCAGCTATGCAATTCCTCTAGTCGGGCTATCTCATCCACCCTATTCACCCAGTCGGCCACAGGGGGTGGCTCCCTCTTAAGCCAATTGAGAGGTATTAATAATTTAGCAGCTTGAACCAATAGAGTGGCAAGGTCGCCTTTTGTTGGGGACCACCTCCCCGAGGGCAGCCACAACAACACGGAGGTAGGGGTGAGGGTAATGTCCGGCACGCCCACTTCACGGATAATCTTCTCCACCTGTGACCAAAAGTGGGAAATGACCCTGCAGGACCAGAAGATATGCCCCATAGATCCACCTGGCTCCCCACATCTTCAACAGCGGTCATCTGATCGCAATCCCATAACAGCCAAATCTGCCGAGGTCTTGTACCATCTAGTGAGAATTTTAAAAGAATTCTCCTGAATTCTTACACAGGGTGAAAACCCATGAGATCTATTGTGCATACGCGCTATCTCCGGTTCCGTGACGGAGCAGTTCAAATCTCTCTCCCATCTACCTATGTATGAGGGTTTAACATTGGGAGTTAAGGACAGGATGTATTGGTAGAGTAGGGAAATGAGGCCCCTTGGAGGTCTAGAGTGCAACAAAAGAGACTCAAACCAGACAGGGGCAGGGGGCTGAGGGTGAGCTCGCCTAAGCTGAGCTTGCGACCTCGTGAGGTCAGCTACTTGGAGGAAGTTCAGAAGACCACTACCAGCCTGCTCCATAATAATATCTGATTGCAAAAGATCCCGTAATCGATGACCGCCCAGTGGTGCCGCTGACACCTCCATCGTTCCAGGGCGCAAGACAAAGGGGGCCAAGTCACCCGGAAATAGTGCTGGTGGTGAGCTCACTAACGGCTACAAACGGTCCACGTCCCTGAAAGCCCTCGCCAATGCAGCAGAAATTTTGTAAGGAATCTCAGTGTGCGGAACAAGGCCCCAAAGACCAGCCCTGGGTCGAGAGCCAATGGAAGACAATTCTGCCGAAACATCTAAGGCCTGCTGGCCTGGTTTATGTAAACGTAGCCAGCGCTTGAGTAAAACTGCTTTATAATATGTAGCTATGTCCGGCATGCCAAATCTTCCAAACCGCTTGGGTCGAATAAGCCTGTCATAGGATAGTCTTGCTCTTCTACCCCCCCCCCCCCCCCATAGAAAGGAAATGAATAAAGATTTTACACTTTTAAAGTAGGATTGAGGGATAAATATAGGAATCATCTGCATCACATATAGAAATTTAGGCATAACATAGGTCCGGAGCAGATTGTTCCTCCCCATCCAAGAAACATAAGGGATGGACAGAGAAGATAAATGGCTCCTCACCTCCCGCAGGAGAGGGGGTAATTAGAATGAAAAAGGGAGTTGGGGTCCTTGGTTATCCAAACTCCTAAGTACTGTATGCTAGAGGGTTGCCAATTAAACGGGGATTGCGCTTGTAGAATGGAATGTTCCGAGTCAGGGAGGGAAATATTCATTGCTTTCGACTTAGTGTAGTTGATTTTAAAATTACACAGTTGGCCAAACCAGTCTAGTAGCTGTAGTACTTGGGGAAATGTGCAGATAGGGTCAGATACTAAGAGGGGCAAGTCATCAGCAAAGGCAGCGCTATAATGAGTCGTGTATCCTACTGTAATACCTCTGATGTTGGGGTGATCTCTAATGGCCTGCAAAAAAGTCTCCATCACTAAAATAAACAATGTGGGTGAGAGGGGGCAACCCTGCCTCATGCCATTCTGTATGGAAAACGGCTCCGACAGAGTCCCATTAACTCTAATTCTGGCTCGGGGACTTGAGTACAGAGAAAGAATAGCTTGTATAAAGGAAGGCGGAATGCCAAATCTAGTTACAGTGTGCTCCATAAGCAGCCAATTGATTCTGTCGAAGGCTTTCTCGGCATCAGTACCAAGAAGGACCAGCGGCAGATGGGTCCTAAGGGCATATTGTACCAGCTGAATGACCCTACAGGAGTTATGGTTGCTTTCCTTTCCAGGGACAAAACCACACTGTTCCGGGTGTATCAGGAATGGGAGAAGGAGCTGGAAACGCGATGCCAGCACCTTCGCCCACAGCTTCACATCAACATTCAGCAATGATATAGGTCTATAACTGCCACATTTAGTTAAGTCTTTGCCTTCCTTTGGTAGGATCGTAATGGTCGCTTCCAGAGCTTGGGAGGGGAGCGTACCTCCTAATCGGGTAGCCTCACACCAGGTAGTTAAATGTGGGAGAAGAGTAGCACTAAACACTTTGTAATACCCTACTGGGAGCCCGTCTGGGCCTGGGCATTTCCCCAACGGCATGGAGGCGAGGGTGGATTTTACCTCCTGTTCAGAAACTGGCTGAAGAAGGGAGATTTTATTCTCCTCAGTTATTGTGGGCAGGCGAAGATGTTGGCAGAAATTATCTATATGTTGTGCGGTGGTCGGGTCAAGGGGTCTAGGGCCGGTTTCAGATTATACAAATTCTGAAAATATTCCTGAAACTGAGCTGCTACGTCCTCTGTGCTAGTGACTGTGGCACCCTGACCAGACACAATCTTTTTAATGAAGTCTTTCCTCTTTTTAATTAAGTGGGTCATCATCCTGTTCCCCTTATTCCCATGGGCATAGAATTTGAATTTAGCATACTGGTAGTTTTTGGCATACCGAACATTTAGGTGGTCATGTAACTGTGTACGAAGGTCAGAAAGAGCTGATTGGGCTGCAAAGGCCCCTGAACGCTTCTGAATACACTCTAGCGCATAGATTTTAGACAGCAGGTCGTTAAGGCGTGCCATGCGTTATCTCTTGACCCTCGACCCCAGGGCTATCAACTCTCCTCGAATGAAAGCTTTATGTGCTTCTCATGTTATAGCATGCAAGGTATCTGAAGCAGGGTTTTCTGCAAAGAAGCATTGGAGTTTAGTGGTCAAAGTAGCCACATGGCCTGGGCTATTTAGGAGGGTCTCGTTTAGTCTCCATGACGAAGTCCTTGTCGGTAAGGCGTGGAGGATCAGCGACATGGACACCGGTGTATGGTCTGAAATAGTAAAAGATCCAATGTTCACAGCCATCAAAGCACTCACATGCGATCTTGACAAAAACAAGTAGTCTAGTCTATGGGAGGAGCGGAGAACAGTGGATACATATGTGTAGTCCTTCGAGGACGGGTTGAATATCCTCCAAGAATCTAAAACATTCACTTCATGAAGGGCTTTCTGTAAGCCAGAGAATGCCCTCTGAGAGTGGACAGAGGTGGCGGTAGAGGAATCCAAGGCCGGGTTAAGAGAGACATTGAAATCCCCCCCAACCACCCTGATCCCCTCAGCAAAGTCTCTAAACCTAGACAGTGTACTAGACAACCAGTTCGTTTGCTTCACATTAGGGGCATAAAAGTTTCCCAGTGACATCAGCAGGTTCCCCACTTTACCCTTCACAAAGATGAACCGACCCTCAGGGTCAGCACAAACCACCAGTGGTTCAAAAGGGACAGATTTAGCAACCGCAATAGAGACGCCCCTGGAGGCCTTGGCATTACAACTGTGAAACCAGTGCTTAAAATATTTTGTAGAGAGCTTAGGGACTGACATCGATTTAAAATGCGTCTCCTGCAAAAAGCTAATTTCTGAGCCGAACCTCTTAAGGAGTGTCAGCAGTTGAGATCTCTTTTGGGGGGTGTTCAGACCACGCACATTCCAACAGGTAATATTAAGTGTCACCATCCTTATGAGGCAAGAGAGGGAGCACGGCATTTATGAAGGGGACCCGCTGATTCCAGAGGGGGCAGCACAGCACCCTTGGACCGGACATAAAACACAAGACAGGGAATGACAGAGTAACAAATGTGGTAACTATTTGCCTTTAAACAGGGAGCAACATTCTAAGGACTGGGAGCAGATCAGCGCAAGGAGGATTGAGCTGAGGGGGATACATGAGGGAGTCGAGGGTACGCAGGACCATAACCTGTACATGATCCGCCTGATCGTCAGAACCGTGGGGAGTACCACATGTAAATTAGGGTAAGCATATAACTAAACGTGTGTCAACCAGCCGCCCAACATTGTGAGCGTCGAGTAGTTAACCGAGTGTCCCACTAGTCCAGAGAACCTAGTGAGGCATGGACTGGGACTGCAAAAACATACTCACAACCTCAGACTATAGATAATTATCACGGTGAATTCGGGGTTAAGGATCTGTGAGTAGGCATCTTCCTGGGCCTCGTCGGCTTCCCCTTCCACACCTGCATCCACTGGTCTGTAGCCGGTAGTTTTGAGAAGTCCAGATGCTGCTCTGTAACCGCCAGCCAGGACGGGATGGGTATAGGAGCAATACCTAGTAGCTCCCACGCCGTGGATAAGTCATCTGGGACTCTAATGGTACACCACTTGCCATCATACAGGAACGAGAGGCCGAAAGGAAAAAGCCAACGGAAAAGCACCTTCTTGTCACGTAGGTAGGAGGTCAAGGGTCTAAGGAGGCGCCTCTTGTACAATGTGGAAGGAGCCAGGTCTTGGTACAGCGAGACAGGGTCCCCATCAAAGGACAGGTCTTTGCAGGCCCTCGCAGCGCGAAAGACCGCGGCAGTATCAGAGAAGCACAGAAAGGCACATACCACATCTCGAGGAGGCTCGCCAGCCGGCGGGACAGGGCGCAGGGCCCTATGAATGTGCTCTATGGAAATATTAGCCGCTTGTTCTGCACCAAGTAATTGGCCAAAAAGTTTCTTTGCTGCCTCCAGTAGCTCCTGATGGGACACCATTTCAGGAATACCTTTAAAGCGGATATTCTTTCGCCTCCCGTGGTTCTCCTGATCCTCTATCTTCTCCAGCGCCATGTTCAGAGCATTCAGTTGTTGTTTGCAGCAAGTCTCTGTCGCCTTGCAGAAAGTGATAATGGCGGTTTGAGCGGTTTCCACTGTGTCTAGGCGCTGTCCCATGTGGTTCACCTCAGCCTTAATGTCCCCCAATTCCCACATCACCGGAGCAATAGCTTGAGAAAAGCTTTCTTCAGGAAGGAGCGAGAGATAGGAATGGAGTCACAAGTTTCACATGCGTCCGTGCCGCCAGTCACGCTGTCCTGGTCAGAGTCGTCTGGATCCTCAAAGTCTGCGGGGGCTGGAGGTGGCGGCGCCATGTTATTAAGGCGTGTAGGAGACAAGGCCTGTTTTTTGCAGAGGAATCTCTCCATTTCCCCGGCATTTTTCCTAGTCTTGGGGGGTCTCCAGTCTGTCCCCAGACCTCTCCTTCAATGTTTTTACCATTTTGGAGGCTGGAAGACGCAAAATAGACAGGTACTCCGAGCGGTAAGACGGGAGCTCTGAATTAAGCGGCCGTCTTGTTCAGCGGTCAGGCTCCGCCCCCCTCTCTCATCTTTTTAAGTCGGAGAACTTGCAAAATTAGTGGCTGACTAAATACTTTTTTTCCCCACTGTATATCACTTATATAAGTTCTCCTTCTTGGTGGATTTTATTTTAATGAGTGTTATATACATGTATATGTATCATAGGTATGTATTGTGCATGTGGTATTTGTGCATGTGGCATACACATAGTGTATGTTTAGAGTATATTACTTAATTGTGGGTCATTGTGGGTGGGTCATTGTGGGTCATACTAGTGAAGTACGTATAATTTGCTTTGGCATACTTTTTCCCCATCGAATTAGATTGTATACTGCTTTGCCCTGACACTCCTGTACATACCATCACCTAGAACATTTAGTGATCTTATAGAAAATACTATATAAGGAAGATTTAAGTAATTTTGAAAAGCTAGCATTGATCTCATGAAATGGGGAAAAAGCCAAAGTTATATCTTTTTAAATTATGAGCATCTAGGTAGAGGATAGAAATGGTCCTTCGCAGCAAGAACCAATTGCTGCAAAAGTCCACTTTGCAGTACAAATGATTGCATACAGCAGCAAGTATCTTCTGCGGAGATCCAAATCCCGCACAGGCGAAATACGTTCCTCTAGTCCTAAAGAGTACTGAATACGCCTTAGAACTACAGTAGCATACTACGGCTGCGCGGGATTTGGATCTCCGCAGAAGATACTTGCTGCTGGTGCCACAAGCAAAGAGGATGAAGCTGAGAACTCGTTTTGAAAGAAGGGGGCGTCTCTGAATGTAGAAGGAGGCAGAATGCTGCCGATGACGGTGCTGTGCTTGGAGCACAGGGGTAACGCCCCCTGTGCTCCGAGCACAGAATTTGCATGTCAGAAAAAAGAGTTTTATCCAAAACTGGCTTACAAGAAAAGAAGAAGGTAAGATTAGAATAGCCTTTCTAAAGGCTATTCCAACATATACTTAGTGAAAAATGTGTTAATCCAATGATAGACTCCCTTTAAAGATCTATCCTTAGGATCCATGGCAGAACTAATATTTTTGCCAAAGTTATGATCCTATGGGGTGTATAAGATTAGAAGGCCTGGTCCCCCTCTGCATTTTTAGCTGATATTCACTCCTGCACATGGCCATGTTTCAGCTTCCAGGAGGCGCTCCACACTATGTCCCGATGCTGAACAATATCTGGACGTTACAGACACTGTACAGCATTGGGATGTATTAGACAGCAACAGGCTAAAGCCAAAGTGGAGTCGGTTGTTGGCAGGAGTGGGGATGGGTAAGTGAATTTTAGCTGTTAACTGCTGGAATAATCCAGTAGTCAGTAGTGGCCTAATGTCACTCTGTGGAGGCCAGTAAAGAGGGCCCATACTTAATGGGGGCTAGCAGAGACAATGATAAATGCATAAGTGCATAACCTGTATGTGACCCCTATCCTATCAATCAGAGAACATACTATACTTTTGGTCTCTGATTGCAACATAGACGGATAATGTAATACCCCTCTGAACATAACCAGGAAGTTTATCGGCGCTGTGACCCAGACATTTACCATCGTCCAGATTGCAGCGCCAAAATAGTTGCACCAAACGCTTACACAACACATACACACAGTCATCAATAAAGTTTATATTTGACACTGTCTCTGTCCTGTCCATACCTGTTTTTTATAGCGTAAAATACGCTGACCGCCTCTCTGTCGATATCTGTTACACGCTAAAATAACAGCAATAACGATTATCACTAGAGATGAAAGTATAAAACATGTCTGACAGGCAGAAAAGTTCCATGAATCAGATTACACATTATCACCCATTGAATTTCACCATATAAAATCCCAGTTTTTGGCAGCTTTCAGATGGGCATGGGTGTCTTTTTTCTTGCACCCAGACTATAAACGAAACACTTGGGACTTTCACTGGACTTTCACTGGATCATCAGTAATGATGAACAACAGGAACTTCAGAGGTTGTATCCATAATATGTGAGCAATAAAGCAGCCATGTTACGCCAATCTGAAACCGGCCATGTGCAGTATAGATTTTTAACACATTAGTGAATAACAGCAAAATATTGCTTGTCTTCCGTATCAGTTTTTTTTGAGAGTACAAACTGTTGTTGTAGTTGATGTTTGCAGTATATATAAATTGTGTACAACTCGAGTTATTATTTCATATGTGTTTTGTGTGTGAATGTACGATTGAATATAAGTTTTAGCTCAAATATATCTTTTCGTACATTTTTTCGAAAAATGATTTGTGTTTGTCACAAAGTTACATGAAAGTGGACATAGCTATTGATAACCTACTGAGACACATGTAATCTTCAGGTTGTCTACTTTCAAGAAATATATAGGGTTTAGGGGTGCACTTGCTTTTCACGGTGTGTAATCCCTACATTTTACAGGATAGTACGTTAACATTTCCAGCTTCAAGCTGAGGCTGCGTTTTTTTGAGCCAAAGCAAGGAGTAGATTGAGCAGAAGGGAGAAATATAAGTACTTCCTATATATTTCCCATTCCTTTTTGTAGCTATTCTTGGCTATGGCTCAAAAACACGCAGGAAAATCTGCAACAAAAAAAGGTGCGTTTCCGCACTGTGGGGCCTCGGCCTCAAAGCACATTTTTGTTTCTTCCAGTTCTGGTGATTTTATGAAGATATGTGCATGCAGGTGTAGGTTTTAGTGATATGAATGAACTTTGCACATGTTGAACTCATATTTTTAGGAGGTGTGGTACATATAATTTTTTGTTTAGTTTCCAATTTTAGCAACCAATATAAATATATTTGCATTTTGTTTTATATAAAACATACAATTTAAATCAAAATTGCATCTTCGTATACAGTATCAAGTGGCATTTTGACAATGTTGAAGATGTCTACTTTCTAAAAATATATAGGTATGGGAGGGGTTAGTATGATTTTTTAATGTTGCAATTTAGGTTTTATTTGTCTCTCTCAAAACTGCGAAAATTGTCCTGGAAACCAGAGGTGCAGAATATCCAAAAACCACTGGCAGCGAAAGTATTAAAGCGAACCTCGGGTTATAAACAACTTTTCATAAATGAATAGTGCATTTGAAAATAAGAAACTTTGTAATAAATCTTATTAAGGAGATCTGTTTCCATCATCTAGGAACACTAAACCCAGAATCCAAACAAATAAAAAAGAATATTTCTGTATATGACACCTCACATTATCTCATTTCTTGCTCTTTTCTTTTATATTACAATTACAGAGCATGACAAATAAATAAAAAAGCCGTGTTTTCGTCTCTATGGCAGCAGTCATGTTCTTCCCCCCTCCTTGTCCCCCTGTAATGCTAGTGCACATAAGCCAGGAAATCCCCCAAAAAACTGACAGTATGAAATAGAAACGAACAGTAGGACCACTAGTACCAGCAGAAATGGTGACAGCAGTAGCGTACAAACAGTTACACCAGTTGGATGTACCTCACAAACTCACAGTGACAACAATACAACCAGTTCAGCTCCACGGTGAAAGTCACCCAACTTTCCCAAACTGCTGATTGCCAAAAATTTGTAGTTATCCTTTGATAACACCCCTCTTTTCTATATCCCTGCAATATTATGCATATTTATCTTTCTGTAGCTTTAGAAAGCTGAGTAACAACAAACAACCATACCAGGTAATGCTATAATAGGGATTTGTGAGCAATAAATGAATCCTATAATATAAAATAAATTTCCTTGATCCAGAGCTTGCCAGATTTGCCTTTCAGACACCTGGGAACGTTGGGTAACATAGCAAGTGGAGCTGTAATAAGGAATGCTAAATACTGTTTTCCCTACATACTATCTACATTCTTGCGTTATAATCGTACCTTAGCTTGTCAGAATTACCCTTTCAGGGTTCTGTGAAAGCTGGGTACCATACTAGATAGTGCAGTAATATAGACTGCTGAATACTAAATATACCGAAAACACATCCCTCTGCTTGCTCCCAAATCATGCCAAAGCTTGCTAGATTTGCATTTCGGGGTTCTGGGAAAGCTGGGTAGCATAGCATGTGGAGCTGTGAAGGGGAATACTGAATACTACATTTATCTAAATTACTCCTTGCCATATAATTGTACCATATAATGTCAGATGTACTTTTCAAGATCCTGAGAAAGCTTGGTAGCATGGGCAACATGGTGGCTCAGTGGATAGCACTGCAGCATTGATTCGAATCCTGCCAAGGACAACATCTGCAAGGAGTTTGTATGTTCTCCGCTTGTTTGCGTGGGTGTACTCCGGTTTCCTCCCACACTCCAAAGACATACTGATAGGGAATATAGATTGTGAGCCTTATATGGGACAGTGACTGTCAGTGTCTGTAAAGCTCTGCCTAATATGATGGCACTATATAAGTAAGAATAATAAATAAAGCTGTATTAAGGACTGCAGAGTACTAAATATAACTAAGTAAACCCTGCTCCTTGCTCCGTAATTGTTCCTTAACTTGACAGACGTGTCTTTTAGGGTCCTAAGAAATCTGGTAACATATCAGTCAGTGCTGTACTACAGACTGCTGCTGAAGAAAAGCTACCTAGATAAACCTCTAAGTTATGACCCAGCTAGCTATTTTAGCCTTTCAGGAATCTGGCAAAGCTGGGAACCACACACGTAATCCTCTACTCTTATTAGTGTAACTCATGTCCTGGAGCTGCAGTGTCTCCATTACAATCGATTGCACTCCATTACATCATTAGACTAATGGGTGCTAAGTCATGCCCCCCTCCATGATAAGCCCCGCACCTCATGAACTTCTTGTGATGTGATGCTAATGCTTGAAGGTGTTCTCCAGTCGGTAATGGCACTGCACAGAGGCAGGAAGCACTCTCTGCCTAATCTACACACGTGAACAAAATTGTTGGTACCCCTCGTTTAATGAAAGAAAAACCTAGAATGGTCACAGAAATAACTTGAATCTGACAAAACTGGAATTTGCCAAACTACATGTTGACAAGCCACAAAGCTTCTGGGAGAATGTCCTATGTACAGATGAGGCAAAAATCGAAATTTTTGGCAAGCCACATCAGCTCTATGTTCACAGATGGAAAAATGAAGCATATCTTGAAAAGAACACTGTCCCTACTTTGAAATATGGAGGAGGCTCTGTTATGTTCGGGGGCTGCTTTGCTGCATCTGGCACAGGGTGTCTTGAATCTGTGCAGGGTACAATGAAATCTCAAGACTACCAAGGGATTCTAGAGAGAAATGTGCTGCCCAGTGTGAGAAAGCTTGGTCTCAGTCGCAGGTCATGGGTCTTGCAACAGGATAATGACCCAAAACACACAGCTAAAAACACCCAAGAATGGCTAAGAGGAAAACATTGGCCTTCTGTGAGCCCTGACCTAAATCCTATTGAGCATCTTTAGAGGGAGCTGAAACATGCCGTCTGGAAAAGGCACCCTTCAAAACCCAGACAACTGGAGCAGTTTGCTCATGAGGAGTGGGCCAAAATACCTGTTGAGAGGTGCAGAAGTCGCATTGACAGTTACAGGAATCTTTTGATTGCAGTGATTGCCTCAAAAGGTTGTGCAACAAAATATTAAGTTAAGGCTACCATCATTTCTGTCCAGGTCTGTTTCATGAGTTGTTTTTTTTTTTTTTTTAATTCTTTTGAAGCATGGTTGAAAAGCAATGTCTGACTTTCATTTGTTCATTTTCATAGAATTTTTAGATATTATTACTTTTGTCAGATTCAGGTTATTTCTGTGACCATTGTGGGTTTTTCTTTCATTAAACGAGGGGTACCAACAATTTTTTCCATGTGTGTATGTCTGCAAGATTTCTGCTATATTGCTCAGAGCAGCAGTTTAGCAGTAAGTCTTGCAAACATAGCTAGAGATGAACTATATATGCAACTTACTGTTTTATTGCTGTTTTTTTGGGTTTAGTGTCCCTTTAAGCTTTATTTTCAATCTCACTGCTAGTTTACATAAGATTAGTCTCTGTATTCTGCCTCACATACAGACCTCTATGGAGAAGGGAAGGGTAAAGTAGGAAGCTGCTGCTAGCACGTTCATTGATTCATTGCCTCGTTCTGTGCACTGATAGGCTGTTATATAGAAGCCTAGCATTGTTAAAAGAGCACAAAGTAGCAGAGTGTAGCAGCAGCAATTATTTGAGTGTCTTTTACAGCAACCTTATCCTACTCCTCCCCTCTTCATAGACATGTAGAAAGTAACTCAGCCTGAAAAGTGGAGAGGAAACATTTCATTAATAAGATATATTACAAAGTTTCTTATATTCAACTGAACTATTCATTTATGCAAAGTTGTTTATAATTGGAGGTAAGCTTTAAACCAAGCTTTTATGTTAAACAATCCTAAACCTATTTTTAAAGAATTCTTGGTTATTTTATTTTTACTTTTCCAGGCCCCATGTACAGAAAATGGAATACAAAAATATAAATTAAAACAATGATATAAACAGATTAGAAAAAAAAATTATTAGTATCTAGTTTTTAATAAAGAAAATACAGAAGTTACATCCTCTTTAAAGAGGATCTGTCACCAAGTACAAAATGCTAAATGCCATACATCATTTGATTCTTGCTGTGTTCCTGATCAATTTGGTGTTTATCTTTTTAAAATCCATCCACCCATTCAAAAGATATGACCCCTGTAATGTGATACCTCTGATTCTCCAAGTTGGCGGTTACCTTATGTTATTGTATGAGAGAATGGAGAATCAGAGCTAGTTTATATATAACCTTTCATATGTTTTAAATGGGTGGCTGGATTTTTAAAAGATTATTCAGAGGAACATCAAGAATCAAATTATGTATTTTATTTAGCATTTGCTACTTGCTAACAGGTCTTCTTTAACCCCTTCCCGCTGGTGACATTTTCCTATTTTTGATTTTCGTTTTGGACTCCCCGCCTTCCAAACTCCATAACTTTTTTATTTTTCCGTTCACAGAGCCATATGGGGCTTAATGTTTGCGGCACAAATTTTTCTTCATAATGGTACCATTTATTATTCTGTACAATGTATTGGGAAGCTGGAAAAAAATTCAGAATGGAGTGAATTGGAGAAAAAGTGCATTTGTGTGACTTTCTTACGGGCTTTGTTTTTACGGCATTCACTGTGCAGCCAAAATAACATGTCACCTGTATTCTATGTTTCGGTAAGATTCTGGGGATACCAAATGTATATAGTTTTATTTACATTTGAACCCCTTAACAAAAATCCAAAACTTTGCAAAAAAAAAAAAAAAAGTTTTTCCTAAAGTTGCCATATTATGACACCCGTAACTTTTTTATATTTCCATCAGAGGCGAAACAGCGAAAAAACTGTGGTTTGGCACGTTTGATTTTTTTTTTTTCCCCACTATGGCGTTCACCATACAGGAAAAATATTTTTATGAGTTTGTAGACCAGGCGTTTTCGGACACAGGGATACCTAATGTGTATGTTTTTCACAGTATATTTTAACTTTTATAATTATTCTAGGGAAAGGGGGGTCATTTGAATTTTTACTTCTTTTATTTATTTTTTTATTTTATTATTTTTATTTTTTTATATATATATTGCATTTATTACAGCCCCTAGGGGTCATGAACCCCAGGGGGTCTGATCACTAATGCAATGCATTACAATGCTAATGCATTGCAAAATATCAGCATTTGTATGCCCATAATCAGTGCAGGCACTGATCACTGGCATTGGCGCCCGGCCACTCAGCTCCTGAGCAGCCGCCATACTTAAATAGCTGACATCCGCCATACTATTATGACAGATGTCAAGAAGGGGTTAAGCATTCTACATAGCTAAACATGAATCCCCACCCTCCACACACATTTACTAGTATCCTTAGTAATGGATTTTTCTTTACAGTTAATTTGACTTATTTTTTTTAGTGTGAAATATGTAGTTTCGATCAACATATACATATAATATCTGAAAAAATATACTGTTTTTTTTAAAGTATGCTTGCAAAGCAAACTTGAAGGTATAAGAGAACACATAATAGCACTGACAATATATATTTTATACATTTAAACATTCTTTTGAATTTTATATATAATAATGAAGACCTGTTCATTGTTTCCATTTGCAAATTTTCATAAATGAAGAAATTGTATAACCATATGTTACAAAACCTGAAATTTTGGGTGTGACTAAACTTCTCCACTATGAATATAACAGAGCTCTGGGATTTTTAGTTAACTGCAATCCTAGTTTTTCTGGTTACGAAAGATGTTTTTCTTTAACCTTTTAAAGACAGATAATTAAGAAACAAAGCTCAATCTATAATAGATTAATCAATACCTCTTAGTTTCTGAATGTGCAACTGAAAAGGGTGAATTCACACAGGGCAGATATTTTGCAGTTGTTGATGTGACTGTCCCATACATCCTAATGGGGCTTCCAGAAAACTTTCAGATGAATGGAATTGATTGACAGTTGAACAAAATATTCAACAAATCTGCCACATGTGAATTCACCCAAAAAGTCTCTGTCCAAGGTGCTAAACTAAGTGCATGTATGATGTTTTAAATATCTGCCTTTATCATTTCCTGACACTATATTCCAGGAGATGTGGAGCACACGCTGAAAGAACTGCAAATTTTATAAAATTGCCTGCCAAGGTAGACATACAAATATTAAATAAGTAATAATTCATAGTGTATATGATAATATTTCCTTCACAGTTTTTGGAAAGTTTTAATAACAGTATGGTATAACATTGTATATATTCCACCCCTATTAGATCATCTGCATCTCTTACAACTATCAAATAATAATATCACCATATGTTCATACTAGTGAAATGAATACACTAAAACATGTATAAATGTATATTTGACAAAATAACTCACAATTCTTGCTTAATACATAATGCCTAGCAAATATATGTATAAAGTTGTACCGTGTTAGCCATAGAAAGTAGTGGAAGAGTGAAGAAATCAGGTGATACATTTTAGAGGCTGAGTATATTTGATGGTGAGCTTTCGAGAGTACTAGCTCTCTTCATCAGAAAACACCATGTCTGAAGAAGAGAGCTAGTACTCTCCAAAGCTCACCATCAAATATACTGAGTTAGCCTCTAAAAGGTATTGACTTATTTCTTCACTCTTCCACTAGCAAATATATGATTATTTGAATTTTCCTAATGCTGACACACTACATATATATATATATATATATATATATATATATACATATACACACACACACATGTATGTATGTATGTATGCACATATAAAATGAGATATAAGTAAATGATGAACACACCATCAGAAAACTCTTTTAAGCCTGCTAGATATTATGAATACTAGGAGGGCAGTTACCTGGATGGTATCTTTGCTGCTGAATGGTGGAAGAAGTACTTGGCTGACTGGCTACAAAATGAACTTCGGGGAGCTCTAGATCTGAAGGACCTACTTCAGGAATGGATACAGCAGAGCTTTGTGATGGCCGCTCCTTGGACCTACAGGCTTTACAAACAAATGTCACACTTTAATGTAGTTATAAAGTTCACCATATACCACAGCTGTTACCTTTGCCAGTTTCGTACTACACTGATATAACTAGCTATAATTTACATGTATAATCCATTGTCATCGTATAATCAGGTCAGTGGAAGACGTAGCTCTAAATTTCTTTTCTGGTTAAACACGTTACATGTGCAGCATGTGCGCTGATCCTTAAACTTAAGCAGTTGTTTCTCTTCCTTCAAAGAAGCCGCTATGAAGTCCTCTGGTTACCAAAGGAACCGTCATGGAGACTTTAGCCATACTCCTAATTACAACGTGGCTGATGGCTAAGCGCTGAGAAAGGGGCAGGTGTCACACTCAGCGCAGCATCGCTTGTGGAGCTCTGAACCACGGTCACCACAGCTACAATGACACCGGAATCTATACACGTGATTCGTGCAGGGTCATGCGGTGCTATGCAGAGCCTAATATTACTATCAAGCGATATTCTGCTCCCCTCCTCTGCGCCGGGTCCCATGTGTCCATCTTCATATATGCAATGTAATCTCTCACACACGCACAGATATATACTCAAGTCCAGCTCTAGAAATCAGCTGTCACTCGTACTCCGCACACATCCAGACACATAGTGTATAATACCAGGTAGCTGCTTACTTATATCAGGCGACAAACGACTGCCACACATCAGTACAGCAGTATCATTACCATAGCAACCGCAGCGTGTTAGCATCACCTTCACTCCCATCTTCTCCAATAAAGTCGGGCTGCACAAGTTCCTCAGGGTAATAAATGAGTTTTTGCTGCACACCTAATACCTACTTGGTTGCTGTGAAGAGTCCGTCTTTACAATACTCTGGAGAAGGCTTCTGGAAAGAAATATCTTGTCTCGAATGAGCAGAACGAACGTCCCGGCTTTTCTATGATGGACGAGTCATAGCGTGCGGCAGAATGTTTCCCATAGTCAGAACAGTGTGTTGTAAAAGAGGCTCATGCCGTGGTGAAGAGAGATAACTTGCTGAAGCTGAACCGGCGCTACTGACACACTTCACTCACTGTGTGTGAACATCTCTTAAGAGAGGAGCGCTACAAGTCTCCCCGTGGAGGGGCAGGAATGCGAGACGTCAATAGTGACAACATGGGAGTCTGACGTCACGGGCCTCCTCCTTCCCGCGCGCGTGGAGCGGTGTGTGAGGGGCGGTAGTCTTCCCCTTATCATACAGTGTGTTCCAGACGAGGGGCTGAGATACAGTAGCTGTTGCTCCACACTGCCATTCTCTGCCAAGCAAATTCATTCTTTAGATTGCTGTCTGGAGAATTAGGCAAACCAAAAGAGGGAGGATGTTTCATTTGAAGAGCTAACATTAGTCCTATGTAACTGCACCTAAGTCACTGGCGACACTTCCTGGCTTCTGCACACTGTAGTGCTATACTAGTGTACTGAAGTCAATACTACTGCCCTTCAATGTTTATGACTGAACATGTTAGCTTTAAAATGCTCATATATACTTTGCAATTTACTCTGATAGTTATGCATTTAAAAGAAAATGTGAACCAATGTTGCGTTAAGGTGGCCTGTCAACAAGAATAGGCCATATTGAACTATATTCACAGACAGATAGTTGGGGTTCATGTGAATAAAATGTTTTTTTTCTGCTTCAGTGCCTCAATTGATGAGCTTTCTCTCTGATATGCCAATGAGCCGTTTGGTGCAATGGGTGTGTCACCATTGTGCTCATCGCACAAAACTATTGTTTTCGATCACGCACGTTCTCTATGCTGTGATTGACATGTACATTGCGTGCCCCTAGACATAGCAGAGAGGTAGTTCTTTGGTGAGATGAGTGCAACAGTTATGAAATGCCCTCATTTCACAAAGAAGCACATTGGAATATTTGGCTAAAAGCTAATATCTCAGCAATTGCGGAACCAATCAGGAAAAAAAAGGGGTTTATTCATGTGAACCCCAGCTATCTGGCTGTGCTTATAGTTCAATAGAGACTGTTATGTTGATAGACTATCTTTAACCCCTTGCTATTGTAGCCTTCTTTTCCATTTTATGCATTTTTATTTTTTACTTCTGCCTTCCAAAAGTCAAAGCTTTTTTTTCCCTGTTCCAATACCTGTAGGGGCTGGACAACCCTTTTCATATTCTATACAATATAATTGGAACCTGGAAAACAATTAAGAATAGGGTGGAGTAGGAAAAAAAAACAATGTGATTGTAAGGTGGTGCGGAAGCACAGCTTGAACAGATAGTTAGTTGAACAGTGGATGGTTAAGGTCCCGTCCTGACTATACCTGTAGGCAGAGAAACAGTGCAGTGTTAGCAAGATGATGCACCACAACGTGACGTAGTCTGGTTTACTGGTTGTGGTATATGCATTGATTTCTAACGTTAATCGGTTTTGTCCTAACAGCAGCATAACACTGGGGTATTTCTGCTCCAGTGTAATAGGACAGATGGAATATTTCATTAATTTAAGTATGATTTGTTTTGGACTATAAGACACATCACAAGTTTAGATGAGCAAAATTAGGAAAAAGTCTTTCATATTAATTTAACCTTCCCTGGTGGTCAAGTGGAGTAGAGGGGTCAATGTTACTAATTGTTATGCTAAGGAAAATAAAGGGGGTTTTCAGCTAACAGTTAAAGGGAATCTGCCAACGGGAAAATCTGTATCAGACAAATGACAGTACCTTGTAGGGTGGCTTATACTCTTTCCAAATATGTCTTTCTTATTCTGCATTACAGCTCCATTTTCATGAAAATCAGAGTTTTATGCAAATTAGCTGAAAAGGGCTTTAGGGAGTGTCTTCTCCTGCCAGGGCTTCACTCTCTGCTGTGGATAATCTCCCCTAATTGCCACACAGCTCTGCCCTCCATTGCTTTAGTGACAACTACCACTTTGTCACATTCTATCTGCAGTTAGGACTGCGAGTGAAGCCCTGGCAACAGAAGAAACGCCCCTAAAGTCCTCAGTGAATTTGCATAAGAATAACACACTGATTGTCATGAAAATGGAGCTGCGATTCTGAATAAGAAAGGCATCTTTGGAAAGTATAGAAGCCACCCTACAAGGTTTTCCTGCTGATATACTCCCTTTAAGTATAATGTCCTTTTGGTGCCTCCATACAATATAATGGAGCATTATACTGTGTGAGGGGGCACTAACTTGACATTATACTGTGTGGGGGGCACTAACGTGACATTATGATGTGTGGGGGCACTAAAGTACAATTCCTCATTAGTGCCTCCCCCTGCATACAGTATAATTCCCCATTAGTACCCGCACACAGTTTAATGCTCCTCAGTGCTCCCCACAAAGAAGTGAGAATGACAGCAGTCAGGATAAACACCCATCTCCTAATGTCTGCCATTTTAGCACTAATACATTAGGACATTGGTAGCAGGGATCGGTAATCGTTCCTTGTGCCTATACATGAACGTAGCCAGGAAACTCCTTTGTGGGTGGTCCTCACACACTGTAATGCAGTAGCACCCCACACAGTATTCCCCACCTCTGCACATGTGCTTTATCACTCTTCCCCCATTTTGTCAGCCCTCAACACCTGCAGGCATCAGTCCCGTCCATAACGTAGCAGTAATTGGAGGACCATGTGACTGTACACATCAGTCAGCATTCTTCACTGCTCTAGAGTGCAGTGTGCTACTCTAGAGAAGGATGGGATTGTTATATGTAGGTGTAGGACGCTGATAGAATAGGAGCAGAGCAATCATCGGTTATAAAGTACAGGTGGGAAGTTGCCATGCCAGTGAGCTGCAACTTGTATGCCACTCTTGAAACGCATGTTGGGGGTTGCCGACTATTACATCCTACCATCAGCTCAATAATGAGGAATTAGCAAGAAGAAACCCCATAGTGAAGGCCCTCTCGTACAACAGAATTCATAAGGATCTGCTGTAGCAAAGACTGTAACTTCTGAAATCCTAGAATTCAACCAATAATGGTTGAAAGTGAAGTGTGAGCTCCAAGAGGCTGCACTACAGATTAATTCCAAATAGATCAGATTCCTTTCTGCCCAGTTTGCCCAGGTTACACTTCATAATGGTACCATTTAATATTCTGTACGATGTACTGGGAAGCTGGAAAAAAATTCAGAATGGGGTGGAACTGGAGAAAAACTGCATTTGTACAACTTTTTTACGGGCTTTGTTTTTACAACGTTCATTGTGCAGATAAAATGACAGGTCACCTGTATTCTATGGATTGGAACAATTCCGGGGATACCGAATTTCTTTTGTTTTATTTTCATTTTAACCCCTTAAAAAAATCCAAAACTTTGAAAAAAAAAGAATTTATTGGAGTCGTAATATTCTGACACTTGTAACTTTTTTATATTTATATGTACAGGCATGCATAAGGTGTCTTATTTTGCAGGGCCAGATTTAGTTTAGTTATACCATTTTGGGGAATGTCTATTGCTTTGATTCCTTTTTACCTACATTTTTATTGCAGGCAAAACAGCAAAAAAACAGTAGTTCGGCTTTTTTGATTTTATATTCCCGCTTTGGTGTTCACCATATGGGAAAAATATTGTTATACGTTTATAGACCAGGCATTTTTGGACACAGGGATACCTAATGTGTACAGTGGGGAAAAAAAAGTATTTAGTCAGCCACCAATTGTGCAAGTTCTCCCACTTAAAAAGATGAGAAAGGCCTGTAATTGGCATCATAGGTAGACCTCAACTATGAGAGACAAAATGAGAAAACAAATCCAGAAAATCACATTGTCTGATTTTTTAAGAATTTGCAAATTATGGTGGAAAATAAGTATTTGGTCAATAACAAAAGTTCATCTCAATACTTTGTTATACATCCTTTGTTGGCAATGACAGAGGTCAAACGTCTTCTGTATGTCTTCACAAGGTTGTCACACACTGTTGCTGGTTTGTTGGCCCATTCCTCCATGCAGATCTCCTCTAGAGCAGTGATGTTTTGGGGCTGTCGCTGGGCAACACGGACTTTCAACTCCCTCCAAAGGTTTTCTATGGGGTTGAGATCTGGAGACTGGCTAGGCCACTCCAGGACCTTGAAATGATTCTTACGAAGCCATTCCTTCTTTACCCTGGCGGTGTGCTTGGGATCATTGTCATGCTGAAAAACCCAGTCACGTTTCATCTTCAATGCCCTTGCTGATGGAAGGAGGTTTGCACTCAAAATCTCACGATACACGGCCCCATTCATTCTTTCATGTACACGGATTAGTCGTCCTGTTCCCTTTGCAGAGAAACAGCCCCAAAGCATGATGTTGCTATCCACATGCTTCACAGAAGGTATGGTGTTCTTTGGATGCAACTCAGCTTTCACTCTACTCCAAACACGAGTTGAGTTTCTACCAAACAGCTCTACTTTGGTTTCATCTGACCATATGACATTCTCCCAATATTCTTCTGGAACATCCAAATGCTCTGTAGCAAACTTCAGACGGGCCCGGATATGTACTGGCTTAAGCAGGGGGACATGTCTGGCACTGCAGGATCTGAGTCCCTGGCGGCGTAGTGTGTTACTGACGGTAGCCTTTGTTACGTTAGTTCCAGCTTTCTGCAGGTCATTCACTAGGTCCCCCCGTGTGGTTCTGGGATTTTTGCTCACCTTTCTTGTGATCATTTTGACCCCAAGGGGTGAGATCTTGCGTGGAGCCCCTAATCGAGGGAGATTATCAGTGGTCTTGTATGTCTTCCATTTTCTAATTATTGCTCCCACAGTTGATTTCTTCATATCAAGCTGCTTGCCTATTGCAGATTCAGTCTTCCCAGCCTGGTGCAGGTCTACAATTTTGTTTCTGGTGTCCTTCCACAGCTCTTTGGTCTTCACCATAGTGGAGTTTGGAGTGTGACTGTTTGAGGTTGTGGACAGGTGTCTTTTATACTGATAACAATTTCAAACAGGAGCCATTACTACAGGTAATGAGTGGAGGACAGAGGAGCCTCTGAAAGAAGAAGTTACAGGTCTGTGAGAGCCAGAAATCTTGCTTGTGTGTAGGTGACCAAATACTTATTTTCCCACCATAATTTGCAAATACATTCTTAAAAAATCAGACAATGTGATTTTCTAGATATGTTTTCTCATTTTGCCTCTCATAGTTGAGGTCTACCTATGATGTCAATTACAGGCCTCTCTCATCTTTTTAAGTGGGGCAACTTGCACAATTGGTGGCTGACTAAATACTTTTTTTCGCCACTGTATGTGTTTCACTTTATTTAAGTACTTTTATATTTTATCTAGGTAAAGGGAGGTGATTTCAATTTTTATTACGTTTTTATTTTTTTAAACTTTTTTTTATGGTAATATTTAGACCCCCTAGGTGTCTTGAACCCCAGGTTCAATGCATTACAATGGTAATGTTGCAAAATCACGGCAGTTCTATTACAGGCTGCATAGAGACAAGCCTTGGAGCCTATAATAGGCTCCGGCTGTCATGTGAATGGATCAGTTCCCACAGATCTCATTTCGGGGGCCGGTGATCCACCCCAAAATGGCGGTGTCAGAGGAGAGCCCAGAGTATAATAGTGTTTTGTGGGTGATGAACTCCACAAGTTTTGGGTTCGGGCCAAGAACCAAAACTTTTGGAAAATTTGGGTAGACGAACTACCTATTATGAAGGCTACATCTACCCTCATATAAATCAATGAATAGAAATCTGCAGTAATAACAAAGGATATAGGGTTTCTTGACAATAACAACAACTCATGCAGGACCCAGAAAGAGGAGGGCACTTCTGGACCTAATTTTAGACAAAAGACTGGAAGGATATCAAAGGTACAGTTTGGGGGGGAGTCACATAAGTAAAAATGACTACAACTTAACAAATGTCAATTTTTAAATAGGAAATTTAGTAAAGTAGCTAGCTACAAAAACACTAAACATTCTCATCAGCTCAGGGAGATACTTAGTTTGCAACTTCAAGATGCAGCCCAATTTTTCTACTTTCAAATGTCTCACTTTATGTAGCAATAACTTTGAAAAGCTTTAACCTATCCAAGTGAGACTGTTTGCACATGGCACATTGTACTTTGAAAATTGCTTAAACAGCAATTCTATTACTTGGTAATTGCTTAATCAGCAATTCCAAAACACTCAGTCACCAAAAACACTGGGGCTGAGTCCTTAAAACTAGGGGTAATTTCATCCCCATACAAATTACAATACTGAAAACTGGCTTTTGGAAATACTGAAGAAAAGTAACTATTCAAATGATCAGCAAATCCGTATCCCTATGATTATAGTTATTTCCCTATTTCTTGGCAATCCCACAGTTTTTCTTTCTGTCACTAATATCCAAAGAAGGTTTTATCCCTCTTCCTAATAGATTTGGCAATGTCTTCTTCTTTTGATGATTTAGAAGCATTAATAATATGTTTGGCCTCCTTCTGTCTCATTTTATACAGTTCTCTATCCATTACACTTTCGGTTTCTTATACCAGCCTTCTTTTTTTTTACTATATTACTTACTTATTTAGTAAACCATATTGGTCTCTCTCTCCTTTTAATAGTGTCCACTGGACATACAATCCTGCTGCTTCATTCCACCCTTTTAATTCTCTTTTTATAAACTCCCCCATTTCCTTGAAAATGATCTCTCTAAAGTATAATACTTTTGTAGTAGTGAATGATTGCTCCTACTTTGTTTTATGTCAAACTCTACACATTAGTGGTTACTGGAAACCAAATGTTCTTCCACCCTAACTTTAGACACCAGATCACCATTTGTTTGAACTAAATCTGAATGTTCTCTTCTCTGCTTTGTGACTTAACTAGCTTCTTCAACTGACTTCTGACTACTTTGTATTACAGCGCCTTCTGTGTGTAATTTCTGGATAAGGGTAAATGGCCCTATTTAGATCCTGATCTTGTTGGAGTACCCGCCACCTCTCTGACCTCCAGACTTGATTTTTGCTTTTTTGCAGCAGCACTTTAGCACTCTTTACCACAGATTATGTGGATGATAACCCCTGAGTCTTTTTGAATATCACTCTTTTTAAAGCACACCCATGTATATGGGTAAAGTATTCATACCTTAGCTCAGGAGGTTTTTTTTCTTCCCATGAAGATCATCTCAAGGGTCGTTCTACATAAGGGAATAATTCCTTTACCTGAGATGTTTTTCCTCATTTTGCACTGGTCACCTTGAGTGCAATTCTTTGTGCCTGCTGGCTATTTGCTCCCCCAATATGTTGCTACATCCTTAAATATTTGAGGACGATACACACTTTATAAAACAAGGGGAGCATTTCAGTATATGTTGTCAGTAGAGCAGAGTAGATATATTGCCTAATGATTATCTACAAATGGACATAACCATCATTTTTTAGACATCTGGTTATATTATGGTTTATCACTATAACATATTGATGTTTTTTAACTAGATGTGAACAGATCCATCATTATCTGGCAACCTACTCATTTTATAAGTAGCTGAGGTACAGTACAGACCAAAAGTTTGGACACACCTTCTCATTCCAAGAGTTTTCTGTATTTTCATGACTATAAAAATTGTAGATTCACACTGAAGGCATCAAAAGTATGAATTAACACATGTGGAATGATATACTTAACAAAAAAGTGTGAAACAATTGAAAATATGTCTTATATTCTAGGTTCTTCAAAGTAGCCACCTTTTGCTTTGATTACTGCTTTGCACACTCTTGGCATTCTCAAGATGAGCTTCAAGAGGTAGTCACCTGAAATGGTCTTCCAACAGTCTTGAAGGAGTTCCCAGAGATGCTTAGCACTTGTTGGCCCTTTTGCCTTCACTCTGCGGTCCAGCTCACCGCAAACCATCTCGATTGGGTTCAGGTCTGGTGACTGTGGAAGCCAGGTCATCTGGCGTAGCACCCCATCACTCTCCTTCTTGGTCAAATAGCCCTTACACAGTCTGGAGGTGTGTTTGGGGTCATTGTCCTGTTGAAAAATAAATGATGGTCCAACTAAACGCAAACCGGATGAAATAGCATGCCGCTGCAAGATGCTGTGGTAACCATAGGCTTACAAGTCAAGCAGTAATTTTCCAAATTTTGAAGAATATTTACAAAACACATTATTCAAGGGACCAGTTCAGTTCTGAAGGGACCTTCAAAGGCCTCTCTAATAGAGACCCCATAAATCAGCCCAATATCAAAACTGCACCCCTGAAATAATTCAAAACAGTATTTACGAAGTTTCTTAACCCTTTCAGCATTTCACAGCAATTAAAACAAGATGGAGGTCAAATTTACACTTTTCAATTTCTGTCACTAATATGTTCATTTAGACCTAGAATTTATACATTCTCTAGTGGTTAAAGGAGAAAATGCATTCTACCATCTGTTAAACAATTTCTCCTGAGCATGAAATTATCCCACCTGAGGATGTAAACTGATGTATGGGCACATGGTAGGGTAAAGAACGGAAGGAGCGCTATATGGATTTTGGAGGGCAGATTTTGCTACAATTTGTTTCAGGCACCATGTTGCATTTGCAGAGCCCCTGAAGTGCCAGAATTGTGGAATTCCCCCCCCCCCAAATTAGCCCATTTTGGAAACTACACCCCTCAAAGAATTTAGCGAGGAGTATAGTGAGCACTTTGACCCTACACAGACTTTTTTACCATTGGGACATGAAAATAAAAAAAATTACTTTTTTTTCTAATAAATTGTCACTTTAGCTCAAAGTTTTTCCTCTTCATAAGGGGGTAAGGCAAAATTGCACCCCAAATTTTGTTACACAATTTCTCCTGAACACAACAGTACCCCATATGTGCTGATACACTGATACGGGCACATTGTAGAGCTTGAAACGGAAAGAGCACTAACTGGGTTTTTGAGGCCAGATTTTGCTGGAATCATTTTCAGGCACCATATCCCATTTGCAGAGCCCTCAAGGTGCCAAAACAGTGGAAACCCCCAAAATGTGACCCCATTTTGTAAACTAGACCACTCAAGGAATTTATCAAGGGATATAGTGAGCACATTTACCTTTCATGTCTTTTACAGATTAGGGCTTTTAAAATAGAAAGCAACATTTTTTCACATAAAATGTTGCTTTAATCCCAATTTTTGCAGTTCTACAATGGGTTAAAAGAGAAAATGCACCCCACAATTTGTTAAGTATTTTCTATCAACTACAGAAACACCCCACATGTGGATGTAAAATGATGTATGGGCACACAGTAGGGTAAAAAATGGAAGGAGCGATATTGAGCTTTTGGCGGGCAGATTTTACTGGAATAATTTTCAGATGCCATGTTGTATTTGCAAAGCCCCTGAGGTGCCAAAACAGTACAAACCCCCAAGAAGTGACCCCATTTTAGAAATTAGTCCCCTCAAGCAATTTATAATGGGGTGTAGTGAGCATTTTGACCCCACAGTTGTTTCACAGATTTTATTAACATTGGGATATGAAAAGGAAAAATTACTTTTTTCCCAATAGAACGTCACTTTAATCCCAATTTTTTCTTTTCACAAGAAAATGCACCCATCAATTTCATACACAGTTTCTCCCAAAAACAGAAAACCCCACCTGTGGATGAAAACTGCTCTTTGGGCACAGCAGGCAGATGAGAAACATCATTAGGCTTATGGAAGGCAGAATCATTTTCAGGTGCCATGATCCATTTGCAAAGCTCCTATGTTGTCAGTGTGGCTGAAGGTACCAAGAAGTGACCTCATTTTGGAAACTGCACCCCTAAAAAAATGTATCAAGGGGTATAGTGATCATTTTGACACCATAGATACTTTCCGAAAAGAAATGTGTTTTGGATGGTGCTAAATGAAAATTAAAATTTTCCCAGATATATGCTGTTTCAGTGCCTGATATATCATGACTAGCTTGTGGCACTGTGAAAAGTCAGCTCTCTAGTTATTATGCTCTGTTTCCTGATTTTGGAAACACCCTACATGTGGCCCTAATCTTTTGCCTGGAAATATGACAGGGCTCAGAAGTGAAAGAGCACCATGTATATTTACAGCCTAATTTGGTTATTTACACTGCATTGGTGGGCAGTTGGAGAGGCTCTGAGTTAAAATTAAGAACAAGCCCCCCAAAATATGACCCCATTTTACAAACTGCATCCCTGAAGGAATTTGTCAAGGGGTATAATTATTATTTTGAGCTAAAGAGTGCTTCCCAAAAATGAATATGCAAAGTAAAATTGAAATTGAAATTTTTAAAGAAATATGCCATTTTAGTGCCAAATCCGTTTAAAAAAATGACATGCACATCTAAAATTTTAAGTGGGTTATGCTGGGTGCAAAAAAGTTGTATATGTGGGTGTAAACTTCTGTTTGAGTGCACAGCACGGCTCAGAAGAGAAGGGGTGCTACACTTTTTAGCTTCTGGAGTGTAGATTTAGAGAGACTAGTTTTTGGACACAAAAAGGCTCTTTTGCAGAGCCTTGTGGTGCCAGTAAAGTGGAATTCCCCATGTAGTAACCCCATTTTATAAACTATACCTCTCTAGAAATGTATACTGTATAGCGAGTATTTTTAACACGAGCAATTTAAAAGTGTGGCTCCGTGTGGAAGATTTTAAAGCAATCAATGATACACAAGCCTGGCTGTAACGGGCAATCTGGACAATAATAGCGGTTATCACGTCTCATTCCTCTCTTGCTACATACACGGCATCTTTTCTGAGGATTCTTTCTTGACTCCGTTGAGGGAATTGGTGCAATAAAATGTCATTCTGTGAGTCTTAACATCTTCAGATTGAAGTGGATGTGGGGGGAAAGTACTTGCAAAATTAAGATTTTCAATTACCTTTTCTTGGTACTCAAGGAAAGTATCTGAATTTCCTGCCTTCTTATATAACACAAATGAATTAGATGTGGCCACCTGAAGCAAGTAAACAACTATTTTTTTGTACCAGATATATGACTTTCTTGATACCTGGTATGGCTGTAGCACCTGGTCCGCCAGGTTCACACCCCCCATGTTTTTATTGCAATCAGTAATTGCTACTGGTTTTTGCTTTGAAGTTGTGGAATCTAGCTCTAAAACAGTTATTGTGGCATCAGTGTGGATTGAGCTATGGATGATAATGTGTTTTTTATCCTTGTACTTTAGGGCAAGCAGCTCTCCACTGCGTACACCACCTGACTACCCCTTTTAGAATTTTTCATTGACCAATGATCATGGAAACCCCTGTCCATTCTTCTGAATGCTCCCACAAGCCCCTGTGTTATGTTGCACCAAAGCTTTAAAAAGGGGTATACTACTGTAGTAATTGTCTACATATAGGTTATAGCCATTTTGTAGAAATGGGCCAATCAACTCCCAAACAATTCTACCACTTGTCGCCAGATAAGACGGACATCCTGGTGGATTTAGTTCGCTATCCCTCCCCTCATAGATGCGAAAAGCTGATGCGTATCCTGTTGAATTCTCACACATTTTGTATTTTTTATTCCAAACCTTGCTCTCTTTGATGCAATAAACTGCTTAAGGTGCAGTCTCACTTTGATTTTTACAAGGCACTCATCAACAGAAATATTTTGTGTTGGGGTATAAAGTTTTAAAAATGTTTCTCTGAGCATTGTGAGGATGGGCCAGATTTTGTATAATCGGTTATATTCTGGGGCACATCTAGGTGGGCACTGGCTGTTGTCATTGCAATGGAAAAATCGCATGGTATGAACAGGGCGGAAGGACCAGTAAGATCGAATGGTCCGCTTTTTAACAAGCCACATAGCTAGTGTGAGGCCTAAAAATTTTTTAATTTCAGAAAGATTTGTGGGCATCCATTTATTTTGTCTGGCATAAAAGGATCTTGGATTCTGGGAGATAAATTGGGAGGCGTATAAGTTTGTTTGGGCAACAATATATTCTAGTAATTCAAGTAATTCATCTGTAATGAACAAACTAAAAAAAATTAGCTGGTGTAAAACCTTCCACGTCCACATTTATACCTGGGGTGACCTTAAAATCAGGGATGAATGGAGTGGCAGAATCAGAAGCCGCCCAGCTGGGAAATGCTATATCTAGCGGCAAACTCCCTTGTAAATGTGCCCTGCTGGTAGGCATATTACTTGTACTGGGTATCACGGCTTGATTTGGAGACATTTCTCCAATAGCCATCTCTGCCTCTTCTGTCCTGGTCATTGTTGAGGATGGACCAGAGTCCATGTATGAGAGGTCACTGGAACTGGCACTGGCAGTAAAACCCTCAAAATTGTCATCACTGTCTGATATACTTTCTTTGCTGTCAGAACATAAAAGGGCATAAGCCTCTTCTACAGTGTAAAATATTCCGCTGAGTATAAACTATAGTAAACCTAATTAAGAAGCTCAACGCGTTTCCCCCACCAGTGGGTTCTACTGGGTTCATCAGGAGCCATGAACATAGTTCAGCAATTATCTACCAGAGGACTAGCCTTGCCTCTCCTGTCATGGATCCTGCCCATCTATCATACGCAGTAATCCTGATTATAAATTCAGGGAGCAGCAGCTAGAGACCCTATATAACAGAGGACCAGCCTTGCTTCTCCTGTCAAGGATCCTGCCCATATATCAAGCACAGTGATCCTGACTATAAATAAGCGCAGCAGTTAGTCCCTTCTATAAACAACCGCGATGCAGATGTAGTTAAAACTGCACTTCCTGGAGCTCTGGTGATGAGCTCCAGTGCTTTACTGGTCAGCACACCCCCCTCCTGATAAATAAGGGAGCTTAGATGTGAACAACAGCGGTGAAGATGCAGTTAAAACTGCAATTCCTGGAGCTCTGGTGGTGAGCTCCAGTACTTAAAGTCACCACCCGTCACAGTCCTGTGTCAAACATCTAAGTTTGAGACACAGACTAATCACTACACCGGTGTGAGATATGTACTAGTCCCCATAGAAGGGATCCGACACTGTAATAATAGTGGTTCATGGCTTTCCTCTTGGTGTGGAAGGTTCGATACTGGGGGATTGACTAATAATAACTGAACCATTTTTTGAGTATGCAGGTCAATGAATTAGATCATGGGTGCAGTTGAGGTCTGTTTGTTCTGAAGTCCGGTACACACATTTTTACCTACACTCAGGGCCGATTCATCTGTGATTAGCTCACGCTTTTGGTGGTATATCCACTTTTTATGAATATTAATAAACTCTAAGTTTTATTTATTTTTGTTTGACCATTCCAATCTGTGATCCATATTTGAATAGAGGAATGGATACACACCCTCTGTTATTTAGTTAATTAATATGAACAAATTAAAAATTAATTATATAAATTCAAATGAATTGATTATTTAATTAATTGACTGTACGGTTATACATCACTATATACTGTACAGCACGGTGGCTCAGTGATTAGCACTGCAGCCTTGCAGCGCAGGAGTGCTGGGTTCAAATCCTGCCAAGGGCAATAGGGAATGTAGATTGTGAGCCCTATATGGGACAGTGACCACAATGTCTGTAAGGCGCTGCGGAATATGATGGTGCTAAATAAATAATATAATATCACCATAACCTCCCTAATGCAATTATATAAATTAATCTGTTGTTCAGGGAGTCTGCTTGTATAATTAATTATGAATTAATAAATGAAATTACTAATAAATATATGTAAAATAAACAATTAACTAACAACTACACTAGTAATAAATTACTATACTAATTAATTAATAACTATACTAATAAGTACTAACTATATTAATAAATAATAAATTACTACTATACTATACCTAAACTAAACTGTAACTAAATGACTGAAAAAAATAATGTGTCATGCTTTGTGTCACTGTAACGTTCTGTTTCTACTCTGATCTCTCTCTGACAGAGAGTGGCGGAGAGAGAGTGTTTTATAGCCATAGAACCCCGGGAAAGTTTGGTACTATAACCAGTGGCGCACCTCTAATGGCGCACTGTTGTCACTGCTTGGAGGGGCAGCATTTTTACAATTTTTTTTTTTACTATTTTTTTTTTTTTAACCTAAACCAGCCCAAGACAGACCGCTCTGAAAACAAAGCTGAGCAGGACCTGTCCTGGGCTGGCTTAGGAGACGTCTGTACCTCAGCACAGGCGGCGATACAATGATGGACGCAGACGTCCTATGCGTGGGTGAAGAAGAGAAGGCAGCGGCTCCATCAAGGGATGGCAGGTAGGTATGGATAACTTTTTGAATGGCTGGACGGACTTCATTTCATATTCTTCCAACTGTCATGGCGCTCACATGATGCAGTTTGACAATTTTCTTGGCTTAGGGGTCGTTCACACTACCGCTGGTGACCATCAGTAGTATCCGTTGCTATTGTCTGTTTTAGCAATGGACACTAGCAGAACCATCACAAATCTGTTAAAATTTCCATTCATTTCAATGGGATTTTATCTTGTATCTGTTAGTGACCGTTAGTGTTCGTTTACACTAAATCCGCAACATTAAAAAAATCCGACAGTTTCATGACAGACGTCAAGATTCCGTTATATTTTCACATTGAAGTCTATGGGTAACGGACTTATAACGGATGGTAACTGATCAGTAACCATCAGTAACCGTCTGTTATTTTGTGTCCGTTTTTTTTTTCTGAGCATGCTCAAAAAGGACAAGACAACTCTAGGGATACATGAGGAAATTTATTTTAAACTATTTATGTAAAAAATGATGGTTATGCACAAAAAAAGATATAAAATAAAAAAAAGGTAAATACATGTTTTTTTATTAAAAATTATTTTTTTATTAAACAGACAAGAGAAGCAGAGTTGGTTTCTTTAAGATAGTGTTAAGGGAAGCCTCCTCAGTTAGTTAAAGTGATGACGTACACTTTGACTACTGAGGATCCCTCCTCTAACACCATCTTTAAAGATGAATTTACAAAACTCAAGGAAAGGCAAAGGAGACTATAATGGTTTCTTTAAGATAGTGTCAGGGAGGCCTCCTGAGTGGGTAAAGTGTTTCATGCAGGACAATGCCCCATGTCACACAGCAAAATGGTTAAAGCAGTTCCTTGAAATTGAAACAATGAAAGGGACAGCCCAGAGTCCTGATCTAAACCCAATATAAAACCTCTAGAAAATCCTTGGTGACAAAGTTATGGCTAAGAAATCCACAACAGTCACAGAACTGTGGAAGAGACTGGAAGAAGAGTGGACCAAAATCACACCAGAGCAGTGTGAGAGACTAGTGATGTCTTGTGGCCGCAGATGTGTGGAAGTCAGTCAAAGCAAAGGCCTGTACAATTCCTACTGATTGATGACTGTTGTAATCTTCAGAAAATTTTGTTATAACACTGGTCTACAGCCAAATTGGTTCAGACATGAAAACAGTTGATCTCAACTAATTTTGGGGTGCTGAGATCGAAAAAGATGCTCAAATTTTGAAATTGGCTCTAATTTTCATGATACAGAGGTGCTTCTGATATTTCTCACAGCCTTTAATACAATACTGGGAAAAGTTTGCATCATCTACTAGAATTGCATCAGAATGACCAATAGAAAGATGCCAATAAAGGCCAGGTGATGCAATCCTAATTAAACTTGCATCACACAGCTTTATATATTCTCCCTCTATCAGCCATCCAGCACTTGTTACAGTTCGGCTTACATCGTTCAGTCTATATACATTCAGCGATAATAAGGCAGATAATTTCTGCTCTATATGTGGTGAAATGACTTTTGCATCACAAAAGCGAAGTTTGACTCCCATGGTTAGGGAAGCCTACCACCTGTATTTCTGCTGCAAAATAGGAGATCAGGACAAGAGTTGGGCTCCACACACATGCTGTAATAGATGTTCATCAAACCTCACACATTGGTTGAACGGGAAAAGACAATCTATGCCTTTCGCAGTCCCAATGGTCTGGAGAGAGCCAACTCACCATACTGCCAATTGCTACTTCTGAATGGTGCGTCCAATTGGGAAAGAAATTTCGAATAAAAAGAAGTAGATTTTACAGTATCTAAGTATTCCATCTGCGATACGCCCAGTAGCTCATTCAGAAGAATTGCCAATTCCAAAAGCACCAGAAACAATCTCACTCGATTCCACTGTGGAAGAAAAAGAAGCATGTGGTCATGAACCATCTACCTCCCATGCTCAAGATTTTCTTTCATCAATCTCCACCGAACCACACCTTATATCGCAAAGTGAACTGAACGATCTTGTTAGAGATCTAGATCTGCCCAAGAGTAAGGCAGAGCTCTTAGGTTCCAGACTTCAACAGTGGAATCTGCTAGCAGATGAGGTTTCACCGTTTGCTGCGTGGCAAGGAAAAGGCTGCATGGAAAGCATTCGGGTTAGTAGTAACAAATTTCCTGGGAAACACCAAGGCAGATAACTATGAAGAGTTGGTGGAAAATCTCCTCAAGGCATATAAAAACCTGGGATGTAACATGTCTTTATAGATTCATTTCTTGCAGCTATACTTCTTTGCACCAAACTGTGGAGCGGTGAGCGATGAACATGGTGAGCGATTTCATCAGGAAATTGTGGCTATGGAAAAAAGATATCAGGATAAATGGAACCCATCAATGCTTGCAGACTACTGCTGTACAGTTACCAGAAACAATCCGATGCCTGAATACAAGAGACGTGTGAAAAAGAGCCGAGTAGCCAATGAATGAGGACCTATGTTGCAGAGTTCAATAACATATTAGCCTAAATATAATTATAATTTGTAAAACTGCTTAGACATGTCTGTAAATTATAGCTGATTTTAAATACAGCTAAGTTTCCTCAGAATATATTTCAAAGTTTTATGAACAATACACCTATATGATTGCAGAAGTCACAATTATATATTATAATCTATACAATTTACATAACAGTAAAACGAGAATTCTTCGATATCATATAAACTAGAGCCAATTGACAGTTCTCCTGGTGATATTTGAATTCAGCACATGAAAATCATTAAGAAATGGCTCATTTTATTTCTGAACCAAACAACTTTTGAAAATTTGTAGACTTGTGTAATCTTTCTCTGTGCTACAGTCTAATTTTGATCATCACGTTTTTGGCAAAATAAAGGTTTTATGTTGATATACTTTGGTTATTTTGTAAAACACTGTTCTAGTGGCATGGTGTACCTCTTACAAAAATCCTTCAAATGTTGATCAACGTAGATTACATTATTTATGAAAAAATTTCTATGTTCATACATTGTTCTATTGTTCACTAATATATATATTAGTGTAAATACAGTGTTGATACTCACCGAAAGGTCACTATCAAGCCCTCTTCTGGTGTTATGCTTCTCCGCAAGTGGGTTTCCTGCCTCTGGAGTCTGGTTGACAGCCAACGAAGAAGTTCATCAAAGGTGGGAAAAGACATACGCAGGTAATCGTAGAACTTCTCTAGATGTTGGTGCAGTTCTCCATACAGACTGGAATAGATTCCCTTTCTCATGCGGGCAGATGTAAGATGTAGGATGAAGCCAGAAGCGTTGCCTTCGCCATTATCTCTGCCTGGCAATTCTTCTCCACTTCAACCTCAGCCTGATTATCTCTAGATCAAAAAGAAAGAATGGGGGAATCATTTCCAAAGTTGGCTCCAGACTGAATTGTCAGCTCTTCTTCCTGCTTTTATATTCTCTCTGTCGTCATTCTCTGTCGTCAGTGTTATGGCAACCAAATAAACACAAAAAATGGACTGAAAGTTGACGGACAAAATGGACACAAATGGATATAAACGGACACAAAATAATGGATTTCTGTCTGTTTTTTATGTATTTTTAACGGATCTGTTAAAAAAAAAACAAAAAAAAAAAAACGAACACACAGGCATCAGTTACTGTCAGTTTGTGTCCCTTGGGAATCAACCTAATAACACACTGAGCTATTAGGGAACGTGAGAACAGGTTCTAATTTCTAGTATAAAAGAAAAAAAATATTTCTCCACCACCAGGAGCAAAACAGTAACAATGCACTTATATGACAAGAATCATATGCATAATGCATAACTAATCGTATGCTAAATAGCTGCACGTCAAATTTATGTATGAGATAGCCAAGATGATTGTCTATAAAATTACGGTAGTCTCACGTTCGAAGCTGTAGTGGCTGGTGAGATATGGAGCATGAAAGTCAAAACATTGTTACCCTTTTGCTCGTCAGAGTATTTATATACAGTACATATATATGCATGTGTCTCTCTATTTATGCGATTGTAAGTGTATATATAGTATATGACAATATGCATGTGTATCTGTATATATATTGACTGAAAACATCTGTAAAGCACAATTAAACAAACTGGTCCTGTCATACAACACTTACCAGTAAGGTTGTGCTCACACCGAATAGTACAAGGACTGAACGCACCTCCAAACAGCTGATCTATGTGGGGGCCGAATGTCGGTCTTTTACCAATCAGATATTTATATATCCTGATTATAGGCCAAAAATTAAAAAAATCATGGACAACCACTTTAACCCCTCCTCGCACCATAGCGTTATAGTACATCATGGGAATGTGTACCTTAACAAACTATGATGTACTATTACGTTATGGTAATATCACCCGCTCAGAAGCTGATCGGGAGCGGGTGTCAGCTGATACCTGCCTATAGCATCCTTGGCTGGAGCTGAGCTCCAATTGCAGGTATTAAACCCTTAGATGCCACAATCAATCACGACTGCAACATCTAAGGGGTTGCCCTGGCAAACCAGTACGTGATCGCCCATTTCCCCCGCGGTGACTCTGGGGGAGGGGTCCGTGATGATTTTTCTGCAGTCCAGTGCCTGTTCCGTGGCTGCTTTCTCAATTTGGATTAGTTAGACCTACCAGCCTATGCATGTGCATAGGCTGATGGTCATATTACACTCCAATACTTCTGTATAACACTGAACCCGCAATCAGAAGATCGTTGCTTTATGCCCCCTATTAGGACAAAAAAAAATCTAAAAAAAAGGAAAAAAAAAATCAAAAAAAAAAAAAATCACAAGAATTCAAAAAAATAACCCCGCATAAAATGCCCCTTTTCCCATAAACAGTAAAAAACTATGTAAAAACACAAAACATAGTATAAAACAGCACACCTTTGGTATCGCCCTATCCGTAACACACTGTACAATAAAACAAAACCTTCAGTTAACCAGCATGGTGAACGCCTTAAAAAGAAAAAATGGTTACAAAAATGGCAGAAGTAACGATTTTTTTGTCATCTCGTCTCATACAATTTGGAATAAAATGTGATCAAAAGGTCATATATGGCCCAAATAAAAAGCACAGCTCATCCCGCAAAAAATAAGCCCTAAACCTGCTCTGTCAATAAAAAATAAAAACATTATGCCTCCCAGAAGATGATGATACAAAAGTAATAGATTTTTTTTTTCCTCAAATGGGCAAAACTCTCAGTCTCTAGATGCGCAAAGCTCGTAGAGACATACAGTACCCCAAAAGACTTGCAGCTGCAATTGCAGCAAAAGGTGACTTTACAAAAATTGATATAGCGGGGGGCTGAATACTTTTGTATGTCACACTGTTCAGATTTTTATTTGATTGAAATTTTGAAAACCATGTATCGTTTTCGTTCCACTTCACAATTATGTACTACTTTGTGTTGGTCTATCACTTAAAATCTCAATAAAATACATTTAAGTTTGTGGTTGTAATGTGACAAAATGTGGAAAAGTTCAAGGGGTATGAATACTTTTGCAAGGCACTGCATAAGCTATGAAAGTGTATATCAGGATACACCCCAAATGTAGAGCTTCTGATGGAAAAGACACCAGTGACCCCCCCCCCCCCCATAGAAGAATCATGTAAAATAATAGGGAATTTGGTGCGCCCAATGTACTCCACACAGCTTACATATTAATTTTTCATCACTGTGCATTCGCATCTGGGATACTAATGCTCACCATAACCCTTCATAAATTCTTTGAGGGGTGCAGTTTTCAAAATGGGTTCACTCCCTGTGGGATTCCACTTTACTGTCACCTTAAGGGCTCTGCAAACATGATATAGCATCCAGATACCAAACATCTAAATCTGCACTCCAAAAGTCACATAGTGTTCCTTCACACCTGCACACTGCTGTGTGCCCAAATTGCAGTTTATGCTCACATATATGACACTGTTGTACCTAGGATAACATACTTAATATCATATGTGGGTATAAACTGCTGTTTGGGCACCGCCGGGTACAGAGGGGAAGGAGCACTATTTGTTTTTTGGAGCACAGATTTAAACAGTTTAGTTTTTTGACGTCATGTCACTTTTCAAAAGCCACTGAAATGCCAGTAAAGTGGAATCCCCTGATATGTGACCCCATTTTTGATACTACACCCCTGAAGGAATTTATCAAGGGGTTCAGGGAACATTTTTAACTTATGGGTGTTGCATTAATTTAGTTTCCAGAAATGAATACACAGCTGATAGTGTATAGTGAAATTGGCAATTTTTTTCCAGGTCATTTCAGTGCGCAATATGTTGTGTCCAGAAGGAATTTCTTCAGGAGTGTAGTTTCCAAAATGGGGTCACACATCAGGGGATTCCATTTTACTGGCATTTCAAGAGCTAAAGGGTTAAAAAATGCCCGCTACATTGTTTGACAAATCCCTTGAGGGATATAGTTTCTAAAATGGGGTCATGTGTCAGCAGATTACACTTTACTGGCAATTCAGGGGCTTTAGAAAAGTGGCATAGAGTCCAAAAACCAAACTGTGCTCCAAAAACCAAACACAGATGCATCTCAATAAATTAGAATATCTTTGAAACGTTTATTTTTTTCAGTAATTAAATTTAAAAAGTGACCTATATTTTCTAGATTTCCTTACGTCCTACAGCAGCACAATATGGGTTAATTCTTGCGCCTGTGTGCTGGTAGGACAGGCAGAACTTTTAATTAACATAAAATATGCATGACTACGCTACCCTATAAGAGGGCAAAGGGACTTCCCCACCTTGTGTTTTTTCTGTCCTGTGTGGTGGGACAGGTGGAGGGAGGTCTTTTGTCCTCCCATATTTTGTTTTTACCCCTAAAGTTTATTAACTTCCTTTGGGGAGTCATCTTTACACCTCTCTTCTCTTCTTTCTTCCACTGGACGCTTCTGTGGAAAAGAAGGGGGTTTTATTCAGGACTTGGTTTGCCCAGCTTATGTTAATGAGTTGAGGGACATATTGGAGGCTTCCCCCCACCCAGAACCTGGTTTCCCAAGGAACTCAGAAGCACCAGGATCTGAGGAGATTCAACCTGACAGCCTGGAGGTTGACCAGTCCCTACAGAGATTTAGTGGACTGTCAGAAGCCGTCTTGAAGACCCTTTCCTGTGCCAGAGCAGAGTCTACCAAGAAAAGCTACCATAGGTTAGGTAACATCTTCAAGCAGTGGTGCTCCAGAAGAGAAGCCGATAGTTCAAACCCTACTACGGCAGAAATTCTGGATTTTCTTCAAAGCGGCTTGGATACAGGCTTTTCTCCTGCTACTCTAAGGGTACAGGTTTCAGCCTTATCCGCCTGTTTAGGCAGATGTTTGTCCAAAGATTCCCTTATTGTTAGGTTCCTTAAGAGTGCTACCAGACTTAGAACGGTGGTATCAGCTCCGGTTCCCCAGTGGGATCTCTCGACTGTTCTTTCAGGTCTTTGCGGTCCTCCTTTTGAACCTTTGGAGGATGTAGATCTTAAATTTCTTGCCTTTAAAACCACCTATTAGCCATCACTTCAGCCAAAAGGGTGAGTATGCTCCAGGCTTTCTCTTCCAAGGAACTTTATATATCGTTTTTTGAGGATAGGGTCCAACTTAGGCTTCTTCTTGGGTTTAACCCTAAGGTGCCTTCCCGTGACAATGTTAACCAATTAGTCTCTTTATCCATGTTTTTTCCAGCCCCTTCCTCTGAAGAGGAGAAAAAAACTTCACACACTAGTTGTTGTGAGATGTCTCCAGATTCACCTCTTATGTACACATTCCTTTAGGAGAGCCGAGAATCTCCTTGTCAACATGTATGGTAGAGACAGAGGTCTCAGGGCTTCCTAGCCTACCTTGTCTAGGTGGATCAAGGAGGCAAAGTTTTTCTAAGGGGTTAGCTCCACCCGAATCTTGTACAGCCCATTCAACCAGAGCTGTATCAACCTCTTGGGCTGAGAACCGGACCTTACTGCTGGATCAGACCTGTGCAGCTGCTTCTTGGTCGTCTCACCTAACCTTTGTGAAACATTATCGACTAGATGTTCGGAGTTCTGTGGCGAATGCCTTTGGACAGTCAGTCCTAGGTGTTGTAGAGCAGGGAAACCCTCCCTAAGGGAATTACTTGCTATATCCCCATATTGTGCTGCTGTAGGACATAAGGGAATCGTTGATTATGATGTTAATCTGTTTTCCCTTAGTCCTAACATCAGCACAAGCTTCCCTCCCTAAACTTAGAAATTTTTACTTTATAACTTACACAAGGTGGGGAGGTCTCTTTGCCCTCTTATAGGGTAGCGTAGTCATGCAGATTTTATGTTGTTAATTAAAAGTTCCGCCTGTCCTACCAGCACACAGGGGCAGGAATACCCCATATTCTGCTGCTGTTAGGACTAAGGGAAAACAGATTGACATCATAATCAACGATTCTTTACACACAGAGTGTTCTATTTCAAGTGTTTTAATTCTGTAAATGTTGACTATGGATTACAGGTAACGAAAACCAAAATCTAAGAAAATTTGAATATTGTAAAAAAGTTCAGTATTGTAAATTCAGTATGTCACCTGCCAATTGTAAGGAAAAATTGGAAAGGGGTAAGAAGTATGACAGAAAATAAGGGTTGAATAAAAGCATGAAAGAAAGAGAGAAAGAAAGAGAGAGAGAAGATGGGGAGAGAAGGAGATGTCAGAGGAAGAGATACTAGAGTAGAGAAGAGGTCGGCCTGATCCTAGGCCTATCTCATGTGCCAGGCTACCGTGTGTCTGTCTGATTAGTCTCAGGGGCTATGGCAAGTAGTCAGAGGCAATGGTGGAGTTGCGATATTTCAGCCATGGGTCCCACAATTTAAGGAATTTGTTATGAGCAGAGGCGTAGCTAGCGGGGGGGGGGGAGGGGGCGGCTGCCCCGGGCTCACTGACATTTTAGGGCCCACCCTGGGGCCACCATTAATACATCTTTTACTTTTAACTAGATCGGTGTCTGCAGACACCGATCTAGTTAAAACGCTTCCTGTAACTTGCTGTCTTGTAAACCGCAAGCCACTTCAGGCCTGCGGTTTACATGACAACGAAAACACAGTCATCAGCACAGGCGGCGCGATGACGTCACAACATCGCGCCTCCTACGCTGACGTCCTGTGTGTGGACCCTGCGCACAGAGCGGGGGTCAAGAAGAGAAAGCGGCGGCTCCGTTCGTCATGGTCGCTGGTAGGTGAGTATAACTTATATTTGTTTTGTTTTATTTCTGTAAATGTTGATTATGGATTATGTTGATTATAGTTTTCCAGCTCATTTTTAATTGATGATCTATCCTCAGAATAGATCATCAATAAGAGATAAGTGATTCCCCAGTGATTAGCTGTATGAAGGGGCTATGGCGCCTGTTTATATCACACGCTGTCTGTTTATAGTGACCGTGTGATGTAATTCCAGCCTTGTCACATAGACGTGTATAGAACGAGGCTGTAGTTACATTACATGGCCGCTATGAGATGAGTGACACTATGTAAACAGAGAAGCGGTCACGACACTTACACAGGTACCACGGTTCATTCAAACGGCTGACCCTGGGGGTCGATGATTGCTACAACATAATTTTTTTTTTTTTTTTTTTTTTTTTTTTTTATTAAAAAAGGGGGGGGCTTTTTATTTGGGGCAATATTTAAAAGGGGAACAGGGGAGTTTTTTATTTTTAAATTGACATTTGTGGGTTTTTTTGGGGGGGGTTTTTTATAATTTATAAAAGGGGGGGGGGAAGTATAAAAAAGCCCAACGTTGTCTTAACCCCCTTTTTTTGTTTTTAAATTTTATTTTTGAATTTTTTTCTGTGATTCCGTTCCTTTAAGACAGCAGCCATTGTAATTGTGACATGATGCTGGTGTGAGACCCCCCCCCTTTTATGTCAGCCTGCCTGTTCTGCAGACAGAGTGTGAGCAGAGCAGCAGGAAGTGACGAGACAGAGAGCAGCAGCCATCTTAGCAAGTGTTGTATTGAACTGGTGTGGAGATTTTTCTGTACAGCTAAGCTGTATCTTGGTCCAGAGACAAACAGAGTGTAAAGAGACAACAGGACTAGTGAGTCCACGTGAAAGGAACTGTGCTCAGTGGCTGATCAGTGAGACTGACATTGTGACTGTGTATATGGATACCACAGATAGAGACTCGCAGTGCTGTTGATGTACTGGACGGCACCTGCTAAATCCCGCTTTACATCCCAGCTCAGTGTATGGATTCGGCAGGACTGTCAGTGTGCTGAGCGGAATCTGCTGTTGGATTACATTGCATTCAGTTGGTTTCCCTGTCTGTTAAAGAGGACTTCATTTCTCCCAAGATCCTGATAACCGTGAGGAGAGGACGCTTCACTATAAAAAGAAAGGACCGACTTTGGGCCCCACCGCGCGCTTCTACGGACTGTAAGCGGTCCACCTGGACCACTGGGGAAAAGGGGGTGCACCCAAATGTGAAGTCAGGGTCAGTTAGGGATAGTTTTGAGTATATTGTTCATTCAGTGTCCATACTGCAGAAGTGGACAGAGTAAAAGTAGAAACCATTGCAGAATTTGCCTTGAAATTGTTCATGCTATATTGTATATTTTGCTTGTCTTTAGCCCTGTCATTTTACCTTTAACTAGCCTTTATTAACTTATAGTAAATATATATTTTTTTCTTGAACTACCGCGTGTGCGTTCATTTCTGGTTGCGGAGTCCAAACCACCTGCCTTGCTCTCGGTTCACAAATTGGCGTAGTCGGCAGGATCCGCTTACCAGAATGGACGGTGACGCACCCGTTCGGGAGAATGGTGCTGGAGGAAGAATGCCAGCAGGGGGTATAATGAGTCAGTTAGCTAAATTTGATGGCAATAATATGTCAGTGAGTATGTGGGTGGAACAGATACGAATGATACAGCGAATGTACCAGACCGCACCAGAAGTACTAGTAGAGCTAGCAATATTGACATTACAAGGGGATGCTAAGACCACGGTGATACTGAGGCCATTTGAACAAAGGCAGACATTTGAGCAAGTAGTCCAGATTCTAGAAACCATCTATGGAGAAACTGCATTGCTGGGGTCTCTGCAGGCTCGGTTCTTCCAGAGGGTACAACAGGAGAATGAAAGCCTTCCCCAATATGCAAATGCCCTACAAGAACTGCTCCGAGATATTCAAAGGAAGGAAAGAGGGGGGCTCGCCAGCCTTCTGTAACCCTGATCGGACTCTCCGTGACCAGTTTGTCCTGGGGATACGTGACGGCAGTTTAACTGTGACTATGCAGGATTTTATACGACGAGAGACTGATGCTAAATTCCATGATGTACAGGTAGAGGCCATCTCCCGTGCCAATAGTATGGTCCCGAGGCCGCAGACCGCAGTTGGAGTTACTTTGTCACAGGGGGCTAGTTCTGGCTCAGAGACAGTAGAAAAAGGGACGTTTAAAGAAATTCTCACAGTAATGCAGAAACTGCAAGAACAAATGGAACACTTGCACACTCGTTGTGATGAGCAGTCTATGAAAATTGCAGACTTCCAGAAAACTGGAGGTGAAAGGGTGAGCCGTCCACACCCAGCAAGTCAGAATCACCCACCACCCCGCTGGAGGGATGAGGATAGGACCTACCGAAGGGGTCCAAATCAGTTAATGCAGTGCTCAGGAGAAATCGAAGGGGCTTACCGAAGGGGCCCAAACAGATGGCCAGAACGACGGGGGATACGCTGCTGGGAGTGTGGACGGATGGGCCACGTTGCTGCTAGATGTCCAGAGCAGCGACAAACTTATGAGAGACCGCCGTTAAACTGAAGTCCCCTGCTGCTGAAGGGCGTGTAGTAGGGGAGACTGACAAGGAGACTATGTGGGGAGAATGCCCTGATGATGACCTGATCGCTGCAAGTCCTGTCATACAGGTGGAAATGGAGGGTATTCCGGTTACCGGGATGATTGACACGGGTTCCCAAGTAACGACCTTGAGTAGAGACTGTTATGAACAGTACTTCCAGCAACATGTGAAATATGATCCCCATACATTCGTACGAGTGGTCGCAGCTAACCAGTTACCAGTTCCGGTCGTGGGAGTGGCCTGGATGAATGTCCGGGTATGTGGCCAAGATCTAGGTAGGAAAGGCATTGTGGTGGTACAGGAGTCACATGAAGTAAAGGTCCCTGTCATTTTGGGGATGAATGTGTTAAAAGAATTAGATCAGATCCTCTTTGAAAAGAAAGGTCACGGTTATTGGAAAGAAACCACCACCCATCGGCCTACTCAAACAGCTTTCCAGCGGCTGATCCGGACATGTGGCTTACAGAAAAGTTCAGATGCACAGCGTCCTCTGGCTCGAATTTCAGTTCCTTTGCATACAAAAGTTACACTGCCACCCAGTCGGGAGACAATAGTGTCCATGCCCGTAGGCACCTGTCGGAAACTAGAGGGCATAGCTGTGTTGGTAGAACCACTGCAGGCAGCCGAAGGAGGTGTTGATCCGCTAGTGGCCCGTTCCTTGGCAATAGTTCGCAATGGAAGAGTACCACTTCGATGTGTAAACACTCAGGACCAGAGTGTGGACCTGACCCCAGGGAGGCTGCTGGCTAACATCTATGTGACTCCGGAGGAAGTAAGGAAAGTAACTCCAATGCAGCTGAAGCCGACTGAAAGGGATGAGTGGACCGTAACTGTGTCCATGGGAGAAGATGAGGAACCCACCTCTGAATGGAATGGCTGTGCAATTCGAGAACAGATGAAGATGGATGTAAGTTCATGTTCTCTGGAATGGGTGCAGAAGGTAGATGAGCTGTTGTGGGAGAACCAAGCCACCTTTGCACGGTATGCTGAAGATTTTGGATGTACCACAGGGATCTACCATGAGATTCCCACAGGAGACACCCCTCCAATTAGAGAGCGCTACCGACAAATTCCTCCACAGTTGTATCAGGAAGTGAAAGAACTGTTAGCTAAGATGCTACAGGGTGGGATCATCCAAGAAAGCCAGAGTCCCTGGGCGGCTCCTGTGGTGTTAGTAAGAAAAAAAGATGGGTCCATCCGATTTTGCGTAGACTATCGCAAGTTAAACGCTTGCACCGTACGAGATTCCTACCCCTTGCCACGGATTGAGGAGTCCCTCTCAGCGCTAGGGAGAGCCCGGTACTTCTCCTCACTAGATCTGGCTAGTGGGTATTGGCAGGTGCCGATGGCCACAAAAGACAAGGAGAAGACGGCATTCATCTTGCCCATGGGACTATACGAATTTAACCGGATGCCCTTCGGGTTGACAAATGCACCCGGAACGTTTCAGCGGTTGATGGAGAAATGTCTCGGTGACTTCAACTTTGAGTTCACTCTCATCTACTTGGATGACATTATAGTGTATTCTGCGACCTTTGAAGACCATCTCCACCAGTTGGGGCAAGTATTTCGAAGATTGCGGGAACATGGGCTCAAATTGAAACCCAGTAAATGTCGGTTGTTCCAATCTGAAATTGATTACTTGGGTCACCGCGTATCAGGAGAAGGGGTGAGACCATCAAGAGACAAGATAGCGGCTGTTCAAGATTGGCCGATACCAACTACCCTGCGAGAAGTGAGGGCGTTCCTTGGAGTAGCCGGTTACTATCGACGGTTTATTAAGGATTTCGCCAAGGTAGCAGCACCACTTAATGCTCTCCTACGAGGCACATCCGGTGGTCCAAAGAACCGGTCCGTGAAGTGGGGACCTGAACAGGAACAAGCCTTTCAGGCATTGAAGGATGCACTGACAACAGCCCCAATCTTGGCATATGCTGATTACCACTTGCCGTTCCAGCTATATACAGATGCAAGCCTGTATGGTCTTGGAGCAGTGCTTTCCCAGCTTCAGGATGGCCAGGAGAGGGTCATAGCGTACGGCAGCCGGTCTTTGAGAGATTCTGAAAGAAACCCCGAGAATTATAGTTCATTTAAATTGGAGCTGTTGGCACTGGTATGGGCCATGACCGAGAAATTCTCTGAATATTTGACCGGTGCTGAAGTTTTAGTACTGACTGACAACAACCCACTAGCTCACCTGGAAAATGCCAAGCTCGGGGCGTTAGAGCAGAGGTGGATAGCCCGAATGTCTACATTCAATTACCGCATTAAGTATCGGTCCAAGACAGAGAACCAGAATGCTGACGGACTTTCTAGGGTAACTGCCCAGACCCCCACAGAAGACGTGGATCATGAGTTGGAGCATGTGGAGGTGCCCGATTTCAGCAGATTTTCACAGGCCTTGACCGCCACTAATCAGTTTGAGATGGAGGGGACTGAAATGGCTCCTTTCTTTGGTCCCTCACGACAGGAATGGGCACAGATACAACAGACCCATGAGGGGCTGGCGCAGATGATCAAGTGTGTTGAGAAAGGCCAGAAGCCCTGTAGAGAGGAAAGAGAACGACTGACACGTGAGATATTATCTGTTTTGAGTCAGTGGGAAAAGTTGGAGATGAAAAATGGAGTGCTATGCCGAAAGGTCTATTTACCTTCTGAGATCGACATTCGATACCAAATTGTGGTGCCTAGTGAACTGGCTCGCTCCTTGGCAGTTGAGGCTCATAATAAGAATGGACATTTTGGTCATGAGAAGACCTTTCGTTGGTTACAGCGACTGATTTACTGCCCTGGTCTTCGTCAAATGGTCGAAGAAGTATGCCGCAGCTGTCGAACTTGTGAGATCCATAAGGCAATAGAACAGAGAGCTCCCCTGCAAACCATCGTGACCCAGGAACCTTTAGAAATCGTCATGATAGACTATCTAATGGTGGGCCCATCCAATAGCGGACACCAGTATTGCCTCGTAATGGTGGATCACTTCACCAAATTTGCGGTGGTAACCGCCACCAAGGACCAGACAGCTGAGTCAGCAGCTCGTGCTCTGTGCCAAGATTTCATTCGAGTATATGGGTGCCCCCAACGCATCCACTCCGACCAGGGCGCCTGCTTTGAGGGACACGTAATGAAAGAAGTTCAACGTATCTACGGGATAAAGAAGTCGCACACGACTCCATACCACCCTCAGGGAAATGGGGCCTGTGAAAGATTCAACAGAACTCTGCTACAGATGCTGCGGACTCTGGAGGAAGACAAGAAGTTACAGTGGCCTCAGTTCTTGTCTGAAATGGCGTGGGCCTATAACAATCAGGTCCATTCTACAACGGGGTACTCTCCTTATACACTTCTCTTTGGGCGGTCTGGGCGAAGTATAGGAGAATTACAGTTGAATGATGTGGATGGGTTCCCTCCGAGGGATCCAACCTCTTGGGTGCGGGCGCATCGGCAGAGACTTGAGACGATCCATCGATTGGTTCGGCAGCGCCCTGCAAGAACATCCCCATCCTGATAAGACCCCAGTGCAAGAAGCACCATTGCAACCAGGCGACCTGGTGCTAGTTTGTGTCAAGAAACCCCAAGGGAAATTGGAAAGCAGATGGGAGGCTTTGCCGTATCGTGTTGTTGGCCGCAAGTATGCGAATGGGCCAGTGTACCAGGTCCAGAAAGAAGGAACTGATTGTGTTCGAGTACTTCACCGAAATATGTTGCGCCTGTGTCATTCTGAAGGGACAAATCACGATGGGCCTGCCAATGTGAATGAGCTCCCACAGTCAGAGAATGGAGGTGCGGAATGGGCCTCCGACGAGGAGGATGATTGTTGGCCGATCCCTGCTCCTGGGGATGTTCCACCTGTGACTACTGTATCTCCGGCCTGTGCCCCCTCTGGTGCGGAATCCACTGGTCCTTCTCAGCCCACAGCTGCAGCACCCCATATTATACCACCGGTCCTCAGACGGACCACTAGGCCAAATGCTGGTATTCCCCCTGTTCGGTATGCGCAGGATGAGTTTGTTTGGCCTGCCATACATCGGTATACTACCACCCTGTGCATAAAAGTACAACCCTCTGGATATACAGTCATAGGCAGGGACTGCCAATCTTAAAGTGGGGGGGAATATGTAACAGACAGCCAATGTTGTCTTAAGCTTCATTTGTCTGTATAAACTGTTAATGTTGAATGTATTTCTGTGATTCTGTTCCTTTAAGACAGCAGCCATTGTAATTGTGACATGATGCTGGAGTGAGACCCCCCCCTTTTATGTCAGCCTGCCTGTTCTGCAGACAGAGTGTGAGCAGAGCAGCAGGAAGTGACGAGACAGAGAGCAGCAGCCATCTTAGCAAGTGTTGTATTGAACTGGTGTGGAGATTTTTCTGTACAGCTAAGCTGTATCTTGGTCCAGAGACAAACAGAGTGTAAAGAGACAACAGGACTAGTGAGTCCACGTGAAAGGAACTGTGCTCAGTGGCTGATCAGTGAGACTGACATTGTGACTGTGTATATGGATACCACAGATAGAGACTCGCAGTGCTGTTGATGTACTGGACGGCACCTGCTAAATCCCGCTTTACATCCCAGCTCAGTGTATGGATTCGGCAGGACTGTCAGTGTGCTGAGTGGAATCTGCTGTTGGATTACATTGCATTCAGTTGGTTTCCCTGTCTGTTAAAGAGGACTTCATTTCTCCCAAGATCCTGATAACCGTGAGGAGAGGACGCTTCACTATAAAAGAAAGGACCGACTTTGGGCCCCACCGCGCGCTTCTACGGACTGTAAGCGGTCCACCTGGACCACTGGGGAAAAGGGGGTGCACCCAAATGTGAAGTCAGGGTCAGTTAGGGATAGTTTTGAGTATATTGTTCATTCAGTGTCCATACTGCAGAAGTGGACAGAGTAAAAGTAGAAACCATTGCAGAATTTGCCTTGAAATTGTTCATGCTATATTGTATATTTTGCTTGTCTTTAGCCCTGTCATTTTACCTTTAACTAGCCTTTATTAACTTATAGTAAATATATATTTTTTTCTTGAACTACCGCGTGTGCGTTCATTTCTGGTTGCGGAGTCCAAACCACCTGCCTTGCTCTCGGTTCACAGCCCCCCCCGAGGAGGGGGGTGTTTAGGAGGGGGGAAGAAAAGGGGGAGGAGGCGAAAAAAAAAAAAAAAAAAAAATATTTGGAGGAAAAAAAAAAAAAAAAAGAAAAAAAAGAGAAGAGGGGGCAAAAAAAAAAAAAAAAGGGAGAGGAAAAAAAAAAAAAAAACAACACCGGGAAGAAACAAAAAATTACAGCACTGTATTTTACCAAAAAACCCGCAGCCCCCCCAGAAGAAACCAAAAAAACCCACAAAACGGCCCCCAAAAAAAAATATTTTAGATAACACAAAAGGGGGGCCCCCCCAGGCACTCCCCCCCCCCCCGCGCACCACCCCACCCCCCCCCCCGGGTAAAGAAAGACTTGGCTCGCCAAACACCCCTCCAACCCCCCACAATTTGGCCCCCTTTTTTACACCCCCCGGGGAGGGGGGGGGGGGGGGGTTGCGGCCAATAGGGGGGGGCAATTGTCTTGGCCACTTCAAGGGGGCGGGTATTTAAATCAGTCTTTGACGGAGTGAACTCAGGTTGTGGGATAGTGAGAAATAGCATTTCAGGAGACAGGGTCACAGTCGTGGAGGACACATTCCTTACTATAGTCTGCACCTCGGAACAAAACAGCTTGACTAGATCACACAACCACCATATGTGTAGGTACGACCCAATGTCAGCCTGGCAGCGCCAGCATAGGTTGGTAGAGGAAAGTTTGCGGCCGTGAAGCCATTCCGGGGTCTTGTACCAGCAGGCCAGCAACTTATAATGCATGTCTTGGAGTCGTATACATGTGGAGAACCCATTGGAGTTTCGGAGCGAAGCGGAGACATCTATATCAGTAAGTGTTACTTGGAGGTCTCTCTCCCAAGAGGCCAGGTATGCTGGTCTTGTGAGAGTGGATGACAGCTCTATGAATCGTTTACAGGAGGATAGTTTCCGCAACTGTCCAGATTTAAAGAGTAGTACCTTTAAAAATTGGGTTAGATTTCTGCCCATTGCGGAAGTGTGAGGAGGGAAGTGGTACATCTTTGGAAATGTAGGTAGTGTAGATGCGTAATTCTTGCATTGGGTATGAGGGCCTGTAGGGTCTCCAAGGAGAGTGGGGAGCCCTGAACAAAGAGATCGCCTAAGAATTAGCCTCTGAGGTGTTTCCAGAAGTCGTCATACGTCGATCTGTAGGAGGAGTTAAGATAAGGGAGTAGATCAGTTGGGAATACTTTAGAAGGCATGGGCAGGAGCACGTGTCGCATCTCCTTCCAAATCATGCAAGGTCCCTTCAGTAGGCAGGTGGATAGGTAACATCTGGAGAATGTATAGCAGCCTCGGGATTACATAGACCTGGAGAAGGTTCTTCCTCCCGAACCATGAGATAAATGGCAGATCGTATGATCGAAGCAGGTCCGCATAGTGTCGTAGGAGAGGCACATAGACGCATAGAGAGCGGAGGCTCTCGGAATAAGTTTTATTTTCTAGGTAAGAGATATGATCCGACTTCCAGGAGTATGGGGAGTCTCTCTATGCCTGTCTCATGACTGACTGGGGTAGGTATATGCACAAGGATTCCGATTTTTCAAGATTAACCTAATAGTTTGAGATCTCGCCGAACTTCTCGAATAGATTAGTGAGTTGTGGTAGGCCCTCTACAGGGTTGGTCACCAGGAATAGGACATCGTCAGCGAAGGCCACAGAATGAAAAGAGTGCTTTCCCACCTCTAGTCCTCAGATGTACGGGTGCTGACGTAGCGCCTGCAGTAGCATCTCTAAGATAAGGATGAAGAGAGTGGGGGAGAGCGGACACCCCTGACGCTTCCCATTCGTTATGTGAAAAAAAGTGAGATAAGGAGCCATTTACTTTAAGTTTAGCATAAGGCTCAGAGTACAGCGACATTATTGCTTTCACAAAACCCTCCGATATGCCAAAAGTCGTCAATACAGTAGTCATATAACTCCAGCTAACTCTATCAAATGCCTTCTCAGCGTCTACACTGAGAAGGACTAGTGGTAGTTTCTTCTTGTGGGCTAGTTCAATGGAACGAAGCAGTCTGTGAGCGTTGTCTCTACCCTCTCGACCCTTTACAAAACCAAACTGTTCTTCATGGACTAGTTTAGGGAGGAAAGACTGCAGGCGTGGAGCCAGCAGTTTGGCCCAGATTTTGAGGTCCAGATTAAGTAGGGATATAGGATGATAGCTACTACATAGCGTAGGATCCTTCCACTCTTTACCTATCAAAACAATGTGGGCTTCTTGAGTCTGTTTGGGCAGTGACCCCCCTGAGAGCAGATCATTACACAGCTGGGTGAGGTGAGGTAACAGGACCTCCCTAAACTTTTGGTAATATATCAATGGGAGACCGTCAGGTCCTGGACTTTTTCAAGGCGGAAACGTTGCGAGGACTTTCTGAAGCTCTGAGCTTGTTACAGGGGTCAGTAGTTGTCCCGCTTCGTCTGAGGACAATCTTGGCAACCAGAGAGCCTCTAGAAAACTGGAAGCTAGTGAGGGGCGGGCCGCTCTCTCCTGGCTCGTATCTCCAGCTCGGAGGTTGTATAAATCCGAGTAGTAGGCTCGGAACGCTTCCGCTATGGCCGGTGTAGTATGCACTAGTGCTCCTGTCAGGCTTTTCACTTTCTCAATATGCATCTTCGCTTTAGCTTTTTTAATCAAGTGTGACATCAGACGACCTCCTTTGTCTCCATGCGCAAATAATCTCATTTTGTAGAACAGCAAATGTTTTGAGGCCTGTCGGTGCAGAATACGCTTCAATTTTTCCCTGAGGGAGGACAGCTTTGCCTGCAGAGTGCCCAACCTACTTTGCTTGTGTGTTCTTTCAATCGCAGAAATTTGGGACAGCAAGGAGTCTATCTCTTTTTGTCGCGCTCGTTTGACGGCTGATGCTTTCGCAATCAAGAGACATAGCTCTTATGCGTTTCCCAGACCGTGCCAAGGGAGACCTCTGGGGTGAGATTTAGCCTGAAGAATTCCTCAAGTTTCTCTGTGATCTCCTCCGTAATCGTGGCATCATCTAACAGTCTGTCATTTAGACGCCAGGTCCACTGGCTGGGAGTCAGTTCAGAGATCGTAAGAATGCAAGAGACAGGTGCGTGATCCGACAAACTAATACAGCCAATATGTACAGAGTTTGAGAGTTGAGCGAGTTGTGAATAGCACAGGATGTAGTCTAACCTCTGGTATGAGGAAAGCTCCGAGATAGTGGAAGAGTACCATTGGCCACTTGTTTGGCGTGACAATAAAATACAAGATAGTTCTCACTAATTTTAAAAGAGACAAATTGTCCAACAGATACAGCTCCAGTGGCTACTAATGCCAGCAGAATGGAATGTTAAGCTGTACTCCAGATCTTCTCCTGGCCTTGATGCCCAATCACTCCCTCATTCACTGTAGGTCTGGTGGACGGACTCTGGCCGCAAATTTACATCCTTTAGGTGACTTGTGCCTGGAGCCTGAAGTAGTGTGGATCAACTCATGGAAAGTCAGGAAAGCCGGTAGATTCGGCGTGGGAAGCCATGAGGGTATGTCGAGAGGCTCCATATTCAGCTGTTTCCTTAGGGTCTGGAGGTCCTGACGCGTATGTCACCTTCAGTTCAAACGGGTAAAGCCAGGCGTATTGGAGCCCTCTGGCTCTAAGTACTTCCAGAACCGGTCTTAGTAGTCTCCGCTTGGGCATCTTCTCCTATCAAAACAGAGGAGCGGCTCCTCTCCTTCTTACGCGTTTCTGATGTCAACAAATATTAAATTGTTGGCATCTTCATCAGAGGTAAGTGTTATTTATCTAATCTATAGAACTTCAGTGCAGTTATGGTAAGTATGTTTTGTTATTCATTTTTAGGCTATTCCTATTCTAACATATGCTTCCCATTACCGCATTCCGCACTGATATTAGGCTTTTTCAGAGGTTAGGTACATATGTTTTCTTATTGTTGTCTTAGGCTGTGCCCTTCCCAACATCACTCCCCGCACCCCCCGTCGGCACTAATGTTTGGCGGCCTCTGAAAAAGCCTAATATCAGTGCAGAATGGGAAGCATATGCTAGAAAAGGAATAGCCTAAAAATGAATAAGAAAACATACTTACCGTACCTGCACTGAAGTTCTATAAATTAGATAAATAACACTTACCTCTGATGAAGATGCCAACAATTTAATATTTGTTGACATCAGAAACGCGTAAGAATAGTGTTAATTTTGTTGTGAGCATTGGTTTACTATAGTGCTGGTAGATAAAAAGCATTTACCTTAGTGTGAGCACTGGTTTATTATAGTGCTGTTAGATGAATGTGTAGTTTGCCGTGACAACTGGTTTGTCTATGGTGCTAGTCAATTGTAAATTCAAAGCGTGACTGCTTCATCTGTGCTACTTCAGAATAGAAACCAAAGCTGGTTTAGCCATCCTGATACACCAGAGCAGATAGCTATAATTAATGAGGCAGGAACATTTTTGGTATATAACAATCCTTGAAATTTACAATTGTTGAGAATGAGAGAGACTGAGGTCTGTATATCGCTGTAGGTTTGTAGTTACTTTACAGCTATACATATAAAGTTGGTATATCCATGGAAATGAATGCTATACACAATTCTCTCTGATTTCTATGTAAATTTTACATATCACAAGGCATTATGGGAAAGGAGCTGGGGAGCTCATGCGCCCTCTATTGGATGTAACAGATCCTCAATTTGCTTTTGACTCACCGAGCCTTGAGACAGCAAAAGGGATCTTAGCCAAGCCAATTTCACTTATCTGCATACAGCGCTGTTTCCGGATTGTTGTCCTTCATCAGTACAGAGCAAAGTGAATTGGCTGGCTTAGTGGGAGGCAATGAGTGGGTTAGGGACAAGAATCTCTCACATTGAGGAGAGCACCAGTGAAGGTGTGTAGAGATTTTAATTGCCTTTTGCCCTCTACTTAGCATCTACATATCACAAGGCATTATGGGAAAGGAGCTGGGGAGCTCATGCGCCCTCTATTGGATGTAACAGATCCTCAATTTGCTTTTGACTCACCGAGCCTTGAGACAGCAAAAGGGATCTTAGCCAAGCCAATTTCACTTATCTGCATACAGCGCTGTTTCCGGATTGTTGTCCTTCATCAGTACAGAGCAAAGTGAATTGGCTGGCTTAGTGGGAGGCAATGAGTGGGTTAGGGACAAGAATCTCTCACATTGAGGAGAGCACCAGTGAAGGTGTGTAGAGATTTTAATTGCCTTTTGCCCTCTACTTAGCATCTACATATCACAAGGCATTATGGGAAAGGAGCTGGGGAGCTCATGCGCCCTCTATTGGATGTAACAGATCCTCAATTTGCTTTTGACTCACCGAGCCTTGAGACAGCAAAAGGGATCTTAGCCAAGCCAATTTCACTTATCTGCATACAGCGCTGTTTCCGGATTGTTGTCCTTCATCAGTACAGAGCAAAGTGAATTGGCTGGCTTAGTGGGAGGCAATGAGTGGGTTAGGGACAAGAATCTCTCACATTGAGGAGAGCACCAGTGAAGTAAATTTTAGGCGATTAGAGCCTTTTAATTAATATGGTGCACCCAATGTGTTTGTGTTTTGGTATCTTTTAAGTTTATTTAATAAAGATTATAATTTTTATACGTCCATATAAAATTAGTGAGTGACTCTCCTATATTTAGTCATATACCAGCCTTGGCACGTAATACTTTACAACTTATTATTTCAATATTGTGAGTCTGCTTATTTAGCTTCAAAAATTTTATGCATGCAGCAAATATTTCTTCCTTACAGCGTGCAAGTAAAATTTTTTGTCTAAATGTTTTGTGCCTAAAAATTTTTGCACTAAATATTTGTCTTGTGGTGAAGCACGACACTTTTATTCGAGTGATATTTGAATTAGAATTTTGGTATTCTAGAAACTCTCCATATTATGGTCACTTGGGCTTTTATCAGTGTGTGTACCTCTCACTCCCAAGCCTACCACAGTGGTTTCACAGAGTTTATTAACATGGGGACGGTTCATTACACAATTTCTTCTATACATAGCAATACCCCATATGTATGGTGTACTGTTGTATGAGTTCATGGCAGAAGGAGCACTATTTGACTTTTGGTGAGAAAATTTTGCTGCAATAGTTTTCGAGTGCCATGTCGCATTTGCAGAGCCCTTAAACTACCAGTGTAGTGGAAAACCCCAAAAAGTGACCCCAGTTTGGAAAATACATTCCACAAGGAATTTTTCAATGGGCATAGTGTCTGCACATGTGTTTCATAGAAATTAATTATAAAATTGGGCCATGAAAATTTATAATTAGACTTTAGCCTCAAATTTTTAATTTTCACAAGGGGTTAAAGGAGAAAATGCTCCTACAACTTGTTATACAATTTCTCTTGAGTAAGAAGATACCCCAAATGTGGATGAAAATTGCTATTTGGACACATGCACAGAAGGCGAGGAGCGTTGTTAGACTTTTGAAGGGCAGAATCATTTTCAGGTGCCTTGACACAATTGCAGAGCCCCTAAGGTGCCATTGCAGTGGAGAGTACCAAGAAGAGACCTCATTTTTAGAGATGAGCGAATCGAAGCTGACAAAGTGGAATTTGATCTGAATTTCAGGAAATATTCAATTCGCATTGAATCCGGATTTCCTTAGGCTTCGTGGTAACGAATCACATTTTTTTCCTAAAAATCGCTGCCGCACATGTTAGGACATGGGGCAAAGGAACTCTTGGAATGCGGGATCACCCACAATGCCATGCGTGCAGCCAATCAAAAGCCAGCCCTGTGATGTCACAGCCCTATAAATACCCTCCGCCATCTTGGATTCAGGCATTTTCCAGTGTACTTAGTGCAGAGAGAGACGTCAACAAGCGCTAGAGAAAGTGGTAGAAAAAACTTGAAATCTGATATTTTGCTCAATCGAAGTTCAGGGAAAGCACATTAGAAGTGTAGGGAAAGGGTAGGGAGGAATTTATACAGAATATTGAAGCAGAACAGGGTTCATTTGGGGTGTTTGCAGTCTGGGTAATAGGAGCAATCCTACTACACTTTGCTGCACTGACTGCCATTATACTGCTGCTCATTGCAGGTTTCCAATAGATCATACCTGTGTAATTCAAATTATTGGGGTCTTATTAAACCTTGTGCGGTGCAGTTATGTTGTAAAGCCTTTTCTTGGGGTTTATTAGTGGGGAAAAAAATAAATGACTTATTCGCCATTGTGTGTTGAAGGGAGAAAATTACAGGCCTTTTTGCTATGCATTAGTGGCAAAAAAAAAAAAAAAAAAAAAGGATTGTTATCCATTAATCTCCCCAGTTATCTGTTATAACGCCTTTTCTTGGCGTTTATTAGTGGGGAAAAAATAAGTGGCTTATTTGCCATTGTGTGTTGAAGGGAGAAAATTACAGCCATTTTTGCCGCACGTTAGTGGCAAAAGAAAAGGGTTATTATCTCCGCAGTATTGTATTGTTTCACTACCAGAGCAGACTTCCTACGCGTGTTACTGCAAGGCACAATCTTCTACACCACTATACAGGCTCTCTGCAGCGAGGAAATAGCAGTTTTTAACAAGATTCACTGCAAATTTATTTGGATCTAATCGAATTGGAAAATTCGGCGAAGCGGCCGAATAGAATTTTTGAAAAATTCGCTCATCTCTACTCATTTTGGAAACTGCACCCCTCAAAAAATATATTAAGAAGTATAGTGATCATTTTGACACCAGCAATGCTCTCCAAAACAGAAGTGCGGAGTGCAAAATGAAAATTGAAATTTTTATGGATTTACGCTATTTGAGTGTTCAATATGTCATGTCCATTTTGTAGGACTATGAAAAGTCATCTCTCCAGTTATTATGCTCTGTTTCTTGATTTTGGAAACACCCTACATGCAGCACTTTTGCCTAGAAATATGACAGGGCTCAAAAGTGAAAGATTACCATGTGCATTGTAGGCCTAATTTACACTGCCAAAAAAAGACAAAAAAAAAAAGACATGGACCCCACATCCCAATCTTATACATTGATCTTGTTCTTTCCCAGCAAATTCTATAATACTGAACATGAGGTTCCTAGTATACATATTGATCAAGGTGTATAAGCCCACTAGCCACTTCACGGCGACCTCTTTATAGTGGGTCCCTACACTACTGTGTGTGCGGCACTGAACAGCGACCGCCACCACCACAATACAGCGCCCACAGGGCGAGTGACCCGGCAGCCCAGCAACACCCCTGCCGCCAGGCTAAGCCCAAAGGCTTCGGGCCACACCGCCCCATGGGCACCGCACCATAGCGACGGCAGACACCGCACAGCACCGCACCATGTGAACAGATAACAAAAAAGTTCACCTTACCATATGGTGTCAGTCAAAGGATTGCAACATGTGAACAGATCTCAAAGAGTACACCTTGCCATATGGTCTCAGTCAGAGGACTGGACCAGTAGAAGGCTCCCTTAATTTAAAAACACCTGAGCCAAATGGTAGGAGTGCTGGTACCAAGGCAAAACAAAAAAAATGAAAGACAGATAAAAAGTAAAATATCAAAAAAAGAAAAACAAAAAAAGACATGGATCGCACATCCCAATCTTATACATTGATCTTGTGCTTCTCAGCAAATTCTACAATACTGAACATGAGGTTCTTAGCATACATATTGATCAAGGTGTATAAGCCCACTAGCCACTTCACGGCGACCTCTTTATAGTGGGTCCCTACACTACTGGGTGCGGCACTGAACAGCGACCGCCACAATACAGCGCCCACAGGACGAGCGACCCGGCAGCCCAGCAACACCCCTGCCGCCAGACTAAGCCCCCAGGCTCCGGGCCACACCGCCCGATGGGCACCACACCACAGCGACGGCAGACACCGCAAATTAAGGGAGCCTTCTACTGGTCCAGTCCTCTGACTGAGACCATATGGCAAGGAGAACTCTTTGAGATCTGTTCACATATTGCAGTCCTTTGACTGACACCATATGGTAAGGTGAACTTTTTTGTTATCTGTTCACATGGTGCGGTGCTGTGCGGTGTCTGCCGTCGCTGTGGTGCGGTGCCCATGGGGCGGTGTGGCCCGGAGCCTGGGGGCTTAGCCTGGCGGCAGGGGTGTTGCTGGGCTGCCGGGTCGCTCGCCCTGTGGGCGCTGTATTGTGGTGGCGGCGGTCGCTGTTCAGTGCCGCACCCAGTAGTGTAGGGACCCACTATAAAGAGGTCGCCGTGAAGTGGCTAGTGGGCTTATACACCTTGATCAATATGTATACTAGGAACCTCATGTTCAGTATTATAGAATTTGCTGAGAAGCACAAGATCAATGTTTAAGATTGGGATGTGGGGTCCATGTCTTTTTTTGTTTTTCTTTTTTTGGCAGTGTAAATTAGGCCTACAATGCACATGGTAATCTTTCACTTTTGAGCCCTGTCATATTTCTAAGCAAAAGGGCTGCATGTACGGTGTTTCCAAAATCAAGAAACAGAGCATAATAACTGGAGAGATGACTTCTCATAGTCCTACAAAATTGACATGACATATTGAACACTCAAATAGCGTGAAGTGAAGTGGCTAGTGGGCTTATACACCTTGATCAATATGTATACTAAGAACCTCATGTTCAGTATTGTAGAATTTGCTGAGAAGCACAAGATCAAAGTATAAGATTGGGATCTGCGGTCAAGTGCTTCTGCGCAAAGAGAAAAATGAAATTTTGAGGGCCCTTGCACACGACAGAGTTTTGTCCATGGAAATCGGTCAATGTGTGGGCTGTATTTCCCGGACTGAACTTGGCCATGTGCATAGGCTTCACTGCATCATAATCAATTATGATGCAGTGAGCTCCCAAACGGCGCAATAGCTACATTAATGAAGTGACAAACGCTATCAGTTTACTACTGTAACAATCGGGCCGTTCGGGAGCTTACTGCAACATAACTGAGTATAATGCAATGACGCCTATGCAAACAGTTGAGTTGAGTCCAGGTTCTATCTCCCACACATGGACCATTTTCCACAAACGGGTCTCGGTCATGTGCAAGGACCGTTAAAGAAATATCCCATTGCAGTGCTCCCTTTTGTCAACAAGTGGTATATGTGGCCATAAACTGCTGTTTGGGAACACAGCACGACTCAAGGAAAGGAGTGTTGTGCTTTTTGACGTTTGAAGTGTAGCTTTAGAGGGGACTAGTTTTTGAACACTATGCTGCTTTTGCAGAGCCTTGGAGGTGCCAGTGACCAAATTTTGTAAACTATACCTCTCAAGAAATATATCAAGGGATGTAGTGAGCATTTTTACCTCTTGAGTGTTGCATTGATATAGTTTCCACAAATTAATGCAAAGCTGGTAATGAAAAGTGAAAATTGCAATTTTTCCACAGATATGCCATTTTAGTGCCTAATTTGTGTCAGCAGAGACACACATTCCAAAAACTGTTAAAGCAGGTTATTCTGGGTACAACAGCTTTCAGAGTTTGCTTCTCTGACACAACCTGGGCACAACATATTGGGCACTGAAATTGCATACGTCTGTAAAAAATTGCAATTTTCACATTAATGGCTGCACATTAATTTCTGGAAAATAAATTATGTGTAAAAAATGCTCATTACACCACTGAATTACTTGAGGGGTACAGTTTTGAAAAGGGGGTCACATGTCAGGAGATTCCACTTTACTGGCATTTTAAGAGCTCTGCAGCAGTGGCATGTTGTCAAAAAGCCAAACCATCTAAATCTGTACTCCAAAAACCATTTTGAAAACTGCATCCCTCAAAGAATTTATCAAAGCTAGTAGTGAGCAGATGTGAATGCACAGCGGATAGTGAATCGTTAAGTCTATATTCACTTGAAAGAGGTGCAAAACACATTTCAGTGTATGGAGCGATCCGTGAAAGCGGACAAAAATAACGGACCTTAAAATAACGATCATGTGAATAGCCCCCTTTCACTGGCACTGAAATTAAAAGGGTTGTCCAGGCAAAAATGGACAACCCGTTTAATTTTAAAATCAGCTAGGGGCAGTGAAAAAAATGAAAAAAAATCATACTCACCTTTCCACAGTGCTCTGGTGCCTCCAAGCGCTGTCCGGTCTTCTCGGTCCAGCGTTGACGTGTGGTGGAAGTCCCAGCCACACGTGACCGCTGAGGTCAATCATCGGCTTCATTGAAGGGCATGCGATGTCATTACCTGTGACATCACGGGTCTCTTCCTGAGGCCGCAGATTGGCTTCAGCAGAACTCAGGAAGAGACCCATCAGAAGACGCGGAACAGAAGTAGCAAACAGTGCTGGGAGGACACCGGAGCACTGGGGACAGGTGAGTATGATTTTTTTTTTTAAATTTTTTTCACCTTCCTCAGCATATTTAAAATAAAAAAAATTGCCTGGACAACCTCTTCAATGCTGCAGTGTGACATCCGTTAAAAAAAAACAGATGTCACACAGCCTCCACATTGGGTACACTGAATTCTTCACTATTTTCTCTCTAGCTCATATGGTGTGCAGGTATTCTGGAGGGTAAGTTCATGTAGCCTTGGGGATGTACCTTGATGCACAGCTTTTATATTTCCCTTCCTGCCTCAGCCAGTTTTGCCTTTTTGTTTTTTATTTTGGTGTTGCATTGTACAAGCTATAATTATTTTATGTTTCTGATGTAACCATATGAGGGCTTGTTTTTAGCAGGATAAGATGCATTTTTTAATGACACTGTTTTGGGGTGCCTACAAATTATTGACTACATTTTACTAACATGTTACTTTCTGGGGGAATAAAAACATCAAATCTGGATTTGCTTTTTAGTATTTTAAGTTTTATGCCATTCATTGTACAGTATAAGTAATATGTTACCTTCATTCTATAGGTCAATATGATTACAGTGATACCGAATTTATATTATTTTACTAATTTTGCAGAATAAATATCATTTTAAGGAAAAATAGTTTTTACATCGCCATCTTTCAGAGGCATACCAGTTTTAGCTCTCTGTCTACAGAACCGGTTGAGGCCTCATTTTAGGCAGGAATTCCTGTGCTTTTTATTGGTACCATTTTGGGCTAGAGATGATGTTTTGATTTTTTATATTTTGTGAGGCAAGATGGAGAAAAATCATTACAGCATATTTTTTATGCAGTTCACTGTGTGGTGTGACTGTAGGAATGGCACATTAATGCTATAAAAGTTACAAAAAAAAATATGTATTTCACCCTAGGAAAGCAGGGCGGAAGAGAAAAGTCTGGGAAAGTTAGGTGTTTCTTTTTGGATCTGCAGACATATGGGCTGTTAATGAGGCTTAATTAGCAGCCTGGTTAAAGGGCACTATAATTTATGTGTTAACCCTTCTCACAATGTTCTGGGGAAGGCAGGCAAGGGCTTGGGGAGCCACAGAGTTCTGGTAGTAACTGAGTTTTTGGTTTTGAGGTACTAGGTGGTAGTCCAACACCCTGATACTATACTGGTCAGAGGTCTAGGAATTTCTTTAAGTTTGGAGTTGTTTTTTGCAACCTTTATTGTATCCTTGTATGATGTGGATGGAGAAATAAAGCTGGCTGAGGTCAATTTTAAAGCCTTGAAGTGCCTGTGTGAGACCAAAATTCTTGATGTGCCAATCACCTTACACTGGAGATGGTGATCCCATGAGCTGATTAACCCCCAGATTGTCACAGTCACTTTACTGGCATTTCAGGGCTCTGCAAAAGTGGCATGGTGTCCAAAAACCAAACTGTGGGATGGGGGGGAATGAGGGGCACTATAACGACAAAACCCCTTAGATGCTGCGGTCATGTTTGACCGCGGCATGTAAGGGGTTACAACCTGCAGTCTGAGCTTTGCTCCGGCCGTGGGTGCTGGAGCAGGGTGTTAACTGTCAGTTATACTGTAGCTAACTGATTGATGAAATTCAATGTTTTATTCATATGCAAATTGGCTGAAAAGGACTTTAGGGGCATGTTTTCTCCTGCAAGAGCTTCTCTCTCTGCTCTTGATAATGGCCTCTACCTGCAGACAAAGTGTCACACAGTGTAAGACTTCATTCAAGCAGTGCGGGAAGAGCTGTGAATGGAAGTTAGGGGTGGTTATCTAGAGCAGAAAGTGAAGTCCAAACAGACACACCCCTAAAGCCCTTTAGCTCTCATTTTCATAAGAATAAAATGCCCAATTTCATGAAGATGGAGCTGAAATGTAGAATAAAAAATACATCTTTAGTAGGTGTAAAAGTCACCCTACAACATACTGTCATTAGTTTGACATTGATTTTCCTGCTGACAGACTCCCTTTAACTACTTCAGTACCGGGTCAATTTCTGGTCCAGGACCAGACACATTTTCAGGTTTTTTTGTATGTGCAGTTTTGAGGGCTGTAACATTTTTATCATTTGGGTTATTCAACCAATTTCTGCGTCTTTTTTCGGTGACACATAGGGCTTTATTTTTATGTTGTTTATATTTTTGCATGTGTTTTAATTTTTTTATATCTAAACAAAAAAGTAGAGAAAACATGTCTGTCTTTCATTTTTAATTTTTTTTTTATTTAATAACACAAAGTACTACTAAAAAACTTTTTAAAATAGTTTTTACTCTCCGTTACAGTAATTTTTACTTTGTATGTGTCATCGGGGGTGGGGCTATAACCTTTAATAAGGGCGTGTTATTGGCGTATTTTTTTTTTTTTTTACATTGTGTCTCCATATGGTCATAATAGACCTTTGGGGACATCTGATCACTTTTTTTTTGGGGGGGGAGAGGCTGATTTCCCCTGTAACTGTGGCTGGTACATTTAGCCCCAGTTGCAGGAGGAATACAGCCTCCTGCACGTTACTATAGAGCAGGGGTCAGCAACCTTTTTAACTCTGGGGTGCCGATTTGGAAAAAAAAAAAATCAAAAGATGAAGTACTCAGTGTGCCATGTAATAATTGTGTGTCGCCCTCCTACATCGGTGATTACCAACAGGGGGCCTCAACACTCTATAAGTATTTAGAAGGATGATCCCATGCCTTTATGCAATGTTATCTGCGTCCTTAGGATGTTTTTTGACTTTTGGTAAAAATTATTTGGTAGGGGTGCTCCAGGGATTTTTTTTTTTCCAGGGGTACCCTGAGTTTGAAAAGGTTGGGAAACACTGTCCTACATGAAAGTCATATAACTCAAACCATAACTGCAACTAGTTAGTCGATTGAGCTTACGTTTCAAAGTGATCCTTTAACAAAATGATTCATATTTGGACTGGACATGGGGCTAAGTGCAATCTGCAGTAAGCCTGCTTTGCTGTGCCCATCACACAGTCTAGTATTTTTCTTGAAGAAATCCAAACAAATTTTTACAGTCTTATTGAAATGAATGAAGGCAAATTTAGCTACCATATTATACTTTGCACAGGTAATTGCTGTCCTTTGACTAGGCTACTGGCCTGGACACTTAGACATTGTGCCTCATGTTCCCACCACCTCCCAGTGCATCCTTCAGTCCAACTGCATTTACATGGACGATTATAGAGAGATTGCCACCTGGAGCAGCACTGCCATTTGTTTAAAACAGAAGAGAGAGTCCTGTGTCAGGTTGATATGCCTTGGATGCCGACTCCGGCACCAGTGCCGGGGGTTGCTGACCCCTGCTAGCGCTGTATACACAGCGATCGAGAAGTCAGGGAAGGTAATAAACCTTCCCTGCCTTCTCTCTGGGAGTTCCGGCTGAAATTACCGCTGGCTCCCCGTTTCAGCAGCTGCACGATTTCGTGCAGCTGCTAAGTTCTGCTTAGACGTACCTGTATGTCCTTGCAGAACTAGACAACCACCTTCCGGACATATATAGTCTATGGGCGGTCCGGAAGTGGTTAAAGAGGATTTTTGAGTCGAAATCGAATTTTTATATGGATGACTTATCCACTAGCAGAGCTTGCTTGAACAGAGATAATCTGTGCGGGGTCTCGATGTTCGACCCTGACAGATGACATCAGTGTCCGGCAGGCCCAATCAAAGGCCTCAGTGGTGACCTCAGGATGTGTGACATTAGCAGCAGACCTGAAAAGGCACCAGAGACAGCTGTATGCTGCAAGGATGCCCAGGAGAGATCAGGTAAGGTGAGTATAACTCTATTTTTACTCACCTCCCCTGGGCCTCTAATTTTTATATGGTGTGAAGAGACCCCAGAATAAAATAATAGCACCAAAATGAAATGGAGGGCCGAACCAGGCGAATATTCGTGGAGTTCATCTGCAGCAGCTTGAGGTTTCCAGAGCATATTATATTGAGAGGGGTGGCTCTTGGGACATTTTATATTATATGGGGCCACTGTGGAAAAAATACTATACTGTGTGATTACTGAGGAGCATTAAACTGTGGGGGGCTCTGAGGAGCATACTATACTGTGTGTGTGGGGCTCTGGGAAGTATATTATACTGTATGGGCCATTGTGGAGCATTATGCTTGGGGGCAGCTCTGAGGAGTATATTATACTGTGTGTGGTGACACTGGGGAGTATAATATACTGTGTGGGGACACTGTGGAGCATTATACTGGGGGGCACTAGGGAACATATAATTTGTGGGACTGCTGTGGAGCTTTATACTGTGGGGGAGAGCTCTTGGGAATATTTTATATTGTGTGGGGCAACTGTAGAGCCTTATACTGTGTGGAGGCTATGGGGATACAGGGAAAATACTCAGTAATCTGCAGAGCTGGTTGCTGCACTGTCAGCCCTTATGCAAGATTTCAGTGATGCAGCCGTGGTTTAGGCAGGGGCGCATTTTCCATGAGGCGACCTGAGGCAATGGCCTCAGGCAGTGTCTCATGAAATAAACTGGGGCGTCAGTCTTTTTCTAATTAGCCTCTACTTACTGTATTATTGCAATAGTTAGTGGCCAATAATTTTTACTAATCTGTCCACGCTCCTGTACAGGCTGGCCTCAGCTTCCACCTCTAGGTGGCGCTGCACTTATGTCACAACGCTGAAGAACGCCAAGAGGCTGCATGTAGCATCCTGGCATTCTTCAGCGTCGTCTACAGCAAGCACTTGAGGTGGCAGCAGAAGGACAGGAGCGTGGATGAGTAAAAATTATCGGCCGCTACCTACTGCAATATTACAATCGGTAGTGGCCTAACATATACTGGGGGGGGGGGTCATATGCTGTGTGTGAGGGTAAAATATAGGGGTTCTAAACTGTGTGTGGAGGGATAAAAAAGGGAGTTTTATACTGCGTGTGGAGGCGGCATAAGAAAGGGGTCATATACTATGGGGAGCCATAAAAAGTGGGGTCATATAATGCGGGGTGCAAAAAAGGGGGTCATATACAGTGTGGTTGGCTAAAACAAGGGGGTTATATACCATGTTGTGTGCCAGAAAAAGGGGGTCATGTATCATGTTGTGGGCCAATATAAAGGAGGTTGTATATTGTGTGTGGGATAAAAAAAAAAGGGGGTGTTATACTATGTGGGGGCTAAATAAGGGGATTTTTTTCATCTGCAAATGGGGGGGCTTGTCCTAATTAGGTGAGCACCATCACAGAACCAAAGATAGCCGGGTTGGGGAGGGTTTCGCCTTTCTATAGTTCTCCTCAGGCAGGAGAGAGGCTAAGTTCACCCCTGGGTATAGGCTATTAAGAGAAAGCTGTTGGGTGGGTCCTAAGCACTTCAATCTGACCATGGATCACATAATGACAACCTATACTGTGGATAGATCATCAGTATGAAAATTCGATTTGGGGTCAGAAAACCCCTTCAAGTTCTGGTTAACCCTTTTAACATGTGTATCTGATCTATCTCGCTAAATGACAGCCCCAGTAAATCCACAATGCTATACTGAGGTAAATCGAGACCTCATAAATATTAATTCTGATGCTCTTACACTCAAGCTGTGACGACATGAATTTAGGCATTGTCTAGGAAAACAACAGGCTCAAAGTGGTAATGGAAGGGCAAACAAATCACTCACGTAATATCTAAAAGAGCAAAAGAATAAACTATGGTAGCTTATTATAAATCCACAACAGCGGTGACTTGAAACAGAAAATTATTTCCAGTACGAAAGCTCCAATAAAGATCACTCACATGACCATGTGACACCATCCTGCTGTCACAGGACCCAATCCTGACACGGACTGTATTGTCATTTATTCCAAGGGCGGGGCTGACTGAGCCGGCCTGTGACGCATGCAAGCACGTGTTGACGTAAGCTGTTCCTGCTAAATTTAGTTAACTAGAGATAGAGATAGCACAGAATCATTCATTAGAAGGCATGCAGGTTTATTTTGGGAAGCAGAGGGAGATCCGGCCACCAAATATAGTAGTACATTTGTATTTTTAGACCGAGCGTGAAGACGCGTGAACGACAAGTGTTGTGATGGAAATGTGTTTTCAGTTTTATATTCCTCGGGGTAAGAGGAAAGGTCCTGTTATTATGCAATTATTACTCCAAATAGAAGCACGACAAACAGAGAATGACCGCTTCTAGCTTGAGCATAATGGTGGCCCCCATCGTTACGGGCTGCATAACTGCACTGATTCCCACTGGCATGTGGTTACATGTATCTAGAGGGACTGAGTTCATGGCAATGTGGCTGTAGTGGTTAGATATGGCTAGTGATTTCTATGCACTATACAGAGACTATTCTAGTTTTTAGCAACTGTTTTTTTTTGTACAGTTTTCTTATATACAGTGGTGGGATTCGATTTCCCTACTTATCTACTAAAGAGGTGCACAGCTAGCAGCTGAAAATTATTCTTATCCTAATAAATAAAGCAAAGGCTATGCTCACATCTGCGTCAGAGAGTTTTTTTCTTCCACTGGTTTCAGTTTTAAAATGGCAGACAGCCGACACACCCCATTATAATCAATGAGGTCCACCGGGGTCCTAATGTAACCGCTATTTTACCCGTCTGCCTCTCCGTTGTTCTGGTCCTCCGACTGACCAGAACAATGAAGAACCAGCACTATTGAAAACCTACCGTGTACTATTAAAGATTTAGACCCAAAGTAGATAATGTTGTGGATATCAATAGTAGCCTATAAAATTTCTGAAACAGGTTTTCCAGGTGTAATAATTGTTTGTTTGAGTTGAAAGGGACCTCAAGGGCCATCGAGTCCAACCCCCTGCAAAAGCAGGAATTCCTAAAACATCCCAGCTGTATACCTATCCAGATTCCGCTTGAAGATTTCAATTGATGGAGAACTCACCACCTCCCGTGGCAGCCTATTCCACTCTCTCACTACCCTTACTGTTAGAAAGTTTTTCCTAATGTCTAATCTGAATCTCCTTCCCCTTAGTTTCATCCCATTACTTCTCGTGCTTCCTTCTGCTAATGAGAAAAGGGTAGATCCCTCTGCACTGTGACAACCTTTCAGATATTTAAATACCGCTATTAAGTCTCCCCTTAGCCTTCTCTTCTGCAAACTAAGCAGTCCCAATTCTTTTAGCCTCTCCTCGTAGGACATGGTTTGTAGACCTTGACACCATTTTGGTTGCTCTTCTCTGGACCTGCTCCAATAAATCAATGTCTTTCTTAAACTGGGGAGCCCAGAACTGTATACAGTATTCCAGGTGGGGTCTGATCAGGGCAGAGTACAGCGGAATAATTACCTCTCTTGATCTAGCTTCAATGCTCGTCTTGATACATCCTAGAATTTTATTAGTCTTTTTAGCCACTGCACCGCACTGTTGACTCATGTTGAATTTGCGATCTATTATTATGCCCAGATCCTTTTCCCCTGTACTCTCACTTAGTACTATTCCTCCCATACTATATATGCTTCTTGCATTTCTGTTACCCAGATGTAATTAACCACTTCCGTACCGCCCATAGACTATAAACGTCTGGAAGGTGGTTGCCTTGTTCTGCAAGGACGTACCGGTACGTACATCCAAGCAGAACACAATGTGGTGGGGCCCATAGCGCTGTGTACACTCAATGAGTGCTGTTAACACAGCGCTATGGGCCCCACCATCTTGCGGCTCCCCTCTGACCCGGCGGTCATGAGATCAGCCAGGATCAGCCTGTGTTAGAGCTGCTGGGTCCCCTACAGAACCCAGATCAGCTCTATAGTTATGTGTAAGTAACATGCAGGAGGCTGTATTCCTCCTGAAACTGATGCTAAATGTACCAGCCCCAGTTACAGGGGAAATCAGCCTCCCCCACAAAAAAAAAAAAAAGTGATCAGATGTCCCCAAAGGTCTATTATGACGTTATGGGGACACAATGTAAAAAAAAAAAAAAAATGTATAGAAAAGTAAAAAAAAAAAAAAGTAAATAAAATAATTAAAAAAATAAATAAAATAATCCACCAATAAAACACCTTTATTACAGGTTATAGCCCCACCCTGACGACACCATAAAAAATAAAATTACCGTAACGGAGAGGAAAAACTATTTTAAAAAGTTTTTTAGTAGCACTTTATGTTAAGTAAAAAAAAAAAAAATGAAAAGTGAAAAACACACGTTTTCCCTCTTTATATTTTCTCGGATATAAAAAAATTAAAACATATGCAAAAATAAAAACAACATAAAATAAAGCCCTATGTGTCACTGAAAAAAGACGCAGAAATTAGTTGAATAACACAAATGATAAAAATGTTATAGCCCTCCAAAACCGCACATACAAAAAACGTGAAAATGTGCCTGGTCTGGAAGGGGGATAAAGCATCTGGTATGGAAGTGGTTAAAGAAGTTGTTCAGGATAAATAATTTTTGTAAAATTAGGTCAGGGGAGGTGAAAAAAAACCATACCTCACGCGCGGTCTGGTCCTGCAGCTCTGATGTCTTCTTGCGGCGGCGTCACTAAACACGCCCATCCTGCATTCAGCTTGATGTAGGATGGGCGTGTTTAGTGATGATGCAGCAGTGCTCAGTAATACAAGAAAACCCCCTGTGCCCCAAGGTCCTCATTTGAATAAAGAATAAAAGTATTTTTTCTACGCATCCCTGGGGCTCTGAAACATAAGAAAGGTATTGGAGTACTCCCATCTCAGGGATCCTACCTATACCTACCTACCTATATGTAAATTGGAGAGTTTTCCTAAATACAATGCTTTAGCAATTGTTTACACATTGTTTCTATGGAGTTGGACCTGTCTGATAAGATAGGACATATGACATCAGTCACTACTCTGTGGGGGGTGGGGCTGAATGCTCTCACTGTTATCTACAGTCATGGCCAAAAGTTTTGAGAATGACAAAAATATTATATTTTCACATGATCTGCTGCCCTCTGGTTTTTATGTGTGTTTGTCAGATGTTTTTATCACATACAGAAATATAATTGCATTCATATTATGAGTAACAGAAGCTTATATTGACAGAATGAGTTAATGCAGCAAGTCAATATTTGCAGTGTTGACCCTTCTTCTTCAGGACCTCTGCAATTCTCCCTGGCATGCTCTCAATCAACTTCTGGACCAAATCCTGACTGATAGCAGTCCATTCTTGCAGAATCAATGCTTTAATTTTGTCTGAATTTGTTGGTTTTTGTTTGTCCACCCGTCTCTTGATGATTGACCACAAGTTCTCAATGGGATTAAGATCTTGGGAGTTTCCAGGCCATGGACCCAAAATCTCTATGTTTTGTTCCCTGAGCCATTTAGTTATCACCTTTGCTTTATGGCAAGGTGCTCCATCATGCTGGAAAAGGCATTGTTGAGCGCCAAACTGCTCTTGGACGGTTGGGAGAAGTTGCTCTTGGAGGACATTCTGGTACCTTTCTTTATTCATGGCTGTGTTTTTAGGCAAGACTGTGAGAGAGCTGATTCCCTTGGCTGAGAAGCAACCCCACACATGAATGGTTTCAGGATGCTTTGCAGTTGGCATGAGACAAGACTGGTGGTAGTGCTCACCTCTTCTTCTCCGAATAAGCTGTTTTCCAGATGTTCCAAACAATCGAAAAGGGGATTCATCAGAGAAAATGACTACCCCAGTCCTCAGCAGTCCACTCCCTGTACCTTTTGCAGAATATCAGTCTGTCCCTGATGTTTTTTTCTGGAGAGAAGTGTCTTCTTTGCTGCCCTCCTTGAGACCAGGCCTTGCTCCCAGAGTCTCCGCCTCACAGTGCGTGCAGATGCACTCACACCTGCCTGCTGCCATTCCTCAGCAAGCTCTGCACTGCTGGTAGCCCGATCCCGCAGCTGAAACACTTTTAAGAGACGGTCCTGCCGCTTGCTGGTCTTTCTTGGGTACCCTGGAGCCTTTTTGGCACCAATGGAACCTCTCTCCTTGAAGTTCTTGATGATGCGATAGATTGTTGACTGAGGTGCAATCTTTCTAGCTGCAATACTCTTTCCAGTTAGGCCATTTTTGTGCAGTGCAATGATGACTGCACGTGTTTCCTTAGAGATAACCATGGTTAACAGAAGAGAAACAATGATGGCAAGCACCAGCCTCCTTTTAAAGTGTCCAGTGGTGTCATTCTTACTTAATCATGACAGATTGATCTCCAGGCCTGTCCTCATCGGGGGCCCACACACCCACACCTGTGTTAATGGAGCAATCACTGAAACGATGTTAGGTGGTCCTTTTAAGGCAGGGCGTGCAATGATGTTGAAATGTGTTTTGGGGGATAAAGTTCATTTTCTAGGCAAATATTGACTTTGCAAGTAATTGCTTTTAATGCTCATCCTGGAGGCTCTTTATAACATTCTGCAGTATATCCAAATTGCCATTAGAAAAACTGAAGCAGTAGACTTTGTAAAAATTAATATTTGTAATCATTCTCAAAACTTTTGGCCATGACTGTACAGCAGGATAATCAATTCAGCTAATTGCAGTTTGCTTATAAAGGCTCCAGAGCCATGTCTGTTATATCTCTATGTAAACACAAAGATAACACTGAGTCCATTCTCTAGAAGCAGGTAAGTGTTCTATACAAACCTGTGTAATGCAATATACATTTACTGTGCATATTATTTGATCTGCAAAGGAAATGATAAAACTCCTTTAGGCCAGATTACCATGTGGTGTAAACATTGCGGATTGGCAAATGCGAATACCATCCACACATTGCAGAAAAATATGTGCAGTGGAAATGCTGCACGTATTTGTAGCATGTCAATTATACCTACGGAAACGTGGCAGTTTCCCTATAGGTATAATTGAAGCAGAAAGTCTGTGAAAAGCCCCTGCGGGAGTGCAAAAAACACGATGCGTTTCCGCAGCGGTTTTTCCCGCAGTGCTTTTTCGATGCTGCCCGCTACGTGGGGCCTTAGGTTAAGGCCCCATGTAGTGAGCCACAACCCAAAAAGCGCTGCGGAAAAGATTGCGGTCGAAACGCATCAAGTTTTTTTTCGCATTATTTCTCACAGAAAGTCTGCAGAGTTTTCCTCTGAGGACTTTCTGCTTCTATTTTACCTATATAGAAAATACCAGGATTTCAGTAGGTATAATACACATGCTGCGATTTATAAAAACACAACGGTGTTTGAAACCGTAGTACTTCTACTGCGGATATTTTTCTGCCAAATCGCAGGGTTTATGCAATGTGGGGCATTAAGCTGTGTAGAGGCCATGTGACCAATAAAAATAATGTCACATGGTCTGTGAAATGGAATCTATGCTCAAGGAGCATGATAAGTGCTTCAAACAGCTGATCTGTGGGGTTACTGAATGTTGGACCCTAGCTGATCTTCAATTGCTTTTCTATCCTAAAGATAGGGTCATCAATTAATAAGTCCCAGAAATTACCTTTAGGCTGGGGCCCATGTGGCGTAAACACCGCAGCAAAAAACGCAGCATTTTACATTTTACAGCCCTCTGTGGACTTTCTGTGAAAAGCGCTGCAGGAAAAAACACAATGCGTTGCTGCCAATGAGTTGCTGAGGCCTGCTATGTGGGGGCTTTAGTTTGCGGCTCTCTAAATCTGACATGGTACCGAAAACTATTCCAGCAATATCTACCCTCCAAAATGCAAATAGCGCTCTTTCTATTCCAAGCCCTGCCATGTACCCATACAACACTTTACAACCAATGTGAAAATGAATTTGGGGCTAAATTAATAGTTTATTGGAAAAGTAATTTTTCATTTTCACATCCCAATGTTAAAAATGTGTGTGAAACAGCTGTGGGGTCAAAATGCGCACTATACTCCTTGATAAATTCTGTGAGCGGTGTACTTTCCAAGACGGGGATCACTTTTTAGGGGTTTCCATTGTATTGGTACTGAAGGTGCTCTGCAAATGCAACATGGCACCCAAAAACTATTCCAGCAAAATCTGCACCCCAAAAGCCAAATAGCGCTCTTTCCATTCCGAGCCCCACCCATGTACCCATACAGCAGATTACGACCACATATGGGGTATTGCCGTGTTCATGAGCAATTGTTTAACAAACTGTGGGTTGCTTTTTCTCCTTTAACCCCCTTGTGAATATAAAAACTTTGAGGATAAAGTGATGTTTTAGTAATTTTTCATTTACACTGTGAAACAGCTGTTGGGTCAAAATGCTCACTATGCCCCTTGATAAATTCCTTGAGTGGTGTAGTTTCCAAAATGGGGTTAGTTTTGGATGGTTTCCACTGTAAAAATGAGACATAGCACCTGAAAACTATTTCAGCAAAATCTGCTTTTCAAACACCCAGTGGTCCTCCTTACCTTCAGCATGTTGCCATGTGCCCAAACTGCAGTTTTTTTGTGCATGCTCTGGAGAAATTGCATAACAAACTGAGATGCATTTCCTCCTTTAACCCCTTATGAATGTGTAAATTTTAGGGTTAAATGAATGTATTATTGAAAAAAATGAAATGTCTTAATTTCACCTACTTATTGTTTTAATTCCTTTGAAATGCTTAAAAGGTTAACATTCTTTCCAAATGCTGTTTTGAATTATTTGAGGGGCGCAGTTTTGAAAATGTGGTAATTTATCTGAGTTTTCTAATATATATGCCTTTAAAATCCCCTTCAGAACTGAAGTGGTCCTTAACAAATGGGTTTGGGAAATTTTCTTGTAAATCTGGAATATCGCAGTTACATTTGTAAGCCTAACATCCAAAATAAATTAAATGAAGATTTAAAAGATGATGCCAATATAAAGCAGAGATATGGTAGATAATATTTATTAATGTATTTCTGTGCATGCAGCACTTTCCTCTCCGCTTGCTTCGTGCGGAAACCACACTTACCCCATTATAGTCTATGGGGTCTGCGGGTTTCCCAGGTAAACCGCTTTTTTTATGTGTATAGGTTTCTGTTCGGGAAGTCCGCTTGGGGACCCGAACGCAGATGTGAACCGGGCCTAAGTTAGGGACTCCATACCCTACCTTCTACCTATATCTTTCCCTCTGTTCCTTTCCCCTAGTTATGTAACCTTTTATTATATTTCCCTGTACCATTGATCCACTTTTAAAGATCCAGTAGTTATTGTTGTTAACCCCAAGACCAAGCAGATTCTACATTCAGTAAATGTGAAATGTTTGTTTTTTATTTTGTTATGCCATGCTGACTTATTATTATTTGTTATGCCATGAAACTGATTAGAACAAAGCTCCAATATCCTGCACCACTCATACTAAGACAGTGGCTTATGCATGGAACAAAGTAAACAATGAAGATACAACGCTCACATGAGATCTTCATGAAGCTGATTTCTGGAGTTATAGTTATGGATAGCCATTAATGTTTTAAATCCAAACATTTTAACCCCTAGGTGACCAGCGATATACTATTAGGTCTTAAGGCACCGGACATGGTGGCCTGTAAAGGATTGCCGCTGTGCATGACAGCAGACAACCCAGGCACCATGTCTGGAGGGAAATCATGTCCGTCCGTCACCCCTCGTAATGGCAGTGGCAATCACTACTATTGGCCGATCAAATCTGATCGGTCAATATCAGCTTGCCGGCCAGATCCAATTATATATAGCACAGTTGAGGATCAGGGGCGTAAAGAGGTAACACCCCCCCCCCCCCCCCGATCATTGCAATTGATCAGGCAGTGCAAACCAATGGTAACTGCACTGCTCACATTAATCCCTCTGGGAACAGTGAGCAGGACAGTCTTCATACTGTCCCTGTGAGCAACTGAACTCTGGTGCCTCTGTAGTGCTTCCTGCATCCCTACCTCCCTTCATCCATCACTGTCCCTGAACTCTTTTTTTTTTTTTTTGTGATTTTTATTGTATACAGTAATACCTCGTACATTCGCGAGGTTAGGTTACAGAGCGGGTCGCGGATCGCGAGGAATCGCGAATGTTTGGTACAAGCGCTTAGAAGCGCTTACAATGCCGATTTCTAATGTTTAACCCCTAAATATCAATAAACTTTACCCTACAGTACTGTACAGTATACTAAAGTATACTGTACAGTACTGTATATTAATACATTCATTCATTTTTCTTATACACTCACAGTAAAATGAAACTAATTACCGGGTACGTAACGAACAGGACGCTACTACCCAATAGCGAAGGTGTTTTTTTTTATTAAATTTCACAGATCTGAGAAAAAAGAGCAAAATCTATATATGTTAGTTGCCAAAAAAATATCGCGAATCTGTGAATTCGCAAATTCGGAAACGCGAGTGTACAAGGTATTACTGTACTCCTTTTTTGTTACATTCATTTCACCACTTGCTACCGCCAAGCTCCTTTCAGAGGTGTAAGTTTCTGATCGGATCTCTGCAAAGCAATGGTTTCTTTTTTACTAATCTCATTTCTAGTTAAAATTACTTAGAATTGCTATATATATATATATATATATATATATATATATATATATATTGTGAGTGTGTGAACCAAGAGGGCGCTATTGAGCGACCCAGGGTCAGGCCTGAAAAGGCCCTCAGCCACACCTATGGGTGGGGCACCAACTCCAGACGAAGTGTCTGCAGCCGGAGAGAGGGCTGTGAAAACCTGCAGGAAGCAGGAAATTGGGGACCCAGTTGGAGACAGACAAGGCGGTCTGTTCCCAGAGGGCTGGGGTCCTGAGAGGACTGACTGAGCCAGGCTGCTTGTTGCCCCAGAGATCAGTCAGGGAGCAAGCAGTAAGGTAGGGCCTATGTGTGGCCTAGGTCGTTTATTATTTTGTTTATGTTACAGTTTCCTAAGCTGAATAAAAGCCATTTTGCTTTGAATTAGCACCGTCTGAACGCTGCTTCTCCAGCGCACAGTACCACAAACACCGCTGTCGGGTCCAGGAGGCTGCCGCCATTGAGATTAACCCCCCCCAAATTGTCACAATATATATAGATAGATAGATAGAGAGATGTCAAGAGTATAGAATCTATAGAAAAATGTTAAATAGCTTTTAGGACAGGGCCTTTTTTTTTTTTTTTTTTTTTTACTGTAGTTTATGCTACAACACACAAGCCATCTCCTTGCGTGTGTCCTGCTGTGTTGAGCACTGGTCAGTGATTTACATTACTGAAAAGTTTAATCCCAGGTATTTTGTTTTGCTTATCTAAATTGTAGTTAGATTTAGTTAGCATTGCTATAGATAGAAAAATTGTACATTTTTATACTACAGTTAACTTTTTTAACACACAAGATGTCTCCTTCTGTGTGTCCTGTGGCGTTGAACGCTGGTCAGTGACATACATTACTGACCGACTTCTGCTCAATTTTTCCCTTCACCCACGACAGGATCTGCCCCCAGGGACAGGGAAGTTATGGCTAAAAAAACTTGGGGCCTCTCTGTCCCCCTCAGTTGTTTCCTGTCACTGGGAGGAGACCTATGAGGCACTGCTGTGAGCAGGCTTACCTGGACAGATAAGGGGGGAATGGTCTGGTGGGGTCTACCTTCCTCACAGCTCCAGACGGCTTGACAGGAAAGCGGTGGTTCAGTCCCCTGCCTCGGTCCACTTCCCCAATATGCGCCGCTGGGGTGGGGAGAGGTTGCAGATTGATGTTTGTGTCAGAAGACATCAGAGCATGGAAGAAGGCCAGCAAAAACAGCAGCCGGCGAAAGGTAGACCCCAAGATGAAGGTCCACCTCTGCCTGCCTTGGTATTTCAGGGGTTATGTAAGCGGCTGCATCTTTTTTATTTTTCATTAATTAGTTCCCCTCTATGTTTTTATAGGATAGACCTAGGAATGTGCTGACAAAGTCAGGACCATTGCAGAAGAGTCACCATCCTTTTTACAGGATATTAGGGCCATGACACAGGATGAAGTTTTAAGTTCCCTTAAAGATTGACGTGTCCAGAAGGAAAAGTCCAGTTCCTCTGCTTGAGATCATGACTCCTCTTATTCTGGGGAACTTTTTCAAGCTGAAAGCAGAGCAATATCCAATGGTTCCTCTTTTTCTGTATCTAACTTTGAAGAACATTATGTTTGGGGGGATGGAAGTTCAACAGAAGAGTCATTTTCCAGTGCATGGAAATATTACGTCCCTCAAAGAAAGAATGGAAAAAACAGACAACAAGGGATTTATCTCTGGGGGAGCAAGTACCCTTTTTAGGAAGAGGATATGGTGCCTAAGATTGATGTCGCCATATCTAGAGCCTCCAAAAAGTTAGCGCTCCTTTTGAGAATATGAGTACCCTTAAGGACCCACTTGACAAAAAAGCAGAGAGTTTCTTGAGGCATACTTGGGAGTCGGTAGGGGCCTTTCTTAAAGAGGACCATTCATGTCCTCAAGTACGTGCGGTTTTAAATACCGCTAGAAAGCCAACAGTGCGCTGAATTCAGCGCACTGTCAGTTTTCCCGTTATGTGCCCCGGGGCTGGAGACATCGGTACCGTTAGTTTTCTGCCCATCTTCAGAAGGGCGTTCCTGACAGTCTAGCTGAGCTGTGAGGAACACCCTCCTGACTGTACTCGTCCATAGACTTGTACTGGGGGGTGTTCCTCACAGCTTAGCGTCTTCGCTGGGCGGTAAGGAACGTCCCCTCTGACAGTACAGGGCTATGGACGAGTACAGTCAGGGGGAGGCGTTCCTTACCGCCCAGCGTTGACACTAAGCTGTGAGGAACGCCCCCTCAGTACAAGTCTATGGATGAGTACAGTCAGGGGGGCGTTCCTCAGCTTTGCATCATTGCTGGGCGGTAAGGAACGTCCCCTCTGACAGTACAGGGCTATGGACGAGTACAGTCAGGGGGGGGGGCATTCCTTACCGCCCAGCGATGACGCTAAGCTGTGAGGAATGCCCCCCCCCCCAGTACAAGTCTTTGGACGAGTACAGTCAGGGGGCGTTCCTCACAGCTCAGCTAGAATGTCATGAACGCCCTTCTGAAGATGGGCAGAGAACTAACGGCACCTATATCAACAGCCCCAGGGCACATAACGGGAAAACCGACAGTATATAAAACTGCATGTGCCTGAGGACATGAAAGGTCCTCTTTAAGCCCAATATAGCAGCTAGATTTATGGCAGGATCCCTGATGATCTAGTTGGGAGAATTAGAAAATCAGTTAATGGATAAGGCCCCTAGGGAAAAGATTCTTGGAGCCCTTCCCACAATCCAAAAAGCAGCAGACTTCTTAGTAGATCTGTCGACAGACGCTGTAAGACTTATCAGTTCACTCTCTGGCCCTGACCAATTCTGCTGGGCTGTATGGCTGAAAAATTGGTCCAGCGAATTAGGGTCTAAGTCCAGGTTTTGCAATTAACCTTGTGATGGAGAGTACTTGTTTGGGCCAGCCCTGTTAGCTAAGCCGACCAATAAGAAAAAAGGCTTCCCAGCTTCCACTAATCATCTGTTGACGTCCTTTCGTCCCTTTGGCATATACTATAGGGGAAAGTGTTGTTTAAAGTCCAGAGATAATAGATGGTTGGAGACTAACAAAAAACAGAAAGGCTTCCTGTTTAACAACTCTTCCCGTAATAAAGACCCAATAAACAATGACGCCAGGTCCTGGGTAGGAGGGATTTCCTTCCTACCTGGCAAAAGATCGGCAAGTCCTTGGATCCTGGAAACAGTGGAACTAGGTCTGATATTAGAGTTCTCATCCCCTACACCTTCAAGGATTCAGACCACAAGAACTCAATCTTCCTAGTCAGCCCTGAAGGCAGAAGTGCAGAGGCTGATTCTCAAGAGGATGTTGATACCAATCCCTCAAGGTGAGGAGATGGTAGAGTTTTACTCCCACCTATTCCTGGTAAGGAAACCTAACGGCTACTTCAGAACTATCATAAATCTAAGAAAGTCAATACGTATTGTTCAAAAAGTTCAAGATGGAGACAATGTGGTTGGCGGAAAATTTGTTAATTCCCAACTGCTGGATGGTGGCTATAGACCTAAAAGATGCCTATTATCCAGGATGCCTATAATCCAGGGCATCAAACATTTTTGCATGTAGTAGTGGAGATCAGGGGTGTAGTTCTACACTATCAATATCAGGCCCTACCCTTTGGCATCTCCATGCCATGTATTTTCACCAAAATTGTGGAAGAGATGGGGGCGCTGATAAGAGATTTACCATTTTTATCCTGGTGTCTCTCACAGCATTCCAGCAGTCCCTTGGGCTCAGGGCCACTCCCGGGACCTTCAGTGGGAAATTCTGACTGCTTGGTGACAGGAGGGGAAAATCCTGGGTAGGTTAATGTGGGTCTCTCGGTCTACAAGGGCAGCTCAGGCCTGGTGGTTAGTCAGGGATCACCTAAAAGTAGGGGTCCCCTGGAAGTTCTCCGATCCCCTGGTCATTACCATGGATGCCAGCTCTGGGTGATGGGGGTGCCCACATGGGAGATCAGGTGTTTTTTAGGGTTCCTAGTTAAGGAGCCTTGCTCAGTCCTACAACCAAAGGGAGTTAGCAGCAGTTCTGAAAACTCTGAAGGCCGCGGCTCAGTATATTCTTAACAGTCATGTCAGGATCATGTCCAGCAACATGAGCACAGTCTCTTACATAAACAGGCAGGGGTAAGAGGTCTCTACAACTCATGAAGGTTATGAGTCAGATTCTTCAGCTGTCGGAAACCATGGCCATCTTCCTGTCAGCCCTGCATATGAAGAGGTACAAAAATATCTGGACAGATCTTCTGAACAGGCACAGTTTGCAACAGGATGAGTGGGAGTTAAACCAGTCTATCTTTTTAGAGACAACCAGGGCCAGGGTCTAAATCTTTTTGCCAGTTGGTAGAACTGAAAAGTGAGGAAACTCTTATAGTATGCACAAAAAAAGGGCTACAAATACTCAAAGGTAAGTATTGTGAGCTAGTCGTACATAGCATAAACTGAAAATAAAAGCACATAAAAAGTATATTAAAAATATCATATATCTTTATTAATAAATATATAAATAAAATAAATACATAAGGAGGGCAAGAAAAACATGCAGGTCCATCTCAATAAAGTAGAATATCTTTGAAACGTTTATTTCAGTAATTAAATTAAAAAAGTGACCTCCTATATTTTCTAGATTTTTTACACACAGAGTGTTCTATTTCAAGTGTTTTATTTATGTAAATGTTGATTATGGATTACAGGTAATGAAAAACCAAATCTAAGAAAATTAGAATATTGTAAAAAAGTTCAGTATTGTAAATTCAGTGTGTCACCTGCCAAGGTTTCCTAAGCCTTTAAATGGTCCCTCAGTCTGGTTCAGTAGAACACACAATCATGGAAGACCGCTGATTATGAATTGAAATACTGAATCACTGAAATGAATGAACGTTTCAAAGATATTCTAATTTATTGAGATGCACCTGTATAGATTAATACTCCACAGAAGTTGGATAGGGAAGAAGTAATACAAGCAATACAAGTGCTAAAACCCAGTACATATAATTTACATATAGTACCTACACAATATATAAGGTGCTAAACTGTCTAAACAAAGGCAGCATATCTCTCCAAGAAAGAGATGTAGTCAAACATACAGGGAAAGCAACTTACATAGTGAGAAATAATATCCCTATACAGACCCTGAGAAGAAGACGTGCCCCGACGGATGTATCAGTATGGGGTAGGAGGCGTCCATATATGTATTAGATTAACCAATTATGGTTTACTTATAAGTCATATGATGGACACCTAGCATACAATTAAAAGTACTGTATATAGAGGCAATACCTGAAGGCATCAGAATAAAATAACAGGTGCACATTAATGAAGTCCTACCCAGGTAGACCAGCAGGTGAAAGGCGGGGAAAAGGCATTGTGCGCTCCGCCGCCGAATATCCCAATACAAACAAATATACGAAACAGCGTATAATAACTTAGTAGGAATGACAAGCCCTAGATGCAAAGAATGTCATACCTTATCCCCAAACTCTCTGAAGTCATTACTCCTGCCCTAACCCACCTCTTCAACCTATCCCTAACCAATGGATCCTTCCCTTCCGCCTTCAAACATGCTACCGTCACACCTATACTTAAGAAACCCTCCCTCGACCCGTCCTTTCCAGCCAACTATCGCCCCATCTCACTGCTCCCATACACCTCAAAACTGCTGGAGCAACACGTCCACTCTGAACTGTCCTATCTCTCGTCAAATGTGCTCTTTGACAGACTACAGTCAGGTTTCAGACCCCATCACTCCACAGAAACTGCCCTAACCAAGGTCACTAATGACTTTCTAACTGCCAAAGCCAAACGTCACTATTCTGTCCTCCTCCTCCTCGACCTCTCCTCTGCCTTTGACACAGTCGACCATTCCCTCCTGCTTGAAACGCTTTCATCCCTTGGCATCTCTGACCTGGCCCTTTCCTGGATCTCCTCATACCTCACCAACCGTACATTCAGTGTCTCCCACTTGCACACCACCTCCCCGCCACGCCCTCTTTCTGTAGGTGTCCTCCAAGGCTCTGTCCTAGGACCCCTCTTGTTCTCCATCTACACCCTAGGCCTTGGCCAACTCATAGAATCCCATGGTTTCCACTATCACTGCTATGCTGACGACACCCAGATATATCTCTCTGGTCCAGACATTACCTCCCTGTTGTCCAAAGTCCCAGAATGTCTAGCAGCCGTAGCCTCCTTTCTCTCCTCCCGCTGTCTCAAACTCAACATGGAGAAAACGGAGTTCATAATCTTCACCCCTCCACGCATGACCCCCTTACCTGACCCATCTATCAAAATTAATGGAACCACTCTCACTCCAGTCCCACAGGCCCGCTGCCTTGGGATAACCCTAGACTCTGACCTATCCTTCAAGCCTCATATTCAAACCCTCAACACCTCCTGCCGCCTCCAACTCAAGAACATCCACCGAATCCGCTCCTTCCTCACCCCTGAAACTACAAAGATACTAGTCCACGCCCTCATAATCTCCCGCTTAGACTACTGTAACACTCTGCCCTATGGCCTCCCAGCTAACACTCTCGCCCCCCTCCAGTCCACCTTAAACTGTGCTGCTCGCTTAATACACCTCTCCCCCCGTTCTTCATCGGCCATCCCCCTCTGCCAATCCCTCCACTGGCTACCCATCGCCCAGCAAATAGAGTTCAAACTACTAACGCTGACATACAAAGCCATCCACAATGTAAGGGTCTTGCCAACCGTAGCAATACCCTGACACTATTGCAGGGGTCTGGGAGGAAGGACAGAGACAAGTGAGCCCTAATGTCACCCCAGCCACTGTCCCTTCCTACTTGTCTCACTGTCCTAATGACAGGAACAACTTGGAGCTGGTCCCTACTCTGAATAAGTGACAACACAGAACGCAGACAGGACGCACAAACAACAAAGGGAGGTCAGCTAGCCAAGGTGTCGGTAACAAATGAGCTATGCAGTACAGAATCAAAATCCAAGAGAATAGTCAAAGCCAGTGGGTCAGAGAATCAAGTAACAAGGTAGCAAGGAATATAATAAAGAGAGCAGGCAAACACAAGTGCAATAACCGGCGATTTGCAGAGAAGTGACATCCTGTATAAAGAAAGTCTGGGCCCAGCCAGAAGCTGAGCGGGTGACACCCGCGTGTAACACCCACGGCTTGAGCTGAGCTCTGAACACAGGTGTTAACCCCTTGGATGCCATGATCAATCATGACCATGGCATCTAAGAGATTGTCCTAGCAACTCGGTATCTCTGGGGCCCCCAGCTCTGTCTCCGGGGAGGGGGGGTAATCTTTATTCGGTAGCCAGGTGCCTGTTCCTTGGCCCGGGTCTGCGATCTGCACATCAAGTCTTCTGATCCTGTGTGCAGGATCGACTATGCAAGCCTGTCAGCCTATGCATGTGAATAGGCTGACAGCCGTTATACACTCCAATACTTCTGTAATTAATTATTTACAAGTATAAAAAATAAATACCCCCCCAATAAAATGACCCTTTTTTCCTTATGCAATATAAAAACACAATACAGTATAAAACACTACATATTTGGTATTGTCGTGTCCATAACAAACTGTGCAATAAAAGTAAACCATTAGATAACCTGTACGTTAAATGTCAGAAAAAAAAACGTAAATAAAACCACTAGAAGTTACAATTTTTGCCATCTTGCCACAGATAATATGGAATAAAAAGTGATCAAAAAGTCATATATAGCCCAAAATGGTACCAATAAAAAGTAAAGCTTTTCCTGCAAAAAATTAAGCCCTTATTCAGCTCCGTCAATAGAAAAATAAAAATGTTGTGCCTCTAGGAAGATGGCGATGCAAAAATAATAGATTTTTTCCCCAAATGAATTTTTAGTCTGCAAAATTAGTAATACATAAAAAAACTATATAAATTGGGTATCGCCATAATTGTACAGACCCATAGAATAAAGATAGCATATTATTTATGTTGTATAGCGAAGGGAAAAAATGTAAAAACCAATGCCGGAATTGATTTTTTTTAATCCACCCAGAAAGTTAATAAAATTTTATTAATAAATTATAGACACCCCAAAATGGTGTCATTAAAAATGCATCTCATCCCGCAAAACACTAGCCCTTATATGGCTACGTCACAAGAAAAATAAAAAATATTATAGCTTGTACAATGTGACGACAAAAAAAAAAAAAATCGACATATATTTATGACAAAACTGGCTATGGCAGGAAGGGAATGTATAAACTGTGCGAGCGTATATCAGAGTACACACCAGATTTAAAGCTTACAATGGAAAAGACACCAGAAGTGATCCCCCAATCATAGGAGCTACTGGGAACATAGTAGGGAATTTGGTGTTCCCAATGTACACAGATTAAATATTCACTTTTCACCATCCACTGTGCATTCACATCTGGGGGTTTCTATTGTATGGGCACTTTAGGGGCTATGCAAATGTGACATGGCTCCAGCAAAATCTGCACTCTAAAAGCCAAATAGCACTCTTTCCATTTCAAGCACCACATGTACTCATACAGCAGTTTATGACCAAATTTGGGGTATTGTCATGTTCATGAGCAAATTGTTTAACAAACCGTGGGGTGCTTTATCTCCTTTAACCCCTTGTGAAAATGAAAACTTTGGGGATAAAGTCACATTTTAGTAATTTCTCATTTATACATCACAATGTTAATAAAATCTGTGAAACAGCTTTTGGGTCACTATACCCCTTATTTGAGTTTTGAAAATGAGGTTCCTAAAATATGGGTTTGGAAAATTTTCTTGTAAATCTTCTAATGTCTAAAATAAATTCCCCTTACGTCCGACAGCAGCACAATATGGGTATCTCTGCCCCTGTGTGTTGTTTAGGACAGTGGAACCTTTAATTAGCACCAAATTTAAGGTGCCTCCTACTAGCCCTATAAGAGGGCACCTGAGACGGAGGTCTCTGGTGACCTCCCGTTGCTAGGGGTTTTTTTCCCTAAAAAAGCTCCTGGCTTACCTTTTGGGGGTACCTCGGTCCTTTCCTACGTTCCTAAGATCCTCCGGTCCTTCGGGCCTTTTTCCGCCCCGCAGCGCAGCGTTACCCGGCTCATCGCTCTGCAGGCAGTGCGATCCCGGAAGTAAGCGGGGAACCTCTTCGGCCGGAACCTTTTTTCGGTCCCGTGTTCTCCGGGGAAGGAAGCCTTTGCGCACCACCGCGGCCTACTTCCGGTTTTCTCGGAAAAGTGCAGTAAGTTTGAAAATTGGAATTTTAATGGCAAAATATAGATTTGTTTTTTGCTGCTTGTATGTGGAGCCTCTGGCTTAGGCTTATGCTCCTCTATGTTCCATTATGGCATTTGACCTTGTTTGGCGCTGTATGAATATTTTCTTTCTTTGGCTCCTCCCCTCGCTGCTCTATTACATTTAAAAGGGCTTCAGTCCTTTACTGGGTGAGCTCGTGGTTACTAGCTCCTCTGCTGCGGTTTGCGGTGTCTGGGTTTTTCCTGACGGCTGATATTTTAAATTTTCTTCAGGACGGTTTGGATAAGGGCCTTGCCCCTGCCACTTTGAAAGTGCAGATTGCGGCCCTCTCCGCTCATTTGAACAGACGTCTGTCTCAGGATCCTCTGGTTGCAAGGTTCCTTAAAGGGGCAATGAGGCTAAAGCCCTCAGTATCATCTCCAGTTCCCCAGTGGGACCTTGCGGTAGTCCTTACAGGCCTGTGCGATCCTCCATTTGAACCCTTGGAGACTACGGAGCTAAAATATTTGGCATACAAAACCGTTTTTTTGTTGGCTATTACATCTGCCAAAAGAGTAGGGGGAACTCCAGGCTCTCTCTTCTAGAGAACCGTACATTGTGTTTTTTGCAGATAGGGTGCACCTTAGATTTTTGCCTGGGTTTAACCCTAAGGTCCCCTCATGCTATAATAGCAATCAGCTAATTTCGCTACCAGTGTTTTTCCCCACTCCAACCTCTGAGGAGGAAGAAAAGCTCCACACCTTAGATGTGGTAAGGTGTCTGCGGATTTACCTATCCCGCACTCAACCGTTTAGGAAGGCCGAAAACCTACTAATTAATATGCAGGGTAAAAACAAAGGCCTCAAGGCTTCCAAGCCTACTCTATCCACATGGATCAAGGAGACAATTAGGTCTTCCTTCCTTATTCAGGAGTTACTCCCTCCAGTTTTTTCTACGGCCCACTCAACCAGGGCTGTGTCGACTTCTTGGGCTGAGTACCGGTTCTTACCTTTGGACCAGATTTGTGCGGCTGCATCATGGTCATCCCAGTTGACCTTTGTCAAACATTATCGTTTAGACGTCCGCAATTCCCAGACAACTGCCTTTGGTCAGACAGTCCTTGACGTTGTAAGGCGAGGAAACCCTCCCTAGGGGAATTACTTGCTATCTCCCCATATTGTGCTGCTGTCGGACGTAAGGGGAATCGTTGATTGTAATGTCAATCTGTATTCCCTTAGTCCAGACAGCAGCACAAGGCTTCCCTCCCTAGAAGCTTGTTTCCTTTTACTTTATAATTTACACAGTGGAGGGAGGTCTCAGGTGCCCTCTTATAGGGCTAGTAGGAGGCACCTTAAATTTGGTGCTAATTAAAGGTTCCACTGTCCTAAACAACACACAGGGGCAGAGATACCCATATTGTGCTGCTGTCTGGACTAAGGGAATACAGATTGACATTACAATCAACGATTAACTCCTAGATGTCACTATTCTGGCTATTTACATCACTTTATCTGTTGCCTGGTGCTGCAGTCACATTAATTTAAGTCAAACACCTGTGATTTACAACTGCTCCTGTAGGAGTGATAAGTGCCATGCTGAAGTTATTGTCCAGGAGTTACACTGTGATAAGGGAAGCTTTTAGAACTTTTAGCATCACTTTTAACTACAAAATGTAACTCTTTATAGTGATCATAGTAAAGTGAAAGAGCCTTCCCGTTCACATTGTGCTAGCAGAACTTGCTCCCCTGCCAGCCCCTCACCTACTTCCTAGATGTTTGCTCTCTCTCAGCAGGGAGACTAGCTGGCGATAACACAAGCAGTTTACAGTCATCTATTTTTCTAAACTGCTGGTTAATTTACACATAGACTAGAGGGCCATAAAATAAGCCATTCTGAATATAAAACGATATAACACCAAATTTTGTTGAAAAACTATATAATTGTGTGGCTCCTGTGATCAGAAGAACATTTTATATCATTCTTCTACTTCTAGCGAAAAAAATATTCAACTTATGTAACAAATAAGGCTACTTATTTCAAACCTTATGTGTCCTGAAAAAACATTGTAAAATAGTTGAGATATGCAAAGCCATTAAAAAGATATTGCTGCGTAAAGCAATGCATACCAAAGTGCTAAATTTGGCCTGGGCATTGGGGTATCAATGACAGCTGGTCCTGAAAGGGTTAAAGGAAAATTAAAAGTTGATGCCGATATAAAGCAGAGATATGATTGATAATATTTATTAATGTAATTGTGTGGTATGACTCTCTGTCTGAAAAGCAGAGCATTTCACATTTTGAAAACTGCAAATTTTTCCAATTTTTTTAAATAAACAAATGCAAAAATATTGATCAATGTTTACTACTAACATGAAAAACATTCTCAAAATCATATGGGTTAGTTAAAGCATCTGAAAGTTATTGCCACATAAAGTGACACATGTCATTAAGGTACTTTTAGGCTGTGTCCTTAAGGGGTTAATAAAGATGTATAATATTTTGAATATACTTTTTGTGTGCTCTTGTTTTCGGTTTATAAGAAAAGTGAGGAAGTTCTACTTGCTAAACCCAGGGGAATCCTCCCATAGCTGGGATTTCAAACTAGCCTATGCCTTTCCTCCCTTCTTCCTGATTCCCGCAGATGCTGAGGAAGATCAGGGAGGATTGCGCAAAAGTCATCCTAATTACCCCTTTTTGGCCAAGGAGAGCCTGGCTTACCTGGTTGAGGATCCTGTTCATTTCAGACCCTTGGATTCTTTTGGGCAACCCGGACCTTCTCTGCCAGGGTCCCATTCTCCACCTGGGGTCCTATCACCTACATTTGAAGGCCTGGAATTTGAGCAGAGAATTCCAAGGGTTTTTTTCAATGTCAAATTGCTACCCTTCTGAAGAGTAGGAAACCAGTTACCACTAGGATTTATGCCAAATCTTGGTTTAGTTTTTTGAGTTCTTAGGGGTACTCCAAGGTGAGCTGAAGGAAGTTCAAATTCTTGAGTTCCTTCAGCAAGGACTACAGTAAAGTAACCTTAAATTTAACAATTTCACATAATTTTTCCCATAGCGGCCCCTGCACACGGTACCATGTCCCATAGCGGCCCCTGCACACGGTACCATGTCCCATAGCGGCCCCTGCACACGGTACCATGTCCCATAGCGGCCCCTGCACACGGTACCATGTCCCATAGCGGCCCCTGCACACGGTACCATGTCCCATAGCGGCCCCTGCACACGGTACCATGTCCCATAGCGGCCCCTGCACACGGTACCATGTCCCATAGCGGCCCCTGCACACGGTACCATGTCCCATAGCGGCCCCTGCACACGGTATAATATTCTAACCAATTGTCACCACTCACTAGCTATTATTATAATGTGGGGTTCTCTTCAGACCCCAGAGTATAATAAGTGGAGGGCCAAGAGAGGCGACAAGCATAAAAAACAATGTTAACTCACCTTCCCTCGATCTGTAGCCTCTCTGTGCTCTTCGGGCGCTTCTGCCTGTAGTCAGCGACCGCTGATTGAGTCTCATGAGTCACGTCACGTCATTATGCGTAATGAGGCCCTGTCAGCAGTCTCTTACGTCAGGCAGAAGCTGTGTTTGGTCCGATCGAAACTGCTGGGTGAGGACTCCCATGCCAGTGAAATAAGACCCCTGCCCTAGACCTAAGGGATGCCTATCTACACATTCCAGTTTATCCTCCACACAGAAGATATATCAGAATCGCTGTCTCAGTTTCCAGCCACAGGAAGAATTTTCGGTTTGCAGCTCCCCACACCTTCACCAAGGTGGTGGCTCCAGTAGTAGCCGCACTCAGACTTCAAGGTCTATTCATAGTGCCATACTTGGACGACTGGCTAATAAAAGGACGGGAACATCTCTCCAGGGAAGGTGTGTAGAGTTTTGAATTGCCTATTGCGCTCTACTAAGCATCTACATGTCATAAGAAATTATGGAAAAAGGAGCTAGGAAGCTCATGCGTCCTCTGTTGGATGCAACAGATCCTCAATTTGCTTTTGATTCACTGAGTCTTAAAAGAACAAATGGGATTTTATCCAAACCAATTTCACTTATCTGCATAAAGCACCGTTTCGGGATTTTTGTCCTTCATCAGTGCAAAGCAAAGTGAATTGTCTAGCTCTGTGGGAGGCAATGAGTGGCTTAGGGACGGGAACATCTCTCCTTGAAGAGAGCACCAGTGAAGGTGTGTAGAGTTTTGAATTGCCTTTTGCCCTCTACTAAGCATCTACATATCACAAGGCATTATGGGAAAAGGAGCTGGGAAGCTCATGCGCACTCTGTTGGATGTACAGTGCCTTGCGAAAGTATTCGGCCCCCTTGACCTTTTCAACCTTTTGCCACATTTCAGGCTTCAAACATAAAGATATAAAATTTTAATTTTTTGGTGAAGAATCATCAACAAGTGGGACACAATTGTGAAGTGGAACGAAATTTATTGGTTATTTTAAACTTTTGTAAAAAATAAAAAACAGAAAAGTGGGACGTGCAATATTATTCGGCCCCTTTACTTTCAGTGCAGCAAACTCACTCCAGAAGTTCAGTGAGGATCTCTGATTGATCCAATGTTGTCCTAAATGATTGATGATGATGATAAATATAATCCACCTGTGTGTAATCAAGTCTCCGTATAAATGCACATGCTCTGTGATAGTCTCAGGGTTCTGTTTAAAGCACAGAGAGCATCATGAAGACCAAGGAACACACCAGGCAGGTCCGTGATACTGTTGTGGAGAAGTTTAAAGCCGGATTTGGATACAAAAAGATTTCCCAAACTTTAAACATCCCAAGGAGCACTGTGCAAGCGATCATATTGAAATGGAAGGAGTATCAGACCATTGGAAATCTACCAAAACCCGGCTGTCCCTCTAAACTTTCATCTCAAACAAGGAGAAGACTGATCAGAGATGCAGCCAAGAGGCCCATGATCACTCTGGACAACAATCAGTTGTACACTGCACAAATCTGGTCTTTATGGAAGAGTGGCAAGAAGAAAGCCATTTCTCAAAGATATCCATAAAAAGTCTTGTTTAAAGTTTGCCACAAGCCACCTGGGAGACACACCAAACGTGGAAGAAGGTGCTCTGGTCAGATGAAACCAAAATCGAACTTTTTGGCCACAATGCAAAACGATATGTATTGGCGTAAAAGCAACACAGCTCATCACCCTGAACACACCATACCCACTGTCAAACATGGTGGTGGCAGCATCATGCTTTGGGCCTGCTTTTCTTCAGCAGGGACAGGGAAGATGGTTAAAATTGATGGGAAGATGGATGGAGCCAAATACAGGACCATTGTGGAAGAAAACCTGTTGGAGTCTGCAAAAGACCTGAGACTGGGACGGAGATTTATCTTCCAACAAGACAATGATCTCAAACATAAAGCAAAATCTACAATGGAATGGTTCACAAATAAACGTATCCAGGTGTTAGAATGGCCAAATCAAAGTCCAGACCTGAATCCAATAGAGAATCTGTGGAAAGAGCTGAAAACTGCTGTTCACAAACGCTCTCCATCCAACCTCACTGAGCTCGAGCTGTTTTCCAAGGAAGAATAGGCAAGAATTTCAGTCTCTCGATGTGCAAAACTGATAGAGACATACCCCAAGCGACTTGCAGCTGTAATTGCAGCAAAAGGTGGGGCTACAAAGTATTAACTTAAGGGGGCAGAACAATATTGCATGCCCCACTTTTCAGTTTTTTATTTTTTACAAAAGTTTAAAATATCCAATAAAGTTCGTTCCACTTCACAATTGTGCCCTACTTGTTGATTCTTCACCAAAAAAATTAAAATTTTATATCTTTATGTTTGAAGCCTGAAATGTGGCAAAAGGTTGAAAAGTTTAAGGGGGCCGAATACTTTCGCAAGCCACTGTAACAGATTCTCAATTTGCTTTTGACTCACTGAGTCTTGAGACAGCAAATGGGATTTTAGCCAAGCCAATTTCACTTACCTACATAAAGCGCCGTTTCGGGATTTTGGTCCCTCATCAGTGCAGAGCAAAATGAACTGACTGGCTTTATGGGAAGCAATGAGTGGCTTAGGGACGGGAACATCTCTCCTTGAGGAGAGCACCAGTGAAGGTATGTAGAGTTTTGAATTGCCTTTTGCTCTCTACTAAGCATCTACATAACACAAGGCATTATGGGAAAAGGAGCTGGGAAGCTCATGCACCCTCTGTTGGATATAACAGACTCTCAATTTGCTTTAGACTCATTGAATCTTAAGACAGCAAATGGGAGTTTAGCCAAGCCAATTTCACTTGTCTGCATAAAGCCCCGTTTCGGGATTTTTGTCTCTCACCAGTGCAGAGCAAAGTGAACTGGCTGGCTATGTGGGAGGCAATAATTGGCTTAGGCATGGGAACATTTCTCCTTGAGAAGAGCACCAGTGAAGGTGTGTAGAATTTTGAATTGCCTTTTGCTCTCTACTAAGCATCTACATTCCACAAGGCATTATAGGAAAAGGAGCTGGGATGCTTATGCGCCCTCTGTTGGAAATAACAGATCCTCGATTTGCTTTTGACTCACTGAGTTTTGAGACAACAAATGGGATTTTAACCAATCCAACTTCACTTAGCTGCATAAAGCGCCGTTTCGGGATTTTTACACCTCTTCAGTGCAGAGCAAAGAGAACTGGCTGATTTTGTGGGAGGCAATGAGTGGCTTAGGGATGGGAACATCTCTCCTTGAGGAGAGCACCAGTGAAGGTGTATAGAGTTTTGAATTGCCTTTTGCTCTCTACTAAGCATCTACATAACACAAGGCATTATGGGAAAAGGAGCTGGGAAGCTCATGCGCCCTCTGCTGGATGTAACAGATCCGCAATTTGCTTTTGACTCACTGAGCCTTAAAACAGCAAATGGTATTTTAGGCAAGCCAATTTCACTTATTTGCATAAAGCACTATTTCGGGATTTCTGTCCCTCATCAGTGCAGAGAAAAGTGAATTGGCTGGCTTTGCGGGAGGCAATAAGTGGCTTAGATATGGGAACATCTCTCCTTGAGGAGAGCACCAGTGAAGGTGTGTAGAGTTTTGAATTGCCTTTTGCCTTCTACAAAGCATCTACATATCACAAAACATTATGGGAAAAGGAGCTGGGAAGCTCATGCACCCTCTGTTAGATGTAACAGATCCTCAACTTACTTTTGACTCACTGAGCCTTGAAACAGCAAATGGGATTTTAGCCAAGCCTATTTCACTTATCTGCATAAAGCGCCGTTTCGGGATTTTTGTCCCTCATCACTGCAGAGCAAAGTGAACTGGCTGGCTTTGTGAGAGGCAATGAGAGGCTTAGGGACGAGAACATCTCTCCTTGAGGAGAGCACCAGTGAAAGTGTGTAGAGTTTTGAATTGCCTTTTGCTCTCTACTAAGCATCTACATTTCACAAGGCATTATAAGAAAAGGAGCTGGGATGCTTATGCGCCCTCTGTTGGTTATAACAGATCCTCAATTTGCTTTTGACTCACTGAGTCTTGAGACAGCAAACGGGATTTTAGCCAAGCCAATTTCACTTACCTGCGTAAAGCGCCGTTTTGGGATTTCTGTCCCTCATTGCTGCAGAACAAAGCGAACTGACTGGCTTTGTGGAAGGCAATGAGTGGCTTAGGGACGGGAACATCTCTCGTTGAGGAGAGCACCAGTGAAAGTGCATAGAGTTTTAAATCGCCTTTTGCTCTCTACTAAACATCTACAAATTCTCAAAGCATTAGAGGAAAAGGAGCTGGAAAGCTCATGCTCCCTCTGTTGGATGTAACAGATCCTCAATTTGTTTTTGACTTACTGAGTCTTAAGACAGCAAATGAGATTTTAGCCAAACCATTTTCACTTATCTGCATAAAGTGCCGTTTTAGGATTTTTGTCCTTCATCAGTGCAGAGCAAAGTGAACTGGCTGGCTTTGTGGGAGGCAATGAGTGGCTTAGGGACGGGAACATCTCTCCTTGAGGAGAGCACCAGTGAAAGTGTGTAGATTTTTGAATTGCCTTTTGCCCTCTACTAAGCATTTACATATCACAAGGCATTATGGGAAAAGGAGCTGGGAAGCTCATGCACCCTCTGTTGGATGTAACAGATCCTCAATTTGCTTTTGACTTACTGAGTCTTCAGACAACAAATAGGATTTTAGTTAAGCCAATTTCACTTATCTGCATAAAGCGCCGTTTCGGGATTTTTGTCCCTCATCAGTGCAGAGCAAAGTTTCCCAGCTCATTTTCCCATAATGCCTTGTGATATATAGACACTTAGTAGAGGGCAAAAGGCAATTCAGAACTCTACACACCTTCAATGGTGCTCTCCTCAAGGAGAGATGTTCCCGTCCCTACGCCACTCATTACCTCCCACAAAATCAGCCAGTTCACTTTGCTTTGCACTGATGAGGGACAAAAATCCCAAATCTGCGCTTTATGCAGGTAAATGAAATTGGCTTGGCTAAAATCCCATTTGTTATCTCTAAGCTCAGTAAATCAAAAGCAAGTTGAAGATTTCTTACATCCAATAGAGGATGCATGAGCTTCCCATCTCTTTTTCTCTTTTCTCAGGGTTTAGAATGGAGTTGCTGGAGGGAGGATTTACCAAGAGCATTTCCGTTCTAGACAGTTCATTACTGAGGTGACTAGATTGGAGTTGCTGTAGAGAGGATCTGCTAAAACCAACTCCAATGTAGATAGTTCTTTACTGAGGTGACTGGATTGGAGTTTATCACAGTAGCTGCAACTAGAAACTCCAATCTAGTCGCCTCACTACAGGACAAGCTAAAGTGGAGTTTCTATAGGGAGGATCCATAACTGGCCAAGAGGAACATTATACAGTGCCTTGCGAAAGTATTCGGCCCCCCTTGAACTTTTCAACCTTTTGCCACATTTCAGGCTTCAAACATAAGGATATAAAATTTTAATTTTTTTGGTGAAGAATCAAGTGGGACACAATCATGAAGTGGAACAAAATTTATTGGATACTTTAAACTTTTATAAAAAATAAAAAACTGAAAAGTGGGGCGTGCTAAATTATTCGGCCCCCTTAAGTTAATACTTTGTAGCGCCACCTTTTGCTGCGATTACAGCTGCAAGTCGCTTGGGTTTTGTCTGTATCAGTTTTGAACATCGAGAGACTGAAATTCTTGCCCATTCTTCCTTGGAAAACAGCTCGAGCTCAGTCAGGTTGGATGGAGAGCGTTTGTGAACAGCAGTTTTCAGCTCTTTCCACAGATTCTCGATTGGATTCAGGTCTGGACTTTGACTTGGCCATTCTAACACCTGGATACGTTTATTTGTGAACCATTCCATTGTAGATTTTGCTTTATGTTTGGCATCATTGTCTTGTTGGAAGATAAATCTCCGTCCCAATCTCAGGTCTTTTGCAGACTCCAACAGGTTTTCTTCCAGAATGGTCCTGTATTTGGCTCCATCCATCTTCCCATTAATTTTAACCATCTTCCCTGTCCCTGCTGAAGAAAAGCAGGCCCAAACCATGATGATGCCTCCACCATGTTTGACAGTGGGGATGGTGTGTTCAGGGTGATGAGCTGTGTTGCTTTTACGCCAAACATATTGTTTTGCATTGTGGCTAAAAAGTTCTATTTTTGTTTCATCTCACCAGAGCACCTTCTTCCACATGTTTGATGTGACTCCCAGGTGGCTTGTGGCAAACTTTAAACGAGACTTTTTATGAATATCTTTGAGAAATGGCTTTCTTCTTGCCACTCTTCCATAAAGGCCAGATTTGTGCACTGTACGACTGATTGTTGTCCTATGGACAGACTCTCCCACCTCAGCTGTAGATCTCTGCAGTTCATCCAGAGTGATCATGGGCCTCTTGGCTGTATCTCTGATCAGTCTTCTCCTTGTTTGAGATGAAAGTTTAGAGGGAAGGCCGGGTCTTGGTAGATTTGCAGTGGTCTGATACTCCTTCCATTTCAATATGATCGCTTGCACAGTGCTCCTTGGGATGTTTAAAGTTTGGGAAATCTTTTTGTATCCAAATCCGGCTTTAAACTTCTCCACAACAGTATCATGGACCTGCCTGGTGTGTTTCTTGGTCTTCATGATGCTCTCTGCGCTTTAAACAGAACCCTGAGACTATCACAGAGCAGGTGTATTTATACGGAGACTTGAATACACACAGGTGGATTATATTTATCATCATCAGTCATTTAGGACAACATTGGATCATTCACAAATCCTCACTGAACTTCTGGAGTGAGTTTGCTGCACTGAAAGTAAAAGGGCCAAATAATATTGCACGCCCCACTTTTCAGTTTTTTATTTTTTACAAAAGTTTAAAATAACCAATAAATTTCGTTCCACTTCACAATTTTGTCCCACTTGTTGTTGATTCTTCAGCAAAAAATTAAAATTTTATATCTTTATGTTTGAAGCCTGGAATGTGGCAAAAGGTTGAAAAGTTCAAGGAGGCCGAATACTTTCGCAAGGCACTGTGTGTGTATGTATATATATATATATATATATATATATATATACACACATGGACAAAATTGTTGGTACCCCTCGTTTAATGAAAGAAAAACCCACAATGGTCACAGAAATAACTTGAATCTGACAAAACTGGAATTTTTCAAACTACTTGTTGACAAGCCACAAAGCTTCTGGGAGAATGTCCTATGGACAGATGAGACAAAAATCGAAATTTTTGGCAAGGCACATCAGCTCTATGTTCACAGATGGAAAAATGAAGCATATCTTGAAAAGAACACTGTCCCTACTGTGAAACATGGAGGAGGCTCTGTTATGTTCTGGGGCTGCACAGGGTGTCTTGAATCTGTGCAGGGTACAATGAAATCTCAAGACTATCAAGGGATTCTAGAGAGAAATGTGCTGTCCAGTGTAAGAAAGCTTGGTCTCAGTCGCAGGTTATGGGTCTTGCAACAGGATAATTACCCAAAACACACGGCTAAAAACACCGAAGAATGGCGAAGAGGAAAACATTGGACTATTCTGAAGTGGCCTTCTATGAGCACTGACCTAAATCCTATTGTGCATCTTTGGAAGGAGCTGAAACATGCCGTCTGGAAAAGGCACCCTTCAAACCCAAGACAACTGGAGCAGTTTGCTCAAGAGGAGTGGGCCAAAATACCTGTTGAGAGGTGCAGAAGTCTCATTGACAGTTACAGGAATCGTTTGATTGCAGTGATTGCCTCAAAAGGTTGTGCAACAAAATATTAAGTTAAGGACACCATCATTTCTGTCCAGGCCTGTTTCATGAGTTTTCTTTTTTAAAGAATTCTGTTGAATCATGGTTGAAAAGCAAAGTCTGACTTTCCATTTGTTCATTTTCATAGAATTTTTATACATTATTTCTTTTGTCAGATTCAAGTTATTTCTGTGACCATTGTGGGTTTTTCTTTCATTAAACGAGGGGTACCAACAATTTTGTCCACATGTATGTATATCTCTTATATATATAAAAATGAGTTTCTGTCTGTCTGTTCTTTATGCGCGACCAAACGACTGGACCGATCCTCACCAAATTTGGCACACATGTACATCAGGTGTCCGGGAATATTTTAGACTGGGTCTCAGCTCTCTTGGATGTACCATACAGTATTCCCAAAAAATGACCAACATTAGCTAATACAAGCCTGCAAGTCTTTCACTCATATTCCAACTGCCATACACACGGTCACATGTCACATATCAGCCAATAAGAGCTCGTAGGCGCTTACTCTCCCCAGGCACACAGGTTTCCATTGCAACCAAGCTATTTATGACCTGTATTAGTCAATAGCAGTTTCCAGGTCCTTAAATATTCAGTAATATCACGTGTATCAGCCAATATAAGTTCACATTTAATTTACCAGGTTTCCATAACAACACAACTATAAATAGACTGTACCTATACTGGACTCAGTGGCATAACTAGGAATGGCTGGGCCCCAAGACGAACATTTGACTTGGGACCCCCCCCCCCCAGCAACCGCCCCCACCCCTGCACAAACTGCATTCCTGCACTCAGTATTCTGCCCCATAGTGGCCCCTGCACACTGTATCATAGTGGCCCCTTCATATAGTATTATGCGCACTCCCCGCTACTTCTTCAATGTTGAACCAGATGTCACGTGATCCAGGCATGTATCGCAACGCATAATGACGTCGGACTGGCCCACCGATGTCTGGGACGTCACCAAGGAGGCCCGAAGCCTGCTGAAAAGACCCCAGAGTATAATGATAGCAGTGTTTGTGGGGTTCACGGCCCGCAGGCCGTAAGGATCAGTAACTAAATAGGGCCCGTTACCTGCTGGTGTTACACCAGCAGGTAACGGCCTATTAAAAAAAAAAAAAACATCAGGAGCCCGCCGGGACCCCTAATGTCCCGGGCCCTGTGGCAGCCGCTACCACTGCTACCTCGGTATTTACACCACTGACTGGACTGCCATACTGGATTTCAGCATTCTTATAAATTGAAACGTAAACTACTCATGCCCCCTGCAGCAAAACGCATGGCTGCTGCTCGAGCTAATGAAAACTCTGAGCAGACCCAAGCTTGTCTCTAATCTGAAAAGATATGCCACAGACAACAGTGAGCTGCTGAAACAACCCAGCAGACCCAAGCCCGTCTCCAATCTAACAAGGCATTGTCAGCCACATGCACACAGCTGCACTCCATGTTTCCTTAACAACCCAGCCATTTTTCTTCACTGCTGTAGGTCAGCTTTAAAGGGGCAGGGTGCTGTGGATGTCACTATTACACAAGGTCACATACACACAGCTTTACTCCAGGTTTTCCATAACAACCGATTGCAGGTCTTTCACTGATATCCAAACTGAGATACACATGATCACATGACGCTTATGGACCAATGGGAAATGGTTCATGATCTCGGTGTGTTCTGTAGTTGCTATAGGTAGGTCCTCCTTACAGCAACTCCATTCTAGCTGTCTCACTACAGAATTGACTAGAATGGAGTTGCTTCAGGTAGATTTATAGTCTCAGTGTATTCTGTAATTGCTATAGGTAGGTCCTCCTTACAACAACTCCATTCTAGCTTTCATAGATTTCATAGTCTCGGTGTATTCTGTAGTTACTATAGGTAGGTCCTCCTTACAGCAACTCCATTCTAGCTGTCTTACTACAGAATTGACTAGAATGGAGTTGCTGCAGGTAGGTTCATGGTCTCGGTGTATTCTGTAGTTACTGCAGGTTTGTTCATGGTCTCGGTGTATTCTGTAGTTACTGCAGGTAGGTTCATGGTCTCGGTGTATTCTGTAGTTACTGCAGGTAGGTTCATGGTCTCGGTGTATTCTGTAGTTGCTGTAGGTAGGTCCTCCATACAACAATGCCATTCTAGCTGTCTCACTACAGAATTGACTAGAATGGAGTTGCTGCAGGTAGGTTCTTACTCTCAGTGTATTCTGTAGTTGCTCTGGGTAGGTACTCCTTACAGCAACTCTATTCCAGCTGTCTCACTACATAATTGACTAGAATGGAGTTGCTGCAGGTAGGTTCATAGTCTCAGTGTACTCTGTAGTTACTATAGGTAGGTTCATGGTCTCGGTGTATTCTGTAGTTACTGCAGGAAGGTTAATGGTCTTGGTGTATTCTGTAGTTACTGCAGGAAGGTTCATGGTCTTGGTGTACAGTCATGGCCAAAAGTTTTGAGAATGACACAAATATTCTATTTTCACATGATCTGCTGCCCTCTGGTTTTTATGTGTGTTTGTCAGATGTTTTTATCACATACAGAAATATAATTGCATTCATATTATGAGTAACAGAAGCTTATATTGACAGTTAGAATGAGTTAATGCAGCAAGTCAATATTTGCAGTGTTGACCCTTCTTCTTCAGGACCTCTGCAATTCTCCCTGGCATGCTCTCAATCAACTTCTGGACCAAATCCTGACTGATAGCAGTCCATTCTTGCAGAATCAATGCTTTAATTTTGTCTGAATTTGTTGGTTTTTGTTTGTCCACCCGTCTCTTGATGATTGACCACAAGTTCTCAATGGGATTAAGATCTGGGGAGTTTCCAGGCCATGGACCCAAAATCTCTATGTTTTGTTCCCTGAGCCATTTAGTTATCACCTTTGCTTTATGGCAAGGTGCTCCATCATGCTGGAAAAGGCATTGTTGAGCGCCAAACTGCTCTTGGACGGTTGGGAGAAGTTGCTCTTGGAGGACATTCTGGTACCATTCTTTATTCATGGCTGTGTTTTTAGGCAAGACTGTGAGAGAGCCGATTCGCTTGGCTGAGAAGCAACCCCACACATGAATGGTTTCAGGATGCTTTACAGTTGGCATGAGACAAGACTGGTGGTAGCGCTCACCTCTTCTTCTCCAAATAAGCTGTTTTCCAGATGTTCCAAACAATCGAAAAGGGGATTCATCAGAGAAAATGACTTTACCCCAGTCCTCAGCAGTCCACTCCCTGTACCTTTTGCAGAATATCAGTCTGTCCCTGATGTTTTTTCTGGAGAGAAGTGGCTTCTTTGCTGCCCTCCTTGAGACCAGGCCTTGCTCCAAGAGTCTCCGCCTCACAGTGCGTGCAGATGCACTCACACCTGCCTGCTGCCATTCCTCAGCAAGCTCTGCACTGCTGGTAGCCCGATCTCGCAGCTGAAACACTTTTAAGAGACGGTCCTGCCGCTTGCTGGTCTTTCTTGGGCGCCCTGGAGCCTTTTTGGCACCAATGGAACCTCTCTCCTTGAAGTTCTTGATGATGCGATAGATTGTTGACTGAGGTGCAATCTTTCTAGCTGCAATACTCTTCCCAGTTAGGCCATTTTTGTGCAGTGCAATGATGACTGCACGTGTTTCTTTAGAGATAACCATGGTTAACAGAAGAGAAACAATGATGGCAAGCACCAGCCTCCTTTTAAAGTGTCCACTGGTGTCATTCTTACTTAATCATGACAGATTGATCTCCAGCCCTGTCCTCATCAACACCCACACCTGTGTTAATGGAGCAATCACTGAAACGATGTTAGGTGGTCCTTTTAAGGCAGGGCTGCAATGATGTTGAAATGTGTTTTGGGGGATAAAGTTCATTTTCTAGGCAAATATTGACTTTGCAAGTAATTGCTGTTAAGCTGATCACTTTTTATAACATTCTGGAGTATATGCAAATTGCCATTAGAAAAACTGAAGCAGTAGACTTTGTAAAAATTAATATTTGTATCATTCTCAAAACTTTTGGCCATGACTGTATTCTGTAGTTGCTATAGGTAGGTTCATGGTCTCGGTGTATTCTGTAGTTGCTATAGGTAGGTTTTCATTACAACTCCATTCTAGCTGTCTCACTACTGCCTTGACTAGAATGGAGTTGCTGTAGGTAGGTTCATAGTCTCGGTGTATTCTGTAGTTGCTATAGGTAGGTCCTCCTTACAGCAACTCCATTCTAGCTGTCTCACTACAGAATTGACTAGAATGGAGTTGCTCCAGGTAGGTTCATAGTCTCAGTGTATTCTGTATTTGCTATAGGTAGGTCCTCCTTACAGCAACTCCATTCTAGCTGTCTCACTACAGAATTAACTAGAATGGAGTTGCTGTAGGTAAGTTGATAGTCTCAGTGTATTCTGTATTTGCTATAGGTAGGTCCTCCATACAACAACTCCATTCTAGCTGTCTCACTACTGCCCTGACTAGAATGGAGTTGCTGCAGGTTTGTTCATGGTCTCAGTGTATTCTGTATTTGCTATAGGTAGGTCTTCCTTACAGCAACTCCATTCAAGCTGTCTCACTACTGCCCTGACTAGAATGGAGTGGCTGCAGGTTGGTTCATGGTCTCAGTGTATTCTGTAGTTACTATTGGTAGGTTCATGGTCTGGGTGTATTCTGTATTTGCTGCAGGTAGGTTCATGGTCTTGGTGTATTCTGTAGTTACTATAGGTAGGTCTTCCTTACAGCAACTCTATTCTAGCTGTCTCACTACTGACCTCACTAGAATGGAGTTGCTGCAGGTAGGTTCACGGTTTCAGTGTATTCTGTACAGGTTGGTCAGGATAGAGTCTATATCTAACACTGAGCTCCCCATACAGCGATACTAATAAAACAAACAACATCGACATTTTTAAAAATATATTTTATTGAAATAAAACCCTCTGCACAACCCTCATTAACCATTTTATTTATCTATTTTTTTTTTTTAAAAACACCTCCACTGGTTATCAACGTAGTCTTTCAAAGCCAAATAAAATCCATAACTCCCTTCCCCAATGATCCTACTTACCTGTCCAGGTCTAGTATTGCCTGCTCTCAAGGAATAAACCAGTCAATGGTGTCTCATGTGATGGGGTTATTAGAGTAAAGCTAGGATCACATCTGCAGCTGGTTCTATGTCATTTAGGTTCATCGGGAAACCCGAATCATGGAGAGCCAGACAACTAAAACAGCAGCTACCCCATTGACTATAATGGGATCAGTCGTTTCCATTCTGAAAGGGGCAGAGAGAAAAGTCCTCCATTCAGAACTTTTCTCTCTGCTGATTTCTGTGGCTGGTGTGAACTTAGCCTTAAATGAAGTCTAGTAACCCCCCCTTTTTTGGTTATTTGAGCACCAGAATGTGAGGATTCCTATTGAAAGGATAGTAACTCAAGATAGGCAATCAAAGCAGGGGTACCCTGCAGATCTCCGGTGCTGTACAAACTGTAGTGACGAGTGTAAATACCGCAGCGCTGCCCCATTAAAGTATCTGTACCAGAGATCTGCAGAGGTATCAGGTGTTGGGCTCCCCTACAGATCTAATATTGATGGCCTATCCTGAGAAAGTGGATAAATCCTTGAGGCCAAAGCCCCACGTGGCCAATATGCCGCGGTTTGCCAGCGACAGAAACATGGCGGAAAAAAATGTGACTCCCATCCCCACTTTGCAGAATAAAATACACACAGCAGACACACCGTTGTGGTTTTGGAAATTGCAGCATGTCAATTATACCTACGGAAACACCGGCAGCTTCTGTATGTGTATAATTGAAGCAGAAAGTCCACAGAGGAAACCTGCGTTTTTTCCCGCAGCACTTTTTTGCTGCGGGATGCTATGTGGGCCCTTAGCGTTAACCACAGTCATGTCAAGCTTGTGATTAACCCCTTCTTGGGTAATCAGCAATTCAATCACTTAGATGGAATGACTGATTGCAGGAGGTCTGGGGAGTCCTTGGTGAATACATTGGGGGGCAAGTTATATTAATGAATATGGGGGCAGAACACAGACAGCCTGCTATGCAAATAAAGTATAGCAGCCCTAATGTTCCTTAGGGCTGCACCTGCTATACAGAAAGAGTATAGTGACATTAACATTTGTTAGAGTTGCTAACTCATGCACTAGAAAGGGTTAATTGTAGTCATAACTTGACCACAGCTAAACCTAAGTGCAGGGGTTAGTCACGTTCAAGGGTTTACACTCAGTCAAGAAACACAGGCAAGTTATGTCTAGCATTCGCCCCCTTCTAGTACAGGGACTCCTCCTGCTCTGAAGGAGTCCCTGCATTGTGGGTAACCTCTTTATACAGAAGTGAGTATCAGTTTGGTACTAGCAATCATTGCAGGGTTGGAAAGTGAGCAGTGCACAATGTTTATGCATACAGCTCACACCCTGGACATGAAAGGGTGATGCATTAGGCTGTGGGGGCCATTCTATTTATAATGCAGGAGGAGTGGAAATACATTTAACACTTGGGGCCACAGGAGGGCACTACTGTATTTCACAACTCCAACATTCCTGCGCTATGTAACCAGAACCACATGATTTACACAGCCCCACAACCCTGCCTACATACAAGCAGTCCCCCTCCCCCAGGACCCGCACAACCACCTCCTCCACACATGCAGCAACACCCCAGGGACTCCACACACACTCGAAATGCAACACTCCCCAGGGAGCCCCTCCACCAACACACAGATGGCAAACCCCCAAGGACCTGACCCCCTCCCCCCACAACACACAGATGGCAGCCCTCATGGATCCCCCCACATGCACACAGACAGCAGCCCGCCCAGGGGCCCCCACAGCCTCCCCTCACACACAGGCAGCACCCCCAGAGACCCCCCCACTTACATGAAGACAGCACCCCACACAGGCAGCAGCTTCTCAGGGATCCCCCTTCCCAAGGCACAGACGGCAGCCCCAAGGGACCAGAACTCCACACAGACGACAAGCCCCCAGGACTGGACCCCCTAGCACACAGATGGCAGCCTCCTAGGGTCCAGATCACCCAAGCACACAGGCGGCAGCCCCCCAGGGTCCGGATCACAACAGCACACAGGCAGCAGCCCCCCCAGGGTTCAGATCACAACAGCACAAAGACGGTAGCTCCCCAGGTACCGGAGACCCTAGCACACAGGCGCAGATCTCAGGTCCTGGACCCCCAGCATACAAACGGCAGCCTCCCGGGGTCTGGATATCACCCTAGCACACAAGTGGCAGCCCCCCGGGGTCCGGATATCACCCAAGCACACAAATGGCAGCCCCCTCGGGGTCCAGATATAACCCAGCACACAGGTGACAGCCCCCCGGGGTCCAGATATAACCCATCACACAGGTGGCAGCCCCCCGGGGTCCAGATATAACCCAGCACACAGGTGGCAGCCCCCCAGGGTCCAGATCACAATAGCACAGAGGCATCAGCCACCCAGGGTCCAGATCACAACAGCACACAGACGGTAGTCCCCCAGGTACTGGAGAGACCCCCTCAGCATACAGGCGGCAGCCCCCCAGGGAGCGGACCCCCCAACATACAGGCGGCAGCCCCCCAGGGACTGGTCCCCCTCAACATACAGGCGGCAGCCCCCCAGGGACCAGACCCCCTCAGCATACAGGCGGCAGCCCCCAGGGACCGGACCCCCTCAGCATACAGGCGGCAGCCCCCAGGGATCGGACCCCCTCAGCATACAGGCGGCAGCCCCCCAGGGACCGACCCCCTCAGCATACAGCCGGAAGCCCCCCAGGGACCAGACCCCCTCAGCATACAGGCGGCAGCCCCCAGGGACCGGACCCCCTCAGCATACAGGCGGCAGCCCCCAGGGATCGGACCCCCTCAGCATACAGGCGGCAGCCCCCCAGGGACCGACCCCCTCAGCATACAGCCGGAAGCCCCCCAGGGACCAGACCCCCTCAGCCTACAGGAGGCAGCCCCCAGGGACGGGACCCCCTTAGCCTACAGGCGGCAGCCCCCCAGGGACCAGACTTCTCCCAGCACACAGGCGGCAGCCCCCCAGGGACCAGATTTCTCCCAGCACACAGGCGGCAGTCCCCCAGGGACTGGAGCCCCTCCAACACACAGGCAGCACCCCCACACACACACAGGTAGCAGCACCCTAAGGACCACCATCAGCAACCCCCACCCACACAGAGGCAGCACCGCAGGAACCCCCCACTTACATGAAGATAGTACCCAAGGGACCCGCACACCACACGGCAGCACCCCTCGGACCCTCCACCAGCACCCCCTCACACACACAGTTAGTTCCCCAGGAATCCCCAAACATGCACACAGGTGGCAGCGCCCTGGGACCACCTCCAGAACCCCCTATCACACAAGCAGTACCCCAGGAACCCCACACACAAAGTCAATACCCCATGGATCCCACACAGACACATGCAGCAGCCACCCAGGGACCCGAAACCCACAAGACCCTGCCCACATTACATGCAAACAGCACCCTAGGGACCCCTATTCCCCATTTAGATTCCAGCAGCACCCCAATGACCCCTGCCCCTCCTCCCTTTAGATGCCAGAAGTACACCAAGGATGCATGCTCCTATATTTAGAAGCCAATGGCACCCCAGGGACCCATGGCTCCACCCCTTCAGTTGCCAAAAGCACACCAGGGACCCCTGCCCCCTATCCGTTCCAGCAGCACCCCCCAGATTCCAACAGCACCCCAAGGACCCATTGCCCCCTTTAAATGCCAGAAGCACTCCAAGGTTCCCTGCCCCCCTACATGCCAAAAGCACCCCTCCACCCCTTAGATGCCAGCAGCATCCCAAGGACCACTGGACCCCCCCCTTGATGCCAGCAGCATGCCCCCATATTTAGATGCCAATGGCACCCCTGGAACCCCTGCCGCCCCCTTAGATGCAAGCAGCACCTCAAAGACCCCTGCCTCCCTTAGATGCTAGCAGCACCTCAAGGACCCCTACCCCTTAGATGCTAGAAGCACCCCAGGGACCCCTGCCCCCTAGATGACAGCAGCTCCTCCCTTAGATGCCAATAGCACCCCAATGACCCCTGCTCACCTTTACATGCCAGGACCCCCCACCCCTTAGATGCAGCACCTCCCTTAGATGCCAATAGCACCCCAAGGACCCCTGCTCACCTTTACATGCCAGGACCCCCCACCCCTTAGATGCTAGAAACACCCCAAGGACCTCTGGACTTCCCCCTTTATGCCAGCAGCACCTCAGGGACCCCTGCCCCTCCACCCTTCAGATGCCAAGACCACCCCAATAACCTCTGCTCTCCTTCAGATGAAAGCAGCACCCAAAAGACCCTGTCTCCCTCGATGCCAACAGCACCAAAGGGACTCCTATACCACCCTAAACATCAATCCAATCCCCCAGACTCTCCAGGATACAGTCCCATATAAAACATCACTCTGTTTTCAGCCCCTGAACTTACAGTCCCATGTAAATATATCACTCCCTCCCCTCAGCCTCCTCCATCAATGCAGTCCCGCAAAACAGTCCTCACAGATTTCTGTCCTCCATCTACACGAGCTCCGCTCCTGCTTCCTCTATACAGCACAGAGTTGTGATCGAAGAGACCCCGCCCTCCTCGGAGAGGCTGCTCCCCCTTCCCGTGACATCATACCTACTAGGAGCAACTCCACTCGAGTCGCGACTGGGGTATAAAGAAGGGGGAATCCTCTATCTGATCTTGGAGCAGATTCTGAGAGACTTTTTCCATCATATCTGAGGGAGAAAGAGAGGAAAAACAAGATACCCCTCCATTTCACTTGAAGCAGAGAGAGAAAGAGGAACAAGAGCAAGTCAGGCTCCAACAGTGTTCATTTTTGAGACACTTGCTATTAAGCCACAAAGATCTCCCCTCAGGGGTAAAAAGACTAACCTGCTCTGACCAGAGCTAATATAACAGTGAGCTAAGCACTAATAAGAGAATTTACTTGCTAGACATCTGAATTATTCTATATTTGTGGATAACTTCCAGAGCAAAGCTTTGTTATCATAGTTTTTCATTAAGATATCACATTAAGGAGGACATTGTAACTGGTTAATCCTGTTATGACTAAAGACCGGCTCCTAAGAGGACATTTTTTCCCTCTCTACTGAACTCCTTTAGGTTTTCTAAAAGTCCCTCCTGGCCAGTGATGGGTGCTTTTGAAAAGTGTTAAATTGTTTATCTTGTACTGCTATTCTGAGAGTTAGCAAAGGCCATAGTGTGAATCGGCGCCTGTGTGTAAATTGTATCATTTAAACTCTGAATCTAACAAATTGTTTCTTGCATACCTAGTCTCCTATAGCTTAACATTGCCCTTATAGAATCTAAGTCCTTCATCATAGGGCCCTGTAGTCTAGCATGGTAATATTGTCAGGAAATTAATACTGTGTACGCCATCAATGCTGCATGCTTTTGTACACTGTTCATTGCGGTATTATGTGCATTACACCCTTGGTTCCATGTATTAATACACATCTTAAGAAAAGGTTAAATCTTCTAGGTGTGGTTTGTTTTGACTTAATATGGTCATTCATAAAAGTGAAAATACAGGTAGGCTATAAGGGTTCTCCCAAATCGAGCCCTGGTGGAGGAGTCTAGCCAACACCATGTTCACAAGCCTGGTGAAGATTCATGGGGAGGTACTGAGTGATCAAGCTGGTTACAGAGTTATAACCATTTCTGTAATCTTTAACCCCCCCTCCCTCAGAGGGGGTGTTACATATGACATGACCTATATTTTGACGGTCTGTGACATTAATGCTGCAGTGTTTCTTCCTTTAAAAACGACATCACACGGCCATTATTTACTGTCATGTGAATGTAGTTTAAGCCTACACGAGGCGTACATGCAGCAGATTAGTCAGTGTAGATTTATCAGCAGCTAATCTGCTGCATTGTACAGTAGCAGCAAAGTGTATGAGATTTAAACAAATCCTGTCTAGACTCTGCTTAAAAATCCCACAGCATATTTTATTGGTATGCCTCCCCCATTTGGACTCAGATATTGATATTGCTTCATTCACACCAACATCTCTGCTTGCTGTCAATTTTCATGTTTATTGGTATGATGTTATCCACTCTGTTTTAACTATATGAGCTTTGAAGCCACTGTCTCCATTTCCTGCTGGTTCCTCCCCCCCCTTTTTTTTCTCACCTGACCCTTCTTTAGTAGTCTCTGATTCTATCTCCATATTCCCACACCCCTTTTCACACCTGATACAAATGAAACAAATGTATTGCTAGCTATTATAAATTTAAGGCCTCTGGTCATTTTGCATCTTCCAAGTGCACAGACCAGAATGGGACCAGAAGGGAACTGAAGGTAACAACCCACTAAACGAAAACGAAGCAATTATCCACAAAATGCTTCTCACTATAATCACTGTTATTTCCTTACTTGTAAAAACCACTTTACCAGCCCAAACCAGCCATGTCATTAAGAATATCTTTATCTCTCCATCTATCTGCCCCACCATCTGACCTTCTCTGCACAGCTACTCACAAACCTGCAAGCTTTCCGCCCCAAACACACACAACCTCCCCACACTCTCTCCTATTTACACCTGCTAACCCTCTCCCTGCTACTCCTTACTTCTGGCGACATCTCCTAATCCTGGACCGCCCCAGCACCTCCCTGCTCTCTAATCTTTCCACACAACCGGTAACAGCGCACGGAACCCCCTAAACTTTACACCTATCTTACCCACTCTTGCCCCTCCCCACGCCTTCCCTGGTGCACTATGGAATGCTCGCTCTGTATGCAACAAACTTGACTACATCCATGACCTCTTCATTTCTCATAAATTATCATTTCTTGGTATCACAGAAACGTGGCTAACACCCTCAGACACTACCTCCCCTGCTGCCCTCTCCTATGGAGGTCTGCAATTCTTGCACACTCCCCGCCCCAACAATAAACCTGGTGGAGGTGTAGGCATACTCCTGTCTGACAATTGCTCATTTGCCCCAATCCAACCGCTACCTGCTTTCACCCTGCCCTCCTTTGAAGTGCACTTTCTTCGCATTTACTCACCCTCCAACTGGCCATCATATATCAACCGCCTTTATTGACCGCTTCACCACCTGGCTAATGCACTTCCTATCCACTGACACCCCCACCATCATCATGGGTGATTTCAATATCCCCATTAACGTAAACCCCTCCGCTTCCAGTCTCTTGTCCCTCACTGCCTCCTTTGGTCTCTCTCAATGGTCCTCCTCTGCCATGCACACAAAGGGGCACACACTCAACCTCATAGTCATCCGCCTCTGCTCTCTAGTCAACCTCTCTAACACTCTGTCCACGCTCTCTGACCACAACCTGCTGACATTCTCTGCCCTCTCCTCTGTAATAGACACCCCAACCCCTAAACCAACACGCCCCCACAGGAACCTTAATTGCCTTGACATCCGCATGCTCTCAGACTCTCTCCTACCGCTCGCTGACATATCCTCACTCCAGGACCCAGATACCGCCGCTGACTTCTACAATACCACCATTACTTCAGCCCTTGACTCTGTGGCCCCCTTCACTAACACCAGAGCCCGACCGATAAATAGGCAACCCTGGCACACTGACCTGACTAAAAAACTGAGATGGGTCTCACGGGTTGCAGAACGCCTCTGAAAGAAAAGCCACTCCCAGGAGGACTTCCTTAAGTACAAAGAGGCAGTACTCACATTCAAGAATGCACTCACCTCTGCAAAGCAGGCCTACTTCACCAGACTATCTGCCCTATCCCGCAACCCCAAACAGCTATTCACTACCTTCAACTCCCTTCTCTTTCCTCCTGTGCCCCCTCGGACATTACTTAACACAGCTGATGAGTTTGCCTCTTATTTCAAAAGCAAAACTGACACCATCAGAGACAGTCTCACCCTACACCCCCAACAACCACTCTACCCAACTGCTCGGCGCTCTTCATCTTTAACCTGTTTCTCCACCGTCACTGATGAAAAGCTCTCCGCCCTAATCTCTAAATCCCACCTCACCTCCTGCGAGCTTGACCCGATCCAGTCACATCTCATCCCCAAACTCTCTGAAGTCATTACTCCTGCCCTAACCCATCTCTTCAACCTATCCCTAACCAATGGATGCTTCCCTTCTGCCTTCAAACATGCTACCGTCACACCTATACTTAAGAAACCCTCCCTCGACCCGTCCTCTCCAGCCAACTACTGCCCCATCTCACTGCTCCCATACGCCTCTAAACTGCTGGAGCAACACATCCACTCCGAACTATCCTCCTATCTCTTGTCCAATGTGCTCTTTGACAGACTACAGTCAGGCTTCACTACTCTTTCCTCCTTCTCCTCAACCTCTCCTCTGCCTTTGACACAGTTGACCATTCCCTCCTGTTACAAATGCTCTCATCCCTTGGCATCTCCGACCTGGTCTTTTCCTGGATCTCCTCATACCTCACCAACTGCACGTTCAGTGTCTCCCACTCGCACACCACCTCCCTGCCACGCCCTCTTTCTGTAGGTGTCCCCCATGGCTCTGTCCTAGGAGCCCTCCTGTTCTCCATCTACACCCTCGGCCAACTCATAGAACCCCATGGTTTCTGTTACCATTGCTATGCTGATGACAGCCAAATATATCTCTCTGGACCAGACATTGCCTCTCTGTTGTTCAGAGTCCCAGAATGTCTAACAACCGTAGCTTCCTTTTTCTCCTCCCGCTTTCTCAAACTCAATATGGAGAAAACAGTGTTCATAATCTTAACCCCTCCTCACACGGCCCCCCTACCTGACCCATCTATTAAAGTCAGCGGAGCCACACTCACCCCAGTCCCACAGGTCCGCTACCTTGGGATAACCTTAGACTCTGACCTATTCTTCAAGCCGCATATTCAAACCCTCAACACCTCCTGCCGCCTCCAACTCAAGAACATCCATCAATCCGCTCCTTCCTCACCCCTGAAGCTACAAAGATGGTAGTCCACGCCCTCATAATCTCCCACCTAGACTACTGTAACACCCTTCTCCATGGTCTCCCAGCTAACACTCTCTCTTCCCTCCAGTCCACCTTAAACTGTGCTGCTCGCTTAATACACCTCTCCCCTCATTCTTCATCAGCCGCTCCCCTCTGCCAATGCCTTCACTGGCTACCCGTTGCCCAGCGAATAGAGTTCAAAATGCTAACGCTGACATACAAATCCATCCACAACCTGTCCCCTCCATATATCTCCGACCTAATCTCCCGCTACCTGCCCACATGTAACCTCCGATTCTCCAAAAACCTCCTACTCCGCTCTGCTCTTATCCGCTCTTCACACAAACGTCTCCATGTTTTCTCATGTGCATCCCCCATACTCTGGAACTCATTACCAAGACACATAAGACTGACCCCCACAATCACAAGCTTCAAGAAGGCCCTGAACACTCACCTATTCAGGAAGGCCTATAACCTCCAATAACGCTACTGTCATAACACCACCACCTGTACAGTCTCTACCCTCACCCTCTGTCTCTATCCCTCTTCGCTCATAGATTGTAAGCCCTTTTGGGCAGGGCCCTCTATCCCACTGTGTCATTTGGTCACTGTTAGTATTGTATTTGTTTTGAATATCTTGTGTACGTATGTAAATCCTCTAATGTAAAGCACCATGGAATTAATGGTGCTATATAATGAAAGTCTAGCAGCAGCCTCATGTCAACTTATGCTGCAGGTCATTATGAGTGGTTTTTGTTGTGGAGTAGTTCTGGAAAAATCCATTGCTGGTTTCCTTCAATGGAATATCAGCAGTGGACACGTCCTATGAGGAAGTATCTGCAATCTGTGCAAGGTAGGTACGGTGATGTAGGCAGTTTACTAATATATGCTCTGTAGAAGTTGTCTTGTTGACTCTGATTCAGCCACCCTTGGTGATGTCCTCAGAGATGTGCAGTATTATTACATACAGCTAGAAAACCGACAGTGCCCTGAATTCAGCGCACTTTTAGCTTTGCCGTTATGTGCCCCGGTGCTGGAGATATCAGTATCGATAGTTTCGGCACCTATATCTCTCCACTTTCAGAAAGGCGGGCCTTAGGCTAAGTTCACATCTGCACATGGGTCTCCAACGTTTTTATACTGAAACTGGCAGAGAGAAAAATTCTCTGTGCAGTCCTCTGATTCTCAATGGTTTCTGCGTTTTTTTTTTTGTTTTTTTTGTTTTTTTACTTTGAGGGGCTATCGTGGTGGGATGCCTGCGATCAGAGTGAACTCTGATAGCGGACATTAGCTCCGGATCTCTACTGTACAATACAGCTGCAGAGTGGCCGCCATCTGTAAAGACCAGACATCCAGTGGAATAGTACGGCCGATGTCGGGAAGGGATTAATAACCTATGAAATGTTTAGAATTGTACTTCAGTATACCATAGAAATATTATGTGGCATCCCAGAGCTGGCTATGGCTGGGCTGAGGGTGATCTCTGTGCATTGTATTATTTCCTGTTGCTTCATAGCCTGTGTGACATAGCAGGGGGTCCTGAGTCTCACACAACACAGCGCCACCTAGTGAGCCTCACACATGCATTACACCTCCCATAGGATTGAATAGTAACCAAATGTCCAATGGGAGGACATCGCCTGGGAAAGGGGAGGAGTCAGCTGATCACTGGGTCCCCATGGTAACACCCCTGCAGGAAGGTCCTGCGTGTGAGGAGTTAGAAGTGTGGAGTGTTAGGAGGAGGAGGTGAGGAGATAAGTGTGATGTCCTGTGAAGAAAGCAGTAAGTTTAGTGCAGGAATCTCAAGACCTAGACAGGCCCAGGAAGGTTGGAGAGCTGACATACTCCAGCTATTCAGAAGATCCTGTCCCCTGTCTGCCTAGCCATCGCCCTGAAGGAAGTCAAGCATCATTATCTTGTCAGCATGAGACTGTGGAGAGAACATTCTGGAACACGTGCTCCATAGCAAGTATCACAGGATCCAGGGGCCAAGGCCAGACCTGTGGAATATCCTGCCACCCTGACTATTGCACCCCGAAACTCTGAGCTATCAGGACCACATAACGTGAGTGGGGAATATTATGTACTAGTATCATGGTGGGCATCCTCCTATGAGCCAAATAGGAGCCCAGACGCACCTTAGGGCTGTAACACTGAAGTATAAGGGGCTAGGAACACCTTTCATCAAGTCTACCCTGCACCCCAGGACTTTGCTGTGTCACCAGGCGTACCCCGTTATTTTGTATTGAAGAAACTGTTTAAGCATTTGTGCCTCCACACCCATGGAAGTAAAAGTTCAACTTTACAACCGTTTCTGTGTCTGACTCTGCACCGACAACATCAGGGCGCCCCAAACACCACCAGTCGGCACAGTATAGGGGAAGCGCCCCGGGGGAACAATCACCACCAACATTTGTGCAGCCCCCTCATCACCGGTATCAGTGGTGGTAACGTGGGACAGCACCAGCGCTGCGCCCTCGTGCCCAGAGACCGTGACAAGTCTGCGCTGTTTGCACCCCGCAATCCCAACTGCAGCGTTACCTTCCATCTGGTCACCGCAATTATATTTAGAGATGAGCAAATTTTTCAAAAATTCGATTCGCCGAATTTTCCAAAATGATTTAATTCGATCCGAATTAATTTGCAGTGAATTGCGTTAAAAAACAGCGATTTCCTGGCTGCAGAGAGCCTGTATAGTGGTATAGAACACTGTGCCTTGCAGTAACACACATAGGGAGTCTGCTGTGGAAGCGAAACAATACTGTGAGTCAGTATGACACGCACATGACAGGCGTCGCACTTAGAACCACTGCACACTTCACTTATTTGGTGAGTTACGGGGCCAAAACTGACGAACTAACTCAAGTGTGAACTCAGACTTACAGGTCGATGTTAGTGCCAGGTATAAAGAACCGTGCAGAGGCCCAAAATCCTACTGTGGTGGCTGATGGTGACTGTTCATGGAGTCTCATATGGGTAGGTTGCTCTGTTTTTTGCTCTGTTGCTATGTAACTCTAAATGTGCATATATAAAATGCACCTTGATAGATAAATTTTCACTGTTTGTATTTCATTATTGCACAGCTGATATATTTTATTTGTCTCTTCAGCAATACTGGTTATTTCATGCACTATTTATGTGTATTTATTATGATATTTTTTTTTCTTGTTTTCCCCTTTTTATATTTTTCAGATGGCATATTTGTAATCACTATTATATTATAGGGAGAGCCATATTCACACTTTATCTAGCAAACAGTGCACATTCAGATATATATTATTATAGACCCAAATTTATTTCCCTACCCTAACATGGGCTCCTCTGTTTTAAATGTTTTTAAGAATTTTTCCATTACATGCTCAATAAAGATTTATTTATTTTTTTCATTATTTGGGTTGTGCGTCTTTTGAAGACCTGCATCTTTTTTCTTTGGTTCTGTGCATTTACAAAAAGCATGGTCCTGATGCACCGCACAATTTAATTTAGCAGTGGTGCCTACTATTCAATAACAAACTGAGGTATAAAGAACCGTGCAGAGGCTCAAGATCCTACTGTAGTGTGAAAGAGCGCACTCCTTTTACACCGTTGTCTGCTGATTTCACATAGATGTCTACAGAACCTGTTCTATTAAACGCTTATGCAAGTAGAGCCCCCCGGACAGAGTGGAGAGGGTGTCAGCAGTAAGTTTGTGTTGACGTCACTGATTATTTTGCCCTTTCTCTGATCTGTCAGAACAATAACCCCCTCAAAAATCGGATCCTATTTGTTGCGCATCCGCCTTCACTCAGTCAGGATTTGGTCAGTAATCAATCAGTATTGCTGGTGTCAAAAAAAAAAAAAAAAAAACAGGAGTGGATCCAAAACAGAGATGACACATGAATGGAATATTTGCATGTCTTTTCATTTTTCCTTTCTTCTAACAGATCAGAAGAAAGGTCAAATAAATGATGATGTCAACCAGGCCAAAAAGGCAAAATAGTGGAGGTGGCAGCAGCATGAGGAGGCCCTAGAGCAGTGATGGCGAACGTTTTAGAGACCGAGTGCCCAAACTGCAACCCAAAACCCACTAAATTATCGCAAAGTGCCAACACGGCAATTTAACCTTAAATTAACCAGGATCTGTTTTATAGTGACCGTGCGATGTTATTACAGCCTGTAATATCACAAGTCTGCTATAAAACAGATACTGTGTGATATAAATAGTGAAGGTCCCCCACACAGTACAATACGCTCCACAGTGGCCCCCAGACAGTATTATATGCCCAGAGTGGCTCCTGCACAGTATAATACGTTCCACAGTGGCCCCCGCACAGTATTATATGCTCCACAGTGGCCCCCGCACAGTATTATATGCTACACAGTGGCCCCCGCACAGTATTATATGCTCCACAGTGGCCCCCACACAGTATTATATGTTCCACAGTGGGCCCCCCACAGTATTATATGCTCCACAGTGGGCCCCTCCCCTCCAATTGCCCCACAGTATTAAGTCCCTGGTGCCCCAGTTTAAACTGAGGGGAAACTAGAGGGGGATATTAAACTGGGGTAGCTGGAGGGGGACATTAACCTGGGGCATCTGGAGGGGGACATTAAACCGTGGGGCTACTTGGATGGGGACATTAAACTGGGGGCAACTAGAGGCAGACATGTCCCCCTCCAGCTACCCCCACGGTTTAATGTCCTCCTCCAGTTGCCCCCAGTTTAATGCCCCCTTACAACTTGCCCCCAGTTTAATGTCCCCCTTCATCTCCCCCCAGTTTATTGCCCCCTTCATCTGCCACCAGGTTGATGTCCTCCCTTCATCTGCTCTCAGTTTGATGTCCTCCCTTCATCTGCTCTCAGTTTCATGTCTCCCCTTCATCTGCCAACAGTTTAACATAATAAAACACTGATACTCACCCCTCCTCACTCCGCTGCTGCTTTGTGAGGTCTCTTCTTCCGGACTGTTCAGGGAGCTTCAAGCGCGATGTGAGTGATGTCATCACATCGCACCGCAGCTCCAGGGACCGCAGCACACAAGGATGTGCTTCACAAACAATGGTGAAGCAAGGGCTGTCCGCAGACGGCTCCTGCTTCATCACTGTATTTAACTCATCTGCGTCCGGAGTGGCCCTGCATAAAGCTGAAAGAAGCGATCACTCACTAATGGGGAATCCTGTACCGGATTCCCCGTTAGTGAGCAAATCATGGCGATGGCGCATGTGCCAACTGAGAGGGCTCTGCGTGCCCTCTCTGACACGCCTGCCATAGGTTCGCCATCACGGCCCTAGAGTGACCCGTTGACATAGTGAGGAGGTTGGTGGCACAAACAGTACCCGCTGACAATGGTGGCTGTAAGAAGGAGCATCAGGTGGGTGGCAGCATCAGAATAGTAGCTGAGGCAGGTAGCCAGAAGAAACCGGTCTCTTTTGTCAAGGTTTGGGTGAGGCAGCATGAATGATTTAATCTGATGCATCAGGCATTGGTGGGTGGAAATCCTGGCTGATCCACACGTGATTCATCTTGACAAAGGTCAATCTTTCCACATTTTGGGTGGACAGGCGAGTTCTCATTGGGGTAACTATGATACCACACTACTGGCCGGGCAGGACAGCTTTTCCAGGGCAAACTTGGCCAGTTGCAGCCACAAATCCAGTTTGGCTGCCCAGTAGTCCAGTGGATCTTCGATGACGGGTGGCAGAGTACACTCTGAGTATGCCACCACCTGCTGGTTCAGATTCTGCTTTATCTCTAGCTGCTGGTGAGTACTGTAGTTTCTTCATTATGCAGGTAAGCTGCTCATCAGTGACTCTAGTCTCATGCTGCTGCTGGTGGAGCTGATACTGCTCCTGCCACCCCCACCCACCACAGCAGCCAGGGCAGTGCAAGGTGAGCGCCCAGGGCTCCCCGGTCAGAACAGCGGCCAACTGACTACATAGGATGTCTCTATAGTAGTTCAGTTTGTCCTCTCTCTCAGCGGGTGTAAAAAAAAAAAAAAAAGCCCCCATTTTTGACCGGTAGCGAGGGTCTAACATGGTGGAGAGCCAGTAGTCATCCCTCTGCCGAATGGTGACAATTCGGCTGTCACTACGCAAACAAGCGATCATGCATCGGGCCATTTGTGCAAGTGACTCAGAGGGACTCCCTGCATCCATCTCCACTGCATACTGCCACGGTGGGTCTGGGTCATCTGCCTTGTCTTCCTCATCTCCCTCTTGTTTTTCCGGCTGCTCCTGTTCCCCCTCTCCTGTCACCTGTGTAGAATAACCACCCATTTCGCTACACATTGCTTGTGCTCCAATGTCCTCCTCCTCCTCCAGTTCAGCCCCCACATGTGGCCGTGAGATGTAGACGCCACATCCACAGTCCCCCGACCAGCCAAATTTACCAGCATCTTTTCCAGGATATGAATCACGTTAACATTGTTCATCCCGTAGTCCTGGCGACTGACAAATAAAGTGGCCTCTCAAAGGGCATGAGCAAACGGCAGGTGTTATGCACGAGCTGCCACTGGCTGACATTGAATTTACACAGGGGAGTACCTCTGTCCGCTTAGATTATCAAGAAATCGTTTATGGTCTTTCTCTGTTCATACAGTAGGTTCAACATATGGATGATGGAATTCCAATGGGTGAAAACGTCGCATATCAGCCTATGTTGGGGAACGGTGTTCTGCAGCTCAAGGAGGGTGTGCTTGGCAATGTACAAGTGGCTGAAGTGCATGCAAAGTTTTCTGGCCATTTTTTAGGATGTCATGCTGTAAAATACTGTATGCTTGTATGAAATGATTACTCACATGTTGACCCATAAGGTAACATTTAGAGATGAGCGAATTTCTCCAAAGTTCGATTCGGCAGTTTTATTCGAAGTTCCCAAAAAATTTACTTTGATCCGAATTACTTCACGGCGAATAAATAGCTATTTCCAGTCTTCAGAGAGCCGTGGTGGGCGGGTGGGCGGCAAAATGGCGGAAGCCCTTGGATGCCACGGTCATATGTCTCTCTCTCCAGCATGGACAAGTTTTAATTATGTGGAAGGAAATGCTAACAAAGACACGCCTACCCAATCACATCACTAGAGAACATCATGTGACTGTCTGATGTCACAAAGGTCCTTACTAAATATTTGTTACCGCGAAGCATCAGGAAATCCGGAATCGTGGTGAATCGAAGATTTCCTAAAATTCGGATTGAATTCCACTTCTGCAGAATCGATTCGCTCATCTCTAGTAACATTATAGGAGGATTCAGCTTCTTATAAAAACATGGAAATATATTGAAGTGTTCATGGAAAAACAGATACAGGGAAAACTTCCAGAATAACAGAAATATCAGTCAATGTCTTACATCACGGGAGAAGTTCAGGTTTCTTCAAGCTGGTTCTCTTTCAGACATCTTGGTTCATGCTTATTCATCCATGTGTGCTGGTCTTCTTCAGGTGTCAGAGGAAGTAAAACAGACAGAAAGACCCCGACATGTATGTCTGTCAATCATTTATATTCATGAGAGGGGGTGTTCCCCAGCATCCTTATATATTTGACATGTGTATTTGGACAACACTAAAATAGTGTACCGTAACCACACCCATGCACCATAAGATACAAGAGTGTTGTCAGCAGAATAGACTTAACCCTTACACATAGTTCCCAACCATCCTGCATCTGGTGGAACAGTCCCGATTTCACACTGCTGTCCCGCGGTCCCGCATAGCTTACAGTTTGTCCCGCTATGCTCCTGAAGTGATTTGCTGTTAACAAACTTTATTAGGGGAGAGCAAAGGCTAAATGGTAGATGCTAAATCCTAGTGGGCTAAAGGACCTTTGATGACATCATGACCATGTGGTCAGACTCGTGTGGGCGGAGCTATTCTGGATACTGCGGGACAGACTGTGATGTTACACAGAAAGCTGATGGGAATGAGAGTGATCGAAGAGATAGCATGTGTGAGCAAGAGGGAGAAACTGGGGGCAGATGTAGGGGGCAGTTAAACTGAAGGCAGATGTAGGGGCAATTAAACTGGGGACAGATGAACGGACAATTAAATTGACAGCAGATTAAGGGGGCAATTAAACTGGGGCAGATGAACGGGCAATTAAATTGAAAGCAGATTAAGGGGGCAATTAAAACTGGTGGCAGATAAAGGGGGACATTAAGCTAGTGGCAGATAAAGGAGGACATTAAATTGGTGGCAGATAAAGGGGAACATTAAACTGGGGGAAGATAAAGGAGGCATTAAGCTGGTGACAGATGAAGGGGAGACATTAAATTGGTGGCAGATGAAGGGGGGACATTACAATGGTGGCAGATGAAGGGGGCATTAAGCTGGTGGCAGATGAAGGGGCACATTTAATGTCCCCCTCCAACTACCCCCACTGTTTAATGTCACCCTCCAGCTGCCCCATAGTTTAATGTCATCCTTCAGCTGCCCCATAGCTTAATGTCACCCTCCAGCTGCCCCAGTTTAATGTCCCCCTCTAGTTTCCGCCAGTTTAAACTGGGGCACGAGGAGAGGGACTTAATACTGTGGGGCAATTGGAGGGGGACATTATAATGTGGGGGAATATAGTGTTAGGGTCACTGTAGGAGTATTATATTGTGTGGAGGCACATTGAAAAATAGATGAGGAGTCAACGTAGAAGTGGGTGGAGCTAAATTTTCCACGGCCAGCATATTTTGTCCCTCTTTCTGTCCTTTGAAAGTTGGGAGGTATGCTTACAGGTCATGAATATTGCAATCTAATAATATTTAACACTTGCAAATGGGTGGAAGACTTAAGGAAATGCTTGACAACCAGACTGAACTCGTGCACTATGCAGGGCGCATGGCTCAGCCCTCCTTGATGCAGCGCCGACTCCATGTTCTTCCCATTGTCGGTCACCATGGTTCAGATTTTGAGTGGTCACGGAGAAAGCCAGGATTCGATTTCTTGATGAAGGACACGGAGCAGTTCCTCCCCTGTGTGACTACGTTCGCCCAGGCAAACAAGGTGTAGAGCAGCGTGACACCACCTTGCCCTGTGTATGTGGTATGTTGGAGGAGCACTGTGAATTGTCCCTGAAGTGGACCGTAGTTACAGCTCCACACGTCAGCACTGCCATGCACTTTGGCAGACACTGACATGCTCAAGGACTGGCCCACCTTTTGTTCTACATATTTGTGCAGGTGCTGCCTTTTTGGCAAAGAAATGACTGCTTGGGACAAGCCATCAGTTCAATGAAAGGTGCAGAGTCCACCACTTGGAAAGGGAGGGACTGCAGTACCAGCAACTTGGACAAGAGCACGTTCAGCTTCTGCACTGTTGGATGAGTGCACATATACTGTTGTTTCTTCAAAGTCGCTTCGGTGATCGATCGCTGACGCAATGACTCACTAGGAGGAGGAGGAGCAGGAGCATCAGGACCAGCAGATGATGGGAAGGATACACAGCTTCCTTCGGCTGAGGTGGCGGAGCCTTGATTGCCTGAAATGGGGTGCATGCCACTGGGTGATGCAGCAGTTGCACATTGGAGCCACGGTTCTCCCAGGCCACTTTATGGTGACGCTGCATATGTTGGTGCAAGGCTGTGGTGCCAACATTGGCACCCTGGCGACGCTTCACCTTCTTCCCACAGAGTCGACATATGGCCATGTTCAACTCCCTGGCGGCTTAACAAAAAACTGCCACACTGCCGAGTAGGTGATTTTACTCCTAACACTCTGTACTGACTGACTGCTATCGCCACTGCCTCTGTGAACCCCTGCACCACTGCTTTCTGGGCAGGTAGGCTCCTGCGAAACGGGTGGTCTACCTCGGGCACGTTTGGCTCCCAACCTCCCACTGCTGCCACCCTGCTGACTCAAAACAATTTTAGAAAAAATTCAGTAGGTAAAACACTATCTTGTCTATAAAAAAAGCTTAGGAATTCATAGGTTTTCTGGATATAAATAAAACATAACTCAATAATGTGATCAGCTACTGCTGAATTAAAAACATGAGTCCTCGTAATTGAACATCTGTGTTGTAAATAAATATGTTTCTGCTCCACCACTAGACTTTTCCATTATAAATGATAGTCCATAGTATGAATAACAAATATCTATGGATGTAGTTAAATAAACACGATCCAGAAAATAAATTCACTGGACCCTATTATACTTAGTATCCCTTTGTATAATCTCTATTGTAAAAGATTATATATAGTGACAATTGGGGGTAGTTTAGCATCAAAGGTAGCAGCTTCCTGGACTTTATAGAGGTGTTTGTGGCGCTGGGTGCCAAATAAACAGCATATCAGGTAATGGCAATCCAAAAGAAATGGCTTTATTCAGCTAGTAAGTGATAATAGGAACAAATATAACAAAACAGCCTAGCCCACACACAGGGCAATACCTCACTTCTTGAACCCTGACTAATTTCTGAGGGCAAGATGCTTTGCTGAGGTTTCTCCTCAGCAGTCTGGCTCACACTGAGCTTAACCAAGTCCGTTGTGGAATCCAGTCCTCTTGGGACAGACCACCTGTCTGTCTCCAACTGGTCCTCCATCCACCTGCTCTCTGCAGGTTACCAGCAGCACTCTCCTGCTGTGTGCACTCCCTCTGGAGTGAAGCCCCCCAGGTATGGGTGTGGCCAAGGTCCTTTTCAACCCTGTTTTTGGGTCGCTCACCAGCGTCCTCTAGGTTCACACCCTCACAATACATATATATATATATATATATATATATATATATATAATTATCCCCAAATATAAGAGAGAGGAGGAGTATACAACAACATTAGGATGCACCACAAATTGCTCACAGTAAATTCTTTGCAACAAGAGGAGAAAGAAACCAGGTAAAGATCACTACTTGCCCGCCTACCGGAGGAAGCGGCGGATGTCTCCTCCAGATCTTGGCTGGGCAGTAGCTGCTGACTGTCCTCTAGTAGCTCGTCCTCACTGTATAGTGGATCTGAGCCCACAGCATAGAGTACTTCTTTGGCTGAGGGAATAGAAAAGGACAGAGGCAGGTTGAGGACAGTTGAGGGCATAGGGCCTACTCCTGGGCCATGCCAACTAAGGGTTGTGTCTGATGAATCCAACAACTCTTGGCTGGGGGTGTCTTATGTGACTTGGGATGAAGTGGATGACCATGTAAACGATTCTAGAACCAATGGGTTGCTCTTCAAGACACGACCGCTAGCTGGAGCTCAGGCCTCTGAAAGTGACCCCTGCTGCCATGCCCCCTTACTCTGTTGCGAGCTGTGCCTGCACCCCTCCCCTGTGCAGGGCCTGTCGCTTCTCTGTCTGGCATACTGTTAGATCAAATGTGTAAATGAACAGATAACTGCGGAGTTTTGTTTTGTTTTTTTCTATCACTTTCCCTAGTGCCAGCTGACATCTCTCCCTGCACTAAGTACAATGGAAAATGCCTGAACCTAAGATGGTGGAGGGTATTTATAGGGCTGTGACATCACAGGGCTGGCTGCTGATTGGGTACAGGCATGGCATTGTGGGTGATCCCGCATTCCCAGAGATCCTTGCCCCATGTCCTAATGTGCAGCAGCCATTTTAGGAAAAAATGTGATTCGTTACCGCGAAGCGTGAGGAAATCTGAATTTGACGCAAATCGAATATTTCCTGAAATTCGTAACAAATTCCACTTCGTCAGCTTCGATTCACTCATCTCTTATTAATAATAATAATAACAATAATAATAATAATACTAATAATAATGGTATTTACACAAGTGGACAAAATTGTTGGTACCCCTCGTTTAATGAAAGAAAAGCCCACAATGCTCACAGAAATAACTTGAATCTGACAAAAGTAATAATATATAAAAATTCTATGAAAATTAACAAATGAAAGTCAGACATTGCTTTTCAACCATGCTTCAACAGAATTTTTAAAAAAAGAAAATTCATGAAACAGGCCTGGACAGAAATGATGGTACCCTTAACTTAATATTTTGTTTCACAACCTTTTGAGGCAATCATTGCAATCAAACGATTCCTGTAACTGTCAATGAGACTTCTGCACCTCTCAACAGGTATTTTGGCCCACTCCTCATGAGAAAACTGCTCCAGTTGTCTCGGGTTTGAAGGGTGCCTTTTCCAGACGGCATGTTTCAGCTCCTTCCAAAGATGCTCAATAGGATTTAGGTCAGGACTCATAGAAGGCCACTTCAGAATAGTCCTATGTTTTCCTCTTATACATTCTTGGTTGTTTTTAGTTGTGTGTTTTGGGTCATTATCCTGTTGCAAGATCAATGACCTGCAACTGAGACCGAGCTTTCTGACACTGTGCAGCACATTTCTCTCTAAAATACCTTGATAGTCTTGAGATTTCATTGTACCCTGCACAGATTCAAGACACCCTGTGCCAGATGCAGCCCCAGAACATAACAGAGCCTCCTCTATGTTTCACAGTAGGGACAGTGTTCTTTTCAAGATATGCTTCATTTTTCCATCTGTGAACATAGAGCTGATGTGCCTTGCCAAAAATTTCGAATTTTGTCTCATCTGTCCACAGGACATTCTCCCAGAAGCTTTGTGGCTTGTCAACATGTAGTTTGGCAAATTACATTTGTCAGATTTAAGTTATTTCTGTGACCATTGTGGGTTTTTCTTTCATTAAACAAGGGGTACCAACAATTTTGTCCACGTGTGTATATAGCGCCAACATATTCCATAGCACTTTACAAATCAGAGGACACATGAGACATTATAATATGACAAAGAAATAAACATATCAAATAATAGGAGTGATAGCCCTGCTCGCAAGAGCTTACATTCTATGAGGAGATAGGGGGACACCAGGTTAGAGGGCTTGTTTGCTACCATGGTCCAGTCATCTTTTAATAGAAAAGGTTGTGTAACTGAAGCTGTATGAACCCGTCACCAGCCAGTATCTGAAACAGATACTAAGTGCAGGGAGTGCAATGTAACTTCTAGATGGAGGGGCCAGGATCTGAGGAACAGAGGAGGAAGGATAAAAGGTGTTATTGTTCTCCACTTCTGCACACTACACTGTGATCAGGTCACGTGATAAGCCTGACCAAACAGATATGATTTTAGGGCAGTTTTGAAGCTGCTATAGTTGGAGATTAATCAGATTGTCTTGGAGACGGGAGTGGGATGATTGGATAACAGAGGATGCAAGTCTAAGGTCATTGGCAGAACGGAGAGGAAGGATAGGGCGGTAGACAGTGACAATAGAGGAGATATAGGGGGCGCAGCGTTATGGATGGATTTGTGCGTCATTGTGGTAATTTTATATTGTATTCTTTGATGGATGGGAAACCAATACAGCGACTGACACAAGGTAGATGCGTCTGTGTACCAGTTTGACAGAAAGATGAGTCTGGCGGCTGCATTCAGGACAGATTGTAGAGGGGAGCGTTTAGTAAGAGGAAGCCCAATTAGAAGAGAATTGCAATAGTGAAGACGAAAGAGAATCAGAGCGACAATAAGGGTTTTTGATGTTTCCACGGTGAGAAAAGGGAAAATTCTAGAGATGTTTTTAAGGTTCCAGTGGCAAGAGCGTGCAAGTGTGTGAATATGTGGGGTAAAGGTGAGACCTGAATCAAATACAACCCCTAAACAGCGGGCATGCCCCCTTGGGGTAATAGTAAGGCCACAAACAGAAATGAAGATATCAGGTTAGGTCGGTTAGTAGATGGAGGGAACACAAGAAGTTCAGTTTTTGAAAGATTCAATTTCAGATAAAGAGAAGACATGATGTTAGAGACAGCAGAGAGACAGTCACTGGTGTTCTGTAGTAGCGCAGGGGTGATGTCATGGGATGAGGTATATAGTTGGGAATCATCTGCATAAAGATGGTTTTGAAAGCCAAATTTGTGAATGGTTTGTCCAACTGGGGCTGTGTACAGAGAGAAGAGGAGGGGACCTAGGACCGAACCTTGAGGAACCCCAACCGCAATAGGCAGAGGAGAAGAAATAGCACCAGCGAATGATACACTAAATGAGCAGTCAGAGAGATAGGAAGAAAGCCAAGAGAGAGCGGTATCCCTGAGGTCGACAGAATGGAGCATAGTGAGGAGGAGTTTGTGGTCTACAGTGTCAAATGCTGCTGAGAGATCCAGAAGAATAAGTAGTGAATAGTTCCCTTTAGATTTAGCCGTCAAGAGATCGTTGGAGACCTTTGTGAGGGCCTTTTCTGTAGAGTGTAGTGCACGAAAACCTGACTGTAAGGGGTTCAGAAGAGAGCAGATTAGGCGGGAGTAGACCAAGCATTCCAGGAGTTTAGAGATGAAGTGGAAGTTAAAGACAGGCCGGTAGTTAGTAGCATAGGATGGGTCGAGGGAGGGTTTTTTCAGCAGTGGGGTTATGACAGCATGTTTGAAGGAGGAGGGAAAGATTCCAGAAGAAAGAGAGTGGTTAAAAATTTTAGTAAGGTAAGTTGTAGCTGTAGGGGACAGAGACCAGAGGAGGTGTGATGGGATAGGATCACTTGTGCAAGTAGTGGGGCGATAAGAAGAAAGGAGCTGGTAGACTTCTTCTTCTGTTACCAGGTCAAATAATGAGAGTTCACAATGAGGAGCAAGGGAGGGAAGGGGACTGATGCCGCTTGGAGAATGGGTTATTTCCTGACCGATGTTGTCGTTTTTGTCTTTAAAGTACGTGGCCATGTCTTGAGCACTGAGATCTGTAACAGGTACCCGCACCTTTGGCGTGAGGAGGGAGTGAAAGGTGTCAAAAAGTCGATTAGGGTTATTGGAGAGAGAAGAGATGAGAGAGGTGAAGTAAGTTTGTTTGGTAAGGTGAAGGGCAGAGTTATATGCTTTGAGCATAAACTTGAAGTGATGAAAATCTGCAGATGTGTGAGATTTTCGCCATAGTCATTTGGCACATCTTGAACATCGCTGAAGAAAACGTGTTTTAGGAGTATGTCAAGGTTGCAGGTGTCTGTGTTGGGATTTTTGGATGGTCAACGGTGCTACTTTATCCAGGGTGACTTTGAGAGTCTCATTGTAGTGTTTGGTGGCCATTTCAGGAGAGAGAAGAGATATTAAAAGATCTGAAAACCCTGATGCAGCAGACTTTGTGAAAACAAAAATTTGTGTCATTCTCAAAACTTTTGGTCGTGACTGTACAAAAAGTCATTATGTAAAAAGTCCTAAATGTTGAATAACCATCAGTAGTGGGCAGTATACAGGTTATGGTGAGGGAAGAAATTGTCAGCTCTTTTTGCCCTAAAAAAATACTGGTATATCTGAATTGCATTAGAGTGTGATTCCATCCTTCTCAAATACTGCTACAACGTTGCATGTTCTTAGTGTGACAGTCTCTAGTACTTTGTTTGGTTCTGTCCTGACTGTATCTTTTGCACTAAATTCATCTACCAGCTCTTAATTTTCAAGTAAAAGATCAAGGATTGACTTTTTGTCCTCCTCGAACTCCAAGTAAGGTAAAGAGTTTATTTTTCTCTTTGTTATTATTCTGTAATAGTCTATGGTAGAGGCCAAGGAACATGACAAAAAGTACTCTCATTGACAAAAAAACTAATAGACTCTGGGGGGGGGGGGCAAACTGGGCAATTGCCCAGGGCCCCCGTCCCAAGGGGCCCCCGGGATTCGAAGCATCAGGCTTTTAGCCTGATGGCTTGAATCCCGGGAGCTCAACAGCTGTATCCGGCACGCTGTGCTGTGAATGCTGATACTGCTTAATCCTATGACAGAGCAGGGAGCTGAAAAGTCCCTGCTGTACTATAGAGGACCACCGGTAAGGCACAGGACGTCGTGGCGCAGGTAGCGTGATGACGTCACTGCATCACGCCACCTGTGCCACTTCTACAGGGAGAATCTTCGGCTGCTCCGCTTATTGTGGGAGCGCGGTAAGGTGAGTAAAAGATTTATTGTTTTCTGGTAAAGGAAAGGGATTACCTGCTAAGGAGGCAAACTATGATTTATAGGGGGGCTAATATTTATAGTGGGGGAACTATTATACATGAGGGGCATTATTTTAAGAGAAGAAATATTATATATAAGGGGGCTATTATAAGGGGGGCTGTTATATACAGTGTCTTGCGAAAGTATTCGGCCCCCTTGAACTTTTCAACCTTTTGCCACATTTCAGGCTTCAAACATAAGGATATAAAATTTTTATATTTTGGTGAAGAATCAACAACAAGTGGGACACAATCGTGAAGTGGAACGAAATTTATTGGATATTTTAAACTTTTGTAAAAAATAAAAAACTGAAAAGTGGGGCATGTCAAATTATTCAGCCCCCTTAAGTTAATACTTTGTAGCGCCACCTTTTGCTGCGATTACAGCTGCAAGTCGCTTAGGGTATGTCTGTATCAGTTTTGCACATCGAGAGACTGAAATTCTTGCCCATTCTTCCTTGGAAAACAGCTCGAGCTCAGTGAGGTTGGATGGAGAGCGTTTGTGAACAGCAGTTTTCAGCTCTTTCCACAGATTCTCGATTGGATTCAGGTCTGGACTTTGACTTGGCCATTCTAATACCTGGATATGTTTATTTGTGAACCATTCCATTGTAGATTTTGCTTTATGTTTGGGATCATTGTCTTGTTGGAAGATAAATCTCCGTCCCAGTCTCAGGTCTTTTGCAGACTCCAACAGGTTTTCTTCCAGAATGGTCCTGTATTTGGCTCCATCCATCGTCCCATCAATTTTAACTATCTTCCCTGTCCCTGCTGAAGAAAAGCAGGCCCAAACCATGATGCTGCCAGCACCATGTTTGACAGTGGGGATGGTGTGTTCAGGGTGATGAGCTGTGTTGCTTTTACGCCAAACATATCGTTTTGCATTGTGGACAAAAAGTTCGATTTTGGTTTCATCTGACCAGAGCACCTTCTTCCACATTTTTGGTGTGTCTCCCAGGTGGCTTGTGGCAAACTTTAAACGAGACTTTTTATGGATATCTTTGAGAAATGGCTTTCTTCTTGCCACTCTTCCATAAAGGCCAGATTTGTGCACTGTGTGACTGATTGTTGTCCTATGGACAGACTCTCCCACCTCAGCTGTAGATCTCTGCAGTTCATCCAGAGTGATCATGGGCCTCTTGGCTGCATCTCTGATCAGTCTTCTCCTTGTTTGAGGTGAAAGTTTAGAGGGACGGCCGGGTCTTGGTAGATTTGCAGTGGTCTGATACTCCTTCCATTTCATTATGATCGCTTGCACAGTGCTCCTTGGGATGTTTAAAGTTTGGAAAATCTTTTTGTATCCAAATCCGGCTTTAAACTTCTCCACAACAGTATCATGGACCTGCCTGGTGTGTTCCTTGGTCTTCATGATGCTCTCTGCGCTTTAAACAGAACCCTGAGACTATCACAGAGCAGGTGCATTTATACGGAGACTTGATTACACACAGGTGGATTATATTTATCATCATCAGTCATTTAGGACAACATTGGATCATTCAGAGATCCTCACTGAACTTCTGGAGTGAGTTTTCTGCACTGAAAGTAAAGGGGCCGAATAATATTACACGCCCCACTTTTCAGTTTTTTATTTTTTACAAAAGTTTAAAATAACCAATAAATTTCGTTCCACTACACAATTGTGTCCCACTTGTTGTTGATTCTTCACCAAAAAAATTTAAATTTTATATCCTTATGTTTGAAGCCTGAAATGTGGGAAAAGGTTGAAAAGTTCAAGGGGGCCGAATACTTTCGCAAGGCACTGTATAAGGAGCATTATTATAGGAGATGAACTATTATATATAAGGGAGCTGTTATAAGGAGAAGACTGTTATATATAAGGGGCTATTATGTATAAGTGAGGAACTATTATATATAAAGAAGAGTCTGTTATATATAAATGGGGAACTGTTATTTATAAGGGGGAGACTGTTATATAAGGGGGCTATTATTTATAAGGGAGGAAACTATTGAATATAAGGGGGCTATTATAAGAGGAAATTGTATATAAGGGGGGCTATTATAAGGGGGAAATATATAAGGTGGGCTACTATTTCTAACGGAAGAACTATTTATAATAGGCTTATAATAATAGGGGGCATTATATATATAGCTGCTATTATAATGTGGTCTCTTTTATTTATAAGAGGGAAACTTTAAATGTAGGGTATTGTTAAAGGGGCTATTATTTATAAGAGGGATGTTATTTATAAGGGGGTATTACTGTTAAGAGGGCTATTATTTATAAGAGGGCTAATATTGATAATGTGGACTATTATTTATAACGTGAACTATTATTTATGAGAGGGCTAATACCGTGTTTCTCCAAAAATAAGACCTACCCCGAAAATAAGCCCTAGCTAAATTTTCCAGGTTTTTTGGAGTAGGCTTGAAATATAAGCCCTACCCCAAAAATAAGCCCTAGCTAATTTAACCCCTTCCCGACATCTGCCGTACGATTACAGCGGACGCCGGGTCCTTAAAGATGGCAGCCGCTCTGCTGCAGAGCGGCTACCATAGCTACCTTACCGGGTCTCTGCGGAGACCTGGAGTTAATGCCTGCGATCACTGTGCATCCTGATCGCAGGTATTGTTGAGCATAACCCCCCCTCCCCACTAAAGTAGCACAACCACCATAGTTAATGCCCGCGATCAGAGTGAACTCTGACTGCGGGCATTGCTAAGTGTGACCTCCCCCAGTCCCTAGGGCCGGTCCGAACCCACTATAGCTACTATATACCGGGTCTCTGTTGTACTGGAGACCCGCAGTTAATGCCCGCGATCAGAGTCCACTGATCGCGGGCATTGTTGGGTGTGCAAGTCCGTGACCCCCTCCCTCCAAATCGACGCCCCCAAAGCAGAGCAACTATCCCTGGAGTTAGTCCCCATCAGCCCGTACCTTTCACGTTGCAGGTTGGCTCCCGCGCGCCTAGATCACGGGAGCCGACCTGTTCTTTTGACAGCGGGGAGCCTAATGAAGGCTCCCAGTCCTGTCATAGGAATATTACTAGTGAGGCTGGTCTATGAGCAGCCTTACTAGTAATGTAGATAATCTCACATAGACTGCAATACGTTATATTGCAGTCAATGGGATGATTGCAGGTTCAAGCCCCCTAGGAGGGGTTAATAGTAAAAAAAAAAAAAAAAAAAAAAAAAAGTTAAAAAAATATAAAAACAAAACAAAACAATAAAAGTTCAAAACCCCTCCCACTTTCACTAGAATACATATAAAAATAAAATATTAATGTGAAACACATACACATTAGGAATCCCTGTGTCCGAAAACATCTGCTCTACAAACTTATAAAAATATTTTACCTCTATGGTGAATGCCATAGCGGAAAAATAAAATCAAAAGTGCTGAATTGCTGTTTTTTCGCTGTTTCATCTCTGATAAAAGTTGAAATAAAAAGCGATCAAATGTGTGATTGTTGTTCATGGAAAAAATTAAGACCTACCCCGAAAATAAGCCCTAGCCCTTTTTTCAGAGAAAATATGATGGCGTTCACTAGAAATATGATGGCATTGTTGGTATATCAGCATTTGGGGCCCCACTTGTAATTTTGCCCAAGGCCACAGTTTGTCTAAAACAGGCCCTGGCCTCTATGACACACTTAGTTATTTTGCCCAGTTGACCGAGCAAGAAGTACTGCTAGTTTTGGTGCCTCATACACTATTTAGGTTATGTACTGTCTGGTGGGTGGTATCTACATCTGATTGGAGTTCTGAATCATGTCCTTTGCTTGATCCTGCCTGACACTATCCACCTGACAGTACAGAACAGGTACCAAAAGGACCTCCACTGGTTCCTCAGAAATGATGGGTGCTAGAGAAAAAAAAATTCTAACTGCACTTGAATCAGTGGAGCAGCGCCTATTTACAGATGCTAAGACCTAAGTTGGTAGAAGTATTGAAAGGTTCTCTTTAAATAGAGTGAGATATTTTTCCCTGTGCCAGCTTAACTTTTTTAGTTTCTTTAAGAAAAAACATGAAAATTGATATTAATATCAAGAATTGCCCATAGTCTTGAAAAATGAGATTTTTTTTATTTTAGGCAGAATTGCCCTAAATCAGTGTCCATCACTTGTCCTGCCAAAGACAACCTGCCACTGGTGCGTTTCTTTGCAGTGGTGTCCTAAAAGAAAAATCTGGACTGCTATGGATTCTGTTTTGATCCAACAATGGCCGGGTTTGAGGTCTCATTGTTAGTGCTTCAATCTTGCCTTTGCTGTGGACTGACACACTGCCCCAGCTGCTAGTGTGATAATGTGGGAAGCCATTACATACAACAGTAGGTCAGCCCTATTTGTGATACGAGGGACACTAACAGCTCAGTGATATGTGCAGGACATCCTGTGGCCACATGTGTTGCCTCTCATGGCAGGACTTCCAACTGGCATTTTTCAACAGAATAATGCTCACCCACACACAGAGTGTCCCAGGAATATCTGTGCCATTTCTTTGGCCAGGAAGGTTGCCAGATTTATCATCAAGCAATTATGGGACCAGCCAGGACGACAGCTTCAGTGGCCTAAAAGTTTGCTGGATCTAGGAACCGAGCTGCATCTTCTGCAAGGAGTTGCAGGATACTGTATGGAACCTGTATCTCCTCTAGGATGCCAAGCCAACTACCTTAGGGAGGTGGACACATCTTTGGCAGCTGGTCCCTCAAGGTGGGTGGGAAGCTTTAGGTTCTGATTCAAGGGAACTGGCCGAAGACAAGGAGGTACAGCTGGTAACATAACAGTGTGAAAGTCCAGCAATGGATGCAGTGTCTAGCTGGCAATGTAGTCTGGTTGAGGCGCAGCAATTTGTCCTAGGCTCCCTAAGATGTATATTTTGTTTTTACATAAGAATAAACTTAGTGGCTTGCGCTACCTTTCTACCAAAATTTGTCTCCTGATTGTTTTAGTATGGGGGTGTTAACATCACAGAAAACATTGAATGTTAAGACCTGCTACAGGCTTTTTGGAAGATGTCTTGGCTGAGTTTGTTAGATTTGCTGCTTGGGATGGCGCTTACCATGGGGAAGTAGAGGCTGATTTATTTTTAGTAATAAAGATCTGTAGCACATATTAACTTTTTTTTTTTTTTTTTAGGAGGCAATAATTATTTTTTAGTTTAATAGAACGTAATAGAATGTAATCTTAACAAAAACATACAACATCAAAAAAATAAATATTTGAAACAATGCAGGCTGTAGGAATGCTGCACAAAGTACAAAAACCTAACTGGTTAAGATTAGAACTGGAACGTGTTCAGGGCCCAACTGAATCAGTCAACCTCTTACATTCTGGATGAGTCTTCATCTCCTTCCAGTGGTGGCATGTCTTCAGTTGCTGGGGGTGTCAGGTCCTCAGTGGCTGCATCATCCTCATCAATGCCCAAGCCCAGTTTAATCATCCTGTAGATGCGGTTGGCATGTGTCTGTGGGTCTTCCAAGCTGAAGCCGGATGATAGGAGGGCAGTCTTAAACAGCAGAATAACCAGATCTTTCACAGACTTGTCATTCTTGTTGTCATCTGCCTTTTGCCTCAGTGTGTCAATAATGGAATGGTCAGGGTTAATTTCTATGTGCTTTTTGGCTGCCATGTAGCCCATTGTGGAGTTGTCCCTCAGTGCTTGGGCCTTCATGATTCTTTCCACGTTGTCGGTCCAGCCATATGTACTGGTAACAATGCAGCAAGGTGAAGTAACTAATTTCTTTGATACTACAACCTTTACAATTTTTTTTTCCAGGATATCCTTCATGATCTTGCACAGATTTTCAAAATTTGCCTTCTCCTCCTCATCCTCTGGGAGCTCTAACCCTTCCTTTTTGACAGAGACGAGAGTCTTGCCCTCAAACTCTTTCAGTTGCTGTACACAGTATTCATCAATTGGCTCTATCATGTAAATCACTTCCAGGCCATGCTTCCTGAGCCACTCTACAAAGGCAGAGTGTGCTACCTGTTCTTTTGTTTCACCTGTAATGTAGTATATGTGTTTCTGGTTCTCCTTCATTTTGGTACAATAATCCTTCAGTAACACCATTTCATCTCCAGATGCCGATGTGTAGTAGCGCAGGAGCTATGACAGTTTGTTGTGGTTTTGAGAGTCTTTGTGAATACCAAGTTTAATGTTTTTGGAGAATTGTTCATACAGCTTCTTGTAGTTTTCCTTGTCTTCTAATAGTTCTGTAAAAAGCTCAAGACAATTCTTCACCAGGTTCTTTCAGATAACATTCAGGATCTTGCTCTGCTGCAGCATTTCTCTGGAGATGTTCAGTGGCAGATCTTCTGAGTCAACAACACCTCTGATGAAGTTCAGATATTCTGGGATCAGCTCTTCACAGTTGTCCATGATAAAGACTCTGCGCACATACAGTTTGATATTGTTCTTTTTCTTCCTGTTCTCAAACAAGTCAAAAGGTGCTCTTCTGGGCACAAACAGCAGAGCTCTGAACTCAAGCTGGCCTTCCACTGAGAAGTGCTTTACAGCTAGATGGTCCTCCCAGTTATTAGACTCTCCATAATCCTCATTTGTGATGTTGTCAAGGTTGCGGGTCCAGATGGGTTTAATTGTTCAGTTCTTCTTGGTCAATATATTTTTCCTTAATTTTCTTTTTCTTCTTTTTGTCTCCTTCCTTCTTGTCTTCCTCCTCATCAGAGCCAACATCATCTATCTCTGGTTTCACTCTTTTCTTCCTCTTTTTTTCTATTCCTTTTCCGCCTCAGCTTCATCATCACTGATTTCCTTATCACGCTCCTTCTCCACAAAGAGTATAATGGGGTAGCCAATGAACTGGGAATGTTTCTTTACAATCTCTTTAATCCTCCTTTCCTCCAGATACTCAGATTGGTCCTCCTTGAGATGCAGGATAACTTTTGTAGCACAACCGAGAGGCTCACTGTTGTCTACTCTGACAGCAAAGGATCCTCCGGTGATCACAGTCACTTTCTCAGCTACAAGGTAGGCTGAGTAGAAACCAACACCAAACTGACCAATCGTAGAAATATCTGCTCCTGCCTGCAGAGCCTCCATAAAAGCCCTGGTTCCAGACTTGGTGATAGTGCCCAGGTTGCTATCAGAGTGCTATCCTGTTTGTTGCGGATCAGGTCAATGTTCAGTTCTTTTCCAGAATCTAGTTTGCTGGGATCAGTGAGACTCTCATAGCAGATTTTATCCAGAGCATCTGAAGAGTTAGAAATCAATTCTCTCAAGAAGATCTCTTTGTTGGAATAGAAAGTGTTAATGATCAAGGACATCAGCTGACTAATCTCAGCCTGAAAGGCAAAAATCTCCACATCCTCCTCCATCTGTTGGTCCTGAGGTCCTGTCTGCACTTCCTCTAGCATCGTATTTGGTCCTCAGTCACCGTCACCGTCACCAGCAGCTCTGTGAGAAACTAATTAATAACTTTTTTGACAGTTTTAAATAATGTTTCTTTTAATGGAAATACCCCTTTACAGTAATGTTTTTTGGCCTTCCCTGGATGAGATTTTAGAAATGACCACTGATAAAAGATTCGCAGTAAAAATATCAAATAAATAACAATCTGTCTTTTGAAGGAACAAAAGGACTAAGTTCCATAAAGGGAATGGTAAATCTATATGTTGGGACGGAAAACAAAAATTTGCTCCTTAACACCAATAATGGTTCCAAAACCCCAAACAATTACTGTTTGGTGGGGGCAAATTGTAGATGATTTTTCCATCCTGGGAGAAAATTACTACAAACAAATGAGTCTTCAGTATCACTCAGTAGGGTTACGCTAGGTTCACACCTGTGTTCGGGTTTCCATTCTTCAAGTCCGCTTGGGGACCCGAAAAACAGAAACCCAATCTGCTTAAAAGGTGGTTACCCACGGAAACTGACGGACACCATAGACTATAATGGGGTCAAGCCGGGTTTCCACCCGAAATATGTCTCTCCGCATTTTTCAAGCGGAATGGGAGATGGAATTCCTAAATGGGCAACAAGCGCAGATGTGAACCCAGCCTTAGAGTTTTCTTCTCTTCCTCCTTCCAGGTTCACAAACCTCTCCTTTCCTCCAGAAGAAGGTCTTTCTTCGAGTAATGTTGAAGTTGAAGGTAATGATTTCTGTTTCTGAGGCTTAGAGGAAGGAGAGTTATTATTCAACTGTTTTTCTTGTCAAGAAAACTAATGGGTCCTATAGAACAATTCTAAATTTGAATTTCTTGAGCAAATGGATAAAGTACAGGAAATTCAAGATTGTGACCATAATATCCATTATCCCCCCTCCCCCCAATTCTTTGGGATGCAGATATGTGCTCCTTGGACTTAAAGGATGTACAGTTGTACTAAAAAGTTTACATACCCCGGCAGATGTTTTGGTTTTTTGGCCTATTTTCAGAGAATATGAATGATAACACAAAAACTTTTTCTCTACTCATGGGTAGTGGTTGGTTGAAGCCATTTATTGTCAAACTTCTGTGTTTTCTCTTTTAAAATCATAATGACAACCAAAAACATCAAAATGACCCTATTCAAAAGTTCACATACCCCAGTTCTTAATACTGTGTATTGCCCCCTCTAACATCAATGACAGCTTGAAGTCTTTTGTGGTAGTTGTGGATGAGGCTCTTTATTTTCTCAGATGGTAAAACTGCCCATTTTTCTTGTCAAAAAGTCTCTAGTTCCTGTAAATTCCTGGGCTGTCTTGCATGTACTGCACGCTTGAGATCTCCCCAGAGTGGCTCAATGATATTGAGGTCAGGAGACTGAGATGGCCACTCCAGAACCTTCACTTTCTTTTGCTGTAGTCAATGACAGGTCGACTTGGCCTTGTGTTTTGGATCGTTGTCATGTTGGAATGTCCAAGTACGTCCCATGCGCAGCTTCCTGGCTGATGAGTGCAAATTTGCCTCCAGGATTTCCTGATAACGTGCTGCATTCATCTTTCCTTCAACTTTGACCAAGTTTCTTGTGCCTTTGAAGCTCACACATCCCCACATCATCAGTGATTCACCTCCTTCCTTTATAGTAGGAATGGTGTTCCTTTCATCATAGGCCTTGTTGACACCTCTCCAAATGTAACATTTTTGTCTCATCACTGCAAATTACCTTGTTCCAGAAGTTTTGAGGCTTGTCTCTGTGCTGTTTGGCGTATTGAAGGTGAGATTCTTTGTTGCATTTGCGCAGTAATGGCTTTCTTCTGGCAACTCGACCATGCAGCCCATTTTTCTTCAAGTGCCTCCTTATTGTGCATCTTGAAACAGCCACACCAATAGTTTTCAGAGAGTCCTGTATTTCAGATGTTGTTATGTGTGGATTTTTCTTTGCATCCCGAACAATTTTCTGGGCACTTGTGGCTGAAATTTTGGTTGGTCTATCTGACCATGGTTTGGATTTTACAGAGCCCCTGAGTTTCCATTTGTTAATCACAGTTTGAACACTGCTGACTGGCATTATCAATTCCTTGGATATCATTTTGTATCCCTTTCCTATTTTATACAGTTCAACTACCTTTTCCCGTAGATCCGTGGACAATTCTTTTGCTTTCCCCATGACTCACAATCCAGAAACATCAGTGGCTGGAGGAAAGATGCAACAGTCTGTCTGGATCCCAGAAACTCACTCAGCTTTTATGCACACACACTGATTACAAGCAAACAGGTCACAGGTGAGGATGTTACCTTTAGTAGCCATTCAAACCCCTTTGTGTCAACTTCAGGGCATGTTATCAGGCCAAAATCACCAGGGTATGTGAATTTTTGAACAGGGTCATTTTGATGTTTTTGGTTATCATTATGATTTAAAAATAGAAATCACAGAAATTTGACAATAAATGGCTTCAACCAACCACTAACCATGATTGGAGAAAAAGTTTTTGTGTTATCATTCATATTCTCTGAAAAAAGGCCAAAAAAACAAAAAATCTGCCGGAGTATATAAACTTTTTAGCACAACTGTATATTACCACATTCCTATTTACCCAAACTTCCAGAAAATCTTAAGATTTGCGATAAGGGCTCCAGGGGATCATTTTCAATCCGTAACACTCCCATTTGGAATATCCAGTACCCCAAGAGTATTTGTGAAAGTAAAGATAGAGACAATAGCTTTCTTGAGGGAGGAAACAATTCAAATAGTTCCTTAATTAGCCATTTTATTCCTTTTTTTTCAAAGATCTTCTTAGAGGGGTTTACTTATTAGAGCCCGGTTATCTAACCCAAACATACAACAGTCAAAGTTGCGTAATCAATTGAAAACTCGATTGGAATTGGCAAATTTATATACTGCTGAAGATTTTCACAATCCCAACTTTATTTCATTTGATGATGTCACTATAAAATGCTAGAGATATAATTTAGAGTGAGATGGAGGGGAGAGCATTTAAAGACCATATATGAAAAATAAGGTGCCTCTATCAGCAGCTCTATATAAGCATAGTCTCTCAAAGTTAGTTGGGGAGATATCTGGTTCCAGTGGGATGAGTAAACGTGACAAACCTGTTCTGTCTGAAAGGCCTCTGAAGGAGGCGGGGAGTATGTATTAGTGAAATAGACTTTGGTGAAGACCCGCTGGTTACAGAGGAAGTAAGTGAGATGGGGAAACCGGGCGTGTCTCCACCAAACGCACACCTCGGTGGATAGGCCAGGAGGGAAGAGGGGTTAGCGAACTCTCCACCACAGTTTATAAGTAAAGTGAACTCTCTGCCACAGTTGCAACATGTAATTTGTAACTTTGGCTGTTGTTGGGAGTGTAAAAGGGGCAGATCTTGGGTTCCAGACTAGGGCCTGCATGGAGGTTAGGGCAACCAGCGCTGACTCCAACGCGACCTATTGTGGGCAACCTGGTGTATTATAGATAGTAGAGAGTTGAGAAAGTCGGGCAGCTACATAATATTTATAAAATGAGGAACTGACGGACCTCCCCATCTCTTGTGGAAAAACCTAATACCGTGTTTCCCCCGAAAATAAGACACCCCCGAAAGTAAGGCATAGGAGAGGTTTCGGAGAATTGCCTAATATAAGGCATCCCCCCGAAAGTAAGGCGTATGTTCCCGAACAGAACATACGGTATATGCGATATGTGAGGCCGCGGGAGAACCCCACAATCTCTGCTATCATTATACTCCGGGGTCTTTTCAGACCCCGGAGTATAATAATCGGCGGCCCAGGGGAGGTGAGCGAACATAAAAAACTATGTGCTTACCTGTCCTACGCTTCTCCAGGCTTCGGGCCTGTTTGGTGACGTCGCAGACGTCAGCGGACGTCATTTTGCGTCGCGACGCCGGCCGGATCATGTGACGCGGCCTGGTCTAACAGTGAAGAAGGCCGGAGTAGCGCACGGGCATGCACCGGAGCGAGGAACGGGTAAGCAACGTTGTTTTTTTATGTTTCTATCCTCCCCTGGGTCTCCGATCATTATACTCTGGGGTCTGAAAAGACCCCACAGTATAATAATTGTTCATGGGTGGTCCACTATGGGGCAAACTACTGTGTGCAGGGGCCACTATGGGGAATGATACTGTTTGCAGGGGCCACTATGGGGAATGATACTGTGTGCAGGGGCCACTATGGCGAATGATACTGTGTGCAGGGGCCACTATGGGGCATGATACTGGGTGCAGGGGCCACTATGGGATATGATACTGTGTGCAGGGGCCACTATGGGGCATGATACTGTGTGCAGGGGCCACTATGGGGCATGATACTATGTGCAGGGGCCACTATGGGATATGATACTGTGTGCAGGGGCCACTATGGGGCATGATACTGTGTGCAGGGAAATTAATGGTTTGGATTGTTATGATGATGTCCTAGAAGATGATGACATAACTGTCATTGAATAAATTTTACTTTCTATTCGTACCGTAAATATTGGTAAATGTACCATACTGTTAATTGTTGTACATGGAAATAATGGTACGGTAGTAAGAAATTCTTGATAGGATTCACAGTTTGTCTGGTTATGCTGGTTTGTGATGACAACTACATTACCGTACAGTACCGTATATAATAAATGTTCATTTTTTTGTTCAGCAATAAATGTGAATTCTTCTTCATTGAAAAAAAAATAAGACATCCCCTGAAAATAAGACACAGCACATCTTTGGGAGCAAAAATTAATATAAGACGCTGTCTTATTTTCGGGGAAACAGGGTATGTTTGCAGATACGTGGCTGCTTGTATGCCAATATAAAGTTAAAAATTTCTCTCTGGAGAGTGGATAGTAAAAGAGGAGGTCACTGGAGTGGGGAGCGAACAAAAATAATAAAGGATGCGGGCAGGGCCGGTTTTAGACAAAGTGGGGCCTTGGGCAAAATTAAAAGTAGGGCTCCAAATGTTGAAAAATTGTACCTACTACATAGTTACAGTGCCTTGCGAAAGTATTCGGCCCCCTTGAACTTTTCAACCTTTTGCACATTTCAGGCTTCAAACATAAGGCTATAAAATTAAAATTTTTTGGTGGAGAATCAACAACAAGTGGGACACAATTGTGTAGTGGAACGAAATTTATTGGTTATTTTAAACTTTTGTAAAAAATGAAAATCTGAAAACTGGGGCGTGCAATATTATTCGGCCCCTTTACTTTCAGTGCAGCAAACTCACTCCAGAAGTTCAATGAGGATCTCTGAATGATCCAATGTTGTCCTAAATGACTGATGATGATTAATATAATCCACCTGTGTGTAATCAAGTCTCCGTATAAATGAACCTGCTGTGTGATAGTCTCAGGGTTCTGTTTAAAGCGCAGAGAGCATCATGAAGACCAAGGAACACACCAGGCAGGTCCGTGATACTGTTGTGGAGAAGTTTAAAGCCGGATTTGGATACAAAAAGATTTCCCAAACTTTAAACATCCCAAGGAGCACTTTGCAAGTGATCATATTGAAATGGAAGGAGTATCAGACCACTGCAAATCTACCCGGCCTTCCCTCTAAACTTTCATCTCAAACAAGGAGAAAACTGATCAGAGATGCAGCCAAGAGGCCCATGATCACTCTGGATGAACTGCAGAGATCTACAGCTGAGGTGGGAGAGTCTGTCCATAGGACAACAATCAGTCGTACAGTGCACAAATCTGGCCTTTATGGAAGAGTGGCAAAAAGAAAGCCATTTCTCAAAGATATCCATAAAAAGTCTCGTTTAAAGTTTGCCACAAGCCACCTGGGAGACACACCAAACATGTGGAAGAAGGTGCTCTGGTCAGATGAAACCAAAATCGAACTTTTTGGCCAAAATGCAAAACATTATGTTTGGCGTAAAAGCAACACTCATCACCCTGAACACACCATCCCCACTGTCAAACATGGTTCTGGCAGCATCATGGTTTGGGCCTTGCTTTTCTTCAGCAGGGACAGGGAAGATGGTTAAAATTGATGGGAAGATGGATGGAGCCAAATACAGGACCATTCTGGAAGAAAACCTGATGGAGTCTGCAAAAGACCTGAGACTGGGACAGAAATTTATCTTCCAACAAGACAATGATCCCAAACATAAAGCAAAATCTACAATGGAATGGTTCACAAATAAACGTATCCAGGTGGTAGAATGGCCAAGTCAAAGTCCAGACCTGAATCCAATCGAGAATCTGTGGAAAGAGCTGAAAACTGCTGTTCACAAACGCTCTCCATCCAACCTCACTGAGCTCGAGCTGTTTTCCAAGGAAGAATGGGCAAGAATTTCAGTCTCTCGATGTGCAAAACTGATAGAGACATACCCCAAGCGACTTGCAGCTGCAATCGCAGCAATAGGTGGTGCTACAAAGTATTAACTTACGGGGGCCGAATAATTTGGCACGCCCCACTTTTCAGTTTCTTATTTTTTACTAAAGTTTCAAATATCCAATAAATTTCGTTCCACTTCACGATTGTGTCCCACTTGTTGTTGATTCTTCACCAAAAAATTAAAATTTTATATCCTTATGTTTGAAGCCTAAAATGTGGCAAAAGGTTGAAAAGGGGGCCGAATACTTTCAAAAGGCACTGTATATTCTTTTAATTCAATGTGCTGCACTGCCTATCACTGGTACTTACAGGAGTGTTCCTAAGGTCTTTAAGGCCAGAGGACCCACATTGTGAAAACGCAGCTTTTTGGCCACAGCAGAAACACCACGGCAAAAAACGCTGCATTTTACAGTACCTGCAAAGTGGAGGGGATTCTGGCTAATCCTATACACACATTGCAGAAAAAAAATCAGCAGCGGAAAAGCTGTGTTTTCACAGCATGTCAATTATACTGGCGGAAACACTGGCGTTTTCTGTATACGTATAATAGGTGCAAAAAGTCAGCAGAGGAAAACTGAGATCACAATTAGAAATGCTGCAGAAAAATATACAATGCGTTTCCGCCACAGTCTTTTCCGCAGCATGGGGCCCAGCCAGCAATTCACCTCTTCCTGCCCTGCACTGTAATAGTACACTGCAGTAAGCGGGTTGTTCCTAGGAGCCATGTACTAGTCACTTGTGAGTTTCAGCGCCTTCCAATGAAATACACTGAACCTCTGCAGGTACCTGGCTGGACAATGGTTCTGGAATACCAGGAGACTGATGCAGGTGAAGTGCATTATATAGGATGAGGCGGTGGGCGCTGCAGCATCACATAAGCCTTGATTAGTGGCCATTTTCAGGCTACCAAGGCTTGGCATTTCACAATGAGATTCAACAAGAAAACTTGTAGAGAGAATATATTAGTAAACTGCCGACATGCCTGTAACTATTCTTCTGTACAGATTGCAGATACTTCTACATAGGATAAGTGTCCGCTGCTCATATCCCATTGCAGGAAACCAGCAGAGGATTTTCCTGATGTACTCCCCAACAAACAATACTCAGAATGTCCTGGAACATTAGCGGACATAAGGCTGCTGTGAGTCATTCTGCAGCTCAGGTCAGATTATGCTGCGGGTTTTATATAGATCTCATCCACTTTGCTGCTACTGTACAATGCAGCAAATAATTGGTCAACAAGTCCGCAGTGTCTAATCCTCTGCATGTACGTCCCGTGTAGACTTAATCTAAAAGGGGCTCTCCTATAACCATAGCTTGTCATCTGTCCACAGAATTGGTGACATGTGTCTGATCAGTGGGGTCCTATGACTGAGATCGCCATCAATTACACACACAAGGTTCCATGTTCTTCTGTTTCAAAGGATTGGTGTTCATGTGCATTGCCATTCCATTTAAAGTCTATGGGACAGATGACAACAGCTGACCTCTGACCTCCGCTTCTTCCATCAGTTCCATACACTTTTTACAGACTGGCAGTGCGCTCACTCACCCACCAAATTATTGATATGGGAGAACACAGGACACCTGACCTCGTGACACAGCAGTTGGGCACTTATCACCTATTTTAGTTTAGAAATTTTGATTATAAAAAAACCCCTTTAAGGCTGAGTCCCCACGTTGCGGAAACGCAGCTTTTTTTGTTCAGATTTTGTTGCGGTTTTTTGAGCCAAAGCCAGGAGTGGATTGAGCAGAAGGGAGCAGTATAAGAAGCTTCTTCTATATTTCCTATTCCTTTTGTAGCAATTCTTGGCTTTGGCTGAAAAAACGCATCAAAATCTGCAACAAAAAAAGCTGCTTTTCCATAATGTGACACACTGCGTTTATGGCTGCTGCAGAAATGAGCCAGAAAAGTGAATAAAATAATAAAGTAATAAAGTAATAATTTAATCTCATCCACAGCAGGTTAATTTTAGCTGCAGAGTCTTGAGAACTTCCACATATTGCAGCAAAAGCTCAATTAAAAACGCTGTGGAAAAAAAAAAACATTGTTTTTTTTTGCTGCATTTGGCCTAATCCTTAAAGGGGTTGTCCAAGAATTACAGTTTTCTGGCAGGGAAGGTGAAAAATAAAACCCACACTCACCTGTCCCTGGTCCTCCCACCCCTGTCTGGTCCAGCAACACCCCAGGGCTTGTTCCAGCGGCAGTCCTCGCCACACGTAACTGCTCGTGTCCTTTCCTTAGGCTGCTGATTGGCCTCAGCAGTCACGTGCGGCGAGGACTTCCACCAGAACAATTCCCCGGGCGCCGCTGGACCAGACAGCTGTGGGAGACACCGGAACACTGGGGAGAGGTGATTATGGGATTTCTTTTTTTTATTTTTCACCCTCCCCGACCTCCTTGCAGAAAACTGTAATTCCTGGACAACCCCTTTAACATTTCAATATACTGAGCATCACACTATGAAATACAATTCTAGTATGTATAATGGTACACATGTACAGAGGAAAACACAGAAAGATGGATAGACATTGATATGCTGTATGTACAGTGCCTTGCGAAAGTATTCGGCCCCCTTGAACTTTTCAACCTTTTGCCACATTTCAGGCTTCAAACATAAGGATATAAAATTTTAATTTTTTGGTGACGAATCAACAACAAGTGGGACACAATTATGAAGGGGAACGACATTTATTGGTTATTTTAAACTTTTGTAAAAAATAAAAAACTGAAAAGTGGGGCGTGCAATATTATTCGGCCCCTTTACTTTCAGTGCAGCAAACTCACTCCAGAAGTTCAGTGAGGATCTCTGAATGATCCAATGTTGTCCTAAATGACTGATGATGATAAATATAATCCACCTGTGTGTAATCAAGTCTCCATATAAATACACCTGCTCTGTGATAGTCTCAGGGTTCTGTTTAAAGCGCAGAGAGCATCATGAAGACCAAGGAACACACCAGGTAGGTCCATGATACTGTTGTGGAGAAGTTTAAAGCTGGATTTGGATACAAAAAGATTTCCCAAACTTTAAACATCCCAAGGAGCACTGTGCAAGCGATCATATTGAAATGGAAGGAGTATCAGACCACTGCAAATCTACCAAGACCCGGCCTTCCCTCTAAACTTTCATCTCAAACAAGGAGAAGACTGATCAGAGATGCAGCCAAGAGGCCCATGATCACTCTGGATGAACTGCAGAGATCTACAGCTGAGGTGGGAGAGTCTGTCCATAGGACAACAATCAGTCGTATACTGCACAAATCTGGCCTTTATGGAGGAGTGGCAAGAAGAAAGCCATTTCTCAAAGATATCCATAAAAAGTCTCGTTTAAAGTTTGCCACAAGCCACCTGGGAGACACACCAAACATGTGAAAGAAGGTGCTCTGGTCAGATGAAACCAAAATCGAACTTTTTGTCCACAATGCAAAACGATATGTTTGGCGTAAAAGCAACACAGCTCATCACCCTGAACACACCATCCCCACTGTCAAACATGGTGCTGGCAGCATCATGGTTTGGGCCTGCTTTTCTTCAGCAGGGACAGGGAAGATGGTTAAAATTGATGGGAAGATGGATGGAGCCAAATACAGGACCATTCTGGAAGAAAACCTGTTGGAGTCTGTAAAAGACCTGAGACTGAGAAGGAGATTTTTCTTCCAACAAGACAATGATCCCAAACATAAAGCAAAATCTACAATGGAATGGTTCACAAATAAACGTATCCAGGTGGTAGAATGGCCAAGTCAAAGTCCAGACCTGAATCCAATCGAGAATCTGTGGAAAGAGCTGAAAACTGCTGTTCACAAACGCTCTCCATCCAACCTCACTGAGCTCGAGCTGTTTTCCAAGTAAGAATGGGCAAGAATTTCAGTCTCTCGATGTGCAAAACTGATAGAGACATACCCCAAGCGACTTGCAGCTGTAATCGCAGCAAAAGGTGGCGCTACAAAGTATTAACTTAAGGGGGCCGAATAATTTGGCATGCCCCACTTTTCAGTTTTTTATTTTTTACAAAAGTTTAAAATGTCCAATAAATTTCATTCCACTTCACGATTGTGTCCCACTTGTTGATTCTTGACCAAAAAATTAAAATTTTATATCCTTATGTTTGAAGCCTGAAATATGGCAAAAGGTTGAAAAGTTCAAGGTGGCCGAATACTTTCACAAGGCACTGTACATAAACATATACCTATCTATTCACACACATACATACATATACAATACACACACACACACACACACACACACACACCAGTCTACAAACATACAGTACTCACACAGTATATAAAACATACTGTAAACAAATATACACATATTTTACCAAAAAAATACACTTAAATTTGGCTGAATTGCTGGGTGCACAGGACATGGGAGGAAACTCATGTGCAGCTCTAAGTCTGGCAGTAGTGAAAGCTCTTACATCGCACAGGACTTCTACCCTCACACTCCGATGAGATGGCTGAGTCACTGGTACTGCTAGTGAGAGGGAGGGGCGGTACAGGATGCTGCTAAGTGCCGGCAGCTTTACAAGGAACGATCGGCAGCCCCTGCATCTGCTAGTGATTTTCTCTGCTGCCGATCGTTAGTCCTAATAGTAGGAAAAGTATGGGGCCCCTAAGGTTGTGGGAGCCCTGGGCAATTGCTCAATTTGCCCCCACCCAACGCCGGCCCTGCCAACCATGGTAGATATAGATTTTACCACTGCTTCCCAACACCGGCCCTGCCAACCATGGTAGATATAGATTTTACCACTGCTTCCCAATATTTCAATAATAAGTGCACTTAGAGCACTTATCTGTATTCCACTTTAGGGAAATAATGTATTCTGTATATTATTTTATATTGCACTAACCTGTTCAGTTTGCTTGTTAAAAAAGGGATACATTCTTAAATATCTTTCTCTAGGTTGGATTAGAAATAAACCTAATATCCTGTAAAAAAAAAAAAAATCACACAATCTGCATTTAATCCTCTCTGAAACTAATCTCTGCATCAGAACATCTAGAAATAAAACACTTTCTTAGCTGGATCATAGGAAGATGCCCCTTCCAAGTGCCACAAATAATCTGTATACATGTATTAGACCTTATAGAACAATAAAAACTATATAATTGAATATACAAATATCTTTGTGAATTTATTAACCCATATGATTGGGAAAGTTCCTCCCAAGAAGCTAAAAACCTTTGGCAGAAGAATGACAACATTTATATAAATAATAATTATCCCACAAAGGTGAAAAATCTAAAAAATTTAAACACCTTGTCAATTTTCTCAAAGTGACCCAAAGCATTTGCATTAACTTATAATAATAGTAATAATAATAATTAATAATACATTTTATTTATATACAGTGGGGACAAAAGTATTTAGTCAGCCACCAATTGTGTAAGTTCTCCCACTTAAAAAGATGAGACAGGTCTGTAATTGACATCATAGATAGACCTCAACTATGAGAGACAAAATGAGAAAACATATCTAGAAAATCACATTGTCTGATTTTTTTAAATTTATTTGCAAATTATGGTGGAAAATAAGTATTTGGTCACCTACAAACAAGCAAGATTTCTGGCTCTCACAGACCTGTAACTTCTTCTTTAAGAGGCTCCTCTGTCCTCCACTCATTACCTGTAGTAATGGCACCTGTTTGACATTGTTATCAGTATAAAAGACACCTGGCTGCACCAGGCTGGGAAGATTGAATCTGCAATAGACAAGCAGCTTGGTGTGAAGAAATCAACTGTGGGAGCAATAATTAGAAAATGCAAGACATACAAGACCACTGATAATCTCCCTCGATCAGGTGCTCCACGCAAGATCTCACCCCGTGGGGTCAAAATGATCACAAGAACGGTGAGCAAAAATCCCAGAACAACACGGGGGGACCTAGTGAATGACCTGTAGAAAGCTGGGACTAACGTAACAAAGGCTACTGTCAGTAACACACTACGCCACCAGGGATTCAGATCCTGCAGTGCCAGACGTGTCCCCCTGCTTAAACCAGTACATATTCGGGCCCGTCTGAAGTTTGCTAGAGAGCATTTGGATGTTCCAGAAGAGTATTGGGAGAATTTCATATGGTCAGAAAAAACCTAAAGTAGAACTGTTTGGTAGAAACACAACTAGTCATGTTTGGAGGAGAGTGAATTCTGAGTTGCATCCAAAGAACACCATACCTACTGTGAAGCATGGGGGTTGCAACATCATGCTTTGGGGCTGTTTCTCTGTAAAGGGACCAGGACGACTGATCTGTGTACATGAAAGAATGAGTGGGGCCATGTATGGTTAGATTTTGAGTGCAAACCTCCTTCCATCAGCAAGGGCATTAAAGATGAAACGTGGCTGGTTCTTTCAGCATGACAATGATCCCAAGCACACCGCCAGGGCAAGTAAGGAGTGGCTTCGTAAGAAGCATTTCAAGGTCCTGGAGTGGCCTAGCCAGTCTTCAGATCTCAACCACATAGAAAACCTTTGGAGGGAGTTGAAAGTCCGTGTTGCCCAGTGACAGCCCCAAAACATCACTGCTCTAGAGGAGATCTGCATAGAGGAATGAGCCAACATACCAGCAACAGTGTATGCCAACCTTATGAATACTTACAGAAAACGTTTGATCTCTGTCATTGCCAACAAAGGATATATAACAAAGTATTGAGATGAACTTTTGTAATTGACCAAATACTTATTCCACCATAATTTGCAAATAAATTCTTTAAAAATCAGACAATGTGATTTTCTGGATTTGTTTTCTCATTTTCTCTCTCATAGTTGAGGTCTACCTATGATATCAATTACGGGACTCTCTCATCTTTTTAAGTGGGAGAACTTGTACTATTGGTGGCTGACTAAATACTTTTTTTCACCACTGTAGCACCCACATATTCCACAGCACTTTATAAATTGTAGGGTTCAAGTACAGACAAAAAGGATAAATTACAAAGAAATAGTCAATTCACACAATGGGACTGAGGGCCCAGCTCTCAAGAGCTTACAATCTATGAGGTAGAGGGGGTGACACAAGAGGTAGCAGGGGCAGCATCGGAGGTAGCATTGCTTATACAGTGGTCCAGACATTTTTGTGATAGATGTTACTTTCATTACAAATAACAAAGGTGTATGAGCCATCACCAGTCAGTGTCCTTTAACGTGCAGATGGTGCTTGGACATATAAAATTACAGTATGAAACAGCATCATATCCTGTGGTGTAATGTGGGAGCGTGAACAGAAGAGGATTCGTTTTAGGGATTCTAACTGCAGAAGGGTTTACATTAGGAATTGTGATTGGCCTGTCTGAAAAGATGTGTCTTTAGTTTGTGCTTGAAGCTGTAGAAATTGAGTGTTAATCTGTTGTCCGGAGTAGAGCATTCCAGAGAAGTGGTGCAACTCGGGAGAAGTCTTGGATATGGGAGTGGGAGGTTCTAATAATAGAGGATGTTAGTCTTGGGTCATTGAGTGAACGGAGAGCACGGGTTGGGTGATAGACAGAGATGAGGGAGGAAATGTAGGGAGGTGCAGCATTATGGAGAGCCTTGTGGATGAGGGTGATAAGTTTATATTGTATTCTGTATTGAATAGGCAGCGAGTGTAGTGACTGACACAGACTGGAGGCATCGCTGCAGCGTCTAGACTGATAGAAGAGCCTGCCCGATGCATTCATAATAGATTTTAGAGGTGGCTTATGCATCGCTGGTCAGCAGTCCCATCCCTGGGGAACTCCTGCCCTGCCAGCTTCTTTAGCAAACTAAGTCTACAGCCAGGCATCTCTAATGGGCAAAAAACTGCCCAAGAAGACTACCTCGGGACCCCTGCATCTGGCGACGGTCTCAGCTAGCCGTCCCTCTCCTCCTCCCTGGGCCTACTCCCCTCTGGTCCTCCTCACACCGGCAGCGTCAGCGGTAACCCCGCTTTCTGTTTCAGCCTCCAGGGACACCCAGCGGCGCCCTCTGATGTCCCTGCCTACTCCACGCTCCCTGTCAGCCCCAGCACAGACTCGCTGCAGGGAGACAACCAGCTCTTCTCCGGACACCTCCTGCCCTGTGAATAGTAAGGACCTGCCGACACCTTCCTCCGCTGAGTCTCTGGTCCCTGCTGCCTCTCTCTCAGCCACTTCACGACCCAGGGTCCTGGATCCCTCACCATCTCTGCAGGTCAGTCCACAGGCACTGCCTTCCTCTGCTCTGCCTCAGCATAGTCACCTAGCCTCAGATGCTGCTTCATGTGCTCCACCTGTTGCTGCACTTGTGCATGGTGCAGAGCCTCCTCCTGCTCCAGCACCCTCCACACACCCTATCTCTGCCATGCCATCACGAAGTGCCCCCTCCTCCCCCTCTCCACCTGGGGATGCTGATTAGGACCTAGGGGCGACCCCCTCCATGTCCCCCTATGCTGTGCCTGATACTGATGGGGATGCTGCGCCATTGTCCCCCCTATCACAAGATGGCTGCCATGCTTCAGTTCCTGCTTCCCTCCCAACTCAGTGGTCCAGCTACTTGCTCAACTATCGACTAGGCAGGACTTCCAGTCTATTGTTGCAGAAGTCACAGGTGCCTTTCACAAAGAAATTTCTGCCTTATGGAAAGACTTTCAGCACATTACTACTAGGGTGGAGACTCTAGGAGGATCACGAACAAACCTGGATCTATCTTTCCCAGCTTCAGACCTCTGTTCTGTCTCAATGTCATGTTGTGCAGGAGCTACAACGCCATATAGAGGACTTGGATAATCGAGGGCGCCACAATAATATCAGAGTCAAGGGCTTGCCGGAGGCGACCCAGGAAGAGGATCTACATGGCACTCTAAAGGCAATATTTAACACTATTCTTCAGGAACCCCCTTCACACAAAATCAAGCTGGATTGAGCTCAAAACCCTGCGGTCCAAGGGGTCTGGTCCGACCCCACGCAATGTCATCTGCTGTGTCCACGATTTTGCTCTCAAGGAGGCCATCCTTTCCAAGCCAGCCAACTAAAGGACTTTGACTTTGACAGGGCCAAAATCCAGATTTACCAGGACCTCTCCTGGCTCACATTACAGAAACGGCAACACCTTCAGGAACGCCGAATTCCCTACCGCTGGGGTTTCCCCTTTGCCTTGACTGCACGCTTCAATGGATTCTCTGCCACCCTCCGTTCCTATGCTGACCTACACTCCTTCTGTGCTACCCTGGACATACCACCTCCGGAGCTGTCAGACTGGGAACTTGCTCCTCCACTGACGCCTCTTCCTCCAGTCTGGAGCTCCCAGACGACTAAGAAGCGACATCTCCCCTCCCAGGGACTGCGGCCAGGAGGCAGCAGGTGAACCATCCACCACCATGATGGTTATGGCACAGAACATTCCTTATTTTCTTTCCTCTAGGTCCTTGGTCTACTGATGTTGCTTAAATTTTATTTTTTTATTTTTGGCAACTGTATCCTTTCTTCTTGTCCGTCACCCCCCCCCCCAGTATTGCTTAACCTGGCTATGTTTAACGGTTTCTTGTTTCTATGCGCTAGTGTTTTCATTAGTTTACTGTCATTAAAGGGTAGGGTAGGTAGCTCCCACCCACCACTGTTTACTTTCCTGCACTCATTCCTGTCCCAGGTGGTTGTACAACCCCCGCCTGCATTTTGTCCCTCCCTCTGCACACATATCCCCTAGGGGGTGTTTCTCAGCTGTGAGCCCTTTTGTTCTCTTTTTATGGGCTCATTTGGATGTTTGGGCTCGGTCCTCATTGGACTGACGCCTTTCTCCCCCGGTCAGGAGACCTAGTGCTGTCCACTGATGTACTGTTGTACTGTTTTTAGAATTTCTGTGCTGTGTCTTGTCTTTTTGTTTGTCTCCCCCTCCCTCTCTCTCCCCCCTCTTGTTCTTCCCTTACTTCCTAGGTTTGGAGATTGCTGCCTAACCCTCCCTATACACTGACTGCTGAAGTGGAACTCCAAGGCCTCTTCTGTGTCCACCTATCCTAGTAACTGCTCCTCATGGGTGAGATCTGCCGTACTTATTGCTCCCTTGTTTTTACCCCCTTCTCATGGCTGAGTAACGTATGGTCTTGTGGGAACTTCAGTCCCTCCAGGCAGACGTGGCGTTTCTTCGAGAAACACATTATGACTGTTCAAGTACCTTTAACTTTGCTAAGCACCATTACCCTCACGCTTATTCTGCATACCACGTCCGCTGTAAAGCGGGTGTGGCTATTTTACTATCCCGTACCTGCCGCATTACAGTTAGCACTTCTCACCTTGACACCCAAGGCCGTTATATTATTTTGGAGAGCCACCTTCATGGCCAGCCCATAGTCCTCTGTAACATCTATGCCCCTAATATGTCCCAGCTCCCTTTCCTCTGTAAGATCTTGGGCCGCCTGCGGGTTCTCTCTGGTGCGGCCTGGCTGCTTGGCGGGGACTTCAATATGTTTTTTTCTGAGCATGCAGACATTGTCATTATGTGACACTGCAGTTGCAGCTTTCCAGCCTCACCTCGCCAGGGAGTTCCACCTCTCCTTACGTCCTGTGGCACGTTAATAATCCCACAACTCACTCCTACATGTTCTTCTCACATTCCCACAACACCCACACGAGAATAGACAATTTTTTTGGTAACGCCCCAGCGCTTCGTTTGCTTATTGATGCTGACATAGGGCCTATCTCGTGGTCTTATCATGCCCCAGTTGCTGTCACCCTCTCTCCCACGCCAACCCTGATTAGACGCTGTCACTTGCGCCTTATTGAATCCCTTCTACACTTGGAAACCACTCGTTGCACTCTGCATGCCCACCCATACTTTCAAGACAACGAGGCCTCGGCCCCCTCCGTTTCTACCCTTTCGGAGGCCCATAAGGCCCTTATGTGAGGACATTGTATTACCCTAGCATCGAGACTGAAAAGGGATAGGGGGGCTAGAGAGATGGCCTTGCGGTCTAAGATAAAATCCCTTAATGATAGCCGGGCGTTACGCCCCTCTATGTCCCTTCTTCGTCAGTTGGTCGCTGCCCGAGCTGACCTGCGTGACCTAGCCATGCATGCCACTCAATGTCTCCTGCTCTACAGCTGCCAATGTTACTATGAACGTGGTAATAAGGCTCATACCCTTCTAGCTAAGACTCTGCGGGATCGCCAGGTCTCCTCTACCCCCCCATGCAATCCGTGGCCCCTCCTGTTCCCTCTTTACACCATCCTGATGATATTGCCACTGCTTTCCAGTCTTATTATACCCGCCTATATAACCTCCCATCGCAAACCCACCCTGAACTTCTTCCCCCCCACCTCCCAAGGTTTACAGGATTTCCTTAACTCTTGCAGTCTATCCACTCTGTCACCCTCGGCCGTCAATGCCCTTAATGCTCCTATCACAGATGAGGAGCTCACTGAAAAAGTCTTCCGAATGGTAAAGCCCCGGGCCCAGACGGCTTCACCTACTTATACTACAAGACCTTTCAATCCCTCCTCCTGGAGCACCTGAGAACCCTGTTCAACTCCTTTCTGGATGGTGCCCCCATTCCCCAGTCAATGCTTCACTCCCACATCACTTTAGTCCCTAAACCGAATAAAGACCTCCAGGACTGCTGCAATTATCGGCCAATAGCCCTCCTCAGCTCTGACCTCAAACTCTTCACAAAGCTTCTGGCTACTAGGCTGAATACTTGGCTCCCCTCTCTTATCCACAAGGACCAGGTGGGTTTCATCCCTTGCCACCAGGGGGGGTGGCAACACCAGAAGGGCTGTGGATTTGATAGACGTGGCCAACAATGCTGCTACCCCTGCCCTCCTCTTGAGCTTGGATGCTGAGAAGGCCTTTGATCACCTGGACTGGTCTTTCATGTTTGCTACTCTTAAGAAATTTGGCTTCTCGGGGGCCTTCTTCTCGGCGGTCTTTGTTCTCTACTCATCCCCCTCTGCGGTGGTCAAACTTCCCCTTACCTCTTCCTCATCGTTCCCCATTTGCAATGCGACTCGACAGGGATATCCTTTATCCCCCCTGATCTTTGCCCTCAGCATTGAACCCCTAGCTTCTAAAATTCGCTCCAATCCTGATATTACGGGGATTTCTGTGCGTAATCGGGACTTTAAAATTAGCCTCTTTGCTGATGATGTCCTGCTGACTCTCACTAATCCCCATATCACACTCCCAAACCTCATGTTAACTTTGCAAGTTTATGGTCACTTCTCTGGCTATAAGGTTAACTCCTCGAAAACAGAGGCTCTCCCATTAAACATTCCGGACTCTGCCCTCCAACTCCTCATCCATAACTACAGCTTCCAGTGGAGGGATCGCTCCCTCCGCTATTTGGGTATTCAATTATCGTCATCCTATTCCACCCTGTACTCGGTCAACTATCCATGGCTGTTTCGTGATCTTTGCTCCCTTCTAGACAAATGGCGTCCTTTGCAAATCTCCTTGATAGGGCACATCACTGCTGTTAAAATGACGCTTCTCCTTAAACTCCTCTACTTTTTTGAAACCCTTCCAGTGGTGGTCCCCCACCTAGAACTGCGTTCTCTCCAAAAGGCTATCTTTCAGTTTATTTGGAATAGGAAGGGGCATCGCATCCCGCACTTGGTTATGTTGGCTAGTAAGGTGGAGGGGGGCTTGGCGATTCCACACTTGCTCCACTATTATTGGGCGGACCATATACGCCGCATTCCATTTTGGGCGTTTGCCCGGGCTTACACTAAATGGGTGGAGATAGAAAAGCTCTGGCTGCCTCCTGTCCATCCGAATGCTTTCTTGTGGTCCCGCTTGTCCCCTCTGCCTCCCACCCCTCTATTGGGAACCATTCGCTTTACTAGGGCCATATGGATTACCTGCCATAAGCTCTTCCCTCTCACCTCCCGCCACTCATCTATGGTTTCTTTCCTTTTTAACCCCCTCCTCCCGATGGGCTGAAGTCCGACATGGTGCACCCATGGAGCGGACTAGCTCTGTTTCATGTGGCTGACCTGATTGACCCGTCGACCCTGGCACTCAGGCCCTTTGACTATTTTACTTCTAACCTACACTTGCCATCTACGGAGTGGCTTCATTATCAGCAGATAGCCCACTTCATGACCATTTTGTTTGGGGCCCTGCGGGTGTCCGTCCCTATGCCTTTTAAGAAGATCTGCTGCGCTGGCACCTCTACGAAAGGCCTGATTTTGGTTATTTACCGTATCCTTTTCTTCTCTGGAGGAATGTGCACCCTTTGTCCACAGATACATGGTCAAGTGGACAGAGGCTCTAGGTCGGCAGATCTCCCCAGCCCAATGGCAAATTATATGGTCCCGTGCGGCTAAGTCATCCACCTGTATTACGTTCCGGGAAACTCAGTACAAGTTGTTGATGTTTTGGTATCACACCCTGATCCTCCTAAATACACTTAACCCCAGCATCTCCACAGTCTGCTGGAGATGTCTCACTGAAGAGGACACATTGTACCACATTTTTTGGAATTGCCCCTTGATACGTCCTTTCTGGGAAGAATTGAAGGTATTGACTGATGAGCTCTTCCTCCGGGGTGTCCCACTGGATCCTCTTGTTTACTTATTTAATTTACCTCCCCTACACCTCAGTGGGAAGGCCTCTAAACTCTTCCTGTATCTCTGTACTGCAGCGAAAACACTGATGGCCCTCCACTGGAAGAGTGTGCAGCCTCCTACTGGTCCTGCCCTTGTGGCCTGTGTCAGAGACGTCTGCAGTCTGGAGTTCCTCACTGCCATGCTCACTAACACAGTGGATGCTTTCCAGTCGTTCTGGTTCCCATGGGACACCTACTGCATCCTCCATGGCCTCTGATCTCCTCTCTTCTCCCACCCTGTTCATCCCTATTTAGTCTAATTTTTCTTGGTTGTTCATTTTATGCTGTTATCCCCTGAGGTTGTCCCCCCTTCTTCCCCCCAACTTCCTTTTCAATTACCTTTGTATTCTGTGCACATTATCCTACAGTTTTGTATTTTAAACCTTAAAAAGTAGATTGTAGAGGGGAAAGTTTAGTAAGGGGAAGACCGATTAGTAAGGAGTTACAGTAGTCTTTAATGTATCTGTGGTAAGGAAAGGGTGGATTCTGGAGATGTTTTTGAGGTGGAGATGACATGAGCGTGTGAGTGATTGAATATGGGGGGTTAAAGGAAAGGTCTGAGTCAAACATAACCCCGAGGCAGAGGGCATGCTGCCTAGGAGTTATAGTAAGGCTGGGGACTTACAGCAGTAGTTCAGTCTTTGAGAGATTCAGTCTGTATTAGTGCAGGGGTGTTGTCACGGTATGACGTATATAATTGGGTGTCATCAGCATAAAGATGGTACTGGAAGCCAAATATGGTAGTTTGTCCAATGGGGCTGTGTAGAGAGAGAGAGGAGCAGGGGTCCTAGGACCGAGCCCTGATGAACCCCGAGGGCAAGGAGAAGAGACAGAACCCGCAAATGATACACTAAAAGTGCAGTCTGAGAGATAAGAGGAGAACCAGGAGAGCGCGGTGTCTGTGAGGCTGACAGAGTGGAGCATAGTGAGGAGGAGTTGATGGTCAACAGTGTCAACTGTTGTCAACATTTTTATTATTCCGGATTTTTCCTATTCTCAAAGCCATATGAGGCCTTAATGTTTGCAGGACAAATTTTTCTTCATGATGCTACCATTTATTATTCTATACAATGTCCTGGGAAGCTGGAAAAAAAATCTGAATAGGGTGGATTTGAAGAAAAAGTGCATTTGTGCGACTTTCTTACGGGCTTTGCTTTTGCGGCGTTTACTCTGGAGCCAAAATCACATGTCATCTGTATTCTATGTTTATCTACCGAGGTACTATAAAGACCGCTGCATTTTACAGTCCCTGCAAAGTGAATCCCATCAACAAATTGCAGAAAAATACCTGCAGTGGAAATTGCAGCATGTCAATTATACCTACAGAAACACTGGCGTTTTCCCTATAGGTATAATTGAAGTAGAAAGTCTGCAGAGGAGAACTCTCCGGACCTTCTCTGAAAAGTGCTGTTGGAAAAACCGTGAGGCGTTTCCGCCTCGATTTTTCCCACAACGTTTTTTGGTTGCGGTCCGCTATGTGGGGCCTTAGCCTTAAACTTTTCAGAATTGTCAGGACAATTACAAGAAGAACATTCAGCTTCACTAGCTATTACCTTTTTCTTAAGAATCTTCTCTTCTGCACCGTTGATTTGTAACCTTGAATCTTATATCTTTATATATATTATCTATAATATAAGCCTCTAATAAAGGCATTCAAGGAGTCCCACAAAATATGCGCAGACACAGTACCCTCACTGTCTTTAATAAAGAGATCAATCTCTTTACTAAGTTTTCCAGAGTCTAATAATAATGCCCAGCCAGAATTAATCTTGTATATTTTCTTTAGAACCCCAGGTTCATCCTTCAAGGGAATCTGTCAGGGCAATTTGGGACACTAAACCACCCACACATCCATATGGACTTGGGGTTTAATGTACCAAATCATCCTGTTATAACGCAATCCATGGTCGCATTAAAAATAAAAAAGCTTTATACTCACCCTGCTGCTGTACTCCCCGTGCCTGCGCAGTTCTTCAATGAAGCCAGAGGAGTACACCTCGGCTTCAGTGCGCATGCCCCATACCTCCGGCAATTGTGCAGTGAAGCCGGGGTGTCCATCTTCGGCTTCACTGAAGAACAGCACAGGCGCCGGAAGCATGGGGGAGGCGTGCCAACAAAGAAGCTCATGAATAAGCCGAACTGTTTTCGGCCGAACAGCATTCATCGGACCCTTCTCTTGGTAAGTATAAAGGTTTTTTATTTTTAACAACAGGGCATTTTGGGACACTAAACCCCGGGTCTATAAGAACCTGTGGGTGGTTTAGTGTCCCAGATTGACCTGACAGATTCCCTTTATGCTCCACCAAGACTGGAGAGTGATCTGAAATTCCAAGCACTGTATATTTAACTTTTTTTTTTTTCAAATTCAAATGTTTATTATAGTTTTATAATAATACAACAAGGTCCAAAACAGACCAATGATACAAAAATACAAACATACAAACATAAACAATGCAGAACAGAACCACCCGGAGGATGCACCAAGATGGACCCAGCCGGCAAGATTACAGGGATATCGAAGGAGTGTGAGTAGAGGGCGAACAGAAAAACATACCATATGAGGGCCCCAAAGAGGGTCCGGAGAACCAGCCATGTCAGGTCCTCAGCAGAAGGACCTATAATCCATAATATAAGGACAGACATTAACATATAATACTGTATATTTAACTTTCTTAACCATTGGTGTCATTCCTTGATTGCCCAAAACCAGATCCATCTGTAATAACGAATTAAATGATGCAGAATAACAAGAATAAACACGTGAATGTGGATTTACCCCTTGCCAAATATCAAATAGCCCAAGCTCCTGAAGCAGCTTATTTAAAACTATGGTGGCAGATTTACCCTTAACCGTTCTATTCGACCACCTGTCCAATTCCATATTCATTAAATAAAATCACCCAGAATCAGTAAAGGATAAGTAGAATATTGCTGAGACCAATCAAACACCTCCAATAAAACCTTGGAAGAAAAAGCTGCAGAATATACAGAGCAATAGTAATACATTTCTTCCTAGCAAAATTCTCATACAGACATTATGTCCATACGTATCGATCCTCAAAGCTTCCACTTGCGCTTGAACTGCCTTGTGAATCAATACACTAATCCCTGGTGCTAAAGCAGAAAAAGTCGTGTGGTAAGAATGTGCTACCCAAGGTTTCTGCAATAAATAAAGAGAAGGATCAGTAAGGTGAGTTTCCACTAGTCAAATTATGGCTGGGTTAGATTTTTTTTTTTTTTTTTTCAGATCGAATATCACTACACTCAAATAGTATTCCGCAAAAACAGAAAAACAAACAAAAACACATCTCTCCTCATGCCCCATCCCAAGCCCCATTCCAACCTGTGCTGCAAAACCCTACCATAGGTAAACCCCATAGTTCTCTATAACACACCTGCTCACCTTAAGGGTAAGTTCACACACAGGAATTTGCAACAGAATTTGCAACGGATTTTGACATGGAATCGGCCTCAAATTCCATCTGAAATCTGCCTCCCATTAATTTTAAATTAAGCCAAGTCATGTGACATCATTTTATTCTGTCTTCAGCTGTTGACCTTCCAGCCAAGGACAAAATGAAGAAACAAACAGCTATAGGGGTCACAGCAGTTGCCCATGTGACCAGGCCCCTAAACCAGGAGGATTCATAAGCCCCTTCACCACACTACTGTCACCAGATGTAGGGAATTTCATACTTACTTCTTCTTCCTGCAAAGCGCTGATGGGGCGCCCGACTGTGCACCTCTTTTAATGATCTTCCAGCCATTTGGACTCTTGCTCTATGGTACCATGGTGCAGGTAACAAGGTAGCCAGGAGGACAGTAGAAGAGGTGCACAGTCAGGAACCACATCAGCTCTTTGCAGGACAAAATGGTAAGTATTCAATTCACCAGTGTTGTGTGGACTGGATTGTATGTGATGTAATTTGGAGTGGGGTAGGGAGAACTATTACCTGAGGGGGTCACCAATGTCTATGTGGGGGGACAATTAGGACACTATTACCTATGTGTGGGGTGGCACTATTACTTGTAGGGGAGAGATAATACACATACAGTGGGGAAAAAAAGTATTTAGTTAGCCACCAATTGTGCAAGTTCTCCCACTTAAAAAGATGAGAGAGGCCTGTAATTGACATCATAGGTAGACCTCAACTATGAGAGACAAAATGAGAAAGCATATCTAGAAAATCACATTGTCTGATTTTTTAAGAATTTATTTGCAAATTATGGTGGAAAATAAGTATTTGGTCAATAACAAAAGTTCATCTCAATACTTTGATATATATCCTTTGTTGGCAATGACAGAGGTCAAACGTTATCTGTAAGTCTTCACAAGGTTGGCACACACTGTTGCTGGTATGTTGGCCCATTCCTCCATGCAGATCTCCTCTAGAGCAGTGATGTTTTGGGGCTGTCGCTGGGCAACACGGACTTTCAACTCCCTCCAAAGGTTTTCTATGGGGTTGAGATCTGGAGACTGGATAGGCCACTCCAGGACCTTGAAATGCTTCTTACGAAGCCACTCCTTCGTTGCCCTGGTGGTGTGCTTGGGATCATTGTCATGCTGAAAGAACCAGCCACGTTTCATCTTCAATGACCTTGCTGATGGAAGGAGGTTTGCACACAAAATCTCACGATACATGGCCCCATTCATTCTTTCATGTAGACGGATAAGTCGTCCTAGTCCCTTTGCAGAGAAACAGCCCCAAACCATGATGTTGCCACCCCCATGCTTCACAGTAGGTATGGTGTTCTTTGGATGCAACTCAGCATTCACTCTCCTCCAAACATGACGAGTTGTGTTTCTACCAAATAGTTCTACTTTGGTTTCATCTGATCATATGACATTCTCCCAATACTCTTCTGGAACATCCAAATGCTCTCTAGCAAACTTCAGACGGGCCCGAATATGTACTGGTTTAAGCAGGGGGGACACGTCTGGCACTGCAGGATCTGAGTCCCTGGCGGCATAGTGTGTTACGGACGGTAGCCTTTGTTACGTTAGTCCCAGCTTTCTGCAGGTCATTCACTAGGTCCCTCAGTGTGGTTCTGGGATTTTTGCTCACCGTTCTTATGATCATTTTGACCCCACGGGGTGAGATCTTGCGTGGAGCCCCTGATGGAGGGAGATTATCAGTGGTCTTGTATGTCTTCCATTTTCTAATTATTGCTCCCACAGTTGATTTCTTCACACCAAGCTGCTTACCTATTGCAGTTTCAGTCTTCCCAGCCTAGTGCAGGTCTACAATTTTGTTTCTGGTGTCCTTTCACAGCTCTTTGGTCTTCACCATAGTGGAGTTTGGAGTGTGACTGTTTGAGGTTGTGGACAGGTGTCTTTTATACTGATAACAATGTCAAACAGGTGCCATTACTACAGGTAATGAGTGGAGGACAGAGGAGCCTCTTAAAGAAGAAGTTATAGGTCTGTGAGAGCCAGAAATCTTGTTTGTTTGTAGGTGACCAAATACTTATTTTCCACCAAAATTTTCAAATAAATTCTTAAAAAATCAGACAATATGATTTTCTGGATTTGTTTTCTCATTTTGTCTCTCATAGTTGAGGTCTACCTATGATGTCAATTACAGGCCTCTCTCATCTTTTTAAGTGGGAAAACTTGCACAATTGGTGGCTGACTAAATCCTTTTTTTCCCCACTGTATACAAACCGTGCATGTGCGGAATGACTGCAACATCGTGGTATCAATAGGGAGCCTACACCACCTCAGTATACTTTACGCATTGCAGTCAGCCCATACTGCCCAGGGGGGCGAGCTGAATGCAGGATGGGCGTGTTTAGTGATGATGCAGCAGTGAGTTAAGACCCTCTTTTTGCACTAGATGATTTTTCAGTCACCTGCCTGTAGGCCCATTGTTACACAAACAATTGCGCGTACACGAAAGCCAGATGCATCTGAGTTATGACACAATTTAAAATGCTTCCGGATTGTTTTCAAATCAGATAAATCCTCTGTGTCCCTGGCATTGACAATCCCCAAGATGCGTTCCCATATTACAGGTCGGGGGGCCAATATAAATAAGGCCACGTGGGCAAGTGGCAAAGTAAATTACTCCAAATGATTGGCACTTAAGAGAATGCTGAATGTTGCCTATGGTCAGAACTCTTAACCAGCTTATCTGCTAAATTCAAAAGGGTCAATGGCAGAAGAACTCACGACTGGTATTGAAAATAAATAAATATATATATATATATATATATATAGATATATACACATACACACGTAGACAAAATTGTTGGTACCCCTCGTTTAATGAAAGAAAAACCCACAATGGTCACAGAAATAACTTGAATATGACAAAAGTAATTTGCCAAACTATATGTTGACAAGCCACAAAGCTTCTGGGAGAATGTCCTATGGACAGATGAGACAAAAATCAAAATTTTTGGCAAGGCACATCAGTTCTATGTTCACAGACGGAAAAATTAAGCATATCTTGAAAAAACACTGTCCCTACTGTGAAACCTGGAGGAGGCTCTGTTATGTTCTAAGGCTGCTTTGCTACATCTGGCACAGGGTGTCTTGAATCTGTGCAGGGTACAATAAAATCTGAAGACTAGCAAGGGATTCTAGAGAGAAATGTGCTGCCCAGTGTCAGAAAGCTTGGTCTCAGTCGCAGGTCATTGGTCTTGCAACAGGATAATGACCTAAAACACACAGCTAAAAACACCCAAGAATGGCTAAGAGGAAAACATTGGACTATTCTGAAGTGGCCTTCTATGAGCCCTGACCTAAATCCTATTGAGCATCTTTGGAAGGAGTTGAAACATGCCGTCTGGAAAAGGCACCCTTCAAACCCGAGACAACTGGAGCAGTTTGCTCATGAGGAGTGGGCCAAAATACCTGTTGAGAGGAGCAGAAGTCTCATTGACAGTTACAGGAACCGTTTGATTGCAGTGATTGCCTCAAAAGGTTGTGCAACAAAATATTAAGTTAAGGGTACCATCATTTCTGTCCAGGCCTGTTTCAAGAGTTTTCTTTTTTTAAAAATTCTGTTGAAGCATGGTTGAAAAGCAATGTCTGACTTTCATTTATTCATTTTCATAGAATTTTTATATATTATTACTTTTGTCAGATTCAAATTATTTCTGTGATTATTGTGGGTTTTTCTTTCATTAAACGAGGGGTACCAACAATTTTGTCCACGTGTGTGTATATATATATATATATATATATATATATATATATATAAGGATAGGGGACAACTTCGTGATCACTTAGCCTTCATAAGGGACAAATGGTCTCCTATTCTCATGATCTGTTTGTTAAATCAGTGAGACCACCAGTTATCACAAAGTTATCCTATGCCTATCCCTATATATATATATATATATATATATATATATATATATAACAGTGCCTTGCGAAAGTATTTGTAAAAAATAAAAAACTGAAAAGTGGGGCATGCAATATTATTCGGCTCCTTTACTTTCAGTGCAGAAAACTCACTCCAGAAGTTCAGTGAGGATCTCTGAATGATCCAATGTTGTCCTAAATGACTGATAATAATAATAATAATAATAATAATAATAGTCCTTTAATAGTCCCACAATGGGGAAATTCAGTGTGTTACAGCAGCAAAGATAAGATAAGATAAGCAGATACAAATACAAATACAACATGTACAGGAATGTTCCAAGGTGAGAGGCATTACATTAATAGCAGACAGACAGATAGGACGTAGCAGAGGGGGGGGGGGGGATTTAACAGGCAGAGAGATATTTCAGTTCTCTGTATGTAATGATCTCCGCTTAGGTCGGTGTTGGTTGTACAGCCTAACTGCGGTGGGGAGGAAAGACTTCCGATAGCGCTCCTTCTCACACCTAGGGTGGAGCAGTCGGTCACTGACAGTACTGCCCAGCACACTCACAGTCTCATGCATGGGATGGTGATGATGATGATAAATATAATCCACCTGTGTGTAATCAAGTCTCCGTATAAATGCACCTGCTCTGTGATAGTCTCAGGGTTCTGTTTAAAGCGCAGAGAGCATCATGAAGACCAAGGAACACACCAGGCAGGTCCATGATACTGTTGTGGAGAAGTTTAAAGCCGGATTTGGATACAAAAAGATTTCCCAAACTTTATACATCCCAAGGAGCACTGTGCAAGCGATCATATTGAAATAGAAGGAGTATCAGACCACTGCAAATCTACCAAGACCCGGCCGTCCCTCTAAACTTTCATCTCAAACAAGGAGAAGACTGATCAGAGATGCAGCCAAGAGGCCCATGATCACTCTGGATGAACTGCAGAGATCTACAGCTGAGGTGGGAGAGTCTGTCCATAGGACAACAATCACTCGTACACTGCACAAATCTGGCCTTTATGGAAGAGTGGCAAGAAGAAAGCCATTTCTCAAAGATATCCATAAAAAGTCTCGTTTAAAGTTTGCCACAAGCCACCTGGGAGACACACCAAACATGTGGAAGAAGGTGCTCTGGTCAGATGAAACCAAAATCCAACTTTTTGGCCACAATGCAAAACGATATATTTGGCGTAAAAGCAACACAGTTCATCACCCTGAACACACCATCCCCACTGTCAAACATGGTGGTGGCAGCATCATGGTTTTGGCCTGCTTTTCTTCAGCAGGGACAGGGAAGATGGTTAAAATTGATGGGAAGATGGATGGAGCCAAATACAGGACCATTCTGGAAGAAAACCTGTTGGAGTCTGCAAAAGACCTGAGACTGGGATGGAGATTTATCTTCCAACAAGACAATGATCCCAAACATAAAGCAAAATCTACAATGGAATGGTTTACAAATAAACGTATCCAGGTGTTAGAATGGCCAAGTCAAAGTCCAGACCTGAATCCAATCGAGAATCTGTGGAAAGAGCTGAAAACTGCTGTTCACAAACGCTCTCCATCCAACCTGACTGAGCTCGAGCTGTTTTCCAAGGAAGAATGGGCAAGAATTTCCGTCTCTCGATGTGCAAAACTGATAGAGACATACCCCAAGCGACTTGCAGCTGCAATCGCAGCAAAAGGTGGTGCTACAAAGTATTAACTTAAGGGGGCCAAATAATTTGGCACGCCCCAATAAATTTCGTTCCACTTCACGATTGTGTCCCACTTCTTGATTCTTCACCAAAAAATTTAAATTTTATATCCTTATGTTTGAAGCCTGAAATGTGGCAAAAGGTTGAAAAGTTCAAGGGGGCCGTATACTTTCGCAAGGCACTGTATATGTGGCATCAGCCACCGCCATCAGAACCACTGAAGAATACTTCTTGTAATTGAAGTAAAGTGATCCTGAAAGCAGTGGCTGCTGCACACGTACATGCTTACAGTCGACGGCGCCTATGCAGTTGGGGAAATTGGCCACAGACTGAAAGCCTGCTGCTGCTTGCAACCAAATCTCCTGGGTCAGATTTTGCATTGATATGGGCTGCAAGTGCTTGGCAGATCATGTGGTATGTGCTTCTCACAATTCTGGAAATCGTGGATTTACCAACCCACAAATGGAGGTGCAGGGATGCATAACTCTCCCTAGTTGCCAAAAATCTGTAAGAGAAAGGGAAAAAAAATTGATGATAATGACACATTTAGTTTTTGAAGTTGTGTGACTAGCCTGTAGAAAATATACGCAGAATATACCTGTCTGTTTATGCGGCTCTGGACATTCATTCTAGTGTATGGGTCAGTGAAAATCACAGACAGAACACAAATAGCAATCTGTGTACCATCTGTTTTGTTTTCACTGACATGTATGGTTGTGGGCATGGGGCCGATTTTTTAATTACAAAATGTAAAATAACAAATGATATCACATCTTTGGAGTGATTGCCCTTCTCATGGTGGTAACCTCCCAGCAACAATGCTCCAAGAGGATACCATCCAGGTGATCAAAATTCTCTACTGGCATCTGGCAGAAATTGAGAAATTTCTCCAGGTATCTTTAAGAAACACATGATATTATTAATCAACAATGCATTAGTACAACAAATGTTAATGTATTTTCAGGGTCACAATGAACTCAATGTTAATAGGGAGCAATATGCGGCTTGCACACATCATACTGTCATCCTTCTTGGCGGCCCTAAACTGGCTGATAACAGTGAGTAAAAGAATGTATTCACTTATCCTAAACGCACCTCCCCATCCCTTCCCATAAAATTACTGATAACAGGAAACAGTATATTCATCTATTCTACAATGTGCCCACCAACCCAGCCTGAACTGGATGATACAATATATTGTATTTACTTTTCATTTAATCCTACTGTCACCACCACCCCTAGGCTAAACTGCCTGATAACAGGGAACAATAAATTCTAATCACCTATCCTAAATTAAGTCCCTTCCTAGCCTTAACTAGATGATTGCAGTGAACAATCACTGCAGGTTAAGACCTTAACCTTTTCTACACAGGGCCGCTTTAACCATAGGGCCAACTGTGCACTTGCACCCAGCGCTATGGTAGCGGGGGCCCCGTTGGGACAGCGGGACAGTCCTGCATATGCTGTCTGTCCGGGCTTCCCCAGTTGCATACAATGATAAAGCAGGGAGCCGTCCGCTCCCAGCTTCACTATTTTTCCCCGGGAGCTGCAGGCGCAATGTGATGACATCATTTACATCGTGCCTGCAGCTCCCAAAGACTCCATACCCAAGACATTAGGGGAGCGAGGTGAGGTGAGTATTAGTGTTTTTTTTTATTATTTCTGTGTGGTAGGAGAGGGACATTAAACTGTGGGGACAACTGTAGGAGTATGAAGATGAGCTTGGATTCATTTTAAAGATGAGAATCTTAAAATGATACCAAGATCATCATGATAGCTTTTACAGATCTGGAGCGATTAAATGGTGAAAATGATGTTTGGATGTTTGGATACCAATGCAGATTCTCATCTTTAAAATGAATCCAAGGTCATCTTCATAGCCCTAATGGATCCTGAGATATGGGGCTCTAAAGTGTCCTCCCCCATCCTGCCTCAGGCAGCATCTTAGAGCTGCAAGAAGGAGGGGGAAGGAACAGAGCTGCAGACTGCAGAGACGATGATAACTAATCATTGTCTGTGCATAACCTGTATGTGACCCCGGGGGGGGGGGGAGCAGGGACTTCTGTCCATGTTATCCCCTCTCCTATCAATCAGAGAGCATACTATACCATTACTTTCTGATTGTCACATAGAGGTATAATGTAATACCCCTCTGAGCCTAATCACAGGGGTATTCTTCTATAATACTCCTATGATCATAACCGGGAAGTTTATTGGCGCTGTGATCTAGACGTTTACCATGGTCGAGATCACAGCGCCAAAAGAGTTGCACCAAACACTTACACAACACATACACAAAGTCATCAAGAAAGTTTACATTTTTTCACTGTTCCTATCCTGTCCATGCCTGATCTTTATAGAGTAAAATACACTGACCATCTCTATCCGTTACATGCTAAAATAATAGCAATAACGATTATCACTAGAGATGAATGTATAAAACATTTCTGACAGGTGGAAAAGTTCCATAAGTCAGATAACACATTTTCACCCATTGAATGTCACAATATAAAATCCAAGTTTTTGGCGGCTTTCAGATGGGTATAATAGCCAGTGGTGATGGGGAGGGGGCCACTTATGATACCTTTGCACTGGGCCCACCAATGTGTTAAAACAGCCCTGCTCAGGGGTGTACCTTCCATGATGCAACTGAGGTGATGGCCTCAGGCGGCACCTCATGGAATAACCTGGGGGTGGAATTCTTCTTCTAATTAGCGCTATTTATTGTATTATTGCAATAGAGGCCAATGCTTCTTACTTACCCCTCCATGCTCCTGTGCAGGCCGGCTCCGCTGCCCCCTCTAGGCGCTGCACTTATGTCACAATGTTGAAGGATGCCAAGGTGCTACATACATTGTCCTGTCATTCGTCAGCATCAGCTACAGTACACCCTGGAGGCAGCAGCGGAGCTGGACTGAACAGGAGCGTGGATGGGTGAGTAAAAAGTATCAGCTACTATCCAGGGGCGTAAATACCGGGGTAGCAGCAATAGCGGCTGCCACAGAGCCTGGAACATTATGGGGCCCGAGGCCCGGAGCCCTGTGGCAGCTGCTACCGTGAACCCCACAAACACTGCTATGATTGGGGGCCCAGGGGAGATGAGGGAATATAAAAAAAACACTGTAACTCACCACTCCTATGCTCCGCAGGCTTCGGGCCTGTTTGGTGACGTCCCAGACATCAGCCGACGTCATTATGCGTTGTGACGCCGGCCTGACACACGCGAGATCTGGTCCAACATTGAAGATGGCCAAAGTAGCGCACCGGAGTGCATTGGAGCCAGGGAGAGGTAAGCAGTATTGTTTTTAATGTTTGTATCCTACCCTGGGTCTCCGTTCATTATACTCTGGGGTTTGAAAAGACCCCAGAGAATAATAAACGTTCATGGGTGGTCCACAATGGGGCATAATAACATGTGCAGGGGCCACTATGGGGCATACTACTGTATGCAGGTGCCACTATGGGGCATAATACAGTGTGCAGGGGCCACTATGGGGCATAATACTGTATGCAGGGGCCACTATGCTGCAGGGGCCACTATGGGGCATACTACTGTGCTCAGGGGCCACTATGGGGCATAATACTGTGTGCAGGGGCCACTATGCGGCATAATACTGTATGCAGGGGCCACTATGGGGCATAATACTATATGCAGGGGCCACTATGCTGCATAATACTGTGTGCAGGGGCCATTATGGGGCATAATACTGTGTTCAAGAGCCACTATGGTGCATAATAGTGTGCGCAGGAATGCGGTTTGTGCAGGGAGGGGTGAGGAGCGGCGGTTCGGGGGGGGATGCCCCGTGTCAAATATTTGCCTTGGGGCCCAGCCATTCCTAGTTACGCCACTGCTACTATCTATTGCAATAATACAATAAATCGTTCTCAGCTGATACTTAATATCTTTAAACGTTATTTGTTTTTATTGAGTTCTAGCTGAAAAGACTATTCAGTACAAATCCAACATAACTGGGGCCTTCAGATCCTCCGGGAACTCCCCAATCTTAATATTACTCCTGCCATGACCTGTCTTCCATTTCTGTAATTTTCTCAGCTAATTCATCCATATTTGTTTTAATGGACTGAACCTCCTTTGCCAAGGGAGTGAGGGTATCTTCGGCTACACTTATTCTAGTTTCTGCAGCCTCTATACGATCCCTTAATATCCATCTTAACTTTGGCTATCTGACCTTTTAAATCATTAATGGCTGTGTTTTTTTTTTTTTTTTTTTTTTTTTTATTATTATTATTAATTGCAGCTAAAATTTGTTGCAAAATTGGTTTATTTACTTTATTTAGATTCTCCCTATTATTACTCAGAATGAAGGTTGATGAACACTAACAGAAGATCCCAGAGAAGCTGAAAAGTCACTATTGCATAGATCCTGATTTGGCAAACTGTCAGTTATGTTTTGACTTTGATATGTCATTTGGAGAACAGAAAAAAACTCGCTATTGTATTTTGATCTTCTTGCATAGCCATCTTTTAAGATGGAGTCGCACCCTTTGGTGTGCGTATAGATTTTTAGAGGTCCTCATCTTCTCTTTGTTAATAATTCTAGTTCTAGGCATAATAAATCCAGCTGCAATAAAAAAAAAAAAAAACCCTCTTCTTTTTCTCCTCTTTCTGCTGCACAATTTATCCAATACCTGGGTATTATTATTCACCAAAACTTAATGCCATCCACAACAGCTTTGGCATGGAGATTCAAGCACTTTTACAAATTCTCACAAAACTTAAGATAAGATAATCCTTTAATAGTCCCACCATGGGGAAATTCAGTTTGTTACAGCAGCAAAGATATGCAATACAAATACAATGCAAAAATACAAAACTCTCTAAGGTAGAGCCATTACAGTGACAGTAGGTACAGATAGAGAGGTACGGGTAAAAAAAAAAAAAAAGTAGCAGAGGGGATATCACAACTTAAAGATCTTTCAGTTCTATGTATGGAGTGATCTCCGCTTAGGTCGGTGTTGGTTGTACAGCCTAACCGCAGTGGGGAGGAAATACTTCCGATAGCGCTCCTTCTCACACTTAGGGTGAAGTAGTCGGTCACTGACAGTACTGCCCAGTGCTGTCATGGTCTCATGCATGGGATGGGAGTTATTCTCCCGCATGGACCTCACCACGGACAGTGACCCAAATATAGCAAAGCTTATTAACCTGCAACATATATCCATATCAGTGTCGACAATTAGTCAATGCAATCTCTTTTAAATATAGCAGGGCTTTAACAAAAAGAAAAAAAAATGTATTAGAACAATCACATGAACTATTTAACAGTCCATTGACCCACATTTAAAAGTAAGCTGTAAAGCAGAGATTGGTAGCTTAGAGCTAATATTCATCACATTTTAACTGACAATTAGTCATTTCAGTCACTTTTAAATATAGCTGAACTGTAACCAAACTTGTTAATCACATTATGTCCAGGCATAATTACGTTTTATATAATATTGTCCCTTTCAAACTTTCCAGTGTACACCAAGGTTGTGACAAAGCTGATTATCCAGAATATAGCAGAGCACTAGTCCATTAAATCACTTTTAAAAATAGCAAAAACTCTTGCAAACCTTGTTAGCCGTAATAAAACAAAGCTTGATAGATTAGTACATACATCAGCAGCATTAAGACCGGACTAGTCAAGCAAGTAAATACATTCAGGCTTTGCTGTATAAATCAAACCTGACCAGAGTTTTGAAGGTTGATGTTTTCAGCTGATATTAATAGCAGCAAGGACGGAGGGTCAGAAAGCATACTTCACTCCTCACACTCAGAGTACACTCAGGTAGAGTTCATCTGTTGATCAAGCAGCTTCTGACATTTACAAATCCCATAGAGGAGGGAAACCAAGGGGGATGATTTGGATTAAAAAAAAAAAAAAGCTTCCAGGCTTCTGCAATCTCTGAGACACTCAACCCAGCAAAGGACTTTGTCCCAACAAACATGCAAAGCAGGAAAGCGGGGGGGGGGGATGGAACTGGAGGACGACGTCTGGACATTAGATCACGTCCTCCATGATTTTATTTGTAGATATGGAAATGCATTTCAACGCCGGACTGGTGCTTTCTTCAGGCCAACTAAAAGTACTCATAATTTACACCAAATATGTAAATATGCGGTGACCAGATGGAAGGTAACGCTGCAGTTGGGATTGCGGGGTGCAAACAGCGCAGACTTGTCACGGTCTCTGGGCACGAGGGCGCAGTGCTGGTGCTGTCCCACGTTACCACCACTGGTACCAGTGATGAGGGGGCTGCACAAATGTTGGTGGTGATTGTTCCCCCGGGGCGCTTCCCCTATACTGTGCCGACTGGTGGTGTTTGGGGCGCCCTGATGTTGTCGGTGCAGAGTCAGACACAGAAACGGTTGTAAAGTTGAACTTTTACTTCCATGGGTGTGGAGGCACAAATGCTTAAACAGTTTCTTCAATACAAAACAACGGGGTACGCCTGGTGACACAGCAAAGTCCTGGGGTGCAGGGTAGACTTAGTGAAAGGTGTTCCTAGCCCCTTATACTTCAGTGTTACAGCCCTAAGGTGCGTCTGGGCTCCTATTTGGCTCATAGGAGGATGCCCACCACCATACTAGCACATAATATTCCCCACTCACGTTTTGTGGTCCTGATAGCTCAGAGTTTCGGGGTGCAATAGTCAGGGTGGCAGGATATTCCACAGGTCTGGCCTTGGCCCCTGGATCCTGTGATACTTGCTATGGAGCACGTGTTCCAGAATGTTCTCTCCACAGTCTCAGGCTGACAAGATAATGATGCTTGACTTCCTTCAGGGCGATGGCTAGGCAGACAGGGGACAGGATCTTCTGAATAGCTGGAGTATGTCAGCTCTCCAACCTTCCTGGGCCTGTCTAGGACTTGAGATTCCTGCACTAAACTCACTGCTTTCTTCACAGGACATCACACTTATCTCTTCACCTCCTCCTCCTAACACTCCACACTTCTAACTCATCACACGCAGGACCTTCCTGCAGGGGTGTTACCATGGGGACCCAGTGATCAGCTGACTCCTCCCCTTTTCCCAGGCGATGTCCTCCCATTGGACATTTGGTTACTATTCAATCCTATGGGAGGTGTAATGCATGTGTGAGGCTCACTAGGTGGCGCTGTGTTGTGTGAGACTCAGGACCCCCTGCTATGTCACACAGGCTATGAAGCAACAGGAAATAATACAATGCACAGAGATCACCCTCAGCCCAGCCATAGCCAGCTCTGGGATGCCACATACTCCCCCTCTTTCACTGAGCCGACCTCGGCGACAGGCTGGGGTGAAGGTGAGAAATGTAACATAACGTTAATAAATACGAATAAAGTGCAAATGGGTCCAGAGGCTCTCTGGCACAAATTTTGTGAGTGTCCATTATCATGAGAGTCTCTCTGAGAAACAATAAACAGTCCTTTCTGTAAGGAAGAGTAGGCACTCTAGCACGAATGTCCATACCGCAATGGGGTAACAGAACTTCCTTGGCTCGGTGAGCCAGGCACTATGGCTTGGATTGTTGCATATAAATGTAAATACTATATTACATGGCAAGATATTATATATATACTGTATATACACACAGGAAAAACATTAATGTAATCAGAGCAGGAATAACATATATACAGGAGCAGAGACAGTTAACCTCTTTTACCCAAGGACAGCCATGGCATCACTATAGCGTGTTGGAGGTATGCCTTTTGTGGTACGCTCAGAACGCCTAAGTGGAACGAGATTTGAATCAGGAACAGAGTCACTGAAATCAATTAAATCATCTGTCGAAGGGTTCTCTTGCACTAGAGCAATTGGTGGATAACAGCTAAATGGTAGTAGTTTAGGCGCCCACATAAGCTCAGTTAACGTTGGGGGTCTCTCTTTCGCTTCAGAAGGTGACAAGATCTCTGTACTCGTTGTCTCAGCTGGGGGCACCTCTGTGGGTAGTCCTTCTTTAAGGCACAGCTTCAGACGGTTTCGGTGTACTACTTGGGGCTGTCTCCCAGGTTTAGAGATCTCATACACGTCGGATTCAGGATATGGTATGGAGATGACACTGTATGGTTCTTTCTCCCAGAATGGATCCAATTTCCCATTCCGATGGTTATTTCTTAACCATACACGGTCGCCAACTTTCAGGGGCGCTGCATGGGCGCGATGGTTGTAATCCTCCTGTTGTCTCCTACGAACCTCATCCATGCGCGTTTCAACTATCTCTTTAGCTTCCTCCATACGTCGGCGGTGTTCAACAACCCAGTCTGTTATGGGTAGTGGATTGATGATGTCAGGGACCTTCACACCAAGGGTTAAGTCTGAAGGAAGTTGACCTTGTCTTCCAAACATTAGATAAAATGGTGCATATCCCGTAGATGTTTGGGGTGTGTTGTTGTAAATATAGGCCAAGTCCTTGATATGCTCAGGCCACTCAACACCAGGTGTAACTGCGGCTTTTCTTAGCATGCCGATGATCACTTGATTTGCCTTCTCGCACATACCATTCCCTTGAGGGTGATACGCTGTGGTTCGCAACTTCTTGCAGTCTTGGAACTGACACAGCTCACGGAACAATTGGGATTCAAACGCCGATCCACGGTCGGTGAGGATATGCTCAGGACAACCGTAATGGCGGACAAACTCTGCGTAGAAGGTCTCAGCCGTAGTTCTTGCTGTAAGATCTCTGACAGGCACGATGACAAGGAACTTGGAGTAATGATCCACCATTGTCAGAGCGTAGCTGTAGCCGGAACGTGTGGGACCCAACTTCACATGGTCCAGAGCAACAATTTCACACGGCTTTTGAGTCTTAATTGGATGTAGAGGGGCCTTCTGATCTCTTCGACCTTCCTTGGTGATACTACAGGCGGGACACTCTCGGCACCAACTCTCAATGTCACTCCTCATCCCAACCCAATAGAAGCGACGACGGATGGTAGCTTCGGTCTTTTGTACCCCGAAGTGACCGGATCTGTCATGATACGCCTCAAGTATCATCTGTGCCTCTCTTCTTGGTACGAGGATCTGATGAAGCCTTTCACCTGTGACAGGATCAAGAGTGTTTCTAAGTAGAAGACCTCGTTGGACAAACAGGCGCTTCCTCTGTCGCCAAAGGCGTTTTAATTCCACGTCATGAAGACCTCTCTTTACACGGGTTGGTATTCTTCCTGTAAGCAGGAAATCTGACAATTCTCCTAAAACTCTGCTCTCTTCTTGGAACGTTTTCCACAGAGATGGCTCCTGGAGGGATTCGGCAGCTGTTTTCGCCAGAGATTCTCCTTCTACAGGGACACCAATAGCAACCTGTTGGGCAAACTTGTTGTAGAATGGTGGCATCTCCACCTCTTCCCAAATGTCTTCTCGGGGTGGTTCTTCTCCCACAGGCAACCTTGAGAGTGCATCAGCGTTAGCGTTGGACTTGCCACTGCGATACTTGACAGAGAACTTGTAATTCGTGAGTCTTGAGGCCCACCGTTGTTCAAGGGCTCCCAGTCGAGCAGTGTCCAGATGCGCCAACGGATTGTTATCTGTGTACACGGTAAAGGGTGTGGCAGCCAGGTAGTCTTTAAACTTCTCTGTCACGGCCCAGACAAGCGCCAGAAGTTCGAGTTTGAAAGAACTATAGTTCTGGTCGTTCTTCTCCGCGCCTCTCAGACTCCTGCTGGCGTAGGCGATGACTCGCTCTTTGTTGTCCTGAACCTGGGACAACACTGCACCCAAACCTTGATGACTTGCATCTGTGTACAAGCGGAATGGCTGACTGTAGTTGGGATAGGCTAGAATTGGTGGTTGCGTCAGAAGTGCTTTAAGCGCTTGAAAGGCTTCCTCTTGACGCGCTGTCCAGTCTACCGGAAGCTTTCGGTTGTAGTTTTCTCTGGGACAACCGCGCAACAACTCGTTCAGAGGCTCGGCTACTTGGGCGAAGTGTGGTATGAAACGCCGGTAGTAACCTGCGAATCCAAGGAAGCTTCGGACTTCTTTGACGGTAGTTGGTCTTCGCCAGTTCTGGACTGCAGTGATCTTTTCAGGATCAGGTTGGACGCCTTGTGCGCTCACGACATGCCCAAGGCAGTGAACTTGGGGTTTCAACAGGTAGCACTTGGAGGGCTTCAACTTTAGGCCGTGCTGTATAAGTACCTTGAATACCTCGGACAGGTGACGAAGGTGTTCTTGGTATGTCCGGGAGAATACAATAACATCGTCCAGGTACAGTAGCACACTCTGGAAATTCTCATGGCCGAGGCACCTCTCCATAAGCCGTTGGAATGTGGCTGGGGCATTACATAGCCCAAATGGCATACTATTAAATTCAAAGAGTCCCATCGGGGTCGTAAACGCAGTCTTTTCACGATCTTCAGGCGCCATAGGGACTTGCCAGTATCCACTGGTTAAGTCCAGGGTCGAGAAACAGGTAGCTGATCCCAAAGTCGTTAGAGATTCCTCAATCCGCGGCAATGGGTATGCGTCTTTGTGCGTGACGTTGTTGAGTTTACGATAGTCCACACAAAATCGTAGGGTTCCGTCTTTCTTCTTGACAAGGACTAGCGGGGCTGCCCAGGGGCTGTTACTCTCCCGGATGACATCAGCATCTCGCATCTCTTGGATCATCTTTTTCACCGGTTGGTACATCGCTGGTGGTATTGGACGGTGACGCTCCTTGATTGGATGGTGGTCGCCAGTCAGAATGCGATGTTGTATGGTCGTGGTCTTACCAAAGTCCAATGGGTGTTTGCTGAATGCCTGTTGGTAACGCTTGGCCACATTGCGAACCCCATTGATATGCTCTATAGGGGTATTGGCGTCTCCCACGTTCAATTCATCCCACCAGGACTTCGTGGCTCCATTCTGAATGTTCTCAGCAGCTTGGGTGGAACGCTGTGTGGCGGTAGAATCACCAGAGAGAATGTCTTCTGGTGCTAACCGGTGTAGCAGGGCCACAGAGTGGAACTTGTGGAGGTTCACGGGAGCATCGCCCAAGTTGACTAAGCGGACAGGAACACGTCCATTGGAAACTGTAACAAGGCTGCGGGCAGCCATGACAAGTGGTTGGCCATCTACCTGTATGGGTTGTAGCAAGGCCTCGTAGTCCTGATTTTCTATGCCCGGACGGGCACGGCACCACACCATAGTTTCTGTTCCAGGCTGTAGGGTTACTGGACGGGTATCTTGGATCCGGACTCGACCAATTTCACCTTGTTTGTTGGCGAACTTGTGCTGGGCATTGAGTACACGAATGGCCCGCTGAATGTTCTGCTGGTCACTGGGAGAAGCTGTAAGGAGAGAGGCATGCAAGGCATCCAACACTTCTGCAAAAGCAATGGCGTAAAACATTCATGCCTAATATTACAACTGCAAACCTATCATCCTCTACATCAGTGACAATTACACCCTGTCTAGGCAGTTTCAAGTCCCCAATCTGGATAGTGGGTTCCCAATAACCCTGCTGTGGTATGGGCTGTCCATTGCTGGCACACAGATTTATCCATGTGTCAGGTGTTCTATTCAACACACCTAAGTCCCAATGTTCAAGGAACACCTGCTTGCGCAGGGTTGTTACCTGAGATCCAGTGTCCACCAACGCTGTCAGAGGGACGCCGTTCACCCGGATTGTGATGTGTGGGCAGGCTGAGACGAAGCGTGACAATGGCACTGAAGATTCACCTGGGCCCTTCTTCTTTCCTCCCGAGGGGCGGCCCGCTGCCTCGGGGGTGGCCCGTTTAACTGAAAACACTGAGGCCTGGTGTGTCCATATCTATGGCAATAGGTACAGTATGGCCTCTCACTCTGCGGAGGTTTCACTGAAGACGGACGTCTGGGTGGCGACTCAGGTGAGATGTTGAGACTTCGCAAAGGATCACTGGACGATGAAGACGGCTGGGTCAGACGATCTAGACGGACGGTGATCTGTTCCATGGCACGGGTCAGATGATCCACTCGGGCCAGAAGGTCATCTCTGGAGTCTGCTGGTGTAGTCTGCGCAGTTTGGGCAGCAGGTGAGGTACCCAGAGGTAGTGACAGGACAACTGGAGCGATGCTTGTTGAGGGTCCAGGTGAGGGAGCACAGATGACTGGGCTCGGCTGGGGCTGTTCCTGTCCCAAGACCTGGATGGCAAGGGCCTTGAAGTCAGCAAACGTGATGCTGGGATGTTGTGCAGCAAGCATTCGCAACTGACTCTGGAGCAATGTGGTACCCGCCCCTTCTATGAAGCGGTCAAGCAAGATTTTATCAGAGTCCACATTTTCACGTGGATCCACTTGCACCACAGCTCTGAACGCCTCTTGGAGGGATAAAGCATAGTCCCGCAGGGTCTCACCAGGTAGTTGTCGTCTGGAAAAGAAGCGCATCTTTACCTCGGAGACAGATCGCACGTCAAAGTTCACCTGGAGTTTGTCCAGAATTTGCCCAGGGGTTCTTTTGTCAGAGGCAGGCCAGGATTTGACCTCCCTATCTGCAGCACCCTCAAGCTGGCCCAGCAGGATCTGTATCTGCTGTTCTGTATTCAGAGGATAGAACTGGAAGAGAGACAGCATCTTCTCACGAAAGTCCCTGAGGGTATGCGCCTCCCCTTTGTAGCGCGGCAGCCATGGTGCGCCAGGGTAAAATGGCATGGTGAATGGTAGGCTGCTCGCCATGGGCACTGCTGGATCACTAGAAACAGATGGCACAATGTCACTTTGCTCAGTCATGTTGTTTGCAGGTATGACTGAAATTAGGTCGCCGTCTCTTTAAGAAACTCAACTGCTTGCTGGCTGGGAATGGAGACTACAACTTGGAATGCTGTCCCTTTAAGAATGCTGTAGCTATTAACAGAGTCACTGTGATGCAGGCTGACGGTGTGCTCCCCCTCTTTAATGGTGGCACTCCCCACGGACACGGTACACGGAAAACACTCGCTGGGGCCGTGGGAGGACTGAAGACAAGGACAGGGAGGCACAGTACTCACTGACAGCAACTGCAGCGTGAACCAGAGATCAGCGGTGCACAGCAGGGACGGTGATGCGGCACCGGAGAGTCAGAAATGGCGCCGGCACGTTCGCCTTTCACTTTCTTGTATGGGTGCGCTGGAGCATTGCGCTCAGCATTCTGGGCTCTCCTAAGATGGCGGCAGATGGGTCTCCTGGCCTCATGGGCAGTGCTAAAAATCTCCCGCACTTTTGCAAGGTACAGTTAACCCTTTGTGGGCGTTCTTACACAGCGATGTGGCGCAGCAAACAAGTCCTGGGCGTTTTAACTCTTCCAGGGCTGTAACACACTGAGAGGACAGTCTTTAGGGTTTACTTCAGGGGTATAGGGCTCCCCCCTCTTTGTGGCAAGCACTCTCAGGGAATAAACTTGATCTTAGCAAAGTCCACAATAAAGACCGATGCTCTGGAGACAATTTGGCACACTTTTCGTGGCGACTTTCTCAAAATGGCACACACCCGTATCCTGTTCGTGACGCCAGTTTTTCTTGCGGTGACCAGATGGAAGGTAACGCTGCAGTTGGGATTGCGGGGTGCAAACAGCGCAGACTTGTCACGGTCTCTGGGCACGAGGGCGCAGTGCTGGTGCTGTCCCACGTTACCACCACTGGTACCAGTGATGAGGGGGCTGCACAAATGTTGGTGGTGATTGTTCCCCCGGGGCGCTTCCCCTATACTGTGCCGACTGGTGGTGTTTGGGGCGCCCTGATGTTGTCGGTGCAGAGTCAGACACAGAAACGGTTGTAAAGTTGAACTTTTACTTCCATGGGTGTGGAGGCACAAATGCTTAAACAGTTTCTTCAATACAAAACAACGGGGTACGCCTGGTGACACAGCAAAGTCCTGGGGTGCAGGGTAGACTTAGTGAAAGGTGTTCCTAGCCCCTTATACTTCAGTGTTACAGCCCTAAGGTGCGTCTGGGCTCCTATTTGGCTCATAGGAGGATGCCCACCACCATACTAGCACATAATATTCCCCACTCACGTTATGTGGTCCTGATAGCTCAGAGTTTCGGGGTGCAATAGTCAGGGTGGCAGGATATTCCACAGGTCTGGCCTTGGCCCCTGGATCCTGTGATACTTGCTATGGAGCACGTGTTCCAGAATGTTCTCTCCACAGTCTCAGGCTGACAAGATAATGATGCTTGACTTCCTTCAGGGCGATGGCTAGGCAGACAGGGGACAGGATCTTCTGAATAGCTGGAGTATGTCAGCTCTCCAACCTTCCTGGGCCTGTCTAGGACTTGAGATTCCTGCACTAAACTCACTGCTTTCTTCACAGGACATCACACTTATCTCTTCACCTCCTCCTCCTAACACTCCACACTTCTAACTCATCACACGCAGGACCTTCCTGCAGGGGTGTTACCATGGGGACCCAGTGATCAGCTGACTCCTCCCCTTTTCCCAGGCGATGTCCTCCCATTGGACATTTGGTTACTATTCAATCCTATGGGAGGTGTAATGCATGTGTGAGGCTCACTAGGTGGCGCTGTGTTGTGTGAGACTCAGGACCCCCTGCTATGTCACACAGGCTATGAAGCAACAGGAAATAATACAATGCACAGAGATCACCCTCAGCCCAGCCATAGCCAGCTCTGGGATGCCACAAATATAATTATGAATAAAAATTATATAAATAGCAATAAATGTGAGTGTCATGCACAATTTCATATAAACAAATAAAAGAAGTAAATATACAAATAAAATATATAAAAATCTATATCAATAAATGGCAGACCTAAATTGATTTCCTTGAAATAATATATATGTTTTTCCATATATGTATAAACACACACACATGCACATCAATTCATAGAATATTATGTACATCCAGGAATCAATAAATGTACGAACACCAAAGCTAGTCATGTTTGATATAGTATATATATATATATATATATATATATACACAGTTGTGCTAAAAAGTTTACATACCCCAGCAGATTTTTTAGTTTTTTGGCCTTTTCAGAGAATATGAATGATAACACAAAAACTTTTTCTCCACAGATCGTTAGTGGTTGGTTGAAGCCATTTATTGTCAAACTTCTGTGTTTTCTCTTTTTAAACCATAATGACAACCAAAAACATCAAAATTACCCTGTTCAAAAGTTCACATACCCCTGTTCTTAATACTGTGTATTGCCCCCTCTAACATCAATGACAGCTTGAAATCTTTTGTGGTAGTCGTTGATGAGGCTCTTTATTTTCTCAACTGCCCATTCTTCTTGGCTAAAAGTCTCCAGTTCCTGTAAATTCCTGGACTGTCTTGTATGTACTGCACGCTTGAGATCTCCCCAGAGTGGCTCAATGATATTGAGGTCAGGAGACTGAGATGGCCACTCAAGAACCTTCACTTTCTTCTGCTATAGCCAATGACAGGTCGACTTGGCCTTGTGTTTTGGATTGTTGTCATGTTGGAACGTCCAAGTACGTCCCATGCACAGCTTCCTGGCTGATGAGTGCAAATTTGCCTCCAGTATTTGCTGATAATGTGCTGCATTCATCTTTCCTTCAACTTTGACCAAGTTTCCTGTGCCTTTGAAGCTCACACATCCCCACATCATCAGTGATCCACCTCCGTGCTTTACAGTAGGAATGGTGTTCCTTTCATCATAGGCCTTGTTGACACCTCTCCAAATGTAACGTTTATGGTTGTGGCCAAAAAGTTTGATCTTTGTCTCATCACTCCAAATGACCTTGTTCCAGAAGTTTTAAGGCTTGTCTCTGTGCTGTTTGGCGTATTGAAGGTGAGATTCTTTGTGGCATTTGAGCAGTAATGGCTTTCTTCTGGCAACTCGACCATGCAGCCCATTTTACTTCAAGTGCCTCCTTATTGTGCATCTTGAAACAGCCACACCGATAGATTTAAGAGAGTCCTGTATTTCAGCTGATGTTATGTGTGGGTTTTTCTTTGCATCCCGAACAATTTTCCGGGCAGTTGTGGCTGAAGTTTTGGTTGGTCTACCTGACCGTGGTATGGTTTTTACAGAGCCCCTGAGTTTCCATTTGTTAATCACAGTTTGAACACTGCTGACTGGCATTATCAAGTCCTTGGATATCTTTTTGTATCCTTTTCCTGTTTTATACAGTTCAACTACCTTTTCTCATAGATCCATGGACAATTCTTTTGCTTTCCCCATGACTCACAATCCAGAAACGTCAGTGGCTGGAGGAAAGATGCAACAGTCTGTCTGGATCCCAGAAACTCACTCAGCTTTTATGCACACACACTGATTACAAGCAAACAGGTCACAGGTGAGGATGTTACCTTTAGTAGTCATTCAAACCCATTTGTGTCAACCTCTGGGCGTGTTATCAGGCCAAAATCACCAGGGTATGTGAACTTTTGAATAGGGTAATTTTGATGTTTTTGGTTGTCATTATGATTTAAAAATAGAAAATACAGAAGTATGACAATAAATGGCTTCAACCAACCACTAACCATGAGTGGACAAAAAGTTTTTGTGTTATCATTCATATTCTCTGAAAAAAGGCCAAAAAAACAAAAAATCTGCCGGGGCATGTAAACTTTTTAGCACAACTGTATACATATAAACTATACAAGGCCAAACAATAGTTAGAATACATAGGGATGAGCATCAGCCACTTACCAGATAAAGAAGTGCTAAAGAAGAAGAGGATTGTAGCTGAAAGGTGGGAAAAGACACCATATAAGAAGAAAATTGGACGGGAAAAAAGAGAATGCTGAAGACACCAGGGACTGGAGCTGAGCGGAAGACTGAGACTCAGTGGAAAAGGAAGTGCGCATGCGTCAAAAGGGGAGCATGCACAAAAGGGACCAGGGGTCCAAGGAGTAAGGGATAGAATATGGGCAATGCAAAAGTGCCACATCTATATGAAAGGAAAGCCGGCAGGAAAGGAAGGCAAAGAAAGAAGTGGAGGAAGTAAAGGAGTAGAGACAGAGGGCAGTGGCGTAACTAGGAATGGCTGGGCCCCAAGGCGAACATTTGACATGGGGAGCCCCCCCGAACCGCTGCCCCCAATCGCCCCCCCCCTGACCGCCCCCTCCAACCTCCCCCCCAAAAAAACGCATTCCTGCGCACACTATTATGTGCCATAGTGGCTCCTGCACACAGTATTATGCCCCATAGTGGCCCCTGCACACAGTATTATGCCCCATAGTGGCCCCTGCACACAGTATCATGCCCCATAGTGGCCCCTACACACAGTACCATGTCCCATAGTGGCCCCTGCACACAGTATCATGCCCCATAGTGGCCCCTGCACACAGTATCATGTCCCATAGTGGCCCCTGCACACAGTATAATGTCCCATAGTGGCCCCTGCACACAGTATCATGTCCCATAGTGACCCCTGCAGACAGTATCATGTCCCATAGTGGCCCCTGCACACAGTATTCTGTCCCATAGTGGCCCCTGCACACAGTATCATGTGCCATAGTGGCCCCTGCACACAGTATCATGTCCCATAGTGGCCCCTGCACACAGTATCATGCCCCATAGTGGCCCCTTGCACACAGTATAATGTCCCATAGTGGCCCCTGCACACAGTATCATGTCCCATAGTGGCCCCTGCACACAGTATCATGTCCCATAGTGGCCCCTGCACACAGTATTCTGTCCCATAGTGGCCCCTGCACACAGTATCATGTCCCATAGTGGCCCCTGCACACAGTATCATGTCCCATAGTGACCCCTGCACACAGTATCATGTCCCATAGTAACCCCTGCACACAGTATTCTGCCCCATAGTAACCCCTGCACACAGTATCATGTCCCATAGTGGCCCCTGCACACAGTATCATGCCCCATAGTGGCCCCTGCACACAGTATCATGTTCCATAGTGGCCCCTGCACACAGTATCATGTCCCATAGTGGCCCCTGCACACAGTATCATGTCCCATAGTGGCCCCTGCACACAGTATTCTGCCCCATAGTGGCCCCTGCACACAATATCATGTCCCATAGTGGCCCCTGCACACAGTATCATGTTCCATAGTGACCCCTGCACACAATATTATGCCCCATAGTGGCCCCTACACACAATATTATGCCCCATAGTGGCCCCTGCACACAGTATAATGTCCCATAGTGGCCCCTGCACACAGTATCATGCCCCATAGTGGCCCCTGCACACAGTATAATGTCCCATAGTGGCCCCTGCACACAATATCATGTCCCATAGTGGCCCCTGCACACAGTATCATGTTCCATAGTGACCCCTGCACACAGTATTATGCCCCATAGTGGCCCCTGCACACAGTATTATGCCCCATAGTGGCCCCTGCACACAGTATAATGTCCCATAGTGGCCCCTGCACACAGTATCATGCCCCATAGTGGCCCCTGCACACAGTATAATGTCCCATAGTGGCCCCTGCACACAATATCATGTCCCATAGTGGCCCCTGCACACACTATTATATGTCCCATTGTGGACCACCCATGAACAATTATTATACTCTGGGGTGTTTTCAGATCCCAGAGTATAATGATCGGAGACCCAGGGAAGGATAGAAACATAAAAAAACAACGTTGCTTACCTGTTCCTCGCTCCGGTCCCCTCCCTGCTGCTTCAGCCGCCTTCAATGTTGAACCAGTATAATGATAGCAGAGATTGTGGTGTTCGGCCAGTGGCCTCATATACCGATCCCCGCTCCTGCTCACAGCCGCCTCCGCAGAATCGGAAGCGCAGGCGGCCGTGAGCGGGACTCCGGGGATCAGTAAGTATATAGAGCCCATTACCTGCTGGGGTTACTCCAGCAGGTAACGGCCTATTAAAAAAAAAAAAAAAAAAAGCATCGGGGGCCCGCGGGCTGCTACCCTGGTAGTTACGCCCCTGACAGAGGGACAAAAAGTGACCAAAAAAAGAGGGGGAGGAGAAGATAAGAGAGAGACGTGTACCTAGGAAACATTCATAAGCAAGGAATAGTGATAGGAGAAAATAGAAAAATATAAATAAAATTAGAAAAGTAAGAAAAGTATTGATATAAAAAAGTAATGAAAAAAAACATTGGGGAAGGGAAGTAGGAAAAGAGGAGAAGGAAAGGATAAGAGACTAGGTAAAGAAATAAGAAGATAATTAACCTCTTAACCCTTTCACTGCCAGTGGTGTTTGGATATTTTGCACTTCTGGTAGCCAGGGCAATTTTCACAGTTTTGAGATGGACAAATAAAACTTCAATTGCAAGTTAAAAAATTATACTAACCCCCCCATACCTATTTATTTTCTGGAAGTAGACACCTGCAGCAATGTCAAAATGCCACTTGGTACTGTATACGAACAGGCACCTTCGTATGCAAATAAATGTATATTAGTTGCTAAAAGTAGAAACCAAACAAAAATGCACCAAATCCCCTAAAAACAAGAGTTCAAATGTGCAAAGTTCATTCCCCCTACGTCTGACAGCAGCACAGTATGGGGTATCTCTACCCCTGTGTGTTGTTTAGGACGGTGGAACCTTTAATTAGCACCAAAATTAAGGTGCCTCCTACTGGCCCTATAAGAGGGTACCAGAGACCTCCCTCCCCTGTGTTTTTTTCTGTCCTGTGGGGACAGGTGGACGGAGGTCTCTGGTGACCTCCCGTTGCTAGGGGTTTTTCCTAAAAAAAGCTCCTGGCTTACCTTTTGGGGGAAATTCGGTCCTTTCTGACGTTCCAAAGATCCTCCGGTCCTTCGGCCTTTTCCGCTCCGCAGCGCAGCGTTACCCGGCTCATCGCACTGCAGGCCTCGCGATCCTGGAAGTAAGCTAGGGTCTTCCAAGTGGACCAGACATTACAAAAATTAATGTCCTCAGAGTGGAAATGTCCTGAAAAACCTCTTGTGGTTTCTAGGAGGTTCAAGGCTTTATTCCCAGTTGCTCAATGGGATCAATGGGGTCCTCCTCCCAAGGTGGATATGGCGGTGACCAAACTGTCCCGCCGCACTATGGTACCATCAGATGATGGATCAAATTTGCACGACGCCATGGACAGGCGCATCAACAATACCCTCAAGAAGGCGTATTCAGCTGCCTCGGCCCAGACCGCTGTGGCGCTTGCGTCTTGTGAAGTGTCAGCCAAATTACACACTAACCTGGTCCACCTCGAGAGGGACATCGACTCTGGAGTCTCCAGAGACGAGCTGCTAGGGTTTCTAGGCTCGGTTTCCCTGGCAGCTGAATATTTAGCGGAGGCCTCCCACCATCAATTGGGGGCCAAATCTCCGGCACTTACCACTGCAGCAAGAAGACCTCTATGGTTAAAACCCTGGAGAGCTGATTTCCCCTCAAAATATAATTTGTGCGCATTACCCTTTGAGCCAGGTAGAGTCTTTGGCAGTGCCCTAGACGAGATCCTGGAGGGCTTGGCCGATAGGAAGGGTAAAACTTTACCCCAGGCCTTTAGAGGTAGATCTAACTCTGGCCGTGGTAGAGGCTATCCGCCTCGTTGTGGATGGCAGTGCCAAAGAGGCTCTAGATATTCCTCTAGAGGCGCGGTCCGGAGATTCCCGAAGTCTGATGATAAAAAAGAGAAGCCTAGCTTTTGACATCAGGAGCAGTCTTCCTGTGGCCGAGATTCCTGTCGGGGGTCGTCTCTCCCATTTTTTCAACTGCTGGCAGGAAAAAATTCGAGACCCATGGGTCCTGCAGGTAATCCAAAAAGGATATGCAATCGAGTTCCTCCATCCTCCTCAGGATCGGTTTGTGTTAACTCGCAGCCTCCCTACAATGCAGCAGACTACATTGGAATGCTCCATCCGAGAGTACATTCACAAGGGAGCCCTGGAGGAAGTCCCTTCTCTAGAAGAAGGATCCGGTGTCTATTCTCCCATCTTCCTGGTACCAAAACCGGCAGACAAGTGGAGAATGATCATAGACTTAAGGTACCTCAACTGCTTCATCAAAAAGAAGCACTTACGTATGGAAACCATAAAGTCTGTCACCACCTTTCTTCTCCAAGGCGATGTTTTTGCGACTTTGGATCTAAAAGACGCTTATTTGCATATTCCTATTTATCTGCCACACAGAAAGTTTCTAAGGATTGCCGTAGTAGTTTCCGGCCACAGGAAGCATTTGCAATTCACAGCACTACCCTTCGGGATCTCCTCTGCTTCCCACACCTTTACAAAGGTAGTGGCTGCTATAGCGGCTGCCCTCAGACTTCAGGGGATATTCGTGGTGCCTTATCTAGACGACTGGTTGATAAAAGCCCAGTCAGAGTCTGTTCTGCTCCAGCATCTACAGACAGCCGTTTCCCTGTTTCAGAGTCTGGGATGGCTTATAAACTGGGAGAAGTCAGTAACGATCCCTTCAACCCGAAGGAAGTTCCTCGGCTACTTCCTGGATTCAGTCTGCCTGCAGGTCTCCTTGACACCAGCAAGGAAGGAGAAACTGGTCGGGGCAGTCCGGCACCTCTTCAAAAGCCAATAGCCTCCATCAGAACATTGATGAAGATCCTGGGCTTGATGTCTTCCTCAGTGGAGGCAGTCCCATGGGCATTGTGGCACTTACGTCCCCTCCAGAATGCATTACTAGAGGCTTGGGATCGCTCCCTTCTTACACTCAGCAAGAAGATTCGACTCTCCCCCAGGACCCGTCTTTCCCTCAAGTGGTGGTTGCACCTGAAAGACGGAAGGTCCACGGTCCAACCTTCTTGGACCCTGTTGACTACAGATGCATCCCTCTCGGGATGGGGAGCCCATTTGGACGAAAACTCCATAAAGGGAGTCTGGAGCGCTCCAGAAAGAAGGACCTCGTCCAACTGGAAGGAGCTCAGAGCTGTATATCGTGCCTTGCTCCATTTCTCGCCTCTTCTCAAGGGAAGAGTAGTCAAAATCCGGTCAAACAACATGACCACAGTGCTGTACGTGAACAGACAGGGAGGCACCAGATCACCAACCCTCCTCAGGGAGGCAGATCTGATATTTACATGGGCAGAGAAAAATCTAACCCATTTATCCGCAGTTCACATCAAGGGCTCCCTGAACATAGTAGCGGATCGGTTGAGTCGGGGTCATGCCGTATCAGGAGAATGGTCATCAGATTACCCTGAAGTGGGGTCTTCCAGAAATAGACCTCATGGCAAGCCGACTCAACGCCAAGGTGGAGACGTTCTGTTCCCTTTACCAGGAGGACAATCCCTTGGCAGTGGATGCCCTGTCCATCCCTTGGAGGTCCAGGCTGGCATACATCTTCCCTCCAATTCCAATAATACCGAAGGTATTGATGAAAATCAGACAGGACCAAGTCTCTGTGATAGCCATCATTCCATTCTGGCCAAAAAGAGCTTGGTTTTCCCAACTCATGGAGATGAGTCGAGGAATATATTGGAGGCTCCCCCCATCCAGAACCTGGTTTCCCAAGGATCTCTGAAGTGCCAGGATCTCTGGAGATTCAACCTGACAGCCTGGAGGTTGAGCAGTCCCTACAGCAGGATAGAGGACTGTCAGAGGCCGTCCTGAAGACCCTTTCTTCTGCAAGAGCAGACTCTACCAATAAGAACTACCAGAGGACAGCCAAGATTTTCATGGAGTGGTGCTCCAAGAAGGGTATTAATAATCTAGAACCTTCAACGGCTGATATTTTAAATTTTCTTCAGGACGGTTTGGATAAGGGCCTTGCCCCTGCCACTTTGAAAGTGCAGATTGTGGCCCTCTCCGCTCATTTGAACAGACGTCTGTCTCAGGATCCTCTGGTTGCAAGGTTCCTTAAAGGGGCAATGAGGCTAAAGCCCTCAGTATCATCTCCAGTTCCCCAGTGGGACCTTGCGGTAGTCCTTACAGGCCTGTGCGGTCCTCCATTTGAACCCTTGGAGACTACGGAGCTAAAATATTTAGCCTACAAAACCACTTTTTTGTTGGCTATTACATCTGCCAAAAGAGTAGGGGAACTCCAGGCTCTCTCTTCTAGAGAACCGTACATTTTGTTTTTTGCAGATAGGGTGCACCTTAGGTTTTTGCCTGGGTTTAACCCTAAGGTCCCCTCATGCTATAATAGCAATCAGCTAATTTCACTACCTGTGTTTTTCCCCACTCCAACCTCTGAGGAGGAAGAAAAGCTCCACACCTTAGATGTGGTAAGGTGTCTGCGGATTTACCTATCCCGCACTTAACCGTTTAGGAAGGCCGAAAACCTACTAATTAACATGCAGGGTAAAAACAAAGGCCTCAAGACTTCCAAGCCTACTCTATGCACATGGATCAAGGAGACAATTAAGTCTTCCTATCTTATTCAGGAGTTACTCCCTCCAGTCTTTTCTACGGCCCACTCGACCAGGGCTGTGTCGACTTCTTGGGCTGAATATCGGTCCTTACCATTGGACCAGATTTGTGCGGCTGCATCATGGTCATCTCAGTTGACCTTTGTTAAACATTATCGTTTAGACGTCTGCAGTTCCCAGACAACTGCTTTTGGTCAGACAGTCCTTGACGTTGTAAGGCGAGGAAACCCTCCCTAGGGGAATTACTTGCTATCTCCCCATATTGTGCTGCTGTCGGACGTAAGGGGAATCGTTGATTGTAATGTCAATCTGTATTCCCTTAGTCCTGACAGCTGCACAAGGCTTTCCTCCCTAGAAGCTTGTTTCCTTTTACTTTATAATTTACACAGGGGAGGGAGATCTCTGGTGCCCTCTTATAGGGCCAGTAGGAGGCACCTTAATTTTGGTGCTAATTAAAGGTTCCACCGTCCTCAACAACACACAGGGGCAGAGATACCCCATATTGTGCTGCTGTCAGGACTAAGGGAATACAGATTGACATTACAATCAACGATTCATATTACTAAGGCATATACCTGCATGCACATATCTTCATAAAATCACCAGAACTGGAATGAACAAAAATCTGCTTTAAAGCTAGAAATCTTAAAAAAAAAGCAAGTGAACCCCTAAACCCTATATATTTCTATATATTTATAATATATATAGATATATCTATATATATATAGATATATATATATATATAGATATATATATATATATATATATATATAAAACCTGAAAATTACATTTGTCTCATTGGATTATCATGTCCACCTTCATGCAACTTTGTGACAAACAAATAATTTTAAAAAAAAAATGCACTAAAACATACAGTGGCTTGCACAGAACAGGTGTATTTATATTGAGACTAAATTACACATAACTGGACTCTATTAACTAATTAAGTGACTTCTGAAGGCAATTGAGTGCACTGGATTTTATTTAGGCGTATCAGACTACAGGAGGCTGAATATTTTTGTACGTCACACTTTTCAGATTTTTATTTGATTAAAATTTTGAAAACCATGCAACATTTTCATTCCACTTCACAATTATCTGCTACTTTGTGTTGGTCTATCACTTAAAATCTCAATAAAATACATTTAAAGTTTGTGGTTGAAAGGCTACAAAATGTGTAAAAGTTCAAGGGGTATGAATATTTTTGCAAGGCACTATATTTTCATCTAATTTTACATTCAAATACAAAACACATATAAAATAAATAGAGCATTGGGTACACAATTTATATATACCGCAAACATCAATTACAACAAGAGCTAATACTCTCAAAAACACTGATACAGAAGACAAGCAGCATTATGCTGTTATTCACTAATATGTTAAAAATCTATACTGCGCATAGCAATCTGTGACTGTGATACCAAAATCTAACTTTTTTGAGATTGCACAGCATACCATATATAAAAACACAACTTAATATTTCACACATACAACCACTTTCACGCAACTTTGCAGTAGAGATTACAAGCAAAAATTGCACAAAAATTCAAATTTGCCACTAAAGTGCATGCTCAAGCAATCCCTTTCTGCAAACAAAATGTATTTTACAAAAAACTGCAAGATGTTAGGAATTCATACATACCCCACATAAATATATTTACAGGTGATTGTGTTAAGGAAAAGCCAAAATCGCAGAAATGCACCAACCAATTTTGTGCATGTAAATTAAATAGGGGCTTAAGAATATAATTTTCTAACCCCGCAAATTGTAACTAATGAATAATTATAATGTCTATACCTAACTAATCTGATAACTAGGGCTGGTTTCAGATTGGCGTAACGTATCCGCTTTACTGCTCATGTATTATGAATGCAACCTCTGAAGTTCCTCATTACTGGTGTTAGAGACCCATAATTCTAGATCTGTTTACCTACTGCAAGTCCAGGTTTTTTCGTTTCTACAGTGGGTGCAAAAAAAAAAAAGGAAAAAAAAAAAACACCCACTATTATACCCATCTGAAAGCTGCCAAAAACTGGGATTTTATATGGTGACATTCAATGGGTGAAAATGTTTAATTTGACTGATGGAACTTTTGTGCCTGTCAGAAGTGTTTTATACGTTCATCTCTAGTGATAATCATTATTGGTATTATTTTGGCGTGTGACGGATATCGCTAGAGAGGAGGTCGGTGTTTTTTACTCTATAAAGAACAGGTATGGACAGGACAGGGATTGGGTGAAATGTAAACTTTATTGATGATTTTGTGTATGTGTTGTGTAAGTGTTTGGTGCAACTCTTTTGCCGCTGCGATCTGGATGATGGTAAACGGCTGGGTCACAGCGCCAAAAGAATTCCTGGTTATGTTCAGAGGGGTAATACATTATCCCTCTATGTGACAATCAATGACCAAAAGTATAGTATGCTCTCTGATTGATAGGAGAGGGGATAACATGGACAGAAGGCCCTGCTACCCCTACCCTTGAGTCACATACAGGTTATGCACAGACACAGACCCCTTGTCCTCTTCCTTCAGGCAGCTCTAAGATGCTGCCTGAGGCAGGAGGGGGGAGGATGCTTTAGAGCCCCATATCTCAGGATCCGTTAGGGCTATGAAGATGATCTTGAATTAATTTTAAAGATGAGAATGATACCAAAATCATCATAGCTCTTTCAGATTCAGATCGATTTGCTGTTAAAATGCTGTTGGGAATTGAGATCTGCATTGGGATCTCAATGCCGAATAGCGTTTTCACCAGAAAATTGATCCGGATCTGTAAGGGCTATCACGATGATCTTGATATCATTTTAAATATGAGATTCTAATCTTTAAAATAAATTCAAGATCATCCTCTTAGCCCTGTGAAATAGTCATTAGTAGTAAGGACATACTACATCCTCTGCATTATCGTTATAATGTAGAAATTTCAGGATCACATCAAGTTGCTGGGCAAATAAATTTGTTTCATTCAGTCTCAAATTGGATTCCTAACCTGCCCACAAAATCAGAAAGCTAATAATTTTCAGGTGGTGGGTTCCACATTGGGTCAGTAAATTCAGAAGTTGCCTCAGCATTTTTTCTGGGGCACCTCCTTTGAGGTCGCTCATTATGTGGTGGAGGAAGAGGAGGAAAAATAGAGGAATTGCTCTTCTTCCTCTCTGGCCATCAGTGTCAGAGGCCAGGAAGGAATATGCCTTCTTTGCTGAATACAGTGTTTGGTATGTTTAGAAGCTCTGAGACATTTGGGAGCTATAGAACATTTTTGATTTGTCTTGTGCCTTTACCCATGTATTAAAACTTTATTTATTGAAACGTTATTGAAAATGAGGGGTGTATGTTATGCTTCAACACGTACAAGTGTACAAGTGCATCTCAATAAATTATAATATTTTTGAAACGTTCATTCATTTCAGTAATTCAATTCATTACACCACACAACAACAAAAAAACTTTTCATCTGCTACTAGGCAAAAATCATTTGTTCTATACTAAAGCAAGTGTGTGGATTCCAAATCCGAAGTCAGAATTGTTGTAACACATCAGGAAATTTTGCTATGCATAAGTATGTCTAAATTAATTAAGCACTTGGAAAGCATTGAATAATTTTGAACAGAATGAGTTTTACTCCAACAATTACGTGATCTACATCAAAGTTTTCGAAGTAAGCAGTGTATGAAAATGTAATGGAATAACAACATTTCAAAAAGTCTCATTTTTCATTTTAAAGCAAGGCCCAATTCTGTTAAAAGTGCTTCAGGCATCTGCTTTTGCGTTTGTGAACGGTCATATTTTCCCATTGCAAAAACCAATCAAGTTGGGATTCCAGTGGCCCTGATATCTGTTCTCCATTGTAGAAATATCTTTATGGAACCACTCTCCATGTTTGTCACTTATGTGTCCCAAAATGGGTGGGAAAAAGTCAAGATGGGAATGTAAGAAATGCATTTTCAGTGACATTCAGCAGCCAAGTTGTTCATATACTGTAAGCATGTTGTCTACTAATTCAGCATAGCTTTCAGCTTGTCTGTTCCCAAGGAAGTTCTGCACTACTAGCACAAATGCATCCCAAGTTGCAAGTTCCAGAGGGTTGAGTTTTGTTCTGAATGTGTCATCATGCATTAGTTTGTTGATTTTGGGGCCAATAAAAATCCCAGCCTTTATTTTGGCTCAGTTTTCAGTGTGTTAAACTTCTCTTTCAAATACTGAAAACCATTTCCATTACGATCAAGTGCAATTACAAAATTTTTCATTAAACCAAGTTTAATGTGCAGTGGTGAAAGATAAACTTGAACTGGATTGACCAGTGATTTGTGTTGTACATTGCACTGACCAATTGTGTGTTCAACTCTGAGAGGTCACTGTCTCATCTTTTAATGATTGTTGTCATCACGACTGTTCCATAGGCACAAGAAACACATATGCTTTGTGTACCCTAACTGTAGACCAAGCAGCAGCGCTACCACTTTCAGGTCAGCACAAATTTTCCATTTATGTTCTGAGTATTTACTCATTTCCAAAATTAACTCCATAGAAGTGAATTAGATTGATACTAAATCTGTATCCTGAGTTGGTTATTTAGTATCCAAATCTTGTTTCTGCCCGCACAAAGAAATGACTTCTGCTCTCCATAGAGAGAATGTACATTACTTCCTCTTTTTATTTACTGGCTGTACACTTATATAGTACTACATATGGGAGTTAACATATATTTGTGTGTCCGTTTGCTGTTGCATCTTGCAATCTCTTCTTACATCCTGTTTTTGCACTTGCCTTGGGTGTTGGTCAGGAAGTAAGCGCCATCTTGCATAGCTGATATCTAGTTACACACAGCAGTTCACAAAAGGATTGTAATAATAAACACTTAGGAAGGAAAGTATATATTTGGTTAATAGTAATACAAAATAGACCTGTTGATATCAAAAATAGAAAATAAATAAATAAATAATTTTTTTTTTTTTTTATCCACAACAGAAGCATGGGTCTCTTTCATTCCAACCGCATGAGCCAATGGAACAGATGGTTTTTGGCTACATACTGTACATACATACCCAGTGTATTTGCCACATATGGAGGAGAAATTGTCCAGATCGTTAACACATTTGCGTTTATCCATCTTAAGTTTCAAAACTGATAGCACTATAACAGATCACTTTATCGAAATCTGTCCAGCTTGCCTTATATACTTACTGCTGACATCAGCCTGAGTGTGTCCGGACAGGTCTGGGCATGTCCATTGGAATATTTCCAATATATAATGCATTGATATTATAACTGAATAGACTTTGCACGTATAACTTAAGATCTAGACATGTCAGGCAAATTTCCGAGTTCATATTTGGAATTAGCGCGCTCATTTTATTATAAATCACATGTTTTTCTCTCAGTAGCAAAATCATTGTTACGCGGTGCAGCAGTCTTCTATGATTGTATGTCCTACTGAACCAGACTGAGGGGCCATTTAAAGGCTTGCTTAGGAAACCTTCGCAGGTGACACACTGAATTTACAATACTGAACTTTTTTACAATATTCAAATTTTCTTAGATTTTGGTTTTCATTACCTGTAATCCATAATAAACATTTACAGAAATAAAACACTTGAAATATAACACTCTGTGTATAAATCTAAAAAATATAGAAGGTCACTTTTTTAATTCAATTACTGAAATAAATAAATGTTTCAAAGATATTCTAATTTATTGAGATGCACCTGTATATAGATGTAAAAATTTATTGAATAGTATTTCTCCAAGAAAATTATTGCAATTGTTGCACCTCTCTGGTCCTGTCTGTGTATGACTCTGCAGCACTTTACTATTACTATATTTTGTACATGCCAACAGGATGCATTCGTTTTTTCCCCTTGCTTTCTTTATTGTTGTTTTATTAGTGTCTGCAATTGTACCCCTATTTAACAAAAATGAATTTATTTTATTTGTTTTTGGGCATGAGGTTTTGATTTGATTTTGTGTTGCATGCACCACACATTTCGTTTGGTTACTTGGATATTAGCCCTTTATTGTATTTGTTCACCTGTGGCAAATAACAGGTGTGGGCAATTTAAAAATCACACCTGAAACCAGATAAAGAAATAAAACACTTGAAATAGAACACTCTGTGTGTAAAGAATCTAAAAAATATAGAAGGTCACTTTTTTAATTCAATTACTGAAATAAATAAACGTTTCAAAGATATTCTAATTTATTGAGATGTACCTGTATATAGATGTAAAAATTTATTGAATAGTAAAAAAGAGGGATGAAAAAAAATTGAAATGTATGTATATATAAGACCCTGCCCTTAAAGGGGTTGTCCAGGCTAATTTTTAAAAAATTTTAGGCCGGGGAAGGTGTAAAAAAACAAATAATAAAAACATACCAGTCCCCGATGCTCCGGTAGCTCCCAGCACAGTCCGGTCCTGCTGCTGAGCTGTTTTTTCTGGAAGAAGTCCCTGACGCCCATGACCACTGAGGCAAATCAGCAGCCTAATGAAAGGGACATGGGACGTCACTGCTGGCGAGGACTTCTGGCAAAAGAAGACAGAGGAGCAGCAGGACCGGACCGTGCTGGGAGGCACCAAAGTAACCGGGGACAGGTGAAGATTTTTATTTTTTTTTCACCTTCATCGGTCTAATTTAAAAAACTATTTTTATCCTCTTTAAACTTCTTTAAAGCTACCTATTTATATATATCTATATAGATATAGCTATAGATACACACATATTTTTATATTTATACACAATCATGGCCATAAGTGTTGGTACCCATGAAATTTCTTGGAGTATTTCTCCAAGAAAATTACTGCAATTGTTGCACCTCTCTGGTCCTGTCTGTGTATGACTCTGCAGCACTTTACTATTACTATATTTTGTACATGCCAACAGGATGCATTCGTTTTTTTCCCCTTGCTTTCTTTATTGTTGTTTTATTAGTGTCTGCAATTGTACCCCTATTTAACAAAAATGAATTTATTTTATTTGTTTTTGGGCATGAGGTTTTGATTTGATTTTGTGTTGCATGCACCACACATTTCGTTTGGTTACTTGGATATTAGCCCTTTATTGTATTTGTTCACCTGTGGCAAAGAACAGGTGTGGGAAATTTAAAAATCACACCTGAAACCAGATAAAGAAATAAAACACTTGAAATAGAACACTCTGTGTGTAAAGAATCTAAAAAATATAGAAGGTCACTTTTTTAATTCAATTACTGAAATAAATAAACGTTTCAAAGATATTCTAATTTATTGAGATGCACCTGTATATAGATGTTAAAATTTATTGAATAGTAAAAAAGAGGGATGAAAAAAAAATTGAAATGTATGTATATATAAGACCCTGCCCTTAAAGGGGTTGTCCAGGCTAATTTTTAAAAAAATTTTAGGCCGGGGAAGGTGTAAAAAAACAAATAATAAAAACATACCTGTACCCGATGCTCCGGTGGCTCCCAGCACGGTCCGGTCCTGCTGCTGAGCTGTTTTTTATGGAAGAAGTCCCTGACACCCATGACCACTGAGGCAAATCAGCAGCCTAATGAAAGGGACACGGGACGTCACTGCTGGCGAGGACTTCTGGCAAAAGAAGACAGAGGAGCAGCAGGACCGGACCGTGCTGGGAGGCACCAAAGTAACCGGGGACAGGTGAAGATTTTTATTTTTTTTCACCGTCATTGGTCTAATTTAAAAAACTATTTTTATCCTCTTTAAACTTCTTTAAAGCTACCTAATAATATATATATATATATATATATATATATATATATATATATATAACATATTTTTATATTTATACACAATCATGGCCATAAGTGTTGGTACCCATGAAATTTCTTGGAGTATTTCTCCAAGAAAATTATTGCAATTACACATTTTGTTATACACATGTTTGCTTCCTTTGTGTTTTTTTGGAACAACAAAAAAAACTGAGAAAGAATGGTAAATTGGACATAATTTCACACAAAACTGTAATAATGGGCTGGAAAAAATTGCTGGCACCTTTTCAAAAATGTGGGTAAATAACTTTGTTTGCTCCTTCAAACTCAACTGTGGCAATGGATATCAGAGTTCTGTGTCTTCCAGATGGGTTAGTATTAGGGCTTTACACCTCTGTATATTCTCCTGCATGTGTAATTGGGTATTATTTATTGTTGCACCTCTCTGGTCATGTCTGTGTATGACTCTGCAGCACTTTACTATTACTATATTTTGCACATATCAACAGGATGCATTCGTTTTTTTCCTCTTGCTTTCTTTATTGTTGTTTTATTAGTGTCTGCAATTGTACCCCTATTTATTAAAAATGAATTAATTTTATTTGTTTGTGGGCATGAGGTTTTGATTTGATTTTGTGTTGCATGCACCACACATTTCGTTTGGTTACTTGGGTATTAGCTCTTTATTGTATTTGTTCACCTGTGGCAAATAACAGGTGTGGGCAATTTAAAAATCACACCTGAAACCAGATAAAGAGGAGAGAAATTGTCTCGATCTTTGCATTGTGTGTCTGTGTGTGCCACACTAAGCATTTAGAACAGAAAGAGGAGAAGAGAACTGTCTTGTGGACCTGAGAACCAAGATTGTGGAAAAATATCAACTATCTCAAGGTTACAAGTCCATCTTCAGAAATCTTGATGTTCCTTTGTCTATGGTGTGCATCATAATCAAGAAATTTATAACCCATGGCACTGTAGATAATCTCCCTGGACATGGACGAAAGAGAAAAATTGATGAAAGGTTTCAAATCAGGATAGTCTGGATGGTGGATAAGCAGCTCCAATCAAATTTCAAAGAAATTCAAGCTGGGTCAGGGTGTATTAGTGTCACCACAAACTATCGGTTGACATTTGAATGAAATGAAGCGCAGGAGACCCAGGAGGACCCCACTGCTGACACAGAATAAAAAAGCTAGACTTCAGTTTGCCAAAATATGTGTGAATAAGCCAAAATCCTTCAGGGAAAACGTCTTGTGGACAGATGAGACCAAGATAGAGCTTTTTTGTAAAGTACTTCATTCTACTGTTTACCGAAAATGGAATGAGGCCTACAAAGAAAAGAACACTGTACCAACAGCTAAATATGGTGGAGGTTCAAAGATGTTTTGGGGTTGTTTTGCTGCCTCTGACACTGGGTGCCTTGTGCAAGGCATCATGAAATCTGAAGATTACCAAACAATTTTGGGTCGCAATGTAGGGCCCAGTGCCAGAAAGCTGGGTTTGCGTCCTAGGTCATGGGTTTTCCAGCAGGACAATGACCTCCACACATACTACAAAAGCACCCAGAAATGGATGGAAACAAAGTGCTGTAGAGTTCTGAAATGGCCAGCAATGAGTCTAGATCTAAATTCCACTTAACACTTGTGGAGAGATCTTAAAATTGCTGATAGGAGAGGGCACCCTTCAAATATGAGAGACCTGGAGCAGTTTGGAAAAGAAGTGTGGCCCAAAATTCCAGTTGAGAGGTGTAAGAAGCTTGTTGATGGGTATAGAAAGCAATTGATTTCAGTAATTTTTTCAAAAGGGTGTGCAACCAAATATTAAAGAGTTTGTCCAGGCAAAACTTTTATTTTTTAAATAGGCTGGAGGTGAAAAAAAAAAATCATACTCATTTGTCCCTGGTGCTCCGGTGGCCTCCCAGTGCAGTCCGGTCCTTCTGGTGGGATGTCTTCACAAAGTGAAACTGCTCTTCGACTGTGACGTTCTGGATCCCTTCTGCTGATTGGCTTCAGTGTCGGAAGATAACAATAGACTAGGAGGACTGAACCGTGCTTGGAGGTACCAGAGCACTGGGGAAATGTGAGTATTATGTTTTTTTGTTTGTTTTTTTTACCTCTATTTCCTCTATTTAACATAGAAAAATTTTGCTTGGACAACCCCTTTAAGTTGAGGGTTCCAGTAATTTTGTCTGCCCCATTTTTGGCAGATACAAATCACTGACCAATGCTCAGCACTGCTGGAAACACACAAGGAAACAGCCTGGGTGCTAAAAAATTAACTACAGTAGAAAAAGACCCTGTCCTTAAAGTAACCTATGTGTATAGAGACTTCTAACTATCTATATAACAATTTTATCTAATTTAAACTACAATTTAGATTGTTAGAAAAAAAAAACCTGCGCCAAAAAAAAAATTGAGCAGAGATGTGATCAGTAACTTAGGTCACTGAACGGAGCTTAGCAGCGGAGGTGTTGATGCAGGGGTGCAAAAAAATAAAAATAAAAGAGGGTGTTAAAAAAAAAAAAAAAAAAAACACACAAAAGAGCCGGAGCACCACATGGCGTAAACTGGAAAAAAAAAGTGGCATTTTACAGTCACAGCAAAGTGCATGGGATTCTAGCGAAATACGCGCTGTGGACACGCGGCGATTTCCAAAATTGTTGCGGTTTTGTAAGTTGCAGCATGTCAGTTATACCTACAGAAACGCTGGCAGTTTCCCTATAGGTATAATTGAAGCAGAAAGTCCGCAGAGGAAAACTCTTCTTTCTGTCAAAAGCACTGCGGGACGCCACGTGGGGCCAAAGAGGGGAAAATGATGCTGGTGCTGATTAGGTGTGCAGTTGGTTCAGGGACAGGGATGTAGAAAGGGAGACAGCAAGAGACAGAGGCACAAAGGATCAGCCAGAGGCACAGCACAGAGGCACCAGAGCACTGCAGTTAAGTACTGTATTTGCTACTCACAGTGCTGCACAATGACTGTCCTACTCGCAATCCCAGAGGGACCAATAGTATGGACTGCCCGCTGCAGCCACCCTTGTTCGGTCTGTGCAGACCAACCAATGGCGACTATAGGGGGGGAGGTACCACTGTATGCCCCCCCGATCCTCAACAGGGATTGGTGCTGTACCAGCAAGCTGCTATTGGCCAATCAGATTTGTGGAGGGGCACAATTCCCCCCTGTTCTGACTCAATAGCTTGGCTGCAAGTGTGAGGTTGTGAGAGTGTCCTGTAGTCTCTATGCTAACCAGCAATTTACACCAAGATATTTATCAGATAGTGTTCAACTCAACTGAGGAGGCGTAGATAAGATTCCAGATGCTTTAATCCAGGTAAATCTTGTAGAACCTCATACAGCAGTAGGTGAAAAATGATGAATCACCAGGAGCTGAGCAGACATGTTGCTTACAAAGAAGTGAAACTAAACTGAGAGAGAGAGAGGAGGAGCTACAGCATCACAGCTAAGGATACAGAGAGAGAAAAGGGACAAACTACAAAGACAAACAGTATCACAGATACATGTCAGTGAATTAAACCAAGTCCTGGGACATGACACTCCCCGCCTGAAATCTTTAGCTTTCACTGAAAACAAACATTAAATGTCCTGAGATGTCCATAAGGTCCTCTTCAAACCTGAAAAACAAAAAAGAAACATGCACAACAAACAATAATCAACAGTTAGTCCAAATAAACCAATCTTCAGGTCGGGAAGCCGCAATTTGCCAACACCTCCACCGACCCACACTGTAATCCACAAGAACAAGGTTTTAGTTCATGGAAGGAAGCTCCCCGCCATGAGCTGTGAATGGTGTCCTTATCTTCTTTTATGTGACGTCTCCTCTTGGAAGAAGAAGCACCAGTTCATTAATTGGGCGGAAGAAAACTCGCACTGAGCCTCCCTTGGTTACCTTGACCTCCACTTTCCGAGTCTTCCCATCATCACTAGGGACAACTTTAGTGATGAGACCCATAGGCCATTCATTCTGATGGACTTCTTTATCCCTTAGAAGGACGAGGTTACCCACCTGGAGATTAGGTTTTGAGGTCTGCCATTTGTGACGGCTCTGTAGCATGTGGAGGTACTCTGTTTTCCAGCGGTGCCAGAACACATTGGACAGGTGTTGAACTTGTTTCCATTGGCGTCTGTAAATGTCACTGTGATCTAAGGTACGTGGAGAGGTAGCAGCAGTACCAATTTTCTGAGTAAGAATCGTTGCTGGGGTTAAGATAATTGGAAATTCAGGGTCTGAAGATACTGGGACAAGTGGCCTTGCATTGATTATCGCAGACACTTCAGCAAGAAAGGTTATTAACGTCTCATGGGTAAGCAGTGTCGACTTGTGGTCCATCAACATAGAGTCAAGGATTCTGCGTGTGATCCCAATCATACGTTCCCAGGAACCTCCCATATGGGATGAATGTGGAGGGTTAAACGTCCAAGTGCACCCATTGTTGGATAAGAAGTTGTCTAACTGCAGTTCTTTGCAGGCTCCAACGAAGTTAGTGCCACAGTCAGACCTCAGTTGTTTCTCAGCAGGCAGTGGAGTGTTCCAGTCCATGTTCTCAGTGGTAAGCTGTCTTAGTAGTAGCTTGCCTTGAATGGTGATGGGAGCAATGAAACCAAGAGGATCATAAATGCTGTTCACAACAGATAAAACTCCTCGTTTGGTGAAAGGTTTGTCACAAGAAGACACTTGGAATGTGAATGTGTCTTGTTCAGTGTTCCATAGCAATCCTAGGCTGTGTTGCATAGGAGGAGCATCAGAATTGAGATCAAGATCCTTCAAGTTGATTGCATGATCATCAGAGGGAAATGCCTTCATTACCTCCATATTGTTGGAGATGATCTTGTGAAGTCTGAGGTTAGCTACAGACAGCATTTCCTGTGTTCTAGAGAGGAGATCAATCACTTCTTCACTTGCAGGTAAGGATTTAAGACCATCATCAACATAGAAGTTCCTCTCAACAAACTGACGAGCATCAGAGCCATACTCTTTCTCACCTTCATGGGCGGTCCTTCTCAGTCCATAGATTGCTACTGCAGGAGATGGGCTATTGCCAAAGACATGTACCTTCATCCGGTAATCTATGACTTCATTGTTGACATCATTGTCCTTATGCCATAGGAACCTGAGATAGTTTCTGTCATCATCCTTAACAATGAAGCAATGAAACATCTGTTGGATGTCGGCCATCACTGCAACAGGTTCCTGTCTGAAACGGATTAAGACTCCTATGAGGCTGTTGTTTAGGTTAGGACCAGTGAGGAACAGGTTGTTGAGAGAGGCGCCTTCATACTGAGCGCTAGAATCGAACACGACCCTGATTTGGTCAGGTTTGCGAGGGTGATACACGCCAAATGATGGAAGGTACCAGCATTCTTCTCCTTCCTTTAGTGGAGGTTTAGGTTCTGCATGATCTCTCTCAAATACCTTCTGCATGAAACCTACAAAGTGTTTCTCCATCTCTGGTTTCCTCTTGAGGGTACGTTTTAAAGAGGAAAATCTAGAAACTGCTTGCTTCAGATTGTTTGGTAGTTTTGATCTCGGGGAGCAGAAAGGTAAGGGTGCTACCCAGCTGTTGGAATCATCTTGAATAAATTCCTTGTCCATAAGTTTGAGAAATTCTTTATCAGCTATTGCCGGTGCCAGCTTGTTGTCATCACTTGTTGTATTGAACACTGTTAATCCAAGGGTGTCGTCCCCAGGCAGGAAAGTATTCACGTTGTCTCGGTGATTATGCAGCCACTTACTGTTGCTTATCTTCTCTTTCACTTGGTAGTGATATGGACATGGCTGAAAACAAGTGCTGCGACCATTTGGTAACATATGTGTCTTGAATGAAGAAATGTTGGTGGGCCTTTTCATCCTACCTATGCAGACGTTGCCAATGATAACCCATCCTAGATCGAGGCGCTGGGCAAATGGTGCATCATGTGGTCCATTAATTTGCTGGCGTATTTTGTGCAGTCTGAGAATGTCTCTACCTAGCAGAACTAGAATGCCTGCATTTTTGTCAAGGGATGGTATTTCACTGGCTATAGCCCTTAGATGAGGGTGCTGGAAAGCCGCCTCTGGTGTGGGTATCTCTTCTCTGTTTGATGGTATCTGGTTGCACTCAACAAGTGTGGGCAAAGGTATCTCCAAATTGCCCTTGAGAGAAGCTATTACGAGACCGCTGGCCCTTCTTCCAGAAACCTCTGATATGCCACTACAAGTACCCAAGGTATACGGATAAGTATCACCCTTTAAGTTAAACAGATCAAAGAGTTCTGACCTTGCAAGTGAGTGGTTGCTCTGGTCGTCCAAGATGGCGTACACCCTCAGAGCCCTTTCTGGTTGGCCCTTGGGGTATATATTGACTAGGCATATCCTTGCACAGGACTTGTCACAAAGGTCTTCTCCGCAGACTTCTGTACATGAGGAAGATACTGTGGTAGTATTTGCTGATTGATCTGTGTTCTCCCCGCCATGCTTAGTTGGGGAAGGGGAACCTCTAGGTGGTGTGGCACTAGGCTGGGCTGGATGAAGAGCTTGTACATGGTCCTCACTGCCACACTCTATACACTTAATAGCAATTTTACAGTCTCTAGCAACATGTTCAGTAGAGGAACAACATTTGAAACATATCCCTAGTTTCTTAAGAAGCTCTCTACGTTCCTGGATTGGTTTCCTCCTGAAGCCAATACACTTCTTGAGGGGATGAGGCTTCTTGTGAATAGGACACAGACGGTTAGGATTTTCTACCTTTTCGTCTTGGTTGCTGTTGCAACTGCTTTCTTCTGGTGCTGATGTAGGTATAGGAAGAATATCAGTCTTTTTCACTGAAACTGGGCCTCTGCGGTTTCTGTAGTTAGAATATGAGCTGTCATACTTAATAGGAGGTGAACCAGGAACACTGGGATCCCCATAGGAAAAGCTTGGGTCATTCTTGGATTCTGCAATGTTCTTGATAAACTCACAGAAGTAGGAAAATGGAGGAAAGGAGACTTGATTCTCATTTTTGTATCTTGACCCAACTGTGGTCCACCTTTCTTGGATATTATATGGCAACTTGGTGACTATCGGGTTTACCCCACGAGCAGTGTCCAGGTAACTGAGGCCCGGTAGGAGAGTGTCCGCCTTAGCCAGTAGGAGCTCCATGAGTAGGTCACTAAGTTCTTGAAATTTCTGATGATCCTTACCAGATATCCTTGGAAACCCTTGCAACCGTTTGAACAGAGCATTCTCTATTGCTTCAGGACTGCCATAGGTTTTCTCCAGTCTTTCCCAAGCAGCGGTAAGGCCTGCTATGGGGTTGTAAATGTGGACGGATCTGAGTCTTTTAGCACGTTCTGTGGACTGTGGGCCAAGCCACCGGATAAGCAAATCTAGTTCCTCAGCTGCAGTAATGCCAAGGTCACTAATTGCAGTTTTGAAGGCACATTTCCAGCCTCTGTAGTTCTCAGGTTGGTCATCGAACCTTGTGAATCCAGTCTTAGTAAGCTCACTGCGAACCATGTACCTTGCAAACTCTGACATGTCTGTTCTCTCTGACTTTAAATATTGAGTTGCTGGCTGAGTAGCGGTGATTACATTGTTAGTGGGGTTCTGGTTAACAGAGGTAGGTAGCGTAGGGGCTGCGTAGGCATTCAGCCTAGGAGCTAGCTTAAAGTCCATAGGTTTAGCCACATATGGATGTGAGACTGGACGGTTGTTTGCAGTCTGGTAGTATGGTGTCACATTGGTGTTTACCTGAGTATCAGTATATTGCATTTGCTGAGGTGTAAGGCTTTGGGAATCCATGAAGGAAGAAGAAACTGGATGCTGGACAGGCAGGGCATTGTACTGACCTTGAATGCGGTGTGCTTCAGAAGATACTGTGCCCTGTTGCACTGGAGAAATGTCGTCCCTGACAGGAACATTTGTGGCAAATAGGGATTCACTGCTTTGGCTTAGTACATAGTCTCTTGTGCGCTTGAGGGGATCCTCTGCTTCCACATCACACAAACTGGTGCTGTCGCTTTCACTTCCACTGATGGCCTGTTCTAAAATGCTTAACCTTGCCATGGCTGCAGCGTGCTCATACTGTTTCTCTAGAGCCTCTAGTTCTGCCCTTTTTTGAGCTGCATTAGCTTCCATTGCTGCTGCATTAGCTTCCATTTCTGCTTTCTGTTGAGCTGCCTTAGCTTCCATCTCTGCTTTCTGTTGTGCAAAGGCTGCCTGTATCTTAGTAGCTTCTGCCTCTGCACGTGCTTTTATAAGTTGCTCACTGAGTGTGGAAGATTTTGAGGAACGTGACTTAGATGTACGCTTTGAACGCTTGGTAGACTCAGAAACATGGGATGCCATTTCCTGCATTTCCTGCAGTTGCGCAATTCTTGCCTCTGTCCTTAACTTAGTTTCATGTACTAAGCTTTCTCGTTCTGAATTGAGATGCTGGAAGCTTTGCAATTCAGCTAAAGAATCGTCTGTATGAAGTTTCCTCAATATGCTTTCATACTTCTCAGCTTTCATTTTATAATGTCCATGCATAGCACAAAGCTGTCGCAGAGCTCCCTCTAGTGGTGATACATGGTGTGCAGGCAAGCACATGGCAGACATCTTAGTCTGTATTTTCTGCCACCATTTTGAGAGTTCACAGGAAAGTTCATGCTTTAAACCTTCTAGATTGTCTCTAACCTGTTTAATTGAGCGTCTAGCCTTCTCACTGGGCTGCAGACTGAGGTCCATGCTACCTTGTGCTTCAGGGTGCCCTTCAGCCATGATGCAACACAAACAGGATAAATATAACTTTGCTGGAGTGAGATGGCTGCTTGCTAGAATCTTCTTATGCTGAGGGAGTCTGAGCTGCAGATGCAACTTACACAATGCTGATTCCTTCTGGCTTCAGGTAACTTGCTGTGACTGACTGTATGTCAGAAGTTGGTGAACTGTCTTACAGCCGTATCTGGCAGTCTTTATGCATCATTTTTCACTGTTCTGACTCAATAGCTTGGCTGCAAGTGTGAGGTTGTGAGAGTGTCCTGTAGTCTCTATGCTAACCAGCAATTTACACCAAGATATTTATCAGATAGTGTTCAACTCAACTGAGGAGGCGTAGATAAGATTCCAGATGCTTTAATCCAGGTAAATCTTGTAGAACCTCATACAGCAGTAGGTGAAAAATGATGAATCACCAGGAGCTGAGCAGACATGTTGCTTACAAAGAAGTGAAACTAAACTGAGAGAGAGAGAGGAGGAGCTACAGCATCACAGCTAAGGATACAGAGAGAGAGAAAAGGGACAAACTACAAAGACAAACAGTATCACAGATACATGTCAGTGAATTAAACCAAGTCCTGGGACATGACACCCCCAGATATTGTAAAAAGTTAGTCTGCTAACACTGACAGCAGCAATCCTCTCGGTCATCAAGACCAGTTAATGCTGCACCATATTATTATGGGGGTTTGTGCTAACACCTTAGCCGTCATTAAGGGGTTAAATAGGTAAATAATGGGGATTGACACATTAATCCACAGTATCATTAAATCTGTTAGGAGTGTGTGTAGCTAGTTTGTAGATCCAAAAAGACTTTTGTTCTCTTAACCTCAGGTTGTATTTTATAAGGCTGGCTTCACATATGAGTTGGAGTCTTCATTGCAGAGACTGGCGATAAAAGGAGGACTTTTAGTTTCGAAACAGTGGACACTTGCCGACCCCATTATAGTCAATGGGGTCCGCTGGGCTCCGTGTGTAACCACTGTTCTAGTGGTCCTCCTTTCCATCGTTTAGATGGATACCTACAATAACAGACAGTAATGGATGTTAACTGATGCTTAGGTGTCTGTTTTTTGTAACTGATTCGTTAAACATATCCATTATAAATACATGGAAAACAGACACAAAACCATCAGTTAAGGTCCATTTTTGTCCGTTAAGTTTCAGTGCGTTTTTTGTGGTTATTTGGTTGCCAGAACACCGAATGATGACAGAGAGACTATAAAAGCAGGAAGAAGAGATGACGATTCAGTCTGGAGCCACAGTTGGAGAGGAGAGTATGGTTTATGTGTTCCAGTTCTACTTGTGCTACTGCTTTTTGAGAATGATTCCTCCATCTTTGCTTTTTGATTTAGAAATGATCAGTCTGAGGATAAAGTGGAAAAGAATTGCCAGGCAGAGACAACGGCAAAGGCGATGCTTCTGGCTTCATCCTATTGCATCTGCCTGCATGACAAGGGGAATCTATTCCAGAGTTTTTTGGAGAACTGCGCCAACTTCCGGAGAAATTCTATGACTACCTGCGTATGAGTATTTCCACCTTTGATGAATTTCTTCAACGGCTGTCAACCAGACTCCAGAGACACGAAAACCACTTGCAGAAAAGTGTAACACCAGGGGAGTGCTTGATTGTGACCCTTCGGTGAGTCTGAACATTGTATTTCCACTATTTGGCAAGGCATCTGGCAACAGGCGAGAGCTTCTCCTCCATGCATTTACAAAAGATCATGACCACCAAATAAATGAATGACATTTTATTAATACATATATAAAAGCATACATATAATAATAATAATAATAATAATAATAATAGTCCTTTAATAGTCCCACAATGGGGAAATTCAGTGTGTTACAGCAGCAAAGATAAGCAGATACAAATACAAATACAACATGTACAGGAATGTTCTAAGGTGAGAGGCATTACATTAATAGCAGACAGACAGATAGGACGTAGCAGAGGAGAGGGGGGGGGGATTTAACAGGCAGAGAGATATTTCAGTTCTCTGTGTGTAATGATCTCCGCTTAGGTTGGTGTTGGTTGTACAGCCTAACCGCGGTGGGGAGGAAAGACTTCCGATAGCGCTCCTTCTCACACCTAGGGTGGAGCAGTCGGTCACTGACAGTACTGCTCAGCGCGATCACAGTCTCATGCATGGGATGGGACTTCTTCTTCTGCATGGAGCTCACCACGGACAGTATCCTTCTGTCACCCACCACCTGCACTGGGTCCAGTGGGCTCCCCAGGACAGAGCTGGCCTTTCTAATCAGCTTGTCAAGTTTATTTCTGTCCCTGGTTGATATACTGCTCCCCCAGCAGGCCACTCCAAAGAAGATGGCTGATGCCACTACCGAGTTGAAGAAAGTTCTAAGAAGTGCCCCCCGGATTCCAAAGGCTCTCAGTTTCCTAAGCAGGTAGAGCCTGCTGTGGCCCTTCCTGTACAGGGCCTCCATATGATCTGCCCAGTCCAGCTTATTATTAAGGAGCAAACCCAGGTACTTATAGGTGTTCACAATCTTGATGCCCGTCCCCAGGATGTCCACTGGTTTAGGAGGGCTTCTGCCTTTGCGGAAGTCCACCACCATCTCCTTGGTCTTCCCCGCGTTAATCTTCAGGTGGTTCCGGTGGCACCAGTCCACAAAATCCTGGTTCAGTTCTCTGTACTCCCTGTCATCATCATCTGTGATGAGACCCACTATTGCAGAGTCGTCAGAATACTTCTGTAGGTAGCAGCTGGATGAGTTGCACCTAAAATCTGCAGTGTACAGTGTGAAGAGGAAAGGGGCGAGAACCGTACCCTGAGGTGCCCCCGTATTACAGATCACGGTACCTGACACACAGTCTCGGGCTCTCACGTATTGAGGTCGATTTGTGAGGTAGTCTAGGATCCAGTTGGAGAGGTGGTGGTCCACTCCAGCAAGGCCCAGCTTGTCCCTCAATAACCTGGGCTGTATGGTGTTAAAAGCACTGGAGAAGTCAAAGAACATTATTCTCACTGTGTTCCCTGGTTTCTCCAGGTGAGACAGAGCCCTGTGCAGAAGATGGATGATGGCATCATCTACCCCAATGCCCGGCCGATAAGCAAACTGGAGGGGGTCCATAGCGGGGCTCACTAGAGGGCGGAGATGTGTGTGAACCAATCTCTCCAAGATCTTCATCAGGTGGGATGTCAGTGCTACAGGTCTGTAGTCGTTGAGGTCCATAGGGTGGGGTTTCTTTGGAACTGGTACCACACAAGAAGATTTCCATAATTCAGGGACTATTTCCTGCCTCAGGCTCATATTATACATATATGTAATTATACTACACAGCTGGTCCCCGCAAGTCTTAATTAGCCTTGCACTGATGTCATCTGGCCCTGCGGCTTTCCTCGCCTTGATCTTTTTCATCTCCTTCCTCACCTGGGCCCGTGTGAAGGTCAGACTGTGGCCAGATAAAGACGGATTTCTGGATTTACTGGTCTGTTGGGAAGTGGCTGCATGGGGAGAAGTCATTGTGGTGGGGGAAGCTGAAGGACATACTGGGGTGGGAGGAGCTGGTGTGTGATCAAATCTGTTGAAGAATAGGTTTAGTTCATTAAGCCAATTAACATCTGCCTCAATCTGGCAGACAGACTGTTTATGACCCGAAATTGACTTAAGCCCCTCCCAGACCCCCCTTATGTCTTTTCTTTCCATTTGCTTAACCATTTTTTTATAAGTGTAAAGACACAAAAATAAATGGATAAATGGAGATACCACATAGGTATAAGGCCAGATGGACCATGCAGGAATGTATAAAATTAATATGGTATAGAGTGTAGATTTTCATTGGACTTTTTTTTTCCTTTTTTTGGACAGTCAAATGTGCTGAAAAGTCTCAATGATTAAAGCCCTGAGCACTGAAAATGAGAGACTTTATTCCTCAGCATGCTGACTGCTCCATTTCAATACTTGCAACTGCCACAGTATTTAATAAAACCATCATAGTCACCTTTGCCTCTGCTAGTGTTTTGTACATGGTTTCTTTAAAGATGATGTTAGGGAAGGGATCCTCAGTGGTCAAAGTGTATGTCAATAGTGTACGTCAACGCTTTAACCATCTGAGGAGGCATACCTTAACACTATCTCAAATAAATCATTATAGTCACCTTTGGCTTCTCTTGTTTGTTTGATAATAAAAAAATGATCATTTTTAATAAAATCTTTTTTTATAGTATATCTTTTTTTGTGCATAAAGCATCATTTTTTTACATAAATAAACATTTTAAAATAAATTTCTACATGTATCCTTGACTTGTCCTTTCTGAGCATGCTCAGAAAAAAACAGACACAAAATAATGGACGGTTACCGATGACTGTCAGTTACCGTCTGTTATAAGTCTGTTACCCATAGAGATTAATGTTAAAAAAATAACGGACGCTTGACGTCCATCATAAAACCGTTATTTTTCGTGGACATAAAAGCCCTGCACCCCGGATTTTTGTGTCCACGAAAAATGACGGACATGTAACGGATTTGGTGTAAACGGTCACTAACAGACAATAGATAAAATCCAAATTTTTAACGAATTTATGACGGTTCTTCGCCGTTGTTAACCCCTTAAGGACACAGCCTATTTTTCCCTTAAGAACACAGCATTATTTTTAATTTTTTCATCATCATATTGCAAGAGCCTTAAATTTTTTGTTTTTATGTTGACAGCCACATATGGGCTTGTTTTTTGCGGGATTAGTTTAATTTTTTTAACAGAATAATTTTTACAGCACAAATCATTTAATAATTAACATTTTTTAACTCTTTCTGGGAGAGAATGGAAAAAAACAGCAATTTTGGCCCTATAAATTTTGCGCTGTTCATTCTATGTTAAAAATAACATTCTTAATTTATTCTAACCCCTTTTCTTTTTTAACCTCAGTGGAAACTTAACACCATCTCTGTGGGCTAGAAGTACATCTAGACCACCAATTTAATTTCACTGGTGCGAGTGTACTTTTCCATCTTCCAACAAAGATCTTTGTGCACGTATCTGTTACAATACGTTTAAACTTTATTACGCTATGTGCCGCTCGGTGTTGTTGTTTTCTCACCTTTGAAGTGTTAATTTATTCTGTGGGTCAGTACAATTATGGCGATGCGAAATATGTATAGGTTTTTTTAATTTCTTACTTCTATGACACTAAAAAACTCTTTTTTTAAGAAAAACATTAGTTTTGGAGATGCTATATTCTGAAACCCATAACTTTTTTATTGTTCCAGCAGTGGAGCTGTGAGATGGCTTATTTTTTGTGGGATAATGTAAAGATTTCATTGGTATCATTTTAGGATTTGAGCGATTTATTGATCACTTTCTATTCTGTTTTTTGGTTAGCAGGATAAACAAAAATGGTGATTTTGGCATCATTTTTTACTTTTTTTTTTTATGCCATTCATCATGTGGGTAAAATATTGTAATAATATATATCAGGTTGTTAGGGATGTGGCAATACCTTCCTTTTTTAAAACAATGTTTATTTGTGTTTATTTTATTTGAGTGTTTTTTTACTATTTTAAAAATAATTTATTCATTTTATTTTTACTTTTTTTTTCAAGTCCCCCTAGGGTACTTTACCATTAGGGGCTTGATTACCTGTCCAATACACTACAATACATGTGTATTGAAGTGTATTGTGCCTGTTATTTAATTGTAACAGGCATTCTATTTGGACATGCCTCTAGCAGGTCCTAATAGAAAGTTTATGATGGCAGTCACGGGAGCCTTTGTTAGGCCCCCGGTTGCCATAGCAACCCATTGGCACCCCATGATTGCACTGCGGGGGGATAATAGGTGTTTTTCAGCAAAATTGACACTCCTAAGATGCCGTGGTTGCTATTGACCGTGGCATCTTAAGGGTTAAACAGCAGGTATCAGTATTATCACTGTCCCAGCTGTTGCAGCGGGAGCCTAGCTATCAGATACAGCTGGGCTTCCGCAGTGATCACACGGGCTCTGCTTCTGAGCCCGCTCTATCACCATCACGTACATGTACGTGGGGATGCGGTAACTACCCGCATTCCCTGACATACACGTACAAGAAAATGCGTGAAGGGGTTAAAATCTTGTAATGGACACTAGCAGTGGACACTACTGATGGTCCCCAATGGTAGTGTGAACGCCCCCTTACCCACAGATTTACAGTGCAAGTATAGAGGGGGAAAAAAAACATATTTTATATATATATATATATATATATATATATATATATATATATATATATAAAATATAACCCCCCCCCCCCCCGTTGGTATGAACATACACACGTGGACAAAATTGTTGGTACCCCTCGCTTAATGAAAGAAAAACCCACAATGGTCACAGAAATAAATTGAATCTGACAAAAGTAATAATATATAAAAATTCTATGAAAATGAACAAATAAAAGTCAGACATTCCTTTTCAACCATGCTTCAACAGAATTTTTAAAAAAAGAAAACTCATGAAACAGGCCTGGACAGAAATGATGGTACCCTTAACTTAATATTTTGTTGCACAACCTTTTGAGGCAATCACTGCAATCAAACGATTCCTGTAACGGTCAATGAGACTTCTACACCTCTCAACAGGAATTTTGGCCCACTCCTCATGAGCAAACTGCTCCAGTTGTCTCGGGTTTGAAGGATGCCTTTTCCAGACGGCATGTTTCAGCTCCTTCCAAAGATGCTCAATAGAATTTAGGTCAGGGCTCATAGAAGGCCACTTCAATATAGTCCAATGTTTTCTTCTTAGCCATTCTTGGGTGTTTTTAACTGTGTGTTATGGGTCATTATCCTGTTGCAAGACCCATGACCTGCAACTGAGACCAAGCTTTCTGACACTGGGCAGCACATTTCTCTCTAGAATCCCTTGATAATCTTGAGATTTCATTGTACCCTGCACAGATTCAAGACATCCTATGCCAGATGCAGCAAAGCAGCCCCAGAACATAACAGAGCCTCCTCCATGTTTCACAGTAGGGACAGAGTTCTTTTCAAGATATGCTTCATTTTTCCGTCTGTGAACATAGAGCTGATGTCCCCTGCCAAAAATTTAGATTTTTGTCTCATCTGTCCATAGGACATTCTCCCAGAAGCTGTGTGACTTGTCAACATGTAGTTTGGCAAATTACTTTTGACAGATTCAAGTTATTTCTGTGACCATTGTGGGTTTTTCTTTCATTAAATGAGGGTTACCAACAATTTTGTCCACGTGTGTACAATAGTAACAATTGCTTAACCCCTTCAAGTCTGAGCCCAAAAGTGCGTTAAGGACCAGGCCTCATTTTTCAAAACTGACATATGTCACTTTATATGGCAATAACTTTAAGACGTTTTAACATACACAAGTTATTTTGAGATTGTTTTTTCGTGAGACATTGTACTTCATGTTAGTGGTAAACATTGATCAATATTTTTGTATTTATTTATAAAAAAAAATAGGAAATTTGATGGAAATTTTGAAAAAAAAAAAATCGCAATTTTCAAAATGTGAAATGCTTTGCTTTCAAACACATAGTCATACCACCCAAATACATTAATAAATATTATCTACCATATCTCTGCTATATATTGTTATCATATTTTAATTGTCATTTAATTTATTTTGGACATTATAAAGCTTACAAGTGTAACAGCGATTTTCCAGATTTACAGGAAAATTTCCAAAACTAATTTTTTAGGGACCACTTCAGTTCTGAAGGGGATTATAAAGACCTATATATTAGAAACCCCCATGAATCACCCAATTTTCAAAACTGCACCCCTCATATAATTCAAAACAGCATTTGGGAAGTTTGTTAACCCTTTAAGCATTTCACTGGGATTAAAACAATATGGAGGTGATATTTAGACATTTCATTTTTTTTTTTCAATAGTACATTCATTTAGCCCTAAAATTAACACATTCACAAAGGGTTAAAGGAGAAAATGCATCTCACAGTTTGTTATGCAATTTCTACCAAGCACAGAAATACCCCACATGTGGGTGTAAACTGATATTTGGACATTCGGCAGTTGACAGAATGGAAGGAGCGACACTGGACGTTTGAAAAGCAGATTTTGCTGGAATAGTTTTCAGTGCCATGTCTCATTTGCAGAGCCCCTAGAGTACCAAGACAATGGAAACCCCCTAAAAGTGACCCCATTTTGGAACTACACCCCTCTCAGAATTTATCAAGAGGTATAGTGATCATTTTGACCCAACAGCCTTTTCACAGATTTTATTAACATTGGAATGTGTAAATTCAAAATTAATAAAATGTCACTTTATCACCAAAATTTTCATTTTCACAAGGTGTTAAAAGAGAAAAAGCACCCTACAGTTTGTTAAACAATTTCTCCTGAACACGGCAATACTCCATATGTTGACATAATCTGCTTTATGGGTACATGGTGGGGCTTGGAATGGAAAGAGCGCTATTTGGCTTTTGGAGGGCAGATGTGGCTGGAATAGTTTTCAGGTGCCATGTCGCAATTGCAGAGACCCTAAGGTACCAGTACAATGGAAGCTCCCAAAAAGTGATCCCATTTCCCAAACTACAGAGCCCAAGAGAGCTTCCCGAAAATTAATGTACAAAGTGAAAATTGAAATTTTTAAAGAAATATGCCATTTCGGTGCCTTCTGAGATGTGTAGCAATTTTTTTTTTTCAGTTGACAGAGTTGGTTGAGGGCTTATTTTTTGTGCAATCTGTGCTTTTTATTGGTACTGTTTTGGGCTACATATGACTTTTTGATCACTTTCTATAACATTTTTTTTAAGGCGAGATGGCGAAAAATCATTATTTCCTTCCTTAATTAATTATTATTTTTTTTTTTCATACACTTTACTTCTTTTTTTTTAAACTTTTTTATATGTCCTACTAGGACACCTGAACCAGCAATGCTCTGATCGCTGATTCAGCAGTATAGACTGCAATACACGTATATTGCAGTCTATAGAGCAAGTCAGTCTATGTAGATGCACAGTCTGATTTCCAGAGGCCCAGGCAGGATGAACCAGGTACTGGGGGCTCCAAGCAGCCTGAGGTCACTTGCCAGACCGCAGGCTGCAGAAGTTACATATGGGCACCCCCCGATCTCACCGCGGGGGGGGGGTGCCCAGGGGGACATCTGTCATGGTGGAACCTCTTGGATGCATCCAAGGGATTTAAAACCCCGATCAGTGCTCAGCACTGATCAGAGGTTATGGATCAGGGTGTTAGCTGTCAGTTACAGCTAACACCAGCTCCCGATACATTCAGTGCCGCTAACAAACACTTAAGATGCTGCGGTCGGTATTTACTGCGGTATCTTAAGGGTTAAATAGCGGAGATCGGTGTTATCACCAGTCCCCGCTGTTGTAGCGAGAGTCTGGCTGTCAGATACAGCTGGGCTCCCACGGTGATTGCACGGGCTCTGCTTCTGAGCCCACTCGATCACCGTCACGTACCTGTATATGGGGATGCGGGAACTAATCACATTCTCCCACGTACATGTACGTAAGAATGTGTGAAGGGGTTAAACCATAGACTGTAATACTACTGTATAGTATTGTAGTACGGGAAAATCAGTAGGTAAGGCTGAGGCCCTACATTGTGGAAACGCAGCCTTTTATGTTTCAGATTTTGCAGCATTTTTTTTTTACTCAAAGTCAGTAATGGATTGAGCAGAAGGTAGAAGTATAAGTACTTCCTATATACAGGTGCATCTCAATAAATTAGAATATCTTTGAAACGTTTATTTCTTTCAGTAATGAAATTATAAAAGTGACCTCCTATATTTTCTAGATTCTTTACACACAGTGTAAAGTGTTCAAGTGTTTTATTTATGTAAATGTTGATTATGGATTACAGGTAATGAAAACCTAATGAAAATCTAAGAAAATTTGAATATTGTAAAAAAGTTCAGTACTGTAAATTCAGTGTGTCACGTGCCAAGGTTTCCTAAGCCTTTAAATAGCCCCTCAGTCTGGTTCAGTAGGACACACAATCATGGAAGACTGCTGATTATGAACTGAATTACTGAAATGAATGAATGTTTCAAAAATATTCTAATTTATTGAGATGCACCTGTATTTCCCATTCCTTTTATAGGCACTCTTGGTTTTGGCTCATAAAACTGCAGGAAAATCGGCAAGAAAAGCAGCATTTTGGCAAAAACACAGTATTTTACATTACCTACAAAGTGGATTGGATTCTGGCTAATCCCATCCACACATTGCAGAAAAAGATCTGCAGCCGAAAAAACCACCCCAAAAAAAAAAAAAACATTTTTTTTTATAAAAAAAAAAAATTATTTATATTAAAAAAAAAAAATATTTTTTTTTTAAATTTTAAAAAGAGAAAAAAAGCAAAAAAAAAAAACACAGGAGAACTTTTAGAAAAAATAAAAAAAAAATGAGGGGTCCTTCCCCCCCCCCCCCCTCGCCTTTTTTGGGGCCCCCCCCCCCCCGGGGGCCCCCCCCGGGAGGGGTTTTCCCGGGCCGGGGCAAAAAGGGGGGGGGAAAGGGGGGGTTAACTAAAAAGGGGGGGGGCGGGCCCCCCGGGGGCCCGGTGGGCCCCGAGCCCCGACTGGTAGTCCTGACCATCCCGATCGGGCCCCTGACCAGTGGCGTTACGATCGCGGTTGCAGGGGGGTGCGACCGGACCCGGCAGGGTACGGGGCCTGCAGCCAGCTGGAGATGGCCGGGGCCCCGGACCACTATGATAGCGGTCGGGGAAAGCCTGGTTCCCCGACCGCTATACATACTGTTATTGGAAAGGGACCCTGGCATATTGCAGGCCCCTTTCCAATAGATGGCAGCCCAGGGGAGGTGACTCAAAATAATAAATACATATTCTCACCTCTCCTGGGCGCAGCGTCCTCTCCGGCGCTCTTCTGTCATGTGACTGAGGCCTGTGATTAGGCCCCGGCGGTCACATGGGGGCGCGACCGCGTAATGACGTCAGTGCGCCCCCACGTGACCGCTGAGGCCCAATCACAGGCCTCAGCAGCGTCGTCGGAAAAGGGCCTGAAGACGCTGAAGACGGCAGGATGGAGCGAGGATGCCAAGGAAAGGTAAAGCAAGGTGAGTATGAGAGTTTGTTATTTTTAATCACTTCCCCTGGGCCTCCGATTATTATACTCTGGGGTCTGAGGAGAACCCAGAGTATAATAATAGCACTGAAGTGGAGCGGAGGGGGCTGTTGGGACCACTGTGGGTGGGGGCCACTGTGGAGCTTATAATACTGGGTGGGGGCCACTGTGGAACTTATAATACTGGGTGGGGGCCACTATGGAGCTTATAATACTGGGTGGGGGCCACTGTGGAGCTTATAATACTGGGTGGGGGCCACTGTGGAGCTTATAATACTGGGTGGGGGCCACTGTGGAGCTTATAATACTGGGTGGGGGCCACTGTGGAGCTTATAATACTGGGTGGGGGCCACTGTGGAGCTTATAATACTGGGTGGGGGCCACTGTGGAGCTTATAATACTGGGTGGGGGCCACTGTGGAGCTTATAATACTGGGTGGGGGCCACTGTGGAGCTTATAATACTGGGTGGGGGGCGCTCTGGTGGGCACTATAAACTGGGTGGGGGCCACAGGCGCTTATAATACTGGGTGGGGGCCACTGTGGAGGTTATAATACTGGGTGGGGGCCACTGTGGAGCATATAATACTGGGTGGGGGCCACTGTGGAGCTTATAATACTGGGTGGGGGCCACTGTGGAGCTTATAATACTGGGTGGGGGCCACTGTGGAGCTTATAATACAGGGTGGGGGCCACTGTGGAGCTTATAATACTGGGTGGGGGCCACTGTGGAGCTTATAATACTGGGTGGGGGCCACTGTGGAGCTTATAATACTGGGTGGGGGCCACTGTGGAGCTTATAATACAGGGTGGGGGCCACTGTGGAGCTTATACTCCATACAGTGGCTCCTTCATTTTTTTTTTTAATTACGCAGGGGCAGGTGAAAAAAACAAAACAAAAAAACCCCCCCCACAAACTTTCTCTCCTGTCCCCAGTGTCTCCCAGCGCAGTTCGGTCCTGCAGATCTGTTGTTTTCTTCCAGCTGACGTTCCCTCTGCACGTGACTACCTGTGACGTCACGTGACCCCTGAGGCCAATCAGTGGCCTAAGGGAAGGGACCTGGGACGTCACAGCCAGTGAGGAATTCCGGCAAAAAGAAGACAGCGGAGCTGCAGGACCGGACCGTGCTGGGAGGACACCAGAGCACCGGAGACAGGTGAGTATGTTTAGCATGTTTTTTTTTTTTTTTGGGGGGGGGGGGGGGGGATTCACCTCCCCCAGACTAATTATAAAAAAGAAAAAAATTATACTGGACAATCTCTTTAAAGTGTGGCGCATTAGGGGGTGTATATTAAAGGGGTTGTCCAGGCATAATTTGTTATGGTTTATCCTCAGGATAGGCCATAGATACCTGATCTGTAGGGGGCTGACCCCGGACCGATCAGCTGTATGGAGCCACTTCTGATGCCCGTACTGTACACAATACAGGGCCAGAAGCAGAAAGCTCTGTCCACTGTATAGGGGCTGGGCACCTTCACTGTATTTCAGCACTTATTGAAGTCAGTAGGAGCTGAGCTGCAGTGAAGGCGCCGGGCTGCTATACAGCGGATGGAGCTTTCTGCTTCCGGCCCTGTGTTGTGTACAGAACAGGTGCCGGAAGTGGCTCCGAACAGCTGATGGGGCCGTGTGTCAGCCCTCTACCGATCAGGTATTTATGGCCTATCCAGAGCATAGGCCATAAAAAAGATTAACCCTGGACAACCCCTTTAATATGCCCCACACAGTTTAATGTCCCCCCCACAGGATGTTAGCCCCCATCACTGCTCCCACACAATATAATGACCCCATCACTATTCCCCATACAGTATGGGGGACCAGTGAAGAGGCCACTATGTGGGGGGACCAGTGAAGTGACCATAGAAAAATTTGGCCCAGACAACCCCTTAAAAGAGGTTGTCCATAAACTGGAGCGACCACTGTGTCGGCCGCCAGGGGAGGTGTAAAAATAAGAAAATTTTTAAAAAAGCATACTCACCTGTCCCCAGCACCCCGTTGTCCCCTGCCTGTGTCTGTTCGGTCTCATGGCGGCGCCTCATTTCTGGAAATCCTGTACCTAATTGGTCTTAGCGATCACATGAGGTGCAGGACTCCCAGCAAGGAGTCGCCGGCATGAGACTGAATGGACACTGGCAGCAGACAACGGAGCGCCGGGGACAGGTGAGTATGCTTTTTAATTTACTTATTTTTTACTTTACACCTCCCGCCAGCTACATGGGTTGCTCCAATTCCTTCGGGGCAGCTGTGGGAATCAGACACGCCTGTCTGAGCTCCTGAGACCAGAGGCTATAGTCTGTTTGTCAGCTCAGAAGAGAGGCTTGGTGTGTGGTGTTTGTGCAACAGCAGCAGTTTTTCCAGCCATAGTTGGAGGCTCCAACCCCTTTCCTTTTCCAAGGTTGGGGTTTTTTCACCATGGAGCAAGGTGCTCCTGCCCCCCGAGCCAGCTTGGCGGGGGGCAGGAGGCTCTCAATGGACGGCAGTAGCAGCAGCAGCAGGAGAAGATTGGAGAGGCAGCAGGCTCCAGTGGAAAAAGGTATGGCAACCCGCAGCAAGGGACGTCTAGGTCAGAAAACCCCGGCGGAGGCTGAGCCCTGTACAAGTAAAAAGGCCAGCGAAGCCCCCCCTCCTTCCTTGCCATCATCAGGTTGGGGGATTCGGAAGGCTGGCGAGGATGTGCTTGCATACAGTAAGCGTATTAACACTACCCTTGAGGAATATGATAAAGCCAGGAGGTCCCTGTTCGCTATGGGTGCGGAGCTTCAGAGTGTCCGTGCCCGTAGTGACAGGGCCTCAAGGCATGAGAGACCGGCACTGAGTAAGCAGGTCAAAAAGCTGAAGGAACAAATTAAAGGGCTTGACCAAAGATGCCGAGAGATCCTGGAGGGCGCGGGGCCTTTCAGGGAGAAACTCCTGAATGATGACCGTTTTTACCGCAAGCAGCAGGGGCGGCTGCTGCGGGAAGACCTCGCGTCCTCCGAAAGCTCGGATCCGGAATATGAGACAGATACTGACTCAGAGGGGAGCCTGCTGGCAGAGTACGGCAGTAGCCGGAAGCCTACGAGGGTGAGTTCAGGTATTCCGACCTATACGCCCCCAGAGAAATTGGCAAGTTTACCCCAGCTACCGGAGAATTTACCACCATTACCGGCAACATCAGAAGACGATATGGGTTCTGCTGCGGGGAGGCTAATCCACGAAATATGCATGCTAGAATCCCCGGCAAGAATGGAGAAGATGGCTTTTTCCGTAGACGACCTTGCAAACGAGGAGGAATCAAAAAAAAGGAAAAAGAAGAAGGCTAAGCCGCAAGAAGTCGGCACCCTGAAATATGTGAGTGTCGCAGCAGGTATAACTGTTCCCGCAGGGCAACCCCCATTGACTCTAGCACAGGCTGAATCTGGGGTGTTGCCCGCGGGTGAGATAAGGGGGGCGCAGACTCCCCAGACCCCGCTTTCTCTAAGTAGCGGTGTGGCTGGGGAGCTGGGTGCAGTATTGAAAATGGCGCCCGAAACTGCAGCGGACAAGGTCGGAAAAGCACCTCCCACGAAGGGAGGTAGAGAAGCGGTGAAGCCTGCCCCTGTGGGCAGGGTCAAAGTAGCGCCGGCCCCTCCCCAGGTCCATCGTAAGGGGAAGGGGCATGCGGCTTGTCCCTCCCTTCCGGTTTCAGGTGCCGAGGAAGCCAATGAGACCGGTGATGCGGAGGCTGCCGTCAGCGCTAGGAGCAAGTCCGCTCCTAAAGCATTGAGCGCTGCGACAGCTGACGATGCGGAGGTCGAGGCAGAGGCACAAGTCGCCCCAGCTAAGCGGGAGGAGAGTGAAGCGGAGGCCCGGAATAGGCCAATCCCGCTCGTGGAGCCGCCCAAGGCCGCAAGCCCCGGTGTGAATGAGGTAATGGTGAGCGTGGGTAAGAAAGCGGTGAGTAAGAGCAGACTGGGGAGTAGGAAAAGCAGGCGTCAGGAGAGGAGGGCGGAGGAGGGGGAAAAAACTGTGGTTCCAGAGAGTGACTTAGATGTTCCTTGTGAGGGAAAGGGGAGGGGGGCTATGGAGGCTGTCACCCCTTGTGTTGCTGCTGCTGCTGCTGCTACTGCTGTCCCTTTTGTTAAAGATGCGGTAGTGGAGGTTCCTAGGACTTTGGAAAATGTAGGCATGGCTGCTGCAGAAGTAGCTTTGCCAAATGTGTTTGCCCGGTCCACGCCTGCGACGCTGGGAACGACCGCTCCTGTCTCTGGTGTCCCGGTGGCCGCGGTGGTGGCCGGGCCGAGCGGGCTTCAGGGGGCGCCCGAAGGTGGCACTGGAGTTGCGGGGGCTGGGACTGCGGCCTCAAGCTTGGTACGTTCCTATGCCAGTGTCGCCTCGGGGGTCCCAAGGGGTGCCTCGTGTCCATCACTGGGGGCCAGGGACGGTGAATTACAACAGCAGCTCCTGGCGGCCTTACGAGCAGGGCAGAGAACGATGATAGTGGATGGTCAATCGAGGGACCTTAGGTTTTGGATTGAACGTTTTGGCCTAGGGAAGTTCCGAGATGAGGGGGGTGAGACCAGGTGGACTCTCCCGACACCCGGGCAGCGGCCGGTCCGGAGGAATGTAGTCCGTCTCGGGTGGGGGGGAGAAGGCCCTTGTCCTCAGAGGAGGAGGGTCGTCGAACTTCTGCTCGGGATGGGCTTTAGGGCAAGTGACATCTTTGCCCTCATTCACCCGGTCGGCTCCTCAGAGTTTGATGTCAGCTTTGTTACCCCGGGGGGCTTAGAAACCTTCTGGGGTAATTATGAGTTGGCAAAGAACGAGCCCGGCTGGCGCGACTTCAATGTGTGGGCGGTGTCGCGCCAGGATGCAATTAAGAAAGTGACCGTTTTGACTCGTAACGAGTCACTTTCTTACATGGACATTATGACCTGGCTCAACAGGTATGGGGAAGTGAAAGACTTCCCCCGGAAGAACCTTGATGAGTTTGGCATTTGGTCGGGGGCCTGGACATTTATGGTCAAATTGAAGCATGAGGATAACTCGGTGATGCATATCCCGTCCTCAACCTTCCTCGGGAAAGACAGGATTCTTGTCTTCTACCAGGGGCAGCCGAAGCTCTGTCACAGGTGTGGTGATCCCTCGCACTTGAGTGCCTCCTGCAGGGTGCAGAAGTGTGCCATGTGTGGGGGATTAGGTCATCTAGCTGCAACCTGTGATAGGATTCGGTGCCACCTGTGTGGTGACCTTGGTCACCCAATCGGGGCGTGCCCGAGGTCGTTCGCTAATGTCACCCTCCGACGGGCAGGGGCAGGTGAGGAGACTGTCCCTGTCACCGAGGAGGGGGTCGGAGGTGGAGAGACCAGGTTGCCGACGCGGAGGGAGAAAACCCAGCCACCATCTAGGGCGAGAAGGAGAGATAGGAGAAGGGAGCAGAGGGAGGGTATTATGTGTCTCCCCTCTGCCCCTGATCCCGCTGGGTTGGATTCTAATGCTGAAGTAGCGACGGGCACGGCCCTGATTGAGGAGATGAGAAGACTGCAGAGGGAGGAAGAGGCTGACCTGTCTTCATCTTCCCAGTACGTTAGTGCTGGGGAGGAACAGACGGTCAGGAGGAGAAAGTCACCGAGTAAAGCGAGGGTAAAAACATCTGCCCCCCCCCCCGGCAAAGGAACGGAGACTCGAGGACCTTTCAGTGATCAGCCCTAACCGGTACCAAACCCTCTGCGAGGACGCATCAGCCTCAGGGGAGGCTTCAGAGGGGGAGGTGGGACCGTCGGGGGCTGCTGAGTCTCCCTCAGGGAAGGGCCCCCTGCCTTCAGTGGAGGAGGCTGGCCTGGTACCCAGAGATGGAGACGATGCACCTCAAGCTGTTTTGGAAACCGTTGAAAAAAATGATACCAATACTCCCCAGGGAGAAACTACGGGGGAAGTCCATCCCTTGCCTGGCCAAACCGCACGAGGTGAGGTGATGGACCAATCCCAATGTAAGAAGAGGACCCGTAAGACGAGGAAAAGTCGCGGGTCCTCTTCAGACTCATCTAGGGGTGGTGGTGGTAGGAGGAAAGGGGGTGGGAAACTGAAGGTCATTGAGCTCAATCGGTCTTAATGGCAGTCCCCTCTCCACTGACGCTGGCCACCATTAATGTGGCCAGCATTAAGTCTGATACGGCTAGGTTTGCAGCCTTTGATTTTCTTGGCCGAGTTGAAGCTGACATTTTGTTTTTGCAGGAGACCAGGCTCTGTACTCTATCAGAGATAAACAGAGCAAGGAGGGAGTGGCGCAGGGGGCCCTCCTACTGGTCTCTTGCGGCTGAGCCGTATAGTGGAGTGGCGGTGCTTTTTACCGCAGAGGTGAAATGCCAGCGGCTGATCGAACTCGAAATGGGAAGGTGCCTAGTCTTAGACGTCCTCATGAAGGGGCAAAGCCTGCGCCTCATTAACATCTACGGTCCCCAGTCAAAGTGGGACCGTAAAAGCCTCTTTATGAAGATCAAGCCTTTTCTTTTTACGGGCAAACAAGTCATCTTTGGTGGGGATTTTAATACCATAACTAGACCCCAAGACCGAGGAGGTACCAGAGATAGACTGCCCTATGATGGCGTCGCGTTAAATAGCATAGTGAGTGAAGCTCGCCTGGAGGATATCCACATCAGGCATTCCCCAGGTCACCGTGGGTTCACCTTTCAGAGAGGAAGTGTTAGGTCCAGGATAGATAGGTTTTTTTTTGAAGGAGAATTCCGTCACCACCCCTGTGTCCGTGGTGGAGGTGGAGTTCTCCGATCACTGCCTAATTTTATTTTCTTTGAATATTTCAGAAACCCTCCGGAGAGGAAGAGGTTTGTGGAGGCTGAATTCGTCACTCCTTGAGGAGGCAGCTGTAAGACAAGCCTTTGAGGAGTTTCTTCAGGATCAGGTACTATTACTGGGTCTTGAGGGCACTAGGTCAGAGTGGTGGGAGATATTCAAAAAAAGGGTGGCGGGATTTTTCCGCCGGCTCTCAAGCCTCAGGTCACTGGACATGTACCGCATGTACAGTGCACTGAGGAAGAGACTTGAACATCTGGTCTCGACCGGAGGTAGCCAGGAGGATATCTCCGGTGTGAAGGCTTTGCTTAAAGGGTGTCAGTATGATAGGCACGCATCCTTGGTTCTTGAGAGGGATTTCGGGAAATACCGCTCGCCCGACCCCTACAGGAACTGTAAGATGTCAGTGACTTGTAAGACAGTAACAGGCCTGATTGACAGTACAGGATCCCTGACAAGATCCAGGTCAGGGATCTTGGAGGTCGTCAGGTCTTTCTACTCGAACCTTTTGGCAAAGAAGGAACTGAATCGGGATCGGATTTCAGGTTTCTTGGCTGAAGCCATTCCTGAGTCAGCAGAAGACCCTTCTCTTGGTGTTTTGATAGAACCTATAAGGGAAGAGGAAGTCGTCAGGGCTATTGAGGGTCTTGCCCTCAAGAAGTCACCTGGCCCAGATGGCTTAACATCTGAGTTCTATCGGACCTTTAAAGGAGCGTTGGCTCCCCTCTTGACTGACGTGCTTAATGAGTGTCTATCCTCGGGCACTCTGCCAAAGTCAATGAGGAGGTCCGCCCTTATAGTTCTGTCAAAGGGTAAGGATCCGAGCCGTATTGAGAACTGGCGGCCCATAGCACTTCTCAATACGGACCGAAAGATTCTGGCGAAGGTACTTTTCAACCGGCTGGTACAGTTTGCGCCCCGGCTCCTCTCGCCGGCTCAGCACTGCTCTGTTCCCGGTCGTAGCACCTTAAGTGCGGTCCTGAGTGTCAGGGAGGCTGTGGAGCAGAGTAGGGCAGGTCGGTGGAAGGGGTACTTGCTGTCCCTAGATCAGGCTAAGGCTTTTGACAGGGTGAATCATGAGTATTTGTGGTCAACTCTCTCGAGGTATGGCCTACCTGGGGGGTTCATTCAGTGGCTGCAGACCTTATACGCTGGGGCTGAGTCTTTCCCACTTGTGAATGGTTGGGTTGGTCGTCCTTTTGAGGTGGGGTCGGGCGTCCGACAGGGATGTCCCTTGAGCCCGCTACTGTATGTGTTCGCCATTGATCCCCTGATTAGACGGATTAATGGTGGGCCGGTGGCGGGAGTCAGGATGGACCTGGAGGGCACCGGCTCCCCTTTGAGGACAGTAGCCTACGCGGATGATGTCACCGCTCTTGTCTCGTCGCGGGAGGAGATTGAATGGGTGATGTCTGAAGTGGACAGTTACTCGGAGGCTTCCGGATCAGCTGTGAACAAGAACAAGTGTGGAAGCCTCTGGCTGGGAGGGGGAGAGCCTGGTTTTTCTCTCCCGGACACCCTCCCAGAACCCCAGGGGTCTGTAAAGATCTTAGGCATCCATTTTGGCCAGGGTGATTACCCACTCCAAAATTGGGAAGGTAGGCTTAAGGATGTCGCCCAGAGAGTTGATTGCTGGAAGGGTTGGTCCTTGACCCTGAGAGAAAGGGTTCACCTTGCCAAAGCCTTCCTGCTCCCGTTGGTGATCTATCTAGGTAGCGTCTGTGCCTTGCCAGAGTCTTGTTGGAGTAGGATCTGTTGCCTGTTCTTCCAACTGTTATGGGGGAACAGGCTCAACCTAATCAAGAGGGAGGTTACATACCGCACAAGGAGGCTAGGGGGGTTAAATATGGTTAACCCCGTGGTGTTCTTAATGAACACCTTTCTTAAGATCAATTTACCAAACCTCTCCGCCGAGGGGGCTCCTTCGTGGGTAGCCTCCTGCCAGGGGTGGTTTCGGCCCTTCTTCCAGAAATGGGAGGCAGGAGGGCAAGTGAAAGATCTTCGTGCACCCCATGGATATCTCCCGGCCTATGCTTCCCTGGTCTTGAAAGTGATTCGTCGGTGGGGTCTGGGGGCGTGGGAGATCAGGACTCAGTCAAGACGTTTTCTTGATGACAAAGTCCTGTTGACCCGCTTCCAGAAGCCTCTGGCGCTCAAAGATTGCCCAGGAGAAACCTTAGAGGGAGGGTTGCATTTTCTTAACTCCAAAAGGTTTCCTCGGAAGTTTTGGGATCTGACCTGGCGCTGCCTCCTAGGTAAGTTATATGTGAGGGGGAACTTGAAGTACCGGAACTCCGACGAGCGAGGCTGCCCTCGGGAGGAGTGTGGCGACATGCTGGAAAGCATGGAGCACTTCCTGCTTCAGTGCCCCTTCAATATAAGGGTTTGCAAATTGGTGGGGACCTCCACCGGTTGGCTGCGGCTGGCTGGCCTTTCCTACGCCGAGTGGGCCTATGGGGCATTCAAACACCCGGAGGGCAGGGACTGCCAGACACTTTTTATAGTTAGCGCAGTGGTTAGGTTCCACTTGTGGTCATCCCGGTGTCTAGTGTCGACGCGAGGCAAAATCCTCCCGGAGGTGGAGGTGGTTAAAAACATCATGGTGGACCTGGTGAGGGTGCGCTCTCGGGAGTATGAGGGGTTGGGCGCAAAAAGGGCTGGTACCCTCTGGAGGGGTTTCACCTTTTCTGTTCCCTGAGGGATAGAATAAGGGATTAAAAGGTAGTTAGGTTAGGGCCAGATAGGGAAAGGGAGGGCAAGGTTTTGCACAAGAGGTGGGGTTTGTTTGTTTTTTTTGGGTAGGGAGGGACAGGTAGGGATAGGGTAGGGATAGATTGATAGATAGGGACATAGTGGTAGGGCAAGTAGGTAGGGACGGGCCTCTTGTGCTCTCTTCCTGGTGGAGGGCTGGTGTGTCACCACATAGGCATTTTGTTTTGGAAATAGGATGAAAGGGTAAGAGGCTTGAGGATAACCGACCCTAGGCCTGTGGGAGGTTTATGGGAGGGAAGGGGGTGTCAACGGTTTATATAAGATTGTGGGTTTTGTTATTGTATTTTGTCTGGTTTTCTTGTCTGGTATTTTGTTATTTGCTTTTGCCACTAAACATATTTTTTTTGTTCATTTCCATTTTTTTCTATTTCCCATTGTATGTAGTTAAAAGGGTTTTTTTTTCTTAGGGGGGTAGGTTGTTTGGGAGGGGGGTTTCTTTTGGGGGTGGAGGGTTTGATATATAGGTTTCGTGTGTCCGGCCTGGCTCTGGACTATGCGGACATGGGAGGACATGAGGCGGAGAGCCAGGTCGGTTTTCAGGGGCTCGGTGGCGGGTGGTGCCAGCACCAGGACTATGCGGACATGGGAGGACATGGGGCGTGGTGCTGGCCGGGTGTGGTGAAGGGGAAAAAAAAAAAAAAAAAAAAAAAAAAAATTCTAATAAGTTTCAGTTGGGGTTTTTTTTGTTAGTTTTCTGTTAGTGTTATATGTTTTCCATTGTATATTACTTATTTGGATTTTCTTTTGTTTCCAAGATAGGTAGAGTTTTGACTGGCGGATGACTGAAGAAAGACTGGAGAGTGAAAGGCGGAGTGAAAGGCAGAATGGATGGGGGCTGATTTGCGGCTGGATTTTCTTTTTGGTCTTTAATTTTGTCCCGGTTTCTTGTATCTTATTTATTGATGTTGTTTATGCTATGTTTTGGATTTATGTATTGTTTCTGTTTATGGGTTTTATATTGTATTTTCGTATGTGACACTGTTTGTGAATTTTTACTTTTCTAATAAAAATAGTTCCAATTCCTTCGGGGCAGCTGTGGGAATCAGACACGCCTGTCTGAGCTCCTGAGACCAGAGGCTATAGTCTGTTTGTCAGCTCAGAAGAGAGGCTTGGTGTGTGGTGTTTGTGCAACAGCAGCAGTTTTTCCAGCCATAGTTGGAGGCTCCAACCCCTTTCCTTTTCCAAGGTTGGGGTTTTTTCACCATGGAGCAAGGTGCTCCTGCCCCCCGAGCCAGCTTGGCGGGGGGCAGGAGGCTCTCAATGGACGGCAGTAGCAGCAGCAGCAGGAGAAGATTGGAGAGGCAGCAGGCTCCAGTGGAAAAAGGTATGGCAACCCGCAGCAAGGGACGTCTAGGTCAGAAAACCCCGGCGGAGGCTGAGCCCTGTACAAGTAAAAAGGCCAGCGAAGCCCCCCCTCCTTCCTTGCCATCATCAGGTTGGGGGATTCGGAAGGCTGGCGAGGATGTGCTTGCATACAGTAAGCGTATTAACACTACCCTTGAGGAATATGATAAAGCCAGGAGGTCCCTGTTCGCTATGGGTGCGGAGCTTCAGAGTGTCCGTGCCCGTAGTGACAGGGCCTCAAGGCATGAGAGACCGGCACTGAGTAAGCAGGTCAAAAAGCTGAAGGAACAAATTAAAGGGCTTGACCAAAGATGCCGAGAGATCCTGGAGGGCGCGGGGCCTTTCAGGGAGAAACTCCTGAATGATGACCGTTTTTACCGCAAGCAGCAGGGGCGGCTGCTGCGGGAAGACCTCGCGTCCTCCGAAAGCTCGGATCCGGAATATGAGACAGATACTGACTCAGAGGGGAGCCTGCTGGCAGAGTACGGCAGTAGCCGGAAGCCTACGAGGGTGAGTTCAGGTATTCCGACCTATACGCCCCCAGAGAAATTGGCAAGTTTACCCCAGCTACCGGAGAATTTACCACCATTACCGGCAACATCAGAAGACGATATGGGTTCTGCTGCGGGGAGGCTAATCCACGAAATATGCATGCTAGAATCCCCGGCAAGAATGGAGAAGATGGCTTTTTCCGTAGACGACCTTGCAAACGAGGAGGAATCAAAAAAAAGGAAAAAGAAGAAGGCTAAGCCGCAAGAAGTCGGCACCCTGAAATATGTGAGTGTCGCAGCAGGTATAACTGTTCCCGCAGGGCAACCCCCATTGACTCTAGCACAGGCTGAATCTGGGGTGTTGCCCGCGGGTGAGATAAGGGGGGCGCAGACTCCCCAGACCCCGCTTTCTCTAAGTAGCGGTGTGGCTGGGGAGCTGGGTGCAGTATTGAAAATGGCGCCCGAAACTGCAGCGGACAAGGTCGGAAAAGCACCTCCCACGAAGGGAGGTAGAGAAGCGGTGAAGCCTGCCCCTGTGGGCAGGGTCAAAGTAGCGCCGGCCCCTCCCCAGGTCCATCGTAAGGGGAAGGGGCATGCGGCTTGTCCCTCCCTTCCGGTTTCAGGTGCCGAGGAAGCCAATGAGACCGGTGATGCGGAGGCTGCCGTCAGCGCTAGGAGCAAGTCCGCTCCTAAAGCATTGAGCGCTGCGACAGCTGACGATGCGGAGGTCGAGGCAGAGGCACAAGTCGCCCCAGCTAAGCGGGAGGAGAGTGAAGCGGAGGCCCGGAATAGGCCAATCCCGCTCGTGGAGCCGCCCAAGGCCGCAAGCCCCGGTGTGAATGAGGTAATGGTGAGCGTGGGTAAGAAAGCGGTGAGTAAGAGCAGACTGGGGAGTAGGAAAAGCAGGCGTCAGGAGAGGAGGGCGGAGGAGGGGGAAAAAACTGTGGTTCCAGAGAGTGACTTAGATGTTCCTTGTGAGGGAAAGGGGAGGGGGGCTATGGAGGCTGTCACCCCTTGTGTTGCTGCTGCTGCTGCTGCTACTGCTGTCCCTTTTGTTAAAGATGCGGTAGTGGAGGTTCCTAGGACTTTGGAAAATGTAGGCATGGCTGCTGCAGAAGTAGCTTTGCCAAATGTGTTTGCCCGGTCCACGCCTGCGACGCTGGGAACGACCGCTCCTGTCTCTGGTGTCCCGGTGGCCGCGGTGGTGGCCGGGCCGAGCGGGCTTCAGGGGGCGCCCGAAGGTGGCACTGGAGTTGCGGGGGCTGGGACTGCGGCCTCAAGCTTGGTACGTTCCTATGCCAGTGTCGCCTCGGGGGTCCCAAGGGGTGCCTCGTGTCCATCACTGGGGGCCAGGGACGGTGAATTACAACAGCAGCTCCTGGCGGCCTTACGAGCAGGGCAGAGAACGATGATAGTGGATGGTCAATCGAGGGACCTTAGGTTTTGGATTGAACGTTTTGGCCTAGGGAAGTTCCGAGATGAGGGGGGTGAGACCAGGTGGACTCTCCCGACACCCGGGCAGCGGCCGGTCCGGAGGAATGTAGTCCGTCTCGGGTGGGGGGGGAGAAGGCCCTTGTCCTCAGAGGAGGAGGGTCGTCGAACTTCTGCTCGGGATGGGCTTTAGGGCAAGTGACATCTTTGCCCTCATTCACCCGGTCGGCTCCTCAGAGTTTGATGTCAGCTTTGTTACCCCGGGGGGCTTAGAAACCTTCTGGGGTAATTATGAGTTGGCAAAGAACGAGCCCGGCTGGCGCGACTTCAATGTGTGGGCGGTGTCGCGCCAGGATGCAATTAAGAAAGTGACCGTTTTGACTCGTAACGAGTCACTTTCTTACATGGACATTATGACCTGGCTCAACAGGTATGGGGAAGTGAAAGACTTCCCCCGGAAGAACCTTGATGAGTTTGGCATTTGGTCGGGGGCCTGGACATTTATGGTCAAATTGAAGCATGAGGATAACTCGGTGATGCATATCCCGTCCTCAACCTTCCTCGGGAAAGACAGGATTCTTGTCTTCTACCAGGGGCAGCCGAAGCTCTGTCACAGGTGTGGTGATCCCTCGCACTTGAGTGCCTCCTGCAGGGTGCAGAAGTGTGCCATGTGTGGGGGATTAGGTCATCTAGCTGCAACCTGTGATAGGATTCGGTGCCACCTGTGTGGTGACCTTGGTCACCCAATCGGGGCGTGCCCGAGGTCGTTCGCTAATGTCACCCTCCGACGGGCAGGGGCAGGTGAGGAGACTGTCCCTGTCACCGAGGAGGGGGTCGGAGGTGGAGAGACCAGGTTGCCGACGCGGAGGGAGAAAACCCAGCCACCATCTAGGGCGAGAAGGAGAGATAGGAGAAGGGAGCAGAGGGAGGGTATTATGTGTCTCCCCTCTGCCCCTGATCCCGCTGGGTTGGATTCTAATGCTGAAGTAGCGACGGGCACGGCCCTGATTGAGGAGATGAGAAGACTGCAGAGGGAGGAAGAGGCTGACCTGTCTTCATCTTCCCAGTACGTTAGTGCTGGGGAGGAACAGACGGTCAGGAGGAGAAAGTCACCGAGTAAAGCGAGGGTAAAAACATCTGCCCCCCCCCCCGGCAAAGGAACGGAGACTCGAGGACCTTTCAGTGATCAGCCCTAACCGGTACCAAACCCTCTGCGAGGACGCATCAGCCTCAGGGGAGGCTTCAGAGGGGGAGGTGGGACCGTCGGGGGCTGCTGAGTCTCCCTCAGGGAAGGGCCCCCTGCCTTCAGTGGAGGAGGCTGGCCTGGTACCCAGAGATGGAGACGATGCACCTCAAGCTGTTTTGGAAACCGTTGAAAAAAATGATACCAATACTCCCCAGGGAGAAACTACGGGGGAAGTCCATCCCTTGCCTGGCCAAACCGCACGAGGTGAGGTGATGGACCAATCCCAATGTAAGAAGAGGACCCGTAAGACGAGGAAAAGTCGCGGGTCCTCTTCAGACTCATCTAGGGGTGGTGGTGGTAGGAGGAAAGGGGGTGGGAAACTGAAGGTCATTGAGCTCAATCGGTCTTAATGGCAGTCCCCTCTCCACTGACGCTGGCCACCATTAATGTGGCCAGCATTAAGTCTGATACGGCTAGGTTTGCAGCCTTTGATTTTCTTGGCCGAGTTGAAGCTGACATTTTGTTTTTGCAGGAGACCAGGCTCTGTACTCTATCAGAGATAAACAGAGCAAGGAGGGAGTGGCGCAGGGGGCCCTCCTACTGGTCTCTTGCGGCTGAGCCGTATAGTGGAGTGGCGGTGCTTTTTACCGCAGAGGTGAAATGCCAGCGGCTGATCGAACTCGAAATGGGAAGGTGCCTAGTCTTAGACGTCCTCATGAAGGGGCAAAGCCTGCGCCTCATTAACATCTACGGTCCCCAGTCAAAGTGGGACCGTAAAAGCCTCTTTATGAAGATCAAGCCTTTTCTTTTTACGGGCAAACAAGTCATCTTTGGTGGGGATTTTAATACCATAACTAGACCCCAAGACCGAGGAGGTACCAGAGATAGACTGCCCTATGATGGCGTCGCGTTAAATAGCATAGTGAGTGAAGCTCGCCTGGAGGATATCCACATCAGGCATTCCCCAGGTCACCGTGGGTTCACCTTTCAGAGAGGAAGTGTTAGGTCCAGGATAGATAGGTTTTTTTTGAAGGAGAATTCCGTCACCACCCCTGTGTCCGTGGTGGAGGTGGAGTTCTCCGATCACTGCCTAATTTTATTTTCTTTGAATATTTCAGAAACCCTCCGGAGAGGAAGAGGTTTGTGGAGGCTGAATTCGTCACTCCTTGAGGAGGCAGCTGTAAGACAAGCCTTTGAGGAGTTTCTTCAGGATCAGGTACTATTACTGGGTCTTGAGGGCACTAGGTCAGAGTGGTGGGAGATATTCAAAAAAAGGGTGGCGGGATTTTTCCGCCGGCTCTCAAGCCTCAGGTCACTGGACATGTACCGCATGTACAGTGCACTGAGGAAGAGACTTGAACATCTGGTCTCGACCGGAGGTAGCCAGGAGGATATCTCCGGTGTGAAGGCTTTGCTTAAAGGGTGTCAGTATGATAGGCACGCATCCTTGGTTCTTGAGAGGGATTTCGGGAAATACCGCTCGCCCGACCCCTACAGGAACTGTAAGATGTCAGTGACTTGTAAGACAGTAACAGGCCTGATTGACAGTACAGGATCCCTGACAAGATCCAGGTCAGGGATCTTGGAGGTCGTCAGGTCTTTCTACTCGAACCTTTTGGCAAAGAAGGAACTGAATCGGGATCGGATTTCAGGTTTCTTGGCTGAAGCCATTCCTGAGTCAGCAGAAGACCCTTCTCTTGGTGTTTTGATAGAACCTATAAGGGAAGAGGAAGTCGTCAGGGCTATTGAGGGTCTTGCCCTCAAGAAGTCACCTGGCCCAGATGGCTTAACATCTGAGTTCTATCGGACCTTTAAAGGAGCGTTGGCTCCCCTCTTGACTGACGTGCTTAATGAGTGTCTATCCTCGGGCACTCTGCCAAAGTCAATGAGGAGGTCCGCCCTTATAGTTCTGTCAAAGGGTAAGGATCCGAGCCATATTGAGAACTGGCGGCCCATAGCACTTCTCAATACGGACCGAAAGATTCTGGCGAAGGTACTTTTCAACCGGCTGGTACAGTTTGCGCCCCGGCTCCTCTCGCCGGCTCAGCACTGCTCTGTTCCCGGTCGTAGCACCTTAAGTGCGGTCCTGAGTGTCAGGGAGGCTGTGGAGCAGAGTAGGGCAGGTCGGTGGAAGGGGTACTTGCTGTCCCTAGATCAGGCTAAGGCTTTTGACAGGGTGAATCATGAGTATTTGTGGTCAACTCTCTCGAGGTATGGCCTACCTGGGGGGTTCATTCAGTGGCTGCAGACCTTATACGCTGGGGCTGAGTCTTTCCCACTTGTGAATGGTTGGGTTGGTCGTCCTTTTGAGGTGGGGTCGGGCGTCCGACAGGGATGTCCCTTGAGCCCGCTACTGTATGTGTTCGCCATTGATCCCCTGATTAGACGGATTAATGGTGGGCCGGTGGCGGGAGTCAGGATGGACCTGGAGGGCACCGGCTCCCCTTTGAGGACAGTAGCCTACGCGGATGATGTCACCGCTCTTGTCTCGTCGCGGGAGGAGATTGAATGGGTGATGTCTGAAGTGGACAGTTACTCGGAGGCTTCCGGATCAGCTGTGAACAAGAACAAGTGTGGAAGCCTCTGGCTGGGAGGGGGAGAGCCTGGTTTTTCTCTCCCGGACACCCTCCCAGAACCCCAGGGGTCTGTAAAGATCTTAGGCATCCATTTTGGCCAGGGTGATTACCCACTCCAAAATTGGGAAGGTAGGCTTAAGGATGTCGCCCAGAGAGTTGATTGCTGGAAGGGTTGGTCCTTGACCCTGAGAGAAAGGGTTCACCTTGCCAAAGCCTTCCTGCTCCCGTTGGTGATCTATCTAGGTAGCGTCTGTGCCTTGCCAGAGTCTTGTTGGAGTAGGATCTGTTGCCTGTTCTTCCAACTGTTATGGGGGAACAGGCTCAACCTAATCAAGAGGGAGGTTACATACCGCACAAGGAGGCTAGGGGGGTTAAATATGGTTAACCCCGTGGTGTTCTTAATGAACACCTTTCTTAAGATCAATTTACCAAACCTCTCCGCCGAGGGGGCTCCTTCGTGGGTAGCCTCCTGCCAGGGGTGGTTTCGGCCCTTCTTCCAGAAATGGGAGGCAGGAGGGCAAGTGAAAGATCTTCGTGCACCCCATGGATATCTCCCGGCCTATGCTTCCCTGGTCTTGAAAGTGATTCGTCGGTGGGGTCTGGGGGCGTGGGAGATCAGGACTCAGTCAAGACGTTTTCTTGATGACAAAGTCCTGTTGACCCGCTTCCAGAAGCCTCTGGCGCTCAAAGATTGCCCAGGAGAAACCTTAGAGGGAGGGTTGCATTTTCTTAACTCCAAAAGGTTTCCTCGGAAGTTTTGGGATCTGACCTGGCGCTGCCTCCTAGGTAAGTTATATGTGAGGGGGAACTTGAAGTACCGGAACTCCGACGAGCGAGGCTGCCCTCGGGAGGAGTGTGGCGACATGCTGGAAAGCATGGAGCACTTCCTGCTTCAGTGCCCCTTCAATATAAGGGTTTGCAAATTGGTGGGGACCTCCACCGGTTGGCTGCGGCTGGCTGGCCTTTCCTACGCCGCGTGGGCCTATGGGGCATTCAAACACCCGGAGGGCAGGGACTGCCAGACACTTTTTATAGTTAGCGCAGTGGTTAGGTTCCACTTGTGGTCATCCCGGTGTCTAGTGTCGACGCGAGGCAAAATCCTCCCGGAGGTGGAGGTGGTTAAAAACATCATGGTGGACCTGGTGAGGGTGCGCTCTCGGGAGTATGAGGGGTTGGGCGCAAAAAGGGCTGGTACCCTCTGGAGGGGTTTCACCTTTTCTGTTCCCTGAGGGATAGAATAAGGGATTAAAAGGTAGTTAGGTTAGGGCCAGATAGGGAAAGGGAGGGCAAGGTTTTGCACAAGAGGTGGGGTTTGTTTGTTTTTTTTGGGTAGGGAGGGACAGGTAGGGATAGGGTAGGGATAGATTGATAGATAGGGACATAGTGGTAGGGCAAGTAGGTAGGGACGGGCCTCTTGTGCTCTCTTCCTGGTGGAGGGCTGGTGTGTCACCACATAGGCATTTTGTTTTGGAAATAGGATGAAAGGGTAAGAGGCTTGAGGATAACCGACCCTAGGCCTGTGGGAGGTTTATGGGAGGGAAGGGGGTGTCAACGGTTTATATAAGATTGTGGGTTTTGTTATTGTATTTTGTCTGGTTTTCTTGTCTGGTATTTTGTTATTTGCTTTTGCCACTAAACATATTTTTTTTGTTCATTTCCATTTTTTTCTATTTCCCATTGTATGTAGTTAAAAGGGTTTTTTTTCTTAGGGGGGTAGGTTGTTTGGGAGGGGGGTTTCTTTTGGGGGTGGAGGGTTTGATATATAGGTTTCGTGTGTCCGGCCTGGCTCTGGACTATGCGGACATGGGAGGACATGAGGCGGAGAGCCAGGTCGGTTTTCAGGGGCTCGGTGGCGGGTGGTGCCAGCACCAGGACTATGCGGACATGGGAGGACATGGGGCGTGGTGCTGGCCGGGTGTGGTGAAGGGGGAAAAAAAAAAAAAAAAAAAAAAATTTCTAAAAAAAAAAAAAAATAAGTTTCAGTTGGGGTTTTTTTGTTAGTTTTCTGTTAGTGTTATATGTTTTCCATTGTATATTACTTATTTGGATTTTCTTTTGTTTCCAAGATAGGTAGAGTTTTGACTGGCGGATGACTGAAGAAAGACTGGAGAGTGAAAGGCGGAGTGAAAGGCAGAATGGATGGGGGCTGATTTGCGGCTGGATTTTCTTTTTGGTCTTTAATTTTGTCCCGGTTTCTTGTATCTTATTTATTGATGTTGTTTATGCTATGTTTTGGATTTATGTATTGTTTCTGTTTATGGGTTTTATATTGTATTTTCGTATGTGACACTGTTTGTGAATTTTTACTTTTCTAATAAAAAATAGTTCCAATTCCTTCGGGGCAGCTGTGGGAATCAGACACGCCTGTCTGAGCTCCTGAGACCAGAGGCTATAGTCTGTTTGTCAGCTCAGAAGAGAGGCTTGGTGTGTGGTGTTTGTGCAACAGCAGCAGTTTTTCCAGTCATAGTTGGAGGCTCCAACCCCTTTCCTTTTCCAAGGTTGGGGTTTTCTCACCATGGAGCAAGGTGCTCCTGCCCCCCGAGCCAGCTTGGCGGGGGGCAGGAGGCTCTCAATGGACGGCAGTAGCAGCAGCAGCAGGAGAAGATTGGAGAGGCAGCAGGCTCCAGTGGAAAAAGGTATGGCAACCCGCAGCAAGGGACGTCTAGGTCAGAAAACCCCGGCGGAGGCTGAGCCCTGTACAAGTAAAAAGGCCAGCGAAGCCCCACCTCCTTCCTTGCCATCATCAGGTTGGGGGATTCGGAAGGCTGGCGAGGATGTGCTTGCATACAGTAAGCGTATTAACACTACCCTTGAGGAATATGATAAAGCCAGGAGGTCCCTGTTCGCTATGGGTGCGGAGCTTCAGAGTGTCCGTGCCCGTAGTGACAGGGCCTCAAGGCATGAGAGACCGGCACTGAGTAAGCAGGTCAAAAAGCTGAAGGAACAAATTAAAGGGCTTGACCAAAGATGCCGAGAGATCCTGGAGGGCGCGGGGCCTTTCAGGGAGAAACTCCTGAATGATGACCGTTTTTACCGCAAGCAGCAGGGGCGGCTGCTGCGGGAAGACCTCGCGTCCTCCGAAAGCTCGGATCCGGAATATGAGACAGATACTGACTCAGAGGGGAGCCTGCTGGCAGAGTACGGCAGTAGCCGGAAGCCTACGAGGGTGAGTTCAGGTATTCCGACCTATACGCCCCCAGAGAAATTGGCAAGTTTACCCCAGCTACCGGAGAATTTACCACCATTACCGGCAACATCAGAAGACGATATGGGTTCTGCTGCGGGGAGGCTAATCCACGAAATATGCATGCTAGAATCCCCGGCAAGAATGGAGAAGATGGCTTTTTCCGTAGACGACCTTGCAAACGAGGAGGAATCAAAAAAAAGGAAAAAGAAGAAGGCTAAGCCGCAAGAAGTCGGCACCCTGAAATATGTGAGTGTCGCAGCAGGTATAACTGTTCCCGCAGGGCAACCCCCCATTGACTCTAGCACAGGCTGAATCTGGGGTGTTGCCCGCGGGTGAGATAAGGGGGGCGCAGACTCCCCAGACCCCGCTTTCTCTAAGTAGCGGTGTGGCTGGGGAGCTGGGTGCAGTATTGAAAATGGCGCCCGAAACTGCAGCGGACAAGGTCGGAAAAGCACCTCCCACGAAGGGAGGTAGAGAAGCGGTGAAGCCTGCCCCTGTGGGCAGGGTCAAAGTAGCGCCGGCCCCTCCCCAGGTCCATCGTAAGGGGAAGGGGCGTGCGGCTTGTCCCTCCCTTCCGGTTTCAGGTGCCGAGGAAGCCAATGAGACCGGTGATGCGGAGGCTGCCGTCAGCGCTAGGAGCAAGTCCGCTCCTAAAGCATTGAGCGCTGCGACAGCTGACGATGCGGAGGTCGAGGCAGAGGCACAAGTCGCCCCAGCTAAGCGGGAGGAGAGTGAAGCGGAGGCCCGGAATAGGCCAATCCCGCTCGTGGAGCCGCCCAAGGCCGCAAGCCCCGGTGTGAATGAGGTAATGGTGAGCGTGGGTAAGAAAGCGGTGAGTAAGAGCAGACTGGGGAGTAGGAAAAGCAGGCGTCAGGAGAGGAGGGCGGAGGAGGGGAAAAAAACTGTGGTTCCAGAGAGTGACTTAGATGTTCCTTGTGAGGGAAAGGGGAGGGGGGCTATGGAGGCTGTCACCCCTTGTGTTGCTGCTGCTGCTGCTGCTACTGCTGTCCCTTTTGTTAAAGATGCGGTAGTGGAGGTTCCTAGGACTTTGGAAAATGTAGGCATGGCTGCTGCAGAAGTAGCTTTGCCAAATGTGTTTGCCCGGTCCACGCCTGCGACGCTGGGAACGACCGCTCCTGTCTCTGGTGTCCCGGTGGCCGCGGTGGTGGCCGGGCCGAGCGGGCTTCAGGGGGCGCCCGAAGGTGGCACTGGAGTTGCGGGGGCTGGGACTGCGGCCTCAAGCTTGGTACGTTCCTATGCCAGTGTCGCCTCGGGGGTCCCAAGGGGTGCCTCGTGTCCATCACTGGGGGCCAGGGACGGTGAATTACAACAGCAGCTCCTGGCGGCCTTACGAGCAGGGCAGAGAACGATGATAGTGGATGGTCAATCGAGGGACCTTAGGTTTTGGATTGAACGTTTTGGCCTAGGGAAGTTCCGAGATGAGGGGGGGTGAGACCAGGTGGACTCTCCCGACACCCGGGCAGCGGCCGGTCCGGAGGAATGTAGTCCGTCTCGGGTGGGGGGGAGAAGGCCCTTGTCCTCAGAGGAGGAGGGTCGTCGAACTTCTGCTCGGGATGGGCTTTAGGGCAAGTGACATCTTTGCCCTCATTCACCCGGTCGGCTCCTCAGAGTTTGATGTCAGCTTTGTTACCCCGGGGGGCTTAGAAACCTTCTGGGGTAATTATGAGTTGGCAAAGAACGAGCCCGGCTGGCGCGACTTCAATGTGTGGGCGGTGTCGCGCCAGGATGCAATTAAGAAAGTGACCGTTTTGACTCGTAACGAGTCACTTTCTTACATGGACATTATGACCTGGCTCAACAGGTATGGGGAAGTGAAAGACTTCCCCCGGAAGAACCTTGATGAGTTTGGCATTTGGTCGGGGGCCTGGACATTTATGGTCAAATTGAAGCATGAGGATAACTCGGTGATGCATATCCCGTCCTCAACCTTCCTCGGGAAAGACAGGATTCTTGTCTTCTACCAGGGGCAGCCAAAGCTCTGTCACAGGTGTGGTGATCCCTCGCACTTGAGTGCCTCCTGCAGGGTGCAGAAGTGTGCCATGTGTGGGGGATTAGGTCATCTAGCTGCAACCTGTGATAGGATTCGGTGCCACCTGTGTGGTGACCTTGGTCACCCAATCGGGGCGTGCCCGAGGTCGTTCGCTAATGTCACCCTCCGACAGGCAGGGGCAGGTGAGGAGACTGTCCCTGTCACCGAGGAGGGGGTCGGAGGTGGAGAGACCAGGTTGCCGACGCGGAGGGAGAAAACCCAGCCACCATCTAGGGCGAGAAGGAGAGATAGGAGAAGGGAGCAGAGGGAGGGTATTATGTGTCTCCCCTCTGCCCCTGATCCCGCTGGGTTGGATTCTAATGCTGAAGTAGCGACGGGCACGGCCCTGATTGAGGAGATGAGAAGACTGCAGAGGGAGGAAGAGGCTGACCTGTCTTCATCTTCCCAGTACGTTAGTGCTGGGGAGGAACAGACGGTCAGGAGGAGAAAGTCACCGAGTAAAGCGAGGGTAAAAACATCTGCCCCCCCCCCCCCGGCAAAGGAACGGAGACTCGAGGACCTTTCAGTGATCAGCCCTAACCGGTACCAAACCCTCTGCGAGGACGCATCAGCCTCAGGGGAGGCTTCAGAGGGGGAGGTGGGACCGTCGGGGGCTGCTGAGTCTCCCTCAGGGAAGGGCCCCCTGCCTTCAGTGGAGGAGGCTGGCCTGGTACCCAGAGATGGAGACGATGCACCTCAAGCTGTTTTGGAAACCGTTGAAAAAAATGATACCAATACTCCCCAGGGAGAAACTACGGGGGAAGTCCATCCCTTGCCTGGCCAAACCGCACGAGGTGAGGTGATGGACCAATCCCAATGTAAGAAGAGGACCCGTAAGACGAGGAAAAGTCGCGGGTCCTCTTCAGACTCATCTAGGGGTGGTGGTGGTAGGAGGAAAGGGGGTGGGAAACTGAAGGTCATTGAGCTCAATCGGTCTTAATGGCAGTCCCCTCTCCACTGACGCTGGCCACCATTAATGTGGCCAGCATTAAGTCTGATACGGCTAGGTTTGCAGCCTTTGATTTTCTTGGCCGAGTTGAAGCTGACATTTTGTTTTTGCAGGAGACCAGGCTCTGTACTCTATCAGAGATAAACAGAGCAAGGAGGGAGTGGCGCAGGGGGCCCTCCTACTGGTCTCTTGCGGCTGAGCCGTATAGTGGAGTGGCGGTGCTTTTTACCGCAGAGGTGAAATGCCAGCGGCTGATCGAACTCGAAATGGGAAGGTGCCTAGTCTTAGACGTCCTCATGAAGGGGCAAAGCCTGCGCCTCATTAACATCTACGGTCCCCAGTCAAAGTGGGACCGTAAAAGCCTCTTTATGAAGATCAAGCCTTTTCTTTTTACGGGCAAACAAGTCATCTTTGGTGGGGATTTTAATACCATAACTAGACCCCAAGACCGAGGAGGTACCAGAGATAGACTGCCCTATGATGGCGTCGCGTTAAATAGCATAGTGAGTGAAGCTCGCCTGGAGGATATCCACATCAGGCATTCCCCAGGTCACCGTGGGTTCACCTTTCAGAGAGGAAGTGTTAGGTCCAGGATAGATAGGTTTTTTTTTGAAGGAGAATTCCGTCACCACCCCTGTGTCCGTGGTGGAGGTGGAGTTCTCCGATCACTGCCTAATTTTATTTTCTTTGAATATTTCAGAAACCCTCCGGAGAGGAAGAGGTTTGTGGAGGCTGAATTCGTCACTCCTTGAGGAGGCAGCTGTAAGACAAGCCTTTGAGGAGTTTCTTCAGGATCAGGTACTATTACTGGGTCTTGAGGGCACTAGGTCAGAGTGGTGGGAGATATTCAAAAAAAGGGTGGCGGGATTTTTCCGCCGGCTCTCAAGCCTCAGGTCACTGGACATGTACCGCATGTACAGTGCACTGAGGAAGAGACTTGAACATCTGGTCTCGACCGGAGGTAGCCAGGAGGATATCTCCGGTGTGAAGGCTTTGCTTAAAGGGTGTCAGTATGATAGGCACGCATCCTTGGTTCTTGAGAGGGATTTCGGGAAATACCGCTCGCCCGACCCCTACAGGAACTGTAAGATGTCAGTGACTTGTAAGACAGTAACAGGCCTGATTGACAGTACAGGATCCCTGACAAGATCCAGGTCAGGGATCTTGGAGGTCGTCAGGTCTTTCTACTCGAACCTTTTGGCAAAGAAGGAACTGAATCGGGATCGGATTTCAGGTTTCTTGGCTGAAGCCATTCCTGAGTCAGCAGAAGACCCTTCTCTTGGTGTTTTGATAGAACCTATAAGGGAAGAGGAAGTCGTCAGGGCTATTGAGGGTCTTGCCCTCAAGAAGTCACCTGGCCCAGATGGCTTAACATCTGAGTTCTATCGGACCTTTAAAGGAGCGTTGGCTCCCCTCTTGACTGACGTGCTTAATGAGTGTCTATCCTCGGGCACTCTGCCAAAGTCAATGAGGAGGTCCGCCCTTATAGTTCTGTCAAAGGGTAAGGATCCGAGCCGTATTGAGAACTGGCGGCCCATAGCACTTCTCAATACGGACCGAAAGATTCTGGCGAAGGTACTTTTCAACCGGCTGGTACAGTTTGCGCCCCGGCTCCTCTCGCCGGCTCAGCACTGCTCTGTTCCCGGTCGTAGCACCTTAAGTGCGGTCCTGAGTGTCAGGGAGGCTGTGGAGCAGAGTAGGGCAGGTCGGTGGAAGGGGTACTTGCTGTCCCTAGATCAGGCTAAGGCTTTTGACAGGGTGAATCATGAGTATTTGTGGTCAACTCTCTCGAGGTATGGCCTACCTGGGGGGTTCATTCAGTGGCTGCAGACCTTATACGCTGGGGCTGAGTCTTTCCCACTTGTGAATGGTTGGGTTGGTCGTCCTTTTGAGGTGGGGTCGGGCGTCCGACAGGGATGTCCCTTGAGCCCGCTACTGTATGTGTTCGCCATTGATCCCCTGATTAGACGGATTAATGGTGGGCCGGTGGCGGGAGTCAGGATGGACCTGGAGGGCACCGGCTCCCCTTTGAGGACAGTAGCCTACGCGGATGATGTCACCGCTCTTGTCTCGTCGCGGGAGGAGATTGAATGGGTGATGTCTGAAGTGGACAGTTACTCGGAGGCTTCCGGATCAGCTGTGAACAAGAACAAGTGTGGAAGCCTCTGGCTGGGAGGGGGAGAGCCTGGTTTTCTCTCTCCCGGACACCCTCCCAGAACCCCAGGGGTCTGTAAAGATCTTAGGCATCCATTTTGGCCAGGGTGATTACCCACTCCAAAATTGGGAAGGTAGGCTTAAGGATGTCGCCCAGAGAGTTGATTGCTGGAAGGGTTGGTCCTTGACCCTGAGAGAAAGGGTTCACCTTGCCAAAGCCTTCCTGCTCCCGTTGGTGATCTATCTAGGTAGCGTCTGTGCCTTGCCAGAGTCTTGTTGGAGTAGGATCTGTTGCCTGTTCTTCCAACTGTTATGGGGGAACAGGCTCAACCTAATCAAGAGGGAGGTTACATACCGCACAAGGAGGCTAGGGGGGTTAAATATGGTTAACCCCGTGGTGTTCTTAATGAACACCTTTCTTAAGATCAATTTACCAAACCTCTCCGCCGAGGGGGCTCCTTCGTGGGTAGCCTCCTGCCAGGGGTGGTTTCGGCCCTTCTTCCAGAAATGGGAGGCAGGAGGGCAAGTGAAAGATCTTCGTGCACCCCATGGATATCTCCCGGCCTATGCTTCCCTGGTCTTGAAAGTGATTCGTCGGTGGGGTCTGGGGGCGTGGGAGATCAGGACTCAGTCAAGACGTTTTCTTGATGACAAAGTCCTGTTGACCCGCTTCCAGAAGCCTCTGGCGCTCAAAGATTGCCCAGGAGAAACCTTAGAGGGAGGGTTGCATTTTCTTAACTCCAAAAGGTTTCCTCGGAAGTTTTGGGATCTGACCTGGCGCTGCCTCCTAGGTAAGTTATATGTGAGGGGGAACTTGAAGTACCGGAACTCCGACGAGCGAGGCTGCCCTCGGGAGGAGTGTGGCGACATGCTGGAAAGCATGGAGCACTTCCTGCTTCAGTGCCCCTTCAATATAAGGGTTTGCAAATTGGTGGGGACCTCCACCGGTTGGCTGCGGCTGGCTGGCCTTTCCTACGCCGAGTGGGCCTATGGGGCATTCAAACACCCGGAGGGCAGGGACTGCCAGACACTTTTTATAGTTAGCGCAGTGGTTAGGTTCCACTTGTGGTCATCCCGGTGTCTAGTGTCAACGCGAGGCAAAATCCTCCCGGAGGTGGAGGTGGTTAAAAACATCATGGTGGACCTGGTGAGGGTGCGCTCTCGGGAGTATGAGGGGTTGGGCGCAAAAAGGGCTGGTACCCTCTGGAGGGGTTTCACCTTTTCTGTTCCCTGAGGGATAGAATAAGGGATTAAAAGGTAGTTAGGTTAGGGCCAGATAGGGAAAGGGAGGGCAAGGTTTTGCACAAGAGGTGGGGTTTGTTTGTTTTTTTTGGGTAGGGAGGGACAGGTAGGGATAGGGTAGGGATAGATTGATAGATAGGGACATAGTGGTAGGGCAAGTAGGTAGGGACGGGCCTCTTGTGCTCTCTTCCTGGTGGAGGGCTGGTGTGTCACCACATAGGCATTTTGTTTTGGAAATAGGATGAAAGGGTAAGAGGCTTGAGGATAACCGACCCTAGGCCTGTGGGAGGTTTATGGGAGGGAAGGGGGTGTCAACGGTTTATATAAGATTGTGGGTTTTGTTATTGTATTTTGTCTGGTTTTCTTATCTGGTATTTTGTTATTTGCTTTTGCCACTAAACATATTTTTTTTGTTCATTTCCATTTTTTTTCTATTTCCCATTGTATGTAGTTAAAAGGGTTTTTTTTTCTTAGGGGGGTAGGTTGTTTGGGAGGGGGGTTTCTTTTGGGGGTGGAGGGTTTGATATATAGGTTTCGTGTGTCCGGCCTGGCTCTGGACTATGCGGACATGGGAGGACATGAGGCGGAGAGCCAGGTCGGTTTTCAGGGGCTCGGTGGCGGGTGGTGCCAGCACCAGGACTATGCGGACATGGGAGGACATGGGGCGTGGTGCTGGCCGGGTGTGGTGAAGGGAAAAAAAAAAAAAAAAAAAAAAAAAAATTTTCTAATAAGTTTCAGTTGGGGTTTTTTTTGTTAGTTTTCTGTTAGTGTTATATGTTTTCCCATTGTATATTACTTATTTGGATTTTCTTTTGTTTCCAAGATAGGTAGAGTTTTGACTGGCGGATGACTGAAGAAAGACTGGAGAGTGAAAGGCGGAGTGAAAGGCAGAATGGATGGGGGCTGATTTGCGGCTGGATTTTCTTTTTGGTCTTTAATTTTGTCCCGGTTTCTTGTATCTTATTTATTGATGTTGTTTATGCTATGTTTTGGATTTATGTATTGTTTCTGTTTATGGGTTTTATATTGTATTTTCGTATGTGACACTGTTTGTGAATTTTTACTTTTCTAATAAAAATAGTTCCAATTCCTTCGGGGCAACTGTGGGAATCAGACACGCCTGTCTGAGCTCCTGAGACCAGAGGCTATAGTCTGTTTGTCAGCTCAGAAGAGAGGCTTGGTGTGTGGTGTTTGTGCAACAGCAGCAGTTTTTCCAGTCATAGTTGGAGGCTCCAACCCCTTTCCTTTTCCAAGGTTGGGGTTTTCTCACCATGGAGCAAGGTGCTCCTGCCCCCCGAGCCAGCTTGGCGGGGGGCAGGAGGCTCTCAATGGACGGCAGTAGCAGCAGCAGCAGGAGAAGATTGGAGAGGCAGCAGGCTCCAGTGGAAAAAGGTATGGCAACCCGCAGCAAGGGACGTCTAGGTCAGAAAACCCTGGCGGAGGCTGAGCCCTGTACAAGTAAAAAGGCCAGCGAAGCCCCACCTCCTTCCTTGCCATCATCAGGTTGGGGGATTCGGAAGGCTGGCGAGGATGTGCTTGCATACAGTAAGCGTATTAACACTACCCTTGAGGAATATGATAAAGCCAGGAGGTCCCTGTTCGCTATGGGTGCGGAGCTTCAGAGTGTCCGTGCCCGTAGTGACAGGGCCTCAAGGCATGAGAGACCGGCACTGAGTAAGCAGGTCAAAAAGCTGAAGGAACAAATTAAAGGGCTTGACCAAAGATGCCGAGAGATCCTGGAGGGCGCGGGGCCTTTCAGGGAGAAACTCCTGAATGATGACCGTTTTTACCGCAAGCAGCAGGGGCAGCTGCTGCGGGAAGGCCTCGCGTCCTCCGAAAGCTCGGATCCGGAATATGAGACAGATACTGACTCAGAGGGGAGCCTGCTGGCAGAGTACGGCAGTAGCCGGAAGCCTACGAGGGTGAGTTCAGGTATTCCGACCTATACGCCCCCAGAGAAATTGGCAAGTTTACCCAAGCTACCGGAGAATTTACCACCATTACCGGCAACATCAGAAGACGATATGGGTTCTGCTGCGGGGAGGCTAATCCACGAAATATGCATGCTAGAATCCCCGGCAAGAATGGAGAAGATGGCTTTTTCCGTAGACGACCTTGGAAATGAGGAGGAATCAAAAAAAAGGAAAAAGAAGAAGGCTAAGCCGCAAGAAGTCGGCACCCTGAAATATGTGAGTGTCGCAGCAGGTATAACTGTTCCCGCAGGGCAACCCCCATTGACTCTAGCACAGGCTGAATCTGGGGTGTTGCCCGCGGGTGAGATAAGGGGGGCGCAGACTCCCCAGACCCCGCTTTCTCTAAGTAGCGGTGTGGCTGGGGAGCTGGGTGCAGTATTGAAAATGGCGCCCGAAACTGCAGCGGACAAGGTCGGAAAAGCACCTCCCACGAAGGGAGGTAGAGAAGCGGTGAAGCCTGCCCCTGTGGGCAGGGGTCAAAGTAGCGCCGGCCCCTCCCCAGGTCCATCGTAAGGGGAAGGGGCGTGCGGCTTGTCCCTCCCTTCCGGTTTCAGGTGCCGAGGAAGCCAATGAGACCGGTGATGCGGAGGCTGCCGTCAGCGCTAGGAGCAAGTCCGCTCCTAAAGCATTGAGCGCTGCGACAGCTGACGATGCGGAGGTCGAGGCAGAGGCACAAGTCGCCCCAGCTAAGCGGGAGGAGAGTGAAGCGGAAGCCCGGAATAGGCCAATCCCGCTCGTGGAGCTGCCCAAGGCCGCAAGCCCCGGTGTGAATGAGGTAATGGTGAGCGTGGGTAAGAAAGCGGTGAGTAAGAGCAGACTGGGGAGTAGGAAAAGCAGGCATCAGGAGAGGAGGGCGGAGGAGGGGGAAAAAACTGTGGTTCCAGAGAGTGACTTAGATGTTCCTTGTGAGGGAAAGGGGAGGGGGGCTATGGAAGCTGTCACCCCTTGTGTTGCTGCTGCTGCTGCTGCTACTGCTGTCCCTTTTGTTAAAGATGCGGTAGTGGAGGTTCCTAGGACTTTGGAAAATGTAGGCATGGCTGCTGCAGAAGTAGCTTTGCCAAATGTGTTTGCCCGGTCCACGCCTGCGACGCTGGGAACGACCGCTCCTGTCTCTGGTGTCCCGGTGGCCGCGGTGGTGGCCGGGCCGAGCGGGCTTCAGGGGGCGCCCGAAGGTGGCACTGGAGTTGCGGGGGCTGGGACTGCGGCCTCAAGCTTGGTACGTTCCTATGCCAGTGTCGCCTCGGGGGTCCCAAGGGGTGCCTCGTGTCCATCACTGGGGGCCAGGGACGGTGAATTACAACAGCAGCTCCTGGCGGCCTTACGAGCAGGGCAGAGAACGATGATAGTGGATGGTCAATCGAGGGACCTTAGGTTTTGAATTGAACGTTTTGGCCTAGGGAAGTTCTGAGATGAGGGGGGTGAGACCAGGTGGACTCTCCCGACACCCGGGCAGCGGCCGGTCCGGAGGAATGTAGTCCGTCTCGGGTGGGGGGGAGAAGGCCCTTGTCCTCAGAGGAGGAGGGTCGTCGAACTTCTGCTCGGGATGGGCTTTAGGGCAAGTGACATCTTTGCCCTCATTCACCCGGTCGGCTCCTCAGAGTTTGATGTCAGCTTTGTTACCCCGGGGGGCTTAGAAACCTTCTGGGGTAATTATGAGTTGGCAAAGAACGAGCCCGGCTGGCGCGACTTCAATGTGTGGGCGGTGTCGCGCCAGGATGCAATTAAGAAAGTGACCGTTTTGACTCGTAACGAGTCACTTTCTTACATGGACATTATGACCTGGCTCAACAGGTATGGGGAAGTGAAAGACTTCCCCCGGAAGAACCTTGATGAGTTTGGCATTTGGTCGGGGGCCTGGACATTTATGGTCAAATTGAAGCATGAGGATAACTCGGTGATGCATATCCCGTCCTCAACCTTCCTCGGGAAAGACAGGATTCTTGTCTTCTACCAGGGGCAGCCGAAGCTCTGTCACAGGTGTGGTGATCCCTCGCACTTGAGTGCCTCCTGCAGGGTGCAGAAGTGTGCCATGTGTGGGGGATTAGATCATCTAGCTGCAACCTGTGATAGGATTCGGTGCCACCTGTGTGGTGACCTTGGTCACCCAATCGGGGCGTGTCCGAGGTCGTTCGCTAATGTCACCCTCTGACAGGCAGGGGCAGGTGAGGAGACTGTCCCTGTCACCGAGGAGGGGGTCGGAGGTGGAGAGACCAGGTTGCTGACGCGGAGGGAGAAAACCCAGCCACCATCAAGGGCGAGAAGGAGAGATAGGAGAAGGGAGCAGAGGGAAGGTATTATGTGTCTCCCCTCTGCCCCTGATCCCGCTGGGTTGGATTCTAATGCTGAAGTAGCGACGGGCACGGCCCTGATTGAGGAGATGAGAAGACTGCAGAGGGAGGAAGAGGCTGACCTGTCTTCATCTTCCCAGTACGTTAGTGCTGGGGAGGAACAGACGGTCAGGAGGAGAAAGTCACCGAGTAAAGCGAGGGTAAAAACATCTGCCCCCCCCCCCGGCAAAGGAACGGAGACTCGAGGACCTTTCAGTGATCAGCCCTAACCGGTACCAAACCCTCTGCGAGGACGCATCAGCCTCAGGGGAGGCTTCAGAGGGGGAGGTGGGACCGTCGGGGGCTGCTGAGTCTCCCTCAGGGAAGGGCCCCCTGCCTTCAGTGGAGGAGGCTGGCCTGGTACCCAGAGATGGAGACGATGCACCTCAAGCTGTTTTGGAAACCGTAGTAAAAAATGTTACCAATACTCCCCAGGGAGAAACTACGGGGGAAGTCCATCCCTTGCCTGGCCAAACCGCACGAGATGAGGTGATGGACCAATCCCAATGTAAGAAGAGGACCCGTAAGACGAGGAAAAGTCGCGGGTCCTCTTCTGACTCATCAAGGGGTGGAGGTGGTAGGAGGAAAGGGGGTGGGAAACTGAAGGTCATTGAGCTCAATCGGTCTTAATGGCAGTCCCCTCTCCACTGACGCTGGCCACCATTAATGTGGCCAGCATTAAGTCTGATACGGCTAGGTTTGCAGCCTTTGATTTTCTTGGCCGAGTTGAAGCTGACATTTTGTTTTTGCAGGAGACCAGGCTCTGTACTCTATCAGAGATAAACAGAGCAAGGAGGGAGTGGCGCAGGGGGCCCTCCTACTGGTCTCTTGCGGCTGAGCCGTATAGTGGAGTGGCGGTGCTTTTTACCGCAGAGGTGAAATGCCAGCGGCTGATCGAACTCGAAATGGGAAGGTGCCTAGTCTTAGACGTCCTCATGAAGGGGCAAAGCCTGCGCCTCATTAACATCTATGGTCCCCAGTCAAAGTGGGACCGTAAAAGCCTCTTTATGAAGATCAAGCCTTTTCTTTTTACGGGCAAACAAGTCATCTTTGGTGGGGATTTTAATACCATAACTAGACCCCAAGACCGAGGAGGTACCAGAGATAGACTGCCCTATGATGGCGTCGCGTTAAATAGCATAGTGAGTGAAGCTCGCCTGGAGGATATCCACATCAGGCATTCCCCAGGTCACCGTGGGTTCACCTTTCAGAGAGGAAGTGTTAGGTCCAGGATAGATAGGTTTTTTTTGAAGGAGAATTCTGTCACCACCCCTGTGTCCGTTGTGGAGGTGGAGTTCTCCGATCACTGCCTAATTTTATTTTCTTTGAATATTTCAGAAACCCTCCGGAGAGGAAGAGGTTTGTGGAGGCTGAATTCGTCACTCCTTGAGGAGGCAGCTGTAAGACAAGCCTTTGAGGAGTTTCTTCAGGATCAGGTACTATTACTGGGTCTTGAAGGTACTAGGTCAGAGTGGTGGGAGATATTCAAAAAAAGGGTGGCGGGATTTTTCCGCCGGCTCTCAAGCCTCAGGTCACTGGACATGTACCGCATGTACAGTGCACTGAGGAAGAGACTTGAACATCTGGTCTCGACCGGAGGTAGCCAGGAGGATATCTCCGGTGTGAAGGCTTTGCTTAAAGGGTGTCAGTATGATAGGCACGAATCCTTGGTTCTTGAGAGGGATTTCGGGAAATACCGCTCGCCCGACCCCTACAGGAACTGTAAGATGTCAGTGACTTGTAAGACAGTAACAGGCCTGATTGACAGTACAGGATCCCTGACAAGATCCAGGTCAGGGATCTTGGAGGTCGTCAGGTCTTTCTACTCGAACCTTTTGGCAAAGAAGGAACTGAATCGGGATCGGATTTCAGGTTTCTTGGCTGAAGCCATTCCTGAGTCAGCAGAAGATCCTTCTCTTGGTGTTTTGATAGAACCTATAAGGGAAGAGGAAGTCGTCAGGGCTATTGAGGGTCTTGCCCTCAAGAAGTCACCTGGCCCAGATGGCTTAACATCTGAGTTCTATCGGACCTTTAAAGGAGCGTTGGCTCCCCTCTTGACTGACGTGCTTAATGAGTGTCTATCCTCGGGCACTCTGCCAAAGTCAATGAGGAGGTCCGCCCTTATAGTTCTGTCAAAGGGTAAGGATCCGAGCCGTATTGAGAACTGGCGGCCCATAGCACTTCTCAATACGGACCGAAAGATTCTGGCGAAGGTACTTTTCAACCGGCTGGTACAGTTTGCGCCCCGGCTCCTCTCGCCGGCTCAGCACTGCTCTGTTCCCGGTCGTAGCACCTTAAGTGCGGTCCTGAGTGTCAGGGAGGCTGTGGAGCAGAGTAGGGCAGGTCGGTGGAAGGGGTACTTGCTGTCCCTAGATCAGGCTAAGGCTTTTGACAGGGTGAATCATGAGTATTTGTGGTCAACTCTCTCGAGGTATGGCCTACCTGGGGGGTTCATTCAGTGGCTGCAGACCTTATACGCTGGGGCTGAGTCTTTCCCACTTGTGAATGGTTGGGTTGGTCGTCCTTTTGAGGTGGGGTCGGGCGTCCGACAGGGATGTCCCTTGAGCCCGCTACTGTATGTGTTCGCCATTGATCCCCTGATTAGACGGATTAATGGTGGGCCGGTGGCGGGAGTCAGGATGGACCTGGAGGGCATCGGCTCCCCTTTGAGGACAGTAGCCTACGCGGATGATGTCACCGCTCTTGTCTCGTCGCGGGAGGAGATTGAATGGGTGATGTCTGAAGTGGACAGTTACTCGGAGGCTTCCGGATCAGCTGTGAACAAGAACAAGTGTGGAAGCCTCTGGCTGGGAGGGGGAGAGCCTGGTTTTTCTCTCCCGGACACCCTCCCAGAACCCCAGGGGTCTGTAAAGATCTTAGGCATCCATTTTGGCCAGGGTGATTACCCACTCCAAAATTGGGAAGGTAGGCTTAAGGATGTCGCCCAGAGAGTTGATTGCTGGAAGGGTTGGTCCTTGACCCTGAGAGAAAGGGTTCACCTTGCCAAAGCCTTCCTGCTCCCGTTGGTGATCTATCTAGGTAGCGTCTGTGCCTTGCCAGAGTCTTGTTGGAGTAGGATCTGTTGCCTGTTCTTCCAACTGTTATGGGGGAACAGGCTCAACCTAATCAAGAGGGAGGTTACATACCGCACAAGGAGGCTAGGGGGGTTAAATATGGTTAACCCCGTGGTGTTCTTAATGAACACCTTTCTTAAGATCAATTTACCAAACCTCTCCGCCGAGGGGGCTCCTTCGTGGGTAGCCTCCTGCCAGGGGTGGTTTCGGCCCTTCTTCCAGAAATGGGAGGTAGGAGGGCAAGTGAAAGATCTTCGTGCACCCCATGGATATCTCCCGGCCTATGCTTCCCTGGTCTTGAAAGTGATTCGTCGGTGGGGTCTGGGGGCGTGGGAGATCAGGACTCAGTCAAGATGTTTTCTTGATGACAAAGTCCTGTTGACCCGCTTCCAGAAGCCTCTGGCGCTCAAAGATTGCTCAGGAGAAACCTTAGAGGGAGGGTTGCATTTTCTTAACTCCAAAAGGTTTCCCGGAAGTTTTGGGATCTGACCTGGCGCTGCCTCCTAGGTAAGTTATATGTGAGGGGGAACTTGAAGTACCGGAACTCCGACGAGCGAGGCTGCCCTCGGGAGGAGTGTGGCGACATGCTGGAAAGCATGGAGCACTTCCTGCTTCAGTGCCCCTTCAATATAAGGGTTTGCAAATTGGTGGGGACCTCCACCGGTTGGCTGCGGCTGGCTGGCCTTTCCTACGCCGAGTGGGCCTATGGGGCATTCAAACACCCGGAGGGCAGGGACTGCCAGACACTTTTTATAGTTAGCGCAGTGGTTAGGTTCCACTTGTGGTCATCCCGGTGTCTAGTGTCGACGCGAGGCAAAATCCTCCCGGAGGTGGAGGTGGTTAAAAACATCATGGTGGACCTGGTGAGGGTGCGCTCTCGGGAGTATGAGGGGTTGGGCGCAAAAAGGGCTGGTACCCTCTGGAGGGGTTTCACCTTTTCTGTTCCCTGAGGGATAGAATAAGGGATTAAAAGGTAGTTAGGTTAGGGCCAGATAGGGAAAGGGAGGGCAAGGTTTTGCACAAGAGGTGGGGTTTGTTTGTTTTTTTTGGGTAGGGAGGGACAGGTAGGGATAGGGTAGGGATAGATTGATAGATAGGGACATAGTGGTAGGGCAAGTAGGTAGGGACGGGCCTCTTGTGCTCTCTTCCTGGTGGAGGGCTGGTGTGTCACCACATAGGCATTTTGTTTTGGAAATAGGATGAAAGGGTAAGAGGCTTGAGGATAACCGACCCTAGGCCTGTGGGAGGTTTATGGGAGGGAAGGGGGTGTCAACGGTTTATATAAGATTGTGGGTTTTGTTATTGTATTTTGTCTGGTTTTCTTGTCTGGTATTTTGTTATTTGCTTTTGCCACTAAACATATTTTTTTTGTTCATTTCCATTTTTTTCTATTTCCCATTGTATGTAGTTAAAAGGGTTTTTTTTTCTTAGGGGGGTAGGTTGTTTGGGAGGGGGGTTTCTTTTGGGGGTGGAGGGTTTGATATATAGGTTTCGTGTGTCCGGCCTGGCTCTGGACTATGCGGACATGGGAGGACATGAGGCGGAGAGCCAGGTCAGTTTTCAGGGGCTCGGTGGCGGGTGGTGCCAGCACCAGGACTATGCGGACATGGGAGGACATGGGGCGTGGTGCTGGCCGGGTGTGGTGAAGGGAAAAAAAAAAAAAAAAAAAAAAATTTCTAATAAGTTTCAGTTGGGGTTTTTTTGTTAGTTTTCTGTTAGTGTTATATGTTTTCCATTGTATATTACTTATTTGGATTTTCTTTTGTTTCCAAGATAGGTAGAGTTTTGACTGGCGGATGACTGAAGAAAGACTGGAGAGTGAAAGGCGGAGTGAAAGGCAGAATGGATGGGGGCTGATTTGCGGCTGGATTTTCTTTTTGGTCTTTAATTTTGTCCCGGTTTCTTGTATCTTATTTATTGATGTTGTTTATGCTATGTTTTGGATTTATGTATTGTTTCTGTTTATGGGTTTTATATTGTATTTTCGTATGTGACACTGTTTGTGAATTTTTACTTTTCTAATAAAAATAGTTCCAATTCCTTCGGGGCAACTGTGGGAGTCAGACACACTTGTTTGAGCTCCTGAGTCCAGAGGCTTAAGAGGCTTTTTTTGGATACTTGGAGACCGATTATTGGGTGTGGTTTTCGGTCTTTTGTGTGATACATACCGTAGCTCCGACTCCCTTCCCCGTGCGGAGGGGAGCCTTATCATGGAGCGTGGAGCTCCTGCCCCCCGCCTGTAAGGTCCTGTCTGCCGACACAGCACCAGCAGAGCAGGGCAGGCGGAGGTCGCTGAGGCAGCAAGCCTCAATGAGAATGGCGACCGGGACAACAGCATTGGGAGCAGCATCAGGAGCAGCAGCAGCGACATTGGCGGCTGCAGCATCAGGAACAGCATCGGGAGCAGCGACGTCCGTGGAGCGGGCGACGCCGACAGGAGTAGCGGTGGCGACAGGGGTGTCAGTAGTCCCGGCAGGTGGATCCGTGAAAACGGCGACATCAGCCACTGCGGTAACATCAGCGGCAGTGGCGGGTGAAGCCGGTCCGAAGGGGGCTATGGCCGCAGGATATGCGGTTCCCTCTGGAAGGGTCCCTGCAAGCAGTAGAAAAGACACAAGCTTACCGTCATCGCTGCCGCAATCACCCGCAGGATGGGGCATCAGGAAGGCTGGAGAGGAAGTCGCCATTTACAGCCGGAGGATCGAGGCGGTCCTGGAGGAATATGACCGAGCCCGGAGGTCTCTGTTCGCAATGAGTGGGGAGCTTCAGAGTGCTCGCGCCCGTAGCGACAGGGCCTCAAGGAAGGACCGCCCGGTTTTCAGTAAGCAGGTAAGGAGCCTGAAAAAACAAATAAAGGCCCTGGAAGCCAGGTGCACGGAGATTCTGGAGGGCGCGGGGCCGTTCAGAGAGAAGCTGCTGAACGATGACCGCTTCTTCCGCAAACAGCAGGAGCGGTTGTTGAAGGATGGCCCCGCGTCCTCAGACAGCTCGGGAGAGGACGACTATTGTGAGTCAGACCTGGAGTCAGATGACAGCATGGCGGTACAGTATAGTCGAGTAGCCGTCCCTAGTAGCAGCAGCCTGATACCCACATATACACAGGCATCAGCGCCGGCAGTGAAACTGGAAGTCAGAATGACAAGACAGGAAGTCAGAATGACAGGACAGGAAGTGACGCAATCTCCCACACTCCCAGAGAACCAACCACTGCCCGAGACGGAGGAGGAGGAGGGTGGAGCCTCGGGAGAAGGCGGGAAGCTGATGAGGCAAATCTGCCAATTGGAGTCCCCGTCCAGAATGGACCAATTAGCATTCAGCTTGTCAGATTTGGACGGGGAGGAGGAGGGAAAAGGAACCAAGACCAGGAAGAAGGTGAAAAGAGAAAAAAAAAAGAGAAATAGAGACATTTAAATTTGTCAGATCGTTGCCAGGGGAGCACCGCACCGGGACTTCGGCCCAGGTTGCGATGCCTCCAGGAGAGAAAAGGGAGGCGCAGGCACCTCGGGTTACGCCAAGTGGCGGGGTGCCCAGGGTGCCAGCAGTCAAAATGGCGCCTGATAGTATCTTTCAGGCGGACAAGGAGCTCATGGTTGCGGACAAGGCGCTCATAGTTGCGGACAAGGGCAAAGGCAAAGAAGCCCCCCCTGTGGAGGGGAGTGGCGTAGGGAAACCTCCCTCCCTGGTAGGAAGTTTTAAAATATCGATGGCTTCCCCCAGAGTAAGGTGTAGGAAAGGGGGAGTGGCAGGTGGGCGTGGCTCATCCTCCTCCAGTGCTGATGAAGCCGGTGATGCGGAGGTCACTTCCGGGGCTAAGGGGGCGTGTCCTCCTACAACATCAGGTTCCGGGGTGACTGTGGATGCGGAGGCCGAGGTAAAAGCGGGGAAGCCATCGGCGAGTGGTGCAGCCGGCCCCGCTGTAAGAAGGAAGACTGCAGGTGTGAATGATGGACGAGTGGAGAAGCTAGTTAAGCAGACAGGTAAGGTAAAGGGGAAAGCGGGTGGGACAAAAGGGGTAATTAGTAGTATTCCTGAAGAAGGTGGTGTAGTATGCATGGGGGTCCAAGAGCCTGTAGTCGGGGAGGCTGCGGGTGGAGGGGCTATTACCATTGCTGCTAAAAAAAGTATTTCTACTGCTAGTAATATTTCTGTTGTGGCCCCTGTTGTTTCTGGTATTTCTGCTGTTGTCCCTGCTCTTGTCCCTGCTCTTGTCCCTGCTGTTGTCCCTGCTGCTGTTCCTGATGCTGTTCCTGATGCTGTTCCTGATGCTGTTCCTGATGCTGTTCCTGATGCTGTTCCTGATGCTGTTCCTGATGCTGTTCCTGATGCTGTTCCTGATGCTGTTCCTGATGCTGTTCCTGATGCTGTTGTTACTCCTGTCATTGCTCCTGATATTGTTGCTCCTGTTGTCCTCTCTGCCGCTGTTCCTTCTGCTGCAGTTGGAGTGACCCGGTCCGCGGTGGCTATGCCAGGGCGGACTGTTGCCGCCTCTGGTGCTCCGGTTGCCGTGGCTGGGCTAAGTAGTTCTGCGGGGGTCCCTGGGAGTGGCGCTGGTACTCCGACAGCGGAGGTTGCTGCGGCCTCCGGGCCCCCACGCTCCTATGCCAGCGTCGCTTCTGGGGCCCCTGGGGGTGCATCATGTCTTCCGCCGGGCTCCAGGGACGGCGATTTGCAACGGCAGCTCCTGGAGGCTTTACGGGCGGGCCAGTCCACAATGACCATAGATGGGCAGTTGAGAGACCTTAGGTTCTGGATCGAGCGTTTTGGCCTAGGGAAGTTCCGAGAGGAAGGAGGTGAGACCAGATGGACTCTCCCTACATCCGGGCGTAGGGGGCCGACACGGAGGAACGTGGCCCGTCTCGTGTGGGGGGGGAGCCGGCCCTTGTCCCCAGAGGAGGGGGGTCGTGGAACTCCTACTCGGGATGGGTTTCAGGGCAAGCGACATCTTTGCCCTGATTCATCCTGTCGGCTCCTCGGAGTTTGACATCAGCTTTGTTACCCCGGAGGGCTTAGAAACCTTCTGGGGAAACTATAGGCTGGTGAAGGACGAGCCCGCCTGGCGTGACTTTATGGTGTGGGCGGTGTCACGCCAGGATAACATTAAGAAAGTGACCGTTTTAACTCGTAACGAGTCACTTTCTTATATGGACATCATGACCTGGCTGAACAGGTTTGGGGAGGTCAAGGACTTCCCAAAGAAAAATCTCGACGAGTTCAGGATATGGTCGGGGGCCTGGACCTTCATGGTCAAATTGCGACACGAGGATAACTCGGTGATGCATATCCCGTCCTCAACCTTCCTTGGGAAAGACAGGATCCTTGTCTTCTACCAGGGGCAGCCAAAACTCTCACAGGTGCGGTGACCCCTCACACTTGAGCGCCTCCTGCCGTGTGCAGAAGTGCGCCATGTGCGGGGAGGTGGGCCATCTCGCGGCGACCTGTGGCAGGGTGCGTTGCCACCTGTGTGGTGTCCTTGGGCACCCGATCGGGGTGTGTCCACGGTCTTTCGCCAACATCACCCTTCGGCAAGCGGGAGCAGTTGAGGAGGCTGTCCCTGCTGCGGAGGGGGTGAGTGGGGGGGGGAGAGACTAGTCTGCCAAGGCAAAGGGAGAAGGCCCAGCCACCATCAAGGGCAAGGAGGCGCGAGAGGAGGAGGGAGCAGAGGGAGGGAGTTATGTGCCTTCCTTCTGCCCCTGGCTCTGCTGGGCCGGATCCTGATGCCGAGGCAGCAGTGGGCACGACCCTGGTTGAGGAGATGAGGAGACTGCAGAGGGAGGAAGAGGCTGACCAGTCGTCTTCTTCTCAGTACGTCAGTGCTGGGGAGGGAGAGACGGTCAAGCGGAGAAAGTCACCGAGTAAAGTGAGGGCAAAAACATCTGCCCCCCCCCCCCCCCCGAAGGAACGCAGACTCGACGGCCCTCTAGTGATAGGTCCCAACCGGTACCAATCCCTCTGTGAGGATGCGTCGGCCTCAGGGGAGGCTTCAGAGGGAGAGGTGGAGCCGTCAGGGGCTGCTGAGTCTCCCTCCGGGAGGGGCCCCCTGCCCTCTGGGGGGGAGGCTGGCCTGGAGCCTGGAGGAGGAGATGATGCACCCAGGGCCGAAGTTGCTACTGTCTCTGCGACCACTGTAACTCCTCAGGGAGAAGTTGCGGGGGAGGTCCATCCCTCCTCTGGCCAAACCGCACCGGGGGAGGTGATGGACCAATCCCAATGTAAGAAGAGGACCCGCAAGACGAGGAGAAGTCGCGGGTCCTCTTCAGACTCATCTAGGGGTGGTGGTGATAGGAGGAAAGGGGGTGGGAAGCTGAAGGTCATTGAGCTCAATCGGTCTTAATGGCAGTCCCCTCTCCACTGACGCTGGCCACCATTAATGTGGCCAGCATTAAGTCTGATACAGCTAGGTTTGCAGCCTTTGATTTTCTTGGCCGGGTTGAAGCTGACATTTTGTTTTTGCAGGAGACCAGGCTCTGTACTCTATCAGAGATAAACAGAGCAAGGAGGGAGTGGCGCAGGGGGCCCTCCTACTGGTCTCTTGCGGCTGAGCCGTATAGTGGAGTGGCGGTGCTTTTTACCGCAGAGGTGAAATGCCAGCGACTGATCGAGCTCGAAATGGGAAGGTGCCTAGTCTTAGACGTCTTCATGAAGGGGCAAAGCCTGCGCCTCATTAACATCTACGGTCCCCAGACAAAGTGGGACCGTAAAAGCCTCTTTATGAAGATTAAGCCTTTTCTTTTTACGGGCAAACAAGTCACCTTTGGTGGGGATTTTAATACCATAACTAGACCCCAAGACCGAGGAGGTACCAGAGATAGACTGCCCTATGATGGCGCCGCGTTAAATAGAATAGTGAGTGAAGCTCGCCTGGAGGATATCCACATCAGGCATTCCCCAGGTCACCGTGGGTTCACCTTTCAGAGAGGTAGTGTTAGGTCTAGGATAGATAGGTTTTTTTTGAAGGAGAATTCCGTCACCACCCCTGTGTCCGTGGTGGAGGTGGAGTTCTCTGATCACTGTCTAATTTTGTTTTCTTTGAATATTTCAGAGAACCTTCGGAGAGGAAGAGGTTTGTGGAGGCTGAATTCGTCACTCCTTGAGGAGGCAGCTGTAAGACAAGCCTTTGAGGAGTTTCTTCAGGATCAGGTACTATTACTGGGTCTTGAAGGTACTAGGTCAGAGTGGTGGGAGATATTCAAAAAAAGGGTGGCGGGATTTTTCCGCCGGCTCTCAAGCCTCAGGTCACTGGACATGTACCGCATGTACAGTGCACTGAGGAAGAGACTTGAACATCTGGTCTCGACCGGAGGTAGCCAGGAGGATATCTCCGGTGTGAAGGCTTTGCTTAAAAGGTGTCAGTATGATAGGCACGCATCTTTGGTTCTTGAGAGGGATTTCGGGAAATACCACTCGCCCGACCCCTACAGGAACTGTAAGATGTCAGTGACTTGTAAGACAGTAACAGGCCTGATTGACAGTACAGGATCCCTGACAAGATCCAGGTCAGGGATCTTGGAGGTCGTCTGGTCCTTCTACTCGAACCTTTTGGCAAAGAAGGAACTGAATCGGGATCGGATTTCAGGTTTCTTGGCTGAAGCCATTCCTGAGTCAGCAGAAGACCCTTCTCTTGGCGTTTTGATAGAACCTATAAGGGAAGAGGAAGTCGTCAGAAATTGGTGGGGACCTCCACTGGTTGGCTGCGGCTGGCTGGCCTTTCCTACGCCGAGTGGGCCTATGGGGCATTCAAACACCCGGAGGGCAGGGACTGCCAAACACTTTTTGTAGTTAGTGCAGTGGTCAGGTTTCACCTATGGTCAGCACGGTGTTTAGTATCGACGAGAGGCAAAATCCTCCCGGCGGTGGAGGTGGTTAAAAACATCATGGTGGACCTGGTGAGGGTGCGCTCTCGGGAGTACGAGGGGCTGGGCGCAGAAAGGGCTGGTACCCTCTGGAGGGGGTTCACTTTTTCTGTTCCCTGAGGGTTAGATAAGGGATTTAAAGTAGGTTAGTTAGGTTAGGGCCAGATAGGGATAGGTAGGGCAAGGTTTGCACGAGGGGTGGGGTTTATTATTTTCTGATAGGGAGGGACAGGTAGGGACAGGGTAGGGACAGAATGATAGATAGGGATATAGCGGTAGGGCGAGTAGACAGGGACAGGCCTCCTGTGCTCTCTTCCTGGTGGAGGGCTGGTGTGTCACCACATAGGCATTTTTGTTTTGGAAATCAGATGGAAGGGTAAGAGGCTTGAGGATAACCGACCCTAGGCCCATGGGAGGTTCATGGGAGGGAGGGTAATCTTAACAGGTTATGTAGGATGGTGGGTTATGTAGGATGGTGGGTTTTGTTGCTTGTCTGGTATTGATTTGTCTGGTACTTGTTGTTTGTTGTTGTTGTCGTTTGTCATGTGTTGTGCCCGTTTTCCCATTTTCCATTTTTCCATATCCCATATTCATTTCCCATTTCCATTTCCATTTTTTTTTCCATATCCCATTTTCATTTTCCATATTCCATTTCATAATTCCATTTTAGTAGTTAAGGTTTTTTTTTTAGGGGGGTAGGTTGTTTGGGAGGGGGGTTTCTTTTTGGGGGTGGAGGGTTTGGTTTATAGGTTTTCGTGTGCCCGGCCTGGCTCTGGACTATGCGGACATGAGAGGACATGAGGCGGAGAGCCAGGTCGGGGTTTCAGGGGCTCGGTGGTGGGTGGTGCCAGCACCAGGACTATGCGGACATGGGAGGACATGGGGCGTGGTGCTGGCCGGGTGTGGTGAAGGGGAAAAAAAAAAAAAGTAAGTTTCAGTTGGGGTTTATTAGTGTTATATGTTTTTGTTATATGTTTCATTGTACATCGCTCATTTTGGGTTTTTTTCTTTGTTTTTAGGATAGCTAGAGTTTTGACTGATGGATGGCTGAAGAAGAATGAAAGGCGGAGTGAAAGGCAGAATGAAAGGCGGGGTGAAAGGCGGAATGAAAGACAGAATGGATGGGGGCTGGTTTGCGCATGTTTTTGGGTTTTTAATTTTGTCTTGATGTTTTCTTGTATTTGATGTTATTTATGCTATGTTTTGGATTTATGTATTGTCTCTGTTTATGGTTTTTGTATGGTATTTTTCATATGTGACAGTGTTTGTGAACTTTTTCTACTTTTATAATAAAATAGTTCCAATTCCTTCGACAACCTCTTTAAAGGATTTGTCCATCTTCCTAATATGGATAGCCTGTCCTTAGGATAGGCCATCAATATTACATCTGCGATGATACAACAGCCAGGACCTCTGCAGATCAGCTTTTCCAGGACAGTGCGGCTACAGGTAAAGGTAACGATTCTTGGAGCCACGCTGTTCACTTGCCATACAAGGTGTAGCAGTAGGTTTAGGTAGTGCAGTGGTGCACATGGTATAGAGGGTGAGCAGCATGGCTCCCGGCATGTTATTACCTTTAGCCGCCCTGTCTCGGTACCGCTGATCTGCAGGAGTTCTGATGGTGGGCCCCTAGAAACAATTCCACTGGTGGGCCCTAGACATCCCAGTCCGACACTGACTGTAATAGTACTTCCAGCTCCACACACTGTACTAAAAATAGCTGTTCACTGCAGGGCCTAGATTTCAGACCCCTGCCAATCTCAAATAACCTATTTTGAGGATATATATCTTCTTGCTTATTACACATGAAAATTTTTACAATTGATAAAGGTTTCGGAATTTTTGTATATTTCACAAATCTAGACCTGTACAGAAAAGCAACAGATAACATTAGTTTTATTTTATGAAATATATAAAAGCTATAGTTCATATGTATTGGTATGTTGTCTAGCTATCAAAACAGAAATATCACAAACAGCTTAACAGGCTATTGGAACATAGTTCTGATAGACTTGCGCTCTAATGCTTTATTTCTTGAATCTTGTGTTTTGATATGTTTTATGTATGTCTTGTTCTGGGCATTCATGCCTCATGTTTATTTTAACTTCATGTTCCTTTAATTCAAATGAATTAGTTAAAAGAAAAAAAAACATTTACATATTCTGTACCCCTTCAGCGAGATGTGACTGCTACTGAAAAATGCATCTGGGAGTAATTACTGAATTTAAATATTTTGTTCATCAAAAGAACACAACAATTATGCTGCATGTATTTATGAAACAATGAAGTGTATCTCTGTAAAAAAAAGTACTGTATGTATTAGTTAAGGTCTCATGAAACGTGATATTATGCTTTATGGAATGCAATATAGAATTGTTCTTTGCTCAGAATAATTTTATAAATTTATTAAAGGAGTTGTCGAGGATAATACAATATTTTGTAGCTAAGTCCCCCATGCCCCCCACTCCAACTTTGTAATACACTCGTGGACAAAATTGTTGGTACTCCACGTTTAATGAAAGAAAAACCCACAATGGTCACAGAAATAACTTGAATCTAACAAAAATAATAATATATAAAAATTCTATGAAAATGAACAAATGAAAGTCAGACTGCTCCAGTTGTCTCGGGTTTGAAGGGTGCCTTTTCCAGACGGCATGTTTCAGCTCCTTCCAAAGATGCTCAATAGGATTTAGGTCAGGGCTTATAGAAGGCCACTTCAGAATAGTCCAATGTTTTCCTCTTAGCCATTCTTGGGTGTTTTTAACTGTGTGTTTGGATCATTATCCTGTTACAAGACCCATGACCTGTGACTGAGACCAAGCTTTCTGACACTGGGCAGCACATTTCTCTCTAGAATCCCTTGATAGTCTTGAGATTTCATTGTACCCTGCACAGATTCAAGACATCCTATGCCAGATACAGCAAAGCAGCCCCAGAACATAAAAGAGCCTTCTCCATGATTCACAGTAGGGACAGAGTTCTTTTCAAGATATGCTTTATTTAAACATAGAGCTGATGTGCCTTGCCAAAAATTTAGATTTTTGTCTCATCTGTCCATAGGACATTCTCCCAGAATCTTTGTGGCTTATCAACATGTAGTTTGGCAAATTCCAGTCTGGCTTTTTTCTGATTTGTTTTCAACAATGGTGTCCTCCTTGGTCATCTCTCATGAAGTCCACTTTGGCTCAAACAACGACGGATGGTGCGATCTGACACTTATGTTCCTTGAGCTTGAAGTTCACCTTTAATCTCTTTTTTCTGGGCACTTTTATTACCATTTGTATTATCCTTCTCTTTGATTTGTCATCAATTTTCCTCCTGCGGCCACATCCAGGGAGGTTGGCTACAGTCCCATGCATCTTAAATTTCTGAATAATATGTGCAACTGTAGTCACAGGAACATCAAACTGCTTGGAGATGGTCTTATAACCTTTACCTTTAATATGCTTGTCTATAATTTTCTTTCTAAGCTCCTGAGACAACTGTTTCCTTCACTTCCTCTGGTCCATGTTGAGTGTGGCACTTACCATGTCACCAAACAGCACAGTGAGTATCTGTAGCCCTATATACAGGCCCACTGACTGATTACAAGATTGTAGAAACCTGTGCTAATGTTAATTAGTGGACAGACCTTGATTTAACATGTCCCTTTGGTCACATTATTTTCAGGGGTACCATCATTTCTGTCCAGGCCTGTTCAGGGGCACTATGGGGCATAATACTGCGTGCAGGGGCCACTATGGGGCATAATACTGTGTGCAGGGACCACTATGGCGCATAATGGTGTGCGCAGGAGGGGTTGGGGTTGGTGGTTCGGGAGGAGCCCCATGTCAAATGTTTGCCTTGGGTCCTAGCCATTCATAGTTATGCCACTGTATTGGGGTTTTTTCTTTCATTAAACGAGGGGTACCAACAATTTTGTCCACATGTGTATATCTTTTTTTATTATATTGTATAGTTTGTCAGTAATATATGTAGTTCATGTGACCTACATATATTAATTTTTTTACCTTTCCGCTGACGTAAAGGGTCCTCGGTGTAATTCATATCCACACCCGTTACGTCAGTGTAAAGGTCTCTCCCCTTAGCCCCTTTGTACGTACCATTTCCTCTGGATCCGGGCCCGATGCATCATCCTCTGAAGGCCACCTCCTCTTCTTTCCATGTGCCAGCCCACCACGCACGTGCAATAGTGCCGGAACGCAGGCATGCGCAGTGCGGTTTGAATCCAGCACACAATACTTACCCAGCTTCTATTCCTTCTGGTCCAGAGCAGAGCCGTGATGTCACTTCCGGAAGTGACGTCACACCCGACTCCAGGAAGCACCCACGGAGTGCAAGCTACAGTACAATGCTGTCACTACAGCTCTATTACGCAGGTGTCGGCAGATGTCAAGAGTAGGAGGAGCCAGCCCCACAAGTGATCTCTTGTGTCCAGAAGATTTGGACAGGAAGACAGGTAAGTATGATGGGGTAGGGGTGGGTTGAGTTAGTTAGTTGGGAAGGGCTAGTAGTGGGCAGCGTAGCTAGGGAGACAGGGAGGGGGGAGGGAGTGAGAGTGGGATCTGAGTAAAGAGCAATTCATCATGGTAGTTGTAGGATAAATGAACAGGAAGCTACACCATGTAAACAAATGCAGAAGATGCCAGGAGCTCCGAGAGAAACCCAGAAATCACTCAGAAACACTGCTAAAGGTATAGTGGGGGAAAAAAAGTATTTAGTCAGCCACCAATTGTGCAAGTTCTCCCACTTAAAAAGATGAGAGAGGCTTGTAATTGACATCATAGGTAGACCTCAACTATGAGAGACAAAATGAGAAAACATATCTAGAAAATCACATTGATTTTTTAAAGAATTTATTTGCATATTATGGTGGAAAATAAGTATTTGGTCACCTACAAACAAGCAAGATTTCTGGCTCTCACAGACCTGTAACTTCTTCTTTAGGAGGCTCATTACCTGTAGTAATGGCACCTGTTTGAAATTGTTATCAGTATAAAAGACACCTGTCCACAAGTTCAAACAGTCACACTCCAAACTCCAAAGACCAAAGAGCTGTGGAAGGACACCAGAAAGAAAATTGTAGACATGCACCAGGCTGGGAAGACTGAATCTGCAATAGGCAAGCAGCTTGGTGTGAAGAAATCAACTGTGGGAGCAATAATTAGAAAATGGAAGACATACAAGACCACTGTTCTCCCTCGATCAGGGGCTCCATGCAAGATCTCACCCTGTGGGGTCAAAATGGTCAAAAGAACGGTGAGCAAAAATCCTAGAACCACACAGGGGGACCTAGTGAATGACCTGCAGAAAGCTGGGACTAACGTAACAAAGGCTACCGTCAGTAACACACTACGCCGCCAGGGACTCAGATCCTGCAGTACCAGACGTGTCCCCCTGCTTAAGCCAGTACATATCCGGGCCCGTATGAAGTTTGCTAGAGAGCATTTGGATATTCCAGAAGAGTATTGGGAGAATGTCATACGGTCAGATGAAACCAAAGTAGAACTGTTTGGTAGAAACACAGATCGTTGTGTTTGGAGGAGAGTGAATGCTGAGTTGCATCCAAAGAGCACCATACCTACTGTGAAGCATGGGGGTGGCAACATCATGCTTTGGGGCTATTTCTCTGCAAAGGGACCAAGATGACTGATCTGTGTTCATGAAAGGATGAATGGGGCCATGTATCGTGAGATTTTGAGTACAAACCTCCTTCCATCAGCAAGGACATTGAAGATGAAACGTGGCTGGGTCTTTCAGCATGACAAGCACACCGCCATGGCAATGAAGGAGTGGCTTTGTAAGAAGCATTTCAAGGTCCTGGAGTGGCCTAGCCAGTCTCCAGATCTCAACCCCATAGAAAACCTTTGGAGGGAGTTGAAAGTCCGTGTTGCCCAGCGACAGCCCCAAAACATCACTGCTCTAGAGGAGATCTGCATGGAGGACCAACATACCAGCAACAGTGTGTGTCAGCCTTGTGAAGACTTACAGAAAACGTTTGACCTCTGTCATTGCTAATAAAGGATATATAACAAAGTATTGAGATGAACTTTTGTTATTGACCAAATACTTATTTTCCACCATAATTTGCAAATACATTCTTTAAAAATCAGACAACGTGATTTTCTGGATTTGTTTTCTCATGTTGTCTCTCATAGTTGAGGTCTACCTATGATGACAATTACAAGCCTCTCTCATCTTTTTAAGTGTGAGAACTTGCACAATTGTTGGCTGACTAAATACTTTTTTTCCCCACTGTATAAGGATGCACTTATTAATAGCACCTTTTTTAAAAGACCTTTTTTTAAAAAATATTTTTTTCCCGGAAAACCCCTTTAAGTATTCCCCTATATATAAATATGATGTGGAGCATTACCATCATATTTATAGATCCTGAATAAGATCATCTGCCTGAGGTTTAAGACAGTGAAGTAGAACTAGAACATCCTTATGATAGGCCAGCAAAATTAATTGATGGGGGTTTGAACTTTGAGACCCCCTCTGGTGAGCATCGGAAGGAGTGCTATGTTTGCATAACTAATGCTAAAAACCTCACGTAGCAGGCCGCAGCAAAAAAGCGCTGTGGGAAAAATCACGGCAGCAACCCATTGCGGTTCTTCCCGCAGTGCTTTTCACAGAAAGTCTGCAGAGGTTTCCTCTGTGAACTTTCTGCTTCCATTATACCTATATGGAAACCGCTGGCGTTTCCATAGGTATAATTGACATTCTGCGATTTCAAAAACCACAACAGTTTTTCCGAAAAGTGGGGATGGGATTCGCTAGAATCTCATCCACTTTGGCGTGACTGTAAAACGCCGCAGGCAAACCGTGCCGTTTACGCCACGTGGGACCCCGGCCTAAAGTGGCTTATTTGAATGGTACAAAGTGGAACATAAAGCAAAGATGTTTGTAAGTAAACAAACATGAGGAACACAGCTCGCATTAAAGAGGACCTGTCACCAAGTACAAAATGCTAAATTAAAAAAAAAAAAAAGCCAAATTGTTCAGGAGCACAGTAGCAATGTTTGCCTTTTAGCATTTTACACTTAGAGACAGGTCCTTTTCAAGGGGTTAATAATAATAATAATAATAATAACAATAATTGTATGTATATAGCACCAACATATTCTAAAGCACTTTACAAATCAGATGATACATTTACAGACAATACTAGACATTACAATGTGCCAAAATTATTAACATATTAAATAGAGATGAGCAAATTTCTCAAAAGTTTGATTCTGCAGTTCGATTCGAAGTTCAAAAAAATTTTGCTTCAATCCAAATTAATTTGCGGCGAATATCGCTAAAAAACACCTATTTCCTGGCTTCAGAGAGCCTGTATAGTGGTGTAGAATACTGTGCCTTGCAGTAACATGCATAGGGAGCCCACTGTGGAAGTCAAACAATACTTTGAGTCAGTATGACATGGACATAACAGGCGTCGCTCTTAGAACCACTGCACACTTCACTTATTTGGACAGTTACGGGGCCAAAACTGACCAACTAACTCAAGTGTAAACTCAGCCTTACAGGTCCATGTTAGTGCCAGGTAGAAAGAACCGTGCAGAGCGAGAAAGCGAGAAAGAGCGCACTCCTTTTACACCCTCGTCTGTCGATTCCACATAGATGTCTAGGCAAGGCGACATAATGTGGAGTTGGCAGCAGCATGAGGAGGCCACAGAGTGGCAAGGTGACATAATGTGGAGTTGGCAGCAGCATGAAGAGGCCACAGAGTGGCAAGGTGACATAATGTGGAGGTGGCAGCAGCATGAGGAGGGCATACAGTTACCCAGTGGCAGCGGCATGAGGAGGGCATACAGTGACCCAGTGGAAACGCCATGAGGAGGGCATACAGTGACCCAGTGACTGCAGCATGAGGAGGCCATACAGTGACCCAGTGGCAGCGACATTAGGAGGACATACAGTGCCCCAGCAGTGGCTGCGGCATGAGGAGGGCATACAGTGACCCAGTGGCAGCAGCATGAAGACATACAGTGACCCGGTGGCAGCGGCATGAGGAGGCGATACAGTGACCTGGTGGCAGCAGCATGAGTTGGACGCAGAGTGACCCAGTTAAAACGGCATGAGGATGCCATACAGTGACCCAGTGGAGGCGGCATGAGGAGGGCATACAGTGACCCAATGGCTGCGGCATAAGGAAGCCATACAGTGACCCGGTGGCAGCGGCATGAGGAGGCCATACAGTTACGCAGTGGCAGCGGCATGAGGAGGACGCAAAGTGACCCAGTGGAAATGGCATGAGGATGCCATACAGTGACCCAGTGGCTGCGGCATGAGGAGGGCATACAGTGACCCAGTGGAGGCGGCATGAGGAGGGCATACAGTGACCCAGTGGCAGCGGTTTGAGGAGGCCATACAGCAACCCAGTGGAAACAGCATGAGGAGGTCATACAATGACCCAGCAGTGGCTGCAGCATGAAGAAGACATACAGTGACCCAGTGGCAGCGGAATTAGGAGGACATACAGTACAGTGACCCAGCAGTGGCTGCAGCATGAGGAGGTCATACGGTAACCCAGTGGAAATGGGTTGAGGAAGGCATACAGTGTCTCAGTGGCAGCAACATGAGGAAGCCATACAGTGACCCAGTGGCTGAGGTATGAGGAGACCATACTGTGACCCAGTGGTTGCGGCATGAGGAGGCCATACAGTCACCCAGTGGCTGAGTGCGGAGGTGGCAGCAGAGTGAGTAGGCCACAGACTGGCAAGGTGATATAATGTGTAGGTAGCAACAACCTTAGGAGGCCATACAGTGACTCAGTGGCAGAGTGTGGTGAGGCAGCATGGATCATTTAATCTGCTGCATCAGGCATTGGTGGGTGGAAATCCTGGCTGACCCACGCCTGATTCATCTTCACAAAGGTCAGTTTCTCCAAATTTTGGGTGGACAGGTGAGTTCTCCTTGGGGTAACTATGGCCCCCGCAGCACTAAATACCCACTCTGATGCCACACTACTGGCCGGGCAGGACAGCTTTTCCAGGGCAAACTCGGCCAGTTGCGACCACAAATCCAGTTTGGCTGCCCAGTATTCCAGTGGATCTTCGATGATGGGTGCGCAAATGGCCCAATGCATGCTGACTTCCTTGCACCCTGCACATCCTGCAGAGCGTTAAATTTCCTCAGGACATGCTTACGCCTGCATCCATCTCCACTGCATACTGCACACTACGGTGTGTCTGGGTCATCTGCCTCATCCTCCTCATCTCTCTCTTGCTGTTCTGGTTGCTCCTGCTCCTCCTTTCCACCCATTTGGCTACACATTGTTTGTGCTACAATGTCCTCCTCATCCTCCTCCAGTTCAGCCCCCACAGGGCTCATGTTGCCTTGAGAAGTAGACCCATCTCCAGTCCCCTGACCAGCCAGATTGAAAAGCATCTTTTCCAGGATGTGAATCAGTGGAACGACGTTGTTCATCCCGTAGTCCTGGCGACTGACTAACAAAGTGACCTCCTCAAAGGGAACGAGCAAATGGCAGGTGTCACGCCTCAGCTGCCACTGGCTAACATTAAAGTTACACAGGGGAGTACCTCTGTCCGCTTGGATCATCAAGAAATCGTTTATGGCTTTTCTCTGTTCATATAGTCAATCCAACATATGGAGGGTTGAATTCCAACAGGTGGAAACATCACATATCAGCCTATATTGTGGGAGGCTGTTCTGGCACTGCAGCTCAAGGAGGGTGTGCTTGGCAGTGTACAAGTGACTGAAGTGCATGCAAAGTTTCCTTGACATTTTTAGGATGTCTTGCAGATGGGTGCAACACTAAAGGAAACGCTTGAGAACCAGATTGAACACGTGCGCCCTGCAGGGCGCAAGGCACAGCCCTCCTTGACGCAGGGCCAACACCATGTTCTTCCCGTTGTCGGTCACCATTGTCCGATTTTAAGTTTTCTTGGAGAAAACCAGGATTTGATTTCTTGATTGAGGAAACGGAGCAGTTCCTCCCCTGTGTGACTTTGTTCGCTCAGGCAAACGAGGTGTAGAACAGTGTGGCACCACTGTGCCCTGCACATGTGGTATGCTGGAGGAGCACTGTGAATTGTCCCTGCAGTGGAGGCTGAGGCGGACATTGTTGCAGGACCAACAGCGTGAGAACGTGGAGGCAGAAGCTGCGTCACCTGTCCAAGTTGCTGGTGTGTCTGGGCAGGCATCACATTAACCCAGTGGGCTGAAAATGACATATATTGTCCTTGACCGTAGTTACAACTCCACATGTCGGCACTTCTGTGCACTTTGGCAGACACCGACAGGCTCAAGGACTGGCCCACCTTCTCTTCTACATATTTGTGCAGGGCTGGTACTGCCTTATTGGCAAAGAAATGACGGCTTGGGACTCTCCACCTAGGCTCAGCGCAAGCCATTAGTTCTCTGACAGGTGCAGAGTCCACCAAGTGGAAAGGGAGTGACTGCAGCACCAGCAACTTGGACAGGAGCACGTTCAGTTTTTGCACTGTTGGATGAGTGCATGCATACTGTTGTCTCTTAGATATAGATTCTGTGATCGATTGCTGATGCAATAACTGACTAGGAGGAGGAAGAGCAGGAGCATCACGACCAGCAGATGATTGGAAGGACACACAGCTTCCTTCGGCTGAGGTGGTGGAGCCTTGACTGCCTGAAATGGAATGCGTGCCACTGGGTGCTGCAGCGGTTGTTGTGGCAAGCTGGACCACCACATTGGAGCCATGGTTCTCCCAGCCCACTTTATGGTGACGCCGCATATGTTGACGCAGGGCTGTAGTGCCAACATTGGCACCCTGGCCACGCTTCACCTTCTGCCCACAGATTGAAGATATGGCCATGTTCACCTCCCCCGGTGGCTTTACAAAAAACTGCTACACCGCCGAGGAGGTGATTTTACCCCTCCGCAATAACTGACTGCTACCGCCACTGCCTCCGTGAACCCCTGCACCACTGCTTTCTGGGCAGGTAGGCTGCTGCGAAGAGGGTGTTCTACCCCGGGCACGTTTAGCTCCCAGCCTCACACTGCTGCCACCCTGCTGACTCCACCACTGCCTCATGCGTAAGCTGCAACCCTCTTCTCCTGTTGACGATGAGGCACCTTCATCACCCGGCTCCCAATTACGATCGGCTACATTGTCATCCACTACTGTCTGCAGGTCACTGATGTCCTCCTCAATACCAGCTCCCACGCCACTCTCCTAATCACTACTTGCCCGCTTACCGCAGGAAGCGGCGGATGTCTCCTCCACATCTTGGCTGAGCAGTAGCTGCTGACTGTCCTCTAGTACCTCCTCCTCACTGTACAGTGGATCTGAGCCCACAGCATAGAGTACTTCTCTAGCTGAGGGAACAAAAAAGGACAGAGGCAGGTTGAGGACAGGTGAGGGCACAGGGCCTGTTGCCGGGCCATGCCAACTAAGGGTTGTGTCTGACGAATCCACCGACTCTTGGATGATGTGACTTGGGATGAATTGGATGACCGAGTGAACCAGTCTACAACCGTTGGGTGGCTGGTCAAGACACGACCACTACTTGACACTGGCAGCTCAGGCCTCTGTAACTGACCCCTGCTGCAACGCCCACTTACTATGCTGCAACCTGTGCCTGCGCCAGAAACATTTAGGCCTGCAGCCAGGGCCGGTTTTAGACAAAGTGGGGCAATGGGCAAAATTAAAAGCAGGGCCTCAAATGCTGATATGCAAACAACACCATCGTTTTCCAGTGGCAACCCCTACAATAATGCCTCCTTTCTGCCACCAAAAAAGTAATAACAAGCCCCATTTTACCACACACAATTCAAATGAGTACCTTTGTACCACCTAATAGATTTTTGCATCCAGTCATCAGTTATTATAGCGCCTCCTTATAAATAATAGTCCCTGCTTATAAATAATATTACACCCTTATCAGTAATAGCTCCCTTATAAATGATAGTGCCCTGTATCAGTAATATCCCCCCTTATCAGTAACAGTCACCCCGTAAAACTAATACTGCTCCCTTATTAATAATAGCCCTCTCATAAATAATAGTTACCCTTAAAAATAATAGTCCTCATTATCACTAATATCCCCCTTTATAAATAAGCCCACTTAACAATTATACCCCCATTATAAATAGTTGCCCTCTTATAAATATTAGCTTCCCCTTATAATGGATGCCTTATATATAATAGTTCCCCACTTATAAATAATAGCCCGTCTTATAAATAAAAGTTCCCCCTTATAATAGCCCCCTCATATTTAAGTTTCCCAATTATATATAGTAACCCACCCTTATATATAATAGTTCTTCTCTTAAAAATAACAGTCCCCTTATATATAATAGTTTTCCGTTATACAGTATCGGACTGAAGGGCCTTAGACCCACCAGAGGAACTTGTTCTGGGACCCCACCCAACAGCTTCCTGCTAATAGCCTACACCACAGCTCCTTCACTGAAGTCTTACATATGTGCTGACTATCTGGTGTTACAGAGTATGTTCCCAGTATAGTCAGCTCCTATAGTACTGTGCAGGGCCCAATAACTCCATGGCCAGTTCATGCACAGTACTGTATGGAGAATGACATGGCTATGGAGCACTACACGTATGTGCAAGATTATAGTGAGGGAGCTGTGATGCAGACATAGCACACAGAGCTGCCAGCAGGAATTCTAACCCCCCCCCCCACAGTATAATGCTCCACATGGTATATAATACTCCACAGTATAAAATGCTCCCCTAAGCCCTCCAGTTTCCCCACATGGTATATAATGCTCCACAGTGGCCCCACACAGTATAAAATGCTCCCCTGAGCCCCCCATAGTGGCCCCACATGGTAAATAAGGCTCCACACAGTATAATACTCCACAGTGGCCCACACAGTATACTACCCCTTAGTGGCCCCAGACAGTACAATATGCTCCCCAGCAGCTCCACACAATATAATATGCTCCATACAGTATAATATGCACCCCATAGTGCCCCAGCAGTATAATGCTCCAGAGTGGCCTAACACAGTATAACATGCTCCACAATGGCCTCCACACAATATAATATATTCCCAAGAGGGGGTCCCCCACAGTATAATATGCTCCCCACAGTCCCCTCCACTATAATGCTCTACTCCCGAGAAGCCCCACACAATATAATACACTCCACAGTGGCCCCACACAGTATAACAGGCTCCCCACACTGCCCCTTCCCCCAGTATAAAGCTCCACAGTGGCCCATAGTATAATATGCTCCCCAGAGGGCCCCCCTAGTATAATGCTCCACAGTGCCCCCCTGCAATATATTATGCTCCCCAGAGCGTCCCCCAGTATAATGCTCCACAGTAGACCCCATGTAGTATAATATGCTCCCCAGAGGGCCCCCTAGTTTTCCCCCCCTGAATAATGCCCTACAGTGGCGCCACGCAATGTAATATGCTCTGCAGATGTGCCCCCCAGAATAGTGCTCCACAGTGACCCCACACGGTATAACATGCTCCAGAATGGCCTCCACACAGTATAATATACTTCCCAGAGAGCTTCCCCCACTATAGTGGTCTCACAGAATATAACATGCTCTCCAGAGTCCCCCCCACATTATAATGATCCACAGAGGCCCCATAGAATATAACATGCTCTCCAGAGGGCCTCCTTCCCCAATATAATGCTCCACAGTGGCCCCACACAGTATAATATACTGGGGGGCCTCTCTAGATAGCATATTATACTGTGTGGGGCCACTGTGGAGCATTATATTGGGGGAGGAGGCCCTCTGATGAGCATGTTATATTCTGTGGGGCCTCTGTGGAGCATTATAATGTGGGGGGCTCTGGAGAGCATGTTATATTCTGCAAGGCTACTTTGAAGCATTATACTGGGGGGCCCTCTGAAGAGCATATTATACTGTGTGGGGCCACCGTGGAGCATTATACTGGGGGGGCCTCTGGAGAGCATATTATACTGTTTTGGGCCACTGTGGAGCATTTCACTGGGGAAGGAGCCCTCTGGATAGCATATTATATTGTGTGGGGCCCCTCTGGATAGCATAATGCTCCACAGTGGCCCCACACAGCATAATATGCTATCTAGAGGGCCCCTTCCCCAGTATAATGCTCCACAGTGGCCCCATACAGTATAATATGCTATCCAGAAGGCCCCCTCCCCAGTATAATGCTCCACAGTGGCCCCACACAGTATAATATGGTATCCAGAGGGGCCCCCCAGTATAATACTACCAAGTGGCCCTACAGACTCCCTTTATTATTATATTATACTCTGGGGTCTCTTCAGACCCCAGAGTATAATAATCAAAGGCCCGAGGGAGGTAAAGGAAAATAACAAACAGTCATACTCACCTTGCACGCTGTTAGCACGCCCCACGTGATGTCCAGGCCTCAGCGGTGACGTCCGGAACGCCAGAAGATGACGTCGGACACCTAGGACAAGTGAGTAAAAATGTTTGTTATTTTTACTCATCTCGGAAAAGGGCCCTGCGGTTCCTTTCTGTTATCGATATGGCTGGGCCTGACTCCGGGATCCGGAGTCATCAGGCTCCGGATCCCGGGGGCCCCTTTGGGGACGGGGCCCTGAGCAATTGCCCAGTTTGCCCCCCCCCAACGCCGGCCCTGCCTGCAGCCCTCCTGTGCATGGCCTCTCGCTTCTCTGTCTAACATACTGTTCGATGAAAAAACTTAATTGCAAAGGGAAAAAAAAGCCTGTTATTTTCTACTTTGAAGAGAACGGCAAATATGCCCCTTATTTCGTCAACCACTAATAAACAAAAATAAAAAAAAGCATGATAAAGGCAGAGATTTGTGGTTCAGAATTATTGAATTATTGACAATACTATTGATAAATGGCCAGCAACTTTATACTGGTAACAACATGACGATTATGGTAACACCTTTAAATAAGTGATGATAACCGCTAAGAATTATTGAATTATTATTGACAATACTGTTTTTAAAAATGGCCAGCAACTTTATACTGGTAACAAAATGGCGAATATTGTCCTTTTTATGGGTTTTGACACTAATAAACACCTTTAACCAGTTAAGGATCAGGCCTAAAAGTGCCTTATGGACCAGGCCTCATTTTTCAAAACTGACATGTGTCACTTTATATAGCAATAACTTTGAGATGCTTTAACTTACACAAGTGATTTTAAGATTGTTTTTTCATGAGACATTGGACTTCATGTTAGTGGTAAACATTGATCAATATTTTTGTATTTATTTATAAAAAAAAATTAGGAAATTTCATGGAAATTTGGAAAAAAATTGCAATTTTCATAATGTGAAATGCTCTGCTTTTCAGACAGATATACATGAATAAATATTATCTACCATATATCTTCTATATATCGGCATCATCTTTTAATCGTCCTTTAATTTATTTTGGATGATAGAAGGTTTACAAGTGTAACAGCAATTTTCAGATTTACAAGAAAATTTCCCAAACTAATTTTTTAGGGACCACTTCAGTTCTGAAGGGGATTATAAAGACCTATATATTAGAATTCCCCATAAATCACCCCATTTTCAAAACTGCACCCCTCAAATAATTCAAAACAGCATTTGGGAAGTTTGTTAACCCTTTAAGCATTTCACAAGAATTAAAACAATATGGAGGTGAAATTTAGAAATTTCATTTTTATCCAATAATATATTCATTTATCCCTAAAATTAACACATTCACAAAGGGTTGAAGGAGAAAATGTATCTCACAGTTTGTTGTGCAATTTCTCCCGAGCACAGAAATACCCCACATGTGGGTATAAACTGATTTTTGGGCACACGGCAGTGCACGGAAAAGAAAGAGCGACACTTGACATTTGAAAAGCAGATTTTGCTGAAATAGTTTTCAGGTGCCATGTCTCATTTGCAGAGCTCCTAGAGTACTAGTACATTGGAAACCACCCAAAAGTGACCCCATTTTGGAAACTACAGCCCCTGACAGAATTTATCAAGGGGTATACTGAGCATTTTGACCCCACAGCCGTTTCACAGATTTTATTAACATTGGGATGTGCAAATTAAAAATTACTAAAACATCACTTTATCTCCAAAGTTTTCATTTTCACAAGGGGTTAAAGGAGAAAAAGCCACCCACAGTTTGTTAAACAATTTCTCCTAAACACGGCAATACCCCATATGTGGTCGTAATCTGCTGTATGGGTACATAGTGGGGCTCGAAATGGAAGGAGCACTATTTGGCTTTTGAAGTGCAGATTTTGCTGGAATTGTTTTCCGGTGCCATGTCGCATTTGCAGAGCCCCTAGAGTACCAATACAATGGAAACCCCCAAAAGTGACCCCATTTTGGAAACTACACCCCTCACAAAACATATCAAGAGATATAGTGAGCATTTTGACCCTACAGCCGTTTCACAAATTTTATTAACATCGGGACATGAAAATGAAAAATTACTTTCTTTCCAATAAACCATCAATTTAGCCCCAAATTTTTCATTTTCACATGAGGATAAAGGAGAAAAAGCACCCCAAAGTTTGTTACACAATTTCTCCTGAATACAGGAATACTCCCCATGTGGTTGTAATCTGCTGTATGTGTACATGGTGGGGCTCAGAATGGAAAGACCTCTATTTGGCTTTTGGAGAGAAGATTTTGCTGGAATAGTTTTCAGGTGCCATGTCGCATTTGCAGAGCCCCTAAAGTACCAGTACAATAGAAAACCCCAATAAGTGACCCCATTTTGGAAACTACACCCCTCAAGGAATTTCTCAAGGGGTATGGTGAGCATTTTGACTCTACAGCTGCTTCACAGATTCTATTAACATTGGAATGTAAAAATTAAAAATTACTTTTTTTTTCCAATAAACTGTCCATTTAGTGCCACATTTTTAATTTTTACAAGGGGATAAAGAAGAAAAATCCCCACAGTTCGTTACACAATTTCTCCTGAACACAGAAATGCCCCATATGTGGTCATAATCTGCTGTTTGGGTACATGGTGGGGCTCAGAATGGAGAGAGCGCTATTTGGTTTTTGAAGAAAAGATTTTGCTGGAATAGTTTTCAGGTGCCATGTCGCATTTGCAGAGCCCCTTAAGAACCAATACAATGGAAACCCCTCAAAAGTGACCTTATTTTAGAAAGTACACCCCTCAAGGAATGTATCAAGGGGTATTAGCATTTTGAGCCTAAAAATACTTCCCAAAAATTAATGTACAAAGTGAAAGTTTAAATTTTTAAATAAATATGCCATTTTGGTGCCCAATACGTTGTACCCACTTTGAGTCATCAGGGACATGCACTCCTAAAAATATTAAGTGGGCTATCCCGGGTACAAAATAATTATATATGTGGGTGTAAACTGCTGCTTGGGCAGATAGCAGGGCTCAGAAGGGAAGGAGCAGTGTGCGGTTTAGCTTTTGGAGTACAGATTTAGAGGGACTTTCTGGACGCCATGTTGTTTTTGAAGAGCCCCAGAGGCTCCAGTAAATTGGAATTCCCCAAGAAGTGACCCCATGTTGTAGGGGCAATTTTAGGGTCTTTGCCAATATGACATGGTGTCCAAAATCCAACATCTAAATCTATGCTCCAAAAGCCACACAGCGCTGCTTCACATCTGCCCCCTACTGTGTACCCAAACTGCAGTTCCTGCCCACATGTATGACACTGGTGTACCCAGGATAACGTACTGAATGTCATATGTGGGTATAAACTGCTGTTTGGGCACAGCCGGGCACAGAAGGGAAGGAGCGCTATTTTGGTTTTTGGAGCACAGTTTAGTTTTTGCAGAGCCCCTGAATTGCCAGTAAAGTGGAATCCGCAGACTTGTGACTCAATTTTAGGAACTACACCCCTGAAGGGATTTATCAAGTGGTGTAGAGAGCATTCTTAACCCTTAAGTGTTCCATTCATTTAATTTCAATAAATGAATGCGCAACTGATAATGAAAAGGGAAAATTGCAATTTTTCCAGAGATTCGCCATTTCAGTGCCCGATATTTTGTGCCCAGCTTATGTCAGCAGGCACAAACACTCTAAAAACTGTTAAGTGGCTATCCTGGGCACAACATCTTTTGGAGCGTTCATATCTGATACAAGCCGGGCACAACATATTATGCATTGAAATTACATATTGATGGAAAAATTGCCATTTTCACCTTTCAGCATCAGCTGCGTATTCATTTCTGAAGAATAAATTATAGCAAAACTTGGAGGTTAAAAATGCTCACTGTACCCCTGGATAAATTCCTTCAGGGGTGCAGTTTCCAAAATAGGGTCACATGTCAGGAGATTCCACTTTCCTGGCAGGAGCTCTGCAAAAGTGTCATGACGTCCAAAACTAAACTGTCTAAATCTGTGCTCCAAAAGCCAAATATCGCTCATTCCATTCTGTTCCCCGCTGTGCCCAAACAGCAGTTTATACCCACATATGACATTTAGTATGTTATCTTGGGTACACCAGTGTCATACATGTGGGTATAAACTGCAGTTTGGGCACCCACCAGGGCACAGAAGGGAAGGAGCGCTATGTGGCTTTTGGAGTGCAGATTCTGATGTTTGATATCTGGATGCCATGTCATGTTTGCAGAGTTTCTAAGGTACCAGAAAAGTGAAATCCCCTAGGGAGTGACCCCATTTTGAAAACTGCACCCCTCAAAGAATTTTTCAGGGGTTGTAATAAGCATTAGTATCTTACATGTGACTGCACAGCGGATGGTGAAGAGTGAATATGTAAGCTGTGCGGAGTACATGGGGAACACGAAATTCCCTACTATATCCCCAGTAGCTCCTATTATTGGGGAGGTCACTCTGGGGGTCACTTCTGATTTATTTTCCCTCGTAAACTCTAAATCTGGGATTTCCCCTGATATACGCTCGCACAGCTTATACATTCCCTTTCTGCCGCAGCCAGTTGTGTTCTAATGATTTGGTGATTTGGGGGTTTTTTGTCTTCACATTGTACGAGCTATATTTTCTTTATTTTTCTGATGATGTAGCCATATGAGGGCTGATTTTTTGCGTTATGACATTTTTTAATGACACCATTTTTTTGGGTGTCTATAATTTATTGAATAAATTATATTAACTCTTTCTGGGTGGATTAAAAAAAAACATCAATTCTGGCATTGGTTTTTACCTTTTAATTTTTTGCCATGCAGCGTGCAACATAAGTAACATGTTACCTTTATTCTGCAGGTCAGTACAATTATGGCAATACCTCATTTATATTGTGTTTTTATGCGATTCTAATTCTGCAGAACAAGAACCCATTTGTGGACCTAAATCAATTGTTTTTACATCACCATCTCCTGAAAGGCGTAACATTTTTATTTTTTGGTTGACAGACTTGGTTTAGGGCTTATTTTTTGCGGGAGGACATGTGCTTTTTATTGGTATTGTTTTGAGGTACATATGAGTTTTTCATACTTTTTATAGAATTTTTTTGTAAGCGAGATAGCCAAAAATCATTACTTCTGGGTTTTTTTCCATTTTTAATTTCTAGGGTTTTTTTTATATAATTAATTTTATATAGGAAAAGAGATTTTTGTGGGCTTTATAACTTTATTAATTTTATTTTACACACTTTATTTTTTTTTTTACTTTTTTTTAAATTTTTTACTTCTTCTATAAGGACACCTGAGCCAGTGATGCTCTGATCCTGGCTCAGTATTATAGACTGCAATACACGAGTATACAGTTACAGCTAACACCCGCTCCTGATCCCGCTTACTGCGTCTCTGAAGTGCCGGCTGTAAATTTACAATTAGGCTAACTTCAGAGACCAGGACCGCTGGCCGTAAATTTACGGCCGGCGGTGGTCAACCGGTTAAATAAGTGATAACCGCTAAGAATTATAGAATTATTGAATTATTATTGACAATACTGTTTTTAAAACTTTATACTGGTAACAAAATGGCGAATATGGTCGCTATGTCTTTCCCCACGTTAAAGGCATTTATTACACATAAGTGCAGATATTATTGGATGATAATTCAGTTTTCTTTGGCACAATAGTACTGAATAATGTTATGCTTTGCAAGAACAGTGAATAAGCCCCTTATACTAAATGCCTTTAAGGCTAAAGCCCCACATTGCGGAAATGCAGATTTTTTTGTTGAGAATTTTGTTGCGTTTTTTTTGAGCCAAAGCCAACAATGGCTATAAAAGGAATGGGAAATATATAGGAAGTTCTTATACTTCTATCTTCTATGGCTGGCTTTGGCTCAAGAAAGGGTAAAACTCAAAATTCAGTTTTCTTTGGTACATTAGTACTGAATAATGTTACGCCTTGTAAGAACAGTGAATAAGCCCCTTATAATAAACGCCTTTAAAAAGGCTTTTTTTACAGATACGTGCAAATATTAGTGTATGATAATTCACTGTTTTTTGCTGTACTGCACTGTAAAAGGTTTGTTGTGTTCCACCTTGAAGACACAGATATGAGTAATAAGCAGCAGTATAACGGAAGTGAGTGCTGCAATGTGAATTATGCTGCAAATTCTTGCTGTAAATGACCCTTCAACAACCCCAAATTCTTTTCTCAATTCCTCACTATCCTTCCCCTACACTTGTAATCCTCTTTCCCTGAACTTCTATCTGTTTTCTAAGTCTTTCCCTAGCTCCTGCTGACGTCTGTCCCTACAGTAAGAGCGATGTGGAATGACTGTACCTAAAATGGCCAAGGGTTTTTATAGGGCTGTGACATCACAGGTCCGGCTGGCTGCTCATTAGCTGCACGCTTGGCATTGTGGGTGATCCTGCACTCCCAGTCCCTTCCCCCTTCTCCTAACATGTGCGTCGGCCATTTTATAAAAAAATGTGATTTGATGCATTGAAGCGTGAGGAAATCTGGAATCGTGGCGAATCGAAGATTTCCTGAAATTCATATCGAATTCCACTTCTGCAGCTTCGATTCACTCATCTCTAATATTAAACTAAAGGAGTGAGAGTACTGATCACAAGAGTTTGCAATCTGGGGAGATAGGGAGACACAAGAGGTAAGAAGGCTTGTTTTTAATAAATAAGGTCATATAGCTGAAGCTGTATGAGCCAGTCACCAGCCTGTATCTGTGACTATAGGAATAAAGTAGAAAAGATATCTTAAGATAAGAAATGTTAGCTTAGTGTGAGGAAGTGTACAACAACTATGTGATCAGGTAATCTTGCTTGCCTAAAAATATGTGTATTTAGGGCATATTTGAAGCTGCCGTAGTTGAGTATTAATCTCGGCAGAACAGAGAGGACGGTAAGGGAGGTAGACAGTGACGAGGGATGAGATGTACGGTGGTGCTGCACTATGGAAGTATTTGTGGGTGTAATAAATTTATATTGTATTATGTGGTGGACAGACAACCAGTGCAGTGACTGGCAAAAGGCAGATGTATCTGTGTACCATTTTGTCAAAAAGATGAGTCTGGCGGCTGCATTCAGGTCAGAATCTAAAGAGGAGAGTTTAGTAATTGGAAGACCAATTAGTAGAGAACTGCAATAGTCAAGACAAGAGGGAATCAGAGCGACAATAAGGGTTTTTGATGTTTTTGAAGTGAGACAATTAGCAATTACAAGTCATCAAAATGGGCTTTTTTTTTTTTTTTATAAAGCCATTACTTTTTGCAATATGTGTCTAAAAAAAAACCACAGGTAGAACATTTCCCCCAAACTAGGATTTTGAATCCACTGCTTACTATCCATTTTTCCATAGGCGTAAATGATATACTGTACATACAAATGATTGCTGCTGTGGCCCTGAACAATTTGGTGGAGATATAAAGTGGCAATTACTCTCCAAGTGGGTGGTAAAAACAGAAGGTTACTGGCCACTTGGAGAATAAGAGATAATTTATATACGATCTCCCAGGTGTCATATTTTATGAACAGGTGGATGGATTAAAAAAATCCAACTTGTTCAGGGGCAAAGTGGCAATCAAATGAAGTATATCATTTAGCATTTTCTACAAAAAGTGCTAAGAAAATTAAAAAAAAAAAAAAATATATATATATATATATATATATATACAGTGGGGAAAAAAAAGTATTTAGTCAGCCACCAATTGTGCAAATTCTCCCACTTAAAAAGATGAGAGAGGCCTGTAATTGACATCATAGGTAGACCTCAACTATGAGAGACAAAATGAGAAAACAAATCCAGAAAATCACATTGTCTGATTTTTTAAAAATTTATTTGCAAATTATGGTGGAAAATAAGTAGTTGGTAAATAACAAAAGCTCATCTCAATACTTTATTATATATCCTTTGTTGGCAATGACAGATGTCAAACATTTTCTGTAAGTATTCACAAGGTTGGCAAACACTGTTGTTGGTATGTTGGCCCATTCCTCCATGCAGATCCCCTCTAGAGCAGTGTTGTTTTGGGGCTGTCGCTGGGCAACATGGACTTTCAACTCCCTCCAAAGGTTTTCTATGGGGTTAAGATCTGGAGACTGGCTAGGCCACTCCAGGACCTTGAAATGCTTCTTACGAAGGCACTCCTTCGTTGCCCTGGTGGTGTGCTTGGGATCTTTGTCATGCTGAAATACCCAGCTATGTTTCATCTTCAATGCCCTTGCTGATGGAAGGAGGTTTGCACTCAAAATCTCATGATACATGGCCCCATTCATTCTTTCATGTACACGGATCAGTTGTCCTGATCACTTTGCAGAGAAACAGCCCCAAAGCATGATTTTGCCACCCCCATGCTTCACAGTAGGTATGGTGTTCTTTAGATGCATCTCAGCATTCACTCTCCTTCAAACATGACGAGTTGTGTTTCTACCAAAGAGCTCTACTTTGGTTTCATCTGACCATATGACATTCTCCCAATACTCTTCTGGAACATCCAAATACTCTCTAGCAAACTTCAGACTGGCCCGGATATGTACTGGCTTAAGCAGGGGGACACGTCTGGCACTGCAGGATCTAAGTCCCTGGTGGTGTAGTGTGTTACTGACGTTAGCCTTTGTTACGTTAGTCCCAGCTTTCTGCAGGTTATTCACTAGGTCCTCCTGTGTGGTTCTGGGATTTTTGCTCACCGTTCTTGTGATCATTTTGACCCCACGGGGTGAGATCTTGCGTGGAGCTACTGATTGAGGGAGATTATCAGTGGTCTTGTATGTCTTTCATTTTCTAATTATTTCTCACATAGTTGATTTCTTCACACCAAGCTGCTTGCCTATTGCAGATTCAGTCTTCCCAGCCTAGTGCAGGTCTACAATTTTGTTTCTGGTGTCCTTCCACAGCTCTTTGGTCTTCACCATAGTGGAGTTTGGAGTGTGACTGTTTGAGGTTGTGGACAGGTGTCTTTTATACTGCTAACAATTTCAAACAGGTGCCATTAATACAGGTAATGAGTGGAGGACAGAGGAGCCTCTTAAAGAAGAAGTTACAGGTCTGTGAGAACCAGAAATCTTGCTTGTTTGTAGGTGACCAAATACTTATTTTCCACCATAATATGCAAATAAATTCTTAAAAAAATCAGACAATGTGATTTTCTGGATTTGTTTTCTCATTTTGTCTCCTATAGTTTAGTTCTACCTATGATGTCAATTACAGGCCTCTCTCATATTTTTAAGTGGGAGAACTTGCACAATTGGTGGCTGATTAAATACTTTTTTTTCCCTTTCCTTTATGATAATTTTTATATAAGGGTGGGTTCACACTACTGTTGTATATCCGTTTTGATAGTGTCCGTTAAAAAAAAAAACAAACGAACACCTATCATAGCGGACATTAAAGGACACTAACTGATGTTAATGTGTCCGTTTTTTTAACTGATCTATTTAATGGACACATTAGCATCAGTTTTTGTCCGTTTTTATACTGTCCATTTTTTTTTTCTGCTTTTCTTTGTGTTTCTGCTTTCTGAGCATGCGCAGAAAAAAATTGGACAGTAAATACAGACAGTATAACGGACCCCCATCCGTTACTGTCTGTTACCCATAGACTTTAATGTTAAAAAATAATGGACGCTTGACGTCTGTCATGAAACCGTTTTTTTTAATGGACACAAAAGTCCTGCATATAGGATTTTTTTGTCCGCAAAAAAAAAAACGGACATGTGACGGATTGGGTGTATAACAGACAATAACAGTCACTAACGGACACAAGAAAATCCCATTGTAATAAATGGAAATTTAAACGGATTTGTGACAGTTCAGCTAGTGTCTGTTGCTAAAATCTTATAACAGACAATAGATATGGACACCCCTGTGATGATTCTGCTTAAATATGGCTATAACTCAGAGATGTATTTTGATCTCTGGGTATAGTATCTCCCTTCTTACCTGCATTTATTCATAATGTGCGCAGCTATAAGCCTAGGTGTATATTGGCAGTAGTAGCAACATTGTAACAATGGGGCTTTGTATCCATCCCAGCAGGGCTCCATTGAATTCATACACAGCCCTGAGTGATCAAAGAAACATGCATTGTGCAGGTAGATCAGACCTGGTTGATAACATTGTATCATTCCACTTGGTCTCAGCTCAATACAAAGAATCTGGACTTGAGTGCGTTAGTCAATCAGACTTGCTGTCGCCGGTGACCTCATTCTGGGAGGTGGCATAAAGGGTATATAAGATGAGGTAAGAGGTCAGTGGGAGGAGATTGTGCTGGGACTACAAGAGAACACTATGAGGAGTTTTTAGAGACAGACTACAGGATATTACAGACAGACCACTGTGAAGAGCATGCAGGCTGGATTGTTGTATTAATGCCACATGCTAAGAAGCCTCCACTGGTTATTCACACATGACAGAGCATGTGTGAGTGTTGGATTATAGAGCCACATCAAGGAGATGCGTGGTAAAGTAATTATTTCACTTTTATGCCCTTTTATTTTATTGCACTGTATCTTGTAACTAGTAACTGTTAATGCTTGCATATATCTACATATCTGTTCTGAACTGCATGTGTTAGATGTTAATACCAACCCATTTAGGGGTTAATAAATATATACAATTTAGAAAGCTTGTCTTGTATTTATCTTGTGAACCCGACACTCACTGGCGGTGAGTGTGGTTTTTATATGAAAGAAGACTCAGGTGTGAGCCAAAGCGGTGTTGGCGCACTGAGGATCTTTCACAACCCCCGAGATATAGATATGGACACAACATAGTGTTGTGTCGCTGTAGCTGGGGCTATGTTGTTTGGTGTAAGAGTACCGTGGGTTTTTTTTTATGTTACTTATTTATTTATTTAACCCCTTAACGACCTTGGACGTACTATTACGTCCTGGCCGCTAGGTACTTCGCGCACCAGGGCGTAATACTATCTATCAGGGTGTAATACTCACTATCTGAGCGGGCGGCATCGGAACTGGGTGTTAGCTGTAACTGACAGCTAACACCCTGCTCCATAACCTCATGTCGGACCTGAGTTTTAATCGGAGGTTTTAACCCCTTGGATGCCGCCATCAAACATGACGGCGGCATCCAAGGGGTTCTGCCATCTTGGCGCCCCCCCGATCTCGCTGCGGGGGGGTGCCGATATCTATAATCTGCAGCCCGGGGTCTGCCCAGTGACCCCAGGCTTCCTGGAGACCCCACTACCTGGTTGATCCTGCCGAGACCTCCCGAACTCAGCGCTATGCATCTCCATAGCGATGACTTCCTGGATAGACCGCAAGACAAATGACACATGTATTGCTTGTGTCTTGCAGTCTATAGTACTGAGCCAGAGATCACAGCATCTCTGGTTCAGGTGTCCTAATGGGACAAATGAAAAAGTAAAAAAAAGTGAAAAAAAAAAAAAAATATGTGAAAAAAAATTAATAAAAGAATAAAGCCCCAAAAATTCCCTTTTCCTATATAAAATGAATTATATAAAAAAATAAACCTAAAAATTAATAAAAACAATACATATTTGGTATCCCTGTGTCCGTAACAACCTGTACAATAAAACTGAAACCATATATAACGTACATGGTAAATGTCGGGAAAAAAAAACGGAAAAAAATGCGGGAAGTAATGATTTTTCGCCATCTCACCTTACAAAATATGCCATAAAAAGTGATCAAAAAGTCATATGTGCCCCAAAACTGTACCAATAAAAATCACAGATTGTCCCACAAAAAAAAAAGCCCTAAACCAACTCTGTAAACTGAAAAATAAAAATGCTACACATGTCTGAAGGTGGCGATGCAAAAAAAATTGATTTATGTCCCCAAATGGGTTTTTGTTCTGCAAAATTAGTATCGCATAAAAAAACTGTATAAATGAGGTATCGCCGTAATCGTACCGACCCGCAGAAGCCCTCATATGGCTACATCGCCAGAAAAATAAAGAAAATATAGCTCGTACAATGTGAAGACAAAATCCCCAAAAATCGCCAAATCATTAGAACAAAACTGACTGAGTCAGGAAGGGAATGTATAAGCTGTGCGAGCGTATATTAAGGTACAAACCAGATTTAGAGCTTATGAGGGATAATAAACCAGAAGTGACCCCCAGAGTGACCCCTCCAATAATAGGAGTTACTGGGGATATAGTAGGGTATTTAGTGTACCGAATGTACTCCGCACAGCTTACATATTCACTTTTCCCCATCCGCTGTGTATTCACATCTGGGATACTAATGCTCACTACACCCCTTGATAAATTTTCAAAATGGGGTCATTCCCTAGGGGTTTCGACTTTACTGGTACTTTAGAGGCTCTGCAAACATGACATGACATCCAGATCCCAAACATCTGAATCTGCGCTCCAAAAGCCACATAGCGCTCCTTCTCTTTCCTGCGCCCTGCTGTGTGCCCAAACTGCAGTTTATACCCACATGTATGACACTGGTGTACCCAGGATAATATACTTAATGTCATATGTGGGTATAAACTGCTGTTTGGGCACAGCCAGGCACAGAAGGGAAGGAGCGCTATTTGGTTTTTGGAGCACAGACTTGGACGGTTTGGTTTTTGGGCACCATGACACTTTTGCAGAGCTGAAATGCCAGTACAGTGGAATCCCCTGACATGTCACCCTATTTTGGAAACACCCCTGAAGGAATTTATCCAGGGGTACAGTGAGCATTTTTAACCCCCAAGTGTTGCTATAATTTATTATCCATAAATGAATACGCAGCTGATGGTGAAAGGTGAAAATGACAATTTTTCCAGGAATACAACATTTCAGTGCGTAATATGTTGTGCCCAGCTTGTATCATTGAGATGAATGCTCCAAAAGCTGTTGTGCCAGGGATCCCCGCTCAACAGTTTTTGGAGTGTGTGTCTGTGCAGACATAAACTGGGCACAACATATCGGGCACTGAAATGGCGTATCTATGGAAAAATTTCATTTTTAACTTTTCATTATCAGCTGTGCATTCATTTCTGGAAATTAAAAGAATGCAACACTTAAGGGTTAATAATGCTCGCTACCCCACTTGATAAATCCCTTGAAGGGTGTAGTTTCCAAAACGGGGTGACATGTCTGCAGATTTCACTTTACTGGCAATTCATGGGCTCTGCAAAAGTGGCATGGTGTCTAAAAAGCAAACTGTGCTCCAAAAACCAAAATAGCGCTCTTTCCCTTCTGTGCCCGGCTGTGCCCAAACAGTAGTTAATACCCACATATGGCGTTGTTAAGTACAACAGTCCTGGGTACACCAGTGTCATACATGTGGGCATAAACTGCCATTTGGGCACACAGTAGGGCGCAGATGTGAAGGTTCGCTATGTGCTTTTGGAGCGCATATTTAGATTGTTGTTTTTTGGACGCCATGTCACATTTGCAAAGACCCTAAAATTGCCCCTACAAAATGGGGGTCACGTCTTGGGGAATTCCAATTTACTGGCACCTCCAGGGCTCTGCAAAAATAACATGGCGACCAGAAAGTCTCTCTAAATCTATACTCCAAAAGCTAAAAAAAAAACCACAGTGCTCCTTTCCTTCTGAGCCCTGCAGTGTGCCCAAGCATCAGTTTATACCCACATATTTAATTTTTTTGTCCCCGGGATAGCCCACTTAATAGTTTTAGGAGTTCATGTCTCTGATGCCACAAAGTGGCCACAACGTATTAGGCACTGAAATTGGATATTTCTTTAAAAACTTTAATTTTCACTTTGTACATTAATTTTTGGGAAGCATTTTTAGGCTCAAAATGATAATACCCCTTGATACATTCCTTGAGGGGTGTAGTTTCTGAAATGGAGTCACTTTTGAGAGGTTTCCATTGATTGTATTGGTACTTTAGGGGCTCTGCAAATGCGACATGGCACTCAAAAACTATTCCAGCTACATCTGCCCTCCAAAAGCCAAATAGCGCTCTTTCCATTCTGAGCCCCACTATGTACCCAAGCAGCAGATTATAATCAGATATGGGGCATTTCTGTGTTCAGAAGAAATTGTGTAACAAACTGTGGGGAGCTTTTTCTTCTTTAACTACTTGCAAAAATTAAAAATATGTCGCTAAATGGACGGTTTATTGGAAAAAAAAGTAATTTTTCATTTTTACGTCCCAAAGTCAATAAAATCTGTGAAACAGCTGTGAGGTCAAAATGCTCACTATACACCTAGATAAATTCTAGGTGGGGTGTAGTTTCCAAAATGGGGTCACTGTTTGGGGGTTTGTATTGTATTGCTATTTTAGGGGCTCTGCAAATGCGACATGGCACCCAAAAACTATTCCAGCAAAATCTGCCCTTCAAAAGCTAAATAGCGCTCTTTCCCTGCCATGTACTCATGCAGCAGATTACAACCACATATGGGGCATTTCTGTGTTCAGGAGAAATTGTGTAACAAACTGTGGGGAGCTTTTTCTTCTTTAACTACTTGCAAAAATTAAAAATATGTCGCTAAATGGACGGACTTTGGGGTGCTTTTTCTCCTTTGTCCTCTTGTGAAAATGAAAAATTTGGGGCTAAATTGACAGTTTATTGGAAAAAAAAGTAATTTTTCATTTTGATGTCCCAATGTTAATAAAATCTGTGAATCAGCTGTAGCGTCAAAGTGCTCACTATACCTCTTGATATGTTCTGTGAGGGGTGTAGTTTCCAAAATGGGGTCACTTTTAGGGGGTTTCCACTGTATTGGTACTTTGGGGGCTCTGCAACTACGACATGGTACCTGAAAACTATTCCAGCAAAATCTGCTCTCCAAAAGACAAATAGCACTCTTTCCATTCTGAGCCCTGCCATGTACCCATACAGCAGATTACGACCACATATGGGGTATTGCCGTGTTCAGGAGCAAATGTTTTGCAAACTGTGTAGTGCTTTTTCTCCTTTAACCCCTTGTGAAAATGAAGACTTTGGGGATAAAATGACATTTTAGTAGTTTTTCATTTATACATCCCAGTGTTAGTAAAATCTGTAAAACGGCTGTAAGGTCAAAATGCTCACTATACCACTTGATGAATTCTGTGAGGGGTGTAGTTTCCAAAATGGGGTAACTTTTTGGGGGTTTCCTTTGTATTGGTACTCTAGGGGCTCTGCAAATGAGACATGGCACCTGAAAACTATTCCAGCAAAATCTGCTTTTCAGACACCCAGTGTCACTCCTTCCCTTCCGTGCGCTACCATTTGCCCATACATCAGTTTACACCCACATGTTAGGTATTTCCGTGCTCGGGAGAAATTGCATAACAAACTGTGAATGCATTTTCTCCTTTAACCCTTTATGAATGTGTTAATTTTAGGGCTAAATTAAGGAATTAGTGGAAAAAAATTAAATGTCTAAATTTCACCTCCATATTGTTTTAATTCCAGTGATATGCTTAAAGGGTTAACAAACTTCCAAATGCTGGTTTGAATTATTTGAGGGGTGCAGTTTTGAAAATTGGGTGATTTATGGGGGTTTCTAATATATAGGCCTTGCGACAACTTGAGGGGAATTAATCTCAAATGGCGGCAGACTCCTGGTCCCGACAGCGGTGGTTCGTGGTACTGGGCGCCGGAGAGATAGCATTCAGACGGTCCAAGTGTAAAATAAACAGGCTTTATTCAGCTTACGTGCAACATAACAAAACAACAAAAAACCTAGGCCACAGTTAGGGCACTAACTGATTCTTTGAGCCCCTAACTAGCCTCTGGGGCTATAAGAAGCTTGACTTCGTCTCTGTAAGTCCTTTCTGGACCCCAGCCCTATGGGGACAGACCTCCCTGTCTGCCTTTGGCTGGGTCCACCATTTCCTGCTTCCTGCAGGATACTCCAGCCTTCTGGAGTTACGCGCCCCACCCAAAGGTGTGGCTGAGGGCCTTTTCAGGGCTGGCCTGGGTCACTCCCTAGCGCCCTCTAGGTTCACATACTCACATACCCTCCCCCTCAGCTCACTACCCATGGGGTGAGCTACAATGGGACGAGACATCCTATGACGAAGTCCCTCTTCAACCATGTATGTCTGTCCAGTGTCTCTCCAGAAGTCCCAATCTGGCGGTCTTTTCTTCCAAATTCTGCTCCGTCGAGTTTTCCATTTTCTCATCACTTTAGATACTATGCCAAGATCTTGGCCATTCTGTGCAAAGGCAAGTTTTACTTCATCACCTTCACAATTCGCCATACAGGAGATCACATCATTTTCATCACATTTCTCACCATAGTCTTCAGCCTCCCCATTGCATGATTTTGATCCCTTTAGTGAATAGCTGTAAGAATCTTCATCTTCACCTATCACGAATCCACAGGAGCTCAGAGACCAAATAACACGTACTTCATGCACATCAATGTCTTTAGAGTATAACTGTTTCACGGGTACTTTTTCTGAAACCTTCATCCCAAAGCAAACTTTGCCATCACCATCAAGGCTTAGAAGTTTAGGAGACATAGGCTGCTTGCTCTCCTCTTTGTTTGAGATACACAAGCTCTGTACCGCAATATCTTCTTCTTCTGCACGAGGACCATACTGTACACCCTCACAAAATAGATCACGCTGAACTACATTTTCTGGTATGTCTTTAACAACTGCCACATCATATATTGGAATGGTTTCTTTATAATACTTCCACATCTGTACGGCAGCAGGAGAACCACTTCCACACTCTAGTCTTACCTCCTCTTTCTCATACGCATAACTTTCTGGAGGCAAGTTGCGGTACTGTGATAGATTGCAAGAATTTTCGTGCCAACCCCTTTCTGACAGTACAGGAGTTGGTGATATCATCATCTCAACATTCTCCAAGTTATTTTCATTCTCTGTGCTAACACCGGAGCACTGGGATATCAAGTTTTCAACATCACAGTTTTTTTTGTCAGTACCCAGATGCTTTTTGGTTACACGTTCTGGCTGCCTTAATGTCTTGGCTTACTCTATCTCTATGCTGGCAGCTTTCTCCAATTCTAACGCCTTCTGTTGCGCACAAATCTCTGATTCCAGCTCCAGAACTTTCTTCACTGCCACATTTTTCTGAGAAGCCTCCATCTCAGTTTTTACTATTGCAACTTGCAAAACTTCCTCAATCTTCCTGACATCTTCTATGGCAGCAGATGTAGATGCCATCTCTTTATCCACTATGCCTCCTAATTCTAGGATATTCTGCAGTGTTCTTCTAACATTTGTCAGGTTAGCATCCTGGATGATATTTTCTGCTTTCCTCACTGTTCCCTGAACTATATTGAACTGACCCTCCAACATCTTCTGATAAAGCTTCTGCTCATCTGAAGACTTTTTGTCAAGTCTTTCATTCAAGTCCCGTATCTCAGTGGCTCTCTTATCTTGCTCTTGGTTGAATAAAGACTCTATTTATTGAATCACATTTTTCAGGGATAACAGCTCTGATTCTTTAGAGGTTAACAGGCTCCACAGCGAGTCCTTCTCAGCTTCTATTGCTGCCAGCTTTGAAGATAGTGCAGATGCAGACTGTTCAGTATTGGATAAAGACTGCTGCAATCGATCTAATTCTTCTCTTTTAGATTCCACTTTGGTTTTTAACTGTTCTGTCTGAAAAGTGTGCTCTTCCAACTTTATTTCTGACTCACTCTTCACTTGATCCATCTGAAACTCCAGCTGTTCCTTGATACGTGCAATTTCCTCCTGCTTGTTCACTTGCACCTTTAGTTTAGCAACAAGCATTTTTAGATCTACAATCTCAGTAGATAAATTAGACAGGTTTCCCTCAAACTGAATCCTCATGTCTTCTTTCTGGAGGTCCAATTCTCCCTTGGCCTTTTCCAGCTTGTCATAAGCAAGCATGTATCAAGACGAGTATTGAAGCTAGATCAAGAGATGTAATTATTCTGCTGTACTCTGCCCTGGTCAGACCCCACCTGGAATACTGTGTACAGTTCTGGGCTCCCCGGTTTAAGAAAGACATCGATTTATTGGAGCAGGTCCAGAGAAGAGCCCCCTGTTGGGCCCCACCCCTCCCCCCAAGCCTCCCCGACAAGGCTAAGGGGAGATTAAGGGTATTAATTGGGTTGTGTGTGGGGATTTTTTAGGGGAGGGGTTGGGTGATAGGGGAGGGTTGTTGTTGGATTTGTGGGTGTGGGGGTGGGTGGGGGGTGGGGTTTTGATTTGGGTTGGTGGTTTGTGGGTGTTGGTTTGTTTGGGGGTTGGGTGGTGGGTTTTTTAAATGTTGGTTTTTTTTGTTTGTGTTTGTTTTGTTTTTTTTGTTTTGGTGGTTTTTTTTTTTTTTGTGTGGTGGTGTTGTTGTTTGTTTTTTTGTTTTTTTTGTTGTGGTTTTTCTTTTTTTGTTTTGTTTTGTTGTTTTTGAGGTTTCTTTTGCAAAAGTTTGGTGGATGTGTTTGTTTGGAAGTTTCCCCCATTTGTGCGCCCCCCCCCGGCCCGTGAAATCACAGATCCCAGGTCTGTGGGCCACAACGCACACTTAGCAGTACTGCAGCACCAACCACTTGTCCTTCAGGACTTGCGTGGACTCTTTACCCCCGAACCGTAGCCCTGCCCTGGGGAAATTAACCAAATGGCGGCAGACTCCTGGTCCCGACAGCGGTGGTTCGTGGTACTGTGCGCCGGAGAGATAGCGTTCAGACGGTCCAAGTGTAAAATAAACAGGCTTTATTCAGCTTACATGCAACATAACAAAACAACAAAAAACCTAGGCCACAGTTAGGGCACTAACTGACTCCTTGAGCCCCTAACTAGCCTCTGGGGCAATAAGAAGCTTGACTTAGTCTCTGTAAGTCCTCTCTGGACCCCAGCCCTCTGGGGACAGACCTCCCTGTCTGCCTTTGGCTGGGTCCACCATTTCCTGCTTCCTGCAGGATACTCCAGCCTTCTGGAGTTACGCGCCCCACCCAAAGGTGTGGCTGAGGGCCTTTTCAGGGCTGGCCTGGGTCGCTCCCTAGTGCCCTCTAGGTTCACATACTCACAGCCTTTATAATCCTCTTCAGAACTGAAGTGGTCCCTAAAAAATTAGTTTGGGAAATTTTCTTGTAAATCTAGAAAATCACTGTTACACTTGTAAGCCTTCTAACATCCAAAATAAATTACAGGACGATTAAAAGATGATGCTGATATATAGCAGAGGTATGGTAGATAATATGTATTAATGTATTTGGGTGGTATGACTTTCTGTCTGAAAAGCAGAGCATTTCACATTTTGAAAATTGCGATTTTTTTTTCCCCCCCCAATTTCCATCAAATTTCCTATTTTTTTATAAATAAATACAAAAATATTCATTAGTGTTTACCACTAACATGAAGTACAATGTGTCACGAAAAAACAATCTCAAAATCACTTGTGTAAGTTAAGACGTCTCAAAGTTATTGCCATATAAAGTGACACATGTCAGTTTTGAAAAACGAGGCCCGGTCCTTAACGCACTTTTGGGCAGGGTCCTTGAGGGGTTAAAGATGGGAAGCTGCAACATGGCTGCTCCCATAGCTGTCTCCACAGCTCTACATGAGCACTGTGTATACAGCAATTGTGAAGTCAGGGATGGTAATAAACCTTTTCTGCCATCTCTCTGGATGTCCAGCTGTTGTGAGTGGCAGCTCCATTCTTTAAAGCCAGCTGCACAAGACCGTGTGCTAGCCGACTGCCATGAATGAACAGCACGGGCAGAACATGAGGAACACGCGGAACACGTGGATGTCACCCATGTGCCGCCCATGCACCGGCCATGCTACCGCGGCACCTTTCATTCAATGAATAGGAGCCGCGGAAGCAGGGCTGTAAAATCGGACAGGAAGAGGACCTGTTCCATATTTTGCGGCCCGGACTGTAAGCCCACACAAGTGACCGTATCATTCACGGTCATGTGTACGGGCCCATAGAAATTATTATTATTATTATTTATTTATATAGCACCATTAATTCCATGGTGCTTTACATTTGAGGATTTACATACGGTACACAAGATGTACAAAACAGATAATACTAACAGTGATCAACTGGCACAGTGGGATAGAGGGCCCTGCCCTCAAGGACTTTCAATCTATGAGGGAAGAGGGATAGAGACAGAAGGTGGGGGTAGAGGCTGTTCAGGTGGTGGTGTGGTGACAGCAGCGTTATTGGAGGTTGTAGGCCTTCCTGAGTAGGTGAGTCTTCAGGGCTTTCTTGAAGGGTGTTACAGTAGTCTAGGTGGGAGATTATGAGGGTGTGGACTAGCATCTTTGTAGTTTCAGGGGTGAGGAAGGAGAGTATTCGATGGATGTTCTTGAGTTGGAGGCGGCAGGAAGTGTTGAGGGTTTGAATATGCAGCTTGAAGGATAGGTCAGAGTCTAAGGTTATCCCAAGGCAGTGGGCTTGTGGGACTGGGAAATGAATGGGTCAGTGTGCTATCCAGGTTTGACCAGTCATTCGGTCGTCTGCAAGGGGGCTAACTCTGCAAGGACATATATATGTCCTTGCAGAGTTAAAAATAGACCGCCCAGGTGTATATAGTAATAGTGTATATCATAGAATTGTCCTTGCAAGCTTTCATTATGTATAAGGCCATGCACAAGATGAATTTGGAGGAGGGATTTTGGACAGGCATTTAAAAGTTTGCTATTTTTCTGTTTCCCAGTAAACAGAAATACCACCTTTGGGGTATTTGGTTTCAAGACCATTCTATTGGCCTCAGGGATACCACTCTCTCTTGGTTTTCTTCCTATCTCTCTGACCACTCATTTAGTGTGACATTCGCTGATGCTATTTTTTCTCCTCTGCCCCTTGCGGTTGGGGTTCCTCAAGGCTCGGTCCTAGGTCCCCTCCTCTTCTCTCTGTACACAGCCCCATTTGGACAAACCATTCGCAAATTTGGCTTATAATACCATCTTTATGCAGATGATACCCAACTATATACCTCATCCCATGACATTACCCCCACACTACTACAGAACACCAGTGACTGTCTCTCTGCTGTCTCTAACATCATGTCTTCTCTTTATCTGAAATTGAATATTTCAAAAACTGAACTTCTTGTGTTTCCTCCAACTACTAACCGACCTAACCCTGATATCTCCATTTCTGTATGTGGCCTTACTATTACCCCCGAGGCGGCATGCCCGCTGTCTGGGGGTTGTATTTGACTGAGAGCTCACCTTTACCCCACATATTCAGACACTCGCATGCTCTTGCTACCCGCACCTTAAAAACATCTCTAGAATTCGCCCTTTTCTCACTGTGGAAACATCAAAAACCCTTATTGTCGCTCTGATTCTCTCTCGTCTTCACTATTGCAATTCTCTTCTAATTGGTCTTCCTCTTACTAAACTCTCTCCACTACAATCTGTCCTGAATGCGGCCGCCAGACTCATCTTTCTGTCAAACTGGTACACAGACGCATCTACCTTGTGTCAGTCGCTGTATTGGTTACTCATCCATCACAGAATATAATATAAAATTATCACACTGACCTACAAATCCATCCATAGCACTGCACCCCCCTATATCTCCTCTCTCGTCACTATCTACCGCCCCTAATCGTCCTCTCCGTTCTGCCAATGACCTTAGACTTGCATCCCCTGTTATCCGATCATCCCACTCCCGTCTCCAAGACTTTTCTCGAGCTGCATCGGTGCTCTGGAATGCTTTACCCAAGACAACCAGATTAATCCCCCAACTACAGCAGCTTCAAAACTGCCCTAAAATCACATCTGTATGCTCAGGCTTATCACGTGCCCTGATCACAGTGTAGTGTGTGGAGGTGTAGAACAATAACACCTTTTATCCTTCCTCCTCTGTTCCTCAGATCCTGGTCCCTCCATCTAGAAGTTACACTGCACTCCTTGCACTTAGTATCTGTTTATTCCCAGATACTGGCTGGTGACGGGCTCATACAGCCTCAGTTATATGACCTTTTCTATTAAAAGATGGCTGGACCATGGTAGCAAACAACCCCTCTGACCTCTTATGTCCCCCTATCGCCTCATAGAATGTAAGCTCTTGCAATCATGGCCCTCACTCCTATTGTGATAAGTTTATTTCTTTGTCACATTGTAATGTCTCATATTGTCTGTTCATGTGTCCTCTGATTTGTAAAGTGCTACAGAATATGTTGGCACTATATGAAGTTATTATTATTATTATTATTATTACAAGACTATAATTAATTCTAAATGTAATTATACAATTCTGAAAAGGAAATGTTTAATTCCTTATAATATCAAACATATTTCTATCAGACAGCAGATTAGGCACACAAGGCTGGATTCACATGGTTTTAATATGTCCATATGGTACAGGACATATTACATCTACAAATCCCATCCCCATGGGTCTACTGACCTAAAGTTACAGCAACCTAGGCATCTATGATATTGCAAGTTTAAGGTGGTATTTGCGACTGAGATGAAAGGTAGAATAACATCCACATGACCTTCCCCTCCAAAAATACATAGAAAAAAATGCTATAAAAACAGATGAATGCAGCAGTTGTCGAACAGCTGGCTGTGGAACAGCACAAAACTTCACCTTGGCTGTTTTACAGTCAAAAGCCTTCATTTGTCCACCCTAAATTCTGTCAGGTGAACTAAATCCAAAGGGGCACATTTATAAAGGTACTTGTGCTGTTTTTTTTTGGCGTAAATTGCGCTTTTTGGTCTTTGTCTGTGCTACACTTAATTTATGAAGCCTTTGCGCCTTTTTTCACGTTATTATGCTGCTCTCACCACTTTTTCTTTTTGGTGAGAAAAGGGGGCATGGCCTTAATGGAGATCCTTTTTATGTTGTATTTATGATTTGCGCCTTTTTTAAAAAGGCACAAAATGGGTGCAAATGCACCTATGCATAGGTGAGAATGTATTAGGAAGTGGTGATTGCACAATTTTTCAATACTTTCACCTTTTTGCACAAAAAATGTGCAAAGTGCACATGGCCAAAAAAGGTGCATCTAAACTAACTAACACATGCACAACATTTACCACAGTAAAACTAGTCTAAAAAAAGGAGCACCTGCGAAAAGTATGGCCAAAAAAGGGGCAGAGGATAAACAACCCCCAATGGGTGTGCTCAGGTTTCTGTGCTCAGATTGCTGCTCCTTGTCAGACTGAACAGTAAGGAGTGTAGCTCTGCTTCTATGCTAGTTCTGACCGAACAGAGGTGTAGCTTAAATTCCATGAGCCCTGTGGCAAAGTTTCCACATGGGTCCAACCCCCTCAAATTGCTACCATACCACCACTTAAAACAAAGACAAAAAGATAAAAAAAATAAATAAAATATATATATATATATATATATATATATATATATATATATAACCCTGTTTCCCCGAAAATAAGGCAGCGTCTTATTATTAATTTTTGCTCCCAAAGATGTGCTGTGTCTTATTTTCAGGGGATGTCTTATTTTTTTTTTCAATGAAGAAGAATTCACATTTATTCCTGAACAAAAAAACGAACATTTATTATATACGGTACTGTACAGTAGTTGTCATCACAAACCAGCATAACCAGACAAACTGTGAATCCTATCAAGAATTTCTTACTACTACCATACCATTATTTCCATGTACAACAATTAACAGTATGGTACATTTACCAATATTTACGGTATGAATAGAAAGTAAAATTTATTCAATGACAGTTATGTCATCATCTTCTAGGACATCATCATAACACGCCAAACCATTAATTGCCCTGCACACAGTATTATGTCCCATAGTGGTCCCAGCACACAGTATCATGTCCCATAGTGGCCCCTGCACACAGTATCATGCCCCATAGTGGCCCCTGCACACAGTATCATTCCCCATAGTGGCCCCTGCACACAGTATCATGTCCCATAGTGGCCCCTGCACACAATAGTTTGCCCCATTGTGGCCCCTGCACACAGTAATTTGCCCCATAGTGGACCACCCATGAACAATTATTATACTTTGGGGTCTTTTCAGACCCCAGAGTATAATGATCGGAGACCCAGGGGAGGATAGAAACATAAAAAAACAACGTTGCTTACCTGTTTCTCGCTCCGGTGCATGCCCGTGCGCTACTTCGGCCTTCTTCAATGTTAGACCAGGCTGGCGTCACGTGATCCGGCCGGCGTCGCGACGCAAAATGACGTCCGCTGACGTCTGCGACGTCACCAAGCAGGCCCGAAGCCTGGAGAAGCGTAGGACGGGTAAGTACATTGTTTTTTATGTTCCCTCACCAACTCTGGGCCTCCGATTATTATACTCCGGGGTCTTTTCAAAGACCCCGGAGTATAATGATAGCAGTGATTGTGGGGTTCGCCCGCGGCCTCACATCGTATATACCGTATGTTCTGTTCGGGAACATACGTCTTATTTTCGGGGGATGCCTTATATTAGGCATTTCTACGAAACCTCTCCTATGTCTTACTTTCGGGGGTGTCTTATTTTCGGGGAATTATATACTTAACAAAAAAGTGTGAAACAACTGAAAATATGTCTTATATTCTAGGTTCTTCAAAGTAGCCACCTTTTGCTTTGATTACTGCTTTGCACACTCTTGGCATTCTCTTGATGAGCTTCAAGAGGTAGTCACCTGAAATGGTTTTCACTTCACAGGTGTGCCCTGTCAGGTTTAATAAATGGGATTTCTTGCCTTATAAATGGGGTTGGGACCATCAGTTGTGTTATTCAGAAGTCAGGGGGATACACAGCTGATAGTCCTACTGAATGGAGTGTTAGAATTTGTATTATGGCAAGAAAAAAAGCAGCTAAGTAGAGAAAAACGAGTGGCCATCATTACTTTAAGAAATGAAGGTCAGTCAGTCCGAAAAATTGGGAAAACTTTGAAAGTGTCCCCAAGTGCAGTGGCCAAAACCATCAAGCTCTACAAAGAAACTGGTTCACATGAGGACCGCCCCAGGAAAGGAAGACCAAGAGTCACCTCTGCTGCGGAGGATAAGTTCATCCGAGTCACCAGCCTCAGAAATCGCAGGTTAACAGCAGCTCAGATTAGAGACCAGGTCAATGCCACACAGAGTTCTAGAAGCAGACACATCTCTACAACAACTGTTAAGAGGAGACTGTGTGCAGCAGGCCTTCATGGTAAAATAGCTGCTAGGAAACCACTGCTAAGGACAGGCAACAAGCAGAAGACACTTGTTTGGGCTAAAGAACACAAGGAATGGACATTAGACCTGTGGAAATCTGTGCTTTGGTCTGATTTGAGATCTTTGGTTCCAACCACCGTGTCTTTGTGTGACGCAGAAAAGGTGAACGAATGGACTCTACATGCCTGGTTCCCACCGTGAAGCATGGAGGAGGAGGTGTGATGGTGTGGGGGTGCTTTTCTGGTGACACTGTTGGGGATTTATTCAAAATTGAAGGAATACTGAACCAGCATGGTTACCACAGCATCTTTCAGTGGCATGCTATTCCATCCGGTTTGCGTTTAGTTGAACCATCATTTATTTTTCAACAGGACAATGACCCCAAACACACCTCCAAACTGTGTAAGGGCTATTTGACCAAGAAGGAGAGTGATGGGGTGCTACGCCAGATGACCTGGCCTCCACAGTCACCAGACCTGAACCCAATCGAGATGGATTGGGGTGAGCTGGACCGCAGAGTGAAGGCAAAAGGGCCAACAAGTGCTAAGCATCTCTGGGAACTCATTCAAGACTGTTGCAAGACCATTTCAGGTGACTACCTCTTGAAGCTCATCAAGAGAATGCCAAGAGTGTGCAAAGCAGTAATCAAAGCAAAAGGTGGCTACTTTGAAGAACCTAGAATATAAGACATATTTTCAGTTGTTTCACACTTTTTTGTTAAGTATATAATTCCACATGTGTTAATTCATAGTTTTGATGCCTTCAGTGTGAATCTACAATTTTTATAGTCCTGAAAATACAGAAAACTCTTGGAATGAGAAGGTGTGTCCAAACTTTTGGTCTGTACTGTATATATATATATATATATATATATATATATCATATATAACATTTTCCTTTATGTACAGTCATGGCCAAAAGTTTTGAGAATGATACAAATAATTTTTACAAAGTCTACTGCTTCAGTTTTTCTAATGGCAATTTGCATATACTCCAGAATGTTATAAAGAGTGATCAGCTTAACAGCAATTACTTGCAAAGTCAATATTTGCCTAGAAAATGAACTTTATCCCCCAAAACACATTTCAACATCATTGCAGCCCTGCCTTAAAAGGACCACCTAACGTCGTTTCAGTGATTGCTCCATTAACACAGGTGTGGGTGTTGATGAGGACAGGGCTGGAGATCAATCTGTCATGATTAAGTAAGAATGACACCACTGGACACTTTAAAAGGAGGCTGGTGCTTGCCATCATTGTTTCTCTTCTGTTAACCATGGTTATCTCTAAAGAAACATGTGCAGTCATCATTGCACTGCACAAAAATGGCCTAACTGGGAAGAGTATTGCAGCTAGAAAGATTGCACCTCAGTCAACAATCTATCGCATCATCAAGAACTTCAAGGAGAGAGGTTCCATTGGTGCCCAAAAGGCTCCAGGGCGCCCAAGAAAGACCAGCAAGCGGCAGGACCGTCTCTTAAAAGTGTTTCAGCTGCGGGATTGGGCTACCAGCAGTGCAGAGCTTGCTGAGGAATGGCAGCAGGTAGGTGTGAGTGCATCTGCACGCACTGTGAGGCGGAGACTCTTGGAGCAAGGCCTGGTCTCAAGGAGGGCAGCAAAGAAGCCACTTCTTTCCAGAAAAAACATCAGGGACAGACTGATATTCTGCAAAAGGTACAGGGAGTGGACTGCTGAGGACTGGGGTAAAGTCATTTTCTCTGATGAATCCCCTTTTCGATTGTTTGGAACATCTGGAAAACAGCTTATTCGGAGAAGAAGAGGTGAGCGCTACCACCAGTCTTGTCTCATGCCAACTGTAAAGCATCCTGAAACCATTCATGTGTGGGGTTGCTTCTCAGCCAAGGGAATCGGCTCTCTCACAGTCTTGCCTAAAAACACAGCCATGAATAAAGAATGGTACCAGAATGTCCTCCAAGAGCAACTTCTCCCAACCGTCCAAGAGCAGTTTGGCGCTCAACAATGCCTTTTCCAGCATGATGGAGCACCTTGCCATAAAGCAAAGGTGATAACTAAATGGCTCAGGGAACAAAACATAGAGATTTTGGGTCCATGGCCTGGAAACTCCCCAGATCTTAATCCCATTGAGAACTTGTGGTCAATCATCAAGAGACGGGTGGACAAACAAAAACCAACAAATTCAGACAAAATTAAAGCATTGATTCTGCAAGAATGGACTGCTATCAGTCAGGATTTGGTCCAGAAGTTGATTGAGAGCATGCCAGGGAGAATTGCAGAGGTCCTGAAGAAGAAGGGTCAACACTGCAAATATTGACTTGCTGCATTAACTCATTCTAACTGTCAATATAAGCTTCTGTTACTCATAATATGAATGCAATTATATTTCTGTATGTGATAAAAACATCTGACAAACACACATAAAAACCAGAGGGCAGCAGATCATGTGAAAATATAATATTTGTGTCATTCTCAAAACTTTTGGCCATGACTGTATATATACTTTTTTTTTTTAGAACCGCTAACATATATTGAAAAGGTATTAAAACATAACAAAGCTATATAAATATGGTATCCCCATGATTGTACTGACCCACAGAATACAGGTAATGTGTCATTTTTACCTCGCAGTGCATGTATTAAAACAAAACTCACTAGAAAATGGCACATATTTTTCTCAATTCCACCACATTCAAAATTTTTTGCCAGCTTCCCAATATTGATATGGAATGCCAAAAGGTGTCATTAGGAAGTACAATTTTTTCCCACAGAAAACAAGTGATGTGAATGGCAAAAATTTGAAAATTAGCTGCAGTGGGAAAGGGTTAAAGGATACACCTACCTAGGTCAACCACAATCCATATGGATATCAGAGAGGGGTTCTCCTCCTTTGTGAATCAGGGCTTGCGGGCCCCTTGGCTCTAGGGGTCTGGTTGCAACTTTGAACCCTCTGACCGCTAGCTGATCTAATAATGGGAACCAATTTAATTTGACAAAATCATCACACCAAGGGCAAAGTGTCTGTTACTAATTAAAGATATTTATGATTTTGTTTATACTGGCATATATTCATTATTCTCACATAAGTGCTGCCCCATAATTCATGACAAAAATATGCTATATACTGTATTTTACACACACACATATTACACTCGTATATATTAGCAAACATGCATATTTTACAAATATACACACTCGGATTTTCTGCAGGTAATGCAGATCTTTCAAAGGCAATTCATGGAGACTCCAGAGCAAAGCAAATAGATGGAAGGGCTAAGAACATGGCAGACCTTTCCTTCAGCCTCCTCTGTCCGACCCTGCAGTGTACACTCCCCTCCCCCTTCTTTTCGTCCCCACAGCTGAATCAGATTACAACAGGACCAGGGGCGTAAATATCAGGGTAGCAGCGGTAGCAGCTGCCACAGGGCCCAGAACATTATGGGGCCCGGGACCCGGAGCCCTGTGGCAGCTGCTACCGTGAACCCCACAAACACTGCTATCATTAAGACCCCGGAGTATAACGATCGGGGGCCCAGGGAAGGTGAGGGAACATAAAAAACACTAACTCACCTCTCCTACACTCCGCAGGCTTCGGGCCTGTTTGGTGACGTCCCAGACGTCAGCCGACGTCATTATGCGTCGCGACGCCGGCCTCACTCACGCGAGATCTGGTCCAACATTGAAGATGGCCGAAATAGCGCTTGGGAGTGCAACAGAGTCAGGGAGAGGTAAGTAGCATTGTTTTTTTATGTTTGTATCCTCCCCTGGGTCTCCGATCATTATACTCTGGGGTCTGAAAAGACCCCAGAGTATAATAATCGTTCATGCATGGTCCACTATGAGGCATAATACTGTATGCAGGGGCCACTATGGGGCATAATACTGTGTGTAGGGGCCACTATGGGGCATACTACTGTGGGAAGGGGCCACTAAGGTGCATACTACTGTGAGCAGGGGCCACTATGGAGCATAATACTGCGTACAGGGGCCACTATGGGACATAATTCTGTGTGCAGGGGCCACTATGGGACATAATTCTGTGTGCAGGGGCCACTATGGGGCATAATACTGTGTGCAGGGGTCACTATAGGGCATAATACAGTTCACAGGGGCTGCTATGGGACATAATACCGTGTGCAGGGGCCGCTATGGGACATAATACCGTGTGCAGGGGCCGCTATGGGGCATAATACTGTGTGCAGGGGCCGCTATTGGGCATAATACTGTGTGCAGGGGCCACAATGGGGCATAATACTGTGTGCAGGGGCCACTATGGGGCATAATACTGTGTGCAGGGGCCACTATGGTGCATAATAGTATGTGCAGCAATGCAGTTTATGCGGGGGGGGGGGGTTGGGGGCGGCGGTTCCGGGGGGGCCCCATTTCAATTGTTCGCCTTGGGGCCCAGTCATTCCTAGTTACGCCACTGAACAGGACTGCTGTTGTAATGATAGGAGATTGAAGAGCAGTGTGAGGAAGAGTATATAATGGAAGCAACACTTCTTGTACCTGCTTATCAGTGAAGGGTATGCCAGCTAGCAGCTATTAGCTGCAGGACCACCCCTTCTGAGGTGCAGCAGACTGCCACCTGAGGTGACAAGCTCACCTGGCCTCATGGCTGATGTGTCCCTGGGTCCATATGATATGGAAATATTACATCCATGTGAATCCAGCCTGAGGACATATGTTTAGGTTTTTTGATGCAGTTGTTAAAGAGTTCCTCTTATCACCTACACAAAATCCAGTTATTTGCATCTGATAATAGCCACTGCAGCACTGATTCCAGTGCAGATGGAAGTTTTCTCTACCTCCCACTATTCTCAAGCAATCAATGCAGGTAGTTTTGGTGTCTGATATGCTACTTAGGCTCTGTACTGTCAGATGGGCAGTGTCAGGCAAAGGGTATGATTCAGAGCTCCAATCAGAGGTGGACAACTCAGAGCCACACCCCTTGTCTGTTCCTGCCTTACAGTACTCACTAGACAGTACAGAGCCTAGTATATGAGTCACCAACAGTGGCGTAACTAGGAATGGCTGGGCGTCAAGGCGAACATTTGACATGCCCCCCCCCCCAACAAACTTCTTCAATGTTGGACCAGACGTCAAGTGAGCCAAGCATGCGTCATGATGCATAATGACATCGGCTTGGCCCACTGTGACATCAGGGACGTCTCCAAGGAGGCCCGAAGCCTGCTGGAGCGCAGGAGAGGTAAGTAACATTGTTTTTTATGTTCCGTCACCTCCCCTGGGCCTCCAATCATTATACTCTGGGGTCTGAAAAGTGTATAAGTCCCCACTATCCAAAAATAGCATTATTAATCCTGTACGATGAACCCTGCAAAAAAGTATACGGCAATGCGCTAAATAATGTATTTTGGTCATCTCACTTTCCCCAAAACAATAGCAATAAAAAGTGATCAAAAGTCATACATATCAGACATTGGTACAATGTCCCCAGTATCAAACTATATTCACAGAAAAGAAAATCTAATGGGAGACACTGATTGCCAATTGAATATAAAACTTCACTTTTATTATAATCCAATAAAATGTATATATTAATTCAGGGCACAATATAAAATCATACCAAACCGCCAAACACAGCAGTCTGCTGTAAACTGCCTTAAAGTGGCAGTATATCCTAAGCCTAATTATGTTTTTAACAAGAAAAACTTGCGATAGTATATGGGTTACAGCGTATCAGTGGATAGAGCTATAATCTCACCCTATATCTTTCCAATAACTGAACTCCCTCATCCAAATATGCATGTTATGCAGAGGCTACTGGCCTAATGCCAAAACAACAGAGTTTGGAAGGGAAAACATCCTGTTTATTAAAACTCAGATATAAGCCAATTCAGCAATGTTTTAAACATATAACTGATACTACTGCAACCTCAAAAGTAGCCCTAAGTACACGTTTCCTCACAAATGATTCATCAGGGGCTGAGTTCCAAATTCATCAGAGCAGTTAAAACTGCTGTTAAATATAATAGTAACAAAACGGTAATGTTAATCTGACCGCCTGCATGACCGCTCTAATGTTGGCGGTGATAGATGCAGCACTCTTCCGCCCTTAAATAGGGCTATACTCCGCCCAAATAACTGCTTAAGCCAATCACTTCAAGTCCCACCTACATGCTCTCCTTAACCCTTGAACAGCTGATAATTCAAAATAACTTCTATTGGTAACTCCCCTGATAAACAGGAGATACCTACTATTCTCCTCTCAAGGCTATACAAGCCAATCACGCAACCAATTCCTTGCACACCCACTCTGTAAGCCAATGGCGCTTCCTCAGCTTTCCATGCCCACTCAGGCATGCGTACTCGGTGACAGGCTCCGTTGACAAGTTTAGAAATCCCCCAGATACATGGGAGACACTCCCTAACTTTCAAAACACTAACTTAGCGCTGAATACATAAAACTAATACCTAACGGCCTATCATAATCTTAGCCATTGGAATATAGATAAACTGAGTTTAATAATCTATAGGAGACTAAAAGAGCATGCTAGTAGGGACTACACAGTCATTAATTTTGGTGAGCATAGTACTTGATATTATAAAGAGACAGGGGGTAAACAAATACCACCCTATGAGATAGATTCATAGCTGCTAAATGTTAAACTTATGGCTAAAGACTATAGAATATGATATCAGAAAGAGTCTCCAAAATGAAATTTAACTAATTGTTATTAGACACCAGTTATTAATTTGTACTAATGTAGATAACAGCAAAAAAAACCAAACAGTATCAATCCAAACAGACCAAAAAAGGAGGATAAATGTTAGAAAGACTGCATCATGGATGGGAAAGGATAAATAGAAGAAACAGACTTAAAAATAAAATGAGGTGAAATCCAATTGTTCATTTAATCCCTGTGGACACAAAGTCTCCAAATGATAAATCCACAGTACTTCCTTACGTAAAATGAAATTGTCCCAATCCCCACCCATCAACGGTGGTCTAACCCACTCAATTGCTTGCAACTTGAGTCCTGAGACACCTCCGGCATTATGTTGAACAAAGTGTCGCGCTATCGATGTATCATGTTTGTTTAGAATATTGCATACATGGTCTCTGATCCTCCTCCTCAACTGCCTCCTCGTCTTACCCACGTAGTTGAGAGGACAAGGACAGCTGATACTCCCGTAGTGGCACAAATGTCTTTTTTTTTTATCAATATGGCTGCATGCTGTGCATCTCCCGCATTTAAAAGTCCCAACTGGCTTGTTAACTGTCAGCCAAGTTGACCCCGTTGGCTCATGTGGATGATAACTGTGAACTAAGCGATCTCTGAGATTTTTACCTCTTCTATAAGTTACCAGAGGCCTATCACCTATCTCATCCACCAATTCCGGATCAGCTTGTAGAATTTTCCAATATCTTTGCAAAACCGTTAGAACCTCCCGATGTTGAGTATCAAAAGTCCCTATCACCCTCAATTGCTGTTTTTCATATTGTTTAACTTTGCGTACCAAAAGTGTGCTCCTTTTTACATTTGAGGCCCTACTAAACGCCTTATCAACAATCCCTTTCGGGAAACCTCTCACTTGAAGGCACCTCAATAGATCTCTGGATTGGCTGATTAATTCTCCATAAGATGAGCAGTTTCGTCACTCTCTAAGAAACTGGCCTACCGGTATACCCCGTTTTAACTGCGGCAGATGACAACTTCCCCAACTCAAAAAACTGTTGGTTGCTGTTTGTTTTCGATGGATAGTTGTAGCAATTTTACCATCAATTGTTCTAGTTAACCTGAGGTCCAGGAAGGTCAGGAAACCTGCATTAAATTCTGAAGTAATCCTTAACCCCAGGTCATTTTGATTAAGCTCTGCAACAAAGATGTCAAAATCCTCTCTTGGTCCACTCCATAGCAAGAAGATGTCGTCTATGTATCGAATCCAGAGCTCAATCTTAGTAGCCCAGAGACTGTTGTCCTCTGAGAATACTACGGTTTCCTCCCACCAGCCGAGGTACAGGTTAGAATAAGTGGGGGCCATTGGGCACCCCATAGCTGTTCCCCTCAGCTGGTGGAAGGTCCGCCCCTCAAAGATGAAAACATTTCTTTTTTTTTAGTCTTCCATTTGCCTCTTTTTCTTCTATCCTTTCCCATCCATGATGCAGTCTTTCTAACATTGATCCTCCTTTTTTGGTCTGTTTGGATTGATACTGTTTTTTTTTGTTTGTTTTTGGTTTTTTTTGCTGTTATCTACATTAGTACAAATTAATAACTGTGTGTCTAATAACAATTAGTTAAATTTCATTTTGGAGACTCTTTCTGATATCATATTCTATAGTCTTTAGCCATAAGTTTAACATTTAGTAGCTATGAATCTATCTCATAGGGTGGTATTTGTTTACCCCCTGTCTCTTTATAATATCAAGTACTATGCTCACCAAAAGTAATGACTGTGTAGTCCCTACTAGCATGCTCTTTTAGTCTCCTATAAATTATTAAGCGCAGTTTATCTATATTCCAATGGCTAAGATTATGATAAGCCGTTAGGTATTTTTTTTATGTATTCAGCGCTAAGTTAGTATACAGCACGCTTTGTTTTGAAAGTTAGGGAGTGTCTCCCATGTATCTGGGGGATTTCTAAACTTGTCAACGGAGCCTGTCACCGAGTGCGCATGCCTGAGTGGGCATGGAAAGCTGAGGAAGCGCCATTGGCTTACAGAGTGAGTGTGCAAGGAATTAGTTGCTTGATTGTCTTGTATAGCCTTGAGAGGAGAATAGTAGGTATCTCCTGTTTATCAGGGGAGTTACCGATAGAAGTTATTTTGAATTATCAGCTGTTCAAGGGTTAAGGAGAGCTCGTAGATGGGACTTGGAGTGATTGGCCCAAGCAGTTATTTGGGCAGAGTATAGCCCTATTTAAGGGCGGAAGAGTTCTGCATCTATCACCGCCGATATTAGAGCGGTCATGCTGGTGGTCAGATTAACATTACCGTTTTGTTACTATTATATTTAACAGCAGTTTTAACTGCTCTGATGAATTTGGAACTCAGCCCCTGATGAATCATTTGTGAGGAAAAATGTATTTATGGCTACTTTTGAGGTTGCAGTAATATCAGTTATATCTTTAAAACATTGCTGAATTGGCTTCTATCTGAGTTTTAGTGAACAGGATATTTTCCCTTCCAAGCCCTGTTGATGTGGCATTAGGCCAGTAGCCTCTGGGTTAAAAAGGGATACACCTGATAGAATTTGTGACTAGCTCAATTATTTTATGAAGCCATTTCAGGTTTTGTTCTGACATGCATATTTGGATGAGAGAGTTCAGTTAGTGGAAAGATATAGGGTGAGATATTAGCTCTATCCACTGATACAATGTCTATCCATATACTATCGCAATATTTTCTTGTTAAGAACATAATTAGGCTTAGGATATACTGTTGCTTTAAGGCGGTTTACAGCAAACTGTTGTGTTTGGCGGTTTTGTATGATTTTATATTGTGCCCTGAATTAATATATAAATTTTATTGGATTATAATAAAAGTGAAGTTTTATATTCAATTGGCAATCAGTGTCTCCCATTAGATTTTCTTTTCTGTGAATATCGTTTGAATATCTCCGTCAACAAAACAGTAAAAAAGTTAAAAGTGTCAGAATATGGAGAAAATCGTTCATTTTCAAAAAGTGACGTTTTATTAGTAATAGTGGTAAAACCTAATAAAACCAATATAAATATGATATCACCGTAATTGTAATGACTCACTGGACAAAGTTGCCATATCAGAATGAACGCTGTAAAACAAAATGCAAAAAATTCTGATAGAATTGGGTATTTTTTACATGGACCTCCAAAAAACGATAATAAAAGCTAATCAAAACATTATCTGTACCTCAAAATGGTGGCAAATGAAAGTACAACTTGTCACACAAAGAACAAGCTCTAATATACCTATGTCGACAGAAAAGTAAAAAAGTTATGAATTTTGGAAGGCAGGGAAGGAAAATATGAAAAAATTTGCAGAGCATAACATACTAACTACCCTGCCTCCTTAAGGGGTTAAGAAGGCACACTGCTGCATCACTTGTCTCTGTTGCCACCCCTGGAGGAAACCTCAGGGAGCACTTAACTAGACATCTCAATGTGATCTGAGATAAAATATTGGCTAGCGTTTATTTTCTCTATGCCAGCAAACAGTCAATAAAAGATAATGTGTTGTATTTATTGCTAACAAGCATTGGCCATAGACATATTTCTATAGGGATACATAGTTACAGTTTTCACTGGGTTATACATATCTACCTCATAACCTGCTATGGTTTTTATTTCCTTCTTCTAGTTATATAGAGGTCATATGGTCCCTTTCATTATTTCAGTTTTAATGTCCCATATCAGTGGAAAACTTTACTTCTCACCACTAACACGGGGGTACACAATCTTCTACGGTCTATAGTTTAGTCATATGTCAAGGGTCTGTGGTTTTATTACCTCTTCCTTTTCTTTAATATAGTCTGTATTCTGGTTGTGAGCTGTCCAGCCTAAATTTTCTTTTTTTTTACCCCTTGCCAACATCCGCTGTTATAGCACAGCGGATGTTGGATATTTAAATATGGTGGCCACTCAGGAGCTGATGCCGCGATCAGTGCCAGCCCCTGGCACCTCAGTCAGCATTTCCCCTTCGGCACATGGGTACGGCAATTTTTGGTAAGATCGCCGGCACCCAGAATGAGATCCTATTGAAGGCCCCCAGGTTTGTCTGGCATTCATTTTGTATGACAAACTGCTTTACGAAAATTAAAAAATTCCACCGACGGGAAGGGATTAATTAGGCCAGGGGAGGTGAAAAAACCATAAATAAAACATGCTCACCTGTCCCCGGAGCTAAGCACAGTCTGGTCCTGATGTTCGGCTGTCTTCTTTTGCCAGAAGTCCTCGCTGGCTGTGATATCCCATGTCCACATGCATGTGGACTTCAGCCAAAAAAAACAACGGAGCAGGGGCGTAACTATCGTGGTAGCAGAGGTAGCAGCTGCCACAGGGCCCGGGACATTACGGGGCCCCGCGGGCCCCTGATGCTTTTTTTTTTTTTTTTTTTTTTTTTAATAGGCCGTTACCCCAGCAGGTAACAGGCCCTATATACTTACCGATCCCCGGGGTCCCGCTCACGGCCGCCTGCGCTTCCGATTCTGTGGAGGCGGCTGTGAGCAGGAGCGTCGATCGGTAGGTAAGGCCGCGGCCGAACACCACAATCACTGCTATCATTATACTCCGGGGTCTTTTCAGACCCTGGAGTATAATAATCGGAGGCCCAGGAGAGGTGAGGGAACATAAAAACAATATACTCACCTCTCCTGCGCTTCTCCAGGCTTCGGGCCTGTTTGGTGACGTCCCCGATGTCATTTTGCGTCGCGACGTCGACCTGCATCACGTGACGCCGGCCTGATCCAACATTGAAGGCGGCTGAAGCAGCAGGGAGTGGACCGGAGCGAGGAACAGGTAAGCAACGTTGTTTTTTTATGTTTCTATCCTCCCCTGGGTCTCCGATCATTATAATCTGGGGTCTGAAAAGACTCCAGAGTATAATTATTGTTCATGGGTGGTCCACAATGGGACATATAATACTGTGTGCAGGGGCCACTATGGGGCAAAATACTCAGTGCAGGGGCCACTATGGGGAATAATAGTGTGTGCAGGGGCCACTATGGGATATAATACTGTGTGCAGGGGCCACTATGGGATATAATACTGTGTGCAGGGGCCACTATAGGATATAGTACTGTGTACAGGGGCCACTATGGGGAATGATACTTTGTGGAGGGGCCACTAGGGGACATTATACTGTGTGCAGGGGCCACTATGGGACATGAGACTGTGTGCAGGGGCCACTATGGGACATGATACTGTGTGCAGAGGCCGCTATGGGACATTATACTGTGTGCAGGGGTCACTATGGGGCATGATACTGTGTGCAGGGGCCACTGTGGGACATGATACTGTGTGCAGGGGCCACTATGGGACATGATACTGTGTGCAGGGGCCACTATGGGACATTATACTGTGTGCAGGGGCCACTATGGGACATTATACTGTGTGCAGGGGTCACTATGGGACATGATACTGTGTGCAGGCGCCACTATGGCACATGATACTGTGTTCACTGGCCACTATGGGACATGATACTGTGTGCAGGGGCTACTATGGGACATTATACTGTGTGCAGGGGTCACTATGGGACATGATACTGTGTGCAGGGGTCACTATGGGACATGATACTGTGTGCAGGGGCCACTATGGGACATGAGACTGTGTGCAGGGGCCACTATGGGACATGATACTGTGTGCAGAGGCCGCTATGGGACATTATACTGTGTGCAGGGGTCACTATGGGGCATGATACTGTGTGCAGGGGCCACTGTGGGACATGATACTGTGTGCAGGGGCCACTATGGGACATGATACTGTGTGCAGGGGCCACTATGGGACATTATACTGTGTGCAGGGGCCACTATGGGACATTATACTGTGTGCAGGGGTCACTATGGGACATGATACTGTGTGCAGGCGCCACTATGGCACATGATACTGTGTTCACTGGCCACTATGGGACATGATACTGTGTGCAGGGGCTACTATGGGACATTATACTGTGTGCAGGGGTCACTATGGGACATGATACTGTGTGCAGGGGTCACTATGGGACATGATACTGTGTGCAGGGGCCACTATGGGACATGATACTGTGTGCAGGGGCCACTATGGGACATGATACTGTGTGCAGGGGCCACTATGGGACATGATACTGTGTGCAGGGGTCACTATGGGATATAATACTGAGTACAGGGGCCACTATGGGGAATGATACTGTGTGCAGGGGCCACTATGGGACATGATACTGTGTGCAGGGGCCACTATGGGGCATTATACTGTGTGCAGGGGCCACTATGGGGAATGATACTGTGTACAGGGGCCACTATGGGGCATAATACTGTGTGCAGGGGCCACTATGGGGCATAATACTGTGTGTAGGAGCCACTATGGCGCAGGAATGCGGTTTTTTTTGGGGGGGTTGGAGGGGGTGGTTCGGAGGGGGGGGCCCCATGTCAAATGTTCGCCTTGGGGCCCAGCCATTCCTAGTTACGCCACTGCAACGGAGCTATAGGACCGGACTGCACTAGAAGACACCGGAGCGCAGGGGACACATATGTTTAATTTTTTTTTCATCTCCCCCAGCCTAATTAAAACATTTTTTTTTATCCTGGACAACCCCTTTAATTTATTTAACTGACATCCAGGGAGTGTCACCTGCTTGAGTGATTGTTTTATGTATATTTACATATATTATACATTCACTTCAGGTCACTGTGCAAGAAAAATGAGAAAAGTATCTGATGCCTCTTGATATGTCCGCAGCTTTCTTCCTGAACCAGTGATGCCTGGGGCAAGTCCAGTTCCACCTATCAAAGATGCGGCTGTCCCTTTTATTGCATAGAATCCAAGCCACATTATGGAAGAAACTGATGGTAAATGGTACTTGGAACCAGTTCTACTGTATAACAGGCAAAAGATGGCTCTGAATAGAGAAACTCAATAAAAGGCAGCCAATGAGATTGTTGCATTACTAGAAGCAGGTTATGCAGTAGGGACAGACACTAAATAAATATGCCACATTGCTAGAATCAGCCGCTAAATTGCCACATAGCTAGAATTAGACTATGTAGTAGGAATAGCCACAAAGTTGAATCAGTTACTGAATACACCAACAGACCTTGAATATACAGTATTTCAGTTACTTAACACCACCATGGACTTCACAAATATTGTCAGGCTGTATCCAATTTATTGCCACCCAACCCTACCATTGATTGAGATCCATGGTTTGGAGGATAACCAAATGTTGGGTGCCCCATGTTTGGGCAATCACCCGTTATGTCCCAATGAAAAGAACAAAGTCATATTGGGGCCCCTTAAGAATCATAACCATAATCATGATTGTCAGGATTCAGATGCAAGGCCACAATAACAAGGTTGGCAGCAGAAATGGGCTGACAACTGAGAGCAGTAGAATATGCTACCTAAACGCAACACACCTCTGTCAGCCAAGACCGGCCCCAGATGCCTTCACCAGAGCTCCTCACAAGAAGAGATGGACTTTGGCTGAATCTGGAGACCGGAATTGTCATCAAAACAGAAAAGTGTACTACAAATAGATGCACTGCAGCAGAAACCAAACACTAAATCCATACACTTACTCACAGGGACAGAGAATACGAAATGGTCATCAAATCACAAGTCAGCAGCTGAAGAGGGCAACGAGGAACCAAATTGTGAGACGAAGTCAGGTCCAGTAAACAAGCCAAAAATCGAATCCAATTGGGGATGCCAAAACCAAATCACCAGACAGAGAGGAATCCAAAAACAAAGCCAGAGGTCAGTATAGGAGTATCAATACAAAGTCAGGAGCAAACTAGCAGATAGTAAACAGAGCTAATACTCCGCACATGAGGCAGAAGGGTGTGGCCTTATATAGGTCTCCTCTGCTGCTAACTGGTCCAAGCCAGGAAGCCTCGAGAACTGCAAAAGCTTCCCAGGTTGTCCAGGTAACATTAAAGGTGCAGCAGCCAGATAGAAAATCCTGACAGTGTTTGGGAGAGGCCCACACAAGAGGACCCAAGATGACAAGTCAGGGGGAAGACTCTGGATGGGATGACCATAGGCCTCAAGGAGGATATCCAGAACCCATGATTGGGGGCCATACTAAAATATATATGACACATACAACTTACACTTGTCACAATGCAAGTCCAGATCGGACATGGAGCAGCCAAAAAAATGAATGCTTCTAAGGAGAATGGTGAATAGAGGGTAAACCCCATTCTCCTGAGTAATTCATGGGCTGGAAGAGTGGGATTCCCATAGGTCATTCAGATAAAGCAATCACAAGACAGTTGTTCATTTAAACCCCTCAGTGCCATATTGCCACATGGCCTCTCTTTGAAGAATATTTCTATCCCAATCACCTCCTTATTTATTAGGATGCACCCAATCTATCCCCATAAACTTGATGGAGCCCAATTTGCCATAGGATATCGTCTCGCCACTAATATTTCTCACTTGTGTGTACAGTGGCTAGCAAAAATATTCATACCCCTTGAAATCACTTCATTAGTTAATAGAGTCCAGCTGTGTAATTTAGTCTTGGTATGAATACACCTGTTCTGTGAAGGCCTCAGTGTTTTGTTAGAGAACACTAGTGAACAAATAGCATCATGAAAACCAAGGAACTCACCAGACAAGTCAGAGATAAAGTTGTGGAGAAGTTTAAAGCAGGGTTAGATAATAAAAACATACCCCAAGCTTTGAGCATCCCAAGGAGCACTGTTCAATCCATCATCCAAAAATGGAAAGAGTATTTTACTACTGCAAACCTACCAAGGCATGGCCATCCTCTTAAACTAATAGATGGAGCATAGAGAGCACTGGTCATGGAAGCAGCCAAGAACCCCATGGTCACTCTGGAGGAGTTGCAGAAAGCCACAGCTCAGGACAACTATAAGTTGTGCACTCTACAAATATGGTCTTTATGGAAGAGTGACAAGAAGAAAACTATTGTTGAAAGAAATATATAAGAAGTGCCGTTTGTAGTTTGCCACAAGCCATATATGGGACACAGCAAACATGTGGAAGAAGTTGCTCTGGTCAGATGAAACCAAAGTTGAACTTTTTGGCCTAAATGCAAAGCTCTATGTGTGGTGGAAAAGTAACACTACTCATCACCCTGAACACACCATAGGGGGATGCTTTTCTTCAGCAGGGATAGGGAATCTGGTCAGAGTTGATGGGAAAATGTATGGAGATAAATTCAGAGCAATCCTCCTGTTGGAGGTGCAAGAGACTTGAGACGGGGAGGGAGATTCACCTTCCAGCAAAACAATGACCCTAAACATACAGCCAGAGCTACAGTGGAATGGTTTAGATCAAGGAATATTCATGTGTTAGAATGGCCCAGTCAAAGTCCAGACCTAAATCCCATTGAGCATCTGTGGCAAGACATGAAAATTGCTGATCACAGATGCTCTCCATCCAATCTGGCTGAGCTTGAGCTATTTTGCAAAGAATGGACAAAAAAGTCAGTCTCTAGATGCGCAAAGCTGGTAGAGACATACCCCAAAAGACTTGCAGCTGTAATTGCAGCGAAAGGTGGTTGTACAAGGTATTGATATAGGGGAGCTGAATACTTTTGCACATCACATTTTTTCAGATTTTTATTAGGGAACCATGTTTCATTTTCGTTCCACTTCACAATTGTGTGCTATTTTGTGTTGATCTAACACTTAAAATATCAATAAAATACATTTAAGTTTGTGGTTGTAAGGTGACAAAATGTGAAAAAGTTCAAGGGGTATGAATGCTTTTGCAAGGCACTGTAAAATTCCTGAAATAGCCCTCTATTCTCCCATTTTGTTTTTCCAACATATTCTAGACCACAGACACAAATCATTTCATAGATCACTCCTTGCATTTTACAATTAATAAGATCACTAATTACAGACAATTCCCGTTACTAGAATGTAACCTCCTTGCTGGTCTGAATATATGGACGTGTTTTGCAACTGCTACACTTGTGACAATATAAATATGGTATCGCTGTAATTGTAATGACCCGCCAGACAAAGCTGGCATGTTATTTTTAATGCAGAGTGAACGCCATAAAAACAAAATGCAACTCCCAGAAAACGTAAATAGAAGCTAATCAAGACATTATATATGTATGTACCCCAAAATGTTATGAAGACGGGGAGGGAAAGGGGGAGGGATTTTTAGTAGCACAAAGTGCTAATAAAAACTTTTTAGATTAGTTTTCCCTCTTCATTACAGTAATTTTTACATCAGCGGCAATTTTTTTTTTTCTGAGACTCCACTGCAGAAACCGCCGAAAATCAGCAGAGAGAAAAGTCCTGCACAGAGGACTTTTCTCTCCGCCATTTTCAGTATAAAAATGACAGACACCAGTCAGATCTTATTATAGTCTATGGGGTCCCTGGGTGTCCACGGGTAACCACTGTTTTAGTGGTCTAGCTTTCGCAGACCCATGTGCAGATGTGAACCTAGCCTTAAGCTATCAACCCCTACACTAAAGTCATATAAAACAAACCACAACATAGGGGTTCTGTCATACTGTGCTCCTAGCCACATGCATTCACTGCTATTTGCTGGGATACACCTTTAGTTTTCCATTAGAAGTGATGTAAGTACACGTGCAACCTGCAATTAGTGTTAAGTGTATGGAGCTGGGAGCAGATTGAGATAACACCCATAGGGTGGTGACACACTATGTATTTGGATGCGGCTATTGCTGCCAAAGTGAAAGCATCCGTAGGGTGTTGACACACTATGTACCTGGAAGTGGCTATATCTGCATCTGGGTACAAATGGCATGGATGACACACTGATTGGTATCTGTGTGTCACCCATGGTTTTGACTGACCCATACATTAAAAATTAGTTGACAGAGCCACAAATATGGACAGGTATAGGACCTGCTGCATATTTTGCAGCTCTTCAATTTGGCATGGACACACGCTCACCGGGCCCCTTTCCATTATTGATGTTGCAGGGCTTGACCAGATTTGAGTCATCAGGCTCCGGATCCTGGGGGATCCCTTTAAGGACAGGGGCCCTGGGCAGTTTCCCAGTCTGCCACCCTCCCACCCAACGCTGGCCCTGAATGTAAATAATGCTCAAGAATTTGATTTTGTTGTTTAGTTTGACCATTAGATAAGAAAAAAGCAGTTACAACATTTTTTGTGAATTTTGTTTTTATGGTGTTCACTATGTGGTAAATATTATACATTACCTTTAGCCTACCGTCAGACAACTGTGGATGAAAACAGTCGTTAAAGACCGTTTTGTACCTGAGGGGCGCCCGTTTTCAGGAATTCCTCATACATTGCAGTGTATGGGGGGATCCGTGAAAACAGACAAAAATAGAACATGACCTTTGCAATGGGGCATCAACATATCTGTCTTGTGAATATCCCCTGTTCACAGACAGTGAAATTAATGCATCTGCGTGAAGATAAGATAAGATAAGATAATCCTTTAATAGTCCCACCATGAGGAAATTCAGTGTGTTGCAGCAGCATAGATAATACAAATACAAATACAAAAGCTCCAAGGTAGAGGCATTACAGTGACAGTAGGTACAGATAAAAAGGTAAAGGTAAAAAAGTAGTAGAAGGGATATCACAACTTAAGATCTTTCAGTTCTCTGTATGGAATGATCTCCGCTTAGGTCGGTGTTGGTTGTACAGCCTGACCGCAGTGGGGAGGAAAGACTTCTAATAGCGCTCCTTCTCACACTTAGGGTGAAGTAGTCAGTCACTGACAGTACTGCCCAGTACTATCGCGGTCTCATGCATGGGATGGGAGCTATTTTCCAGCATGGAGCTCACCACGGACAGTATCCTTCTGTCACCCACCACCTGCACTGGGTGAAGGGGCCTCCCCAGAACAGAGCTGGCCCTTCTAATTAGCTTGTCAAGTCTATTCCTATCCCTGGTTGATATGCTACTTCCCCAGCAAGCCACTCCAAAGAAGATGGCTGATACCACTACAGAGCTGAAAAAGGCCCTAAGAAGCGCCTCCTAGTCTCCAAAGGCTCTCAGCCTCCTAAGCAGGTAGAGCCTGCTGTGGCCCTTTCTGTACAGTACATCCAGGTGATCTGCCCAGTCCAGCTTATTATTGAGGAACACACCCAGGTCCTTATAGGTGTTGACTATCTCAATGCCTGTCCCCTGGATGTCCACTGGTATTTGACTATATCTGCGCTTTTGAAGGTCCACCACCATCTCCTTGGTCTTCCCAGCATTAATCCTAAGGTGGTTCCGCTGGCACCAATCCACAAAATCCCATTTGAATTCTCTGTACTCCCTGTCATCATCGTCTGTGATGAGGCCTACTATTGCAGAGTCATCAGAATACTTCTGTAAGTAGCAGCTAGATGAGTTGCACCTAGCAACAAAACACTGGACTTGTTCTTTGCCAACGTGAGGGAGGCATATAACTCATCAGCCCTACCGCCCCTGGGGAGATCGGATCACAACCTAGTACATCTCCGACCTGTGTACAAGCCACTTGTACGTAGAGAACCAGCTGTCACCCGCACAGTGAAGATATGGTCCGAGGAGAGTGATGAGGCTCTGAGGGATTGTTTTGACACAACCGCATGGGAAGTGCTGCAGGATTCTTATGGAGAAGATATAGAAGGACTCACACACTGCATAACAGACTACATTAATTTTTGTGTGGACAACACAGTACCCACAAAAGTGGTGAGGTGCTTCTCCAATAACAAACCATGGATTAACTCTGATATAAAAACACTACTTAAGGAGAAAAAGATGGCATTCAGGACAAGAGATAAAGAGGGGTTGAGGGAAGTACAAAAGGAGCTGAGGCATCAAATCAGGCAGGGAAAAGCCAGTTATAAAGAAAAAATGGAAAAGCAAATGGAAAGAAAAGACATAAGGGGGGTCTGGGAGGGGCTTAAGTCAATTTCGGGTCATAAACAGTCTGTCTGCCAGATTGAGGCAGATGTTAATTGGCTTAATGAACTAAACCTATTCTTCAACAGATTTGATCACACACCAGCTCCTCCCACCCCAGTATGTCCTTCAGCTTCCCCCACCACAATGACTTCTCCCCATGCGGCCACTTCCCAACAGACCAGTAAATCCAGAAATCCGTCTTTATCTGGCCACAGTCTGACCTTCACACGGGCCCAGGTGAGGAAGGAGATGAAAAAGATCAAGGCGAGGAAAGCCGCAGGGCCAGATGACATCAGTGCAAGGCTAATTAAGACTTGTGGGGACCAGCTGTGTGGTATAATTACATATATGTATAATATGAGCCTGAGGCAGGAAATAGTCCCTGAATTATGGAAATCTTCTTGTGTGGTACCAGTTCCAAAGAAACCCCACCCTATGGACCTCAATGACTACAGACCTTTAGCACTGACATCCCACCTGATGAAGATCTTGGAGAGATTGGTTCTCACACATCTCCGCCCTCTAGTGAGCCCCGCTATGGACCCCCTCCAGTTTGCTTATCGTCCGGGCATTGGGGTAGATGATGCCATCATCCATCTTCTGCACAGGGCTCTGTCTCACCTGGAGAAACCAGGGAACACAGTGAGAATAATGTTCTTTGACTTCTCCAGTGCTTTTAACACCATACAGCCCAGGTTATTGAGGGACAAGCTGGGCCTTGCTGGAGTGGACCACCACCTCTCCAACTGGATCCTAGACTACCTCACAAATCGACCTCAATACGTGAGAGCCCGAGACTGTGTGTCAGGTACCGTGATCTGTAATACGGGGGCACCTCAGGGTACGGTTCTCGCCCCTTTCCTCTTCACACTGTACACTGCAGATTTTAGGTGCAACTCATCCAGCTGCTACCTACAGAAGTATTCTGACGACTCTGCAATAGTGGGTCTCATCACAGATGATGATGACAGGGAGTACAGAGAACTGAACCAGGACTCTGTGGACTGGTGCCACCGGAACCACCTGAAGATTAACGCGGGGAAGACCAAGGAGATGGTGGTGGACTTCCGCAAAGGCAGAAGCCCTCCTAAACCAGTGGACATCCTGGGGACGGGCATCGAGATTGTGAACACCTACAAGTACCTGGGTTTGCTCCTTAATAATAAGCTGGACTGGGCGGATCACATGGAGGTCTTGTACAGGAAGGGCCACAGCAGGCTCTACCTGCTTAGGAAACTGAGAGCCTTTGGAATCCGGGGGGAACTTCTTAGAACTTTCTTCAACTCGGTAGTGGCATCAGCCATCTTCTTTGGAGTGGCCTGCTGGGGGAGCAGTATATCAACCAGGGACAGAAATAAACTTGACAAGCTGATTAGAAAGGCCAGCTCTGTCCTGGGGAGCCCACTGGACCCAGTGCAGGTGGTGGGTGACAGAAGGATACTGTCCGTGGTGAGCTCCATGCAGAAGAAGAAGTCCCATCCCATGCATGAGACTGTGATCGCGCTGAGCAGTACTGTCAGTGACCGACTGCTCCACCCTAGGTGTGAGAAGGAGCGCTATCGGAAGTCTTTCCTCCCCACCGCGGTTAGGCTGTACAACCAACACCGACCTAAGCGGAGATCATTACACACAGAGAACTGAAATATCTCTCTGCCTGTTAAATCCCCCCCCCCCTCTGCTACGTCCTATCTGTCTGTCTGCTATTAATGTAATGCCTCTCACCTTGGAACATTCCTGTACATGTTGTATTTGTATTTGTATCTGCTTATCTTTGCTGCTGTAACACACTGAATTTCCCCATTGTGGGACTATTAAAGGACTATTATTATTATTATTATTATTATTATTATTATTATTAAATCTACAGTGTACAGTGTGAAGAGGAGAGGGGCAAGAACTGTACCTTGAGGTGCCCCCGTATTACAGATCACGGTGTCTGACACACAGTCCCGGGCTCTCACATACTGAGGTCGTCATTGTGCGGTAGACTAGGATACAGTTGGAGAGGTGTGGTCCATTCGGACAAGGGCCAGCTTGTCTCTCAGTAGCCCTGGCTGTATGATGTTAAAAGCATGCAGTTATACCTCATGCAGATATATACATAATTACCAGTATAGTCTGATTATACACTGGGCCTTGCCACAAGAGGGCATAAAAACACTTACTCTGCTGCTTTTTTTTTTTTGTAGCTCTCAGAGGCTACTTTTAGGTAGTGTGCTTCATGGGAAGAGATTGTTGACTGCTAGATTTCCCCTTCCCGCCAGTGACAGTTCTTGATTTACGTTTTGACTCCCCTCATCCCAAACCCCATAGCTTTTATATTTTTCCGTTCACAGAGCCATATGAGGGCTTAATGTTTGCGGGACAAATTGTTCTTATTACTCTGTACAATGTACTGGGAAGCTGGAAAAAAATTCAGAATTGGGTGGAATTGGAGAAAAAGTGCATTTGTGCAACTTTCTTACAGGCTTCATTTTTACGTCATTCATTCTGCAGCCAAAATGACATGTTACCTGTATTCTATGTTTCGGTATGATTCCAGGGTACCAAATTTGATTTGTAGACCAGGAGTTTTAGGACACAGGGATACCTAATGTGTATGTGTTTCACAGTATCTAAGTACTTTTATATGTGTTCTAGTGAAAGGGGGGTGATTTGAATTTTTAATATTTTTTTTATACTTTTTTTACATTTTTTAAATTTTTTTTTTCTTGCATTTATTAGACCCCATAGGGATCTCATCACTAATGCAATCAATGCATTGAAAAATATCGGCACTTCTATTGCAGGCTGCATAGAAGTAAATGGCAGACAAGCCTGGGAGCCTTCAGTAGGCTCCCGGCTGTCATGCCAACGGGAAGCTGGACCCTGCATCTCACTCCTGGTGTGGGCGATCCCTGGCAAAATGGCGGTGCCCAGGCTCCACCATCAAAATGGCGCCTTGGTTAGCCCCAGGGGGGTTAATACCTGCGATCAGTGCAGGCACTGATTGCGGGCATTAGCAGCGGGTCTCTACAGCAGAGACCCAGCGGCTATGGCGGCTGCTCAGCTCCGGAGCAGCCGCCATATTTAAATAGCCGACATCCGCTGTACTATTACAGCGGATGTCGGAAAGGGGTTAAAGACATTTTGGCCAATTGACAGACTTTGAGAAAGTTAGGATGAAGTAGTATGGTTGTTTTGACATCTAAGCCATTCTGACTTTTATCTGTTAGGAGATCTTTGGAACAGTGGTTACATGAGGGCACGCACACGCAGCAAACAGTTTCTGGACAGTCCAGACAGACTACCAGTAGAGAGGATTGTTTGATATACCGACAAGCAGGAGCAGCTCTCATACTTTCCTTGTCCACCACCCTGATACAGGTGGCATCTACAGTATATTACACACCCCTGTGTCTGTCTGGACCATTTCCAAGTGCTTAGCAGAAGAACATTTGGTGCCACAGCACCCATTACTTGTCCTGCAATTGACAGCCAGCCACCATTACCTTTGTTTGCTTGAGACAAATGGACTGGAAAATATCATCTTTAGCAACAAATCCAGATTCTGTTTGGAATTGTATGGTGAGGTTTGAGTAATCCTGCCTTTGCTGTAGATCAACACACTGCCCTGATGTGTTGATTTGTGGAGCTATCACATACGACACTCGTTCACCCCTAGTCATGATACGAGGGGCACTAGCAGCTCAATGATATGTGCAAGACAATCTGCAGTCATATGGCAGGGCTTCTAACTGGTATTTTTCAAAAGGATAATGCTCGCCCAAACACACAGCAAGGGATTTCCAGGAATGTCATAGCCAATCGACCATTTATGGGTGCAGCTGGGATGCCATGTTTCATTCAACTCCAACATCTTCTTATTGGTATGTTATTTTTATTTGTTAATGAACATATATTGGTTTGGGAAGATATTTTATTTATTTATTTTTTTTTGTAATTGATTTTTTTAATTGTTCAAAAGTGTGAAAATGTACCTGGTTGTCTAAGATGTAAAATGTCCACAACCACTTGGCAGTGAAAGGGTTAACGGGAACCATCAAAACTTTTTGCTGTCAGTAATTGCTATAAAAAAGATTAACTTTGTGATCCACTTTCTTTTGTTGATACGATTGTTTCTGTTGTTCATAGGAGTCATCATATATTCAGATGTAGATTTATAGATCTGTCTCTTTTTTCATTTTGTTTTCATTTTGTTGATTTGGTTTATATGTGTTTATGTGCCATCTATCTATGGGTTAACATTTATTCAATACAGGTGTTGTTTTTAATTGCACGAGTTTTAAATTGTAAGCAGATTGTGTTAGTGTGTAGGCTATGACTAAGGGGGGTGCTCCCCGAAACGCGTAAGCTGAACACCCCTCTTTTTTTCTCAAACATGGGAGATTTTCCCCATCTTTTTTATCAATTTTTGTGATGCTTATCCATTAAAAGTTATGTTTTATATAAGACCTGAGTCAACTGGTTGCTGGATGCTACAATATTTTTAGGATATCCTAAACAGATTCTTCAGTTCACCAGTCAAATGCCAATGGACTCACCCTGGAGGAAAACTCAGATTTCTCATAAATGGAACAGCTGGCATATAAGGCAATTGTAATGGATAGAAAACCTTCAGCCTATCCCACAGGGCCAGGGTATGGGATGATGTTGGTCATAGGATGGGGACACACTATCTAGAGGGGAACCAAGGAAGCGGATCAATGGGCACCTCATGTGGTCCTTCACCAACTGCGCCAGTCTAACCACCTGATTGTAAAGTACAATAGGAGTTACTCCTAACCCTCCACTATGACATGGCACATACAGCGTTCCAGAACCCACCTGTTACCTCCCCCTCATTCCCCATATACTTAAATATTTCTTCAGCGTCAGCATAGGAACATGCATAGGAAGCTTATGGAAAGCATAGAGTAGTCATGGTAATATATTCACCTTGACAGATGCAATCCTACCTAACCAAGACACCAACAAGTTAGCCCACTTCCGCAAATCGTCATAAATTGTGCGTAGCAACAGTGGAAAATTAGCCTTATATAGAGAAGTCACCAACGGAGTAAAATAAATGCCCAAATAGGGAAGTTTCAGCTGATTCCATCCGAAGTCAAAGTTCAGTTTCAAAAGTTTCACCACCTCTGTAGGTTGATTAATATTAAGAGCTTCGGATTTCGTGGCGTTCCACACCAGTCCCAATTAGTCCAAGAACTCTGATATCAGATGGAATAAATTGGGGAGAGAAGTTAAAGGGGACATTGATATCTGTTATAATTGTATTTTTGTTTGTAGTGGTTGTGTTCCTACCTCTTTTCCTCTAATTTTACATTATTATGATTAATCTGTGACTGACAATAGACTTTCTACATTGGTTACTAATGGCCTTATTCCAACACATATGAATATATGACTTTGTATGTCCAGGGCCAGTTTTAGACAAAGTGGGGCCCTGGGAAAGTTTACAAGTGGGGCCATAAATTCTAAGACATACCCAGTAGTGGAACTACCGCCATAGCAGCTGCTATGGGGCCTGTGACAATAGGGGGCCTGGTGTGCTCCTGCTGCATTTGTTCTTTAAATAGGCCATTAACTGCTGGAGTTACTCCAGCAGGTAACAGGCCCTATTTACTTACTGGTCCTCACGCCTGCCAAAGGCTGCCCCCTGCTTCCCCTTCAGCCCTCCCATATCAAGTCGCTGACATTGAACAGTGAAAGGACTTCGCTGACAGGAATGTGATATGGAATGCACGGGGATCGGTAAGTACGGCTGCGGTACTTGGTATTTGTTGGGCAAACTTCACAATATCCGTCTCGTGAGGTTTGCCTGGCAGTTTAGCTTCAACAAACTGATATTATTATATTCTGGAATCTTTTCTGACCCCAGAGTATAATGTTCAGAGGCCTGGGGGAGGTGAAAAAAAAAAAGCGGTCTTACATTCCTCTCCTGTGCTCCTATGCAAATTCCTGCTGTCTTCGGCCCTCTTCAAGGATGTCACAGATGGCACGTGGGTGTGGCTGGTGTCACTGATGCACAATGTAACTGATGTAGCCCACGTCTGTGATGTCATTGAAGACAGCAAGAATTAGCAGTGGGGCACAGGAGAGAAGTAAGACCTTTTTTTGTTTCTCACCTCCCCTGGGCCTCCGAACATTATACTCTAGGTTCTGAAGACACTCCAGAGTATAATAATAGTTCATGGGTCGTGATCTCCAAAAATTTTTGGGTTCCGCCGAACCCAAAATTTTTGTAATATTTGCACCAAACACTGTAGGGGACATTATGATGTGTGAAGGGGCTACTATAGGACATTATACTGTGTGGAGGTGCCACTATGGGACATTATACTGTGTGAAGGGGCCACTATGGGACATTATACTGTGTGGAGGGGCCGCTGTGGGACATGTGTGAAGGTGCTGCCATGGGACATTAAGCTGTGTGAAGGAGCCACTATGGGACATTATATACATACAGTCATATGACAAAGTTTGGGCACCCCTATTAATCTTAATCATTTTTAGTTCTAAATATTTGGGTGTTTGCAACAGACATTTCAATTTGATATATCTAATAACTGATGTACACAGTAATTGTAAGGGTCTTGCCAACCGTAGCAACACCCTGACACTACAGCAGCGGTCTGGGAGGGGGGGCAGAGACAAGTGAGCCCTAATCTCACCCCAGCCACTGTCCCTTCCTATTGCCTCAGTTACCCTAAGCGGCAAAAGGACAACCAGAAGACAAGCCCTATACTGGGTAAGTGACACAGAGAACAGGACAAGACAAAACAACACAGAAGCAGAGTGAGCAAGCCAAGGGGTCAGAACCAAACGAGCAATGCAGTACAGAATCTAAATCCAAGAGAATAGTCAAAGACAAAGCCAGTGGTCAGAAAATCAGGTAACAAGGTAGCAAGGGAAATAATAAAGAGAGCAGGCAAAACACAAGTGCAATAACCGGCAACTTGCAGAGAAGTGACATCCTGTATATAGAAAGTCTGGGCCCAGCCCCACACCTGATAGGCACACAGGCTGTCAATCACACAAGCCAGGAAGAGATTAACTCTATACCGTCCAGAGAGAAATGTTCCTAATTACACAGGTGTGGCTTTACACAGCAAGGGAACTAGGACCATGTTCAGACTGAGCATCAAGAAACTTACACAAAGAACCAAATTGAAGACGCCTCCTTCGCCACAGCGTGCGAGCGGAGGGCGGCGCCGAGACCCGAAACGGCAGAGACGTTACAGTACCCCCCCCCTTTATGAGGGGCCACCGGACCCTCACCAGATAAACCAGTTTTAGTAGGACCCAGTATTTTCTCTGCCTTCAATTCAGGGTCTTTTTGCACAACCACAGACACTGATGGGCCAGGCAAACATTTTATATTCACCTGGTGTTTCCCACCTTTGGCAGCCGAGACAGTCTCCTCCGTAACAAAATTTAAAGTGTGCAGAGCAGTCATATCAGCAAATACCTGGTTGCCTGAGTGGTTCTTCTGATTACCACTCAGGCACTGAAGTTTTTCTGCTGGTCTGCGAGGTCTGGTCGAGCAGTCACGGATGAAATGATCGGAAGCACCACAGTACAGGCAGAGGTTGTTCCTGAGACGATGCTCTCGTCGCATCTTGGCGTCCATAACTCCCAGTTGCATGGATTCCTCACCAGGAGTCATGGGAGAAATAACAGGTTTCTCAGGAGAGAGTGAGGGAGAGACAGAAAACTTGAAAGAAGCAGACCCTATTCTCTCTTTAACATTTTCCCGGATCCTACGGTCAATACGGACAGCCAAAGTCATGGCCTGCTCAAGAGTGGGAGGATCTGGGTGACCAACCCAGAGCTCCTTAACACGGTCACATAGGCCTTGTTTAAAGTGGGCCTTTAGAGCTGACTCACACCAACCTGCAGTCACGCTGCACTTGCCGAATTCTGTGCAATATTCCTCAGCAGAACGTTTGCCCTGCTGCATGGTGAGGAGTTGCGATTCCGCAAGACCAATGTGGTCTGGCTCAGCATATATAGACCCCAAAGACAAAAAAAATTTTTTCAAAGTCAGTCCACTCCTCAGCCCCTGGAGGGAGTTTAAGGGCCCAAGCTTGTGGATCCCCCTGTAGGAGGGATATAACTACTCCCACCATTTGGGCCTGGGATGGATGTGGATTAATCCGGAAATACAAGCGACAAGACTCCCGGAAAGTCTCAAATTTTTCACGATCCCCTGAAAAACGGTCGGGGAGTAGCATCTTAACCCTAAAAGGGGCAGAAACAACTGGAGATGCCGCAGCAGCATCAGTAAGGGTCTTTACCTGTTTAGCAAGCTCAGCTACCAGACCTACCAAACCTTCCAACTTGGCTGCAAGGTCCTGAATAGGATCCATGCTGACCCTATGGGAAGCAATGGCAGAATGTATGGACCGGTTATTCTGTAAGGGTCTTGCCAACCGTAGCAACACCCTGACACTACAGCAGCGGTCTGGGAGGGGGGACAGAGACAAGTGAGCCCTAATCTCACCCCAGCCACTGTCCCTTCCTATTGCCTCAGTTACCCTAAGCGGCAAAAGGACAACCAGAAGACAAGCCCTATACTGGGTAAGTGACACAGAGAACAGGACAAGACAAAACAACACAGAAGCAGAGTGAGCAAGCCAAGGGGTCAGAACCAAACGAGCAATGCAGTACAGAATCTAAATCCAAGAGAATAGTCAAAGACAAAGCCAGTGGTCAGAAAATCAGGTAACAAGGTAGCAAGGGAAATAATAAAGAGAGCAGGCAAAACACAAGTGCAATAACCGGCGACTTGCAGAGAAGTGACATCCTGTATATAGAAAGTCTGGGCCCAGCCCCACACCTGATAGGCACACAGGCTGTCAATCACACAAGCCAGGAAGAGATTAACTCTATACCGTCCAGAGAGAAATGTTCCTAATTACACGGGTGTGGCTTTACACAGCAAGGGAACTAGGACCATGTTCAGACTGAGCATCAAGAAACTTACACAAAGAACCAAATTGAAGACGCCTCCTTCGCCACAGCGTGCGAGCGGAGGGCGGCGCCGAGACCCGAAACGGCAGAGACGTTACAGTAATATTTCAGGATTGAAATGAGGTTTCTTGTACTAACAGAAAATGTGCAATATGCATTAAACGAAAATTTGACCGGTGCAAAAGTTTGGGTACCCTTATCATTTTATTGATTTGAATACTCCTAACTACTTTTTACTGACTTACTGAAGCACAAAATTGGTTTTGTAACCTCACTGAGCTTTGAACTTCATAGCCAGGTGTATCCAATCATGAGAAAAGGTATTTAAGGTGGCCAATTGCAAGTTGTTCTCCTATTTGAATCTCCTCTGAAGAGTGGCATCATGGGCTCCTCAAAACAACTCTCAAATGATCTGAAAACAAAGATTGTTCAACATAGTTGTTCAGGGGAAGGATACAAAAAGTTGTCTCAGAGATTTAACCTGTCAGTTTCCACTGTGAGGAACATAGTAAGGAAATGGAAGACCACAGGGACAGTTCTTGTTAAGCCCTGAAGTGGCAGGCCAAGAAAAATATCAGAAAGGCAGAGAAGAAGAATGGTGAGAACAGTCAAGGACAATCCACAGACCACCTCCAAAGAGCTGCAGCATCATCTTGCTGCAGATGGTGTCACTGTGCATCGGTCAACAATACAGCACACTTTGCACAAGAAGAAGCTGTATGGGAGAGTGATGCGAAAGAAGCCGTTTCTGAAAGCACGCCACAAACAGAGTCGCCTGAGGTATGCAAAAGCACATTTGGACAAGCCAGCTTCATTTTGGAAGAAGGTCCTGTGGACTGATGAAACAAAGATTGAGTTGTTTGGTCATACAAAAAGGCGTTATGCATGGCGTCAAAAAAACACAGCATTCCAAGAAAAACACTTGCTACCCACTGTAAAATTTGGTGGAGGTTCCATCATGCTTTGGGGCTGTGTGGCCAATGCTGGCACCGGGAATCTTGTTAAAGTTGAGGGTCGCATGGATTCAACTCAGTATCAGCAGATTCTTGAGAATAATGTACAAGAATCAGTGATGAATTTGAAGTTACTCCGGGGATGGATATTTCAGCAAGACAATGATCCAAAACACAGCTCCAAATCTACTCAGGCATTCATGCAGAGGAACAATTACAATGTTCTGGAATGGCCATCCCAGTCCCCAGACCTGAATATCATTGAACATCTGTGGGATAATTTGAAGAGGGCTGTCCATGCTCGGCGACCATCAAACTTAACTGAACTGGAATTGTTTTGTAAAGAGGAATGGTCAAAAATACCTTCATCCAGGATCCAGGAACTGATTAAAAGCTACAGGAAGCAACTAGAGGCTGTTATTTTTGCAAAAGGAGGATCTACTAAATATTAATGTCACTTTTCTGTTGAGGTGCCCATACTTTTGCACTGGTCAAATTTTGGTTTAATGCATATTGCACATTTTCTGTTAGTACAATAAACCTCATTTCAATCCTGAAATATTACTGTGTCCATCAGTTATTAGATATATCAAATTGAAATGGCTGTTGCAAACACCCAAATATTTAGAACTAAAAATGATTAAGATTAATAGGGGTGCCCAAACTTTTTCATATGACTGTATATATACAGGTGCATCTCAATAAATTAGAATATTTTTGAAATGATCATTCATTTCAGTGATACAATTCATAATCAGCAGTCTTCCATGATTGTGTGTCCTACTTAACCAGACTGAGGGACCATTTAAAGGCTTAGGAAACCTTGGCAGGTGACACACTGATTTTACAATACTGCACTTTTTTACAATATTCAAATTTTCTTAGATTTTGGTTTTCATTACCTGTAATAATCAACATTTACAGAAATAAAACACTTGAAATAGAATACTCTGTGTGTAAAGAATCTACAAAATATAGTAGGTCACTTTTTTAATTTAATTACTGAAAGAAATTAACGTTTCGAAGATATTGTAATTTATTGAGATGCACCTGTGTGTGTGTATATATATATATATATATATATATATCTATATATATCTATATACGTATATATCAGTGAATTATGTCAGTGGGTATATAGATGAGACATTTGAGGAAAGTATATGATTGGTTAGAAGATGGCCAGCCTGTCCTACCAAAGTACAATTGGATCATGTAGTCCCCATATGTTGCAGCCATGTATAACTAAGGTTACGTTCACATCTGTGCCAGAGTCTCCAGAAACCGCTGAAAATCGATGGAGACAAAAGTCCTGCATGGAGAAATTTTCTTTCCGCTAATTTCAAGAGGACCTTTCACGTCCTCTGGCACTCGTGGTTTTATATACTGCTGGAAAGCTGACAGTGCATTGAATCCAGTGCACTGTCAGCTTTGACAGTACATTTAGTTTCGGCATCAATATCCCTTCACTGTCAGAAGGACGGGCCTTACTGCTCAGCATCATTGCTGGGCAGTAAGGAACACCCCCTCTGATTGTACAATGCTATGGAAGAGTACTGTTCAGGGGTGGGTGGCGTTCCTTACCGCACAGCAATGACGCCAAGCAGTAAGGCCAGCCCCTTCTGACAGTGGAGAGATATCTGTGCCCAAATTAACGGCACCCATATCTCCAGCACCAGGGAGCACATCAGGAAAGCTGATGGTGCTCTGAATTCTGAATTAAAATCTGGCTTCATTATTTACATATATAGCAAGAACCTTAGGAAATATAGTGCTGATCATCCTGACAAATGTAATGCAAAACTGCAGTAAATACTGACATCATAGCAAAGCAAATATATATGAAATTCTGGTTCAAGTTTTGGATACCATAGGGAATCTGTATTACTACACATACACACAGACACAAACACAAGACAGAACATGTGTACACACAGATTAAAGACAAAACGTACATACACACACAAAACATGTACACACACACACACACACACACACACACAGAAGACATAACACATACCTGGAGCCGAGTCAGGGATTGCAGCACCCCAGTGTAATCGATCATCCCCTGCAGTGCAAGACCTCAGGAGGAGGAGCTGTCAGCCTGCGCCGACACTTGGTAAGTGAGAGAGGGAGAGAGAGGAGGTCAGCACCTGGCAGCCCAGTGGGCCCTCTCAGGAGCTTGGGGCCCCTGGGACCATTGCTGATTCACAGATAATAGTGCTGAATTCAGGGGGCCCCTTAAGTTGTGGGGGCCCTGGGTGATTGTCCAGTTTTCCCCCCCAAATAGCCCCCCTCCTCCAAAACACCGGCCCTGTGTATGTCATATGCATTTGAATATGCTGGGGTTTCCTGCACTCACTGTGTACTCATATCGGATGCACCTGCTACTAATGCCCAGGATTGGAAAATCTCCAATCCTGGGCATTTAACCCTTTAGATTCCACGGTCAATAGTGACAGTGTTAGTTAAATGGCTCCAGATGAAGGCCCCCAGGTCTGCCTTCAGTATATATTAATCAGCATATGTAGCTTGATGGTACAGGACTCTGAATTTAATAAAGTGTGTACTGGATATTAACTGTTAGGATTCAGATGAGTAGAAAATTTTTGTCCCTAGGGAAATGCTGATTGAAATTCATCCTGACAAGCAAACACACGACAAGATTTAGTCAGAGAAGAAATGGGTGACTCATAAATTGTAGTGGCACTTTCCCTCTAAGGGCCTTCATGTTCATCAGTGCCTAAAACATTATACTAAAGATCAGACACACTGGTTGACTGAATTACGAAACAAACATGTTAACCCTTTATTTTCAATAAAGTATTTGGAGATGCACTGACATTTTTTGTGTCAATGCATCAAATGCTGATTGATCTTTATTGAACTGTGTCTACAGTCCAATAGAATATACTGAGTTGCAGCCAAACGTGTGAACCGCCACTACGACTTAAAAATCAATAAGTAACACTATAGAAAGTTTCAGTGTAGCCTTAGGCCTTATTCACATGACAGCCATAATAAATAAATGAAATGGTTAATTTTTCACAGCCATTTTGCATCCATATTAGAACCATCTGTTTTTAAAGGGAGTCTGTCAGCAGTAAATTTAATATAAAACTAAGGCTAGGTTCACATCTGCGTCCGGGTTTCCTAATCCGCATAAAAAAGCGGTTACCTTAGGAAACCCGTGGACCCCATAGACTATAATGGGGTCCGTGTGGTTTACGCTTGGTTTCCGCCCGAAAAGGGTGGAAAAATGCGGAGAGAAAAGTCCTGCTTGCAGCGCTTATCTCTCCATATTTTTCATGCGGAGAAGGGAACGGAATCATCCCTATGTGATTTCAGAAACCTTTGCGCTTTTGTAAATCGCAGCAAGTCAATTAATCAATCAAACCGCCAACTACAGAAACGGCGGTTTCCGTATAGGTATAATAGAAGCAGAAAGTCTGCTTTTCCACCATGGTCTTTTCCGGCTGTGGTCTTTTTCCAGCTGTGTGAGTTTTTCGGCTGTGGTTCACTACATGGGGACTTAGCCTAAAGGCATTTTGCAACAATGCAGAATATTCTTAACACCAGATGTCTTAGCAGCTTCTTCAAAACATCAAAAGGCAATCCCGATTGGTAGTTAACAAGGCACAGACATGATGGTATTCCACCAACATATAGATGTAGCAGAGTTAACCCAAATTTCTGCAATTGGTTAAACTGCTGTAGTGTGATATCTTATCACAGAAGACAAAAACCAATAATTTTTCAATGACTTTTAATTTGTTTTGTTGTCTTCTACAACATATTCCGGCACATTATAATGCATTGCATTAGTGATCAGACCTCCTGGGGGTCTAATAATAACAGTATTAAAAAAATAAAATGTGAAAAAAAAAAAGAAAAAGAATTAAAAATTTGTATCATACCCCTTTCCCTTGAATGCATATAACAATAAAAAATTACTGTGAAACACAAATACATTAGGTATCCCTGTGTCCAAAAATGCCCGGTCTACAACAAACTTATAAAAATATTATAAAAAAATATATTAACTACTTTTTTTTATAAAATACTTATAAAAAATGCCAAACGTATGTTTTTTCACTGTTTGGCCTCTGATAAAAATTTGAATAAAAAATTATCAAAGAAATAAACATTCCCCAAAATGGTATAATTAAAAAGTACACCTGGCCTCATAAAAAAAGACACCCTATGCATACATGAGTACACATTAATATAAAAGTTACAGGTGTCAGAATATGGCAACTTTAAGAAATTTTTTTTTTTTTTTTTTTTTTTTTGCAAAGTTTTGGATTTTTGTTAAAATGTAAATAATACTATATAAATTTGGTATCCCTGAAACTGTACCGAAACATAGAATACAGGTGACATGTCATTTTGGCTCCATAGTGAACGCTGTAAAAACTAAGCCTGCAAGAACGTTGCACAAATGCACTTTTTCTCCAATTCCACCCAATTCAGAATTTTTTTTTTCAGCTTCCCATTACATTGTACAGAATAATAAATGGTATCATTATGAAGAGCAATTTGTTCCGCAAACATTAAGCTCTCATATGGCTCTGTGAACGGAAAAAGTTTTGGAGTTTGGAGGGCATTGAGTCAAAAACAAAATCGAAAAATGCCTTCGGTGGGAAGAGTTTAAAGAAATACCAAATTTAGGCTGTAGTTTTTGTTGCAGTGCCTTGCGAAAGTATTCGGCCCCCTTGAACTTTTTAACCTTTTGCCACATTTCAGGCTTCAAACATAAGGATATAAAATTTTAATTTTTTGGTGAAGAATTAACAAGCGGGACACAATCGTGAAGTGGAATGAAATTTATTGGATATTTTAAACTTTTGTAAAAAATAAAAAACTGAAAAGTGGGGCGTGCCAAATTATTCAGCCCCCTTAAGTTAATACTTTGTAGCGCCACTTTTTGCTGCAATTACAGCTGCAAGTCGCTTGGGTTATGTCTCTATCAGTTTTGCACATCGAGAGACTGAAATTCTTGCCCATTCTTCCTTGGAATACAGCTCGAGCTCAGTGAGGTTGGATGGAGAGCATTTGTGAACAGCAGTTTTCAGCTCTTTCCACAGATTCTCGATTGGATTCAGGTCTGGACTTTGACTTGCCATTCTAACACCTGGATACGTTTATTTGTGAACCATTCCATTGTAGATTTTGCTTTATGTTTGGGATCATTGTCTTGTTGGAAGATAAATCTCCATCCCAGTCTCAGGTCTTTTGCAGACTCCAACAGGTTTTCTTCCAGAATGGTCCTGTATTTGGCTCCATCCATCTTCCCATCAATTTTAACCATCTTCGCTGTCCCTGCTGAAGAAAAGCAGGCCCAAACCATGATGCTGCCACCACCATGTTTGACAGTAGGGATGGTGTGTTCAGGGTGATGAGCTGTGTTGCTTTTACTCCAAACATATCGTTTTGCATTGTGGCCAAAAGGTTCGATTTTGGTTTCACCAGAGCACCTTCTTCCACATGTTTGGTGTGTCTCTCAGGTGGCTTGTGGCAAACTTTAAACGAGACTTTTTATGGATATCTTTGAGAAATGGCTTTCTTCTTGCCACTCTTCCATAAAGGCCAGATTTGTGCAGTGTACGACTGATTGTTGTCCTATGGACAGACTCTCCCACCTCAGCTGTAGGTCTCTGCAGTTCATCCAGAGTGATCATGGGCCTCTTGGCTGCATCTCTGATCAGTCTTCTCCTTGTTTGAGATGAAAGTTTAGAGGGACGGCCGGGTCTTGGTAGATTTGCAGTGGTCTGATACTCCTTCCATTTCAATATGATCACTTGCACAGTGCTCCTTGGGATGTTTAAAGTTTGGGAAATCTTTTTGTATCCAAATCCGGCTTTAAACTTCTCCACAACAGTATCACAGACCTGCCTGGTTCCTTGGTCTTCATGATGCTCTCTGCGCTTTAAACAGAACCCTGAGACTATCACAGAGTAAGTGCATTTATACGGAAACTTGATTACACACAGGTGGATTATATTTATCATCTTCTGTCATTTAGGACAACATTGGATCATTCAGAGATCCTCACTGAACTTCTGGAGTGAGTTTGCTGCACTGAAAGTAAAGGGGCCGAATAATATTGCACGCCCCACTTTTCAGTTTTTTATTTTTTACAAAAGTTTAAAATAACCAATAAATTTCGTTCCACTTCACAATTGTGTCGCATTTGTTGTTGATTCTTCACCAAAAAATTTTAATTTTATATCTTTATGTTTGAAGCCTGAAATGTGGCAAAAGGTTGAAAAGTTCAAAGGGGCTGAATACTTTCGCAAGGCACTGTATATTCTACTTCATTTAAAAAGTGAAAAACCTTTAAAAAATGTGCTTGATGTCGCCATATTCCGAAAATAATTAACGTTTATTTAGGAGCAAGATGTAATTTGGGAATATATACAACTTTTTGATATTTTTTATTCCACTTTTTGGGAAGGTGGGTGCACGTGACCACATGTGCTAGGAGTGGCATGGAAGTGGCCTGCCTACAAAGATGATCATGGGGAGAAGGAATGGAACGGTCTTGCTCACTTGGTGCCACCGCTAATTCGATTTTACCAAATATGCTGGTGATGCTATTTCATGTACAGTATGAAGAGACCTAGTTTGATCTAAACCATTCCACGGTAGCTCTGGCTGTATGTTTTGGGCAATTGTCATGCTGGAAGGTGAATCTCCTTCCCAGTCTCAAGTCTTTCGCAGCCTCCAACAGGTTTTATACCAGGATTGCCCTGTATTTATCGCCATCCATCTTCCCATCCACTCTGATCAGCTTCCCTGTAACTGCTGAAGAAAAGCAGTGGGGATGGTGTGTTCAGGATGATGAGCAGTGTTACTTTTCCACCACAGATAACGTTTTGCATTTAGGCCAAAATGTTCAAATTTGGTCTCATCTGACCAGAGCACCTTCTTCCACATGTTTGCTGTGTCCCCTATATGGCTTGTGGCAAACGGTAAACAGCACTTCTTATGTTCTTATATTCCATAAAGGCCATATTTGTGGCGTGCACGGCATATAGTTGTTCTGTGGACAGATTCTCCCACCTGAGCTGTGGATTTCTGCAGCTCCTCGGGAGTGACCATGGGCCTCTAGGCTGCTTCTCTGACCAGTTCTCTCCTTGCTTGATCTGTCAGTTTAGGTGGATGACCATTTCTTGGTAGGTTTGCAGTTGTAGAATACTTTTTTCCATTTTTGGATGACATTATCACTGACCTGCCTGGTGAGTTCCTTGGTCTTCATGATGCTATTTGTTCACTAGTGTTCTCTAACAAACCACTGAGGCCTTCACAGAACAAGTGTATTTATACTGAGACTAAAGTACACACAGCTGGACTCTGTTAACTAATGAATTGACTTCTGAAGGCAATTGATTGCACTGGATTTTATTTAGGGATATCAGAGTACAGAGGGCTGAATACTTTTGCATGTCACGCTTTTCAGATTTTTATTTGATTAAAATTTTGAAAACCATGTATCATTTTCATTCCACTTCACAATTATGTACTACTTTGCGCTGGTCTATCACTTAAAATCCCAATAAAATACATTTAAGTTTGAGGGTTGTAAGGTCTCAAACACAAGATCCAAATACTGCTACATATCACATAGTTATACATGAAGCCCCAGAGGATTCTATTGTGATGCAGAGGGGGGGGAGGGGGGACACTCAAACTTAAGTGTCGATTTTATACAATGTCTCATATCTCAAAGCCTTTCCTTAGAGAACGCTCGTGTCGGGTTCATCAGGAGCACTAACATAGAGGTACATGGATAAAATAGGATCCCCCTAAATATCATGCAGCAATAACTTGAAGGTTTGCAGTGATAACTGTGTTTCCCGGGTCTAGGTGGTAGACGCTGGTACTATAGTAAGCCGCAGTTTGCGGTGCATGTCAGGGTTTTTATATGGGAAGCCACATCCTCCTCCAATGATGTCGGTGCTATGTATCACACCCTCATTGGCCGGATGCCTTTTTTCTTGAGGCATTGTCTTCTATGTTCAGTGGCAATAGGACAAGGAGGAGAAGGTATGTATATTCGGCCTGGATGTAACAAACAAGTAATCGGTCTATGTAGATAAAATCAAACAGATATACAAAAACACCTAATGTGTGAACTTCATACACTCTGATTGTATGCAGAAGTATATAACAGTCATAGATTATATATATCAGTGATATATTCTCCACATGATAATTCTTCCATGGGCCAGATTTCATTGGAATATTATCGATACATCACTAGAATCAGTGCATCATAGTTATAAATATGATAACTCTATTGCTATTATGGCATGCATAATGTAAGATGGGGAAACAGCCCTCATGTTATGAATGTACCTGTTTCTATAAATAAGTTTTTTGTTTTTTTTTTATAAACTGACATTTGTTTGTTTGACCACAAGAGGCCACTGTTACCTCAGAAATGGGAAGGTCTGTAATTCTGTAATTCCCTGGAGTAGTCACATGGAGACCCTGTTCTGCAGAGGTGGTACAAGAAGGAGCAGAGTGTGTATGGAAGCCATCTTAGGAGTGTGATTTGAGCTTTTAGAAGAAGGACTGAAGTGAGAGAGAATGTGGATTCCTAAGGGATCATAAATATAGCAAGGTGGTGCTAAAGCAGAGACTGTTCCAGGGTTTGTTCAGACAGCATCCTAAGTTGAAGATTGCTATCAAGGACCCATCTGAGAAGTGGCCCTGTCAGTGAGATTGCATGTTTTCTGGATGAGCTCCAGCTGTTCCAGACCAATGCTAAAAGGTACACAACAAAGCTGGATAGGTAAGAGAAGTAATCGTGCACGCACCGCATTACAATGTTTTGCTTGGGACTGAGTAAGGGCCTGTAGTTAGACTATTTAGGCATACTCATCTTCACAGGCCACACTACTGGTGAATTATCTACCTATTCGGTAGTAAGGACTAAGACTCAGAGAATTCTATAGACCTGTAACTCCCAGAGAGGAGCTTCTTAGGAATTCTGGAAGCGACATTTTATACATTGTCACATTTCTTTGGCTTGCAAGCTGACCTTCTATTATATTTACTCGGTTGTACTTTGTTTGTGGGGAATAGGGGTATTTTGATAAGTTTGTAAGCTCTCGTGTTACACCGCCGGTGCCTCTATCACACTCAATGAATTGTTCCTGTGACTAGGATGATAAAAAGGTAACAAGCGGCTGGTTAGTTGCAGCCTGCAGATAGGTAAAAGCTTGGAGTGTTTTGGAGACGCACATGAGAGGGCACCGCGCTGTACAACACCAGGGCCTCAGCTTCCTGGCTGAGTGTATGTAAATAATTGGGAGTGTTTTTTTTTGGTAAAGAGGTGTTACTACACAAAGTAAAATCTTGTTTTTTACTAAATTGATTTGGAGTCGCTTCCTTTGTTCGTGACTTCGCTGTATCCTGGAGAGCCCACCCCGGTATATGGCTTACAATAATACCTGTTATATATATTTAACGGACTCAGATCCTTAGCTGGTCCTCCATTACATGGGAGATGTAGTATAGATAGTCACTGAAATCAGTACATCAACCATATGTTACTGAATGATAACTCTATTTCTATTATGGCATGCATAATACCTATTATATATGCTTAATGGACTCATGTATATAAGGATCTAAGGAACCCATATTTATAGTAAAGAAATGCCCACACTATTTGTGTTATTAATGCCAAATCGCATATACAGCCCCTTCATCCCATAACACCCATATGGGGGGGATGAGATATAACGCCAGGATCCAATGAAACGCCCAATACATCTAGGACATTTATGAGGGGCATGTAGGAAACCTTATCATTAAGGCCCAACGGATTAATGCATTGGATCCTGAAGATCCATTGTGTCTCTTTCTGCAACATCCTACGCTCCTAGTCACCTCTTTTTCCTGATTGATGAACCACCTCAATACCCTGGAAAGATAGTCCTTTTGGATCACTATTATGGTAATTCCACATGTGCTGACTCAAAGGTCTATCCTTTCTCTGCGTTATGTTACTAATGTGATCTAAGACTCTCTGAACTCCCTGTTAGTTTTCCCACATAATAGAGGGACGAGTAGCCAAATAAATGACCCCTCTAGTTTGACAGTTTATAAAATTGCGGTCCTCATAATTGTGCCAAGCTAGAATTCTTGGTAATATAGTTGCACGCTTTGCAACCACCACATCAATGCACACCAGGGTATTTGTTCTTGTCAAGCCATGTACCAGCGGGCAGGAGAGGTGCTGATTAGTGCCTCCAAGTTTGAATCAATTTTCCAGGCAGCGGAAGACATAAGGCGGATTATAGGGGGATCATGGAATATCTTGATGACTGACCCTGAAATAGGGTCACTCGTGGGCCCTAGACCTAGTCTGTCCTATCGAAGGGGGCCCAATTTACGTGACAAATTGGTGCACAGCCATTTCTCTAGTACCCCAGGAAATATGTGGTTACATCAGATGCAACGAGATTTGAGTGGAAATTTTCCCTGTGGATCATGTAAATCATGTGGGTTCATAAAAAAAGGGAATGAACTTCTGAGTGGAGTTTCTGGTAGAACTTTTAAGGTGAACCAGTTTATTAACTTTAAGACTAGCGGGGTCGTATATCTTATCACTTGCTCCTGCGGACTCCAGTATGTTGGTAAAACTATTCGGGAGTTCCGCAGGAGGATAAGGGAACACATCAATGACATAGCTAGGGAGGAGGATAAATCTGTATCCAGACATATACGGGAAAAACATGGTGGTGATGCTAAGCATCTTAGTTTTCAAGACATTGAAATGGTGGTGCGGTCCCCTAGAGGAGGTGACTATGACAGAAAGGTGCTTCAGAGGGAGGCACGTTGGATTTTTCTGTTTGATACGGTCTATCCCAGGGGCCTTAATGAATTTATATCCTACTCATCTTTTATTGATTAGGACTATATCCATTTATCCCTAGTTACTGTCGGTAGTTAGTTCTACATCTAGTTGACTTTACTCTTCCTTAATAGTCTGCGTTCTTTCTCTCTCTTTTTTTTTCCCCATCCCCCTTCCCTTGTTTTGATTTTTTGGTCCTTTTGTGAGTTTTTTCTCTGTTGTCAATTTTGTCTTGCTGAGGCACGTTGATTTTTCTTTGTGCCCGTGGTTTTTGAGATTTCTATGTGGTGGTCTACTATTTGAGCCCTCTGTGGGTGTTCTTTACGTGATCGCCATTGTTGGTTCTCTGTAGGTGTCGCTTGGTCACCTCTCATGGTGTTCTATATCTCTAAGGCCTGATTGTAATTAATACCGCGATGTTAGGGTCCAGGCGTTACCATGGATGCGTATATGCGTCTTCTTAGTCCTTAGGGAACGCCCTGCATGGGCGTTCTCTACTTACATTAGTATCCGGAGCTTCTGGGCATTGGCACTCTGTGATTGGGCGCACCTCCGATGACGTGGACTGCTAAGGGGTGTGGCTTAGCGCGGGTGTGGCTAGGCTGTGCGCGCCGGCATTTGCGGTCATTCATCACAGCCGGCCGGGCTGTTACATTAGACGCTCTAAACTATACAGGCAGTTTGCACACATCTATGGTGTATTCTGCTTTGCCCTTATGCATGTGCCTCTGATGAGCTGGTGTAGTTCAGCAGAAACATGTCAGCCAGGCTGGGAGTTAGGGCCAATACTCCTTTTGTATCGTCTATGGTGTTTGTTTGTTTGTGGTATTAGGCAGTCAATTGTGGGAGTGTAATGTAAGCTCCCTAGTTAGTGGCTAGTCAGACATTTTGGTCGCTCTTTTACTGACCTCTAGCCAGTTGGTGTATATGTGTGTATGCGCTATATCTTTAGTGGATTTATCCTTTACTCTTCCCCTTTAGTGAATTGATATTTACAGTGCTGGCCAAAAGTATTGGCACCCCTGCAATTCTGTCAGATAATACTCAATTTCTTCCAGAAAATGATTGCAATCACAAATGCTTTGGTAATAATATCTTCATTTATTTTGCTTGCAATGAAAAAACACAAAAGAGAATGAAAAAAAAAGTCAAATCATCGATCATTTTACACAAAACTCCAAAAATGGGCCGGACAAAAGTATTGGCACCCTCAGCCTAATACTTGGTAGCACAACCTGTAGACAAAATAACTGCGAACAACCGCTTCCGGTAACCATCAATGAGTTTCTTACAATGCTCTGCTGGAATTTTAGACCATTCTTCTTTGGCAAATTTCTCCAGGTCCCTGAGATTTGAAGGGTGCCTTCTCCAAACTGCCATTTTGAGATCTCTCCACAGGTGTTCTATGGGATTCAGGTCTGGACTCATTGCTGGCCACTTTAGAAGTCTCCAGTGCTTTCTCTCAAACCATTTTCTAGTGCTTTTTGAAGTGTGTTTTGGGTCATTGTCCTGCTGGAAGACCCATGACCTCTGAGGGAGACCCAGCTTTCTCACATTGGGCCCTACATTATGCTGCAAAATTTGTTGGTAGTCTTCAGACTTCATAATGCCATGCACACGGTCAAGCAGTCCAGTGCCAGAGGCAGCAAAGCAAGCCCAAAACATCAGGGAACCTCCGCCATGTTTGACTGTAGGGACTGTGTTCTTTTCTTTGAAGGCCTCTTTTTTTTTCCTGTAAACTCTATGTTGATGCCTTTTCCTAAAAAGCTCTACTTTTGTCTCATCTGACCAGAGAACATTCTTCCAAAAAGTTTTTGGCTTTCTCAGGTAAGTTTTGGCAAACTCCAGCCTGGCTTTTTTATGTCTCTGGGTCAGAAGTGGGGTCTTCCTGGGTATCCTACCATAGAGTCCCTTTTCATTCAGACGCCGACGGATAGTACGGGTTGACACTGTTGTACCCTTGGACTGCAGGGCAGCTAGAACTTGTTTGGATGTTAGTCGAGGTTTTTTAGCCACCATCCGCACAATCTTTCGTTGAAATCTCTTGTCAATTTTTCTTTTCCGTCCACATCTAGGGAGGTTAGCCACAGTGCCTTGGGCTTTAAACTTCTTGATGACACTGCGCACGGTAGACACAGGAACATTCAGGTCTTTGGAGATGGACTTGTAGCCTTGAGATTGCTCATGCTTCCTCACAATTTTGCTTCTCAAGTCCTCAGACAGTTCTTTGGTCTTCTTTCTTTTCTCCATGCTCAATGTGGTACACACAAGGACACAGGACAGAGGTTGAGTCAACTTTAATCCATTTCAACTGGCTGCAAGTGTGATTTAGTTATTGCCACCACCTGTTATGTGCCACAGGTAAGTAACAGGTGCTGTTAATTACACAAATTAGAGAAGCATCACCTGATTTTTCAAAGGGTGCCAATACTTTTGTCCATCCCCTTTTTTATGTTTGGTGTGGAATTATATCCAATTTGGCTTTTTGACAATTCTTTTTGTGGTTTTCCATTGAAGACAAATTAAATGAAGATATTATTACCAAAGCATTTGTGATTGCAATCATTTTCTGGAAGAAATTGAGTATTATCTGACAGAATTGCAGGGGTGTCAATACTTATGGCCAGCACTGTATATATTGGGAACTACAATTCAAAACTTAGGGGTGGTTGAAAAGTGATATAGGTATCACCATACTATCCTCCTATGTTGAGGCAGGCTACCTTTACCTTATATATATGACCCCATTATAGTATGGCACCTCTATATTAGGTGTTTTCTTATATATACAGTATATATATATATATATATATATATATATATATATATATTTATATATAAATATACTTTTAGTGGATATTAATAAAAGTTAGTTTTTAAGTGTACTATATTTATTATTTGGGATTTATTCTATGTTGTTGGTACACATACCTTGTTATCAGATACATATCTTCAGTGTTAAGATACCTAGCCACCATTATTTCACTAGAAAAGCTGTCCCTGCTTTATATCGCATATATCAGAGAATGTGGGCCTCTTCCTGGGCATGTCAGTCTGGGGAATTGTACACGCCACCATCGCCACGTGGAGCAGCAGTTATGTATATGGATAACACATGACTTTCACGGCCTACTGGGTCAATGTTTTGAGCAGCAGTGGCCACAGTTCAGAAATGTAAGGCCAGGTTTTAGTTCCACCCTCTTTGTGCAGGCCCAGCTCCAAAACTGTGCAGGGCTCATCCACCTCCTCTGGGTCCTCCTCCCTGGACCATTTCCCACCACCATCTTCATCAGGGCAAGGCATTGCTTCCACTCCTCCCCCCTCTTTTCATGGGTGTAGGGTGAAGTGGTTTTACAATTAATCAGCTTGATTCAAAGGAGCCACACAGCAGGGAATCTGCTTTGCTGTATATAGCAGCAAGTATCCACTGGATGGCTCCTTGCCAACTACACATGGACAGCTTTCCAACAACAATGTCACCAATATTGTTGCATCACTGCAGTTATGTTGAATAGCACATTTTCCCTGTATGGCGCATGTGCTTTATCTGGTGGTTTGCTGCTTTATTAACCTTTATAGTGACTTAAAAGGGGTGCTATTATTGTCAGAAAAGTCTCTGCATTGCCATTCTTTTGTCGCAAAAACACTCAATTTTACTGCTGCTCAATTTGCAGCATTAAAAGTCTGCCTTTGTACTGCCTTATCTACGACATTTCAACTTAGTGGAACTCCACCTTAAACATAATGGTGCGTCTGTCTGAGCAGCACAAGGTTATGAACAATTACTGCATCCAACAGAACACATGAACAATGTGTTATTTCGAGATACGTCTTTGGAGGTTCATGAGGGACCTGTGTCGGCTTCTCAAGCCCTTTTTAGAGGCCACCAAATTTGTCAGAAGGGACAACTGCAGCATCAGCGATGAGATACCTTTATTGTATATCTTTTAGGAAACACCCTTATTCAATGAGGGACGGAAGAGGAAGAACAGTTTCGACCTTTCAGTCATCATCCTAGGTTGATAGAGGAGGATGAGGATTGGGTCAGGGTCATTATGGTGGAGGAACTAGAACTCCTAAACTGGAAGAAGAGGAGTAAGACTCTCCTTTGGATGCAGAGAGGGTCCGTTGATATGTGCACAGGTAGGGGAGGAGGCTGACCCTTATTTTTTTCAAGATGATGATGATGATTATGATGACGACCACACTAGCCAAGATCAGCAACCACATTAGACTCCTGGGTCAATGAACACACTGGCAAGCATTGCAGGTCGTATGCTCTGCGGCTTACACAGCAACAAGTGTATTATTATCATTAAGCTAATGGATGAGTACTGGATGTCAGTGCTCTTAGACCCTCACTATAAAGTCAAAATGGGGGAATTCTTCCATGCTTCCCTTTGGGAAGCAAAATTGGAAGATTGTCAAAGAGAAATAATATTGGAAGATTAACAGGATGCAGTAAAAGCAGCAGCATCAGCAACTAGTACGGTATCTGGCACATGATGAACCAGAAATTACAGACATAACATGGGTCAGGCCAGAATCCCGATGCATAATGATGTCGGCATAACCCACGTCTGAAGAGATCCCAGAGTATAATAATATTTTGTGGATGTTGAACTAACACTGTATGGGCCACTGTTGGACAATATACTGTGTGGAGGGGCTGCTATGTGACATTATACTATGTGGAGGGGCCACTGTGACATTATACTGTGTGGAGGGTCCACTATGGGACATTATACTGGTGGAAGGGCCGCTATGGAACATTTTACTGTGTGCAAGGGCCACTATGGGACATTATAGTGTGTGAAGTAGCCAATATGGGACATTATACTGTGTGGAGAGGCTGCTATGGCATATTATACTATGTGGGGGTCTCATTGGAACATTACTGTGTGTGTAAATGGGGCATTATACTGTGTGGGGGCACTATGCTGTTTGGGGGGGTAGATTTTTGGTAAAGGCAAGTTGATTCAGGGTTTTATACTCATTGCTGGATTTGGAATCGGGACTTTTTTCCCCTTACATGTGGAATTGACATCAGCCTTCCTCTGGATCAACACTGTAGGGTTATAGTTTGGACTTGATGGACCTATGTCTTCATCCACTTTACTATGCTATTATGTTACTTTTGCAAAGTGAGTTGTTCCTCCCACTTGTTCCCTGCCCAGGGGGACAAGCTGAATGCAGGATGGGCATGTTTAATGATGATGCAGCAGTGCTTAGTAATAGAAGAAAATTCCCCCTGTGCTCCAAGATCCTCATTTGAATAAAGAATAAAAGTGCTTTTTCTACGCATCCCTGGGGCTCTGAAACATAAGAAAGGTATTGTTTTTATTCTGCTAACAGCATCTACACCACTATGGGGGCAGTGATAGACTCCTTTTAAAGGAAGTACAACTTTGCATAGCATAGTATCATATGAAAGTTAACGACTGTACTATATCTAGCTGCTGTGGGTCAGTCATACCTCCCAACTTTTAAAGATCAGAAAAAGGGATGGCAAATTTAACCCCACCCACTTCTACTTTGACTCCGTCCATTCCCATCCATTTGGCTCCTGCTTCACCGTTGTATTCAACTCATTCGCGTCCTCTGGACTCAGATGAGTTAAAGCCAGAACATACCTCCAACCAACCGAGACAGCGGGACAGGACTCAGAATCAGGGACTGTCCCGCTCAATCTAGGATGGTTGGGAGTAGAGATGAGCGAATTTTTCAAAAATTCTATTTGGCTGCTTCGCCGAATTTTTCAAAATGATTCGATTCGATCCAAATTAATTTGCGGTGAATTGTGTTAAAAAACAGCTATTTCCTGGCTGCAGAGAGCCTGTATAGTGGTGTAGAACACTGTGCCTTGCAGTAACAAGCATAGGGAGTCTGTTGTGGTAGTGAAACAATACTGTGAGTCAGTATGACACGCACATGATAGGCGTCGCTCTTAGAACCACTGCACACTTCACTTATTTGGCCAGTTACAGGGTCAAAACTGACCAACTAACTGAAGTGTGACCTCAGCCTTACAGGTCAATGTTAGTGCCTGGTATAAAGAACCGTGCAGACGCTCAAGATCCTACTGTCGTCTGCTGATTCCATGTAGATGTCTACAGAACCTGTTCTATTAAACACTTATACGTAGAGCCCCCCTGACAGAGTGGAGAGGATGTCAGCAGTAAAGTTGTGTTGACGTTACTGATTATTTTGCCCTTCCTCTGATCCGTCAGAACAATAAACCCCCCAAAAAACGATCCTGTCTGTTGAGCATCCACCTTCACTCAGTCAGGATTTGGTCAGAAATCCTTCAGTTGTAACGTCCTCCAGGCACATGCTGCGGCGCAGGAGGCGTGTCCGGTTGTGATTCCTTTCTTTGGGTTTTTCTTGTATTGTCTGAACACTGTCCTATTCCCTCATCTCCTTAATTGATTTTCTGCCACAGCCATCTCCTTCACCTTGCTTTCCCTCTGCTCCTCTAGTAGTTACTTTTAGCCTTACCTGTGTGATTGACAGCCTATCCTCCTCTGAAGTCTGGGGGGATTTTTCCTTCCTATTTATTGTTTGCTCAATTTCACATTGGCGCTTGCTATTGCCTTGTCCGTGCTGGCTATTTACTCTTGATGTTTGGTTACCTGTATTCTTATTCCTGACCTCTGGCTTTAACTTTAACTATTCTCTTGGATTTTGATTCTGTACTGCATTGCTCGACTGTTACCGACCTTATCAGTTACAGCTTAGGGCTCATTGTCTTGTCATGCCCCTCCCCTCAGGGTTCACCAGCAGCTACTGGGGAATCTCTCCTCTAGCAATTCCCTTACAGAATAGCAAGCCAAAAATTAAAAACCCTCCTACTCCTGACTGGCATGGCTTCTATTCAGGACCTTGCGATTCGAATTTAGTAGGTTTGGTGTCTGAACCGGCTAATCAGGTTCACACCCTCACCCTGAATCAAGCTGAGGCTGCTGCGACACCACCTGCTGGCTTTTCCCTTCCCAGGGTTAAAATGTTATTCCCGGATCGTTTTTCAGGGGACTGAGGAAAATTTGAGACATTTCGGGAGTCATGCCGGTTGTATTTTCGGGTCAATCCTCATGCGTCTCGGTCTCAGATGGTGGGGGTGGTCATTTCTCTCTTACAGGGGGATGCACAGACTTGGGCCCTTAAACTTCCCCCTGGGACAGAGGTTTGGACAGATTTGAAAAAAAATTTCAAATCTTTGGCCGCTATTTATGCCAAGCCTGATCACATTGGACTTGCCGAGTCACAACTTCTTTCCCTTCGGCAGGGCAAACGCTCCGCTGAGACTTATTGCTCTGAGTTTCGAAAGTTTAGTATAACAGCAGGTTGGTGTGACTCAGCTTTGAGGGCTCTTTTTAAACAGAGCCTGAATGATTCAGTTAAGGATGTTTGGGTAGGTCACCCTGATCCCTCTACCTTAAAACAGTCCATGACCTTGGCTGTCCGCAGTGACAGGAGAATCCAGGACAGATGTAAAGAGAATAGTAAGTACTGATTACGCTAAGTCTTCTGTCTATCCCTCTCTTTCTGTTAAAAAATCTGTTTCTCCTTCTGTCACCTCTGGAGATGAGCCTATGCAGTTGGGAGTGCTGGATACCAAAGCTAGATGAGAATATCGTCTCTGGAATCATCTCTGCCTGTATTGCGGGAAACCGGGTCATCTCGTCCGAGACTGTTCCATCAATCCACGCACACCAGCGGAAAACTCCAGTGCCTGAGTGGTAATCGGGAGAACCACTCAGGCAGTCAGGTATCGTCCAAAAATTCTCATAAATTGATGTTACCTGTGTCTCTGTCCTTTGGGGACAGATCTGTTTCTGGCCAGGCCCTAGTAGATTCTAGGGCTGTCACTAACTTTGTTAAATTTTCATTTGTTTCTGCTTTACGCATTGAACTTGTGCCATTAGATACTCCTTTGGTTACTGAGGTGGATTTTACTCCACTGGCAAGGGGTAAAATCTGTTTTAAAACCCCCTTACTCTCTTTGCAAGTGGGCTCAATACATACTGAGGTAATAAGTTTTTTTTGTTATGGAGGATCTCTCGTCTGATATTATTTTGGGGCTTCCCTGGTTAGACCTCCATAACCCTACTTTTGATTGGTCCAAAAAAGAGCTGGTGAAATGGGGGAATCAGTGCTCTTCCCATTGCATAGCTTTGTATACCTCCAATTGTCTCAGTGAGGAGACGTTTGTACCTGGTTTTTTGTCTGATTTTGATGATGTATTTGATCCTAAATCTGCTGAAGTTTTACCGCCACATAGACCTTACAGTTGTGCAATTGAACTCCTACCCGAGTCCAAATACCCTAAGGGAAGAATCTTCAATCTTTCTCCTCCAGAACGTGAGTCTATGCGGGAATACATTCAGGATAGTCTTCTTAAAAGTTACATCTGTCCATCTAAGTCTCCTATGGGGGCTGGGTTCTTTTTTGTTAAAAAAAAAGATGGCGGATTGCGGCCATGCATTGATTATAGAGAATTAAATAAAATTACGGTTAAAAATCAGTACCCTCTTCCTCTGATCCCTGATCTTTTTAATCAGATTGTAGGTGCCCGCTGATTTTCTAAAATTGACCTCCACGGGGCATACAATCTGATCCGGATCAGAGAAGGAGACAAATGGAAGACTGCCTTTAACACCCTGGAAGGTCACTTTGAATATTTGGTAATGCCGTTCAAGTTGTGTAATGCACCTGCAGTTTTTCAACATTTTGTTAACGATATCTTTAGAGACTTGCTCGGACGTTACGTGGTTGTTTACCTGGATCACATTCTGGTGTTCTCTCCTGATTGGGCCACGCATATTGAGCATGTTAGGAGTGTTTTGCTACTGTTGCGTCAAAACAGTCTCTTTGCCAAACTGTCCAAGTGCCTGTTCGGAGTCCAAAGGGTCACCTTCCTCGGTTACGTTATTACTCCCGTCTCTTTTTGTATGGATCCACTAAAAGTCACAGCTATTAATAACTGAGAACACCCCTCCAACCTTAAGGCCCTACAGCATTTCTTGGGTTTCTCCAACTATTATTGAAAATTTATTAAGAACTTTTCTACTATAGTGAAGCCGTTGATGGATCTCACAAAGAAAGGTGCCGATCTGACCAATTGGACTCCTGAGGCTGAACAGCCATTTGTATGTCTCAAGAAATGTTTTGTTGAGGCTCCTGTATTAGCACCACCAGACTATGATCGCCCATTTGTTTTTGAGGTTGATGCCTCTGAAGTGGGGGTTGTTGCCATGTTGTCTCAGGGCTCTAAAAACTTTACATGCTTGCAACCTGAGGCTTTCTTCTTGAGGAAATTCTCTCCTGCACAGCGCAACTACAATATTGGAAATGGGGAACTCCAAGCCATTTAATGGGCATTCGAGGAGTGGAGACATTTCCTCGAGGGGACCAAACACCAGATCATCGTATTTACCGATCATAAGAACCTACTGTATCTAGACAGCGCTAAGCGACTGTCTCCCAGGCAGGCCCGTTGGGCACTATTCTTCACACATTTAAATTTTGTGGTAACTTATCGTCCAGGCACTAAAAATGTACAGGCAGATGCCCTATCTCGCAGTTTTGGTCCCAGCGATGCCCCTAAGAATGTCCCAGATAAAATCTTGTCCCCCGGAGTGGTTCTTGCCACTATTACTCCTGATCTTGCTACTTTAGTGGTTAACTCGCAAGATCTCACTCCCAGAAATACTCCCACTGGAAAACTATTTGTACCTCCAAATCTTCATCTTCGTGTTTTGGAGGAAATTCATTTTTCTACCTTAATGGGACATCCCGGCTTTGCTGGGACTATATACCTTCTCTCCCACTCCTACTGGTGGCCTTCCTGGTCTTGGAACGTATGTGAATTTGTTTCCGCCTGTGAGACATGTGCTAGGATGAAGTCTCCTAGGAGGTTGCTAGAGGGACTTCTTCATCCTCTTCCAATACCTAAGAGACCGTGGTCCCATCTGTCAATGCACTTTATTACTGACTTGCCTTGTTCCCAATGGAAAACTGTGATTTGTGTGGTTGTGGATAGATTCTCCAAAATGTGTCATTTTGTACCCCTAAGGAAAATTCCCAGTGCTCCACGTCTAGCCTCACACTTTATTAATCACATACTCTGCTTCCATGGTGCACAAGAAAATATTGTATCTGATCATGGAGTACAATTTGTCTCTAGGTTCTGGAAAGAATTTTGTGGTCGTCTGGGGGTCTCTCTGTCTTTCTCTTCCGCGTTCCATCCGGTGTTTTGTGTCTGATGCTCAAGATAAATGGAGAACCTAGCAGAGTTTGCAATAAACAACAGGGTTAATGTCACCACTAAAATGTCTCCGTTTTATTACAATTATGGTTTTAACCCCAGGTACTCTTCTCTCAGTAGCACCGAATCTGTTAATCCCATTGCCGAACAGACTTATCAACGACTGTGCACATTCTGGGCCCAGGCTCGCCTGAGCCTGGTAAAAGCCCAAGAATATCAAAAAAGCTAGACAAATAAAAGATGTTTACCTGGTCCTGAATACAGGGTGGGAGATCGAGTCTGGCTGTCCACTAGGAATCTGCCTCTTAGAGTTCCTTCTGGGAAATTTGCGCCACATTATATTGGACCCTATGTCATCACTGAACTCATAAACCCAGTCTCTTTTAAATTACAACTTTCAAGTTCTTTCCGCATCCACAACGTCTTCCACAAGTCGCTTTTGAAGAAGTATATCTCTCCTGTCCTTACTACTTTCAGTCCACCTGCACCTGTGGTGGTCCAGGGAGAACTAGAATACGAGGTAGAAAAAATTCTGGATTCCCTCCAGGTGCAGAATTCTGTCCAGTAACTGATGCACTGGAAGGGTTATGGCCCGGAGGAACGGATGTGGGTTTCTGTCAGAGACCTGCATGCGCCACGTTTGATTAACCTCTTCCATCGTCAGAACCCCTCAAAACCTGGTCTATCTGGTGAGGGTCCAGAGGCCCCTCGTAAAAGGGGGGGTACTGTAACATCCTTGCACTTCCGGGCTTTGGCGTTATCCTCCGGGCACATGCTGTGGCTCAGGAGGCGTGTCCGGTTGTGATTCCTTCCTTTGGGTTTTTCTTGTATTGTCTGAACACTGTCCTATTCCCTCACCTCCTTAATTGATTTTCTGCCACACCCCTCTCCTTCACCTTGCTTTCCCTCTGCTCCTCTATTAGTTAATTTTAGCCTTTCCTGTGTGATTGACAGCCTATCCTCCTATGAAGTCTGGGACGGGCTCTTCCTTCCTATTTTTTGTTTGCTCACTTTCAATTGGCGCCTGCTATTGCCTTGTGCGTGCTGGCTATTTACTCTTGATGTTTGGTTACCTGTATTCTTATTCCTGACCTCTGGCTTTAACTTTGACTATTCTCTTGGATTTTGATTCTGTACTACGTTGCTTGAATGTTACCGACCCCTTGGCTAGCTGACCTCCCTTTTGTTGTTGTATGTCCTGTCTGCGTTCTGTGTTATCACTTATATCAGGAAGGGATCGCCGCACAGTTGCTGGCTGTCACCTAGGACAGTTAAGGCAAAGAGCCAGGGACAGTGGGGGGTTCAGCTTAGGGATCACTGTCTTATCGTGCCCCTCCCACCAGGAAGCTACTGGGGAATTGCTCCTCTACCAATTCCCTTACATCAGTATTGCTGATGTAAAAAAAAAAAAACAGGAGTGGATCCAAAACAGAGATGACTCGTCAATGGAATATTTGCATGTGTTCTTCTGTGTTTTGTACCCACTCCTGCTTTTGGCTACCAAATCATAAGCCAATTCTGATGGGACCATACAGACCTTACAGCTGCTACACAGACAGGATCCGTTGTGCGTAGAAAGAAATGGAAAAAACAGCGCAGAGCACTAATAGTGTAAAACCAAAGGATGATAGATATCAGAACACTGATACAAATTGCTCACCTTGGTGGGTTGTGATCAGCTCACAACAAGTTAGTAGGCATGTAAAATCAAATCATCTTCATTGGGACCTTGTAAAGCAGCTGCTAGCCTCGGAACCGTGGTGTGAAGCACATGTGGAAGAATCCAGATGCAGGTAGAAAAGAGGAGACAGATGAGCGCTGGTCCAGAATAAATATATTCTTTAATCCAATTGAATAAAACACAAGACGCGTTTCCGGACAAGCCCTTTTTCAAGTGTGCATAAAAGCATAGCATGGGTAGCACGACATATATATACTTTACAAAAATTAAAAAAAAATGGGACAAAAACGGGCGGTAGCCACGCCCTCTCACGTGTGGGGGCGTCGGTAAGGGGTCAAAACTAAATAAATAAATAAATAAAAAGAAACAATTATATGTTGTGGGTAGAAAACAAAAGGAAGAGAGAGAAGGATCCAATGTGGGAATAATAGTGTATTTCCATAGTACTGTCAAAGGATCGCTTCACAGCAAGCGACTTGCCGTGACAGCGATCAGCTGTTGAGAAGGAAATATAGAGCGCATGCGTGATGTGTGCTTACAATGAATGAGAAGAAGAAGGAGGATCGCTTCGTAGCACCAGGCTCTGTGCTGCGATAGCAATCAGCTGTAAAGACAGATAAACAGAGCACATTCATAATGCACTGATTCTAACAAGTGATAAAAAGGAATGGCTAGCATTGTGGTCTAAGGAATAGAGCGTATATCTTGTGCTGTATAGGTATAAATATGTATATAGCGCTAATTGTACAAAAATAGCACTAATTGTACAAAAATATGCTTCAGTCATAATTAAAGTGTATGATTAAGTACTAATAATATATAAGAAATAAATATATAAATAAATGGATTGTATGTGAAAAAAAAAAAAAAGGAACTGACTGATAAAATTTTATTTGAAAACACACAGCAGCAATAGAAAAAGTTCACAGTACATTATATGAATAATTCATAAATATGTAAAATATGTTAAGAATGACTAAGCATACAATAATATACTGTAAGTACAAATGATAAAATATGAAAAACAATCAAATAATAAAGATCAAGGACTGTGGGTATTGGATCAAATGGTCCATGGGGAAAGGAGAAGGAACTAGGAGAGGTAATGCAAGGAATGAAGTATATAGAATGAATAACTATAAAAAATTAATTGGAAAACACAAAAAAACATACAAAAAAAAAATAGGAAAAGTTATCAGTACATTATATGAATAATTCATAAATATGTAAAATATGTTAAGAATAACTAAGCATACGATAATATAAATACAAATAATAAAATAATCAAATTTCAAGGAGGGTAAAAGACTGTGGTTATTGGGATTCCTTAGTGGGGAATAGAATGGGAAGCTCAAAATGAGCGGAAATCAAAGGTACATTGCATCAATTTGGTTTAACGTATGAACTTGGATTGATGCTCAAAACATTTTTTTCTGATGCTTCATTTAGACCTACTGGTACCATTGTGTTCAGTAGCTCCAAAATAATTATTTTCTTTTAAATAACTCATTTTTTGTAGTAGTAATTTGATCTATTGGAGTGATTTTGAATACATTAAATTCACAATCATGATATTTGGTGGCGTGTCTAAAAACACTATGTTTCTAAAAACCCTTAAGAACATTGGCCCGATGTTTATTTAAACGTTCCCTGAGATACATAGTGGTGCACACCACATATTGTAAGCCACACTGTCAGTGAATAACATAGATGACAAAGGATGAGTTGCATGTAAGATGTGGCTTGATTGGAAAAGTCTCACCTGTGGAGTTACTTGTAATTGTAGTTTGACCATGAGTGATGCTAATACAGCACTTGCATCTAGTTACGTTACATTTGTAACTCCCCCCTTGGGCAGTTTTTGGCGGAATGTTGATCACTCTAGGAATCTTGGGTTCCCTCAATTTGCTGGAGGCTAATAAATTTTTTAAATTTCTGGCACGTCTGTAAGTGACACACGGTGTTTTTGGAAGAGTTTTACTCAGAAAAGGGTCATTAGTTAGTAGTGACCAATATTTTGAGAGTATAGATTTGACCTGCTGATGTTGATAGTTATAAGTGGTTATAAAATTAAATTGGGGAGGTTTCTTTCGAAATTTAATTGACGGTTTGATACAATCAAGTTGAGTTAGTTATTTCACTTTATGTTGCGCTGATTCGATTATTCCTGTTGGGTAATGTTTTTCAGAAAATCTTTTTGTAATGATTTTACTTTGATTTTCATAATCATGATCTAATGTACAATTGCGTCTTATCCTACTAAATTGACTGTAGGGTATATTATTCTTCCATTCATATTTATTTTCCATTCATCTATGTATCTTTTATAATGCGTTTCACTTTGGTTCAGATATATTTTTACAGATATGGGGGCCTGTGATGGGAACTCGTTTCGCGCCGAGTTTCGCGAATTTATGTATGGGTGAGTTTGAGAATGAGACCATATACTCAGACCACCCTTGGGCTAAACATATCATCTATTATAAAAGATACATAGATGACTTGATCTTCATATGGGAAGGGGACACTGAATCCTTTAATGCATTCACAGACTATTTGAACAACCATGTGAATGAATGGGGCATTACTCTATCTGGTACAACATCAAGTACATCCATTGAATATCTTGACTTACTACTGATGAATATCGAGTAAGATAGTGACAAAAATGTTTTTCAAAAAAGTCGATTCTAATAGTCTTCTTGAATACAACAGTTCTCACTATAAAAGGAACCCAAGATTCCTAGAGTGATCAATGTTCCGCCAAAAACTGCCCAAGGGGAGAGTTACAAATGTAACGTAACTAGATGCAAGTGCTGTATTAGCATTACTCATGGTCAAAATAAAATTACTAGTAACTCCACAGGTGAGACTTTTCCAATCAAGCCACATCTTACATGCAACTCATCCTTTGTCATCTATGTTATTCACTGACAGTGTGGCTTACAATATGTGGTGTGCACCACTATGCACCTCAGGGAACGTTTAAATAAACATCGGGCCAATGTTTTTAAGGGTTTGCAGAAACATAGTGTTTCTAGACACACCGCCAATTATCATGATTGTGAATTTAATGTATTCAAAATCACTCCAATAGATCAAATTACTACTACAAAAAATGAGTTATTTAAAAGAAAATAATTCTTTTGGATCTACTGAACACAATGGTACCAGTAGGTCTAAATGAAGCATCAGAAAAAAATGTTTTGAGCATCAATCCAAGTTCATACGTTAAACCAAATTGATGCAATGTACCCTTGATTTCCGCTCGTTTTGAGCTTCCCATTCTATTCCCCACTAAGGAATCCCAATAACCACAGTCTTTTACCCTCCTTAAAATTTGATTATTTTATTATTTGTATTTATATTATCGTATGCTTAGTTATTCTTAACATATTTTACATATTTATGAATTATTCATATAATGTACTGATAACTTTTCCTATTTTTTTTGTATGTTTTTTTCCAATTAATTTATTATAGTTATTCATTCTATATACTTCATTCCTTGCATTACCTCTCCTAGTTCCTTCTCCTTTCCCCATGGACCATTTGATCCAATACCCACAGTCCTTGATCTTTATTATTTGATTGTTTTTCATATTTTATCATTTGTACTTACAGTATATTATTGTATGCTTAGTCATTCTTAACATATTTTACACATATATGAATTATTCATATAATGTACTGTGAACTTTTTCTATTGCTGCTGTGTTTTCAAATAAATTTTTATCAGTCAGTTCCTTTTTTTTTTTCACATACAATCCATTTATTTATATATTTATTTCTTATATATTATTAGTACTTAATCATACACTTCAATTATCACTGAAGCATATTTTTGTACAATTAGCGCTATATACATATTTATACCTATACAGCACAAGATATACGCTCTATTCCTTAGACCACAATGCTAGCCATTCCTTTTTATCACTTGTTAGAATCAGTGCATTATGAATGCGCTCTGTTTATCTGTCTTTACAGCTGATTGCTATCGCAGCACAGAGCCTGATGCTGCGAAGTGATCCTCCTTCTCCTTCTCATTCATTGTAAGCACACATCACACATGTGCTCTATATTTCCTTCTCAACAGCTGATCGTTGTCACGGCAAGTCGCTTGCTGTGAAGTGATCCTTTGACAGTACTATGGAAATACACTATTATTCCCACATTGGATCTTTCTCTCTTTTCCTTTTATTTTCTACCCTCAACATATAATTGTTTCTTTTTATTTATTTATTTATTTAGTTTTGACCCATTACCCACGCCCCCCACATGTGGAGGCGTGGCTACCATCCGTTTTTTGCCCATTTTTTTTAAATTTTGTAAAGTATATATATGTCATGCTGCCCATGCTATGTTTTTATGCACACTTGAAAAAGGGCTTGTCCCGAAACGCGTCGTGTGTTTTATTCAATTGGATTAAAGACTACATTTATTCTGGACCAGCGCTCATCTGCCTCCTTTTTTCTACCTGCATCAGGATCCGTTGTGCATCTCATTTTTCCTTCCTTCTGACAGATCAGAAGAAGGGTCAAATAAATAATGATGTCAGCCAGGCCAAAAAGCCAAAATAGTGGCCCAGTCATGGAGTAGGGAGGGTGGTAACAGCATGAGAAGTGACATAGTGTTGAGGTAGCAGCAGCATGAGAAGGCCACAGAGTGGCAAGGTGACATAATGCGGAGGTAGCAGCAGCATGAGTAGGCCACAGAGTGGCAAGGTGACATAATGTGGAGGCGGCAGCAGCATGAGGAGGCCATAGAGTGACCCGGTGACAGAGTGGGGAGGTGGGTGGCACAAACAGTACCCCCTGACTATGGTGGCTGTAAGAAGGAGAACTTGGCAAAAGATGTGTAGCATCAGGTGGGTGGCAGCATCAGAATAGTAGCTAAGGCAGGGAGCCAGAAGAAACCTGTCTCTTTTGTCAAGGTTTGGGTGACGCAGTATGGATGATTTCATCTGATGCATCAGGCATTGGTGGGTGGAAATCCTGGCTGATCCATGCCTGATTCATCTTGACAAAGGTCAGTCTCTCCACATTTTGGGTGGACAGACGAGTTCTCCTTGGGGTAACTATGGCCTCCGCCGCACTAAACACCCGCTCTGATGCCACACTCCTGGCCAGGCAGGACAGCTTTTCCAGGGCAAACTCGGCCAGTTGTGGCCACAAATCCAGTTTGGCTGCCCAGTAGTCCAGCGAATCTTTGATGACAAGTGGCAGGGTGCACTCCAAGTATGTCCTACCTCTCAGCGGGTGTAATAAAGGCCCCCATTTTTGACCGGAAGTGAGGGTCTAGTGGTGGAGAGCCAATAGTCATTCCTCTGCCGAATGTTGACAATTTGGCTGTCACTACACAAGCATACATCGGGCCATTTGCGCAAGTGACTCGCAAGTGATGGTGTGTCTGGGTCAATTGCCTCATCTTCCTCATCATCCTCTTGCTCTTCTGGCTGCTCCTGCTCCTCCACTCCTGTCACCTGTGCAGAAAAACCACCCATTTTGCTACACATTGCTTGCGCTCCAATGTCCTCCTCCTCCTCCAGTTCAGCCCCCACAGGGCTCATGTGGCTGTAAAATGTAGGCACCACGTCTCCAGTCTCCTGACCAGCCAGATTTACCAGCATCTTTTTCAGGATACGAATCAGTGGAATGACGTTGTTCATCCCGTAGTCCTGGCGAGTAAAATGGCCTCCTCAAAGGGAACGCGCAAACGGCAGGTGTCACACATGAGCTGCTACTGGCTAACATTGAAGTTACACAGGGGAGTATCTCTGTCCGCTTGGATCATCAAGAAATTGTTTATGGCCTGTCTCTGTTCGTACAGTCGGTCCAACATATGGAAGGTGGAATTCCAATGGGTGGAAACGACGCATATCAGCCTATGTTGGGGGATGCCGTTCTGCCACTGCAGCTCAAGGAAGGTGTGCTTGGCGGTGTTCGAGTCGCTGAAGTGCATGCAAAGTTTCCTTGCCATTTTTATGATGTCCTGCAGATGGGTGAAAGACTTAAGGAAACGCTTGACAACCAGATTGAACTTATGCGCCATGCAGGGCGCATGGCTCAACCCTCCTTGATGCAGCGCCAACACCATATTCTTCCTGTTGTCGGTCACCATGGTTCTGATTTTGAGTTGTCACAGAGAAAGCCAGGATTCGATTTCTTGATGAAGAACATGAAGCAGTTCCTCTCTTGTGTGACTCTGTTCGCCCAGGCAAACGAGGTTAATAACAGCGTGACACCGCCATGCCCTGCACATGTGGTATGTTGGAGAAGTACTGTGAATTGTCCCTGCATTGGAGGCTGAGGACACAGTGGAGGATGAGGTGGACATTGTTGCAGGACCAACGGCGTGAGAACGTGGAGGCAGAAGCGGCGTCACCTGGCCAAGTTGCTGGTGTGTCTGGGAAGGAACCATATTCACACAGTGGGCCATAAAGGACATATATTGTCCTTGACCGTAGTTACAGCTCCACACGTCGGTGCTGCCATGCACTTTGGCAGACACCGACAGGCTCAAGGACTGGCCCGCCTTCTGTTCTACATATATGTGCAGGGCTGGCACTGCCTTTTTGGCAAAGAAATGAAGGCTTAGGACTCTCCACCTCGGCTCGGCTTAAGCCATCAGTTCTCTGAAATGTGCAGAGTCTACTACTTGGAAAGGGAGGGACTGCAGTATCAGCAACTTGGACAGGAGTATGTTCAGCTTCTGCACCATTTGGATGAGTGCACGCATACTGTTGTCTCTTCTAAATCGCTTCGGTGATCGATTGCTGACGCAATGACTGACTAGGAGGAAGAGGAGCAGGAACATCAGGACCAGCAGATGATGAGAAGGACACACAGCTTCCTTCGGCTGAGGTGGTGGAGCCTTGACTGCCTGAAATGGGATGTGTGCCACTGGGTGATGCAGCGGTTGCTGCGGCAGGCTGGACCACCATATTGGAGCCACTTTATGGTGACGCTGCATATGCTGACGCAGGGCTGTGGTGCCAACATTGGCATCCTGGCCATGCTTCACTTTCTGCCCACAGATTCGACATAAGGTCATGTTCATCTCCCCCGGCGGCTTAACAAAAAACTGCCACACTGCCGAGTAGGTGATTTTACCCCAAACACTCCACACTGACTGACTGCTACCGCCACTGCCTCCGTGAACACCTGCACCACTGCTTTCCAGGCAGGTAGGCTCCCAACCTCCCACTGCTGCCACCCTGCTGACTCCCGGCCACGCTACCTACTTGCTGGCTCCGCCGCTGCCTCATGCGCAAGCTTCCATCCTCTTCTCCCGATGATGATGAAGCCCCTTCGTCACCTGGTTCCCAATTGCGATGGGGTAAATCATCATCGAGTACTGTCTGCACGTCACTGATGTCCTCCTCAACGGTCTCTTAGCCACCACACCACTCTCCTCATCATTACTTACCCGCCTACCGCAGGAGGCGGCGGATGTTTCCTCCAGATCTTGGCTAGGCAGTAGCTACTGACTGTCCTCTAGTAGCTCGTCTTCGCTGTATAGTGGAGCTGAGCCCACAACATAGAGTACTTCTCTGGCTGAGGGAACAGAAAAGGACAGAGGAAGGTTGAGGACAGGTGAGGGCACAGGGCCTGCTCCTGGGCCATGCCAACTAAAGGTTGTGTCTGACGAACCCACCGACTCTTGGCTGGGAGTGTCTGATGTGACTTGGGATGAAGTGGATGACCGAGTCAACCATTCTAGAACCACTTGGTTGCTGGTCAAGACATGATCACTAGCTGACGCTGGGAGCTCAGGCCTCTGGAAGTGACCCCTGCTGCCACGCCCCCTTAGTCTGCTGCAACCTGTGCCTGCACCAGAAACATTTAGGCCTGTGCCCATCCCCTGTGTAGGGCCTGTCGCTTCTCTGTCTGACATACTGTTAGATCAAATAAGTAAATGAAAAGGAAATTAATACAGGGCAAAAAAGCCGGTAATTTTCTCCCTTCAACACACAACAGCGAATAAGCCACTTATTTTTTCCCACTAATAAATGCCAAGAAAAGGCTTTGGTCAATAACAAAAGTTCATCTCAATACTTTGTTATATATCCTTTGTTGGCAATGACAAAGGTCAAACGTTTTCTGTAAGTCTTCACAAGGTTGGCACACACTGTTGCTGGTATGTTGGCCCATTCCTGCATGCAGATCTCCTCTAGAGCAGTGATGTTTTGGGGCTGTCGCTGGGCAACACGGACTTTCAACTCCCTTCAAAGGTTTTCTATGGGTTTGAGATCTGGAGACTGGCTAGGCCACTCCAGGACCTTGAAATGCTTCTTATGAAGCCACTCCTTGGTTGCCCTGGAGGTGTGCTTGGGATCATTGTCATGCTGAAAAACCCAGCCACATTTCATCTTCAATGCCCTTGCTGATGGAAGGAGGTTTGCACTCAAAATCTCACGATACATGGCCCCATTCATTCTTTCATGTACACGGATCAGTCGTCCTGGTCCCTTTTCAGAGAAACAGCCCCAAAGCATGATGCTGCCACCCCCATGCTTCACAGTAGGTATGGTGTTTTTTTGGATGCAACTCAGCATTCACTCTCCTCCAAACACGACGAGTTGTGTTTCTATCAAACAGTTCTACTTTGGTTTCATCTGCCCTTATAACATTCTCCCAATACTCTTCTGGAACATTCAAATGCTCTCTAGCAAACTTCAGACGGGCCGGGATGTGTACTGGCTTAAGCAGGGGGATACGTCTGGCACTGCAGGATCTGAGTCCCTGGCGGCGTAGTGTGTTACTGACGGTAGCCTTTGTTACATTAGTCCCAGCTTTCTGAAGGTCATTCACTAGGTCCCCCCTTGTAGTTCTGGGATTTTTGCTCACCATTCTAGTGATCATTTTGACCCCACAGGGTGAGATTATCAGTGGTCTTGTATGTCTTCCATTTTCTAATTATTGCTCCCACAGTTGATTTCTTCACATCAAGCTGCTTGCCTATTGCAGATTCACTCTTCCCAGCCTGATGCAGGTCTACAATTTTGTTTCTGGTGTCCTTCCACATCTCTTTGGTCTTCACCATAGTGGAGTTTGGAGTGTGACTGTTTAAGGTTGTGGACAGGTGTCTTTTATACTGATAACAATGTCAAACAGGTGCCATTACTACAGGTAATGAGTGGAGGACAGAGGAGCCTCTTAAAGAAGAAGTTACAGGTCTGTGAGAGCCAGAAATCTTGCTTGTTTGTAGGTGACCAAATATTTATTTTCCACCATAATTTGCAAATAAATTCTTAAAAAATCAGACAATGTGATTTTCTAGATATGTTTTCTCATTTTGTCTCTCATAGTTGAGGTCTACCTATGATGTCAATTACAGGCCTCTCTCATCTTTTTACGTGAGAGAACTTGCACAATTGGTGGCTGACTAAATACTTTTTTCTCCCACTGTACTTATAACATCACAAGATGTGAGCTCATTCTTTATATTTATGTGACAGGAACTGTCTGCTCATCAGAGCCTGGGTGGAACAGTCCATCATACAGGACGTCAGGGACCTATGCATTAATTCCTGTACATTTTATCAAGACAAAGTGGAACTCACATGACTGTACTGAAGATAATTATTTAGATAGAATGGAATAACTAAATAAGCTAATACTGGCTGTAATATACATATTGGGGAAAAAGGCACATAATGAATATAAAAATAAATAAATGTTTCTGCACAATGATGGCATACTGAGCTACACAAAGCATAGCATGCCTAACAGAGGATTGTTCAGAAAAGTGGAGGGGGAAGGGCCTTTCTGTTCGAGGCAATGTTTCCCAACCTATTTAGATTCAGGGCATCCATGGAAAAAAATGTCATCCTAACCCTACCAAAGAATATTTACCAAACGATAAAAAAAACTGCAGATTTAATGTGGCTTTTAGCTCAGTTGTTAAATTTACAGTGGAAATTTGTTAAATACATTTTTTTCTGATGCAGTTTTAATGGGACCACAACTGCACCATATGAAGGCACTATGCCTATGATTTCCACCCAACCACCCCACCAGGTACATATAAAAATTCATCCTTTACATCATGTGTCCTTACTGGCCTCCACATAGCAGCATGCTTTCCAGTGGCCCAACACACAGTATATAGCTTCTCAGTGGCCTCCAGACACTTAATAATGTTCCCCAGTGGCCTCCAAACATGAAATAAGGCTCTATAGTGGCCTCTCAGACAATAAATAAGGCATCTGAGTGACCAGTTATGCCTATTCACCTATGTATTCACCTAATCTGCATCCTAAAGTCACAGATAATGTTGAATGATGACATGCAGCCATCACATGCAAGCTGAAGAAGACAAACTGTAAAACTGTAAGAGATTTTTAATGCAAACCAATATGAAAGTGATATTTATTAACACCCCTACAGTTTAAAGTGAGTATAACTCAGGGGCTTGAGCAAAGTGCATCACTGTTCACCCTGTGTAGAACATGGTCATTGGCACTGTAACTTTAAATGGCTCTAAATCCAGAGTAACTCTGCGGGGGCTGGAGCCGATATCTTTGTCTTGTTTTAAAGCCAAGAATCTTGGCTTTAAACTAAGCCCAAGATCATTCCAGTAGCCAAAAAGTACACCTGGTCCTGTAATAAAAAGATGCCCTATGCATCCCCGTACACGGAAATATAAAAAAAATTACGTGTGTCAGAATATGGCGACTTTAAGAATTTTTATTTTTTTTTGCAAAGTTTTGGATTTTTGATAAGGGGTTAACATGTAAATAAAACTATATTAATTTGGTATCCCCAGAATCCTACCAAAACATAAAATTCAGGTGACATGTCCTTTTGGCTGCACAGTAAACGCTGTAAAAACAAACCCCATAAGAAAGTCGCACAAATACACTTTTTTTCCACCCTATTCTGAAATTTTTTTTTTCAGTTTCCAAATATATTGTACAGAATAATAAATGGTACCATTATGAATAATAATTTGTACCACAAACATATGGCTCTATGAATGGAAAAATAAAAAAATTATGGGGTTTGGAAGGCGGAGAGTCAAAAACGAAAATCGAGAATTGAAAAATGCCTCCAGTAGGAAGGGGTTAATTTTTTTTGCTGCATGGGAATATGGTTTTGCAAAACTCAGTCTAAACATATTCCAATAACAGTTGAAGAAAAACATACTGTATGCTGGTAAACCATAAGTGTTGTTGCACATCTTTTTGAAATTACAATACAAAATCAAAGAACAGATTGGGTAATAATGCCATCTAGTGGACAACAAGATTAACAATCTAAATTTAACCTTGAATACTGCAGGTAAGCTAAAATAAAATTTAAAAAAAAGCAGGTTTGATGCATGAGATATGTCCTTGCTACTAACAGTTCTGTACCTAGAACCTGAGAATCATAGATTTAATATTCTGGGATTGGGGTCCTAGCCGTGATACAACTGGAGACATAGTTGAAATCACAGTCAAAAGTGGAAGTTGTATATTCCCCTCCTAGCCTCTGCTGACAAAGAATGGAAAGCTGTGGCATCTAGGAACTGCATTATATCATTCTCCAAGCATGAAGACTTGGACACATATAGCCTGAGGTAATAGGCCACAAATTGATTGCATATTGCTTTGGGCTCTGTCACCAAGTTGCCTCCATCTGTCTTGATACCCGCTGCAACCCACTGTGGGCACTTCGTCTGGGCCAGAGCCCAATTTTATTCCCGTCAGCAAATATAGTCTTCTGCTGTGCTGTGTTTCTTATGTGTAAAATCCGTTAGATGCAATGTCAATTTCTGCTCACTGTTGTCGTCTGTTGGGTAAGTAGTGTAGGCATTTTCCACCTTTACCAATTTCCCCTCTAGTTCTATACAAGTATGTGCCAATTCTGTCCTATATGTGGCAATAGCTACTATTAGGGCTCCCCGCAGGAGAGCCTTAAAGGCCACTTATTCAGTGAGTGGATCAGGTGTACCCCTATTCATTCACCAGTAGTCCTTTATCTTTTAGGTGCCACTAGTTATTTGAATGGGAAATCAGTATCAGAAGAGATCTGAGATTCCCCGCGGCAGGTACTCCACCTTAGTAAGCTGTGGTAAGAAGTCTGTAATAGTGAAGGACAAATCTATTCCAGACAGAGAATCAGCTGATACTGAATAGCAAGAAAACTGTGTAGTGCATTGAGTGAGTTACTGGGCTGTGGACCACTGTATATTTTGCTGACATCATATAAAAACATACCACTAAAAAAAAAAGGATGAGAGCATGGTTCTGTGCAGCAACTACTCAGACACCCACAGTCCATGAGGAGGTTGGATGCTAGCATTACAAATGCACACAGATAAAGCTTATATAAGGTCACATGATAATGTGAGTTGCACATTGCCAAAAAAACAGCCAATTAATAACGCTCATACTATTAGATGGGCTGTTCAGCACCTCCATACCTGCACTCCACTGACACCTTATACAAGCTTTATCTGTGTGCACTTGAAATGCTAGCATCCATAGGCCTGAATCCTGCACAGAACCATGGTTTCATCTGGCATCAGTTAAATGTGGCCTTTTTGTTTTCAGAGATCATCTCTGAATTTTGCCTAATGCAATTTTCTGCATCTTTGAGCAACTTGTTGCTAGAGAGGGCAAACTGAGGGAGAGCAGTGGGTATACCTGTGGTCACAAAGTATAGTCGTGTACAGTCCATGACTTTTGGATATGGGATAGACCCTCACTCCTTCCTAAAACCACTCAAACTACAGTAAACACTGACTTTGGAATAAACACACAAAACACTTTATTTTGGTGTAAAAATGGCCACAGCTTTATTTAAATCACAGAACTAAAATAATCACAGAAGGAGTCAGGTGAAGTGCTAGACCATTGGGATTCACGAATACTGTGAGATCCCCAGCTGTCTGACATACAGCACCCGGCCAGACAACAATAAAGGGGCGGCACGCTCCAGCTTGCAATTCTAGCAGAGCCAGTACACTTTAAGGGCACCAACGACCCTGTGCCTAACTACTGTGCCCGCCCCTGGATGACGTTACTATTATGACATCCTTCAGGCTGGCCATTTCCAAAGCTCAGCCTGTACACCACCATGAGGTTTAACCTCCTCTATTCCACAATAACTTGCCTGCAACTTCCACCTGACTCCTCCACGAGCAAAAGTAAAGCTGTGACAGTTTACTAATGGACCATGTGACATGTAACACTTTTAGATTCAACTGACTCTCTTTATAATTTTTTTTTTTTTAACTTAATATTATTTCAGTTCATTTATTTGTACACTTATTGCCATTGCCACGATCAAATAACTTAAAAACTAAATGTTCAGGCAAATGCTATGAAATATGGACTAAACCCGGCAAACCCCCGACTCACGAAGAGTCATCCTACAGCACTCAGGAGAGGAAAAACCCCATGTGGAGGAAACCTCTAAGGAACCATGGCTGGAGGACTGCCCTTCCCTTGGGCTTAGAAGGATAATGCCAATTTTAACTCATAAAAAGTCATCTTAAAATTGTATATATAACACCTTTTTTTTTTTTTTTTAAACAGATTTCACAAAATTCCTAGGGAGGTCTGGCGGGGCCCCTCAGAAGCAGCACCCGACTAACAATTCTCCCAGCCACATCGCGCCGACTCGGAAGCCGACAAATATGTCCAGGGTGCTGCATAACTTTTTGCCATGTCCTTTTATAACTAACCTTCCGACAAACACCATAACGCCCATGGGTACCATACCACCAACGGTCCCCTTTTCCATGAAAGTTCCACCTTGAAGCATGCCCTGCCAGACCTTCCTACCTCCGGCTGTCGTGACGAGACCAGATACACAATTACAGTATCAAACAAAGAAATTATACAATAATAGATACATTATACAGGTAAACATGAAAAAAGCAATTGTAAAATAGTGATTAAAAGAGAACGGGTGGGAGGGAATTGTGGTGAGAAAGAGGAAGAGATGAATGAGACAGGAAGTTACATCTATTCCTCCCTACAGTAACACACTAGGCACTATATACTCCTAAAGCTCAATATGCACAGTGTGACAGGACCAGGGGCAAAGTGGTAGAAGGAGTATACATTTCTCCCAGGTTCTTGTCATATTCCTTCTAAAAGCACCTGGAAAATGTGTGTTCCTTGCTGGAGGGTTTTAACTAAACCCTGGTAAAAGGTCTGGCTGCTGGAGTAAGCAGAGATGGGTGTGGCTCTACTCCATTCAGCCTCTTCAGGTTTTGGGATGACTGGGGGTTAAAGCCTTGGTTCCTGAAGTGTGCGTATATAAGGGCAGACAGTACACAGGTATTTGGCTCTCTCCGCTCCTGGGAAAACCACTGTGAGTTATAACTGCTGTGGTTTGTGTTTAGGGAGCTGTGCAGTAGGCCCAGCTCTCTCTAGTTAGTTACCTGCATTGTGTATTTTAGGTAGTGGCTGGATGGCTAGGATTTTATTTTGTATTTTATTGTTAAGTTTTCCTTAAACCACTAATAAAACTGGTTGCGGCCAGTTGCACCATACTTGACTGGACTGGACTCTAATTGCTGTGCCAAAAAGTGCTTGTCTATCTGAGGAGACGGCGATCCCTGAGCTAATCCCGTTACAACACATATACTCTTAAAGCTGAACCAGCCTATATAAATCCACACAACTACTGCACAAAGATGAAACTGCAGGAGCTATTGGTTCCCCCATCCCAAAGTCATGTCCCCCTTTGCTGATGGCTCCGGAAGTGTCTATGTATCTATGGACTTAGCCACTGAAGGTGCAGCATAATTAGAAGGGTATCACTGAGGGCATAGCATAATTGTAGATGCAGTCACAGAGTATAGTGTATTTATAACTACAGTCACTGAGCGTATAGCGTACCTATATGTGAAGTCGCTGTGTGTATAGCGTGGTTATAGATGCAATCACTAAAGATATGGCATAGTTATAGATGCAATCACTGAGGATATACTGTAAAACATGGAAGAGCAGGCAACACTCCAGGATAGTGAAAAAAATTGAGGTGTAGATTTATTCCAAGAGCTCTGCCTGTTCTTCCATTTTTTGCTAATTGAGGGATCAGTTACCAGACCCTATTGGATTTGCACCTGCTTACTGTTTACACATGGTGCTGCTCTAGCTTCTCTTTACTTTTGAAGATATACTGTGGTTATATATTCAATCACTGAGGATATAGCGTAGTTATAGATGCAGTCCCTAAGATGTAGCGTAGTTATAGATAAAAATCACTGGGGTATAAAGTAGTTATAGATGCAAACACCAAGGATATAGCTTAGTTATAGATGCAATCACTGAGGGTGTAGCATAGTTATAGATGCAGATACTGAGGATATAACATAGTTTTAGATGCAATCCATTAAGATATAGAGTAATTATAGATGCAATCACTGAGGGTATATGTAGTTACAGATGCAGTCACTGAGGATATAGCATAGTTATAGGTGCAATCAGTTCGGATATACTGTAGCTTAATTATAGATGCAATAATTAGGGGTGAGGATTTATCTCCATAGTGGGCAAAGACATTCAGTGCATAGTGTAATTGTAGAGTAGGGAAAGACAGGGAGTAAAGTTCATTATAGTGAGGTAATATGCCAAGATTGAGGCTTCAGGCTTCAGGTGGGAGCAAACAGGCAAATAGCCGTGGGTCAGCGTTGTATCTAGCAGAGGTCTCAGGGAGAATAGGTGACAGATCTTCTGGCTTCTCAATTGTCATGCAGGCACCATGTAGCCACCACAGGGTGTGATCTCCTTGGCCTATGTGTTGTGTGCCGTTCTACCCTGGGTCAAACTGCACCACTCTGAGCTTGATGGATGATCGGCAGTGACCTAGGTGTAGTAGAAGGTATGGCAACGGGAAGCACCAGTTCCAGCTGGTCACAGAGAACAGGTCTCGGGTAGCACAATGGTGCCAAACAAGAAAGTAGACAGCTGTATATAGGCCTAGGAGAAGGCGTCTCGGGCACCACTCACCGCCAACAATGTAAGGACGCCGATGCTGGAATGAGCAGTGAAGAAGTCAGAGCCACAAGGATCATGAGGCAGAAGGCTGGTGGAGCATGTGGAATGTGCATCTTCACTCCATGAAGGTCAAACCATGCCCCTCCTGTACCCAGTCCTTAATGTAATATACATATATATTTACATGCTATAGTAATAATGAGAACAATTATCACCAGAGAGGAATGTTTAATACATGTCTGACAAATGGAAAACATTTCTGAAAGAAAAGGTATTTTCATCCGTTGACTGTTGCCATGAACAATTGTTTCATACAAAAACAGTATTCCCACAGTCAACTCTGGTCATGCCTTGGAAATACACCACTTAAAAACTCCAGGAGAAAGGCCCGAAGGAAAAGCAAGATTTCCAAAGAGGAAAAGGGGATGGTGATGAGGGGCTATCGCTTGTGACCCACCCACGGTACTGAGGTGGCAACAGGGAATTGCAGTTCCACTCCTATTACAAGAACAAATGCTATAGCTCCTCGTCCACTGCTGTAGCTTCAAACACTTGACTGACCCCCACAGATAAGATGCTGATATCCTATCTTGTGAATAGGTCATCAGTATGAAAAATGCATTTGGAGCTGAAAAACCCCTTTAGGCCGGGGCCTCATGTGGCATAAACGCAGCGTTTTCCAGTTACAGTCTAGCGAATCCCATCCACACATTGTGGAAAAATATGCGCAGCAGAGACGCTGCGATTTCCAAAACTGCCATTTGTCGATTGTCATTTTGGAAATCACAGCATGTCAATTATACCTACAGAAACGCTGACGGTTTCCCTATAGGTATAATTGAAGCAGAAAGTCCGCAGAGGAAACCTCTGTGGACTTTCTGTGAAAAGTGCTGCAGGAAAAACCAAGATGCGTTGCCATTGCGTTTTTTTTTCCCGCATCACTTTTTTGCTGCGGCCCATTATGTAGGGCCTTAGCCTTAAGGAGGCAAGAAACTCCCAGCTCGAGAGGCATGAAGGGTTCTTTGGTAAATACGATAACTCTTGTCTTGCTAAATAAAGTGTAACAACTTAGTTTGAAGTCTTATGAGAGTCACATATAGAATATAGATAGGAAGCATACAAAATAAATGAATCTTGATGATCCAGGACATTGAATTCTACCAAACCAAGATAAATTATGGCCTCTAGGCTACGAATAAATAGATGATATTTAGCTGGATAGAGAGCTTCAGGATCCCTAGATATGGAATGCTTGTTGTGTGCCACTGGAAATCTAAATTCAGTTATAGTTTCACCAACAAATGAGGCAAATTAAAGTTAAAGAGGACCTTTCACGTCCTTATGTATATGCTAGAAAGCTGACAGCGCGCTAAATTTCCCTGTATGTCCCACGGGGTTGGAGATATTGGGGGTCGTAGTTTCACAGTCCACCGTCAGAAGGGCGTTCCTGACAGTCTAGCTGGGCTGTGTGGAACGTCCTCCCTGACAGTACTAGTCCATAGACTTGAACTGGGGGGGGGTGTTCCTCACAGCTCAGCGTCATCGCTGACAGTACAGAGCTATGGAAGAGTACAGAGAAAGGGGGCATTCCTTACAGCCCAGTGATGATGCTGATCTGTGAGGAACGCCCCCCCCCCCCCCGCCCCAGTACAGTACTATGGAGGAATACTGTCAGGGAGGGCGTTCCTCACAGCCCAGCTAGACTGTCAGGAACGCTCTTCTGACGGTGAACTGTAAAACTAAGACCACCGATAGCTCCAGCCCCAGGCACATATCGGGAGAGCCAGCAGTGCACTGAATTCAGCGCGCTGTCGGCTTTTTAGCGGTATGTAAAACAGCATGTACATGAGGACGTGAAAGGTCCTCTTTAAGGACTATTTTGTGTTATTCACTCAAATACCTAAGACCCTATCAAAAACTTGGACAACAACATCCATTAAGTCATTATTATGGGTGACTTCAACTACCCAGTGTGGCAATGTGACTGCTGGAGTAGCCACTGGAGGTACAGAACAAAGTGTATTTCACCCTGGGAAAGCAGGGTGGAAGAGAAAAGTCTCTGGAAAGTTGGATGTTTCATTTGGTTTGTAGACAAGTGGGTTATTAATGAGGTTAATTAGCAGCCAGGTGGAAGGGCTTTACAAGTGTAACCCCCTCATAGGAGTTACTAATGGTTACTTGGCCATAAAAGTGCCTTACACGTTATGATTGTTAGTATATGTTGTCATGCTCATACTGTATTCAGTTGTGAAATGTTTTCAAGCTATTGTTCTCTGGTATCACTTGTCCTGGTGAGCTGTAGTTCCCACAAGGTTAAATATAGCACCACACAGTATAGTGGGTGGATCTGTAGCTGGAACAGGAAATAGGCATAGCAGAGAGAGGAAGTAGTATTCCGTAAGCATACAGCCAGGAAGGAAGCAGCAAGTAGTGTGGCAGTAGCTATTTTTGTGTTTCAGAAACTGTGTGCTGTGAAGAAGTGCCACAGTAGCAGCAGGGAAGAGAAGCTGTGTTACAGTGCCCTGCATTACTATTAGTAAGAGGACAGGATTAGGTCAGGCTGAGCAGAACTACAACCCTGGCAGCCTGAATCTACCTCTATAAGTTACCTGAACTGCTACAGTGGACCAGAAGCCTGCAGTGGACCTGCAGACAACTAAGACTCTCTGCTAATGCATGGGGAGGTTTCAGCCAGCTACAAGCCACTTTGCCACAGCTCTCTGCTACAGGACAAGTGAACCAGCAGATGCCTCTTCCAATAAAGTAGTGAGTGGTTCAACTGATCCTGGCCTGGACATTGCCTTCCTTACAGCTATCCCCTGGGCTCCAGCTCCTAGTTGAAGAGGAGTACTGACACCCACTCACCATCTCAGCTCAGGTGTCACATCTAACTGACTCTCCCGTTTATCCTGTGTACCTCTCCTGGGAGTTCTGGTGCCGATAAGGTCACTGTGACAGTCCAGCTTCCTGCACGGTTCTCCCAGGGTGGTTGAATAAGTAAAGTGTCAACTCTTCCCATAATCCTCCCTGACTGGGAAGATGGGCTGTGCCAGGGCCTGTTAGAGCCAGAACCATATGAGATGGTGAGAACCGATGTATTTGTGGAGATACTGGGTAGTAGACCCAGGGTTTCATAGTGAGAGACACTGAATGTGTAGTCAGTAGCCAGATGACTCAGGATTTATTTTTGTACTGTTAATAGTATAGAAAAAGCATGTGCCCACACTGGTGCCTCTGGTTAGTGTAATATTGGCACCTTGTAGGTGCTGGATGCAACCAGGGAGGTCCGGTAGGATACTCTCCCTTTCTTGGTGTGATAAGCTGCAGCTCACCCCAGACCACTTGGCCGTAGGTCAGTGGTAGTAATAGTAATATATAGATAGAAAAAAAGAAAAAAGGAGGGGGACCACTTATTTAAGTGGAATAAAAGCTTTGGATCTAACTATCGTTTATGAGTGATCCTCCTTCACACATTTTTTGAACGTGTTTACCCGATATAGCAGCGCTCATGTAGTCCCCCTCCTTTTTTCTTTTTTTCTATCTATATATTATTTTTGTACTGTGACATGCAAGATGCTTTGCTATGAAACAGAAGACTGGCTGAGGTCAGTTTTATACAAATTCACTGTGTTGGAGTGGGAATTGATTGGAGATTTCTGATGTGCCAACCATCTTGATGAAGAGATGGAGATCCTGTGAGCTAAAATAACTCCTGAGTTGTCACACCTGATACACACTGGGAGGCAGAAACCTGCAGGTCCAACAAAGGTAACAAGTTTTTGTCAGTATGAAAAGAGAATTCCCTTTCCCAACTAGCGCAGGACCCAACAAGAGGTGAGATACTTTTAGACCTAATTTTGACAACAGAACCTGACAGACTGTCAAAAGTGGACATTGGGGTCATCTAGGTAATATTGACCACAACTTAATACGGTTTCATGTACACTTTAATAAGATGTTTAGTAGAGAAGGTACAAAAACACCAAACTTTAGGAAGGTAAGTTTTCACCAGCTGAGAGAAGATCTTTGTCCCAGTTTATGCTATAATGTCCTCAAAGTGACGGTAACACAAAGTAAATGGGTTGTTTTCAGGAGCATGCTAAATAGGGCAAGTGAAACACATACCTTATGGGAATAACCATGTTAGCCACATTGGTTTTCTATGATTTCTAACTAAAACAGTAAGGAGTGCAATAAGTAATTAAAAAAGCGTTTAACCCCTTTTTCGACTTTCGTTTTTGACTCCCCACCTTCCTAACCCCATAACTTTTTTAAATTTTTTTGTTCTCCAAGCCATATGAGGGCTTACTGTTTGCGGGAGGAATTGTTCTTCATGATGCTACTGTTTATTATTCTGTACAACGTACTGGGAAGCTGGAAAAAAATTCAGAATGGGTTGGATTTGAAGAAAAGGTGCATTTGTGCGACTTTCTTACGAGTTTCGTTTTTACGGCATTCACTCTGCAGCCAAAATGACAGGTCACATATGGTTTTATTTACATTTTAACCCCTTAACAAAAATCTAAAACTGCAAAAAAAATTTTTTTCTAAAAGTCGCCATATTCTGACACCCGTTCATGGGGCATCTTTTTTTTTTGCGGGGCCAGGTGTACTTTTTAGTTATACCATTTTGGGGAATGTTTATTGCTTTGATCACTTTTTATTCAATTTTTTATGAGAGGCGAAAAAATGAAAAAACGACGGTTTGTCACTTTTGAATTTTTTTTTTTTTGCTTACTGTACGGGAAAAATATTTTTATAAGTTTGTAGACCGAGCATTTTCAGATACCTAATTTGTATGTATTCTAAGTAAAGGGGGGTGATTTAAACTTTTAGTTTTTTTATATTTAAAAAATTTATTTATTTTTTAGTATTTTATTAGCCTCTCCCCTAGGGAGCTTGAACCTGCAATTTGCTACATAGCTATTGAGGCTGGTCATAGACCATTTTTTTAACCTTGAAGGAGGGTCCTGGCCTGTGATCAGAGTGAACTCTGATCGCGGGCATTAGCGCCATGCCTCCGCTGTAGAATACAGTGGAGACCCGGTTGCTGTGGCAGCCGCGCTGCAGCAGAGCAGGCGCCATCTTTAACCCTTAAGGACACAGCCCAAAAGTACGTTAAGGACCAGGCCTGTTTTTCAAAACTGACATGTGTCACTTTATGTGGCAAGAAGTTTGAGACGCTTTAACTTACACAAGTGTTTTTGAGATTGTTTTCTCGTGACACATTGTACTTCATTTTAGTGGTAAACACTAATCAATATTTTTGTATTTATTTATAAAAAAAATAGGATATTTGATGGAAATTTGGAAAAAAAAATCGCAATTTTCAAAATGTGAAATTCTCTACTTTTCAGACAGATAGTCATACCACCCAAATACATTAATAAATATTATCTACCATATCTCTGCTTTATATTGACATCATCTTTTAATCGTCCTTTAATTTATTTTGGATGTTAGAAGACTTACAAGTGTAACAGCGATTTTCCAGATTTACAAGAAAATTTCCCAAACTAATTTTTTAGGGACCACTTCAGTTCTGAAGGGGATCACAAAGGCCTATATATTAGAAACCCCCCATAAATCACACGATTTTCAAAACTGCACCCCTGAAATAATTCAAAACAGCATTTGGGAAGTTTGTTAACCCTTTAAGCATTTCACAAGAATTAAAACGATATCGAGGTGAAATTTAGACATTTCATTTTTTTCCACTAATCCCTTCATTTAGCCCTAAATTTAACACATTCACAAAGGGTTAAAGGAGAAAATGCATCTCCCAGTTTATTACACAATTTCTCCAGAGCACAGAAATACCCCACATGTGGGTGTAAACTGATGTTTGGGCATTCGGCAGTGCACAGAAGGGAAGGAGCGACACTGGACGTTTGAAAAGCAGATTTTGCTGGAATAGTTTTCAAGTGCCATGTCTCATTTGCAAAGCCACTAGAATACCAAAACAATGGAAACCCCCTAAAAGTGACCCCATTTTGGAAACCACAACCCTCACAGAACATGTCAAGGGGTATAGTGAGCATTTTGACCCTACAGCTGTTTCACAGATTTTACTAACATTGGGATGTATAAATGAAAAATTACTAAAACGTCACTTTATCCCCAAAGTTTTCATTTTCACAAGGGGTTAAAGGAGAAAAAGGACCCCATGGTTCATTAAACAATTTCTCCTGAACACAGCAATACCCCATATGTGGTCGTAATCTGCTGTATGGGTACATGGCAGGGCTCGGAATGGAAAGAGCGCTATTTTGCTTTTGTAGGGCAGATTTTGCTGAAATAGTTTTCGGGTGCCATGTCGCATTTGCAGAGTTCCTAAAGTACCAATACAATGGAAACTCCCAAAAGTTATCCCATTTTGGAAATTACACCCCTCATAGAATTTATCTAGGGGTATAGTGAGCATTTTGACCTCACAGCTGTTTCACAGATTTTATTATCATTGGGAAGTGAAAATGAAAAATTACTACTTTTCCAATAAACCGTCCATTTAGCAACATATTTTTAATTTTTGCAAGTGGTTAAAGAAGAAAAAGCTCCCCACTGTTTGTTACACAATTTCTTCTGAAGACAGAAATGCCCCATATGTGGTTGTAATCTGCTGTATGGAGCTCAGAATGGAAAGAGCGCTATTTAGCTTTAGGAGGGCAGATTTTGCTGGAATAGTTTTCAGGTGTCATGTCGCATTTGCAGAGCCCCTAAAGTACTAATAAAATGGAAACCCCTCAAAAGGGACCCCATTTTAGAAACTATACCCCTCAAGGAATGTATCAAGGGGTATTATCATTTTGAGCCTAAAAATGCTTCCCAAAAATTAATGTACAAAGTGAAAATTGAAGTTTTTGAAGAAATATCCAAATTCAGATATATATGTGGGTGTAAACTGCTGCGTGGGAACACAGCAGGGCTCAGAAAGGAAGGAGCAATGTGTTTTTTTAGCTTTTGGAGTACAGATTTAGAGAGACTTTCTGGTCTCCATGTTGTTTTTGCAGAGCCCTGGAGGTGCCAGTAAACTGGAACTCCCCAAGAAGTGACCCCCATTTTGTAGGGGCAATTTTAGGGTCTCTGCAAATGTGACATGGCGTCCAAAAACCAACAATCTAAATCTGCGCTCCAAAAGTACATAGTGCTCCTTCACATCTGCCCCCTGCTGTGTGCCCAAATGGCAGTTTATGCCCACATGTATGACACTGGTGTACCCAGGATAACGTACTTAATGCCATATGTGGGTATAAACTGCTGTTTGGGAACAGCCAGGCACAGAAGGGAAGGAGTGCTATTTTGGTTTTTAGAGAACAGTTTGGTTTTTGGACACCATGTCACGTTTGCAGAGCCCAAGAATTGCCAGTAAAGTGGAATCCGCAGACTTGTGACCCCATTTTGGAAACTACACCCTTCAAGGGATTTATCAAGTGGTGTAGCGAGCATTATTAACCCTTAAGTGTTGCATTCTTTTAATTTCCAGAAATGAATGCGCAGATGATAATGAAAAGTTAAAAATAACATTTTTCCAGAGATACGCCATTTCAGTGCCCGATATGTTGTGCCCAGCTTATGTCTGCAGAGACACACAATCCAAAAACTGTTAAGCGGGGATCCCGGGCACAACAGCTTTTGGAGCGTTCATCTCTGATACAAGCCGGGCACAACATATTACGCACTGAAATGACGTATTCCTGGAAAAATTGTCATTTTCACCTTTCACAATCAGCTGCATATTCATTTATGGATAATAAATTATAGCAACACTTGGGGGTTAAAAATGCTCACTGTACCCCTGGATAAATTCCTTCAGGAGTGTAGTTTCCAAAATCGGGTCACATGTCAGGAGATTCCACTTTACTGGTGTTTCAGCTCTGCAAAAATGCAATGGCATTCAAAAAACAAACCGTCCAATCCTGTGCTACAAAAACAAAATAGTGCTCCTTCCATTCTGTGCCCAGCTGTGTCCATACAGCAGTTTATACCCACATATGACATTAAGTACGTTACCCTGGGTAAACAAGTGTCTTACATGTGGGCATAAACTGCAGTTTGGGCACACAGCAGGGCGCAGAAGAGAAGGAGCGCTATGTGGATTTTGGAGTGCAGATTCAGATGTTTGGTATCTGGACGCCATGTCATGTTTGCAGAGCCTGTAAGGTACCATAACAGTGGATTCCCCAAAGGCGTGACCCCATTTTGAAAACTGCACCCCTCAAAGAATTTATCAAGGGGTGTAGTAAGCATTAGTATCCCAGACATGACTGCACAGTGGATGGGGAAAAGTGAATAGGTAAGCTGTGTGGAGTACATTGGGAACACCAAATTCCCTACTATTTCCCCAGTAGTTCCTATTATTGGGGAGGTCACTCTGGGGGTCACTTCTGGTTTATTTTCCCTCGTAAGCTCTAAATCTGGTGTGTCCCCTGATATACACTCGCACAGCTTATACAATCCCTTCCTGACGCAGCCAGTTATGTTCTAATGATTTGGCGATTTTTGGGGTTTTTGTCTTTACATTGTACGAGCTATATTTTCTTTATTTCTCTGGTGATGTAGCCATATGAGGGCTTGTTGTTTGCGGGGTGAGATGTATTTTGTAATGACATCATCTTTGGGCGCCTATAACTTATTGAATACATTTTATTAACTCTTTCTTTTTGGATTAAAAAACCCCCCATCAATTCTGGCACTGCGTTTTACCTTTTAAATTTTTCACCATGCAGCATAAAGCATAAGTAACATGTTACCTTTATTCTACGGGTCGGTACGATTACGGAGATACCTCATTTATACTGTTTTTTTTATGCGATACTAATTTTGCAAAACAAAAACCCATTTGGGGACATAAATTAATTGTTTTTGCATCGCCATCTTCTGAGATGCGTAACATTTTTATTTTGTGGTTTACAGAGTTGGTTGAGGGCTTATTTTTGCGGAACAACCTGTGCTTTTTATTGGTACTGTTTTGGGGTACATATGAGTTTTTGATCACTTTTTATGGCATATTTTGTAAGGTGAGATGGCGAAAAATCATTACTTTTGGCGAGTTTTTTCCATTTTTTTTTTTCCCGACGTTCACCATGTACGTTAAATATTGTTTCAGTTTTATTGTACAGGTTGTTACGGACGCGACCAAATATGCATTGTTTTTATAAATTTTTAGTTTTTTTTTTTTTATATATTTAATTTTATATAGGAAAAGGGAATTTTTGGGGCTTTATTCTCTTATTAATTTTTTTCAAACACTTTATTTTATTTTTTTTTCACTTTTTTTTTATTTTTTCATGTGTCCCATTAGGACACCTGAGCCAGAAATGCTTTGATTGCTGGCTCAGCACTGTAGACTGCAAGACACGAGCTTACAAGTGTCTTGCAGTCTATACAGGAAGTGAGGCTATGCAGACGCATAGCGCTGACTTCCGCAGGTCTCGGCAGGATCAATCAGGTAGTGGGGTCTCCAGGCAGCCTGGGGTCACTGGCCAGACCCCAGGCTGCAGATTATAGATATCGGCACCCCCCCCGATCTCGCCGCGGGGGGGTGCTGAGGGGAGCGGCAACATGGTGGAACCCCTTGGATGCCGTGGTTATGTTTGACCGCAGCATCCAAGTGATTAAAACCACCGATCGGAACTCAGTTCCGACTGGGGGATATGGAGCAGGGTGTTAGCTGTCAGTTACAGCTAACACCCGGTTCCGATGCCACCCGCTCAGATAGTGAGCAGGCGGCCGCCCCCAGGGCATAGTATTACGCCCTGTTGCGCGAAGTACCAAGCGCACAGGACGTAATAGTACGTCCAATGTCGTTAAGGGGTTAAAGACCCCACATCTGCTGTACTGTTACGGCAGATGTCGGGAAAGGGTTAAAGTACTAAAACAAGAAGGTAGTGTCACACCATTAAAACATTATATAGAGAAAAATAAATTGTGTAAAAGACAAATAAATGGTAAAGATTGAGGCAGAGAGAATAATTGCCTAGGAAAATAAAAATAATCCAAAATTATTCTTCAACTACATAAAAAAATAAGAAAGTAAAAACTGACAATGTGAGCCCTCTCAAAAATAATCTGGATGTAATGGTGGAGGAGGATGAGGAAAAGGCAAATTTATTAAATGCCTTCTTCTCTATTGTATGTACACAAGAAAATCCAATGATCAAAGATATGATAATGTAAATTCTCCATTAAATGTCACCTGTTTAACCCAGGAGGAAGTGAGGTGCCACCTTCAAAATACTAAAATAGGCAAAGCGCTAGGTCCAGATTGCATGCACCCTCAAGTTCTGAGGGAATTATGCATGGTGATAGACAAATCTTATATCTAATATTTAAGGATTCAGTAATGACTGGGTCTATTCTACAGAACCGGCCCATAGCACATGTGGTGCCAATATTCCAAAAGGGGTCTAAAGGTGAGCCTGGAAACTATAGACTGGTAAATTTGATCTCAAAGAGGTAATCTCTCTCATTAAGGAGAGACTGGTAAATGGACTTGCATGCAGACAGACCATGAATGCCCTGCTAAGAATTCTGGGGAAAGAAAAATACAAATAAGACCTCACTGGTAAATTTGCTCCTATTGGAAGGTAGCTCCCTATAGATTAATACCTAAACCTCTCACATAGCCAGCCAGTACCCTACTCTGCACTGAGAAGCAAAAACCTTGAAACAGCTGTCTGCAGATGGGAACCTCTTCCTTCTGGAGGAGTTATACTAGCTTGGCTAGTCCCAGATTATGCCTAAATTTTCATTGAAAACCAGGTAATAATCTATAGGCGCAACCTTCCAATAGGTGGTGCTTGGAGCAAACTCCTCTTTTTCAGCAATTACATCTTATTTGTTTATTCCTTACCCATTGTTTTATAAGAGTTGCTATCCTGGAGTATCTCAATGAAAATGTTGTAACACCCAAATCAGCATGGCTTTATGAGGAATCAGTCCTGTTAGACTAAGGCCCAGTTCACATCTGCGCATGCTATCCGTCCGCATGAATTCAGTTTCAAAACCTAAACGGATTGGTGCACAAACGGATTGCAAACAGTTACCAAGCGGAGACATGAATCCGTCTGTTTATGTGGATAGCAAACGCATATCCATTTAAAATGTGTCCGTTTGGTCTCCGTTCGTGTCCGTTTTGCGTTTCCGTTTTCTTTTAGAGATATTTTTTTATTTTTTTTTTAAAGTACAAGACTATAAATCTTATAGAGATATCTTATCTTATCCAATTGGAGCCAGATGTCACTTGGAGCCAGATTTCACAGGGAGAGAATCATTCCTGTCTACACTCTTCAATAGAATTTCTGCCTGCTTCTACACAGCTATTACAAGGAGACTCTTTAGAGTCTACGCTGAATTTCTGCCTGCTTGTATCCAGCTTTCACAAAGAGAGGATTCATTTGTGTGGACATTCTTCAATTTAATTTCTGCCTGCCATGTTGCCTGCTCACGACATCTTCGGTTTTAACTACTTCATGCTGAGGATGCGCGGGAAGCAAAGACAACAGCAGAGAGAGCGTAGAGGTCGTCGCTACTGAGTTCACCCCATAACATCAGCGAGGATGTCACGTGGTGTGTATTGCACACTGTATCAGGAGTTGCGTGTACACCCTGACAAATTCTTTGACTACTTGCGGAAGTCTGTTTCGAGTTTTGATGAACTGCTACAGCGCATTTCTTCCAGCATTCAACGGCAGGACACACACTTCCGCCAATCTGTGTTCCCAGAAGAGCGCTTTATGGTAACTTTGCGGTAAGCGTTGAATTTTTCATACATAACCCCCTTTAACATTTATTTTTCCCCTATTTAAAATTTTAGTCTTTGACTTTTTTATCTTAAAAATTAGAATGTAATGTTTTTACTACGTTTTATTATTTTAATATTTTTATTAGATGACATATATATACAGCACAATATTTTGTAAAGAATCCGTATATGATGATATGTTTGTCAAGGTTAATGTATATGGTTTTCAGGGTTTGAACTATTCAAAAAGGATTTTTAATTACAGGCTTTCCAGAGCAAGGAGACATGTCGAATGTGCCTTTGGCATACTCAGTCAAAAATGGAGGATCTTGACAAAGGCCATTCAACTTTTACCAGAGGGAGTGGATGATGTCATCAAAGCATGTGTAGTATTACACAACTTTCTTCTTGACAGAGAGCCTCATGAAATAAATTCAGAAGAGACTGAGTCTACAATGCAAAGCTTGGAAACTTCGGAACCAAGATCAGCAATTGCATCAAACCGGATGAGGGACCAATTTGCTGAATTTTTCATTTCCAATGCTGGATGGGTTGATTGGCAAGAGTGGTTGATTTGAACTAAAATTTTTGAGCATTATTATGTCTATTAATATCTGTACTTTATTTGTTATCTTTTTTGACAAATTGATTGTATTTTCACTACATTTTATGTTTTCTGATGTTTAATAAAATTTGTTGTTGCTTCGTGATTTTTAAACTTTTTAAACTGTCAGTGGTTCTTTAGCCCCTCCTCTGCTGTTGCCCAGGTGTGCATGTATAGCCACCACACCCTGGGAAGCATGAGAGGATGGGCTGCAGGGCAGCAGAAACAAACTCCTTATGCCCAAGTACTTGCACCCTTGGATTTTGATTCTGTGGCTTTGCAGCCCTTCCCCTCCTGCTGCCCAGGTGTGCAGGTATACCCCGCCACACCCTGGGAAAAGTGAGAGGATGGGCTGCTTGGATTTTGATTCTGCGGCTCTGCAGACCTTCCCCTCCTTCTGCCCAGGTATATCCCGCAACACCCTGGGAAGAGTGAGGAGATGGGCTGCAGGGCAGTAGAAACAAACTCCTTATGCCCAAGTACTTGCCACCCTTGGATTTTGATTCTGCGGCTCTGCAGCCCTTCCGCTCCTGATGCCCAGGTGTGCAAGTATACCCCACCACACCCTGGGAAGAGTGAGAGGATGGGCTGCAGGGCAGCAGAAACAAACTTATATAAATTATTATAAAAGTAATGACACAAACACAGATTTTAACTGAACCGCAAAAACTAATTTTAATGTTTGGTGTATCAAATTAGAAAAATATCTTTAGTGTGTGAGAAAGAAAATTACAGAACGGATGCGTTCCTTTTCTATAACCAGGGCCGGTTTTAGACAAAGTGGGGCCCTGGGCAAAATTAAAAGCGGGGCCCCAAATGCTGATAGGCAAACAACATCATCTTTCATTGGCAACCCCTATAATAACGCCTCCTTTCTGCCAACAAAAAAGTAATAACAAGCCCCACTTTACCACACACAATTCAAATGAGCACCTTTGTACTGCCTAATAGATTTTTGCACACAGTCATCAGTTATTATAGCGCCTCCTTATAAATAATAGTCTCTGCTTATAAATAGTATTACACCCTTATCAGTAATAGCTCCCTTATAAATGTAAATAGTGCCCTGTATCATAATATTCCCCCTTATCAGTAACAGTCACCCCGTAAAAATAATACCGCTCCCTTATTAATAATAGCCCTCTCATAAATAATAGTTACCCTTATAAATAACAGTCCCCATTATCACTAATAGCCCCCTTTATAAATAAGCCCACTTAACAATTATAACCCCCTTATAAACAGTTCCCCTCTTATAAATAATAGCTCCCCCCTTGTAATGGATGCCTTATATATAATAGTTACCCCCTTATAAATAATAGCCCGCCTTATAAATAATAGTTCCCCCTTATAATAGCCCCCTCATATTTAAGTTTCCCAATTATATATAGTAACCCACCCTTATATATAATGGTTCCTCCCTTATAAATAAGAGCCCCCTTATATATAATAGTTCTCCGTTATACAGTATCGGACTGAAGGGCCTTAGGCCCACCAGAGGAACTTGTTCTGGGGCCCCACCCAACAGCTTCCTGCTAATAGCCTTCACCACGGCTCCTTCACTGAAGTCTTACATACACACGTGGACAAAACTGTTGTTCCCCCTCCCTCGTTTAATGAAAGAAAAACCCACAATGGTCACAGAAATAACTTGAATCTGACAAAAGTAATAATATATAAAAATTCTATGAAAATGAACAAATGAAAGTCAGACATTGCTTTTCAACCATGCTTCAACAGAATTTTTTTAAAAGAAAACTCATGAAACAGACCTGGACAGAAATGATGGTTCCCTTAACTTAATATTTTGTTGCACAACCTTTTGAGGTAATCACTGCAATCAAATGATTCCTGTAACTGTCAATGAGACTTCTGCACCTCTCAGCAGGTATTTTGGCCCACTCCTCATGAGCAAACTGCTCCAGTTGTCTCTGGATTGAAGGGTGCCTTTTCCAGACGGCATGTTTCAGCTCCTTCCAAAGATGCTCAATAGGATTTAGGTCAAGGCTCATAGAAGGCCACTTCAAAATAATCCAATGTTTTCCTCTTAGCCATTCTTGGGTGTTTTTAGCTGTGTGTTTTGGGTCATTATCCTGTTGCAAGACCCATGACCTGCGACTGAGACCAAGCTTTCTGACACTGGGCAGCACATTTCTCTATAGAATCCCTTGATAGTCTTGAGATTTCATTGTAACCTGCACAGATTCAAGACACCCTGTGCCAGATGCAGCAAAGCAGTCCCAGAACATAACAGAGCCTCCTCCATGTCTCATAGTAGGGACAGTGTTCTTTTCAAGATATGCTTCATTTTTCCATCTGTGAACATAGAGCTGATGTGCCTTGCCAAAAATTTTGATTTTTGTCTCATCTGTCCATAGGACTTTCTCCTAGAAGCTTTGTGGTTTGTCATAGTATTTTTCTATATTATTACTTTCGTCAGATTCAAGTTATTTCTGTGACCATTATGGGTTTTTCTTTCATTAAACGAGGGGTACCAACAATTTTGTCCATGTGTTACTGAGTATGTTCCCCGTATAGTTAGCCCCTATAGTACTGTGCAGGCCCTAATATCTCCATGGCCAGTTCATGCACAGTACTGTATGGGGAATGACATGGCCATGGGGCACTACACGTAGGTGCAAGATTATAGTGAGGAAGCTGTGATGCAGACATAGCACACAGGGCTGCCAGCAGGAATTTTGAGCCCCTCCCCCACAGTATAATGCTCCACATGGTATATAATGCTCCACAGTATAAAGTGCTCCCCTGACCCCTCCACAGTTTCCACACATGGTATATAATGCTCCACAGTGGCCCCACACAGTATAAAATGCTCCCCTGAGCCTCCCATAGTGGCCCCACATGGTATATAAGGCTCCACATAGTATAATACTCCACAGTGGCCCACACAGATAGTACCCCTTAGTAGCCCCAGATAGTACAATATGCTCCCCAGCAGCCTCACACAATATAATATGCGCCATACAGTATAATATGCACCCCACAGTGCCCCCCAGTATAATGCTCCACAGTGGCCTAACACAGTATAACATGCTCCACAATGGCCTTCACACAGTATAATATACTCCCCAGAGGGGTTCCCCCAGTATAATGCTCCACAGTGGTCCCCTACGGTATAATATGCTGCCCATAGTCCCCCCCCAGTATAATGCTCTACAATGGCCCCACAGAGTATAATATAATCCCGAAAAGCCCCACACAATATAATACACTCCACAGTGGCCCCACACAGTATAATAGGCTCCCCACACTGCCCCTTCTCCCCAATATAAAGCTCCAGAGTGGCCCATAGTATAATATGCTCCCCAGAGGGCCCCCGCTAGTATAATGCTCCACAGTGCCTGCCCAGTATTTTGCTCCACAGTGGCCCCACGTAATATATTATGCTCCCCAGAGTGTCCCTCCAGTGTAATGTTCCACAGTAGGCCCCACACAGTATAATATGCTTCCCAGAGGGCCCCCTACTATAATGCTCCTTAGTTCCCCCTGAAAAATGCCCCACAGTGGCGCCACGCAATATAATATGCTCTGCTGATGGCCCCCCCAGAATAATGCTCCACAGTGACCCCACTCAGTATAACATACTCCAGAATGGCCTCCACACAGTATAATATACTGCCCAGAGATGTTACCCCAGTATAATGCTCCATGGTGGCCCAAAACAGTATAATATACTCTCCAGAGGCCCCCCCAGTATAATGCTCCACGGTGGCCCCACACAGTATAATATACTGGAGGGCCCCCTCTGGAGAGCATATTATACTGTGTGGGGGCACTGTGGAGCATTATACTCGTGGGGGGGGGGGGCTCTGAAGAGCATATTATACTGTTTTGGGCCACTGTGGATCATTATACTGGGGGGGCCCCTCTGGATAGCATATTATACTGTGTGGAGCCGCTGTGGAGCATTATACTGGGGAGGGGGTCCTCTGGAGAGCATTTTATATTCTATGGGGCCACTTTGGAGCATTATACTGGGGGGCCCCTCTGGAGAGCATAATGCTCAAAAGTAACCCCACAGAATATAACATGCTCTCCAGAGCCCCCCCCCCACATTATAATGCTCCACAGAATATAACATGCTCTCTGGAGGGCCCCCTCCCCAGTATAACGCTCCACAGTGGCCCAAAACAATATATATGCTATCCAGAGGGGGCCCCCCAGTTTAATGCTCCACAGTGGCCCTACAGACTCCGTCGGTGCTATTATTATATTATACTCCGGGGATCTCTTCAGACCCCAGAGTATAATAATCGAAGGCCCGGGGAAGGTAAGGGAAAATAACAAACAGTTATACTTACCTTGTCTTACCTCTGCTGGGCCTCCTCGCGCTGCTCTGCTATCCCCGCCGGCGACCGCTTCCTCTTCTCTGCGGCTGACGTCACGCGTTGTGGACGTCACCGCTGAGGCCTGTGATTGGGCCTCAGCGATTACGTGAAGGAAGCTGTCACCAAGCCCCACGTGACCGCTGTAGCCAGGCCTCAGCGGTGATGTCCGGAACGCCAGAAGATGACGTTGGACGCCAAGGACAGGTGAGTAAAAATGTTTGTTATTTTTACTCACCTCGGAAAGGGGCCCTGTGGCGCTGGGTCCCTTTATGTTATTTATATGGCCAGGCCTGACTCCGGGACAGGGGGCGGGGCCCTGGGCAATTGCCCAGTTTGCCCCCCCCTAACGCCGGCCCTGTCTGGAACCACAATAGGATATCAGCATTCAAGGAGTCCGCAATCTTTCTCAGGATTCAGGGATATTTACCATGCTCATTAAGAGGTTGGTATTACAGTCACTAGGTGATTACCCACAGAGAGGGTCGCCTTCCAACTGGTTAACGGACTGGCAGGATGAACCACAACCGTTTGTCACAATCTGTATGGATGGAACCAGGATTGGCCACAAGATGAAAACCAGGAAGTGCACTGCTCAGGTGACAAATATTGAATACACCAATAGGTGCAAACACTTCAGGCTTTATTATAAAGGGTACAGATAACGCGTTTCTGGGTTTACGGTGCTTAAAAACACACACCCCTTCATGAGATCTACATTAACAATAAGAGCATAAACATAAAAACATACATTTAGATATAATTCTTAAAAAAAAAAAAACCATAACGATATTCATAAAATGAGAATTATAAATAATATAAATACCAACAAAAACTGGCAAAATACAATATAAAATAATATATAAAAAATATTTTCTGATGTATTATTATTAATGATAATAAATAGAACAGTGATTACTAATAGCATTATGGTTAATAAATATTAACACATAACTGATATAATTTAAAAACTAAATAAATATGACAAATTAGAAGTATCTATTATGAAGTGTTAAATAGTAATATGATGAAACAGTAATAAAATATTTTATTACATTATCATATTGTAATTAAAATTTGATAAAATAAACAAACATCTAAATATCATAGATATTAACCACTTCCATACCAGACACATTTTCAAGTTTTTTGTATGTGTGGTTTTGGAGGGCTATAACATTTTTATCATTTGTGTTATTCAACTAATTTCTGCGTCTTTTTTCGGTGACACATAGGGCTTTATTTTTATGTTGTTTTGATTTCTGCATGTGTTTTAATTTTTTTTATAGCCAGGAAAATATAAACAAAAGAGGAGGGAAAACGGGTCTGTTTTTCACTTTTAATTTTTTTTTTTTATTTAATAACACAAAGTGCTACTAAAAAACTTTATATTTTCCTTTCCATTACAGTAATTTTTATTTTTTATGGTATCATCGGGGGTGGGGCTATAACCTGTAATAAGGGCGTTTTATTGGCGTATTATTTTATTTATTTTTGAAATTTTATTTACAATTTTTTTTTACTTTTCTATACATTTTTTTTTTTTTTTTTACATTATGTCCCCATAAGGTCATAATAGACCTCTGGGGACATCTGATGACTTTTTTTTTTTTTTGGTTGAGGAGGCTGATTTTCCCTGTAACTGGGGCTGGTACATGTAGCCCCAGTTGCAGGAGGAATGCAGCCTCCTGCACGTTGTTTTCACATAACCATAGAGCTGATCTGGGTCCTGTAGGACCCAGCAGCTCTAACAAACGCTGATCCCGGCGAATCACATGACCACCGGGTCAGAGGGAAGCCGCAAGATGGCAGCGCCCATAGCGCTGAATTCCTTTTGGACGTATATAGTCTATGGGTAGTACAGAAGTGGTTAACCACTTCCGTACCGGGCCAATTTCTAGTCCAGGACCAGGACCAGACACATTTTAGATTTCTCTTTACCCACAAAAATATTTTTCACAAGAGGGATTGGAGTTTTCTTTATTGAGTTCCTCCCTGATGGCGGAGATGAGCTACAGTTGTAACATTTTCTGAATGAATCCTGACATTTGAACCCTGAATTAGATGTTCTAACGCTTTCAGGGCTTTCCATACTGAGTTCTCAGAAATTTGAGGATTCCTGACTCACACTCAGAGACCATCTTCCCTGGAAGGATTGGTTCTCTATACATGCTCCCCATCCTCTGATGCTGGTATCTGTCATTAGGGAGATTGTGAGGGATTACACTGACCTTCCTTTCTTAAATTCTTCAGGATGTCCACCAGTTTAGACAAGAAGAAAAATCCTCATTTCTAAGGAGAGAGGATTTTTGTCCCAGCTGGACGATAATAGGGCCTGACGAGGTCTTGAATGGGCGTGGAACCAAAGAACAGCCTGAATACACGCCTTCATGTGACATTGTGCATCAGAGTGTTACCCATTTTTGCCTCTGGAAGGCTGTTCTCTTCCGAATAAGAGTCAGTATCTTTTCTTCTGGAAGAAAAGATATCTGTTGTCTGGAGACTAATCAAATTCCCAGGAAGACTTTCTCTGTTGAGGGCTGTAGATCTGAATTCTCCAGACTTATAATCCAGCCTACATTCTGGAGTATATCCCGTGTTTTCTCTATGTGAAATTGTAGAAAATCTGAATTTTTCGCTATGATCAGTTGATTGTCTAGGTAGGGAACTTTCATTATTTGCTGTCCTCTTAAATAAGATGTAGCTTCTGCTATAATCTTCGTGAAGATCCATGGTACTGAGCTGACGTAAAGTGGAGGGAGGTGAACTGGTAATGATACTGCCAAGGAATTTTTGATAAAATGGATGAATGGAGACATGATAGTTTGCATCCTTCAAGTCCATTGTTACCATCAGGAAGTTCTCTTCAATCAGTGGAATTGGTGATTTTATTGATTCCATTTTGAACCAATGATATCTGACAAACTTGTTTAATGGTTTCAGGTTTATGATTATTCTGTATGTACCAATGTGTGTGTGTTTTTTTTTGTTTTTACCAGAAACAGATTTGAGTAGAATCCTTGATTCTGTTCTGCTTCTGGAGCCGGTATCACTACCCTGAGGTCTAGTAGTTTGTCCACATTTGAAAGAATTGGCTAATGTAGAAATGGACCTAGAACACTTGTAATCTGGAATTAGGGTAAGCGGAAAATTCTAGCTTGTGACCTTGGTAAATAGTTTTTAAGATCCACCAATTCTGTTATTTTCTCCCATTTATTTTTTAAAGTTCAAGATCCTGCACCCCCCCCTTCCCTTCCTCAACGTTGAAGTCACTGTTTGTCCTGTGTCTTGACAAAGATATTTCTATCCTTTCCTCCCTTGGGGTAGCTATATCTACCAACATTACTTTACTTCTGTGTTCCTGAGGCTGAAATCAAGAGGGATGAAAGGAAGTTGTCTTTTTACTGATTTTGGTTGTAGAAGTGCCTGCTTCTTGTCTTTGGTCTTTTCATGAATTTTCTGCAGAGTGGGCCCAAAGACCTGGTATAGCACATAGGTTAGTTTTTGATGTAGTATCATCAGACCACATTTTCAACCAGAGAGCACTTCTCACAGAATTTGAGAGAGTTGCACCACGCATATACTGTGCCAATGCATCAACCTAGAAACCAGTGGTATTAATGAGAAGAGGGAGAGATACCAACATCTCTTCCCTAGGGGTTTGTTCAGATAGATGTGACTGTAGTTGGTTGATCCAACGATAAAGAGAACATGCAGTGCTATATTTGTCATAGAGGTTTCCCATGATTCATTTAACAAACTCTTGGCTTTGCGATAAATAGGGTCTTTGAGTTGCAAATTGTCATCAAGGGGAAGAATGGTCTTTTTACTCACTGTAGCCATGTGTACGTCCATCTTTGGTGGCTCCTCCAATACTTTAAGAAATTCAGAAAGGGAAACCTCTGTCATCTTTGCAGCCATAGATTTTTCTCTGGATCTTCTCATTTGTTTTCTATTAGTTTTTTTCAATATTGTCAAGAACGGGAAAAACTAGCCTCTTCTTAGCATCCAAACCAGCAAACATTTCATCTTGTTTAGATTGATCCTCAGGCACCTCTTCAATCCCCATAGTGGTACAGATTGCCTTAATTAACTCGTCCATAATGTCAGAAGAAAACTAAAATTTTTCTTGCTGATGTGGTGTTATTTCACCTTCCTCCAAAAGGTTCACCTATTCCAGATGTTAGATCGGAATCAATATCCAGGACTTCCACCCTTCTCTTCCTACTTTCAGAAGCAGAAGAAAAAGTGGGATTAATGTTAAACACAGGATGGTGAGGTTTGAATTTCCTGATGGATAAGGGTTTGTTTGTTTTTTTTGTTTTTTTTTAACTGTAATTTTTATTAGATTTTCACAAGTTTTAACAGAATAACAAAGAGAAAATCACAAAAAATATGAAGTAGTGTAACAAAACCCAAAACCAATAGCAACCAAGAACAGTCACAGTTGGGTGAAAACAAAGACAACAGACAAAAGATCATCAGACCATGTAGGATACAATACATGTCCCATGGGGACCAAATGGACTGAAAAGCTTCCATAGTATTATTAAGTGCAGCAGTGAGGTACTCTAGACTACGCACATCTTTAACACGAGCTACAAGGGCAGGGCGTACACTCTTCCAGTGGAGAGTCACAAGTGTTTTTAGCGGCAGTGCAGAGGTATAAGAACAGCTTCGATGTCTTTTTACCAAAGTGTCAAGGGGGGGTCTTTGAGTGGGTAAAGGAGTGGGTCTAGTGTATGAAGAGTGTGTCAGTGAGAGTCTTAACTTCCGTCCAGAATGGGCGGATTAAGGGACATTCACAAAAAATGTGATACAGCGTGTCCACCACAGGGAGGCACCTCCAGCAGGTAGGGGAAACACTAGGGTTCACAGTATGGAGCAAAACTGGGGTATGATACCAGTGCATCAAACGTTTAAATTGGGACTCACAAAAAGTAATGTACGTGGAAGAGTTAGTTGCACGGAACCAGATGATCTTCCATTGTGCAGGTGAGATCTGACTGCCCAGAGCCTCTGTTCACTTAAGCATGTACTTGTGGGTCAGGGGGGTCCGTCCCACTGGAGTGGAGAGTAAGCAGTAAATATCTGAAATCAGACCCTTCACGGAGGTGCCTGCTCTGCATATCCTCTCAAAAACGGTGGGGACGGAGACAGGGCCCCAAAGAGGGTAGTCCTAAAATGTGCTATCTGCTGGTAATGGAACCATTCAGTGTTGCAGAGTGTGATTGCTGGATGTGGCAGAGTCAAAACCAGATATACATTTGTATATAACAGGAACAGACTTTAGTGAAACATGAGTGCAGTAAGAAAAGATCACCTCACATGGTGAATAACAGATCTAGCACATCACACACACTAACAATACAGTACAGGAAGTGTATATCAACAGCATCAAAAACAACAAAGTACAGAGTGTCTACAGATAAACATTTAGTAACAGCTACATCTAGTGTCATAAATGTGAACTGCAGTCAATCCAGCAAATATAGAGACAAAGCTGGCTGTTGCATATCTCCAACACCCCTTCTCAACAGCTAAGGCTTAATCTGTTAGGCCCATCTTCTTTGTAAGACTCAAGTGTCTTTCAGCAGTCAGGGGCTTGGTAAGGATATCTGCTGTCATATCCTCAGTCGGGCAATAAAGTAACTCAAGAAGTCCCTGCTCTTGAAGATCCCTCAGAAAGTGGAACTTCACTTCAATATGCTTGGTTCTCAAGCTAACTCTTTCCATCTGCGCAAGTGCAAGACATCCTTGATTGTCCTCAAAGATTCTCATTGGTTTCATCTGTGATTGACCCAAGTCTTTTAATAATTGTCTCAACCATATGACCTGATAGAAGAAACAGGTACCCACTTGTAGATTTTCTGTCACTGGTATCTCCGGCCCAATCAGCATCCACATATCCTGTCAGGGTGCTTTCGTCACTTGCTGGTAACTTTAGCTTGTGGTGTAAAGTCCCTTTAAGATAGCGAATGACTCGCTTCACAGCATTCCAGTCCATCTGACTTGGTTCCAACTGCTGCTACAATGTCAGGCCTTGTAGCGGTGCTAATATACAGCAATTTCCCTATTGCTTTCCTGTACTGAGTGTTAGTTGGTAGTGGCGAATCTTGGCTGTCTATCTTCTTCAGGTAGTTGGTTTCCATAGGAGATTTTACTGGTTTTGCATCTTCCATTTCAAATGTCTCAATTATCTCTTGTATTTTGTGCTTTTGGTTCAGAAGGAAGCTGCCATCTTCCTCTCTCTCAATCTGAATGTCAAGATAATTATTTACATTGCCATGATCTTTGGTCTCAAAGTGCTGATTTAGGGTTTGGAGTATTTCTCCTTCATCCCCTTCTTGCTTGAAACAAATCAGAATATCGTCCACATAAATGAGTACATAGATCCACCTGTCTGCCAATTTCTTTGTGTATAAACAGGGGTCTGCTTTATGCCTCTGAAAGTCCTCCTGTGTAAACACTTCATTTATTCTCATATTTCATGTTCTGGTGGCTTGCTTTAGACCATATATACTCCTCTGTAGTTTGCATACTAGGTCTGGCCTTTGCTCATCTTTGAATCCTGGTGGTTGTTCCATGTAAATATCTTCTGCTAACTCGCCATGTAGAAACGCTGTTTTTACATCAAAGTGTCTTACTTGCATTTTCCTTATTGCGGCTACTGTCAGCAAAGTTCTTATTGTAGCATGTTTGACTACTGGCGCAAATGTCTCATCATAGTCCTCTCCATATTTTTGAGAATATCCCTTGGCTACGAGCCTTGCTTTGTATCGCTACACTGTACCATCTGCATTGTATTTTACTTTGAAAGTCCATTTACAACCTATGGATTTCCTTCCAGGTGGTAGTTCTTTAAGTGTCCATGTTTTAGTGTCATGCATGGATTTTATCTCTTCCTTTGCAGCCTTTATCCATTTACTGGCTTCCCCCTCTGAAAGCTGAGATATGTCTTCCCACGTTGCAGTTTCATTAGAACTGGCAGTGCTTGCCTTGTATGAGAGACGTACAGGTGGTTTACCTTTATTCTCTCTCATCGAGCGTCTTGGTTCTGTATGTGAGCTTGTTTGTGTCTGTCCGTCATTACTGATGGATTCTGTGCTCACTTCAACTGTTTGTTCGGAAGTTACAGATGTTGGCTGATCAGTGTCAGTTTTCTCTTCTGTTCTTACTTCCTCTGTTGTCATTACATTGTCTCTCAGATCTTCAACAAAAGTTATGCTGTTGCTAATGGTAACCTTGTCAGTTTTGGGATTTAGGATTCTGTAACCCTTAACATTGTCACTGTATCCAACAAAGACGCCTTCAAATGCTCTGTTTTGAAGTTTGGTGCATTTTTCTTCTGGAATGTAGATGAACGCCTTGCATCCAAAAACTCTTAGATGTTTTACACTCGGCTTCTTATTGTGTCCCAGTTCATATGGAGTTTTCTCCATTGTTCTAGAGAAGAGTCTGTTTTGCAAATAAGTGGCTGTCATTGCTGCTTCACTCCAATATTTATGTGAATCCAGAGTCTGTCAGCATGCATCTGATCATTTCAGTCAGAGTTCTGTTCTTTCTTTCAGCTACCCAGTTTTGCTCTGGTGTGTAGGGGTCTTTTGATGCTCTATTCCATTCTGCTTTAAGTACTCTTGTATTTTATGTCCTGTGAATTCACCTCCATTTTCACTCCGAAGTATGAGAGGTTTTCTCTGAAACTTGTTACTTGTCCTTACTACAAAGTCCTGTAATTTGTCAAAAACTTCACTCTTGTGTTGCATTAAATAGTCATCTATGAAAGTCACTATGTACCTGTTGCCTCCAGGTGTAGGTGGGTTTAGGGGACCACATACATCACTGTGAACTAGGTCAAGAGGTCTTGAAGCTCTATTGTGACTTACTTTAGGAAGTGTTGCTCTTGTAGCTTTGGATTTGATGCAACATTCACATTTAACAATAAATGAACAAGGGGATACTGTTAGATCCTTTGTCAGATTCCTCTTTTGTAGTTCCTGTATGCATTCTGGGTGTCTGTGACCCAAACGCCTGTGCCACACGTGTATACAGTCATTGTGCTTATGTGTGCATAGTCTCACCTGCTCCTTCACTGTGTTGAGGTGATATAGATGATTATCCAACTTGGCACTTGCTATCATCTGCTTGCTGTCTAGGATAGAACACTTGTCACCTTGGAATCTTACAGTGAGTCCTTTGCTTGTCAGACGCTTCACAGATAAAAGTCCTCCTTCTAGATCAGGAACATAAAGTACATCTTTTACTGGTATTGCTAAATTGTGTCCCGCATCATTGGGGCATACAAAGGTTCCATGCCCATATCCTTCTGCACATATTTTACTCCCATCTGCGAGGTAAATAGTCTCTTTGTTATTCAGATCAAGTTCTGTGAAAAAACTTCTATCACTTGTCATGTGACTGGTTGCTCCAGAGTCAATGCACCAGCCTTGCAATTTATGGTTGCCTGTCACTTTAAATGTGGCATTCCACTTCCCTTCACTTGAATCAGAGATTGTGGCTTTGACTTTCTGTTTAGTACAAGAGGGATGCTGCCTCATCTGCTCTGCTTTCCATATAGTGCAGTCTGTGGCATCTAAAGCACACTCTGGTTTCCTTCTTGTGTGACCTTGTTTCTGTAGCCTTAAGAGCTGTCTTGGACTGAGTTTCTGTATAATCATGTGCAAACTCCTTTTTTCACTGGTACTCATCTATGAGCCTGGTCTTTACGAATGTTAGTGTCAGATCTGTCTCAGGCCATGTCTCCAGCGCATTGATCAGTGCAGTGTATGTGTCAGGTAAACTGCATAATAAAATGGCTGTGGCGTGACTGTCTGTTATATTCTCACCGACTGATCTGAGTTGCGTGATCACTTCTAGCATGGCATTTATATGCTCTTGCATGTCCTGCTCTCTGCTGAGCCTCATTTTGTAGAGTTTCCTCAGCAGAAACAACTTGCTGTTTAAACTGGATATCTCATGCAGTCTTTTCAGAACATCCCACATGCCTTTCACTGTATTCTCACTGCGTATGTGAATAAGCTGATCATCTACTACTAGTAAGCTTATAGTGGCCCGCGCCCGTCTGTTTTTCCTGTCCCAGTCCTGATAATCATCTTGTGGTCTCTCTGTAGTGATAACTTCCCACAAATCCCTGGATAATAGCATTTCCACTTTAAATTTCCATAGCTGATAATTGTCATTGTTCAGCTTGGCCACTGATTGTTTAGGTTCTGAACTACAGGCCATTCTCCTTCCTTTATATATAGGAACAGTCTTAATTCTGTACAGGAAATGTCTCTGTGGAAGCTTCCTTATGTCGATCTCTGCATCTGCTGCACTGTCTTCCGTTCTGGACTTCACTCTGCCTGGGCTGCTTCTGGTTTCTGGGGTTTATCCAGTTACTGAAGCTTCATTTGATCACTGGAGATTCATTTGATCACTGGGCCCATAACCTGTTGCAGAGTGTGATTGCTGGATGTGGCAGAGTCAAAACCAGATAGACATTTGTATATAACAGGAACAGACTTTAGTGAAACATGAGTGCAGTAAGAGAAAATCACCTCACATGGGGAATAACAGATCTAGTACATCACACACACTAACAATACAGGAAGTGTATATCAACAGCATCAAAAACAACAAAGTACAGAGTGTCTACAGATAAACATTTAGTAACAGCTACATCTAGTGTCATAAATGTGAACTGCAGTCAATCCAGCAAATATAGAGACGAAGCTGGCTGTTGAATATCTCCAACATTCAGTAGACGATAAGTGCAAGATAGACGTGAAATAGTCAAAGTGCCTAAGCTCCAGAGTCAATGGATCAATCAGGTCGGCAAAACAGAACAGGCCCAGTCTGCTCCATGAGATGCCGCCCAAAACGGGATACATCAGTAGTAAAGCGTCTATACTTCTCGTCAAAGTGACAGGTGCCCCCCCCCATTGTGTAACACTGCCCCTTATGACGGTCCACCCCGCCCACATCCGGTCCTACTACATCTAACCCCCGCACCACATCCGGCCCTACCACATCTGGCCGCACCCCTTATGACGGTCCACACCGCACACATCCGGCCCTACCACATTCGGCCCGGCCCCAGTTCATAAATTAGGCGTCACACTGATTTATGATACAGGTTAATCCGGCCATACATTCAGGCATACCCCAATCCACAGATTGATCCAACCATACATTCAGGCGGCCCCCATTCCTTCAGACAACCCCCCCAAAATCATAATATGATACAGGTTAATTCGGCCATACATTCAGGCATTTCCCAATCTGAAGATTGATCCAGCCATACATTCAGGTGGCCCCCAATCATTCAGGAAACTCCTATTATGACAATTACAGGCCTCTCTCATCTTTTTAAGTGGGAGAACTTGCACAATTGGTGGCTGACTAAATACTTTTTTTCCCCACTGTATATTCAGGCACACACTCTATTATACGTCGGTTATTGCAGAGTTCGGTAAAAATCACTAACCTTTTCCTTTTTGCTACACCAGATGATGTATGTTATATTACAGTGAGTGTATCGCTCCATAGGCATATGGTGCGGCGATTAGAATGAAGCGCGGACTGATTGTGCTTGCTAATGTGTATATGAAGTCATGTCTGGGGTGCCTGTCTAAAAAAGCACAGCATTATGTGAGTGTGAGACTAACAACAGTGCCTTCACCCAACACACTGGGAGAGCTTGTGAAAATTCACACTTTACACATCCCCCTGGCCATACACACTTTCCTCACCCCCTGGCCATTCACACTGCCTCCACTCAGTAGCAGAGTTGATGTGATGTTATACAAAATTGAGCACAAACAAAAATGCAAAGTTTAAAAAGTTTATTCAGCCGATAAACAACATACAGAAATTTGGCAATGTTACATCACAAGTGTATAAATTGAAAAATAGGTTTAACAGAGTAAGAATAGTAATAGGGTTACACTATACAAAACATTAATAATATACACATATTCAGATCACTATTTACAAGGTTAACCAAGAAGATTGTAGCAGCGGTTGGGGTCTTCTCTTAGGAAGCAGGCTCCCATGTGGTATACCCGTAGGTGTGGAGGTTTTGGTCGGGAGACTGCGCTTAGTTGTGACATTTACAGATGTCTCAATCAGATTCATTTTTAAACCATCCAGAATCTCTCTAGTAGATGAATTATCCACAACAGTAGGCAGCATATTTATGTCAGCCATGGCATTCATAAATGCATCCCACCCCGGAGGGCTTTTGTTTCTTGTCAGTCTGTGACTCTGTGGCATTTCGTACAAGGTTGAGCATATTAGACCCAGGAATAACATCACCCTTGTAAATAAATTCGCCTTTATCATTCCACGTTGTAACTCCAGTGTTCTGCTTCATCCTACTTAAAAGTTCAGTATTTTTCTAAAAACGGGGGTTGACGTGTTACAATTTCAAGGATGGAATCGCTTTTTTCAGCGGATGTATTTGGCAATTGTTGATGACCAGGATCAGATTGGTAAACAAGGTTTAAAGTTGCTAGCTCTTTAGCCTCCTGTTTAGCAAGAACCAAGTATCTTTGCATTATATCGGTGTATCTTTTAATTTTCACAACATCCGTCAAGTGAGGGTTGTGTAAAATACCGCTAATTTCATTATCCATGCGTTGTATTACGCTCTGCCTCATGCCTGTCGGCTGTGTAAAGACATGGCTTATCCTGTTTAGTTCGTGTTTGGGCACCAAGTACATTTTCTCCGCATGATCCATTATTTGTTAAAAAGCAAACTCGTTATTAACGGAATTGCAAATCCCAACAGAGGCCCTATGAATCCTCGAGTCTGGTTCACTAAGAGCTTCTTTTTCTTTATGGGGACTGTTTTATCACACATCCTCCTTATAGCTTTATGCCACTTCTTCGTGATCTTTTTCTGGCGTTCCTTTAGCGGAATTCGCCCTTTTAGGATATTTAAGGCGACTTCGCCTATGGCCGCTATTAAATCATCGCTCGCATGGCGCAAAATAGATTTTCTGACAGAAGCGATTTTAAGAGAGCCCAATTACGTTGTAATGTCTCCAACATCTTGTCGCTGCTATGTAAGAGTCCTAGAATGCACTTAACCTTCTAAATCTCACTTTTTAAAATTATTTTTCTTCAGAATATACACAGCCGGTAGAGCCGGTGGTAAGAACCCAGACCTTAAACGAAGGTGCTCAGGGGTATTAGCCCTTAAATCTACTAACAGGTGCCCATAAGGCTCCAGCGTAGCGTCCTGAAAAGCTTCCAAGAAGAAATGTGTTTTCCCAGGATACATTTGTCTCGATAATGTTAGAATTTGCAATTTATCACGCAGATTATTAAAGAGAACCATGTACTTGGTGTTTAAATTTATCATTCTACTCTTTTTACCCTGACAAAATATGTTCTGCACCAGATACAATATATTTAGATTTCTATGATGCACGTACTTGGTGAATGCCTTTTCAAGCTCACTGTTTACACTAGCGGTATCCATAAGATCATCAACAATAGTCAAATTTACCTTGTCGGGTGGGAATAACTCATCATCTACAAACGTATGCGGTAGGCCTTCAATAAACCTGATGTGTGGAAAGTGTAGAGAGAGTTCGTCATAAAGTTTTTGCCAACAAGCATAAAACCAAACAATATTATCGGGTTTGTGTGATAAATGCGTGTCACTATTTTCTAACAGTTTTCTAACAAAATAACTCTTTCCAGAGTTGGACGGACCAGCTAAAATGTATGAAAAAGGGTGTTGTAAGCGGGTGTCCATGGTATTAAAATACGTATGACCTCGCTGTAAAATCGTGCGACGGTCGTCTTTCAAAAATAGGATCCAGGAGCTTCTTAAAAAGAGCAACTAACGCACCTGAAAAAAGAATGGTGTAACTGTGTCATAACGGTATTAGAGGCTGAAAGGTAGTGTGGTAAAATCGTCTTGCAGATGTCTCTTTGCGTATACACACCTCTGCGTTTTGCGCAGCGGTCTTGTTTCAATCTGCCACAACTTCTTATTTCTAACAAAACCTGGCTGCTCCACAGATATAAATTTCTGGGTTTCAAGATCACTGTTGCAGATGTAATCCAAAACTAAATCCTTTAGGCTGTGAAAATTAACTTCCCATGCATTAGCAACGTTTAGCGTGATCCCCTTAACCTTCAAAACAGTCTTACCGGTATTCAGTTTGTACCCGTAGGATTTTGGACCCGTAGATACAAATTTTGTGATGTGTGTGTTTTCTGGTATTTCACTGGTTAATTCGCCTAGATAATCGCTTAAAGGGGGCAGCCAGTCACTTTCACGATGAACAAAAATTACAGAATCCGTGTCGTGATAAAGGCACCTTTCTTGCAGTCTGTCCAGAAGGGAGTACAGCTCTAGTCTGGAGTAGGCTGTTGTAAGACATGCTATAAAAATGTTTGTGTTTTTGTTGATCATGTGGTGCCCTTTTGCATATTTCCAATTGACCGTTGCGGTTTCATCATCAATAAAATTTAGCTCAGAAACATCATAGTATGGGAGAAAGACATAGCTAAAGAGCTCATCGGGGTCATTCACAATGCTGGTGCACGGTAAATTAGATCTCTGTGCAAACTTTGCCCATAATGAATTTAAGAAAAGTTTGGAGATCTGCCTTTTTGCGGGGTTCACCTTGACATTTTCAGGGTCTAACTGTACACCCTCTTTTTCAAGAAAGGCATCGATGTATGCTCTTTTCTTATCAGAATCCGTACACCAGCTCGGATAACCCGATGCCTCCTGTTTGTCCCTAAGATGAAGTTCGATGTAGGGGGCAAACAGTTTGTCCATCGTGTCGTGAAAATGCCACACCTCATAGATCTCAGCGATCCTGTACCCTTTTTCCAAAGCTACCTCTGATTCTATCATACACCAAGTACCTGTCAGAGAGCGTCATTCATCGCTATGCGTACAGACATCCGATATGGAATTTGTGGTGCACGTGTTGCAAAGGGGGAACATTAATTTACCGTTCATTTTCACCGATAGGACTGGGAAAAACAAGTCTCTCGGTGGATAAACCTTAACTCTGGCAATACCAAAGTAATTTTTTATGTAGCCAAAATTGTCATAAATGATGTCGGGGTGCTCTATCGGATACGTTTTCCTTTTGTTGACAAAGGGATACAGACTGGTAAAATTGTAGTAATGTATAGTTTCCCCTTCAGCCTGTTTGTGATAGAGCTTTATGGCGTTAGTCCTACTGCCATAAAGCGCATCACGAGGGTCTAGCGGGGTTGGGAAGCGCATGTTAAGGAGGAATGCTTGAAGACTAGAATCTTTCTCTACCATTTCATTCCACTCATGTTCCTAAAGCACACGTACTACATATCTGCAGCTATGTAGAAATTTTTTTTTTAATGAAGAATGTGTGGTACAACTGGCCGTAGCTGGTGTTTGTAAAGCTGTTGGTGTAATTTTCGTTATAGCAGATAGGGCAACCGTGGTAAAAGCACCCCTGAAACTCATACGCTATGCGTTCCCCATTAACTCTGGCGTATCCATCTAGAAAATATCTCTCAACTTGTTTTTCACCGCCTCTCAAAGCGTGTTGAATGTCAGTGTTTTCAGTGTGCGCTACATACATGAGCCACTGGATAGCGACTGATGAGTAACGCCCCCTTGAACTTTTTTGCCACATTTCAGGCTTCAAACATAAGGATATAAAATTTTAATTTTTTGGTGAAGAATCAACAACAAGTGGGACACAATCGTGAAGTGGAACGAAATTTATTGGATATTTTAAACTTTTGTAGAAAATAAAAAACTGAAAAGTGGAGTGTGCCAAATTATTCGGCCCCCTTAAGTTAATACTTTGTAGCGCCACCTTTTGCTGCGATTACAACTGCAAGTCGCTTGGGGTATGTCTCTATCAGTTTTGCACATCGAGAGACGGAAATTCTTGCCCATTCTTCCTTGGAAAACAGCTCGAGCTCAGTGAGGTTGGATGGAGAGCATTTGTGAACAGCAGTTTTCAGCTCTTTCCACAGATTCTCGATTGGATTCAGGTCTGGACTTTGATTTGGCCATACTAACACCTGAATACATTTATTTGTGAACCATTCCATTGTAGATTTTGCTTTATGTTTGGGATCATTGTCTTGTTGGAAGATAAATCTCCGTCCCAGTCTCAGGTCTTTTGCAGACTCCAACAGATTTTCTTCCAGAATGGTCCTGTATTTGGCTCCATCCATCTTCCCATCAATTTTAACCATCTTCCTTGTCCCTGCTGAAAAACAGGCCCAAACCATGATGCTGCCACCACCATGTTTGACACTGGGGATGATGTGTTCAGGGTAATGAGCTGTGTCACTTTTATGCCAAACATACTGTTTTGCATTGTGGCAAAAAAGTTCGATTTTGGTTTCATCTGACCAGAGCACCTTCTTCCACATATTTGGTGTGTCTCCCAGGTGGCTTGTGGCAAACTTTAAATGAGACTTTTTATGGATATCTTTGAGAAATGGCTTTCTTCTTGCCACTCTTCAATAAAGGCCAGATTTGTGCAGTGTACGACTGATTGTTGTCCTATGGACAGACTCTACCACCTCAGCTGTAGATCTCTGCAGTTCATCCAGAGTGATCATGGGCCTCTTGGCTGCATCTCTGATCAGTCTTCTCCTTGTTTGAGATGAAAGTTTAGAGGGACAGCCGGGTCTTGGTAGGTTTGCAGTGGTCTGATACTCCTTCCATTTCAATATGATCGCTTGCACAGTGCTCCTTGGGATGTTTAAAGTTTGGGAAATCTTTTTGTATCCAAATCCGGCTTTAAACTTCTCCACAACAGTATCACGGACCTGCCTGGTGTGTTCCTTGGTCTTCATGATGCTCTCTGCGCTTTAAACAGAACCCTGAGACTATCACAGAGCAGGTTCATTTATACGGAGACTTGATTACACACAGGTGGATTATATTTATCATCATCAGTCATTTAGAACAACATTGGATCTTTCAGAGATCCTCACTGAACTTCTGGAGTGAGTTTGCTGCACTGAAAGTAAAGGGGCTGAATAATATTGCACGCCCCACTTTTCAGTTTTTTATTTTTTACAAAAGTTTAAAATAACCAATACATTTCGTTCCACTTCACAATTGTGTCCCACTTGTTGTTGATTCTTCACCAAAAAATTTAAATTTTATATCTTTATGTTTGAAGCCTGAAATGTGGCAAAAGGTTGAAAAGTTCAAGGGGGCCGAATACTTTCGCAAGGCACTGTAGTTGTCGACTGGTAAAATGGCTATGGTATTTTCAGGTAGAAACTTAAAACTGTACATAGCCATACATACAGAGGCCAGAGTAATGTGCTGAAAAGGATCGATGCTTTGGATAGTTGCAACATTGCTCTTTTTCCGCTTACAGTATTTTTTCACCTTTTTGGTAGTCATCTCCATCACACACTCTCTGTAATGCTCACAGGCCTGTCTCAAAACATCAACGTCCTGCTTACAGTACAATTTTAACTCGGTCTTAAAATCAAAAGTACACCCTTTCTGCGTTTCATACCGCTCCAAGAAATCCTTTTTGTCACTATGCATCATAAATTCAACACCGTAATACTCAACACCTGGCAAGGACCCCACATAGTTTTGATTTTCTTCTGTGTTGAAGAAATGGGGGAAATGACCCTTTGAACCAGAGAACCCTAACGCTTCTGGTAAGCGACTTAATTTCATCGGCAGAAAGTTAAGGGAATCTATGAACCTTAATTTCAAGTCAGGCAGCGTCACACACAAGTCGCCCACCCTGAGTGATCATTTTTACACGTAGCTTTTCCTTAATCAATTCCTTAATAATAAAGTAAACGCCTACTGGCATCATGAGCTATCAAGGTATACTCTGCAAATTTACCACTGGTAAAGAAGCTAACAAACACACGCATACAGGTTTTGCCCTCAAACTCCCAGGAGTTAGCACCATACAATGTCGTAGCATAAATGTAATTGGGTACGTGCGTCCCCGTCTCCTGCATGCATTCAAAGTCATAAAAAACATATAGATCCATCTCTTTCTTTACTTTGTAACGCTGCATCATCGAATTTATACATACTGTAGGTGCACCGCAAACGCTGCAACGCATACCATTACACTTGTGCTCTTCCTCACTATTGTACACAAAATGACAACAATGATCACAAAACCTTTTAAGCCTACAAAACTTGGGGTTATCTCTAGCCAACAGTTTATTCTGATCTAAACAAGCGTTCATACGTCACACGACAAGCGGGACACTGCGGCTGCTGCCCAACACTTTCACCACAATCGTCTCTTTGACAAGCCCTGGAGAAATATTGACACGAGTGGTTGTTTTTGTGGTGAAACACTGAACTACACTTTTCACAGAAGTAGGACTCACCGATAAAACCCTTCACATTTTTGATACCGTAGTAATGACCGTCATGATACAGAATATAAACAGTTTTTCCCGTAGGTTCTTTCCCAGTATCAAAATAGCGCCAATCGCCACGACTGTGGTACAAGACCTTAATGACAATGTCAAGGTGGTTCTCATAAGCATCTATACCACTGAAACTGACCAACTCATTATCAGGAATACCCAAATCAGTGTGTATCTGTCTAGCCCGCAACAATAAACTAGCGTCGTCAACATCACCATCAGCTATCAGAGCGCATAAACTGGCAGCAAGACACAAATTAGAGTCGTCACTATTAAAGTCATACAACCACCTCTTTTTCTGCTGTATAATCTTACTATAAACGATGGATTTCAAACGGCGTTTCACACCGCCACGTCGATTTCTAATGACAATAACCACAAGTTTGAGCTGCTGCGAAGAGAGGACTTCGGCGTTAGTCTGGAGAGCGAACGCAACCGCATTGAGAAACATCTCTGCGCCTGCTTTGTAGAGTAAATCGCGTCTAAGGCAGAACCGCCTTTGCGTCTTAATTGAACAAAATCACCAGGATTAATATCTCTGAGGACTCTGTCCAGTAAAGACTAGTCCAGCAGTGGGTGCAGCAACCCCCACACATCTTCCCACTAACTTCTAGAATGGGGGGACATTCTGGGGGCTCAATTCTGTTGTCCCTTCCCTCATAAACCCGAAACCTGTGGATTTACCCTGAGCTACTCTCACATAGCTTATACATTTTAATGTCATACCTTGCCCTTTTGCTGGGCAGGTATTGGCGGAATTTAAGCCTCCCTTTAAAATGTATAAGTGACTCATCTATACTAATCCTTTTTTGGGGGGTGTATGCCTCAGCAAATTTGGCAAGAAAATGCTGAAGGACTGGTCTAATTTTGTATAGACGGTCAAATCTTGGGTCAGTTTGGGGTGGTTATTGTGCATTATCATTATAATGCAGAAATTTTAGAATGGACTCAAATCTAGTTCGGGACATGGCCATACGGTAAATTGGAGTGCAGTACAAAACATCTGCACTCCAATACTGTCTAATTTCTGGTTTTCTTATAAGGCCCATATGCAGCACAAGACCCCAAAATCTCATCATTTCTGCTGCATCTACAGGGGTCCATCGAGCATATGATGACGTGGGATTCTGTGCTAAAAATTGTTCGGCTTACAAATTAGTTTGGGCCACCATGTGGTTTACAAAATCCTCAGAGAAAAAGACTTTGAAAAAGTCAATTCCTGTAAAGCCCTCAGTGTCAAAATTGATTCCTGATCTGCGGTTCAAAATTTTCGGGGAGTGGGGTCCACATTTGAGTTGCTTCAGAAGTTGCCACAGCTATTGTTCTGGGGCGCCTTCCTGAGGGTCCTTCATCACTGGAGGATGAAGATGAGAAAGAAAAATAAAGGAATGGGGCATAACTTCCAGATTCAGTGTCTGAAGCCAGGAGGCTATATTCCTCCTCGGCTGAAAACACTCTTCCAGATGACTGGGACATTTTTATTTTTTTTATAAGGGGTTGTGAATAGGTCTGTCTGAAGTGTACAGAAACTTTATTCAAGGGGGAGTGTGTATGTAATGTTTTCACACGTGTGGGGTACAAAAGAAATTAATTTACAGAAATAAAAGAACAAATTTACCCCCAAAAAATCAAAAAACCTTTGCTATCTAAACTACCTGTAACAAAAAGAAAACTAACTACTGCTCTCTGCTGCTACAGGAGAAACACAAGGAGATAGTGGCTTGTGTTTCAAAAAACAAACAAAAAAAAACCTGGCTAAGCTATCTGCAAATTATTTGCATATATATCTATAGAGACTTATATATATATATATATATATATATATATATATCACTAACTACTGCTCTCTGCTGCTACAAAAGAAACACAAGGAGACGGCGGCTTGTGTTTAAAAAAAAAAAAACAAAAAAAAAAACCTGGCTAAGCTATCTGCAAATTATTTGTATATATATATATATATATATATATATATATATATATACATACAGTGCCTTGCGAAAGTATTTGGCCCCCTTGAACTTTTCAAACTTTTGCCACATTTCAGGCTTCAAATATAAAGATATAAAATTTAAATTTTTTGGTGAAGAATCAACAAGTGGGACACAATTGTGAATCAACAAGTGGGACACAATTGTGAAGTGGCACGAAATTTATTGGATATTTTAAACTTTTGTAAAAAATAAAAAACTGAAAAGTGGGGCGTACAATATTATTCGGCCCCTTTACTTTGCAGCAAACTCACTCCAGAAGTTCAGTGAGGATCGCTGAATGATCCTATGTTGTCCTAAATGACTGATGATGATAAATATAATCCACCTGTGTGTAATCAAGTCTCCGTAAAAATGCACCTGCTCTGTGATAGTCTCAGGGTTCTGTTTAAAGCGCAGAGAGCATCATGAAGACCAAGGAACACACCAGGCAGGTCCGTGATACTGTTGTGGAGAAGTTTAAAGCCGGATTTGGATACAAAAAGATTTCCCAAACTTTAAACATCCCAAGGAGCACTGTGCAAGGGATCATATTGAAATGGAAGGAGTATCAAACCACTGCAAATCTACCAAGACCCGGCCATCCCTCTAAACTTTCATCTCAAACAAGGAGAAGACTGATCAGAGATGCAGCCAAGAGGCCCATGATCACTCTGTATGAACTGCAGAGATCTACAGCTGAGGTGGGAGAGTCTGTCCATAAGACAACAATCAGTCGTACACTGCACAAATCTGGCCTTTATGGAAGAGTGGCAAGAAGAAAGCCATTTCTCAAAGATATCCATAAAAAGTCTCATTTAAAGTTTGCCACAAGACACCTGGGAGACACCAAATATGTGGAAGAAGGTGCTCTGGTCAAATGAAACCAAAATTGAACTTTTTGGCCACAATGCAAAACGATATGTTTGGCGTAAAAGTAACACAGCTTATCACCCTGAACACACCATCCCCACTGTCAAACATGGTGGTGGCAGCATCATGGTTTAGGCCTGCTTTTCTTCAGCAGGGACAGGGAAGATGATTAAAATTGATGGGAAGATGGATGGAGCCAAATACAGGACCATTCTGGAAGAAAACCTGTTGGAGTCTGCAAAAGACCTAAGACTGGGACGGAGATTTATCTTCCAACAAGACAATGATCCCAAACATAAAGCAAAATCTACAATGGAACGGTTCACAAATAAACGTATCCAGGTGTTAGAATGGCCAAGTCAAAGTCCAGACCTGAATCCAATCGAGAATCTGTGGAAAGAGCTGAAAACTGCTGTTCACAAACGCTCTCCATCCAACCTCACTGAGCTCGAGCTGTTTTCCAAGGAAGAATGGGCAAGAATTCCAGTCTCTCGATGTGCAAAACTGATAGAGACATACCCCAAGCGACTTGCAGCTGTAATCGCAGCAAAAGGTGGCGCTACAAAGTATTAACTTAAGGGGGCCAAATAATATTGCACGCCGAAACTTTTCAGTTTTTTATTTTTTACAAAAGTTTAAAACAACCAATAAATTTCGTTCCACTTCACAACTGTGTCCCACTTGTTGATTCTTCACCAAAAAATTAAAATTTTATATCTTTATGTTTGAAGCCTGAAATGTGGCAAAAGATTGAAAAGTTCAAGGGGGCCGAATACTTTCGCAAGGCACTGTATATCTATAGAGACTTTTATAGATATACTAGCAGAAGGACCTGTCTTCGCACGGGTATATTTTATTTTTTGTTTGTGTAGTGGCCCCATAAGAATTGGCCAGTTTTGCACTTGACATCCAGTATGGCAGTCCAGTATAGGTACAGTCTATTTATGGCTGAGTTGGTATGGAAACCTGTTTAATGAAATGTGAACTTATATTGGCTGATACACGTCATATGACTGAATATTTAAGGACCTGCAAACTGCTATTGACTCATACAGGTCATAAATAGCTTGGTTGCTATGGAAATCTGGTATAATGCCATGTGTATGTCAAGACTGAAGAACCTGTGATTTTCCATTGGTCCATAAGCGTCATATGATCATGTGTATCTCAGTTTGGATATCAGTGAAAAACCTGCAATCGGTTGTTATGGAAAACCTGGAGTAAAGCTGTGTGTATGTGTCATTGTGTAACAGTGTCATCCACAGCGCCCTGCCCTTTAAAGCTGACCTACAGCAGTGAAGAAAAATGGCTGGGTTGTTATGGAAACCTGGAGTGCAGCTGTGTGCATGTGGCTGACAATGCCTTGTCAGATTAGAGATGGGCTTGGGTCTGCTGGGGAGTTTTCATTAGCTCGAGCAGCAGCCATGCACTTTGCTGCAGGAGGCATGAGTAGTTTAAAAACCTTTCAATTTGTAAGAATGCTGACATCCAGTATGACAGTCCAGTATAGGTACAGTCTATTTATGGCTGTGTTGTTATGGAAACCTGGTAAATTAAACGTGAACTTATATTGGCTGATACACGTGATATGACTGAATATTTAAGGACCTGCGAACTGCTATTGACTAATACAGGTCATAAATAGCTTGGTTGCTATGGAAATCTGGTGTAAAGCTGTGTGTCTGTGGAGAGTAAGCGCCTGCTAGCTTCTATTGGCTGATAAGGGACATATGACCGTGTGTATGGCAGTTGGAATATGAGTGAAAGACTTGCAGGCTTGTCTTGGCTAATGAAGGTCATTTTTTGGGAATACTGTATCTCATGAACAGTACGTCCTAGAGAGCTGAGACCCCCTAAAAATCTTCCCTGACACCTGATGTACCTGTGTGCCAAATTTGGTGAGGATCGGTCCAGTCGTTTGGTCATGCATAAAGAACAGACAGACAGAAACTCAATTTTATACAGTGAAGGAAATAAGTATTAGATCCCTTGCTGATTTTGTAAGTTTGCCCACTGACAAAGACATGAACAGTCTATAATTTTAAGAGTAGGTTAATTTTAACAGTGAGAGATAGAATATCAAAAATAAAATCCAGAAAATCACATTGTATAAATTTATTTGCATTTTGCAGAGAGAAATAAGTATTTGATCCCCTACCAACCATTTAGAGTTCTGGCTCCTACAGACCAGTTAGATGATCCTAATCAATTCGTTACCTGCATTAAAGACAGCTCTCTTAAATTGTCACCTGTATAAAAGACTCCTGTCCACAGACTCAATTAATCAGCAAGACCAAAGAGCTTTCTAAGGATGTCAGGGACAAGATCATAGACCTACACAAGCTGGAATGGGCTACAAAACCATAAGTAAGACGCTGGGTGAGAAGGAGACAACTGTTGGTGCAATAGTAAGAAAATCGAAGAAATACAAAATGAGTGTCAATCGACATCGATCTAGGGCTCCATGCAAAATCTCACCTCGTGGGGTATCCTTGATCATGAGGAAGGTGAGAGATCAGCCTAAAACTACACGGGGGGGGGGGGGGACACTTGTTATCCTGAATGACAACCTCCTTCCCTCTGCCAGGACATTAAAAATGGGTCGTAGCTGGGTCTTCCAGCAGGACAATGACCCAAAACATACAGCCAAGGCAACAAAGGAGTAGCTCAAAAGAAGCACATTAAGGTCATGGAGTGGCCTAGCCAGTCTCCAGACCTTAATCCCATAGAAAACTTATGGAGGGAGCTGAAGCTCCGAGTTGCCAAGCGACAGCCTCAAAATCTTAATGATTTAGAGATGATCTGCAAAGAGGAGTGGACCAAAATTCCTCCTGACATGTGCACAAACCTCATCATCAACTACAAAAAATGTCTGACTGCTGTGCTTGCTAACAAGGGTTTTGCCACCAAGTATTAAGTCTTGTTTGCCAGATGGATCAAATACTTAGTTCTCTCTGCAAAATGCAAATAAATGTATACAATTTATACAATGTGATTTTCTGGATTTTATTTTTGATATCTCTCACTGTTAAAATTAACCTACCCTTAAAATTATAGACTGTTCATGTCTTTGTCAGTGGGCAAACTTACAAAATCAGCAAGGGATCAAATACTTATTTTCTTCACTATATATATATATAAGAGATATATCACTAACTACTGCTCTCTGCTGTGTGGGGGAATAAGCTGAGTGGTAGCCGCAGCGGACCCAGACAGTCAGAGACAGACACAAAAGTTCAAGTCCAACAGGTATTACACTGTGCATTTATTTTTCTCAGAAAAACAGCAAAACAAATAAGCCTTAACTTTCAGGCAAAAAATAACAGAAATCCTGCTCGTCTGAGCAACTAACTATACAGAAAGCTGTTTTATCTGTACGTGTGGCTTACTTCAGTCACACGGTCAATAAACAGCGCAAAGTAATGGCAGGAGTTCACTCCAGAGTCTCACCAGCCTTTACAATGTGAGGACAGAACCCGGCTCCTCCTTTCTCCCCAGGAACTGCTCAGTAGTGAGAACTGGCCAACCTTTTATAGGCCTTTAATGAGGCCCAGCTTCCACCTGTGGTTGAAGGCTTCTCCCTAGTAGGAGAGGAAGAGGTTAACGAAAGACAGCCCTCTCACAGCAAAGGTTTTTACCTGATCTACCACACATAATTAAGGAATCTGGGAGAGATATAGCGACCTTCCAGAATCTTACCTGTCACCTTCTCACAGATGCTACAGAAGAAACACAATGAGATGGCGGCTTGTATTTCTTCACTAATAAAAAAAAAACAAAAAAAAAACACTCCTGCGCCAAAAATTAGCGCTCACGGTCGCAGAGCACACACAGAGATGTGATGCAGGGGATGAAGGGAAAAAAAAAGTCACAAAAAAACCTGTAAAAAAGATGGTATACCGGGAGATTGGGTGGAGGAAGGTAAGCACCAGCAATTCGCAGTGGTAGAACCACAAATTCCAGCACAAATCAGCAGCACAAAGTAGCAGAGCCCATTCTATACAACCACAGTAACTGGAATAAGGAAGTACAGAGTGAGCTCTGCTACTGTACATTGAAAATCCCTCCTATGCTGTGATTGGCTGATGGGTATATGCCAGCCAGTCACAGCCATAAGAGGGTGGCACCACATTATGCTCCCTAGTAATCAGTGGCTGTGATTGGTGCTATCTCAGATACCACCAATCACAGCCACTCCATATGCCACCTGGATAGTAGGTGAAACTAATAATCTTGAAGAAGCGCACGAATATGAGGACCAGTAAAGACTCCTTCCTTTATGTTTGCTTCACTCAACCTTGGAAACTTACATAGCAGAATCTTTGTTGGTTCAACGAGCGCTGGATGCATAACATTTTTAGTCCCTGGCTGCAGTGATTGTCGGAGTGGCCAGTCTCTTTTCTTGTAGTGGTCTGATCTTGTACAACTGTCCCATTCACATAGGAAGCAGCAGTACTTTATGTATCCACCCTGGAGACCAAGCACTAGCGCAACCATCTTCAAGTCACCACAGATATTATTATTATTTATTTATTTATATATATAGCACCATTGATTCCATGGTGCTGTACATTTGAAGGCTTACATACAGTACACAAAATATACAAAACAAATACAATACTAACAGTGATCACTGGCACAGTGGGATAGTGGGCCCTGCCCGCAAGGGCTTACAATCCATGATGTTGATCATAGTTTATGCATCTCAAAAGCTGTTTCATGTTGTTATAGGTTTCCTTCATGTGAACTGCATAACCAATTCGAACTGATGGTAGTGCATTGCCATTGTGTAGTAAGACAGCTTTAAGACTCAGCTTTGATGAATCGATAAATAGCCTCCACTCATCTGGGTTATAGCTGATGTTGAAAGCTTCCATTAAACTACAGAGGTTATTGCATGCAACAAGATCACCCTCCTTGAAGAAGAATTGGACAAGATGCTTTAAACGGTCCCGGAACAAAGAAATCTGAACATCATCTGCTAGCAGATTCCACTGTTGAAATGTGGAACCTAAGAGCTCTGCCTTACTCTTTGGCAGATCTAGATCTCTAACAAGATCGTTCAGTTCACTTTGCGATATAAGGTGTGGTTCGGTGGAGATTGATGAAAGAAAATCTTGATCGTGCGAGGTGGATGGTTCATGACCACATGCTTCTTCTTTTTCTTCCTCAGTGGAATCGAGTGAGATTGTTTCTGGTGTTTTTGATACTGGCAATTCTTCTGAATGATGGAATATTTGGATACTGTAAAGTCTACTTCTTTTTATTCGAAATTCCTTTCCCAATTGGAGGCACCCTGCAGAAGTAGTAATTGGCAGTATGGTCAGTTGGCTCTCTCCAGACCATTGGCACTGCAAAAGGCATAGATTGTCTTTTTCCTTTCAACCACTGTGTGAGGTTTGATGAACATCTATTACAGCATGTGTGTGGAGCCCAACTCTTGTCCTGATCTCCTGTTTTGCAGCTGAAATACAAGTGGTAGGCTTTCCTAACCATGGGAGTAAAACTTCGCTTTTGTGACACAAAAGTCACTTCGCCAAATATATAACAGAAATTATCTGCTTTATTAATGCAAGTCCGAGGCATCGCTGAATGTATATAGACTTAACGATGTAAGCCGAACTGTAACAAGTGCTGGATGGCTGATAGAGGGAGAATATATAAAGTTGTGTGATGCAAGTTTAATTAGGATTGCATCACCTGGCCTTTATTGGCATCTTCCTATTGGCCATTCTGAGATGATGCAATTCTAGTAGAAGCAATACTGATGATGCAAACTTTTCCCAGTATTGTATTAAAGGCTGTGAGAAATATCAAAAGCACCTCTGTATCATGAAAATTATTTCGATCTCAGCACCCCAAAATTACTTAAGTTCAACTGTTTTCATTTCTGAACCAATTTGGCTGAAGACCAGTGATATCTGAAAGTCAGTCAGACTCACCTAAGCCTATTCGCATGTCGTGGCACGCAACAAGGTTGCCCCTTATCCCTGCCTTATTTGCCCTAGCGATAGAACCCTTGGCGATTGCTATCCGTTCACACCTTGGTATTCGGGGTGTGCATATCAGGAACTGTGAATATAAATCAAATCTTTTTGCTGATGAGATGCTGTTAACCATCACCAACCCTCTAGTCTCTCTCCTGAATTTAATTAATACACTCTCCCAGTTCTCACGACTATCAGGCCTTTAACTTAATACGTCTAAAATCAAAGATTATGCACTGTAACATCCCTCTGGCAACTGCCAAGCTGATCTCCCTGAACTTTGACTTTCAGACTAGAGACAAATATCTTCCCTATCTAGGCGTTAACCTCTGTAATTCCTTAGATGCACACTTTAAATGGAATTATGCCATGCTGATACTGAAGCTCCTAAAAGACCTGGTTACATTGCATTTCCCCATACTTTCTTGGTTAGGTTGTGTCCACTCTGTCAAAATGGTTACCCTACACCGCATTTTATACTTTTTCTGTACCCTCCCGACTCCGGTATTCTCTGCTTCCCTAACCTCCCTACCAATTTTCCCCACCTCCTTCAGAAGCTTTTCGGACTGCACAGGTATTCCACTTTCTATGTTCCTCTCACCCCTCTGCATAATGCACCACCCCCTAATGGTAAGCTTGACTTTATGGTGGCCTGGGAGAGACACCTTGACACTACCCTGATCCCAGCATAATGGGTTGACTGTTGTACATCAATTAGCAAGGTAGTTGGCAGGTCCCCCTCATGGAGTCCTCTTTAAAAGTTCTTCATAGGACATATTTGGTTCCTCATCGACTACACCTATTATTCCCTACTGTTTCACCCCTTTGCTTTAGGGGTTGTAATCTCATAGGCACTACCCTCCATGTATGATGGCCCTGCCCTCATGCCAGACAGTCTTTCCCATTTCAACCTCTACATCCTCAACCTTAAGCCCTCCAATTTGAAATACGCACAATTTAAACTACTCCAGTATATTTTATTAGCCTTCTGGATTCACATTGCCTCCAACTGGAGAAAATAATTTCTCAATTATGGGTTGATACCATTATGCTTCATGAGAAGATGAATTCCATTATATCTGATACCTGCCTGATCTTTGACAAGGTTTGTGGACCTTGGGTCAACAGGTCTTGCATCCCAGGTCTTCCATATTGCCTCCAGCTTTAGTCTAGTGACCGATTCACTCTCCACACTTCTCCTTAGTTGTTACTTTTCGTGGCCCTTGCCCATTGGTTTTTATGTTTATGTTTTTTACCTCATTTACCCCGTATTTTCTATGTATGCTACCATTTGATATGTGCTGCTGTTCTTGATATTTGTTGTCTACTTATGACTGGTTTTGTTAGATATGCGGTTTACTATGTTGTTTATAATGGTGTAATTTAATAAATTGCTTTGAAACGAAACATATCTTAATTATGGAGGGAAAACTAACCCCAACAAAACACCAAGGTACATATTTTCTGGTTCATAACATTTATTTTTACCCTCCAAAAGATTACATCTAGCAAAAGGTCTCCATTGTAGTAACTTTAAACAGTAATCAGTTTATTTACAGACTAGGAGATAACATTATGAAATATGGCCTTTAATTGTTGTACAAAAGAGATAAGTCTGTTCAAAATCAAAATGTTATGCCTGCGTTTGACTATACAGTTGTTCTCTGAAGTCCAAATTATTTGGTCCAGTAATACATTGAAGAGCGAGCACTTTCACGAACGTGTGTATTTTCCCCAGATATGCAGCATGAAGACTGAAGCAATAAAAAGCAGACTCATCACCAGAACTGGAACAGGACCTCTAAAAGAAAAACAAAACAATGGATAATTTACTATGGTGCAGATACCAGGTGAAGTATTTTGTTTGCCTACCTCTAGACACTATTTTTTGAAAGGCCATCCTCTAAATAATGGTTGTCTACTCCATGTCTTTCATTATCCTACTTTTCACTGTCTTTCAATAAGTCACATGGTCACAGTGAGACCTTTTTTTTCCCCTTCTAGTACTGCTGCCTGCAGATATTATTGAAAACTACCATATGACCTCAGAGTCATCTAAGTCTCGCCCACCTGTTCTACCTAGTCTGTAAAAGTGCCTACCTGCATCTCTCCCTCATAATATGCTCCCAATGGCCACCTTCCCTCACATACTGCCCATAGTTTCCCCTCTCTCACACAATCAGGTTGCCATACTTCATTGCACAGCTAAACAAAAAACTAAAAACATGGCAGAGTATCACTTTAAACAATATCTGAAGTTTAAGAAGTTGTCCATGTGCCCATTAGGATTATATATCATAATGGAAATCCCACACTTGTGACCTCCCTCTTCAGGCCAGAAGGTAGAGCCTACAGTCATGGCCAAAAGTTTTGAGAATGATACAAATATTAATTTTTACAAAGTCTACTGCTTCAGTTTTTGTAATGGCAATTTGCATATACTCCAGAATGTTATAAAGAGTGATCAGCTTAACAGCAATTACTTGCAAAGTCAATATTTGCCTAGAAAATGAACTTTATCCCCCAAAACACATTTCAACATCATTGCAGCCCTGCCTTAAAAGGACCACCTAACATCGTTTCAGTGATTGCTCCATTAACACAGGTGTGGGTGTTGATGAGGACAGGGCTGGAGATCAATCTGTCATGATTAAGTAAGAATGACACCACTGGACACTTTAAAAGGAGGCTGGTGCTTGCCATCATTGTTTCTCTTCTGTTAACCATGGTTATCTCTAAAGAAACACGTGCAGTCATCATTGCACTGCACAAAAATGGCCTAACTGGGAAGAGTATTGCAGCTAGAAAGATTGCACCTCAGTCAACAATCTATCGCATCATCAAGAACTTCAAGGAGAGAGGTTCCATTGGTGCCCAAAAGGCTCCAGGGCGCCCAAGAAAGACCAGCAAGCGGCAGGACCGTCTCTTAAAAGTGTTTCAGCTGCGGGATCGGACTACCAGCAGTGCAGAGCTTGCTGAGGAATGGCAGCAGGCAGGTGTGAGTGCATCTGGACGCACTGTGAGGCGGAGACTCTTGGAGCAAGGCCTGGTCTCAAGGAGGGCAGCAAAGAAGCCACTTCTCTCCAGAAAAAACATCAGGGACAGACTGATATTCTGCAAAAGGTACAGGGAGTGGACTGCTGAGGACTGGGGTAAAGTCATTTTCTCTGATGAATCCCCTTTTCGATTGTTTGGAACATCTGGAAAACAGCTTATTCGGAGAAGAAGAGGTGAGCGCTACCACCAGTCTTGTCTCATGCCAACTGTAAAGCATCCTGAAACCATTCATGTGTGGGGTTGCTTCTCAGCCAAGGGAATCGGCTCTCTCACAGTCTTGCCTAAAAACACAGCCATGAATAAAGAATGGTACCAGAATGTCCTCCAAGAGCAACTTCTCCCAACCGTCCAAGAGCAGTTTGACGCTCAACAATGCCTTTTCCAGCATGATGGAGCACCTTGCCATAAAGCAAAGGTGATAACTAAATGGCTCAGGGAACAAAACATAGAGATTTTGGGTCCATGGCCTGGAAACTCCCCAGATCTTAATCCCATTGAGAACTTGTGGTCAATCATCAAGAGACGGGTGGACAAACAAAAACCAACAAATTCAGACAAAATTAAAGCATTGATTCTGCAAGAATGGACTGCTATCAGTCAGGATTTGGTCCAGAAGTTGATTGAGAGCATGCCAGGGAGAATTGCAGAGGTCCTGAAGAAGAAGGGTCAACACTGCAAATATTGACTTGCTGCATTAACTCATTCTAACTGTCAATATAAGCTTCTGTTACTCATAATATGAATGCAATTATATTTCTGTATGTGATTAAAAACATCTGACAAACACACATAAAAACCAGAGGGCAGCAGATCATGTGAAAATATAATATTTGTGTCATTCTCAAAACTTTTGGCCATGACTGTATATGTAACAGTTGCTCCATCTTTGCCAGAACATGGCTCAACCATTACACAATCAATATCTAAGTTTTTTTCCCCTGGCAATAACCCTGATTGGTTTTCTACAATTCCAACATTGGGATTGTACTGTTGCAAATATCAACTGCTTGTTACATGTATGTCATCTCTTGCCCTGAACTAAAATAATGAAATTTAATCAATGAGGACTCAAAAATCTAAACTCCTGGATTTGCTTCCAACCTATAGCTGATTTTTTCACATTTTGGTCATGCAAGGCCAACTGAATACACAACAGTTCAACACATTCAATAACTTACCAATTTATGGAAGTTATTGGTCTGACAGGTAAACATAGATATCAGATCTAGCTATTTTGTCTGTGCAAACCATCCATACATAAACACTTACACTTTAAGACCTGGAGAATCCTCTGTGTAGAATCTCCACATTCCCCCTGTGCCAGCAGATGTAGTCCGTCCTGCACTTCTTGTACCACTACTTGTTGTTTTCCTATTAGGAATGAAATATATCTCTATCAATTCAACAGATCTATCATGCATGAATTAAATCACTAAAATTGCATTGTATTAGCAGTAATAAAAACTTTTTATAATTTAAAGTTTTATCGGGCTTTAGATAAACAGTCACAAAACTCTGTAGAAATAAGAATTACAGTACAAGTCATAATGTGACAAAGAATGCCAAATTTTTTTTTAAAGAAATAGGTATTGTCTGAAATTGAGCTGAAAAAAAACAAACTGCATTCAGAAACTCTAGACCCTTTCACTTTTTTTTTTTTTACATTTTGCTATTTTTAGGCCTTGTACTAATATAAAAAAATAAAATCAAGCGCGCCCCCCCCCCCCCTTTGCACACGCCATACCACATATAATGAGAACATGAAACAATTAGAATTTTTCACATGGACAGTAGACTTTTCTATGCCACTTAAAATTTGGCATAGACTGCAAAACAGTAGTACTGCATTCCACTGAACAAGCGATCTAAAGCTCACAGGTTTAAGCCCCCCATCAAATTACAACTTCTTTCCTTAGATTACAAATTTAAAATAAAACACATTAAGCATGTCCAAAAAAGCCTAAACTATTAAACTATAAAACATTTTATGTCACTGTTCCAAAAATGATCAAACCTCAAACATTAAAAAAAAAAAAAAAAAAAAAAAAAAAAAAAATATACACATTGCCACCCCCCCCAATCCAAAACAAATCACACACAACTTACACAACTCTGTGCATCTAAAAAGGTTATGGGTGTCACAATATAGTGACTCAAGGAAATAAGGAAATTTTTAATGTGTTAGTATTAAAACATGAAAAAAAAGACCTATGTAAATTTGGTCACCATTATCAAGCCAACCTGCGGAATAAAACCAACATGTCATTTTTAAAGCATGGTGAAAACAAAAATAAAATATGTAAGAAAATGGCACAATTGTGTTATTCTTCAATTATACCCCATTTAGATTTTTTTTCCCAGCTCCAAAGTACACTTTACAGAATATTAAATTGCGCCATTATGAAGTCCAATTTGTACCACAAAAATAAGCCCTCAATACGACTGAACGTAAATCTAAAAGTTATGGCTTTCGGAAGGTGGGAAGAAAAAAAACCTAAGAATAGTAAATCGATGTGTCCTCAAGAGGTTAAAACACATTGGGCAGAATTTATTAATAATTACATTATGTATAGTAGTCTTAACCCATTATCAATTGGTGCCAACTGGCCCTGAGTTATTAAGAGGCTCCGGCCTCTTAAAGGGGATGTCCAGTTTCAGCAAATAAATGCTATTGTTCATATAATCAAAAGTTAAACAATTTTCCAATATACTTTCGGCATCAGTTCCTTATGGTTTTATAGATCTCTGCTTGCTGTGATTCTTTGTTTACTTCCAGTGGACAAAAATCAACCTATGGTCATGTGATGAACACACAGATGCACAGCTCATTACAAGACGTCTGATTGCTGTGCTGTACACTTGCGTGTCTATCACATGGACAACCCCTTTAATAATAATTCAGGAACACTCCCTTGCACTAGAATGACAGCTTTCTGGTATAGACGGAATAGTAAATCCCCCAATGCATCTATTCACATGCCCATTTTTATGGACAATCCATTTTAAAGATTCATGCACAAGTATACATTTGTTGGTGTTCTAGCCAAGTTTTTAACTGTTAAATTTTTTCTATGGCCCAAACACATGTATTATGTGGCAAAATGCAAGACTGGTCCTATTCCTGTTAGTTTTGCAGCCAGGGATCACTGGAGGGTGACGGTGTGTATAAAAAGGGGGTCAAACTGTGTGGGGGCCAAAACTAGGGGGATCATACCATGTGTGTGGGGGAAAAAAAAAAAGAAGAAGAAGGGGGTCATATACTGTGTGGGGTTTAAAAAAAAGTGGGTCAGATACTGTGTGGGGGGGGAAATAAAAAGGATGTGACACGGAACAAAAGTTAGATTGCCTTTTTTTTTTTTTTTTCTTACATTACAAATGTTGACACTCCAAACTCAAAAGGTTAGCCATCACTGCCCTAGAGGCTAATCTGCACTCAAATTCCAAGCCGTCAAATGTAGCCGTTTGGAACCAGGGTGGAGAATGGCACCTTGGCAGAGCAGGTCCATGTTGATCGGAAGAATCCAGGGTTCTGAATTAGACAGGATACTTAACTAGGTAAACCAGGTCCTTCTTGGCCAGAAGGAGGCTATCAAGATAGCCCTTGCCCGATCCCACTCAGGGATGCTGGAATCAGGAAGAAGGAAGGAAAGGCATAGAACAGTTCAAAATTCCATCTGTGGGAGAGCATCCACTTCAGATGGGAGATTCCCCCTGTGGTCACATTGTCAGACGTGATCCTCATGTGACTGGTCAGGATCCCCTGACTCGCTGCCTCCAGGGATTTTAAGACAGTTGCTAACTCCCTCTGGTTTGAAGAGGTACAAAGAGGTTTCTTGATCAAGGACCCTGAGAAACCTGAACCCCCAAGGAACCCCTGTTTCCAAGTTCTCAGACTAGCACCCAAGCTAGGGCTGTCCTTGTAGTCCGAGAGACCCAAACCATTCGGTCCAGAATTTTTTCCTTGTGTCTCAAAGCAGCCAAGATTTTCCATTGAAGGTTCCAGGATTGGCTCTGAGCCCAAGGGACTGCATGCTGTAAGAGACCCCCAAGATGGCCTTCCTTATGGAAACCTTCGGGCACTAAATTAGAGACCTCACAAGGGACTGAACTACCTCTATCTTCTCCACCAGAAGAAGACGATCCAGAATGATGCCAAGGAAATTCTGCTGTTGGAAGAGAACTAGGCTTGAGTTTTTGAGATTTACCACCCAACCCAATCTGTCTGGAATACTTAGTAGTAGCCTGACGTTTTCTGAGTAGAAAGCCTGGAACGCAGTACAATGAGGAAGTCATCCATGTTGGAGATACACAACAGCCAGCTTTGTCTCTATATTTGCTGGATTGACTGCAGTTCACATTAATGACACTAGATCTAGTTGTTACTAAATGTTTATCTGTAGACACTCTGTACTTTTGTTGTTTTGATGCTGGTTGATATACACATCCTGTTTTGTTAGAGTGATTGCTGAACTAGATCTGTTATTCACCATGTGAGGTGATCTTCTCTTAACGCACTCATGTTTCACTAAAGTTTTGTTCCTGTTATATACAACTGTCTATTTGGTTTTGACTCTGCCACATCCAGCAATCGCACTCTGCAACAATCCAGGTATGGGTGCTCTTATATGCCCCCATTTCTGCCTCTATTTTGGTGAATACACATGGGGCCATAGAGATGCCGAAAAACAAAGCCTGATACTGAAAATGTAGAATTGAGCCCCTGATCTCCACTGCCACTCTTAAAAAAATTTCTGGTGCCCATAAAGATTGGGACATGATAATAGGCGTCTTTTAGATCTATTATCACCTTTCAACAGTCTGGAATCGACAAGTTTACTGTTGACTTTACGCTCTCCATTTTTAACTTTTTGAATGAAAGGAATGTTTAAATCTCTCAGATTTATGATGGTTCTGAAGGAGCCATAAGGTTTCCTTACCAGAAACAGGTGAGTAGAACCTGGGGGGCAGGTCCTCTCTCATTCTCTCTAAAGTGTTGACCTGGGCAAAATTAAAAGAACTTCACAGCTGGAATAGAAGTAGGAAGCAGAGACAGCAGTGGACGTATTATTCAAGACTAATTCCAAATACTTACTAAAGGCTGATTTGACTTCATCCTTTACAATATTTTCCAGGCTTTCCAAAAGTGATGTCCATCAATTAGCTTGCACCATCTCCAGTGTCCCGCACTGATGTCAAGGAGTAAGGAAAGCGTTCGCCAAGCTTCCCAGTCTATCAGGTCAATACAAGGTGGCATATCCCACACCAAAGCAGGTGCTCGGCCAGGGGCTGCCCCAAGACGGGAACTCACACCGAGGCACAGGAGGAGGAGGAGGAGGAGAAGGCAGCCAGAGCAACTTCTGTGCCCTGAACCCTGCCTGAGCTCTCCGGACTCCAGAAGAACACTGGGAACCTAGGTGAGGCTAGGCAACACAGAAGACCATAGACACCACATTTTCATCAGGGACAGGAAACAACTGAGGATCTAACAGAGAAGGGGCCTTTTATTTACAGTTTCCACATGGTTTCCTGTCCCTATGAGTAGTGGGGAATCTTCTTCCAATAAGTGCCCTTATGAAAGCACCTGGAAAATCTGCACGGTAGATTGTCCATGTGGACATAGCCTTAGTCTTTATATTCAGACGTTTAAGGATCTCTTTTCATCCTTTAACAGGTGCTAATCCACTCATTCCAGCACATGGAATTCTTTTTTTAATGTAGCCCCCACCATTCTTGAGCAACATGTGCAGCTAGTTTTGGTGCCTGATATGTTAACTAGACTAATGTCAAATGGGTGATGTCAGGTAAGGAGGTATGATTCTGAGCTCTAACACAGTATCCTCTGATTGGAACTATAGGTCTCACCCCCTTTATGCTCCCGTCTGACATCAAAACTAATTACACTGATTGCTTGGGAACAGTGCACGCTAAAGAGAATAAAAAAATCTACCTATTTAGGGATGAAGAGAGCTTGAGCTGGTAGAGGTTGTGAAAGGTCCTCTTTAATAACTTAACAATCCAACGTGCATCTCTGCTTACAAAAATTTAGATAACGATATCAGTCTGGAAAATATTTCTTCTACAACAGTGTTAAGCTCAGAGGATAGCAGTTGGCGATTTAATTTACAGTGTACATGCAATGCATTATTTTGTCTATTATAAACTGATTGAAAAGAATTGTTTTATTTTCACAATCTCTTTTTGTTAAAAGTCCCCTAAAAAATAAAGTACAGAAACCCACCCAGCAATCAGCTGTAATCTCTGGGGAACCTAAGAACAAGTGTTCAATTATCCTGTACCACCACCATGAGGGAAATTATGCCATTAATATCAATACTGGGAAAGTGTATGCCCCTGAAAACCAGGGCTGTGGAGTCAGAAAGTCAAACTAGCAACTCAAACCCCAAATCCTGTGCAAGTGGCACAGCCAGAGTCATACAGATGTAGTAAAACTCCTCTATTTCATTAAAAAGCTAGTGACTGAATTCCTATTTAAGTAAATATGCAACAAGCAATAAGACAATTATATTAAAAATTGTATGATATAGTTAATCATTTTATTTTGAAGGTGGAGACAGTATAAATGCAAATATGCAACTAATTATACAAAGTTGAAAACTGTACAATTTAAAAGTAGGTAACTTTTCTTAGACTCCATCCATAATTGGACCTCTCCAAATCCACAGCCCTGTTGGATATGGAAGAGCACAACCTCCAAGTAAAAGTTTTTCAACTTTGCCAAGTGTTTTCCTGTACTTTTCTTTAAAACAGTATTCCAGACAAGACAAGCGATGGCACACAGCTAGGCTATGGAGCTTGTTGATCTTGGGGGTCCAAACACATAGACAACACCACAAGAATAAAGGGGTTGCAGTGCCCTGTGGAACGCCACTGATATTTCTGAAATTTTTCTAGACACCACTCTTGCCAGCCAGACACTATACAGGTCTTGACTGGAATATCCCATATATTGTTTTGGCTGGAATATCCCATTAAGCCTATACTAAACCAAAATCTTGAATACCTTTGTCGCACTGTAGATCCTGCTGCTCTAGGCGAGACCGCTTTACTGGGAGAACGTCCAGACGCACCAACATTGGTATTACTTGCTGCAGGGCCAGGCTGGAAGAAAAAAAAAAGTTTTGATTTCCAAATGTAAATAGCTCTGATGGAAGCTGTGATGTGTCCCACTGTATAGACAACCATCACCAATAAGATGCCATTAGAAAAACACACACTGTAGGAAACTTGGTCTCAGTAGTGATGCAAGTCATGCGGCACCATGACACCACATGACCACTGAGGCTCAAACACAGGCCTCAGTGGTCCCTGATGTCACTCAGGTACCCAGAAGAGGCCCGAAGATGACTGGTCTCAGACGTTGGTCCAGAGGAGGCAAGTAACACTTATGTTTACTCACTTTCCCGTGGCCTCCGATTATTAGACCTTGGACTGATGACACAAGCACACTGGAGCTCCATTCACAAGGAAGCTTTAAGAGGCTTTCAGTCCACTGTTGTCCTGATCAATGCAGGCCAAGGTGGTTGGGCCCCCAATCGGACACTTATCCCCTGCCCTGTGGATAGGTGTACATGTCCTTAACAGCACAACCACTAAGTCCCATCACACTCCCTCCATTAGAGTGGTCACCCACACTCTGTTTGGCAAGTCACACATTTCATGCAGGCTCTCTCTTCCAGTCACCGGCTATGATCGACAGCTTCTTCTCTGTGATCAATAGTTGGGTGATAGAACAAGGAAGCTGCATGAAATATATCAAGCTCAGAGAACTTTAGTTTTTTTTTTTTTTTTTTTTTTTTAAATGGAATGTTATACTGTGTGGAGGGGCTACTGTGGACATACTATATAGGGGACCTCTATGGAACATTATCCTGCGTGGAGGGGACCAATATGGGACATTATTTGGTCACTGGGATCTTCGGCATGAATGGAGTGCGCTTTCTGAACAGATCACGGTACTTTTAGGGTACATTCACATGGAAGAATTTACCACGGATTTGGGGGCTGAATCCGTGGATCGAGACTCCTACTCATCAGGGCCTGATCAGCAGCGGAAAGCCATGACAGAATGCCAATGCCCTGCATCAGAATCCCATCGTAGCTAGACCATGAGCGAATATACTGCGGTGGACAATTAAAAGGAATTCCTCTTTGTTTTCCGCTGTCTGAACATACCCTTAAACCACCACAGTGGCAAGTAATGAATGAAGCTTACCACTCGCTCCTTAAACATCACTGAGCATGGGGGTCGTTATATTATAAGTGGGGGGCACTTTGGGGGCCATTATACTACCCAGTTTCCCTGAAAATAAGACCTAGCATGATTTATCAGGATTACTGGAGTATGCTTGAAATATAAGCCCTACTCCGAAAACAATCCCTAGTTGCAGTTCATTAAAAATAGCGTCCAGGCAGCTATACATGTAAAAGAGTAAATAGAATACAGCAGGACAGATACAGTAGACCCTTCATCAAGGAAAGCAGACACCCCCAAAAGAATCGGACATTGGCTTTAAGTGGCCTCACACCACCTCTGAGCCAGAGTGTTGTGGCTGCTTTCAGTCACCAGGGGGAGCCAGCTGCTACACTTAGCTGCAGAGGAAAGCTGCCGCAACTGCAAGGGACCTGAGAGTGACACGACTTTCACAGGAATGATACAGATCTGCATGCGAGAGCCCATCCACCAGTGGCCATTCACTAACTCCAATTGTTTTGGGTGTTAGAGGGTCTGGTGAGCAGATTGTTGTTCATTAAAGCAAATAAGACATCCCCTGAAAATAAGCCCTAACCCATCTTTCGGAGAAAAGAATAGTATAAGTGTCTTATTTTTGGAGAAACATGGTACATGTGGGGGTATTGAGGGGCCTATTATACTATGTGGGGGAATATTCGACTAACTGTGGGAGTACTGAAGGGCTGTCCCCTTTCCCCGATGCTTTATGCCTTGGTAATGGAACACCTACTGGTAGCTATCCAGTGTAATACAGAGATCCAATTCATAAGTGTCAGGAACTTACACTTTAAAATCTCAGCATTCACGGACGACATCTTGTTCTTTATTACCCAACCGCTGATAAGTATTCTATTTCTCCTTTGCGAAATTAACCTCTAAGAGCACCACTCAACATATCCCTACCAATTGCCCCTGGTCCAAAGGCTCCGCTCCTCCTTTCCCTTGTCTCCGAAAGGAATTTAATACCTGAGAGTACACCTTCCAAGCTTACTATCCAATACATACTCGAACTTCCTCCCTATATTACGTACACTCCAAGCTGACTTAAATCGTTGGGACACAATGTGTTTTTCCTGGCTGGGCTGTATAAACTTATTGAAAATTAATATACTCCCCAGACTCCTCTACCTCTTCCAAACAAGATCATAAGCAGAAAAAAGTTCCAGCATCCAATGACAATTCAATCCACGTATATCGGGAGGACCGTGGCTATACAGTACATATATTTTTTTTTCTTCATCTTTTCATCTCATCTCTTGCTTTCATTATTTTGAGACACTACAGCAAGTACAATAATATATTGAATAATGTTTAATCATATATAACATGATGGTATTTATTTTTCGTTATATATACATTGTTTTTGTTCTGTTTTGTTTTATGATGTTTGTTTACATTATGGATATTTTGATAATTGAATATTTTATTATGATTTGTGGTTTTGAAAATTTCTTTCATTTTTTGATATATTCAGTGACACATTAGGGTTAAACTTGTTAAGGGGTGGAGATTTGTGATCCGTTGGTGTTTTAAATTCAGTCTGTTTCCGGTCTCAATTGTGCTATGAGTAAGGGGCAATATGCCCTGAAACGCGCAAGCTAATGGATCTCGGATTTTTTTCCTGTAACTTGTGGTTACTTTTTTATGGATGCATATTGAAAGTTTATTTTTAAGATATTACATGTGGATTAAATTGTTGTTGGAACTATTTTCTGCTTATAATGTTTTTGCTCTGAGGAGTCCATAGAGCATTCCTAAGCATTCCAACATGTGAGTCAATATACATGTTAATAATGGCGAGGTGAGACACATTTCCTTGCATGGTTTCTTCCAAACAATCCCCATCGTTCTGCCCAAAGAATTCCTCTCAACGGTCCAAAAAAACCTTTTCCAAATTTGTTTGGGCTTCGAAACCTCCCAGACTAGCAAAACACATTTTAATCAGACCCAGAGAGGGGAGGCTGGCCATCCCATATTGCATTAATTACTACTTGGCTGCGGTCACTACACGCATCCTCGATTGGCACTACTTTGCTCATTCTAAACTCTGGGTTGCCCTAAAGAGGTCTCTATGCTCCCTTCCACTAAGCATCCTTCCTTGGCTTCATTAACACCACTGGTCGGACAGAGCCACTCAATCTTCCCTATGTCACAGGACAAGTGCCTGGAGCGTGTAGACTTCACGGCCCTGTCAGGCATCTGCTCACAAACGAAGGTCCAATAACTACTATCTTGGGAAACCCAGACTTCCCTATGGCTCTACACTCAACTTTTCTCTCCCACTCACCAAATCCCCTCAGGTTTCAGGTACTTTGCACCTCCTCCCTACTCCCCCGCTTGGAGTTGATCGCATCAGGCTCCAGAGACCCTACCTGACACTGGCAGTACACACAACTACATCACTTAAGAAATCTCATGATCTCCATAGAGCACTACTTAAATGCCTCTGCCTCTCCCCATCTGTACCGACCACTCCATTGCAGGGAGGCTGCACTGTGATCTCCTTCATTACAGGTGTACGACATGACCTGTCCTATGTCAGTAGTAGCTAGTGATAGCAGATTTTGAGATGGTGACCTCTTTGTGAAAACAGAAAGTCATGTTATTTTTAGGGGTGTTACCCTGAGATCACACGACCCAAATGGGGAGAAGACGACCCTGAATTTTCAGATAGAAAGGAATAAATCAATAAGGTAATACTACTGGAATAACATATATTACAGGGCTAGGTACATAATGAATGAATAAATAAAAAAAAAAAAATGAATTCCAGAGTATCAAATTAGGTCTCGTCCTTAATGTGTTACAAAAAACCTTTCACCACCTCCACCGAGTTGAGCTCCTCGAATCATTTAATAGGCGTTACTACACTGATTCAGGCACAGGTGGAATTTTTCTTTTTCTCTAGTACCCACCATTCTCGAGCAATAAGTTATGTTATTTTGGTGCCTCAAACTATTTAGACTCTGTACTTTCAGGTGGGCAGTGTCAAAAAGGAGCAAGACAAGGGTGTGATTCAGAGTTTTGACACTGTCCACCTCTGATTGGAGCTCTTAATCACTCCTCCCCCTCTTGCCTGCTCCTGCCTGACACTGCCCAGATCAGTCACCAAAACTAAATGCATTGATTACTCAGGAAAGGTTGAGATAGATAAATTCCAACTGGAATCAGTGGAGCATCACCTACTAACAGATGCTAAAAAGTTTTCAAGGATAATTTAAAGGTGTTATCCATATGATCCATAGGATAGGAAATCAATTTTACAATGGAAGGGATCTGACAGCTGATTGCCTGACTGAGGAAGATCAGCAGTTTCTCTATGCCAGTACAAGCCATGAATGAGAAAACAGCTGAAGTGCTCACTATGGCTGCAATTAAAAGAATGGCAAGCGAGCATTGCAGCTCTCGCCAACACAGGAACATACCTGCGTAGTCCTATGGATAGGACATTCATTTGAAAAGGCTGGAAAATCTGTTTAAATACTAACTGGCGGCTGAGGGTGGGGTCCTCAGTCCAGGTGGCACCTTGCGTTTCCTCCGTTCCATAGACTGCCCAGATTGGAAGTGCACAGGCTCAAGTGACTGCTGTGACCACATGTTGAGTACTGATGATATCACTTCTGAGGCCAACAATTAGCTACAGAGGTTTCTTCAGCTCCTGCACTTCCAGCCCAGGCAGTCCATAAACCATAAAAAACAGAGGCCACAATGAGTGTAGGAGTGTATCATTTAGTTTCTTATTTCATCCCACCCCCAGCTAGCTTTTAATTTATGTCAGAAAGCCTTTCTGAACACCAAGCAAGAGGAGAAGCTGGTAGACCTTTTCTAGAAATAATTAGGACACTACAAGTAACGCTAGGTTCACACTAGCATTCGGCTTTCCATTCTTTGGGTCCGCTTGGGGACCTGAAAAACGGAAAGCCTATCCAATTAAAAAGCGGTTACCCACAGACCTCAGACTATGATTTCAGTATAAAATTGGCGGAGTCCCCGAACGCTAGTGTGAACCTAGAGTTACAGAAATGACATGACAAGAGACTAAAGAGGACGGCATCAGGTATTACAGGTATGCGTTATACAGCTATTGAGAAACAGGGGCTGCTTTAAAGGGGTTGTCTGCTCAGGGAGGTGTCAATAGGAAGCTTTGAGAAGTGAGATCCACTGCACAAAGCAGCTTTTGACATAATAGTACATTACATATGTTCGTTGGGGAATTCAGCCAGCTTCCCAATCATCAGACGATTACTGCAAAATATTAAGCAATCCCCGTGCAGACATACTCCTGTCATCTATAAGCAACTTCGTCCACAAGATAGCTAATGTTTCATGTGAACGCTTGCTGGAAAACAGGCAGGGTGCTCAACTAGCTTGTAATATTGTCAAATGCACCCCTTGGAAACCAAAGACCTATGATTCTTAGTGCGAACAACCAAATGTCGCCATGGCCAGCACAGGTTTTAAGAAAAATAAAAATAATAAAATACGTGAGTTTGTACTGCACATTCTTACCGATAAATGGCAATCATACGATACCGTCATGATAACCAAACAGAACTCACCATTTTGCTGACAAGACCTCTAACGTTCTCCTGCCGATTCAATATCCAAAGCCCAAAAGAAGCAAAGTAGCGTCACCTATACAATCTAATGAAAGTTACACGTCACCGGAAATCCAGCCTGCGGCCAATCATAGCATAAAACGTCAATATTTTTACTGCCGGTGTCCATTTACATTTCTGCGCCCAAGTTAGTAGAGGTAAAATTGTAGCATAGTCATGTCCTCCATCAGCCTATCACGGTTCTACAGGAGCAACCATTTTGTCGAAGATAAACCTAATTATAAACAATTGTAAATGCCTCAAGTATAATGGCTGGTGGACTTAAGACAGAAAAAGAACACGTTTGCAGATCTTTTGTATACGCTGTGGTTTCTCGACTTCTAGGACACGTCAGCGTTCGTGGCTTGTAATCTAAGCTTGTTGTCTGCAGTTTCTAAATAGTGAGTGGTGAATATGTCGACTGGCGTGTTTTCTAGATGACAGTGTGAGTGCCTATGAACAGTAGTCCGGAGCCCCTACTATGTAATACGTGTAAAGACCTCTCTGATTCCTTAGTCGAGGTGTGTGAGTACATAGACATCGTTGCTGATGGGTTTTTGTTTTTTTTATTCGGGGAGGGATAGTTTCTTTTACTGGTATGGTGTGGTGTGGTAAACATTACATTTACTGACTGATACATTTGAAGGTGACCAAAAGTTTGTTAAAAACCGGTACACATTAAATCTGTTTATTCCAAGTCTAGGAAGCTCAGGAAATTTACTACGTATCTGTATATATGGAATAGGTATTAATTATAATATTACCTACACATCTACAAAGCAGAGAGATTTTTTTTTTTATACATGCTTGTATATGTGGAATATGTGTTTATTGCTCTATTACAGGGATTGGTAATTTACACTAGGTTCACACTAGCATTCTGCTTTCCGTTCTTTGGGTCCGCTGGGGACCCGAAGAATGGAAACCTAATACGTTTAAAAAGTGGTTACCCGCAGAAACCTGCGGACCCCTTAGAATATAATGAGGTCTGCTCAGTTTCTGCCCGTTCAGGGACGGTTTTAGATAAACTATGGCCCTGGGAAAATTAAAAGTGGGGCCCCAAACGCTGATATATCAAAACACCATCATATTTCCAGTGGCAGCCCCTTTAATAACGCCTCCTTTCTGCCCCCAAAACAGTAACCACCACCCCCTCTTATGCCCACACACAATTAAAATAACCACTTTTGTACCACCTAATAGATTTTTGCACCCACTCATCAGTTATTATAACGCCTCCGTTAAAATAATAGTCCCTGCTTATGCACACGTGGACAAAATTGTTGGTACCCCTCGTTTAATGAAAGAAAAACCCACAATGGTCACAGAAATAACTTGAATCTGACAAAAGTAATAATATATAAAAATTCTATGAAAATGAACAAATGAAAGTCAGACATTGCTTTTCAACCATGCTTCAACAGAATTAAAAAAAAAAAAAAAAAAAAAAAAAAACTCATGAAACAGGCCTGGACAGAAATGATGGTACCCTTAACTTAATATTTTGTTGCACAACCTTTTGAGGCAATCACTGCCATCTAACGATTCCTGTAACTGTCAATGAGACTTCTGCACCTCTCAACAGGTATTTTGCCCCACTCCTCTTGAGCAAACTGTTCCAGTTGTCTCGGGTTTGAAGGGTGCCTTTTCCAGACGGAATGTTTCAGCTCCTTCCAAAGATGCTCAATAGGATTTAGGTCAAGGCTCATTGAAGGCCACTTCAGAATAGTCCAATGTTTTCCTCTTAGCCATTATTGGATGTTTTTAGCTGTGTGTTTTGGGTCATTATCCTGTTGCAAGACCCATGACCTGCGACTGAGACCAAGCTTTCTGACAATGGGCAGCACATTTCTCTCTAGAATCTCTTGATAATCTTGAGATTTCATTGTACCTTGCACAGAATCAAGTCACCCTGTGCCAGATGCAGCAAAGCATCCCCAGAACATAACAGAGCCTCCTCCATGTTTCACAGAAGGGACAGTGTTCTTTTCAAGATATGCTTCATTTTTCCGTCTGTGAACATAGAGCTGATGTGCCTTGCCAAAAATTTCGATTTGTCTCATCTGTCCATAGGACATTCTCCCAGAAGCTTTGTGGCTTGTCAACATGTAATTTGGCAAATTCCAGTCTGGCTTTAAGTTATTTCTGTGACCATTGTGGGTTTTTCTTTCAGTAAACGAGGGGTACCAACAATTTTGTCCACGTGTGTATAACAAAGCCCTCTTTATTTATATATATATATATATATATATATATATATATATATATATATAAATAATTCCTCTCTTTTATAATAGCCCTCCTTATATAAAACTGTACTTCCATTATAAATAATAGCCCCCTTATATATGTCTCCCTCTTATAACAGCCCACCTTATATATAATAGTTCCCCCTTATAATAGCCCACTTATATTTAATAGCCCCCCTTATATATAACTGTCTCCCCCTTATAATAGCCTCCCTTGTATATAATTCCTCTCTTATAATAGTGCCCCTTATGTATAATAGTTCCTCCATTATAAATATTAGCCACCTTATATATGTCTCCCCCTTATATATAATAGTTCCTTTATAATAGGCCTCCATTTATACAATAGTCCCCCTTATAATAGTGCCCTTATATATAACAGGCTCCACTTATATAATACAGTCATGGCCAAAAGTTTTGAGAATGACACAAATATTATATTTTCACATGATCTGCTGCCCTCTGGTTTTTATGTGTGTTTGTCAGATGTTTTTATCACATACAGAAATATAATTGCATTCATATTATGAGTAACAGAAGCTTATATTGACAGAATGAGTTAATGCAGCAAGTCAATATTTGCAGTGTTGACCCTTCTTCTTCAGGACCTCTGCAATTCTCCCTGGCATGCTCTCAATCAACTTCTGGACCAAATCCTGACTGATAGCAGTCCATTCTTGCAGAATCAATGCTTTAATTTTGTCTGAATTTGTTGGTTTTTGTTTGTCCACCCGTCTCTTGATGATTGACCACAAGTTCTCAATGGGATTAAGATCTGGGGAGTTTCCAGGCCATGGACCCAAAATCTCTATGTTTTGTTCCCTGAGCCATTTAGTTATCACCTTTGCTTTATGGCAAGGTGCTCCATCATGCTGGAAAAGGCATTGTTGAGCGTCAAACTGCTCTTGGACGGTTGGGAGAAGTTGCTCTTGGAGGACATTCTGGTACCATTCTTTATTCATGGCTGTGTTTTTAGGCAAGACTGTGAGAGAGCCGATTCCCTTGGCTGAGAAGCAACCCCACACATGAATGGTTTCAGGATGCTTTACAGTTGGCATGAGACAAGACTGGTGGTAGCGCTCACCTCTTCTTCTCCGAATAAGCTGTTTTCCAGATGTTCCAAACAATCGAAAAGGGGATTCATCAGAGAAAATGACTTTACCCCAGTCCTCAGCAGTCCACTCCCTGTACCTTTTGCAGAATATCAGTCTGTCCCTGATGTTTTTTCTGGAGAGAAGTGGCTTCTTTGCTGCCCTCCTTGAGACCAGGCCTTGCTCCAAGAGTCTCCGCCTCACAGTGCGTCCAGATGCACTCACACCTGCCTGCTGCCATTCCTCAGCAAGCTCTGCACTGCTGGTAGCCCGATCCCGCAGCTGAAACACTTTTAAGAGACGGTCCTGCCGCTTGCTGGTCTTTCTTGGGCACCCTGGAGCCTTTTTGGCACCAATGGAACCTCTCTCCTTGAAGTTCTTGATGATGCGATAGATTGTTGACTGAGGTGCAATCTTTCTAGCTGCAATACTCTTCCCAGTTAGGCCATTTTTGTGCAGTGCAATGATGACTGCACGTGTTTCTTTAGAGATAACCATGGTTAACAGAAGAGAAACAATGATGTCAAGCACCAGCCTCCTTTTAAAGTGTCCAGTGGTGTCATTCTTACTTAATCATGACAGATTGATCTCCAGCCCTGTCCTCATCAACACCCACACCTGTGTTAATGGAGCAATCACTGAAACGATGTTAGGTGGTCCTTTTAAGGCAGGGCTGCAATGATGTTGAAATGTGTTTTGGGGGATAAAGTTCATTTTCTAGGCAAATATTGACTTTGCAAGTAATTGCTGTTAAGCTGATCACTCTTTATAACATTCTGGAGTATATGCAAATTGCCATTAGAAAAACTGAAGCAGTAGACTTTGTAAAAATTAATATTTGTATCATTCTCAAAACTTTTGGCCATGACTATAGTTCCTCTCTTATAATAACCCCCTTATTTATAATAGTTTCAACCAAATAATAGCCCCACTTATTTGTAAAAGTTCTCCCATTTTTAAAGGGAGTCTAATCCTATCATTAAAAAAACATCTTTTAAACTAATGTCACGTTGGAATGGCCTTTAAAAAGGCCATTCTACTCCTACCTTCCATTCTTTTCTTCTCCCAGCTGTTTCTGATAGTTTGTTTTTTCAATTATGCTAATTACCATCACGGAGCACCTTGGGCGTTCCTCGTGTGCTGCGAGCACCCACCGCGTCATAGCTTTCCACCGCCCCTTGGTCTGTTGTGTTCACTCCCCTCTTCCTGTTCTCTGCATCTTCTGCCTTTCGCAGGCATTGGACGCAGCGCTGTAACAGACCACCGGAAAATGGTGTCCCGGGCACAGCTGACTGCGCGTGCCCCGGCCGCCATTTTCTGGTGGTCTGTTACAACGCTGCGTCCGATGCCTGTGAAAGACAGAAGATACAGAGAACAGGAAGAGGGGAGTGAACACAACGGACTAAGGGGCGGGGGGGTGTTATAAGGGCTATTATAAGAGGGTATTTATTATTTATAATGCGGGCTATTATAATGGGGAACTATTATTTATAAAGGTGCTGTTATAAGGGAGGAACTATAATATATAAGATAATCCTTTAATAGTCCCACCATGGGGAAATTCAGTGTGTTACAGCAGCATTGATAATACAAACACAAAAAAGCTCCAAGGTAGAGGCATTACAGTGACAGTAGGTACAGATAAAAAGGTAAAGGTAAAAAAGTAGTAGAAGGGATATCACAACTTAAGATCTTTCAGTTCTCTGTATGGAATGATCTCCGCTTAGGTCGGTGTTGGTTGTACAGCCTAACCACAGCAGGGAGGAAAGACTTCTGATAGAGCTCCTTCTCACACTTAGGGTGAAGCAGTTGATCACTAACAGTACTGCCCAGTGCTATCATGGTCTCATGCATGGGATGGGAGTTATTCTCCAGCATGGAACTCACCACGGACAGTATTCTTCTGTCACTCACCACCTGCACTGAGTGCAGGGGGCTCCCCATGACAGAGCTGGCCCTTCTAATCAGCTTGTCGATTCTATTCCTATCCTTGGTTAATATGCTACTCACCCAGAAGGTCACTCCGAAGAAGATGGCTGATGCCACAACAGAGTTGAAAAAGGCCCTAAGAAGTGCCCCCTGGACTCCAAAGGCTCTCAGCCTCCTAAGCAGGTAGAGCCTGCTGTGGCCCTTTCTCTACAGTGCATCCAAGTGATCTGCCCAGTCCAGCTTATTATAGAGGAGCACACCCAGGTATTTATATAAGGGAGGGAACAGTTACAATGGGGAAAAAAAGGATTGTCAGCCACCAATTGTGCAAGCTCTCCCATTTAAAAAGATGAGAGAGGCCTGTAATTGACATCATAGGTAGACATCAACTATGAGAGACAAAATGAGAAAACATATCTAGAAAATCACATTGTCTGATTTTTTAAAGAATTTATTTGCAAATTATGGTGGAAAATAAGTATTTGGTCACCTACAAACAAGCAAGATTTCTGGCTCTCACAGACCTGTAACTTCTTCTATAAGAGGCTCCAAAGTCCTCCACTCATTATTTGTAGTAATGGCACCTGTTTGAAATTGTTATCAGCATTAAAGACACCTGTCCACAACCTCAAACAGTCACACTCCAAACTCCACTATGGTGAAGACCAAAGAGCTGTGGAAGGACACCAGAAACAAAATTGTAGACCTGCACCAGGCTGGGAAGACTGAATCTGCAATAGGCAAGCAGCTTGGTGTGATGAAATCAACTGTGGGAGCAATAATTAGAAAATGGAAGACATACAAGACCACTGATAATCTCCCTCGATCAGGGGCTCCACACAAGATCTCACCCCATGGGGTCAAAATGATCACAAGAACGGTGAGCAAAAATCCCAGAACCACACGGGGGGACCTAGTGAATGACCTGCAGAAAGCTGGGACTAAAGTAACAAAGGCTACCGTCAGTAACACACTACGCTGCCAGGGACTCAGATCCTGCAGTGCCAGACGTGTCCCCCTGCTTAAGCCAGTACATATCCCGGCCCTTCTGAAGTTTGCTAAAGAGCATTTGGATGTTCCAGAAGAAACTTCAGACGGGCCCGGCTATGTACTGGCTTAAGCAGGGGGACACGTCTGGCACTGCAGGATCTGAGTCCCTGGCGGCGTAGTGTGTTACTGACGGTAGCCTTTGTTACGTTAGTCCCAGCTTTCTGCAGGTCATTCACAAGGTCCCCCTGTGTGGTTCTGGAATTTATGCTCACCGTTCTTGTGATCATTTTGACCTCACGGAGTGAGATCTTGCGTGGAGCCCCAGATCGAGGGAGATTATCAGTGGACTTGTATGTCTTCCATTTTCTAATTATTGCTCCCACAGTTGATTTCTTCACACCAGGCTGCTTGCCTATTGCAGATTCAGTCTTCCCAGCCTGGTGCAGGTCTACAATTTTGTTTCTGGTGTCCTTCCACAGCTCTTTGGTCTTCACCATAGTGGAGTTTGGAGTGTGACTGTTTGAGGTTGTGGACAGGTGTCTTTAATGCTGATAACAATTTCAAACAGGTGCCATTACTACAAATAATGAGTGGAGGACAGAGGAGCCTCTTAAAGAAGAAGTTACAGGTCTGTGAGAGCCAGAAATCTTGCTTGTTTGTAGGTGACCAAATACTTAATTTTCCGCCATAATTTGCAAATAAATTCTTAAAAAAATCAGACAATGTGATTTTCTAGATATGTTTTCTCATTTTGTCTGTCATAGTTGTCTACCTATGATGTCAATTACAGGCCTCTCTCATCTTTTTAAGTGGGAGAACTTCCACAATTGGTGGCTGACTAAATACTTTTTTTTCCCCACTGTATATACCATAGCCCCCCCATATATATACAGTACAGACCAAAAGTTTGGACACACCTTCTCATTTCAAGAGTTTTCTGTATTTTCATGACTATAAAAATTATAGATTCACACTGAAGGCATCAGAACTATGAATTAACACATGTGGAATTATATACGTAACAAAAAAGTGTGAAACAACTGAAAATATATCTTATATTCTAGGTTCTTCAAAGTAGCCACCTTTTGCTTTGATTACTGCTTTGCACACTTTTGGCATTCTCTTGATGAGCTTCAAGAGGTAGTCACCTGAAATGGTCTTCCAACAGTCTTGAAGGAGTTCCCAGAGATGCTTAGCACTTGTTGGCCCTTTTGCCTTCACTCTGTGGTCCAGCTCACCCCAAACCATCTCCATTGGGTTCAGGTCTGGTGACTGTGGAGGCCAGGTCATCTGGCGTAGCACCCAATCACTCTCCTTCTTGGTCAAATAGCCCTTACACAGTCTGGAGGTGTGTTTGGGGTCATTGTCCTGTTGAAAAATAAATGATGGTCCAACTAAACGCAAACCGGATGGAATAGCATGCCGCTGCAAGATGTTGTGGTAACCATGCTGGTTCAGTATTCCTTCAATTTTGAATAAATCCCCAACAGTGTCACCAGCAAAGCACCCCCACACCATCACACCTCCTCCTCCATGCTTCACGGTGGGAACCAGGCATGTAGAGTCCATTCGTTCACCTTTTCTGCGTCGCACAAAGACATGGTGGTTGGAAACAAAGATCTCAAATTTGGACTCATCAGACCAAAGCACAGATTTCCATAGGTCTAATGTCCATTCCTTGTGTTCTTTAGCCCAAACAAGTCTCTTCTGCTTGTTGCCTGTCCTTAGCAGTGGTTTCCTAGCAGCTATTTTACCATGAAGGCTTGCTGCACACAGTCTCCTCTTAACAGTTGTTGTAGAGATGTGTCTGCTGCTAGAACTCTGTGTGGCATTAACCTGGTCTCTAATCTGAGCTGCTGTTAACCTGCGATTTCTGAGGCTGGTTACTCGGATGAACTTATCCTCTGCAGCAGAGGTCACTCTTGGTCTTCCTTTCTTGGGGCGGTCCTCACGTGAGCCAGTTTCTTTGTAGCGCTTGATGGTTTTGGCCACTGCACTTGGGGACACTTTCAAAGTTTTCCCAATTTTTCGGACTGACTGACCTTCATTTCTTAGAGTAATGATGGCCACTCGTTTTTCTTTACTTAGCTGCTTTTTTCTTGCCATAATACAAATTCTAACACTCCATTCAGTAGGACTATCAGCTGTGTATCCACCTGACTTCTGAACAACACAACTGATGGTCCCAACCCCATTTATAAGGCAAGAAATCCCACTTATTAAACCTGACAGGGCACACCTGTGAAGTGAAAACCATTTCAGGTGACTACCTCTTGAAGCTCATCAAGAGAATGCCAAGAGTGTGCAAAGCAGTAATCAAAGCAAAAGGTGGCTACTTTGAAGAACCTAGAATATAAGACATATTTTCAGTTGTTTCACACTTTTTTGTTAAGTATATAATTCCACATGTGTTAATTCATAGTTTTGATGCCTTCAGTATGAATCTACAATTTTTATAGTCATGAAAAAACAGAAAACTCTTGGAATGAGAAGGTGTGTCCAAACTTTTGGTCTGTACTGTATATATAATGTCATATCTTATAATGACCCTTTATATAGAACAGTTTCCCTTTATAAATAATACTTCACCCTTAAAATATCCCCCCTTATATTTAATAGCCCCCACTATAAATAATAGTTTGCCCCCTTATCGGATCCCTTTCCCTTACCAGAGAACAATAAATCTTTTACTCACCTTACCGCGCTCCCACGATGAGCAGAGCAGCCGAGGACTCTCCCTGTAGTAGCGGCACAGATGACTGCCGCAACATCCTGTGCGTTACCGGCGGTCCTTTATGGCAGAGCAGGGACTTCTCAGCTCCCCGCTCTGTTATAGGATTAAGCTGTATCGGCGTGAAGAGCACAGTACGCCGATACAGCTCTGGAGCTCCTGGGATTCAAGCCATCAGGCTAAAAGCCTGATACTCCAAATCCCGGGGGACCCTTTGGGGACAGGGGCCCTGCTCTATTACCTAAACATAAAACTTGTTCATCCCATATCTAGAAAGCACATGAATTTACTACATGCCTGTATATTTGAAATATGTTTTCATTCCATTATAGACTACATCTTTAACCTGTTCATGCCACATCTGTGAAACAGGGAATTTACTCCATGTCTATATATGTGGAATATGTGTTCATTCGACTATAAACAACTCATATAATCTGTTTATTCCACATCTACAAAGTATGAGGAATTTACTACACACCTGTATATGTGGAATTTGTGTTCATTCCACTATAAAATACATTTACAGTGCCTTGCAAAAGTATTCGGCCCCATTGAACTTTTCAACCTTTTGCCACATTTCAGGCTTCAAACATAAGGATATAAAATTTTAATTTTTTGGTGAAGAATCAACAACAAGTGGGACACAATCGTGAAGTAGAACTAAATTTATTGGATATTTTAAACTTTTGTAAAAAATAAAAAACTGAAAAGTGGGGCGTGCCAAATTATTCGGCCCCCTTAAGTTAATACTTTGTAGCGCCACCTTTTGCTGCGATTACAGCTGCAAGTCGCTTGGGGTATGTCTCTATCAGTTTTGCACATGGAGAGACTGAAATTCTTGCCCATTCTTGCTTGGAAAACAGCTCGAGTGCTGTGAGGTTGGATGGAGAGCGTTTGTGAACAGCAGTTTTCAGCTCTTTCCACAGATTCTCGATTGGATTCAGGTCTGGACTTTGACTTGGCCATTCTAACACCTGGATACGTTTATTTGTGAACCATTCCATTGTAGATTTTGCTTTATGTTTGGGATCATTGTCTTGTTGGAAGATAAATCTCCATCCCAGTCTTAGGTCTTTTGCAGACTCCAACAGGTTTTCTTCCAGAATGGTCCTGTATTTGGCTGCATCCATCTTCCCATCAATTTTAACCATCTTCCCTGTCCCTGCTGAAGAAAAGCAGGCCTAAACCATGATGCTGCCACCACCATGTTTGACAGTGGGGATGGTGTGTTCAGGGTGATGAGCTGTGTTGCTTTTACGCCAAACGTATCGTTTTGCATTGTGGCCAAAAAGTTCGATTTTGGTTTCATCTGACCAGAGCACCTTTTTCCACATGTTTGATGTGTCTCCCAGGTGGCTTGTGGCAAACTTTAAATGAGACTTTTTATGGATATCTTTGAGAAATGGCTTTCTTCTTGCCACTCTTCCATAAAGGCCAGATTTGTGCAGTGTACGACTGATTGTTGTCCTATGGACAGACTCTCCCACCTCAGCTGTAGATCTCTGCAGTTCATCCAGAGTGATCATGGGCCTCTTGGCTGCATCTCTGATCAGTCTTCTCCTTGTTTGAGAAGAAAGTTTAGAGGGACAGCCAGATCTTGGTAGATTTGCAGTGGTCTGATACTCCTTCCATTTCAATATGATCGCTTGCACAGTGCTCATTGGGATGTTTAACGTTTGGGAAATCTTTTTGTATCCAAATCCGGCTTTAAACTTCTCCACAACAGTATCACAGACCTGCCTGGTTCCTTGGTCCTCATGATGCTCTCTGCGCTTTAAACAGAGCCCTGAGACTATCACAGAGCAGGTGCATTTATATGGAGACTTGATTACACACAGGTGGATTATATTTATCATCATCAGTCATTTAGGACAACATTGGATCATTCAGAGACCCTCACTGAACTTCTGGAGTGAGTTTGCTGCACTGAAAGTAAAGGGGCCGAATAATATTGCACGCCTCACTTTTCAGTTTTTTATTTTTTACAAAAGTTTAAAATAACCAATAAATTTCATTCCACTTCACAATTGTGTCACACTTGTTGTTGATTCTTCACCAAAAAATTAAAATTTTATATCTTTATGTTTGAAGCTTGAAATGTGGCAAAAGGTTGAAAAGTTCAAGGGGGCCGAATACTTTCACAAGGCACTGTATAACCTGTTTGTTCCATGTTTAGGAAACCCAGGGAATTTACTGCATGCCTGTATATTTGGAATATATATTTATTACACGATTACCTACACATATAACCTGTTCATTCCATAACTACAATTTATTCCACAATAAACCAGAAAGATAATTTGTTCATTCCACGTCTAGGAAGTACAGAGAACTCTACATGCCTGAATATGTGTTTATTCTAGTATAAACTACACGTATATTCTAAGGAAGTCATTATTCTTGTCTTTATGTTTTTACCAATTAATAACATTGTTCATTCTTTTTCTTCATACCTTTTCTTCTTTCTTTTTAGTATGCCCCCTATACCATAGGTTGATCTGGTATCCAAGGCCTTGTCTCCTAACCTTTGTAGTATAAGTGAATATTGTGGAAATTTTACTTGTAGGCCATTTTAAGTGGAAGTGGGTGGCTGTTTTAGGTACCTGTATAAGGCATACAGTTCAATAGCTCTGCCTCAAAACTTACCATATTATTTTATTTTTTTTAACTATAAGATGCACTTTTTATAATGCCCCATTAGTGCCCTCCAAACAATATAATGTGTCTTATCGTGCAAAAAAATATGGTATTTTAATTTGCTCCTGTGTGGTATATACATAAGGAAATAAAGCATACAGCTTACTGCACAGGTTGATTTCACCAAGTTGTGACCACCACCAGTACCTGAGAACTGAGATGCATGTTTACCCAGTGTAGAAGTCAGTGGGAGATACCAAAGTACATTTTATTAGATTTTTTTTTTTTTTTTTAGTCCTTTAGACTGAGGCCATATCCTGTGGAAAAGCTGATTAACTTTATTTTTTGTTGTTGGAAGCACAAGTACTTCTTCATTCTGCTAAATCTACTCCTGGATTTAACTACAAAAACTGCAGCAAAATCTACAATAAAACATGCACGTTTTCCTCAACATGTGCAGTTCAGGGCAGGAAAAATGGCCCATGTATTAGCTGAATTTATTGTCCTGAACGTGGCTTAGCGGACCTGAGCTAAGAAGGTCAGTTTAGCTGAGCTGCCTCCAAATAGAGCTAGGTAATTTTCCAAAAAAATTGTTTATGGGAGATTTTCAATTTTAATCTTGATTTTCAAAAAAACTAAAGTTCAGTAAGCTGGCACTGGAGGAGTCTGATCCATTGATGCAGACTTCCTTGTCCTTTCACCCAACTATTCACCACAATGCAAAACGTAGCCGGTGGCTGGAGAAGAAAGTCTGAATAGAATAGATCGCTGGCTAAATGGGATATGGACGACCGCTCTGTTGGAGGGTTTGTGGCAGGACATAAAGTGGTCTTGCTGTTAAGGACACTTATACCCTATCCACAGGAGATGGGGATAAGTGTCCGATTGCTGGGGACCCATCTGTCGGGTCCTCTAGTGATCAGCAGAACAGAGGAACGAAAGACCCCGAAGGCCTTGTTGTGAATGTAGCGCCAGTGCGCTTGCGTGATCAGTGCTCCATTCACTTCTATGAGGCTGCAGACTCTGCCGGAGATTACAGTCCCATAATTGAGCACTGTAGTTACAGAGACTTCAAACTCAAAGAAGTAGCATGAATATCTTGTTTATTTATCACCGATCCGGTGTTGGAAATGAATAAACTTTAAGACATATCTGAACAACATGTAGCGTAGAGACATGTAAACTTTTTCGGCTCTTAAGGCCTTCCTCAGACTCTACAATACATAAGAACAGAGTACAAAATTAAATTATAATCAATTATACAAAATGTTTGAAACATAAGTACAGTGTATAATGATATCACATTAGACATGAAATTTGTCATTGGCTGTCACCGTCAGGAAATCTTCTAGTAGACAGTGTGGACTTGAGTCAACCTCCGGTTGCATTGGTATAACATAAAGTATTAAGGTGAGTAGCGATTGTTACTGAGCAGCAGATATCATATACATTGGTATGTATATAAACGTGATTACATGTTACATTACTTCTAGGCTATGTAGCCTTGCCATACTTTGTTACATCACTATGACACTGGTATACTTACCTATGCTCTTTATACTAGCCCATATATACAGGCACGTATTATTCTAGGGGACCTATTAGTTCTGTATACCAGCATATATTGATGGATGGATATAAAAAGTGCCTTGCATGTCTTCTACAGTGCTTTCTGCATGCTTTTCTACACAGCCCCATATCTATCTATCTATCTATCTATCTATCTATCTATCTATCTATCTAGATATATATATCTATATATATCATATATATCTATGTTTATATTTGATCTTCATTCTTATGCTATGTGGAAATGTTTTATTTAAGGTTCTTTTTGCTACGTTCCGAAATACTTTTTTATATCAATCAGTTTTATTGAGTTTTTTAAAGAATGTATAATAACACTTATCAAAAAGAAAATAACGTGTAATCGAATCGAGTAACTATAGGGGACTATGAATACGTAATGGTCAAAGAAACAACATGCATAGGAGTGTCCTCTGCAACTTAACGATGAAGAGTCCCTTGACCTGTGTAAAAAGAGTGGTGCGATTATTGGGCAACCTAGGGTGACAAAAACATTAAAGACAATAACATGAATGTGATACTACTAAAGTGGGTAATATGCTGGGGTAGGCAAGGACAGTGTACAACGGTCAGGTTTGGGTATTTGATGTCCATGGAAGCCAGTTCCTTTTGAAATTGCTGTCACCAAAGACTCCGTGGGAGAGGATCTTCTCATATTGATAGGTCTGTTCTACCATTGTCACCAGATCCCTCCTGGACGGAATGGTAGATGAGTTCCAGTTGTGTAAAAGAGCCAATGATGCTGACAGGCATGACCAATCAATACTCTGAGCGCTGTTGGAAAGGAGTCAATCTGTAGGAACAGTAAAGCTAAGGCTGGAGATGGAGAAATAGAGAGTCCTACCAAGGATGAGATCCACCTGAAAACATCTTGCCAATATGATTCCACGTGGGGGCAGGTCCACAGTACGTGTAATAAAGATCCATTTTCACCGCATCCCCTCCAGCAGGAACTCGAGGCTTGTGGGTACATTCGATGGAGTCGCTCTGGAGTGTAGTACCAGTGAAGGAGGATTTTGGTAGTGGTTTCATAGTGAGTCACGCACTTAAAAGTCTTCTTGGTAAAGGCCAAAGCTTTCTGCCATTGCACAATCGAATACGTTCGATGGAGTTGAGTTTCCCAGCTGAGCAGAGGAGTGGACTTGATCAATTGGTCCTTAGCGCCCATGATGTTATAAATTGAGCTGAGAATTCTAGTGGCAAGATTTGGAGTTTTGAGAAGGTCCAGCAGAGTTTTATTGTAGGTCACTTGTTTGTTGTAATTAGAGGATAGAAAGTGTTTAACTCTAAGATAGGTAAAAAGGCATTTGGATGGTAGTGAGAAGGTACATTGAAGAGACTGAAATGGGATTATCGAGTCTCAACTCCATATTTGCGCGATGGAAGTGATACCGCATGCTCTCCAGCAAGATAGGTCCAAGTCAAGGATCGCTTGCTCCAGAAATTCAATCAGAGCCCGCATGATATGTAGTGTCTGTTTCTTGCCTGTCGCTTGATGAGTATGGCGCCATTTATCCGTGAGATGTTGCAGGATTGGGGACGGGAGAGAGGGTGTCATCTCCGTCCAGAGTGTGTGGATGAGCCAGGATTTGAGACTGTTGTGGTATCATGTGGGATTCGATATGTATCCAGGATTTGTGGGCATTATTGTGCCACCAGTCCTTCAAGGTAGATAAATGAGAGGCCACATAGTAATCAAAGATATCTGGCACTCCCAAACCTCCTACTCCCCGCTTCCTGTATAGGATAGAGGACGGAAGTCTTGGCTTCTTGGAGTTCCAGATAAGTTTATTGAATAATGCGTTGATCTTTTGGAGGAATATAAGAGGAGGTGCTACAGGGATGGTTCTAAATAAATATAGTAATTTTGGGAGCAGCATCATTTGAAATGCTGAGATTCTACCTAACCATGACAGGTGGTGTTTTGCGTAGGCCTGAAATTCCTTCTCTAGACCAGTCAGTCACGGCATGTAATTGGTTCTGGACACCTGTGAAAATGAGGGCGTGATCTTGATCCCTAGATAGTCCAGCTCTGACAATCTCCAATCATACGGAAAATTTTTCCTAAGAAGTTCCAGAAGTGGCATGGAGATATTTAGGGGAAGTATTTGTGTTTTAGACTAATTTATTTTGTAGAAGGAGAGGGCTCCATATTGTTTGAGGATTTCGATGGCCGCTGGTAAAGATGTTTCTGAATGAGTGAGAGACAAAATGATGTCATCTGCATATAGGGAGATGAGATGAGAGGAATCTGCCACTTTCACTCCCCGCACACTTCCGTTTTGCCTCAGGGTCTGGGCTAGGGGTTCAATGGTGAGAATGAATATCAAGGGGGAGAGAGGGCATCCTTGCCTTGTTCCGTTTCTGATACTGAAGCTGTCTGATAGCGTATTATTAGTAAATACCCTAGCCGATGGAGAAGTATAGAGATTCGAGATAGCGTTAAGGATAGGGCCAGAGAATCTCAATTTTTTCAGGACGGAAAAGGCAAAGTTCCAATTGTTCCTGTCGAACGCCTTTTTGGCGTCTAGGGCGACCATGAGTGATGGGGTCTTTGTGCGTTCCAATAAGTCCACTAGATGGAGAATACGTCTGGTGTTGTCTGGAGCTTGCCGACCCTTCACAAAACCCACTTGATCCATGCTAACCAGTTCTGGGAGGATAGGTGCTAGTCGAGAGGCCAATATTTTTGCGTACAACTTAAGGTCCGAATTCAATAACGAAATTGGTCTGAAGTTTTGTGGGACATCAGCAGTTTTGCCAGGTTTGGGAAGAGTAACGATTAATGCTGCTAGAGATTCGTGTGGAAGCGGTGCACCCAGCATGGCATGGTTAAGGAAGTCCAAAAGAGATGGGACAAGCGTTTGCTGGAAGTGTTGTAGGTATTCATTGGAAAAGCCGTCTGGTCCTGGGGATTTACCCTTAGGCAAGGACTTTATTTGTTTCAACACCTCTGGAAGAGTGATAGGTGTGTTTAGGACCAAGAGTTGATCGTCTGTAAGACTTGGTAGTGTGATGTCATTTAAGAAACTGGACACCAAGGAGGAGTGATCTGGTGGGATATAAGTATGGTCCTGTAGATTATAGAGTCTCGCATAGTAATCCTTGAAAGAGTTGGCTATGTCTCTGGGGTCTGTTAAATGTGCTCCGGTAGAGGGATGTTTGTATGGGATCCTTGATTTAAGTGTTCTGGTTCGTAATTGTCTTGCTAGTAGTCGGCTAGCTTTGTTGCTTTGAGAGTAGAAACGGGCTTTGGATTGTTTCAGAGCTTTCTCATAATCTTGTAAGAGGAGGAGACGTAGTTGTTGTCTGGCCTGATAGAGTTGTTTAGAAGTGACCGGGTTAGGGTTAGCTTTGTTCGCATCCTCCAGGGTGCGGAGTGTTAACATTGCAGCTTGAACCGCCTCCTGACGTTCTCTTTTATTTCTGTGCGCAATCTTTATAAGGGTACCACGGATGTATGCTTTATGAGCGTTCCAAAGGGTATAGGGGTCGGTTGTAGAGGAAGAGTTATTCTGAAAGTAATCTTGAAGGTCTTTTTCTATTATAGGACGATATTTAGGGTGGCTCATGAAGTATGTATTATTTCTCCATATTCTGGTGACCAGAGGGTGAGATCTTTTCTTCTATTGTAAGAGTGATAGCTGCGTGATCCGACCAGGTGATTGATTCAATTGTGGATTGTTTCGCGTTCATAAGGGTATGGAAATCTGTCCAGAACATATCAATGCGGGAGTAGGAGCTATGGACTGCTGAGAAGTATGTGTAATCCTTTTCGCCTGCATGTTGTGCTCGCCAGACGTCGTAAAGATTTTCATTGAGTTGAAATTGGTTTAGGCAGGAGGAATTGTCTCTATTAGTGTTGGTCGAGTCCATATAGGGGTCCATTATATTATTGAAGTCTCCACAGATGATTAACGCTCCTTGTTGGATGTCTCGAATTTGTCTTCGGACTCTACGGAGGAATGCCAAGCTCTTTCGGTGTGGAGCATATATGTTCACTATAGTGTAAAGGGCGTTATTGATACGACCTACAATTATGAGGAATCTGCCTTGAGGGTCTGCCCTTTGTGTCAACAGTGAGAACGCCATTGAATCCTTACAGGCGATCAGAACTCCGCGTTTCTTTGATCGGTGATGAGCATGGTATATGGCCGGGAAAGAGGGGTGTTTTATTCTGAAGGCGTCTTTTTGTAAGAGGTGGGTTTCCTGGGCACAGAATATGTCCGCAGACATCGAGAGAGCCTCTTTCCATAAATAAGCACGTTTCTGTGGGCTGTTTAGGCCTCGAACATTGAGAGATGTTAGTTTGAGCACCATATTGCCACTGTAGAGTGAGGATGTCAAGAGTGTAGCTTAGTCGGCAGGGGAAGTGGGGAGTAGTATCACAATTAGCAAAATTAATAAACAAAATATGAGAGCGAATTTTTTAGAGACAGATACAGGTTCACTGTATGTTGTTTGGGGGTTTTTGTTTGAAGACTAGCCGGGTAGACCATCAAAACAATGGGGGGTATGGACCCTATATGAAGAGTAGTAGCCTCCCTGGAATATCATTCGTGACTCGTAGGAGATTTTCGTCCGGCATGTGGACGGGAAGTAGGATTGTCAGCATCTTGAGGGAGAGACATTGGTATCTTCCATGTTGACAGTAACGCCTTACCCTGATTCAAGTCGCGAATGGTGAAGGTGGTCCCATCTTTATTGATCATCAGCTTCACAGGAAACCCCCATCTGTATTGAATTTTATTCCGGCGAAGCGTTGTTGTAATCGGGAGTAACTCCCTTCTAAGGCGGAGGGTCGTTGCTGAGAGATCTGTGTATAGTTGTATGTCTTGAAATTTGGAAGGCCAAGTTGTCCGTTTGCGAGCGGCTTCTAGTAATTTTTCTTTTATATGGTAAAAGTGGAATCTCGCAAGTACGTCCCTCGGGACATCCTCACCTAGATGTCTGTGTACTCTGTCTATTATAAGTTCTATCGTTGGGGGATCCGGCAGTAAAAATTTGACATATTCCTGCAAATATGAGAGCAACTCAGTTGGCGAGACTTGTTCTGATATGCCTCTAAATTTTATGTTGTTTCTTCGGGAGCGGTCCTCCATATTAGCCAATTTCGCCTTGAGACTTTCGACGTCTTCCGCTATGTCGTTGTGAGCATCGATGACTTTGTTGTGTGATGTAGCTAGATCACCCATCTTAGCTTCGATGTGCGTTACCCGTCCATCTAGAGCCTTAACTGATGATTGAATTGGTTGAAGTAATTGTGACATGTCTGTTTGAAGGGAACTGCGGAGGGCCAAGAGCATTTCTCGCAGGGTATGTTCAGAAGCTGGGCCATTAGTAGTTTGGAAACTGTCAAGGTCAGTCGCTGAGGTCAATGACAGAGCGTTAGGGAGAAGGTTGATCCATGGGACGAACTGAGTCTCCGGGTAGTTCCATACGCGGTTTTTGTTTGATTGGACATGTACTCGGAGACAGTGACTATCGTAAAGGTGGATTTTGTTCCTCTGTGAGTTGGGATGAGACATTGTGGATTTGTTGTACTGCTGTACGGAGGTCTTCAGGAGTTGGGGGAAGATGCGGGGCTGGCGTACTTATGGAGTGTGGGAGAGCCACTGCAGGCATTAGTGCCGTCGTGAGTGTTACAGCGGATACAGGCGATGGGGGTGTGAGTTCTAGACGGTCCGGGTCCATAGGGCCCAGTTCACTCTCTCCGCTACGGTCCCAGTCAAAATAGTTAGTAAGATTGTTATCTGGTCTTCTAGCTGATTTCCTACCTTTCACCATAATGCCAGTTATGAGTATCTAGCAGGTAGCGGTTCGGAGGCAGATATTCCAGTACAGGCTTTTAGTCGCTGAGAGTTGTTAAAGGTGCAGTTAGTCCCCAGAGTTAAGTCGACATTATTTAAGGGGAAGGATGTCACTGATGAATTTTTGTACAAGGATGCAAACTGTAGCTGGTTGATACTATAGCTAGGCGACTACAGTACTAGGCCCAGTGTTGATTGGTGATATAAGAGTTAAGAAAGCCACTAGGTCTTTTATATGGTGTCGCCTTTCTGCCTTAGGCCTTGGGCCTTTGTAGAGAAGGTGGAGGCCTATATAGACCTGTGTGTCTCCTAGTGAGAGTGGACACGGAGGCCTGTAGTTGCTTCACTTGTCGTAGGGTAACGGTCCGCTCCCGGCCTAAGTGCAATCAGGGTGGAGGGAGGATAAATGTTGGAGCAGGGCCCGTCCTTCGCCGACCAGCAGCAGAGGCAATAGGCTTCTATTATACACCCGTGTGGGGAGCCAAGGATGTGCAGACTGCGCACCGGGTAGGAGAGCTATAGAGGCCTTTCTGCGCCAACGGCAGGAAGGAGTGAGGAGTCCCCCCGCCCTCCACGCAGGACCTCCGAGCTCCCCTTCCCCCCGCGTCTTATGTAATATATCTCCCACCCGGAGGTCCCTCTGGGTGTCTAGGGTGCAAGAGGCCGCCCCAAAGGTATAATCACCTCCGCTCGTTGTAGGCCCCGAAGCCACTGATGAAGGCCTCAAGATGGCGTCCTCCGCGCCGGCCGAGCCGACTCCTCTCTGTCCCCCCGCAGCAGCCTATGCCCCGCGATGCCGCCGCCGCACCAGATGTCCCGTCCTACAGGTTCTAGGCACTAGCAGAGGCGATGGAGGCGGGTAGTGTACTGGGGACCCGCGTTAGCTGCCGCTATCGGTGAGGACCGAGGGCAAGATGGCGGGCGAAGAAGAGAGGCCGAGATAGGCCTCGCTATTAAGTTGCCGGTGAGGTGATCGCAGATCTGATCCAAACACCCAGTATCGACTAACTGGGGCCTGGGTGAGTATCGGTCTGAAATAAGTAGGATTCGTGCGATAGGGATTAGATTGCAACTGGGTCCAGCAGGAGCTGTGAGATATGCTTCTTGTCTCTTCTCCGGCTAGCCACGCGCCCCCCCCCCCCCCCTGAAATACTTTTTTACACCAATGCAACCGAACTTTGACTCAAGTCCACACTGTCTACTAGAAGATTTCCTGACGGTGACAGCCAATGAGAAATTTCATGTCTGATGTGATATCATTATACAATGTACTTATGTTTCAAACATTTTATATAATTTAATTTCGTACAATGATTATTTATCATTATCTGTACAGTCTGCAGCTCTGCTCCTCCCCCCTCCAGCAGCTGTAAGATGAGGCTGTCGGGAATTGAGATCTGCTTTGGGATCTCTATGCCGAACATTGTTCTGACCAGTGAGTCACTCTGGATCTGTAAGGACTATCATGATGATCTGTACATTACAGCGGAGACCCGGTAACTATGGCGACCGCTCTGCAGCAGACCTGCTGTCATCATCTTTACAGACTCGGCATCTGCCGTAATAGCACGGCCGATGCCGGGATGGGTTTGCGCCGTCACGAACACACTCTCCTACAAGCCCAGGGCCCGCAGCATTGCCCCACTCAACTACGGGAAGCCCCGCTGCAGGAAGCCAGTGGCGACAGGAGTGGGGTGATGCATTCAGACTATAAGACGCACCCCCTATTTTCCTCCCAAATTTTCGGGGAAAAAGGTGAGTCTTATAGTCCGAAAAATACTGTACTTTAGCAAAAATGTATATTTACCCATATCCCTGGGGTGGTCATGTGATCGCTCCAGGCACATTTTCTGATTATTCGGTGACATTCCATTTCCCCGTTTCTAGAAATGGAATGTCACCAGTACTACTCCTCACCTCATGATACTTGTCTTCCTGTCCAGATCTTCTGGGCATGGGAAATGACTTCCTTCTGTGGGGATGGTGCCTCTTCTTCTTTTATGTCTGCCGGCGTGTGTGCAATAGAGCCGGAGTGCCGGCTACAGCGCAATGGCGGGCCTGTCGCGCCCGCAGACGTAAAAGAAGTTAATTGGGAAGGGCTAGTAGTGGACGGGATAACTAGGGAGACAGGGAGGGGGTGTGAGGGAGTGAGAGGAGGTAGTGTGAGTCAGCTCATGCAATGCATCATGGTAGTTGTAGGCTAAGACAGCAGGAAGCTACGCCATGTAAACAAATGCAGAGGATGCCAGGAGCTCCCAGAGAAACCCAGAAATCAATCAAAACATTGCTAAAGGTATTTGGGTGCACCTAGTGACCTGTTGGGTCAATAACAGATCTTTTTTAAAAAAAATATTTTTTTGCCCAGAAATCCTTTAACCCCTTCAAGACCGAGCCCAAAAATGCTTTAAGGACCAGGCCTCGTTTTTCAAAACTGACATGTGTCACTTTACATGGCAATAACTTTGAGACGACTTAACTTACACAAGTGATTTTGAGATTGTTTTTTCGTGACACATTGTACTTCATGTTAGTGGTAAACACTAATGAATATTTTTGTATTTATTTATAAAAAAAATAGGAAATTTGATGGAAATTTGGAAAAAAAATCACAATTTTCAAAATGTGAAATGCTCTGCTTTTCAGACAGATAGTCATACCACCCAAATACATTAATACATATTATCTACCATATCTCTGCTATATATCGGCATCATCTTTTAATCGTCCTGTAATTTATTTTGGATGTTAGAAGGCTTACAAGTGTAACAGCGATTTTCCAGATTTACAAGAAAATTTCCCAAACTAATTTTTTAGAGACCACTTCAGTTCTGAAGAGGATTATAATGGCCTATATATTAGAAACCCCCATAAATGACCCATTTTCAAAACTGCACCCCTCAAATAATTCAAAATAACATTTGGGAAGTTTGTTAACCCTTTAAGCATTTCACTGGAATTAAAACAATATGGAGGTGAAATTTAGACATTTAATTTTTTCCCACTAATTCCTTAATTTAGCCCTAAAATTAACACATTCACAAAGGGTTAAAGGAGAAAATGCATCTCACAGTTTATGCAATTTCTCCCGAGCACGGAAATACCCCACAAGTGGGTGTAAACTGATGTTTGGGCAAATGGCAGCGCACGGAAGGGAAGGAGTGACACTGGGCGTCTGAAAAGCAGATTTTGCTGGAATAGTTTTCAGGTGCCATGTCTCATTTGCAAAGCCCCTAGAGTACCAATACAAAGGAAAACCCCAAAAAGTGACCCCATTTTGGAAACTACACCCCACACAGAATTCATCAAGGGGTATAGTGAGCATTTTGACCTTACAGCCGTTTCACAGATTTTGCTAACACTGGGATGTATAAATGAAACATTACTAAAATGTTACTTTATCCCCAAAGTTTTCATTTTCACAAGGGGTTAAAGGAGAAAAAGCACCCCACAGTTTGCAAAACAATTGCTCCTGAACACGGCAATATCCCATATGTGGTCGTAATCTGCTGTATGGGTACATGGCAGGGCTCAGAATGGAAAGAGCGCTATTTGGCTTTTGGAGGGCAGATTTTGGTGGAATAGTTTTCAGGTACCATGTCGCATTTGCAGAGCCCCCAAACTACCAATACAGTGGAAGCCCCCTAAAAGTGACCCCATTTTGGAAACTACACCCCTCACAGAACATATCAAGGGGTATAGTGAGCATTTTGACCCTACAGCTGTTTCACAAATTTTATTAACATTGGGACATTAAAATGAAAAATTACTTTTTTTTTTCAATAAACCGTCAATTTAGCCCCAAATTTTTCATTTTCACAAGAGGACAAAGGAGAAAAAGCTCCCCAAAGTTCGTTACACAATTTCTCCTGAACACAGAAATGCCCCATATGTGGTTGTAATCTGCTGCATAGGTACATGGCAGGGCTCAAAATGGAAAGAGCGCTATTTAGCTTTTGGAGGGCAGATTTTGCTGGAATAGTTTTCGGGTGCCATGTCGCATTTGCAGAGCCCCTAAAGTACCAATACAATATAATCCCCCAAAAAGTGACCCCATTTTGAAAACTACACCCCTCATAGAATTTATCTAGGGGTGCCTAGGCTGTGCTCTATATGGCTCAGTAATACCTAGGATTGATTATTCTATAAATTGAGTTTATTGTCATTATACAGCCTGCACTGATACAAATGTACTATGTTGGATGTACTTTATATGATTTTGTGCACTGCTGCAAAATGTTTGCATGTATCCTCATTTGTTATACGAGAATTAACAATAAAATAAAAATATTATTAAAAAAAAAAAAAAAAGAATTTATCTAGGGGTATAGTGAGCATTTTGACCTCACAGCTGTTTCACAGATTTTATCATCATTGGGACGTAAAAATGTTAAATTACGTTTTTCCAATAAACCGTCCATTTACCGACATATTTTTAATTTTTGCAAGTGGTTAAAGAAGAAAAAACACCCCACAGTTTGTTACACAATTTCTTCTGAAAACAGAAATGCCCCATATGTGGTTGTAATCTGCTGTATGGGTACATGGTGGGGCTCAGAATGGAAAGAGCGCTGTTTGGCTTTTGGAGGGTAGATGTGGCTGGAATAGTTTTCAGTTGCCATGTCGCATTTGCAGAGCCCCTAAAGTACCAGTACAATGGAAACCCCCTAAAAGTGACCCCATTTTAGAAACTACACCCCTCAAGGAATGTATCAAGGGATATTATGATTTTGAGCCTAAAAATGCTTCCCAAAAATTAATGTACAAAGTGAAAATTAAAGTTTTTAAAGAAATATCCAATTTCAGTGCCTAATACGTTGCGGCCACTTTGTGGCATCAGAGACATGAACTCCTAAAACTATTAAGTGGGCTATCCTGGGGACAAAATAATTAAATATGTGGGTATAAACTGCTGCTTGGGCACACAGCAAGGCTCAGAAGGGAAGGAGCACTGTGTTTTTTTAGCTTTTGGAGTACAGATTTAGAGGGACTTTCTCGTCGCCATGTTGTTTTTGCAGAGCCCTGGAGGTGCCAGTAAATTAGAATTCCCCAAGAAGTGACCCCCATTTTGTAGGGGCAATTTTAGGGTCTCTGCAAATGTGACATGGCGTCCAAAAAAACAACAATCTAAATATGTGCTCCAAAAGCACATAGCGCTCCTTCACATTTGAGCCCTGCTGTGTGCCCAAATGACAGTTTATGCCCACATGTATGACACTGGTGTGCCCAGGATAACGTACTTAACAATGCCGTATGTGGGTATAAACTGCTGTTTGGGCACAGAAGGGAAGGAGCGCTATTTTGGTTTTTGGAGCACAGTTTGGTTTATGGACACCATGCCACTTTTGCAGAGCTGCTGAATTGCCAGTAAAGTGGAATCCGCAGACATGTCACCCCATTTTGGAAACTATGCCCTTCAAGGGATTTATCAAGTGGGGTAGCAAGCATTATTAACCCTTAAGTGTTGCATTCTTTTAATTTCCAGAAATGAATGCGCAGCTGATAATGAAAAGTTAAAAATGAAATTTTTCTATAGATACGCCATTTCAGTGCCCAATATGTTGTGCCCAGTTTATGTCTGCACAGACACACACTCCAAAAACTGGTGAGCGGGGATCCCGGGCACAGTAGCTTTTGGAGCGTTCATCTCTGATACAAGCCGGGCACAACATATTACGCACTGAAATGGCGTATTCCTGGATAAATTGTCATTTTCACCTTTCACCATCAGCTGCGTATTCATTTATGGATAATAAATTATAGCAACACTTGGGGGTTAAAAATGCTCACTGTACCCCAGGATAAATTCCTTCAGGGTTGTAGTTTCCAAAATGGGTGACATGTCAGGGGATTCCACTGTACTGGCATTTCAGCTCTGCAAAAGTGCAATGGCGTCCAAAAACCAAATAGCGCTCCTTCCCTTCTGTGCTCGATTGTGCCCAAACAGCAGTTTATACCCACATATGACATTAAGTACCTTATCCTGGGTACACCAGTGTCATACATGTGGGTATAAACTGCAGTTTGTGCACACAGTAGGGCACAGAAGGGAAGGAAGGAGCGCTATGTGGCTTTTGGAGCGCAGATTCAGATGTTTGGGATCTGGATGCCATGTCATGTTTGCAGAGCCTCTAAAGTACCAGTAAAGTGGAATCCCCTAGGGAATGACCCCATTTTGAAAAGTGCACCCCTCAAAGAATTTATCAAGGGGTGTAACGAGCATTAGTATCCCAGACGTGACTGCACAGCGGATGGTGAAGAGTGAATATGTAAACTATGCGTAGAACATTGGGTACACTAAATTCCCTACTATTTCCCCAGTAGTTCCTATTATTGGGGAGGTCACTCTGGGGGTCACTTCTGGTTTATTATCCCTCGTAAGCTCTAAATCTGGTTTGTACCCTCATATATGCTCGCACAGCTTATACATTCCCTTCCTGCCGCAGCCAGTTATGTTCTAATGATTTTGCGATTTTTTTTTTTTTTGGGGGGGGGGGGTTTGTCTTCACATTGTACGAGCTATATTTTCTTTATTTCTCTGGTGATGTAGCCATATGAGGGCTTGTTGTTTGCAGTATGAGATGTATTTTTTAATGACATTTTTAGGTGCTTACAACTTATTAAATAAATTTTATTAACTCTTTCTTGGATTAAAAAACAACCCCATCGATTCTGGCACTGCGTTTTACCGTTTAAATTTTTCACCATGCAGTGTAGAGCGTAAGTAACATGTTATCTTTATTCTGCGGGTCGGTACGATTACGGTGATACCTCATTTATACTGTTTTTTTATGCAATACCAATTTTGCAGAACAAAAACCCATTTGGGGACATAAATCAATTTTTTTTTGCATCGCCATCTTCTAAGATGCGTAGCATTTTTATTTTTCAGTTTAGAGAGTTGGTTTAGGGCTTATTTTTTGCGGGACAACCTGTGCTTTTTATTGGTACTGTTTTGGGGTACATATGACTTTTTGATCACTTTTTATGGCATATTTTGTAAGGTGAGATGGCGAAAAATCATTACTTTTGGCGTTTTTTTTTCCCCGACGTTCACTGTGTACATTACATATGGTTTCAGTTTTATTGTACAGGTTGTTACGGACGCGGTGATACCAAATATGTATTGTTTTTATTAATTTTTAGGTTTATTTTTTAAAAATTCATTTTATATAGGAAAAGGGAATTTTTGGGGCTTTATTCTTTTATTAATTTTTTTCACATACTTTATTTATTTTTTCACTTTTTTTTACTTTTTCATGTGTCCCATTAGGACACCTGAGCCAGAGATGCTTTGATGTCTGGCTCAGTACTATAGACTGCAAGACACGAGCATGCAAGTCCTATTGAGCATCTTTGGAAGGAGCTGAAACATGCTGTCTGGAAAAGGCACCCTTCAAACTCGAGACAACTGAGGCAGTTTGCTCAAGAGGAGTGGGCCAAAATACCTGTTGAGAGGTGCAGAAGTCTCATTGACAGTTACGGGAATCGTTTGTTTGCAGTGATTGCCTCAAAAGGTTGTGCAACAAAATATTAAGGGTACCATCATTTCTGTCCAGGCCTGTTTCATGAGTTTTCTTTTTTTAAAAATTCTGTTGAAGCCTGGTTGAAAAGCAATGTCTGACTTTCATTTGTTCATTTTCATAGAATTTTTATATATTATTACTTTTGTCAGATTCAAGTTATTTCTGTGACCATTGTGAGTTTTTCTTTCATTAAACGAGGGGCACCAACAATTTTGTCCACGTGTGTATATCAACAACACCCAGAAACGCTGCTAGCTACTCTTGGCCCGAGCTCATCTGAGATGGACTGACGCAAAGTTGAAAAGTGTCCTGTGGTCTGCAAGTCCACATTTCAAATTGTTTTTGGAAATCATGGACATTGTGTCCTCCGGGCCAAAGAGGAAAAGGACTGTCCAGATTGTTAGTGCAAAGTTCAAAAGCCACCATCTCTGATGGTATGGGGGTGAGTTAGTGCCCATGGCACATCTATGATGGTATGGGGGGGTGTGTTAGTGCCCATGTCATGGGGAACTTGCACATCTGTGAAGGCACCATTAATGCTGAAAGGTACATCCAGGTTTTAGAGCAACATATGCTGCCATCCAAGCAGCATCTTTTTCAGGGACGTCCCTGCTTATTTCAGCAAGACAATGCCAAGCCACATTCTGCACATGCTACAACAATGTGGCTTCGTAGTAAGAGTGCAGGTACTAGACTGGCCAGCCTGCAGTCCAGACCTATCTCTTATTGAAAATGTGTGGTGCATTATGAAGCGCAAAATACGACAATGGAGACCCTGGACTGTTGAGCAACTGAAGTTGTACATCAAGCAAGAATGGGAAAGGATTCCACCTACAAAGTTTCAACACACAGTGGTAAAGAGGCCCCTGGCCCAGCTTTTGTTGCCCCTGTCCCAGCATTTTTGGAACGTGTTGCAGGGATCAAATTCAAAATAAGTGAATATTTGCAAAAAACAATAAATTTTATCCGTTTGAACATTAAATATCTTGTCTTTGTAGTGTGTTCAGTTGAATAGAAGTTGAAATGATTTGCAAATCATCGTAATCTGTTTTTAACGTCCCAACGTCATTGGAATTGGGGTTGTAGTTGAGTACCCCTACTCTATTGGCTTTGGCAGCCCATCGTGCCTTGTGGACCATCATGGTAAAAACTGATGAATACTTATGGTTTTGGAGTAGAAATTTGTAAAAAAAAAAAAAAAAAAAAAACCTAATGACAACTGATTTTTAGCATCAGTTGTAATGACTAAAGAACAAAAAAAACTGATGCAGCTGATATATGTGAACCTACCCTTAGTGATGTTTTGTGCCCATTAACTGGCATAAAAGTTATTAAATGTTGTGCAGCTCCTATGCCTTTTTCACTTCCATGAAAGTGACGTACAAGACTCACAAACACCAGTTGTGATAATTTTTGTCACTACCGGTGTTTAAAAAGTGTTTTTTCGACAGAAATCTGGTATTTATCTAAAAATAAATCTGTCCCATTGCTTTCAGTGTGTCTATTTTTGTTTTCACTGATTTCATAATAGACTCACGTCTATGAGAGACTCATGAAAATGAATGCCCCACAGTTGCAATATGGCCATAAACAATAACAAACAGTATTCGTGTGAATGTAGCCTTACTTGGGGTAGGTGCGTAAGTATCAAAGACTGGGCCCTATATCAAACTTTTGAGAGACACACACACACACACACCGCATATCGCCGACTTTCTTGGCCCCCACTAGGTATAACAGCCCATTTACACGCACTATAATGTCCCACAATGGTCCTTCCACACGGTATAATGTCCCATAGAGGCCCCCAAGATGTTCAGTGCAAATTTTGGGGGTTCCTGCTCCCCACACGGTATAATGGCCTATTTACACACAGTATAATGTCCCACAGCGGCCCCAACACAAGGTGTAATGTCCCACAGAGGCCCCCACGGTGTTCTGGGGAATTTTTGGGATTCACCACCCACGACCCATTACGATACTCTGGGGTCTCTTCAGACCCCAGTGTATAATGATTGGAGGCCCAGGAGAGGTAATAAAAATAAAAACCAGTCTTACTCGGCTCTCTTGGGCTCCGGTGCAACTTCCTGCTGTCTAAGGTCTTTCTGAATGACATCACAGCTGTGGGCTACATTGGTGTAATTATGTGTCCTGACGCTGTCTTGACCCACGTGACGTCTGTGATATCATTGAAGAGGCCCAAAGACAGCATGGAGTCGCGCCAGAGCCCAGGAGAAGGGAGTCAGACTGTTTTTTTATTTTTCATCTCCCATGTACCTCCGATCATTAGCCTCTGAGTATTAGCAGTTTCGGTTCAGTCTGAACGAAAACCACCAGGTGAACCTCGTGAGATTCGCCCTACAAATACCATGTACTGCGGCCCTATTTACAGATTCCCGCTCCTGCCAAGGCTGCCTTCGCTTCCCCTTTAGCCCTCCAGGGAGCCCCTTTGCGTTCCATATCACGTCCCTGTCAGTGACTTTCTGATGTTCAGCGTCAGTGACATGATATGGGACGCACAGGACCCCCTGAAGGGGAGGCGGAGGCGGCTGTGGGCAGGAGCGGGGACTGGTAAGTAAATGGTGGCTGTTACCTACTGGAGTAACTCCAGCGGGTAACTGCCTATTTAAAAAAGGTTGCAGGCCCTGTAGCAGACACTACGGCGGTAGTTCGACCACTGCTTAGGGTCAGTGCTTCACTCTAAACTTTTGCTGCATTTTAAAGTGTGTCCACTCTTCATGCAAAGCTAAACCTACTTGTTGAACTAGATGGAAAAATTTTCTTTCAAACTGTTTCATATTTTGGCTTATTTTAAAACTGCCCTTAACCGCACTAATTAATATGCTCCATTCTTTGTTAGTATCTTTTAAAGAGTTGGTACCTTTTAATTTTTTTTCATATAAGGGGCTGGATCCGCAGTTGCCATTTTTACTAGTATGTCCTTGATTTATGATATGTGATCTGTAAATTTTGTTCTGTAAATATTAGTGAAAGATAACTGCATTTTTATTTTTAAACAGTTTATATCCAGCTGATACCATGGGACCTTCTGTACTATTCATTCATCCAGACCTTGGAATTGGAGGGGCAGAGAGACTTGTTGTTGATGCAGCACTTGCACTTAAATCACGTGGATGTCAAGTTCAAGTTTGGACAGCCCATTATGATGTCAATCATTGCTTCTCAGAGACAAAAGATTCAGACATCCCAATTAGATGTTGTGGAGATTGGCTTCCTCGAAGCTTTTTTGGCAGATTCATGGCACTATGTGCATACATTCGAATAATATTTGTGGCCTTATACATAGTCTTTCTCAGTGGAGAAAAATATGATGTTGTGTTTTGTGACCAGGTAAGTTTTTACTTTGTTTCCTCACTACTGTAAAATGCAAATTAGTTGATTTGCATCAGGGGATGTTCACAATACCGTTATAAACAGATATTAACGGTAGTAGAGTTACGGATGTATTTGGAACCCACTGCATCTGTTTCCATTGTAGAACTTTTTCTTCTGTGAGAGAAGTAACAAATGTGATGGAAGAAAGTTTCTGTGATGTGTGTGTGTTTTTTTTTTTTTTTTTTTTTTTTTATATATGAAGGTGAATGCAGACAGACACCAGACGGAGGGGGGCTTCGTCTGCATCAGTCAGTCTACTAGCATTAATGTGGCTTGCTCTCATCCTATGACGAATGAGAGCAACTGACATTGATAATAGTAGTGTGAACCTACCTTTTTCTTATACTGCCTAGAGTGTTGTTGAAAGAAGTAGTGTTTGTAATCTCATAAACCCTTTTTCTGGTTCCCTTATCAGGACTGTGGAGGGGGGGGGGAGTTACCGACTCTGCTTTAAAATAAAATGATCAAGTATTTTAAGTATATTATCCAATTTTTATATTGTATAGTTTATAGCATATTTACTTTGATTTGGAATTCAATCACTAGCTTTCTAATGAATGAGAAGAGCTTTACTGCTTCTGACTGACCATGTCAGCCATTTATGGAGGATTCGGATTTCGCTTTATCTGGATACGTTGGAGGTCAGAGAAATAACAAATGTGGTTGAACCCTGATAAATGTAAGGTTATGCCATATTAGAAGGGAAATGCATGCCGAGATAACTCTGAGAATACTGGTTAAAACTGGCATGAGAAAAGACATAGGAATTTTAGTTGACAGTATACTTATAGCAACCATATAGCTGCCAACACAAATAAGATCACGGGTTACAACAAAAGGGGCATAGATACACATAACGAGATGATAGATCTTAAGTATATAAAAAGAAAGCAGAATCAATATCTCTGCTTACATATTCCCCGTGGTTCGTACTTCCTTTAGCTGTTTGCCAAAACAATGACCACCTGCAGCTGTGAAATGATGGACACACTGGCCTACTTCTGTGTTAGCTTCTTCTAATTGCTGCCTGGTTTCACTTTCATGTTTCTCTGCTCTCTTGAGCAGGGCATAGAGCTCACACAATTAGGGCTGGTACCAGCTTGAGCCAGACTGCAATGAACTTCTTGGAGATGCACAACCATGTCCCTGCCCACAGAAAATGAAAGGACCTTGAGTTCTAGAGTGAAGAGGGTAAAAAAAAAAAAAAAAAAAAAAAGTTTTTGTATTGATATAATAATGATATGGGGTGCTTTTGTTTTTTTTGTTTAGCTTTTTTTCCCTAATTCGAGTTTGCAAAACAAAACAAACCCTTTAAGGTCGTGGCGTTTTACAGTCAATGCAAAGTGGACGTAATTCTAGCGAATCCCATCCACACATTGCGGAAAAATATGCGTTGTTTTTGGAAATCGCAGCTTGTCAATTATACCTACGTAAACGCCAGCAGTTTCCCTATAGGTATAATGGAAGCAGAAAGTCTGTAAAAAGCCCTGCGGGAAAAACACAACACGTTGCCGCCATGTAATCCATTAACCTCATACATACATATAAAATATAACTTTTATTCTATTAAACAAACACTATTAAAATTAGTAGTATCTGAGAACTGCTTATTATAGTTAGATATAGCTTGTAACAATAACAGTTCACCTTACTGTATAGTACGAAAGACAGGGCAAATCTGCAGTACCCCCCAGAATCCCTACAATCTTAGAGGACTTGAGAGAGAAACATTTATCTAAAAGAACCTGACATGTTTCGCCATATAAATGGCATCCTCCAGGGTATCCACAAATGCACAAAGGGTTCCCCCACCACCACCAAGGACAGGAAGCAATAATGCCAAAAAATTCTTTAAAAGTGTTTAACATATAAGAATGTGATTTAAACAATAGGTAATTTTCTGACTATAAATATTATATATTTATTATCAATATATAATATTTAGTAATTAATAGTCAATTCAGACTTGAAAATAAAACTATTAGAGCTGTGTTGCTGACCCGGGAATTATTTTTTATTGCCACATTTAGGCTGAAGTCTGATGTTACAAAAACGCAGCGTTTTACAGTACCGGCAAAAAAAAAAAAAAAGCGGAAAAGCTGTTTTCAAGAACACTTGCATCTTTAAATTCACAGCATGTCAATTACAGAAACACTGACGTTTTCCGTATAGACCCTGTCCACTTTAAAAAGTAGTTACCAGTGGAAACCCGCAGACCCCATAGACTATAATGGGGTACGCTGGATTTCCGCAGGTTTTATACTGAAACCAGCGGAGAGAAAAGTCCTCCTTGCACGACTCTTCTCTCCACCGATTTTAAGCAGAATGTGTGGCAGCGAATTCAGCACAGATGTGAATCCAGACTAAGATGAAGAAAATTGGCGTTTACTTGATTTCAGTTTTGCCTCCTGGTTATGCTGTATTGGATGTTCTGTGCCTTTTTTTTTTTTTTCCTTTTTCAGCCTTACAAACTGTTACTAAATTTTAATCATATCATAGCGGTATGAATAAGTCCTTATGATGATTTTAAGGAGAAAGCCTTCAAGGCCATGAGCAAGCCCCAGAAGATTTTCAAAACTCTCCATTCAGGGAATATAAGTGGTGATGTGAATTATTACAATCTCTGCACAGTGCTATGGAATATATTGAAGCTTTGTGAAGAAAAAAAAAGCTTCTGCTAGTGACCCTGAGAGAGAAGGAAATGTAGATAGATACCCTCTTACCTGCTTTTCAATATCTTATCCAAATCATTCCTGCTTTTAAGGAGACCTATGAAGTTTAATATTTATATTTGGGAATTGCTGACTTGACTGCTGGTTATGTAACTTACAATGTTGCTATTCTTTTCAGGTGTCTGCCTGTATTCCAATTTTCAAACTGGCCAGAAACCGAAAACGTGTTTTATTTTATTGCCATTTTCCAGACCAACTACTTACTGAGAGGATATCATTGGTTAAGAAGATGTATAGAGCTCCTATTGATTGGTTGGAAGAGAAGACGACAGGCATGGCAGACTGTATTTTAGTCAATAGTCATTTCACTGCTAAAATCTTCAAAGAAACATTTGTGTCATTATCTCATGTAAAACCTGATGTTTTATATCCATCGTTGAATGTTGAAAACTTTCAATCTTGTGTTTTTGATGGGCTGGCTGAACTTGTACCTTCAAAGAGAAAGTTTGTATTTCTTTCTATCAACCGATATGAGAGAAAGAAAAACCTTAGCCTTGCACTGGAGTCTCTGTGTACTCTTCGTGACAAAGTAAGTTTGCAGGACTGGGAGAAGATTCATCTTATCTTAGCTGGGGGATATGATGAGAGAGTAAGTGAGAATGTTGAGCATTATCAAGAACTAAACCAGCTTGCAGTCAAATTTGACATTAGCAACCATGTTTCATTTTTAAGATCTTTTTCTGATATTCAAAAACTTAATCTTCTTCACAACTGCACATGCATATTATACACACCAAGCAATGAACATTTTGGAATTGTCCCAATAGAAGCTATGTATATGCACTGTCCAGTAATAGCTGTAAACACAGGTGGTCCTCTTGAATCTGTTGTTGATGATGTCACAGGATTTTTATGCTATCCTACATGTGATTCTTTTGCTGATGCAATGGAAAAGTTTATTAAATATCCTACTCTTAGAACAACAATGGGAAAATCTGGGCATGCAAGAGTTTTGGAAAAGTTTTCTTCTGAAGCTTTTTCAAATCAGCTGTACCATTATATATGTAAGCTGCTGGAATGAATGTAACCAGAAAATGTTTTAATAAATATATTTGTATACTACTGTTATGACATTTTTCCAGAATGTTTCACTGAAAAATATTACCTTGTGAGTGACTTGGTGTTGGGGTTTAACTTTATAATAGGAAGAGTTCAGCCAAGAATTACAGCTTTAGGCTGCTTTCACAGTTTCATATTTTTGTTCAGTATTCTGCATAAGTGTATGCAAGCTTAAAAAAGTAGTTGAACATAAACTGAGGAAAACTGCTACAGAATGTTTTTTACCTTCTAATGGTAAATGGTTGTACTTTTCATTGATAAAGATACTCTACAATGATGAAGTTGTGAATGAAGCCTAGTGCAGAAATCCATACTAAGGCCTTATTCGTACGTGTACGTACATGGACGTATGGTGTCCGCATTTTTCACAGACTCCATATGTACCCATTCATTTCATTGTGTCTATCCAGATGTCATTGTTTGTGGGTTAGCAAACTCTGTGTGTTATTTAATAATAGACACTGCTCTGTGAGCCAATAAACACATTCCTTATTTGTTTTTTATTGCTCTGAATCTATAATTCTTTTTGTGGAACTCCAAAAGCATCAAATCTATAGGAAATAAAAGACAAATCTTAAAAGACTACTTACTATAGGCCTTGGCATCCACCTCTTTAGTAGTACATATTTAGTCTCTTACTTTCACCTCTACTTCACTTAGCAGGTACATGATATTCCTCTCAATTCTTCAGTTAACATAGCTGCACTTTGAAGAGTCATCTGCCCTCAGTTCATGGTCTCCCAATCTTCTATTACATGGGCTTCGCTATCTACCATCTTCTGTCAAGAAACTACATACTAGCAGACTTTTATTTTGTAACTCAATAGTGAAGGTGATAATAGTAACCGTTTGTAATATATTTCATTAAATTACAAAAAAGTGTTCTGTCCCATCTTCAGGTAGATTCCGCCATGAAACTCCCAGGGAGGCAGAAAAAAATGAGAATTGTGATGTGGCTTTTACAAAAAAAAGCTTAAAAAAATGCTACAGATTTTGGGAAACAGGATCCTGTCTTCTAGGCAAAAAAACTCTTCAAAAACTGTTCTAGGAAAGCTTCAAAGCCCAACAAAAAGCTACAAGTATGGGGGGGGGGGAACAAAACTCAAAAACCTGAAGCAGATTTTTTTGTACCTAAGAAAAATAAGTTAAGGTGAACATACCTTAAGGGCCAGATTTTCAGCGTCACTGACTAATCAGGTTTAAAGTAAACCAAGGAGGTTTAAACCACCCACAGGTCCTTATATTGACCTATACTGGCTTCTGTCCCCTTAGCATCACTTCAATGCATGAGCGTGCAAGTGCCAGGAGAACCAGAAATGAGTCTGACTTTTTGGACCTCTCTAGTTTAAGTATAATTTTTTATTTTATTTTATTTTTTTTTTCATAGCAACCACTGACAGTGTTAGGACCTGTGGGTGATTTTTCAGTGGTTCACAACCTTTTCCCGCCTTGTCAGTGCTCCCACCTGTAAGTATGATGGCCCTCACACTCACCAGAGCAACGTAAGGGTACCATGGTCCTCAGGCTGATCAGAAAGCCAGGTCCCCCATTTATTGCAAAGATTTCTGTGCCAAAATAACGTCCCATAGCAGGCTCCATACATACAGTATAACATCCCATAGTGGGTCCCTACATTAATAAATTTAAAAAAAATCCTTCATAATTAGGTCTTGCTATCAATTTTGAGTTTGGATGGAACCCGAAATTTTGGGGATTTGCCACTCACAAACTACCATTATGCTCTTCAGACCCTCACAGAGACCATTAGGAGGTGAATAAACACAACAAATAGTGTTACTCACCTCCCCTGGCCTTCTGAGTGTGGTCAGGGACCACTGAGACCTGTGATTGGGTCTCAGTGGTCACATGGCATAATGATGCTATGGGTTAGTGTCCCATATAGACATAATAGGTTCTCTTTAAGATGCTCCCAATAGCAGTCTATGAAAAGGAAAGGGAGCAGCTGTAGAAAAAGAGAGAGACAAAAACGCACAGACCCTAGTGCTGGATAATTTCTTCCATACTGCTTCTTGTGTGTGTGTGTGTGTGTGTGAGAGAGAGAGAGAGAGAATGGTAGGGAAGCAGAATTTCCTTCATGTGTGCTGTATATGGAAGACATCACAATAAATAGTCTTCACCCACTCTGGATCTGAGTTCAGGGACAAGTGACGCTAGGTTCACACTTGCGCCTGGAATCTGTCCGCTTGCAAACCGTTTAAAAAAAAAAAAAAAAAGGAAACAGTTTGGTACAAAAAAGATTCCAAACGGTTAGCCAGCAGATACCTGGATCCGTCAATGGGTGTCCATTCAAAAAAAACTGACAGTTTGTGTCAAGTTGTGTCCAGTTGTAATCCATAAGCATGATAATACAGCGTGCCGACAGTAGGGGACAACAGGAATAGATTTGAGTTACAGCTACAGTGCAGGGTAGAGTCCCTTCCGAGATGACAGTGTCTGGTTCAACATCAAAATTGCTGAGGGAAGGAAGGACCTCCTGAGTCTCTCTTTGCCACAGCACAGTTGGATGAGTCTGTGGCTGAAAGAGCTCTCCTGCCTCATAATGGTTTTGTGTGAGAGGTTGCAATAGATAACATGGAATTTCCTGGAAGTTATTTTTTTTTCATAGCAGTGTCCTAATCATCGAGCTTGCAGCTGATAGTCAATCTGGCCCTTCTAGTCAATTAATTGAGTGTCTCTTTTCCTGGCATATCCTGAAGTAATTTCCCGAGAATCTCTCTTATTTCCCAGTGTGCATTATCAAATGTGCCAATAATTGTCATCCCATTATCGAATTGATGTTACCATCACTTTTTTTGGGGATTAATAGTTGTTTGCAATCATACAGTCATGGCCAAAAGTTTTGAGAATGACACAAATATTATATTTTCACATGATCTGCTGCCCTCTGGTTTTTATGTGTGTTTGTCAGATGTTTTTATCACACACAGAAATATAATTGCATTCATATGAGTAACAGAAGCTTATATTGACAGTTAGAATGAGTTAATGCAGCAAGTCAATATTTGCAGTGTTGACCCTTCTTCAGGACCTCTGCAATTCTCCCTGGCATGCTCTCAATCAACTTCTGGACCAAATCCTGACTGATAGCAGTCCATTCTTGCAGAATCAATGCTTTAATTTTGTCTGAATTTGTTGGTTTTTGTTTGTCCACCCGTCTCTTGATGATTGACCACAAGTTCTCAATGGGATTAAGATCTGGGGAGTTTCCAGGCCATGGACCCAAAATCTCTATGTTTTGATCCCTGAGCCATTTAGTTATCACCTTTGCTTTATGGCAAGGTGCTCCATCATGCTGGAAAAGGCATTGTTGAGCGCCAAACTGCTCTTGGACGGTTGGGAGAAGTTGCTCTTGGAGGACATTCTGGTACCATTCTTTATTCATGGCTGTGTTTTTAGGCAAGACTGTGAGAGAGCCGATTCCCTTGGCTTCGAAGTAACCCCACACATGAATGGTTTCAGGATGCTTTACAGTTGGCATGAGACAAGACTGGTGGTAGCGCTCACCTCTTCTTCTCCGAATAAGCTGTTTTCCAGATGTTCCAAACAATCGAAAAGGGGATTCATCAGAGAAAATGACTTTACCCCAGTCCTCAGCAGTCCACTCCCTGTACCTTTTGCAGAATATCAGTCTGTCCCTGATGTTTTTTCTGGAGAGAAGTGGCTTCTTTGCTGCCCTCCTTGAGACCAGGCCTTGCTCCAAGAGTCTCCGCCTCACAGTGCGTGCAGATGCACTCACACCTGCCTGCTGCCATTCCTCAGCAAGCTCTGCACTGCTGGTAGCCCGATCCCGCAGCTGAAACACTTTTAAGAGACGGTCCTGCCGCTTGCTGGTCTTTCTTGGGCACCCTGGAGCCTTTTTGGCACCAATGGAACCTCTCTCCTTGAAGTTCTTGATGATGCGATAGATTGTTGACTGAGGTGCAATCTTTCTAGCTGCAATACTCTTCCCAGTTAGGCCATTTTTGTGCAGTGCAATGATGACTGCACGTGTTTCTTTAGAGATAACCATGGTTAACAGAAGAGAAACAATGATGGCAAGCACCAGCCTCCTTTTAAAGTGTCCAGTGGTGTCATTCTTACTTAATCATGACAGATTGATCTCCAGCCCTGTCCTCATCAACACCCACACCTGTGTTAATGGAGCAATCACTGAAACGATGTTAGGTGGTCCTTTTAAGGCAGGGCTGCAATGATGTTGAAATGTGTTTTGGGGGATAAAGTTCATTTTCTAGGCAAATATTGACTTTGCAAGTAATTGCTGTTAAGCTGATCACTCTTTATAACATTCTGGAGTATATGCAAATTGCCATTACAAAAACTGAAGCAGTAGACTTTGTAAAAATTAATATTTGTATCATTCTCAAAACTTTTGGCCATGACTGTACATAGTTACATAGTAGATGAGGTTGGATGAAGACATCAGTCCATCAAGTGCAACCTACAACCCTACAGTCCCTTACATTGTTGATCCAGAGGAAGGCAAAAAACCCCATGAGGCTTATGCCAATTGCCCCATTTCATGGGAAAAAAAATTCGTTCCCGACTCCAATCTGGTAATCAGTATAAAACCCTGGATCAACGTGCCCTTAAAATCTAGAACCCATAACCGTTAATGTTGTTCTGTTTGAGAAAGGCAGCCAGGCCCTCTTTGAACTTGTTCAATGAATTCACCATCACCACTTCCTGGGGCAGAGAGTGCCATAACCTCGCTGTTCTTACTGTAAAGAATCCTCTTCTATGTTGCTGGTGAAACTTTCTCTCCTCCAGTCGTAGAGGATGTCCCCTTGTCACTGTCACTGGCCTAAGAGTAAAAAGATCATTAGAAAGTTCTTTGTGCTGTTCCTTCATGTATTTGTACATTGTTATTAGATCTCCCCGTAGACGTCTTTTCTCTAAACTGAATAACCCCAAGTTTGTTAATATATCGTTGTACGCCAATTCACGAATTCCCCTAAAAATTTTGGTTGCCCTTCTTTGCACTCTTTCTAGTTCAATGATGTCTTTCTTGTATACTGGGGCCCAAAATTGTGCACAATAGTCTAAGTGTGGCTGTACTATTTATTTGTATAGAGGCATAACTATGTACTTGTCATGAGAATCTATACCTCTTTTGATGTATCCCATAATTTTATTTGCCTTGGCAGCAACTGCCTGGCACTGGTCACTAAAGGTAAGCTTACTGTCCACCACAATCCCCAAGTTTTTTTCATCGGCAGTCTTACCTAGTAATTTACTATTAAGTAATCATACATTTTATTTCATCAACCATGCATAACCTTACATTAGTCAACATTAAACTTCATTTGCCAAGTCTCCGCCCATGCTTCCAGTTTCCTTAGATCCCCTTGTAATATTCTATTATCCTCATTTTTGATTACTTTACAAAGTTTAGTATCATCTGCAAATATGGACACCCTGCTTTGCAAACCATCTGCCAGGTCATTAATAAAGATATTAAACAAAAGAGTTCCCAGTACTGACCCCTGTAGTACCCCACTGGTGACCGTGACCCAGTCTGAATATTTACCATTAATAAGGACCCTCTGTTTCATATCAGTGAGCTAGTTGCAAACCCACATGCATATGTTTTCCCCCAGTCCTAACATCCTCATTTTGCATGTCAACCTTTTATGTGGTACAGTATTAAAAGCCTTTGAAAAGTCCAGATTCACCATGTCCACTGCATTACCCATGTCCAGTCTTGAACTGACCTCTTCATAGAAGCTGATCAGATTAGTCTGACAGGACCGATTCCTCATAAACCCATGCTGATTGGGATTACATTGAGGTATTCCAGGATAGCATCTCTTAGAAAGCCCTCAAATATCTAACCCACTACAGAAGTCAAACTTACTGGCCTATAGTTCCCAGGCTCACTTTTAGACCTCTTTTTGAAAATTGGCACCACATTTGCTATGCGCCAATCAAGTGGAACAGACCCAGTCATTATTGAATCCTTAAATATTAGATATAAGGGTCTGTCTATCACCGTGCATAATTCCCTCAGAACTCGGGGGTGTATGCCATCTGGACTCGGCGACTTCTCTATTTTAGTGTTTTGAAGGCGGTGCCACACTTCCTCCTGGGTTAAACAGGTGACATTTAATTTAGAGTTAACATTACCCTTAATCATGTTGATGGCCATTGGATTTTCTTGTGTAAACACCGTAGAGAAGAAGGCATTTAATAGTTGTGCTTTTTCCTCATCCTCCTCCACCATTACACCCAGATTATTTTTGAGAGGGCCCCACATTGTCAGTTTTTATTCTCTTGTTATTTATGTAATTGAAGAATAAATTTGGATTATTTTTACTTTCCTTGTCAATTTTTCTCTCAGCCTCGATCTTTGCCTCCTTTATTTGTCTTTTACACAATTTATTTTTCTCTTTATAGTTTTTTAATGCTGTGTCACCATTTTCTTTTTTTAGTACTTTAAATGCTTCCTTTTTATCCCTCATTGCAATCCTTACTGTTTTAATTAGCCATATTGGTTTTGTATGATTTCTGGCCCGCTTATTCCCATAAGGTATATATTTTTTAGTGGTCCTATTTAGAAGGCTTTTTAAAATGTCCCATTTTGTTTGTGTTCCGGTCACTTTGAGGACATTGTCCCAGATTATGCTGCTAAGCATCTCTCTCAGCTCGTTAAAGTTGGCCTTCTTGAAGTTTAGTGTTTTTGTACCCCCTCTACTGAACATTTTTTTAATGTGTACAAGAAAAATTATTATGTTGTGGTCACTATTACCTATATGACCCCCAACCTCCACTTTTGACAATGTGTCAGGTTCATTTGTTAAAATTAGGTCTAAAAGTGCCTCACCTCTTGTTGGTGATAATAGAAATTGCACCAAGCAATATTCGCCTTTCAGAGTGCACCTTTTACCTTTGGGTGTAGATGAACTCTGTTTGGAAATCCATATGTTTGGCGTGTCTTTAAAGCAGCTGGGGCCTCGTCGTCTTAGACTTAGGGCGTAGGTATATAGAGAGATATGGTGACCGATGGTACTCCTCCTATGTGGTGGAGTCCAATTCAGAAAGAGGCACCTCGCACACCCAGGAGTGTTCACTGCAAACAAATTTTTATTTTTCACAAAGCAACCATCACACAACGCTAAAAACCGTGTTTCGAGGTAACATCCCCTTTATCAAGTGGAATATGGTACAAGAGTGGGAACCTGAATTATCCAAACAGATAAAAAGGTCTAACTTTTATCTAAACCGCAAACAACAATAGATAAATAAATAATTCATATTTTCATAATACACATAAAACCTTAAAAAAAATAAAAGCATAATAGATAATAGGTAGTGGACATTAATCAAAATAGTGATTCAAAATTGAAGAACCTATATACAGGAAGCATTTAGAATACTAGCAGACACTGTCTACTATACTGAATTGAAAACAGATCCAACAAAAGAACATTATACTGATTTTATTGAACTTATTGATGATGCCTAACGAATGGGAATTCTAAAAGAAAAAGAGTATCTGTTAGTAAAAAATCCTACTATAGCCTTGTTCTACCATTTGCCAAAACTGCATAAAAACCTGCAGAATCCACCAGGTAGGCCTATCATCTAAGGTGTGAATTCAATAGCTAGAAACTTAACACATTACATAGATCTTCATCTGCAAAAACATGTCCAAGCCTTAGATTCATATCTGAAAGACTCCTCAAGTTTAATAAGTATACTAATATCAATGGAATGGAAACCAAGCTACCACTGGGCAACACTTGATGTCACAGCATTGTACAGTAACATACCACATGAGAAAGGTTTAGAAGCCATTTCTCACTATTTAGATACTAATAATCACATGCCAGACAATCAGAAAAAATTCATTCTTAAAGGAATTGAATTACTTCTAATGCATAACGCTTTCTCTTTCCAAAATAAAATATTCCTGTAAAAGAAAGGCACAGCCATGGGGATGAAGTTCGCCCCGAGCTGCGCAAATCTGTTTATGGATAAGTTTGAGGAACAGTTTATTTGGAATATGCATCAATGGTCCAAAAATATAAGGGGGCGTTCACACTACCGTTGGTGACCGTCAGTAGTGTCCGTAGCTATTGTCCGTTACAAGATTTTAGCATTGGACACTAGCTGAACCGTCAGAAATCCGTTAAAATTTCCATTCATTTCAATGGGTTTTTATATTGTGTCCGTCAGAACTCCATTTTTTTTTTGCGGAAAAAAAATCCTACATGCAGGATTTTTTGTCCGTTTGGAAAAACGGATTCTTGACAGACAGCAAGTGTCCATTATTTTTTTAACATTGAAGTCTATGGGTAATGGACTTATAATGGACAGTAACTGATAGCAATCAGTTACTGTCCATTATTTTATGTCCGTTTTGTTTCTGCGCATGCTCAGAAAGCAGAAACAACAACAACAAAAAAAAAACGGACAGTGTTAAAAAACGGACACTAACTGATGCTAATGTGTCCGTTTTTTTAACTGATCCATTAATTGGATTAACTTCAGTTAGTGTCCGTTAATGTCTGTTATGATAATAACTGGGGTTTGGAGTTCACAGGTAAAATTCACCCAAAGGAAATAGAATATTTGGATTTGGTTTTAATGGAAAACCTAAGAAAAAAGTGGAAAGACAACATCCCGTTTAGCCAGTTTAAAAGACTAAGAAGGAATTGCACAAATGAAATTTTAAAACACAAAGTCAAATTATGCAAAATAGACTGGTAGTTAAACACTTCCCGAAACCCATAATCAAAGCTGCTCATGAAAAAGCAAAAAAAACTTTCCCAAACAGAGTGTTTGATACCGAGAGAAAAGATTATTAACGATAAACACAAACTTAATTTCATAACAACATATAATTCAGCACATAATGGAATTAGGGTCATTTTACAAAAAAATTGGCATATTTTTTTAAATGATCAACATTTGAAAACCGTCTTACCAAGGGGTCCAGGAATGACTTTCAGGAGGGGAAAAACCCTAAAAAACCTCATTGCACCAAGTGAATTAAGGAAGAATCCAAAAAATAATGAAAGAAGTAGGATTAATTCTAATCATATCAATGGTAGCTTTATATGTTATCATAAAAAATGCAAATGTTGTCTTAACATATCTCACAAACTAGTTGAGTTTAACAGTAATAAGACAGGTGAAAAATTTCAAATCCAGACTAGATTGTTCATCATCATATGTGCAGTGGGGAAAAAAAAGTATTTAGTCAGCCACCAATTGTGCAAGTTCTCCCACTTAAAAAGATGAGAGAAGCCTGTAATTGACATCATAGGTAGACCTCAACTATGAGAGACAAAATGAGAAAACAAATCCAGAAGATCACATTGTCTGATTTTTTAAGAATTTATTTGCAAGTTATGGTAGAAAATAAGTATTTTGTCAATAACAAAAGTTCATCTCAATACTTTCTTATATATCCTTTGTTGGCAATAACAGAGGTCAAACGTTTTCTGTAAGTATTCACAAGGTTGGCACACACTGTTGCTGGTATGTTGGCCCATTCCTCCATGCAGATCTCCTCTAGAGCAGTGATGTTTTGGGGCTGTTGCTGGGCACACGGACTTTCAACTCCTTCCAAATGTTTTCTATGGGGTTGAGATCTGGAGACTGGCTTGGCCACTCCAGAACCTTGAAACTCCAGAACCTTGCAACTTACGAAGCCACTCCTTGGTGGCCCTGGCGGTGTGCTTGGGATCATTGTCATGCTGAAAGACCCAGCCACGTTTCATCTTCAATGCCTTTGCTGATGGAAGGAGGTTTGCACTCAAAATCTAACGATACATGGCCCCATTCATTCTTTCATGTACACGGATCAGTCGTCCTGGTCCCTTTGCAGAGAAACAGCCCCAAAGCATGATGTTGCCACCCCCATGCTTCACAGTATGTATGGTGTTCCTGGGATGCAACTCAGCATTCACTCTCCTCCAAACACGACGAGTTGTGTTTCTACCAAACAGTTCTACTTTGGTTTCATCTGACCATATGACATTCTCCCAATACTCTTCTGGAACATCCAAATGCTCTCTAACAAACTTCAGACGGGCCCAGATATGTACTGACTTAAGCAGGGGGACACGTCTGGCACTGCTCCCACAGATGATTTCTTCACACCAAGCTGCTTGCCTATTGCAGATTCAGTCTTCCCAGCCTGGTACAGGTCTACAATTTTGTTTCTGGTGTCCTTCCACAGCTCTTTGGTCTTCACCATAGTGGAGTTTGGAGTGTGACTGTTTGAGGTTTTGAACAGGTGTCTTTTATACTGATAACAATTTCAAACAGGTGCCATTAGTACAGGTAATGAGTGGAGGACAGAGGAGCCTCTTAAAGAAGAAGTTACAGGTCTGTGAGAGCCAGAAATCTTGCTTGTTTGTAGGTGACCAAATACTTATTTTCCACCATAATTTGCAAATACATTCTTAAAAAATCAGACAATGTGATTTTCTGGATTTGTTTTCTCATTTTGTCTCTCATAGTTGAGGTCTACCTATGATGTCAATTACAGGCCTCTCTCATTTTTTTTTAAGTGGGAGAACTTGCACAATTGCTGGCTGACTAAATTCTTTTTTTTCCCCACTGTAATATATGTTATCACCTGGCCATGCAGCTTGCAATATGTAGGCTGTACGATTATGTGCCTGCGGGATCGTGTAAATAAGCACAGATCGAACATTATTAATGGATACGAAAAACACAGTGTGTCACGTCACGCCAAAGCAAAACATAATTGTGAATTTAAAAACTTCGTAATTCCCGTTCACTTCTCAGATAGGTTTGACCTTTTGAGAAAAAAAGAGATGTTCTGGATATACAAGCTAAATACTTTGTTCCCTGATGGTCTCAATGAATCACTTGAAGACATCTCCAATTAGTTCACTTATACATCTACAGTCATATGAAAAAGTTTGGGCACCCCTATTAATCTTAATCATTTTTAGTTCTAAATATTTGGGTGTTTGCAACAGCCATTTCAATTTGATATATCTAATAACTGATGGACACAGTAATATTTCAGGATTGAAATGAGGTTTATTGTACTAACAGAAAATGTGCAATATGCATTAAACCAAAATTTGACCGGTGGAAAAGTATGGGCACCTCAACAGAAAAGTGACATTAATATTTAGTAGATCCTCCTTTTGCAAAAATAACAGCCTCTAGTCGCTTCCTGTAGCTTTTAATCAGTTCCTGGATCCTGGATGAAGGTATTTTTGACCATTCCTCTTTACAAAACAATTCCAGTTCAGTTAAGTTTGATGGTCGCCGAGCATGGACAGCCCGCTTCAAATTATCCCACAGATGTTCAATGATATTCAGGTCTGGGGACTGGGATGGCCATTCCAGAACATTGTAATTGTTCCTCTGCATGAATGCCTGAGTAGATTTGGAGCTGTGTTTTGGATCATTGTCTTGCTGAAATATCCATTCCCGGCGTAACTTCAAATTCGTCACTGATTCTTGTACATTATTCTCAAGAATCTGCTGATACTGAGTTGAATCCATGCGACCCTCAACTTTAACAAGATTCCCGGTGCCGGCATTGGCCACACAGCCCCAAAGCATGATGGAACCTCCACCAAATTTTACAGTGGGTAGCAAGTGTTTTTCTTGGAATGCTGTGTTTTTTTGACGCCATGCATAACGCCTTTTTGTATGACCAAACAACTCAATCTTTGTTTCATCAGTCCACAGGACCTTCTTCCAAAATGAAGCTGGCTTGTCCAAATGTGCTTTTGCATACCTCAGGCGACTCTGTTTGTGGTGTGCTTTCAGAAACGGCTTCTTTCGCATTACTCTCCCATACAGCTTCTCCTTGTGCAAAGTGTGCTGTATTGTTGACCGATGCACAGTGACACCATCTGCAGCAAGATGATGCTGCAGCTCTTTGGAGGTGGTCTGTGGATTGTCCTTGACTGTTCTCACCATTCTTCTTCTCTGCCTTTCTGATATTTTTCTTGGCCTACCACTTCTGGGCTTAACAAGAACTGTCCCTGTGGTCTTCCATTTCCTTACTATGTTCCTCACAGTGGAAACTGACAGGTTAAATCTCTGAGACAACTTTTTGTATCCTTCCCCTGAACAACTATTTTGAACAATCTTTGTTTTCAGATCATTTGAGAATTGTTTTGAGGAGCCCATGATGCCACTCTTCAGAGGAGATTCAAATAGGAGAACAACTTGCAATTGGCCACCTTAAATACCTTTTCTAATGATTGGATACACCTGGCTATGAAGTTCAAAGCTCAGTGAGGTTACAAAACCAATTTTGTGCTTCAGTAAGTCAGTAAAAAGTAGTTAGGAGTATTCAAATCAATAAAATGATAAGGGTACCCAAATTTTTGCACCGGTCAAATTTTGGTTTAATGCATATTGCACATTTTCTGTTAGTACAATAAACCTCATTTCAATCCTGAAATATTACTGTGTCCATCAGTTATTAGATATATCAAATTGAAATGGCTGTTGCAAACACCCAAATATTTAGAACTAAAAATGATTAAGATTAATAGGGGTGCCCAAACTTTTTCATATGACTGTAAATAACATTTTTTTTTTTTTATTCCCTCCTTTCTCCCCAATACATTTATTAGGTATCCTATTTTCCCCATTTAATATATGTCTAGTTTTCTCCCTTAATACATTTATTAATCTCATTATTATTCATGAATTTTCTCTGTTCAATATGTTTAATTTCTCCCTTAAACACATTTATTAGTCTCATTATCATTTATGTAAACACATTTATTAGTCTCATTATCATTTATGTAATCTCCCCGTACAATATATGTTTAGTATAGACCATTTTATTTATAAGACTGTTATCGAAACCCAAACTGGGTTCAAAATCCTGATTGTCAAGTGGTGCCAAATTATTTATAATCCATATTGATATATATATTGTGAGCTCACAGAGAAAGAACCAGCCTGACACGCTCAGTCGGTGTTAAGCAAGTTGTGTTTATTAAAAACATAGCATAAGCTTTTATAGAGAACAGTAAATAATTATGAATTATAACAGAGCATGCGTGAAAACTGGTTAACCTGATTGACCATTGGAGGGAGGAGGGTCTTGACACCCCCCCCCCCCACTCATCTCAATAATCAAAGTATATTAGTACTATGAGCTGCGTAATGCAAAGCATGGCTGGGACCATTGCACATCTGAGGGGGAGAAACTGCTCAGCTACGTGCTGGGGGCTGTTTGCGTAAGTAGGGTTAATCTCCAGCCTTCTCGAAGGACGGCTCACAGAAAGTTTATAAACAAGTAAGTCCACTAGGACATGCTGCCCTAGACTGGGTGTCTGGCCTTGCTCTCAGTGGATATCCTTATCATCGAAGGCTGTAAGCTTCTTCTACTAAATGCATTTCTATAATTTTTAAGAACAGCAAGCTAATGAGAAGTTAAAGAGACAGACACTTAATTTCTATAACATAATCCCACCTGTTTGTGATTTTAACACAACAGTATGGCTCAATGCCTGTACTTTCAGTTTCCTGAACTGCTGGACTTTTTAACCTTCTTCACCAGATTCCAGGTCATGTGGACATACTATTGTGTCAAACATCACAACATTCTGACTTCCTGCACACATTGAGTTGGATATACACGTCTGCAGTGCTGGTCATATTCACTTATGTCTCTTTCTTACAGGCAGTACATTTCTCTACAATACATATGATCAGTCTGTACATTGCATAGAAGCATAACAGGATTATGGGTGCAAATCCATCAGTCCAATAGTCTTTAGGTTTTCTTCTCAGGATCCATATCATATCCTTTAACAGTTTATTGTCCCATTTGTCTTTAAGAACATTATTCAGTGGGGACACTACCATGACAACAAGGTTTTCCTTGTAGTTTCACAGCTGTACTGGTTGTCACCAGGACCGGGAAGTTACCGTTGCATCGAGGCCCTTCTCACATGGCTCTTTATCTCCATCCAATCCTTGGGTTGTAGCTTATAGGTTCCTCTTATATCCTTCCACTAACTCAGGATCTGGGAGGAAGGAGAAAACTCAAGAGTGTACATTAGTCAAATGTTCTTGGCAATCAATCACATAGTCAGTCTGCACACCATACTACATCTGGAACAATTGTGAAAAATACAATCCGAATACTCTAGGGGCTGAGGCCAATCCTTCTGTCAGGAGTGTACCTTACAGAAAAACAAATACAAGTGACAATATTCTCCACTTCTCTGGGGACGGTACGGGTAAGGAACACTTGCTATATCCCCACAGCCTCCATTATTTCTCTCGTTACCTGTCCTTTATGGTGAGTTCCATTATCTCTTTGATGGTCTCGGGGATCCCATACCTGCACACTACTTCTTTCAGTAGTTTATCTGCAGTTCCTTTTGCAGTGGTTTTCTGCACCAGAAAAGCCTCAGGTCATCCTGAAGAGAGATCAATACACACAAGCATGTACCTTCCCATCTTTGGTAACTGTATATAGTTAACCCGCAATCTCTGAAACAGGTACAAGGACTTCGGGGTGTGTTTCTAAGAAACCTTTCACCTTCTGGCCTACATTGTGTTTGACACATGTTATGCAGGCTTACATGTATCTGACTGCAGTGATGTTAAATCCTGCAGCTACCCATCATCTGCTCACCAGGTCACACATGGCTACTTCTGAGTGGTGCACTTGAGCTGCTTGCGCCATCCTTGGGAACAATGCTCTCGGTAACATACTCTCTTACCACTGGCCATCAGGACTTGTTCATCTTTTTTCTTCTTCCTTGCAGTTTCCAAATCTTCTTTTCTTCTGGGCCATTTTGGTCCTGCAGTATTATTAGAACCTGAAAAGAGAGCTGAGAGTTTTGGTCCAACATGGTGACCCCCTGTACTGAGGCATGTTCCCTAGGCTTTTCTGCAGCTAGTTTGGTGGCAGTATCTGCCCACACGTTACCTCTTCTTTCTTTTGTATCAGCCTTGGTGTGTGCCTTGACTTTGATTATACCCACCTGTTCGGGTAGCAGCAAGTCCTACAAAACCTACTGACTTGCCTGGACATCCTTTTAGGCTTTAAACGCACAGATTGGACGATAGTCCTGTGCTAGATCGAAAGCCCATCAGGCTTACCCTCAGCCATTTTACACTGTTTCAGTGAGTGCTTTTAGGGGGATTCTGCTTGTTTCACCTCGTGTTCAGGGACCATGGCATATAATAATGGTGTAGAATTTACCATCCTTCCCAAATCGAGAGCCATCTATAAAAGAACTCAAAATCAAGGTTAGTAAAATCAGGGTTACCAATAGGTTCATCAAAGTTTTCTTGTGGCATAAAAACATATTGTCAGCAGAAAATACTTGTGCCTTTCTCCCCCCCCTGAACCTATTGGTAACAGGTGAAAAGGGATTTTTAGTGACGTGCAACGTGCAAAAGTGACATGAGGAGGCATAAGTAAGGCACACTGTAGTCTGAATTGTCCAGCCACTGGAATATATTTAAGCTGGACCTGGGACACTTACAAGAATGAATTCATATTATAATCCTATATTACCAAAACTCAAAATCTGCATTAACAATGGTTCTTGGTCTTCCACATTTTTTTCTTTACCTTGTTATAAACAATCTTCATGTATTAAATTACTTTGCGTTCTGACTCTCAAGGACAAAATCAAGTTATATTATCATGCAAGCAGCAGTTTTAAAAGGCCAGTGGCTTGTGTGTGTGTGTGGAGTTTTTTTTTTTTTTCTTTTTTTTTTTTTTTTTTCCTCTCTACTACTTCTACACACTCCAGAATTATAAACAATAAGGTTAGTAAATTCTCAGAATATATCATCAGAGAAAGCCCCTGTTCACATAACAAAAATTATACACAAAAAGACATTACAGCATAGCATTACAACATTGTCACATATCTGTCTTTTGATTAAACAACGTACACATACATGTTCACAAATTTGGAAATATGGGACACGTTATTCATTTTCTAAGTCTTCATGACAATCTTTCTACAATGGGGGACGATTGGGGCACGGTTCATAACAAAGTAACCAAATGAAACAGATTTTACTGTCTACATCTAAGGCAGGCAGGTTCGGCCGGCTGGTTAACCGTCTATTTAAACCAAAGATGATGCTGAAGCGCTTCCTCCTGCATACAAAACAAACATTGGCACCAAATCCTTTATGTGTTCTTAATTGACTTAAATCAACCCTTGTCCAATTGAGGGACCACGGAAGGGTCGTCCATGTTACCACAGGATAAAGACCAGCTCTTGGAGGATGCAGGTGTGGTTGGGGAACTCCACAAGCTGCACAGAATTTTCTCCAATCAGGGTTTTGTTGACCGCAATCTCTGCAGGTCCAACCTTCTAGACTGCTGTTTGCTGGTGTTTTCTCTGAGTACTTAGGACATTTTACTACTTTTCGTTGCTCTTTCTGAATCACTTTTTCTGAATCACTTTCTTCAACTCCTCCTTAGAATCACTTTCCTCTTTTTCCCTATTATTCTCACTATCAAAGCACTGATAATAGTACTTATTACCTCCTTCTGTCTCTCTACATCCTCCTTCCTGCACTTCCTTTGACACCTTCTGCCACATACATGCTCCATCTATTAACCCGTGGTCTCTTAACCTCTATGTTGTCTCACTATCTTATCTCACTTTCTTGGTACCTCTCCATTGCATCAGCATCTTCTTTTACTTTTCCAATCTCTGTAACTGGAATTTCTCTATTCTTGGGATCAGCTCCATATCGCCCAGGCAAATTCTCCCACACCGAGTGTTAATGAGTGCAGCTCCTTGTTCAGAACCTGGAAAGATATATCCCGGACACACACAGTAGCCCTGGGTTGCTACATTCTCCTCCACCACAATTTGGAAAAGACGGAAGGTGGGGCAACCTATCCTTCAAACTTTTCACATGATCTAGCACATTAATAAACCAAATGGGAGGCCAAAAACACAGCACAAAATCTCTTGTTGGTTATACATTGCTAAAACACAGAGAATGTGCGATTAGTATCATTAACATAACATGATTGGGTATAAAGTTATAACATAAGTTTTAACACATAACTATTGGATAAAACACAAAGAAGGTTCAGAACATGATGGATAACAGTTTTCAGTAAAGGAGGGGGATGAGCTCTGGGCAGCGCCTAAGAATGGAATGTAAGATGGAGACAGACAAGCGGCATCACTCACATCTCCCACCTCTGTAAATGATATAACCCATACTCAGGGTACATTAGGAGCTGCTACTCAGATCCTGAGGACTTTTCCAGAAACTTCACCTCATTCCCCATGAATATGTTTATACCATTTACATACCTTTCGGTCTTAGAGGCATTTCTTCACCGTCACGTTTGGCAGTATAACCAACCACCATAGTCCCACTATCCCATGCTTGTGTCTCCTTCTAGCAAATGTCTTTGTAAACCAAATTATGTAGATAATACATGAACACAAAGATACATAAACACAGCAATTATATTCAGAAAATTCCCTGTAATATTCCCATAATCCCTTTGTGCCTTGAATTCTTGCACTAGGGATTAGGCACCTTAGAATAAAGATTCTCAAACCCCGTGCTGTGGGCTGCTTTGGCAATGGAGCGGGTGAGGGGCCCTACTCTTCCCCTCCATGGCCCCCAATATACCCACGCTGTGGAGATCCAGAATCTTTCACTGCCACCTTTTTGCTCTTTTAGCAGATACCTTACTTCAGGTGATAACAGGCAAGACAATAAATTCACATAACTTAATAGAAGACATAATGTCATATGTTTGAATACTTTCTTGAATATTTTACACATATACAGTCATATGAAAAAGTTTGGGCACCCCTATTAATCTTAATCATTTTTAGTTCTAAATATTTGGGTGTTTGCAACAGCCATTTCAATTTGATATATCTAATAACTGATGGACACAGTAATATTTCAGGATTGAAATGAGGTTTATTGTACTAACAGAAAATGTGCAATATGCATTAAACCAAAATTTGACCAGTGCAAAAGTATGGGCACCTCAACAGAAAAGTGACATTAATATTTAGTAGATCCTCCTTTTGCAAAAATAACAGCCTCTAGTCACTTCCTGTAGCTTTTAATCAGTTCCTGGATCCTGGATGAAGGTATTTTTGACCATTCCTCTTTACAAAACAATTCCAGTTCAGTTAAGTTTGATGGTCGCCGAGCATGGACAGCCCGCTTCAAATTATCCCACAGATGTTCAATGATATTCAGGTCTGGGGACTGGGATGGCCATTCCAGAACATTGTAATTGTTTCTCTGCATGAATGCCTGAGTAGATTTGGAGCTGTGTTTTGGATCATTGTCTTGCTGAAATATCCATCCCCGGCGTAACTTCAAATTCATCACTGATTCTTGTACATTATTCTCAAGAATCTGCTGATACTGAGTTGAATCCATGCGACCCTCAACTTTAACAAGATTCCCGGTGCCGGCATTGGCCACACAGCCCCAAAGCATGATGGAACCTCCACCAAATTTTACAGTGGGTAGCAAGTGTTTTTCTTGGAATGCTGTGTTTTTTTGACGCCATGCATAACGCCTTTTTGTATGACCAAACAACTCAATCTTTGTTTCATCAGTCCACAGGACCTTCTTCCAAAATGAAGCTGGCTTGTCCAAATGTGCTTTTGCATACCTCAGGCGACTCTGTTTGTGGCTTGCTTTCAGAAACGGCTTCTTTCGCATCACTCTCCCATACAGCTTCTCCTTGTGCAAAGTGTGCTGTATTGTTGACCGATGCACAGTGACACCATCTGCAGCAAGATGATGCTGCAGCTCTTTGGAAGTGGTCTGTGGATTGTCCTTGACTGTTCTCACCATTCTTCTTCTCTGCCTTTCTGATATTTTTCTTGGCCTGCCACTTCAGGGCTTAACAAGAACTGTCCCTGTGGTCTTCCATTTCCTTACTATGTTCCTCACAGTGGAAACTGACAGGTTAAATCTCTGAGACAACTTTTTGTATCCTTCCCCTGAACAACTATGTTGAACAATCTTTGTTTTCAGATCATTTGAGAGTTGTTTTGAGGAGCCCATGATGCCACTCTTCAGAGGAGATTCAAATAGGAGAACAACTTGCAATTGGCCACCTTAAATACCTTTTCTCATGATTGGATACACCTGGCTATGAAGTTCAAATCTCAGTGAGGTTACAAAACCAATTTTGTGCTTCAGTAAGTCAGTAAAAAGTAGTTAGGAGTATTCAAATCAATAAAATGATAAGGGTACCCAAATTTTTGCACCGGTCAAATTTTGGTTTAATGCATATTGCACATTTTCTGTTAGTACAATAAACCTCATTTCAATCCTGAAATATTACTGTGTCCATCAGTTATTAGATATATCAAATTGAAATGGCTGTTGCAAACACCCAAATATTTAGAACTAAAAATGATTAAGATTAATAGGGGTGCCCAAACTTTTTCATATGACTGTATATTACACAATATTATACAAAGATATATTGTCATTGTACCTTACTTTTCCATTTAACCTTAGGCTAACACTTTTATCAAAATATTTTCCCTTTGGGCATAAATAGTCATCATACCCAGGCTGCGGATCCCGGAGGCCCAGAGCCAAGTTTCACTTTGTAATAATTGACATGTAACATTATTGGGTAACACAGCATCATGTTTAGCTTGTGATTTTCTGCGTGTCCATCACATCAGATACAATGTCCTTGGAGTTACTTGGCAGTCAATTAATGTTTTGGTTATTCCCTGCAGAACATCTGCAGAGCGCTAGAACAGAATACAGGAATACAATTCAAGCAGATAGCAGTTAATACTGACACCAAAATTACAAAATTACATATTACTATTTTTGTACAATTTTCAAATATTTTCCAAACCCCACCTTTTGTCATTACCACAGGAGTTCAAAACCCCTGAGTTGTACTTCAGGTTACCTTAAGGGCAAACTGCCAGACTTTAGAATTTTCTTCACTGGATTCCAACCAAAAGTTGAACCCCTGTGGAACATCACAATATCCTAGTTTCTTCTTTTTAGGGAACATTTCCTGAAAGCGGATTTAATTTCACAAAAAGCATAAAAGTTGAATCCTGGCATTGATATAAACAGGATGAATATTACAAATACAGGTTGACATATATATATATATATATATATATATATAATACATAATCCAATAAACATCATACCGATGGTGTACAGGTTTTCTCTTTGCACTATATCAAATTCTCTGAGTGTTTTGTTAAGGTAAGTAATATCTCACAGAACTGGGAGGTAAGATGGGTTATATTAAACAATAATACTGAGAAGGGTGACATCTCCCTTCAAGCCTGATTCTCGGAGTGAGGTGGGGGTGAGTCATTATTTCCTGAATTATCATCCCCTTTGACCTTCCTTCTTGGAGCTCTGCACTGCCTTTTTATATGTCCTGGTTTCCCACAATTGAAGCAGTAGACCACCTTTCGATTACCCATCCCATAACAGGGGTCAATGCCAGCCACTGCAGGTTTGCGGGGTCTATTATCCAACTCTACCCCCTGAGTGATTTTACACAAAGTGGCTGGATCCATTGTCCTCCACTCTGGCCTGGATTTTTGTATTGCATTTCTTGCCTTACAAGCCCCTCCATGAAGGCCGAGGCTAACAACCTCACATGTATTCTATCTGCTTCATACCCCATATCTTTCCACGCAGTGCACACTCTGTTGTAGAATTTTCCTACACTTTCCCCTCTGCCCTGTGTCAGGTCTGTCAAATTGACTGATAATTCACTTTGTCTGTCTCTTGCCCATTTCTCCAATAGAGCAACATAGTCTTGTCCTAAAACTTTAGTTGTCAAATAGTCCTTTTCCATTAACATAACATCACATAACATGGTACTAGTCATTTTAGTTTCAACTAACTGTTTCATGTCATTCCATGTGGCCCCATAACTTGTCTGTAGTTGAGACAGTACTTTTACGAAGGGCAGAGGTCTAATCTCTGGGTATGGCAAGGTTTTAAGCAACCTCATCATGTCAGTCGGGGACCATTTGTACACCTGATATTGTCTCACTGGAGGCTGAGCCATTTTACACAAAGACTCTACAACCACATGTTTCATGTCCTCGCTCTCCCCTCCACTTCTATCAATAATTTCAGGTGACCCCACTAACTCTTGCATCTCTCTGTTGTTATCCATATTTGTCAGTTCACCTCCCAGTACAGTATACTGGGGAAAATCATCAGAAAACCTAGGTGATACATGTGTCTTAACCCTTTCTTTTTGGGGAGGTCTCATTTCAGTCTCTTGTGGAGAGTCAGAGAAATCAACCTTAGTCCAGTCTGTCTGTCTTGTTGAGCTGTCTGGTCGTCTTTCCTCATGTCTGTAACAATTGTCACAAATGTCACAAACTTCTGTCACTATGATTTTCTGGTTCTTATCACTTCCAGACTTTGATTTAGTTCTGGTTGTCACTGTGGCCACTACACCTGGGGATGTTTTCTGAGGAGTCACAATAGGATTGTTGGGTGAATGTCCCATCTGTGACAGGATGACCGAATTTATACAATTATCCCTCCAAATGGGATTCTGATTCTGCTGTCCACACGCCAGACACACCCAACCTCCTGGATTACTTACTGAAGATGGTACATCAATATCTACCTCTGATTCTTTGAACACTTTAGACCACATCCTGGCTTACCCATTCAAGCCACTGTCTTTCAACCACCCCTTGTATTGCTTCTCAATTTGCTCCCATTTCTCTGGGTAAAGTCTACCATCTTCTGGCATACCCACCCCCTTCATGAGCTGATACATATTCTTTATGGCTTCTTTTAAGCCTGGTTTGGGCTCACTACTGGAGGAACCCCCCCCCTCTTTGCTGCTTTTGTGTTTCTATACACAACCACACTCTGGCCAGAGAATTTTTCCAGCAAAGGATGCACGTTAAAGTCAGACCCAAACTTTTGTCCGACCAAATATGGGGGTTCTCTCCCTCTCCTACTCTCTCCTGGGCCCAATACCACCCAAAAAAAATAAAATCACTTTCAACACTTCACAATATCCAAGGGTGTTTCACACAAATAAAATTCCCTTCTGATCAGTTATGTGGTCTCTCCTGTTTACCAATTTCTCGAATGATGTTTCCTTCCAGTGTTCTGGGTGTGGTACAGCAGTATCAGCATTTAAAACTACAAATATAATAAGTCCAATCATCAAAATGTGTTACTCCACCAGCACAGGCACGGTACATATATAATTCATACATGGCATCTATCCAAAACAAGGAACAAGGATCTTTAACAACCATTTGTTACATTCATGACCTTTTCTGACCAAAACAAACCACCTGACAATCACCTTTCATATCTGAGGGAAAAAACAGAATTCTTTTTACAAAGGACCAACCAAATGTAACTTCCCTTTTACTTACCACCAACACCCAACATCTTGAGCTGACATACAATGGAAGGGACAGAATTTTTTACCAAGAAACACTCTTACCGTTTTGCAGCGCTGCTATTCTGTCCATTCAGATGTGCCAATAATCTCATGATAGATCTCGGGCTCGGTGGGTTAACGGGTTGGTCCTTGATCTCAGCAGTGCCTCCATCTGTTATCGAAACCCAAACTGGGTTCAAAATCCTGATTGTCAAGTGGTGCCAAATTATTTATAATCCATATTGATATATATATTGTGAGCTCACAGAGAAAGAACCAGCCTGACACGCTCAGTCGGTGTTAAGCAAGTTGTGTTTATTAAAAACATAGCATAAGCTTTTATAGAGAACAGTAAATAATTATGAATTATAACAGAGCATGCGTGAAAACTGGTTAACCTGATTGACCATTGGAGGGAGGAGGGTCTTGACACCCCCCCCCCCACTCATCTCAATAATCAAAGTATATTAGTACTATGAGCTGCGTAATACAAAGCATGGCTGGGACCATTGCACATCTGAGGGGAGAAACTGCTCAGCTACGTGCTGGGGGCTGTTTGCGTAAGTAGGGTTAATCTCCGGCCTTCTCGAAGGACGGCTCACAGAAAGTTTATAAACAAGTAAGTTCACTAGGACATGCTGCCCTAGACTGGGTGTCTGGCCTTGCTCTCAGTGGATATCCTTATCATTGAAGGCTGTAAGCTTCTTCTACTAAATGCATTTCTATAATTTTTAAGAACAGCAAGCTAATGAAAAGTTAAAGAGACAGACACTTAATTTCTATAACAAAGACAAACTCCATCTCCCCCTCCCCTGGGACTGCTGTACTGTCTAGGAGTTAAAACCTGTCACTAAATCAAGAGACACCCATTTTTAATGCTAAATAAAACCATTTTCCTACTGGGCATGCGCCAAAAAAACGAATGATCCCGAATACTGTCGGAGACACATTCTAAAGAAATGCCGATACCCGAAAGATAGTTCCACTGAGCATGCGCTACATACGAATAGTTCCGAAAATCATTCGGAGACTTAAGCTGATTTCCGAGCAAATTACGCATCGCGCATGCGTGTTATAAGGTTACGACAGTTTCCAAACGTTCCCAGAATTAACCGATGAGTCACGGTTTCTCTGAAGGGGGTATTCCTACACGCGAGCACAAGCTCCGATAAGCAATTATTTTAGATTTAAAACTCTACCCTATATTCCTCATAATAATGTTTTATCCTCTAGGGCAGGGGTCGGCAACCCCCGACACGCGTGCCAAAAGTGGCACGCGAGGCTTATTTCCCTGGCACAGGCAGCAGAGTCCTCACCCAGCAAGTTCGATCGGACCAAAGATGGCCGAAACGAAACTGCTATTATTATACTGTGGGGTCTCTTCAGACCCCAGAGTATAATAAGTGGGGCCCCCGGGGAGGTGATCAAACATAAAAAACAATGTACTCACCATTCCACGCTCCGCAGCCGTTGTGTGCTCTTCGGGCGCTTCTGCCTGAAGTCAGCTGACGGGGCCTCAGGTGTCACGTCTGCGTCTGACGTCATTACGCTGTGACAGCTTGGGGGATTAAATCTCAAATGGCGGCTTTTCCTGGTCCCTAAAGCAGTGGTTCATGGTACTGGGCGCCAGAAAGATAGCATTCAGACGGTCCAAGTATAAAATAAAAGTGGCTTTTATTCAGCTTAAACTGCAACGTATCAAAACAATAAACGCCTAGGCCACAGTTAGGGCACTAACTAACACCTCGAGCCCCTAACTAGCCTCTGGTTCACTTGAGCAGCCAGACTAATACTCCACTCAGCAAAAGTCCCCTGTGGCCGTAGCCCCTCTGGCACAGACCGTCTATCTGTGCCGCTGGTCCACCACCTCCTGCTCCATGCAGGATGATCCAGCCTTCTGGAGTTACACGCCACCCCCTCAAAGGTGTGGCTGAAGGCCTTTTCAGGGCTGGGCCTGGGTCGCTCCACAGCGCCCTCTGGCTCACATACCTACATACCCTCCCCCTCAGCTCACTACCCATGGGGTGAGTTACAATGGGACAAGACATATGTCGCCGTCCCTCTTCAATGCTATACATTTGTCCAGTGTCTCTCCAGATGTCACCATCTGGCGGTCTCAACCTCCACGTTCCAGTCAGTCGAGCCTTCCGTCTTCTCCTCACTTTAAACGCTATGCCAAGATCCTGGCCATTCTGCGCAAAGGCAAGCTCTACTCCATCACCTCCACAATTCGCTATACAGGGGATCACATCACTTCCATCACATCTCTCGGCACAGTCTTCAGACCTCCCATTGCACGACTTTGATTCCTCCAGTGAATAGCCGCAAGAATCCTCATCTTCACCCATCATGAATCCACAGTAGCTCAGAGACCAACTAACATGTACTTCATGCACGTCAATGTCTTTAGAGTATAACTGTTTCACGGGTACCTTTTCCATAACCTTCATTTCAAAGCAAACTTTGCCATCACCATCAAGGCTTAGAAGTTTAGGAGACATAGTTGGCTTTCTTTCCTCTTTGTTTGAGAAACACAAGCTGTGTACTGCAATATCTTCTCCTTTTTCACAAGGGCCATACCTTACACCCTCACATAATAGATCACGCTGAACTACATTTTCTGGTATGTCTTTAACAACTGTCCCATCATTGGTGACCTGTAACCATCTCTTACTTCTGCATGCAAATGACGGCTGCTCAGTCTCTGCATTAGAACTTCTACCATGGTTACTTCCATTAGTTAGGGACTTAGTAACATTGTATCTCAGCCTCTTCTTGTTGCTATTAGCATCAGGCGGTAAAACAACTTCTGCCTCTTCTCCTCTTTTTGGGTTGACTGTATTATTTCCTGACTCCCCCTTCACAGACAACATGGAGTCATTTTTCACCATTTGTCCACCCGACATTTGGCTAGAGACAGACACAGCAACACCTTTATCCACAATGGCTTCAGACACTTTAGCTGTTGGGACAACATATGCGTGGTCAGTCTTCTTACGGATTCTTGTTCCACACTTTTGATGACCCTTCACCTTATTTACCATCTCACAGCCCTCTAGGCTTTGGACCTCATTGGTTTAAAGCTGGACCCGCTCTGTCACAGGCAGTGTGTGACCAATCACAGTTTTTTCTTCTGTTGGACCTTCTTTGGCCTCTTCACATTTTGCAGGAAGTCCACCTTTAGCAGCATCTTCCTGGGGAACTATACCCTCTACTTGACGTTTTATCGAATCACGTGGTTTCATCATAATCTGATCATTGGTATCAACATTAGTGGACAGGTCACTCATGTCTGTCTGACTTAATGATTCTCCTTTCTCTGCATCGATGCTGGCAGCTTTCCCCAATTCTAACGCCTTCTGTAGCGCACAAACCTCTGATTCCAGTTCCAGAACTTTCTTCACTGCCACATCTTTCTGAGCAGCCTCCATCTCAGCCTTCACCATTGCAACTTGCAGATCTTCCTCAATCTTCCTGACATCCTCTATGGCAGTAGATGTAGATGCCATCTCTTTATCCACTATGTCTCCCAATTCTAGGATATTCTGCAGTGTTCTTCCAACATTTGTCAGGTCAGCATCCTGGATAATATTTTCTGCTTTTCCCACTGTTCCCTGAACTATATTGAACTGATCCTCCAACATCTTCTGACAAAGCTTCTGCTCATCTGCAGACTTTTTTTCAAGTCTTTCATTCAAGTCCCGTATCTCAGTGGCTCTCTTATCTTGCTCTTGGTTGAATAAAGACTCTATTTCTTGAATCACATTTTTCAGGGATAACAGCTCTAATTCTTTAGAGGTTAACAGGCTCTGCAGCGAGTCTCTCTCATCTTCTAGTGCTGCCAGCTTTGAAGATAGTGCAGATGCCGACTGTTCCGTATTGGATAAAGACTGCTGCAATCGATCCAATTCTTCTTTTTTAGATTCCACTTCGGTTTTTAACTGTTCAATCTGAGAAGTGCGCTCTTCCAACTTTATTTATGATTCACGCTTCACTTGATTCATCTGAAACTCCAGCTGTTTCTTGATTTCCTCCTGCTTGTTCACTTGCACCCTTAATTTAGCAACAAGCATTTTTAGATCTACAATCTCAGCAGATAAATTAGACAGGTTTCCTTCAAACTGAATCCTCATGTCTTCTGTCTGGAGGTTCAATTCTCTTTTGGCCTTTTCCAGCATCTCATAAGCATTAGCTTTGTTCTCATACAATATCTGCGCAGATTCCAGGTTTTTCTCAACTTCATCCTTGGAGCTAACCAAATCCTCCATTTCAGTGCGCAGTTGCTTGTTGAGCCTCTCTAACTCGGCCTTCAATTCAAGGGCCTCTTTTTGGGAGCGAGCCAAGGCAAGAGCTTTGGTCTCTTTTCCACAAGCCTCTGCTTCAGCATGGTCACGTTCTTCTGCATATCTAGCAGAAAGAGTCTTCTCTTCACCAAGCAGCTGATCAAACTTTTCCTGCTTCCTTTTCAAATTTGACACAATCCGATGTTGATGATCAAGATCTACACCTACATCTTCTAGTTCCTGCTGCAGTCTAATTTTCGTCTTCTCAAGTTTGTCATAAGCAGCAACCTTCTCCTCAAACCGTTGATTTGTAGCTTCTAGCTCCTTCTGCAACTTTTCCTTTAGTTCTTCAACAGAGTCCAAGGACCCAATACTATCCTCCATTTTTTTCTTCATATCAGTCGCCTGAGCCTGTAGTGTTGAAATCTGCTTTGCCAAATCTCTTTTTGCTATCTCCTCTTCCTCTAGTTGCTCAAGGAAACCATTTTTCTCATCTTCCATTTGTTTTAGTTTTGTACTAAGGTCAAGCTTCTGACAGGTTTCTTCTTGCAAAAGTTCCTGAGTGTCTTGAAGCTGAGATCCTAGTGTAGAAAAAGCTTTGGAAAGTTTGATAAACTTGCTGTCTGCTTGAGAAAGAAGCCTTGTGACATTATCCAATTCCACCTGTAGTCTATTTGCCTTGTCTAGCAGCTCTGCTTGAAACCTGTCCCCTTCTGTGACCTGTAGTTGCAGCTCTTGAAGTTGAGTCTCCACTTTTTTATGACTCTCCTGTAAGGCTTGCACTTTCTGAGCATGGACAGACGACATCTCCATCAACTCTTTGTCTTTATTTTGCACCAAAACAGACAATTTCTCTTTATCTTCACAAGATCTTGACAGTGCCCTCTCCAGGCTGCATATTCTAGCTTTGAGTTCCCTTTCTCTTTGTTCCAGAACTCCAGCTCTGCTCCGCCATTCATTGACTTCACTATTTAGGCGAACCTGCTTTAGTTCATGCAAGTTTTGCTCTGACTGCAATGTCTGCACCACAGATTCTAAATCACTCTCTTGGTCAGAAACATGCTTCCTCAGCTCTGCAATTTCATTTTCTTTGTTAATTAATGCCGCCGAAAGCTTTTCACACTTCCTCACTTGGTCATCCAGACATTCTGACTGACACTGCAAAAATTCACTTCTCTCATGTTTAGCAGTTTCAAGGTCATCTCTTAATTTTTCAATGATACACTCTTTGGCAATGGAGTCTTGGTCATGCTGCTCCTTTAAATCCTGCAATTGCTTCTCAAGCACTTGCTTTTGCTCTACACTCTGTACAACTTTATTAGCTAGAGCACATTTCATTTCAGCAAACTCCTTCTTAGTGACACAGTCCATTCCAGGCAAACCCAGTACCACATTTTCACAATGACTAGGATATGAACTCTTTACAGTTTCAAGCTCTTTCTTTAACTTAAGGTTCTCTTTTTCTGATACCTCAAGTTGCCATTTCCAATCAGATATTTCATCTTCATAAATGAACCTGATGGTTTTAATCTCATCTTGAAGCTGCTGCACCATAATATTTTCATCTTTGGTGCTCTGATGCACTCCAGTATGAGACATAGTCATAGTCATACTTTCAGCAGGGACATATTCTTTCATAGAACAGAGGTGCTTTAGAAAAACTGAGTCACTCTCATGCAACACATCATCTTTACTTGCATTCCACATGATCTGTTCCGGGTTTTGTGTATCTCTGCATTCAGACTTCTGCACTAATAAACCTGTGCATGACTTCTCTGCTTTTTTACAAGCTGAAATTCTCTTTTTCTTGCCCATGGTTTACTAACAAGATTACACAATATTCCACAGCAACCTTGGGGTTCAACCGGCAGCAACTTTTTGCTATCTTCTGCAGTCACATGTATTCAAACAGTTAACTTATGTGGCACTACAACAACCAGCATTTTCTTCTGTCCTCCACAAAAAACACCAACATGGCACCATAGCCTTTCACATAGGCTGTTTGCAATATCCAGCTTCTACACACATTGCTTGTTTTCTTGCCATCAGCAAAACACTTCACAGACTTCTGTGCCACAGTATACACAAAGTCCATTCCCTGGACTCCTCTTCCAGAGTTTTACAAACACCTTGCTATGTTGCAAATCACTCACCCCCTCCTGGGTTTCTTCAGTTGAAATCACAGATTTCTTCCAGCTGTAGGCCACAATGCACACTTTGCAGTACTGCAATCACAAACCACTTGTCTTCCAGGACTTGCGTGGATCTCTTTCTGCGCGCGATTCTCCACCATATGTGACAGCTTGGGGGATTAAATCTCAAATGGCGGCTTTTCCTGGTCCCGACAGCAGTGGTTCATGGTACTGGGCGCCAGAAAGATAGCATTCAGACGGTCCAAGTATAAAATAAAAGTGGCTTTTATTCAGCTTAAACTGCAACGTAACAAAACAATAAACGCCTAGGCCACAGTTAGGGCACTAACTAACACCTCGAGCCCCTAACTAGCCTCTGGTTCACTTGAGCAACCAGACTAATGCTCCACTCAGCAAAAGTCCCCTGTGGCCGTAGCCCCTCTGGCACAGACCGTCTATCTGTGCCGCTGGTCCACCACCTCCTGCTCCATGCAGGATACTCCAGCCTTCTGGAGTTACACGCCACCCCCTCAAAGGTGTGGCTGAAGGCCTTTTCAGGGCTGGGCCTGGGTCGCTCCACAGCGCCCTCTGGCTCACATACCTACAACGCATAATGACCCAACGTGACCCCTAAGACTCAATGAGCAGTAGCTGACTACAGGCAGAAGCACCTGAAGAGAACAGAGCGGCTGCGGAGCGTAGAATGGTGAGTACATTGGTTTTTTTTTATGTTTGTCTCCTCTCTTCACCCTCCACTTATTATACTCTGGGGTCTGAAGAGACCCCACAGTATAATAATAGCTAGTGAGTGGCACAAATTGGAATATTATAAAAGTTAGAATATTATACCGTGTGCAGGGGCCACTATGGGACATAATACCGTGTGCAGGGGCCACTATGGGATACAATACCGTGTGCAGGGGCCACTATGGGACATAATACAGTGTGCAGGGACCACTATGGGACATAATACCGTGTGCAAGGACCACCATGGGACATATACTGTGTACAGGGGCCACTATGAGACATAAAACTGTGTGCAGGGGCCACTATGGGACATATACCATGTGCAGGGACCACTATGGGACATAATACTCTGTGGAAAAGAAGGGGGTTGATTTCAGTAGTTCATGCAGCTGTAGTTGCATGCTGCATGTTCTAGGACCCGTAATGCAGGCCACTTGTGCAGCCTTGAGGTGGAGCATTGCCGTTTCACTTACCTTTTCTGTGCCTAGCCAGGCTTTCAACCTTTTCTCTGAAAAGGTTTATTTCAGTAGTACATGCAATGGTAGTTGCATGTTGCATGTTCAAAGACCTGTGGTGCAGGCCACTTGTGCGGCCTTGATGTGAGGCATTATCGTTTCACTTACCTTACAAGCTCCGCGGCTGCCAGAAGTGATGTCGGTCACTTTGTTTCTCCGGAACCTTTGTTTGTGTTCTCGGGGACTGAATTCTCAGATGGACCTTTTTTGCGGCTTTTCCTCCCTTTTGCAAGTTTATATTTGCTGAGCCTATTTTTGGCATTGGTCTATATATTTTTATCTTAATTCTATGTACAAGGAATTAAGGTTTGCAAAATTTGCAGGGGGGATGTTTTTTTGTGTGCACTACTTGCTCATTCCTCCTCCCCTCCTATAGAAGCCTTCATCTAAAAAAAAAAAAGGGTCTGGTTTGTATGCATTGTGACACACTGTGAAGCTATTGAAGATTTCCAGATGATTGATGAAACGCTTTCATCTGATGATACCTTGTTAGATTCCAGCAGACCTCTCTTTCCTCTTGAGAAGATAGATAGGCTGCTGAAGTCCATCCGGTCATGGACTGTGATGTTGACGTCAAAGCCTCCTGTTCCACCTCTAGGGGGCCTTCCAAGTGGACGAGTCACTGGAAAGACTCATGTCTCCCACCTAAATTGGACACGGCAGTGGCCAAGTTGTCCCGGTGGATGATAGTTCTAACCTCCAGAACCCCATGGATAGAGGCATAGAGAGTACTCTCAGGAAGGTTTATTCCCTTATGTCCCACAGCAGCACCAATATGGGGTATTCCTGCCCCTGTGTGCTGGTAGGACAGGTGGAACTTTTAATTAGCATAAATTATGCATGACTATGTTACCCTATAAGAGGGCAAAGAGACCCCCCCCCCCTTGTGTTTTTTTCTGTCCTGTCTGGTAGGACAGGTGGAGGGAGGTCTCTTTGGCCTCCCATAGAGTTCATTCTCTCTTTTGTTACTTACTGTTACTGTCGTCTTCTTTCCCCCTGTTGAAATGAGTTTCTTCTTGGCAGCTTCGGTCCTTGCTGCCTTATTAGTCCAAGCGCAGGAGTTCCGTTGCTCTGCGGGCTTCATCGCGCTTTGCCGCAACCGGAAGTGACGTCGGTCTTTTTTTCTTCCCGGAACCTTTCTTTCATGCCGGGTTTCTGGGGACGCAATTTCTCGCCATACTAATGCTGTGGCCTACTTCCGTTACAGCGAAAATTTTAAAATGTATATTTTTAAATGGATTTTATTGCGTTTTTATTCCTGTTCTCTTCTTGTGAGCTGCAGAAATTGAAGGGGAAAGTTTGTGAGGCTTTCCATTGCTCCCCATAGTTCTTTGCAGTGTTGGGCTTGTTCCTCTCTGAGTCCGGCTCCTTATCCCTTGGGATTATTTGCCTGCTGCAAAGTACTTCTGTCTTTGTCTGATTCACTTGATTCTCCAAAGGTATTTCCTTGCTATTTATTTTAGCTGTGTTTACTGTCTGGGGTCTCCTTATAGACTTCCTCCTCAACCTCTGGTGCGGATGGTGACGTTTGTAGAAGGAAAGGATCCTCCAAACGCAAGCATCTGTCTTCTTTAGACTGTAATACTCCCTTACCGGATGGGTATGAGTTTTTTCCCACTGCCATCAGTGCCGTGGACCCCCCCCCCCCCCGATGAACCATTTGTATGTGACATCATTGTGTGGGTCAAGGAATAGATGCAGGACTCCTTGCAGGAAGTCCGGGACTCCATCTCGCAGATTTCCATGAAACTTCGTGTGGAGAAGCAGACTCAGGTTCCTATTGAAGATCTCCAGGTGATGAAACTATTTCATTTGATGATACCTTGGAAGATTCCAGCAGACCTCTCTTTCCTCTTGAGAAGATAAATAGGCTGCTGAAGTCCATTCGGTCAAGGGACTGTGATGTTGACGGGGAAGCCTCCCGTTCCGCCTCTAGGGGGCCTAGGACATTCCAAGTGGACGAGTCACTGGAAAGACTCATGCTTGCAGAATGGAAATATCCGGAAAAAGCTCCCATATATTCCAGGATATTTAGAACCCTGTTCCCTATTGCGGAGTCCAGGGGGATCGGTGGGGTTTCCCACCTAAAGTTGATGTGGCAGTGGCCAAGATATCCCGTCGTATGGTGGTTCCGGTGGATGATGGATTTAACCTCCAGGACCCCATAGATAGATGCATAGCGAGTACTCTCAGGAAGGTTTACTCTCTGGCCTCCGGTCAGACTTCCGTGGCTATTGCCTCTAATGAAGTCTCAAGCAAGCTACGGGCTGATTTATCCCAGCTTCCAAGAGACATCGACTCTGGAATTTCCAGAGATGATTTACTAGCTTTTTGAGCTCTGTTTTTTTGTCGGTAGATTATTTAGCCGAAGTCTCCCTGCATCAGTTAAGGCTGGCAGCCAAGTCTTTGGCCCTTTCTACAGCAGCTAGAAGGCCGTTATGGTTGAAACCCTGGAAATCGGTTATTGCCTCCAAATTTAACCTCTGTTCGCTACCCTCTGAGCCGGGTAAGCTTTTTGACAAAGAGGTAAGGGGTAAGAGTCTGCCTCAGGCCTTTAGAGGCAGGTCAAGATCTTCCGGCCGGGTTAGAGGTTATCAGCCTCAAGCCAGACTTCAGTTCCACAGACGTCCTAGGTATCAGCCTAGGGGATCGGGACAAAGGGTTTCCAAGGATGAGGACAAAAGAAGCCTAGCTTTGACATCTGCTGCCTTCTTCCTGTGGCCGAGACTCCTGTTGGAGGTCATCTTTCCAATTCTACACCGTCTGGCAGGAAGAAATTCAAGACCCTTGGGTCTTGCAGGTTGTTCAGCAAGGTTAAGCAATCGAGTTTTCATCCCCCTCAGGATCGATTCATCTTAACCCCCTCCCTTCCTGTGGCTCAGCAGGATATTGGAGTGCTCCATTCACATCCGCAAGGGGGCCTTGGAAGAGGCCCTCCCCCTTGGAAGAAGGATTCAGTGTCTAGGCCCAGGATTTTTTGGTGCCAAAATCATCAGGCAACTGGAGAATGATTATAGACCGAAGATGTCTGAATCACTTCATAAAGAAAAAACATTTTCGTATAGGATGCCTATCTGCAGGTCCCAATATATCCTCCACACAGAAGGTTTCACAGAATCGCCGTTTCAGTTTCCGGCCACAGGAAGCATCTTCAGTTCGCAGCCCTGCCCTTTGACATCTCTTCAGCTCCTCATACCTTCACCTAAGTTGTGGCCCCTATGGCCCCTATAGCCGCCTCTTTCAGGCTGCAGGGCCTTTTTGTAGTGCCATACTTGGAGGACTGGCTAATAAAGTGCCAGTCAGAATCTATTCTGCTCCAGCAATTACTGATAGCCGTGTCCCTTCTCCAGAGTTTGGGTTGGCTAATAAATTGGGAGAAGTCAGAAGTAGTTCCCTCTACCCGCAGGAAGTTCCTGGGGTATCTGTTGGACTCAGACCGCATGGAGATTTCCTTAAAACCTGCTAGGAAAGGAAGATTGATCAAAGCGGTCCGGTTTTCTCTTCAAGACACTTCTAGTGTCCATCAGAACATCCATGAGAGTTCTAGGCCTGATGTCATTCTCAGCCATTGCAGTCTCTTGGGCTTTATGGCATTTGCGTCCTCACCAGATGGAAGTACTAAGAGCCTGGAACCGTACTCCTTTCGATCTCTACAGGTGGATACACCTGAAAGACGGAATGTCCACGGTCCAATCTCATTGGACCCTGTTGACTACCGATGCATCCCTCTCGGGATGGGGAGCCCACCTGTACTAGAAGACCGTACAAGGAGTTTAGAGCAGTCAAAAAAAACCAAAAAACATCCTCCAATTGGAAGGAGCTCAGAGCAGGGTACCTGGCACTACTTCATTTTTTCTCCTCTCCTCGGAGGGAGAGCGGTCAAGGTTCGGTCAGACTGCATGACGACTGTAATGTACCTGAACAGACAGGGAGGCACCAGATCAGTGTCTTTCCTCAGAGAGACAGATCTGATTTTTACCTGGGCAGAGAAAAATCTGACCCACTTATCCGCAGTTCACATCAAGGGTTCCCTGAACATAGTAGCGGATCAGTTGAGTCCGGGTTTTGTATCAGGAGAATGGTCTCGCAATCCAGATGTATTCTATCAGATTACCCTGAAGTGGGGTCTCCCAGAAGTAGACCTCATGGTGACCAGACTCAATGCCAAGGTAGAGATGTTCTGCTCACTGTATCAGGAGGACTATCCCTTGGTAGTGAATGCCCTGTCCATCCCTTGGAGGTTCAGGTTGGCATACATCTTCCCTCCACTTTCCATGATACCAAAGGTATTGATGAAAGTCAGACAGGACCAAGTCTCTATGATAGCCATCATACCATTCTGGCCAAAAAGGACTTGGTTTGCCCAGCTCATGTTCATGAGTCGAGGGACATATTGGAGGCTTCCACCACCCAGAACCTGGTTTCCCAAGGAACTCAGAAGCACCAGGATCTGAGGAAATTCAACCTGACGGCCTGGAGGTTGACCAGTCCCTACGGAGATTTAGTGGACTGTCAGAAGCCGTCCTGAAGACTCTTTCCTGTGTCAGAGCAGAGTCTACCAAGAAAAGCTACCAAAGGATAGGTAACATCTTCAAGCAGTGGTGCTCCAGAAGAGAAGCTGATAGTTCAAACCCTACTATGGCAGAAATTCTGGATTTTCTTCAAGGCGGCTTGGATATAGGCCTTTCTCCTGCTACCCTGAGGGTACAGGTTTCAGACTTATCCGCCTGTTTAGGCAGACGTTTGTCCCAAGATTCCCTTATTGTTGGATTCCTTAAGGGTGCTACCAGACTTAGACCGGTGGTCTGAGCCCAGTTTCCCCAGTGGGATCTCTCGACTGTTCTTTCAGGTCTTTGTGGTCCTCCTTTTGAACCTTTGGAAGATGTAGATCTTAAATTTCTTGCCTTTAAAGCCACCTTTCTATTAGCCGTCACTTCAGCCAAAAGGGTGAGTGAGCTCCAGGTTTTTTCCTCCAAGGAACCTTCTATATCCTTTTTTGCGGATAGGGTCCAACTTAGGTTTCTTCCTGGGTTTAACCCTAAGGTGCCTTCCCGCGCCAATATTAATCAATTAATTTCTTTACCTGTGTTCTTTCCTTCCCCTTCCTCTGAAGACGGGAAAAAACTGCACACACTAGATGTTGTGAGGTGTCTCTGGATTTACGCACACGGTCCTTTAGGAGAACGAGAATCTCCTTGTCAACATGTATGGTAGAGACAAAGGTGATTGGAGTTCTGTGGCGACTGCCTTTGGACAGTCAGTCCTCGGTGTTGTAGTGCAGGGAAACCCTCCCTAAGGGAATTACTTGCTATATCCCCATATTGTGCTGCTGTAGTACATAAGGGAATCGTTGATTATGATGTTAATCTGTTTTCCCTTAGTCCTAACAGCAGCACAAGCTTCCCTCCCTAAACTTAGAAATTATTACTTTATAACTTACACAAGGGGGGGAGGTCTCTTTGCCCTCTTATAGGGTAGCGTAGTCATGCATATTTTATGTTAATTAAAAATTCCACCTGTCCTACCAGCACACAGGGGCAGGAATACCCCATATTGTGCTGCTGTTAGGACTAAGGGAAAACAGATTAACATCATAATCAACAATTACATGCTATAGTTTTGCACATAATGGTAGCACCAGAAAGGGTATTTTAACCCCTTAAGGACCCAGCCCAAAAGTTTTTCAAGTTTTTTCAAAACTGACATGTGTCACTTTATATGGCAATAACTTTGAGATGCCTTAACTTACACAAGTGATTTTGAGACTGTTTTTTCATGACACATTGTACTTCATGTTAGTGGTAAACACTAATGAATATTTTTTATATTTATTTATTTATAAAAAAAATAGGAAATTTGATGGAAATTTGGAAAAAAAAAATCGAAATTTTCAAAATGTGAAATGTTCTGCTTTTCAGACAGATAGTCATACCACCCAAATACATTAATACATATTATCTACCATATCTCTGCTATATATCGGCATCATCTTTTAATTGTCCTGTAATGTATTTTGGATGTTAGACGGCTTACAAGTGTAACAGCGATTTTCTAGATTTACAAGAAAATTTCCCAAACTAATTTTTTAGGGACCACTTCAGTTCTGAAGAGGATTATAAAGGCCTATATATTAGAAACCCCCATAAATCACCCCATTTTCAAAACTGTACTCCGTAACCAATTGACTCCCGGGCAGAAAAATGTTGCACATAAAGCACTTGTGGACCCAGCAATGATATTTCTGCCTCCACTTCACATAAAACTCAGACTGATGAAAAATTTTGTAAAAGCAATGAACAAGGGGACAGAAGGTTTTCGTTATTTGAGACAAATGTTCCTAGGAATAACCGATGCCAAGATTAAGGAAGGCATTTTTGTTGGTCCACAAATCCGACACATCATGAATGACAAGCACTTCGAAGAGATGCTGGTGGGGCCTGAGAAAATAGCTTGGAAATCTCTCAAGGATGTTTCAGAGAATTTCCTTGGCAACTATAGAGCACCAAACTACATCGAATTGGTTGACAATTCTTGAAGCTTACAAAGCGATGAAGTGAAATATTTCATTGAAAATTAATTTTCTGCATTCTCATTTGGATTTTTTCTCTGCAAATCGTGGTGCAGTCAGTGACAAACATGGTGAACGGTTTCACCAGGATATTGCCATGATGGAAAAGCGTTATCAAGGCTACTGGAATCCATTAATGCTAGCTGACTATTGCTGGACACTAATACGGGATGCACTAGACATTGAGTGCAAAAGAAAATCAGCAGCAAAACACTTTTCGTTCATTTAAACTAATACTGCTAATAACATTTACATGCTTCATAATCACTTACTCTCATGTTTCTCAAAATTTCGACATGATACAGACTATCTGAAATTATATTTCTGCTTAGTTTGAATGGGTGTATCATAATCACCTGAAATTTTTAAGGAAGCAAAACTTTTGTAAAAATTTGTTGTCCAGTCTATTCATTTTTGGTTATTTATTGCCCATTTGTGCCACACTGTTCTTCATGTTTTTAATTTATTTTAATTGTTTTAATTTGGCTCACAACTTGGATGAATTAATTAATAAAGATTAATTTAATTATATTTTGGAGTTACTTGTTGATTATTGCTGTGTTAGGGAATAGTCATTGGATTTTTTTTATGTCTATAAAGTCCATATATTTCAATTGACATATAATGGTCTTTCATTCCAACAGCTACAGTACCCAAGATTATACAGTAGCAAAGGTAACAAAAGAATGGGACAAACCATTTTTTAAAATTAAATCTATAAATTGTTTAATTGTTCTCATTAAAGACTTTTGTATTGTGTACCTTGCATGAAGGTACATGTAATACGAATAACAACGCAAATTCCATATTCACTGCAAACTTTTTTTTAATGAAATAAAATAAAATATATTGTATTTTTTACATGTTCTTTGTAGAAATATACTCTTTACTTTTATGATCTCCAGGTGGATAGTTTTGTTTCTTAAACTTTTTTTCGAAGAAAGTGAAGTAGTGCAATAGATGGTATAAACATGCATGGTATCGCCACCAACAAGACACAAATTGCCACAACCCAGTTAGGATAATCTTCTGTCTTTTTCATAGGAAACTTCTCCTGTATGAGAAAACAAAACAGAATTCAGTGGAAACTCCTCAGAAAACCACCACACCTTCTTAAAGACCAATTTTTTTTTTAGTGACTGATTTTCCTGTCATCAGAACCCAGAAAATCAACCCATCCCAGCAGATAGATAGGATAGGGCTATTTGGAGCTACTCGGTCGTTGCCATTTACTGTTTGGAACAATGGTAATTTCTTCATTACTTCAAATAGCTAATTTGCATACTGACAAAAACAGTGACACCTCGGCAATAGAGGCACCAATTCACAAGGGAAAAACACTGTTTCAGGTGACCCTAACCTTTCTATCTACAGAGCTAGGTTGAAATGCTGGGCACTGGTGATAGATTCCCTTTAAATTACTGACATCTGAAGGTACTCTCTTTTAGGTGGTCATAATATTTCTTCTGTGGTTTTACTGTAACAGACATCATGATAGAATATTATAAATTAATTAAGTTTAGGGAGTTCTGGGTATTGCAGTTATAATATTGATGCTGGTATGAGGTTGTATTATGTTTGAAACAGACCTTGAATTCAATCTCCTCATTTTAACACAATGATGTTTTTAGATCCAAAATTCTGTGCTGATTAATTTCATGATGATATTATCATGCTCAGAGCTTTGTTTGTCTGATACAGACGTCCAAATATTTATATAGTTGTAGTTAACTAAATTTTAGTTGCCTGCAACCACCACTATAGGAGCTTGATGCATACTGTTTTAAACAGTATAAACAGTGTAAAAGTATAAACAGTAGACTACAGAGAGAGTTAGTGGAACCGAACCCCAAACAATCACTAAGCATATAGCCTATAATACAAACCCAATGCTGAAAAAGTTGGGATATCCTGTAAAATGCAATTATTTGGAAATCTCATATAGCTATATTTTATTCGCAATTGAACACATATCAAAAAACTAAAAAGAAAGTGGTAGTACCAAAGATATATTTTATTTTCTTTCAATTATGAAATAAACTAGCAGTGAGAGAAAAAAATTAAGTGCCTAAAATATAACTTTTATTAGGTGTATTTAAAATTGACACAGCTTGTGATTTTAGTTCAATATTGTGACTAGAGATGAGTGAATGGAAGCTGACGAAGTAGAATTTGTTCTGAATTTCAGGAAATATTCGATTCGCATCGAATCCAGATTTCCTCACGCTTCATGGTAACGAATTGCATTTTTTCTTAAAATGGCTGCTGCACATGTTAGGACTTGGGGCAAGGAACTCTGGGAAAGCGGGATAACCCACAATGCCATGTGTGCAGCCAATCAGCAGCCAGCCCTGTGATGTCACAACCCTATAAATACCCTCCACCATCTTGGATTCAGGCATTTGCCAGTGTACTTAGTGCAGGGAGAGACGTCAGCAGGCGCTATGGAAAGTGGTAGAAAAGACTTGAAAACTGATATTTTGCTCAAACGAAGTTCAGGGAAAGAGCATTAGAAGTGTAGGGAAAGGATAGGGAGGAATTTATATAGAGTATTGAAGCAGAACAGGGTTCATTTGGGGTGTTTGCAGCCTGGGTAATAGGAACAATCCTACGACACCTTGCTGAATTGACTGCCATTATACTGCTGCTCATTGCAGGTTTGTAATAGATCATACCTGTGTAATTCAAATTATTGGGGTATTTTTAGTCCTTTTGTGGTGCAGTTATATGTTGTAAAGCCTTTTCTTGGCGTTTATTAGTGGGGAAAAAATAAGTGGCTTATTTGTCTTTGTGTGTTGAAGGGAGACAATTACAAGCATTTTTGCCATGCATTAGTGGCAAAAGAAAAGGATTATTATGCAATATTCTCTGCAGTTATATGTTATAATGCCTTTTCTTGGCGTTTATTAGTGTGGAAAAAATAAGTGGCTTATTAGCCTTTTTGCCCTGTATTAATTTCCTTTTCATTTACTTATTTGATCTAACAGTATGTCAGACAGAGAAGTGACAGGTCCTGCACAGGGGAGGGGCACAGGCCTAAATGTTTCTGGTGCAGGCACAGGTCGCAGCAGAGTAAGGGGGCGTGGCAGCAGGGGTCACTTCCAGAGGCCTGAGCTCCCAGTGTCAGGTAGCGGTCGTGTCTTGATCAGCAACCCGGCGGTTCTAGAATGGTTGACTTGGTCATCCACTTTATCCCAAGTCACATCAGACACCCTTGGGTTCATCAGACACAGCCCTTAGATGGCATGGCCCAGGAGCAGGCCCTGTGCCCTCACCTGTCCTGAGCCTAGAGTCGCTGATGAGCAGCTTTCTTCACCCGCATAGTGAAAAACTACTCACCAGCAGCTAGACATAGAGCAGAACCTGAACCAGCAGGTGGTGGCATACTTGTAGTGCACCCTGCCACTCGTCATCGAAGATCCGCTGGACTACAGGGCAGCCAAACTGGATTTGTGGCTGCAACTGGCCAAGTTTGCCCTGGAAAATCTGTCCTGCCCGGCCAGTAGTGTGGCATCAGGGCAGGTGTTTAGTGCGGTGGGGGCCATAGTTACCCCAAGGAGAACTCACTTGTCTACCCAAAATGTGGAGAGACTGACCTTTGTCAAGATGAATCGGGCGTGGATCAGCCAGGATTTCCACCCACCATGCTGCCTCACCCAAATCTTGACAAAAGAGACCAGTTTCTTCTGGCTACCTGCCTCAGCTACTATTCTGATGCTGCCACCCGCCTGATGCCACACATCTGATGCCAAGTGCTCCTACTTACAGCCACCATCAGTGGGTACTGTTTGTGCCACCCACCTCCCCACTCTGTCACCGGGTCACTCTATAGACTCCACATGCTACTGCTACCTCCACATTATGTCACCTTGCCACTCTGTGGCCTCCTCATGCTGCTGCTACCTCCACATTATGTCACCTTGTCACTCTGTGGCCTCCTCATGCTACTTCCACCTCCACATTATGTCACCTTGCCACTCTGTGGCCTCCTCATGCTGCTGCTACCTCAACACTATGTCACTTCTCATGCTGTTCCCACCCCCCTCCATGACTGGGTCACTATTTTGCCTTTTTGGTCTGGTTGACATCTTCATTTATTTGACCCTTCTTCTGATCTGTCAGAAGGAAGGAAAAATGAGATGCACAACGGATCCTGTTTGTGTAGCAGCTGTAAGGCCTGTATGATCCCATCAGAATTAGCTTATGATTTGGTAGCCAAAAGCAGGAGTGGGTACAAAACACAGAAGACTTGCAAATATTCCATTCATGTGTCATCTCTGTTTCGGATCCACTCCTGGTTTTTTTTTGGCATCAGCAATACTGATGCCAAATCCTGACCATCAAATCCATTACTGACCAAGTGAAGTTGGATGCTTAATAGACAGGATCCGTTTTTTGGGGGGGTTATTGTTCTGACGGATCAGAGGAAAGGCAAAATAATCAGTGACCTCAACAAAAACTGACAAACTGCTGTTACCCTCTCCAACCTGTCAGGAGAGGGTTCTGTAGACATCTATGTGGAATCAGCAGACAACGGTGTAAAAGGCGTGCGCTCTTTCACGCTACAGTAGGATCTTGGGCCTCTGCACGTTTTTTTCTACCTGGCACTAACATTGACCTGTAAGGCTGAGTTCACACTTGAGTGAGTTGGTCAGTTTTGGCCCCGTAACTGGCCAAATAAGTGAAGTGTGCAGTGGTTCTAAGAGCGAAGCCTGTCATGTGCGTGTCATACTGACTCACAGTATTGTTTCACTAACACAGCAGACTCCCTATGCGTGTTACTGCAAGGCACAGTTTTCTACACCACTATACAGGATCTCTGCAGCCAGGAAATAGCAGTTTTTTAACATGAATCACCTCAAATTAATTCGGATCGAATCGAATCGGTTTGGAAAATTCGACAAAGCGGCCAAATCGAATTTTTGAAAAATTCACTCATTTATATAGCGCCAACATATTCCGCAGCACTGTACAACTTTTAGGGTTCAAGTACTGACAAAAAAAAGATACATTACAAAGAAATAGTCAATTCACACACTGGGACTGAGGGCACTGCTCGCAAGAGCTTACAATCTATGAGGTAGAGGGGGTGACACAAGAGGTAGCAGGGGAGGCATCGGAGGTAGCATTGCTTGTACAATGGTCAGACAATTCTGTAATAGAGGTTACTGTCATTACACATATATAAAGCTGTATGAGCCGTCACCAGTCATGTCCTTTAACGTGCAGATGGTGCCTGGACATATAAAGCTAGTCTGATACGGCATCATATCCTGTGAGGTAATGTTGAAGCATAAACAGAGGAGGGTACGTTTTAGGGATTCTAACTACGGAAGGGTTTACATTAGGAGTTGTGATAGGCCTGTCTGAAAAGATATGTCTTTAGTTTACGCTTGAAGCTGTGGAAATTGGGGGTTAATCTGGTGTGATGAACCGACCCTCAGTTTTATATCTTTCTTGGAAGTGTGTTTTACTTGCTTAGGTCAGTCCTTCCCCCACTTGGAATGCGGTGCTTTAGTTGAGTCCACATTGCTGGACGATACGCTTCACTGGTTTTATGTGTGTTCATTGGAGATGGCTTGCTATAGCCAGGCACTTTTATTATCCCTGGCCAGATGGGATGGGGGATAGCAAGCCTTAACTTCACCCTTCTCTCCGAGGGTTCTGCAAAGGTGGGAGAAGGGGGGCTGCCTGGGTGCAAGGGGTGGGTGGAGCACTAGCCATATGCTGGGGGCACACCTGGATTCTGGGGTCATTCAGCAAAGAGGCAGTAAGGAGCTCTGATCTGGGAGAAGATGAGAGGGCCTGCCCTACTGAGGAATGCTTTGAGGGCCTAGTTCTGGACAGCATGTAGAAGGATTGTTTTATGCAACTTGCTTAAGCTTGCGCCCTAGGCCCAAAACTCTGCTGTGGCCTAGAGAAACGGACTACGAGTCTATTGTGTTGAGCATGGAAGAGAGACAGCTAGGACAAAGCTGTGTGCTCAGGTATTTTTTCTAATCTTTATTTCCTTTTATTTTGGTGTATTGTATCATTGCCTTTTGCTTGTATGTTTATGCTTGATCATATTAATATTGTATATTTCTGTATATGCTATTAATTCATACCGACCCACTTGGGTTATTAAACATATAAAATTTATATCGCTCGTTCGTTTTATCCTATGACCCGGTCTACTCACGGTGTGTGAGTGGGAGGTTAAGAAAGAAGTTTGATCGCAGGCGTGCCAGGCGGCTGGGCGAGGAGATATTCTTCACAGTGGTGGCAGCGTGGTGGGATATTAGGGTAACAGTGTGTGGGTGTGGTATCACGCAGACACTGAGGATTGCGGCAATCCTATGGAACGAGCGCGGTATGAGATCAAGCTTAAAATACGGTGAAAGTTTGGTACAGTACTGTTCCCTCCCTTCTTCTTTTTTTCTGTCCTATCTTTTATTTGGCAACGGCTTCCAGTGGATGGCTGGTGGGACCAGAAGCATAACCAAACGTCTGCAGGACTTGGTTGCTGCTGAACTCCAGGAGATGGCGGATATGGAAGCTACCATAGCCATGCAGGAGGCGGAGCAAGGTCCTGAGAGGCTGGCACCAGACAACATCACCATGCCAGACGGTTCCGCAGGTGCCCGGACCCCAGAGGTAATTGTGCCTGGAGGGACCAGTAGCCCCAGTTCTGTGGGGGTAACGGACTTATACTTGCAAATGGCCTTACAGCAGATAGACGCTAGTGACTCTAGCACCCGTCTGCAGGTGATTCTCCAGTACCGAGAAGCTGCAGAGCGCCGGGTGGAGAGAGAGGCCGCTGCTGCTGCTGCAGAGCACCGGGCGGAAGGAGAGGCCGCTGCTGCAGAGCGTCGGGCGGAGTTGGAGCATCAGCTTGAGCTAAAAAAGCTGGAACTTTGCCAGCAGGCGCAACCTTCCCCTGCACCAACTCCAGGAGCCCGAGCACTAAAGATCCGATCCGAGGACTTTCCAATCTTGGAAGATAACGGGGACTTGGACTCGTTCTTGCGGGGATTTGAGAGGGTGTGTAAGCAGCATCATATTCCCCAGGCAGAATGGGCCCGTTACCTGTCTCCCCGACTGAAGGGAAAAGGCCTGGATGTTTCCACGAGCTTACCAGTGGACGCGGACTATGAGACCATCAAAGCGGCGCTGATCCGGAGATACCGGTTCACGCCGGAGGTGTACCGCAAAAAGTTCCGGAATATCCAGCGGGGTCCCACAGAGAGCTATGCGGATGTTCTGCACCACTTACAGGTTACATTCTGGCAGTGGATCAAAGGACTTACTGTCACCACGTTTGAGGGAATTGGGGATCTTATGATAAAAGAACAATTTCTCCAGGTGTGCCCTCTGGAGGTCCGCCAGTTTGTGTGTGATCGGAAACCCACAACAGCAGACAATGCTGCAGAGATTGCTGACGACTATGTGTCCACCAGGGAGCAAGGGATCAAGAGAGGAGCCACACTGCAGAGACCCCCAAGCGGTAAGGAGGGGCAAAGTTGGAGTTCACCACAGCCTGCGGTCTCCAAGTGGGGTAAGACAAACTCTGTCCCGGGTGCCCCCTCTACTTCCCCTGTCCCAAGAACTCTGGGCGCCCCAGGGACCACCTCTAAATCCCAAGGAGAGGTCCGGCGGTGTCATGCTTGTAACCAGCCAGGACATTTCAAGGCGGAGTGCCCCAACCACTCTAAGAACCCCCCTGTTTCCCCAGCCACGGCAGCTGGCTCATCTGTATACTTGGTGGGGAGGGAGGGGTTGCAATCCGATGCCAACAGTCAACAGGTCATTGTTGGGGGTAAAGTGGTCATGGGATTTCGGGACACTGGGGCGCAGATTACTCTGGTGCAACCTGACTTGGTCCCTGCGGACAGTATTATCCCTGGAAAAACTCTGACCCTGAAGGGTATTGGACAAGAACGCGTAACTGTGCCCATGGCTTGCGTCCATTTGGACTGGGGTGCGGGAAAAGGGATGCGTGATGTGGGGCTAGTGTCTGATCTGCCTGCCAATGTACTATTGGGAAGAGATTTGGGGCCCTTGGTGTCCCAATATGGGGTGGGAGCAGCCCCACCTCGCTGTGACAAAATGTCTGTACTGAAGGATGATTTTAATGAGGTGTTGAAGCCTGCCACACAGACACAGGCAGAGGGAGGGGTTAGCCTTTTGTCTCCCCTTGCTGTGTGTCCAGCTAAAGTAATCAGTGAGCATGTGAATGAGGCATTGTGGAATGCTGACCTGGCTGTAGCCTCGCCCACATCTGCGGGTGATGAGAGCCCCCTCAGTGTAACCCTGGCTCAGCCATTCACCCATGCAGTTCACTGTGAATCAATGAATGAATGCAATGTCAATGTAATTGCTAATTCTTGCCTTGCAGGTTTACAGGGTAGCTCTTCTGAGATGCTGGGGGCAACCCCAACTGAGGACAATATGCCATGTGGACAGGTGGTTCACGGGGATCTCAGGGCCGATCCGGATGAGGAACGGACTGCTGGTGTTGCAGTGGTAACCCGCAGCCAGAGTGCTAGAGGGGTGGAAGGCGCTCCGACCCCTGAGCCGTTCCCTCTGTCACCCGGAGATGGCACTGAGACCGCCATGACTAGCCTCCCAACACTGGAGCCGGAGGAGTCCGGCGGGTATGTGACATGCACATCTCTTCTGTCTGGTTCCAGTCAGGAGTTCAGGGACACTGTCCAAGCTGCCCGCAGTCTGGATGCATTGAAGGAGCGTGCTGGTCAACCTCCCTTGGAGTCGGACAAGGACCGCGTGTACCGGGAAACGATCCTCACAAAGGGAAAAGAAAGTCGGCTCAGGGAGAAATATTTGGTGGTACCCCAACCCTATCGGGTGGAGTTGTTGCGGATTGCTCATGATATTCCACTGGCAGGCCACCTGGGGATCGCTAAGACCAAGGCTCGCCTCAGCCACTTATTCTACTGGCCTAAGATGGGGACAGATGTAGCTAAATACTGCCGTTCATGTGACACTTGTCAGAGGATGGGCAAGGCGGGGCAAGGCTCCAAAGCACCCATGATACCTTTGCCCATCATAACCGAACCTTTCCAGCGGGTGGCTGTGGATCTCATTGGACCCCTGTCCATTCCCAGTCGCACCGGGAAACGTTTCATATTAACGGTAGTAGACTACGCTACTAGGTACCCGGAAGCTGTCGCTCTGTCTTCCACCCGGGCTGATGTAGTGGCCAAGGCTCTGGTAGGCATCTTCTCCCGTGTTGGATTTCCCAGAGAGATGCTCACAGACCAAGGTACCCAGTTCATGTCTGCCTTGATGCAAGGCCTGTGTAAGGTAACAGAGGTGCAACATCTGGTGTCCAGCCCGTATCACCCACAGACCAATGGCCTGTGTGAACGGTTCAATGGCACCCTGGAGCAGATGCTCAGGATGTTAGTCGAGTCCCACGGGCGCGACTGGGAGCCTTATCTCCCGCACCTGCTGTTCGCTTACCGGGAGGTGCCGCAAGCCTCAACGGGGTTCTTCCCCTTTGAGCTCTTGTACGGGAGACGTGTACGTGGGCCCCTAACTCTTGTGAAAGAGTCCTGGGAAGGAGAAACAGCCATCCAAGGTGTGCCAGTCGTGCCCATGGCCCAAGTGCAGACGGCATGGGGTGCTGGAGGTGGGACCCAAGAAGGGGGTGTGTCAAATGTATTACCTGTCAATGTATTGTCGAGGGATGGTTTGGGGAAGCATAATCTCAGTCATTTGCCCAAGGTATCACCATCACCCACCCAAGTACAGGAGGAACAGGGTGTAGGCCCAAAGGGGCAAGGCGTCTGGGAGGGAGGACAGGGTCCAAACATACCTGTGCCAGAACCAGAGGTGCCCCTAGGTTTGGAAGCAAAGGGGGAGGCGCAGAATCCCCTAGAACTCTCCCAACTAGCGGCTAGTGTGGGCGAGACCCTGAGAGACTGCCGGGAAGGGGTCTCTAAACTGGTATCACAAGGGCCTGGGGTTGCGAGTGTGGATCTGTGGGATGCCAGCACTCAGCACGAGGTCCCAGTGCAGGCCGGGGGTAGCCAGGTGGGCGGAGACTGCCGGGATGGGGTCTCAGCACCGGTACCACAAGGGCCTGGGGTTGTGAGTGTGGATCTGCGGGATGCCAGTACTCACAACGAGGTCCCAGTGCAGGCCGGGGGTAGCCAGGTGGGCGGAGACTGCCGGGATGGGGTCTCAGCACCGGTACCACAAGGGCCTGGGGTTGTGAGTGTGGGTCTGAGGGACGCCAGCACTTGGGGGAGGGACCCAGAGCAAGCAGGAGGTAGCCAGGTCTACTTAATTCAGAGCCTGAACCTTAGAAGAGTCTCCATTCAGACAGGAGAGGAAGAGGGTATCAATACGCCAGGAATATGGTCAGGGACCAGCGCAGGTCCCGGCGGGGTGAGGCCGCCAAGGTGTCCGCGGAAGGCGATCTTAGGATCGTCCTTCCTCCCGACACGCTCTAAAAGGGGGAGGTGTGATGAACCGACCCTCAGTTTTATATCTTTCTTGGAAGTGTGTTTTACTTGCTTAGGTCAGTCCTTCCCCCACTTGGAATGCGGTGCTTTAGTTGAGTCCACATTGCTGGACGATACGCTTCACTGGTTTTATGTGTGTTCATTGGAGATGGCTTGCTATAGCCAGGCACTTTTATTATCCCTGGCCAGATGGGATGGGGGATAGCAAGCCTTAACTTCACCCTTCTCTCCGAGGGTTCTGCAAAGGTGGGAGAAGGGGGGCTGCTTGGGTGCAAGGAGTGGATGGAGCACTAGCCATATGCTGGGGGCAGACCTGGATTCTGGGGTCATTCAGCAAAGAGGCAGTAAGGAGCTCTGATCTGGGAGAAGATGAGAGGGCCTGCCCTACTGAGGAATGCTTTGAGGGCCTAGTTCTGGACAGCATGTAGAAGGATTGTTTTATGCAACTTGCTTAAGCTTGCGCCCTAGGCCCAAAACTCTGCTGTGGCCTAGAGAAACGGACTACGGGTCTATTGTGTTGAGCATGGAAGAGAGACAGCTAGGACAAAGCTGTGTGCTCAGGTATTTTTTCTAATCTTTATTTCCTTTTATTTTGGTGTATTGTATCATTGCCCTTTTGCTTGTATGTTTATACTTGATCATATTAATATTGTATATTTCTGTATATGCTATTAATTCATACCGACCCACTTGGGTTATTAAACATATAAAATTTATATCGCTCGTTCGTTTTATCCTATGACCCGGTCTACTCACGGTGTGTGAGTGGGAGGTTAAGAAAGAAGTTTGATCGCAGGCGTGCCAGGCGGCTGGGCGAGGCGATATTCTTCACATCTGGGATAGAGCATTCCAGAGAAGTGGTGCAACTCGGGAGAAGTCTTGTATACGAGCGTGGGAGGTTTTGATAATAGAGGATGCTAGTCTTAGGTCATTGAGTGAACGGAGAATACGGGTTGGGCGATAGACAGAGATGAGGGAGGAAATGTAAGGAGGTGCAGCATTATGGAGAGCCTTGTGAATGAGGGTGATAAGTTTATATTGTATTCTGTATTGAAAAGGCAGCCAATGTAGTGATTGGCACAGACCGGAAGCATCTCTGTAGCATCTAGACTGATAGATGAGCCTGGCCGCCGCATTCAGAATAGATTGTAGAGGGGAGAGTTTAATAAGGGGAAGACCGATTAGTAAGGAGTTACAGTAGTCAAGACGAGAGTGAATCAGGGCAACAATAAGTGTCTTTAGTGTATCTGTGGTAAGGAAAGGGCGGATTCTGGAGATGTTTTTGAGGTGGAGATGACAAGAGCATGCGAGTGATTGGATATGGGGGTGAAGGAAAGGTCTGAGTCAAACAAAACCCCGAGGCAGCGGGCATACTGCCTAGGAGTTATGGTAAGGCCGGAGACTGCAACGGAGATATCAGGGACAGATCTATTAGATGGTGGAAACAGCAGTAATTCAGTCTTTGAGAGATTCAGTTTCAGATAGAGTGAAGACATGATATTAGAGACGGCAGAGAGACAGTCACTGGTGTTCTGTATTAGTGCAGGGGTGATGTCACGGGATGACGTGTATAATTGGGTGTCATCAGCATAAAGATGGTACCGGAAGCCAAATCTAGTGATGGTTTGTCCAATGGGTGCTGTGTAGAGGGAGAAGAGGAGGGGACCTAGGACCGAGCTCTGAGGAACCCCAATGGCAAGGGGAAGAGGGGAAGAAACAGAGCCCGCAAATGATACACAGAAAGTACGGTCAGAGAGATAAGAGGAGAACCAGGAGAGAGAGGTGTCCATGATGCCGACAGAGCGGAGCATAGTGAGAAGATGTTGATGGTCAACAGTGTCAAATGCTGCTGAGAGATCTAGAAGAATAAGAAGAGAGAAGTCACCTTTGGATTTAGCCGTCAGGAGATCATTGGAGACTTTGTGAGGGCCGTTTCAGTAGAGTGCAGAGTGCAGAAGCCAGATTGTAAGGGGTCAAGAAGAGAGTTAGCAGAAAGATAGCGGATTAAACGAGAATAGACCAAGCGTTCCAAGATCTTGGAGATAAACAGAAGGTTAGAGACAGGTCGATAGTTAGCAGCACAGGACTGGTCAAGGGAGTATTTCTTCAGTAGTGGGGTTATGACAGCATGTTTGAAAGAGGATGGGAAAATTCCAGAAGAGAGAGAGAGGTTAACTATTTTAGTAAGGTAAGTTGTGACAGCAGGTGACAGAGACTGGAGAAGGTGTGAGGGGAAAGGGTCACTACTGCAGGTCGTAGGGCGAGAAGAGGAAAGTAACTGAGATACTTCCTCCTCTGTAACAGGTTCAAAAGATGAGAATGAACAGTCTGAAGTGCGGCTGGTGAGGGGGTCAATGCCACCTGGGGATTGGGCAGTTATTTCCTGACGGATCTTATCAATTTTATCATGGAAATAAGAGGCCAGGTCATCTGCGCTAAGGTCTGTGAATGGCATGTGCACCTTAGGGGTAAGTAAGGAATGAAAAGTTTCAAATAGCCTTTTAGGGTTACAGGAGAGAGAAGAGATGAGAGTGGTGAAATAGGCTTGTTTGGCTAGGTGAAGGGCAGAATTATAGGTTTTAAGCATAAATTTGAAGTGGAGGAAGTCTGCAGGTGTACGTGATTTTATCCACACATGTTCAGCACACCTACAGCACCGCTGAAGAAAACGTGTCTGTGGCGTGTGCCAGGGTTGCTGCCTCCTGCGTCTAACCTTTCGAGTGGAGGGGGGAGTCGCCTCATCCAATGCACTCTTAAGGCTTTCATTATAGTGACTGGTGGCCAGATTGGGACAGGAGAGTGAAGAGATGGGGGACAGAGAGGACTGTAGAGTATCTGAGAGGTGCTGGGTGTTAATAGCACGTAAATTCCTATATGTATGATGAGCAGGTGTGTCCTGTGAAGGAGAGAAAGCACTGATGGTGAGAGACAGAAGGTTATGATCAGAGAGTGGCAGAGAAGAGTTAGTAAATTTAGAAACTGTGAGGAGTCGATGGAAGACAAGATCAATGGTGTTGCCATCTACATGTGTGGCAGAAGAGGAAAGTTGTGAAAGACCAAAAGACGTGGTTATTGAGAGAAACTGTGAGGCAGCTGGGGAGACGGGGGTGTCAGTGGGGATGTTAAAGTCACCCATGATGAGGGTAGGAATTTCACTGGATAAAAAGAGGGGGAAGCCAAGAAGCGAAGTGATCCAGAAATTGGTAGGGTGAACCCGGTGGACAGTAGATCACAGCTACACGTAAAGAGAGTGGGCTGAAAAGTCTGATAGCATGTACTTCAAATGAGGGGAATGTGAGTGAGGGTACTGGTGGGATGGCCTGAAAAGTGCACTGCGGTGACAGAAGTAACCCAACCCCTCCACCCTTCCTGTTGTCAGGCCTAGAGGTGTGTGAGAATTGTAGGCCACCATGAGACAGAGCAGTAGGGGAGGCAGTATCAGACTGCTGGATCCAGGTTTCAGTAAGGGCAAGCATGTTGAGAGATTTGCTGAGGAATAAGTCATTAATATATTCTAGTTTGTTACACACTGAGCGGGCGTTCCAGAGAGAACAATTAAAAGAGACAGGAGAAAGATAAGGAGAGGGGACGCGGCAAATATTGATTAGGTTTGTAGGATTCCTGTGTGTGTAAGAAGAGGAAAAATTTTGGAGAGAAGGAGGGCCAGGGTTTGGAGAGATGTCCCCAGCAGCTAGGAGGAGCAAAATGGACAGAGACAGAAGGTGGTTCAGTGATTTATGTGGATGCTTATGTTTGGTTTCACTGCTAAACGCAGTATAGGAATTAGGGTGGTTGAAGAGAGTGAAAAGGGTGTGAGAGCTGTACATGGGAAAAGGCAGAAGAGAAGGACTGATATGGATAGTGTGCATTGGTGGTAAAGATGGAGGGGAGGTCTGCAGGAAGACTATTGCTAACATAGTAAGTGACAGTGCAGCTATATCATACCATGTGTTAAAGCTTGTTTTTTTTTTTTGTTTTAAGTTTACCTGGTGTTCTTCCATGGCTGGCCTGTCTTGTGCCCTGTCTAAGTGCCATGTATAAGTGCACTTTGGTTAATCTGCACTTAGGTTAAGATGGATTCTGCCTTAGGAAATGCCCCCCTGCATTGGAAATGCTTCTCCCATAAGCTGTATCTACTTATATAGGGATGCAGAGCTTCAAAACTAGCACTAATTTAAGTCGATAACCAATTAATCAACAAACTGTGACACATGAGGAGACTGGGCTATGTAGTTACAAATACACTGACCAAGGAACTACCATAAAATCACTGAGCATCAAAAGACTGACACTAGTACAGATAAGGACACATGGGATTGCAAAAAATACAGCCTGGATGAAATTCTAGGATAGGGGTCAGAGAACAGCCATGTAGAGATGGGTTGAAGAGAATATGTACCATTCAAGATTGCAGGATGAATTGAAATTTAGACACAGCAAGCAGAGATGGGTTGAAGAGAATATGTACCATGTATAAGTGCACTTTGGTTAATCTGCACTTAGGTTAAGGTGGAATCTGCTTTAGGAAATGCCCCCTGCATTGAAAATCTCTAATTGTGACCCATCAAGTTTTATATTTTAGACATTTTTTTATGTTTTATAGTTTTGTCATAGCCTAAGTGCCACTTCCCTACTTGGAGGGCAATAATATATCATTCCATAGTCACTGAGGAGCAATTTTCGACTAAGTCACATGACTGTGCATAAAAAGAGCATGTTAGAGAGGAAGAGATGATCAGTGGTTCACCAATCTGTGAAAAACTGTGTCTAAAACTTGCAGAACAATTTTAGAAAACAGTACCTCAATGTAAAATTGCAGTACATAATATCATCAAAAGGTTTAGGGAATCTAGAGAAATCCATGTGCAAAAGGGACAAGTCTGACCGTCAATATTGAATTGGTAATGCAAATAACTGCATGAGCTCAAGAATGCTTCCAGAAATCATTGTCTGTGAACACAGTTCACTATGAAGTGCACAAATGCAATTTAACGCTGTAATATGTCAAGAAAAAGCCATATTTCAACACAATCCAGAAACACCACCATCTTCTCTGTGCCAAAATGGATGGAGACAAAATGAAAAACTGTTCTGTGATCAGATGAATCAAAATTTAAACTTCTTTAATTAAATGATGATCAATATATAGAGGTTTGAGAACAACATATGCTCCCATCCAGACATTTCTTTCAGGAAAGTCCTTTTTCAGCAAGACAATGCTAAACCACATACTCCATCCATTACAACAACATGGCTTGCAGAAGAAGAGTCTTGGTGCTGAACTGGCCTGCCTACAGTCCAGACCATTCGCTAATAGAAAACATCCTAGAACTGTTGAACATTTAGAAGAATAAGACAATAATGGGACAATATTCCTTCCCCAAAACTTCAGTGATTGGTCTCTTTATTTCCCAGACGTTTATAGACTTGTTTAAAGAAGATAGGATGCTACACAATAGTAGATGTGGCCCTGTTCCAACTTTTTTTAGATGTGTTGCTACAATCAATTTCTGAATGAGTTATTTTTTCAAATGAAATGGAAAAATGTTTAACTTTCAACTGATATGTTTTCTATATTCTATTGTAAATAAAATACAGATTTTCCAAATCATTGCATTCTTGTTTTCTTTACAATTTTTTACACAGCATCCCAACTTTTTTCGAAATGGGGTTTTAGAACACCTAGTATAGAGGTCAATACACTAACATTAGCCCATGTTGATTCTAAATCTATAGCTCTGGTACTCCAGACATAATGGCAATGTTTGATCAAATGTTTTGATCATTAGACCTTTGTCTATTAAAGTTTAAAAAAAAATGGTAAAAAGTAGGATGGGGTTATAACATGCCCTGTCAGGTCTTGAACCCAGGGACTTCAATGTCCTAGGCTGTAGCTCTTCCAACTGAGCTATTCAGCCTCCTGGACAGCTCCTGTGTAAAACTGATGTTCATCTTGTGCAACGACCATTGGCTTCCTCTGACTATGTTATCAGCCTAGCCATTACTCCAAGTAAGTTGCACTAAAAGACTCCGAACCAGACCCAGACCGTTACAGAATAATCTCGTCCAAAAATGGAGTCTGTTTTGACCACCTTGAGGTAGCAAGTGGCTGAGCTTTAAGAATTTGGTTCTTCTTACCAAGTAAAATTTAGTAAGTTACGAACCCTGGTGCTGGATCAACAACAAGAATTAATTGAACTTCAAAGACAACTTCTGAATATGTGCAACTCAGGCTCAGATTCAAATACCCGTATGCCTCTGCCATCAAAGTTCAGTGGGGATCGTCACTATTACCGAGGATTCCTTAACCAATGCCGCATCTAGTACCAAATGCAACCTGCTCCTTTTATTAATGACAGGAAAAAAGTGCTATTTGTCATTAACCTTCTGACAAATGAAGCTCTAGCATGGGCCTCCCCTTATGTGGAAAAGAACTGTGTCCTCCTCAATGATTTAGATAACTTCATCGCTGCTATGAATCAAGTCTTTGATGACCATAATCGTTGTGCCACAGCTGAGACCAAATTGCATATCCTTCAACAAGGACGTCGCTCAGTTGCTGAATACACAGCGGAATTTCGTCGCTGGGTAGCTGACACCACATGGAATCTAGCAGCCCAAAGGAGTCAATTTTAACGAGGGTTATTGTTAAATAATATTTGACATGCAGTATTCAAGACCTTTAAGGGTTAAATTGTATTCTGCTGACATAACTCTTGTAACTTATGGTGCATTGGTGTGGATAGACTATGACTATTTTGGTATTGGCCAAATACAGTAGTAGAAAGTATGAGGATGTTGGGAAACACCCCCTTTCATGTATATAAATGACTGACAGACACATATGTCTGGGTCTCACTACTCGGTGGGGGTCTCCCTCTCCCTGTGGGGATCTGTCCCTGTCTCTGTCTCTCACTTTGGGTGTCTCTCTCTCCAAACCTGGCTACTTCCTCTAAGACCTTGGGAAGGATGGCGGAATCGTCCTGCAGAAGATCAACATACATTGATGAATAAGCATGAGCCAAGATGTCTGCAAGGGATCCATCTTGAAGAAACCTAATTCTGAACTTCTCCTAAGAAATGTAAGACATTGACTGGTGTTTCTGTTATGCTGGAAGATTTCCATGTATCTGTTTTTCCTATGAAGACTTCAATAAATCTCCATGTTTTATATGAAGCAGAGTCCTCCAATAATGTTACCTTAGGGGTCAACACGTGAGTAAGGATTTCATTCAATTGTAGACTATTTTATAGTTTACGGACAGATATTATTTTACATTTTTTTTTTCTCAATTCCTTCTACTTGCAAGAGGGGGAAGAGAGAGTATTTTGCACATTTGATGCAAGCTTCAGGAAATTTCGAAAATTACCTAGATGAATGAAATCTCCTATGATCTCAAAGTTGCACGTGTTCTAGTAAGCCAGATAGAAGTCTGTGGAGAGGAACAGAAGAATGTTTGCTCTAACACTACAAGCAATAAAGGAGGACAACAGATGCCAGACGTACTGAGACGTGCTGATGAAAGGAAGCAGTTGTTCCAAGGAGAAGCTACAAGTTACAAGGTGACGGTTTTCTACGGTTGTAAGTAAAAATTTTACATTTAATTATGGAAATTATACAGTCATTGTCTAAAAAGTGTAGCTTACAGTTTAAGTATGTGCCTAGTGAAGGGTTACAGAATATATGGCAGAATTTGTATGCGCAGTGTTTGCACGCAAATTCTATCATAGAGACTAAGAAATCGTTGTGTGTTATGAAAGAAAAAGAGAAAATGAGGAATATTATGTATATGGTCAATGTATTCAATAGCATTATAACAGAAAAGTTACCAGATCTACAAGTCTGTAATGTAATTTCTGTTAATACACAAGAGACAGCTATTCAAGCAGATTCACAGGAATCTGACAAAAAGTGTGACGTCAATGTGATGACTATAAATAGCTCATCACAGACACAGGCTATTGAACAAATGGAGTCTGTAAAGACTCTGAATGTCCAAGATAATAATAGCACAGACGCAGATATGTCAGTATATAAGGAATTACAAATTAAAGAAACTAAGCAGAAAATAAAGTTGCAGAAACATTTGACCAATCTGAGTAAAGACATTCCCACATATGATGTAAATATCCATGTGTGTAGAAACTCAGAAATTTTTGAAAGCTATGCAGATAAGCTTGATCTATCTACAAAAGAGAAGAATCTTTTATTTAGAACATGGCTTCCTGCAAACTTTGCAAGATGTCTATCAGCAAAGATGTCTTATGACAATGAGTCAAATGAATGGTTACAGGACAGTGATGTAGACCGATTAAAGAAATTAATTTGGTGCACTACAGGTGACAGCATGCCAACATCTGAAATTCTGAATGAAATAAAGATTGGCAGAACTGAATCTACATATTCAGTTATGTCTAGATTTGAGAGGACTTATAAGGCTGTAGTCAGCAAAGTCAATTCTCAATCGATGGTGAGAACTTTTGTTAAGAAATTCAGATTTTTGGATCCAATAACTTTGGCTGTTGCATCAGATAAAAAGTCTTTATTTGAAGCTGCTAGTTTACTGGACATGGCCAGAAGACATCAGAGACAGATGACAAATGTGAGACAAACAGGGACAAATCAAAGAATAAAACCACCTAAAAGAGATCTGTCAAATCAGATTATAGTGTCACCTATTCATAGAAAGAAAAGTGAGGAAATCTATGAAAAACGTAGAAAATTGCATGTGGCATATAAGCCATATATCACGAAAGAAGTTCCATTCATAAAAACCCCATTATCAGTTGTAAATAAACAAGTGTCAACCTCTAAGCCAGTTAAACCTATAGATAGAGTCAGTCACGTAGGAAAGAAAGTACAAAATAGCAATCCTGACAGAGTAACAGCTTTTCCCAAAATGTTAGACTGTCATGGCAACCCAACCTTGACATCTGATCTATTCCTGATCAGAAGAATGTCAGAAGGCTTGGAATATATAAATGGCAGAACATTAGTCAATCTATCGGTGGATGCAATTGACAGAAGGGTTATGGGTCGAATTTAAAAATATCTCCATGTTAATGACTGTCTATTGGCATCATTTTACTAGTCAGGCTGTAGAAAGAATCTTTGACATGAGGAGAAATTAAAATGATCAGGTATAATTCAGATAGTTATGTGATGTTTATAAATTAGTCCTGATTTTGATATTGATAATAATACTATATGTAATGCATCATATTATAATATATATATATATATATATATATATATATATATATGTACATGAGAATCAAGTAAAAGTAACTTGATCTACTCTGTTAAGTGGTGATATATATATTTTGCTCACATCCCACTCTGGATACAGAGAATGTGCAAAACAAATATATATATAATATGATCATACAGTATTAGAAGTCAAAAAAAGTAAACTTTCCATTGGTTAAAATTGTTAGCATATCAATCTGATTTTTTGCTAAAATTTTTATCTATCTTTCTCCTTAGATATTACATATGTGAAAAAAACAACAGTTGAATCACTCATCAATTTTTCATTATAGGCCAATATATGCATGAATTGTCTAACAATTAATTTGATAAACAGATTAATGTGTGACTAATAGCATTGCATATTTAAAGGAATATAAGTCATAACTTACAATTTTTCATGTGGTGGTCTTTTCCATGTATAATCCACTGTGTGTAAGTGCATGCCATGCAGCTCTGAGAGCATCAGTGTTACTTAGTGTTGTTAGTTGATTGACAAGGAACAAATGGTGACGTGGTCTGTTGGCTCCATTGTAAGTTTAAGTGTTGATGTCATGTATTTATGTATGTGCAGTTCTGTGATGTTAAAAATAGGCCTAAGAAAAACCAGGATGCATCCCAGAAGGAAAATGTATAACATCTAAAGACGTCTATATTTATTTTTTGTTCTATGTGATCCATTATTGAATGTTCATTGGGAAATAGCAGAATTATTTAAGATACATCAAAAGGAAGCTCATATGATGTAAAACAGAAAATCTAAACTCATATGTTCTTTAAGCCACAGAAGCACACACGAGGTTTGAGTGTAAATGACAGCTGCTAAGACATGCAGGGGAGAATGTACAGTATATCTAGTTCATGAATAGTCAAAGAATTTTGACAAGGATAATACAGATAGCTTTCCAATATATTTGGTTAAAATGACAAAGGTTTATTGGGGTAATTTTATCAAGGAATGATAAATATATTATTCATAATGTGTAAAGCTGGATATGATCTATAACAAGGATTGTCTTATGGTATCACTCATTATGTAATCTTACAAAGGTACACACATACTATATATATATATATATATATATATATATATATATTAATTAACACCTACAAACATTGGGAAAATATAATTGTCTTATATGTAAATGAGATAAGCTAATCATCTTCATGAAAGACAATTAATATTAAGATCAAAGAGAAGTTATATCAAGAGATATATTCTTTGTTTATTTAGCAAACTTCTGATTATAGAAGGTGACATATTTTGGAATATTTATGTTTTATAATACTTATTTCATATGTTGTTTAATGTGTTTACATATATACAATCATTACACAAAAATATACACATTTAATTAGGTAGAGGATGTATATTTTAAACTTGATTCTAAGCAGAGTCAAAAGCTGGTCACATTTTGCAAAGTATCAGGTTATACTATTCTCGGAGTGATGGTATTTAAAAGGTTAAAGGTCACAGTTTTCTGAGAAGAGCCAGTTGTTAAGCACAAAGCAACTGTAAGATGTGGTATTCATATGTCTTTTGACTAAAAGAATAAAGTTGAATATCGTGTTTTAAATAAAGAACACAATAATATTTAGTAAGTAATGCTGAATATAAAGGTATTTCTTTATTAAAAAGGATAGTAAAGTGATTGTATTTTAAAAATTATGATTAAGTATGATAACACATTCATATTGAAACATATTGATGTTTAGTATATTTATGCTAAGTTATAATCAAAGAATAAATATTGTGATTCTCTATAAAATGATAATTAATAATGAAATCACATTATGTTTCAAGATTATGTTGCAATTTGTCATCACAAGTGGAATAAAGTATATATATGTTAATATACATATACAGTGTAAATATATATATATATATATATATATATATACTGTATATATAAATATTGTATCCAAAGAAGTATCGTGTGATCATTTGATAAAATATGAATATCAATAAGTGTTATTATCATATTAATATTTGGCATATAAAAATGATAATTATTATTATGAAATGATATGGTACACTGTGATATTATTATGGTAGTAAATCACCAAGTTTTGGGTGAATAGTAGATATAGGGAAATTTATCTTCAATCAAGTCCAAGATTATGATAAAGTTTTATATCAAATATTAATAAAAGACTTTGACAGTTACAAGAAGAAAAAGATGTGCAGAAAGAAACAACTTAAAAAGTATTCACGTAAGTTTATGCCAAGGACTGTGTTTATAATTTAACAGTTACTGATGAAAATTATTACTGGAGTTTGAAACATTGATAATTGGACTGAGTTATAAAGATTGTTCTTCATCAACATTCTTATGGAGTCCCATCAACTACAAAACTTCAAGGAAAAGTTGCTTGGTAAGGGTAATTGATAATGAACCCCACCACACATATATTCTTTATTTAAGACTGTTAAATGAGCTGAAGTGAATAAACAGCTGAGATGAGTGTCAAAATTAACACTTTACAGTGCTGCCTCAGAAGTCACAGCTGTTCCACAACAGACAAGTGGTCAAGGTAAAGAATTCCACTACAGTCTATGTCTCATGACAAGTTATCATAAGGAATACATACTTAATATATGGACTGTGTTGCTATATCAATATCTTCATAATATGAACTTTATTGGACAATGTTATAATATCTGCACAACATGATTGAAATCTATAAACTAAAGGACTTCACGTTAACAAGTCAAACCCTTCAACAACAACATTTGTGCCAAACCTTCTATTATGACAGAAGAAGATAACCAGTAGAAGACGATGAAAGATGCCTAGAAGTCTAGTTTAGTTAGTATATCAAATCATTTTCATATTTGATCACGGTTTACCATAACATTTATTAATGTCAAAATTTATTGCAATTTGATAAAATTATTGGATATGAACAATTAATTTATTTATGAAAATTAAGTTCTAGTATCCAACAAAGAGGAAAGAAGATGCAGTCTAATGAATATTGTCCAATGATATGTATCTTGAGGGTTCAAACAGATGTATATCACCCTCAAGAGGGGGAAATGTTAAATAATATTTGACATGCAATATTCAAGACCTTTAAGGGTTAAATTGTATTCTGCTGACATAACTCTTGTAACTTATGGTGCATGGGTGTGGATAGACTATGACTATTTTGGTATTGGCCAAATACAGTAGTAGAAAGTATGAGGATGTTGGGAAACACCCCCTTTCATGTATATAAATGACTGACAGACACATATGTCTGGGTCTCACTACTCGGTGGGGGTCTCCCTCTCCCTGTGGGGATCTGTCCCTGTCTCTGTCTCTCACTTTGGGTGTCTCTCTCTCCAAACCTGGCTACTTCCTCTAAGACCTTGGGAAGGATGGCGGAATCGTCCTGCAGAAGATCAACATACATTGATGAATAAGCATGAGCCAAGATGTCTGCAAGGGATCCATCTTGAAGAAACCTAATTCTGAACTTCTCCTAAGAAATGTAAGACATTGACTGGTGTTTCTGTTATGCTGGAAGATTTCCATGTATCTGTTTTTCCTATGAAGACTTCAATAAATCTCCATGTTTTATATGAAGCAGAGTCCTCCAATAATGTTACCTTAGGGGTCAACACGTGAGTAAGGATTTCATTCAATTGTAGACTATTTTATAGTTTACGGACAGATATTATTTTACAGTTATCAGAGCTTGTAAAGGATGAGCTTGCCAGACTTGAGGCTCCTGATAATCTGGAGGATTTTATTCAACTATGCATCCGAATTGATCAGAGACTTATTGAACATAGAAAAGAGAGACTGCGAATATTTGGAAACAAACCTACCTACTCCTTCAGTCACTCAGAACTGAACACACAGCAAAAGACTGAATCTTTACCAGAACCTATGCAGATTGATGTCATCCGAAAACCTCTTATTACGGTAGAGAAAGAGAGGCGTCGTACAGAAAATCTGTGGCTCTATTGTGGGGGTTCAGGACATTATGCCATTAACTGTCCCAACAAGTTTCAAAGGTCTATAGCCTGCACTAGTGCGAAGGCAGATAACAATTTTGAACTTTATGAACTGCCGGATTCAGTTATGCAGACCATCTCATCTGTAACCCAAAACAAAAACAAAATGTGTTCATCATCTTCTCATTTTCTCATTCCGATACAGGTCATGGTTGGGAGCCATAAAATGCAATGTCCTGCCATGTTAGATTCTGGTGTAGGAGGAAATTTTATAGACTTACAATTTGCGCTTGATAATAACATTGCACGTGGAACAAAATCCGTGCCAATTGATATGGAAACTGTTGACGGTTCACCTTTATCATGTGGACCTGTAACTCACGAGACAATTGAACTTGGAATCTGTATTGAACCTGATCATCATGAAACTATTAGTTTCCATCTGATTTCTTCTCCCAAGTTTCCGGTTATTTTAGGAATTCCATGGTTTGCTATCCATAATCCTTCTATCAACTGGGAATCAAGGACTGTTACTTTTCCTTCTAAATACTGTAAGGACAATTGCCATTTAAGTTTATCCATCCAAGAACAAATAAAAGTTTCCAAAATTCCTCATCAGAGTTATAAGTTGCCACCTCAGTATCAACAGTTCAGTAATGTCTGCAGCAAGAAAAAAGCTGATCAACTACCTCCTCATCGTCCTAACGATTGTCCCATCGAATTACTTTCTGGAGCTACTATTCCTTTTGGCAGAATTTACAATCTCTCTGAACCAGAATTAAAAGGGCTCAGAGAATACTTAGATGAAAATTTAGAGAAAGGCTTCATTCGACCCTCTTCATCCCCAGCTGGGGCACCTTTGTTCTTTGTAGAAAAAAAAGACTCAACCTTGAGACCATGTATTGACTACAGAGAACTAAATAAGATGACTATTAAAAATCGTTACGCTCTTCCCTTAATTCCTGAGTTACTGGAAAGACTCCGTTCTGCTACAATCTTTACCAAACTAGATTTAAGGGGAGCCTATAACCTCATACGCATTCGTCCAGGGGATAAGTGGAAGACCGCTTTTAGAACTAGATACGGACATTTTGAATATCTGGTTATGCCATTCGGCTCCTGTAACGCTTCTCCAACCTTTCAACATTTTATTAATAATGTGTTTCGAGATTTCTTAGACCAATTTGTTGTTGTGTACCTTGATGACATCCTCATATTTTCAGACACCTTGGAGGAACATCGCAAACATGTTCAGTTAGTCTGGAGAATAATCTTTATATCAAACTGGAAAAATGCTCAGGCCTTCTGGGGAGATGATACAGTGGAGAAAAAAAGTATTTAGTCAGTCACCAATTGTGCAAGTTCTCCCACTTAAAAAGATGAGAGAGGCCTGTAATTGACATCATAGGTAGACCTCAACTATGAGAGATAAAATGAGAAAACAAATCCAGAAAATCACATTGTCTGATTTTTAAAGAATTTATTTATTTGCAAATTTGCAAATTATGGTGGAAAATAAGTATTTGGTCAATAAGAAAAGTTCATCTCAATGCTTTGTTATATATCCTTTGTTGGTAATGACAGAGGTCAAACGTTTTCTGTAAGTCTTCACAAGATTGGCACACACTGGTATGTTGGCCCATTCCTCCATGCAGATCTCCTCTAGAGTAGTGATGTTTTGGGGCTGTCGCTGGGCAACACGGACTTTCAGCTCCCTCCAAAGGTTTTCTATGGGGTTGAGATCTGGAGATTGGCTAGGCCACTCCAGGACCTTGAAATGCTTCTTACGAAGCCACTCCTTCGTTGCCCTGGCGGTGTGCTTGGGATCATTGTCATGCTGAAAGACCCAGCCACATTTCAACTTCAATGCCCTTGCTGATGGAAGGAGGTTTGCACTCAAAATCTCACTATACATTGCCCCATTCATTCTTTCATGTAAACGGATCAGTCGTCCTGGTCCCTTTGCAGAGAAACAGCCCCAAAGCATGATGTTGCCACCCCCATGCTTCACAGTAGGTATGGTGTTCTTTGGATGCAACACAGCATTCATTCTCCTCCAAACACAACAAGTTGTGTTTCTACCAAACAGTTCTACTTTGGTTTCATCTGACCATATAACATTCTCCCAATACTCTTCTGGAACATCCAAATGCTCTCTAGCAAACTTCAGACGGGCCAGGATATGTACCGGCTTAAGCAGGGGGGCACGTCTGGTACTGCAGGATCTAAGTCTCTGGCGGTGAAGTATGTTACTGACGATAGCCTTTGTTATGTTAGTCCCAGCTTTCTGTAGGTCATTCACTAGGTCCCCCCGTGTGGTTTTGGGATTTTTGCTCACCGTTATTGTGATCATTTTGACCCCACGGGGTGAGATCTTGCGTGGAGCCACTGATCGAGGGAGATTATCAGTGGTCTTGTATGTGTTCCATTTTCTAATTATTGCTCTCACAGTTGATTTCTTCACACCAAGCTGCTTGCCTATTGCAGATTCAGTCTTCCCAGCCTGGTGCAGGTCTACAATTTTGTTTCTGGTGTCCTTCCACAGCTCTTTAGTCTTCACCATAGTGGAGTTTGGAGTGTGACTGTTTGAGGTTGTGGACAGGTGTCTTTTATACTGATAATTTCAAACAGGTGCCATTACTACAGGTAATGAGTGGAGGACAGAGGAGCCTCTTAAAGAAGAAGTTACAGGTCTGTGAGAGCCAGAAATCTTGCTTGTTTGTAGGTGATCAAATACTTATTTTCCACCATAATTTGCAAATAAATTCTTTAAAAAGTCAGACAATGTGATTTTCTAGATATGTTTTCTCATTTTGTCTCTCATAGTTGAGGTCTACCTATGAAGTTAATTACAGGCCTCTATCATCTTTTTAAGTGGGAGAACTTGCACAGTTGGTGGCTGACTAAATACTTTTTTTTCTCCACTGTATCATCTCCCCAGAAGGCCTGAGTATGGATCCTAATAAAATCAAAGCTGTAATGGATTGGCCCACTCCAGAAATCTTAAAGATGTTCAGCGATTTATAGGGTTTGCAAATTTCTATTTCTCAACAAGTTGGAAACAAGATGCAACTCCATCCATGTGCTTTTCTTTCTCATACTATGTCATCAGCATAAAGAAATTACGACATAAGAAACAAAGAACTGTTGGCCATTAAAGTTACGTTCTTGGAATGGAGACACCTTTTGAAAGGAGCTAATCATCCAGTAACTGCCCTTACTGACCACAAAAATTTAGCGTTCATCCGTACTGCTAAGAGACTGTCTGCAAGACAAGCAAGTTGGGCCTTGTTTTTCTCTAGATTTAATTACATCATTTATCGGCCAGGTTCAAGAAATGGCAAGGCGGATGCTTTGTCCAGGAATCTTGCTGAACCACAGGAGGAGTCTAAAACAGAGTCTACTATTTTATCTTCCAAAAATTTTGTAGGAATACTGGACTCCAAAGATCTTTTAACCATGCTTAGAGAGGGATACCAGAATGACTCTTTTCTCAACCATCCTCTAAAGATGTGGACCTATCTTTTAAAGAAGGATTTTGGAAGCAGGAACACAGAATATATGTCCCTGAATCTGCTCGACTTGAAGTCCTCAAACTGGTCCATGATTCTAAGCTTGCAGGGCATCTTGGAGTTATGAAAACTTACGACCATCTACTTCGTTCATTTTGGTGGCAAAGTTGTAAGAACGATGTTAGGAAATATGTTTTCTCCTGTTTAACATGTGCACGAAATAAGACACTGCGATCTCCTCCTCTAGGTCTTCTTCAACCATTTCCAGTTCCATCTAGGCCTGGTGTATCAATTTCCATGGATTTTATTGTGAATTCTCCTCCTTCTAAAGAAAAGACTACCATCCGTGTTGTTGTGGACCGTCTCACAAAGATGGCCCATTTCATTCCAACTAGAGGAATTCCTACTGCAGAACAAACTGCAGAATTAATGATTAAGGAGATATTTACAGTTGTGCTTAAAAGTTTACATACCCCGGCAGATTTTTTGGCCTTTTTTCAGAGAATATGAATGATAACAAAAAACTTTTTCTCCACTCATGGTTAGTGGTTGGTTCAAGCCATTTATTGTCAAACTTCTGTGTTTTCTCTTTTTAATTCCTAATGACAACCAAAAACATCAAAATGACCCTGTTCAAAGTTCACATAACCTGGTGATTTTGGCCTGATAACACGCCCAGAAGTTGACACAAAGGGGTTTGAATGGCTACTAAAGGGAACATCCTCACCTGTGACCTGTTTACTTGTAATCAGTGTGTGTGTATAAAAGCTGAGTGAGTTTCTGGGATCCATACAGACTGTTACATCTTTCCTCCAGCCACTGACATTTCTGGATTGTGAGTCACGGGGAAAGCAAAAGAATTGTCCACGGATCTACGGGAAAAGGTAGTTGAACTGTATAAAACAGGAAAGGGATACAAAAAGATATCCAAGGAATTGATAATGCCAGTCAGCAGTGTTCAAACTGTGATTAACAAATGGAAACTCAGGGGCTCTGTAAAAACCAAACCACGGTCAGGTAGACCAACCAAAATTTCAGCCACAACTGCCCAGAAAATTGTTCGGGATGCAAAGAAAAACCCACACATAACATCATCTGAAATACAGGACTCTGAAAACTATCAGTGTGGCTGTTTCAAGATGCACAATAAGGAGGCACTTGAAGAAAAATGGGCTGCATGGTCGAGTTGCCAGAAGAAAGCCATTACTGTGCAAATTCCACAAAGAATATCGCCTTCAATACGCCAAACAGCACAGAGACAAGCATCAAAACTTCTGGAACAAGGTAATTTGGAGTGATGACACAAAAATCGAAGTTTTTGGCCACAACCATAAACATTACATTTGCAGAGGTGTCAACAAGGTCTATGATGAAAGGAACTCCATTCCTACTGTAAAGCACGGAGGTGGATCACTGATGTGTGAGCTTCAAAGGCACAGGAAACTTGGTCAAAGTTGAAGGAAAGATGAATGTAGCACGTTATCAGTAAATACTAGAGGAAAATTTGCACTCATCAGCCAGGAAGCTGCGCATGGAACGTACTTGGACGTTCCAACATGACAACGATCCAAAACACAAGGCCAAGTCGACCTGTCATTGGCTACAGCAGAAGAAAGTGAAGGTTCTGGAGTGGCCATCTCAGTCTCCTGACCTCAATATCATTGAGCCACTCTGGGGAGATCTCAAGTGCGCAGTACATGCAAGACAGCCCAGGAATTTACAGGAACTGGAGACTTTTTGCCAAGAAGAATGGGCAGTTTTACCATCTGAGAAAATAAAGAGCCTCATTCACAACTACCACAAAAGACTTCAAGCTGTCATTGATATTAGAGGGGGCAATACAAGGTATTAAGAACTGGGGTATGTGAACTTTTGAACAGGGTCATTTTGATGTTTTTGGTTGTCATTATGATTTAAAAAGATAAAACACAGAAGTTTGACAATAAATGGCTTCAACCAAGAAATGGCTTCACTAACTATGAGTATAGAAAAAGTTTTTGTGTTAACATTTATATTCTCTGAAAAAGAGGCCAAAAAAACCAAAAAATCTGCCGGGGTATGTAAACTTTTTAGCACAACTGTAGGTTGCATGGAATTCCTGACATTGTAATTTCAGATAGAGGTGTTCAATTCACATCAAGGTTTTGGAAAAACTTCTGTACAGCTTTAGGAGTTACAATTAATTTGTCTTCCACTTTTCATCCTCAGTCCAATGGCCAGACGGAAAGGACAAACCAAACTCTTGAACATTACCTCAGCTGTTTTGTTTCCTACCTTCAAGATGATTGGGTGGACTATTTACCAACAGCAGAATTTGCCTACAACAACTCCAAACACAGTGCTACATCTCAAAGTCCATTTTTTGCTAACATTGGCCTACATCCAGTATTTATTCCTAACCTCCCTCTTAGTACACCTATTCCTGCTGTTACTGACAGACTAACAAAATTGCAAGAAACCCAAAGGAAACTAAGAGAGATGCTACAAGAAGCCCAAGAAGACTATAAGAAGGCAGCTGATAAACATCGCAAAGTTCCTCGACCTTTAAAGTTGGTGATAAGGTTTGGCTATCTACCAAAAATCTGAAAACACATGTGTCATCTCCAAAATTGGGCCAAAAATTCATACGATCTTTCCAGATTTCTGCAAAAGTTAACCAAGTTGCTTTCGGTCTCAAACTTCCTAACAGGTAAAAGATACACCCTGTGTTCCACGTGTCATTGCTCAAACCATTCAATGAAAAACCCTTTCCAGGGAGAAATCAGCCACCTCCTGCACCAGTAAAAGTCCAAGGGGAGGAAGAATACATTGTTGAGAAAATTTTGGACCCTAGACTTTTCAGAGGTCAACTACAATATCTGATGCAATGGAAGGGTTATGGTCCAGAAGAGAATTCATGGGAACCAGAAAACAATGTTCATACCTCTAGGCTTACAAGGGCGTTTCATCTTAGACATCCAGAGAAACCAGCTCCTAAGATGTCCAGAGGCCATTAAATTGCACTAAAAGACTCTGAATCAGACCCAGACCGTTACATGCCCTTTAACAAACATGGTAAATCCAGACATCAATAAGTACAAATAAAAGCAAACTGCCAATGAACAATGTACCCCCCATGTCATTACCTGCAGATAGAGGATGAACCATTTACACCAACGGAATAGGTTGTTGACCATGTAGTAGATACAGAGAATACCATGCTGTATATCTAAAGTAGTCATGTAATGAGTTACAAACAAAGGTCTCGTACAAGCAAATAAGCCCCAAAATTGAAAAAAAAAATGCTAGCATGTGTTTAGCTAATCCATGCAGAACAGATGCTACAGATTCTTTTGAAATAACTAACGTAAGAGGTACTGGGCTTGGATTTGCCCAGTGCTGGAGGATATTTTTCCTAGTCGCACTGGCCCATATCATGAATGTAGACTTGTCTGATTTAGAAAGGTTACCCCTATCACCTTCCGACAGGATATGAAAAACTGTCCGAAGTCAGATCAAAATCGATTTGAAAGTTCTGAGTAAGATAATCTCGAACCATAATAATGCGATAGGCAGCCGTAACAAGATGGAAACTTGCTATACTCCAAGATTCAAGAAAAGCATTATGCTTCCTACTAAAATAAGCAATTAAGTGGCCCTGGAATACTGTTTTAAATGTAGCTTAAAAGAGTTGTATATCATCTATACTCATGGTGTTATCGTCTAAAAAAGGCTCCCACTGTCCCAACAAAAATCCTCAGAAGAATAATAATAAGCAGGGTAATGCCGAGTGGCCTGAATAATAGGTGACTGTAGAGATAAGGTGAATAAAACAGCCTTCCCTGACAGTCATGGACCGAGTCATGGATGCAATGCATGTCGCAGGCCTAGTATCAATGAAGAGCTATCCCAGATTGATAAAGTCAACAACACTCTGCGAAAACAGGACACATTTGGAGCATATATATTAACCAAACAGTAATTGTGCCCTTCTGGGTAGGCAAAGAAGTCATGTACAACATAGTCTTCAGAAGAAGTAACTCTCTTTTTCTATATAAAAGAGGCTTCATAGCAATCAATGTAATGTACGTTAGTGTTTTTGTCTTTTTACCCAATGCATTTCCTGGAGAAATTTTAGATCCTAAGCAAGTTAAATGATTCAAAATCTTTTTCTGAAAGTGACCTGTATATTTGTTGCATTTGTCAATTAACCCATTCCACATTTGCAAAAGCAAACAGGATGCCTCTAATGCTATGAAGGCTTAATCCTGTCCCAGTGAGCAATAGGACCCTCATAGAAATTAAGAGACATGCCCCAAGCATGTAGCGACACTCACCCCCAGCACCCAATCGAAATTGTTCGGTGACTTTCAAGTAGGATTGATAGGAGACAATGGTGCATTAGATTAGTAAAAATCTGTTGATGTTTTTGAAAAGCATCCAAGATACGCATCTTGTCTTGATAATTTAAGAGTTTGAAAATGACAGGTTTGGATCTTGCAGGAAGGCCTTTGGAATTTCCACCAATTCTATGGGCCCTTTCTACAGTAAATGGAATATGCTCAGACGAGAGTAGCCAAGCACCTGGTAGTCGTTCAGAAGTGAAGAATAAGTCTGAAGAAGATTATTCCTATGGCTATGAATCTCAAGATCATCGATTTTTTTTTTTTTACTTGATGGTGGTAGCAGCATTATTAATTTGTGCATCATGGGTATGATAAGTGTCCTCTAAATCAGAAACCCGTCACTGAACTTCCAATAGTTTTTTGTCATGGCCTGTAATGTCAGAGATAATTTTATCTAATGATGATTGAAAAGCCAACAACCTGACATCAATAGCTGGCATTAAAATATCTGAAATGGCTTGTGCCGTGGCCTTCTAATTTGGGGAATAGGGTGCCGGGAGGTCCTTTAATGGCAGGGAGGATGGAAATATTTTGTTTTTTTCAATGCCTGTTTTCTTTTTGTGGATGTAGTTGTCTTTTCTATATAATGCTCCATAGTGCAGATTGCAACAGATACAAAACAAGAATAAAATAAAACCAGAAAATCCTCCTTTCAATTAGTGTGAAAGTCACTAGTAGTTAAGTCACATTGCAGAAAATTGAATAAAACAATGTTTCAGAATAGTGCAACATCACCTCCTTGTGGCCAAACAAAGGAATGCCATTACAATATGAAGGTAGAATAGAATAATACTGTGTATGCACTGCAGACAATAGAGGATCCCAATGCTAATATTTCAGCCACCAGTGGCTATGTGGCTGTAAAATGAAATACAGCCTGATCAGAACTGCAAAGACCACAGCAGGGGTGAGAACAGAGCCCATGGTGCAGAGACTGAATCTCCAGGCAGAGAAGAGGTGCTGTGACTTGCAGAGTACTGCTCTACTGCACTCAGAGCAGATAGAGAAGCTGGGAGCTAAGATGGCACCTGAAACCAATGCAAGGCCGGCTGCAATAACTGAGGAGCGATAAAAGCTGGTCCGAGACCTTGTCCTGTTCTTATGGGTTATAGTGACCTTGGAAAGCTGGAAATCTTCTAAAATGTGACCACGTATAAATGCCGCCTCCCAGAAGTCCTTCTTTAATCATCTGAATGGTGACAATCTGTTGTCTTGATCAGTGGTGTAACTAAAGTCATTTGGGCACTGGTGCAAACTTTTGCTGAGGGCGAGCTGAAATCATTACACTGGCACACCACATGTGACCGCTGGGGCCTAATCACAGGCCCTAGCAGTGACGTTTGGAATGCAGGAACTTTCTATATTCTGGCACCCAATCATGATTTCTTTCAATTGTGTCCTGGTTATGTTCTCAGGCCTGTAGTGCCCCTTCCTCATAACTCAGCTACAATAAGGAAATTATGGCTAGGTTTCTGACAAGTCACAGTCTATAGAAAGTTTCTGCATTCATGGTCGTATCCATTGAACAAAACAGACTGTCACCACTAAGTTGATTACAGAAAATCTTTAAAACTCTCCAAATTTTTTATTTATATTTGCAAAAATATTTAACTTTTAATTGTCAAGAAATTTAAATATATGGGAAAACCCCATTAGGCTGAAGCCCCATGTTGCAAAAGCACAGCGTTTTACAATACTTGCAAAGTGAATGGGATTCTGGCTAATCACATCAACACATTGCAGAAAAAAGTCTGCAGCAGAAAGGCTGCGTTTTCAAAAACAACCGCGTTTTTGAAAATCACAGCATGTCAATTATACCTGCGGAAACGCTGGTGTTTTCCCTATAGGTATAATAAGGGCAGAAAGTCCACAGAGAAAAACTCTGTGAAAACGCAGATATCAATAAAATTTAAGGAGAAGGGGTGGTCTCAACCTATAGATGGAACCGGGTGGGGTCACGAGTAAAGGAAACCCAGAGCGTAATACACCTTGAGGGGCCCATGGAATGCTTAAATATGGAAGATACTTCTGTTGGCGACAGAGATTTGTAGTTCCGCCTTCCATGCTCGTGTAGATGATGGGTGAGTCTATTCTCTTTCCTTCACTAGGTTATGGTAAAAGGTGGACAGGGGCTTATTCTGGGGGGTGTTTCTGAAGAAACAGAGTTTAAAACCAGGAAGTGGGGCGAGGAGTCGTAGATCGTTTTAACACTCCCAGATACAGTGCTCTAATGGATTGGTATGTCAAAAAGTGTGTGGAGTTAAGGAACAGGTTGGCTTTGAATTCTGAAAAAGAGAGGAATGCCCCATCAAGAAGGTGAGTGTCATATGGCAAGTGGCGAATCCCTTTAGGGAGTTGGGGGACTGTGTCTGGGAGTTACAATTCAGAAAGAAGCAAGTCTTTGGTGCAGTTTTTTGAGCTAAAGCCTGAATTTAGTAGAAGGGAGAAGTATAAGTGCTCCTTATATATATATCCCATTCCTGTTGAAGCCACTCTTGGCTTTGGCTCGAAAAAACACAGCAAAATCTGCAACTAAAAGCAGCTTTTCGGCAATGTGGGGCCTCAGCTTAAAGCTGTGTCTCCACAGTAGTTTCAAAAAGCAACTGCTGACACCTTGCTTTTATTTTCACAACAAGGTCCCATTATCAATTAACAGTTTGGAAGTACTAGAGAGATACAGGTCAGAGCATACAGTGTTCATATTAGGACATCCTCAGATATCAGAGTCAAACATCAGATTAATAGCAGTTTACAACAGTGATACCTGACTTTGATACCTGACTTTGACTCTGACACCTAACTTTGATACCTGACTTTGATTCCGACACCTGACTTTGATTCCGACACCTGACTCTATGCAGTTTCTGGGCTGGTTGTAAAACTTAGATGACTTCTGACTCTCATATCTGATTGGGTGACAACTAAGTAGTCAGTTATGAAGCACATACAATGTTACACTGTAATTGGCCAGGATGACTGACCTCTGAGTGAACTCACTGCTCACACTCAGGAGTAGAAGATACTTGTATAAGGCTGCAGGCTGAGAGCTCCATGAGTCTGATAAAAATTTGTCTGACACAAAGTTGTCTGATACCTGACTCAGTCAGAGATTAGTCTTACACATCATCTGAGTTTTTCATATACATACAAGCCAGCCAGCACATACAATGGTGGAGATTTATCAAGTGAAATGCTCCATAATTCTGGTATCATTTTCACCAAATAACCTCTCTAACATGTTGTGTGCTACATTCATCAAGTGTTTTAAATACTTTTATTACTTGTACAAAAAGGGGTGTGGACTCATAGTAAAGGGGCGTGACCTACCTACCTGTGCTGCAAAAATACATCCAAATAACCTCTCTAACATTTATCAAGTGTTTTAGTCTGAGGCTCCACGTACCAGGCTGCAGCAAAAAAGCGCTGTGGAAAAAACCTTGGCAGAAATGCATCACAATTTTTGCAGAAAGTCTGGCGAGGTTTCCTCTGCAGACTTTCTGCTTCCATTATACCTATAGTGAAACCGCCGGCATTTCCGTAAATAGAATTGACATGCTATGATCTCCAAAACCGCAACTGTTTTGGAAATTGCAGCATTTTCACTGCGTGTATTTTTCTGCAATGTGTGGATGGTAGGGGTTGTAAAACAAACCAATTGGAGCCACGGTGTGCGGTTCAAATTACCAGTACCAGTTTAACCCCTACAATCCACGCATTGCAGAAAAATACACGCAGTGTAAATGCTGCAATTTCCAAAACAGTTGCGGTTTTGGAGATCATAGCAAGTCAATTCTGTTTACGGAAATGTTGGCGGTTTCACTATAGGTATAATGGAAGCAGAAAGTCTGCAGAGGAAACCTCGCCAGACTTTCTGCGAAAATCTCTGAGGGAAAAACTGTGATGCATTTCTGCCAAGGTTTTTCCCACAGCGCTTTTTTGCTGCAGCCTGGTACGTGGAGCCTCAGCCTAAAACGCTTGATAAATGTTAGAGAGGTTATTTGGATGTATTTTTGCAGCACAGTGTTGTAGGTCACGCCCCTTTACTATGAGTCCACACCCCTTTTTGTACAAGTAATAAAAGTATGTAAAACACTTGATGAATGTGGCACACAACATGTTAGAGAGGTTATTTGGTGAAAATGATACCAGAATTATGGAGCATTTTACTTGATAAATCTCCACCATTGTATGTGCTGGCTGACTTGTATGTATATGAAAAACTCAGATGATGTGTGAGTCTGATCTCTGACTGAGTCAGGTATCAGACAACTTTGTGTCAGACAACTTTTTATCAGACTCATGCAGCTCTCAGCCTGCAGCCTTATACAAGTATCTTCTACTCCTGAGTGTGAGCAGTGAGGTCACTCAGAGGTCAGTCATCCTGGCCAATCACAGTGTAACATTGTATGTGCTTCATAGCTGACTGCTGAGTTGTGACTCAATCAGATATGAAAGTCAGAAGTCATCTAAGTTTTACAACCATCCCAGAAACTGCATAGAGTCAGGTGTCAGAATCAAAGTCAGGTGTCAGAATCAAAGTCAGGTATCAAAGTCAGTTGTCAGAATCAAAGTCAGGTGTCAGAGTCAAAGTCAGGTATCAAAGTCAGGTGTCAGAATCAAAGTCAGGTATCAAAGTCAGGTGTCAGAATCAAAGTCAGGTATCAGAATAAGGTATCAAAGGCAGGTATCACTGTTGTAAACTACTATTAAACTGATGTTTGACTGATATCTGAGGATATCCTAATATGGACACTGTAAGAGCAGGCATTTAACAAACAACATATTCAGGACATTATTTGGGTCAAATCCAAAGTAGCAAATAATAAACACCTTCACAAAAAATATGGCATGCACCTGTCTCTTAAAAAGGAAAGTATCATCAGAAAACAACTTGAATCAAGTTTTTATGTTTCAACATGTTTGTATATATTTTTGTAATGCTTATTTTAAGTTTCCATGTCATCTATATTTAAAAAAAAAATCCCACAATCCAGGCCACTAAGCTTAATAGTAGACATTCTGTTTGCTGTTCACTATTCAGTTCTCTCTTTAGCAGTCATCATCGCAGGCAGAATAATAATAAAAAATGCCATATAACCGCTGCACAGGTCAAACGACACATCTAGTAACTTTTTCCATAGAAGCCAATGAGCCATTTCCAGATTGTTACTTGTGGTCCATGTGGCTGCTGCAATGCTGTTAACAGTAGTTCAGACAAAATGACTGCTTCTATAATCATGTGCAGAAAATTTAAAAACCCTAAAATCAGAAGTCATATACTGTAATTTAGATCTCTGTATCAGAAAAAATGAGCTCCAACTGTTATAAAGAATATTTCCCTTAAGCAAGTGTTGTACTCTATATTTTTTCAAGCACTTATCTTCACATATTATATATTAATTACTTACATAATTTGGATCCCATGGTTCATAAGTCAAGGGCGTTAAAAATTGAATTGCAATATATGATATGAACACAGATACCATTAGCAATGGACTAATATATCTCCATGTAGCTTGCCAGTAAATATTTGGACGTCTTCCAGTCATCCATCTTATATCTTCACTAAATCTGGACAAAAACAGTGTAATTAAACATTATTTGATAGAAAAAAACAACCATCAAAAACAATGATAAAAACATTAGGTGCATTATCTAATTTTGGTTTAGTTAGATGATTTTTTTACTTACAGCATGAGTGCTGCAGATAAATAACTAGGCTGTACAAACCAATGTGCCTTACTAGCCATATCAAAGTATCTTTCAAGCCAGCAAAACTGAAAAATTACTCATGCACATGGATATATTATGGCAAAGCCATAATAAGGATTCCAATTACCCCTATTAATGTACCAAAATAAAAACTGTAACATGCTCTATCAGACTATGAAATGGACTGGACATCATGAGTGCACATGACTGTGTTAATTCACTCCTTATAACTAGTTACAGTGGGGAAAAAAAAGTATTTAGTCAGCCACCAATTGTGCAAGTTCTCCCACTTAAAAAGATGAGAGAGGCCTGTAATTTACATCATAGGTAGACCTCAACTATGAGAGACAAAATGAGAAAACATATCTAGAAAATCACATTGTCTGATTTTTAAAGAATTTATTTGCAAATTATGGTGGAAAATAAGTATTTGGTCACCTACAAATAAGCAAGATTTCTGGCTCTCACAGACCTGTAACTTCTTCTTTAAGAGGCTCCTCTGTCCTCCACTCATTACCTGTAGTAAAGGCACCTGTTTGAAATTGTTATCAGTATAAAAGACACCTGTCCACAACCTCAAACAGTCACACTCCAAACTCCACTATGGTGAAGACCAAAGAGCTGTGGAAGAACACCAGAAACAAAATTGTAGACCTGCACCAGGCTGAGAAGACTTAATCTGCAATAGGCAAGCAGCTTGGTGTGAAGAAATCAACTGTGGGAGCAATAATTATAAAATGGAAGACATATAAGACCACTGATAATCTACCTCAATCAGGGGCTCCACGCAAGATCTCACCCCGTGGGGTCAAAATGATCACAAGAACGGTGAGCAAAAATCCCAGAACCACACGGGGGGACATAGTGAATGACCTGCAGAAAGCTGGGACTAACATAACAAAGGCTACCGTCATTAACACACTACGCCGCCAGGGACTCAGATCCTGCAGTGCCAGACGTGTCCCCCTGCTTAAGCCAGTACATATCCGGGCCCATCTGAAGTTTGCTAGAGAGCATTTAAATGTTCCAGAAGAGTATTGGGAGAATGTCATATGGTCAGATGAAACCAAAGTAGAACTGTTTGGTAGAAACACAACTCGTCGTGTTTGGAGGAGAGTGAATGCTGAGTGGCATCCAAAGAACACCATAACTACTGTGAAGCATGGGGGTGGCAAAATCATGCTTTGGGGCTGTTTCTCTGCAAAGGGACCAGGACAACTGATCCGTGTACATGAAAGAATGAATGGGGCCATGTATCGTGAGATTTTGAGTGCAAACCTCCTTCCATCAGCAAGGGCATTGAAGATGAAACGTGGCTGGGTCTTTCAGCATGACAATGATCCCAAGCACACTGCCAGGGCAACGAAGGAGTGGCTTCGTAAGAAGCACTTCAAGGTCCTGGAGTGGCCTAGCCAGTCTCCACATCTCAACCCCATAGAAAACCTTTGGAGGGAGCTGAAAGTCCGTGTTGCCGAGCGACAGCCCCAAAACATCACTGCTCTAGAGGAGATCTGCATGGAGGAATGGGCCAACATACCAGCAACAGTGTGTCAACCTTGTGAAGACTTACAGAAAACGTTTGACCTCTGTCATTGCCAACAAAGGATATATAACAAAGTATTGAGATGAACTTTTGTTATTGACCAAATACTTATTTTCCATCATAATTTGCAAATAAATTCTTTAAAAATCAGACCATGTGATTTTCTGGATTTGTTTTCTCATTTTGTCTCTCATAGTTGAGGTCTACCTATGATGTCAATTACAGGCCTCTCTCATCTTTTTAGGTGGAAGAACTTGCACAATTGGTGGCTGACTAAATACTTTTTTTCCCCACTGTACCTATACTGAAAACATCAGCATTTCAGCAGGTATCACTGAAATTCGACAATTTTCAAAAATTCCCGCTTTTCCGCTGCAGATTTTTTCTGCAATATGTGGATAGGATTAGCCATTCAGTGTTTTTTGGTGCAGAGTTTCCGAAATGGTAAAAATGCTGCGTTACTTTAAGTTGGGGCTTCCAACTTAAAGTAGCTTCCCACAATGTCCTGACATACTGTCAAGTATGTTAAAATGTGGGTGTGATCATGTGGCATTAGTTAGATAGTAGTTATGAGTGTTGAGTTGCACTCATAGATTAGTGTATTATTCCAGGGCAGAGTGGTACAGGAATTCTGCACCACTCTTGCAGTAAGAAGTGATAGGGCACTAAGAGGATTAACCCTTAAAGGGTACCAGAATTTTCATGAAAAGTTAAAATATATGCAGGGTCTTGCTGGGCAGTCTGGTCTATAACTGTATAACCCTTCATACATGGTTTCTAATCAGTTTTTCTGCTGCTAATAAACACATTATGGCTGAAACACATTTGCATTTGTCTCTCAGACTGTGGGCGTGTACAATAAGAATCCATGCTACTACTAGCTGTACATGTAATTCTGCCAACAGTTACTATACAATAGCAAAAAAATAGCTGAGAAAGTTAATGCCCACGATCAGAGTCCATTCTGATCACGGGCATTGTTGAGTGTGCCAGTCCGTGACCCCACTCCCCCAAATCCAACCCCCAAAGCAGAGCAAGTATCCCCGGGGTCAGTCCCCACCAGCCCCGTGCCTTTCACATCGCAGGTTGGCTCCCGCGCGGCAAGATCGCGGAAGCCGACCTGTTCCTTTGACAGCCGGGAGCCTTATGAAGGCTCCCAGGCCTGTCATAGGAATATTACTATTGAGGCAGTTTCCGGACGAGCTGTGAGGTGAATCAACCCTTCCCATCTACATACACTGTATGAAGAGTGAAAAGCACCTCCCCTGCACTCACTGTCTTTCTGTCTTGCCTCTTTCACATTTCTAGCGATGTACTTCCCTGGTAACAAAGGAGTCAACTGCAAATTAGCTAGAAGGGTGACACCTAGTGGCAAGAGGTTTTTTTCAGGCAGAAAGCAACTATATTTTTAAAGTGCATTAAATCCTGGTCCAGAATCACATACTCTAAAATGAGACTAAGTTAGTGACCATTTACAGATAACTGAAAGTACTGGAAACTGCACCAAGATCCACTGACTCTAAGACTACTGAGACTTGCAGTGGGCTAAAGCATGAAGCAGCGTTCATTACTTTGGCATTCTCATGTGGGTTCCTAAGATGTGGTCAAGGGCTAAATAAGACCTGATTCACTTATAAGCTAATACAATATAATATAACATATTTAAGTAAAATAACAACTGTATTTTACCTGTCAATACCATATACATATGTAACAGCGATGACTTCAAAGAAAACAACTACTAAAAGTGTTAAAGATCCTGTGAATGTGTCAAAGATTTGAAGCCAGTAATTTCCAGATCTCATTGTAAAAATGAGAGAAAAAGTAAATGATATCAGGCATATTAAACCTACAAGAGAAAGAGAGTATAAGGTGTAATCAAACTTTTAAAAAATATATGGGGGTACTTTAAGAGTAGCATGCAGCCAACCTTTAAAGTAAAACCAGTACACTCAAATTTTACTTATTGGAAAACAGTTCATACAAATACCCATGTTTCTCTGAAAATAAGACAGGGTCTTATATTATTTTTTTTTTCTCTGAAAAAAGGGCTAGGGCTTATTTTTGGGGTAGGACTGATTTTCAGGCACCAGAGCGAATCTTGTAAAATGGTTAGGGTTAATAATCCTAACCCTAACTTACATTCACATTTGATGGTGCAGTGTCAGTAGGTGTTAAACAAACTAATTGGCCCTCTCTCTCTCTCTCTCTGTGTGCCACTGCTACACAATCTCCTCTCCTTTACACTAAGGGGGGAGGTGCTGTAGAGGAATGGCTGCATCTGTGGGAGCAAGCAAGGGTGGCACCTGACGTCTGGTCACGTAGGTAGCCAAGCCTTCAGCATAGTAACGGCCAGGAGGCAGCACTCGGAAGGTGGAGGCAGGAGGCGGGACTCTGTAGCGGGACTTGGGAGCAGATGAGCAGATTTTGCCCTGCCGTGGTGGGAGGTAGTGGAGTACTTGTACTGGTTGGTTGGGAGCTACGGTATGCCTATTCTCCATCTTCGTGATGTCATGTGACATAACCCAGAGCTGAAGGCGCTGATTGTAATTAGGGCTTATTTTTGGAGTAGGACTTACATTTCAAGCCTACTCCAAAAACCCTGCAAAATCAAGCTAAGGTTTATTTTCAATGTAGGGCTTATTTGGGAGAAACAGGGTATGTATCATTCACAGCTAGACTGACATTCTGGCAAATACTAGATGTGCCTGTACATAGTGGGGTCACAACAACCATCCCCGAAGTGCTTATTAATTATCATCTCTGGGAGTGCCTGCTGCCGCTAATCAGACAAGCAGAGATACTGGTATTGCAAGCCTGAGTTGGAAGAGCAAGATCAGCAGTCCACAGATGCGGGATGTCCTCAGGTGTGAGAGTGGCATTTCCAAATATTGCAGCAAAATTGTTTCATTTTTAACATGATTTTCCAAACATCACTGCAAAAATGGTCCATTTTTGACACTTCATGACAAATCATACTTCATCTGATATGGGTTTAAGAGAGTTAATTCTGAGCAGCAGTTGTATTCCATCAGAGATGGCTGTTTTATTAGCTCAGTGCACTATAGTCATTTATAGTACTAAACGGACTTTATCCGGTGTTTCCACTGTTTATTGTCCTCCATGTGACCCCATTGTCTGCTGGGACATAATGCACCAATGCTTTTCCCTCTGCTATAACTTTCTGTGATGAGTATGCATCTGAATGCCTGAAAATACCATTCAAACTTATACCACATTTGTTTTTTGTAACAGCCACTACAAAATATACAGAGCTATCTGCTTCCAACTCCATATACTGTGCAGCATCTGGTAGCTGCAGCAGCTAGCAGGTGGGAGTACCAAGAGTTGAACCCCTACAGATCAGAAATTAATGACTTATTTTAATGGATAGGCAATGAATATCCATCTTTCCATCTACTCTTGGGCAACCTCTTTCATAGTAGATCTTTGTTTTTTGTTTGCCTCTGGTTTATATTTTATAGTGTACTAGTGACAATATTTTAAACTTACCGGATATAACCTCAATGGGGATCCATTTTGGAAATATTTTAAGATCTAATATTGGTGTCAGCACTCCTTCAATATTTCCAAACATTGAAGACAAACCAAGACTGAATAACATGATAAAAAATAGAAAAGACCAAACTTGGGATCCAGGCATTTGAATGATTGCTTCAGTGAAAACAATGAATGCCAATCCAGTGCCAGATGCACTCTGCAAAAACAAAATAATGTTAATATAGTATGAAAATGTCAATCCATACAGATGTAAATAAAGTATTTCAAAGTACATCAATTACAATGGTACATCCTATGCAGTGGCATAACTAAGGTCTTGTGTGTCCCGGTGGAAACTTTTGCCCGGGGCCCCCTACCCACTCCCTAGAGCAAATTCTTTATAGTGGCAGTTACGGGTGCTGCAGCGATATCTCAGATACTTGAAAGGGATTCAGCTGTAGTACTCACAACTGCAGTTATCAAGAATACGGTGAGTGAGCAGCGCAGCGCCTGGCATGTAAACAATACTGGGACAGTATAATATGCTCCACAGTGGCCCCCACACAGTATTATGTGCTCTGCAGTGGCCCCCACACAGTATTATATGCCCACAGTGGCCCCCACACAGTATTATGTACACAAAGTGGCCCCTACACAGTATTATATGCTCACAGTGGCCCCCACACAGCATTATATTCTCATTATATTCTCACAGTGGCCCCCACACAGTATTATATTCTCACAGTGGCCCCCACACAGTATTATATGCTCACAGTGTCCCCCACACAGTATCATATGCTCCTAAGAGCCCCCCTCCTAGAGCCGGTTCTATTATTATACTCTGGAGCCACCTCAGACCCCAGAGTATAATAAGTAAAGGCCCAGGAGAAGTGATTAAAAATAACAAACACTTATACTCACCTTACCTCACCTCTCCTGGGCATCCTCACTCCGTCCTGCTGTCTGCGCAATCCTCTTCTCTCTGGCGACTGACGTCTTGCGCTCCAGTGGTCACGTGGGGGCGCGATGACGTCATTACGCCGGTGCGCCCCATGTAACCGCTGGTGTGACGTCAGTTACCAGCAAGAAGAGCTCCGGAGCCCAGGACAGGGGAGTATAAGTATTTTTTTTTATTTTTATACACCTCCCCTGGGCTGGCAGGGGAGGTGTAACAATATGTATAGCGGTCGGGAAACAAGACTTTCCCCGATCACTATCATGGTGGTACAGGGTCCCGGCCATTTCCAGCTGGCCGTAGGCCCTGTACCCCTCCGGGCCCGGTCTCATCCCCTGCGACCACGATTGTTATGCCACTGATCCTATGCTTTTATATGCCCACACAACTTCCCAATATGAAGCCATAACACAGCACCGACACACGTCTATGGGACTCTTACTCTGCATGCTTTTGATTTTACATTGAGGCACATTTTTCCAATAGCTTTGCAATTTACTTGGTGCCTCTGTAGTTAAAGAGGACCTTTCGTGTCCTTATGCATATGTGTTTTTACTGTATATACCGCTAGAAAGCGCGCTAAATTGTATTGTCAGAGGGGGCATTCCTTACAGCCCAGCAATGACGCTGAACTATAAGGAACGCCCCCCAGTTCAAGTCTATGAACGAGTACTGCAGGGGGGGAAGTGTTCCTCACAGCCCAGAGATGACGCTAGGCTGTGAGGAACGCCCTTCTGACAGTGGGGAGATATCGGTGCCGAAACTAACGGCATCAATATTTCCACCACCAGGGCACATACTGGGAAAGCCGACAGTGCGCTGAATTCGGCTTTCTAGCGGTATATAAAACCGCATGTGCATGAGGACATGAAAGGTCCTCTTTAACACACCATAGGTATAAAAATAAATGACAAAAGAAATAACAAACATAAATAAAAATAGAAGGTGGGACAATCAGAGTAAAGTATCACAGTCGCCAGTCCTAAATGTGGGTTGTAGAGAATGCAAAGTGTAGGGGGCTGCTTAGGGTGTGGGGGACTGTTGTGCATGACTGGTGAACCACACCTGTTATTTGGTGGGGGCAAATAATTCTTCTCTAAAGGGAATGTTTAATCAAAAATGTACATATTAAAACCAAGCTTTTATGCAGAAAATAGGTTTTTTTTAAAATTACAGATTTTATTTTTGTAATTATAAATACTTAAAAAAACAAATATGATAGCTTTCACTGTCGACAAAGTTTAGGCTGAGGTCACACGTTGTAGAAATGCTGTGTTTTTTGTTACAGATTTTACTGTAGTTTTTTCTTTAGTACAATGTGGGATGCAGAGCTAGAACCCACATCACTTTATACAGTAAACCCCCTGTGAGAGCAGTACCTTCCTTCACCATTGTGGAGCTGTGTGGCAACACAACTTCCGTACATGTATGGAGGTGCTGGACAGCCTGCCTAATTTAATATACATTTAGTATGGGTTTCACTAAATAGGCTGTTAGCTGGCAATGTGTGCCTCACATTATCATGTAACTGGTACCTTACACAAGCTTTATCTGTGTGCAATTGAAATCCTAGCATCCACCCCCTCATGGATTGTAGGTGTGTGAGTAGTTGTGTCATCAGCATTCTGTGCCTATGCTGTTTTCATCATGTATTGCATGGGCCTGTCTGCGTCCTGCACAGAATCATAGTTTCATCTGGCATCAGGTAAATGTGGCCTTTTTTTCAATGATATGCATTTTTATTATATCATTTTTCAGTGATATGTTCTTAATCAAGGCTGCAGGAAATATGATTTCCTGCTATTTGTATTGTAGATCACTTGATGAGTTCAGGCACACCTTGAATGTCGGGAGAAGGAGGAGCAGGAATAAACATGGAAAGTTGAAGGGGATTGTCCTTATAAAAGCGGAAACTACCTTTGTGGGATGAAGGGAGGGATACAGGGTCTCTCCTCATTACCTTAATTGCTACTAGCTGAAGTAGATTGTGATGTCTGCCCATCACTTTTGACATGTCTCTGGTAAGACCATTCTTTTATCTATTTGACTTTGGAATAAGTACCAGTGAAAGGAATTTATATTAAATTTATAAGGAACTTGATTCACTGCCAGTAGAAGCATGTAACTTATTGCCAAGAGATGGTAAAAGTGTTGTTGCTTGAATATGTACCATATTTATACTTATACTCAGGGTCGGTCTGGCCCATCGGGGAACCGGTGAATCCACCGGTGGGCCCCGAGCCCCGACTATTAGTCCTCATGTCATGGGGGCCCGATCGGGATCCTGACCATCCCGATCGGGCCCCTGACCAGTGGTGTAACGATTGCGGTCGCAGGCTTGGCGGGGTATGTTGCCCGTGGCCAGCTGGAGATGGCCGGGGCCCCGGACCACTATGATAGCGGTCGGGGAAAGCCTGGTTCCCCGACCACTATACATACTGTTATTGGAAAGGGACCCTGGCATATTGCAGTCCCCTTTCCAATAGATGGCAGGGCAGGGAACCCAGGGGAGGTGACTGAAAACAATAAATACATATTCTCACCTCTCCTGGGCACAGCGTTCTCTCCGGCGCTCCTCCGTAATGTGATTGAGGCCTGTGATTAGGCCCCAGCAGTCACATGGGGCGCGGCCAATTAATGACATCAGTGCGCCCCCACGTGACCGCTGAGGCCCAATCACAGGCCTCAGCAGCGAAGTCGGAAAAGGACCTGAAGACGCTGAAGACGGCAGGATGGAGTAAGGATGCCAAGGAAAGGTAAGGCAAGGTGAGTATGAATGTTTGTTATTTTTAATCACTTCCCCTGGGCCTCCGATTATTATACTCTGGGGTCTGAGGAGACCCCAGAGTATAGTACTAGCACTGAAGCGGAGGGGGGCTATTGGGCGCATATAATACTGTGTGGGGGCCACTGTGGAGCTTATAATACTGGGAGGGGGCCACTGTGGAGCTTATAATACTGGGTGGGGGCCAATGTGGAGCTTATACTCCATACAGTGGATCCTTCATTTTTTTTTTTAATTACGCCGGGGCAGGTGAAAAAAACAAAACAACCCCCCCCCCCCAAGCTTTCTCTCCTGTCCCCAGTGTCTCCCAGAGCAGTTCGGTCCTGCAGTTCTGTTGTTTTCTTGTTCTGTTGTTTTCCCCTGAGGCCAATCAGCGGCCTAAAGGAAGGGACCTGGGACGTCACAGCCAGTGAGGAATTCCGGCAAAAAGAAGACAGCGGAGCTGCAGGACCGGACCGTGCTGGGAGGACACCGGAGCACTGGAGACAGGTGAGTATGTTTAGTATGTTTTTTTTTTTTTGGGGGGGGGGGCATTGTATTGGGGATTCACCTCCCCCGGACTAATTATAATAAAGAAAAAAATTATACTGGACAACCTCTTTAAAGTGTGGTGCATTAGGGGGGCCCTGGGGGATATATTAAAGGGGTTGTCCAGGCATAATTTGTTATGGTTTATCCTCAGGATAGGCCATAGATACCTGATCTCTAGGGGGCTGACCCCGGACCGATCAGCTGTACGGAGCCACTTCTGATGCCCGTCCTGTACACAGTACAGGGCCAGAAGCAGAAGGCTCTGTCCACTGTATATTAGCCGGGCACCTACACTGCACCTTCTCAGCACTTATTGAAGTCAGTAGGAGCTGAGCTGCAGTGAAGGCGCCAGGCTGCTATACAGCAGATGGAGCTTTCTGCTTCCGGCCCTGTGTTGTGTACAGAACGGGCTCTGGAAGTGGCTCCGTACAGCTGATGGGGCCGTGTGTCAGCCCCCTACCGATCAGGTATTTATGCCCTATCCTGAGCATAGGCCATAAAAAAGATTAACCCTGGACAACCCCTTTAATATGCCCCACACAGTTTAATGTCCCCCCCACAGGATGTTAGCCCCCATCACTGCTCCCACACAATATAATGGCTCCATCACTGTTCCCCATACAGTATGGGGGACCAGTGAAGAGGTCACTGTATGGGGGAACCAGTGAAGCGGCCATAAAAAAAATTTGGCCCAGACAACCCCTTAAAAGAGGTTGTCCATAAACTGGAGCGACCACTGTGTCGGCCGCCAGGGAGGTGTAAAAATAAGAAAATTAAAAAAAAAAAAGCATACTGATCTGTCCCCAGCACCCCGTTGTCCCCTGCCTGTGTCTGTTCGGTCTGATGGCGGTGCCTCATTTCTGGAAATCCTGTACCTAATTGGTCTTAGCGATCACATGAGGTGCAAGACTCCCAGCAAGGAGTCGCCGGCATGAGACTGAATGGACCCTGGCAGTGGACAATGGAGCGCCGAGGACAAAGTAGTATGCTTTTTAATTTACTTATTTTTTACTTTACACCTCCCACCAGCTACATGGGTTGCTCCAATTCCTTCGGGGCAACTGTGGGAGTCAGACACACTTGTTTGAGCTCCTGAGTCCAGAGGCTTAAGAGGCTTTTTTGGATACTTGGAGACCGATTATTGGGTGTGGTTTTCGGTCTTTTGTGTGATACATACCGTAGCTCCGACTCCCTTCCCCGTGCGGAGGGGAGCCTTATCATGGAGCGTGGAGCTCCTGCCCCCCGGACCTTACAGGCGGGGGGCAGGAGAATGTCTGCCGACACAGCACCAGCAGAGCAGGGCAGGCGGAGGTCGCTGAGGCAGCAAGCCTCAATGAGACTGGCGACCGAGACAACGGCATCGGGAGCAGCATCGGGAGCAGCAGCAGCGACATTGGCGGCTGCAGCATCAGGAACAGCATCAGGAGCAGCGACGTCCGTAGAGCGGGCGACGCCGGCAGGAGTAGCGGTGGCGACAGGGGTGTCAGCAGTCCCGGCAGGTGGATCCGTGAAAACGGCGACATCAGCCACGGCAGTAACATCAGCGGCAGTGGCGGGTGAAGCCGGTCCGAAGGGGGGCTACGGCCGCAGGATATGCGGTTCCCTCTGGAAGGGTCCCTGCAAGCAGGAGAAATGACACAAGCTTACCGTCATCGCTGCCGCAATCACCCGCAGGATGGGGCATCAGGAAGGCTGGAGAGGAAGTCGCCATTTACAGCCGGAGGATCGAGGCGGTCCTGGAGGAGTATGACCGGGCCCGGAGGTCCCTGTTCGCAATGAGTGGGGAGCTTCAGAGCGCTCGCGCCCGTAGCGACAGGGCCTCAAGGAAGGACCGCCCGGTTTTCAGTAAGCAGGTAAGGAGCCTGAAAAAACAAATAAAGGCCCTGGAAGCCAGGTGCACGGAGATTCTGGAAGGCGCGGGGCCGTTCAGAGAGAAGCTGCTGAACGATGACCGCTTCTTCCGCAAACAGCAGGAGCGGTTGTTGAAGGATGGCCCCGCGTCCTCAGACAGCTCGGGAGAGGACGACTATTGCGAGTCAGACCTGGAATCAGATGACAGCATGGCGGTACAGTATAGTCGGGCAGCCGTCCCTAGTAGCGGCAGCCTGATACCCACGTATACGCAGGCATCAGTGCCGGCAGTGAAGCAGGAAGTCAGAATGACAAGACAGGAAGTCAGAATGACAGGGCAGGAAGTGACGCAATCTCCCACACTCCCAGAGAACCAACCACTGCCCGAGACGGAGGAGGAGGAGGGCGGAGCCTCGGGAGAAGGCGGGGAAGCTGATGAGGCAAATCTACCAATTAGAGTCCCCGTCCAGAATGGACCAATTAGCATTCAGCATGTCAGATCTGGACGGGGAGGAGGCGGGAAAAGGAGCTAAGACCAGGAAGAAGGCAAGGAAGGAAAAAAAAAAGAGAGATAGAGACATTTAAATTTGTCAGGTCGTTGCCTGGGGAGCATCGTGCCGGGACCTCAGCCCAGGTTGCGATGCCTCCAGGAGAGAAAAGGGAGGCGCAGGCACCTCGGGTCACGCCAAGTGGCGGGGTGCCCGGGGTGCCAGCAGTCAAAATGGCGCCTGATAGTACCTTTCAGGAGGTGGCGGACAAGGAGCTCATAGTTGCGGACAAGGGCAAAGGCAAAGAAGCCCCCCCTGCGGAGGGGAGTGGCGTAGGGAAACCTCCCTCCCTGGTAGGAGGTTTTAAAATATCGATGGCTTCCCCCAGAGTAAGGTGTAGGAAAGGGGGAGTGGCAGGTGGGCGTGGCTCATCCTCCTCCAGTGCTGATGAAGCCGGTGATGCGGAGGTCACTTCCGGGGCTAAGGGGGCGTGTCCTCCTACAACATCAGGTGCCGGGGTGACTGTGGATGCGGAGGCCGAGGTAAAAGCGGGGAAGCCATCAGCGAGTGGTGCAGCCGGCCCCGCTGTAAGAAGGAAGACTGCAGGTGTGAATGATGGACGAGTGGAGAAGCTAGTTAAGCAGACAGGTAAGGTAAAGGGGAAAGCGGGTGGGACAAAAGGGGTAATTAGTAGTATTCCTGAAGAAGGTCGTGTAGTATGCATGGGGGTCCAAGAGCCTGTAGTCGGGGAGGCTGCGGGAGGAGGGGCTATTACCATTGCTGCTAAAAAAAGTGTTTCTACTGCTGGTAATATTTCTGTTGTGGCCCCTGTTGTTTCTGGTATTTCTGCTGTTGTCCCTGCTGTTGTCCCTGCTGTTGTTTCTGCTGCTGTTCCTGATGCTGTCGTTGCTCCTGTTGTTACTCCTGTCACTGCTCCTGATATTGTTGCTCCTGTTGTCCTCTCTGCCGCTGTTCCTTCTGCTGCAGTTGGAGTGACCCGGTCCGCGGCGGCTATGCCAGGGCGGACTGTTGCCGCCTCTGGTGCTCCGGTTGCCGTGGCTGGGCTAAGTAGTTCTGCGGGGGTCCCTGGGAGTGGCGCTGGTACTCCGGCAGCGGAGGTTGCTGCGGCCTCTGGGCCCCCACGCTCCTATGCCAGCGTCGCTTCTGGGGCCCCTGGGGGTGCATCATGTCTTCCACCCGGCTCCAGGGACGGCGATTTGCAACGGCAGCTCCTGGAGGCTTTACGGGCGGGCCAGTCCACAATGACCATAGATGGGCAGTCGAGAGACCTTAGGTTCTGGATCGAGCGTTTTGGCCTAGGGAAGTTCCGAGAGGAAGGAGGTGAGACCAGATGGACTCTCCCTACACCCGGGCGTAGGGGGCCGACACGGAGGAACGTGGCCCGTCTCGTGTGGGGGGGAGCCGGCCCTTGTCCCCAGAGGAGGGGGGTCGTGGAACTCCTACTCGGGATGGGTTTCAGGGCAAGCGACATCTTTGCCCTGATTCATCCTGTCGGCTCCTCGGAGTTTGACATCAGCTTTGTTACCCCGGAAGGCTTAGAAACCTTCTGGGGAAACTATAGGCTGGTGAAGGACGAGCCCGCCTGGCGTGACTTTATGGTGTGGGCGGTGTCACGCCAGGATAACATTAAGAAAGTGACCGTTTTAACTCGTAACGAGTCACTTTCTTATATGGACATCATGACCTGGCTGAACAGGTTTGGGGAGGTCAAGGACTTCCCAAAGAAAAATCTCGACGAGTTCGGGATATGGTCGGGGGCCTGGACCTTCATGGTCAAATTGCAACAAGAGGATAACTCGGTGATGCATATCCCGTCCTCAACCTTCCTTGGGAAAGACAGGATCCTTGTCTTCTACCAGGGGCAGCCAAAACTCTGTCACAGGTGCGGTGACCCCTCACACTTGAGCGCCTCCTGCCGTGTGCAGAAGTGCGCCATGTGTGGGGAGGTGGGCCATCTCGCGGCGACCTGTGGCAGGGTGCGTTGCCACCTGTGTGGTGTCCTTGGGCACCCGATCGGGGCGTGTCCACGGTCTTTCGCCAACACCACCCTTCGGCAAGCGGGAGCAGTTGAGGAGGCTGTCCCTGCTGCGGAGGGGGTGAGTGGGGGAGGAGAGACTAGTCTGCCAAGGCAAAGGGAGAAGGCCCAGCCACCATCAAGGGCAAGGAGGCGCGAGAGGAGGAGGGAGCAGAGGGAGGGAGTTATGTGCCTTCCTTCTGCCCCTGGCTCTGCTGGGCCAGATCCTGATGCCGAGGCAGCAGTGGGCACGACCCTGGTTGAGGAGATGAAGAGACTGCAGAGGCAGGAAGAGGCTGACCAGTCGTCTTCTTCTCAGTACGTCAGTGCTGGGGAGGGAGAGACGGTCAAGCGGAGAAAGTCACCGAGTAAAGTGAGGGCAAAAACATCTGCCCCCCCCCCCCGAAGGAACGCAGACTCGACGGCCCTCTAGTGGTAGGTCCCAACCGGTACCAATCCCTCTGTGAGGATGCGTCGGCCTCAGGGGAGGCTTCAGAGGGAGAGGTGGAGCCGTCAGGGGCTGCTGAGTCTCCCTCCGGGAGGGGCCCCCTGCCCTCTGGGGGGGAGGCTGGCCTGGAGCCTGGAGGAGGAGATGATGCACCCAGGGCCGAAGTTGCTACTGTCTCTGCGACCACTGTAACTCCTCAGGGAGAAGTTGCGGGGGAGGTCCATCCCTCCTCTGGCCAAACCGCACCGGGGGAGGTGATGGACCAATCCCAATGTAAGAAGAGGACCCGCAAGACGAGGAGAAGTCGCGGGTCCTCTTCAGACTCATCTAGGGGTGGTGGTGATAGGAGGAAAGGGGGTGGGAAGCTGAAGGTCATTGAGCTCAATCGGTCTTAATGGCAGTCCCCTCTCCACTGACGCTGGCCACCATTAATGTGGCCAGCATTAAGTCTGATACGGCTAGGTTTGCAGCCTTTGATTTTCTTGGCCGGGTTGAAGCTGACATTTTCTTTTTGCAGGAGACCAGGCTCTGTACTCTATCAGAGATAAACAGAGCAAGGAGGGAGTGGCGCAGGGGGCCCTCCTACTGGTCTCTTGCGGCTGAGCCGTATAGTGGAGTGGCGGTGCTTTTTACCGCAGAGGTGAAATGCCAGCGACTGATCGAGCTCGAAATGGGAAGGTGCCTAGTCTTAGACGTCTTCATGAAGGGGCAAAGCCTGCGCCTCATTAACATCTACGGTCCCCAGACAAAGTGGGACCGTAAAAGCCTCTTTATGAAGATTAAGCCTTTTCTTTTTACGGGCAAACAAGTCATCTTTGGTGGGGATTTTAATACCATAACTAGACCCCAAGACCGAGGAGGTACCAGAGATAGACTGCCCTATGATGGCGCCGCGTTAAATAGCATAGTGAGTGAAGCTCGCCTGGAGGATATCCACATCAGGCATTCCCCAGGTCACCGTGGGTTCACCTTTCAGAGAGGTAGTGTTAGGTCTAGGATAGATAGGTTTTTTTTGAAGGAGAATTCCGTCACCACCCCTGTGTCCGTGGTGGAGGTGGAGTTCTCCGATCACTGTCTAATTTTGTTTTCTTTGAATATTTCAGAGACCCTCCGGAGAGGAAGAGGTTTGTGGAGGCTGAATTCGTCACTCCTTGAGGAGGCAGCTGTAAGACAAGCCTTTGAGGAGTTTCTTCAGGATCAGGTACTATTACTGGGTCTAGAAGGTACTAGGTCAGAGTGGTGGGAGATATTCAAAAAAAGGGTGGCGGGATTTTTCCGCCGGCTCTCAAGCCTCAGGTCACTGGACATGTACCGCATGTACACTGCACTGAGGAAGAGACTTGGACATCTGGTCTCGACCGGAGGTAGCCAGGAGGATATCTCCGGTGTGAAGGCTTTGCTCAAGAGGTGTCAGTACGATAGGCACGCATCTTTGGTTCTTGAGAGGGATTTCGGGAAATACCGCTCGCCCGACCCCTACAGGAACTGTAAGATGTCAGTGACTTGTAAGACAGTAACAGGCCTGATTGACAGTACAGGATCCCTGACAAGATCCAGGTCAGGGATCTTGGAGGTCGTCAGGTCCTTCTACTCGAACCTTTTGGCAAAGAAGGAACTGAATCGGGATCGGATTTCAGGTTTCTTGGCTGAAGCCATTCCTGAGTCAGCAGAAGACCCTTCTCTTGGTGTTTTGATAGAACCTATAAGGGAAGAGGAAGTCGTCAGGGCTATTGAGGGTCTTGCCCTCAAGAAGTCACCTGGCCCAGATGGCTTAACATCTGAGTTCTATCGGACCTTTAAAGGAGCTTTGGCTCCCCTCTTGACTGACGTGCTTAATGAGTGTCTATCCTCGGGCACTCTGCCGAAGTCAATGAGGAGGTCCGCCCTTATAGTTCTGTCAAAGGGTAAGGATCCGAGCCATATTGAGAACTGGCGGCCCATAGCACTTCTCAATACGGACCGAAAGATTCTGGCGAAGGTACTTTTCAACCGGCTGGTACAGTTTGCTCCCCGGCTCCTCTCGCCGGCTCAGCACTGCTCTGTTCCCGGTCGTAGCACCTTAAGTGCGGTCCTGAGTGTCAGGGAGGCTGTGGAGCAGAGTAGGGCAGGTCGGTGGAAGGGGTACTTGCTGTCCCTAGATCAGGCTAAGGCTTTTGACAGGGTGAATCATGAGTATTTGTGGTCAACTCTCTCGAGGTATGGCCTGCCTGGGGGGTTCATTCAGTGGCTGCAGACCTTACACGCTGGGGCTGAGTCTTTCCCACTTGTGAATGGTTGGGTTGGTCGTCCTTTTGAGGTGGGGTCGGGCGTCCGACAGGGATGTCCCTTGAGCCCGCTACTGTATGTGTTCGCCATTGATCCCCTGATTAGGCGGATTAATGGTGGGCCGGTGGCGGGAGTCAGGATGGACCTGGAGGGCACCGGCTCCCCTTTGAGGACAGTAGCCTACGCGGATGATCTCACCGTTCTTGTCTCGTCACGGGAGGAGATTGAATGGGTGATGTCTGAAGTGGACAGTTACTCAGAGGCTTCCGGATCAGCTGTAAACAGGAATAAGTGTGGAAGCCTCTGGCTGGGAGGGGGAGAGCCTGGTTTTTCTCTCCCGGACACCCTCCCAGAACCCCAGGGGTCTGTAAAGATCTTAGGCATCCATTTTGGCCAGGGTGATTACCCACTCCAAAATTGGGAAGGTAGACTTAAGGATGTCGCCCAGAGAGTTGATTGCTGGAAGGGTTGGTCTTTGACCCTGAGAGAAAGGGTTCACCTTGCCAAAGCCTTCCTGCTCCCGTTGGTGATCTATCTAGGTAGCGTCTGTGCCTTGCCAGAGTCTTGTTGGAGTAGGATCTGTTGCCTGTTCTTCCAACTGTTATGGGGGAACAGGCTCAACCTAATCAAGAGGGAGGTTACATACCGCACAAGGAGGCTAGGGGGTTAAATATGGTTAACCCCGTGGTGTTCTTAATGAACACCTTTCTTAAGATCAATTTACCAAACCTCTCCTCCGAGGGGGCTCCTTCGTGGGTAGCCTCCTGCCAGGGGTGGTTTCGGCCCTTCTTCCAGAAATGGGAGTCAGGAGGGCAAGTGAAAGATCTTCATGCACCCCATGGATATCTCCCGGCCTATGCTTCCCTGGTCCTGAAAGTGATTCGTCGGTGGGGTCTGGGGGCGTGGGAGATCAGGACTCAGTCAAGACGTTTTCTTGACGACAAGGTCCTGTTGACCCGCTTCCAGAAGCCTCTGGCGCTCAAAGATTGCCCAGGAGAAACCTTAGAGGGAGGGTTGCGTTTTCTTAACTCCAAAAGGTTTCCTCGGAAGTTTTGGGATCTGACCTGGCGCTGCCTCCTAGGTAAGTTATATGTGAGGGGGAACTTGAAGTACCGGAACTCCGACGAGCGAGGCTGCCCTCGGGAGGAGTGTGGCGACATGCTGGAAAGCATGGAGCACTTCCTGCTTCAGTGCCCCTTCAATATAAGGGTTTGCAAATTGGTGGGGACCTCCACCGGTTGGCTGCGGCTGGCTGGCCTTTCCTACGCCGAGTGGGCCTATGGGGCATTCAAACACCCGGAGGGCAGGGACTGCCAAACACTTTTTGTAGTTAGTGCAGTGGTCAGGTTTCACCTATGGTCAGCACGGTGTTTAGTATCGACGAGAGGCAAAATCCTCCCGGAGGTGGAGGTGGTTAAAAACATCATGGTGGACCTGGTGAGGGTGCGCTCTCGGGAGTACGAGGGGCTGGGCGCAGAAAGGGCTGGTACCCTCTGGAGGGGGTTCACTTTTTCTGTTCCCTGAGGGTTAGATAAGGGATTTAAAGTAGGTTAGTTAGGTTAGGGCCAGATAGGGATAGGTAGGGCAAGGTTTGCACGAGGGGTGGGGTTTATTATTTTCTGATAGGGAGGGTCAGGTAGGGACAGGGTAGGGACAGAATGATAGATAGGGATATAGCGGTAGGGCGAGTAGACAGGGATGGGCCTCCTGTGCTCTCTTCCTGGTGGAGGGCTGGCGTGTCACCACATAGGCATTTTTGTTTTGGAAATCAGATGGAAGGGTAAGAGGCTTGAGGATAACCGACCCTAGGCCCATGGGAGGTTCATGGGAGGGAAGGTAATTTAACAGGTTATGTAGGATGGTGGGTTTTTGTTACTTGTCTAGTATTTGTTATTTGTTATTGTTGTCGTTCATATGTTGTGTCCATTTTCCCATTTTCCATTTTTCCATATCCCATATTCATTTTCCATTTCCATTTTTCATATCCATTTCCATATCCCATATTTCATTTTCCATATTCCATAATTCCATTTGTTTGTTAGTAGTTAAGGGGTTTTTCAGGGGGGTAGGTTGTTTGGGAGGGGGGTTTCTTTTTGGGGGTGGAGGGTTTGGTTTATAAGTTTTCGTGTGCCTGACCTGGCTCTGGACTACGCGGACATGGGAGGACATGAGGCGGAGAGCCAGGTTGGGTTTCAGGGGCTTGGTGGTGGGTGGTGCCAGCACCAGGACTATGCGGACATGGGAGGACATGGGGCGTGGTGCTGGCCGGGTGTGGTGAGGGGGAAAAAAAAAAAAAAAAAAAAAAATTTTTGGAAGTTTCAGTTGGGGATTTTGTTAGTGTTATAAGTTTCCGTTATAAGTTTCCGTTATATGTTTCCATTGTATATTGCTCATTTAGATTTTCTTTTGTTAGAGTTTTTGACTGACGGATGACTGGAGAAAGACGGGAGAAGAGTGAAAGGTGGCGTGAAAGGCGGAGTGAAAGGCAGAATGGATGGGGCTGGTTCGCGATTGGTTTTTTTTGTCCCAGTGTTTTCTTGTATTTTATTTGTTGATGGTTTTATGCTATGTTTTAGATTTATGTATTGTCTCTGTTTATAGTTTTTATATTGTATTTTCGTATGTGTCAGTGTTTGTGAACTTTTTCTACTTTTCTAATAAAATAGTTCCAATTCCTTCGGGGCAACTGTGGGAGTCAGACACACTTGTTTGAGCTCCTGAGTCCAGAGGCTTAAGAGGCTTTTTGGATACTTGGAGACCGATTATTGGGTGTGGTTTTCGGTCTTTTGTGTGTTACATACCGTAGCTCCGACTCCCTTCCCCGTGCGGAGGGGAGCCTTATCATGGAGCGTGGAGCTCCTGCCCCCCGGACCTTACAGGCGGGGGGCAGGAGAATGTCTGCCGACACAGCACCAGCAGAGCAGGGCAGGCGGAGGTCGCTGAGGCAGCAAGCCTCAATGAGACTGGCGACCGAGACAACGGCATCGGGAGCGGCATCGGGAGCAGCATCGGGAGCAGCAGCAGCGACATTGGCGGCTGCAGCATCAGGAACAGCATCGGGAGCAGCGACGTCCGTGGAGCGGGCGACGCCGGCAGGAGTAGTGGTGGCGACAGGGGTGTCAGCAGTCCCGGCAGGTGGATCCGTGAAAACGGCGACATCAGCCACGGCGGTAACATCAGCGGCAGTGGCGGGTGAAGCCGGTCCGAAGGGGGCTATGGCCGCAGGATATGCGGTTCCCTCTGGAAGGGTCCCTGCAAGCAGTAGAAAAGACACAAGCTTACCGTCATCGCTGCCGCAATCACCCGCAGGATGGGGCATCAGGAAGGCTGGAGAGGAAGTCGCCATTTACAGCCGGAGGATCGAGGCGGTCCTGGAGGAATATGACCGAGCCCGGAGGTCCCTGTTCGCAATGAGTGGGGAGCTCCAGAGTGCTCGCGCCCGTAGCGACAGGGCCTCAAGGAAGGACCGCCCGGTTTTCAGTAAGCAGGTAAGGAGCCTGAAAAAACAAATAAAGGCCCTGGAAGCCAGGTGCACGGAGATTCTGGAGGGCGCGGGGCCGTTCAGAGAGAAGCTGCTGAACGATGACCGCTTCTTCCGCAAACAGCAGGAGCGGTTGTTGAAGGATGGCCCCGCGTCCTCAGACAGCTCGGGAGAGGACGACTATTGTGAGTCAGACCTGGAGTCAGATGACAGCATGGCGGTACAGTATAGTCGAGTAGCCGTCCCTAGTAGCAGCAGCCTGATACCCACATATACACAGGCATCAGCGCCGGCAGTGAAACTGGAAGTCAGAATGACAAGACAGGAAGTCAGAATGACAGGACAGGAAGTGACGCAATCTCCCACACTCCCAGAGAACCAACCACTGCCCGAGACGGAGGAGGAGGAGGGTGGAGCCTCGGGAGAAGGCGGGAAGCTGATGAGGCAAATCTGCCAATTGGAGTCCCCGTCCAGAATGGACCAATTAGCATTCAGCTTGTCAGATTTGGACGGGGAGGAGGGAGGGAAAAGGAACCAAGACCAGGAAGAAGGTGAAAAGAGAAAAAAAAAGAGAAATAGAGACATTTAAATTTGTCAGATCGTTGCCAGGGGAGCACCGCGCCGGGACTTCAGCCCAGGTTGCGATGCCTCCAGGAGAGAAAAGGGAGGCGCAGGCACCTCGGGTTACGCCAAGTGGCGGGGTGCCCGGGGTGCCAGCAGTCAAAATGGCGCCTGATAGTATCTTTCAGGTGGCAGCGGACAAGGCGCTCATAGCTGCGGACAAGGGCAAAGGAAGGAAATTGGAGGCCCCCCTGCGGAGGGGAGTGGCGTGGGAAAACCCCCCTCCCTGGTAGGAGGTCTCAAAATGACGATGGCTTCCCCCAGAGTGAGACGTAGGAAAGGGGGAGTGGCAGGTGGGTGTGGCTCATCCTCCTCCAGTGCCGATGAAGCAGGTGATGCGGAGGTCATTTCCGGCGCTAAGGGGGCGCGTCCCCCTAAAACATCCGGCGCCGGGGTGATTGTGGATGTGGAGGATGAGGTAAAAGCGGGGAAGCCATCAGCGAATGGTGCGGCCGGCCCCGCTGTGAGAAGAAAGACCGCAGGTGTAAATGATGGACGAATGGAAAAGCCAGCTAAGCAGACGGGTAAGGTAAAGGGGAAAGCGGGAGGGACAAAAGGGACAAAAGGGGTAATTAGTAGTATTCCTGAAGAAGGTGGTGTAGTATGCAAGGGGGTCCAAGAGCCTGTAGTCGGGGAGGCTGTGGGTGGAGGGGCTATTACCATTGCTGCTAAAAACTCTACTGCTAGCAATATTTCTGTTGTGGTCCCTGTTTCTGGTATTTCTGCTGTTGTCCCTGCTGTTGTTCCCGATGCTGTTCCTGATGCTGTTGTTGCTCCTGATGTTGTTGCTCCTGTTGTCCTCTCTGCTGTTGTCCCTTCTGCTGCAGTTGGAGTGACCCGGTCCGCGGCAACTATGCCAGGGCGGACTGTTGCCGCCTCTGGTGCTCCGGTTGCCGTGGCTGGACAAAGTAGTTCTGCGGGGGTCCCTGGGAGTGGCGCTGGCACTCCGGCAGCAGAGGTTGCTGCGGCCTCCGGGCCCCCACGCTCCTATGCCAGTGTCGCTTCTGGGGCCCCTGGGGGTGCATCATGTCTTCCGTCGGGCTCCAGGGACGGCGATTTGCAACGGCAGCTCCTGGAGGCTTTACGGGCGGGCCAGTCCACAATGACCATAGATGGGCAGTCGAGAGACCTTAGGTTCTGGATCGAGCGTTTTGGCCTAGGGAAGTTCCGAGAGGAAGGAGGTGAGACCAGATGGACTCTCCCTACACCCGGGCGTAGGGGGCCGACACGGAGGAACGTGGCTCATCTCGTGTGGGGGGGATCCGGCCCTTGTCCCCAGAGGAGGGGGGTCGTGGAACTCCTACTCGGGATGGGTTTCAGGGCGAGCGACATCTTTGCCCTGATTCATCCTGTCGGCTCCTCGGAGTTCGACATCAGCTTTGTTACCCCGGAGGGCCTAGAAACCTTCTGGGGAAATTACAGGCTGGTGAAGGACGAGCCCGCCTGGCGTGACTTTATGGTGTGGGCGGTGTCACGCCAGGATAGCATTAAGAAAGTGACCGTTTTAACTCGTAACGAGTCACTTTCTTATATGGACATCATGACCTGGCTCAACAGGTATGGGGAGGTCAAAGACTTCCCCAAGAAAAACCTGGATGAGTTTGGGATCTGGTCGGGGGCCTGGACTTTCATGGTCAAGTTGCGACACGAGGATAACTCGGTGATGCATATCCCGTCCTCGACCTTCCTTGGGAAAGACAGGATCCTTGTCTTCTACCAGGGGCAGCCAAAACTCTGTCACAGGTGCGGTGACCCCTCACACTTGAGCGCCTCCTGCCGTGTGCAGAAGTGCGCCATGTGTGGGGAGGTGGGCCATCTCGCGGCGACCTGTGGCAGGGTGCGTTGCCAGCTGTGTGGTGTCCTTGGGCACCCGATCGGGGCGTGTCCACGGTCTTTCGCCAACACCACCCTTCGGCAAGCGGGGGCAGTTGAGGAGGCTGTCCCTGCTGCGGAGGGGGGTGAGTGGGGGAGGAGAGACTAGTCTGCCAAGGCAAAAGGAGAAGGCCCAGCCACCATCAAGGGCAAGGAGGCGCGAGAGGAGGAGGGAGCAGAGGGAGGGAGTTATGTGCCTTCCTTCTGCCCCTGGCTCTGCTGGGCCGGATCCCAATGCCGAGGCAGCAGTGGGCACGACCCTGGTTGAGGAGATGAGGAGACTGCAGAGGGAGGAAGAGGCTGACCAGTCGTCTTCTTCTCAGTACGTCAGTGCTGGGGAGGGAGAGACGGTCAAGCGGAGAAAGTCACCGAGTAAAGTGAGGGCAAAAACATCTGCCCCCCCCCCCCCGACGAAGGAACGCAGACTCGACGGCCCTCTAGTGGTAGGTCCCAACCGGTACCAATCCCTCTGTGAGGATGCGTCGGCCTCAGGGGAGGCTTCAGAGGGAGAGGTGGAGCCGTCAGGGGCTGCTGAGTCTCCCTCCGGGAGGGGCCCCCTGCCCTCTGGGGGGGAGGCTGGCCTGGAGCCTGGAGGAGGAGATGATGCACCCAGGGCCGAAGTTGCTACTGTCTCTGCGACCACTGTAACTCCTCAGGGAGAAGTTGCGGGGGAGGTCCATCCCTCCTCTGGCCAAACCGCACCGGGGGAGGTGATGGACCAATCCCAATGTAAGAAGAGGACCCGCAAGACAAGGAGAAGTCGCGGGTCCTCTTCAGACTCATGTAGGGGTGGTGGTGATAGGAGGAAAGGGGGTGGGAAGCTGAAGGTCATTGAGCTCAATCGGTCTTAATGGCAGTCCCCTCTCCACTGACGCTGGCCACCATTAATGTGGCCAGCATTAAGTCTGATACGGCTAGGTTTGCAGCCTTTGATTTTCTTGGCCGGGTTGAAGCTGACATTTTGTTTTTGCAGGAGACCAGGCTCTGTACTCTATCAGAGATAAAGAGAGCAAGGAGGGAGTGGCGCAGGGGGCCCTCCTACTGGTCTCTTGCGGCTGAGCCGTATAGTGGAGTGGCGGTGCTTTTTACCGCAGAGGTGAAATGCCAGCGACTGATCGAGCTCGAAATGGGAAGGTGCCTAGTCTTAGACGTCTTCATGAAGGGGCAAAGCCTGCGCCTCATTAACATCTACGGTCCCCAGACAAAGTGGAACCGTAAAAGCCTCTTTATGAAGATTAAGCCTTTTCTTTTTACGGGCAAACAAGTCATCTTTGGTGGGGATTTTAATACCATAACTAGACCCCAAGACCGAGGAGGTACCAGAGATAGACTGCCCTATGATGGCGCCGCGTTAAATAGCATAGTGAGTGAAGCTCGCCTGGAGGATATCCACATCAGGCATTCCCCAGGTCACCGTGGGTTCACCTTTCAGAGAGGTAGTGTTAGGTCTAGGATAGATAGGTTTTTTTTGAAGGAGAATTCCGTCACCACCCCTGTGTCCGTGGTGGAGGTGGAGTTCTCCGATCACTGTCTAATTTTGTTTTCTTTGAATATTTCAGAGACCCTCCGGAGAGGAAGAGGTTTGTGGAGGCTGAATTCGTCACTCCTTGAGGAGGCAGCTGTAAGACAAGCCTTTGAGGAGTTTCTTCAGGATCAGGTACTATTACTGGGTCTTGAAGGTACTAGGTCAGAGTGGTGGGAGATATTCAAAAAAAGGGTGGCGGGATTTTTCCGCCGGCTCTCAAGCCTCAGGTCACTGGACATGTACCGCATGTACAGTGCACTGAGGAAGAGACTTGAACATCTGGTCTCGACCGGAGGTAGCCAGGAGGATATCTCCGGTGTGAAGGCTTTGCTTAAAAGGTGTCAGTATGATAGGCACGCATCTTTGGTTCTTGAGAGGGATTTTGGGAAATACCGCTCGCCCGACCCCTACAGGAACTGTAAGATGTCAGTGACTTGTAAGACAGTAACAGGCCTGATTGACAGTACAGGATCCCTGACAAGATCCAGGTCAGGGATCTTGGGGGTCGTCAGGTCCTTCTACTCGAACCTTTTGGCAAAGAAGGAACTGAATCGGGATCAGATTTCAGGTTTCTTGGCTGAAGCCATTCCTGAGTCAGCAGAAGACCCTTCTCTTGGTGTTTTGATAGAACCTATAAGGGAAGAGGAAGTCGTCAGGGCTATTGAGGGTCTTGCCCTCAAGAAGTCACCTGGCCCAGATGGCTTAACATCTGAGTTCTATCGGACCTTTGAAGGAGCTTTGGCTCCCCTCTTGACTGACGTGCTTAATGAGTGTCTATCCTCGGGCACTCTGCCGAAGTCAATGAGGAGGTCCGCCCTTATAGTTCTGTCAAAGGGTAAGGATCCGAGCCATATTGAGAACTGGCGGCCCATAGCACTTCTCAATACGGACCGAAAGATTCTGGCGAAGGTACTTTTCAACCGGCTGGTACAGTTTGCGCCCCGGCTCCTCTCGCCGACTCAGCACTGCTCTGTTCCCGGTCGTAGAACCTTAAGTGCGGTCCTGAGTGTCAGGGAGGCTGTGCAGCAGAGTAGGGCAGGTCGGTGGAAGGGGTACTTGCTGTCCCTAGATCAGGCTAAGGCTTTTGACAGGGTGAATCATGAGTATTTGTGGTCAACTCTCTCGAGGTATGGCCTGCCTGGGGGGTTCATTCAGTGGCTGTAGACCTTATACGCTGGAGTTGAGTCTTTCCCGCTTGTGAATGGTTGGGTTGGTCGTCCTTTTGAGGTGGGGTCGGGCGTCCGACAGGGATGTCCCTTGAGCCCGCTACTGTATGTGTTCGCCATTGATCCCCTGATTAGACGGATTAATGGTGGGCCGGTGGCGGGAGTCAGGATGGACCTGGAGGGCACTGGCTCCCCTTTGAGGACAGTAGCCTACGCGGATGATGTCACCGTTCTTGTCTCGTCATGGGAGGAGCTTGAATGGGTGATGTCTGAAGTGGACAGTTACTCGGAGGCTTCCGGATCAGCTGTAAACAGGAATAAGTGTGGAAGCCTCTGGCTGGGAGGGGGAGAGCCTGGTTTTTCTCTCCCGGACACCCTCCCAGAACCCCAGGGGTCTGTAAAGATCTTAGGCATCCATTTTGGCCAGGGTGATTACCCACTCCAAAATTGGGAAGGTAGGCTTAAGGATGTCGCCCAGAGAGTTGATTGCTGGAAGGGTTGGTCTTTGACCCTGAGAGAAAGGGTTCACCTTGCCAAAGCCTTCCTGCTCCCGTTGGTGATCTATCTAGGTAGCGTCTGTGCCTTGCCAGAGTCTTGTTGGAGTAGGATCTGTTGCCTGTTCTTCCAACTGTTATGGGGGAACAGGCTCAACCTAATCAGGAGGGAGGTTACATACCGCACAAGGAGGCTAGGGGGGTTAAATATGGTTAACCCCGTGGTGTTCTTAATGAACACCTTTCTTAAGATCAATTTACCAAACCTCTCCTCCGAGGGGGCTCCTTCGTGGGTAGCCTCCTGCCAGGGGTGGTTTCGGCCCTTCTTCCAGAAATGGGAGTCAGGAGGGCAAGTGAAAGATCTTCATGCACCCCATGGATATCTCCCGGCCTATACTTCCCTGTTCCTGAAAGTGATTCCTCGGTGGGGTCTGGGGGCGTGGGAGATCAGGACTCAGTCAAGACGTTTTCTTGACGACAAGGTCCTGTTGACCCGCTTCCAGAAGCCTCTGGCGCTCAAAGATTGCCCAGGAGAAACCTTAGAGGGAGGGTTGCGTTTTCTTAACTCCAAAAGGTTTCCTCGGAAGTTTTGGGATCTGACCTGGCGCTGCCTCCTAGGTAAGTTATATGTGAGGGGGAACTTGAAGTACCGGAACTCCGACGAGCGAGGCTGCCCTCGGGAGGAGTGTGGCGACATGCTGGAAAGCATGGAGCACTTCCTGCTTCAGTGCCCCTTCAATATAAGGGTTTGCAAATTGGTGGGGACCTCCACCGGTTGGCTGCGGCTGGCTGGCCTTTCCTACGCCGAGTGGGCCTATGGGGCATTCAAACACCCGGAGGGCAGGGACTGCCAAACACTTTTTGTAGTTAGTGCAGTGGTCAGGTTTCACCTATGGTCAGCACGGTGTTTAGTATCGACGAGAGGCAAAATCCTCCCGGAGGTGGAGGTGGTTAAAAACATCATGGTGGACCTGGTGAGGGTGCGCTCTCGGGAGTACGAGGGGCTGGGCGCAGAAAGGGCTGGTACCCTCTGGAGGGGGTTCACTTTTTCTGTTCCCTGAGGGTTAGATAAGGGATTTAAAGTAGGTTAGTTAGGTTAGGGCCAGATAGGGATAGGTAGGGCAAGGTTTGCACGAGGGGTGGGGTTTATTATTTTCTGATAGGGAGGGTCAGGTAGGGACAGGGTAGGGACAGAATGATAGATAGGGATATAGCGGTAGGGCGAGTAGACAGGGATGGGCCTCCTGTGCTCTCTTCCTGGTGGAGGGCTGGCGTGTCACCACATAGGCATTTTTGTTTTGGAAATCAGATGGAAGGGTAAGAGGCTTGAGGATAACCGACCCTAGGCCCATGGGAGGTTCATGGGAGGGAAGGTAATTTAACAGGTTATGTAGGATGGTGGGTTTTTGTTACTTGTCTGGTATTTGTTATTTGTTATTGTTGTCGTTCATATGTTGTGTCCATTTTCCCATTTTTCCCAATCCCATATTCATTTTCCATTTCCATTTCCATTTTTCATATCCATTTCCATATCCCATATTTCATTTTCCATATTCCATAATTCCATTTGTTTGTTAGTAGTTAAGGGGTTTTTCAGGGGGGTAGGTTGTTTGGGAGGGGGGTTTCTTTTTGGGGGTGGAGGGTTTGGTTTATAAGTTTTCGTGTGCCCGGCCTGGCTCTGGACTACGCGGACATGGGAGGACATGAGGCAGAGAGCCAGGTTGGGTTTCAGGGGCTTGGTGGTGGGTGGTGCCAGAACCAGGACTATGCGGACATGGGAGGACATGGGGGCGTGGTGCTGGCCGGGTGTGGTGAGGGAAAAAAAAAAAAAAAAAATATTTTTAGTAAGTTTCAAATTTTTTTTTAAGTTGGGGATTTTGTTAGTGTTGTAAGTTTCCGTTATAAGTTTCCGTTATATGTTTCCATTGTATATTGCTCATTTAGATTTTCTTTTATTAGAGTTTTTGACTGACGGATGACTGGAGAAAGACGGGAGAAGAGTGAAAGGTGGCGTGAAAGGCAGAGTGAAAGGCAGAATGGATGGGGCTGGTTCGCAATTGGTTTTTTTTGTCCCGCTGTTTTCTTGTATTTTATTTGTTGATGGTTTTATGCTATGTTTTAGATTTATGTATTGTCTCTGTTTATAGTTTTTATATTGTATTTTCGTATGTGACAGTGTTTGTGAACTTTTTCTACTTTTCTAATAAAATAGTTCCAATTCCTTCGGGGCAACCGTGGGAGTCAGACATACTTGTTTGAGCTCCTAGCTTCAGAGGCTTGCGTGGTTTTGGACACTTGGAGACCGTTTATTGTGTGTGGTCTTCGGTCTTTTTGTTACAGACCGTAGCTCTGACTCCCTTCGCCGTGCGGAAGGGAGCCTTATCATGGAGCGTGGAGCTCCTGCCCCCCGGACCTTACAGGCGGGGGGCAGGAGAATGTCTGCCGACACAGCACCAGCAGAGCAGGGCAGGCGGAGGTCGCTGAGGCAGCAAGGCTCAATGAGACTGGCGACCGGGACAACAGCATCGGGAGCAGCAGCAGCGACATTGGCGGCTGCAGCATCAGGAACAGCATGGCTGAAGCCATTCCTGAGTCAGCAGAAGACCCTTCTCTTGGTGTTTTGGTAGAATCTATAAAGGAAGAGGAAGTCGTCAGGGCTATTGAGGGTCTTGCCCTCAAGAAGTCACCTGGCCCAGATGGCTTAACATCTGAGTTCTATCGGACCTTTAAAGGAGCTTTGGCTCCCCTCTTTGGCTCCGCTGTGAGGATCTCCCTCCCTTACACTTCTCTTTGTTCAGAGACTTGTACTGAGAGGGCGTTCCTCACAGCTTGAGCGTCATCGCTGGGGCTGTGAGGAACGCCCCCTCTCTCTGTTCTAGTCTATAGCCGGGTACTGTCAGAGGAATGCCCTCCCTGATAGTTCTATTCATTCATAGCGCTGTATGAGGGGGTGTTCCTCACAGCTGAGCGTCATCACTGGCCTGTAAGGAACGCCCCCTCTCTCTGTACTGGTCTATAGCCCTGTACTGTCAGAGGGGGCGTTCCTTACTGCCCGGCGATGACGCTGAGCTGTGAGGAACGCCTCCTCAGTACAGCGCTATGGACCAACGAGAAGTGGCAGGGAGGGAGTTCCTCACAGCGCCCTTCAAACAGTAAAACAGTAAACATGTAAAAACAGTAAAACATGTAACTCCACACCGCCGATATCTCCAGCCCCAGGGCACATACCGGGAAAGCCGGCAGTGCGCTGAATTCAGCGCGCTGTCGGCTTTCTAGCGGTATGTGACATTAAAAAACGGACACTACCTGATGCTCATCAGTTAGGGTCCGTTATGATAGGTGTCCGTTTATTTTTTTTTAACGGACACCTTCATAGCGGACTCCAACGGTAGTGTGAACCCTGCTTAAGTCTTGATAGCTAACGTGAGCTTTGATTGTTTCACAGATAATCTATGAAAGGTTCTACTCCTAAAATGTAAGCTGCTTTTTATTTTTGTTAAGATGGTTTAGAGTTAGATGTTGTTTCCAGTTTGTGTTCTAAAGACATTCCATGCATCCCATAATTCAACATATTTATCTGGGTATCTGGCTATGAACCACCGAAGGATATCACCTTGCCACGCTACCTGACACACCTGCAATAAACCTTCTTTACCTCCCACTCACACACCGTGAGCGGACCAGGTTCATAGGATAATATGAAATGAGCTTTATAAATTTTATATATTTATTAACCCCAGTCAGTTGGTACTAAGCACTAACATATACAGAAATACATATCAGTTATCAAGCAAATACGGGTAAAAGCAAAATACAGTACAGCAAATAAATAGGGAAATCAAAGATAGGAAAATGCCAGAGCAAGTTTGTAGTCAGTTTCTCTGGGCCCCCATGTGGCAGGCCTCAGGGTTCTTCCTTAAGCAAGTTACAGAGCATGTGTCTCCTACAGTACATGTGGCCACATCTTCTCCAGGATAACAAAGACCCTTCTTTCCCTGGTCTGAGAAGATTTAACTCAACTGGTCTCCTCCCTAAGTGATATCACCAGGAGGAGGAGCCCCGCCCCTTTCCTGAAATTCCCAGAACCATATTTCGTCATATCTCCTTGCTGGATGACCATATTCTAAAGCAAGAGGTCTGATGGGGCTCGTGGCAGGCTCCCCATCATGCAGACACCATGAATGGCACCCCAATCCCCATTGGGTAAGGAGATCAGTGTTTGCACCTTTTCCCGGCCTTGAACCATACCTTGTATGGGCTTCAAACATGCACCTTGGCCAGGTGCATCTGGGGAATTTATTGGTGCGACTGTAAGAGGTTCCCCCAGGGCAGATATTGTCATAAAACCATAATTCTTTTGTTAGGGCAGTCGGCTCCATGATGTCTGGGTCCAGAGTGCCCAGAGCTCCCCCCCACATCCTTGCAGGAACTCCACCCTGCTGTGACAAAGAGTGTAACAAAGGTATGCAAATGGAGCTATAAATTGGATTACAAAGGGTTGTTGATTAGACATACTGAATTACTCAAGCCTATGACCAAATGGCTGATAACAGACAGGAACCACACAATATGAGCAAGTAGTAGTACAAGAAATACATATCTGGCGCTCTTATCACCACACCTACTGTGAAGGATATCGTCTTGCCTCGTCACCTGACACACCTGCGATCAACCTTCTTTACCCATTCACACTCCGTGAGCGGACCGGGTTCATAGGATAATATGAAACAAGCTTTATAAATTTTATATTTATTAACCCCAGTGGGTTGGTACTAAGCACTAACATACACTACCATTCAAAAGTTTGGGGTCACTCAGATAATTTTGTGTTTTCCATGAAAACTCACACTTTTATTTATCAAATGAGTTGCAAAATAAATAGAAAATATAGTCAAGACATTGACAAGATTACAAATAATGATTTTTATTTGAAATAATAATTTTCTCCTTCAAACTTTGCTTTCGTCAAAGAATGCTCCATTTGCAGCAATTACAGCATTGCAGACCTTTGGCATTCTAGCTGTTAATTTGCTGAGCTAATCTGGAGAAATTTCACCCCATGCTTCCAGAAGCCCCTCCCACAAGTTGGATTGGCTTGATGGGCACTTTTTGCGTACCATACGGTCAAGCTGCTCCCACAACAGCTCAATGGGGTTGAGATCTGGTGACTGCGCTGGCCACTCCATTACAGATAGAATACCAGCTGCCTGCTTCTTCCCTAAATAGTTCTTGCATAATTTGGAGGTGTGCTTTGGGTCATTATTCTGTTGTAGGATGAAATTGGCTCCAATCAAGCGCTGTCCATAGGGTATGGCATGGCGTTGCAAAATGGAGTGATAGCCTTCCTTATTCAAAATCCCTTTTACCTTGTACAAATCTCCCACTTTACCAGCACCAAAGCAACCCCAGACCATCACATTACCTCCACCATGCTTGACAGATGGCGTCAGGCACTCTTTCAGGATCTTTTCAGTTGTTCTGCGTCTCAAAAAAGTTCTTCTGTGTGATCCAAACACTTAAAACTTCTATTCATCTATCCATAACACTTTTTTCCAATCGTCCTCTGTCCAATGTGTTCTTTTGACCATATTAATCTTTTCCTTTTATTAGCCAGTCTCAGATATGGCTTTTTCTTGGCCACTCTGCCCTGAAGGCCAGCATCCCTGAGGCGTCTTCACTGTAGATGTTGACACTGGCGTTTTGTGGGTACTATTTAATGAAGCTGCCTGTTGAGGAACTGTGAGGCGTCGATTTCTCAAACTAGAGACTCTAATGTACTTGTCTTGTTGCTCAGTTGTGCAGCGGGGCCTCCCACTTCTCTTTCTACTCTGGTTAGAGCCTGTTTGTGCTCTTCTCTGAAGGGAGTAGTACACACCGTTGTAGGAAATCTTCAGTTTCTTGGCAATTTCTCGCATGGAATAGCCTTCATTTCTAAGAACAAGAATAGACTGTCGAGTTTCACATGAAAGTTCTCTTTTTCTGGGCATTTTGAGAGTTTAATCGAACCAACAAATGTAATGTTCCAGATTCTCAACTAGCTCAAAGGAAGGTCAGTTTTATAGCTTCTCTAACCAGCAAAACAGTTTTCAGCTGTGCTAACATACTTGCACAAAGGTTTTCAAGGGTTTTCTAAACATCCATTAGACTTCTTACACAGTTAGCAAACACAATGTACTATTAGAACACTGGAGTGATGGTTGCTGGAAATGGGCCTCTATACACCTATGTAGATATTGCATTAAAAACCAGACGTTTGAGGGGCGGAGCCTGACTGTGAAAGGGAATGGTCACATAGCTGCACAGCTCCAGGCCTGAGTCTCTTATAGCGACAAATTAGCGACGTGCCCGTGGATTATATTAACCCAAAAGACACTGGGAAAGCTGCCTTACCTCTGGGGATGCCGAGAAGAAAGAAATCTGCGGTAAAGCCACAGAAAATATCAGATTTTTACTTCCCCCATGGAGGTGGGGAAGATCAAAATGGTGGCGGCTCACACTCCAGCGCGGTCTCCGGGGCCTCGACTCCAACTCGAGACCCTCCAGAAGAGAAGCTCACGCTATCGGCGCAGTGGAGAACGCTGTCAGCGCCGTCGCTTCATCAGCTGATGGAATGCGGAGGTCCGGAGGCGTCGGGGCCGTCTCCCCGGCGGACCGGAGAGAGCGCGGTTTTGGGGCCTTCTCGGGCCGACGCACCGAGGCCTATAGGCCTACATAATGCGGAGACACCCACCTCGCCTACTGCTAGCCCAGCCAAACAGAAGCCCAGGATCCAGACAGAGGAGCCCCAAGAAGGAGAGGTGAGCAATACTACACAGCACATACCGCCATCCACCGATTTTTTTGCGGATATTCCGGCCACAGAGAGTTTACTCACTGAGGCCTCCATGAAAAACATGCTTATGGCCTTCTGTAAATCTCTGACAACAGACATGTCCTTAATGGTTAAACCGCTATATAGAGACCTTCAGGAATTGCAGAAACGCACAGTTCATGTGGAATCTAAAATGGCGGAATTTGCCGCCTCACATAATCTTCTCATAGATTCTCACAATGCGGTGGAAAAGGATGTGTCGTTTCTTAAATCTAAAATAGCAGACTTAGAGGATCGCTCGCAGCGCAACAATCTGAAATTCCGAGGGATTCCAGAGTCCGTATCTGCGAATAACCTCACAGTTTTCCTTCTAGATCTGATGCGCACGCTAATACCAAGTCTTACGAAAATGGAATTAACTATTGATAGAGCGCACAGAGTCCCAAGACCTTCACATCTGGATGAAACCGTACCCAGAGATGTCCTAGCAAAGATCCATTTTTACCGCACTAAAGAGATGGTGCTGCTGACCTCACGGAAAATTGGCCGTTTATCTGATCCATACCAGAAAATATCTATCTACTCTGATCTTTTGGCTGCAACACTACAACTAAGAAGGCAATTTATCCCTATCACTACAGCGTTACACCAACATAATATCCTATACAAATGGGGATTCCCGGTTAGAGTGATCGTATCCCGAGACAACCTTACTTATGTTATCAACTCCCCGGAAGATGGCAAAAAGTTGCTAAATAAATGGGACATTGCAACCAGTGATCTGACCTCCAAACCACCACCTGGCCCTGTGTCAGATGGATGGCATCAACTGAAAACCCCAAGGCGTCCACCAAAAGGGCTGAACAGCTATGACTCACTCTACAACGGATTTCGTATGTCCAGAATTGCTGAACTTATCCCCCCCAAGATTACAACAGCCGCTGGTCCGCTGTACCACATTTCTTTTCCTTGTTTTGTTTCGGTGACTTACCCACTGGTTTCTATGTCTCTACAGTTTGTTTGCTCTTCGGTTCTGGCACAAGGGGCGTCGTGACTACACAAGGCGGGGACGATTCTGCTCCCTACCGCTACTGGTAACTTCTGAAGTGGGTGGTTGTGGTAAGATCTTTGAAGCATTACTAAATGTGAATTATGGTACTTAAAATTATGTCTATGAATGTCAGAGGTTTAAACTCCCCTCAATTTGTGGCGAGAGGCCCGAGTTCAAGGCTGTGACATTCTTGCAGTTCAGGAAACACATCTTTTGGAGGTGGATGCCATTCGCATCAAGCATGCCTCATACCCACACATATTTCACGCTCATTGTACCTCCAAGTGCAGGGGAACACTAATAGGAATCAAAGATTCAGTGGCATTTCAGCTGGTGTCCTATTATGCTGACCCTGGAGGGCGATTTGTCATATTAGTTTGTATCTTTAATAATGTCACGTACACGGTGGTCTCGGTCTACGCCCCAAACAAAAGACAGGTGTCATTCTTGGGGAAACTCATGAAAGCAGTGGAGCGAAGAAAAGAAGGATGCTTAGTATTAATGGGAGACTTTAACATGGCTCCAAATCCAGGGGTAGACACTACCTCTAGCATAGCGACACGTCATCCTTCCTTTTCGCAGGCTATATGGCGCCATGACTTATTTGATATTTGGCGTATCCTTCATAATACCAAAAAAGATTACACTTACTATTCAACTGTACACAATAGCTATTCAAGAATAGATTTATTTCTAATAGAACAAGCTAGTATTCCCCTTGCCGTGCAGTCGGAAATTTCACAAATAACTTGGTCAGACCATGCAGCAATAATCCTGACCCTAATGGAAAAATATGATTGCCCTAGAGCGTATATCTGGAGGTGCAATGAATTCTTAATGTCGCAGCCAAAATATAAAGCAATTTTAGAAAATGACCTGAAGGAATTCTTTCAGATTAATGCTCCCTCAGTATCTAGCCCTGATATATTGTGGAACTCACATAAAGCCTTTATCAGAGGAACATTTATTCGATTGGGTCACATAGAAAAGAAAACTAGGCTAGCAGAAATTGACCGACTACTGCACCAGATAAAATCTATAGATAATGATAATAAAAAATCTCCTTCCCCCTCCAATGCTGCAAAAATTGGTGACGCTACGTCAACAATTGACAGCCAGTCTACTGCATAAATATGAGAAGAACCTGAAAAGGGTGAAAGCTACTTACTACTCTCAATCTAACAAAGCAGGCAAGCTCTTAGCATCCAAGCTTAAACAAAAACATGCCAGGTCTAAAATCCCATTTCTTCAGAGTAAGGATGGTGCACACAAAATCTATGATCCTAGTGGCATCGCATTTAAAGCTTTCTATGAAGGCTTATATAATATTAAAGAGGACTTCTGTGATACCTCCGGCGAAACAAGACATTGTAAACTTTCTTGCAAGCGCCCAATTGCCCACACTCACAAAAGCACAACTAGACTCTTTGAACGAGCCCATCACATCATCAGAGTTTCTGTCAGTAATTAAGTCGCTGCCACCCCGAAAATCCCCGGGCCCAGATGGCCTCACTAATGAGTATTATAAAAAGTTTTCTCCAATTTTGCTTAACCCGCTGTTGTCCTTTCTAACGGCTGTGGTAGACTCTGGCACTATTCCGGGGGAAAATCAGGAGGCACTGGTGGTGACGTTGCCTAAACCGGGCAAGCCTGCCACCAGCCCCCAAAACTTTCGACCAATATCCCTATTAAACTCAGATTTAAAAATTTACGCCAAAATTATAGCAAATAGAGTAGCAGCTTGTCTTCCGAGCCTAATAAATTACCAGGTGGGATTCGTGAAGGGGAGGCAATCATATGACAATACCAGACGCATTTTGAATATTATACATCATATTAACTAAAAAAAAATGGAAGCAGTGGTTCTTGCATTAGATGCCGAGAAGGCGTTTGACCGCATTTGCTGGTCGTATGCCTTCCTGGTGATTAGGAGGATGGGGTTCGAGGGAGTTATTCTGAAAGCAATTGATGCACTGTATTCTGCGCCTTCTGCAAGAGTATTCACTAACGGGGTAGTATCAGATCCCTTTTTAATAACGAACGGGACTAGACAGGGGTGCCCCCTCTCACCGCTGATATTTGTTCTCTCGATGGAACCGCTGGCCCAAGCAATTAGACTAGACCCAGAAGTGGGTGGCATTAATATACGGGACAAAACTCATCTTATATCATTATATGCAGATGATATCATTCTTACTTTGTCCAAGCCACTAAAGTCTATTCCCCGACTTATGGAGATTATAGCTAATTTTGGTCACTTATCATATTATAAATTAAATATGACCAAATCACAAGCTTTACCCTTGCATATCCCTCCCTCTTTACTACATCCCCTACAGTCGAAATCTGACTTTGATTGGAGGAAGGAGGGTGTTCAATATTTGGGGATACAGGTGACACCCAATACGGGGGCCCTATATAGAAATAATTACATACCCATGTTGAAAACACTGCAGGATGAGATGGAGAGAATGTCCCCAATAGACGTGTCTTGGATGGGACGTGTCGCGGCTTTTAAGATGTTATTATTGCCCAGACTCCTATATCTGTTTTGCACACTCCCGATAGCGGTCCCAGTTTCGTTTTTCGAAACTATGCAAAGGATGATCTCAAAATACATATGGAATGGAAGGAGACCCAGGGTTAACAAAAGCTTCCTATTTAAACAAAGAGAAGCGGGAGGACTGGGGGTGCCAGTGGTTAGGAATTATTACATAGCGTCCCTAGTCACACAGTGCGCTAGATGGAGATTAGCTGATACCTCGGTACCATGGATCCACATAGAGCAATTGTTCATATATCCTTTAAGACTGAAGGATACCTTGTGGGCGCCCTTCTGGAACATTCCTATGCCTGAGTCCCTGTCCCCAGTTATGCAAGCAGCTGTGACTGCATGGAAGCTGCTTCACGGGAAAGCAAATCCTACAAGTCACTTTTATGCCTCAGAGATGCCTTTGTCACTTATGGCCTGGGCGATAGAAGACCTAGTAATTTCGGAGTGGGAGACGAAGGGGATTACACAGGTCTCCCACTTACAATCTGATACCAAGCAATTTTTATCATTTACAGATCTAACACAGAAATTTGGAATTCATAGAGGTGACTTCCTTAAGTACTCTCAAATAGGGCATTTTATATCTAAGAACCCGATATCGACAGTACCCCACAGTGGTAAGGTATTCACCTGGATGTCGACTAAGATGAGGGGTTTAAGGTTTCTATACGATAGAATGGATGGAGTAGCAACTTTTACTAGATCTACACCATTCCGTTGTTGGGAGAGAGATTTGGGAAGAACCATCACCTTGGATGAGTGGGAACAAGCTATCAAACTTAGTCATACATCCTTAAAATGCAATACTCACATAGAAACGGCTATGAAAGTGACCTTAAGGTGGTACAGAACCCCATCCACTTTACATAGGGCATACCCGTCAGTCTCTGAGGAGTGCTGGAGAAGATGTGGAGGGAAAGGAACCCTTATCCATATTTTGGGACATTGCCCCATAATTTGTGGATACTGGCATAGGGTCTTTGACATGTTATCAGAAATATTTAATTTCCGCCTCCCCTACTCCTCACCTCTGGCCATCCTATCAATTGGAATTCCTGAGGAATTGAACAAATATAAAAAAACTCCTCTGTAAAATCTTGACAATAGCTAAATTAATGTTGGTGCAAAGATGGAGATCAGTAACCCCTCCGTCAGACTCCGCATTGTTGCTGGCTATTAATACTACATATACCTATGAGAGGGTAATTGCACTGGGAAATGACTCCTATCTTAGATTTGCAAACATATGGGACGCATGGGCTAACTCTCGATTTGTTGCATAACGAGAGCCAGGAAGCAGAGAGGTTTAGGGAGTGGAAGTGGAATGGAACATATGAAAGGATCGTCTTTGAAATATGTCACGCTATCCCTGGAAATGTGCCTAAATGTTAGTGTTATTGTTACTGTTATCGCTTACTCAATTTCTGTTTGCTGTCTCATTGATGTACAATCCAAAGAATATGCCTTGAACAAATTATGTAAGAATGTATATCAAAATGTATGTCAATATTCTTTCTCACATTTATTTTGAAAATCAATAAAAATTATTGAAACTAAAAACCAGACGTTTGCAGCTAGAATAGTCATTTGCCACATCAACAATGTATAGAGTGTATTTCTGATTCATTTAATCTTATCTTCATTGAAAAAAAACTGTGTTTTTCTTTCAAAAATAAGGAAATTTCTAAGTGACCCTAAACTTTTGAACGGTAGTGTATACAGAAATACATATCAATTATCAAGCAAATACAGGTAAAAGCAAAATACAGTACAGCAAATAAAAAGGGAAATAAAATATTCATTTTCTAGGGAATTTATGTTGTCTATCTTTTATCTAATTGCTGATGTTGGGGGAGTGTTCCTCTTTCCATAATCTGATCACTACCATCTTTGCTGCATCATGTAAGTGTGGGGAGGATCGCAAGGCAGCCTGTTCTACTCACTTCTCCCATTACAATTTAGTAAGATCAAAACAGAAGATAGGTTAACTGGTTCTTTAGTCTATTTAGAAATCAGTCACAGGATATTTATCCAATAAGGAGCTAAAAAAAGAGGATTGATAAAGAATGTAAAATAGGTTCCCTTCTTTTCACAGAGGCAACAGATCTGAGAGATTTTTGGGTCCATTTTGTGTAATATTGTGGACATTTTATACCATCTTGAGAATATTTTATAATTAAATTCTTGGAATTTGGTTGATATACACTGTGTGCAGAATTATTAGGCAAGTTGTATTTGAGATGATTATTTTTATTATTGAACAACTATGTTCTCAATCAACCCAAAAGACTCATAAATATCAAAGCTTAATATTTTTGAAAGTTGGAGTGTTTTTTTTTTTTAGATTTGGCTATCTTAGGAGGATATCTGTTTGTGCAGGTAACTGTTACTGTGCAGAATTATTAGGCAACTTAATAAAAACCAAATATATACCCATCTCACTTGTTTATTTTCACCAGGTATACCAATATAACAACAGAAAATTTAGAAATAAACATTTCTGACATTCAAAAACAAAACCAAAAACAAATCAGTGACCAATATAGCCACCTTTCTTTACACTCAAAAGCCTTCCATCCATAGATTCTGTCAGTTGCTTGATCTGTTTACGATCAACATTGCGTGCAGCAGCCACCACAGCTTCGCAGACACTGTTCAGAGAGGTGTACTGTTTTCCCTCCCTGTAGATCTCACATTTTATGAGGGACCACAGGTTCTCTATGGGGTTCAGATCAGGTGAACAAGGGGGCCATATCATTATTTTTTCTTCTTTTAGACCTTTACTGGCCAGCCATGCTGTGGAGTATTCGGATGCATGTGATGGAGCATTGTCCTGCGTGAAAATCATGTTTTTCTTGAATGATACCGACTTCTACCTGTACCACTGCTTGAAGAAGGTGTCTTCCAGAAACTGGCAGTAGGTCTGGGAGTTAAGCTTCACTCCATCCTCCACCAGAAAAGGTTCTACAAGTTCATCTTTGATGATACCAGCCCATACCAGTACCCCACCTCCACCTTGCTGGCGTCTGAGTCGGAGTGGAGCTCTCTGCCCTTTACTGATCCAGCCTTGGGCCCATCCATCTGGCCCATCAAGAGTCACTCTCATTTCATCAGTCCATAAAACCTTTGAAAAATCAGTCTTAAGATATTTCTTGCCCCAATCTTGACATTTTATCTTATGTTTCTTGTTCAAAGGTGGTCGTTTTTCAGCCTTCCTTACCTTGGCCATGTCCCTGAGTATCGCACACCTTGTGCTTTTTGATACTCCAGTAACGTTGAAGCTGTGAAATATGGCTAAACTGGTGGCTAATGGCATCTTGGCAGCTTCACGCTTGATTTTCCTCAATTCATTAGCAGTTATTTTGCGCCTTTTTTTTTCAACACGCTTCTTGTGACCCTGTTGGCTATTTGCCATGAAATGCTTGATTTGTTCGGTGATCACGCTTCAAAAATTTGGCAATTTCAAGACTGCTGCTTCCCTCTGCAAGACATCTCACAATTTTTGACTTTTCAGAGTCCGTCAAATCTCTCTTCGGACCCATTTTGCCAAAGGAAAGGAAGTTGCCTAATAATTAAGCACACCTTATATAGGGTGTTGATGTCATTAGACCACATCCCTCCTCATTACAGAGATGCACATCACCAGATTTACTTAATTGGTAGTTGGCTTTCAAGCCTATACAGCTTGGAGTAGGACAACATGTATAAAAAAGATGATGTGATCAAAATACTCATTTGCCTAATAATTCTGTACACAGTGTAGATGAGGAGTGTGAGTTTTTAAGAATTAATCTTATTTTGTTCCTCTGAGAACTTTAAAACGAAATTAATTTTCCCACTTCCCCAGGTAGCTTGGCGCTTCCCCATTGCCAATGTAATATAATACTGGGACATATTAGTAAGCCATAATAAACCATATGAGTAATATAATACTAAGACATATACCACTGAGGTGGGGTGTTTAATGTTCTCACTTTTGATTATTGCTCTGTTTATTATGTTTCCTAATTGGAGACCTCTAGTTAATTCTTTTATATGGGCATGACTATTTCTTTGTTTGATAGCATGTTAAGCTTTGAATATGTTTGGTATTCTTTATCTCTCTGTAGATCTCCTAAAGTTAGGTAAATTAATTTTCAAATTTGCCCTTTAAAATTCTTAGTCTCTTTGGGATTAATGAAACAAGCTGTTTCATTAGGTGAGAAGTTGAATCTTCTATTTAACTTAATGCCAACCCTGTAAAGATGTGGTAGTCAGATGTTTGTATATTTAAATTTGTTTTATGGCATTATCCATAAATATCTACCAACCTCAAACTGAAGTGTACCTTGTTCCAAGTGAACCCATATACAGTATACATATGCATCTATCTATCTATCTATCTATCTATCTATCTATCTATCTATCTATCTATCTATCTATACACACGATATATATAAAACCATAATAGAAAATCTGCCAGCGTCTTGAAAAGATGTGCAGGAATTACAGATTTTTGTCAGGGGGCCAGGGAAGGTGGAAAAAAAACATATTCACCTCTTCTTGGCTAAGGACAGGTGAGCATGTTTTTTTATTGATTTATTTATTTTTCACCGTCCCTGGCCTCCTGGGAAAAATCTGTAATTCCTGGATAACCCCTTTGAGGCTAAGGCCCCACGTAGCGGGCCACAGCGAAAAAGCGCTGTTGGAAAAAAATGCTGTGGAAATGCATTATGGTTTTTCCCGCAGAGCTTTTCACAGAAAAATTTCCTCTGCAGACTTTCTGCTTTCATTATACCTATAGGGAAACCGCCGGCATTTGACATAATTGACATGCTGCGATTTCCAAAACCATAACGGTTTTTGAAATCACACTGTGCCAGCTGCACATATTTTTCCGCAGTGTGTGGATGGGATTAGCTAGGATGGCTGCCATCTATGCCATTCTGACCTAGCTGTTAGGAGGTGTTGGGGCAGTAGTTACATGAGGGCACACACAGTGAACAGACTCTAGATAGACCAGACAGACAAGTGTTTTTCACAGATCTATCATTTAAATAGGAAGATCGAGCTGCAAGAACAGACAGGAATAGGACCTGCTCCATAGTTTTGTGGGTTGGTCCTATGGTCCCCAAACAGATCCATAACAGCTATTGATATGTGTATAAGGCTATAGAAATGAATGGCTCTGTATGATATCTATTATTATAGATCTGTAATAACAGATGGCATATAGACTAAATTGTGTTTATTTCTTCAATAAAAAATAAAGTTCTGCGTGCAAGGACCTGAGAAAACCCTGCCCCCATGATGTCTCATGAGAAAGGTCCTGGCAGGTAGATTGAACAAAAGTTTAAAGTGCTAAAGAACATTCTGATTAGTGATTGGAACCTCAGCTCTTTTTTTAGCGAGCTGGATCATTTGGATCTGCTTACTAAAAAGAGCTAGCTCTTTTGCCTCTCAAACGGCTCCTTAACTCCTTCCCGCCAGAGGAATTTTTCGATTTTCGTTATTGACTCCACTTCCCCCCCCCCCCCTTCCAAACCCCACAACTTTTTTATTTTTCCGTTCTCAGAGCCATATGAGGTCTTAATGTTTGCGGGACAAATTTTTATTCATGATGCTGGAAAAAAATTCAAAATGGGGTGGATTTGAAGAAAAAGTGCATTTGTGCAACTTTCTTACGGGCTTCGGTTTTACGACGTTCACTCTGCAGTCAAAATGACATGTCATCTGTATTCTATGTTTCGGGACGATTCCAGGGTACCAAATTTATATGGCTTTATTTACTCACCTCCCAAGCGGCCACCATATTTAAATATGGGGTTAATAAATATTATTGTCTACAATTTGTAGACACTCAGCAACTCCCATCCACACCTGCTTTTAACCTAATAGTATGATACACTGGCTATTGTCAGCCACAGGATGTCATACTATTAGCTCACTCAGTGACACCAGAGGCGGATAAACTGTAATCCACTTCTCCCAGTTAGTCTGAAATTTATCCCATCTGCCATTCCTGCTAGCATACATGTGTTCAAATTGGCAATTAGTGGTCACTATAGATATCAGTTCAGACAAGGATGGGCAGGTGTCAGTCTTCCACTTTCGGGCTATCAACAATCTCGCGGCTGCGAAAACCTGTCATATGACGGTCCAATTACAGTGCGGAACCAAGTGAATGCCAAGCAACAGCAAGGCTAATCCAGGGGAGGGAACAAGATCAGAACAAAAAAGTCTATTAACCAGCTAAAGACTGAGGACCAAAAGGGGCGTATAGTCGGGCAATGCCAAAAAATATGAAACAGCAAGCCCACTTCGCCGCAACCTCTCCAGCAGTAAGGTGTGTAGTTAGGATATAATTTTGCCAGGTGGAGTGGGGGTTAATACCAGCGCAAGAGAAGTTTGCTAAACTGTTCCCAGTGGGATGCACAAACAGTGGAACATTTAGCCCATTGAATCGCCTTGCGCCACTAATGTACATCAAACCCGCAACCAAGATCGTCTTCCCACTGCAGGATCGACTTAGTCTTCTGGAAGGTACAATCCAGAGTCAAGACCCTATAAAGCTTTTTAGTCTTGACAACAGATTGGGAAGAGGACAAAGCTAAAAGATCGACTGCCAGCAAGAGAATCTGCTGCGAGGGATGTTTATTCAGATAAGAGACCAATCTATTATATAATAATAATAATAATAATAATAATAGTCCTTTAATAGTCCCACAGTGGGGAAATTCAGTGTGTTACAGCAGCAAAGATAAGATAAGATAAGCAGATCCAAATACAAATACAACATGTACAGGAATGTTCCAAGGTGAGAGGCATTACATTAATAGCAGACAGACAGATAGGACGTAGCAGAGGGGGTGGGGGGGGGGTGGGGATTTAACAGGCAGAGAGATATTTCAGTTCTCTGTATGTAATGATCTCCGCTTAGGTCGGTGTTGGTTGTACAGCCTAACCTAGGGTGGAGCAGTCGGTCACTGACAGTACTGCCCAGCGCAATCACAGTCTCATGCATGGGATGGGAGTTATTCTCCCACATGGAGCTCACCACGGACAGTATCCTTCTGTCACCCACCACCTGCAGTGGGTCCAGTGGGCTCCCCAGGACAGAGCTGGCCCTTCTAATCAGCTTGTCAAGTTTATTTCTGTCCCTGGTTGATATACTGCTTCCCCAGCAGGCCACTCCAAAGAAGATGGCTGATGCCACTACCGAGTTGAAGAAAGTCCTAAGAAGTGCCCCCCGGATTCCAAAGGCTCTCAGCTTCCTGAGCAGGTAGAGCCTACTGTGGCCCTTCCTGTACAGGGCCTCCATATGATCTGCCCAGTCCAGCTTATTATTAAGGAGCAAACCCAGGTACTTATAGGTGTTCACAATCTCGATGCCCGTCCCCAGGATGTCCACTGGTTTTGGAGGGCATCTGCCTTTACGGAAGTCCACCACCATCTCCTTGGTCTTCCCCGCGTTAATCTTCAGGTGGTTCTGGTGGCACCAGTCCACAAAAAACCGGTTCAGTTCTCTGTACTCCCTGTCATCATCGTCTGTGATGAGGCCTACTATTGCAGAGTCGTCAGAATACTTCTGTAGGTAGCAGCTGGATGAGTTGCACCTAAAATCTGCAGTGTACAGTGTGAAGAGGAAAGGGGCGAGAACCGTACCCTGAGGTGCCCCCGTATTACAGATCACGGTACCTGACACACAGTCTTGGGCTCTCACGTATTGAGGTCGATTTGTGAGGTAGTCTAGGATCCAGATGGAGAGGTGGTGGTCCACTCCAGCAAGGCCCAGCTTGTCTCTCAGTAACCTGGGCTGTATGGTGTTAAAAGCACTGGAGAAATCAAAGAACATTATTCTCACCGTGTTCCCTGGTTTTTCCAGGTGAGACAGAGCCCTGTGCAGAAGGTGGATGATGGCATCATCTACCCCAATGCCCGGTCGATAAGCAAACTGAAGAGGGTCCATAGCGGGGCTCACTAGAGGGCGAAGATGTGTGAGAACCAATCTCTCTAAGATCTTCATCAAGTGGGATGTCAGTGCTACAGGTCTGTAGTCGTTGAGGTCCATAGGGTGAGGTTTCTTTGGAACTGGAACCACACAAGAAGATTTCCATAATTCAGGGACTATTTCCTGCCTCAGGCTCATATTATACATATATGTAATTATACCACACAGCTGGTCCCCACAAGTCTTAATTAGCCTTGCACTGATGTCATCTGGCCCTGCGGCTTTCCTCGCCTTGATCTTTTTCATCTCCTTCCTCACCTGGGCCCGTGTGAAGGTCAGACTGTGGTCAGATAAAGACAGATTTCTGGATTTACTGGTCTGTTGGGAAGTAGCCACATGGGGTGAATGGGGTGAAGTCATTGTGGTGAGGGGAGCTGAAGGACATGCTGGGGTGGGAGGAGCTGGTGTGTGATCAAATCTGTTGAAGAATAGGTTTAGTTCATTAAGCCACTTAACATCTGCCTCAATCTGGCAGACAGACTGTTTATGACCCGAAATTGACTTATGTAAATTCTTCAGAAGCAGGAAGGCTGAATTTTTCCCCAACGACCTAGGGTTAGCTGTAAGTTTAATGCCTAAATATGGTATAGAGTGGGGACACCATTAATAGGGGGAAGTGCTTTTAATGTGTAGGAGAAGCGTTCCCGAAATATTCAACCCCAATAATTGGGACTTAGCCTCGTTGACTTTATAATATGACACGTCCCCAAAGTCAGATAAAAGTCGTGACACGGAGGCAAGAGTGGTACTCGTGTAAGTAAGCGAGAGGATCACATCGTCCGCAAATAAACTAATTTTATGGTCGCTAGACCCCACTCGTATGCCCAGAATATCCCTGTCTGACCTGATAGCTTCCGCCAAGGGTTCCTTTACTAATGAGAAAATTAAAGGGGATAGGGGGCACCCCTGCCTAGTGCCATTCGTGATGGAGATGGGCCGGGACAGCACCCCATTCGCCAAAACCCGAGCGGATGGCGTGGAGTTCAAAGCAGAAATAGCAGTGAAGATAGGACCGGAAAAACCAAACTTATGTAATAACTCGGAAAGATAGCCCCAATGTATCCTGTCAAATGCCTTCTCTGCATCCAGAGAAAGGAGCAGAGAAGGCAACCGACCGGCATGGGCAGCCGCGACTAATGCGATCACCCGCCTCGTTCCATCAGGAGCCTGCCTCCCCTTAGTAAAGCCAACTTGATCACCTTCGCATACAATTTAACATCTGCATTTAACAATGATATAGGGTGATAATTCGAAGGGGAGGAAACCTCCTTTCCAGGTTTGGGGAGAGTTATAATGGTCGCAGAGAGCATCTCCGAGGGAAACCTGCCTAGAGACATGGCTTGATTAAACACAGGTGTGGAAGGAGAAGGGGCTTAAAGAGTTTAAAGTATTCGCCTGAAAACCCATCCGGACCAGGGGACTTATTGAGTTTCAGGCTATCTATTGCTTTCTCAACTTCCGAGGGAGTCATGGGAGAATTCAAAGACAACTGAGTAGATGAAACAGAGGGTAAAGACAGCAAATTCAAAAACTCATTTAAGTGAGAGCAAGAAGGCTGCGGGGTTCCTGGGTCAGTGTTTCAAATTATAAAGTTCCTGGTAAAACCTACTAAATTCATCAGTAATACAGTATGCTGCGGGTGATAAAGTTTTGAGTTAGAGGATTTATCTATCAAAAAAGGGATCTTAGATTTAATTCTCGCTGCCTTGACTCTTCGAGCCATTAATTTACTCGATTTATTAAACGAACAATAGTAAGATGCTTTAAGTCATTTAGAATGTTTTTCAAAATCTAGTAGCAAATGATTGGCAAGATCATCCCTTGCTTTCTTGAGAAAAGTTAATATAGAAGGATCATGGGACTGCTTATGCTGACATTTCAGCCTAACAATAGCGCTCAAGAGCTCCTGCATGGCTTGCACTCGTTTACGTTTAAACGAGCTGCGTGTTGAATAAGAAGGCTCCTAACATAGGCTTTATGAGAGTTCCACAAACAAAAGTTATCAGCCAATGAAGGCGAATTGATAGCAAAGAATTTTGCAATGTCAACGTGTAGTTTCTCTGACACGTGCTGTAAGGACATAATGTAGGTGTTGTTGCGCCATAATGTTGCTGGACTAACTGGAGCTGAAAGGTGGACAGTGAGAAGGATTGGCGCGTGGACTGACCATGTAATATTGCCTATTTTGCATTTACTAATATGACAGAGCAAATTCTTCTGAACTAGGAACATGTCAATTCTAGTATAGGATTGATGACTAGCTGAAAAGAATGTATAATCACGCTCAGAAGCGTGAAGGCATCGCCATACATCGTAAAATTCCTCCCTATGCAGCCAGGGCCCCAATTGCAGAGCTAGGTTTCTGCCACTATATGTTGAGTCGCACGATGCATCATGGACTACATTAAAGTCCCCACAAATAAGTAGCTGCCCCTGGGCACATTTCTTAACCTTTCTCATTACTGAATTTAAAAAGGAGATTTGGGAGGAGTTGGGGCAGTAAAGGTTCAAAATAGTAAGCGTGCAATTGTCAATCTTGAAAACAGAGCAATGTAACGACCATTGGGATCAATAAGGGAATGCAGCAACTGAAATGACACCGTGTTCTTGACAACTATAAGGTCACCCTCAACCTTCTTCTGAGCATTGGTGCAATAAACATGGGGAAACAATTTGTGAGACATTCTCGGAGGGTGAGGGTCACAGAAATGCGTTTCCTGTACAGTTAAAATGTCCGCGGCAGATCTGAAAGCCTTCCTCCAGAGAAGTGATCGTTTATAAGGGCTATTAAGGCCCTTTACATTAAAGGACACAACATTGAATGCCATAAGGAGTAAAATAAAAGTAGTTTACAACCATAGCAAATCATGACAGAAAAATCATCCTGAGCCAGGGCAGTTCAGACAGGCTTATAGGGAAAAAAGGGGGTTAGCGGTGGATCCTATGAATCCAAACATAAACAAATATAGAATGTAGAAATCAGAAGAGTCTTACGTGACTGGGCAGTAAGTGAAACTGCGCAAACTTGGAGGAAGTCTGCAAGAAAAACAGAGAACACAACAGGTGGTTTGCATCGGATATGTAGCAGGGAGAGTTCACTCAACAGAGTCGTTAGTGGCCCAAGAGGTACAATTCTGGAGGATGTTGAGGTGGTCTTCATCTTCCCATCAGGAGCAGGAGGTGGAAGGTTCCACTGCAGGAGAAGGGCTTTCCCTGTATCGTAAGAGCTGAAGGCATGGGTAACACCATTTTTGGTGACAATGACCTTAGTCGGGAATCCCCACTTGTAGAGAATGTTGTGTTGCTGCAGAACTGCTGTAATCGGAGCAAGCTTTTTCCTGACCATTATGGTAGCCTGGGAAAGATCTGTAAATAGCTGAATTTTAGCAAATGGCTCAGGAAGAGAGGGTCCTTTGCGGGAGGCCTGCATAAGGCGGCCTTGATGTGGAAAAAGTGTAGACGAGCTATAGTATCTCTAGGAAGGTGTTCTGGGAGGCCCTTCGGTTTCAGAAGGCGGTGAGCTCTATCTATAATCAAGTCCGCATCTGAGCAGTGAGACAAAGTGGCTTTAATCAACTGCTGTAGGTAAGGAACCAAGTCTTTAGCTGAGACAGATTCTGGTATTCCACAGAACTGGACGTTATTACGTCTATTTCTGTCCTCCATAGCTTCTAATTTAAGTTTGACTTCCGCCAGCTCCTCCTCAAGATCATTATGTGCGTCTACAATAGAATTATGTGCTGAGGCATACAGTGTCTTGCGAAAGTATTCGGCCCCCTTGAACTTTTCAACCTTTTGCCACATTTCAGGCTTCAAACATAAGGATATAAAATTTTAATTTTTTGGTGAAGAATCAACAAGTGGGACACAATCGTGAAGTGGAACGAAATTTATTGGATATTTTGTAACTTTTGTAAAAAATAAAAAACTGAAAAGTGGGGCATGCCAAATTATTCGTCCCCCTTAAGTTAATACTTTGTAGCGCCACCTTTTGCTGCGATTACAGCTGCAAGTCGCTTGGGGTATGTCTCTATCAGTTTTGCACATCGAGAGACTGAAATTCTTGTCCAGTGAGGTTGAATGGAGAGTGTTAGTGAACAGCAGTTTTCAGCTCTTTCCACAGATTCTTGATTGGATTCAGGTCTGGACTTTGACTTGGCCATTCTAACACCTGGATACGTTTATTTGTGAACCATTCCATTGTAGATTTTGCTTTATGTTTGGGATCGTTGTCTTGTTGGAAGATAAATCTCTGTCCCAGTCTCAGGTCTTTTGGAGACTCCAACAGGTTTTCTTTCAGAATGGTCCTGTATTTGGCTCCATCCATCTTCCCATCAATTTTAACCATCTTCCCTGTCCCTGCTGAAGAAAAGCAGGCCTAAACCATGATGCTGCCACCACCATGTTTGACAGTGGGGATGGTGTGTTCAGGGTGATGAGCTGTGTTGCTTTTACGCCAAACATATCGTTTTGCATTGTGGCCAAAAAAGTTCGATTTTGGTTTCATCTGACCAGAGCACCTTCTTCCACATGTTTGGTGTGTCTCCAAGGTGGTTTGTGGCAAACTTTAAACGAGACTTTTTATGGATATCTTTGAGAAATGGCTTTCTTCTTGCCACTCTTCCATAAAGGCCAGATTTGTGCAGTGTACGACTGATTGTTGTCCTATGGACAGACTCTCCCACCTCAGCTGTAGATCTCTGCTGTTCATCCAGAGTGATCATGGGCCTCTTGGCTGCATCTCTGAACAGTCTTCTCCTTGTTTGAGATGAAAGTTTAGAGGGACGGCTGGGTCTTGGTAGATTTGCAGTGGTCTGATACTCCTTCCATTTCAATATGATTGCTTGCACAGTGCTCCTTGGGATGTTTAAAGTTTGGGAAATCTTTTTGTATCCAAATCCGGCTTTAAACTTCTCCACAACAGTATCACGGACCTGCCTGGTGTGTTCCTTGGTCTTCATGATGCTCTCTGCGCTTTAAACAGAACCCTGAGACTATCACAGAGCAGGTGCATTTATACGGAGACTTGATTACACACAGGTGGATTATATTTATCATCATCAGTCATTTAGGACAACACTGGATCATTCAGAGATCCTCACTGAACTTCTGGAGTGGATTTGCTGCATTGAAAGTGAAGGGGCCGAATAATATTGCACGCCCCACTTTTCAGTTTTTTATTTTTTACAAAAGCTTAAAATAACCAATAAATTTCGTTCCACTTCACAATTGTGTCCCACTTGTTGTTGATTCTTCACCAAAAAATTCAAATTTTATATCCTTATGTTTGAAGCCTGAAATGTGGCAAAAGATTGAAAAGTTCAAGGGGGCCGAATACTTTCGCAAGGCACTGTAATCCCCCATTTTTTTGTTCAACATGGTTAATCCTATCGCCAAGTGAGTCAACAGTGGAGGATACATTAGTGATAGCCTTTGTGATATCTTTCTGTATAGATCTACAGTATGTAAGGCCAACATTATATATTTCAAGAAGGACTCAGAAGCAGTTTGGGTACTGGCGGGGATCACCTGAAGCACATCAGAATCCGTAAGCTGAGGCTCCTCAGACTGCGTCCCAGATCTGGACTCAAAACAGATATTAGTGTCCCATTTGCTTAGCAGGACTCTGAGTTGGGGTTCCTGGATTGTTGGAAGATGTTGCAAAAGCACATGATGAGACATGTGTACTACCTTGAGCTGTTATAGGCTCTGGGGGAAGGTGAAAATTCCTCTTCTGTGAGGGTGAGGCACACGAGCCAGCATGATCCTGTCCCCCCTGCAGAGGAAAGCTGTCCCCAGAGGATTGAGATGCCGAGGGGGACACAGTGTGAGGAGGAAAGGGCATACCCTGCACCGCGCCGCGGTCTGCCAGTACCTCAGTGCCATCTTGGGAAGGAGCAGGCACCGAGAAAAAAATCTGTGAGCTGCTTTGGCGTCCCCTTTTTCCCCCGTTTCGCCATCCGGGTGAGTCCTGGTAATGCTGCCTACTGTAGGCAGGCAGAGGGAAATAAAGTGAAAGAAGGTGGCTTCTCTCCACTAGGTAATGGACTAGAATCTACTGTATGTCCAGGGATTTGGGTGTGATTACATACCCGGGCTCAAAGCCCTACTCCTGGGTTTTGTTAGAGCCAAGTTGAAGCCTTAATGCTGACCATGTAGGAGGATGTGTCTCTTCTGATGGTGGCTCTGAGCCACAAACACACTCTGTGGAGGACAGAAAGTGGAGACAAAACTGCTAACTTGCTTTCTGGTAATAGCCTACATCACAGCTCCAATGAAATATTGCATATGTGCTGACTCCCCGACAACCAGCGTTGCGTATTACTGAGTATTATATAATGCTTCAAATTTGTATACTCCCAGTGACTGTAAGCCTTGTGCTGCTTCAAACAAACCCGCAAAATTTGTTATGAAATATATTCATGAGGTTCAGCCCTCTGGTTCATTTTAGTGCTATTATTGTATTCTGGTTTCTCTTCAGACCCCAGAGTATAACAAATGAAGGCCCAGGGAAGGTGAGGAAAATTAACAAGCACTTATACTCACCTTGCCTCTCCTCTCCTGGGCATCCTCGCGGCGTCCACTGCTTCCCGGCATCCTCTTTAGGCCTCTTCTGGCCTCTGGCTGACATCACTTGCCCCCGGATCACCACTGAGGCCTGTGAAGAAGAGGACTGCGGGTGAGCTAGCCTCTGCACTTAGCTTCTTGGCTTCTCCACCAGATGGATAAATCTGCCATCTGGTTCCAGATGCATCAGGGGGAAAGGAGCTATTCCACAATGGCATCTGCAGGGTCTTGGCAGGAGACAAGACTTGTTGGTCTCGGAGGGTTGTTTGGCATCCCTTCTCACCCCCCAGTGCTCTCAAAATCTTTATGGGGAACAAAATAGACTAAAGTCCTGTGGTGAGATTGATTAAGAATGGTGGTGTTTGTGGCTTTTTTTCTGTATTTTAGAGCTAGGTACAGCAGAACACCCAGTGGTGAACCTAGCCTCTTTGCTGCCTGAGGCAGACTATCGAAAGACGCCCCCCCAAAAAAAAAAAAATATAAAATTGCGTTTACATGCTGTTAGCATCACACGCTGTTATTGTCGTACAGTTTTTAAGAATTCTTCTTACTGTATTACTTTAGTATCAGAAATCAACAACACAGCATTAACAATGACAATAACTTCACACATCTTCTGCTTGGTGGATGGACGAGCCCACGTGGCCCCCATTCTCTATAATAGGAGCCCCGCAGATAGCTGAGTACTGGACTTCGGGTATCTTTGGCACTCCCATCGAAGTTGAATGAGAGCCACGTGGGTTCGTCCATCCACCAAGCGACACGCTTATATTCAGCCTGGCTGCGGTCAGGCTGTATTCCAACCCAGTGGGGGGAAAAAAGAACAATTCTCAGGCTCAGTGGGGGTCTCAGCAGACAGACCCCCATCAATCAGGTATTTATCCAGGTCATTAATAAACTAATCAGTGGGGCTCAAAAACCCAGATCCCCTACTGATCAGCTGTTTGAATGAACTGTGGTACCTGTGTAAGTGCCGTGACCACTTCTCTGTTTACATAGTGTCATACATTCATCTCATAGCGGCCATGTAATGTAACTACAGCCTCGTCCTATAAATGTCCATGTTACAAGGCTATAATTACATTACACGGTCACTATAAACAGACAGTGTGTGATATAAACAGGCGCCATAGTCCCTTCACACAGCTGATCAGTAGGGTGGGTCCACTGATCTCTTATTGATAATCTGTCCTAAGGATAGAACATCAGTAACAATGAGCTGGAAAGACCCTTTAATAAAGCCCAAGTGCCACCTTAAAGGGGTTGTCCAGGATAACCACTTTTTTAATATAGAAGGTTCTCCGGTGTCTCCCAGCGCTTTCCAGTTATGCTGCTCCGGTGTTTTCTTCCCTACAGCACTGTCATGTTCCATGTCAGCAACCTCAGCGGTCATGTGTGGTGGGGACTTCCGCCAGAAGAAAACACCAGAGCAGCAGAACCAGACTGCAGTGGGAGACATCGGAGCACAAGGGACAGGTGAGTAGGTGTTTTTTTTTTTAATACAGTATTACACAGTATAATGGCCCACAGCGGCCCCTGCACACAGTATTACATGGTATTATGCCACGCAGCAGCCCCTGCACACGGTATTATGCCCTGCAGTGGCCACTGCACATGGTATTATGCCCCGCAGCAGCCCCTGCACATGGTATTATGCCCCACAGCGGCCCCTGCACACAGTATTATGTCTCATAGTAGCCCTTGCACACGGTATAATGCTCCATAGTGGCCCCTGCACTCGGTATTATACCTCATAGTAGCCCCTGCACACGGTATTATGCTCCATAGTGGCCCTGCACAAGGTATTATGTCTCATTGTGGCCCCTGCACACAGTATTATGCCTCATAGTGGCCCCTGCACACGGTATTATGCTCCATAGTGGCCCCTGCACTCGGTATTATGTCTAATTGTGGCCCCTGCACACAGTATTATGCCTCATAGTGGCCCCTGCACACGGTATTATGCTCCATAGTGGCCACTGCACTCGGTATTATGCCCCGCAGCGGCCCCTGCACACGGTATTATGCTCCATAGTGGCCCTGCACAAGGTATTATGTCTCATTGTGGCCCCTGCACACAGTATTATGCCTCATAGTGGCCCCTGCACACGGTATTATGCTCCATAGTGGCCCCTGCACTCGGTATTATGCCCCGCAGCGGCCCCTGCACACGGTATTATGCTCCATAGTGGACCTGCACACGGTATTATGTCTCATGGTGGCCCCTGCACTCGGTATTATGCTCCATGGTGGCCCCTGCACACAGTATTATGCTCCATATTGGCCCCTGCACTCGGTATTATACTCCATAGTGGCCCCTGCACACAGTATTATGCTCCATAGTGGCCCCTGCACTCGGTATTATACTCCATAGTGGCCTCTGCACACAGTATTCTGCTCCATAGTGGCCCCTGCACACAGTATTCTGCAACATAGTGACCCACCCATGAACTATTATTATACTCTGGGGTCTTTTCAGACCCCAGAGTATAATGATCTGAGTCCCAGGTGCTGACAAGCATGAAAACCAGTGTTACTTACCTGGGCTCCGGTGCACTCCCTGCTTTCAGCCCTCTTCAATGTCGGACAGACCGGCGTCGCCACATAATGACGTCGGCCTGGCTACGTGACACCTGGAACGTCACCAAAGAAGGCCGAAGCCGGCTGGGAGTAACATCGGATCGCTGGAGGGGTGAGTAGCAATGGTTTTTATGTTTATCACCTCCCCTGGGTCCCCGATTATTATACTCCAGGGTCTAAAGACCCCGGTGTATAATAATAGTAGTATTTGGCCTCACTTAGCGATCCCCGCTGCCGCTCACAGCTGCTTCTGATTCCCCCTTCTGCGTCCGATAGCAGAAGGAGAAGCGGGGGGTGGCCACAGCAGGCTCGGGGATTGATAAGTAAATAGGCCGTTACCTGCCGGGGTTACTCCAGTAGGTAACATCCTATTTATATATAAAAAAAAAAAGTTATCCAAACCTACCTGCGATCGCTTGATGGAGCCGCTGCCTTCTCTTCTTCACCCGCGTCTGCGGAGATCTCGTAAACCAGCCCAGGACAGGTAGCGCCCAGCTTTGTTTTTTTTTAGCGGCCTGTCCTGGGCTGGTTTACGGTGAATAGAAAGTAAAAAATGCCGCCCCCCAGACAGTGACGGACAGTGCTGCCTGAGGTGGCCACTTCACTTCGCCTCATTAGCGGTGCGCCCCTGAGAACACACTCCTCATTCCACTTATTAGCTCCGTCGTAGGCCACTCCTCTTCTCAAGTTGCAGTTTTTTGAGCCAAAGCTGGGAGTCGATTTAGCAGAAGGGAGAATGATGAGTATTTCATACTCCTTTTGAAGCCATTTTTGGCTTTGGCGCAATAAAAAGACAGCTTTTTCACAACATTTGGCCTCAGCCCTAGGTAGCTCCATATTTAACAGTGCTCTGCATGCTGGGTATGGTATCGGAATCATCTTATCAATGATGGGAGGCCTTACAATGACAGATGACTCTATTGTACTACTATAGGGTCTTTTTATACCATGTCCTGATTATACAGCGGTAGACTTTTAAATAAATATACATTAATATGGATTTGTATATTTTTTACTTATTTTTGCAAGTCAATACATTATTTCTGATTTTTTTTTTTACTTAACATTTTATATAATCAACATTAATTACTTTCATGTTATTATATTTTTATGTGTATATTTTTGGTGCTATTGAGTTTATTGTGTATGTATATTTATATGTTATAAAACTGAATTGTAATAACATATAACCCATTGTGTTATCACTGGGGTACATACAGAGAGAAACTTCCAACACAATATATCATAGAAATCTGCAGCACTTGTACAAATTATACCTTGAAAGTTTCAGTAACAAACAAAAAAAGCAAACTTGTCAGCAATGGTATCAGATATGTAGGAATTAGTAGGTTAGTATTTCATTATTTAATCCTCTCCCCTTTGGCATTTCCAGCAAACAATCCTATGTAAAAACATCACTCCTTTCTCCACTGGGCCTTCCATCATGCAGTCCCATGTAAAAGCATCACTCCTCTCCCATTTGGCCTTTCCTTCATGCAGTCCCATGTAAAAGCATCACTCTTCTCCCCATTGCCCATTCCATCACACAGTATCACTTAAAAACACCACTCTTTTCCCCACTGCCCCTTCCATCATGCAGGTCCATGTAAGGACACCGCTTCTCTCCCCTTTCTATCATGCAGTCCCACACTTACAGTACTTACTACCACTCTCTGTTCTCCAGCTTTATGGGCTCTGCTCCCATTACCTCTATAGAGCACAGACCTACAATACAAGAGACCTGCCCCTCTGAGAGGCTACACCCCTTCAGGTGACATCGTTCCTACCAGGATCAACTCCATTCTAGACAAGACCATGCGGCTAGTACCAGGTAGCAGGGCTTGGGAACAGCAGGCAAGAGATGAAGGTTTCTCCAACTTGCTGTGATAATGAAAGAGCCAGGAGGCTGGTGTCTGGACAGCAGGCGGCCCCCTGTTCTGGTACAGTACTGAAGCTAGCAATTGCCTGCTGTAAATAGAAGCACTGTGGAGGAAGCAGTTCGAGCAATCCTCCGCAGAACGCCTGGTGCTGCATCCATCTTCAGGCAGCACCCGGTGTGCATCCGCTGCTGCAGGAATTTTAAGGGATCCGGATGGAAAAAACGCTGCAAGTAGCATTTTTCCATCAGGCTTAGGCACAGATCTGGCGCCATATGGCACGAGAATTGATGTCTCCTGTGGCATAACCGATCCCTTACAGAACTATGGGATCTGTTCTGGCATCAGTTCCCTTCATCTTGCGTTCACCACAACAAAGGAAACTGATAGTAATGCAGTGCATATGTGAACGCACCCTTAGATGGCAATTCCAGACAACTGAACATTTTGGTCATTTACATGGCCTTATTCAACAGAAATCATGCCATTATGTCTAAAAAAAATAAATAAACATTAGTGAAGTTAATATCACTGATAGAGATGAGCGAATGGAAGCTGACGAAGTGGAATTCGATCCGAATTTCAGGAAATCTTCAATTCGCCTCGATTCCGGATTTCCTCACGTTTCGATGTATCGAATCGCATTTTTTAATAAAATGGCTGCTGCACATGTTAGGACAAGGGGCAAAGGACTCTGGGAATGTGGGATCACCCAAATGCCATGCGTGCAGCTAATAAGCAGCCAGCCAGCCCTGTGATGTCACAGCCCTATAAAAACCCTCGGCCATTTTAAATACAGTCATTTCACATCGAACTTAGTGCAGGGAGAGATGTCAGCAGGTGCTAGGGAAAGCAGTAGAAAACAATTCAAAACTGCTAGAAGTTCAGGGAAAGAGCCTTAGAACTGTAGGGAAAGGATAGGGAGGAATTTTCAGAAGAGTATTGAAGCAGAACAGGGTTCATTTGGGGTGGTTGCAGCGTCAGTAATAGCAACAATCATACTACACATTGCAGCACTCACTGCCATTATACTGCTGCTCATTGCAGGTTTGCAATAGATCATACCTGGGTGTTCAAGGTAGAACATTACAAGCCTTTTGCAGTACAGTAGTGGCAAAAAAACTGAATTCTTATACAGTAATCTGTGCATTAATCTGTTATAATGTCTTTTTAAAGGCGTTTATTATTGGGGAAAATAATAAAGGGGCTTATTCGCCATTGTCTTGAAGGTAGAAAATTACAGGCCTTTTTCCGTGAACTACTGGCAAAAAAACATAATTATTTTACAGTAATCTGTGCATTAACCTGTTATAACGTCTTTTCAAGGCATTTATTATTGGGGAAAATAATAAAGAGGCTTATTCGCTGTTGTGTGTTGTAGGTAGAAAATTACAGGCCTTTTTGCCCTGTATTATTTTCCTTTTCATTTACTTATTTGATATAACAGTATGTCAGACAGAGAAGCGACAGGCCCTGCACAGGCCTAAATGTTTCTAGCGCAGGCACAGGTCGCAGCAGAGTAAATGGGCGTGGCAGCAGGGGTAACTTCCAGAGGCCTGAGCTACCAGTGTCAGCTATCGGTCGTGTCTTGACTAGCAACCCAACGGTGGTGTTTGACTCAGTCATCCACTTCATCCCAAGTCACATCAGATACCCCCCAGCCAAGAGTCGGTTGGTTCATCAGACACAACCCTTAGTTCGCATGGCCCGGGAGCAGGCCCTGTGCCCTCACGTGTTCTCAACCTACCTCTGTCCTTTTCTGTTCCCTCAGCCAGAGAAGTACTTTATGCTGTGGACTCAGATCCACTGTACAGTGAGGAGGAGGTACTAGAGGACAGTCAGCAGCTAGTGCCCAGCCAGGATGTGGAGGAGACATCCGCCGCTTCCTCCAGTAGGCAGCCAAGTAGTGATGAGGAGGGTGGCATGGTAGCTGGTGTTGCGAGCGGTCAGGCTCCTGGCTCAGAGGCCGTTGAGGAAGAAATCAGTAACCTGCAGACAGTAGTGGATGACGATGTAGCCAATCGCAATTGGGAGCCGGGTGATGAAGGGACTTCATCATCATCCGGAGGCAACTTGCGCACAAGGCAGCAGCAGAGTCAGTAGGGTGGCAGCAGTGGGAGGTCGGGAGCCAAATATGCCCGGGTTAGACCACATGCTTCACAGGAGCCTACCTGCCTGTAAAGCAGTGGTGAAGGAGTTCATAGAGGCAGTGGCTGCAGCAGTCAGTTAGTGCGGAGTGTTGGAGATAAAATCACCTACTCGGTGGTGTGGCAGTTTTTTGTTAAGCCGCTGGGGAAGGTGAACATCGCCATATGTGTAATCTGTGGGCAGAAGGTGAAGCGTGGCCAGGGTGCCAATGTGGGCACCACAGCCCTGCGTCAACATATGCAGCATCACCATAAAGTGGCCTGGGAGAACCGTGGCTCCAATGTGGTGGTCCAGCCTGCTGCAGCAACCGCTGCATCACCCAGTGGCACACATCCCATTTCAGGCAGTCAAGGCTCCATCACCTCAGCCGAAGGAAGCTGTGTGTCCTTCCCATCATCTGCTGCTTGTGATGCTCCTGCTCCTCCTCCTCCTCCTAGTCAGTCATTGCATCAGCAACCATCACCAAAGCGATTTTGAAGAGACAACAGTATGCGTGCACTCATCCAATGGTGCAGAAGCTGAATGTGCTCCTGTCCAAGTTGCTGGTGCTGCAGTTCCTCCCTTTTCAAGTGGTGGACTCTGCACCTTTCAGAGAACTGTTGGCTTGTGCCAAGCCAAGGTGGAGAGTCCCAAGCCGTCATTTCTTTGCCACAAAGGCAGTACCAGCCCTGCACAAATATGTAGAACAGAAGGTGGGCCAGTCCTTGAGCCTGTCAGTGTCTGCCAAACTGCATGGCAGCGCCAACATGTGGAGCTGTAGCTACGGTCAAAGACAATATATGTCCTTTATGGCCCACTGGGTTAATGTGGTTTCTACCCAGACACATCAGCAACTTGGACAGGTTCTCATGCCATTGATCCTGCAACAATGTCCGCCTCATCCTCCACTGTGTCCTCAGCCTCCACTGCAGGAACAATTCACAGTACTTCTTCAGCATACCATATGTGCAGGGCACAGCGGTGTCACGCTGTTCTACACCTCATTTGCCTGGGCGAACGAAGTCACACAGGGGAGGAACTGCTCCGTGTCCTCAATCAAGAAATCAAATCCTGGCTTTCTCCAAGACAACTTAAAAACCGAACCATGGTGACTGACTACGGGAAGAACATGGTGTCGGTGCTGCGTCAAGGAGGGTTGAGCCATGCACCCTGCATGGCGCACGTGTTCAATTTGGCTGTCAAGCGTTTCCTTAAGTTTTCCACCCATCTGCAAAAACATCCTAAATGTGGAGAGACTGACCTTTGTGAAGATGACTCAGGCATGGATCAGCCAGGATTTCCAACCACCATTGCCTGATGACTGATACCTCATGCTGCTGCCACCTCCACATTATGTTGCCTTGCTACTTTGTGTTCTCCTCATGCTGCTGCCACTGGGTCACTGTATGGCCTCCTCATGCTGCTGCCACCTCCACATTATAGTAGTATAATGTTGTACCGTGTTAGCCATTGAAAGTAGTGGAAGAGTGAAGAAATCAGGCGATACCTTTTAGAGGCTGAGTATATTTATAAGTAAGCTTTCAGGAGTACTCGCTCCCTTCATCAGACATGGTGTGATACAAGAACTGAAAATTAACAGATTTTTATACACATGGTTTTCAAAGCATTTTAGAGTCCTTAAAAAAAATTGCAATCTAAGTAGAGAAGTTATTTACAACAGGTCAAAAAAACAGTCTGGAAACTTGTGGTGCGTGACGGAGGGATCAGTAATTCTTGCTGTTATCTGTTTGCTATCAGGAGGTGATTTGTGACCCTCACAGGTCACACATAGTGTGATTTGAAGCTGGCATGAATATTGAGTTCAGTTCATGGTTCAAACATAGTGTGACATGAAGCTGGCATGAATATTAAGTCCAAATTGCAGAGTGACCATATCCAACTCTGCAATGATATGGAGGAGTTTTTCAGAAAAATGAGATTAAGGGAATATTTTTATGACAAAGACCCTCCATACAGCAGCGACTCTGAGATGGAACAGCCCATAAGGAATCCTACCAAAAAATCTACCTGGACCCCACGCCCTGGAGCTAACACAGCACTGGATAAATATATTGACTGTTTCAGAAGCAAAGTAAAATCAGAAATCCTAGAGAAACAAAAGAAACAGGTGCATAACCTAACCCTGCAGGAACAGAAGGCTATTACATCACTGAAAGAAATCAGGATATAATAATAAAACCAGCTGACAAAGGGGGCGCAATAGTCATAATGAACACCTCAGACTATATCCAGGAAGCAAACAGTCAACTGTCAAATCCCATCCATTACTACAAACTTGGAAGTGATCCCACAGAGGCCTATATGAAAGAACTAAGGAGTTTCCAGTCCAGATCCAGAATCAGGTAAAAGGACTTATCCCCCAAGATCCCAGGCCGGGCTGCTTCTATATGCTCCCAAAGATACACAAAGATGGCAACCCTGGGAGGCCTATCATTTCTGGCATTGGGACACTGACAGAAAACATCTCAGGTTGGGTGGAAAATCTCCTAAAACCCCTTGTCAGGGATACTCCAAGCTATATCCAGGACACCACTGACCTTCTTAACAAACTGAATGCCCTGGGCCCTCTACCTGAGGGTACCATTTTGGCCACCATGGATGTGGAATCCCTGTATACTAACATTCCCCACAAGGATGGAGTTGCAGCATGTCGGGTACACCTGGCAAAACAAAACCTCCCAACAGAACCAGTAACACAGCTCATACAATTCATCCTTAGCCACAACCATTTTACCTTTGGAGAGGATCTATATCTACAGCGAATGGGAACTTCAATGGGGACCAGATGTGCACCCCAATATGCAAATCTCTTTATGGCAGAAATGGAAGGAACATATTTATCAACATGCACCACCAAACCTATGATTTACCTTCGTTATATCGATGATGTCCGTGTCATCTGGACTGCAGGTGAGGAGGCCCTACTTCAATTCCATAATGACTTCAATGACTTTCACCCGACCATCAACCTTAAACTTAGCTATTCAGGGAGTGAAATTCACTTTCTGGATACCACAATATACATTAAAGACCACCGGCTACTCACATCAATATACCACAAACCCACAGACAGAACGGCCTACCTGAGAAACGACAGCTTCCACCCCAAGCACACAAGACAATCTATAATCTACAGCCAGGCTATACGATACAATCGTATTTGCTCCGACAAAACAGACCTGGACAAGCACCTCCTGGATCTGAGGATGAAATTTCTCAGATTGGGATACAAACCAAAAGTGACAGACAACCAATTAAACAAAGCAGCAGCCATTAACAGAGACAGTCTGCTCACATATAGAGAGACCCAGAAAGAAGCCCGAGTGCCCCTAGTTGTCACCTACAACCCACAGCTGGAGATCCTACGAAGGATTGCCAAGGAGCTCCAACCTGTACTACATAGGGACAACAGACTCAAGGACATATTTCCAGTCCCCCCTCTCCTCTCCTTTCGACAACCACCAAACCTGAGGCGCATTATCGTCCGGAGTGCCCTGAAGGCCCCAACTGAAAATGGCACCTCACCTTGCCTACATAAAAGGTGCATGACCTGCAAGCACATCCACACCGCTGACAGTGTACCTATCCCACAGTCACAACAGGTGCACAGAATTAGGGGGACATTTTCCTGCAGGTCTTCCAATGTGGTGTACCTCATAATGTGTGTGCAATGTCCCACCACAGGCCTCTATGTGGGGGAAACAGGGCAGAGACTCAGTCAACGAATGAACTCACATAGATCCACCATTAATAACAGCAGAACCGATCTCCCAGTGGCCGCACATTTCTCCGGAGAAAACCACTCTATTGAAGATTTGCGGGTTGTGGTTTTAATGGGACATTTTAAGACACAGGAGAAAAGAAAAGAAATGGAGTACAAATTTATGCAAAAATTTCAAACTCTGCAATTTGGACTTAATATTCATGCCAGCTTCATGTCACACTATGTTTGAACCATGAACTGAACTCAATATTCATGCCAGCTTCAAATCGAACTATGTGTGACCTGTGAGGGTCACAAATCACCTCCTGATAGCAAACAGATAACAGCAAGAATTACTGATCCCTCCGTCACGCACCACAAGTTTCCAGACTGTTTTTTTGACCAGTTGTAAATAACTTCTCTACTTAGATTGCAATTTTTTTTAAGGACTCTAAAATGCTTTGAAAACCATGTGTATAAAAATCTGTTAATTTTCAGTTCTTGTATCACACCATGTCTGATGAAGGGAGCGAGTACTCCTGAAAGCTTACTTATAAATACTCAGTTAGCCTCTAAAAGGTATCGCCTGATTTCTTCACTCTTCCACCTCCACATTATGTCGCCTTGCTACTTTGTGTCCTCCTCATGCTGCTGCCACTGGGTTACTGTATGGCCTCCTCATGCCGCTGCCACTGGGTCACTGTATGTCTTTCTCATGCTGCTGCCACTGCTGGGTCACTGTATGGCCTCCTCATGCTGCCGCCAAGTCCACATTATGTCGCCTTGCTACTCTGTGTTGTCCTCATGCCGCTGCCCTTGGTTCACTGTATGGCCTCCTCATGCCGCTGCCACTGGGTCACTGTATGCCCTCCTCATGCCACTGCTACTGGGTCACTGTATGCCCTCCTCATGCTGCTACCACTGCTGGGTCACTGTATGGCCTCCTCATGCTGCTGCCAACCCCACATTATGTCGCCTTGCCACTCTGTGGCCTACTCATTCTCCTGCCATTGGGTCACTCTATGGCCTCCTTATCCTGCTGCCACTGGGTCACTCTATGGCCTCCTCATGCTGCTACCACTGGGTCACTCTATGGCCTCCTCATGCTGCTGCCACTGGGTCACTCTTTGGCCTCCTCATGCTGCTGCCAACTTCACATTATGTCGCCTTGCCACTCTGTGACCTACTCATGCTGCTGCTGCCACTGGGTCACTGTATGGCCTCCTCATGCCGCTGCCCTTGGTTCACTGTTTGGCCTCCTCATGCAGCTGCCACCGGGTCACTGTATGCCCTCCTCATGCTGCTGCCAACTTCACATTATGTCGCTTTGCCACTCTGTGGCCTATTCATTCTACTGCCACTGGGTCACTCTATGGCCTCCTCATGCTGCTGCCAACTCCACATTATGTTGCCTTTCCACTCTGTGGCCTCCTCATGCTGCTTCACTGGGTCACTGTATGGCCTCCTCAAGCCGCTGCCACTGGATCACTGTATGTCCTCCTCATGCCGCTGCCACCGGGTCATTGTATGGCCTCCTCATGCTGCTGCCACTCCTGGGTCACTGTATGGCCATCTCATGCTGCTGCCAACTCCACATTATGTTGCCTTGCCACTCTGTGGCCTCCTCATGCTGCTGCCACTGGGTCACTGTATATCCTCATGTTGCTACAACTAGGTCACTGTATGCCTTCCTCATGACACTGCCACCGGGTCACTGTATGCCCTCCTCATGCCGCTGCCACTGGGTCACTGTATGACCTACTCATGCTACTGCCAAGTCCACATTATGTTGCCTTGCTACTCTGTGTCCTCCTCATGCTGGTGCCCTTGGTTCACTGTATGGCCTCCTCATTCTGCTGCCACTGGGTCACTGTATGCTCTCCTCATACCACTGCCACTGCTGGGTCACTGTATGGCCTCCTCATGCTGCTGCAACCTCCACATTATGTTGCCTTGCCACTCTGTAGACATCTTTGTGGAATCAGCAGATGACGGTGTAAAAGGAGTACGCTCTTTCACTCTACAGTAGGATGTTGGGACTCTGCACAGTTCTTTCTACCTGGCACTAACATGGACCTTTAAAGCTGAGTTCACATTTGAGTTAGTTGGTCAGTTTTGGCCCCGTAACTGGCCAAATAAGTGAAGTGTGCAGTGGTTCTAAGAGCGACACCTGTCATGTGCGTGTCATACTGACTCACAATATTGTTTAACTACCACAGCAGGCTCCCTATGCATGTTACTGCAAGGCACAGTGTTCTACACTGCTATACAGGCTCTCTGAAGCCAGGCAGTACCTGTATTTTAACGCGATTTGCCGCAAATTAATTCGGATCGAAGCAAATATTTTTGGAAACTTCGGAGAAATAAATTTGCTCATCTCTAATCACTGACTAGCAGCAAATCTAGATGATATTAATTGTTTATACATATAAAAAGGCTACAATATAAATAGTCTAAAACCATTTCATCATGGCCCAAATTAGTAACATCAATTATAAATGATTTTATCAAATGCATCATATAATATAGTTTAGGTACACAAAATCACATGTTAAAATAATAATAATAATAGTCCTTTAATAGTCCCACAATGGGGAAATTCAGTGTGTTACAGCAGCAAAGATAAGCAGATACAAATACAAATACAACATGTACAGGAATATTCCAAGGTGAGAGGCATTACATTGATAGCAGACAGACAGATAGGGCGTAGCAGGGGGGGGGGGGGGGGGATTTAACAGGCAGAGAGATATTTCAGTTCTCTGTGTGTAATGATCTCCGCTTAGGTCGGTGTTGGTTGTACAGCCTAACCGCGGTGGGGAGGAAAGACTTCCGATAGCGCTCCTTCTCACACCTAGGGTGGAGCAGTCGGTCACTGACAGTACACATACATGATCCAAATACGATAGATATAAAACAGCAAGGGATAAAATAGCCAAAAAGGTTATATTTACAAATGGAGATGTGGTCTAATATCCCCAAAACTAAACACAGCTATTTCAATCACCCATCCAAATATACAGGAGAGGAGGATACTTAGATAAGATGGAATTGCCATTTAATTAGTAGCATTAGTGGCATACTAATTCCTACATACAGTGCCTTGCGAAAGTATTCGGCCCCCTTGAACTTTTCAATCTTTTGCCACATTTCAGGCTTCAAACATAAGGATATAAAATTTAAATTTTTTGGTGAAGAATCAACAACAAGTGGGACACAATTGTGAAGTGGAACGAAATTTATTGGTTATTTTAAACTTTTGTAAAAAATAAAAAACTGAAAAGTGGGGCGTGCAATATTATTCGGCCCCTTTACTTTCAGTGCAGCAAACTCACTCCAGAAGTTCAGTGAGGATCTCTGAATGATCCAATGTTGTCCTAAATGACTGATGATGATAAATATAATCCACCTGTGTGTAATCAAGTCTCCGTATAAATGCACCTGCTCTGTGATAGTCTCAGGGTTCTGTTTAAAGCGCAGAGAGCATCATGAAGACCAAGGAACACAACAGGCAGGTCCATGATACTGTTGTGGAGAAGTTTAAAGCTGGATTTGGATACAAAAAGTTTTCCCCAAACTTTAAACATCCCAAGGAGCACTGTGCAAGCGATCATATTGAAATGGAAGGAGTATCAGACCACTGCAAATCTACCAAGACCCGGCCGTCCCTCTAAACTTTCATCTCAAACAAGGAGAAGACTGATCAGAGATGCAGCCAAGAGGCCCATGATCACTCTGGATGAACTGCAGAGATCTACAGCTGAGGTGGGAGAGTCTGTCCATAGGACAACAATCAGTCGTACACTGCACAAATCTGGCCTTTATGGAAGAGTGGCAAGAAGAAAGCCATTTCTCAAAGATATCCATAAAAAGTCTCGTTTAAAGTTTGCCACAAGCCACCTGGGAGACACACCAAACATGTGGAAGAAGGTGCTCTGGTCAGATGAAACCAAAATCTAACTTTTTGGCCACAATGCAAAACGATATGTTTGGCGTAAAAGCAACACAGCTCATTACCCTGAATACACCATCCCCACTGTCAAACATGGTTGTGGCAGCATCATGGTTTGGGCCTGCTTTTCTTTGGAGTCTTTCTTTGGAGTCTGCAAAAGACCTGAGACTGGGACGGAGATTTATCTTCCAATAAGACAATGATCCCAAACATAAAGCAAAATCTACAATGGAATGGTTCACAAATAAACGTATCCAGGTGTTAGAATGGCCAAGTCAAAGTCCAGACCTGAATCCAATCGAGAATCTGGAAAGAGCTGAAAACTGCTGTTCACGAACGCTCTCCATCCAACCTCACTGAGCTCAAGCTGTTTTTCAAGGAAGAATGGGCAAGAATTTCAGTCTCTCGATGTGCAAAACTGATAGAGACATACCCCAAGTGACTTGCAGCTGTAATCGCAGCAAAAGGTGGCGCTACAAAGTATTAACTTAAGGGGGCCGAATAATTTGGCACGCCCCACTTTTCAGTTTTTTATTTTTTACAAAAGTTTAAAATATCCAATAAATTTCGTTCCACTTCACAATTGTGTCCCACTTGTTGTTGATTCTTCACCAAAAAATTAAAATTTTATATCCTTATGTTTGAAGCCTGAAATGTGGCAAAAGGTTGAAAATTTCAAGTGGGCCGAATACTTTCGCAAGGCACCCTATCTGATGCCGTTACTGACAAGTTTGCTTTTTTGTTTATAATTTCGGCAAGTGCTGCAGATGTTTATCATATATTTATATATTTTATTTTACTTGCATATTATGGAATTTTTTTTAGTTTCTGTTGGTCTGAAGAAGATGCCAGTTCGGTGTTGAAATTATTTTTACATCAATTAATATTTGCTTGAATGGGTTTTTAAAGCAATGCGGCAGTGTGCGGTTACACCCTCTGTGCCACGAAGCCGTTTTTTTCGTTGGAAACAAAGTCCTGTCCAACTTTGTTTCCAGCGAAAAAAAACGGCTTCGCGGAGCAGAGGGTGTAAGCGCACACCTGAGCATTACTTTAAAAACCCATAGAAGTGAATGGGTTTTTAAGCAAAGCGTTGCAAACCTTTCCCTATCCAGCTTTCCGACATTTAGGTCGGATTCGCGGCGAACGGAGTGCCGCTGCAAGTGTGAACCCACCCTTAATCTAACCTAAGACGCGTTCTTGCTCACCACCAAGTGAGGAGATGATATTTTGTTTACCTCTAGCACAGGGGTAAGCAATGTTTTTTGTTTTGCGTGCCAATTTTAATTAAAAAATCAAAGATGAGGTACTCGGAGTGCTGGTCAATAATTGTAAGTCTGACGACCCCTAAACTAAAGATGCTTTAGGACGCATACGTTTACTGCTAGTTCCTGGGAGCTCCTGTACTTTCCGATTAGAAGCAATGAAAGTACATGTACATTCCGCAATTAGTGGTAAATGTATGTGTCCAGGAGCACCGTATGGCGGCATCCTTATGGTGAATACACACTATGTATCTGGATGCAGATACAGTCTCAGGCCACTGGAACTTTTACTTCAATGTAAAACTGCGTTCACATGGCGCATTTTTGCACAAAAAAATGCCTGTGTTTTCTGTGCATAAACACATCCTTAATGCAGAAAACACACAGTTATACAGAATAATGTCCCATAGCGGCCCCTGCACACGGTATTATGTCTCATAGCGGCTCCTGCACAACGTATTATATCCCATAACAGCTTCTGCACACTGTATTATGTCACATAGTGGCCCCTGCACATGGTATTATGTCATATAGTGGCTCCAGCACACGGTATTATGTCATATAGTGGCCCCAACACATGGTATTATGTCATATAGTGGCCCCAGCACACGGTATTATGTCACATAGTGACCCCTGCACACCGTATTATGTCACATAGTGGCCTCTGCACACCGTATTATGCCACATAGTGACCCCAACACACGGTATTATGTCATATAGTGGCCCCAGCAAACAGTATTAGGTCCCATAGCGGTCCCTGCACACGGTATTAGGTCCCATAGCGGTCCCTGCACACGGTATTAGGTCCCATAGCGGTCCCTGCACACGGTATTATGTCCCATAGTGGCCTCTGCACACGGTATTAGGTCCCATAGCGGGCCCTGCACACGGTATTAGGTCCCATAGCGGTCCCTGCACACGGTATTAGGTCCCATAGCGGTCCCTGCACACGGTATTAGGTCCCATAGCGGTCCCTGCACACGGTATTAGGTCCCATAGCGGTCCCTGCACACGGTATTAGGTCCCATAGCGGTCCCTGCACACGGTATTAGGTCCCATAGCGGTCCCTGCACACGGTATTAGGTCCCATAGCGGTCCCTGCACACGGTATCACGGTATTAGGTCCCATAGCGATCCCTGCACATGGTATTAGGTCCCATAGCAGTCCCTGCACACGGTATTATGTTCCATAGCTCTCTTCAGACCCCCAAGTATAATAAGTCCAAGAGAGGTGACAAACATAAATAAAACAATGCTACTCAGCCGCTCTGTTCTCTTCAGCGCTTCTGCCTGTAGTCAGCGACAGCTGATTAGGTCTCTGATGTCACATCGCGTCATTATGCGTAATGACGCCGGATGTGACCCCTGAGGCCCTGTCAGCTGTCAGAAGCGCCTGCAGATCGCACAGCTGCCGCATAGCGCAGGGAGCAAGTTGAGTATACTTGTTTTTTATGTTTCATCACTTCTCCTAAGTCTCCGCTTATTATACTCGGGGGTCTGAAGAGACCCCACAGTATAATAATACCAGTTTCGTTTCGGCCATGTTTGGTCCAATCAAAGCTGCTGGGTGAGAACTCCGCCGCCGTGCCAGGGAAATATGCCTCGCGTGCACTCTTGGCACGCGTGCCAGGGGTTGCCGACCCCTGCTCTAGCATTAAACACTACTTAAATTGGTACACTATAAGGTGCCATTGTTCTATTTAAATATCCTTTTCCTAAAAGCAGGCCAAAATACCCCCTCATGATTGCTAGGCAAAACACACACAAGTTTTAGTTAGGCACAATTTCTTTTGTAATAGCTTAATACAGTATCAACCTTTAATAGTTAGACACAAACCTCAAAATAGTTAGGCAGAGCCCCTCATACAATAACTAGTTAGAGACATAGCTACAGAGACCAAGGCACCTGTTAGAATTCAGAAACAAGTTGGAACAAGTGGTCAATTTACTGTTCTATGGAGAGGGGTTAAAATAATGTGTGTATATATTATTACATTATACAGAATTATTTCTTAATATGTTTTTGAAAAAAGTTACCTGATCAAGAAATTCTTTCAAGTTACATTCTTTTAGTTTTGAATGCAAAATTCTTTCTGGGTAGGTTGAATTGAGAATTTCAAAAGACTCATTGTAGTTATCTCTTGTAATATTCAGTTCACTTAGGTCAAATTCATTCATTAAGGAGATAATATTTCTGAAATAATTAACATTGTCATTTTTATCTTATGTTAATGAGATATATCTCCTAGAACAGGTGTATAAATGCACATTGTTACCTGTCCAAGCAATGCCAGTAGCCAGTCTTTGCCTTGAATCCTAAAATGCAAAATATTGGAATGGAAGCATAAAGTGATGACAAGCTATTTATGACAGCTATTGTCACAGCATCCTTTTCACAATCATTCCTAGAAGACAAAAAAATAATTAATTAATATATACTTAAACAGAATTTAGCAATAGAATGCTGGACTTTGTTGCATTCCAAGATTCCTTGGGTTAGAAATTAGGCATCAAAGTTGATAACCTTTGGTCCACACAGACATATTCCACATGTTTATATCAAAAACCACAATCAAATACAACAATGATTAGAGAAACATTTGTAAAACTTGTTTTCTGAATATTACATAACTATTTATGCATTTGAAAATCCAATTGTTAATGCTAAGAGATTCACTCATTCCCAAACATAAATATGACACCATTGTATTGTTAAATCTATAGAAAGGATATCAATGAATTTGCTGTACTAAGCGTCTTGTGTACAAATTAAGTTAATAAACAGAGTTTTTTTTATGGGAGGTCTAAGGTGAAAAAATGGAGATTCGACTCTTGATTTTTTTTTTCCCGTTATGACATTCACCATATGGCAAAAATATTTATATAAATTTGTTGGATGGGTATTTTCAGAAACAGGAATATCTAATGTTTATATGGAGTGTGACTGTTTGAGGTTGTGGACAGGTGTCTTTTATACTGATAACAATTTTAAACAGGAGCCATTACTACAGGGAATAAGTGGATGACAGAGGAGCCTCTTAAAGAAGAAGTTATAGGTCTGTGAGAGCCATAAATCTTGCTTGTTTGTAGGTGACCAAATACTTATTTTCCACCATAATTAGCAAATAAATTCTTTAAAAATCAGACAATGTGATTTTCTGGATTTGTTTTCTCATTTTGTCTCTCATAGTTGAGGTCTACCTATGATGTCAGTTACAGGCCTCTCTCATCTTTTTAAGTGGGAGAACTTGCAGAACTGGTGGCTGACTAAATACTTTTTTCCCCACTGTATAGTAACATAACTATAATTCTATTACAGGCTGAAGTATAGTTTTATTATTAATTCCTTAATAAAAACCGACATGGTGAAATACAGCAGGAATGAAGATTTGCTGATCCACTGATTTCAGCACCGTTGGAATTTTCTCTCTAGCCCCCACCATTCCTGAGTAATAAGCGCAGTTAGTTTTGGGTTGTAACTCAGAGCTCCAATCACAGGCAGCCAGTATCAGAGCTCAGAATCACACCCCTTACCGCCCTCTTTACAAGACAGAGACTAACCAGCATATCAGGCACGAAAAGTAAGATCATTGATTGCTTAGGAACAGTGAGGGCTAGAGAAAAATTCCAACTGACAGAATCAGCAGAGCAGTGGCTATTAATTGATGTAAAGATCTGAACTTGTTGGAGATGGTGAAAGGTCCTCTTTAAATGCATCCTGTGCCATATGTATCCCAAAAGTAGGAGTTGCCTGCTGAATACATATCTGGCAGCTGTAAGCATATTACCCATGTGGAGGCTCTTATTAGAGATCTGGTGAAGCATAATGCAAATCTGAATGAGACCTATTGGTGATTATTGAGACCTGGAACTGAGAGACACTGGTCTAGGTATTGAAATAGACAATCTTGACCCGGTCAGTGCTCAGCCTGTGGTTGATCACCTGTGATTATACACACCTTCTCAAAACTGCCACATTTTGCCTGAGAAAAAAGGTACTATTGATCCAGTTTATTTTTGAGGATATTGTTCTTTGCTATTTTTCAGACTGGGTTTCCACAGTCCTGTTTTGCTTATGTCCCATTTTATCAAGCCAAAATCAGGTGTGGATCATAAAGGGGTGAAAACAGTATATAGGATAGCTTCTACTTCTTCTTTTATTCAATTTTTGGCTTCCAAAACAACAACAAAGAACCTAAGCAAATCATGCTACTTATCAATTCTGGTACTAAACTTCAGGAAAAACATTCTCCATACAGCTTCCATATCCCAGTGAGGGTTCTTTTAAACTCCTTGCTGCACGATGGGAGTTTGCGAATTAACACACTATGCCATACTATTATGTAACATTTGTATACATATGGCAACAAATTTTTTATAACTCACACCAGTTTACTTCAGTTCCTAACTGATGTAGATCTCAATTCTGGCGCATGGGTGTGTTTCCGATTTATTAAGAGTTCACAGCCTCTTTATAAATCAGGCGTGCTTTGTGTCTGTCAGGTCCTTGATTAAGAATGGCCCCTTTAGTGCCATAGTACAGCTGAGACCCTCCTGTAGCAGCCACAATCCAAGATAAATATGATCATCACTAAGGGATTTTCCTAACATGTCAATAGCTATTTGCCCACCTCCCTTGTACTGACTGTGGCGTTTCCTCGTCAACCCAGGGTCTAATAAGTGACTCTGCTTTTTGTTCCCATCTCAATTAATTAGGGCTTTCAGCCTATGCAGATGATTGGTGGTTCAAGTCCCCATGTGGGACTAAAAATGTCAAAAGGATTTGGATTTAGATGCCATGCCACTTTTGCAACCAGTCCCTCTAAATCTACACGTCAAGGGGGCATGGCCTGATGCTGTAACCGGTCGGTTGCAAGATATGTCAGCTCCTGCACCTTGCCTCAACTTGTTGGTTTTAGGGAGCTTTTACCGGGTTTACTGTCTTATAACCCCCCCTGACTACCCCAGTCCGCTTTTGGTGGGGTCCACAGGCTCCGCTGCCCTGCTATACCCAGGGGCGCACCGCTAATGAGGCGAAGTGAGGCGGCCGCCTCAGGCGGCACTGTCCGTCACTGTCTGGGGGGCGGCATTTCTACCATTTATTTAATGTAAACCAGCCCAGGACAGGCTGCTTTAAAAAAAAAAGCAAAGCTGAGCGGGGCCTGTCCTGGGCTGGTTTATGAGACCTCTGCATGTCAGAGCAGGTCGGAGATACAATGACAAGAAGAGGAGGCAGCGGCTCCATCATGGGACCGCAGGTAGGTGACAATAACTTTTTTTTTTATATATATAAATAGGATGTAACCTGCTGGAGTATCCCCAGCAGGTAACGGCCTATTTACTTATCGATCCCCGCACCTGCTGTGGCACCCCCGCTTCCCCTTCGCTGTGGCCACTATGGAGCATAATACCGTGTGCAGGGGCCACTATAGAGCATAATACCGAGTGCAGGGACCACTATGAGGCATAATACCGTGTGCAGGGTCCACTATGGAGCATAATACTGTGTGCAGGGGCCACTACAGGGCATAATATTGTGTGCAGGGGCCACTATGGAGCACAATACCGAGTGCAGGGGCCACTATGGAGCATAATACCGTGTGCAGGGGCCGCTACGGGGCATAATACCGTGTGCAGGGGCCACTATGAGGCATAATACCGTGTGCAGGAGCCGCTGCGGGGCATAATACCGTGTGCAGGGTCCGCTGCGGGGCATAATACTGTGTGCAGGGGCCTCTGCGGGGCATAATACCATGTAATACAGTATTAAAAAAAAAAAAACACCTACTCACCTGTTCCTTGTCCGCCGATGTCTCCCACCGCAGTCTGGTTCTGCTGCTCTGGTGTTCTCTTCTGGCAGAAGTCCCCACCACACATGACTGCTGAAGGGAAGAAAACACTGGAGCAGCAGGACTGGAACGCGCTGAGAGACACTGAAGCACCTTTCCCAGCCTCATATTAAAAAAGTGGTTATCCTGGACAACCCCTTTAAGGTGGCACTTGGACTTTATTAAAGGGTCTTTCCAGCTCATTTTTATTGACGTTCTCTCCTTAGGACAGATTATCAATAAGAGATCAGTGGACCCCGCCTCTGATCAGTTGTATGGGGGGCTATGGCGCCTGTTTATATCACACGCTGTCTGTTTATAGTGACCGTGTGATGTAATTACAGTCTTGTCACATAGACATGTATAGGACGAGGCTGTAGTTACATTACATGGCATATTAGATGAATGACACTATGTAAACAGAGAAGCGGTCACGGCGCTTACACAGGTACCACGGTTCATTCAAACAGCTGATCAGTGTGGGTCCTAGGTTTTTGAGCCCCACTGATTAGTTTATTAATGACCTGGAAAACCTTTTAATTAGTTAACACCTGGGGCATTATTAATAAGGGGCACTATTTATACAGGGTACACATGGACATTATTAATATAAAGATGCACTTGGGAGTATTATTCATTATGGGGGGTTATATCATATATTTTATAATTGGGGTAGCAGCTGGATGGGTGTGCAGGTGAGGACAATGTGGGTTGGGTGCCTGGAAAAGTGAGGAGCGAAAGATCTCTGTGTTGTAAACTTTACAGAGACAAGTCACAGCTGGAAGAAGTGGTCATGGCGGTCCAAAGGGAAGAGAAGGGAAATGTGACCGATTAGTCAGACGTCACCTGGAAGTCACAAAATGTTACTGCCCTGTATTCACCTAAATGATAGAGGATAAATACCTGATTGATGGGGGTCTCTCTGCTGAGACCCCCACTGAGCCTGAGAATTGGGGGTTTTTTCCCCCCACTGGCTGGGAATCCATCCTGTCGCTTGGTGGATGGACGAACCCGCGTGGCTCTCATTCACTTCGATGGGAGTGCCAAAGATACCTGAAGTACAGTACTCAGCTATCTGCGGCGCTCCTATTATAGAGAATGGGAGCCACGTGGGCTCGTCTATCCACCAAGCAGAAGAAGTTACTTTCATTGTTAATGCCGTGCTGTTGATTTCTGATACTGAAGTAATACAGTAAGAAGAATTCTTAAAAACTGTTTCACAAGTTTGTGTATTGTGTATATTGTGTGACGATAGCAGCGTGTGAAGCTAGTAGCATGGAAATGCAATTTTATATTTTTTTTTTTTTTTTGGGGGGGGGGGGGTGTCTTTCGATAGTCCGCCTCAGGCAGCAAAGAGGCTAGGTTCACCACTGGCTATTCCTGCACCTCCGGGTCCTGAAGAAGCCCGGACATGTGGAGCGCCACCATCTTCCTGCCCCTGCGGTTCTCCAGAGCTTTGCCTAGGCGGCTGTCTCCCTGGTGGCATCTGTGACAAGCCGCAAGCATGCATCTGCCAACCCCCTTAGCCAGCTCAAATTACCAGCTTCTCCACGCTACCTGTGGCTTCCCTGCATCACTCCCTCCTGTGGACATCGTAGACCCCACAGGTTTCTTCCAGCGGGCTCTGAAAGCCTGCCGTCACCTGCATTTCAAACCTACATTCTCAACCATGAGTTTACCGCACCCCTGATGTCTGGCTAACAATTCAGCTCTCCATCACGGCTCCTGGCTCCTCTGGCTCAGCCGAGGGTGGCTCACCACATGACAGCATTACCTCACTAGCGGCATCTGACAGCTCTTCAGCTTTTTTTACTAAAATTCAACAACTAATCTCCACTGAACTCTCTAAAGCTGTCACTGATTTCACTAAAGAAATTCAGGACTTGGGCTCAAGGGTTGCTGAGGTGGAGGACAGAATGGATAAGGTCACCGATGCTCTGGAGGAGGATAAAACCTGTCATGATGACTATGCACTGAAACTTGAGGCCATCGATTTAAAGCTTGGGGACTTGGAGAACAGATCCAGGAGGGCCAATATTCATGTCAGAAAAATGCTTGAATCCATTACTATGCTACGTGAAACTATCAAAACCCTGTTCACCACATTACACTTGCAGGTCGACCCCTCACTATTGTGTATGGATCGCATTCATTGTGCGCTGGGGCGCTCCAAGAACCCAAATGTGCCTAGGCCCATGTTGGCGAACCTAGGCACGCAGAGCCCTCTCAGTTGGCACACGCGCCGTCGCCATGATCCCTCACTAACGGGGAATCTGGTACAGGATTCCCCGTTAGTGAGCGATCGCTTATTTCAGCTGCATGTGCAAATGTACATACAGCTGAAAGCTGACTGCAGAGTGTAACCTCTGCCCTGACGCAGGCGCGATGACGTAAGTCATCAGCGCCTATGATCAGAAGAAGGAGGACGCTCTTCGTGGAACTGCAGCCATACTGGGTAAGTAGCATAAACTACTCCCACTGTGGAGCGTATAATACTGTGTGGGGGCCACTGTGGAGCGTATAATACTGAGTGGGGGCCACTCTGGAGTATATAATACTGAGTGGGGGCCACTCTGGAGCATATAATACTGTGTGGGGGCCACTGTGGAACATGTAATACTGTGTGGGGGCCACTGTGGAGCATATAATACTGTCTGGGGGCCACTTCAGAGAGAATTGTACTGTCTGGGGGCCACAAATCCAGATTAATTTAAGGTTAAATTGCTGTGTTGGCACTTTGCGAGAATTTAGTGGATTTTAGGTTGCAGTTTGAGCACTCGGTCTCTAAAAGGTTCGCCATCACTGGCCTAGGCGTATCTTCCGTAAACTTCATTACTCAGAATTCTGTCACAAAATTCTCTCTGCGGTTCGAAACCAGCAACCTTTACCTGTTATGGCCCCATTGGTCCAACTCTTTGCTGATTTGGCTCCAGCTACTCAGACGTAGGACTATGCCCAGTTACACTACCGTTGGGGCTTTCCCTTCCATGTGGCCTTAACCCTCAACGATAAAGACTATCTTATCCGATCTCTGAAAGAACGTGTTAGGACCGGAGCCGGCACCTCTGAAGTAGTGCTGTGAGGTGCTGCTCCAGTCCTCACACACTCCGGCACGCTCGCTTTTCTAGGGGTTAACTTTCCAGCACTCACCTGTCTATTTAGCCTCCTTTAGCCTCCCTTCCGGCGCTCTGCTCTCGCTGGTTTTTCACTTTCCCTGGGTGACAGCTCCTCCTCGCTCTGTCCTGCTTGCCTTCTTTTCCTCCAGCTCCTCATTCCTGACCTTCGATCCTATCCTGCTGCCTCTGTGTTTATTGCTACCTCCGGTTGTGACCTTGGCTTGCCTTCCAGACCATCTCTCCTTGAACGCTGATTCTGTACCGCATGACCTCCTGAAATCAACCCAGCTTGTTTTGACTCTTCTTACGTCTCTTCCTCTGGTACTACGAGATTCTCCTGCTGCCGACATGGACTAATCGACAATTCTACTGTGCTGCTGCCACCTTCTGGGGAAAACCGGTTACTGCATCTTCTCCAGCCTTCAGTATTCATCTGCCTCCAAACTTGCTCAGGTGAGTGGTTTTTGGATTCCGGGGCCCTTCTGTGACTTGTGGTGCGCCGTGCGCTCTGTGCACTTAGGGCTGTTGTGGTTCTGGCCGAATGTAGCGACTAAGTCCAACTCCACCATCAGGAGCTCTGGCGAAGACCTCTGGAGGCTAGTTCCGCTTCAGTTCAGGGGCACTGGAGGCTCGGCGCTGCTTTACCTTAGTGTACAGAGGCGGGTCTGGATTTCCTAAGACTAACTCTGTCCGACACTGCGTTTGGTTCCTAACAGAAGGCTTTCAAGTTCTACGATGTGAGGGACTACGAGGAGGAACCAGATTCTGCTGCCTCAGCGGCCCTCCAGCTCCTGGATACCGAAACACAAGAGGCCATCGAATCCTGTCCCATCAGTGACAGAGGCCGCAGTATCTTCATGATGAGTATCTGACCTGGTTGCCTTCCTCTTATTACAGTCTGCCTGATATAGACGTTGTCATTTGTTATGTTTCTCTTATTTGCTAATTCAGGGTTCATACTTTGACTTACAGATACTACCTCTCACTGCTAATTAATTCTCTGCCAACCCCGGCCTTGTCGCTGAGTTCATTTTGTTTAGTATGCAGGTGTTATTGTTATTAGTGTATGGCAGTCCAGTTTCCATCCACCAGCTTAGACAGAAATGTAAAAAGAAAGAATGGTAGAGAGGCTTTACAACACAAGGTAAATGGTGACCCCCCCCCCCCCCAATCTGAGGTTCCTTGCTGGAAGGTGAATGTATGGTAGACCTGCGTATCCTCATATCCTCACACTTATTTTCTTCTTCCAAGATTGAAGATCATAGGTTTTAATTTATTAAGTAGTTCAGGGGTATGGTACCATGTCATTAATAATTTAAATTGGTTCTCTTTATATAAAGATTAAATTGATCCTTTCGTCACCTTGGACCAAACCACCCTCCAAGTATTATATGGAAGTGCTCTCCTTAACCATCCTTCCCAGTGGAGCATGTTCAAATGTTTGACAGCAGAGTATAGGCATAATCCTTTAGAAGGTTGTACATATCTATGATTAGGCCTCTGGAGGAGGGTCCCTTTATGCAAATATGTTCAAACATAGTCAGTTTAGGAAGGGTCAGGGAGCCTAGAGCTCTCCCACAATATTGAGTCATCTGGTGATAGCTTTAGAGAGAGAATGTTTTAACAAGGTCCTCAAAGAAGAAGATCCGATGTGTACGTGGATGGCCTAAGTTGCTAAAATGGAAAAGGCGTGCCTGGTGCTAAGGGTGGGAGACTACTGCAGTGGTGCTTGAGGGTGGTGTATAGAGAGAGGGTGTAAGAGAGTGGCCAGTTGAAATCTCATCTAGCAATGTTGCCAAATTGCAAGTGAACCTCATAGGGCTAAATAGATTCCTAAACAACTTTGTAATTGGGCAACCCAAAATCAGACCAGAGGAATGTAGAGCAGCCATCGATAGCTTCTCAATTTCCATCTATTTATTATAGGTGCATAGAGTCATCTAGGAGGTAAGATGCTGTAAGTGTTTTGCGTAGTAGTAAAGTGACATCTCCAGGCGCACTAGACCACCACTCAAAGAGTTTACTCTTAACACACTTTCAAGAATATGGTAATGTTTAGTTTGGAGATCAGATGTATAGATCTGAGAATATTGGCAGGGATATGTACTGGGAATGTTTTGAATAAATAAAGGAACTTGGTTAAAATGGACATTTTAATAGCTGCTAATCTCCCAAATAGGGAGAGGTACAGTATGTTCCACCTATTAAAGAGGACCTTTCACCACCTCCAAAATCTCCAACACTTTGCATGGTTCAATAGGCACCACTGCACTGATTCCAGCGCAGCTGGAATTTTTTCTATAGCTACCTCCATTACCTATCAATCATTTCTATTTCAGTTTCAGCAGAATATTGCCCTTTACTGTGGGCAGTGCCTGTCCCAGTTATTGCTCCAGTCTAGGACCTCCCATCTGACAGTTGAGAGTATAAGGTAGATGGGAGATCCTATTGTAGGTGGTGGAGATGGTGAAAGGGTCCTCTTTAAGAGGAAGTAGAATTTCCCAGAGTGGTAAACGGAGTAATAAGTTGGTGTCAATTGGACTCCTAAATATTTGACATCTCAAGCCATGTGTTCTAGAGCACAGTGTAGATTGCGGAGGGAAAGTAGTGGGTTCATTAGCGTCATTAGAATGTTATTTTATAAGATTTCCCTCTAATCTGGATGCCCTGTATATCTGGGTCCACGCATATTTGTGCCACAAGTGGTTCTGTGCTTAAGACATAGAGGAAGCTATAGGGTGGGCTACCCTGATGTGTCCCATTGTGTATAAATGAGAGGAGGGGAATGAGCATGGGGTAGCCTCACCAAGGTTGTTGGATGGAAATAAAGGCCTTCCAGGGCTATAGAAAAGGTCTATGAAAACCATAGTGTCACAGAGGGAAAAACATAAGGACTTTTTTACAGCAAGGCTAGACAGGAGGGCTTCCATTTCATCTCATTCATGTTCACCACATTAATGAGGTCTAACACTCGCCTCATGTTATCACCTACCATGATCCTGGTTAATCAAACAGGGAATCTAGCAGCCTAGTTTATTGTCGAGTAATTTAATAAAGACGTCACATCTGCATTCAGCGGGTTTGTCAGATGGTAGCTACAGCCCTTGGAGGGGGTCCTTCCTGGGTTATGGAACAATAGTGATAAAGGAATGTAAAAGGGTGTTAAAAAACTTAGACATATGGGGGTACAATATATTTCATAGGTTTTGTAGTACAAACAAGTGAGCCTATCTGGGCCTGGTGATTTTCCATTGGCAAGTCTCAGACCACCTATTTCAGTTCCTTGACAGTGATCTCTTGATTTAAGTGTTGGAGAGCTTCAGATAGCATGACAGGCAAGGTAAACAAGGTGACCATTTCATATTTTATCTATAGTCTCTACATTCAGAGGCAAGCTAGAGGGAAGGGAATAACGGGCCGAACTGTAGTCATAAAACATAAAAAAGCTGGGCAATCTTCATTGCATTGTAGTGTATGGTGCCAGAGAGAGCCCAGTCACAAAGTTGCTTAGTATGTGTTTTATATTCATAATATCTTTGTCTCGAATAATGAACAAGATTTTCAGCTTTAGCCACAGAAAAGGTCTTCAGATGGTATCTAAGGTCTAACTTTTCTTACTAATTATCTAGACAGGCGTATTACCAATTCCTCAGTCTAATTCAATTTATTCTCACAGTCTAAGTAGTGCAGGGTTTATTTTCTTTTGAGCCTAGAGGCTCTAGTGATACATTCCTCATGGAAAAGTGCCTATTTCCTTGTGAGAGATAGTCCATAATGTTTAATTAAGACACCAGTGGGTCTGGGGCATCAAAGGGGTTTACAGATTAAGGTAAAAAAAAAATAGGGAAGTGATCGGACCAACTGGTAGTGCTGACATGTGCTGAGGTCAGTTTAAGAATGAGCTAAGTTTTAGAATACTATCTAATAAGTGGTCAATCCAAATATGTGTCATATATGTGCTTGTAAAAGTACAAGCAGAAGGATTGTCACCACATCATAAATGATATAGGGAATAATCTCTAATTAGTTCACGGAAACCCACCAAAAGCGATCGAGTAAGTTAGGAAATTGTAGTGGTCGCAACGGGGCATTAGAATAAAAACAGGGCATTAAAATGGCCCCCCAGGAGAAGTGGAACTCCTCCTTTGTCCTACCAAAGTTGTCCACCCTGAAAGAAGAATGTTAGTTGGCCTACGTCAGTAACATAAATTGTACATAGAGCGATAGACATAGCTGTGAGAAGTGCTTAGACAATAAGAAAAGACCCCTGTGGGTTTGCCATCACATTGTTGTCCCTGAAAGGGCACAAATGGGCTATGAGAGAGAGGGAGCGTTAGCAATCTATGCTGTAGGATTTATACGTTTGGCAAAGTTAAGGGAATCCATGTCCATGAAATGTATCTTCGCAGGAAAACAATATCCGCTTGGGCCTTTTGCATTACTTGGAGTACCAAGCATCTCTTACTATCAGAATTTAACCTTTTAACATTGAGACAAAAATTTACCCATGATCAATAGGAGATTATAGTGTCCTATGTGTTATGGTTTTGATGCAAGGCCTCACAAAAGCAATGGCAGGAGTTGGCTGATAACAGCGAGCAGAACAGACAGCTATTTAAAACTAGCACACTACTGTGAGCCAAGACTGACCCCCAGACACCTTAACCAGATCCTACCATGAGGCCAGATAGACTTTCGCTGAATCTGGGTGTCTGAATTGTCACCAAACAGAAGGGTGTACCAATAATAAATGCACTGATGGCTGAAACCAAAACAAAATCCACAATAACTTACACAGCGGATGGGAGGCAGGAGACGTCTTACAAGCATGGGTCAGAACCAGTAGAGGACGTCAGAGGCAAAATCAGAAGACAAATGTGAAATTCGGAGACATGAAAAGGGTCAAAAATCCAAACGGGCACGTCACAGGCAAAATCAGCATATTATAGAGAATCCAGAAAACAAACCAGGGGGTCATCATGAAGCAAACAAGACAATCATATACAGAGACAAACTAGGGAGTGTACAGTAATTAGTCGGCGCCTGTGTCAGGAGGGCGGGGTCTTTTTAGGACTCCTAAGCTGCTAATTGGATCGACTCAGGGGAACTTCTGAAACTGTAGAAGCTTCCCAGGTTGACACGGTAACATCAAAGATGTAGCAGCACGATTGAGAATCCTGACACAATGTATTTGGCTCGGGATAATATAGAACAACCTAACCTTGGGTCTCATAAAGCTTGTGAGAGTAAGTGCAGGCTGATGATGGTGGTAGTCTTCTCCTAAAATACTTCCTAATGGTCTTTAGCCTTCCTGAGCCAGGTGGAATGTAGAAGGGCCCTTGATGTTAGTTGCAGGAATGACTCAGGAGATACAGAATTGCAGGTGAAACAGTTCTCAACTTTAATCGAGCCAATGCATAAAATGGAGGTACAGCTCTTACATAGAGGGTCCACTGTGTATGAGGGGTGAGCTCAACAATGGCTCTTCTAGCAGCCTGTATATGGTATATGTACCAGTTTCTCTCTCTCTCTCTTTCTCAGGGTGCCAGTCCCAAACTAGCACAATACAATCGGATACCCTGTCTGTCCAGTGGCTTGGGCAGGGTCATCCTCTGAGGCCCATGTGTCCTCAGATTCTCCTGAAATGAAGCTGGATGAAGACTGACTAGCCTCCTCCCAGTTTCCTGCACTCACTGGCTGGAATGTACCATCTGCTCCTAAAGGCTCCACCTCTAGTTGAACAATCCATCAAAGGGAAATACTATAGTTACACATATACATGCATACAGTGCCTTGCGAAAGTATTCGGCCTCCTTGAACTTTTCAACCTTTTGCCACATTTCATGCTTCAAACATAAGGATATAAAATTTTAGTTTTTTGGTGAAGAATCAGCAACAAGTGGGACACAATCGTGACGTGGAACGAAATTTATTGGATATTTTAAACTTTTGTAAAAAATAAAAAACTGAAAAGTGGGGCGTGCCAAATTATTCGGCCCCCTTAAGTTAATACTTTGTAGTGCCATCTTTTACTGCGATTACAGCTGCAAGTCGCTTGGGGTATGTCTCTATCAGTTTTGCACATCGAGAGACTGAAATTCTTGCCCATTCTTCCTTGGAAAACAGCTCGAGCTCAGTGAGGTTGGATGGAGAGCGTTTGTGAACAGCAGTTTTCAGCTCTTTCCACAGATTCTCGATTGGATTCAGGTCTGGACTTTGACTTGGCCATTCTAATACCTGGATACGTTTATTTGTGAACCATTCCATTGTAGATTTTGCTTTATGTTTGGGATCATTGTCTTGTTGGAAGATAAATCTCCGTCCCAGTCTCAGGTCTTTTGCAGACTCCAACAGGTTTTCTTCCAGAATGGTCCTGTATTTGGCTCCATCCATTTTCCCATCAATTTTAACCATCTTCCCTGTCCCTGCTGAAGAAAAGCAGGCCCAAACCATGATGCTGCCACCACCATGTTTGACAGTGGGGATGGTGTGTTCAGGGTGATGAGCTGTGTTGCTTTTACGCCACACATATTGTTTTGCATTGTGGCCAAAAAGTTGGATTTTGGTTTCATCTGACCAGAGCACCTTCTTCCACATGTTTGTTGTGTCTACCAGGTGGTTTGTGGCAAACTTTAAACGAGACTTTTTATGGATATCTTTGAGAAATGGCTTTCTTCTTGCCACTCTTCCATAAAGGCCAAATTTGTGGAGTGTACGACTGATTGTGTCCTATGGACAGACTCTCCCACCTCAGCTGTAGATCTCTGCAGTTCATCCAGAGTGATCATGGGCCTCTTGGCTGCATCTCTGATCAGTCTTCTCCTTGTTTGAGATGAAAGTTTAGAGGGACGGCCGGGTCTTGGTAGATTTGCAGTGGTCTGATACTCCTTCCATTTCAATATGATCACTTGCACAGTGCTCCTTGGGATGTTTAAAGTTTGGGAAATCTTTTTGTATCCAAATACGGCTTTAAACTTCTCCACAACAGTATCACGGACCTGCCTGGTGTGTTCCTTGGTCTTCATGATGCTCTCTGCGCTTTAAACAGAACCCTGAGACTATCACAGAGCAGGAGCATTTATACGGAGACTTGATTACACACAGGTGGATTATATTTATCATCATCAGTCATTTAGGACAACATTGGATCATTCAGAGATCCTCACTGAACTTCTGGAGTGAGTTTGCTGCACTGAAAGTAAAGGGGTCGAATAATATTGCACGCCCCACTTTTCAGTTTTTTATTTTTTACAAAAGTTTAAAATAACCAATAAATTTCATTCCACTTCACAATTGTGTCCCACTTGTTGTTGATTCTTCACCAAAAAATAAAAATTTTATATCTTTATGTTTGAAGCCTGAAATGTGGCAAAAGGTTGAAAAGTTCAAGGGGGCCGAATACTTTCGCAAGGCACTGTACCTGTCCCTGGTGCTCCAGTGTCTCCCAGCAGGGTCCAGTCCTGCTGCTCCATTGTCTTGTTTTGGCCTTGACGCACTGTGACGTCCCATATCCCTTCCCTTAGGCCGTTGATCAAGGGTCATGTGTAGCAGGGACTTCCGAAAACACCAGAGTAGCAGAACCGGATCGCGTTGGGAGACACCAGAACACAGACCCTGCATCCTTAAAGGGTTATAGAAGTCTTAGTTCCTGTTTCCTGTCCTAGGGAGGGGAAAGTCTCTCCAGGGTGCTGTCATTGCCTCAAGGAAGAAAGATTACTGGTAAGTAATACAAGCTTTTCTTCGTCCTCTACACATGCCCTTAATTTTCAGTCTCTTGAGGACGGTCGCCCTCTCATACAATTTAAATTTTTATTGGTTTTTCACAAGTTGCTATCTTTCCTCGGTTTACTGTTGTCCCAATTCAGCACCCGTTCCTTTCGGATCGGTACTGCCACGACGTCGAACAAATTAGATGACAGTTTGACAATGCAATACATCGTCTCAGTCATTGGAAATCATCTTGTTTCGCAGGTTACATCTGCCCTGATTATTTGGTACTCTAATGTTTTTTCTGTTTTAGGCGGATGCCCAGCGGTCTGGCTCATCGGACACAGGTCTGAACATCAGACATTCTCACAGCCAGGTGGCCACTCAATGGGTTTTACAGATGCCAACATTTTCTAGAGAGGACTCCATAACCTTTGATGGTTCTAGGTACTGCCTGAGGTTGACTCTGTGAGTTGCTCATTAGAACCCACAGTTCTGGTCGTCCATGCAGGGGAAAATGACCTGTGCTGGGTTCAGCTCGGGGAACATATGGCCCTTATTTCTTTGGACATAGATCAGTTTGCTGCAACCCAAATGGAGGGAACCGGAGGATGAAAGTAGTAGTGGTGGATGATGTGCCACCTGCTAGGCCAAGCACACTCAACCAAACACCACAGCCCCGCTCCTGGGCCGAACACCGCTGAGTGGGGTCCTGCAGCACTACCTGGATGGTGGTTGTAGTAGTTTACCCTGGGGCGCTTCCAGTTGGAGAGGGAATGTCTCCTCTCTGAGCCGGTGTGATGGTGTTCGGAAGGGCCCTGATGGTAAGGCAGGCACGACTCAGGCAGCCAGTGGTTGCAGTTGAACAGGGTGATAACTTTATTGCAGCAACTGGGAACAGGTACAACAGCAGCTTCCAAATGGGGGTAATAGTACCACAATGTCCAATCTCCCAGCCTTAGTTATAGGAGGGTGCCCAGGAATAATACATACTCTATGGCAGACTTCTCCTCCAACTACACCTCCTCTCATGCCACTCCCAGCTATGGATACTGGGGACAGTGGAGCAAGGAGTCCTGACAGGGATCTGGTTACCTTTATTTAGGCCCAAGTCAGCTCCTCCTGTCATTGTCCTCCACTGCTCCTCCTGGCACGGTGTCCAATAGTTCAGACATCAGTACTCCCTTCTCAGGGCTGTCTCTAGATGAGCCTGGGGCAAGTAATCTCTCCTCCTAGAGGCTGTATATGCAGTGCCCCAGAATGGGATGTTAACGTTCTGTTTAAATCGTCATTATGCCGCCATAATATCTTGTATTTTGTCAGGTGGTAATTTCTCATGTCAGTTTTTTTTTTTTTGTGTGCTGTATTTTGTATTCTACTGCATTACTTAGCATACACTGAGGATTGTCTGCAACAGTGTAAGGTTTAACTAGCTTTGCACCTTGTCTTATCTCTGTAAACTCACATGTCTAGTCTCGTGCTGCTTCAGTCACATGTTTTGCTCTCGGCCTATAGAAGCACACGCTGCTTCTGGGGCAAGCGGAGACAAGTCCCTAGTCCAGCCTCTGCCTGCACAGGGAGAGGTTGTTTATAAAGGAAGTCTCAGCCTGGCCTCCAGCCAGTACACATGTCTGCCAGCATTGCTCCAAGCTGGTAAGACCCTCACATGGGCTATATACAGCTACCAGTCCATCCCAACTACTGAACTCCTGCCGGTCCACACCTGGCAGATCATCTAAAAACCTAACCCTGTTCTATCGGCCTAAGCCAGATGAATAACCTGTTGGATAAAGAAGTCCTCTGCCTGGATCCACGCTTTTCATGGGTTCCCCAGCTCGATCTAACCTAAGCGGCTTCCACATCGTTGAATCAACGCTTTAGCACCCTGCGATAGGGCATTGCTCTAGCACCTAACCTGTAAGTACTCTCTTGCACCACATTGCACAGTATAGCCGAGCTGTGTTATATCTCCCAAGGTAGATCTAAAGCTGCACAGGACTGTGTACACATTAACTAATATGTACTCAGAATCTGCATACCTGCTATTACAGAGGATATGTGGGACTGTGACTGAAGTACTACACTACTTGTAAGAAGTGTAAAAGCTGTACTGCCATTTACTACCAAAGAGACTGTGATATATGTACTTTGCCTTACAAGTGGTGTTCCTAGTAAAGTTTCTTTAAAACCGTTGTTACTGGACTCTTTGTCACAGAAGTCATTCCAGCCTGTGCTCTGCAGAAAGGTAACAGCTGAATTGAAAGAGGTCCATGTGTGTGACAGGGGAACAGGGTTGTAGACCACTCAGGCCAGTGACACAATTGTGAATACTACCCCCATCAGCCCTGCACTACCACCACCATCATGCATCCTCCTGCTCACCGCATATAAGCGGCCAATGAAGTGGAGTATCAGTGCAGATGAGTACCTTGGCACAAAGCAGGAAAGCAACTGCTCACAAGCTAGACTGGCACAAGACTCAACTTCAATGGTCGCCGTGGAGACCTAGGTCTCCTAGAACCCTGCCCAGTGGCCTATGATAGACCAGGGCTGAACCAATGGAAAAGGTTTGAAACACTAGGGGGAAACAACAGGGAAAGCTGCAAAACAATATATACAATGACATAGAACATAAAACACAGAGGACGAGACATACCAATACAACCCAGAGACACAATAGACAAACACTTAAAGTAGTAGCACTCTGGGATGCTGCAAGTTTCTTTTCAATTCTGCAGTGGTGGTTTAGTCCGTGGTGGTGCCCAGAGCAGTGTGGAACGGTGCATGGAACCCAGCAGCGGTAGAGAGGGGGAGATGCTTACTAAACACTTGGGTTTCGTGTGCTCCTGGCGGGGTGTAGTTATACTACACCAGCAACTGGAGGGAAATAACAGCCCCTTACTGTTATCAGATGGTATTCATTTGAATGATATCAGATTGGAAGTACTGTTGTCCGGTTTCCAAGATAGCACTGAGCGGTCTCTTTTTATTTTGGCGAGTGAGGATCGGAGTATGACGTAGAAGGTACACATACACTTTGTTGGCGGGTTATTCTTACAGTTTATTAAAAGGTACCACATGCTCAATATATGGGTGACGTCAGCATAGCGCTAATGTCAACTCTGTTTAATAAAGTTATGTTTCTTTAAATATAAGTATGTAAGGATATGCCCAAAAATATTTACTAAGAAATGCTGTGGCCTACCCACAGTGTCAACCCAAGTTCGATGTCTGTTCTTTCTTTACGGTATTTTTCCAATTATTTTTCATATGTTTTTCTTGGCTGGTGCCAGAAAGCTGTAGTCAAGTTAATGCCACATGCACGCACTCATTAGTGACTGCAATTGTTTAACCAAAGGTCCCAGGAATGCAGATGTTCTTCTTTAAGAAAACTGTAAAAGTTAAGGCAGCAGCCCTGCTCTTCTCGGGCTTTTAGGTGGGTGTTTATATCCTGTTGTTGGTCCCCACACTCTCTCTCTTTGTGCCTTGCTCGGAAAGCTACCCTCCCTCCCACCCTTCTTTTCTATGCAAAGTTTTGCCATAGCTTGCGGGTTATCTTTGCGGTTTATTAAACGTTACTACATGTTCAGTCTGTGGGAAACCTCAGCATAGCAGTAATGTTAATTCTGTTTAATAAAGTTGTTATTTTTCTTTAAATATAAGTATGCAAGGATATACAGTATGCCCAAAAATGTTACTAATAAATGCTGTGGCCAAACTCAAACTCCAGTGTTAACCCAAGTTCGGTGTTGGTGTTTTTTTCTTTATGGTATTTTTGCAGTTATGTTTTATAAGTTTTTCTCTGGTGCCAGAAAACTGTAGTCAAGGTAATGTCATATGTATGTAGTCCATTGGGAACACCCACTAAGTTATATTTGAATGAGATGGCAAGGAAAAGTGCAGCATCCCAGTGGACACTGCTTAAATTGTTTGTTTTTTATTTTATTATATTCCTGTGCCACTGGTTGTATATATGTTATTTTATGTGTTTTGTATGTTTACAGATTCCCATTTGTATGTTCCCCTTGGTTTCATCCACTGTCTGTCTACCCCTCTGTTTTAGAGGGCTTGGTACAGACCTGGCCTATTACAGGCCACTAAGCTGGGGTTAGAGACTCTAAGGGTCAGTTGAAGGTGTCCTGGAATTCACAAGTAAGACATTTGAGTTTCCTCAGCAACCACTGAGGGAGAAGCAACTTTCATCATCATATAACCAACATAATACAGCCCTGAGACAGGGAAGACATCACTGTTACCCCTATAGAGGCATGAAGTGTGCCAGTTTTGTGGAAGGAGTCGTGCTTCTCAGAAAGCCACCATTTACATCCAGTGCCTGGGAATAGCATTCAAATGGAGACTACTACCCCCATTGGGAATCTGCACAAGTTGAGTGTTATAAAGTTTTCAGAGTAAAGTTTCACTTTGGTTCAACTACACAATTTTCTCCTGAGTTGTTCCTCCGCTGGCCTGGGAGGTGGGCTGGAGGAGTTAAGTTAAGTGTACTTGGTCTTCCTGTGACATCACCACCACTACTACTACTCCCATCCTCCAGTTCCTTCATTGGTTTGCGACAACTTTTTTTTTTGGCGTCACGAACGGGATCATCACCTCTGTGTCCTTTTATCATCTTCTTGACAGAAGAACCCTACAACATCAACTGGTGAGCAAAAACCTCCATTAACTTGTGTGAGAGTCTATTGCATCATCCTAGCAAGTGTGTACACATCTTGCTGCCAAAGCAGCCACAGCTGTGTTGTATGCCACTGCATAGACTATATTGCATTGTGCCTCCCTGAAAAGGGACTATTTGCTGATTCTATTTCGTGCAAATGCTAAAAAGCTGCAGAAACTGCCAGTTCTAGTAAAATTTGCATCCTTGAACTGCTGCTTGTGGAGTAAACTGAGGACTCTGTTAAATGTGCTATTAAACTGTATAGTCATCAGCCATTTTGTGGAATATTGCAGCTGGATATTGCATCTGTTCTGTGGATTATTGCAACTGTTTTGCCAAGTTTTATGCCACATTGCAAATTCAGAGACTGTCAGCTGTTACCGAAGTGTGTGTGCATTGCTGTAATGTTTCTGTGCACAAGAGCCCAGCCCACAAGAGGTTAATGTCAGTTGGCATTTACTGCTGTGTAGGGAACTGCCATTTCTACTAGTATATAATGTATCTGGCTTCTTTGCCCCTGCAGTTTGGCTTCAGAGACCCCAGGCATTCAGTGCAAGTTTTGTTTTGTAAATACAGTGAGTCAGACACATGTGAGGCAGAGCTGCTGGGGGGGAGAGATGTGAGCAGAGCTGCTGAGACAGACATGTTATGTCTGGGGGAGTCTAAGAGCCACTTGTTCCTCTTTACTTCACAGTATATAGTTAGGTATGTGTTACCCCCTATATACTCACAGGACCTAGCTAGTAACCGTAGTTAGAGATCCATATATATATATAGTTCAGGGCAGTGATAGGTTAGGCTTCCGAAGGCCAACTAGCTAGTTAGAGGCCCGGTGGCACTAGTAGTTTAGCTGGCAGGTTAAGGACTCAGTGTTAGGGTAGTCAGGCCTGCATCTACTGCCGTCACCGTCGCCCTGTTTGCTGCCTGTGAAGGATCTCACCATCATCATCATCTCCTGATCGGCTGTCTGTCATCTCCTGGAAGAATCCGAGGATCCACAGTCATCCACAGGGGCCCCTGCATCTCTTCTGTTGCCTGGAGGTATTGTGCACCGGACTCTTGCTATATATCTATATATATACCCGGGCATATAACCTAAGACGGTTGAGGACTTGCTGGTTGTTGTAGTATTGCTGTGTTCTGAGTATATTTTATGTATGTACTATTACCCTGTTGATTCTTATAAAGCTACTGTTATAACCTTATGTGGTATCTGTATGTATTCTTCAGACTGTGAGATTAGTACAGTGATCCTTGTTAAGGCTACTAACTGTATTTCATGGGTAAGTCCCAGGAAGAGATCCTCCCTGTAATACAGAGGCTCTATCCTGGGTGGAGGCACTGATATATTTCATATATGTTCCCACTCTTCCCTTCAGCGAAGGCTTCAGGTCCCATTATACACACAGGTCAGCGCTAGAGTCTGTTGCGGGAGGGATAATACTCATACCCCCCCCCCCCCAAATAGGGCTACAGCTGCATCATACAAGTTTTGTACAGCTCCGTAGATTAACCGCCAGTCAGTCAGCCAGCCAGCCAGCCAAAACAGTGCTCAGATGGGAAAACACAAAATCTGCCTAGCAACAGATAAGCTTCTCCCAGCTTTTTGAACTTCAACCAATCAACAACCACCTACATCAGTGGGACAGCCCTCTTTAGAAAAGAAGCCACAAGTGGAGCCTCATGGGCGCCGCCATCTTGGGTGAGACCAAATCTAAGCCAAGTATATTTTAGCTGCTGCTGCTCATTAATAGCTGTACACTGTGACTTGTTATTATTGCCAATTGCGTCCACTTTATTTTTAAAGACTCTGTGCTCCCAACCATGTCGGTTCTCAGCGAAATTAAGCCTCCTAGCCCCGGTGGGACTCCTGCACCTGCCGCATCTACAGTGTCTCCAGTCCCTACCACAGCTGCAATGTGTCTCAAGTCTCTCACTATGCCCTACTACACGGGCACACCTCGGCTAACTTGCTATAATGGGGAAGCGCACACTCTAAGAGACTTTAAAGATAAGATTCTGGCTATGTTCAAATTATATCCCCTCTGAAGAACAAAACGTGAAGGTCTTGATAGGCCAGCTAGAAGGTGCTGCCCAGAGGGAAGTCAAGTCTTGGCCCCCTTCACACAAGCTAACTGTGGATCAGGTGATTAAGCAACTCCATGACATCTTTAAGGTGAAATCTGCATCTGAGCTGAAAATGTTTTTTTTATAGCAGGAAGTATCAACCTTGTGAGTCCCTCAGAGACTTTGCCTTGTCACTACAGGTAGCACTTCAAGCAGTCATCCATGTAGACCCCCATGAGGCTGATGTTCATGGTACTACCCTGAGAGAGCAATTCATTGAAGGTGCTGCCACTGATTTCTTAAAGAGACAGCTCAGGATGCTCTCTGCTCAACATGCGGCTGTATCTTTCCTGGACTTTAAAGAACTTGTCATCCAGATACTAGGTCCAGAACCCAGAGCAGAGTCACTAAAGCCTGTCCTGCCCGTTGCCGCTCTAACAATTACTCTGGAACCTCGCTCTCCAATGTCTCCTAGGGTTCACTTATCTGTATCACAGAGAGTGGCTACTCCAGATCCAGAGAATATGTCAGACATGCAAGAACTAATCTCACTCCTGGTCAAGAGTGTACAAGCACTAGATGCAAGTCCTCAGTACAAAAGTTTGCCTTTTTCAACCAGAAAGACCCCTTCTACTGATTCTTGCAGCGGTACCAAAAGAAGATTGCCCTTTGAAATGTACAACAAACCAGGAAATCCCATCTGCAGATACTGTCATAAGGTAGGACATCTTGTACGGCAGTGCTGGCAGACGAACAGCATAATCTCAGAGTATTGTCCCTCAAGATAGAGAACAGTAGGTCCATCAAATTCAAATTCGCTTCCTAAATATGTGTCCTGAAGTTACCATCCATATCAACGGGATCCCCCTCACTGCACTTCTGGATACAGGTTCCAAAGTTACCACCATCCAGAAATCCACCTTCAAAGAATTCTGGGGAGATGATCAATTGGTACATCCCTGTGAAACTCCACTGACTCTACTTGCTAATAATGGACTGCCTGTGCCACTAAAAGGGTACTGGGGCCCTAATGTACAGGTGGGGTGAGTGAAACTTTATGGACAAGGAATCTTTGTAATAATAATAATAATAGTCCTTTAATAGTCCCACAGTGGGGAAATTCAGTGTGTTACAGCAGCAAAGATAAGATAAGCAGATCCAAATACAAATACAACATGTACAGGAATGTTCCAAGGTGAGAGGCATTACATTAATAGCAGACAGACAGATAGGACGTAGCAGAGGAGGGGGGGGGGGGGGATATAACAGGCAGAGAGATATTTCAGTTCTCTGTATGTAATGATCTCCGCTTAGGTCGGTGTTGGTTGTACAGCCTAACAGATGTCTATGATGAAGAGGTTCCTCCTTTTGTGCTTAGCAGCCTCATCAACCAGTCCGTGAACAATCCAGAAAACCATCCGCATTCTGGCTACCCAGCAGAAATTTGCCAACGCCAGTGGAGAAGTGTTCCAGGCTTGCTTCAGGGATAGTCAGCCACGAACAGAGACTATGTTGTGGTGCCATGCCTGGATGAGCATACAGGGTCAAGACTATCTGGCTTTGGTGGAACCTTTACATCTGGAAGTGTATCCCATGCTGTTAACTGCTTGCTGTCTTACCAAGATCACCCGTGGGAAGGTGCCTGTCCTCATTATGAACTCCAGACACCCCAGCACACCAATGGATGAAGTTGATGGAGTCCTAGCTGTGGAAAATTGAATGCCATCACACATAAAGATGCCTATCTGCTGCCCAGGATAGAGTCCTTAACCGCCCTAGGAGCAGCTGCCTACTTCAATACTCTTTATCTGACCAGTGGGTACTGGAAAATGCCTGTAGCTCAAGCCGACAGTGGGAAGACAGCCTTCACAACACCTATAGGTCTCTATGAGTTTAACAGTATGCCCTTCGGGCTCTGCATGGCACCTGGAACTTTTCAATGCCTGATGGAGTGCTGCCTGGGGAATAAGAACTTTGAGACAGTCCTGCCGTATCTGGATAATGTGAATATGAAAAGCATCTCCAACACCTGACTGAAGTGTTCCAGATTCTAATCCATCATAGACTTATAGGGGTATTCCCATCTCAAGGATCCTATCTATATTGCTAACTTATGTAAATTCAAGAGTTTTCCTAAATACATTACTTTAGCAATGCTGCTGTTAAGAATTGTCCGAAAGTAATTCCCGAGAGCAGCTGCTAGGAAAAGGGAAGACAGACTAAAACTAGGTCCACCCGGTGTCCCTACCTATTTGCCGCAACTGTCCTAACGACAGGGACAACTGGACGACAAACCCTACTCTATTGAACACAGAATAGGACAAGACAACATAACACAGAAGAGGAGTCAGCAAGCCAAGGGTCAAGCCAGAGCGACAAAACAGTACCAAATCGCAATCCAAAAGAGTAGTCAAAGCCAAAAAGCAGAGGTCAGTAAATACAATACAAGAGCAAGGGAAAATGCTTTGCAAGGTCAGAGACACAATAGCCAGCAACCATGTGTGGGCTGATGGCCAGTTTATAGGAAGTCCAGAACCCGCCCCAGGCTTGATTGGCAGATAAGTTGTCAATCACAAAGCACACAAATGTTAACCCTTAACAGTGCCAACACACAATGACAAGAGTCAGGGAGCAGGTAATCATGAGCGGACATGCCTCTTGCGCCGTACAATGCGGCCAGAGGATGGCACAGGAGTTAGAACGGGATGTAACAGTACCCCCCACCCCACCTTTTGAAGGTTTTGAAGGGTTCTGCTGATGAAACAGACTAATGAGGCATGGAGCATGAAGGTCCTTGCCAGGGACCCATGTCCGCTCCTCAGGGCCATAACTCTTCCAATGTACCAGGTACTGGACGGAGTTCCATACCCTAGGGGAATCTAGAATTTTTTCAATTTCATATTCCAGTTCTCCCTGAACAACCACAGGCGCGGGTGGACTGGATGAACGAATGACAGGCGTAGTATACTTTTTCAAAAGAGATTTATGAAACACATTGTGAATACGGAATGTCTTAAGCAGTCTTAGTTTAAATGACAACCGCATTAATGACATCAGTGATGGTGTACGGCCCAATGTAACACGAAGTAAATTTTGCAGATGGAACCCTAAGGTGCAGATTTTTAGTGGACAGCCAAACCCGATCTCCCACCTTATAATCAGGACCCGGTAAGCGTCTCTTATTTGCCTGACTTTTTTTATTTTCTTGGGCTTTTACCCAGTTCTGCAGAGTCTGGGCCCATACCTTGCACAGTCGTCGATAAGTCTGTTCGAGGGTAGGATTTAAAGATTCAGTTCTATGAAAAGACAAGTACCTAGGGTCAAAACCATAGTTACAGTAAAATTGAGAAATCTTAGTGGTGGAGTTCCTTCTATTATTAATTGCAAAGGGCCAATTAATTGCAGCACTTTCCTCTCCGCATGTTTTGTGCGGAAACCAAGCGGCAACCACACAGACCCCATTATAGTCTATGGGGTTCGCAGGTTTTATTAGGTAAACCGCTTTTCTATGCGTATAGGTTTCCGTTCGGGGGGTCTCCAAGTGGACTCCCTGAACGGAAACCGAACGCAGATGTGAACCGGCCCAAACTCCGCCAAAGGAAGAAACTTCCTCCTCTGTTCTGGGCATCAGACACAAAACACCTCAGGTATTGTTCAAGAGACCGATTGAGTCTTTCCATCTGTCCATTGGTCTATGTATGGAATGCAGAGGAAAAAGACAAAGAGACCCTCAGACGGCCACAAATTTCCCTCCAAAACCTGGGAACAAATTGTACTCCCCGATCAGACACGATATTTTCTGTTACCCCATGCAAAGGAAGTATGTGGTTAATAAACATAGAGGCTAAGTGTCGAGCACTAGGAAGCTTTTTTAGGGGTATGAAATGGCACATTTTATAGAATCTATCCACCACTACCCATACCACCGTTTTCCCTTGAGAAACAGGCAGATCTGTAATGAATACCTCCCTAGGTATAGGGATAGGATGAAGAAGGCCCTCTGGTAACCTTCTAGGTACCTTCATCCTAGCACATACCTCACAGGCTGAGACAAAGTCATGTACATCTCGGGACCAACTAGGCCACCAGTATGAGCGAGTGAGCAGATATTTGGTACCAGTGATACCAGGATGTCCCGCTAACACACGGAGAAGAAGATTAGGGGGTAGAAATAATTTCCCAGTGGAAAATTCTTCAGAGGAAGCTCTTGCGAATTAACCACGGACGTGGCAAGATCAAAGTTTATAGTGGCAACTACCATTCCAGGGGACAGAATTTTTTTTCGGGACGGTTCCTGGGGCATCACTGGCACAAACTGCGAGAAAGAGTATCGGCTCGCACGTTTTTAGTACCTGGACGCTAGGTTACAACAAAGTTAAAACGCATGAAGAACAAGGCCCATTGGGCCTGCCTAGGAGACAGTCGCTTAGCTTCATCCAAATACAATAATTTCTGATGATTAGGAATTACTGTGATTTTATGGTTAGCCCCCTCAAGGAAGTGTCTCCATTCTTCGAACACCCACTTAATAGCTAAGAGTTCGCGATTACCCACATCATCATTGCACTCTGAAGGGGAGAACTTCCGTGAGAAAAAGGCCACAAATGTGTGAGGGTCTCTGGGCCTTGAGACAAAACTGCACCAACCCCTACTTCTGATGCATCAACCTCTACAACAAATGGTTGATCTAAGTCTGGAGGCACTAAAACAGGAGCTTCAACAAAACATGTCTTAAGTTGCTCAAATACCCGTTCAGCCTCAAGAGTCCAGTTGGTCAAATCAGCACCTTTGTTAGTGAGATCCGTCAATGGCTTAGCTATGTTAGAGAAGTTTTTGATAAATTTCCGATAATAATTGGAAAAGCCCAAGAAGTGTTGCAGCATCTTAAGACTAGAACGACGTTCTCAATTTTTAATAGCCGTGACCTTGAGTGGATCCATTCAAAAAGATTCGGGGGTAATGACATAACCCAAGAAGGTGATTTTTTTTGGACTCTAAACAGGCATTTGGATACTTTGGCAAAGAGATTATTTTGACGTAACAGCAGCAAAACATTCCTAACATGTTCAACATGTGTAGCCCAATTAGGTGAGAAAACCAGGATATCGTCCAGATAGACAACCACATAACAGCCGCGCAGGTCTCTAAATACATCATTGGTAAAATGTTGGGAAACTGCTGGTGCATTATGTAACCCAAAGGGCGTAACCATATACTCAAAGTGACCCTCTGGGGTGTTAAATGCAGTTTTCCACTCATCTCCCTCCCCGATCCAGATCAGATTGTAGGTCCCCCGGAGATCAGTCTTGGAAAACTAGCGGGCACCCACTATTTGATTGAAGAGATCAGGAATCAGTGGAAGAGAGTACTGGTTCCTGACAGTAATCTTATTTAGTTCACGGTAATCAATGCACGACCGCAAACCCCCCATGGGAGAATTAGATGGCCGGATATGTCCTTTCAAAAGACTATCATGGATATACTCCCACCTAGCCTCACGTTCAGGAGCTGAGAGATTGAAGATCCTTCCCCTGGGATATTTGGAATCAGGAAGGAGATCAATACCACAATCTATTTGTAAACTGTCAGCAGATTTTTGATCAAACACGTCCAAAAAATCAGACAGTAAGTCAGGTAAGAGCATCTCCTCAGTGACACAATCCGATATATGCAAGGCTATACAATGGGAAGAACACTCCCCATTTCACCAAATCACTCCTAGACCAATCAAAATTGGGGTTATGGAGGACTAACCAGGGAAGGCCCAAAATCATATCCGAAGCCAGAGAATCCATAACCAGGAAACTTATGACTTCTGGATGAATAGAGCCCTCATGAAGACTGATTAGCGGGGTCCTGTATCGGACTCCACCCCTGGCCAATGGGGTAGAATCTGCTCCAGTAACCGACAATGGAGTGTCTAACAATAACAGATCTAAACCCAAGACAGAAATAAATGACAAATCAACAAAATTAGCCGCAGCTCCCGAATCTACAAGAGCCTGGCCTGATACAGACTTGTCCTCATAGGACAGAGATACTAGTAGCATCACTTTATGATAATTTTCGGAAGGTACCTGATTGCCTGAGTGAGTCTTCCAAATACCACTCAGGCACTGGAGTTTTCCGCCGGTGTGCGGGGTTTAATGGAGCAGTCCAGGATGAAATGACCCGATTTACCACAATACAGGCAGAGGTTACTCTGGAGACGGTATTTACATCTAGCCTTGGCATCCAGCGCTCCCAGCTACATAGGTTCATCATTAGTGGTGGTAGAAGGGGAGACAGACTTCATATAAGAGAGTGAAGGACAGACAGAGAATTGAGCGGAATCAAGCCCTACTCTCTCCTTGCGTCTGACCCAGAGCCCCTGGTCAATGCGAACAGCCAAGGCCATGGCCTGCTTTAAATTAGGAGGATCTAGGTGACCTACCCAAACATCCTTAATGGAGTCATTAAGACCCTGTTTAAAAAAAGGCCCTCAAAGCTGACTCGCACCAACCTGCCATAATACTATGTTTATGAAATTCAGAACAATACTCTTCAGCGGAGCGCCTGCCCTGCTGAATGGTGAGAAGCTGTGACTTTGGTCTGGCTCAGCACAAATAACACCCAGGGACCTAAAATATTTATCTAAATCGGTCCACATCTCTGCCTCAGGGGGAAGTTTAAGGGCCCAAGCCTGTGGATACCCCTATAGGAGAGAAATAACTACTCCTACCATTTGAGATTGTGACATATAAGGGTTAACCTGAAAATATAATCGACATGACTCCTGGAAAGATTAAAATTTTTCTCGATTCCCTGAAAAACGATCCGGGAGTAACATCTTAACCCTGGGAATGGACAAGGCAGCAGGGGATGGTGCCGCAACCTCAGCTTGGTTCTGGGAAAGGTTGTGGACTTGGTTAGCTAGTTCAGACACCAGGTCTGCCAAACCCTCCATGCGAGCCACAAGATCCTGAATAGAAACCATGTAAACAAAAAATTGGCGGAAGGGGTTTTATTTTTTGGGGGCTGGCTATTCTGTTAAGAATGCCCGTAAGAAATTCCCAAGATCAAATGCTAGGAAAAGGGAAGACACCCCGTGTCCCTACCTATTTCCCGCAACTGTCTGAATGGCAGGGTCAACTGGACGACAAACCCTACTCTAGGTAAGTGAACACAGGACAAGACAACACAACACAGGAGGAGTCAGCAAGCCAAGGGTCAAGCCAGAAAAACAAAACAGTACCAAATCGCAATCCAAAAGAGTAGTCAAAGCCAAAAAGCAGAGGTCAGTAAATACAATACAAGAAAAAGGAAAAACGCTTAGTAAGATCAGAGACACAATAGCCAGCAACCATGTGTGGGCTGATGGCCAGTTTATAGGAAGTCCAGAACCCGCCCCAGGCTTGATTGGCAGATAAGTTGTCAATCACAAAGCACACAAATGTTAACCCTTAACAGTGCCAACACACAATGACAAGAGTCCGGGAGCAGGTAATCATGAGCGGACACGTCTCCTGCACCATACAATGCGCCCAGAGGATGGCACAGGTTTCCATGGTGCATGGCATGTACAGCTCTGTGGTCAGGACAATCAGTTGCAATTTGCTTATAAAGACTCAGAGAGTGTCTGTTATGTCTCTATGTAAACACAAAGATAAGATTGAGTCCATTCGCTGTAGAAGCATGGTACATGTTCTATACACAACTGTGTTATATAATATAATATTTACTGTGCATAATATTTGATCTGCATTTATATTAGATTTGTACTAATAATCTCTCATGGTAAAGGCAAAGTCTATATCTAGTGTGATAACTTGATAGTGTCCATGAAACAAAGCCCTCCCCCCAGCTCACTGAAGAATACAGGAAGTGAGAAGAAGAGACAGCAGACAAATCTGCTGACACAGAGAGATGGTGTGAAGGATCTCGCCTTGCCAAGCCACTTGACACACCTGTGACCAACCTTCTTTACCTCCCACTCACACACCGTGAGCGGACTGGGTAATAGGATAATACGAAATGAGCTTTTAAAATTTTATATATTTATTAACCTAAGTGGGTCGGTACTAAGCATTACCATATACAGGAATATATATCAATTACCAAGGAAAATACAGGTAAACGTAAAATAAAGCACATCAAATAAAAAGGGAAATAGCAGATAGAAAAATACCGTCACAGGTTTGTAGTCAGTTTCTCTGAGCACATGTGGTAGGCCTCAGGGTCCTTTCTTCAGCAAGTTACAAAAGCATGTCTCTCCTACACGCTAGCCAGAATCAGAAGACAAAAGGCTTCAGGCCTCAATGCTAGGCCCAGGCTCAGTCCACAGCAGGACAAGCTCTCACATCCTCTCCAACTGTCATCCCTCCCCCATGGCATCTGCTGTCGAGGGGGTAATAAAGCTGGCTGGCTAGAGTGACCATCCCCCATGGTATGCACAACTTAAACATGGCATTCCTAAAAGTAGGTAGGAGTGATATGAGCAAGTAAAAATACATTTCTAAGAAAGATACAGTTCCTTGCGAAAGTATTCGGCCCCCTTGAACTTTTCAACCTTTTGCCACATTTTAATTTTAATTTTTTGGTGAAGAATCAACAACAAGTGGTACACAATTGTGAAGTGGAACAAAATTTATTGGTTATTTTAAACTTTTGTAAAAAATAAAAAACTGAAAAGTGGGGCGTGCAATATTATTCGGCCCCTTTACTTTCAGTGCAGCAAACTCACTCCAGAAGTTCAGTGAGGATCTCTGAATGATCCAATGTTGTCCTAAATGACTGATGATGATAAATATAATTCACCTGTGTGTAATCAAGTCTCCGTATAAATGCACCTGCTCTGTGATAGTCTCAGGGTTCTGTTTAAAGCGTAGAGAGCATCATGAAGACCAAGGAACACACCAGGCAGGTCCGTGATACTGTTGTGGAGAAGTTTAAAGCCGTATTTGGATACAAAAAGATTTCCCAAACTTTAAACATCCCAAAGAGCACTGTGCAAGCAATCATATTGAAATGGAAGGAGTGTCAGACCACTGCAAATCTACCAAGACCCGGCCGTCCCTCTAAACTTTCATCTCAAACAAGGAGAAGACTGTTCAGAGATGCAGCCAAGAGTCCCATGATCACTCTGGATGAACTGCAGAGATCTACAGCTGAGATGGGAGAGTCTGTCCATAGGACAACAATCAGTTGTACACTGTACAAATCTGGCTTTTATGGAAGAGTGGCAAGAAGAAAGCCATTTCTCAAAGATATCCATAAAAAGTCTCGTTTAAAGTTTACCACAAGCCACCTGGGAGACATACCAAACATGTGGAAGAAGGTGCTCTGGTCAGATGAAACTAAAATTGAACTTTTTGGCCACAATGCAAAATGATATGTTTGGCGTAAAAGCAACACAGGTCATCACCCTGAACACACCATCCCCACTGTCAAACATGGTGGTGGCAGCATCATGGTTTAGGCCTGCTTTTCTTCAGCAGGGACAGGGAAGATGGTTAAAATTGATGGGAAGATGGATGGAGTCAAATACAGGACCATTCTGGAAGAAAACCTGTTGGAGTCTGCAAAAGACCTGAGACTGAGACGGAGATTTATCTTCCAACAAGACAATGATCCCAAACCTAAAGCAAAATCTACAATGGAATGGTTCACAAATAAACGTATCCAGGTGTTAGAATGGCCAAGTCAAAGTCCAGACCTGAATCCAATCGAGAATCTGTGGAAAGAGCTGAAAACTGCTGTTCACAAACGTTCTCCATCCAACCTCACTGAGCTCGAGCTGTTTTCCAAGGAAGAATGGGCAAAAATTTCAGTCTCTCGATGTGCAAAGCTGATAGAGACATACCCCAAGCGACTTGCAGCTGTAATCGCAGAAAAAGGTGGCGCTACAAAGTATTAACTTAAGGGGGCCGAATAATTTGGCACACCCCACTTTTCAGTTTTTATTTTTTACAAAAGTTTAAAATATCCAATAAATTTCGTTCCACTTCACGATTGTGTCCCACTTGTTGTTGATTCTTCACCAAAAATTAAAATTTAATATCCTTATGTTTGAAGCCTGAAATGTGGCAAAAGGTTGAAAAGTTCAATGAGGCCGAATACTTTCGCAAGGCACTGTATATAACTGAGGGTTGGTTCATCACAGATGGGAAAACCCCTTTAAGGTAAAACCATCTAATTGCATGCCTTAAGTCCACTGTCCTGGGGCATGTGGTGTGTGCAGACAGAGTTATGCGTCACCCTTACAAGATCACTGTGGTCAAAGATTGGCCCACACCAACTACTGTGAAGGAGGTGAGGATCTTCCTGGGATTTGCAATCCATTACAGGTGACTCATCCCAAAGTTTGTCCAGATTGCTGAGCCACTACAAGAATTGCTGAAAAGGCATCCTAAAGAGGAAATGAAGCAGAAAATTCCCATAGAGTGGGTTGAGAAAAATGAAGGAGTCTTCCTACGACTTAAGCGGTTGTTGACTGAACCACTTATCCTGGGCTATCCAGACTACAGTTTGCCTTTCTGGATGCACACTGATGCCAGCATCAAAGGCTTAGGAGTTATTCTCTCTCAAATTCAAGATGGAAAGGAGATAGTGATTGCCTTTGGTAGCTGGTCCCTCAAGAGAGTTGAAAGAAATAACCAGAATTACAGTTCCTTTAAGTTGGAATTTCTGGCACTGGTGTGGGTTGTCACTGAGAAATTTAAGGACTACTTAGCTGTAACTGCATTAGAAGTCTACATTGACAACAACCCGCTGACACATCTTGCCACTGCACAGTTAGGAGCTTTGGAACAGAGGCAGGCCTCTCGACTGGCCAATTACAACTTTGTGGTTAAGTCCAACATGGGAGCAGATTCCTTGTCCCGGTTGCTTGTGGAAAGCAGTCCAGACAAAGAAGCTGATGAGTAGGAAGAAATGAAGATGCCAGCCTTCTATGCATGGTTTGCCAGGCAAGAAATCCTCACCGCTAAAATCATGGCACTGTATGGTATCCAGCACTCACCAGAGAAAGAGCTGTGGGTTCAACTTCAGTCTGAGAGCAGAGTCCTGGGTGAGATATACTGTAGGATTTCCTGATTCATGGCCAGCTGTCTACCCAAGTTAAAGATGAACATGCAAATCCTTAGTTGCAACGATTGTGGAGACAAAGAAAGCACTTTCTCATGAGAGATAGATTGTTGATCTATCAGATTGTGCTAACCCGACTCGATGCAGAGATTGTGCTAGGGATGAGAAGTTGGATCAAAAGGCTCCACTCCATACCATTGAGAGCCACAGGCCTCTGGAAATTGTAGTCATGGACTATCTCAAGATACAGTGCCTTGCGAAAGTATTCGGCCCCCTTGAACTTTTCAACCTTTAGCCACATTTCAGGCTTCAAACATAAGGATATAAAATTTTAATTTTTTTGGTGAAGAATCAACAACAAGTGGGACACAATTGTGAAGTGGAACAAAATTTATTGGTTATTTTAAACTTTTGTAAAAAATAAAAAAACTGAAAAGTGGGGCGTGCAATATTATTCGGCCCCTTTACTTTCAGTACAGCAAACTCACTCCAGAAGTTCAGTGAGGATCTCTGAATGATCCAATGTTGTCCTAAATGTCTGATGATGATAAATATAATCCACCTGTGTGTAATCAAGTCTCCGTATAAATGCGCCTGCTCTGTGATAGTCTCAGGGTTCTGTTTAAAGCGCAGAGAGCATCATGAAGACCAAGGAACACACCAGGCAGGTCCGTGATACTGTTGTGGAGAAGTTTAAAGCCGGATTTGGATACAAAAAGATTTCCCAAACTTTAAACATCCCAAGGAGCACTGTGCAAGCGATCATATTGAAATGGAAGGAGTATCAGACCACTGCAAATCTACCAAGACCCGGCCGTCCCTCTAAACTTTCATCTCAAACAAGGAGAAGACTGATCAGAGATGCAGCCAAGAGGCCCATGATCATTCTGGATGAACTGCAGAGATCTACAGCTGAGGTGGGAGAGTCTGTCCATAGGACAACAATCAGTCGTACACTGCACAAATCTGGCCTTTATGGAAGAGTGGCAAGGAGAAAGCCATTTCTCAAAGATATCCATAAAAAGTCTTGTTTAAAGTTTGCCACAAGCCACCTGGGAGACACACCAAACATGTGGAAGAAGGTGCTCTGGTCAGATGAAACCAAAAATCGAACTTTTTGGCCACAATGCAAAACGATATGTTTGGCGTAAAAACAACACAGCTCATCACCCTGAACACACCATCCCCACTGTCAAACATGGTGGTGGCATCATGGTTTGGGCCTGCTTTTCTTCAGCAGGGACAGGGAAGATGGTTAAAATTGATGGGAAGATGGTTAAAATTGATGGGAAGATGGATGGAGCCAAATACAGGACCATTCTGGAAGAAAACCTGTTGGAGTCTGCAAAAGACCTGAGACTGGGACGGAGATTTATCTTCCAACAAGACAATGATCCCAAACATAAAGCACAATCTACAATGGAATGGTTCACAATTAAACGTATCCTGGTGTTAGAATGGCCAAGTCAAAGTCCAGACCTGAATCCAATCGAGAATCTGGAAAGAGCTGAAAGCTGCTGTTCACAAACGTTCTCCATCCAACCTCACTGAGCTCGAGCTGTTTTCCAAGGAAGAATGGGCAAGAATTTCAGTCTCTCGATGTGCAAAACTGATACAGACATACCCCAAGCGACTTGCAGCTGTAATCGCAGCAAAAGGTGGCGCTACAAAGTATTAACTTAAGGGGGCCGAATAATTTGGCACGCCCCACTTTTGTTTTTTTATTTTTTACAAAAGTTTAAAATATCCAATAAATTTGGTTCCACGTTACGATTGTGTTCCACTTGTTGATTCTTCACCAAAAAAATTAAAATTTTATATCCTTATGTTTGAAGCCTGAAATGTGGCAAAAGGTTGAAAAGTTCAAGGGGGCCGATTACTTTCGCAAGGCACTGTATAACTCAGCTGTTCCGAGTACTGATTTCCTGACCATCATTGACCACTACACTAAGTTCGCAGTAGCTGTGCATGTTTGAGACAGCCAAGACTACAGTCATGGCCAAAAGTTTTGAGAATGATACAAATATTAATTTTTACAAAGTCTACTGCTTCAGTTTTTCTAATGGCAATTTGCATATACTCCAGAATGTTATAAAGAGTGATCAGCTTAACAGCAATTACTTGCAAAGTCAATATTTGCCTAGAAAATGAACTTTATCCCCCAAAACACATTTCAACATCATTGCAGCCCTGCCTTAAAAGGACCACCTAACATCGTTTCAGTGATTGCTCCATTAACACAGGTGTGGGTGTTGATGAGGACAGGGCTGGAGATCAATCTGTCATGATTAAGTAAGAATGACACCACTGGACACTTTAAAAGGAGGCTGGTGCTTGACATCATTGTTTCTCTTCTGTTAACCATGGTTATCTCTAAAGAAACACGTGCAGTCATCATTGCACTGCACAAAAATGGCCTAACTGGGAAGAGTATTGCTAGAAAGATTGCACCTCACTCAACAATCTATCGCATCATCAAGAACTTCAAGGAGAGAGGTTCCATTGGTGCCAAAAAGGCTCCAGGGCGCCCAAGAAAGACCAGCAAGCGGCAGGACCGTCTCTTAAAAGTGTTTCAGCTGCGGGATTGGGCTAACAGCAGTGCAGAGCTTGCTGAGGAATGGCAGCAGGCAGGTGTGAGTGCATCTGCACGCACTGTGAGGTGGAGACTCTTGGAGCAAGGCCTGGTCTCAAGGAGGGCAGCAAAGAAGCCACTTCTCTCCAGAAAAAACATCAGGGACAGACTGATATTCTGCAAAAGGTACAGGGAGTGGACTGCTGAGGACTGGGGTAAAGTCATTTTCTCTGATGAATCCCCTTTTCCATTGTTTGGAACATCTGGAAATCAGCTTATTCGGAGAAGAAGAGGTGAGCGCTACCACCAGTCTTGTCTCATGCCAACTGTAAAGCATCCTGAAACCATTCATGTGTGGGGTTGCTTCTCAGCCAAGGGAATCAGCTCTCTCACAGTCTTGCCTAAAAACACAGCCATGAATAAAGAATGGTACCAGAATGTCCTCCAAGAGCAACTTCTCCCAACCGTCCAAGAGCAGTTTGGCGCTCAACAATGCCTTTTCCAGCATGATGGAGCACCTTGCCATAAAGCAAAGGTGATAACTAAATGGCTCAGGGAACAAAACATAGAGATTTTGGGTCCATGGCCTGGAAACTCCCCCAGATCTTAATCCCATTGAGAACTTGTGGTCAATCATCAAGAGACGGGTGGACAAACAAAAACCAACAAATTCAGACAAAATGAAAGCATTGATTCTGCAAGAATGGACTGCTATCAGTCAGGATTTGGTCCAGAAGTTGATTGAGAGCATGCCAGGGAGAATTGCAGAGGTCCTGAAGAAGAAGGGTCAACACTGCAAATATTGACTTACTGCATTAACTCATTCTAACTGTCAATATAAGCTTCTGTTACTCATAATATGAATGCAATTATATTTCTGTATGTGATAAAAACATCTGACAAACACACATAAAAACCAGAGGGCAGCAGATCATGTGAAAATATAATATTTGTGTCATTCTCAAAACTTTTGGCCATGACTGTACAGCAGAGGCTTTCTGGAAATCCTTCCACTTAGCTTATGACTTTCCAGAGAAAATCCTTTCAGACAAGGGATCTTCATTTGAGTCTCAACTCTTTCAAGAACTCTGTGCCCTATGCGACTCTCAGAAGCTGCGTACATCTTCTTAACATCCACAGGGTAATGGTCTGTGTGAAAAGATGAACCAGACTGGGCTGCTCAGAACTCTGCCACCTCCCAAGCAAATAGATTGACCATTGCGGTTGCCTGAACTGGTGTACTAGTACAACATCCAGAAACAGCTGTCCACCGGGTACAACCTATTCTGCCTGATGTTTGGCAGACACGGAAAGTTGCTAGTGGATGTTGCTATGGGAGGGTCTATGCCAGATGAAGTCAACCCCTACCAAAGACCGACTGGGTGAGTGATCACCAAAGACGCTTGGCTGAAGCCAATGTTATTGTGGAGGCTTGAATGAAAGAGGTACAAGCAAAACAGCAGGACATAATCTTCCCCTCGGGCTGCACACTTCCAAGCTGGGGATAAAGTTTGGCTGAAGAACAATCATCGAAACGGCAAGGTAGACACCAGCTGGGAGACTGAACCACTGTATCTGCAAGCCTTACCCAGATGTATACAAAATGGCTGAAGTTGTACCTACTCCCAAAGATCAGTTCAGATGAGGAGACTTCTGTGATAGCATCTACTCCACAAATTACTATTCTCCAAGTTTGGAGAGTTCCAAGGTTACCTCCAGAAACCATGCCATCTGCCACTAACATGGACTTGGAGGAACAGATGGATTTGGATGACACAATCCCTGCAGATCCTGATCCAGCACCCGACATTCCTGCTGTTCTTCCTGAGGAATCTGTCTTGAGAAAGTCCCAGAGAACCACCAGAGGAAAAAGGCCAGTCTGATTTCTGGAGTGAGAAGTTGGGCAGGAGCCCATTTTCAACAGTTCACCCTTTTGTTCTCCATTGTCCCTCAGTACTCCACGAATGGACACTAGTGCCCTGGAGTCCTCCTCAATTGTTTGTTGAGGTCCAGAGATGGACACTAATGGATCTGTGCCTCAGGGTCTGAGTTCCTATGTTTGTTTATTTTACCATTGGTTAATTACCTGAGCTTGGACACTGACGTACTAGTGCTTCAGGTACTTTTGATCTACGTCCATGTTCACCTTCCCTTGACTTTCAACTGGACTATTGATTGTATCTTGTATATATTGTCTTGTCTTAACCCATTTTTCTTTCAGGTTTTGTTTACGTTGGTGCACCATAATTCCACTGGACTTTCATATTAGCCTAGGGCGACTCAGGTTAAAGTAGGGGGGATTGCAGCATCCCAGTAGACACTACTTAAATTGTTTGTCTTTTATTTTATTATGTTCCTGTGCAACTGGTTGTATATATGTTATTTTATGTGTTTTGTATGTTTGCAGTTTCCCATTTGTATGTTCCCCTTGGTTTCATCCACTGTCTGTCTACCCCTCTGTTTTAGAGGGTTTGGTACAGCGCTGGTCTATCACTGGGGGTGGAGACTCTTAAGTCTCCGAAGGACCATTAGCCAGAGGGTCAGTTGAGTGTGCGCTGGTATTCAAGTGAGACGTCTGAATGGCAGCCCCTGAGGGAGAAACATTATTCATCACCCAACAACCGGCATAATACAGCCCTGAGAAAGGAAAGACATTGTTGCCCTAGAGAGGCAACAAGTGTGCCAGTGTTGTGGAAGGTATTGTGCTTCTCAGAAAGCCACCAGCCTGGGCCCATTTACATCCAGGTATCTGGGTCCCTGGGACTTCGGTTGACTCAGCCCCTATACTTAGTATTAGTGGGAGAGCCAGAGTCTTATATATTGTGTGGAGTGGAGTAAAGGCATCATTTAACATCTTAGTTTGGGCATCCCTCATCCCAAGCCTGGGAATAGCCATTCATGTGGAGACTTCTAACCTAATTGGGAAGCTGCACAAGTTAAGTGTTGTAAAGTTCTCAGAGTAAAGTTTCACTTTGATTCAACTGTGCAACTGCCTCCTGAGTTGTTCCTGCGCTTATTATCAAGGCCCTTCCGAACACCACCACATGGCTGAGGGTAAGAGAGGACCCTTCTCCAACTGGAAGCGCCCCGGGGAAACAACTACCACCACAGTCAGGAACTATGCAGGTACCCCTCGTCAGTGTCCAGTCTGGGAGGTGGGCTGGAGGAGTTCATTTGGGTGTACTTGGCCTACCTGTGACATCACCACCACTACAACTACTCCCATACTCCGGTTCAGGCAGAGCTATAGCAAGGAAGCTTTACTCACAAAAAGGCAATGAATGTGACAATTACAGAAGACATTCTTTCAATAAAGCTGTAAATTCATTATACTCTGGGGTCCAAAGAAACCCGAGACTATAATAATAGTTTTTGACTGGCAAACCCCCAAAATTTTGGGTTTAGCTAAACCTGAAATTTTTGGAAAATTCATAATGAAAACCATATGGTACACAATGGGATATTATACTGTGTGGAGTGACCACTATGGGATATTATATTGTATGGAGGAGCTACTGTGGGTCATTATACTGTGTGGAGGGGCCAGTTTGGGACATTAAAGGACGATAAGAGCAAACAGCAAGGAGGGAGAGGTGTTGGTCCAACTGTGGGGAGTAGAGCCAGGCAGCAGTTGGGTGTAATCTTCAGTGATAAAAAAACCCCGAGCTACAGAGTTAACACACCAAAAGCTCTTTTCACTTCATTTGCTTAATTATAAAAGCCCAAATTTCTCTACAATAAAGTAGCGGCCCACAATATGAAAGGCATATTTGGGAACAGTGCAGGCAGCCCTACAAGGTACTGTGATTAGCTTTGTGTTTATTTTCCTACTGAAAGACTTGCTTTAGGCTAGGGCTACCCGACAACATGTGTCTTTTGACAAAAAATTTTTTTTGGTTGTGATTTGGTTGTAAAAAACAGTCAAGTTGTAGACATTTGACTGTGACTTGCATATGGATACGGTACAAAATAGAGAAAAAGTTGCATACATATGATAGAGACACTCACCCCAGTATGAGAATTAAGATAAAAAATGTATATTTTATTGGCACAAGAAAATTAAACCCAATTAAAAACACAATGAACCAGCCAATCTGGTGTTAAAAAATATGATACAATAAGATAATTCCATGACCAAATAGAAATACAAACAATAAATACAACCAAATAATAACCAGAAGAGAAAATTCCAAAATGTTTGATTAATTACTGCCCTAAATGGGACAGGTTGTAGTGACCCACCTATATTTATGCCTAAATAGGCATATGTACAGTGGTTTGCAAAAGTATTAATACCCCTTGAACTAGTTCACATTTTGTCACCTTACAACCACAAACTTAAATGTATTTTATTGAAATTTTAAGTGATAAACCAACACAAAGTAGCACATAATTGTTAAGTGGAATGAAAATGATACATGGTTTTCAAAATGTTAATCAAATAAAAATCTAAACGTGTGACATGCAAAATTATTTACCCCCCTTACTCTGATACCCCTAAATAAAATCCAGTGCAATCAATTGCCTTCAGAAGTCACTTAATTAGTTAATAGAGTCCAGCTGTGTGTAATTTAGTCTCAGTGGTTTGTTAGAGAACACTAATGAACAAGCAGCATCATGAAGAGGAACTCACCAGACAGGTCAAAGATAAAGTTGCAGAGAATTTTAAAGCAGGGTTAGCTTATAAAAACATATCCCAAGCTTTGAGCATCTCAAGGAGTGCTGTTCAATCCATCATCCAAAAATTGAAAAAGTATTCTACAACTGCAAACCACATGGCCGTCTACCTAAACTAACAGATCAAGCAAGGAGAACACTGGTCAGAGAAGCAGCCAAGAGGCCCATGCGTTTCCGCCATAGTTTTTCCTGTATTGCTTTTTGCTGGCAGCCTGCTACATGGTGCCTTAGCCTTAAACAGCAGCTCAATGCTTACTTCATATCCAGGCATTCAGTCAAGTAATACTTATACTATACTTGTTCTTTACTTGTTGCAGATGCACTCTTCTATATAGACTTATACCACACTGGCGCACCTTTTGCAATTGCAGAGCTTTATAGGGTTTGGTGTAGGAAATACTAGGCTTAATAAATTTCCCCTCTGACTACAGAATACTACAGTATATGGCATATACAACATTCACTCTCAACGACTACATAATTAACAGTGCTACTGCTGGCTGACAACTCAGCATTTCTCTCCTTGCTGTATGCAATCCAACTTATTCTAGCAGTCATACTTATTGGTATTGCAACACAGTCCCGTTACTTGGCAATATAAGCACTATGCGTACCCAGGGTTGCATCTGCCATGAGGTGAGATCAGTATCTCACCTCAGGCAGCAGGTCCAAGCATGCCTGAGGGGGTGGTAGCAAGTGGCTCAGATGCAGACAGTGAGTGCCAAGCTGCACTTGAGCCTCTACCTGCACATTTTCTTTGGCATTCCCCACTACCCCCACTTGCCTTTGGGAGATTCCTTCCTCTGCTTGGAACTATAATTATATGGTACTTACAGTTGACTTATTTGGCATGTGTGTGCATCTTCTATTCTGCCCCACAGAGTACCATAGAGATTGAGTTGTGGTTCATGGAACAGAACAGAAGATGCACTCATCCTGTGTACAGAGCAGTTCCCAGGCATCACATAAGTGAACTATACTGTAGGTACAATATAATTGTAGTTCAGAGCTCACAGAACAGTATGTGGGAGGAGGGGAATTATTACCTTATGTAGGGGGAGACTATTGCTTGGGGGGGGGGGCAGTAATTGTGCCCCCTGACAGGTAATAGCATTACTTATGTGGTAGAGCACTTTTACTGTAATAGTGCCCCCCCCCTCCAATTAATAACTTTACTTATTTGAGGTGGACTATTACCTGAGGGAAGAACAATGACCTATGGGGGTACTATTAGGGCAATATCACAGTAATAGTGTCTCCCACATGTAATAGTCCCACCACTAGGTTATAGTTCTCCTATTACCTGTGGGGGATAATAGTGGGGGCACTATTATCCTATGTGGATCTATTACTTGTAGGGAAACTATTATGGCCCGTTCGAATGGTGGAAAAGGAAGAGCAATTAAGGCAGACTTCTGCGTCCATTTTCTCCTACACCTAGACTTTGTAAGGGTTAAAACATAACTTGCATTATATTCTATATCACAGTATACAGAAAGCACAAGAGGGTGGAATGATCTGTAAACAAGACTGCGTAGTTGATAAGGACAGACTTGGAGTCTGGGGGAGATATCAACAGTTCTGCCGATTTCAGCAGAACTAGTAGTCTTGGAAGGACATTTAGATATGGTGAAAATGAAAACATCTGGGGTGATGGGTAAATGAACAAATTTGTGTGATAACGGAACTGGAAAGACCATATATGTATATTGATCACATGACTGTTATGCAATTGAGCTTGCTTTTAAAACTGTATTGAACTACGTAATAAAGTAGAAACTGTTCATACACGGTACCTGTGTACGTCTTGTTTCCCGAGCGCTCGAAACTGGTTATCTATTTAATTAGGCTTACGGTGACATCCATCCCGGGGGAGATTAACCCCCGACAGAAATTGGCGCCCAACGTGGGGCCTCGAGATCGTCTGATGTGCAGCCGATAGAGAGCCGACCCACTCACCGATCGACTTGAGGACGGGACCAGAGGACCTCAGATAGATAAAAACAGTACTGTGAAGGTAAGCCTTTGATCTTGCCAATTAGTATATCTGAGGTTCCTGTGTGTCTATTCTCTGTATCGATGAGTGAGGTAAGCTGCTGCATGCTTATATGACATCTCGATGCCAATTGTATAGTACGGAAGAACCTAAAAGGGACATGTCACCTGTAAATGATATGGAAATTGTTTTCTTTGCTTTTTGTCTTGCCTGTCTATTGATGTTTGCATGTTACCTGTGTTATAAGATATATAAGGCTGCAAAGAATGGGGAACAGTTCTCTATTCTTAACCCCTAGAGTTGCGGACAAGGTTCGGAACTGAGAAGCACTGAGTGATTGAAAAGTCCTTGTTTTGGAACACTAGCCTCCAGCCGTGCCTGGACGGTCAAGGTCGAATGGGACCTGAGTAGTAGCACGAAGGACTTAGTAGAATCCGCGCGAAGTGCGTGTAGTGATTTGGGAGTGTTTTGGTAAGGGGACACAGGCAGAAAGTTGAGCCAGTGGAAGCCAATTGAGGCATTGCCCTGAGCACTACTCCTGAACTTGCACAAGTAGAGTAGTTCATAGAAGACAGAAGAGTCTGTCTGGGAGTTCTCACTAAGTAGTCATAAGTGACCCTCTATTGTCTAAAGGTTGCCCTAGAGGAGTGCGAGACTCATCGGCTGATTAGCTACCAGCCAAGATGGGGAAGGGACCATCTAAGATATGGTACACCCCATGTGAACTAATAGATATAGGGGAAGGGAAAGAAGTAGCCGCACAGGTAAAGAAAATCCTAAAAAGAGCAGGAATACACAAAACTGGGTTGGTAGACAGTAAGTTTTGGGATCAGTGGAGATTGGACTATGCAGGACTGATTCAAGAAAATAAGCTGCAAGGAGGTATATATGCCCTGATCGAAGGAAGCAAGAAAATAGAGAATGGGGAATGGTCCCGAAAACAGGATAAACTAGGAAGGATGCTGTATATGCCTCCTTCAGAGGAATATAAAGGGAAGGGCCCCACCCAAACAGGACTCACCTCATCTCCTCCACCTTACAATCTGAAGGGGTGGACTTGTCAAACATGTAGTACCCAGCAACCATGCTGGGGAGATCCATGCTCTGTATGTAATACCCCTCGTCCCAGGGGGGTCTGTGGCCCTAAAGTAATGCATGCAGATTTACCTTTACCACCTCCGCCACCCCCAACACAGAAATTGTACCCAGTTGTCACTAGGTCACAGACAAAGAGAACTGTTAGCCGTACCCCCGCTAGTGGGACAACCGGGAGTGTATCTGGGGAAGAAGTAGAAGAAACAAAAGAGGAAGGGACACCTAGAAGGGGACGGACGGGTGAGGATGATATGATTACAACTACTTCAGTAGAATGGAGACCTTGGTCTCCTGGGGATCAGCTGTCTATGGCACAACAACTACCAGACCCACAGTTAGAACCCAGTGCTTTTCTTAGGAAAATGAGGATGATTCAGATGAACTATAGAGCTAGCTGGAAGGACTTAATGGCCATAATTCAGGTGAAATGTTCAGAGGGGTTGTTGAGTACGATAAATATTATTTCTAGATTTGATCGAAATATTCCCCTGAACACAGAATCCAAAGATAGTGGAAAGGACTTTTTAGATAAATTGGAGTTGTGGTGTGAAAAACAAGCAGAAACCCGTCGTACAGCATTAACTACATGTAAAAGGGAGAAAGGTGAGGCAATAGAAGCTTATTATAGAAGACTTCTCACTAAAGCAGTAGATCCCGGGTGGGAGGAGCATGCATCTCGAGCCCTGAGAAACACCATGCTTTCTGAAGCATTCATGCAGGGAATAGGGGGCACCCTGGCAGAAAAGATAAGAGCTTGTACCCCGGATTGGAGAAGTTCAAATCCTGATGATTTATTTGCTAAAGCAGTGGGGTTTTCCATAGATGAGAGGGAAAAGAAAGCAGCAGCACCAATTAAAGCTTATATAAACAATGGTGCAAGGTATCAGGGAAAGACAGGTCCCCGCCCTAGACAACAACAAGGACAGAGGGAGACCAGAAAATGCTTCAATTGTGGGAGACCAGGACACTTAGCCAGGGATTGTCGGTGTCCCAAACAAAGGGACAACGATGGGCCCAGGCAACATAAGGGTGGTCCGCCCATGTCTGAGACAGAGAAAGACGAAGTTTTTTATCAAGCACAGGATGATACACAATGAAAAACAGGCTCTCCCGCCCCAGTATCCCTTTTGTCCTCACAGGATAGGGGAATTCAAATTTTTCAACCTGTATTGATTAATGGAAAGGAGGTGCCATTCTTGATAGATACTGGGGCAACAAAATCATGTGTAAGCAAACATGTTGCTAGTACACTTAAACTCCCACTCTCAGGAGATAGCCAGGTGGTCCAAGGGGTATCAGGGCTACCAGTCACCCTGGATCAAACTGATCCTGTAGAAACTTCATTTCAGGGTAGCAGGATACTCACTAGGTATTTAGTCTCAGACACATCAGATAACATTCTTGGTACAGATGTGATGGGAGTATTAGGTTGTAACATCATGTTACATTCATCAGGAGAAGCATATGTAAAAGTCACACATACTAACCATGAGATTTTGTGTTTGTTATCTGCCGAGTTAAATACACCAAATTGTATTTTTGTCCTCACTGAAGAAGAAAATGTACTGTTATCCCAAGTGCCAACAGCATTATGGGCAACTGGGAAAACAGACTTAGGTAAATTGGATGTACCCCCTGTTATGGTAACCCTGAAACCTGGTGCTCAGCCACCCAGGATTAAACAATATCCTCTGACCCATGCCCAAGAGGATGCCATAGCAGTAACAATAGTGGAATTAGTGAAAGCAGAGGCATTGAAGGAATGCACTTCTGTAGCAAACACTCCTCTTTTCCCAGTGAAGAAAAAGGGCAAAAAGGGAGAACCAGACACATACCGTATGGTTCATGATCTTAGGGAATTGAATAAAGTAACACTACTTGGAACCCCAGTGGTACCTAACCCACACACCTTGCTGTCAGCTGTCCCCACAGGCACCACCTGGTACAGTTGTATAGATCTTTCCAATGCATATTTTTCTGTGCCTTTACACCCCGATTGCCAGTATTTGTTTGCATTTACATTTAGGGGTAAACAGTACACTTGGACAGTACTACCACAAGGGGCGCAAAACAGTCCTAACCAATTCACAAGGTGTCTCACACTTATTATGAGTACTTGGTATTTTCCTCATGATGATGTTGTTCTGTTACAATATGTTGACGATCTTCTTCTTTGTGCTCCAGACAAACCAACCTGTGAAGCGGCGACCATCAGCCTGTTGTGTTTCCTCTACCAGAACGGCTGCAAGGCCAACAAGGACAAGTTGCAATTTTGCAAACAAAAAGTGGTGTTCCTGGGACACTGTCTCGGCCAGGGTACCAAGCACCTGTCAGATGAGAGGACCAAGGTGGTGAGAGACATGCAGGTGCCGACCTCTCATGCTCAGCTACGTACCTTCTTGGGATTGGTATCCTACTGTAGGCCATGGATCAGATCTGCATCTCTGACCATGCAACCTCTGTACGATAGCCTCTCCTCAAAACCATTCAGCCTCACACCTGAGGCCTTGGATGCGTTTTACCAACTGAAGTTGCAGATAGTCAGTGCTCCGGCCCTAGGCCTACCTGACTATGAGAAACCTTTTCAGCTCTACGTGACTGAGATGATGGGACACGCAACTGCAGTCCTCACACAACAACATGGGGATAAGAAACGCCCCGTGGCCTATTACAGCTCAAGGTTAGATGCTGTGGCCAGGGGGGACCCCCCTCCTGTCTGCGTGTTGTTCTCTCAGTACAAGCGTTGCTTGAGAAAAGCTCAGACATTGTCCTAGATCATATACTGGTTGTGTATACACCTCATGACATCCATGCTATCCTCACACAGGTAGACAGACGTCACCTTTCTTTGGCACGGCAGTGCAAAATGGAATTTGCTCTGCAGTCCTCCTCAAACATCTCTTTTCAACGCTGTTTAACTTTGAATCCTGCAACTCTTCTTCCTGTAGGAGTTCATGATTCAAAAGGGGGAGTGGAAGATGAGTTATTTTTAAATTCCCTCTCTGAAGAAGAACTGTTTGACAGCCAGCATGAACATGATTGCGTGGCTCTTATGTCACAGGAAACAGTGGGATTTGACCATGTCACGGATGTGCCGTTACAAAATCCTGATTATGAGATGTTTGTGGACGGCTCAAGGTATCTGACAGATGAAGGCAAATTTGTTACAGGGTATGCTGTAGTCACTGAACATGACATCATAGTCCAGGAAGCTCTTCCACCACACATGTCAGCCCAAGAAGCTGAGCTTAAAGCCCTTATGGAGGCTTGTAAGATAGCCAAAGGTAGAACAGCTAACATATACACTGACTCCAGGTATGCTTTTGGCATTGCACATGATTATGGTCCAATATGGAGGGCAAGGAACTTCCTAACGGCCCAGGGCAAGCCAATTAAGAATGGAGATGTGGTAAGTCGACTGATGGAGGCCATACTGCTCCCAAAGCAGCTGGCAATTGTGAAAGTCAGAGCTCACGCAAAAGGAAGGGACCCTGAAAGCCGTGGAAATGAGAGAGCTGGCATAGCAGCCAAGGCTGCAGCACTACTGCCGAGAAGGGGTCCCAACCAGGTGAGCAAAATGGACATTGACCTAGCAGACCCAAAAGGGCTGTACTCAAAGGTCACCAGTGTGGAAACTGAAAGATGGAAGAAAGCAGGTGCTACAGAAGGTGATGGTATGTGGAAAATGGGGGATCGATTATGTCTGCCCGCAGCAGTCTACCCCCAGATGGCTGGCTTGGCCCACGGTAAGGTGCATGCCTCTCGAAATGCCATGGAGTCATTAGTGGGTAAATTATGGTTTGCCCCAGGTTTTGGAAGAGCTGCTAGTAACCACGTAAAAGCATGTCACATATGTGCTCTACACAACCCAGGACAGGTAGTTAAAACACCCACCAAGTGTACACCAAAATCCCTGTACCCATTTCAGAGAGTACAGATAGATTACATACAGTTGCCTAAGTCTGGAACGTACGAGTATGTATTGGTCTGTGTGGATCTGTTTTCAGGATGGCCTGAGGCCTACCCTGTGAGCAAAGCAACCGCACAAGCAACTGCCAAGAAACTGATGTCTGAGCTTGTGTGCAGGTTTGGAGTGCCCGAGGTGATTGAGTCTGACAGAGGTACACATTTCACAGGTGAGATAATGAAAGAAATAATGTCTGCACTAGGGATTGAGCAAGCTTTCCACACACCCTACCATCCTCAGAGTTCAGGCAAAGTGGAAAGGTTGAATGGCACACTCAAATTAAAGATCCAAAAAGCGATAGCAGAGACAGGGAAGCCCTGGCCTGAGTGTCTATCTTTAGCCCTTTACTCAGTAAGAACCACCCCTAACAGGAGGACAGGGTTGTCACCATTTGAAATATTGTTTGGAAGTGCACCCAAAACAGGGTTATACTTCCCTCAGACATTACAGCTTAACTATGACAGTATTTCTAGCTATGTGCAGAGTTTGTGCCAGAAATTGAGAGAAACACATAAAAAAGTGTTCTCTTCTATTCCAGACCCTTCTGATTTTTCAGGAACGCATAGCTTGCAGCCTGGTGATTGGGTGGTCGTGAAAAGACACACTAGGAAGTCTCTTGAACCCAGGTATGACGGTCCCTTCCAAGTACTGCTGACAACTGCCACTTCAGTAAAATTGGAGGGAAAACCCACCTGGATACACGCTTCACATTGCAAGAAAGTTGAAGCACCATCAAAATGAAAACACGACACTTGCTGATGTTTGCTGGATGCCTTTTAATAATATGGACCTGGTTTGAACTTTACAGGAAAAAGACAGCCCAAATCGGGGAGTAAGGGAGCTGGAGGAACACATATGGAGAACAAAAGAGAATATGTGGTTATATTTGGCCCGAGTATTAAACATGACAGAATTTTGTTTGAGAAATGCATATTCCAGTAATGTGTTAGAAACTTGTTTGATTGCAGTGCCGACTTCTGTTGCAGTATGGACTAAATTGTTGAAACTTCAGTTAAATGATACTCTTTTACAGGAAGCTGATCTCCATGTGCATGCAGACTGGATAAGTCCTTATTATGCTTGTATGAACTGCACTGCCTACGCAGATTTACAGGAGAATATGATAAGGATATCGACTGGGGCAGTAGCAAGAGCAGAATTGTGTTTCAAATTTTCATGTAATAAAACAACAATACCTAATTGCAATCCTATAATGAATAAAGGGCAGTTTCCACAAATCTGCAATAGAACTGACAACGATTGTCAAACCCTGAGGGAAGGGAAGAGGATGCAATGTAACAGGACACTTATTGTCCCGTCACTAGATTTAATGTACCCTTGCCACCTGGCTGGGTTCTAGCGTGTGGTAATAGCAGCTACACCTATATACCTGCCAATATAACTGGAGGCATATGTGCCTTGTCTAGATTAGCATTGACTATGATACCCACACCATATGAACAGAGTTCACAGAAATCGCATGTACATATATTACACAAAAGAAGTACTATCCCACTGCCTGAGGATTGTAATTATGATGTGAAACTCTTATCGAAAGCAGAATACATAAGCCTAGCTGTGTCACTGGTAGGAGTACCAGGTTTGTCTGTATATAATGCTAAGATAATATCACGTATTGCTTGCTTTATGGTAAAGAATATAAACACTACTAGCGCTATCATTAAAGATGTTGTATTAGATTTGCAATCACATAAAAAAGCAATATTGCAGAATAGAGCGGCTATAGATTATTTATTGCTTAAACATGGTTATGGGTGCAACACTTTTGCAGGAATGTGCTGTTTTAATTTGTCTGACCATTCAGAAGATGTGCATGATAAGTTGAAACAGTTGCAGGAAATGGTAACACATATTAAACAAGATGTCAACCAAGGATGGTGGGACTGGCTGTTAGCTTTCCTACCTGACTTGGGATACCTTCGACAAATCGTAGGTATAATCCTTTGTGTAATCATTTTTATGATATTAGGATGTTGTTGTATCCAATGTATTCCTTCGCTATGCAATCTCATGAGGGACAATACTCAGTATGTAAGGTAGGATCATTATTTTTAACATTTTCAAAGGAGAATCCATCACAGATGGCACACAGATAGTGTGAATGTATTCATTGAATACTGATTAAAAATAAAGTCCTAAAATGGGGGAATTGTAAGGGTTAAAACATAACTTGCACTATATTCTATATCACAGTATACAGAAAGCACAAGAGGGTGGAATGATCTGTAAACAAGACTGCGTAGTTGATAAGGACAGACTTGGAGTCTGGGGGAGATATCAACAGTTCTGCCGATTTCAGCAGAACTAGTAGTCTTGGAAGGACATTTAGATATGGTGAAAATGAAAACATCTGGGGTGATGGGTAAATGAACAAATTTGTGTGATAACGGAACTGGAAAGACCATATATGTATATTGATCACATGACTGTTATGCAATTGAGCTTGCTTTTAAAACTGTATTGAACTACGTAATAAAGTAGAAACTGTTCATACACGGTACCTGTGTACGTCTTGTTTCCCAAGCGCTCGAAACTGGTTATCTATTTAATTAGGCTTACGGTGACATCCATCCCGGGGGAGATTAACCCCCCGACAACTTGTAACCCTGACAAGGAGGCATCTTCTAGGTTTAGAGGAATAAAGGTTTCGCCATCAACATAGATGGGGCGTCTTTAGAGTAAGATGGGTGAGGCTATGGAACTCTCTATCATAGGATTTTGTTATGGTTGATAACTTGTACAAGAGGGGCCTGAATTCCTTTTTTGAAACTAGGTGGGGGTTTCTACTATAACTAGGTCTAAAATAACCCATTGCAATATAAAGGATACAGGCAAGTTCAATGAAGCAATGGGGTCATTTCTGAGATAGAGTTGTTATTTTTATTAAAGGGATGGCAGACCCATTAACACACCCTCTTACACACATCTCAATTTATCAAAACAATTACTAGTAGAACAAGCCAAAGATAAATTGTCAAACAACAGAACATGTTTATGCTAAAGAGTCTAATTTAAGGCTATTAAGATACTGTTAGATCTGCGTGCCTGAACCATTTTTGCTGAATATTGACAAATATAAAATTCACATATGATTATTTATTATATCTGAATTTATTTCCTTTGGTTCAGGGTAGGTTCACACTACTGTTATCAATGTCCATTGCTCATATCTATTATAGGAGCAGGACTTTTCCTTACAAAAGTAAATGCATACTGGAGAATATTTATGATGGCTTCAGAGCCAGGGTGCGCTTCATATAAGAGATGCTGGCGTACATTTCCCACATCCTTCAGGTAGAATTTCTGGAGTAAATTTGGTCCTGTCCTTTTTGGGAAAGTGGCGAAAGTGGTGCAGAGTTAAAAGTCGCAATTTTTTGCGCAAACCACTTTTTTTGTGGAAAACTAGCATTCAAGGCATAATAATGCCCCAATGTTTTATACAATACAGTAAATGGGAAAGGACGCAGACGAAAGGGGCTTTGTCTGCATCCTATGACAAATGAGAGCAACAGACATTTATAATGGTAGTATAAACATCCTCTAAAGGAAAACAGAACCTGCATCTGCTAATTATTAAAATAATAAAGCTTATGTATGAACATTTCAGAAACAATGTTTATACAAATTAGCTTACTGTTCAGGGTTGTAACTTGAAAATGCAATTAATCCTCCAAAACCCAAGGAAAGAGAAAAAAATATTTGGGTTGCAGCATCCAGCCATACTTGTGGTTTCATTAATATTGCCATCTGCAGAAAAAACAGTTAAGTACAGTTAATGCCAATTAAAGGGTTGATTTCTTATAGGGATGATATCTACATGATATCATCAGTATCCAATCAGTGGGGATTTGAAACACCCAGACCCAGCACCGATAAGCTGATCCAGCTATACAGTGGAAAGGGCTGCAGCTCAGTGCCTATTACTTCAATAAGAACAGAAGTACTTCCAGATCCATCCTTTACAGTAGCTTATAGCATCGGGATGCAGTCAAATCAGCGGATCAGTGTGGGTTCCGGTCACCGATCGGATACTGATAACCTAATTTGTGGATCAGTCATCAGTATAAAAAAACACCTGAGTGCCCAAAAACCCCATGTACAATATACATACTAATTCACTTATATTTCCCTGGACCCAAGTATTTTCACCACTTCCTAGCACCCTTAATTTACCTAATTTTTAAAGGGCACATGGGAATTAACATGCCCTGCTACTTATGTAAGCAGTGAGTAGATAGAATGCTTTACTTTCAGTATTTTTAAGATTTTGAACAATGTTAGTGGATTAAAAGGTTATTGGAGGGTATAGCTGGATATAGAGTAGCATTTAACTGACCAAAGCTTGCAGTTGTTCAGGGAAATACTCAAATGCTTTGTAGCACCTTCCCACTTACTGAAAGCAATAGTGTTATTGCTAATCCACACTGTTAGGCCGTTGCACACGACCACTGGCCGCTGATGACATCCGTGTGCCACTTGGGCACTGGCCGTACTTCCGCGGCCCCATTCATTCATTGAATAGGAGCCGCAAAAGCACGCCCGCAAAACTGGACAGCAATAGGACCTGTCCTCAGTTTTGCAGCCCGGACTGTCATAGATAGAAATGACAGAAATAGCCGGCTAGGACACTAAACCACAACACGGTCATCTGCAGGGGGCCTTAGCACTATAAGTGCAATAAACTACTGGGCACCATCAGAGCAGTACTGGTTCTACTGCTGTTAGGGTACAAGATTGAGACAGATGAGCATAAAGGGAAAATCAAGAGCCATGATCATTTGCCCATATGGGATTCAGATATTGCTTTTGGCGATCCTTATATAATCTTTGTTGGGGTCCCTCATTTCTTGACATTAGCGATATAGTATGTATGATCAGCACCATGGGCAGTAGGCTGGCATTTGCTAATATGGAATCTAGATATTTCTGATGGTGACCCTCATATAATATTTTTCAGGGTCCTCATTTCTTGACATCAGCAATATAGTATGTATGATCAGCACAATGGCTGTTACTAGGCTAGCATTCATGAAAAAAAAAAAGAAAACTCTACTAATGAAAAGTGACTAACAGGAGCATGAATCACAATGATGCTGTAGTTTGGGATGGGACACAAGGTTGCAATATGAATGGTAATGTGGATGTATACCTGCTATGTCAGTGATCCCTTAGTCCCATTATATACATTAAATACTATGTATACACAATAATGTAAGGATATAGTACTTAATGATATACAGTATGCTTTGTTCTGCTTTTATTTACTACATTACATCTAGCTTTTAGCATTTACGTTGTATGTACATTATTTTTATTAGCAGTTTCTTATAAAAATTTGTAACTTACATCGGGAGTAAAAAGATATTGTAATCCATCTATAGCTCCTGGCAATGTGAAACCACGAATTAGGAATATTGTTAAAACAGCATATGGGAAAGTAGAAGTGACATAAACTGCCTGCAGATTAAGAACAAATGCAACATTATAGAAAATAAGTCAAAATAAACACATTTCTTAGTTTGTACATTTGGTTTAAAGGTAACTGTTTTATGAACATGAACTACAACGCTCAGATCATAAACCATGGAATGTGAGGCTAGGCAATAAGAAATATAGTATACCAATCTATTTACCTGACTTTCATAGGAGTCACCCATATTTTTTGGGAAAAAAAGCAAGCGCGAAGGGATGCAACAGCTATTAAATATATATAGCTATGTATTCTAGGGTCTGTCATCTAAAGTTAGGTAGTGCTTTTCCAGGATTTCAAAAATACTATTACTCAGACTAGTAGGGGCTATAGAGACATATTTTGGAAAGTGATAATATAAAAACGTATGTGCTCTCTCTTTCTATCCTGATTTAATTTTGTAGGCTTAGGCCCAAGAGAGGTATGTCTTCTTAGTGTTATAAAATAAATAACACTAAGAAGACATACCTCTCTTGGGCCTAACCCTACAAAATTAAATCAGGATAGAAAGGGAGAGCACATACGTTTTTATATTATCACTTTTCAAAATATGTCTCTATAGCCCCTACTAGTCTGAGTAATAGTCTGGAATTGGCCAGAATCTCATTCAATGTGCTGGCACTGTAAAATACAGCGTTTTTTTTCTGCTTTGTTTCCGCAGCAGAAAAAAACGATATGTTTCCACAAAGAGGAGCCTTAGCTTTGTTGGAGATATACAACAGCCAGCTTTGTAGCTATATTTGCTGGATTTACTGCAGTTCACATTTATGACACTAGATGTAACTGTTACTAAATGTTTATCTGTAGACACTCTGTATTTTGTTGTTTTTGATGCTGTTGATATACACATCCTGTTTTGTGTGAGTCTGTGCTGAACTAGATCTGTTATTCACCATGTGAGGTGATCTTCTCTTACTGCACTCATGTTTCACTAAAGTTTTGTTCCTGTAATATACAACTGTCTATCTGATTTTGACTCTGCCACATCCAGCAATCACACTCTGCAACAAGCTTTAGCCTTAAAAGTCTGCAGCTTAGTCAAAATGGGTTTTTTTTCAGCCTAGGAAATTGAGCAAGTACCATGAGAGCGAGAGCACTACTCTGCTACAAATCAGGTTGTACAGGCTGTATTGTTTTGTTTGTAGTTTCAAGCATTAGGCCTGTACTTGGTTAGATAGGATATTTTTATGTGTAGAGTGGCAGAGGCATTGGATGTTATTTTGCTTGTTTTGTTTATTCCTGTTATTACAACCTGCAAATAAAAGTTGTTGGAGCCAGATGTACCAGAATCTTGTCTTTGAACTGTCATTTACTTATGTACCTGCTGTAGTTTACCTGTCTACCCCAGGAGATGGCTACCTAATGCCTTACAATATTTAAAGTCCAATTTTCACTCATTAATTATTACAGTGGGGAAAAAAAGTATTTAGTCAGCCACCAATTGTGCAAGTTCTCCCACTTAAAAAGATGAGAGAGGCCTGTAATTGACATCATAGGTAGACCTCAACTATGAGAGACAAAATGAGGAAACAAATCCAGAAAATCACATTGTCTGATTTTTAAAGAATTTATTTGGAAATTATGGTGGAAAATAAGTATTTGGTCAATAAGAAAAGTTCATCTCAGTACTTTGTTATATATACTTTGTTGGCAATGACAGAGGTCAAAAGTTTTCTGTAAATCTTCACAAGGTTGGCACACACTGTTGTTGGTATGTTGGCCCATTCCTCCATGCAGATCTCCTCTAGAGCAGTGATGTTTTGGGGCTGTCGCTGGGCAACACGGACTTTCATCTCCCTCCAAAGGTTTTCTATGGGGTTGAGATCTGGAGACTGGCTAGGCCACTCCAGAACCTTGAAATACTTCTTACGAAGGCACTCCTTCGTTACCCTGGTGGTGTGCTTGGGATCATTGTCAAGCTGAAAGACCCAGCCACGTTTCATCTTCAATGCCCTTGCTGATGGAAGGAGGTTTGCACTCAAAACCTCACGATACATGGCCCCATTCATTCTTTCATGTATGCGGATCAGTCATCCTGGTCCCTTTGCAGAGAAACAGCCCCAAAGCATGATGTTGCCACCCCCATGCTTTACAGTAGGTATGGTGTTCTTTGGATGCAACTCAGCATTCACTCTCCTCCAAACACAATGAGTTGTGTTTCTACCAAACAGTTCTACTTTGGTTTCATCTGACCGTATGACATTCTCCCAATACTCTTCTGGAACATCCAAATGCTCTCTAGCAAACTTCAGACGGGCCCGGATATGTACTGGCTTGAGCAGGGGGACACATTTGGCACTGTAGGATCTGAGTCCCTGGCGGCGCAGTGTGTTACTGACGGTAGCCTTTGTTACGTTAGTCCCAGCTGTCTGCAGGTCATTCACTAGGTCCCCCGTGTGGTTCTAGGATTTTTGCTCACCGTTCTTGTGATCATTTTGACCCAACGGGGTGAGATCTTGCGTGGAGCCCCTGATCGAGGGAGATTATCAGTGGTCTTGTATGTCTTCCATTTTCTAATTATTGCTCCCACAGTTGATTTCTTCACACCAAGCTTCTTGCCTATTGCAGATTCAGTCTTCCCAGCCTGGTGCAGGTCTACAATTTTGTTTCTGGTGTCTTTCCACAGCTGTTGTTTGTAGCTGACCAAATACTTACTTTCCACCATAATTTGCAAATGAATTCTTAAAAAATCAGACAATGTGATTTTCTGGATTTGTTTTCTCATTTTGCCTCTCATAGTTGAGGTCTACCTATGTTGTCAATTACAGGCCTCTGTCATCTTTTTAAGTAGGAGAACTTGCACAATTGGTGGCTGACTAAATACTTTTTTCCCCACTGTATATATTATTGTGGTGTATATTTCTATTTGTGCTTTTTCATTTAATTTAAAACAGAAAAGTTTAAACTCTTGTTTCTGCTTAAAAAAAAACCCACATGTTTCATTAGGGTATATGGATGTTAAAGAGGCAATACCCATGCCGATCAGCTGTATGATTGTTTGAACACCATGGCATCTTCACTGCTTACCAAGCACAGCACCATACATTGTATAGAATGGGTCTTTGAATGAAAATAAGTTTCAATGTGACCAGGTCATATGACCATTAACCCCTTCCTACATCTGCTGTACTTTTAGAGACTTTTGTAGAGACCTGTAGCTAATGCCTGCAATCAGAGTCCACTCTGATCCTGGGCATTACTATCTGTGAGCCCCCCCAAAGTCAAAATTCCTTCCTGGGGGCCAGTCAACGCTGCCCACGAACCTTTAGTGTTGCAGGATGGCTCCAGTGTGGCAAGATCACAGGAGCTGTCCAATTTATGACCAGCCTCAATAGTAATGTAGCGAATCTTCCATAGACTGCAAAATAAAGTTGTATTGCAGTCTATGGGACTTGCAATCAAACAATTACAGGTTCAAGCCCCATAGTGGGGCTAATAAAATAGTATAAAAAAAGTTTTTAAGAATATATATATAAAAAAAAAAAAAGATTTAAAATAAAGATATATAAACAAAAACAAACAAATTATACATCCCCACATCCGAAATTGTCAGTCTACAAACATATAAAAATATTTTTCTCGTACGGTATGTACATAGTGGGAAAAAATCAAAAGAGCCAAACCGCCTTTTCGACCTTTAGCTTCCCATAAATTTGAATAAAAAAGTGATTAAAACGTCAGACATTTTCTAAAATGTTATAAATAAAAAGTACATCCAGTGCCTTATGCATCCCAGTACACGGAAATATAAAAAAAAAGTTACAGGTGTTAGAATATGGCGACTTTTCCAAAGTTTTGGATTTTTTAAGGGGTTAAAACTTAAAAAAAAAAAAAAAATAATAATAATAATAATAGTCCTTTAATAGTCCCACAGTGGGGAAATTCAGTGTGTTACAGCAGCAAAGATAAGATAAGCAGATACAAATACAACATGTACAGGAATGTTCCAAGGTGAAAGGCATTACATTAATAGCAGACAGACAGATAGGACGTAGCGGGGGGGGGGAGGGGATATAACAGGCAGAGAGATATTTCAGTTCTCTGTATGTAATGATCTCCGCTTAGGTCGGTGTTGGTTGTACAGCCTAACCGCGGTGGGGAGGAAAGACTTCCGATAGCGCTCCTTCTCACACCTAGGGTGGAGCAGTCGGTCACTGACAGTACTGCTCAGCGCGATCACAGTCTCATGCATGGGATGGGAGTTATTCTCCTGCATGGAGCTCACCACGGACAGTATCCTTCTGTCACCCACCACCTGCACTGGGTCCAGTGGGCTCCCCAGGACAGAGCTGGCCCTTCTAATCAGCTTGTCAAGTTTATTTCTGTCCCTGGTTGATATACTGCTCCCCCAGCAGGCCACTCCAAAGAAGATGGCTGATGCCACTACCGAGTTGAAGAAAGTCCTAAGAAGTGCCCCCCGGATTCCAAAGGCTCTCAGCTTCCTAAGCAGGTAGAGCCTGCTGTGGCCCTTCCTGTACAGGGCCTCCATATGATCTGCCCAGTCCAGCTTATTATTAAGGAGCAGACCCAGGTACTTATAGGTGTTCACAATCTCGATGCCTGTCCCCAGGATGTCCACTGGTTTTGGAGGGCATCTGCCTTTACGGAAGTCCACCACCATCTCCTTGGTCTTCCCCGCGTTAATCTTCAGGTGGTTCTGGTGGCACCAGTCCACAAAAAAACGGTGCCACCGGTTTTTTGTGGACCAGACCAGACCAAAAGTTTGGATACACCTTCTCATTCCAAGAGTTTTCTGTATTTTCATGACTATAAAAATTGTAGATTCACACTGAAGGCATCAAAACTATGAATTAACACATGTGGAATTATATACTTAACAAAAAAGTGTGAAACAACTGAAAATATGTCTTATATTCTATGTTCTTCAAAGTAGTATCTATAAAACATAGTGTATAACACTGTCAAGGCTCCTAGGAACCTATCTATAAAACACTGTCAGGGCTCCTAGGAACCTATGTATAAAACATAGTGTAGAACACTATCAAGGCTCCTAGGAACCAATCTATAAAACACTGTCAGGGCTCCTAGTAACCTACCTATAAACCATAGTGTAGAACACTGTCAGGACTCCTAGGAACCTATCTATACAATTTCTAGGTCTCTACAAACACAGCTGAAGTTATATGAAAGTGAAAGTGACATTATTATACTCTGGGGTCTGAAGAGATAATATAGGTACAGTACAGACCAAAAGTTTGGACACACCTTCTCATTCCAAGAGTTTTCTGTATTTTCATGACTATAAAAATTGTAGATTCACACTGAAGGCATCAAAACTATGAATTAACACATGTGGAATTATATACTTAACAAAAAAGTGTGAAACAACTGAAAATATGTCTTATATTCTAGGTTCTTCAAAGTAGCCACCTTTTGCTTTGATTACTGCTTTGCACACTCTTGGCATTCTCTTGATGAGCTTCAAGAGGTAGTCACCTGAAATGGTTTTCACTTCACAGGTGTGCCCTGTTAGGTTTAATAAGTGGGATTTCTTGCCTTATAAATGGGGTTGGGACCATCAGTTGTGTTGTTCAGAAGTCAGGTGGATACACAGCTGATAGTCCTACTGAATGGAGTGTTAGAATTTGTATTATGGCAAGAAAAAAGCAGCTAAGTAAAGAAAAACGAGTGGCCATCATTACTTTAAGAAAGTCTGAAAAATTGGGAAATCTTTGAAAGTGTCCCCAAGTGCAGAGGCTAAAACCATCAAGCTCTACAAAGAAACTGGCTCACATGAGGACCGCCCCAGGAAAGGAAGACCAAGAGTCACCTCTGCTGCGGAGGATAAGTTCATCCGAGTCACCAGCCTCAGAAATCGCAGGTTAACAGCAGCTCAGATTAGAGACCAAGTCAATGCCACACAGAGTTCTAGCAGCAGACACATCTCTACAACAACTGTTAAGAGGAGACTGTGTGCAGCAGGCCTTCATGGTAAAATAGCTGCTAGGAAACCACTGCTAAGGACAGGCAACAAGCAGAAGAGACTTGTTTGGGCTAAAGAACACAAGGAACGGACATTAGACCTGTGGAAATCTGTGCTTTGGTCTGATGAGTCCAAATTTGAGATCTTTGGTTCCAACCACCGTTTCTTTGTGCGACGCAGAAAAGGTGAACGAATGGACTCTACATGCCTGGTTCCCACCATGAAGCATGGAGGAGGAGGTGTGATGGTGTGGGGGTGCTTTGCTGGTGACACTTTTGGGGATTTATTCAAAATTGAAGGAATACTGAACCAGCATGGTTACCACAGCATCTTGCAGCGGCATGCTATTCCATCCGATTTGCGCTTAGTTGGACCATCATTTATTTTTCAACCGGACAATGACCCCAAACACACCTCCAGACTGTGTAAGGGCTATTTGACCAAGAAGGAGAGTGATGGGGTGCTACGCCAGATGACCTGGCCTCCACAGTCACCAGACCTGAACCCAATCGAGATGGTTTGGGGTGAGCTGGACCGCAGAGGGAAGGCAAAAGGGCCGACAAGTGCTAAGCATCTCTGGGAACTCCTTCAAGACTGTTGGAAGACCATTTCAGGTGACTACCTCTTGAAGCTCATCAAGAGAATGTCAAGAGTGTGCAAAGCAGTAATCGAAGCAAAAGGTGGCTACTTTGAAGAACCTAGAATATAAGACATATTTTCAGTTGTTTCACACTTTTTTGTTAAGTATATAATTCCACATGTGTTAATTCATAGTTTTGATGCCTTCAGTGTGAATCTACAATTTTTATAGTCATGAAAATACAGAAAACTCTTGCAATGAGAAGGTGTGTCCAAACTTTTGGTCTGTACTGTATATAAAAATTTGGTATCCCTGGAATCATACCAACCCATAGAATACAGGTGACATGTCATTTTGGCTGCACAGTGAAAGCACATGTGGGCTACAGTAAATGGGTCGATGTGTCTTAGGGAGAGGATCAACAAACACTGGTCCAATGTTTTGAAAGGGTTTCCCAAATGCTGTATATCACAATGCAGTTGTAACGTTACCCTATTGACCACTTCCTTCAGGAATTCGCCAACCGTCGGGGTATATTGAAGAGGCGTGAAATGTATCGGATAAAAAAGAAGGACACTCTAATTCCTTCAATTCTAAATTAAGCCCTGAAGAATCTTTATTAGTCGAGTGGCTCTAATTATTAGCTTTTTTTTTTTTATTAGATTTACTTGTGTACTATGTGTATATGCCCTGTTTTCCTCTAACCTTCCTTATATATTCTTTCCCTATAAGGCTTTTTGTATCTTGTCCCTCTCATTTGCTTTTATTCCATCCCACCAATATTTTTTTCCCAATCCATTACAGTAAACTTCCTTTTTCAGTGGCACTTGCTTTCTAACAACTGTCTTTGTGGTGGGCCATCACTTATGCATCCTTTTTCTCACTTTACCTTTCCCCATCATTGAATAGATCAAGCCTTTCCTATCCTTTTCTTTCCCATCCTTCTGATGGTCCACTAAATTCTTTCTTGTAGCACGGCACAAGCACCATCCGCAATCCTCCATTTCATACAGTGACGCATACACAGAGCTGTTCCAGTGCCAGTAATGGATGGCATTGGCATCCCATGGCAACTTCAGAGCTGGCACCATTAGGCTTCCGGGTTGCTGTGACAATCTCAGACTCTCATTGTCACAGTTTTTGTCTCCTGCCTTAATTTTAAATCTCTATTGAATCTACTAGCTGTTTACTGATCTTTTATGAATTAGGCCCAGTTCACATCTGTGTTCACATTTCCGTTCGGGGAGTCCGCTTGGGGACCCCCCAAATGGAAACCTATACGCATAAAAAAGTGGTTTACCCTGGAAACCTGCGGACCCCATAGACTATAATGGGGTCCGTTTGGTTTCCGTTCGGTTTCCGCACGAAACATGCAGAAACACGCGGAGAGGAAAGTTCTCAGGTAAACCGCTTTTTTATGCATATAGGGGTCCCCCCGAACGGAAACCTGAACACAGAAGTGAACCGAGCCTTACACTAATTGATACTCTGACCCCTGCAAATTTTTAGTATATACAATAATGAGCAAAATGGTAACAATGTTTTGAACTTTTGACTTTTATGCTCCATATATCACCATCCACTACAGTTTCAAACGTGAGACTACCATCATTTTATAGACAATCATCTTGGCTATCTCGTTATGCAGATTATAACGTTATATCATATAACTGCATTGTTACTGTTTTGCTCCTAAAAATCTAAATTTTAATTTATTATTTGGAAATCTACCTTTGGCTTTCAATACTGCCTGAATCCACTGGGCATGCTCTTGATCAGATTCAAGCATGTCTTGACTTTAATCTGATCCCAGGTTTCTTCTACACCTTCCCAATGTTGGTGCATACTGGTCGACTCACTTGGGTATGAATACAGCTTTTTCTTCAACTCTACCCACAAGTGTTCGATTGGGTTGAGGTCTGGGAGTCAGTCCAGCCCTCTACTTCACTGCCATTGGACCATTTCTTCGCTAATCTCGATGTATTGTATGCTTCGGGTCATTGTCCTGCTTTAACACTATGTCATCCTTTTCAAGCCCATAGCAATCGAGTGTATGAAGTAACTCATCTTGTAGGATACTCACATATAGCTCAGCATTGAGACCACCATTGTTCCTGGTCAAGTATCCTACGTCTTTGGCTGTGAAACAACCCCATATCATTAGGCTTCCTCCACCAAACTTCCACGTTTCTTCAATTTCTCAATCTGTTAGCCCCCTTTTTCCTTGTTTCTTCCAGACCCATTTGCACCCATCAGAGCCCAGTCTATTGACTTTCGTCTCATCGCTCCAAATCACTCACTTCCAATCTTCTAATTTTGTCCACTTTTCGTACTTCTTTGCAAAATCGAGCCAACGCTTCTTATGATGATATCGAAGCCTCTTCACCTTTTTTTGGGCAACCATACAAACTTGTGTAACACATGTTGCATGGACGTCTGTATCATACAAGCCACCTCCACTGCCGTGTTTTTTGCGCCAGAACTGATAGACCTTGTGATGAGCCAACTTGTTGACTCCGATATTTTGCCTGGACATCCACCGCTTGGCTTTTGAATGGATGTATGTCATTTTGTATTCTTCCAATTGTCATGGCACTCACATGATGCAGTTTGGAAATTTTCTTGGCTGAGAGACCCCTATCGATAAGCTGGATGATGCTCTTTCTCTTTACTTGGGAAATCTTCTTCATGGGTGATCCTCGATTTGAACCAGTGACCTTTCACTTGAAAATCAACCTGATGACACACTGAGCTATTAGGGAATGTGAGAACAGGTTCTAATTTGTAGTATAAAATAAGAAAAAGATTTTTCCACCACCAGGAGCAAAACAGTAACAATGCAGTTACATGACAAGAACCTGCATAACTAATCATATGTTAAATAGCTGTAAGTCAAATTTATGTACGAGATAGCCAAGATGGTTGTCTATAAAATGATGGTAGTAGTCTCACGTTTGAAGCTGTAGTGGATGGTGACATATGGAGCTTGAAAGTCAAAAGTTCAACCATTGTTACCCTTTTTCTCGTCAGTGTATATGTATGTGTTTGACATGTACTGTTAGGATTAGACATTTGTACACTTGATAAAGGGGTAGTGCCCTGAAACGAGTTGTGTGTTGCATATTATGTGTTTATCTTTAATAAACTGGTCCTATTGTGTGAATCAGTGCTGGTTGTCTTTATTCCTTGGGAATTTCCTTATACCACACTCAATATATGACCATTAATGTAATAGCAAGTCGCCTGTAAAACCTGCTACTTCAAACAGCTGATTGGTGGGGTGTTGGGTGTCGGACTGCCTCTTATTTGATATTGATAATCAATATTTAGGATATATTGCAACCAACTACAAATGAGCTCCTCATATGTAAAAGAGTGTCTGCAGCATGTACATGAGTTGTGGCAGACCATATTCAGATAAATGGGCCAGTGCTAAAAATCTTCCCTGCAGGGTCTATTTCCAAATAACTTGGTTAATTTTACATTGATATGGGATTTACGCAATGTAACGTTGCATCACATAATAAAACATTAAAGCAGTTGTTCGAGAACATTAAAAATGTGGCAATAGCTGCAAAGTGATAAATAAGAAAAGAACCAATAGTCATAAATTAAATATCCTGCCACAGTGTGTCAACGTAATGATGAGGCCAGTGAGTGAGTGCAACATTCACATGTAAAGACAGGGACATCTTTACTTCAGCTGAGTAAACAAAGATTGGCAGCAAAGAAGGTTTAATCACCTTGCCTGCCTTTGCCCAAAATATACGTATATGATCTTGGACAACCCAATAAAATATGTCGATTACATACAATAAAATATCTGTTTATTGCTAAGCATTATTGTAGCTTGATGTTATCATAATTTTTTAAGTGTCATGCTTTTTATTTGATACATCCCTACGGCAGCATCGAAGTGTATATAGTGTAGTGAGTATAGTATATTGCCTTTATTTAAATTTAGAGGTAGAGACTGACTAATACCTCTTTAAGCTTATAGCCCTTTTTAGAAGGTCCTTATACCTGAGTCATCCTCCACAATTAGAAACGATATATAATCTTTGGGGACGTATTGCGTAGTGGTATAATATCATCTATTATTATTTTTTTGTTATATCTGGGATTTTTAATGCATATCAATAAATGGATATTTTATTATTGCCCATTTATGGTGAAAATTAATTGTGGAACAAATTGTCCTCGGTGATAACAATTACATACAATAGCCAGAACATTTCTCATTCACAGAGAACTCTTTATTAAATAATGTAATATACCATTGCAATAATACATATATTAATAGGTAACTTACCTTTCCTGAAGATTTAATTCCTCTTAATATGCATAAATATACAGCTCCCCAAGCAGTTGCCAAAGATAATACCATCCACCACTGCAAATCCCCATTGTCTTTTATAGTTGAACTTATATTTAATGTTTTTCTGTACCAGAAATAATTAACTGAGCTACTTTGGGCACATTCTTCTTGATCATCTAGAAAATCAGTACAAAACTTATAAAATGTTTTATTTCTTAAATATTGCTAGTTAAAGGACTTTAAGTTACATATATGTTTATATTTTATTTTCTATATATTTAAAGGGTATTGGTACAGTATATAACATTTCACATTGTTTGATTTTTCTTTTAGCAATGTGTACAACTTACAATTTTGGAATTTCTATGAATAGACATATATAGTTACAGTACATACAGTGGGGAAAAAAGGTATTTAGTCAGCCACCAATTGTGCAAGTTCTCCCACTTAAAAAGATGAGAGAGTCCTGTAATTGACATCATAGGTAGACCTCAACTATGAGAGACAAAATGAGAAAACAAATCCAGAAGATCACATTGTCTGATTTTTAAAGAATTTATTTGCAAATTATGGTGGAAAATAAGTATTTGGTCAATAACAAAAGTTCATCTCAATACTTTGTTATATATACTTTGTTGGCAATGACAGAGGTCAAACGTTTTCTGTAAGTCTTCACAAGGTTGGCACACACTGTTGCTGGTATTTTGGCCCATTCCTCCATGCAGATCTCCTCTAGAGCAGTGATGTTTTGTGGCTGTCGCTGGGCAACATGGACTTTCAACTCCCTCCAAAGGTTTTCTATGGGGTTGAGATCTGGAGACTGGCTAGGCCACTCCAGGACCTTGAAATGCTTCTTACGAAGCCACTCCTTCATTGCCCTGGCGGTGTGCTTGGGATCATTGTCATGCTGAAAGATCCAGCCACATTTCATCTTCAATGCCCTTGCTGATGAAAGGAGGTTTGCACTCAAAATCTCACGATACATGGCCCCATTCATTCTTTCATGTACAGTACACGGATCAGTCGTCCTGGTCCCTTTGCAGAGAAACAGCCCCAAAGCATGATGTTGCTACCCCCATGCTTCACAGTAGGTATGGTGTTCTTTGGATGCCACTCAGCATTCACTCTCCTCCAAACACGACAAGTTGTGTTTCTACCAAACAGTTCTACTTTGGTTTCATCTGACCATATGACATTCTCCCAATACTCTTCTGGAACATCCAAATGCTCTCTAGCAAACTTCAGATGGGCCCGGATATGTACTGGCTTAAGCAGGGGGACACATCTGGCACTGCAGGATCTGAGTCCCTGGCAGCGAAGTGTGTTACTGATGGTAGCCTTTGTTACATTATTCCCAGCTTTCTGCAGGTCATTCACAAGGTCTCCCTGTGTGGTTCTGGGATTTTTGCTCACCGTTCCATTTTCTAATTATTACTCCCACAGTTGATTTCGTCACACCAAGCTGTTTGCCTATTGCAGATTAAGTCTTCCCAGCCTAGTGCAGGTCTACAATTTTGTTTCTGGTGTCCTTCCACAGCTTTTTGGTCTTCATAGTGGAGTTTGGAGCGTGACTGTTTGAGGTTGTGGACAGGTGTCTTTTATACTGATAACAATTTCAAACAGGTGCCATTACTACAGGTAATGAGTGGAGGACAGAGGAGCCTCTTAAAGAAGAAATTACAGGTCTGCGAGAGCCAGAAATCTTGCTTGTTTGTAGGTGACCAAATACTTATTTTCCACTATAGTTTGCAAATAAATTCTTAAAAAATCAGACAATGTGATTTTCTACATATGTTTTCTCATTTTGTCTCTCATAGTTGAGGTCTACCTATGATGTAAATTACAGGCCGGCCTCATCTTTTTAAGTGGGAGAACTTGCACAATTGGTGGCTGACTAAATACTTTTTTTCCCCACTATATCTATGGACGAATATTTGTTGGATTAGGCCAGGCTCCTGTGCATGTAACAAACAGCACACTTGCATGCTGGGAGCAGGCTTTTCAAATAGAGCATTCATTTCAAATAAAATGTTAATCATGCTAATGACCATACCATACGGTTTTATGAGTAAAATGTTGTGGGTCAATTAACACTATTGGAAACCCCTGCTATAGCATAGAAATCCATCCTACATAATTAAAACATGCTTTTTATACTATATCTTAGAGAATGTTACTACCTGATTTGTTCAAATTAGTAGGACAATAACTCCAAGGAAGTGGGTTCTGAAATGAATTGAAAAAATACCAGAGGATCCATGCTATAATAGTATTATAATATACTCCTACTAGAAAAGAAACAAGCAGCGAAGCAATACCTGCAAAAGAAAAAAATACTTACAATGGATTCAGATATCTAACATATATCTAACTGATATCTACCATCAGTGTATCAAAGTATTCCCAACAGTCTAGAGTTTATAGGTATAGCACTTACAACCTAGACCCACCTGATATGTAGCCTTATATTCACACGACAGCTGCATTAATTGAATGGGGGCTATTCACATGACTGATATTTTGACAGTCCATTGTAACTGTAATGTATGAAAAAACGGGTATCCCTCGGGTGGAAAACGGGTGCGAAAAATTAATGTTTTTCAAGGCCGTTTTGCACCATGGTCATATGAATGTAGGCTAATAAATTTGAACCAGAGCAGAAGCTATTCAGATGATATGTCCTATAACATTCTGTTGGGGGAATCAGTACAGAATTTACTAGGAAAATAACCATGGACATATTTGAAATCACTTTAAGGCTGAGGCCCCACGTTGCGGAAACACAGCTTTTTTTGTTGCAGATTTTGCTGCGGTTTCATGAGCTAAAACCAGAAGTGGATTTAGCAGAAGGTAGAAGTATAAGTGCTTGCTATATATTTTCCATTCCTTTTGTAGCCATTCTTGGCTTTGGCTCAAAAAAACGCAGCAAAATCTGCAACAAAAAAAGCTGCGTTTCCGCAACATGTGGCCTCAGCCTAATAGTGGCAAAATATAAATGCATACCAACTCCTCCAAAATATGGTGAAATTGCATTCCAAACTCCTATGCTTCCTCTCCTTAAGCGTTGCCCAATTGCAAGTTCCAGATGAAATAATGGTATACCTTCGAAGATTAGCGCTATTCCATATGGAATTAGAAATGCACCTAAGAATAAAGGTATTCTTGTTAGCTTTTATGCAATAGATTTTAAAATAATTATTGCTAAGGCTTAAATATACAAGTTTTTGCAGCCTAAGACTAGCGACACACAGGATGATGTAGCCAGGGATTACTCTTTATAAATTTGCCAGCAGATAATTTGTGGTGATTTATAGTTGCAACATAGTAGATCCACATGCTGTGTAAAAAACTTGCAGCACAAAGTGACATTACAGCATGTCAATTTTTGTTGAGGGTTTAACTTGCGAATTTCAAGCTTTGTAAAGGTTGAAAACCACCCTGGGACTCCAGAAAAATATGCTGCATGCGAAAGTCCTGTTTCAAATGAGCATATTTCACATTTTATATGTCTGTGCAATGCTCTAGGGGAAGCAGTGTAGAAATGATGCCATAGGTGAGGCTTAATATGGCAACCATTCTTCCTCTCTATAGAGATGAGAGTTTATCTCCAAAAATCCTTATAAACCTCCTCTTTGGCCATTTTGCGGTGGTCTCTTGTGTAGACCTATGGAGCATTCTCAGTATGTGTCAGGAACTGAGCTCACTGGGTCTTGAACTCTTGACTTCCCGGCCATGTTCTGCAGCCTTGACCATTATACCATTATAGAAGCCTGTTTGCTCTGTGCTTTGCTGAGCCTGGTTCTTTCTATTGAAGTGATTAGCTTATGAATCTCACCTGCTCTGTGGCCAATAACAGGGTAGCTGTACCTATATAAACCCACACCTTACTCCATCCTGTGCATGGTTATTCTGGCTATCTGCTTCCTGTTTGCCCTGATCCTCACCATTACTCTACTGCTCCTGTGTACCGAACGCTGCATACTTCTGACTATGATTGATCTACTGCTCTCGTGTACTGAACTCTGCAAACGTCTGACTACAGCTGATCTACTGCTCCTGTGTACCGAACTCTGCAAACGTCTGACTACGGTTGATCTACTGCTCCTGTGTACCGAACTCTGCAAACGTCTGACTACGGTTGATCTACTGCTCCTGTGTACCGAACTCTGCAAATTTCTGACCATGGTTACTTCTACTCCTGAGGTACTATTTCTGCATCTCTTACTATTTAAGTACTGTACTGTTAGCCTCACCAATTGGACTCCAGATCTGATAACTAGCATCGTTACAGTATGCTCAGTACTCCATAGAACTACATGAGCGTACTGCGCAGGTGCACCACTGCAAAATGCCCGATGGAGCATGCGCAGCAGCTCAGTACCCCATAGATCTACATGAGACCACTGAAAAATGGCCGAAGAGGAGGATAAACACACAGGACACGTCAGGAACAGAAGACAGAGGCGGCGCTGGAATTGATGCTGAAGCTGTGCTCTGAGCTTAGGGGGAACACCACCTGTGCTCTCTGAACATAATTAACATAAAGAAGAAAAGATGAATAATTTGAAAACAGTGGTGAGGACCTGCAAAATAAAGGTAAAAGATGAATAGCCTTTATAAAGGCTATTCCTCCGTGCTTTTAGTTTAAAAACGTTTTTTTTTTAAAGATAGAATCCCTTTAACTTTGCAGCTGTGAGAGCAGAGGCATAACTAGCAAAGACTGGGCCCCATAGTAAACTTTTGATTTGCCTCACCCCCACATGGCCTAGCACCCACTTTTTTGGCCCACACACATTAAAACACTCCCTTTGCCGGCCTCTACATGGTATAATGTCCCATTTACACACAGTATAATGTTCCACAGTGACCTCCACAAAATATAATGTCCCAGAGTGGCCCTTTTACCAGCTATAATGTCCCATAGTGTCATCCATACAATATCATGTCCCACAGTGACCCTCCACATAGTATAGTGACCTACATACAGTATAAGGTCTCATAGTGTCCCCTACGGTGTATGTTACAAATATTACAAAAATCTCAGGTCTGGCCAAACCTGAAATTTTTCAGATTCACCACCAACAATCTAATATTATACTCTGGGGTCTCTTCAGAGTAGTACGGCGGATGTTGGTTATTTAAATATGGCCACCGCTCGGGAGCTGAGCAGCCTGCAATAGAAGTGTCGTTACTCTGCACATCACAAACAATGGTGATGAAAAAATGATTGATTTATGTCCCCAAATAGGTTTTTGTCCTGCAAAATTATTAACACATAAAATCAATCTAAATTGGGCATCACTGTAATCATATCGACCCTCAGAATAAAGGTAACATGTTACTTATGCTCTACACTTCATGTCAAAAAATGAAATGGCAGAATTGATGTTTTTTTTTTTTTATCCACCAACAAAAGAGTTAATAAAATTTATTAAATAACTTAAGTACTCAAAAATTGTGTCATTGCAAAATGCATCTCATCCCTAAAAAAACAGCCCTCATATGTCAAAACTGGCTGCTACACGAAAGGAATGTATAAGCTGTACAAACGTATATCAGGGTACATCCCAAATTTATAGGTTGCAAGGGAAAAGACACCATAAGTGGACCCCCCCCCCCCAATCATAGGAGCTACTGGGAAAATAGGAGGGAATTTGGTGTTCCCAATGTTCTCCGAACAACTTACATATTCACTTTTCACCATCCGCTGTGCATTCACATCTGGAAAACTAATGCTCTCTACACCCCTTGATAAATTCTTTTGAAAGGTTCAGTTTTCAACATTAGGCCACTACCTAGGGAATTACACTTTATTGGTACCTTAGAGGCTCTGCGAGCTTCACATGGCGTCCAGATACTAAATAACTAAATCTGTGCTGCTAAAGTCACATAGCGCTCCTTCCCTTCTGTGCCCTGCTGCATATCCAAACTGCAGTTTATGCCCACATGTATGACACTGGTGTACCCAGGATAACATATTTAATGTCATACAGTATGTGGGTATAAACTGCTGTTTGAGCACAGCTTGGGACAGAAGGGAAAGAGCGCCATGTGATTTTTGGAGCACAGATTTAGACAGTTTGCATTTTGGATGTCATGACACTTTTGCAAAGCCCTAAAATGCCAGTAAAGTCGAATCTCCTGACATGTGACCTCATTTTGGAAACTACACACCTGAAGGAATTTATCCAGAGTACAGTGAGCATTTTTAATTCCCAAGTGCTGCATTAATTTATTTTCTAGAAATGTATATGCAGCTCATGATCAAAGGTGAAAATGGCAATTTTTCCAGGAATATGTAATTCAGTGTGCAATATGTTATGTGTGGCTTGTATCAGAGACGAATGCTCCAAAAGCTGTTGTTCCTGGGATACCTACTTAAAACTTTTTGGAGGGCACAACATATTGGGTACTGAAATGACGTATCTCTGGAAAAACTGTAATTTTCACTTTTCATTATCTGCTGCAAATTCATTTCTGGAAATTAAATTAATGCACCTCTCAAGAGTAAAAAATGCTCGCTACGCCACTTGATAAATCCCTTGAGAGATGCAGTTTTCAAAGTGGGGTCACATGTCTGCGGATTCCACTTTACTGGTAATTTGTACTGACCCCCAGAATAAAGGTAACATGTTACTTATGCTGTATTCAGGGGCTCTGCAAAAGTGGCATAACCTCCAAAAACTAAACTTTGCCAAAATAGCGCTCCTTCCCTTCTGTGCTGGGATGTCCCCAAACTCCAATTTATAACCACATATGACATTAAGTACAGTATCCTGGGTACAACAGTGTCTTACATGTGGGCATAAACTGCTGTTTGGGCACACAGCAGGGCGCAGATGTGAAGGAGCTCTATGTGCTTTTGGAGCACAGATTTAGATTGTTGGGCTTTGGATGCAATGTTACATTTGTAGAGACCCTAGAATTGCCCCTACAAAATGGGGTCACTTCTTGGAGAATTCCAATTTACTGGCACCTCCAGGGCTTTGCAAAAACATGGTTTGCAAAAACATGGGTCCAGAAAATCCCTGTAAATCTATACTCCAAAAGCAAAACTTGCAGTTTACACCCACAACTTTTTTGTACCTGGGATAACCCACTTAATAGTTTTAGGAGTACATGTCTCTGATGACAGAAAGGGGGCACAATATATTGTGCACTGAAATGGCAGATTTCTTTAAAAAAATTAATTTTCACTTTGTACAGTAATTTTTGGGAAGCACTTGGGCTCAAAATGATAATACTCCTTGAGAAGTTCTTTGAGGGGTGTAGTTTTTAAAATTGGGTCACCTTTGTAGGGTTTCCATTGTACTCATACTTTAGGGGCTCTGTAAATGTGACTTGGCACCTGAAAACTATTCAATCAAAATCTACCCTCCAAAAGCCAAATAGCACTCTTAACATTCTGAGCAGTTTTCAACCACATATGGGGTATTTCTGTGTTCAGGAGAAATTGTGTAACAAACTGTGGTGTGTTTTTTCTTCTTTAACCTCTTGCAAAAATGAAAAATTTGGGGCTTAATAGTTTATTGGATAAATAGTAATTTTTCATTTTTATGTCAAATGCTAATAAAATCTGTGAAACAGCTGTGAGGTCAAGATGCTCACCATACCCCCTGATAAATTCTATGAGGGGTATAGTTTCCAAAATGGGGTCACTTTTTGGGTTTTTCCATTGTACTGGTACTTTAGGGGCTCTGCAAATATGACACAGCACCCGAAAACTATTCCAGCAAAAATCTATTCTATGGCTATTGTATTTTCTTGATGTGATACAATGTTTGTTACTACAAACAGAATGTCTGATGAAGGTCTACTTTAGACTGAAACGTCACTACTGTATATAAGGATTGGATGTAAATTAACAGAAATGTCATACTTCATACAGAGTACCTGAATCATCTTTATTGTACTACTACCTAGATAACCCCCAACCTCCACTTTTGGCAATCTGTTTATTAAAATTAGGTCTAAAAGGGCCTCACCTTTTGTTGAATCCTGCACTGATTCTGAAAGGTTATTGTCTTTTGTTACTGACCAAAAACCTGTTACCTTTGCTAGACCTGCAGGTTTTTGCCTCCCAATTTATTTACAGGTGGTTGAAGTCCCCCATAATAATGACTACGTTTTGTAGCCTCAACTATTTAATTTTAATTTTCCCCTTCTTTAATTAAAATTTGGGGACTTGTAACAAACCCCTATCAGTATTATTATCATTATTATTATTATTCTTTATCCCTCTCCTTATTTACACCCATAAGGACTTCACAGCTTCAATTTCCTCCCAGATAACCTCATGTAGGTCAGGCTTAAGGCAGGATTTTATGTACAAGTAAACTCCTCCCCCTTTCCTATTTGAATGTTGTTTTCTAAACAGAATGTACCCCTGTATATTTAGAGTCCAGCCATGGACTTAATCCCACTTATCCCTTACTTATCCCAAATATGTCACAGTTCTAATCTCTCCAGTGAGACTTCTGGCATTGGTATACACGTATTTTATGTATTTTTCTTTATCCCTACTCTTCCTGTCCCTACTACCTTATAACAATGTTATATGCTGGGTATGGCCTCTAGGGGTCTCACTACTTAGATATTGGTACAACTATGTTATTACAACTCGTTGGTTGTAGTTCTGGAATCAGCCTCATGTGTAATGGCAGCTAAGATGTACACCTAATAAAATGTCTGCTTCTAACTACAGTGTTTGAGCATCTGGAGCAGGACCAGCTAACAGAACATGGTGGCAGCTGGGCACAGGACCTCTGAATAGCAACTGTACTGTCTACAAATACAGATTGTGTGACACTAGAACTGTACAGAGAATCAGCAACTGTAACTACAGAGTCCCTATCATACTGCACTATGGAGAGTGGCCTGAAACCCCCTCAGAGACTGGATGTCACTTCTTCCAATCTCTCACAGACATGGAGACACTGGAAGGAAGAGTTTACTCTGTATGTGGATCTGACAGTGGCACCCAGAGATGAGCAGAGGAAAGTAAAGCTGTTTTATTACTTAGTTGGGGAAAAAGGCAGAGAAATAGCCCAGACCCTGCTGACAGACAGCCTGGCACTGACAGACATACTGCAGGCATTTGATAAACACTGTGACCCCAAAAAGAGTGAGACAGTGGAGAGATACAAGTTCTTCTCCAGGAATCAGGAGGTTGGGGAAAGTGAGGACAGATATGTGACAGAGCTGAGGAGACTGGCTGCAACCTGTGGATTTGGGGACATCAGAGACAGGATAGTGTGTGGCATCAGATACTCTCACTTTAGAGAAAGATTACTGAGGGAGGAAGAGCTGGCTTTGGAGAAATGTATGCAAATCTGCAGGACTGCTGAGCTGACTAAACACAGCCTGAAGATGATGGAGGGCACCAGTGATGCCTCAGTACATGCAGTGTCTGTGAAAGGGAGAGCAAGGTCCAGGCTCCCTGCGAAATCAGTCCAGTGTAAATACTGTGGCAAAAGACATGCGAGAGACAAAGAGAAATGTCCAGCCTCTGGGGAAACTTGTGACAGCTGTGTGCAGATTGAAAACCAGCAAATAATACAAACAAGTCCACGTAGTGACCCAGGACACAGATAGTGACAGGACAGAGGACAGCACATGGCTGCAGCTGCAGCCTGCAACAGGAAATGTCAATATAGTCAATTATCTACAGTAGTAGCCAATGATGCAAAACAGCTCTTTCCCATATTTATGGTGGATGAACAGCCCATAAGATTTCAGCTGGATTGTGGAGCAAGCTGCAATGTCATCCCTTTGACTCTGCTTCACAAACAGGTTCCCACTTAGCCCATTGATAAGGTACTAGTGATGTACAACAAAAGTGTTCTGAAACCCATGGGAACGTGCAAGCTAAAATTAAGAAATCTACGTAACAGAAAGCTACAGAGTGGAATTTACTATGCTTCAGGAGGATGATCACATTCCTTTGCTGTGAGTTAAAGCAATTCAGGCTATGGACTTAATAAAGGTGCAGTTCCATAACATCGTGACACTGGAAGTTTCTCAGAATACTCAAAATCCTAAACAAAAGGCAGATTGCTTTTTGGATTTTCAGACCATAAAAACAGAGTATGCTGATTTATTAGAAGGTGATGGGTGCCTGGAAGGTAAATACAAACTAGAAATTGATCATACAATACAGCCTACAAGACTGCCTGCAAGAAGACTACATGTAGCCTTAATGCAACCACTTAAAGAGGAATTGCAGGATTTGCACAGCAGAGGTATGATAGCACCAGTACAGGAAAGCACAGACTGGATAAGCAGTTTGGTGGTAGTGAAAAAACCATCAGGCAAGTTAAGAATATGCATTGATCCTAAGCCACTGAACAAGGCTCTTAAAATAAATCACTATCCAATGCCTACAATAGAAGATGTTATCCCAGATCTCTCAAAGGCTAAAATATTTTCAGTATGTGATGTGAAAAATGGGTTCTGGCATGTGGAACTGGATAAAGAATCAAGTTTATTAACACCATTTTCTTCCCCATTTGGATGCTATAAGTGGCTGAGAATGCCCATGGGATTAAGCCCGGCTCCAGAAGTGTTCCAACAAAAATTGTTGTGAGCTTTGGAAGGACTGTCTGGAGTAAAAATAATAGTAGACGATATACCAGGGGTAGGCAACCTTTTTTGTTCGGCGTGCCGATTTTAATTAAAAAATCAAAGATGAGGTACTCGGAGTGCCACTCAATAATTGTAAGTCTGACGACCCCTAAACTAAAGTCATATACCACAAACCATAACACAGGAGTGCTGCCACCAGATGCTTTAGGACACATGCGCTTACTGCTATTTCCTGGGATGCTCCTGTACTTTCCGATTAAAAGCAATGAAAGTCCATGTACAGCCCCCAATTAGTGGTAAATGTAAGTGTCCAGGAGCACTGTATGGCTGCATCCTTATGGTGAATACACACTATGTATCTGGATGCAGATATAGTCTAAGGCCACTGGAACTTTTACTTCAATGTAAAACTGCGTTCACAGGGTGCATTTGGGCACAAAAAAAAAAAATGCCTGTGTTTTCTGTGCAAAAACACATCCATAATGCAGAAAACACACAGTTATACAGAATAATGTCCCATAGTGGCCCCTGCACACAGTATTATGTCCCATAGCGGCCCCTGCACAAGGTATTATGTCCCATAACAGCCTCTGCACACGGTATTATGTCACATAGTGGCCCCTGCAAACGGTATTATGTCACATAGTGGCCCCTGCACACGGTATTATGTCATATAGTGGCCCCAGCACACGGTATTATGTCACATAGTGACTCCTGCATACCGTATTATGTCACATAGTGGCCTCTGCACACCGTATTATGCCACATAGTGACCCCAGCACACGATATTATGTCATATAGCGGTCCCTGCACTCGGTATTAGGTCCCATAGTGGTCCCTGCACACGGTATTAGTTCCCATAGCGGTCTCTGCACACGGTATTATGTCCCATAGTGGCCTCTGCACATGGCATTAGGTCCCATAGCAGTCCCTGCACACGGTATTAGGTCCCATAGCGGTTCCTGCACACGGATTTAGGTCCCATAGCGACCCCTGCACACGGTATTATGTCCCATAGCGGCCCCTGCACAAGGTATTATGTCCCATAACAGCCTCTGCACACGGTATTAGGTCCCATAGTGGTCCCTGCACACGGTATTAGGTCCCATAGTGGTACCTTCACGCGGTATTATGTTCCATAGCGGTCCCTGCACAATGTATTATGTCCCATAGTGGCCTCTACACATGGCATTAGGTCCCATAGCCGTCCTTGCACACGGTATTAGGTCCCATAGCGGTTCCTGCACGCGGTATTAGGTCCCATAGCGGTCCCTGCACACGGTATTATGTTCCATAGCTCTCTTCAGAGCCCTGAGTATAAGTCATCCAAGAGAGGTGACAAACATAAAAAAACAATGCTACTCACCTTTTTCCACGCTCCGCAAACCGCTCTGTTATCTTCGGCGCTTCTGCCTGTAGTCAGTGACTGCTGATTTAGTCTCTGGGGTCACGTTGCGTCATTATGCGTAATGACGTCACATGCAGACGTGACCTCTGAGGCCCTGTCAGCTGTCAGAAGCGCCTGCAGATCGCACATCCACGAAGAGACCCCACAGTATAATAATAGCAGTTTCGTTTCGGCCATATTTGGTCCGATCAAAGCTGCTGGGTGAGGACTCCGCCGCCGGGCCAGGGAAATAAGCCTCACGTGCCACTCTTGGCACCCCTGTGATATACTAATAGTTGGAGAAAGTGATGATCTAGAATCGGCAATAAAGGATCACAATAAAAAGATGATACAATTCTTGGACAGATGTAGAAAAAAACAAATCGAACTGAATTTGGAAAAATTCAAATTAAAAATGACAGAAGTAATATATATTGGACATCTTCTAACCTCAAATGGTGTTAAAGTGGATCCAGAAAAGGTAAGGGCAATACAGAACATGCCTACACCTACAGATGTACGTGGAGTACAATGATTCCTGGGCATGGTGAATTATCTTTCTAAATTTTGCAAGCATTTATCAGACGTGTGAGCCACTGAGACAGCTAGCTCACAAAGACATACTCTGGGAATGGACAAAGCCATGAAACTGCTTTTCAGTCAGTGAAAAATGCTATTGCAGACACAGCAACACTAAAATATTTTAATCCAGATCAAGCAGTGGTAGTACAATGTGATGCCTCAGAAACAGGACTTGGAGCCACACTAATGCAGGATAAACAGCCAATCACATATGCAAGCAGAGCTTTAACTCTAACAGAGCAAGGATATGCTCAAATCGAGAAGGAACTACTAGCTGTAGTGTTTGGGTTGGAGATATTCCACCAGTACACCTACAGTCGACAAGTAACCTTTAGAAAATATTACAAAGAAGCCACTACTGAATGCCCCAAAAAAGACTACAGGGTATGATTTTAAGGCTCCAGAAATATGATTTTAACACTTGTAACTGTCCAGGTAAGGATTTACTGATTGCAGGTGCCCTAAGCATAGCTTACTTAACCATCGCAAATGAAGAAGAAAAAGACATTGAACGCATTAATATGTGTGAATATCTCTCAAAAGACAGGCTGAAACAAATACAGACCTGCACAGAGGATGATAAAACTCTACAGATCTTAAAGAGTGTCATCTTGAAGGAATGGCCCAAATATAAGCAACATGCTCCAATGGAAGTTTCTCCATTTTTTATTTTTTTTTTCACATAAGAGATGAACTCTCTGTGCAGCATGGAATCATCTTTAACCCCTTAATGACCGGGCCATTTTTTGTTTTTGCATTTTCATTTTTCCCTCCCCACATTCCAAGAGCCATAACTTTTTCATTTTTCAGTTCACAGAGTCACATGATGGCTTATTGTTTGCGAAACAAATTGTACTTTGTAATGTCACTATTCAATATGCTGTGCAATGTACTGGGAAGCTGGAAAAAAATTCAGAATGAGGTGCAATTGGAGAAAAACTGCATTTGCACCAAATTCATATGGATTTAATTTTTACAGCATTCACTATGTGGTAAAAATGACATGTTACCTGTATTCTGCGGGTCAGTACGAACACGGCGATACCAAATTTATATAGTATTTGTAATGTTTTGATACCTTTTAAAAAATGTAAAACTTTGCTAAATAGAAAAAATTTTTTGCGTCGCCATATTGTGTCACCTGTAACTTTTTCATATTTACATGTATGGAGCTGGGTAAGGTGTGTTTTTATGTGGGACAACATGACGTTTTTATTGATACTATTTCGGGAAAGATCTGATGGTTTGATCACTTTTTATTCAATTTTTTATAGGAGGAAAAGTGTTTGAAAAAAAACGCTATTTGGCCATTTTGATTTTTTTCCCTGCTACACCGTTCACCGTATGGGATAAATATTTTAATATTTTAATAGTTCGGGCATTTTGGAGTAGGGGGACACCTAATGTGTTTATGTTTACTTTTGTTTATTTACTTTTATATCTGATCTAGGGAAAGGGGGGTGATTTGAACTTTTGTGAGTTTTTTTTTATTTTTTCATACTTTTAAAAACTTCTTTTTTTCAACTTTTACTTGAATGATCAGACTCCCTAGGGACCTTGAAACTACCGTATCGCAGTGAATAGCAAAATGCCTTCACCTCTATTAGACGATGCCTCTGGCATCTAGTAATAGAGCTAATGTAATGACAGGCCTGGGAGCCTTCAATAGGCTCCCGGCTGTCATGGCAACTAATCGCCGCCCTCCGATGACGTTCTGGAGGGCGGCGATCAAGGAAAAATGGTGGCGCCCGTGGCAGCTGCGCAATTTAGACGCCACGGTCCCGTTTGACCGTGGCATCTAAAGGGTTATACAGCCGACACCCGCGGTGTATGGAGAGCACTCATCTCCTGAGCGCTCTCCATACATCGTCATGTGACTCAGGACGTACTATTATGCCCTGGGTCGTTAAGGGGTTAAAGGAGAAAGGGCTGTTATACCAGAATCCCTCAGAACAGATATAATAGAAAGATTGCACTCTACTGACTTAGGTGTAGAAGGATGTCTATGTCGTGCAGAAGCAGGGGCGTAACTGCCGGGGTAGCCGCGGTAGCGGCTGCCACAGGGCCCGGGAAATTCCGGGGCCCCGCAGGCCCCCAATTTATTTATTTATTTTTTTAATAGGCCATTACCTGCTGGAGTAACCCCAGCAGCTAACGGGCCCTATATACTTACTGATCCCCGGGGTCCTGCTCACGGCCGCCTGCGCTTCCCATTTTGCGGAAGTGACTGTGAGCAGGAGCGGGGGTCGGTAGGTAAGGCCGCGGAATGTTCGCCTTGGGGCCCAGCCATTCCTAGTTACACCACTGTGCACGAGAATACATTTATTGGCACAGCGGATTATGAGTAGATGTACAAGGACTCTCTTACCAACTGCAGGCCATTTACTAAAGCCAAAGCTTCTTGGGCAATGTTAAAGCCAAACTGAAGAAAAATCAAGATAGGCAAGCTTTCTATTACAATAAATCTTCAGAAGATATGCCTGTTCTCCAGAGCAATGAAAATGTATGGATTCAGCCAATATGCAAATATGACAAACACTGGCAAAAGGCAAAGGTTGTCCAGAAATTGGGACCACGGTCATATGAAATTATAACAGAGGAAGGGAGAGGATTGAGGAGAAATCGGAGACATCTGAGAAAAACACAAATAGATGATACAGGGCCCTTGGAACAGGATATGGGCACTCAAAGCAATGAGACTATGTATACCGGCAACAAAGAAACAGACTGCTGAGGAGCATGGGGAGGTCTCTGGTCAGAAACAGCCAGTCCCAGAGAATAGACTGCCAGAATCAGAGGAACACCAAGATTTGTGTGAAGAAACCTCATGTTACCCGTGCTGGCAGAACAATCAGAAAGCCAGCTCACCTCAAGGATTATATCTAACTTATAGCTAGGTTCTACTTGTTTATGTTCACAATTTTGTGTTAGTTATATTTCATTGTTCTTTCATTTAAAAGGGAAAGGATGTAGCAATATGTTATATGCTGGGTATGCCCTCTAGGGGGTCTCACTACTTAGATATTGCTACAACTGTGTTATTGCAACTCTGTTGTAGTTCTGGAATCAGCCTCATGTGTAATGGCAGCTAAGATGTACACCTAATAAAATGTCTGCTACTAACTACAGTGTGTGAGCATCTGGAGCAGGACCAACTAACAGAACATACCTGTTCTCACTCCATCACCCTCCACTCCTAGTTACATTGCTTAGTTCTGGTTCCCTGCTACACTATCTTACACTCTACATCTGTTCTTTCCTTCCCCCAGTCAATATTTTAAACGCTCCTCCAACCATCTAGCCATCTTTTTCCCATGCGCAGATGCACCCTCCATTGAGGTATAGCCCATCCCTACCATAAAACCTGTAGCCCACAGCAAAGTCTGCTAAGTTCTCCACGGAACCAAACCCTTCCTTTCTACATCAGGTCTTGAGCCTCTCATCTTTACCTTCTCTATTTCCTTACTCTCAACTGTGTTGATCAATGTCTTATAGGGCAATACAGTATTAATTTATTTCTATTATCCCAATTACTTGGGTTTGTATTAGAGAAAGCATATACAAAATGAAATATGCTGTGTGGGAAACAGGCTACGAGAGTACTGCTTACTTGTTTTTTTTTGGCACCATTTCTTTCTGGGGGAAGGGGGTCACCAGGGCTTTATACAGTGCAGAGCCAATAAGGGATCATTATAGTGTGTAGAGATCACTAAAGGGGCATTATACTGTGTGGAGGCTATTAAACCCATTCCACTCATTGCCATACTAGTACAGTGCCCTAATGCTGTGTCTGCAGCACTACTTCTGGGTCTCAGCAGTAATTCACAGTCTGAAAATACTCTGACTCTGGCAGCTTAACCCCTCAGATGCTGTGATCAATAGCGTTGAGATCATATGGTCCAAGGGGTTGCTATTGCTGCCTTTCCATGACTGTCTTTCACTATTGCACATAGGGAGCCTACGTACTATGTGCTGCAATATGGTGTATTGCAGTACATTGCACTGGGGATCAGAAGATCCCAGATTCAAGTCCCGTTGGGGGACAGAAAATTATTAAGAAAAAATGTAGAAAGTTATAAATAATAAAAAGCTTAAAAAAACACCTTTTAATTTAAAACACACATATTGTAAAACAAAAAAAAAAAGAAAACAAATGTGTTAGGTATCCCCATGTGTGTATAAGTCTCCATTATCCAAAAATAGCATTATTACATACCATGTGTATTTTGGTCACCTCAGTTTCCCACAAAAATAGCAATAGCAATCAAAGTCATACATACCAAGCATTGTTAACAATAAAAACTACAACGTGCCGTCAAATAAAGAACCCTGACATATCTCTGTCAACAAATCAATAAAATATGTGTAGGCGTCAGAATATGGTGACCCCAGGAAAATCGTTAATTTTTGAAAAATTAACTTTTATTGGTAAACGCGGTAAGACATAATAAAAACCAATATAAATATGGTTTTGCCATGTCATTTTTAATGCAGAGTGAACATCATAGGAACAAAAAAAAAATGATAGAAATTTTTTTTTTTCACATGGACCCTGTAAAAACAATAATGTAAACATTATATGTATCCCAAAATGGTGCCAAATGAAAGTACAATTTGTCACACAAATAGGGCCTAGATTGACAGAAAAATAAAAAAGTTAAGAATTTTGGAAGGTGGAGATGGGAAAATATGAAAAAAGTCAACAAGCATTTGTACGAACTACCATGTGTCCTTATACGGATAAAAGGACATTATACGGTGTGTGGGACACTAAGGGGCGTTAAGTTTCGTGGTCACTAAGGGGGCATTATACTTATGGGAGACATTAATGAGACATTGTACTGTGTGGGACCACAATGGAGACATTATACTGGTTGGGGACCACTAAGGTAGCATTATACTGTATAGGAGACACTAACAGTACATTATACTGTTCCTTGATCACTAAAGGGGGCATTACACTGAGTATGGGGTACTTAGGGGAATCATCCTATGTGGTTGGGAACTTTTCAGTCATTATAGTGTGTGTTACACAAGTAAGAACATTTACTCTGTGGCTGGGGTAAAACATGACATTTGGACTTAGCCCATCATTGTGTTAAAACTGACCTGCTGAGTAGACAATGGTATGGCTGAGACTACTATGGCTGCTCTGATGATGTATAATGAAAGCAAAACATTTAGTCAATAGCACTTCACCACTGAGGGGTAATATAGTTAGTATAATGAGAAAATAAGTATTTTACATTAGTATGTATAATGTTGGTGCATAGTAGTTATAATTAGAACAGATAGAAATAGTTATCTTTTGTTAATAGAGGGTCTTCTACCTTTGCACAGTATACATATGACAGTATCGCTCACACATTTAGATGAGTATTCAGCTTATTCGGAGTACATTAGCCATGTGGTGCCCAAGATCCATTAACAAATAGAGTATGCTCTTTTGGGATGGTTTTCAAAGATAGTCTGTCAGCAGGAAAATTGGTATCAGACAAAGGACAGTACCTTGTAGAGCTGCAAATAGTAGCAGTGTTTTATACTTATGCAAATTACCTGGAAAGGGCTTTAGGGGCACTTCTTCTCCTGCTAAGGCTTCTTTGTCTTCTCTAGATAACTGATCCTAACTGCCCTAACTATTACCTCCTGATAGCAAACAGATAACAGCAAGAATTACTGATCCCTCCGTCACGCACCACAAGTTTCCAGACTGTTTTTTTGACCTGTTGTAAATAACTTCTCTACTTAGATTGCAATTTTTTTTTAAGGACTCTAAAATGCTTTGAAAACCATGTGTATAAAAATCTGTTAATTTTCAGTTCTTGTATCACACCATGTCTGATGAAGGGAGCGAGTACTCCTGAAAGCTTACTTATAAATATACTCAGTTAGCCTCTAAAAGGTATCGCCTGATTTCTTCACTTTTCCACTATTATTCCACTTTGTCACACTTTGTCTGCTGTTAGTGGTGGTTATATAGAGCAGACAGTGAAGCCCCAGCAAGAGAAGAAATGCCCCTTTTCAGTTAATTTGCATAAGAATAAAAGACAGAATTTCATGAAAATGGAGCTGCAATGCAGAATAAAGACTCCCTTTAAGTGTCATCCTGTAAGGCGCTCTCCCAGGTTGACATCTCTATTTCCACGGATGTTCCAAGCTACAAACAGGAGTGCCAAGAGACCTGACTTTAGTGCATACTCATGTACTGGTAGTTGCACTAGTATACAGTATAACCAGAGATGAGCGAATTTCTCAAAAGTTCGATTTGAAGTTCCAAAAAAATTTGCTTTGATCCAAATTAATTAGCGGCGAAAATTGCTAAAAAACACCTATTTCCTGGCTTCAGAGAGCCTGTATAGTGGTGTAGAACACGCATAGGAAGGCTACTGTGGTAGTGAAACAATACTGTGAGTCAGTATGACACGCACATGACAGGCGTCACTCTTAGAACCACTGCACACTTCACTTATTTGGCCAGTTACGGGCCAAAACTGACCAACTAACTCAATTGTGAACTCAGCCTTACAGATCCATGTTAGTGCCAGGTAGAAAGAACTGTGCAGAGGCCCTACATCCTACTGGAGCGAGAAAGAGCGCACATCTTTCACACCGTTGTCTGCCGATTCCACATAGATGTCTACAGAGTGGCAAGGCGACATAATGTGGAGTTGGCAGCAGCATGAGGAGGCCACAGAGTGGCAAGGCGACATAATGTGGAGGTGGCAGCAGCATAAGGAGGCCATACAGTGACCCAGTGGCAGCAGCATGAGGAGACCATACAGTGACCCAGCAGTGGCAGTGGCATGAGGAGGGCATACAGTGAACCAAGGGCAGCGGCATGAGGGCATATAGTGACCCAGTGGCAGCAGTATGAGGAGAACACATAGTGACCCAGCAGTGGCAGTGGCATGAGGAGGGCATACAGTGAACCAAGGGCAGCGGCATGAGGGCATATAGTGACCCAGTGGCAGCGGCATGAGGAGGGCATACAGTGACCTGGTGGCAGCAGCATGAGGAGGCCATAGAGTGACCCAGCGGCATGAGGAGGGCATACAGTGATCCAGTGGCACCGGCATGAGGAGGGCATACAGTGACCCAGTGGCAGCAGAATGAGGAGGACATACAGTGACCCAGTGGCAGCAGTATGAGGAGGGCATACAGTGACCCAGTGGCAGAGGTGGAAGTAGTAGCAGCCTTAGGAGGCCATATAGTGACCTGGTGGCAGCAGTATGAGGAGTATGCAGAGTGACTCAGTGGAAGTGGCATGAGAAGGGCATACAGTCATCCAGTGGCAGGGCCATGATAAGGGCATACAGTGACCCAATGGAAGCGGTATGATGAGGGCATACAGTGACCCAGTGGCAGCGGCAGGAGGAGGGCACACAGTGACCCATAGGCAGCGGCATGAGGAGGGCACACAGTGACCCAGTGGCAGTGGCATGAGGAGGCCATACAGTGACCCAGTGGCAGCGGCATAAGGAGGCCATACAGTGACCCAGTGGCAGCGGCATGAGGAGGCCATACAGTGACCCAGTGGCAGAGGTGGAGGTAGTAGCAGCCTTAGGAGGCCATACAGTGACCTGGTGGCAGCAGCATGAGGAGGGCATATAGTGACCCAGTGGCAGCGGCATGAGGTGGACATAGTGAACCAAGGGCAGCGGCATGAGGAGGGCATACAGTGACCCAGTGGCAGCGACATGAGGAGGCCATACAGTTACCCAGTGGAAGTATCATGAGGAGAACATACAGTGACCCAGTTCCTCTCCTGTGTTACTTTGTTCTCCCAGGCAAAAAAGAAGTAGAACAGTGCCCTGCACATGTGGTATGCTGGAGGAGCTCTGTGAATTGTCTCTGCAGTGGAGGCTGAGGAGACAGTGGAGGAGGTGGCGGACATTGTTGCAGGACCAATGGCGTGAGAATGTGGAGGCAGAAGCTGCATCACCTGTCCAAGTTGCTGGTGTGTGTGGGCAGGCACCACATTAACCCAGTGGACTGTAAATTACATATATTGTCCTTGACCATAGTTACAGCTCTACACGTCGGGGATGCTGTGCACTTTGGCACCGACAGGCTCAAGGACTGGCCCACCTTCTCTTGTACATGGCTGGTACTGCCTTCTTGGCAAAGAAATGATGACTTGGGACTCTCCACCTCGCCTCGGCGCAAGCCATAAGTTCTCTGAAAGGTGCAGAGTCCACCAAGTGGAAAGGGAGTGACTGGAGCACCAGCAACTTGGACAGGAGCATGTTCAGCTTCTGCACTGTTGGGTGATTGCACGCATAATGTTGTCTCTTAGATATAGATTCTGTGATCGATTGCTGACGCAATAACTGACTAGGAGGAGGAGCAGGAGCATCACGACCAGCAGATGATGGGAAGGACACACAGCTTCCTTCGGCTGAGGTGGTGGAGCCTTGACTGCCTGAAATGGGGTGCGTGCCACTGGGTGCTGCGGCAGGCTGGACCACCACATTGGAGCCACGGCTCTCCCAGGTCACTTTATGGGGACGCTGCATATGTTGACGCAGGGCTGTGGCACCCTGGCCACGCTTCACCTTCTGCCCACGGATTGAACATATGGCCATGTTCACCTCCCTTGGCGGCTTTACAAAAAACTGCCACACCGCCGAGTAGGTGGTTTAACCCCCAACACTCCGCACTAACTGACTGCTACCGCCACTGCCTCCATGAACCCCTGCACCACTGCTTTCCAGGCAGGTAGGCTGCTGCGAAGCAGCTGGTCTACCCCAGGCACGTTTAGCTCTTGACCTCACACTGCTGCCACCCTGCTGACTTCGCCGCTGCCTCATGCACAAGCTGCAACCCTCTTCTCCTGATAACAATGAAGCCCTTTCATCACCCGGCTCCCAATTATGATCGGCTACATCGTCATCCACTACAGTCTGCAGGTCACTGATGTCCTCCTCAACACCAGCTCCCATGCCACTCTCCTCATCATTACTTGCCCGCCTACCGGAGAAAGCGGCAGATGTCTCATCCAGATCTTGGCTGAGCAGTAGCTGCTGACTGTCCTCTAGTACCTCCTCCTCACTGTACAGTGGATCTGAGCCCACAGCATAGAGTACTTCTCTAGCTGAGGGAACAGAAAAGGACAGAGGCAGGTTGAGGACAGGTGAGGGCACAGGGCCTACTGCCGGGCAATGCCAACTAAGGGTTATATCTGACCGACTCTTGGCTGGGGGTGTCTGATGTGACTTGGCATGAATTGGATGACCGAGTCAACCAGTCTTCAACAGTTGGGTTGCTGGTCAAGACATGACCACTACTGTTATTTTCTACTTTGAAGAGAACGTCAAATATTCCCCTTATTTCTTTCCCCACTAATGAACACCTATAAAAAAAAGCATGATAAAGGCAGAGATTTGTGGCTCAGAATTATTGAATTATTAACAATACTGTATTGATTAATGGCCAGCAACTTTATTCTGGGAACAAAATGGCAAATATGGTCGTTATGTCTTTCCCCATGTTAAAGGCATTTCTTACAGATAAGTGCAGATATTAGTGGATGATAATTCACTGTTTTTTGCTGTACTGCACTGCAAAAGGCTTGTTGTGTTCCACCTTGAAGACACAGGTATGAGTAATGAGCAGCAGTATAACGGCAGTAAGTGCTGCAATGTGTATTAAAATTCTTGCTGTAAATGACCCTGCAACCACCCCAAATTCTTCTCTCAATTCCTCCCTATCCCTTCCCTACAGTTCTAAGGTTCTTTTTCTAGGTCCTGCTGACGTCTGTCCCTGCAGTAAGAGCGATGTGAAATGACTGAACCTAAAATGGCCGAGGGTTTTTATAGGCCTGTGATATCACAGGTCCGACTGACTGCTGATTAGTTGCAAGCTGGGCATTGTGGGTGATCCCACGCTCCCAGAGTCCCTTGCCCCTTTTCCTAACATGTGCAGTGGCCATTTTATAAAAAAATACGATTCGATGCGTGAGGAAATCCGGAATCGAGGCTAATCGAAGATTTTCTGAAATTCGGATCGAATTTCACTTCTGCAGCTTCGATTCGCTCATCTCTAAGTATAACTATGCAATCAGTAGTGGCTACATGCGGTTACCAGTATGTGAGCATGCACCCTTATACCGTGTTTCCCCGTAAATAAGACACCCCCGAAAGTAAGACATAGGAGAGGTTTCGTAGAATTGCCCAATATAAGGCATCCCCCGAAAGTAAGACGTATGTTCCCGAACAGAACATACGGTATGTGAGGCCACAGGCCGAACCCCACAATCACTGCTATCATTATACTCCGGGGTCTTTGAAAAGACCCCAGAGTATAATAATAGGAGGCCCAGAGTTGGTGAGGGAACATAAAAAACAATGTACTTACCTCTCCTATGCTTCTCCAGGCTTCGGGCCTGTTTGGTGACGTCGCAGACGTCAGCGGACGTCATTTTGCATCGCGACGCCGGCCCGCATCACGTGACGCCGGCCCGCATCACGTGACGCCGGCCTGGTCCAACATTGAAGAAGGCCGAAGTAGCATGGAGTGGACCGGAGCGAGGAACAGGTAAGCAACGTTGTTTTTTTATGTTTCTATCCTCCCCTGGGTCTCCGATCATTATACTCTGGGGTCTGAAAAGACCTCAGAGTATATTAATTGTTCATGGGTGGTCCACAATGAGACATATAATAATGTGTGCAGGGGCCACTATGGGACAAAATACTCAGTGCAGATGCCACTATGGGGAATGATACTGTGTGCAGGGGCCACTATGGGGCATGATACTATGTGCAGGGGCCACTATGGGGAATGATACTGTGTGCAGGGGCCACTATGGGGCATGATACTGTGTGCAGGGGCCACTATGTGACATGATACTGTGTGCAGGGGACACTATCGGACATAATACTGTGTGCAGTGGCCACTATGGGACATGATACTGTGTGCAGGGAAATTAATGGTTTGGATTGTTATGATGATGTCCTAGAAGATGATGACGTAACTGTCATTGAATAAATTTTACTTTCTATTCGTACCGTAAATATTGGTAAATGTACCATACTGTTAATTGTTGTACATGGAAATAATGGTACGGTAGTATTAAGAAATTCTTGATAGGATTCACAGTTTGTCTGGTTATGCTGGTTTGTGATGACAACTACTGTACAGTACCGTATATAATAAATGTTCATTTTTTTGTTCAGCAATAAATGTGAATTCTTCTTCATTGAAAAAAAATAAGACATCCCCTGAAAATAAGACACAGCACATCTTTGGGAGCAAAAATTAATATAAGACGCTGTCTTATTTTCGGGGAAACAGGGTATAAATACAAACAGATTAATAGAGTGCTTTAAAAAGATAGATATGATAGGTAGACACATAGCTAGACAGATATAAAACAGGTAATGTATTAGATATGGATATACAGATATATAAATTAGATATAAAATAGACACATTAAAATATTGTATATAGATAGACGTGAAATATAGAGATAGGTATGATAAAGACAGAAATGAGGGTAAATATAAATAGAAAAAGATAGGTGGTAATGAGCTTCCAAATGATTAAATCTTTTAACAAAACCAAACACATGACGATTCGCATCGAACAAAAATGGCCGCGGTGCGAGAAAATGGCCACTTTCAAGTGTTTGACCAGGAAATACAGTGCAAACACATGTGCCTCTCAGTCAATAGACAGTGGTAGGTGAACCTTACAGTGCTGATGTCATATGAGAGTATTAAAGCTTGGACACTACTGATCAGCCTTCAGTTGCTGCAATGGTGGACATGCAAATAGAATTGTGATTCATCTCACCGCATCATAGGCAGCACAGTTCATAAAATTCAGGAATTTCAGAAATAGTATATGACTAGGAGAACTTAGATAATCAAACAATTAGGCAGATTAGTACTAGAATTCAATAGACATAGATAGGATGAGGTTTATATACAGCTACTGGAATCTGTTCTGCTTTCACAGACAGTTAATCCTATCATTGGCAATAATCTAATATTGTCTGACAGTACTTCCAATAGAGCAATTTCAACTCTATACAAATTCTTTAACCCCTTGGGGACACAGCCTAAAAGTATCTTGAAGGGAGTCTATCACTGCCCCCATCTACTTTAATTACTTTTGGACTGCCCATTGGGTGTATATACGTCCGGAAGGTGGTTGCCTTGTTCTGCAAGGACGTACCAGTAACTTCAGCCGGAGCTCCCAGAGAAAAGGCAGGAAAGGTTTATTACTTTCCCTGCCTTCCCGATCACTGTGTATACAGCGCTATGGGTACCTCCATGTTACGGCTGCCCTCTGACCCAGCGGTCACGAGATCCACTGGGATCAGTGTGTGTTGGAGCTGTTGGGTCCTACAGGACCCAGATCAGCTCTATAGTAACGTGCAGGTGCCGCAACCCAGTTGGACGAGACCGGAGGATGGGAGTAGTAGTGGCGGATGCTGTGCCACCTAGCAGGCCGAGCACGCTCCCAAACGGCTCCGGTCCCACTCCTAGGCCGGACAAGGTCACGGGGGGTCCTGCAGCACTATCGGATGGTGGTGGTAGTTGTTCTTTCCCCCGGGGCACTTCCAGTTGCAGAGGAATCTCTCCTACCTGAGCCGGTGTGGTGTTGGTCGGAAGAGCCCTGATAGTAATGCAGGCACGACTCAGGAGTCAGCGTTGCAGGTAAATCAAACAGCCTTTAATTTAGGCAACTGTCACAGAAGAACAACAGCAGCTTCTTGATGGGGGTTGTAGTCCAGTGTCCAAACCCCAGCCTTGGTTCTAGGAGGCCTGACAAGGAACTGGAACCTGAATACTAGGCCCGAAATAGTCCTCCTGAATGGGGCTGTGTTGGCTAACCGTTGGCCTCAGTGCAGCTTGTGGGGGCAGGAAACCTCTGCACACCCTCACTCTTCCACTGCTCACACTAGACTACCTGCTCTCAGACCAAGGGTTACCGTGGAGACGAGGTCTCCCAGAACCCCGCCCAGTGGCCTGTGATAGGCCAGGGCTAACCAAGGCTAGACTTGAACACTGCAGGGGGAAAAATACAAAGGGAAAGCTGCATACAATTACACTTAACATAGAACAAACTTACAGACATAAAACCCAGAGGCACACAAGACAAACACACAAATGCAGATGCACTCTGGGATGCTGCACAGGAGACTGTATTCCTCCTGCAACTGGGGCTAAATGTACCAGCCCCAGTTACAGGGGAAATCAGCCTCTCCCTCCCCCAACCCCACCCCCCCCCCAAAAAAAAAGTGATCAGATGTCCCTAAAGGTCTATTATGACCTTATGCGGACACAATGTAAAACAAAAAATAAAAAAATGAATAGAAAAGTAAAAAAAAGTAAATAAAATAATTTAAAAAATAAATAAAATAATACATTAATAACATGTCAATTTAGAGGTTATAGCTCCACCCCAGATGACACCATACAAAATAAAAATTACTGTATTGGAGAGAAAAAACAATTTAAAAAAAAATTTTAGTAGCACTTTGTGTTATTAAATAAAAAAAATTGAAAAGTGAAAAACAGACCCGTATTCCCTCCTCTTTTGTTTATATTTTCCCAGATATAAAAAAAATTAAAACACATGCAAAAATAAAAGCAACATAAAAATAAAGCCCTATGTGTCACCGAAAAAAGACGCAGAAATTAGTTGAATAACGCAAATGATAAAAATGTTAGAGCCCTCAAAAACGCACATACAAAAAAACCCGAAAATGTGTCTGGTCCTGAACTAGAAATTGGCCCGCTACTGAGGTGGTTAAACCTCTCCCATAGTGCTGTAGATGCTGTTAGCAGAATAAAAAGTTTCAAAGCCCCAGGGATGCATACAAAACGTACTTTTATTCTTTATTCAAATGAGGCTCTTGGAGCACAGGGGGCGTTTCCTTCTATTACTAAGCACTGCTGCATCATCACTAAACACACCCATCCTGAATTCAGCTTGTCCCCCTGCGCAGTGTGATTTGATCCTCTCAATGTCAGTTGATCCTCCACAGCCCAGAGGGATGAGTTGAATGCAGGATGGGTGTGTTTAGTGATGAAGAAGGATGTGCCAGAGTTAAGGCCCACCAGCAGCTGCAGATCTCAGATTAAATGGGCTGATTCTGCTCTGCTTCCTGCTACTGCTCTGTGAGAGTAATGCCGGTGCCTCCTTTCCCGCCGTTCTGTGACTGTGAACTAAAGTGTGAGAAACTTACTCTCTCAATTCTGGTTCCCCACCACCTATGGGCGGCTGTGTCACTTATTGTATTGCATATAAAACATAGTGAAGATGGTAAAACATTCTTACTAGGCACTTACTGTGTTTGGGACTCCATTGAGTTCTTTATGCAAAAGTGTGCACACTAGACTGTATGTAGTATTACTATAACAGTGTAATATAAAGAGATATATAAATAAATATATATTTACAAAAAGAGCAGCGACAGTAAAAAAAAAAAAAAAAACCTCATAGGTCAGTGGGAATGACAATAATGGGTAGTCTGTCCTCCTCCTCTATCCATTGATGATAATATTCTGCGAGAAGTAATTATACGATTGCAAACAAAGAGAAAGGCCCTAGTGACCATAATATAGGAGATCCATGAACATTGGACTGTACATACAGTACATAACAAATACATGCAGAAAGTCGGGAAAGCTGCTTGCTCTCTCTGAATAATATCCCATCCGTAACCAAACAAGTGGCCAAAATTAGATGCATAGATAAGTACATAGACTTTTCTTTAACAGTGGAAGTTATGAGATTTGCATAATCTTCAGTCTGTTGCACACAGCAACAGTTTACAGACATGCTTTGAGAACAATTAACCTCTCCCCTATCCATTCACTGTGTCACCCCCTCTACTCACTGTCTTTCTCTCTTGCCTTTATCTGGCATTTACAGACAGACTTCCTTGGTAACAAAAGAGTGAACAGCAAATTAACTAGAAGGGAGACACCTAGTGGCAGGAACTTTAGAGAGGTTATTCAGGCAGAAAACAGCAACATTTTTTTTTAAAATAAAGTGCATTGCATTTTAATCCAGATTCACATGCTCTATAAAATGAGACTTAAAGGGAATCTGTCAGGTCAATCTGGGACACTAAACCACCCGCAGGTCCTTATAGACCTGGGGTTTAGTGTCCCAGATCACTCTGTTGTAATGCAATCCGTAGGCGCATTAAAAATAAAAAACCTTTATACTGACATAGATAAGGGTCCGATCGCTGTTTGGTGAGATCCGTCCAGCTTATCAATGAGGCACGCCTACCGGCGCCTGCGCTGTTCTTCAGTGAAGCCAAGGACACCCCAGCTTCACTGCGTAATTGCAGGGCATGCGCACTGAAGCCGAGGTGTACTCCTCTGGCTTCATTGAAGAACTGCGCAGGTGCGGGGTGTTTAGCGGCAGGGTGAGTATAAAGCTTTTTTATTTTTAATGCGGCCATGGATTGCATTATAACAGGGTGATTTGGGACACTAAACCCCAGGTGCATATGGACGTGTGGGTGGTTTAGTGTCCCAAATCGCCCTGACAGATTCCCTTTAAATGGTCACTCACTAATTTTTAAGACAACTTAAGTCCACGAGTGCTTGACAAAGGTTCTTTGTGGACTGAAGCATTGCACCTTTTGGGTTAATAAAAGTCCTCTTTTTGCATATATTGTAGGGATATATATATATATATATATATATATATATATATATATATAACAGTGGGGAAAAAAAAATATTCAGTCATCCACCAATTGTGCAAGTTCTCCCGCTTAAAAAGATGAGGCCGGCCTGTAATTGACATCATAGGTAGACCTCAACTATGAGAGACAAAATTAGAAAACATCTCTAGAAAATCACATTCTAAAGAATTCTATTTTTAAAGAATTTATTTGCAAATTATGGTGGCAAATAAGTATTTGGTCACCTACAAACAAGCAAGATTTCTGGCTCTCACAGACCTGTAGTAATGGCTCCTGTTTGACATTGTTATCAGTATAAAAGACACCTGTCCACACCCTCAAACAGTCACACTCCAAACTCCACTATGGTGAAGACCAAAGAGCTGTGGAAGGACACCAGAAACAAAATTGTAGACCTGCACCAGGCTGGGAAGACTGAATCTGCAATAGGCAAGCAGCTTGGTGCAAAGAAATCAACTGTGGGAGCAATAATTAGAAAATGGAAGACATACAAGACCACTGATAATCTCCCACGATCAGGGGCTCCACGCAAGATCTCACCCCGTGGGGTCAAAATGATCACAAGGATGGTGAGCAAAAATCCCACAACCACACGGGGGGATCTAGTGAATGACTTGCAGAAAGCTGGGACTAACATAACAAAGGCTACCGTCAGTAACACACTACACCGCCAGGGACTCAGATCCTGCAGAGCCAGACGTGTCCCCTTGCTTAAGCCAGTACATATCCGGGCCCATCTGAAGTTTGCTAGAGAGCATTTGGATGTTCCAGAAGAGTATTGGGAGAATGTCATATGGTCAGATGAAACCAAAGTAGAACTGTTTGGTAGAAACACAACTCGTCGTGTTTGGAGGAGAGTGAATGCTGAGTTGCATCCAAAGTACACCATACCTACTGTGAAGCATGGGGGTGGCAACATCATGCTTTGGGGCTGTTTCTCTGCAAAGGGATCAGGACAACTGATCCGTGTACATGAAAGAATGAATGGGGCCATGTATCGTGAGATTTTGAGTGCAAACCTACTTCTATCGGCAAGGGCATTGAAAATGAAACGTGGCTGGGTCTTTCAGCATGACAATGATCCCAAGCACACCGCCAGGGCAACGAAGGAGTGGCTTGTTAAGAAGAATTTCAAAGTCCTGGAGTGGCCTAGCCAGTCTCCAGATCTCAAACCCATAGAAAACCTTTGGAGGGAGTTGAAAGTCCGTGTTGCCCAGCGACAGCCCCAAAACATCACTGCTCTAGAGGAAATCTGCATGGAGAAATGGGCCAACATACCAGCAACAGTGTGTGCCAACCTTGTGAAGACTTACAGAAGACGTTTGACCTCTGTCATTGCCAACAAAGGATATATAACAAAGTATTGAGATGAACTTTTGTTATTGACCAAATACTTATTTTCCACCATAATTTGCAAATAAATTCTTTAAAAATCAGACAATGTGATTTTCTGGATTTGTTTTCTCATTTTGTCTCTCATAGTTGAGGTCTACCTATGATGACAATTACAGGCCTCTCTCATCTTTTTAAGTGGGAGAACTTGCACAGTTGGTGGCTGACTAAATACTTTTTTTTCCCCACTGTATATATATATATATATTGTGACAGCTTGGGGAATTTAGACTCAAATGGTGGCTTTTCCTGGTCCCAACAGCGGTGGTTCGTGGTACTGGGCGCCGGTGAGACAGCGTTCAGACGGTGCCAATTTAAAACAAAGTGGCTTTATTACAGCTTAAGGGCAACATAACAAAACAACAAACAAAACCTAGGCCGCCGTTAGGGCCCTAACTCACTTATAGAGCCCCTCACTAGCCTGACTCTTGCTCAGCTCTAGCAAAGAGTCTCCGGTGGACCTCAGCCCTGCTGGCACAGACCGTCTATCTGTCCAGTTGGGTCCACCATTTCCTGCTCTGTGCAGGATACTCCAGCCCTCTGGAGTTACACGCCACCACCCAAAGGCGTGGCTGAGAGCCTTTTCTGGTCTGGCCTGGGTCGCTCAACAGCGCCCTCTGGCTCACATACTTACATACCCTCCCCCTCAGCTCACTACCCATGGTGTGAGCTACAATGGGACGAGACATCCTATGACGAAGTCCCTTTTCAACCAAGTATGCCTGTCCAGTGTCTCTCCAGAAGTCCCAATCTGGCGGTCTTTTCTTCCAAATACTGCTCCGTCGAGTTCTCCATTTTCTCATCACTTTAAAGTCCCAATCTGGCGGTCTCTTCTTCCAAATTCCGCTCAGTCGAGTTTTCCGTTTTTTCAGCACTTTAAATGCTACGCCAAGATCCTGGCCATTCTGTACAAAGGCAAGTTATCCTTCATTACCTTCAAAATTCGCCATACAAGGGATCACATCATTTTCATCACATTTCTCGCCGTACTCTTCAGCCATCCCATTGTATGACCTCGATTCATCTAGTGAATAGCCGCAAGAATCTTCATCTTCTCCTATCACGAATCCACAGGAGCCCAGATACCAACCAACACGTACTTCATGCTGTCTTTAGAGTATGAATATTTCACGGGTACCTTTTCTGTAACCTTCATCTCAAAGCAAACCTTGTCATCACCATCACGGCTTAGAAGTTTAGGAGACATAGGCTGCTTGCTCTCCTCTTTGTTTGAGATACACAAGCTCTGTACTGCAATATCTTCTCCTTCTGCACAAGGGCCATACAGTACACCCTCACAAAATAGCTCACGCTGAACTACATTTTCTGGTATGTCTTTAACAACTGCCACATCATATATTGGAATGGTTTCTGTATAATGCTTCCACACCTGTACGGCAGCAGGAGAAACACTTCCATACTCTAGTCTTACTTCCTCTTTCTCATACGCATAACTTCCTGGAAGCATGTTGTGGTACTGTGATAGATTCCAAGAATTTTTGTGCCAACTCCTTTCTGACAGTACAGGAGCTGGTGACATCGTCATCTCAACATTCTTCAAGTTATTTTCATCCCCTGTGCTAACACCGGAGGACTGGGATACCAAGTTTTCAACATCACAGTTTTTACTGTCAGTACCCAGATGCTTTTTGGTTACATGTTCTGGCTGCCTTAATGGCTCTGCTTTCTCTGCCTCTACGCTGGCAGTTTTCTCCAATGCCACATTTTCCTGAGCAGCCTCCATCTCAGTTTTTACTATTGCAACTTGCAAATCTTCCTCAATCTGTTGCACTGCATCTTCTATGGCAGCAGATGTAGATGTCATCTCTTTATCCACCATGTCTCCCAATTCAAGGATATTGTGCCGTGTTCTTCTAACATTTGTCAGGTCAGTATCTATTAAAGACTGCTTATCCTTCAGCTCATTCAGATACAGCTTCTGCTCATCTGCAGACTTTTTGTCAAGTCTTTCATTCAAGTCCCGTATCTCAGTGGCTCTCTTATCTTGCTCTTGGTTGAATACAGACTCTCTCTCTTGAGTCAGGTTTCTCATGGATAACAGCTCTGATTCTTTAGAGGTTAACAGGCTCTGCAGCGAATCCTTCTCAGCTTCTAGTGCTCCCAGCTTTGAAGATAGTGCAGATGCCGACTGTTCAGTATTGGATAAAGACTGCTGCAATCGATCCAATTCTTCTCTTTTAGATTCCACTTCGGCTTTCAAATGTTCCATCTGAAAAGTGCGCTCCTCCAACTTTATTTCTGATTCGCGCTTCACTTGAGCCATCTGAAACTCCAGCTGTTTCTTGATTTCCTCCTGCTTGTTCACTTGCACCTTTAGTTTAGCAACAAGCATTTTTAGATCTACAATCTCAGTAGATAAATTAGACAGGTTTCCCTCAAACTGAATCCTCATGTCTTCTATCTGGACTTCCAATTCTCTCTTGGCCTTTTCCAGCATATCATAAGCATTAGCTTTGTTCTCATACAATATCTGCACAGATTCCAGGTTTTTCTCAACTTCATCCTTGGAGCTAACCAAATCCTCCATTTCAGTGCGCAGTTGCTTGTTGAGCCTCTCTAACTCGGCCTTCAATTCAAGGGCCTCTGCTTCAGCACGGTCACGTTCTTCTGCATATCTAGCAGAAAGAGTCTTCTCTTACTCTAGTTGCTCAAGGAAACCATTTTTCTCATCTTCCATTTGTTTTAGTTTTGTACTAAGGTCAAGCTTCTGACAAGTTTCTTCTTGCAAAAGTTCCTGAGTGTCCTGAAGCTGAGATTCTAGTGTAGAAAAATCTTTGGAAAGTTTGATAAACTTGCTGTCTTCTTGAAAAAGAAGCCCTGTGACATTATTCAATTCCACCTGTAGTCTGTTTGCCTTGTCTAGCAGCTCTGCTTGAAATCTGTCCCCTTCTGTGACTTTTAGTTGCAGCTCTTGAAGTTGAGTCTCTACCTTTTTGTGACTCTCCTGTAAGGCTTGCACTTTCTGAGCATGGACAGACGACATCTCCATCAATTCTTTGTCTTTATTTTGCACCAAAACAAACAATTTCTCTTTATCTTCACAAGATCCTGACAACGCCCTCTCCAGGCTGCATATTCTAGCTTTGAGTTCCCTTTCTCTTTGTTCCAGAACTCCAGCTCTGCTCCGCCATTCATTGACTTCACTATTTAGGTGAACCTGCTTTAGTTCATGCAAGTTTTGCTCTGACTGCAATGTCTGCACTGCAGATTCTAAATCACTCTCTTGATCAGAGACATGCTTCCTCAGCTCTGCAATTTCATTTTCTTTGTTAATTAATGCCACCGAAAGCTTTTCACACTTCCTCACTTGGTCATCCAGACATTCTGACTGACACTGCAAAAATTCACTTCTCTCACGTTTAGCAGTTTCAAAGTCATCTCTTAATTTTTCAATGACACACTCTTTGGCAATGAAGTCTTGGACATGCTGCTCCTTTAAATCCTGCAATTGCTTCTCAAGCACTTGCTTTTGCTCTACACTCTGTACAACTTTATTAGATAGAGCACATTTCATATCAGCAAACTCCTTCTTAGTGACACAGTCCATTCCAGGCAAACCCAGTACCACATTTTCACAATGACTAGAATATGAACTCCTCATAGATTCAAGATCTTTCTTTAACTTCAGGTTCAACTTAAGGTTTTCTTTTTCTAATACCTCAAATTGCTGTTTCCAATCTGATATTTTATCCTCATCAATGAACCTGATGGTTTTATTCTCATCTTGAAGCTGCTGCCCCATAATATTTTCATCTTTGGCGCTTCCATGCACTCCATTATGAGACACACACTCAGCAGGAACATATTCCATCATAGAACAGAGGTGCTTTAGAAAAATAGAGTCACTCTCATGCAACCCTTTATCTTTACTTGCACTCCACCTGATCTGTTCCGGGTTTTGTGTCTCTCTGCATTCAGACTGCTGCACTAATACACCTGAGCATAACTTCTCTGTTTTTTTACAAACTGAAATTCTCTTTTTCTTGCCCATGGTTTACTAACAAGATTACACAATATTCCACAGCAACCTTGGGGTTCAACCGGCAGCAACTTTTTGCTATCTTCTGCAGTCACATGTATTCAAACAGTTAACTTATGTGGCACTACAACAACCAGCATTTTCTTCTGTCTTCCACAGAAAACACCAACATGGCACCATAGCCTTTCACATACACTTGTTTGCAATATCCAGCTTCTATACACATTGCTATGTTGCAATTCACTCACCCCCTCCTGGGTTTCTTCAGTTGAAATCACAAATTTCTTCCAGCTGTAGGCCACAATGCACACTTTGCAGTACTGCAGTCACCAAACACTTGTCTTCCAGGACTTGCGTGGATCTCTTTATGCCCGCATTCTCCACCATATGTGACAGCTTGGGGAATTTAGACTCAAATGGTGGCTTTTCCTGGTCCCAACAGCGGTGGTTCGTGGTACTGGGCGCCGGTGAGACAGCGTTCAGACGGTGCCAATTTAAAACAAAGTGGCTTTATTACAGCTTAAGGGCAACATAACAAAACAACAAACAAAACCTAGGCCGCCGTTAGGGCCCTAACTCACTTATAGAGCCCCTCACTAGCCTGACTCTTGCTCAGCTCTAGCAAAGAGTCTCCGGTGGACCTCAGCCCTGCTGGCACAGACCGTCTATCTGTCCAGTTGGGTCCACCATTTCCTGCTCTGTGCAGGATACTTCAGCCCTCTGGAGTTACACGCCACCACCCAAAGGCGTGGCTGAGAGCCTTTTCTGGTCTGGCCTGGGTCGCTCAACAGCGCCCTCTGGCTCACATACTTACAATATATATATATATATATATATATATATATATATATATATATAGTATAATATACTGTATGTAACATTCCAGAAAACACTCATAGTCAGAGAGTTATCACTGTGATCTGTGGTGTTACATGGGACTGAAGATAACATTTACAGTGTTATCTGTAGTGCTACATACTGTATTTCCTCATAGATTGTAAGCTTGCATGAGCAGGGCCATCACTGCTATTGTTTAATGTGTTAATTTTTGTTACATTGTTATGTCAAATACTGTATGTTCATGTACCCTCTGATTTGTCAAGTGCTGCGGAATATGTTCATTATAAATAAAGATATTAATATTATCATTATTATTTGTGTCAATAAACCATATTACAAAATATATTAGTAACAAATAATAGCCATTTTCTGTGAAATTCTGCATTTCTTTATTCTTTCCCTTGCTTCTCCATTGAGCTTGTACCCTGCTTCTCACCAAGTACAGTGTACAGGATTGTGTGTGTAATGCAGGGAAAATAAGGGTGGAAGAGGATCACTTCAAACAGTTATTTCTCTGGCAATGCAAAACATAAAAACATGCTTCTTGCGTCATATGACATACACACGTGGACAAAATTGTTGGTACCCATTGTTTAACCCCTTGGCGTCGCAGACAGTTTTGGACTTTATGACACAGCCCTATTTTTCAAATATGACATGAGTCACTTTATGTAGTGATAACTTTGGAACGCTTTAACTTTTCCAGGTGATTTTGAGAATGTTTTTTCGTGACACATTGTACTTCGTCTTTGTAAATTTTGGTCAATATGTTTTGTGTTTATTTATGGAAAAATAGGAAATTTGGTGAAAATTTAGAAAAATATGCAATTTTCAAAGTTTCAAATTATCCTCTTTTCATATAGTGAGTCATACCACTTAAATTAGTTAAAAACATAATTTACCATATATTTGCTTTATGATGACATCAAATTTTAAACATTCATTGAATTTTCTTAGACGTTATAAGACTTACAGTCTAACAGGAATTTTCAAGAGAATTTACAAAACAAATATTTTAAGCTACTAATTCAGGTATGGGAAGCACATAAAGCTTTCATTCGAGGTGAGTTGATAGCCCTGGGGTCGAGGGTCAAGAGAGAACGCATGGCACGTCTTAACGACCTGCTGTCTAAAATCTATGCACTAGAGTGTATTCAGAAGCGTTCAGGGGCCTTTGCGGCCCAATCAGCTCTTTCTGACCTTCGTACACAGTTACGTGACCACGTAAATGTTTGGTATGCCAAAAACTACCAGTATGCTAAATTAAAATTTTATGCCCATGGGAATAAGGGGAACAGGATGATGACCCACTTACTTAAAAAGAGGAAAGACTCCGCCTTCATTAAAAAGATCGTGTCGGATCAGGGTGCCACAGTCACTAATACGGAGGACATAGCAGCTCAATTTCAGGAATATTTTCAGAACTTATATAATCTGAAACCGGCCCTAGACCCCCTTGACCCAACCACCGTACAACATATAGATAATTTCTTCCAACATCTTCGCCTGTCCACACTAACTGAGGAGAATAAAATCTCCCTCCTTCAGCCAGTTTCTGAACAGGAAGTAAAGTCTACCCTAGCCTCCATGCCGTTGGGGAAATGCCCAGGCCCAGATGGACTCCCAGTAGGGTATTACAAAGTGTTTAGTGCCACTCTTCTTCCACATTTAGCTGCCTGGTGTGAGGCTACCCGATTAAGAGGTACGCTCACCCCCCAAGCTTTGGAAGCGACCATTACGATCCTAACAAAGGAAGGCAAAGAATTAAGTAAATGTGGCAGTTATAGACCTATATCATTGCTATATCAATGTTGATGTGAAGCTGCGGGCGAAGGTGCTGGCATCACGTCTCCAGCTCCTTCTCCCTTCCCTGATACACCCGGAACAGTGTGGTTTTGTCGCTGTAAGGGAAGGCAGCCATAACTCCTGCAGGGTAATTCAGCTGGTACAATATGCCCTTAGGACCCATCTGCCGTTGGTCCTTCTCGGTTCTGATGCCGAGAAGGCCTTTGACAGAATCAACTGTCTGTTTATGGAGCACACTCTAACTAGATTTGGCATTCCGCCTTCCTTTATACAAGCTATTCTTCCTCTGTACTCAAGTCCCCGAGCCAGAATTAGAGTTAATGGGACTCTGTCGGAGCCGTTTTCTATACGGAATGGCACGAGGCAGGGTTGCCCCCTCTCACCCACATTGTTTATTTTAGTGATGGAAAACCCTTTTGCAGGCCATTAGAGATCACCCTGACATCAGAGGTATTACAGTAGGAGACACAACCCATTATAGCGTTGCCTTTGCTGATGACTTGCTCCTCTTAGTATCTGACCCTATCCGCACATTTCCCCAATTACTACAGCTACTAGACCGGTTTGGCCAAATGTCTAATTTTAAAATCAACTACACTAAGTTGGAAGCAATGAACATTTTCCTCCCTGACTTGGAACACTCTATCCTACAAGCCTAATCCCCGTTTAATTGGCAACCCTCCAGCATACAGTACTTAGGAGTTAGGATAACCAAGGACCCCAACTCCCTTTTTCATTCTAATTATCCCCCTCTCCTGCGGGAGGTGAGGAGCCATTTATCCTCTCTGTCCATCCCTTATGTTTCTTGAATGGGGAGGAAGAATCTGCTCCGAACCTATGTTTTGCCTAAATTACTATATGTGATGCAGATGATTCCTATATTTATCCCTCAATCCTACTTTAAAAGTGTAAAATCTTTATTCATTTCCTTCCTATGGGGGGTAGAAGAGCAAGACTATCCTATGACAGGCTTATTCGACCCAAGTGGTTTGGAGGATTTGGCATGCCGGACATAGCTACATATTATAAAGCAGTTTTACTCAAGCGCTGGCTACGTTTACACAAACTAGGCCAGCAGGCCTTAGATGTTTCGGCAGAATTGTCTTCCATTGGCTCTCGACCCAGGGCTGGTCTTTGGGGTCTTGTTCCGCACACTGAGATTCCTTACAAAATTTCTGCTGCATTGGTGAAGGCTTTCAGGGACGTGGATCGTTTGCAGACGTTAGTGAGCTCACCACCAGCACTATTGCCAGGTGACTTGACCCCCTTTGTCTTGCACCCTGGAACGATGGAGGTGTCGGCGGCATGGGCGCTATTGGGCGGTCATAGACTTCGGGATCTTTTGCAATCAGATGTTATTATGGAGCAGGCTGGTAGTGGTCTTCTGAACAGGAATTCCTCCAAGTAGCTGACCTCGCGAGGTCGCAAGCCCAGCTTAGGTGAGCTCACCCTCAGCCCCCTGCCCCTGTCTGGTTTGAGTCTCTTTTGTTGCACACTAGACCTCCAAGGTGCCTCATTTCTCTACTCTACCAATACATCCTGTCTTTAAATCCCAATATTAAACCCTCATACATAGGTAGATGGGAGAGAGACCTGAACTGCTCCTTCACGAAACCGGAGATAGCACATATGCACAATAGATCTCATGGGTTTTCACCCTGTGTAAGAATTCAGGAGAATTATTTTAAAATTCTCACTAGATGGTACAAAACCCCGGCAGATTTGGCCGTTATGGGATTGCGATCAGATGACCACTGTTGGAGATGTGGGGAGCCTGGTGGATCTATGGGACATATCTTCTGGTCCTGCAGGGTCATTTCCCCCTTTTGGTCACAGGTAGAGAAGATTATCCGCGAAGTGGGCGTGCCGGGCATTACCCTCACCCCTACCTCCGTGTTGTTGTGGCTACCTTCGGGGAAGTGGTCCCGAACAAAAGGTGACCTTGCCACTCTATTGGTTCAAGCCGCCAAATTATTAATACTTCTCAATTGGCTTAAGAAGGAGCCACCCTCTGTGGCCGACTGGGTGAATAGGGTGGATGAGATATCCCGACTAGAGGAATTGCATAGCTGGGAACTACGCAAGCATCAGTCTTTTGAGGCCTTGTGACGCCCTTGGAGGGACTATAGGAGGAAGTTCGAGCCGGCATGACCCACCTCGCTTCCAACATAGTGGACCACTTTCACATACGTTTGGGGAACTCACACTCACGCACTATTCCTCCTCATTTGGTTTAGTTTGAGGATTGCACGACACCACCTTGCACACTACCCTTTGTAAGCAGGGACCTGATGCCCACTACTGATATCATTGTTTAATATGTTTGTCGCAGAGCAGTGCCTGTGGCCCCATCCCTCCCCCCACCTCTTTCGCTTACCCTCACCTAGATGTGGCGGACCTTGACAAGACTATACCACGAAAGGTCATCACGTGCTACACAGTCCTGCTACATTGGGATATATTGTTTTGTGTTGTATTATGCTGAGCTGTATTGTACTGTACCTTATTGGAATGTACCCCCATTCCTTGATTTCCAAATGTCTCGCTAAACAGCACTGTATTGCCTATACTTTTTTCTTTTTCTTTTTCAATGCTATGTTATGGTTCTTTGTACTGCTGTTATCTCTCAATAAAAAGAAATTTGACTAAAAATACACATTTCGATTTTTTTCAATACTATGTTCATTTAAGTCTAAAATTTGCACATTCACAAGGGGTTAAAGGAGAAAATGCATCCCACAGTTTGTTGTACAATTTCTTCCAAGCACATAAATACCACATGTTGATGTAACCTGCTCTTTGGGCACACGACAGGATGCAGAAAGGGAAGGAGCGACATTGAGCTTTCAGAGGGCAGATTTTACTTGAATCGTTTTCAGGTGCCATGTTGCATTTGCAGAGCACATGAGGTATGAGAACAATAAAACCCCTATTAAATTACCCTATTTAAGAAAATACACCCCTCAAGGAATTGATCAAGGGGTATAATGAGCACTTTGATGCCACAGCTGTTTCACAGTATTTACTACCATTGGGACATGAAAAGGAAAAATTACTCTCTTTCCAGTAAAATGTCTCTTTAGCCCCAAATTTCTCATTTTCACAAGGGGTTAAGAGAGAAAAAGCACACCACAGTGCATTACACAATTTCTCCTGAACGTAGCAGTACCCCATATGTGGTTGTAATCTTCTGTATGGGTACATGGCAGAGCATGGAACAGAGAGAGCGCTATTTGGCTGTTGGAGGGCAGATTTTGATGGAATTGTTTTCAGGTGCCATGTCGCATTTGCAGAGCCCCTGAGGTTCCAGAACAGTGGAAACCCCCGAAATATGACCCCATTTTGGAAAATAGACCCCTCAAGAAATTTATCAAGGGCTATAGTGAGTATTTTGACTCTATAGATGATTCACAGAATTTGGTTGTGAAAATAAAAGATAACATTTTTTTTTTCGTTAAAATGTTGTTTTAACCCCAAACTCCTGGAAGTCCAGGGGTTTTGTTTGTACTGTGGGTTAAAAAACAAAACAAAACAAAAAAAAAGCACATGCTATTATAACCATCTGAAAGCTGCCAAAAACTGGGATTATATATTGTGACATTAAATGGGTGAAAATGTATTATCTGACTGACGGAACTTTCTGCCTGTCACAGGTGTTTTATACGTTCATCTCTGGTAATAATCGCTATTGCTATTATTTTAATGTGTAACGGATATCGCTAGAGAGGCGGTCGCGTATTATACTCTATAAAGATCAGATATGGACAGGACAGGGACAGTAAAAAAATGTAAACTTTATTGCTGACTTTGCGAATGTGTTGTGTGTTTGGTGCAACACTTTTGGCGCCACGACCTCAACGATGGTAAACGTCTGTATCACAGTGCCAATAAACTTCCTGGTTAGGTTATGTTCAGAGGGGTATTACAGAAGAATACCCTTGTGATTAGGCTCGGAGGGGTGTTACATTATCCCTCTATGTGACAGAGGGCAAAAGTACAGTATGCTCTCTGATTGATAGGAGAGGGGATAATATGGCCAGAAGTCCATGCTACCCCCCCCCCCAACTGGGGTAAGTTACAGGTTATGCACAGATGATGATGATAATGATGATGATGATGATGATGATGAATCATCTTTGCAGTCTGCAGCTCTCCTCCCCCCCACTCTTTCACGCAGGCTAAGATAGCTGGAGGGGTGTGGGCACTTTAGAGCCTCATATCTCAGGATCCATTTGGGCTATGAAGATCACCATGGATTTATTTTAATACTCACCTCTCCTCTCCCCTGCTATCTGGCTGCCCTCTGTGGATGGTGATCGCAAGGCTGCCACAGGTCCCTCGCCGGTCAGATCGGAGTATCAAATGTTTCATACAGCTGATACTCCGATCTCCCTGTTCTGGGGCACTGTCAGTTATGACAGTAAGCCCCTGGATCAGTACTGCGCATAGCTGCACTGTGAATGGTGGGACTGTACAGACCCACCAATCACAGCGATCACTGGAGAGGGGAGGCTTCTAGTGGTCCCTCTTCCATCACAGGGGAGTCTCAGCTGCCGGCAACAGCTGAGCTCCCGATACCCAGCCATACTCCCTGCTAAATAAAAGCCCCAGCGGGAGGGACGTAACTGTACGTCCTGGTGCGCTAATGAAGCTCTCTCCAGGACGTACAGTTACGTCGTGGTGTGTCTAGGGGTTAATGAAAGAAAAACCCACAATGGTCACAGAAATAACTTGAATCTGACAAAAGTAATAATATATAAAAATTCTATGAAAATGATCAAATGAAAGTCAGACATTGCTTTTCAACCATGCTTCAATAGAATTTTAAAAAAGAAAACTCATGAAACAGGCCTGGACAGAAATGATGGTACCCTTAACTTAATATTTTGTTGCACAACCTTTTGAGAAAATCACTGCAATCAAATGATTCCTGTAACTGTCAATGACACTTCTGCACCTCTCAACAGGTATTTTGGTCCACTCCTCATGAGCAAACTGCTCCAGTTGTCTCAGGTTTGAAGGGTGCCTTTTCCAGACGGCATGTTTCAGCTCCTTCCAAAGATGCTCAATAGGATTTAGGTCAGGGCTCAAAGAAGGCCACTTCAGAATAGTCCAATGTTTTCCTCTTAGCCATTCTTGGGTGTTTTTAGCTGTGTGTTTTGGGTCATTATCCTGTTGCGAGACCCATTACCTGCGACTGAGACCAAGCTTTCTTACACTGGGCAGCACATTTCTCTCTAGAATCTCTTGATAGCCTTGAGATTTCATTGTACCCTGCACAGATTCAAGACACTCTGAGCCAGATGCAGCAAAGCAGCCCCAGAACATAACAGAGCCACCTCCATGTTTCACAGTAGGGACAGTGTTCTTTTCAAGATATACCTCCTTTTTCCAACTGTGAACATAGAGCTGTTGTGCCTTGCCAAAAATTTAGATTTTTGTCTCATCTGTCCATAGGACATTCTCCCAGAAGCTTTGTGGCTTGTCAACATGTAGTTTGGCAAATTCCAGTCTGGCTTTTTTATGATTTGTTTTCAACAATGGTGTCCTCCTTGGTCGTATCCCATGAAGTCCACTTTGGCTCAAACAACGACGGATGGAGCGATCTGACATTGATGTTCCTTGAGCTTGAAGTTCACCTTTAATCTCTTTAGAAGTTTTTCTGGGATCTTTTGTTACCATTCATATTATCCTTCTCTTTGATTTGTCATCAATTTTCCTCCTGCGGCCACGTCCAGGGAGGTTGGCTACAGTACCATGAATCTTAAATTTCTGAATAATATGTGCAACTATAGTCACAGGAACATCAAGCTGCTTGGAGATGGTCTTATAGCCTTTACCTTTGTTTTCAACAATGGTGTCCTCCTTGGTCGTATCCCATGAAGTCCCCTTTGGCTCAAACAACGACGGATGGAGCGATCTGACATTGATGTTCCTTGAGCTTGAAGTTCACCTTTAATCTCTTTAGAAGTTTTTCTGGGATCTTTTGTTACCATTCATATTATCCTTCTCTTTGATTTGTCATCAATTTTCCTCCTGCGGCCACGTCCAGGGAGGTTGGCTACAGTACCATGAATCTTAAATTTCTGAATAATATGTGCAACTATAGTCACAGGAACATCAAGCTGCTTGGAGATGGTCTTGTAGCCTTTACCTTTAACATGCTTGTCTATAATTTTCTTTCTAAGCTCCTGGGACAACTCTTTCCTTCTCTTCCTCTGGTCCATGTTGAGTGTGGTACTCACTATGTCATCAAACAGCACAGTGAGTATCTGTAGCCCTATATATAGGCCCACTGACTGATTACAAGATTGTAGACACATGTCCCTTTGGTCACATTATTTTCAGGGGTACCATCATTTCTGTCCAGGCCTGTTTCATGAGTTTTCTTTTTAAAATTCTTTTGAAGCATGGTTGAAAAGCAATGTCTGACTTTCATTTGTTCATTTTCATCGAATTTTGATATATTATTACTTTTGTCAGATTCAAGTTATTTCTGTGACCATTGTGGGTTTTTCTTTCATTAAAGGAGGGGTACCAACAAACCAACAATTTTTTGTCCACGTGTGTATGTACTATTCCAGGATACTACTGGTTGAAAATATAGTCAGATTGGGATATTTATATGCAGCTGCAGCTGCTCTTAATCCGAACTGTGTTTTCAACTGATGATATCTCTGGAACTAATACAAGAAGAACTGCAACCTTATTATCACTTATTGAATCTCCTCTTTCATGTGACACTAAAAGAAAGATTCTATGTTTTATAATGCCTGAAAGATAATTGTTTGAATTGATCCCCCACCCTCATTTTCTCTTCATTACACACACAAAAACTATACAGTATACACAGTGAGAAGCAGGGTACAGCTGTCAGTGAAGAAGCAAAGGAAATAAAGAAATGTGGGATTTCACAGAAAGAAGACTAGAATTGTTAATAAAGTTTAATAGAAATAATTTTAAGCATAAAAATAAAATGTATTAAGACAAATGCTGCCAGAATAAACATTGTTTGAAAGTATAGTTATACTGTAATATTACTGTATTTAATATTACTTAACATGTCAACACGCCTTGATACATCTTTTTTAGATATAATTAAAAATATTGATCCCAAATACAAAAACACAAGTCAAAGAGAGAGAATGAAAATAAAAATAATAATTTAATTAAATCCATACACATCAGCCTTATAATTCAGTTTTCATAAAGCCTAAGTTCTATTTGTAAAAAAGTATTTGTAGTAAAAATTAACACCCACAAAATTTCTGCCAACACAATATTGTATATCAGTTTACTGTATCACTGGATACTGTTATTTCAGTTCAATGTATCAGTGGAAATGCATGTTTTATATTAATACATGATGAATTGATGATACATTGTACTGTATATTACAGGGGTAGGCAACCAGCACTCCAGCTGTTGTAAAACTACAACTCCCACCATGCATACTTGCTCTGCTGTTCTTGGAACTCCCATGGAAGTGAATGGAGCATGTTGGGAGTTGTAGTTTCACAGCAGCTGGAGTACGGAAGGTTGCTGACCCCTGGTATAGTACTATATCTTGAACAGCACACCATTTAATTATTGAAAATAAACTGAACAGTTTTTAGATGCCTGCAGCTAACAGCACTTCATTTTTAGCTGCACTATTTGTTTTTCTGTATAATCAGGGAACCAATAAAGTAAAATTTTTTATATAAAATATAAAAATAATAAAATAATTATTGTTGCTTCATTTTATCCACATCCTAGTGTGCAGTTTTGAGCTCTTGTACCCAGTCTCAGATTTGTTTATGCACGATAACAAGGCTCACAACATCTCATGTTTGACCCATGTATTTGTGTCCATGCAACAAAACACATTTCCAATTTTAGATTAGTAGAGGAAACTGTAGAGACCAGATATTTCAGAGGCCATATGTTTTTCAAACTTTCTACAAACTAAACATGGAACAGACCTATATTAATTTCTTGTACCATTAAATCCCAAGTAATGCAGTTTGAACCTCTAGCATGTTATACAAGTGCATCTCAATAAATTAGAATATCATCAAAAAGTTGTTTGTTTTTTTAAGTAATAATTCAATTCAATTTAATTGAAAAAATGAAACACATATATTATATTGAGTCATTACAAACAGAGTGAACTTTTTCAAGTGTTTATTTCTGTTAATGTTGATGATTATGGCTTACAGCCAAGGAAAACCCAAAAGTCATTATCTCAGAAAATTAGATTATTAAATAAGACCAACTGTAAAAAAATAATTTAACACAGAAATGTTGGCCAAATGAAAAGTATGTACAGTAAATGCACTCAATACTTGGGTCAGGGCTCCTTTTGCATGAATGACTGCATCAATGCGGCGTGGCATGGAGGCGATCAGTCTGCGGCACTGCAGAGGCGTTATGGAAGCCCAGGTTGCTTTGATAGCAGCCTGCAGCTCGTCTGCATTGTTGGGTCTGGTGTCTCTCATCTTCCTCTTGACAATACCCCATAGATTCTCTATGGGGTTAAGGTCAGGCGAGTTTGCTGGCCAATCAAGCACAGTGATACTGTGGATATTAAACCAGGTATTGGCACTTTTGGCAGTGTGGACAGGTGCCAAGTCCTGTTGGAAAATGAAAATTCCATCTCCAAAAAGCTTGTCGGAAGAGGGAAGCATGAAGTGCTCTAGAATTTACTGGTAGATGGCTGCGTTGACTTTGGTCTTGATAAAACACAGTGGACCTACACCAGCAGATGACATGGCTCCCCAAACCATCACTGATTTTGCAAACTTCACACTAGACCTCAAGCAGCTTGGATTGTGTGCCTCTCCACTCTTCCTCCAGACTCCGGGACCTTGATTTCCAAATGAAATGCAAAATTTACTTTCATCTAAAAACAACACCTTTTGACCACTGAGCAATAGTCCAGTTCTTTCTCTCCTGGGCCCAGGTAAGACGCTTCTGGCGTTGTGTATTGGTCATGAGTGGCTTGACACATGGAATGCGACACTTGTAGCCCATGTTCTGGATACGTCTGTGTGTAGTGGCTCTTGAAGCACTGACTCCAGCAGTAGTCCACTCCTTGTGAATCTCCCCCAAATTTTTGAATGGCCTTTTCTTAGCAATCCTATCAAGGCTACGGTTATCCTTGTGCACTTTTTTTTTACCACACTTCTTCCTTCCACTCAACTTATCATTAATAAGCTTTGATACAGCATTCTGTGAACAGCCAGCTTCTTTAGCAATGATCTTTTGTGGCTTACCCTCCTTGTGGAATGTGTCAATGACTGCCTTCTGGACATCTGTCAAATCAGCAGTCTTCTCCATGATTGTGTCACCTACTGAACCAGACTAAGGGACCATTTAAACACTTAGGAAGCCTTTCCAACTGTTTTGGGTTAATTATTCTAATTTTCTGAGATAATGACTTTTTGGTTTTCCTTGGCTGTAAGCCATAATCATCAACATTAACATAAATAAACACTTGAAAAAATTCACTCTGTTTGTAATGACTCAGTATTATATGTGTTTCACTTTTTCAATTGAATTACTAAAAAAAATAACTTTTTGATATTCTAATTTTTTGAGATGCACTTGTATGTGCTTTATTATTGATCTGTATGGATCCATAATATGGATAATGTTTCCATGAGGGATGAAATTGTAGTAGCTTTCAAAATATGATACAGGATTGATTGTTAAATTTTTATTAAAAATATCTGTTATAGGGGCATGGCTTGCCATCTGCAGGGAGCAGACATGTTCTCCTGGAGCTCCAACTGTCTGACCCAGAAAACCCTTTTTACTGGGTCACCAAGCAATCCAACTGGGTCTGACACTCTCCTGGACCTGCCAGGACCCTATTCGTCCCTTCAGAATAACTGGTCTGCAGCATTTATATTTGTGCTAAAAGAACTACAACGGGTCCTCTCCAATACACCCCAAGAGAAATCTCCTAGGCCCAATGGCCTCCCCGGCTTCCTACTACAAGCAATTTAGTTCCATTCTTCTCTCTCAATTCCTGTGGGTTTACAACTCCTTAGATCCTAACCACCTGTTTTCTCTCCAAGCACTAGAAGCACACATCTCAATAATCTCTAAGGAAGGCTAGGACCCGAGCAAATGCGGGAGCTATTGACCAATTTCCCTACTTAACATTGATATTAAGCTCTACGCTAAACTACTAGTAAATGGATTAAAAATAGTCCTTCCAGAACTGATTAACCCCGAACAAACAGGCTGTTTCCCGGGTAGAGAAGGGATACCTAACGTATCTTAAAACTGATTGTCTGCCCAGTTGTAGAATACTCCCTTGGTACTCCTTTCTACAGATGCAGAAAAGACCTTTGACAAGATAGACTGGATATACATGTCACTGACTCTCGAACCATTTGGTCTTCCTGCAACCTTTATAAATTAGAAAATGTCCCTATATTCACTTCCTAGCGCTAAGATTAGAATTAATGGCTGCCTATCTAGGGCATTCAATGTTAGAAATGGGACCAGACAGGCTTCCCCTTATCCAGCTTTTTTGTTCAGAGTTTGAGACAAGACCCGGTGATAGAGGGAGTTACAATTGGTGACACCTCTCATAAAGCTGCCGCATTTATGGATGATCTTCTTCATATTATCACAAAACCTGTAACTGCCCTTCCACATGTAGCAGAACTATTACACAATTTTGGGTCTCTTTCTAACTTTAAAATCAATGACTAAATGTGAAGCCTTATGTGTCTCCTGCCCACCGTAACTAAAGACTTCCCTTGGCAAGATGTTTCCTTTCCCGCTCCATACGTACTCCATTAGATAACCCTTACCTCCAATTATGTCCCTATATTATCACAAATTGAGACTCTTATTACCTCCTGACGTATATAATATATTTCATATATAGCTAGTTCCAATATCTTAAAATGTTAATTCTCCCAAGAATCCTTTATCTTTTCCAAACCCTCCCCATACTGCTCCCCTCGTCCTTTTTTGCCACTCTTAAAAAAACATTTCTCTAAATACGTCTTCCAAAACTCTCATCCTAGGGTAGCATACCAGACATTGATCTTAGCTAGGAAATCCAGAGGCCTAGGTCTTCCAGACATTAAGAACATACTATCATGCAAATCAGGTTTCCAGAACCCTGGATTGGTTTAATCGTCAGGCATCTAAACTGTATGTAGCGGTGGAGGAGTCTACCATAGGTCTACCCCTGACAGTCACTATATAGCTAAGGCAAAAACTGGCTAAATCTATCTAAGTTAGAAACCCCCTGACTTAAACAATTTATAACTCATGGCAATGGGTTAAACATCATTTACCTCTCTTTTTGGGCCCATCCCCAATTATGTCTATTCAAGATCTCATATTTCCAAAGCTACATCCCCTGACTTTTACATAGCTCTCCCGACAGCTGCCAAAAATCTGCCTTACGATGCCATAAACATAGATTGAGCCCTCCCCTCTACTCATAACTCAAATCTAGATCTGGGTTTGGGTCCATTTTACTTTTTAATGGGAGAATTTCCCTGAGAGCGCTGAGGTTGGAATCAAGCTCTTTTTCCAGAGGTACTCACCCAAGAAACCTCTCGTTCTTTTTTTTTTTATGTCAATCTGTTATTAGAGTAAGGGATCGCTCCTCTTTCCTTTCTTAAGTCTTGGGGGTCTGAACTACAGAATTCTCTGTCCCAAGAAGATATTACCTCTATATTTAGATGCTCTCTAGGCCCTTCCAGATGTGTGTGACTCCAGGAGTCAACATATAAGTTGACTACTACATGCCATAGACTCTGTCATTGTTACGTAAGTACTCCTCGGAAGACTCCCCCTTATGCTGGCATTGCCATAAACGCACCTGCACATACCTCCATTTCTGTTGGGAGTGTGAGACAATTAAAGCCTACTGGTCTCATACCCAGTACATTTTCGATCAGATCTGCTGCCATACCATAACGCCTTACACCAGCCATTATGTTTCTCAATCTCTGGCCTATATTCGCTACTGGATTGCCCAAACACTTATGGCTTCAGTTAATCTGAGTAGCGAAAGCCCCATCTGGAGCGCTATAACTTTTTTAAACACAAATCCATTTGGACCCCATGGTATTCCTTCGCTAAAGAAGACAAGTGGAAACACCAGTGGGCTTCTGCAACTGTCTGATGTAATTTTCTTTGTTATAGTGAACACTTTGATCACTTCCCTCCATAGCTTCTATTTTAAAATTGAGACCTTGACATCACGAACATTTTACTACTGTTCCTATTCGGTTTACTATTCAAAACCTGTTTTCAATTGCATTTCTGGACTCGATAGTTTCTTGTCTTTTAACCTCTTTGTTTATGGTTAGAATGTATATCTATGTAACCTATACTGCACTATTTCTATCAATTGTTTCCTTGACTTGTAAAACCAATAAAAATATATTTAAAAGAAATATCTATGTTATGCTATGAATAAAGTTTTCTATTGTGGAAAATGTTATGTACTCATATGTAGTTATGTAATGAAGGTAGGTCACAATACATATAAAAAGATTAGCAAGCTACATATAAAAAATAGATTATATAAATATGAATTTTCATTTCAAGAAACAAAAAAAACTTGTAGCATTGACAATACTTGTAGCATATTGACAATACTCAGGATGTATTGTCCTTGCATATATAGAAAAGAAAATATGTTTGGAAATATGTCTGTCAACAAATACTACAGCCAGATGGGGTACTATGTCTCCTTAGGGAGACGCCATCTTTGCAGGCTAAATACTGTAAATTTGACAAGGTTGAAGCCTTCAACTGTATTTAATTTGAGTACATTTTATTGCGTGTACTGCACTTACCTCCTCCATAGGTCTGACATAAATAAGGAAATCTCCATACATTTCCTAAACCCACTGCAAATCCAATACACGTCAACAAATACTGGACTTTATTGTCCCATGTTGGTCTCTCCTGGCTATTTGAGACATTTGATAGTTCTTTAGTAGCCATGGTTTGGATGAGGTAAATTCTGACAGGTTTGTAAAAATGTGCTAGAGTCTTATATAACTTAGACTACCATTAATATGTACCTAATCTGAGTAATCAGCTAGACTTAAAATAACAACTGGCTTGAAAAAGAGTAAAGAATTAATTTAGTGAATAAGATTGAGGGGTTTTTTTACCATTAGCTCAGAGAAACAGATGGACAGGTTAATTTGTAACTAATATTAAAGGATTTTCTGTGTTCAATTGTCTTGACTAAAAAGTAATATTTATCATTCGGAAGTGTTTAAAACTCGGCTCTCTGGTGTAAGTTAAAGGCATACATAGAGTCATTTGTATGTGTCATGACTGATTTTGATAATAATCATTATTAAAGTAATCTTTTGACCTTGATATTTATTAATTCAACAAGAGAACACAGTTATGATAACCTGTTTAGACAAAAGCAGTACAATAATGTACGATAGTGAATATGATCATTGATATGTTATTGCGCACTTAGTAGGGCCAAATTGGGCTGTTTCCGAAGGCCTAAGGTTCCTTGGGTCCCACGGCCATTCAACCTGCTTACCAACTTTAATATAGCCCTATACAATAAAAGAGGAAAGGGAATTCATGCCCTATATTCCTCTATCTTTGCATACATTTGTGCCAATTCCTGACAGATGTATACAGGAGCCGTGGAAGTAACAAAGTTTCTTAAAGGGAATCTGCCAGGGCGATTTGGGACACTAAACCAACCACAGGTCCTTACAGACCGGGGGTTTAGTGTCCCAAATCGCCTTGTTACAAAGCCATCAGTGTCTGCAATAAAAAATAAAAAAGCTTTATACTCACCCTGCCAATGTACTCCTTGCGCAATTCTTCACTGAAGCCAGAGGAGTACACCTCGGCTTCAGTGCATATGCCCTATAACTTCAGTACTTGTGCAGTGTAGCCGGGGGATACATCCTCGGCTTCACTGAAGAACTGTGAAAGGCACTGGGAACATCAGAGATAAGTCCGCTAAGATGCTCTAGGAATCTCTAGGTAAGTATAAAGGTTTATTTTTTTGACTGCTGGCCCGGATGGATTTAAAACAGGGCTATTTGACCTGACAGGTTCCCTTTAAGCCTCTAAAAAAAAAAAAATAAATACTCCACCGAACTGAAGACTGCCAGAGAATATGTGTAAAGTGTGTGTGCACATACCTGTATGTGCCTATATGCTCGTGTGCAAGTGTATAAATCTGCACTTAACCCAAAATGTGACCACTGCATATATAGGCACTGCACAGTACCATTTCTCTTATCCTACATCCGCCATCTTTGCAGGGTAGGGTCCTCCACTTATAATGACCACTAAAAACGATATATTAATGGTATAGTTAGTTAATAAAAGTTACTACATCCTATTAGGAATATCAATATCTGTAATTTTACTTGTATCCATCATACTTTGCAGTGCAGCACTGATCACAGCTGTCGCTTTAAGGTTGCTGTGTCTACATGTCAAACTCTGGCTGGGTCTGCTGCCAACCACAGCCAGTGGCATAACAATCGCGGTCACAGGGGGTGCTAACGCTGGGCCCCGGCCATCTCCAGCACCATGAAAGCCTGGTTCCTCGACCGCTAAACATATTGTTAATGGATTCCCTTTCCAATAGATGCCAGCCCAGGAAAGTGACTATAAATAAGAAATACATATATTCACCTCTCCTGGGCTTCTAACATCCTCTATACTGTGTGGGGGCCACTGTGGAGCACATTATACTGTGTGGGGGCCACTGTGGAGCACATTATACTGTGTGGGGGCCACTGTGGAGCACATTATACTGTGTGGGGGCCACTGTGGAGCACAATATACTGTGTGGGGGCCACTGTGGAGCACATTATACTGTGTGGTGGTCACTGTGGACCACATTATATTGTGTGGGGGTCACTGTGGACCACATTATACTGTGTGGGGGCCACTGTGGAGCACATTATACTGTGTGGGGGCCACTGTGGAGCACATTATACTGTGTGGTGGTCACTGTGGACCACATTATATTGTGTGGGGGTCACTGTGGACCGCATTATATTTTGTGGGGATCACTGTGGACCATATTATATTGTGTGGGGGTCACCATGAAGCAGATTATACTGGGTGGGAGCCACCATGGGGCATATTATACTGTGTGAGGTCACTGTGGAGCATATTATACTGTGTGAGGACCACTATGAAGAAGATTATACTGTGTGGGGGCCATTGTGGAGCATATTATACTGTGTGAGGTCACTGTGGAGCATATTATACTGAGTGAGGGGCACTGTGAAGAAGATAATACTGTGTGGGGGCCATTGTGGAGCATATTATGCTATGTGGGGGCCACTATGGAGCATATTATATTGTTTGGGGCCCCTTCACTATTCACATCACACCCCATCTGTTATATAGCAGACATGTGATATTACAGGCTGCAATAACATTGCATGGTGATTATAAAACAAATACTGTGCAATGTAAATAGTGAAGGAGTCATGGTGCTTGCAAAAGCACCACAATATCTTCAAACATTTGATCAGCAGGGGTCCCGAGAGTTGAACCCCCACTGATCTCATAGATCTCTTAGACTGTTAGGACCATGCAGATCAGCTGTTTCCCACAGCACACAGCTCCCATTATTGTTTACATGCCAGTCGCTGCCCTGCTCACTCACCATATTCTTGATTACTGCAAGAATATCAAGAATTTGCTATAGGGAGGGAGTAGGGGACCCAGAACAAAAGTTTGCACTTGGGCCTACAAGACTTTAGCTCAGTGGCATAACTAGGAATGGTTGGGCCCCAAGGCAAACATTTGACATGGGCCCCTCCTCCAAACCACGGCCCCCCTGAACTGCCCCCTCCCCAAAAACCGCATTCCTGCGCCCACTATTATGCCCCATAGTGGCTCCTGCACACAGTATTATGCCTATAGTGGCCCCTGCACACAGTTTTACGCCCCATAGTAGCCCCTGAACACAGTATTATGCCCCATTGTGGACAACCCATGAACAATTATTATACTCTGGGGTCTTTTGAGACCCCAGAGTATAATGATCGGAAACCCAGGGGAGGATAGAAACATAAAAAAAACAATGCTACTTATCTGTTCCTCGCTCCAGTCCACTCCCTGCTGCTTCGGCCTTCTTCAATGTTGGACCAGGCCGGCGTCACGTGATCCGGCCAGCATCGCGACACAAAATGATATCGGCTGACGTCTGGGACATCACCAAACAGGCCCGAAGCCTGGAGAAGCGTAGGAAAGGTAGGTACATTGTTTTTTTATGTTCCCTCACCTCCCCTGGGCCTCCGATTATTATACTCCGGGGTCTGAAAAGCAGTAATTGCGGGGTTCGGCCCGCGGCCTTACCTACTGATCCCTGCTACTGTTCACAGCCACCGCCGCAGAATGAGAAGTGCAGGCGGCCGTGAGCAGGACCCCGTGGGATCGGTAAGTATATAGGGCCCGTTACCTGCTGGGGTTACTCCGGCAGGTAACGGCCTATTAAAAAAAAAAACCATCGGGGGCTGCGGGGCCCTGTGGCAGCCGCTACCAATGGTACCCCGGTAGTTACGCCCCTGCTTTACCTATGCCACTGGTCACAGCTTTGAGATGAGCTGCCATTCAGAGTGCCGACTCATTGTCCAATCATGACCTAAGGTAGGATATTTATACCTAGCATTGAGGTAGCAAGAGCAATTCCAGTACTTGAGAATAGTTACAGCAATTCCATAACACATCCTATTGCTGTCCTGATATTCACGTAGAAACTTATACAGTGGTGTACACTTCATGTAGTATTTACATGCCAGCTTCAAGGAATAAACATTATGTATTTAGCATTGAGAGATTCAGATGCATAAATTGTTGAAAGTTCTAAGAATCTGGGAGTCCGTTTGGATAATAAGCCTGTGTAGACTGTGAATGGTGAGTTCCTTCAACATGTGTAATAAAATGCTGTTATAGTTTTATGAATCTGTTGTGACAACTTTTCTTTGGGATCATCTGTTGGGGCGGTAACATTTGTAGGTTTAATGGCGAAAAATTAATTAGGAAGTCTGATCAGTTAGTGGGCTGTAAAATACAGTGTTTTGAGAAGGATTTTGTACAGATTCAGAGCAATTCTGGACAATGATTCTCCTTTTCCACTATGTGATTTGGTTCATCCTCAGAGAAGTAAATTTTGTCAAAGGTTTGTGCAGCTCAGATGCATAAAGGCATGCTAAAGTAAAGTAATTTGTGCTGGTGCTCTTGGGCCACTTAAAGTACAGTCTCAAGGTAACCAATAGAGGGAGAATGAATAGGTAAGGTAATATTATACCATATCATATTTATATATTGTAATTTATTCCAGTAAGAGGATTTTTAGGATATATAGAACTGTATTTCAGGGGTGTTTCAGACTGGGGGCTGTTTTTGATACCAGGATAGATCATCACCTACTATGTAATCATTAATGCTATTTGTTTATGTTGTGTTAAAGGGGTTTTCTGGGTTTTCTGGTCTGTGGAGCATTTTTGATACTAATGTCCGTTCCTTAGAATAGTTAATTAGTATGAGATTGGTGGGGATCCAACACTTGGACCCTGCATCAATCAGCTGTTCCAGGTAACCTCCAGCTCTGGAAGCAGAAGGCTCTGTTCTGTGTATAGCTGTCATGATAAAAATTTGAATAAAAGTAATAGAAATTCCCCGAAATGGTATAACTAAAAAGTACACCTGACCCCGCAAAAAGACGCCCTATGCATTCCCATACACGGAAATATAAAAAAGTTACAGGTGTCAGAATATGGCAACTTTTATAAAAAAAATTTTTTTTGCAAAGTTTTAGATTTTTGTTAAGGGGTTAAAATGTAAAGAAAACTATATAAATTTGTTATCCTCGGAATCATATCAAAACATAGAATACAAGTGACATGTCATTTAGGCTGCAGAGTGAACGCCGTAAAAACTAAGCCCATAAGAAAGTCGAACTTTTTCTTCAAATCCACCCCATTTTTTTCTAGTTTCCCAGTACATTGTACAGAATAATAAATTGTAGCATTATGAAGAACAATTTGTCCCGCAAACATTAAGCCCTCATATGGCTCTGAGAACGGAAAAATTTAAAAGTTATGGGGTTTGAAACGTGGGGAGTCAAAAATTAAAATGTGTGATGAGCATAGGCAGTCAGGAGGCTGTTGCTGCCATGGCAACCCCTTGGACCCCACAATCTTATCGCTGGGGATCTGAGGAGTGTCAGGGACAATCTTGCCCCCAGACTCCTTGAATGCTTTGATCGCTATTAATCATTGCATCCGGGTGGTTAATCTGCCAGAGTCTCAGTCTCAGTATCGGCTAGTCCTGGGCCTCGGGTGTGTAAGACAGTTGAGTGCCGGAAGTAATGCCACAGGCACATATCCAGTGCCTGCAGCATTACAGTGCTGTACTATTAAGGTGCTGAGTGTGACCAAATACACAGTGTGATGGAGCATTGTTGTTAATCTGAAAAAAATATTAATCAATTAAGTGTTTCTTTTTAAATGCAACTGAGCATATATAAACTGCACGAATAGTAAAAAACTTATTTCAAGCTGACTTTTCTTGAAATACTTGTTTGCAAAAAACATTTTCTTCTGTGCCGCTGTCTCCTCTTCGCTTGACTTCTGCCCGTGCCTGCGCAATATAGTCGTTCTATTGCGCATGCGTTGGAGGCCCGCTGCTTCTCCTATTCACTTCTGCCGGCGTTTGCACAATAGACCCATAGAGTACTCTATTGCGCAGGCACCGGCTCCCCTGAAGGAAGTGATGCTTCATGCCCAGCAGAAGAAGAGGACATGAAGATAGGTAAGTATGATGGGGTCGGGGGACAGGAAGTATTGGTGACGTTCCATTTCCGGAAACTGGGAAACGGAACGTCAACGGGAAATCATAAAATGTGCCTGGGGTGGTCACATGATTGCCCCAGGGATATGGGTAAATATACGTTTTTTTTTTAAAGGGAGTAAATTAGAAGTTAGGTGGGGGGAGGGGTTCAGCTTAGTGTTAAATTTTTAGTTTATCCAGGACAACCCCTTTTAAGGTTCACATGACTATAGTATTACAATATATGTCTATCGATGCTTACTCCCACAATAAACAAAACTAACTAAAATAGTAACAAAAATACCACAACACAACACACATCTAGCGATGTACAACTTCCAGAGGCGTAGCTAGCGGGGGGGGCAGAGGGGGCGGCTGCCCCGGGGCCCACTGACTCTTTGGGGCCCACCCAGGGGCCGCCATTAATACATCCTTTATTTCTAACTAGATCGGTGTTTTGCAGACACCGATCTAGTTACAATGCTTCCTGGTGCTTAACTGTCTTGTAAACCGCAAGCCACTTCAGGCCTGCATTTTACAAGACCCCGAGACCACAGACCGATGTCTTCTTCTAAGCACAGGAGGTGCGATGACGACATAACATCGCGCCTCCTGCGCTCAGACACAGACGTCATGCACGTGGACTGGGAGGAAGCGGCGGCTCCGTTCATCAGCATAGCAGGTAGGTGAGTATGACTTTTTTTTTTTTGTGGGTATATTAATAGTATAAGGGGTGGTTAGGAGGGGGAAATATAACTATAAAGGGAGGATTCATTAGGGGGCATTATCATTATGACGATGGGGGGGTCATTTATATAAGGGTTATTACAGGGTATTATGAATACAAGGGGGAAGGTTATTTATATAAGGGGCCATTAGGGGGCATCATTTATATTAGGAGGCATTATGAACATAAGGGAGTGGTCATTGATATAAGGGGTCATTAGAGGTGCAGTATTTATGTCAGGGGGAATCAGGGGCATAATATGAGGGTCAATTAATTTAATTAAAGTTGCACTTGTGCCTTATTAAGACTAAGGCCCCATGTACTGGGCTGCAGCAAAAAAAGCGCTGCAAGAAAAACCGCGGCGGTAACGTGTTTTTTCTCACAGCGCTTTTCACAGAAGGTCCGCAGAGGTTTCCCCTGTGGACTTTCTGTTTTCAATACACCTAAATGGAAACCGCCAGCGTTTCCATAGGTATAACTGACATGCTGCAATTTCCAAAACCGCAACGGTTTTGGAAATCGCAGCGTCTGCTGCACGTATTTTTCCACAGTGTGTGGATGGGATTTGCTAGAATGTTGCGTTTTTTTTTCAGTGGGTTTTCGCCACATGGGACCCCCATCCCTACTTTGCAGTATAATATGCACAGCGGATAATCTGCGATTTCCAAAACGGTCGCAGTTTTGGAGATCGCAGAATGTCAATTATACCTACGGAAACGCCAGCGGTTTCCCTATAGATATAATTGAAGCAGAATGTCTGCAGAGGAAACCTCTGCGAACTTTCTGTGCAAAGTGCTTCTGGAAGAACCGCGATGCATTGCTGCCGTGGTTTTTCCCGCAGCTTTTTTTTGCTGCAGTACACCACATGGAGCCTTAGCCTTAAGGCGTTTTCCGGCTCATTTTTATTGATGATCTATCCTCAGAATAAAACATCAATAAGAGATAAGAGATTCCCCACTGATCAGCTGTATGAAGGGGCTATGGCGCCTGTTTATATCACACGCTGTCTGTTTATAGTGACTGTGTGATGTAGTTACAGTCTTGTAACAGATGTGTATAGGACAAGGCTGTAGTTACATTACATGGCCGCTATGAGATGAATGACACAGTGTAAACAGAGAAGGGATCACAGCTCTTACACAGGTACCACGGTTCATTCAAACAGTTGTTCCTTGGGGGTTCTGGTAATTGGAACCCCCAAAATTTTTTTCCCTTTTTTTTCCTTTTTAATTAGGAAACACCTGGGGCATTATTAATAAGGGGCACATTATTTAAAGAGGACCTTTCACATCCTCATGTATATGTGGTTTTACATACCGCTAGAAAGCTGACAGCGCGCTGAATTCAGCGCACTGCTGGCTTTCCCGTTATATGCCCCGGGGCTGGATATCAGGGGTCTAAATTTCACCATTCACTGTCAGAAGGGAGTTCCTGACAGTCTAGCTGCGCTGAGAGGAACGCCCTCCCTGACTGTGCTCGTCCATAGACTTGTACTGGGGGGGCGTTCCTCACAGCTCAGCATCATCACTGGGTGGTAAGGAACACCCTCTCTCTCTCTGTACTCGCCCATAGCCGAGTACTGTCAGAGGGAGCGTTCTTCACATCTCAGCATCATCACTGGGCTGAGTACACCCCAGTACAATTCTATGGACGGGTAGTGTAAGGGAGGGTGTTCCTCTCAGCGCAGCTAGACTGTCAGGAACGCCCTTTTGACGGTGAAATTTAGACCCCCGATATCTCCAGCCCTGGGGCATATAACGGGAAAGCCGGCAGTGCGTTGAATTCAGCGCGCTGTCGGCTTTCTAGCGGTATGTAAAACAGCATATACATGAGGACATGAAAGGTCCTCTTTAAAGGGGTGCAAAGGGAAGTTATTAGTTTAAATATGCACTTGATGGTATTATTCATTATGGGGGGTTATATTATATATATTTTATAATTGGGGGTAATGGCAGGATGGGGGCTTTGTGTAGGTGAGGACAATATGGGTCAGGTGCCTGGAAAAGTAAGGAGCGAAAGATGTCTGTGTTGCAAACTTTACAGAGACTGGAAGAAGTGGTCATAGCCATGCAGATGAAAGAGATGCGGAATGTGAACGATTAGTCAGAGACGTCACCTGTAAGTCACTAAATGTTACTGCCCTGTATTCACCTAAATCGTCTGCAGAGCCCTGTTTAGAGCCGCTATAAAGCACTATACGTTCACCGTACAGTGCTGGCCAAAAGTATTGGCACCCCTGCAATTCAGATAATACTCAATTTCTTCCAGAAAATGATTGCAATCACAAATGCTTTGGTAATAATATCTTCATTTAATTTGTCTTCAATGGAAAACCACAAAAAGAATTGTCAAAAAGCCAAATTGGATATAATTCCACACCAAACATAAAAAAGGGGGTGGACAAAAGTATTGGCACCCTTTGAGAAATCATGTGATGCTTCTCTAATTTGTGTAATTAACAGCACCTGTTACTTACCTGTGGCACATAACAGGTGGTGGCAATAACTAAATCACACTTGCAGCCAGTTGAAATGGATTAAAGTTGACTCAACCTCTGTCCTGTGTCCTTGTGTGTACCACATTGAGCATGGAGAAAACAAAGAAGACCAAAGAACTGTCTGAGGACTTGAGAAGCAAAATTGTGAGGAAGCATGAGCAATCTCAAGGCTACAAGTCCATCTCCAAAGACCTGAATGTTCCTGTGTCTACCGTGCGCAGTGTCATCAAGAAGTTTAAAGCCCATGGCACTGTGGCTAACCTCCCTAGATGTGGACGGAAAAGAAAAATTGACGAGAGATTTCAACGAAAGATTGTGCGGATGGTGGCTAAAGAACCTCGACTAACATCCAAACAAGTTCTAGCTGCCCTGCAGTCTGAGGGTACAACAGTGTCAACCCGTACTATCCGTCGGCGTCTAAATGAAAAGGGACTCTATGGTAGGATACCCAGGAAGACCCCACTTCTGACCCAGAGACATAAAAAAGACGAGCTGGAGTTTGCCAAAACTTACCTGAGAAAGCCAAAAACTTTTTGGAAGAAGCTGGGTCTCCCTCAGAGGTCATGGGTCTTCCAGCAGGACAATGACCCAAAACACACTTCAAAAAGCACTGGAAAATGGTTTGAGAGAAAGCACTGGAGACTTCTAAAGTGGCCAGCAATGAGTTCAGACCTGAATCCAATAGAACACCTGTGGAGAGATCTCAAAATGGCAGTTTGGAGAAGGCACCCTTCAAATCTCAGGGACCTGGAGAAATTTGCCAAAGAAGAATGGTCTAAAATTCCAGCAGAGCATTGTAAGAAACTCATTGATGGTTACCGGAAGCAGTTGTTCACAGTTATTTTGTCTAAAGGTTGTGCTACCAAGTATTAGGCTGAGGGTGCCAATACTTTTGTCCGGCCCATTTTTGGAGTTTTGTGTAAAATGATCAATGATTTGACTTTTTTTTCATTCTCTTTTGTGTTTTTTCATTGCAAGCAAAATAAATGAAGATATTATTACCAAAGCATTTGTGATTGCAATCATTTTCTGGAAGAAATTGAGTATTATCTGACAGAATTGCAGGAGTGCCAATACTTTTGGCCAGCACTGTAACTCTCCTCAGTTACCAAAAATCTGTAAGAGAAAGAGGAAAAAAAAAAGTTGGGACGTTGTGTAAAACATAAATAAAAACAGAATGTGATGATTTGCAAATCCTTTTCAACCTATATTCAGTTAAATACACTACAAAGAAAAGACATTTAATATTCAAACGGATAAACTTTATTGTTTTTTTGCAAATATTGACTCATTTTGAATTTGATGCCTGCAACACGTTCCAAAAAAGCTGGGACAGGGCAACAAAAGACTGGGAAAGTTGAGGAATGCTCAAAAAAACACCTGTTTGGAGCATTCCACAGGTGAACAGGTTAATTGCAAACAGGTGAGTGTTATGATTGGGTATAAAGATAGCATCCCCGAACGGCTCAGTCGTTCACAAACAACGACTTGTTCAACCTTGTTCTATCCGAAACAAATCTTGGTCCCAAGCCATCTGAACCCAAAAGGAACTGAATCTTCATAGGTTTGCCCATCTTTAATTACAATATTTCATTCCAGAAATGCATTAGATGTCTTAGCAGGAGCTACCAGTCAATTCAAATGAATTTCCTGGCAGTGCCTTCCTCCTCCTCTCCTCCCGGCTATTTTCCTGCTGTCTACTATAGTAAACAGTGAAGGCATTGAGAACAATTACTAAACAGAATCGTTGAGGCCTGTGGTGGGACATCGCACACCATCAACCTTAAACTTAGCTATTCAGAGAGTGAAATCCACTTTCTGGATACCACAATATACATTAAAGACCACCAGCTACTCACCTCAATATACCACAAACCCACAGGCAGAACGGCCTACCTGAGAAAAGACAGCTTCCACCCAAGCACACAAGACAATCTATTATTTACAGTCAGGCTATATGATACAATTGTATTTGCTCCGACAAAGCAGACCTGGACAAGCACCTCCAGGATCTGAGGACGAAATTTCTCTGATTGAGATACAAACCAAATATGACAGACAACCAATTAAACAAAGCGGCAGCCATTAACAGAGGCAGTCTGTTCACATATAAAGAGACTCAGAATGAAGCCCGAGAGACCCTAGTTGTCCCCTACAACCCACAGCTGGAGATCCTACGAAGGATTGCCAAGAAGCTCCAACCTGTGGTACATAGGGACAACAGACTCAAAGACATATTTCCAGTCCCCCCTCTCCTTTCCTTTTGACAACCACTAAACCTGAGGCGTATTATTGTCCGGAGTGCCCTGAAGGCCCCAACTGAAAATGGCACCTCACCTTGCCTACAAAACAGGTGCAAGACCTGCAGGCACATCCACACCGCTAACAGTGTACCTGTCCCACAGTCACAAGAGGTGCACAGAATTAGGGGGACATTTTCCTGCAGGTCTTCCAATGTAGTGTATCTCATAATGTGTGTACAATGTCCCACCACAGTCCTCTATGATGGGGAAACAGGGCAGACACTTAGTCAGCACATGAACTCACACTTATTCACCATTACTAACAGCAGAACAGACCTCCCAGTGGTTGCACATTTCTCCGGAGAAGACCACTCTATTGAAGATTTGCGGGTTTTGGTTTTAATGGGACATTTTAAGACGCAGAGGGAAAGAAAGGAATGGGAATATAAGTTTATGCAAAAATTTCAAACTCTGCAATTTGGACTTAATATTCATGCCAGTTTCAAGTCACACTATGTATGAACTTTGAGGGTCACAAATCACAACCTAATTGCAAACAGATAACAGCAAGAATTACTGATCCCTCCGTTACACCCCACAAGTTTTCCGGATTGTTTATTTCTTGACCTGTTGTAAATAACTTCTCTATGTATATTGCATTTTGATTTTCTTTAAAGATTCTAAGACCCTTTGAAGATCCAGGTCTTGTGTGTATAAAAAGTGTATGAATTTTCTTCACTGATTTCTTCACTCTTCCACTATATTAACATTAGTATTTTTATGTTTCATTACATTGATTTTGAATGTTATCAATTTATGAGCTCACTTTATCGTTGATCAGTTGTTTTGGTTATTTTAAATGTTGTATTGTTTACATAATGGGGAGACACTCCCAAGAGGCGTGTACTCTTTAGAAATCCCCTATTTAAGGGAGAGGTTCTAGCACACTTTTATGTCCTGTACCAATCGATACACTTGAGAAAGGAGTTCTCTACACTCCAAAATGTGTTGTTTTTTATGGTTAACAATAAAGAGCATCTTCACAAGAATCTTCTGGGAATTGCGGATCATTACTTCATCACCTAAGTAGGTCTTGTTCCTCATCAAATCCAAATAAATCACTAAGATGAGTAGTTATAACAGCTGTTACAAACCCTAGAAAGAAACAAAGATAGGATTTGGCATTGATTGGTGAACCATTGATGGTGAAACCGTGTACTAAGGAAAGGCCGCACACAGTGCAAGACTGCTTACAGATGCCTCTACAGTGGCTTGCAAAAGTATTCATACACGTTGAACTTTTTCATATTTTGTCCCCTTATAACCACAATCTTAAATGTATTTTATTGAGATTTTAAGTGATAGAACAACACAAAGTAGCACACAATTGTGAAGTGGAACGAAAATGATACATAGTTTTGAAAATTTTAATCAAATAAAAATCTGAAAAGTGTTATGTGCAAAAGTATTCAGCCCCCTGTATGCTGATACCCCTAAATAAAATCCAATGCAATCAATTGCCTTCAAAAGTCACTTATTTAGTTAATAGAGTCCAGCTTTGTGTAATTTAGTCTCAGTATAAATACACATGTTCTGTGAAGGCCTCAGTGGTTTGTTAGACAGTAGTGAACAAACAGCATCATGAGATAAAGTTGTGGAGAAGTTTAACCCCTTAACGACCTTGGACGTACTATTACGTCCTGGGCGCTAGGTACTTCGCGCACCAGGACGTAATACTACGCCCGAGGCCGGCCGCCCGCTCACTATCTGACAGCTGTATCTGACAGCTAACACCCTGCTCCATAACCCCCGGTCGGCCATAACTTCCGTTCGGCGGTTTTAACCCCTTGGATGCCGCAGTCAAACATGACCGCGGCATCCAAGGGGTTCTGCCGTCTTGCCGCCCCCCCGGCACCCCCCCGCGGCGAGATCGGGGGGTGCCGATATCTCTAATCTGCAGCCCGGGGTCTGCCCAGTGACCCCAGGCTGCCTGGAGCCTCCAGTACCTGGTTGATCCTGCCGAGACTTCAGGAAGTCAGCGCTGTGTTTCCATAGCGCTGACTTCCTGTATAGGCTGCAAGACACGTGTATGCTCGTGTCTTGCAGTCTATAGTACTGAGCCAGAGATCAAAGCATCTCTGACTCAGGTGTCCTAATGGGACACAAGAAAAAGTAAAAAAAAGTGAGAAAAAAAATAATAAAGTATGTGAAAAAAATTAATAAAAGAATAAAGCCCCAAAAATTCCCTTTTCCTATATAAAATGAATTATATAAAAAATAAACCTAAAAATTAATAAAAACAATACATATTTGGTATCGTTGCGTCCGTAACAACCTGTACAATAAAACTGAAACCATATTTAATGTACACAGTGAAAGTTGGGAAAAAAAAAACGGAAAAAAACCTGCCAAAAGTAACGATTTTTCGCCATCTCACCTTACAAAATATGCCATAAAAAGTGATCAAAAAGTCATATGTACCCCAAAACAGTACCAATAAAAAGCACAGGTTGTCCTGCAAAAAATAAGCCCTAAACTAACTCTCTAAACTGAAAAGTAAAAATGCTACGCATCTTAGAAGATGGCGATGCAAAAAAAATTTATTTATGTCCCCAAAAGGGTTTTTGTTCTGCAAAATTGGTATTGCATAAAAAAACAGTATAAATGAGGTATCACTGTAATCGTACCGACCCGCAGAATAAAGATAACATGTTACTTACGCTCTACGCTGCATGGTGAAAAATTTAAAAGATAAAACGCAGTGCCAGAATTGATGGGGTTGTTTTTTAATTCACCAAGAAAGAGTTAATAAAATTTATTTAATAAGTTGTAAGCACCTAAAAATGATGTCATTAAAAAATACATCTCACCCTGCAAACAACAAGCCCTCATATGGCTACATCACCAGAGAAATAAAGAAAATATAACTCGTACAATGTGAAGACAAAAACCCCAAAAATCGCCAAATCATTAGAGCATAACTGGCTGCGGCAGGAAGGGAATGTATAAGCTGTGCGAGCGTATATCAGGGTACAAACCAGATTTAGAGCTTACGAGGGATAATAAACCAGAAGTGACCCCCAGAGTGACCCCCCAATAATAGGAACTACTGGGGAAATAGTAGGGAATTTAGTGTACCCAATGTACTACGCACAGCTTACAGATTCATTCACTTTTGCCCATCCGCTGTGCAGTCACGTCTGGGATACTAATGCTCGCTACACCCCTTGATAAATTCTTTGAGGGGTGCAGTTTTCAAAATGGGGTCATTCCCTAGGGGATTCCACTTTACTGGTACTTTAGAGGCTCTGCAAACATGACATGGCATCCAGATCCCAAACATCTGAATCTGCGCTCCAAAAGCCACATAGCGCTCCTTCCCTTCTGTGCCCTACTGTGTGCCCAAACCGCAGTTTATACCCACATGTATTACACTTGTCGTACCCAGAATAATGTACTTAATGTCATATGTGGGTATAAACTGCCGTTTGGGCACAGCTGAGCACAGAAGGGAAGGAGTGCTATTTGGTTTTGGAGCACAGACTTGGACGGTTTGGTTTTTGGACGCCATTGCACTTTTGCAGAGCTGAAATGCCAGTACAGTGGAATCCCCTGACATGTCACCCCATTTTGGAAACTACACCCCTGAAGTAATTTATCCAGGGGTACAGTGAGCATTTTTAACCCCCAAGTTTTGCTATAATTTATTATCCGTAAATGAATACGCAGCTGATGATGAAAGGTGAAAATGACAATTATTCCAGGAATACGACATTTCTGTGCGTAATATGTTGTGCCCGGCTTGTATCAGAGATGAACGCTCCAAAAGCTACTGTGCCCGGGATCCCCGCTCACCAGTTTTTGGAGTGTGTGTCTGTGCAGACATAAGCTGGGCATAACATATTGGGCACTGAAATGGCGTATCTATAGAAAAATTTCATTTTTAACTTTTCATTATCAGCTGCGCATTCATTTTTGGAAATTAAAAGAATGCAACACTTAAGGGTTAATAATGCTCGCTACCCCACTTGATAAATCCCTTGAAGGGTATAGTTTCCAAAATGGGGTGACATGTCTGCGGATTCCACTTTACTGACAATTCATGGTCTCTGCAAAAGTGGCATGGTGTCCAAAAAGCAAACTGTGCTCTAAAAACCAAAATAGCACTCTTTCCCTTCTGTGCCTGGCTGTGCCCAAACAGGAGTTTATACCCACATATGGCATTAAGTACGTTATCCGGGGTACACCAGCGTCATACATGTGGGCATAAACTGTCATTTGGGCACACAGCAGGGCGCAAATGTGAAGGAGCGCTATGTGCTTTTGGACCGCATATTTAGATTGTTGTTTTTTTGGACGCCATGTCACATTTGCAGAGACCCTAAAATTGCCCCTACAAAATGGGGGTCACTTCTTGGGGAATTCCAATTTACTGGCACCTCCAGGGCTCTGCAAAAATATCATGGCAACCAGAAGGTCCCTCTAAATCTGTACTCCAAAAGCTAAAAAAAACCACAGTGCTCCTTCCCTTCTGAGCCCTGCTGCGTGCCCAAGCAGCAGTTTATACCCACATATATAATTTTTTTGTCCCCAGGATAGCCCACTTAATAGTTTTAGGAGTTCATGTCTCTGATGCCACAAAGTGGCCGCAACGTATTAGGCACTGAAATTGGATATTTCTTTAAAAACTTTAATTTTCACTTTGTACATTAATTTTTGGGAAGCATTTTTAGGCTCTAAATGATAATACCCCTTGAGGGGTGTAGTTTCTAAAATGGGGTCACTTTTGAGAGGTTTCCATTATATTGGTACTTTAGGGGTTCTGCAAATGCGATATGGCATCCAAAAACTATTCCAGCAAAATCTGCCCTCCAAAAGCTAAATAGCGCTCTTTCCATTTTTAGCCCTGCCATTTACCCATGCAGCAGATTACGACCACATATGGGGTATTGCTGTTGTTCAGGAGAAATTGTTTTGCAAACTGTGGGGTGCTTTTTCTCCTTTAACCCATTGTGAAAATGAAAACTTTGGGGATAAAGTGACATTTTAGTAATGTTTCATTTATACATCCCAGTGTTAGCAAAATCTGTGAAACGACTGTAAGGTCAAAATGCTCACTATACCCCTATATGAATTCTGTGAGGGGTGTAGTTTGCAAAATGGGGTCACGTTTTGGGGTTTTCCTTTGTATTGGTACTCTAGGGGCTTTGCAAATGAGACATGGCACCTGAAAACTATTCCAGCAAAATCTGCTTTTCAGATGCCCAGTGTCACTTCTTCCCTTCCGTGCGCTGCCATTCGCCCAAACATCAGTTTACACCCACTTGTGGGGTATTTCCGTGCTCGGGAGAAATTGCATAACAAACTGTGAGATGCATTTTTTCCTTTAACCCTTTGTGAATGTGTTAATTTTAGGGCTAAATTAAGGAATTAGTGGGAAAAAATTAAATGTCTAAATTTCACCTCCATATTGTTTTAATTCCAGTGAAATTCTTAAAGGGTTAACAAACTTCCCAAATGTTATTTTGAATTATTTGAGGGGTGCAGTTTTGAAAATGGGGTGATTTATGGGGGTTTCTAATATATAGGCCTTTATAATCCTCTTCAGAACTGAAGTGGTCCCTAAAAAATTAGTTTGGGAAATTTTCTTGTAAATCTGCAAAATTGCTGTTACACTTGTAAGCCTTCTAACATCCAAAATAAATTACAGGACGATTAAAAGATGATGCCGATATAAAGCAGAGATATGGTAGATAATATGTATTAATGTATTTGGGTGGTATGACTATCTATCTGAAAAGCAGAGCATTTCACATTTTGAAAATTGCAATTTTTTTCCAAATTTCCATCAAATTTCCTATTTTTTATAAATAAATACAAAAATATTCATTAGTGTTTACCACTAACATGAAGTACAATGTGTCACGAAAAAACAATCTCAAAATCACTTGTGTAAGTTAAGACATCTCAAAGTTATTGCCATATAAAATGACACATGTCAGTTTTGAAAAACGAGGCCTGGTCCTTAACGCACTTTTGGGCTGGGTCCTTAAGGGGTTAAAGTACGGTTAGGTTATAAAAACATATCCCAAGCTTTGAGTATCCCAAGGAGCACTGTTCAATCCATCATCCAAAAATGAAAAAAGTATTGTACAATTGTAAACCTACCAAGACATGGCCATCCACCTAAACTGACAGATCGAGTAAGCAGAGCACTGGTCAGAGAAGAAGCCAAGAGGCCCATGGTCACTCTGGAGGATCTGCAGAAATGCACAGCTCAGGTGGGAGAATCTGTCCACAGGACAACTATAAGCCATGCACTCCACAAATCTGGCCTTTATGGAAGAGTGGAAAGAAGAAAACCAATGTTGAAAGAAAGACATAAGAAGTGCTGTTTTCAGTTTGCCACAAGCCATACAGGGGACACATGTGGAAGAAGGTGCTCTGGTCAGATGAGACCAAAGTTGAACTTTTTGGCCTAAATGCAAAGCGCTATGTGTGGTGGAAAAGTAACACTGATCATCACTCTGAACACACCATCCCCACTGTGAAACATGGTGGTAGCAGCATCATGCTGTGGGGAGGTTTTTCTTCAGTAGAGACAGGGAAGCTGATCAGAGCTGATGGGAAGATGGATGGAGCTAAATACAGGGCAATCCTGGAAGAAAACCTGTTGGAGGCTACAAAAGACTAGAGACTGGGAAGGAGATTCACCTTCTAGCAAGACAATGACCCTAAACATACAGCCAGAGCTACATACGAATGGTTTAGATCAAAGAATATTCACGTGTTAGTATGGCCCAGTCAAAGTCCAGACCTAAATCCCATTGAACATCTCTGGCAAGACATGAAAATTGCTGTTCACCAATGCTCTCCATCCAATCTGGCTGAGCTTGAGCTATTTTGCAAAGAAGAATGGGCAAAAATCTCAGTCTCTAGATGAACAAAGTTGGTAGAGACATGCCCTAAAAGACTTGCAGCTGCAATTGCAGCGAAAGGTAGCTCTACAAAGTATTGATATAGGGGGGCTGAATACTTTTGCACATCACACTTTTCAGATTTTTATTTGATTAAAATTTTGAAAACCATGTATCATTTTCATTCCACTTCACAATTATGTACTACTTTGTGTTGGTCTATCACTTAAAATTTCAATAAAATACATTTAAGTTTGTGGTTTTAAGGTGACAAAATGTGAAAAAGTTCAAGGTGTATGAATACTTTTGCAAGACACTGTAGATGCATCAAGACTAACAAATAGGCCCCCACTGGAGAATTTGTCCCAATCAAAGAGTGGGGAGTAAATACAGAGCCAGGGTAACCCCAAAAGCAGAGTGTATATAATATCAGGCAGAACGTACAGAGAGATATCATCAAGAGGGCAGGGCTCCACTTGAAGCTCCAGGGGTGGCAAATTGGACTGGTTTGTCCATTGACAGACTTCTTTAAATGCTTAGTTGGATTCTGGTGACACGTGGCTAAGGCTTGGTGAATGAAATTTTAAAGCAAAACAGGAATCCAGAAAATCTGTTACAAGAACATGGGTTTTACCAGAAATTAGATTTACAGTAACAGACATCTTTGAAAAACGATCCCCTTTACGTAGAATCCCAAGCCACAGGGATCTCATCTTCAGAGGATTGTTACATATTTAATGTTCCTTGCCAATGTTCGTTTCAACCCTGTTTTTTGAGTCGCTCTCCAGCCCCCTTTAGGTTCACACCCTCACATTTCCTCCTGTTCAGCTTACCACTGTGACAATGGATAGAGGTATTGTTACGTCCTCACCCGTTCAAACTCCTGTGCCATCTTCTGGCCACATGGTGTGGCACAGGAGGCGTGTCCACTCATGATTACCTGCTCCCGGACTCTTGTCATTCTGTGTTGGCACTGTTAGGGTTAATTTTTGTGTGCTTGTGTATTGACAGCTTACAATCTGGTTCTGGACTTCCTTAAACCATCAGCCCCCCCCCCCCCCCCCATGTTGTGTCTCTGACCTTGCTAAGCATTTTTCCTTGCTCTTGTATTGTATTTACTGACCTCTGCTTTTTGGCTTTTGACTACTCTTTTGGATTGCGATTTGGTACTGTTTTGTCTCTCTAGCTTGACCCTTGGCTTGCTGACTCCTCTTCTGTGTTGTGTTGTCTTGTCCTATTCTGTGTATCACTTATTTAGAGTAGGATTTGTCGTCCATGTCATTAGGACAGTTGCAGCAAATAGGTAGGGACATGGGGTGGGCCTAGTTTAGGGCTCATTATCTCTGTCTTCTCTTTCCCTAGCAGCTGTTATTAGCAATTACTTACGGACAATTCTAACAGGCATACAGTGACAATATCCTTTTTGAATCAAGTACACTTGTCCAGTGTCTCTCCATACGTCCCCATGTGGCGGTTTCACCTTCCAAGTTCTCGTCATTCGACTTTTCTGGGTTTTCTACAGCCTTGTCTTTTTATAGATGCGCTGTAATAATTAATCCCACCATCTCTTACTTCTGAGTGTGCAAATGACAAAATGCTCAACTTCATTGACAATATCCCTTTTGAGTCAAGCACACTTGTCCAGTGTGGGTCATTTTGCATCTTCCAAGTGCAGCTTCTAAGTGTATAGACCAGAATTAGGCCAGAATGTAATAGACTGTCATCTAGCATCATTAACCGCTTCTGTACCGCCCATAGACTATATACGTCCAGAAGGAATTCAGCAACTGCACAAAATCGTGCATCTGCTGAAACGGGGAGCTGGCTGTAACTTCAGCCAGAGCTCCCAGAGAGAAGGCAGGGAAGGTATATTACCATCCCTGCCTTCCTGATCACTGTGTATAGAGAGGAAAAACTATTTTATAAAGTTTTTTAGTAGCACTTTGTGTTATTAAATAACAATAAATGAAAAGTGAAAAACAGACCCATTTTCCCTCCTCTTTTGTTTATATTTTCCATGATATAAAAAAAATTAACACACATGCAAAAATTAAACAACATAAAAATAAATCCCTATGTGTCACCGAAAAAAGACGCAGAAATTAGTTGAATAACGCAAATGATAAAAACGTGATAGCCCTCCAAATCCACACATACAAAAAACTTGAAAATGTGCCTGGTATGGAAGTGGTTAATTCTCATCTGACCCTGTCTTCATCTTCCATCCTCAGGTATGCCTCCCCTATTTGGACTCAGATATTGATGCACTACTGCCTCATTCACACCAACACTTCTGCTTGCTGTCAATTGTCATTTTTATTGGTAGGCCTCCCCTATTTGGACTCAGATATTGATACACTACTGCCTCATTCACACCAACACTTCTGCTTGCTGTCAACTGTCATTTTTATTGGTATGATGTTATCCACTCTGTTTTAACTATATGAGCTTTGAAGCCACTGTCTCCATTCCCTGCTGATTCCTCCCACTTTTTTCTCACCTGACCCTTCTTTAGCAGTCTCTGATTCTATCTCCATATTCCTACACCCCTTTTCACACCTGATACAAATGAAACAAATGTATTACTAGCTAGTATAAATTTAAGGCCTCTGGTCATTTTGACCCAGGTCATTTTGCATCTTCCAAGTGTAGCTTCTAAGTGTATAGACCAGAATTATGCCAGAATATGAACCAGAAGGGAACTGAAGGTAACAACAATGCACTAAACAAAAACCTAACAATTAGCCACAAAATACTTCTCACTGTAATCACTGTTGTTCTTCCCATACTTGTAAAAACCACTCTACCACTCCAAACCAGCCATGTCACTAAGAATATCTTTATCTTTCCATCTATTCTACCCCACCATCTCACCTTCTCTGCGCAGCTACTCAAAAACCTACAAGCTTTCCACCCCAGACACACAAAACCTCCCCACGTTCTCTCCTATTTACACCTGCTATCCCTCTCCCTGCTACTCCTCACTTCTGGTGACATATCTCCTAATCCTGGACCACCCCAGCACTTCCCTGCTGTCGGATCTTTCCGCACAACCGGCAACAGCGCACGGAACCCCCTAAACCTTACACCTATGTTACCCGCTCCTGCCCCTCCCCTTTGCACTATGGAACGCTCGCTCCGTACTCAATAAACTTGATTACATCCACGACCTCTTCATTTCTCATAAATTTTCATTTCTCGGTATCACAGAAACGTGGCTAACTCCCTCAGACACTACCTCCCCTAATGCCCTCTTCTATGGAGGTCTGCAATTCTCACACACTCCCCACCCCAACAATAAATCTGGTGGAGTCGTAGGCGTAATCCTGTTTGACAATTGCTCCTCTTATATCAAAAGCAAAATTGACACCATCAGAGATAGTCTCACCCTACACCCCTGACAACCACTCTACCCAACTGTCCTGTGCTCCTCGTCTTTAACCTGTTTCTCCACCGTCACTGATGAAAAGCTCTCCACCCTAATCTCTAAATCCCACCTCACCTCCTGCGCGCTTGACCCGATCCAGTCACACCTCATCCCCAAACTCTCTGAAGTCATTATTCCTGCCCTAACCCATCTCTTCAACCTATCCCTAACCAATGGATCCTTCCCTTCTGCCTTCAAACATGCTACCATCACATCTATACTTAAGAAACCCTCCCTCGACCCATCCTCTCCAGCCAACTACCGCTCCATCTCACTGCTCCCGTACGCCTCTAAACTGCTGGAGCAACACGTCCACTCCGAACTATGCTCCTATCTCTTGTCCAATGTGCTCTTTGACAGACTACAGTCAGGCTTCAGACCTCATTACTCCAGAGAAACTGCCCTAATCAAGGTCACTAATGACCTTCTAACTGCCAAAGCCAAGCGTCACTACTCTGTCCTCCTCCTCCTCGACCTCTTCTCTGCCTTTGACACAGTCGACCATTCCCTCCTGTTACAAATGCTCTCATGCCTTGGCATCTCAGACATGGCCCTTTCCTGGATCTCCTCATTCCTCACCAACTGCACATTCAGCATCTCCCACTCGCACACCACCTCCCCGCCATGCCCTCTTTCTGTAGGTGCCCCCCAAGGCTCCGCCCTAGGACCCCTCCTGTTCTCCATCTACACCCTCGGCCTTGGCCAACTCCCATGGTTTCCGCTACCATTGCTATGCTGACGACACCCAAATAAATCTCTCTGGACCAGACATTACCTCTCTGTTGTTCAGAGTCCCAGAATGTCTAGCAGCCATAGCCTGCTTTCTCTCCTCCCGCTTTCTCAAACTCAACATGGAGAAAACGGAGTTCATAATCTTCACCCCTCCTCGCAGGGCCCCCTACCTAACCCATCTATTAAAGTTAGCGGAACCACACTCACCCCAGTCCCACAGGTCCACTGCCTTGGGATAACTTTAGACTCTGACCTATCCTTCAAGCCACATGTTCAAACCCTCAACACCTTCTGCCACCTCCAACTCAAGAACATCCATCGAATACGCTCCTTCCTCACCCCTGAATCTGCAAAGATGCTAGTCCATGCCCTCATAATCTCCCGCCTAGACTACTGTAACACCCTTTTCCATGGCCTCCCAGCAAGCACTCTCACCCCCCCTCCAGTCCACCTTAAACTGTGCTGCTTGCTTAATACACCTCTTCCCCCATTCTTCATCGGCCGCTCCCCAATCCCTTCACTGGCTACCTGTCGCTCAGAGAATAGAGTTCAAACTACTAACACTGACATACAAAGCCATTAGAGGTGAGCGAATTTCTCAAAAGTTCGATTCACCAGTTCGATTCGAAGTTCCAAAAAAATTTGCATCGATCCAAATTACTTTGCGGAGAATATTGCTAAAAAACACCTATTTCCTAACTTCAGAAATCTTGTATACTGGTGTAGAACACTATTCCTTGCAGTAACACACATAGGGAGCCTACTGTGGTAGTCAAGCAATACTGTGAGTCCGAATGACACGCACATGACAGGCGTCGCTCTTAGAATCGATGCACACTTCACTTATTTGGACAGTTATGGGGCCAAAACTGTCCAACTAACTCAAGTGTGAACCCAGCCTTACAGGTCCATGTTAGTGCCAGGTAGAAAGAACCGTGCAGAGGCCCTACATCCTACTGTAGAGTGAAAGAGCACACTCCTTTTACACCATCGTTTGAATTCCACATAGATGTCTACAGAGTGGCAAGGTGAAATAATGTGGAGTTGGCAACAGCATGAGGAGGCCACAGAGTGACCCAGTGGCAGCGGCATTAGGAGGACATACAGTGACCCAGCAGTGGCAGCGGCATGAGGAGGGAATACAGTGACCCAGTGGCAGCGGCATTAGGAGGACATACAGTGACCCAGCAGTGGCAGCAGCATGAGGAGGGCATACAGTGACCCAGTGGCTGCGGCATGAGGAGGCCATACAGTGACCCAGTGGCAGCGGCATGAGGAGGACATACAGTGACCCAGTTCCCCCCTGCATGACTTTGTTCGCCCAGGCAAACGAGGTGTACAACAGCGTGACACCACTGTGCCCTGCACATGTGGTATGCTGGAGGAGCATACACCTTATTTAAAGGTGTTTGTTAGTGTGGAAACCCATAAGGAGGACCATATTTGCCATTTTGTTCCCAGTATAAAGTTGCAGGCCTTTTATCAATACAGTATTGTCTACAATTCAATAATTCGGAGTCACAAATCTCTGCCTTTATCACGCTTTTGTTATAGGTGTTCATTAGTGGGGAAAGAAATAAGGGGCATATTTGCCATTCTCTTCAAATTAGAAAATAACAGGACTTTTTGCCCTTTGCAATTACGTTTGTCAGACAGAGAAGCCAGAGGCCATGCACAGGGGAGGGCCGCAGGCACAGGCACATGTAGCAGCAGGGGTCAGTTACAGAGGCCTGAGCTTCCAGTGTCAAGTAGCGGTCATGTCTTGACCAGCAACCCAACGGTTGTAGACTGGTTGACTCGGTCATCCAATTCATGCCAAGTCACAACAGACACCCCCAGCCAATAGTCGGTGGGTTCATCAGACAGAACTCTTAGTTGGCTTGGCCCAGAAGCAGGCCCTGTGCCTTCACCTGTACTCAACTTGCCTCTGTCCTTTTCTGTTCCCTCAGCTAGAGTACTCTATGCTGTAGGCTCAGATCCACTGTACAGTTAGGAGGAGGTATTATTATTATTTATTATTATTGTTTATTTATATAGCACCATTAATTCCATGGTGCTTTCGATTTGAGGGTTAACAAACGGTACACAAGATATACAAAACAGATAATACTAACAGTGACCAACTGGCACAGTGGGATATAGGGCCCTGCCCACAAGGGCTTACAATCTATGAGGGAAGATGGATAGAGACAGAAGGTGAGGGTAGAGGCTGTTCAGGTGGTGGTATGGAGACAGTAGCGTTATTGGGGGTTGTAGGCCTTCCTGAATAGGTGAGTCTTCAGGGCCTTCTTGAAGCTTGTGATTGTGGGGGTCAGTCTTATGTGTCTTGGTAATGAGTTCCAGAGTATGGGGGATGCACAGGAGAAGTCTTGGAGATGGTTGTGTGAAGAGCGGATAAGAGTAGAGCGGAGTAGGAGGTCTTTGGAGGATCGGAGGTTACGTGCGGGCAGGTAGCGGGAGATTAGGTCGGAGATATATGGAGGGGACAGGTTGTGGATGGCTTTGTATGTCAGTGTTAGTAATTTGAACTCTATTCGCTGGGCAATGGGTAGCCAGTGAAGGGATTGGCAGAGGGGAGTGTCCGATGAAGAACGAAGGGAGAGGTGTATTAAGTGAGCGGCGCAATTTAAGGTGGACTGGAGGGGGGCGAGAGTATTTGCTGGGAGGCCATGGAGAAAGGTATTACAGTAGTCTAAGCGGGAGATTATGAGGGCATGGACTAGCATCTTTGTAGTTTCTGGGGTGAGGAAGGAGAAGATTCGATGGAGGCGGCAGGAGGTGTTGAGGGTTTGGATGTGTGGCTTGATCAGAGTCCAAGGTTATCCCAAGGCAGCGGACCCATGGGACAGTCAGCAGCTACTGCTCAGCTAATATCTGGAGGAGACATCTGCCGCTTCCTCTGGTAGGCGGGCAAGTAGTGATGAGGAGAGTGGCATGGGAGCTGGTGTTGAGGAGGACATCAGTGAACTGCAGACTGTAGTGGATGACAATGTAGTCGATCATAATTGGGAGGGGCTTCATCGTCATCAGGAGAAGAGGGTTACAGCTTGCGCATGAGGCAGCGGGGGAGTCAGCAGGGTGGCAGCAGTGGGAGGTCGGGAGCTAAACGTGCCTGGGGTAGACCACCCGCTTCACAGCAGCCTAGCTGCCTGGAAAGCAGTGGTGCAGGGGTTCATGGAGGCAGTGGCGGTAGCGGTCAGTTAGCATGGAGTGTTGGGGGTAAATCACCTACTCGGTGGTGTGGCAGTTTTTTGTAAAGCCGCCGGGGGAGGTCAACATAGCCATATGTTCTGTGGGCAGAAGGTGAAGCGTGGCCAATGTTGGCACCACAGCCCTGCGTCAACATATGCAGCATCACCATAAAGTGGCCTGGGAGAGCTGTGGCTCCAATGTGGTGGTCCAGCCTGCCACAGCAACCGCTGGAGCATCCAAAGGCTCGCACGCCATTTCAGGCAGTCAAGGCTACACCACCTCAGCCAAAGGAAGCTGTGTGTCCTTCCCATCATCTGCTGGTCATGATGCTCATGCTCCTCCTCCTAGTCAGTCATTGAGTTAGCAATCCATCACAGAAATGATTTCGAAGAGACAACAGTATGTGTGCATTCATCCAACAGTGCAGAAGCTGAACTTGCTCCTGTCCAAGTTACTGGTGCTGCAGTCCCTCCCTTTCCACTTCGTGGACTCTGCACCTTTCAGAGAACTGATGGTTTTGCGCCGAGCCGAGGTGGAGAGTCCCAAGCCGTCATTTCTTTGCCAAGAAGGCAGTACCAGCCCTGCACAAATATGTAGAAGAGAAGGTGGGCCAGTCCTTGAGCCTGTCGGTGTTTGCCAAAGTGCACAGAAGCGCCGACATGTGGAGTTGTAACTAAGCTCAAGGACAATATATGTCATTTACGGCCTACTGGGTTAATGTGGTGCCTGCCCAGACACACCAGCAAGTTGGACAGGTGACGCAGCTTCTGCCTTCACGTTCTCACGCCGTTGGTCCTTCAACAATGTCCACCTCAGCCTCCACTGTCTCCTCAGTCTCCACTGCTGGGACAATTCACAGTGCTCCTCCAGCATACCACATGTGCAGGGCACAGCGGTGTCACGCTGTTCTACACCTCATTTGCCTGGGCAAAAGGAGTCACACAGGGGCAGAACTGCTCTGTGTCCTTCCTCAAGAAATCAAATCCTGGCTTTCTCTTTGACACCTCAAAATCGGAGTCATGGTGACCGACAACGGGAAGAACATGGTGTCGACGCTTCATCAAAGAGGGCTAAGCCATGCGCCCTGCATGGCGCACATGTTCAATCTGGTTGTCAAGCGTTTCCTTAAGTGTTCCACCCATCTGCAAGACATACTAAAAATGTAAAGGAAACTTTGCATGCACTTGAGCCACTCGTACACCACCAAGCACACCCTCCTTGAGCTGCAGTGGCAGAACGGCCTCCCACAACATAGGCTGATATGCGATGTTTCCAACCGTTGGAATTCCACCCTCCATATATTGGATCAACTATATGAACAGAGAAAATCCATAAACGGTTTCTTTATGATCCAAGTGGACAGAGGTACTCCCCTGTGTACAGTTGTGCTAAAAAGTTTACATACCCCGGCAGATGTTTTCAGTTTTTTTAGTCTTTTTTCAGAGAATAGGAATGATAACACAAAAACTTTTTCTCCACTCATGGTTAGTGGTTGGTTGAAACCATTTATTGTCAAACTGTGTTTTCTCTTTCTAAATCATAATGACAGCCAAAAACATCAAAATGACCCTGTTCAAAAGTTCACATACCCCAGTTCTTAATACCTTGTATTGCCCCCTCTAACATCATTGACAGCTTTAACTCTTTTGTGGTAGTTGTGGATGAGGCTTTTTATTTTCTCAGATGGTAAAACTGCCCATTCTTCTTCGCAAAAAAAGTCTCCAGTTCCTGTAAATTCCTGGGCTTTCTTGCATGTACTGCGCGCTTGAGATCTCCCCAGATTGGCTCAATAATATTGAGGTCAGGAGACTGAAATGGCCATTACAGAACCTTCACTTTCTTTTGCTGTAGCCAATGACAGGTCGATTTGGCCTTGTGTTTTGGATCGTTGTCATGTTGGAACCTCCAAGTATGTCCCAGGTGAAGCTTCCTGGCTGATGAGTACAAATTTGCCTCCAGTATTTGCTGATAACATGCTGCATTCATTTTTCCTTTAACTTTGACCAAGTTTCCTGTGCCTTTAGCACAACTGTAACTTTAATGTTAGCCAGTGGCAGCTCATGCGTGGCACCTACCGTTTGCTTGTTCCCTTTCAGGAGGCCACTTTTTTAGTCAGTCGCCAGGACTACGGGATGAACAACGTCATTCCACTGATTCACATCCTGGAAAAGATGCTTTTCAATCTGCATGGTCAGGGGACTGGAGATGTGGCGTCTACATCTCAAGGCCACATGAGCCCTGTGGGGGCTGAACTGGAGGAGGAGGATGAGGAGGACATTGGAGCACAAACAATGTGTAGCCAAATGGGTGGAGAGGAGGAGCAGGAGCAACCAGAACAACCAGAGGGAGATGAGGATGATGAGGCAGATGACCCAGACACACCGTGGCAGTATGCAGTGGAGATGGATGCAGGGAGTCCCTCGGAGTCACTTGCACAAATGCCCCGAAGCATGCTGACTTCCTTGCGCAGTGAAAGCCAAATTGTCACCATTCGGCAGAGGCTTGACTATTGGCTCTCCACCATTTTAGACCCTCGCTACCGGGGAAAAATGGGGGCCTTTTTTACACCCGCTGAGAGGGAGGACAAACTGAACTACTATAGAGATATCCTATGAAGTAAGTTGGCTGCTGCCTATCTGCGCCATCGTCCATCCTCTCGCATGTCTGACCGGGGGGCCCTGAAAGCTCAACTTGCACTGGCATGGCAGCTGTGGGAGGGGGTGGGGGTGGCAGGAGCTGTATCAGCTCCATCAGCACAATGGGAACAAAATGGCGAATATGGTCTTCCTTATGGGTTTAGACACTAATAAACACCTTTAAATAAGTGATAATAACCGCTAAGAATTATTGACAATACTGTATTGAAAATTGGCCTGCAACTTTATACTGGTAACAAAATGGTGAATGTGGTCGTTATGTCTTTCCCCACGTTAAAGGTGTTTTTTTCAGATAAGTGCAGTGAGTGCTGCAATGTGAATTATGCTGCAAATTCTTGCTGTAAATGAGTCTGCAACTACCCCAAATTCTTCTCTCAATTCCTCCCTATGCTTTCCCTACAGTTCTAAGGCTCAGCCTCTTTCCCTGAACTTCTATATGTTTTCTAGTTTCAATAGTTTTTATTGAGTGTTATACATAAAAAACAAAATAAGGAAAAAAGAGGATAGGCATACCGTATATCACAATCGACATGGGTAGCAGTTTCAAAGGATGACAACACTGCTTGACAGTTGTACAATATGCATATGCTACATAGCATGTAAAGATAAAACTAAACAAAACAAATAAGTGAACACCAAAAACAGGGCACAACTGGTGAGGCTGACACGAAAAATTGACGATAATGGCATCAGAAGGCAGACCAAAGAAGTAGCGCAGATGTTATCATAGGTGGAGATAAGTCGTATATCGAGTGAAGTGGCGTGTGAACAAATAATGTTTGGAACCATAAAATAAGAATAAGACCAGGGATATAAGCTGGGGTAGAGAAGGTTCATAACCGTACATTTCTAACATTTATTATTCGACATATTTGGATTGGGTCCAGCGTTCCCATATGCGGGCAAAGGTGTTGTAGGAGTGATTCCCTAAAGCAATAATTCTTTCATAGGTAAAAGTATTATTGATAACAGACTTTAGAGCCGAAAAGGGTGGGGGGATAGTCGATTTCCATCTTTGTACCAACATCAACTTGGCCATGGTTAGAATGTTACATAAAAGGAGCTTATTCGGGTTCAAAGCCCGAGGAATACCGAGCAACAATATAGCCAATTGTGGAGTGTATCCAAGCTGGAAATCAAACAGTTCCGAAAGCATGTCGAATACTTCTTTCGAATAAACCTGGATAATCGGGCACTCCACAGCCTCTCCAACACACCGCGGAAGGATAGGCCAGCTGTAAAACCGAGGGAGTGCGATACCACCTCAAAGTAATTTTAAATTTAATGTATTAACTTTATTGTTCCTTGCCAATCTGCGGGGGTGAAGGTTACTCCCAAGTCCCTCTCCCAACAACGGAATGGAGTAGACCTAGTGAAGGAGGAGGTATCATCCATCATGTCATACAGGAATCTCAGACCCTTTAATGTTTTTGACATCCATGTAAAAATTACACTATTATGCGGAACAGGTGTAGAAGGGTGTTTGGACAGGAAATGTGCTATTCGAAGATGCATGTAGTAGTGTCCCTGAAGTATCTCAAACTTCCGACTTTATTCTACAAATGGCATAATCGATTTACTATCAGCATATAATTAAGAGATCTGAGTGATCCCTTTCGCCTCCCACCCTGAGACATCTAAGTCCGCCATTGCCCATGATAGTGGCATGTCCAAGATAGAGAAATGCTTCGTAGGAGTAAATTTCTCATGGAGCATCATCCATGCAGCTAAGGAGACATGCATAATCGGAGAAAACGATTTGGGCGGTGTGATGTTCCAAAACGGCAACCACAGAACGTTCCCAAGATTCAACGGGACTGTGAAAGAGCGCTCTATGTGGAGCCAGGGAGCTGAGGCCTCACCTGACCACCATCCTGCACATTGAACAGCAAGGGAAGCCAAATAGTAGTTGCGCACAATGGGAACACCCAGGCTTCCTGCCAATTTGTGTTTGAACAAAAAGCTTTTATTAATTCTAGGTCTCTTTCAATTCCAAATATATCTTGATACTATTCTCTGCACCGTTTTAAAGAATGAAACAGGGAATGAGATGGGGAGGATACAAAACAGATACAGAAGTTTAGGCAACAATAGCATCTTAAATGCAGCAACGCGCCCAATCCAAGAGACATCGGTCAGTAGCATGCGGTCCGTTTCATCTTGTAGCATCTTTATCAATGGCAAATAATTCTGTTGATAAAGTAACTTCAGGGAAGAGGTTATACGTATCCCCAAATATTGAATACCATCGGTCCTCCAGTCAAAGTTGTACGTTGACTTTAAGGAGTGAAGCAGGGAAGAGGGAATATTAAGTGGTAAGGCCTGTGATTTGGACAAGTTTAGTTTATAGTATGACAACAGGCCGAATCGATGAATAGTGTCCATAAGATGAGGGAGAGACACCTCTGGGTCAGTTAGCATAAGAATAATATCATCCGCATAAAGCCATATGAGGTGTGCTCTCTTCTTTATAGTAATACCATGGATTCCCGGATCCAATCTGAGATTCTGAGCTAACGGTTCCATAGAAAGGACAAAAATCAAAGGGGACAATGGGCAACCTTGTCTAGTTCCGTTAGAAATTACAAAAGGATCTGACACAGTGCCATTCGTAAAAACCCTGGCGTAGGGTGCTGAGTAGAGTGCCTCAATGGCACCCAAGATCATGCCTGAGAACCCCATAACTCTGAGTACCGAGAAGGCATATGACCAACAAATGCGATCGAACGCCTGCTCGGCATCCAATGCAAGCATCACCTCCTCCACAGCCCCTGAATGAATATGATGAATCAAATTCAGAACTCGTCTAGTGTTTTCATAGGCTTGGCGTCCCTTAGCAAATCCTACTTGGTCATAATTTATCAAACTCGGGAGACAGACCGCAAGTCGTGTCGCGAGTAACTAAGCGTAAATTTTTAAATCCGAGTTTAACAAAGAAATAGGCCTAAAGCTCTGGGGTGATATTGAAGGCTATCCAGGTTTAGATAAAGTTACTACCAGTGCCTCCTGATTTTCCTGTGGGAAAGAACTAGAATCAGCTACGTTTCTTAAAAAAGACAGCAGTGGGTCAAGCAAAATTGGGGAAAACTGTTTATAGTACTCGTTAGTAAGGACATTTGAGCCAGGGGATTTACGAGAAGGCAAAGATTTAATTATTGTAGAAAGCTCTAGAGCGGTGATGGGGGCATTTAAAGACTCCAGTTGAGCGCCAGTAAGCCGAGGCAAATGTGCAGAGTCAAGGAATGGGTCAATATCCGATTGTGTCGGGGGAACTACGGAGGAGTCATCGGCTATATTATAAAGATCCGCATAGAAAGATCTAAAGGCCTCGGCAATACCTCTGGGATCGTACATTTTATGCGTACCATCTTTACTGTAAAGGAATGGTATTCTGGATTTGGCTTGTCTTTGCTTAAGCTTCGAGGCCAACATCTTGCCCACCTTATTCGATTGAGAGTAGTAAGTGGCTTTTACCCGTTGTAGGTTCCTTTCATATTTGTGTAACAAACACTTGGTGAGTTGGTGCTGTAACTCCACTAGTTTAGCTGTATTAGAGGGGGCAGGAGACTGCTTGTTACCCGTATCTAAAATTTGTATTTGGCGAAGAAGTCTATCAATTTCTGCTAATCTAGTTTTCTTCTCTATGTGACCAAGGTGGATAAAGGTACCCCTAATAAAAGCCTTATGAGAGTTCCACAGTATCTCAGGACTAGACACCGACCCAGCATTAACCTGAAAAAATTTCCTCAAGTCTTTCTCCAAAACCTGTTTAAACTTTGGATGGGATATCAAGTACTCATTACACCGCCAAACATAGGACCTCGGGCAATCATACCGTTCTGATAAAGTAAGCATGATTGCCGCATGATCAGACCAAGAAATTTGTGAAATAGTAGACTGCGTAGCCAGAGGGAGAGAGGGCTGTTCAAGCAAAAATAAATCAATTTGAGAGTAGCTGTTGTGCGCAGGAGAGAAAAAGGTATAATCTCTTTCAGTATTGTGAAGAATATGCCAAACGTCAAATAAGTTATGACGCCATAGGGCCTGTGAGAAAGAGGGGTGTCTCTGTGGAAGATCGGATGTGGTGTCTACCAGGGGGTCAGGCGCTACATTAAAATCTCCCATGAGCAGTAAACAACCTTGTTTCCTCCGGTCAATCACTTTCAACAACCACCCAAAGAATGCCGCTTGTCTCGTATTGGGAGCATAAACAGACACTAATGTATAGGTAACATTATTAAGGAGACATACCAGTATTACAAAACGTCCCTTAGGATCTGAGTATTGTGATAGCAGTTGGAACGCTACTGAATCTCTAATCCCAATCAGCACTCTCCTACGTTTAGAGGAACAATGAGGATGAAACATATGGGGGTATGAGGAGTGTTTAACTCGGGTCGCATCTTTCCTCAATAGGTGCGTCTCTTGCACTGCCAAAATATCACAACCCTGAACTCAAACCTCACGCCACAAGTTAGAACCTTTCTGGGGGGAGTTCAAGCCCCTGACATTCATGGACATAATTTTAAGAACCATGGTGCAGATAAAGCATAGCTAAAATGGTCTCCACATATAAAGAATTGAAAGATAAGCAAAAGAATAAGAAGCTGCCTCCACACCAGGAAGCCATTTCACCAGTTGTGCCAAAAACCTGGAAAAAAGAAAACAACCAAACTGTATAGCCTGAAATCATTCAAACCTAAGAAAAGAAGCAAACAGTACTCAGTACAGCGGACCATCAGCTGTTGTGATCTTGGGGGTTTAAGTTCAGCAGCAGCAGACATAAGAAGATCCTAGAAACAAGTGAGCCTTCAGCAGGAATCCCCGCAGTAATATGCTTTCGGGTTTTTCTTGGATGTCAACCGTCTGACAGGTGATCAGGTGGTCTTGCACGAGGGAGATCGACTATAGGGATGTTCCATTTGTGTAGCAACTTTTTCCCTTCTTCCATATTTTTAATCACGTGTGTAAGGTTATCTCGGGTTATTATCACTCGAACCGGAAATCCCCATTTATATACAGTAAAATGTGGTGTTGGCAGAGTGCCATCGTGATAGGGGTAAGCTGGCGTCGTAGCTGTAAAGTTGTAGCTGCTAGGTGTGAGAAGATGGATATTTTCTGAAACGGGTCAGGAAGACGGTCCAACTTATGGAAGTCAACAACACTAGGTCTTTGGTGCGGAAAAAATGAATGCTCACCAGGACATCTTGTGGTATTGAATCATCTAAATGCGAGGGTCGGGGAACCCTATGAGCTCTGTCAATGGTTAAGTCCATAGGTTGAAAGTCAGGCAATAAGGTTCGCATCAAATCCTGAAGAAAGGTAGGCAGGTCTCCTGCTGGGACCGTTTCCGGAATCCCCCTGAATTTCAAATTATTCCTCCTGGACCGGTCTTCTAAATCAGTTATTTTGACCTTCAGAAAAGTGACATCTTTTTCTACATCATAGTGGGCGTCTATAAGTTCATTGTGTGAAGTAGCAAACGCCGCCATCTTAGTTTCTACATGTACAGCACAGTTTTTCAGATCTTGGATTTATTGATCTAATGATGAAATCATAAGAGACATGTCTGCCTTCAGTGACTTACAAAAGGCTTGTAGCATTACTTTCCTGGAGGCCTCCGTCCATAAGTTCCCTGATGCCGGGATATCAGCAAAAAAATTGGTAGGAATAATTTCCTCATCTGCGCCCTTTCTTGCCTCCCCAACCCGGGCATTAGCCTCTTGGAGCTTGGGCCGTTGTTTGGCCAGGCTAGCAGTAGGGGAAGAGGCCACCGCTGCTGAGGAAGGAGACGCCGACTCCGGCCCGCCATTTTGTGAGGGGGATCGGGCTGCACAGGCCGCAGCCTGCCCTGGCGAAGGTACGCTGATCCAGAGGTTCTAGCAGCTGGGGTATTGATGGAGCCGAGAGGGTTCTGCGATGAACTGAGAAGGTATGTGACTCCTCAGAGGGGTCAAGTGGGGGAGTCGAGGTTGCGGAGCCAGCGCCCTCGTTTCCATGGGGGAAAAAAAAAAGTCTGAGATCTTTTACGGCTTTGCCGCCATTCTTAATTTTTTTGGCATCCCCTGGTATAGGAAGTGTTCCCCTGCCAGGGTAGTATAATTCAGCCACGGGTATGTCCCTTGGGAAGTCGCTACAAGAGGCTCAGTACGAACCATCTCAGTCCGCGGTTAAGCTCCGCCCCTTCTATATATTTTCTAAGTCTTTCCCTAGCTCCTGCCGACATCTGTCCCTACAGTAAGGCCTGCAACTTTATACTGGTAACAAAATGGCGAATATGGTCCTTTTTATGGGTTTAGACACTAATGAACACCTTTAAATAAGTGATAAACACTAAGAATTATTGAATTATTGAATTATTATTGACAATACTGTATTGAAAAATGGCCTGCAACTTTATACTGGTAACAAAATGGTGAATATGTTCCTGTTTATGTGTTTTGACACTAATAAACACCTTTAAATAAGTGATAACCGATACATGCAGATATGGCTTTGGCACAATACTACTGAATAATGTTATGCCTTGGAAGAACAGTGAATAAGCTCCTTATAATAAAAGCCTTTAAAAAGGCTTTTTTTACAGGTACATACAGATATTAGTGTATGATATTTAACTTTTTTTTTTGCTATACTGCACTAGAAAGGCTTGTTGTGTTCCACCTTGAAGACACAGATATGAGTAATGAGCTCAGTCTCAGTCCCTGAACTTCTATATGTTTTCTAAGTCTTTCCATAGCTCTTGCAGACATCTGTCCCTACAGTAAGAGCGATGTGGAATGACTGTATCTAAAATGGCTGAGGGTTTTTATAGGGCTGTGACATCACAGGTCCTGATGGCTGCTGATTAGCTGCACACTTGGCATTGTGGGTGATCCCGCAGTCCCAGAATCCCTTCCCCCTTGTACTAACATGTGCGGCGGCCATTTTATAAAAAAAATGCAATTCAATGCATCAATGCTTGAGGAAATCCGGAATCGTGGTGAATCGAAGATTTTCTGAAATTCAGATCGAATTCCACTTCTGCAGAATCAATTCGCTCATCTCTATTGATGATTATGGCTTACAGTCAAGGAAAACCCAAAAGTTGTTATCTCAGAAAATTAGAATAATTAACCCAAAAGAGCTGCAAAGGCTTCCTAAGCATTTAAAAAGGTCCCTTAGTCTGATTCAGTAGGCGACATAATCATGGGGAAGACTGCTGACTTGACAGATGTCCAGAAGGCAATCATTGACATACTCCACAAGAAGGGTAAGCCACAAAAGGTCATTGCTAAAGAAGCTGGCTCTTCACAGAGTACTGTATCAAAGCAAATTAATGGAAAGTTGAGTGGAAGGAAAAAGTGTGGTAGAAAAAGATGCACAAGTGACCGGGATAACTGCAGCCTTGATAGGATTGCTAAGAAAAGGCCATTCAAAAATTTGGGGAAAATTCACAAGGAGTAGACTGCTTCTGGAGTCAGTGCTGCAAGAGCCACCATGCAGAGACGTATCCAGGACATGGGCTACAAGTGTCAAATTCCATGTGTCAAGTCACTCATGACCAATACACAACAGCAGAAGTGTCTTACCTGGGCCAAGGAGAGAAAGAACTGGACTGTTGCTCAGTGGTCAAAGGTGTTGTTTTCAGATTAAAGTAAATTTTGTCTTTCATTTGGAAATCAAGGTCCTAGAGCCTGGAGGAAGAGTGGAGAGGTACACAATCCAAGCTGCTTGAGGTCTAGTGTGACGTTTTCACAATCAGTGATGGTTTGGGGAGCAATGTCATCTGCTGGTGTAGGTCTACTGTGTTTTATCAAGACCAAAGTTAATGCAGCCATCTACCAGGAAATTCTAGAGCACTTCATGCTTCCCTCTGCTGTCAAGCTTTTTGGAGATGGAATTTTAATTTTCCAATAGGACTTGGCACCTGTCCACATTGCCAAAAGTACCAATACATGGTTTAATAACCACAGTATCACTGTGCTTGATTGGCCAGCAAACTCGCCTGACCTTAACCCCATAGAGAATCTATGGGGTATTGTCAAGAGGAAGATGAAAGACACCAGACCCAACAATGCAGACGAGCTGAAGGCTGCTATCAAAGCAACCTGGGCTTCCATAACGCCTCTGCAGTGCCGCAGACTGATCGCCTCCATGCCATGCCGCATTGATGCAGTCATTCATGTAAAAGGAGCCCTGACCCAAGTATTGAGTGCATTTACTGTACATACTTTTCATTTGGCCAACATTTCTGTGTTAAATAATTTTTTTACAGTTGGTCTTATATAATATTGCAATTTTCAGAGATAATGACTTTCGGGTTTTCCTTGGCTGTAAGCCATAATCATCAACATTAACCTAAATAAACACTTGAAAAAGTTCACTCTGTTTGTAATGACTCAATATAATATATGTGTTTCACTTTTTCAACTGAATTACTATAAAAAAAAAAACTTTTTGATGGCATTCTAATTTATTGAGATGCACTTGTATGTCTGGCAGAAATGTTCAATTAGGATCTGTGATGCAGACATTGAAGTCAGGGCAGAACCTACATAAACTAAAGCATATTCAAATAATCAATGAAGTTGAAGGAATGGAGGAGCAGAGCTGCAGTTCTGGAAAAAAAGAGAAATGAAACTCAAGACTAGAACATGCAGCCTGGAGAGGGTCTCGTGAGGGTAATGAAAAGTTGTCTATTTTGGTGCAAAATTAGGACAAAACGATATTGGAGATGTTGTCTTTCCATAATCAGAATTAACAAAGATTACAAGTGAATCACAGAGAAGTTGAGAAAATCTGAAATCTTTGCAGAAACTGTATGAGTCAAAGCTTATGACAAACTGGACAATGCCAAGAGAGAACTGGACCTTCAAATGGAAGACTTGAGGATCCAGTTTGGGGAAAACATATCTAACGTATGTGTTCAGATTGTAGATCTAACAATGCTTACTGCTAAACTAAAGGTGCAATTGGACAAATAGGAGGCAGGCCTGCAAGTTGTACTAACAAAAACTGAGATGGAGGCTGCTCAGAAGAATGTGGCGCTGAAGAAAGTTTTGGATCTGGAATCAGAGATTAGTGATCTACAGAAGGCGTCGGAATCGGAAATAGCTGCAGGCATAGAGGCAGAGAAAGAAAAGCTGAATTACAAGGATAAGTATGTAATAAATTATGTTGCACGCCATGTTATACACACGTGGACAAAATTGTTGGTGCCCCTCGTTTAATGAAAGAAAAACCCACAATGGTCACATAAATAACTTGAATCTGACAAAAGTAATAATATATAAAAATTCTATGAAAATGAACAAATGAAAGTCATAGTAGTATAATGTTGTACCGTGTTAGCCATTGAAAGTAGTGGAAGAGTGAAGAAATCAGGCGATACCTTTTAGAGGCTAACTGAGTATATTTATAAGTAAGCTTTCAGGAGTGCTCGCTCCCTTCATCAGACATGGTGTGATACAAGAACTGAAAATTAACAGATTTTTATACACATGGTTTTCAAAGCATTTTAGAGTCCTTAAAAAAAATTGCAATCTAAGTAGAGAAGTTATTTACAACATGTCAAAAAAACAGTCTGGAAACTTGTGGTGCGTGACGGAGGGATCAGTAATTCTTGCTGTTATCTGTTTGCTATCAGGAGGTGATTTGTGTCCCTCACAGGTCATACATAGTGTGATTTGAAGCTGGCATGAATATTGAGTTCAGTTCATGGTTCAAACATAGTGTGACATGAAGCTGGCATGAATATTAAGTCCAAATTGCAGAGTTTGAAATTTTTGCATAAATTTGTACTCCATTTCTTTCCTTTTCTCCTGTGTCTTAAAATGTCCCATTAAAACCACAACCCGCAAATCTTCAATAGAGTGGTTTTCTCCGGAGAAATGTGCGGCCACTGGGAGATCGGTTCTGCTGTTATTAATATTGGATCTATGTGAGTTCATTCGTTGACTGAGTCTCTGCCCTGTTTCCCCCACATAGAGGCCTGTGGTGGGACATTGCACACACATTATGAGGTACACCACATTGGAAGACCAGCAGGAAAATGTCCCCCCTAATTCTGTGCACCTGTTGTGACTGTGGGATAGGTACACTGTCAGTGGTGTGGATGTGCTTGCAGGTCATGCACCTTTTATGTAGGCAAGGTGAGGTGCCATTTTCAGTTGGGGCCTTCAGGGCACTCCGGACGATAATGCGCCTCAGGTTTGGTGGTTGTCGAAAGGAGAGGAGAGGGGGGACTGGAAATATGTCCTTGAGTCTGTTGTCCCTATGTAGCACAGGTTGGAGCTCCTTGGCAATCCTTACTAGGATTTCCAGCTGTGGGTTGTAGGTGACAACCAGGGGCACTCGGGCATCTTTCTGGGTCTCTCTATATGTGAGCAGACTGTCTCTGTTAATGGCTGCTGCTTTGTTTAATTGGTTGTCTGTCACTTTTGGTTTGTATCCCAATCTGAGAAATTTCATCCTCAGATCCAGGAGGTGCTTGTCCAGGTCTGTTTTGTCGGAGCAAATACGATTGTATCGTATAGCCTGGCTGTAGATTATAGATTGTCTTGTGTGCTTGGGGTGGAAGCTGTCGTTTCTCAGGTAGGCCGTTCTGTCTGTGGGTTTGTGGTATATCGATGTGAGTAGCCGGTGGTCTTTAATGTATATTGTGGTATCCAGAAAGTGAATTTCACTCCCTGAATAGCTAAGTTTAAGTTTGATGGTTGGGTGAAAGTCATTGAAGTCATTATGGAATTGAAGTAGGGCCTCCTCACCTGCAGTCCAGATGACAAGGATATCATCGATATAACGAAGGTAAATCATAGGTTTGGTGGCGCATGTTCATAAATATGTTCCTTCCATTTCTGCCATAAAGAGATTTGCATATTGGGGTGCACATCTGGTCCCCATTGAAGTTCCCATTCGCTGTAGATATAGATCCTCTCCAAAGGTAAAATGGTTGTGGCTAAGGATGAATTGTATGAGCTGCGTTACTGGTTCTGTTGGGAGGTTTTGTTTTGCCAGGTGTACCCGACATGCTGCAACGCCATCCTTGTGGGGAATGTTGGTATACAGGGATTCCACATCCATGGTGGCCAAAATGGTACCCTCAGGTAGAGGGCCCAGGGCATTCAGTTTGTTAAGAAGGTCAGTGGTGTCCTGGATATAGCTTGGAGTATCCCTGACAAGGGGTTTTAGGAGATTTTCCACCCAACCTGAGATGTTTTCTGTCAGTGTCCCAATGCCAGAAATGATAGGCCTCCCAGGGTTGCCATCTTTGTGTATCTTTGGGAGCATATAGAAGCAGCCCGGCCAAATGAAAGTCAGACATTGCTTTTCAACCATGCTTCAACAGAATTTTTTTAAAAAGAAAACTCATGAAACAGGCCTGGACAGAAATGATGGTACCCTTAACTTAATATTTTGTTGCACAACCTTTTGAGGCAATCACTGCAACCAAACGATTCCTGTAACTGTCAATGAGACTTCTGCACCTCTCAACAGGTATTTTGGCCCACTCCTCATGAGCAAACTGCTCCAGTTGTCTCTGGTTTGAAAGGTGCCTTTTCCAGACAGCATGTTTCAGCTCCTTCCAAAGATGCTCAATAGGATTTAGGTCAGGGCTCATAGAAGGCCACTTCAGAATAGTCCAATGTTTTTCTCTTAGCCATTCTTGGGTGTTTTTAGCTGTGTGTTTTGGGTCATTATCCTGTTGCGAGACCCATGACCTGCGACTGAGACCAAGCTTTCTTACACTGGGCAGCACATTTCTCTCTAGAATCCCTTGATATAATCTTGAGATTTAATTGTACGCTGCACAGATTCAAGACACCCTATGCCAGATGCAACAAAGCAGCCCCAGAACATAACAGAGCCTCTTCCATGTTTCACAGTAGGGACAGTGTTCTTTTCAAGATATGCTTCATTTTTCTGTCTGTGAACATAGAGCTGATGTGCCTCGCCAAAAATTTAGATTATTGTCTCATCTGTCCATTCTCCCAGAAGCTTTGTGGCTTTTCAACATGTAGTTTGGCAAATTCCAGTTTTGTCAGATTCAAGTTATTTCTGTGACCATTGTGGGTTTTTCTTTCATTAAACGAAGGGTACCAACAATTTTGTCCACGTCTGTATAATGTTATATTTTTTGTGAAAGCTTGCTGGAAAGCTCTATTACAGTGTTTTGCCAAGGGAAAAAGATTCTTTGGATTCCGTGTTATAGAACAAAGTTATAGAATAAAACACTAGACTATCAACAATAGCTTATATAGATATCAAAAAGGTCTTACAACAAGGAAAAGTATAAAAGATATTAGAGTGTAATTAATCAACACCTCCAACACTTAAAAGTATATCAAAAGGTATATCAAATCAACAGGTAATTAAATCAACACTTACAACACTGCCAAGCTTCATTGATGAATTCCGATTAGGGTATCTGCAGGAAATATCACCAAGCCATTGTGACAGGACGACTCATCATGCAGCATTAGGCGTCCCCAATAATCTGCAGTGAAGGTTGCAACAACCGGCTGGGGGATATTAACCTATTATATAACCCTGGTGTGCGTCATAAAAGTGGGCAGTTACAGAAGTGTATACACCTCTGTAAGGCTTTACTCGTCTCCAAGCTCACATTCCCATGAAAGGGGCCAACTCCCACTGGAATGTTTCTTAGGACATGTACGCATCCCAGAACATGTCAAACTTGATAGTGTTTAGACATTACCTCATTACAACCATATAGACATTACTTCATACAGAGTTGAAATTAAGGTTACTATGAACTGGCTTATTGTCTTGTCAGAGGCAGCCATTTTATCAAGGGCAGGCATTTTGTTTTTTGGTTTTTTTTTGCATTACATTCCACCCTAGACAGGTCAAGTAACCTTATATGCACCATAAGCTACTTTTATTGTTTGATGCCTAGTGGGTTTTAACATAGTGTATAAGGATGGAATACATTGTAGTCAGCAACAGCTCATAATTAAAAAAGCTATTACACAAAGGATGACTCCGACAATTTGTCGAAGATATCCGAAATCGGGTAGGAAGGCTAATAGCCAATCCCACCACCCTTGATTTACATCTTGTTTAATGTGAGTAATCATTTCCTGCAGTTGCTGCAACTTGTCATGAACATCTTCTGAATGATCAGACAAATTGAAGCAACACATTCCTGCAAAGCTGTCACATCCATAACAATGCTTAAGTAATAAGTAATCTATACCAGCTCTATTCTGCAATATTGCTTTCTTATATGATTGTAAATCTAACAAAACATCTTTTATAATGGCACTAGTAATATTTATATTCTTTACCATAAAGCAAGCCATGCTTGATATAGTTTCATGATTATATACTGCTAAACCTGGTATTCCTACCAGTGATACAGCCATACTTATATATACACATGTTCTGATGTTTGCACAGGCTGCTGTGCAGGTGTGTGCTGAAATTTTGGTCCATACTGTAACAGAAGTTGGTACAGCAACCAAACAAGTTTCCAGGACATTGCTGGAATATGCATTTTTCAGGCAAAAGTCTGTCATATTCAGTACTCGAGCTAAGTACAGCCACACATTTTCTTTTGTTCTCCACAGTTTTCTCTCCAACTCCCTCACTCCCCGATTTGGATTGTCCTCTGACCCGCGGTGGTCTTGATAATGCTCGTGCCAAGTCCAGAAAAACACTACCAGAAGGCATCCACTGAGGGCTAACAAAATCCAAACCTGAGAGGAAACACAAATTACTCACGTAAATACACATTATTGGCAAGAGTATACTGATATTGAGTTGTACCAGGAGTCATAGTAACTAGCACATTGTCAGTCCCCTTTGCAATCACTTCAGCTGGTGTGGGAGGACCTTGTGGCTGTTTTACCCACACCTTGGCCCCATCTGAGTGTCCAAAACCACCAGGACCTTGTACAGTCAGCTGTGTAGGAGCCTCTCCTTTGGCTAATGTGATTAGTGGATATGACAGAACTAACAATTGTGCTAGTTTTTATCCCTCCAGTAGTCCTAATGCTTCTGCTCCAGCATTCTGTAAAATCACTTTAATTTCACCTTGGTAATCAGGATTAATTACCTCATTAGTTACCTGTACACCAAGTAAACTCAAACTGGGTTGCCCCAGGATTAACCCAAAATGTGCTGGAGGGAAGATTATTCCCAATCCAGTACCTAAGATTTTAATTTCTCCGGGCATAATGGTCTCAGCCTGGGTATAACACAGATCTAACCCTACTGATTGTGGTGTAGCCTGCAAAGGAGATTTGGCGGTATCAGTAATTTTCCAATATGTCACTGTCTGTTGAGTCAGACCTGCTTTTAGGGGCATTACCTGCAGGTTTGGGGTAATCATTCGCATCAGCGGAGTCTCTTGCTCAGTTATTGGTCTATTATTCAATATGGTGAGTGCTTCATTTAACACTTTCCTCCAATTTCCCCATGCCCCATCAGTTAGCTTTTGCAATTGTTGTTTTAACATCCCATTCATCCGCTCAATTAAGCCTGCAGCTTGGGGGTAACAGGGGATATGAAATATCCACTCTATGTTGTGTTCTTGGGCAAATTGCTGTACTCTGTTGTCTTTAAAATGGCTACCATTATCTGATTGCATTTGCAAAGGTATGCCATAATACAGCACTATATTTTCTAACAGGCGGATGGTGGAATTAGCATTGGCAAACTTACAGGGGTGTACCATCAGTACACCTGAGTATGTATCCACTGCTGTGCAGGCATATTTACATCCTTGTGACTCAGTTAATGGTCCAATGAAGTCTATCTGCCAAATCTGGCCAGGCAATGTGCCTCGCAAGATATGTCCCTTTACCACCCTGGGCACTACCCTGTGTTGTGAATGTTGACACACGGGACACTGTTGTATTATTGTTTTTATAACCTCTAACCTGAGGGGAACACCTCTGGTCTGTCCCCACTGGAAGGTGGCTTTTTCCCCCAGGTGTCCGCATTTTTGGTGAGCCCATTTGGCCAACCCCAGTTCCTGGGAGTACTCAAGCTCTTACTCACTGAGCTGGGCCGTGGCAATCTTTGATTGTTCATCAGCTATGCTGTTGTAAAGTCTGTCAAGAGAATTGATATTAGTATGAGCATCTACATGAAAAACAGTCTCAGTATCTATCAGAGCCCAGTAGCAAGCTAGAAGCTGCTTTTCAAAAGGAGTGTAATTAATGGCAGCGTCTGGCATTTTTCTGGACCAGAAGCCTAACGGGACCATTTTCCCATCCTGCTTCTGCCACAGACTCCAGACTGCATAATTCTGCTCACATGACACATTTAGCTGAAACAACCCATCCCTCACAGGCCATAATTCAATTGCCTGCTGAATGGCTTGTTTTGCTAATTCAAAAGCTTCACTCTGCTCCTGATCCCAGGAGAAATCATATTTTTCGTGGCTCTGGGAATCTCAACAGGTTTCATTTTTAATTTCCCTATCAAAACAGGATTAATTTGCACTTTACCCCTTTCTCCAAAATCTCCTAACTCTCTAATAGCCTGAACCACCTCATCACAGGCATGCCCTACTTGGTTAATCAACAAAGTCGTCATCACTGTCTTGTATGCCGGGGAGCATGCCTAAGTATCTTATTTTGCAGACTGGTAGTAAATACCTCGGTGAGGTATTCATCTGCAGTCTGCGTGAGGATGGATAGTTTCATAGCTTCTTCCATCACCCTTTGTGCACATCCCTTAAGGGAATGCCACATGTTGCTATTTTCAGGCCAATCAGCTGCAGTAAGACACTTATCCAAGACTCCCCGACTCAAAACCTGTAACAAAGTGGCATCTTGATTCTGTCCAGCAAATACTCTCATAAAAGATTGTATGGATGGTTCATGAGTTATGGATATGAATTTCATCACATCCACATTATCTACTCGAATGGTAGATATCCCCTCATTAACAATGCGAACAAACCAGGGTATCAATTTTTCTCCAGGTTTTTGAGAATATCTGGTTAAGATATCCCCAATTTCCTGAGTGGAAAAATCATTGAATATCAATTTGGTGGTTGGGGCATGATTTGGGCGAGCTGTCTGCTCCCGTCTGATAATGGGTTTAGCATTTACTCGGGGAGGATCTATGATTGGGTCAGGGAGATCTTCCCAATCATCATCCCCCTCAGAATCACCTGGGTGGTCTTCATCGGTGGAGGAGAACACCGAGGCATCAATCTGTGACGGGTCCCAATTAACTCCTGCACATGAGACTGCCAGGGCAACCCGTTTCTTATTAATTTTCCCTCTCCTCTTCTGATATTTATATTGAGCAACCCTAACCGCTGCTCGTTCAGTCACATTCTTATGATTCTTATACTGAACCACTTTATCAGCTAAAATCTGCTTTTGACATCTATTCATAGTTTCTTGAGACTGAAGGGTTAACACTTGCTGTTCTAAATTACTGACACGGTTTAGTAACAACATCTGTTCCTCATTTTGCTGTCTGTAAGCTGATAGCAAAATCCCGCCCCACCTACACATATCAACATACTCATTCCCTTTGTCCACCCCCACCCTTTCTAAACATTGCACTACTGCCGGGCTTCTAATTCCCAATTGATCTTTCCAATTCTCCCCGAGCCCCGTAAATTTAACCCATTCCTGAGCTAGAATCGAGTAAGGAGCCTGCTCCCAACCCGGAATAACATCACGAGATACATTAGAACTAGCTTGTGTTTTACACTTAAACATTTTATTCTATAAATGGAATCCTGCTGACTACGCCAAAAATGTTTTGCCAAGGGAAAAAGATTCTTTGGATTCCGTGTTATAGAACAAAGTTATAGAATAAAACACTAGACTATCAACAATAGCTTAACAATGTATTAAGAAGAGATAAAAAGATATCAAAAAGGTCTTACAAGGAAAAGTATAAAAGATATCAGAGTATAATTAATCAACACTTCCAACACTTAAAAGTATATCAAAAAAGGTATATCAAATCAACAGGTAATTAAATCAACACTTACAACACTGCCAAGCTTCATTGATGAATTCCGATTAGGGTATCTGCAGGAAATATCACCAAGCCATTGTGACAGGACGACTCATCATTCAGCATTAGGCGTCCCCAATAATCTGCAGTCAAGGTTGCAACAACCGGCTGGGGGATATTAACCTATTATATACCCTTTGTGTGCGTCATAAAAGTGGGCAGTTACAGAAGTGTATACACCTCTGTAAGGCTTTACTCGTCTCCAAGCTCACATTCCCATGAAAGGGGCCAACTCCCACTGGAATGTTTCTTAGGACATGTACGCATCCCAGAACATGTCAAACTTGATAGAGTGTGTAGACATTACCTCATTACAACCATATAGACATTACTTCATACAGAGTTGAAATTAAGGTTACTATGAACTAGCTTATTGTCTTGTCAGAGGCAGCCATTTTATCAAGGGCAGCCATTTTTTTTATTATTTTTTTTTGCATTACATACAGAAGTAAAGTTTGCAGTACACAAGATGACTGATTCAACAAAAATGGTGTGTAATTAGTCTTTTATCTTATCCTCCCTCCCTCGATGTTATAGGAGACCCAAAAAGTAAGACAGATATGAGTAACCTGTCCAGTAATGGTTATAACCATGATAAGATGATTATTGAGCAGTGTGATTGTGTAAAACTTTAGGTGGATGGTTCCCCAGGAAGATAATGATAAAGTGGATAATGCACAGCATAAAACACTGCAAGTTGCAAATGTTGATGAACAGCCAATTAGTTTGGGACAACTCCAACCTCCTCGGGAGAAAGAGTGCTATTAGTCACCCATTGCATTTGACAGAGTGTGTCTTTGTTCTCCAGCTTGAAACCATGAGGAACAAATGAAGCTCCAATGACAAAAAAGACTCAACTTGCCAATAAAGCAAAGAAATCTAATCTGGGTTATAGTGAAGATAAAGTTATTGATGTCTCAGTTTATGAAGAGGAATAGCAGAAAGGTCTGCTCTCCAAAGAATGCACAAAAACTAGCTGGAAGTATGATTCCACATAGAACTACAAGGATTAAACTGAAAAGTGTTATTTTTCAGGACAAATGTTACAGTTGTCCTAGATGGTCAAGACAGATGAAAAGTGACTTTGCAGTCCAAACAGGCCCAGCACTATGAGAGCAGTGAGATAGTAAGTAAAGGGAAGGTTTGTCAAAAGCATGGAACAAGAGTTAGTACAAAGGCTGGCCACATGTATATTGACCCAACATTGTGAATTAAGATGTTTCTGTACTGGTCTCCGGCCAAAAGTCTGTAGGACAAATGGTGGATAATGTCTCCATGTTATCTATGAAGTGGGAGTCAGAAAATAATATTGTCAAGTCAAAAAGAAGAGTCTTACAGTCTGATGCTGATGGAAAGAAGAAAAGGGATACTATGTTGCTATGTCCAAAACCAAAACTCTATGAAAGTAACTGTGGGAGAGAATCTAAGAATGAATTATTATTATTATTATTATTGTTGTTGTTTATTTATATAGCACCATTAATTCCATGGTGCTTTACATTTGAGGATTTACATACGGTACACAAGATGTACAAAACAGATAATACTAACAGTGACCAACTGGCACAGTGGGATAGAGGGCCCTGACCACATGGGCTTACAATCTATGAGGGAAGAGGGATAGAGACAGAAGGTGAGGGGAGAGACTGTACAGGTGGTGGTGTGGTGACAGTGTTATTGGAGGTTGTAGGCCTTCCTGAATAGATGGGTCTTCAGGGCCTTCTTGAAGCTTGTGACTGTGGGGGACAGTCTGATGTGTCTTGGTAGTGAGTTCCAGAGTATGGGGGATGCACGGGAGAAGTCTTGGAGACGTTTGTGTGAAGAGCAGATAAGAGCAGAGCGGAGTAGGAGATCTTTGGAGGATCGGAGGTTACGTGGGGGCAGTAGCGGGAGATTAGGTCGGAGATATATGGATGGGACAGATTATGGATGGCTCTTAAAGATGAGCGAATCGATTCTGCAGAAGTGGAATTTCGATTTCAGGAAATTTTCGATTCGCCACGATTCCGGATTTCCTCACACTTTGATGCATGGAATCGCATTTTTTTATAAAATGGCTGCCGCACATGTTAGGACAAGGGGGAAGGAAATCTGGAAGCGCGGGATCACCCACAATGCCAAGCGTGCAGCTAATCAGCAACCAGCAGGACCTGTGGTGTCACAGCCCTATAAAAACCCTCGGCCATTTTAGGTGCAGTCATTCCACATCACTCTTACTGTAGGGACAGACGTCGGCAGGAGCTAGTGAAAGTCTTAGAAAACATATAGAAGTTCAGGGAAAGAGGTTGAGCCTTAGAATTGTAGGGAAAGCATAGGGAGGAATTGAGAGAAGAATTTGGGGTGGTTGCAGGCTCATTTACAGCAAGAATTTGCAGCATAATTCACATTGCAGCACTCACTGCCATTATACTGCTGCTCATTACTCATATCTGTGTCTTTTAGGTGGAACACAACAAGCCTTTTGCAGTGCAGTACAGCAAAAAAAAGTGAAATATCATACACTAATATCTGCACGTATCTGTAAAAAAAGCCTTTTTAACCCCTTAACGACCAATGACATACCTGTACATCATTGGTGTCATAGGGATGTATGGAGAGGGCTCAGTAGCTGAGCTCTCTCCATACAGGGCGGATGTCGGCTGTGTAATACAGCCAGGACCCACCGCTAACAGAAGCGATCGGTGCCTTCACCGATCGCTGCTGTTAACCCTTTAGATGCCGCAGTCAAACGGGACCGCGGCGTCTAAACTGTGCAGGTGCCACCGGTGTTGCCATTTTTCACCGATCGCCGCCCTTCTGAACATCATCAGAGGGCGGCGATCGTTTGTCATGACAGCCGGGAGCCTATTGAAGGCTCCCAGGCTTGTCATTGCATTAGAGCTATTTCACAATGCCAGAGGCATCGTCTAATATAAGTGAAGGCATTTTGCTATTCACTACAATACAGTAGTATTGCAGTGAGTAGTATGAACGATCAGACCCCCTAGGTTTCAAAGTCCCTAGGGGGGCTGATCATAAAAATAAAAGTAGAAAAAAAAAAGTTTTTAAAAGTACAAAAAAATTAAAAAAAACACAAAAGTTCAAATCACCCCCTATCCCTAGATCAGATATAAAAGTAAATAAACAAAAGTAAACATAAACACATTAGGTATCCCCGCATTCCAAAATGCCCGATCTATTAAAATATTTAAATATTTATCCCATATGGTGAACGGCGTAGCGGCAAAAAAAATTTTAAATAGCCAAATAGCGTTTTTTTCAACACTTTGCCTCCTATAAAAAATTGAATAAAAAATGATCAAACCATCAGATCTTTCCCCAAATAATATCAATAAAAATGTCATCTTGTCCCGCATAAAAAGACGCCTTACCCAGCTCCATACATGTAAATATGAAAAAGTTACAGGTGTCACAACATGGCAACACAACATTTTTTTTTCTATTTTGCAATCTTCATTTCTTAAAAGGTATCAAAACATTACAAATACTACATAAATTTGGTATCTCCGTGTTCGTACTGACCCACAGAATACAGGTAACATGTCAATTTTACCACATAGTGAACGCTGTAAAAATTAAGCCCATATGAAGTTGGTGCAAATGCATTTTTTTCTCCAATTGCACCTCATTCTGAATTTTTTTCCAGCTTCCCAGTACATTAAACAGCATATTGAATGGTGCCATTGCAAAGTACAATTCCCCAGCATAAAGATGGTACCGGAAGCCAAATCTAGTGATGGTTTGTCCAATGGGTGCCGTGTAGAGGGAGAAGAGCAGGGGACCTAGGACCGAGCCCTGAGGAACCCCAACGGCAAGGGGAAGGGGGAAAGAAACAGAGCCCGCAAATGATACACAGAAAGTGCGGTCAGAGAGATAAGAGGAGAACCAGGAGAGAGCGGTGTCTGTGATACCGACAGAGCGGAGCATAGTGAGAAGGAGTTGATGGTCAACAATGTCAAATGCTGCTGAGAGATCTAGAAGAATAAGAAGAGAGAAGTCACCTTTGGATTTAGCCGTCAGGAGATCATTGGAGACTTTTGTGAGGGCCGTTTCAGTAGAGTGCAGAGTGCGGAAGCCAGATAATAAGGGGTCAAGAAGAGAGTTAGCAGAAAGATAGCGGATTAAACGAGAATAGACCAAGCGTTCCAAGATCTTGGAGATAAAAGGAAGATTAGAGACAGGTCGATAGTTAGCAGCACAGGACGGGTCAAGGGAGGATTTCTTCAGTAGTGGGGTTATGACAGCATGTTTGAAAGAGGATGGGAAAATTCCAGAAGAGAGAGAGAGGTTAAATATTTTAGTAAGGTAAGTTGTGACGGCAGGCAACAGAGACTGGAGAAGGTGTGAGGGGGAAAGGGTCACTACTGCAGGTCGTAGTGCGAGAAGAGGAAAGTAGCTGAGATACAGTCTGAAGTGCGGCTGGTGAGGGGGTCAATGCCACCTGGGGATTGGGCAGTTATTTCCTGACGGATCTTATCAATTTTATCATGGAAATAAGAGGCCAGGTCATCTGCGCTAAGGTCTGTGAATGGCATGTGCACCTTAGAGGTAAGTAAGGAATGAAAAGTTTCAAATAGCCTTTTAGGGTTACAGGAGAGAGAAGAGATGAGAGTGGTGAAATAGGCTTGTTTGGCTAGGTGAAGGGCAGAATTATAGGTTTTAAGCATAAATTTAAAGTGGAGGAAGTCTGCAGGTGTACGTGATTTTCTCCACAGACGTTCAGCACACCTAGAGCACCGCTGAAGAAAACGTGTCTGTGGCGTGTGCCAGGGTTGCTGTCTCCTGCGTCTAACCTTTCGAGTGGAGGGGGGAGCCGCCTCATCCAATGCACTCTTAAGGGTTTCATTATAGTGACTGGTGGCCAGATTGGGGCACGAGAGTGAAGAGATGGGGGACAGAGAGGACTGTAGAGTATCTGAGAGGTGCTGGGTATTAATAGCACGACAGCTTGAAGTCTTTTGTGGTAGTTGTGTTGGAATAATGTTTATTATTGCCTGTATTGCAACAACTACTGTTTATACGTTTATAACTGCATAAGCTTCTGTCTCTAGGCATAGTGTTAAGTTGTTAATAAAGCTCTGTTAAAAAAAGGTGGGGGCTAGAGTAACAAAACCAGGAAGTTCCTCTCTGTTTTTTTTTTTTTTTGTAGCTACAGCATAGAGCAGAGCACATGGAGCTCACAGACAAGTAGCTGAGATAATAAGTTACAGAATACAGTGTATTATTCTTGTTCCTCAATAAATATCTGTTTACTGTTGAACGCCTGGACAGTCAAAGATTAATCCGCTGCCAACAAGTTGTGGATTCGGCTCTTTATTTTATCAGAGGGTAAAACTGCCCATTCTTCTTGGCAAAATGTCTCCAGTTCCTGTAAATTCCTGGGCTGTCTTGCATGTACTGCGCGCTTGAGAATCTCCCCAGAGTGGCTCAATAATATTGAGGTCAGGAGACTGAAATGGCCACTCCAGAACCTTCACTTTCTTCTGCTGTAGCCAATGACAGGTCGATTTGGTGTTGTGTTTTGGATCGTTGTCATGTTGGAACGTCCAAGTACGTCCCATGTGACGCTTCCTGGCTGATGAGTGCAAATTTGCCTCCAGTATTTGCTGATAATGTGCTGCATTCATCTTTCTTTTTACTTTGACCAAGTTTCCTGTGCCTTTAGCACAACTGTAACTTTAACGTTAGCCAATGGCAGCTCATGCGCGACACCTGCCATTTGCTCATTCCCTTTCAGGAGGCCACTTTGTTAGTCAGTCGCCAGGACTACGGGATGAACAACGTCATTCCACTGATTCACATCCTGGAAAAGATGCTTTTCAATCCGCATGGTCAGGGGAGTGGAGATGTGGCATCTACATCTCAAGGCCACATGAGCCCTGTGGGGGCTGACCTGGAGGAGGAGGATGAGGAGGATATTGGAGGACAAACAATATGTAGCCAAATGTGTGGAGAGGAGGAGCAGAACAACCAGAGGGCGATGAGAATGATGAGGTAGATGACTCAGATACACCGTGGCAGTATGCAGTGGAGGTGGATGCAGGGAGTCCCCCGGAGTCACTCGCGCAAATGGCCCGAAGCATGCTGACTTCCTTGCACAGTGACAGCCGAATTGTCACCATTCGGCAGAGAGATGACTACTGGCTCTCCACCATGTTAGACCCTCGCTTCCGGGGAAAAATGGGGGCCTTTTTTACACCTGCTGAGAGGGAGGACAAACTGAACTACTATAGACATATCCTATGTAGTAAGTTGGCTGCTGCCTATCTGCGCCATCGTCCATTCTCTTGCATGTCTGACCAGGGGGGCCCTGAGAGCTCAACTTGCACTGGCATGGCAGCTGTGGGAGGGGGTGGGGGTGGCAGGAGCTGTATCGGCTCCATCAGCACAATGGGAACAAAATGGCGAATATGGTCTTCCTTATGGGTTTAGACACTAATATACACCTTTAAATAAGTGATAATAATCGCTAAGAAGTATTGAATTATTATTGACAATACTGTATTGAAAAATGGCCTGCAACTTTATACTAGTAACAAAATGGCAAATATGGTCCTTTTTATGTGTTTTGACACTAATAAACACCTTTAAATAAGTGATAACCGCTAAGAATTATTGAATTATTATTGACAATACTCTATTGAAAAATGGCCTGCAACTTTATACTGGTAACAAAATGGTGAATATGGTCGTTATCTCTTTCCCCACGTTAAAGGCGTTTATTACAGATAAGTGCAGATATTATTGGATGATAATTCAGTTTTCTTTGGCACAATAGTACTGAATAATGTTATGCCTTGGAAGAACAGTGAATAAACCCCTTATAATAAAAGCCTTTAACCCCTTAAGGACCGGGTCATTTTTCGTTTTTGCATTTTCATTTTTCCCTCCCCACATTCCAAGAGCCATAACTCTTTCATTTTTCAGTTCACAGACTCACATGATGGCTTATTGTTTGCGAAACAAATCGTTGATTGTAATGTCAATCTGTATTCCCTTAGTCCAGACAGCAGCACAATATGGGGTATCTCTGCCCCTGTGTGTTGTTTAGGACAGGTGGAACCTTTAATTAGCACCAAAAAGGTGCCTCCTACTAGCCCTATAAGAGGGCACAAGAGACCTCCCTCCACTGTGTAAATTATAAAGTAACAGGAAACAAGCTTCTAGGGAGGGAAGCCTTGTGCTGCTGTCTGGACTAAGGGAATACAGATTGACATTACAATCAACGATTCCCCTTACGTCCGACAGCAGCACAATATGGGGAGATAGCAAGTAATTCCCCTAGGGAGGGTTTCCTCGCCTTACAACATCAAGGACTGACTGACCAAAGGCAGTTGTCTGGAAACTGCGGATGTCCAATGATAATGTTTAACAAAAGATCAACTGAGATGACTATGATGCAGCCGCACAAATCTGGTCCAATGGTAAGGACCGATACTCAGCCAAAGAAGTCGACAACCCAGGTCGAGTGGCCGTAGAAAGACTGGAGGGAATAACTCCTGAATAAGAAAGGAAGACTTAATTGTCTCCTTGATCCATGTGGATAGAGTAGGCTTGGAAGCCTTGAGGCCTCTGTTTTTACACTGCATATCAATTAGTAGGCTTTCGGCCTTCTTAAGCGGTTGAGTGTGGAATAGGCAAATCCACAGACACCTTACCACATCTATGGTGTTGAGCTTTTCTTCCTCCTCAGAGGTTGGAGAGGGGAAAAACACAGGTAACGAAATTAGCTGATTGCTATTATAGTATGAGGGGACCTTAGGGATAAACCCAGGCAAACCTAAGGTGCACCCTATCTGCAAAAACAAAATGTACGGTTCTCTAGAAGAGAGGGCCTGGAGCACCCCTACTCTTTGGCAGATATAATAGCCAACAAAAAAGTGATTTGTAGGCTAAATATTTTATCCCCGTAGTCTCCAAGGGTCCAAATGGAGGACCGCACAGGCCTGTAATGACTACCGCAAGGTCCCACTGGGGATGATACTGAGGGCTTTAGCCTCATTGCCCCTTTAAGGAACCTTGCAACCAGAGGATCCTGAGACAGACATCTGTTCAAATGAGTGGAGAGGGCCGCAATCTGCACTTTCAAAGTGGCAGGGGCAAGGCCCTTATCCAAACCGTCCTGAAGAAAATATCAGCCGTTGAAAGTTCTAGATTATTAATACCCTTCTTGGAGCACCACTCCATGAAAATCTTGGCTGTCCTCTGGTAGTTCTTATTGGTAGATTCTGCTCTTGCAGAATAAAGGGTCTTCAGGACGGCCTCTGACAGTCCTCTATCCTGCTGTAGGGACTGCTCAACCTCCAGGCTGTCAGGTTGAATCTCCAGAGATCCTGGCACTTCAGAGATCCTTGGGAAACCAGGTTCTGGATGGGGGGGATGCCTCCAATATATCCCTCGACTCATCTCCATGAGTTGGGAAAAACCAAGCTCTTTTTTTGGCCAGAATGGAATGATGGCTATCACAGAGACTTGGTCCTGTCTGATTTTCATTAATACCTTTGGTATTATTGGAATTGGAGGGAAGATGTATGCCAGCCTGGACCTCCAAGGGATGGACAGGGCATCCACTGCCAAGGGATTGTCCTCCTGGTAAAGGGAACAGAACTTCTCCACCTTGGCGTTGAGTCGGGTTGCCATGAGGTCTATTTCTGGAAGACCCCTGTTCAGGGTAATCTGATGAAAGACTTCTGGATTGAGTGACCATTCTCCTGATACGGCATAACCCCGACTCAACCGATCCGCTACTATGTTCAGGGAGCCCTTGATGTGAACTGCGGATAAATGGGTTAGATTTTTCTCTGCCCATGTAAATATCAGATCTGCCTCCCTAAGGAGGGTTGGTGATCTGGTGCCTCCCTGTCTGTTCACGTACAGCACTGTGGTCATGTTGTCTGACCGGATTTTGACTGCTCTTCCCTGGGAAGAGGTAAGCAATAGAGTAAGGCACGATATACGGCTCTGAGCTCCTTCCAGTTGGACGAGGTCCTTTTTTCAGGAGCGCTCCAGACTCCCTTTATGGAGTTTTCGTCCAATGGGCTCCCCATCCCGAGAGGGATGCATCTGTAGTCAACAGGGTCCAAGAAGGTTGGACCGTGGACCTTCCGTCTTTCAGGTGCAACCACCACTTGAGGGAAAAAGACAGGTCCTGGGGGAGAGTCGAATCTTCTTGCTGAATGTAAGAAGGGAGCGATCCCAAGCCTCTAGTAACTCCTTCTGGAGGGGACGTAAGTGCCACAAGGCCCATGGGACTGCCTCCACTGCGGAAGACATCAAGCCCAGGATCTTCATCAATGTTCTGATGGAGGCTATCGGCTTTTGAAGAGGTGCCGGACTGCCGCAACCAGCTTCTCCTTCCTTGCTGGTGTCAAGGAGATTTGCAGGTGGACTCAATCTAGGAAGTAGTTTTCTCAGAGGAACTTCCTTCGAGTTGAAGGGATCGTTTTTGACTTCTCCCAATTTATAAGCCATCACAGACTCTGAAGGCTGTCGGTAGGTACTGGAGCAGAACAGACTCTGACTGGGCCTTTATCAACCAGTCGTCTAGATGAGGCACCAAGAATATCCCCTGAAGACTGAGGGCGGCCGTTATGGGGGCCACTACCTTTGTAAAGGTGTTGGAAGCAGAGGAGAACCCGAAGGGTAGTGCTGTGAATTGAAAGTGCTTCCTGTGGCCGGAAACTACTACGGCAATCCTAAGAAAAAAAACCTTCTGTGTGGAGGTAAATAGAAATATGCAAATAGGCGTCTTTTATATCCAAAGTCACAAAAAACATCGCCTTAGAGGAGAAAGGTGGTGACAGACTTTATGGTTTTCCTATGGAAGCGCTTCTTTTTTGATGAAGCGGTTGAGGTACCTTAAGTCTATGATCATTCTCCACTTGTCTGCCGGTTTTGGCATCAGGAAGACGGGAGAATAGACACTGGATCCTTCTTCTAGAGAAGGGACTTCCACCAGGGCTCCCTTGTGAATGTACTCTCGGATGAAGCATTCCAGGGAGGCTGCGAGTTATCACAAACCGATCCTGAGGAGGACGGAGGAACTTCATTGCATAACCTCTTTGGATTACCTACCGGACCCATGGGTCTCGAATTTTTTCCTGCCCGCAGTTGAGAAAGTGGGAGACATGACCTCCGACAGGAATCTCGGCCACAGGAAAACTGCTTCTGATGTCAAAAGCTAGGCTTGACTTTTTTATCATCAGACTTCGGAATCTCTGGCCGGCGCCTCTAGAGGAATAACTAGAGCCTCTCTGGACTGCCTTCCACGACGAGGCGGATAGCCTCTACCACGGCCAGAGCCAGGCCTACCTCTGAAGGCCTGGGGTAAAGGTTTACCCTTCTTGTCGGCCAAGCCCTCTAGGATCTCGTCTAGGGCACAGCCAAAGACTCTACCCGGCTCAAAGGGTAATGCGCACAAATTATACTTTGAGGGGAACACAGCTCTCCAAGGTTTTAACCATAGAGGTCTTCCTGCTGCAGTGTTCTTGGTAAGTGTCAGGGATTTGGCCGCCAGCCTTAATTGATGGTGGGAGGCTTCCATTAAATATTCAGCTGCCAGGGAAACTGAGCCTAGAAACCCTAGCAGCTCGTCTCTGGAGACTCCAGAGTCGGTCACTTTTGAGGTGGACCAGGTCAGTACATAATTTGGCTGACACTTCACAGGACGCAACCGCACAGCGGTCTTGGGCGAGGCAGCTGAATAAGCATTCTTGAAGGTATTGTCGAAGCGCCTGCCATGGCGTCGTGCAGATTTGCTCCATCATCTGATGGTACCTTAATGCGGCAGGACAGTTTAGCCACCGCCATATCCACCTTGGGAGGAGGACCCCATTGATCCCATTGAGCAACTGGGAATAAAGCGCTGAACCTCCTAGGAACCACAAGAGGTTTTTCAGGACTTCTCCACTCTGAGGACATTAATTTTTGTAATGTCTGGTCCACTTGGAAGACCCTAGGCCCTCTATAGGTGGACGCGGAGGCTTCCCCGTCAACATCACGATCCTTAGACCGGATGGACTTCAGCAGCAGGCTTAATTTTTCGAGTGGAAGCACGGCCTGCTGGGATCTTCAGTGGAATCGTCAGATGAGAGTGTCACGTCCACTATCTGATAATCTTCATCAGAGATCCGTAAGGAAGATTGTGTCTCAATCTGCGGTCTCTTGGCAATCTGGGCGATGGAAGAACGAATCTCCTTTAAGAGACTCCTCATAAAGTCCTTTACCCAAGTAACAACCTCTTATAGAAGGTACTTCCGGCAGGGTCCGCGACACTGGTGACAGCGGGTAAAATCATAGCCGTCAGGTAAAGGGGTATTGCAATCCAAACACATTAGGTGTTTCAAGTTTAGAGGAATTTTTCCTCCTAAGCCCATCGCCATTACGTGCTGCAGAAGATGACATCTGAAACATCAAACAGCCACGTGACACTGAAACAGGGAAGATCGCCAAGCATCGCATAAAAACCCAAGGGGTACCTCTTTTTTTTTTTTTTTTTTTTTTTAATCGGTCACTTGAAGAGAGAAAAAAAGCGTCAGAAAAAAAACAGCCACCGCAACCCGCAGCAGAGGTGCTAGAAACCACTCACTCAACAAATAAAGGACTGAATTCAGACCTTTTAAATGTAATCCAGCAGCGAGGGGAGGAAGCCAACAAAGAAACATTTATACAGCACCAAAACAAGTCAAACGCCATACTGGAACATAGAGGAGCATAAGCCTAAGCCAGAGGCTCAAAATACAAGCAGCAAAAATCAATTCTATATTTTGCCTTTAAATTTTAAATTTCCAAACTTACCGCACTTTTTCCTAGAAAACCGGAAGTAGGGCGCGGTGGTGCGCAAAGGCTTCCTTCTCCTGGGAACACAGAACCGGAGAAAAGTTCCGGCCGCGGAGGTTCCCCGCTTACTTCCGGGATCGAGCTGCCTGCAGATGGATGCCGGATAACGCTGCGCTGCGGTGCGAAGGCCCGAAGGACCGGAGGTTTTTTCTTTGGGACCGAGGTACCCCAAGAAGGTAAGCCAGGAGTAACTAAAACCCCTAGCAACGGGAGGTCACAAGAGACCTCCGTCCACCTGTTCCACACAGGACAGAAAAAAACACAGTGGAGGGAGGTCTCTTGTGCCCTCTTATAGGGCTAGTAGGAGGCACCTTTTTGGTGCTAATTAAAGGTTCCACCTGTCCTAAACAACACACAGGGGCAGAGATACCCCATATTGTGCTGCTGTCTGGACTAAGGGAATACAGATTGACATTACAATCAACGATTTGTTTCGCAAACAATAAGCCATCATGTGAGTCTGTGAACTGAAAAATGAAAGAGTTATGGCTCTTGGAATGTGGGGAGGGAAAAATGAAAATGCAAAAACGAAAAATGACCCGGTCCTTAAGGGGTTAAAGGCTTTTATTATAAGGGGTTTATTCACTGTTCTTCCAAGGCATAACATTATTCAGTACTATTGTGCCAAAGAAAACTGAATTATCATCCAATAATATCTGCACTTATCTGTAATAAACGCCTTTAACGTGGGGAAAGAGATAACGACCATATTCACCATTTTGTTACCAGTATAAAGTTGCAGGCCATTTTTCAATAGAGTATTGTCAATAATAATTCAATAATTCTTAGCGGTTATCACTTATTTAAAGGTGTTTATTAGTGTCAAAACACATAAAAAGGACCATATTTGCCATTTTGTTACTAGTATAAAGTTGCAGGCCATTTTTCAATACAGTATTGTCAATAATAATTCAATACTTCTTAGCGATTATTATCACTTATTTAAAGGTGTATATTAGTGTCTAAACCCATAAGGAAGACCATATTCGCCATTTTGTTCCCATTGTGCTGATGGAGCCGATACAGCTCCTGCCACCCCCACCCCCCTCCCACAGCTGCCATGCCAGTGCAAGTTGAGCTCTCAGGGCCCCCCTGGTCAGACATGCAAGAGAATGGACGATGGCGCAGATAGGCAGCAGCCAACTTACTACATAGGATATGTCTATAGTAGTTCAGTTTGTCCTCCCTCTCAGCAGGTGTAAAAAAGGCCCCCATTTTTCCCCGGAAGCGAGGGTCTAACATGGTGGAGAGCCAGTAGTCATCTCTCTGCCGAATGGTGACAATTCGGCTGTCACTGTGCAAGGAAGTCAGCATGCTTCGGGCCATTTGCGCGAGTGACTCCGGGGGACTCCCTGCATCCACCTCCACTGCATACTGCCACGGTGTATCTGAGTCATCTACCTCATCATTCTCATCGCCCTCTGGTTGTTCTGCTCCTCCTCTCCACACATTTGGCTACATATTGTTTGTCCTCCAATATCCTCCTCATCCTCCTCCTCCAGGTCAGCCCCCACAGGGCTCATGTGGCCTTGAGATGTAGATGCCACATCTCCACTCCCCTGACCATGCGGATTGAAAAGCATCTTTTCCAGGATGTGAATCAGTGGAATGACGTTGTTCATCCCGTAGTCCTGGCGACTGACTAACAAAGTGGCCTCCTGAAAGGGAATGAGCAAATGGCAGGTGTCGCGCATGAGCTGCCATTGGCTAACGTTAAAGTTACAGTTGTGCTAAAGGCACAGGAAACTTGGTCAAAGTAAAAAGAAAGATGAATGCAGCACATTATCAGCAAATACTGGAGGCAAATTTGCACTCATCAGCCAGGAAGCGTCACATGGGACGTACTTGGACGTTCCAACATGACAACGATCCAAAACACAACACCAAATCGACCTGTCATTGGCTACAGCAGAAGAAAGTGAAGGTTCTGGAGTGGCCATTTCAGTCTCCTGACCTCAATATTATTGAGCCACTCTGGGGAGATTCTCAAGCGCGCAGTACATGCAAGACAGCCCAGGAATTTACAGGAACTGGAGACATTTTGCCAAGAAGAATGGGCAGTTTTACCCTCTGATAAAATAAAGAGCCGAATCCACAACTTGTTGGCAGCGGATTAATCTTTGACTGTCCAGGCGTTCAACAGTAAACAGATATTTATTGAGGAACAAGAATAATACACTGTATTCTGTAACTTATTATCTCAGCTACTTGTCTGTGAGCTCCATGTGCTCTGCTCTATGCTGTAGCTACAAAAAAAAAAAAAACAGAGAGGAACTTCCTGGTTTTGTTACTCTAGCCCCCACCTTTTTTTAACAGAGCTTTATTAACAACTTAACACTATGCCTAGAGACAGAAGCTTATGCAGTTATAAACGTATAAACAGTAGTTGTTGCAATACAGGCAATAATAAACATTATTCCAACACAACTACCACAAAAGACTTCAAGCTGTCGTGCTATTAATACCCAGCACCTCTCAGATACTCTACAGTCCTCTCTGTCCCCCATCTCTTCACTCTCGTGCCCCAATCTGGCCACCAGTCACTATAATGAAACCCTTAAGAGTGCATTGGATGAGGCGGCTCCCCCCTCCACTCGAAAGGTTAGACGCAGGAGACAGCAACCCTGGCACACGCCACAGACACGTTTTCTTCAGCGGTGCTCTAGGTGTGCTGAACGTCTGTGGAGAAAATCACGTACACCTGCAGACTTCCTCCACTTTAAATTTATGCTTAAAACCTATAATTCTGCCCTTCACCAAGCCAAACAAGCCTATTTCACCACTCTCATCTCTTCTCTCTCCTGTAACCCTAAAAGGCTATTTGAAACTTTTCATTCCTTACTTACCTCTAAGGTGCACATGCCATTCACAGACCTTAGCGCAGATGACCTGGCCTCTTATTTCCATGATAAAATTGATAAGATCCGTCAGGAAATAACTGCCCAATCCCCAGGTGGCATTGACCCCCTCACCAGCCGCACTTCAGACTGTATCTCAGCTACTTTCCTCTTCTCGCACTACGACCTGCAGTAGTGACCCTTTCCCCCTCACACCTTCTCCAGTCTCTGTTGCCTGCCGTCACAACTTACCTTACTAAAATATTTAACCTCTCTCTCTCTTCTGGAATTTTCCCATCCTCTTTCAAACATGCTGTCATAACCCCACTACTGAAGAAATCCTCCCTTGACCCGTCCTGTGCTGCTAACTATCGACCTGTCTCTAACCTTCCTTTTATCTCCAAGATCTTGGAACGCTTGGTCTATTCTCGTTTAATCCGCTATCTTTCTGCTAACTTTCTTCTTGACCCCTTATTATCTGGCTTCCGCACTCTGCACTCTACTGAAACGGCCCTCACAAAAGTCTCCAATGATCTCCTGACGGCTAAATCCAAAGGTGACTTCTCTCTTCTTATTCTTCTAGATCTCTCAGCAGCATTTGACATTGTTGACCATCAACTCCTTCTCACTATGCTCCGCTCTGTCGGTATCACAGACACCGCTCTCTCCTGGTTCTCCTCTTATCTCTCTGACCGCACTTTCTGTGTATCATTTGCGGGCTCTGTTTCTTTCCCCCTTCCCCTTGCCGTTGGGGTTCCTCAGGGCTCGGTCCTAGGTCCCCTGCTCTTCTCCCTCTACACGGCACCCATTGGACAAACCATCACTAGATTTGGCTTCCGGTACCATCTTTATGCTGATGACACCCAATTATACACGTCATCCCGTGACATCACCCCTGCACTAATACAGAACACCAGTGACTGTCTCTCTGCCGTCTCTAATATCATGTCTTCGCTCTATCTGAAACTGAATCTCTCAAAGACTGAATTACTGCTGTTTCCGCCATCTAATAGATATGTCCCTGATATCTCCATTGCAGTCTCCGGCCTTACCATAACTCCTAGGCAGTATGCCCGCTGCCTCGGGGTTTTGTTTGACTCAGACCTTTCCTTCACCCCCCATATCCAATCACTCGCACGCTCGTGTCATCTCCACCTCAAAAACATCTCTAGAATCAGCCCTTTCCTTACCACAGATACACTAAAGACACTTATTGTTGCCCTGATTCACTCTTGCCTTGACTACTGTAACTTCTTACTAATCGGTCTTCCCCTTACTAAGCTCTCCCCTCTACAATCTATTCTGAATGCGGCGGCCAGGCTCATCTATCATTCTAGACGCTACAGCGATGCCTCCGGTCTGTGCTGATCACTACATTGGCTGCCTATTCAATACAGAATACAATATAAACTTATCACCCTCATCCACAAGGCTCTCCACAATGCTGCACCTCCCTACATTTCCTCCCTCATCTCTATCGCCCAACCCGTACTCTCCATTCACTCAATGACCTAAGACTAGCATCCTCTATTATCAGAACCTCCCACGCTCGTATACAAGACTTCTCCCGAGTTGCACCACTTCTCTGGAATGCTCTATCCCAGACTATCAGATTAACGCCCAATTTCCACAGCTTCAAGCGTAAACTAAAGACATATCTTTTCAGACAGGCCTATCACAGCTCCTAATGTAAACCCTTCTGTAGTTAGAATCCCTAAAACGTACCCTCCTCTGTTTATGCTTCAACATTACCTCACAGGATATGATGCCGTATCAGACTAGCTTTATATGTCCAGGCACCATCTGCACATTAAAGGACATGACTGGTGACGGCTCATACAGCTTTATATATGTGTAATGACAGTAACCTCTATTACAAAATTGTCTGACCATTGTACTGTATAAGCAATGCTACCTCCGATGCCGCCCCTGCTACCTCCTGTGTCACCCCTCTACCTCATAGATTGTAAGCTCTTGCGAGCAGGGGCCTCAGTCCCAGTGTGTGAAATGACTATTTCTTTGTAATGTATCTTTTTTGTCAGTACTTGAACCCTAAAAGTTGTACAGTGCTGCGGAATATGTTGGCGCTATATAAATAAAATTTATTATTATTATTATTATTGATGTTAGAGGGGGCAATACAAGGTATTAAGAACTGGGGTATGTGAACTTTTGAACAGGGTCATTTTGATGTTTTTGGTTGTCATTATGATTTAAAAAGAGAAAACACAGTTTGACAATAAATGGTTTCAACCAACCACTAACCATGAGTGGAGAAAAAGTTTTTGTGTTATCATTCCTATTCTTTGAAAAAAGACTAAAAAAACTGAAAAAAATCTGCCGGGGTATGTAAACTTTTTAGCACAACTGTACACAGGGGAGTACCTCTGTCCACTTGGATCATAAAGAAATTGTTTATAGCTTTTCTCTGTTCATATAGTTGATCCAACATATGGAGGGTGGAATGTCTCCTCCAGATCTTAGCTGAGCAGTAGCTGCTGACTGTCCCATGGGTCCGCTGCCTTGGGATAACCTTGGACTCTGACCTATCCTTCAAGCCATACATCCAAACCCTCAACACCTCCTGCCACCTCCATTGAATCTGCTCCTTCCTCACCCTAGAAACTACAAAGATGCTAGTCCATGCCCTCATAATCTCCCACTTAGACTACTGTAACACCCTTCTCCATGGCCTCCCAGCAAATACTCTCGCCCCCCTCCAGTCCACCTTAAATTGCGCCGCTCGCTTAATACACCTCTCCCCCCGTTCTTCATCGGACACTCCCCCTCTGCCAATCCCTTCACTGGCTACCCGTTGCCCAGCAAATAGAGTTCAAATTACTAATGCTGACATACAAAGCCATCCACAACCTGTCCCCTCCATATATCTCCGACCTAATCTCCTGAACCTGAATAGCCTCTACTCCCACCTTCTGTCTCTATCCCTCTTTCCTCATAGATTGTAAGCCCTTGCGGGCAGGGCCCTATATCTCACTGTGCCAGTTGGTCACTGTTAGTATTATCTGTTTTGTATATCTTGTGTACCGTATGTTAACCCTCAAATGTAAAGCACCTTGGAATTAATGGTTCTATACAGTATAAATAAACAATAATAATAAATAATAATAATACCTTCTCCTAACTGTACAGTGGATCTGAGCCTACAGCATAGAGTACTTCTCTAGCTGAGGGAACAGAAAAGGACTGGGAACAAAATGGCGAATATGGTCCTCCTTATGGGTTTCCACACTAAAAAACACCTTTAAATAAGGTGTATGCTCCTCCAGTATACCACATGCGCAGGGCACAGCGGTGTCACACTGTTCTACACCTCGTTTGCCTGGGCGAACAAAGTCACGCAGGGGAGGAACTGGGTCACTGTATGTCCTCCTCATGCTGCTGCCACTGGGTCACTGTATGGCCTCCTCATGCCACAGCCACTGGGTCACTGTATGCCCTCCTAAGGCTGCTACTACCTCCACCTCTGCCACTGGGTCACTGTATGTCCTCCTAATGCTGCTGCCACTGCTGGGTCACTGTATGAACTCCTAATGCCACTGCCACTGGGTCACTGTATGTCCTCCTAATGCCGCTGTCACTGCTGGGTCACTGTATGAACTCCTAATGCCACTGCCACTGGGTCACTGTATGTCCTCCTAATGCCGCTGTCACTGGGTCACTCTGTGGCCTCCTCATGCTGCTGCCAACTCCACATTATGTCACCTTGCCACTCTGTAGACATCTATGTGGAATTCAAACAATGGTGTAAAAGGAATGTGCTCTTTCACTCTACAGTAGGATGTAGGGCCTCTGCACGGTTCTTTCTACCTGGCACTAACATGGTCCTGTAAGGCTGAATTCACACTTGAGTTAGTTGGTCAGTTTTGGTCCCGTAACTGTCCAAATAAGTGAAGTGTGCATCGATTGTAAGAGCGACGCCTGTCATGTGCATGTCATTCGGACTCACAGTATTGTTTGACTACCACAGTAGGCTCCCTATGCGTGTTATTGCAAGGCACAGTGTTCTACACCACTACACAGGCTCTCTGAAGCTAGTAAATAAGTTTTTTTAGTGATATTCGCCGTGAAGTAATTCGGCAAATTTTTTTGGAACTTCGAATCGAACTTGCGAATTGAACTTTTGAGAAATTCGCTCATCTCTAATCATCAACATTAACATAAATAAATACTTGAAAAAGTTCACACTGTTTGTAATGACTCAATATAATATATGTGTTTTACTTTTTCAATTGAATTACTAAAAAAAAAAAATATAACTTTTCGATGATATTCTAATTTATTGAGATGCACTTGTATCCTTCCTCAGCTGGACCATTTCATTCTCTTTATCAGTTAAATTCAGTCGAAAGTTTTTTACACTTCATGACTTGGGCCTCCAAATACTCTGACTGATGTTTCAAAAACTCACTTTGCTCGTGTTTAGCATGTTTAGTACTTTTAAACTCATCTCTTAATTTTTCAATAACACCCTTTGGCAGTGGAATCTTGGACATTATCCTCCTTTAGTTCTCTCTCTCTCACCAGTTTGCCTGCTGTCTCTTCTTCTCACTTCCTTTATTCTTTCGCAAGCTGGTTGGTGGGCTTTGATTGTTTGATGGACAGGATACTATGAAGTGCCTCAGTAGATATAGATATTTCTTTACCATGAAAAATTATTTATTATGATTACTAGAAATCTAGAATAGTGCAGACATATATGCACAGTAAATGTATATTACATTACACAGGTTTGAACAGAAAAAAACATATACATGCTGCCAGGGCTGACAACAGACTTTCAGTAAACTCAGTGTTATCTTTGTGTTTACACAGAGAGATAATTGACACTGTCCAAGCCTTTATCAACTTCAATTACCTGATTTCCTGGACGGAAGAGCAAAAGAGAAACAGCTCTGAAAGCAAGCGTGATCTGAGAACTCAGCCCCCCTCCCCTCCAGAGAGCAGTGCAGTCTATAATGCTAGATAAGGAGAGATACAGGCTGGGGACCAAGGAGATGATGTGTAAACAATAGAATGAATAATTTCACATGGCAAGCAAATGAAGCAGCATTTCTAAAGCAATGTATTTGAGAAAACACTTGAATTTACAAGTTCCCCTGGTTCCCCGACCGCTATACATACTGTTATTGGAAAGGGACCCTGACATATTGCAGGCCCATTTCCAATAGATGGCAGTCCAGGGGAAGTGACTGAAAACAATAAATACATATTCTCACCTCTCCTGGGCACAGCGATCTCTCCGGCGCCCCTACGTGACCGCTGAGGCCCAATCACAGGCCTCAGTAGCGACGTCGGAAAAGGGCCTGAAGACGCTGAAGTCGGCAGGATGGAGCGAGGATGATAAGGAAAGGTAAGGCAAGGTGAGTATGAATGTTTGTTATTTTTTATCACCTTCCCTGGGCCTCCGATTATTATACTCTGAGGAGACCCCAGAGTATAATAATAGCACTGAAACGGAGGGGGGCTATTGGGCGTATATAATACTGTGTGGGGGCCACTGTGGAGCTTATAATACTGAGTGGGGGGCACTGTGGAGCATATACTACTGGGTGGGGGCCACTGTGGAGCTTATAATACTGAGTGGGGGGCACTGTGGAGCTTATAATACTGAGTGGGGGGCACTGTGGAGCTTATACTCCATGCAGTGGCTCCTTCACTGGTTCCCTATACTGTATGGGGACCATTGATGGGGCCATTGTATTGTTGGGGAGGGGGGGGGGCAGTGATGGAGGCCAATAGCCTGGGGTACATTAAAGGAGGTGTGCAGGATAACATTTTTTTAAAATTATGCTGGGACAGGTGAAAAAAACAAAACAAACCCCCCCCCCCCAAAAAAAAACTTTCTCTCCTGTCCCCAGTGTCTCCCAGCGCAGTTCGGTCCTGCAGTTCTGTTGTTTTCTTCCAGCTGAAGTTCCCACTGCATGTGACCACCTGTGACGTCACGTGACCCTTGAGGCCAATCAGCGGCCTAAGGGAAGGGACCTGGGACGTCACAGCCAGTGAGGACTTACAGCAAAAAGAAGACAGCGGAGCTGCAGGACCGGACCGTGCTGGGAGGACACCGAAGCACCGGAGACAGGTGAGTATGTTTAGTGTGTGTTTTTTTTTTTTTTTTTTTTTGGGGGGGTAGGGGGGATTCACCTCCCCCGGACTAATTATAAAAAAGAAAAAAAATTATACTGGACAACCTCTTTAAAGTGTGGCGCATTAGGGGGGCCTTGGGGGGTATATTAAAGGCATAATTTGTTATGGTTTATCCTCAGGATAGGCCATAGATACCTGATCTGTAGGGGGCTGACCCCGGACCGATCATCTGTTCGGAGCCACTTCTGATGCCCGTCCTGTACACAATACAGGGTCAGAAGTAGAAAGCTCTGTCCACTGTTTATTAGCTGGGCACCTTCACTGCATCTCAGCACTTATTGAAGTCAGTAGGAGCTGAGCTGCAGTGAAGGCACCGGGCTGCTATACAGCGGATGGAGCTTTCTGCTTCCGGCCCTGTGTTGTGTACAGAACGGGCTCTGGAAGTGGCTCCGAACAGCTGATGGGGCCGATCAGGTATTTATGGCCTATCCTGAGCATAGGCCATAAAAAAGATTAACCCTGGACAACCCCTTTAATATGCCCCACACAGTTTAATGTCCCCCCCACAGAATGTTAGCCCCCATCACTGCTCCCACACAATATAATGACTCCATCACTGTTCCCCATACAGTATGGGGGACCAGTGAAGAGGCCACTATGTGGGGGGACCAGTGAAGTGACCATAGAAAATTTGGCCCAGACAACCCCTTAAAAGAGGTTGTCCACAAACCATGGCGGCCGCCAGGCAGGTGTAAAAATAAGAAAATTTTTTAAAAAAAGCATATTCACCTGTCCCCAGCACCCCATTGTCCCCTGCCTGTGTCTGTTCGGTCTCATGGCGGCGCCTCATTTCTGGAAATCCTGTACCTAATTGGTCTTAGCGGTCACATGAGGTGCAGGACTCCCAGCAAGGAGTCGCTGGCACGAGACTGAATGGACACTGGCAGCGGACAACGGAGCGCCGGGGACAGGTGAGTATGCTTTTTAATTTACTTATTTTTTACTTTACACCTCCCGCCACCCACATGGGTTGCTCCAATTCATGCACAACCTCTTTAAAAGATTTATCCATCTTTCTAATATTGATGGCCTGTCCTTAGATAGGCCATCAATATTACATCTGCGATTATACAACAGCCAGGACCTCTGCAGATCAGCTTTTCCAGGACAGTGCGGCTACAGGTAAAGGTAACAATTCTAGGAGCAACGCTGTTCACTTGCCATATAAGGTGTAGCAGTAGGTTTAGGTAGTGCAGTGGTGCACATGGTATAGTGGGTGAGCAGCATGGCTACCGACATGTTATTACCTTTAGCCGCCCTGTCTCGGTACCGCTGATCTGCAGGGGTCCTGATGGTGGGCCCCTAGAAACAATTCCACTGGTGGGCCCTAGACATCCCAGTCCAACACTGCACTCACCCACTCCTGGGTTTCTGCCTTGAAATCACAGACTTCTTTTTCAACAGCAGGTCACAAAGCACATTTATGCTAGGTTCACGTCTGCTGTAGGGTTACCGTTCTTTGGCCTGGGACCTTAGGGGTGCTTTTTTTTTTTTTTTTTTTTTTTTAGGCTGTTACCTGCTGGAGTAACGGGGCCTATTTACTTACCAATCCCTGCTGCTGCTCACAGTCGCCTCGCTTCCCCTTCTGCATCCCATATGATGTTGTAGGGGCTACCTGGAGGGCAAAAGGGGAAGCGAAGGCGGCTGTTAGCAGGAGCGGGGATCAGGAAGTAAGGCCGCGGGCCCATGGCAAGAGTATTTGTTGGGCGAACCCCAACAAATACTGCTATCATTACATATTGGGGTCTCTTCAGACCCCAGAGTATAATGATCGGAGGCCCAGGGGAGGTGAGCAAACATAAAAAACATTGCTACTCACCTCTCCTGACTCCTGCACTCTTCGGGAGACCCCAGAGTATAATAATAGTTCATGGGTGGTCCACTATGGGGCATAATACAGTGTGCAGGGGCCACTGTGGGACATAATATTGTGTGCAGGGGCCACTGTGGGACATAATACTGTGTACAGGGGTCACTGTGGGACATAATACTGTGTGCAGGGGCCACTGTAGGAGCACTCTGGCTCACACTGAGCTCAACCCAGTCCCTTATGAATTACAGTCCTCTTGGAACAGATCACCTGTCTGTCTCTAATTGGTCTGCAGGTCACCTACAGCACTCTCCTACCTTGTGCTCTCTCTCTTTGGTGTTGGATGCAGGGATGGGTGTGTTCAAGGTCCTTTTCAACCCTGTTTTTTGCGTCAGTTCTATAAATTCTAGCCATATTTCCATATTTTATCATGTTATGCACTGTTGTCATGCTCTTGGTCTTAGCAAACGCAGCCGTTGGCTTGTCTCTGGTTCACACTATGTGGTTTTCAGACTCTCTATGTTGCTGTCTGTTTCCTTCTGTTGCTGTATGTGGCCCAGGCTCTACAGTGGGCGTGCCTTTTAGATAAAATAAGTTACGTGAGAACAATACAGTTCACGCTTCTTACTTTCTACAACCAAAAATATTTAATAAGGCGTTACTACATATTATATATAAACTTAAATAAAATGTTCCAGAAAATACATAATTTAACTAAATTGTATATAGCAAACAACTTCATGATATAGCATTGAAACATGCTAGCTACCGTATTTTTCGGACTACAAGACGCACTTTTTTCCCCCCAAATTTGGGAGGAAAATGAGGGTGCGTCTTATGGTCCAAATGTGTGGTGTTTAGGCGGGGGGGGGGGGCGGAGGAGCGGTGTCGCAGCATCGATCCCACTCCTGCCGCTGCTGGCTTCATGCAGCGGGAGGAGTGGAGTGATGCTGCGGGCCTTGCAATGAGAGGGTGTCCTGGCGGTGTGAACCTCCCGACATCTGCCTTGCTGTTATGGCGGATGCCGGGTCTGTGAAGATGACGGCATCCGCTTTGCTGCAGAGCGGTCGCCATAGCAACCGGGCCTCCGCTGTAATGTGGAGCCCCAGAGCTATCGCATTACTACATGTTAGCCCCCTAAAGGTAATAAAGCTGCCCCCGGGTCCGGTCCCCACTGCCCCCGTCCGGTCCCCACTGCGATCGCGGGAGCCGTACTGTTCCTATGACAGCCGGGAGCCTTATGAAGTGTTAACTTTGCAGAATATCTCCATGATTTATCAGTGCCCTTCCTCCCTGCAACCTAAAGGCCTAATGAGTAGACCTCTGAGCTTTCCCTAACCAGTCACAAACAACTGCCTGTTTTACTCTAGTCTGTCCTCTGCTCAGTGGTTGAGTAATATTATATCTTGTGCTACAGATTCTGTAAGAGTATTACTTCCATGCTGTTGATTTGCGTTTATTGAGCTAAGCTTGTTTATTGACTACAGTATTGATCCTGTTCTGCTGCCTACCCATGTATGACTTCTATCTATCCTTGACTTTTTAACCTGTTGCCTTGACCCTTTGACTTGTCTATGACCTTGATTAACTGCTGCCTGCCTCTGACCTTTGGCCGGTAATTGACTATCCTTTGCATGACCCCCTGGTGCTTTGCACCAAAGTCTGTCTGATCCCTGGTTAGGCACCACCTATATTGGGAACACTCCAGGGGTTAAAGGGTGCAGACCAGAGGAACTACTTAGATAATGCCCTTAGGAGTGGTCCAACACTAAACCAGTTAGGTGGCACAGCGATTCCCTTATCCGCTGTCAATGATAGTTTCCTTGGGCCATGGACCCTGCTAACCATCCAAAACCAACTGTGCATGTTCTGTATGAAGCCATAGGGGACCTGAGGAAACAACAAGTCCTGCTGAGGATACCTGAATCAGTGTACTATTCACTTTGATCTGCATGCACACCTGTGTCTGATAGAGCTACAGTGGCTTTCATAATATCTCTGCTGTACACAGAAGCTTTGGACTGGGTTAACCCTTTGCAGGAACAAGAGGATCTGATAACCACAAATCTGCAAGTTTTTCTCACTACCTTCCATGCTGTTTTGGAAACATGGGTGCATCTTCTCTGCTTCCTGTGCTCAGGTCTGCCTACGTCAGGGAAATATGTCTGCACTCTGGTATATGAACTCATCTGGAATAATTAGGACCAGGTAGCAGCATTCTTTGAAGGTCTGTCTAGTCGCATTTAGAGATGGGCGAATTGGTTCGTACCAAGCAGGGTTTGACCCGAATATTCCAAATTGTTTTTGTATTTTTTTTTTTTACAAAACTGAACACATGGAGATTCGTCTCAGACAAGCTAAAATGGTTGCTGCGTTATACTCTGGGGTCTCTCTCAGACCCCAGAATATAGTAGGTGGAGGCACACAGGAGGAAAAAAAAAAAATAATAACTTTCATACTCACCTTCTTTTACCTCTTTTGGACCTTCTTATGGCGTCCGCTGCTCTCCTGGTGATGCCTGGAGCCCTTCTGTGATGTCATAGGACCTGGGTCAGACGTGACCCCCCCCCCCCCCCCAGCATGATGACATCAAAGAAGAGCGCCAGACACTGCAAGGAGGCCCAAAAGAGGTAATGGAAAGTGAGTATGAATGTTTTTTTTTAATTTTTTTACACCTCCCCTGGGCCTCCACCTACTATACGCTGGAGTTTGAAGAGAGTATAATAATGTCACTTTTTACTTTGACATAACTTCAGCTGTGTTTGCCTTAGAAGGCTAGACATTGGATAGATAGGATCCTAGGAGCCCTAAGAATATTCTAAACTATCTTTCAATCCAATTTAAGGTTTAGTTCGTATTGAACTTGTTTTACCCAAAATGAATGAGGGACCCGAGCTGCTGAACCCAAACATGAAACATATCTCGAGAGGTTCACCGATTTCTAGTCACATTAAAGATGACCTTGCTGGAAGAGACCTGCCTACCACCCTTGATTCCCTGATTTCCCTGGTTACCCATATTGACCAGCATTTTAGAAAGTGTCTTAAAGAGACCTCTCGTGAAAAGAGAATTCTACAAATGCGATCTCTGTATTGTGGCAAGGAACATTACGTTTATAACTGTTCTCTGCAGGTGGGATCCCAATGGCAATCACTCTGGAGGCAACCACTGAAGAGGTAGGGTCGCAGTAGTCTTCCCGCTGTGAAGACCACATTCTTGTAACGGGGTTAAAGGGTGAAGACCAGGTGGACTAATTAGAGAACACCCATGGGAGTGGCCCAAACCCAAACCAGGTGGCACAGTGGGTCCACAAATTGCTATGTCATATGCATGCTTTTATCATTCTTCATTTATACAGCATTTCTAAAATTCGGTCTAAAATGGGTTATAGTTGACCATTGTGAAAAAAATGTAATGCTCTTGTACAGGCCCCTTTTTCTTCAATATCCATCAAAATATTCCTGTTTCAGGGATTTACTAACGCCTATTGCGGAATGTCCAGTAAATCCAGTGATCTTAAAGATCTCTTTAGTTTTATTCCACAGTAACTGCATTAGTTTAAAAGTATGAAACTTGGAGAGAAAAGGAGTGCCCCCATCCCCTGATTTAGAATATCTAAAATATGGAGTAGTTCCTCCATATCTTGTATGCGCCAATTCACTGAGTGCCCCTTCAACCATCTCAGATGTTACAACAAATTTCAATTAGCTTGCTAGCAAGTAATTTCTAATGTTGGGTAAGCCCAGTCTATGTAAATGGAAAGATATATGGTAAGAATAAATTTCAGTGCATTAAAACACCACTTCTTGGAATTTCCCTGATTTAAATAAAATTAAAAGTATACAAATATGCTCTATAGCAGGGGTAGGCAACCTTTTTTGTTCGGCGTGCCGATTTAAATTAAAAATTCAAAGATTAGGTCCTCGGAGTGTCGGTCAATAATTGTAAGTCTGACAACCCCCTAAACTAAAGTCATATAGCGCAAACCGTAACATAGGGGTGCTGTCATACTGTGCTCCTAGCCACATGCGTTTACCTCTATTTGCCTTGATACACCTGTACTTTCCCATTAGAAGCAATGTATTTACATGTGTAACCCACAATTAGTGGTAAATGTATATGACTGGGAGGAGAGTGAGTAACACCTGTAGGATGGTGACACACTATGTACCTGGATGCTGCATCCAGTCCCCGGCCGCTGATACTTTCACTTTTCTATAAGAGAAACGTGGATTAATTTCAGCCACTTTTAATTCCTGGCGGTGCGGTAACAGCAAAACCCCAGCCAGGAATTAATGAGTATCACACTTACCCCAAAGTGAAAGCACTGGTGCCCGGCAACTGGATTTGGCTATAGCTGCACCTGAGTACACAATCAGTGTCGGACTGGGATGTCTAGGGCCCACCAGTGGAATTGTTTCTAGGGGCCCACCATCAGAACCCCTGCAGATCAGCGGTACCGAGACAGGGCGGCTAAAGGTAATAACATGCCGGGAGCCATGCAGCTCACCCACTATACCATGTGCACCACTGCACTACCTAAACCTACTGCTACACCTTGTATGGCAAGTGAACAGCGTGGCTCCTAGAATTGTTACCTCTACCTGTAGCCGCAGTGTCCTGGAAAAGCTGATCTGCAGAGGTCCTGGCTGTTGTATCATCGTAGATGTAATATTGATGGCCTATCCTAAGGAGAGGCCATCAATATTAGGAAGATGGACAAATCCTTTAAAGAGGTTGTCAAAGGAATTGGAGCAACCAATGTAGCTGGCGGGAGGTGTAAAGTAAAAAATAAGTAAATTAAAAAGCATACTCACCTGTCCCCGGCGCTCCATTGTCTGCTGCCAGTGTCCATTCAGTATCATGCCGGCGACTCCTTGCTGGGAGTCCTGCACCTCATGTGATCGCTAAGACCAATTAGGTACAGGATTTCCAGAAATGAGGCGCCGCCATGAGACCGAACAGACACAGGCAGGGGACAACGGGGTGCTGGGGACAGGTGAGTATGCTTTTTTAAAAATTTTCTTATTTTTACACCTCCCTGGCGGCCGACACAGTGGTCGCTCCAGTTTATGGACAACCTCTTTGAAGGGGTTGTCTGGGCCAAATTTTTCTATGGTCACTTCACTGGTCCCCCCACATAGTGGCCTCTTCACTGGTCCCCCATACTGTATGGGGAATAGTGATGGGGTCATTATATTGTGTGGGAGCAGTGATGGGGGCTAACATCCTGTGGGGGGGGGACATTAAACTGTGTGGGGCATATTAAAGGGGTTGTCCAGGGTTAATCTTTTTTATGGCCTATGCTCTGGATAGGCCATAAATACCTGATCGGTAGAGGGCTGACACATGGCCCCATCAGCTGTTCGGAGCCACTTCCGGCTCCCGTTCTGAACACAACACAGGGCCGGAAGCAGAAATCTCCATCTGCTGTATAGCAGCCCGGCGCCTTCACTGCAGCTCAGATCCTACTGACTTCAATAAGTGCTGAAATACAGTGAAGGTGCCCAGCCCCTATACAGTGGACAGAGCTTTCTGCTTCTGGCCCTGTATTGGTGTACAGTACGGGCATCAGAAGTGGCTCCATACAGCTGATCGGTCCAGGGTCAGCCCCCTACAGATCAGGTATCTGTGGCCTATCCTGAAGATAAACCATAACAAATTATGCCTGGACAACCCCTTTAATATACACCCCTAATGCACCACACTTTAAAGAGATTGTCCAGTATAATTTTTTTCTTTTTTATAATTAGTCTGGGGGAGATGAATCCCCCCTACCTCCCCCCAAAAAAAAAAAACATGCTAAACATACTCACCTGTCTCCGGTGCTCTGGTGTCCTCCCAGCACGGTCTGGTCCTGCAGCTCCGCTGTCTTCTTTTTGCCGGAATTCCTCACTGGCTGTGACGTCCCAGGTCCCTTCCCTTAGGCCACTGATTGGCCTCAGGGGTCACGTGACGTCACAGGTAGTCACGTGCAGAGGGAACATCAGCTGGAAGAAAACAACAGAACTGCAGGACCGAACTGCTCTGTTAGACACTGGGGACAGGAAAGAAAGTTTGTGGGAGGTTTTTTTGTTTTGTTTTTTTCACCTGCCCCTGCGTAATTAAAAAAAAAAATGAAGGAGCCACTGTATGGAGTATAAGCTCCACAGTGGCCCCCACCCTGTATTATAAGCTACACAGTGGCCCCCACCCTGTATTATAAGCTCCACAGTGGCCCCCACCCAGTATTATAAGCTCCACAGTGGCCCCCACCCTGTATTATAAGCTCCACAGTGGCCCCCACCCTGTATTATAAGCTCCACAGTGGCCCCCACCCTGTATTATAAGCTCCACAGTGGCCCCCACCCAGTATTATATGCTCCAAAGTGGCCCCCACCCAGTATTATAAGCTCCACAGTGGCCCCCACCCAGTATTATAAGCTCCACAGTGGCCCCCACCCTGTATTATAAGCTCCACAGTGGCCCCCACCCTGTATTATAAGCTCCACAGTGGCCCCCACCCAGTATTATAAGCTCCACAGTGGCCCCCACCCAGTATTATATGAACCAAAGTGGCCCCCACCCAGTATTATAAGCTCCACAGCAGTGGCCCCCACCCAGTATTATAAGCTCCACAGTGGCCCCCACCCAGTATTATATGCTCCAAAGTGGCCCCCACCCAGTATTATAAGCTCCATAGTGGCCCCCATCCAGTATTATAAGCTCCACAGTGGCCCCCACCCAGTATTATAAGCTCCATAGTGGCCCCCACCCAGTATTATAAGCTCCATAGTGGCCCCCTCCTAGTATTATAAGCTCCACAGTGGCCCCCACCCAGTATTATATGCGCCCAATAGCCCCCTCCGCTCCGCTTCAGTGCTATTATTATACTCTGGGGTCTCCTCAGACCCCAGAGTATAATAATCGGAGGCCCAGGGGAAGTGATTAAAAATAACAAACTCTCATACTCACCTTGCCTTACCTTTCCTCGGCATCCTCGCTCCATCCTGTCGTCTTCAGCGTCTTCAGGCCCTTTTCCGACGACGCTGCTGAGGCCTGTGATTGGGCCTCAGCGGTCACGTGGGGGCGCACTGACGTCATTACGCGGCCGCACCCCATGTGACTGCCGGGGCCTAATCACAGGCCTCAGTCACATGACAGAAGAGCGCTGGAGAGGACGCTGTGCCCAGGAGAGGTGAGAATATGTATTTATTATTTTCAGTCACCTGCCCTGGGTGCCCTGCCATCTATTGGAAAGGGGCCTGCAATATGCCAGGGCCCCTTTCCAATAACAGTATGTATAGCATCAGGAAACCAGGCTTTCCCCGACCACTATCATAGTTGTCCGGGGCCCCGGCCATCTCCAGCTGGCCGCGGGGCCCGTACCCTGCCGGGTCCGGTCGCAGTCGCGCCCCCTGCGACCGCGATTGTAACACCACTGGTCAGGGGCCCGATCGGGATGGTCAGGATCCCGATCAGGCCCCCATGACATGAGGACTAATAGTCGGGGCTCGGGGCCCACCGGTGGGCCAGTCCGACCCTGTACACAATGTGTCACCACCCGAAAAGAAACACCCTAAGACTGAGGCCCCACATTGTGGAAATGCAGTTTTTTTGTTGCAGATTTTGCTGCGTTTTTTTTAAGCCAAAGCCAAGAATGGCTACAAAAGAAATGGGAAATATATAGGAAGCTTTTATACTTCTATTTTCTGCTGAAGCCACTCCTGGCTTTGGCTAAAAAAAAACGCAGCAAAATCTGCAACAAAAATGCTGCGTTTCCACGACATGGGGCCTCATCCTTAGGCCTCTTGCACACAAATGGCAAGGATGTGGTTTTCACTGACCTATATACATTAAAAATGAATTGACAGGGCCACAAATGCAGACAGAGATAGGACCTGCTCTATAATTTGCAGCTCTTCATTTTGGCCCAGACACACAGCCGCAAAAAGAACAGCTGTATGTATGGGCCCATTGAAATGTATAGGTCCGTACTATTAGCCATACAGTAGCTGTGGATAAAAAGTATGTTCATGTGCAGTACAGTTTAGCAACTCTATGTTCCTCATATTAATAGAAATTAACCCTATCATGTCCCTCACATTAACCCCTGTGTGCTATACATAAGGGTTACTGTTATGTGAGACATATAGAGGTAATAATTATCCTCGTCCGGCTGAGTAGGTACAATTGTACCTATTCCTATGCAGCCTGTAATGTTGTAAAATTATGCAGCCTGACGAGGGTTTAAGTAAATATCTTCATTATTGAGATACTTTATTAGTACGCCATACGTCTCACATATCAATAACCCTTATATGAGGCACACAGGGGTTAATGTGAGGGACATGATGGGGTTAATTGCTATTAATGTGAGGTACATGGAGTTACTAATACTAAATTAATAACCCCAAATGCCTGACATCATTAGAAATAGTAACCCCAGCATGTACCTGTTGTTTTTTTTTTTTTAACTTTCACTTTGCTGACGGAGCTCTACTCTCCTCCTCCTCTTCCTTCTCCTTCTCAGGGAGCCTTGGCAGGATGCAGAGTAGGAGCTCATCTCTGCAGCAGGCAGGGTCCTTGCTGTACACTGAGAGCTCCGCCTCCTGGGCTTCCTCACCCCTCTCATTGGTGGGCAGGGAGGGCAGCAAGAGAAGGGGGAGCGTCCTATATCTCAGCTCTAGCAGAGCACTGAAGGGGACACTCCCTCTTCATTTAATACCTGCAGGTCCCGTGCTGGCTGCTATGCCAGTAGAATATGCCTCGCGTGCCATTCTTGGCACGCGTGCCAGGGGTTGCCGACCCCTGCTCTATAGTATATCTGTGTGTGCTTGCTCCATGTATAAGCCTGTCTCTATAGCATACCTCCCAACATTTGTATCTCTATTTGCCCAGTACCCTTGTATGGCAAAACAACTCTCCCAAACAGCTGTCAAGTGATCATCACTTAATGATCTGACAGAGTTCAATTAAAGAGCCAACCAATATGACTGTAGTTTTAGAATTACTAGCATGCAACTCTAGTATGAAATCCTCTTTTTTCAAATTTTAAATTAATTTTTAATTTAGCTTATATGCAAATTGTATGTCTAAAACAGAAAGCAAAGCAAATTGTATGCTTAACAGCAAAGGTAAATATTTAAACATTTAAATCACAATGTCATTTCAGTCTTAAAATGAGTAGCAGTAGACTTACAATCATTAATCGCTGATGTTATGCTTTTATTTGGAATGTGTGAACCATTAAGCAAGCCCCTTTTACTTAGCCAGTGAGTAATCAATAAACTTGTAAGAAAAATATAATGATAGACATAGTGTTTTTATTGCTTTATTGGTTATTTTAGATACTGGGATAAATTATTTTACACAAAATAATGTTTAGTTTTCTACAACTTCACATATTTGACTGACTTTCACAAAATGGCTAGTGTAGTTTTGGTTCAAACCTTAATGTGTGTTAAAAATAACATGATTTGAACTACATAGGGTCAAATATAAAAGAAAAACACTTTTTTGCCACCAGCCTAGACTGGGATCATGGTCATAGTTCGACTCATATCTGTGTATCTGAGAAGGACTTTATGAAGACACCTCATTCAAGGGGGAGTATACCATATGTGCAAACTGTGTAGACAAATGGGACCATCACCCCTATATAAAAAAAAACATTCTTCCAGCTGCCTGGAGAAATGGTTTATGAAGTCTGGAGAGGTGGTTTGTGATGATCACTTGGCTCTTGACAAATTAACTTTTGGGCATCAAGAGGTCCATATTTTGCATATATATATGGACCCTTTTCTGTGTATTTGTACCACTAAATTCATTATTAGAACGTAAAGACTGTGTTTATCTCTGCAGTTTTTCTTCTCTTATTAAATCTATAGAAAAAGCATTTTTTTCCGCAATGTGTAGATGGGATTAGCCAGAATCTCATTCACTTTGCTAGTACTATAAAAGAAGCCTTTTTTTTACTGTTGTGTTTCCTGTTGTGTCACAAAAAAAAGGACATTGGTTAGCTACAATCTATTCACTAGTGTAACCTTTACCAGCAGAAAATCTGCTATAGTAATGTTTCCATAGAGAGAGACTCGGGGCCTTCACACTAGATCAGTAGTCTCAAACACAAATCTTCCAGGAAATACTTCTTATCACACTTTCATAATGGAGGAGTCAAATACTGTGTAGAGAAATAAGTCTTATTGTCACACACACTTATTGTCTTCTTTCTGGCTATTGCTTAAATGATTTTGCCTTTTACAAGGTATGTCAAAGCTATAAAGATATATACAGACAAACTATAGGGCCGACAGCTTCATCAAATCAAAGTAAAAAAAAGTTTTTTATTCTATATACTCACAAAATTCAAGATAAAACAGCACTTTTCTTAATATAAAATCCACATAGAGCATGAGATGCATGATAAAGCACTGGTTTATCTTGAATTATGTGACTATATAGAATAAAAACTATATTGATGATCTATTCTTAGGATTCAAAATCCATGTGATAAGAGGCCTTAACAGACCTTACTCAAATTAATATAGCTCATATTGGCAGAAAGTCGTTTCTCATACAGTGTACTCCTATTATATCATAATGAAGATAGATTTATTTGAAACTATGCATATAGAAAATGTGGGACCCAATAAATCTATGTTTTATCCATATTCACTGTTGTTTGTTCTAGTACCAGATAAAGTCTGGTCAGTTTCTTGATGATAGTTTGTTGTTGTTCTATGTCCCACAGAGTCTGAAGAAGGTCCAGACAGACCAAAATGTCACTCATAATTTTGTTGTGGTTTTCTTTATATGAAAAAAATATTCTAATTAGAAATTGAACATAACAGGAGTGCTGAGTTTATACAGCTATACATTTGCCACTTTGTTTGCAGTTAGAGGCAGTTATCTAGAGTGGGGAGCAAAGCCCCAGCTATGTTTCTAATACCTGATAAAGTCTGGTCAGTTTTTTGATGATAGTTTGTTGTTGTTCTATATCACACAGAGTCTGAATAAGGTCCAGACAGACCAAAATGTCACTCATAATTTTGTTGTGGTTTTCTTTATATGAATAAAATGTTCTAATTAGAAATTGAACATAACAGGAGTGCTGAGTTTTTTCAGCTATACATTTGCCACTTTGTCACACTTTGTCTGCAGTTAGAGGCAGTTATCTAGAGTGGGGAGCAAAGCCCCAGCTATGTTTCTAAATCAGAGATTGGTCCAATGATGGAAAGACCAGTGACTTAATTTCTGTCAAAACTACAGTAACCCCAGGTTGCAACTCTTCATAAACTAGAGGCTGACCCATTAGTGATACCAACCTCCCAATTTAAAAGCTGATATAGCTCATAGGCATTACTGCTGAACATTTATATGACCTAGTTATGTTCATATGTAAAATTAGTTTAAGGCACAATATTTGATGCAACTTTGATCCTGGCTATTAAATAAGAGTAATGTTCTGAGAACTTCCCCTCTTTCTACCAGCTATACATGCCTTAATAGGACAACTACCAACCAGCCATCTTCATAGTGTAGGTTATAAAATATTTTAATTTGCTGATATGATGTTGTCACAATTGATAAAATTATTTGTATAGAAACTTGTTTTGGCAAAAAAGGTGCATCAAAAACTGCACAGTGTGAACCAAGCCATATGTTGTTAAACTTGTAAACAGATATAAGAAAAAACTTTTATGAGCCTTTGTGAAAAACTGAAGGAGTCAGGTCTGGGTCCATAGAACATTTATCAAATATATAGGTTTAAGTCAAAATATTATAATTGGAATTAATTAGCAATGATAACAGTCTCCTACCACCATGCAAATGAAAAATGAAAGCACCGACTGTTCTGCAGGGTATAAATAGTTATATTTGTATTATATTATAAAAGTCTGACTTCCAAAGATTCCTCAGCACAAACATTTTATGCATTTACCCAACTTTAATGCACTTGTATTGAGTCATAAATCAGTATGTCTGGTAAAGGAAGTAATTTGGTCTACTAGTAAAATGTTAAAGTTGTCAAAAAATCAGTAATCGTTTGTTGCATATTATTGGGCAAATGTTAAAAATAATTGCACATTTTCTATAACAGGGTTAATAATAGTACACCTATGATTAGTGGAAGCCTGATAAACTCCAATAACATAATTACTGTAACATCTCTGTCTGTTCGGGTCTCCGCGCCACCCTACGCTGAGGCGCAGGTGACGTGTTCAGTTTGATTCCTTGGTTAAGAATCTTGTTGCTCAGTCTGAACACTGTCCTAGACTATGTAATTGAATTTCTGCCACACCCGTCTCCTTCACCTTGGTTTTCCTCTGCTCCTCTAATAGTTAATCTCAGCCTTGCCTGTGTGATTGACAGTCTGTCTACCGATCCTGTCTGGGGCAGGTCCTGACTTTCTATAAACAGGTCGTCAGCCCTCACATGGTCGCTGGCTATTGATTCTGTCTTGAGACTTGTCCCTGCTAGCTTCTTTTCTGCTATTCCTGTATTCCTATTCCTGACCACTGGCTTACCTTTGACTATTCTCTTGGATTGTGATTTTGTACTGCATTGCTCGACCCCTTGGCTAGCTGACCTCCCTTTGTTGTTGTTTGTCCTGTCTGTGTTCCGTGTTGTCACCTATATTAGGAAGGGACTGTCGACCAGTTGCTGGCTGTCGCCTAGGACAGATCGGGCAAGTTAGCCAGGGACAGTGGAGGGTTTTCAGCTTAGGGTCCACTGTCTTGTTGTGCCCTTCCCCCCAGGGTTCTGCAGCAGCACTGGGGAATTGCTCAACTAGCAATTCCCTTACAGTTAGACTAGGTTTACACCTGGGTTGGGATTTCCATTCTTCGGGTCTGCTTGGGGACCCGAAAAATGGAAACCCAATCCGCTTAAAAAGCAGTTACCCACGGAAACCCGCGGACTTAATAAACTATATTGGGGCCCGCCCAGTTTCCGCCCCCGAAAAATGCGGAGAGAAAAGTCCTGCTTGCATTTTTCAAGCGGAAAGGGGGACAGAATCTCCGAACGGGCACTCAACGCAGGTATGGCCGTAGCCTTAATAACTTTCGATCAAATCAAATAAAGCTAGATACACATAAGTTTAATGACTCTGTAAAATAAGTTCTAGATGTAATTACTGAAAACAAAAATGGAATTATGTCTCTTGTTTAAAACGGACACTGATTTATTGATATATATACACTGAAACTTATATATACTGACTTCTTTCTCATTCTCGCACAGACTTTTCATATCCATTCTTCTCTTTTTGCATTCTTCAGTTCCAAAAATCTTAATACATTTTTTTTGTTTCTATGCCTTGTCATATAAAGTCATTTTCTACATGTTGTACACTTTACACCTTATTTTTTGTATCACCATTGATAGATGCCATAGATGCCGCATTCATAATGACTTGCTGGTCATCGTCCTTCTTTACACATCTTATAATAAATATGACAATGGCAAACCCAGGTATCACTAAACTTGGAACTCCAGCAAGAATTACTATTATTGCATACACCCAGCCAGGATAAGGTTTTTCTTGTGACTTTGGAAATTCTTCCTATAAGTTACAAATATGAAAAATTATTTATTTCCTCATTTATTATGCACTTTTTTAATAATATTTGTCTGTTATGTTAAAGGGTTTTCTGGGTTGATATGCAGAGAATGGAGCTGTATAGTTGCTGAACCTATACACTGCAAATTAGCTCTTATTCAAGTGAATGGAAAGCATTTAGACCCCTTTAAATTTTTCACTCTTTGTTTCATTGCAGCCATTTGCTAAAAGCAAAAAAGTTCATTTTATTTCTCATTAATGTACACTCAGCACCCCATCTTGAAAAAAAAAAAAACAGAAATGTAGATATTTTTGCAAATTTATAAAAAAAGAAAAACTGAAATATCACATGGTCATAAGTATTCAGACCCTTTGCTCAGTATTGAGAAGAAGCGCCCTTATGAGCTAGTACAGCCATGAGTCTTCTTGGGAATGATGCAACAAGTTTTTCACATCTAGATTTGGGGATCCCCTGCCATTCTTCCTTGCAGATCCTCTCCAGTTCCGTCAGGTTGGATGGTGAACGTTGGTGGACAGCCATTTTCAGGTCTCTCCAGAGATGCTCAATTGGGTTGAGGTCAGGGCTCTGGCTGGGCCAGTCAAGAATGGTCACAGAGTTGTTACGAAGCCAATCCTTTGTTATTTTAGCTGTGTTCTTAGGGTCATTGTCTTATTGGAAGGTGAACCTTTGGCCCAGTCTGAGGTCCAGAGCACTCTGGAAGAGGTTTTCTTCCAGAATATCTCTGTACTTGGCCACATTCATATTTCCTTCAATTGTAACCAGTCGTCTTGTCCCTGCAGCTGAAAAAAAAAAACCATAGCATGATGCTGCCACCACCATGTTTCACTGTTGGAATTGTATTGGGCAGGTGATGAGCAGTGCCTGGTTTTCTCACCATATACCGCCTAGAATTAACGTCAAAAAGTTCAATCTTCATTTCATCAGACCAGAGAATCTTATTTCTCAGTCTGGGAGTCCTTCATGTGTTTTTTTGGCAAACTCTATGCGGGCTTTCATATGTTTTGCACTGAGGAGAGGCTTCCTTCAGGCCACTCTGCCATAAAGCCCCAACTGGTGGAGGGCTGCAGTGATAGTTGACTTTGTGGAACTTTCTCCCATCTCCCTACTGCATCTCTGGAGCTCAGCCACAGTGATCTTTGATTTCTTCTTTACCTCTCTCACCAAGGCTCTTCTCCCACGATTGCTCAGTTTGGCTGGACGGCCAGGTCTAGGAAGAGTTCTGGTCGTCCCAAACTTTTTCCATTTAAGGATTATGGAGGCCACTGTGCTCTTAGGAACCCTGAGTGCTGTAGAGATTCTTTTGTAACCTTGGCCAGATCTGTACATTGCCACAATTCTGTCTCTGAGCTCCTTGGGCAGTTCCTTTGACCTCCTGATTCTCATTTGCTCGGACATGCACTGTGAGCTGTGAGATCTTATATAGGTGTGTGCCTTTCCTAATCAAGTCCAATCAGTTTAATTAAACACAGCTGGACTCCAATGAAGGAGTAGAACCATCTCAAGGAGGATCAGAAGGAAATGGACAGCATGTGAGTTAAATATGAGTGTCACAGCAAAGGGTCTGAATACTTATGACCATGTGATATTTCAGTTTTTCTTTTTTAATAAATTTGCAAAAATATCTACATTTCTGTTTTTTTCTGTCAAGATGGGGTGCTGAGTGTACATTAAGGAGAAATAAAATTAACTTTTTCGGTTTGAGCAAATGGCTGCAATGAAACAAAGAGTGAAAAATTTAAAGGGGTCTGAATACTTTCCGTACCCACTGTATATAGCAGCTGTTACTGATGAGGATAGGTCATTAGTATAAAAACTTGCCCACAGCAGGTAAAAAACACTGCATTTTACAGTACCTGCAAAGTGAATGAGATTCTGGCTAATCCCATCCACACATTGCAGAAAAAAAAATCTGCTTCGGAACAGCTGCGTTTTCAAAAACGCCCGAGTTTTTGAAAATCGCAGCATGTCAATTATACCAGCAGAAACACTGGCACTTTCCCTATAGGTTTAATATGGGATGAAAATCCAGCAGAAAAAAAATTGTGATGCGTTTCGGCAGTGCTTTTTAGTTGCGTTTCACTTCGTGGGGCCTTAGCCTAAAGCATTGCTATAAAGCTTTGCTACAACCACTGTGACTTACTGTAACCTAAAGTATAAGTCATTATTATGGATCTGTGCAAATCTTCATTGGTAATATTAATTTGGACTTGCACATCTCTATTATATGAAAGACATTCTTGTGAGATACTTACATAGTTGGGATCCCAAGAAATGTACAGAAGTTCCTTTGAAACTTTAACCACAAAATAGAAAAAGAATATCACAATCATTATCAGAGGACTGACAACTCTCCAAGTTGCTTGCCAAAAGATGTTTGGTTTATGACCAATCATGAATTTGATGTCTCGGTTAAACCTAAAAAAGTAAAGAATCATGATGAATAGCATATTGTAATATTTAGCACTTTTATTAGCAAACAATAATGAGATGCTATGCGTACATATGTAGCAAAGTTTAGCTTGATACTTTCAATGGCTTTATAATGGCTGTTGATATCTTCTATGAAAATGTATCATAGGCAACAAGTTATAACACTGCAAAAGTGAAACATTGCTACATGTGTATGTTCCATTTCTTTTATAAAATATTTTATGTGAATTTACGTTACAAATGCAAACTAAACTGTATGCTCTTAACTGCCCCACAGTTATACAGTAGGTAGTGAATCTATAGATAGTGGGTAGTATGAGAAAGTGAAGGGTTTGGTTTGGGAGAACAGGTATGTTCCAGCCAGGCAGTTAAAGGGTGTCTGGTAGAAGCACACACACAACAGGGAGGTCAGCTGACAAATTAAGGCCTGATATAGGCTGTGGGAAAGTACTAGGAGGGGTGGCACTACACTGAGGAAAAGTGTGAGCTGTGTAGCTGAACCTGCATGAAGGTAATTCTGTGCCACCCGTTTAAAGTAACCAGAACGAGAGTCTGGCAGCCAGGCTCTTGTATAGAGAGGGACCGTTTCCTTGTATTAGTTATTTCTCAGCCGAGAAGGTTTTGATTTTGCTTGTGCCTTTGTAAAGGCAAAACCTGTTATTACACCTGCAAGTAAATAAATTCTAAACTTGAGTGTGATCCAGTATCTGTGTCCCTGTTTCCTGCACTGATACCAAGCATCTACCTGAGCGGTTCCCCACATATGGTGGAGAATGCGGGCATATGTGCAGTGAGACATACACGGGCTGTGTGTCCTGTAGCTGACAGAACTGAAATAAAGAGCCACAGCCATGGAGGAGGTTGTGAAGCAGCTGATACAGGCCAATGCAGCACAACAAGAGACCAACCGACTCTTGGCCCAGCAGATGTCATTGTTGCTGGCCGCTCAGCAAAAGGCTGATCTACCAAAGCCAGAGCGGGACATCAGGAAAGAGGTCCGTAAAGCGCTGACCAAGATGACGGCAGAGGACGACATAGAGGCCTATCTGACTGGGTTTGAAAGAGTGGCCAACCGTGAAAGGCTTCCACGACACCTCTGGGCCGAGGTGTTGGCACCGTTTTTAGTCGCAGAGCCCCAGCAAGCCTATTTTGACCTGAGTGAACAGGATGCATGCGACTACCAGCAGGTGAAGGCGGAGATCCTGGCCCGGCTAGGTGTGGACCAGCACGTTCGGGCTCAAAGAGTCCACAGTTGGGAATACCGGGAGGGCTTACCACCGAGGTCACTGATGCACCACCTTGTACAACTTGTCCGTAAGTGGCTACAGCCGGAGACGTTGACCCCAGCCCAGATGGTGGAGCGGGTTGTCATGGACCGGTATCTGAGGTCTTTACCGGGTAAGATCCTGCAGTGGGTGGGGCATGGAGACCAAAAAATGGCAATGCATTGGTGGAGTTGGTGGAGCTCTACTGAGCTACACAGTCCCTCAGGAAGGAGCCCCCACAGATCTCACAAGTCCCCAGGGCCCGGAGGGCCAACTTTCCTTGAGCTCCCCAGGATAAGATAGTGACCCAGGAGAGGAGGAGAGAAACTATTGTCTGCTGGGATTGCCAAGAGCCAGGCCATATTGCGGCTAGTTGTCCCCATGCCTTAGAGCCCATGGACTGCAGCCTGGGTCAGAGGGTGTCCCTCTATGCTGCCCCAGCCTATGCTGCTGCCACCTCGGACACTGATGATGGGCGCCACCTATGCCAAGTGACCGTGGCTGGGTGCCCAGTGGTGGCACTACTGGACTCTGGCAGTCGGGTGACCCTCGTAAAAGGGTCCTGTGTCGACCTCGGGACTGTCACCGGACGCACAGTCGGGGTCCTGTGCATACATGTCAATTTAAAAGACTATCCGACTGTGATTGTCGCTATCCAGACCCCCTGTGGGGAGAGCCGACACGAGGTAGGGGTTGTCCAGAATTTACCCCATGACCTCATTCTGGGACGGGACTTTCCCCTGTTTTGGACTCTATGGCGGGGAAAACAAGGGTCAGAAAACCCACCCCCAAGATTACCACAGGTACTGTCTAGTCAGGTCCTCGAGCCTGAACCCAATGACTTGGACTCTAGGGTTCCTGCCATAGGGGTGACCATGCTAGAAGGAAATGGTAGCTCTGTATTTCCCCTAGAGGTAATGGCAGGTGAAGTCGAGGCAGCCAGTACCGAACCTAAAATATCACATTTAGAGGTATCTCGTGTTGATTTTGGTTCTGCACAACTCCAGGACCCCACTCTACTAAGGGCCTGGGAGAATGTAATGGTTATCAATGGTGTGTCTCAGCGCCCAGGCGCTGATGAGGTGTTCCCCCGCATGGCTGTCAACCAGGTGTTGTTATACCGAGTTGACAGGGTGCGAGGAGAGACCTTAGAGCAGTTACTGGTACCCCAACCTTATCGCCGGACAGTGCTGGATTTAGCACATAAACATGTGCTAGGGGGACACCTAGGTGCCACAAAAACGCTGGACCGTATATTGCAGCGTTTTTATTGGCCGGGGGTATATCATGCAGTTAAAGTGTATTGTGAAACATGTCCGGAGTGTCAGTTGCATGCCCCCAAGGCACATTTTCGAAGCCCCCTGGTACCTTTGCCCATTATTGAGGTGCCCTTTGAAAGGATTGCCATGGACTTGGTAGGTCTTTTAGTTACGTCCGCACGGGGGCATCAGCATATTTTGGTAGTCATGGATTATGCTACCTGATATCCTGAAGCCATCCCACTACGGCATACGTCGGCAAAGTTGATTGCCAAAGAATTGTTCGCCATGTTTTGCCGAGTGGGTCTACCCAAGGCGATCCTCACGGATCAGGGTACCCCGTTTATGTCTAAAGTCACCAAGGAACTGTGCAAACTCTTTAATATCAAACAGTTACATACATCTGTGTACCATTCCCAGACAGACGGGTTAGTAGAACGGTTTAATAAAAGCCTAAAAAGCATGTTAAAAAAGGTGGTAAACAAGGATGGAAAGGACTGGGATGTTCTGTTACCATATTTCATGTTTGCCTTCCATGAAGTACCACAGTCTTCCACTGGGTTTTCCCCTTTTGAGTTGGTCTATGGCAGACATCCTAGGGGTCTGTTGGACATTGCTAAAGAAACGTGGGAGCAAGAGCCCACCCCCCCCATAAAAGTGTTATTGAACACATCGCTGGTATGCAGGACAGGGTAGCGGCCGTTATGCCCATAGTCAGAGAGCATGTGGAGGAGGCCCAAAGGGCTCAAAGCCGGGTTTACAATAGGTCAGCAAAGGTAAGGACCTTTAAACCCGGTGACCAAGTTCTTGTACTCATTCCCACAGTGGAGAGTAAGTTCCTTGCCAAGTGGCAAGGACCATATGAGGTGATAGAGAAAATAGGGGAAGTGAACTACAAGGTTCGTCAGGCTGGTAGGAGAAAACCAGAGCAGATTTATCATGTAAACCTGCTAAAGGAGTGGAAAGACAGAGAGAGTCTGCTTACAGAAAGATCTCCGGCTGAACTGCCTCCTGTACTGTCCCCACAGGCTGCGGTTAGGACTACAGAGGAAGCAGTAGGGGTAACAATAGCAGAGTCCCTCACAAAAAGCCAACAGCAAGAATCCAGAGAGTTTGTAGCAAGGAATACAGACGTGTTCTCCGAGCTACCCGGGTGTACGTCCATAATCAAACATGATATTATTACCGAGCCCCAGGTGAAAGTACGGTCGAGACCGTACCGGATCCCTGAGGCTAGTCGACAAGCCATTTCAGAGGAAGTGCAGAAAATGTTAAAGTTACGGGTCATTGAGGAGTCCAAAAGTGAATGGGCTAGTCCCATTGTCCTAGTTCCCAAGCCAGATGGAACATTGCGTTTCTGCAACGACTTCAGGAAACTGAATGAGGTGTCTAAATTTGACGCCTACCCCATGCCACGGGTAGACGAACTTATTGAGAGACTGGGAGGGGCCCGGTACTTCACTATACTCAATCTCACTAAGGGATACTGGCAGGTACCCCTGACCGATAGTGCCAAAGAAAAAACTGCCTTTATCACTCCTGAGGGTCTTTTTCATTATCTTGTGTTACCGTTTGGGCTCCATGGGACCCCAGCCACATTTCAACGGTTAATGGACATAGTTTTAAAACCTCATAGAAGATACGCCTCAGCATATCTGGATGATATCATCATTTTCAGCAATGACTGGGAGAGTCACTTGCCCAAGGTACAAGCTGTAGTGAATTCCTTGAGAGCAGCTGGCCTGACTGCTCACCCCAAGAAGTGTGCTTTGGGGATGGAGGAGACACGCTATTTGGGATATGTGATCGGCCGTGGTATAATCAAACCCCAGGTCAACAAGGTCGATGCTATTCAGAAATGGCCTCGACCTATGAGCACCAAACAAGTTAGGTCATTCCTGGGCATTGTTGGGTACTACAGACGCTTTATACCAAACTTTGCCACAGTATCTGCTCCCCTGACGGACCTTCTAAAGGGTAAAAAGTCCGTTATGGTTCAGTGGAATGACCAGGCCGAAAGTGCTTTTCAGGCGTTAAAGGTGGCCTTGTGTGGATCTCCTGTCCTCATTATGCCTGACTTCAGCAAAGAGTTTGTGGTACAAACAGACGCATCAGATGTAGGGCTGGGAGCTGTCCTGTCTCAGGAGGTGAATGGAGAAGAGCATCCAGTTACCTATCTGAGCAGGAAACTCACGCCAGCAGAGAAGAACTACAGCATAGTAGAGAAAGAGTGTCTGGCGATAAAATGGGCGTTAGAGGCCCTGAGGTACTACTTGCTTGGGAGGCAGTTCCGTCTAGTGACCGACCACTCACCCCTCACTTGGATGAGCAGATCCAAGGACAAGAATGCCAGGGTTACTAGGTGGTTCTTGTCCCACCAAAAAACTAAAATTTTGAAGGAACACAGAGCTGGGAAACTGCAAGGCAATGCGGATGCCTTGTCCCGGACTCATTGTTTAATGTCTGGAGTTTGCCCCGAGGGGTCAGAACTGAGGGGGAGGGTATGTGAGAAAGTGAAGGGTGTGGTTTGGGAGAACAGGTATGTTCCAGCCAGGCAGTTAAAGGGTGTCTGGTAGAAGCCCACAGCAGGGAGGTCAGCTGACCAATTAAGGCCTGATATAGGCTGTGGGTCAGTACTAGGAGGGGTGGCACTACACTGAGGAAAAGTGTGAGCTGTGTAGCTGAACCTGCATGAAGGTAATTCTGTGCCACACGTTTAAAGTAACCAGAACGAGAGTCTGGCAGCCAGGATCTTGTATAGATAGGGACCGTTTCCTTGTATTAGTTATTTCTCAGCCGAGAAGGTTTTGTTTTTGTTTTTGTTTGTGCCTTTGTAAAGGCAAACCTGTTATTACACCTGCAAGTAAATAAATTCTAAACTTGAGTGTGATCCAGTCTCTGTGTCCCTGTTTCCTAAACTGCTACCAAGCATCTACCTGAGCGGTTCCCCACAGTAGTAAGACTTTGGGCTGTTATAATTTTCTTTAACCCTTTCCTGACACCTTTTTATTTCTTCCTCTCTGCCTTCCAAGACCGATTTGATACATTCTCTACTCTTATAGGATGTTCACATGCATATGAGCGCTTCTTTGTTCAGGAAAAGTTGTATTTTCAAATGGCACCATGTACTGTTGTACACAATATATTGGAAAACTCACAGAATGGGGAAAAAAAAAACCACAATTGCATATTTTTTTTTTATGAGTTTCAAATTTACAGCCTTGATTGTGCAGTAAATACACATGTTAAGGCATCATTCCCATTTATATCAGTCTAAAATTGTGGAAGAAAAAGTCCAGCAAACACAACTTTTTCATCCGAAAATGTGAGGGAAAACAAAAAGGATATCCGATGGAACCAATTATACTGAATAGGCTCCTTAGAGATCTGTTGTTATCTGTCTTTATTGTATGATGTAGATGTGAACCTACCCTAACTTTATTCTTTCGGTCAGTATGGTTACAACAATACCAAATGTATACAACCCTACTTTCAAAAAAGTTTGGATAGTGTATAAAATGTAAATCTAATATAACCAATAGAAAACATTTGGCGCATTATGAAATGAAATGTCTGACAAAGAAGGACTGTTGAGCACTAGAATCCTACATCAGACAGGGACAACATCCCTCTCCCAAAATGCAAGCAATTGGTCTCCTCATTTCCCAAACTTTTGTAAGAAAAAGAGAGGATACTATACAATGGTAGACAAGGCCCTCTCCCACCTTTTTTTGAGATGTGTTGCCATCAATTTCTAAATTAATTAATTTTTCAAATGAAATGGAAACAACATTGCAACTTTTTTTTTTTTTTTACATTTTTCACAGCAACCCAAATTTTTAAATTGGGGTTGTAGTAATCTTTATGCTTTACTACTTTGTTTAAACTTTGTTTTTTATTGCTGCATTCTGATACCTATAACTTTTTTTTTATATTTCTGTCTATTGAGCTATGTAAGGGCTTGAATTTTGTAGGGCAAGTGTAGTTTTTGTTGGTACTATGTTGGGGTGAATACAACTTTTTGATCAGTTTTTGTTCAAATGTTTGGAGGTAGACACGACATAAAAGCGACAATTTGGGTGATGTCATTTTTTTTCTGTTACAGTGTTCACCCTACAGGATTAATACTTTTATCTTAATAGTCCGTTTGGGAATTTTGGATGCATTGATTTTTTGTTTATCTGTTTAAATAAGTAAATCAGAGAAAGGGTGGTATGAATATCTTTCAAAAAGTTTATTTTATATTTTTACTTTTATATTAATTCCTCCCAGGGGACTTTAACATCTGATCATTTGATTGCTTATACAATACACTGCAATACTTTAGCTTAGCATTGTTTATGAAACATTTTGGATGGAAGAAAGTTTAAAGGGGGTGTTTTTAATTACTTGTCTGCAGTGGCATAATGGTCACGGCCACAGGGGGTACGACGATGACCCAGAGAGGTTCAGGGCCTGTGGCCAGCTGGAGATGGCCAGGGCCCCAGACCACTATGATAGCGGTCGGGGAAAGCCTGGTTCCTCGACCGCTATACATATTGTTAATGGAAAGGTGCCCGGCATCTTTCCAATAGATGCCAGTCCAGGGGAGGTGATTAAAAATAAGAAATTCTTATACTCTCCTCTCCTGAGCTTCTTACAGTCCACAGCTTCCTCTACTGAGGTCACACGTAATGACATCAGTACACCCCACGTGACCACTGAGGCCCAATCACAGGCCCCAGCAGTGACGTCTGGGGGCGTCACCTCAGTCACAGGCAGAAGAGGACTGAAGAAGATGCTGAAGAGAGCCAGACGGAGCAAGGATGACCAGGAGAGTTGAGGCAAGGTGAGTATAAGTATTTGTTATTTTTAATCATTTTCCCTGTGCCTCTACTTATTATACTTTGGGGACTGAGGAGATCCCATAGTATAATAATAGCACCGAAGCAGAGGGCCGATCCTCAAAAATATTCATTGAATTTTGTGGGGTGCACATGAAGCGGCCCTAGGGGGGCTTTTGGGAGCATTTTATACTGTGTGAGGGTCACTGTGGAGCATATTATACTGTATGGGGGGCCACTGTGGAGCATATAATACTGTGTGGGGGCCACTGTGGAGCATATAATACTGTGTGGGGGTCACTTTGGGCATATTATACTGTATGGGGGCCACTGTGGAGCATATTATACTGAGTGAGGGCCACTGTGGAGCACATTATACTGTGTGGGGGCCACTCTGGAGCATATTGTAATGTGTGGGGCCCCTTCACTATTCACATCACATGCCATTTGATATCTGTTATATAGCAGCCGTGCACTATTATTACCGTCTGTAATTACATCGCTTGGTGATTAAACAGATACTGTGCAATGTAAATAGCGAAGTAGTCATGGCACTCGCAAAAGCACCACAGTATCTTCAAACAGTTGATCAGCAGGGGCAGGTGTTGGACCCCCATTGATCTCATAGATCTCTTAGACTGTTAGGACCCTGCAGATCAGCTGTCTCCCATAGCACGCAACTCCCAGTATTGTTTAAATGCTGAGTGCTGCGCTGCTGACTCACTGTATTCTTGATATCTGCAGTTGTGGGTACTAAAGCTGTATCCTTTTCAAGTATCTGAGATACTGCTGCAGCCCCCATTGATGTCACTACAAGGATTAGCTGTAGGGATGGGGGAGGGGCCTCGGACAAAAGTTTGCATCTTGGCCCACAAGACTAGTTATGTCACTGCCTGTCTGTATGACATAAAAAAGGCAAGTTATTTACTGAGTGGACATTGTGATGCTGTCAATAACTATACTTAGCCCATTTAAGTGTTTGTATGATTTGATAATATAATTCTATATACCAATAGGGGTCAGAATCTATACGAAAAAACACTAAATAAAGAAAAAAATGGCAAAAATATAAACTTGCTGCAGTTTTACAGTATTGTTCTGTGGTGTTTCCATTTTTTTACCGCAGGTATACAGCATTTTCTTGCGGTTGATTTACCTATATTCCAGCATCAATATAATAAGGGGTTTTAAAGGGTATCTGACCCATGCATTCCCCTTAATTAGGATAGGTTTATCAAAAGGATCACTTAGGTTAGTTATGGGTGACATCTTATTATTGGATGTCTGTGTTTTAAATTTTTCTAATAAAAGTTGAGTTTTATTTATTATATTTTTCATCTTTATATTTTTTCTTTACATAATATAATTCTAGAACTAGAAATGAAACAAGGGAACAATAAAAGTAGTGTGTGTCCAAGTTTTAATTCCTGAAATGAGTAAATCTCATTGGTAAAATATTTCACTAGTGTCAAGTAAATGGCACTTGATCCAAAGAAATGCATAAAATGCAAAAATGGTAATAAATCAATTGTGCTTACAATCATGATATTTTGGAGCTGTACCAGCAAGTTTTTCAGAAACTAAAAAAGCTGTATACAACTTTAGAGGACACTGTGTCCACTGGCAGGGCATTTTTAAAAATTCTGAATTATATTTACTATTTTGTAGGAGGGTGTTTGGTGCACATTTTTGGATTATACTTTAATTTATTTATTTTACCTCCTTTTACTAGAAAATAAGATCTAATGTTCTCCCTCGAAGTTACCAGAGAGAGTCTGCCCTGTACACTCCTACTCACTGTGATTGTCAGTTGACAAAGATGGGGGGTCACGTCAAATAAATGCTGTATATAAGGTTTTATACCACCTAGAATAGTGGCGTCATATGAAGACTGAGATTCAACAAGCTACAAGGATTGTAGTTCTAGCTATAATAAATGGAGATACCACTAGTTAAAAACACAGTCGGAGATTTGAGCATTATATGCAGCAGTTCATGCCGCATATAAAAATGACACTTTTCTAGATGGCCTAAACCAGAGATAGTTATTTGGAGCAACTCCTACCACTTCGGGATCTGTTACATATGTACATACTGTACAAATGTATATGAATTTTCCTTGGTAACAGCTTAGAGCTGTTACTTGTAAAAACTTTAGAGTTCACGTTTTCCATGAATAGGCATTTAATGTGAAAATAAACACTGTATTTTAGGCTGAGACCCCACATTGCGGAAATACAGCTTTTTTAGTTGCACATTTTGCTGCAGTTTTTTGAGTCAAAATCAGGAGTGGATTGAGTAGAAGTAGAACTTCCTATATATTTTCCATTCTGTTTGTAGCCATTTTTGGCTTTGGCTGAAAAAAATCGCAGCAAAATTTGCAACAAAAAAGCTGTGTTTCCGCAATGTAGGGCCTCAGCCTTACAGTATCAGCAAAGTGATTGCAATTCTGTTTAGTCTCATCCACACATTGCAGAAAAAAGCTGTGGAATAGCTGCAGAATCGTGAGCATTTGACGTATATATATATATATATATATATATATATATATATATATATATTGAATAGTGGGAGATAAAAAACAGAGAAAAATTCTACAAAAACTTAATGAAAAACTTGGTGGAAAGAAACACGTTTTCGCTGTTTTTTTTTCCGAAGCATTTTTAGCTATGATTTGCTATGTGGGGCCTTAGCATTAATTTGTTTCCTTTTTCTGACTATTTCTAAGAGGTGGAAATAATTTGGTAAACTTACCTGTCTATTCCATATATGTAAACCACTGAAAACATCTCACAAAAAGCTATTATCAGCAGTGGTATAGATCCTGCAAAACTATCAAAGAGAGCCAGCCAATAATTCCCAGATTCCATCACAAATATAAGCGCAATCAAGAATGAAACTGCACATATTGTCCCTAAAAAAAAAAAAAGAGAAACCTCTGCTCAATATTTCTTGCACATAGTGATTTAATTTTTCAACTTCTATTTCCATTGTTATTTTTAGATACAACTCTTATGTCTATGCATCACTACACAGTTATAAAATAGCAATCAGCAGGAATGTGTGTACTATTCCACAGAGGGGTTATTATAGTGAAGTGATAAAAGATAGTTCATGTCATGTTGCAAGGATATGTTGCCATAATTTTGTGAAAAGTGAAGGTCCAACTGCTAGAAATTCTACAATAGTTAGCAGTAATGATAGCTGTGATGTATGTCACATTTTTTTAGCTCAGTACAGCACAAACTCGAACCTTGTGGAGCGCCCGTACGGCAACTAAACCCATTCTCTTGAATGATGCAGTGTGGCGACTCTCATTCATTCATCCCTTCATTCTGAGGATCATTTGACATCCAAATGGTCTAACAAAACATTTAAAGCAAACTGCTTTTTTGTGAAATTTGGTGAATTATGTTACAAACTTCTGATAAAAGTGTCAAAAATACAGTGTACACAACTGATCACTTTCTTTTTCAGGATGGAAAATGGATGTAGCCACTACCCGTTTAACTCCAATTTATTTATTTTTTTCGCTGTTGCATAAGGGGGGGGGGGGGGGGGTTGGTGGCCTTTTTAATTCCTTTTTAATAGAAAACAGGCTGTAACATTCTTCTTAACAACCCTCTAACTGAGATGTTACTAGGGAGTCCCTACACATTTGTATTGTGAATTTGCAGAGCTGAAACATTTACCAAATGGGGGATGGTAAATCAAATGGATGTATCTTCAATTTTATACCACCTAGAAAAATGGTTCTGCTATCACAAGAGAGCTGAGATTCTTGGCTTCCTGTTCCATCTGTTGTCTCCTACATTAAACGGTTGCATAGGAACTTCCTGTTCCATCTGTTTTCTCCTACATTAAACGGTTGCATAGGAACTTCCTGTTCCATCTGTTTTCTCCTACATTAAGCTGGTTGCATAGGAACTTCCTGTTCCATCTGTTTTCTCCTACATTAAACGGTTGCATAGGAACTTCCTGTTCCATCTGTTTTCTCCTACATTAAGCTGGTTGCATAGGAACTTCCTGTTCCATCTGTTTTCTCCTACATTAAACGGTTGCATAGGAACTTCCTGTCCCATCTGTTTTCTCCTACATTAAGCTGGTTGCATAGGAACTTCCTGTTCCATCTGTTTTCTCCTACATTAAGCTGGTTGCATAGGAACTTCCTGTTCCATCTGTTTTCTCCTACATTAAACGGTTGCATAGGAACTTCCTGTTCCATCTGTTTTCTCCTACATTAAGCTGGTTGCATAGGAACTTCCTGTTCCATCAGTTTTCTCCTACATTAAATGGTTGCATAGGAACTTCCCGTTCCATCTTTTATCTCCTACATATATATATATATATATATATATATATATATATATATATATAGAACTTGAGATATCACTAGTTAAAAAAACTGTTGGAATTTTAAATTAATATGCATAAGTTCAAGCTCCATATAAAAATCACTTTCCTGATTCAAATTCCTTTATAGCTAGGCAACATATTAAAGCTAAGAATCTCAGATTTCTTGCGATACTGGAACATTTTTTCTACAAGGAGGTACAGCTATTTGAAGTGACTATTCCCCCCTTTGGTAAATGCTTCAGCTCTACTTGCTACATTTAATCCAGGTGTACAGACAGAATTTGCCTGGCAATGCTTAGTTAGAGCATGCTAATGAGAACTTTATAGCCTGTTTTCTATTCTATTGATTGGTTAAAAAAGTAGATTACGAAAAATGTTTACCATATCTCCCCCCCCCCCCCCCAAAAAAAAAAAAAAAAAGTTAATAAATAAATAAAATGAGAGTTACACTTGAAAGCATGATTACAGAACAGGGTAGTAATCCCACAGTGATGCAGTAACTCATACGATCAGTAAATACTATGATGCTGTGAGAGTGGCTCCCCAGACAGTGTTCTATCCAAGAAATACAGCTGACATACAGTCTGTATTTCATCAACTGAATACATCTGTTTGATATACACCTAAATTCCCCCAAAGTTGGTCTCAGTTCGGGGCTCGACGATGCAAATATGCAGCGTTTTGGCCGGGGTGGAAATGCAGCGGAAAAAATGCTGCTTATTACAGTAACTGCAAAGTGGATGGAATTCTGGCTAATCCTATCCACACATTGCAGAAAAAAATGCTGTGATTTCAAAGACCGTTGCATTTTTGTAAATTGCAGCATGTCAATTATACCTACAGCAACGATGGCATTTTCCATATAGGTATAATATATTATACCTATAAAACTCTGCGGACTTTCTGTGAAAAACGCTGTGGAAAATAACACAGCAGCATTATTCTTCATGGCTGATCCTCGATTTGAGCCTAAATAAACCTAAAACAAACAGAGCTATTATTTATGTGAGAACAGGTTGTAATTTGTAGTATACAAGAAGATAAAGATTTTTCCACCACCAGGAGAAAAACAGTAACAATGCAGTTACTTGACAAGAATCTGCATAACTAATCATATGCTAAATAGTTGCAAGTGAAATTTATGTATGAGATAGTCAAGATGATTGTCTATAAAATGATGGTATTCTCATGTTCGAAACTGTAGTGGATGGTGAGATATGGAGCATGAAAGTCAAAAGTTCAGAACATTGTTACCCATTTGCTTGTCAGTGTATGTCTTCAGTTTTATATTATGCCAAATTTGAAGTACTAGCTATAACAGAACCTCACTAGTTAAAAACACAGTCGGGAATTTGAACTTAATATGCAGCAGTTCAATTTTGGCAGCATATGAAAGTTGAGAATCTCAGGTTTTTTGTGATGCCAGAACCATTATTCTGCAGGGTGGGCCATAAGTATGAATACACCCAGATAAAATGGAAGTGGTTGCTGATATCACCTTACCGTTTGTGGCATATTAGTACATGGGGAACGGGGGCATGTGACACATCAAACACATAGAGAATTGCACAAGAAAAACAATGGTATCTGGTTGTATCCATACTTATGGCCCACCCGGGTGTATCCATACTTATGGCCCACCCTGTAGTTGTTATAAAACCGAATTTGAATTGATCATCTCCCTTTGGTAAATGCTTCAGCTCTACATATTGCATTAAGTACATGTGTACAGACATAGTCTCCATGGCAATGTTTAGTTAGAGCATTACTAATGGGAACTTCACAGCCTGTTAGCTATTAAAAGGAACTATGGTAGCAAAAAAAAAAAAAAAAAAAAAATACATAAATTGGGAGTTACACTTTAAATGTATTCCTGGCTAATAAATATTTATGTACAGCACTGACCAAAATTTTCCCATTCGAACGAAAGCAACTGAAGTATTTGTAAGCTAAAACTAGGAGCGGGTCCAAGATAACTTTTCCACTGTAGCTTTTCTCTCTGTGTAAATTCGACTCTAGGTTTTAGATTAAAAACACCTATGCAAAATAATGACTAAGTACTCCCATGCTAAAGTGGCCTAATGGTGTCTTTACTTAGCCCTGCTATTTGCTGAACAATGTTCAAATATTTAAAAAAAATATTAATTTGTGCTACACACTTACTGGTTTAGGAGTCATATTTACATGACTGTGGTCCCTCAAACACAGTCTGTTTGTTGGCCATATTTCCTAGACTGACACATTTTGTGTGCATTTCCACTACAGCAGCAATTTACATGGTCACAGACAGTTCTGTAGTAGTATAATGTTGTACCATGTTAGCCATTGAAAGTAGTGGAAGTGTGAAGTAATCACGCAATACCTTTTAGAGACTAACTGAGTATGGTAAGCTTTCAGAAGTACTAGCTCCCTTCATCAGACATAGTGTTATAAAGAAACTAAAAATTCACAGATATTTTTATACCCTAAAGACATGGACTTTCAAAGGATCTTAGAATCCTTGAAAAAAACAAAATGCACTCTAAGTACATAAGTTATTTACAACAGGTCAAAAAATAAACAATCTGGAAAGTTGTGGTGTGTGACGGAGGGATCACTAATTCTTGCTGTTTGCTGTCAAGTGGTGATTTGTGACCCTCACAGTTCATACATAGTGTGACATGAAACTGGCATGAATATTAAGTCCAAATTGCAGAGTTTGAAATTTTTGCATTAACTTATATTATATTAACTTCTTTCCTCTCCCTCTGCGTCTTAAAATGTCCCATTAAAACCACAACCTGCAAATCTTCAATAGAGTGGTCTTCTCCGGAGAAATGTGCGGCCACTGGGAGATCTGTATTGCTGTTATTAATGGTGGAACTGTGTGAGTTCATGCGCTAAGTCTCTGCCCCGCTTCCCCCACATAGAGGCCTGTGGTGGGACATTGCACACACATTATGAGATACACCACATTGGAAGACCTGCAGGAAAATGTCCCCTAATCCTGCGCACCTGTTGTGACTGTGGGACAGGTACACTGTCAGCGGTGTGGATGTGCTTGCAGGTCTTGCACCTGTTTCGCAGGCAAGGTGAGGTTCCATTTCCAGTTGGGGCCTTCAGGGCACTCCAGACAATAGTATGCCATAGGTTTGGTGGTTGCCAAAAGGAAAGGAGAGGGGGGACTGGAAATATGTCCTTGAGTCTGTTGTCCCTATGTAGCACAGGTTAGAGCTCCTTGGCAATCCTTCGTAGGACCTCCAACTATGAGTTGTAAGTGACAACTAGGAGCACTTGGGCTTCTTTTTGGGTCTCTTTATATGTGAACAGACTGTCTCTGTTAATGGCTGCCGCTTTGTTTAATTGGTTGTCCGTCACTTTTGGTTTGTATCTCAATCAAAGAAATTTCGTCATCAGATCCAGGAGGTGCTTGTCTGCTTTGTTGGAGAAAATACAATTGTATCGTATAGCCTAGCTGTAAATAATAGATTGTCTTGTGTGCTTGGGGTGGAAGCTGTCATTTCTCAGGTAGGCCGTTCTGTCTGTGGGTTTGTGGTATATCAATGTGAGTAGCCGGTGGTCTTTGATGTATATTGTGGTATCCAGAAAGTGGATTTCACTCTCTGAATAGCTGAGTTTAAGGTTGATGGTAGGGTGAAAGTCATTGAAGTCATTATGGAATTGAAGTAGGCCCTCCTCACCTGCAGTCCAGATGACAAGGATATCATCAATATAATGACAGTAAATCATAGGTTTGGTGGTGCATGTTGATAAATATGCTCCTTCCAGTTCTGCCATAAAGAGATTTGCGTACTGGGGTGCACATCTGATCCCCATTGAAGTTCCCATTCACTGTAGCTATAGATCGTCTCCAAAGGTAAAATGGTTGTGGCTAAGGATGAATTGTATGATCTATGTTACTGGTTCTGTTGGGAGGTTTTGTTTTTCCAGGTGTACCCGACATGCTGCAACTCCATCCTTGTGGGGAATGTTGGTATACAGGAATGCCACATCCATGGTGGCCAAAATGGTACTCTCAGGTAGTTGGCCCAGGGCATTCAGTTTGTTAAGAAGGTCAGTGGTGTCCTGGATATAGCTTGGAGTATCCCTGACAAGGGGTTTTAGGAGATTTTCCACCCAACCCGAGATGTTTTCCATCAGTGTCCCAATGCCAGAAATGATAGGCCTCCCAGGGTTGCCATCTTTGTGCATCTTTGGGAGCATATAGAAGCAGCCCGGCCTGGGATCCTCTGGGATAAGCCCTTTTACCTGCTTCTGTACCTGGATTGGAAACTTCTAGATCATATCCTTTAGTTGTTTAATGTAGGCCTCTGTGTGATCACTTCCAAGTTTGGAGTAATGGATGGGATTTGACAGTTGACTGTTTGCTTCCTGGATATAGTCTGAGGTGTTCATTATGACTATTGCGCCCCCTGATTTTCTTTCAGTGAAGTAATAGCCTTCTGTTCCTGCAGGGTTAGGTTATGCACCTGTTTCTTTAGTTTCTCCAGGATTTCTGATTTTACTTTGCTTCTGAAACAGTCAATATATGTATCCAGTGCTGCATTAGTTCCAGGGCGTGGGGTCCAGATAGATTTTTTGGTAGGATTCCTTATGGGCTGTTCTATCTCAGAGTTGCTGCTGTATGGAAGATCTTTGTCATAAAAATATTCCCTCAATCTCATTTTTTTGAAAAACTCCTCCATATCATTGCAGAGTTTGATATGGTCAGCATGTGCTGAGGGGCAGAAGGAGAAACCTTTGGAGAGAACTGGCATTTCGTGTGTGTTTGGCTCATAGGAAGAAAGATTCACAACACAGCTCTGGTGGGCTGGGCTGGTACTTGCGGTTGTAATAATGAGGCCTTTTTGTCTCAGTCTGTGGAGCTTTTTCTTTTGTTGTTAATAAGCATGTCCTGAAGTTTCCGGTGGTATATGTGGAGTTTGGCCTTCATTTCCTCTGTGTCATTATCCAATGATGATTTCAGGGCCTGTATCTCCTCCTGTGTTCTTCTTTTGTTGTTATAGGAAATTTTTATCATATTGTTCCGCAGCTTTTTTTGGTTTTTTTTTAAGGATTCTAAGATCCTTTGAAGGACCATGTTTTTAGGGTATAAAAAAAATCTGTGAATTTTCAGTTTCTTGTATAACACCATGTCTGATGAAGGGAACTAGTACTTCCGAAAGCTTACCATCAAATATACTCAGTTAGCCTCTAAAAGCTATCACCTGATTATTTCACTCTTCCACAGACAGTTCTGGAAATACAGTTGCAAACAGATTGAGTTACACAGATGGAACATGGTCGTGTAATTAGCCCCTAAGATTCAGAGATAGGGTAAAAAAATTTCCAATAACCATGCATCTCAGGTGTATTTATTTTTTTACCATGCATTTAGAAGTGGTTCCGGTGGTGTGGGGGGGGAGCGTCGTTGAAGCATCATGATGTCATCACCTCCCACAATAACGCTGACATCCGATCACAGGCCTCAGCGATGATCATAGGCCGATGATGTCAGGAAGAAAGCCAGAAGTCAATGAGGATGCCTGAAAGTGTTTTTTTCATTTTTTCTCACACCTACTGGCCTCTGATTATTATACTTTGGGGCCTGAAGAGACCCCAGAGTATAATAGCAAATTTGTGAGTGGCAAGTCCCAAATTTTGGTTTGGATGAGCTGATTTTTTATCTTTACTTTCATGTGTATATACTGTAGAGAAGTACTAAGATTTGAAAATAAAAAAAAAAAACTACCTGTGACAGCTTCCTTTGGCCATGATTTTGGTATTAATTTCAGATCCACCAATGGTACTAATACCCCTTCCATATTACCAAACATGGAAGAGAGCCCCAAGCAAAAAAGCATTATAAAGAACAAAACAGACCAGAGTGGGGACACTGGCATTTTTGTAATGGCCTCGGTGAATACAATAAAAGCTAATCCTGTTCCTTCAACACCCTGGAGAGGGAAACACATGAAATAAATGAATGTACATTTAACCTATAGTAGATAGCATTACTTAAAATTCAACAAAAAACACCAGTTCTATTGTTATCAATGAAAAAGTAGTGGCACACCATGTGGAAGTATTTCATGTTGTCACTAACTATATTGTGTTGTGGCTGTAAGTATAAGTACATAATATAAGAAACCATATCCCATGGAACACACGTATCTAAGTGCAAAATCTCTTCTTTACCTATAACATTGTGAAGGAAAGAGAGGGTATGGCGGTATAGCAGATAGACTACAAAGATAGCAAGAGAGCCTTTGATTCAGACTCTGCAATTGATTGGCTCTATGTGAATCAAACATGCCATAACATTTATATTCAGTATCGTTCCTCAATGCGTTTTAACACTCAGTATAGAGAGGTCATAAGGACTACAGACAATGAGATAGGAAGCAGTGAAAACTGCTATGTCACAAATTATGGCTGGAAATTGCAGTAAAACTACTGTGTCAGAGCCTTAATGGTAGACTCTGATCTCGCTACAGGTATTTTTTGATTTTTAACCCCTTCTCGCCTTACAAACCCCTTAAAAGGTATGGGGCCGGTGGGTTTTTTCAACTTTGGGGGAGCATATCCAAATGCAATGCCCATGATCACAGTGGACTCTGATCGTGGGCATTAGTTCTGGGTCTCCACTGTACACTCTGCAGCAGAGTGGCTGCCATCTTTAAAGACCCAGCATCTGCTGTAATAGTATGGAGGAAGTCAGGAAGGGGTTAAATGGATTTCCTATGAACATAACCATTTAAATTTGCAGTCATTTAAAAGTTAAACATTTTTGCAAATAAAAGTAATTGAAAATTTTGCAGTTTTTGGGTTTTCTCTAACAACCGTCACACAACTGCATTAATTTCACTGTATGTGAATGGGGACTATTCACATGACTGATATTTTAATGGTCCTTTGTAAAGGACTGCCAAAATATAGGTCATGTTCTATTTATACCCGTTTGCACAAATCCCTCCATACACTGCAATGTATGAGGGATTTGTGATAATGGGCACCCCTCAGGTGCAAAACAGTTGTGAAAAATGTCCATTGTCACCATTCATGTGAAATCATCCTTAGTGGTGACAACTTTTTGTCTTGATAGGTTGGCAATGTATATAAGATAAGATAATCCTTTAATAGTCCCACCATGGGGAAATTCAGTGTGTTACAACAGCATAGATAATACAAATACAAAAGCTCCAAGGTATAGGCATTACGGTGACAGTAGGTACAGATAAAAAGGTAAAGGTAAAAAAGTAGTAGAAGGAATATCACAACTTAAGATCTTTTAGTTCTCTGTATGGAATGATCTCCGCTTAGTTCGGTGTTGGTTGTACAGCCTAACCGCAGCAGGGAGGAAAGACTTCCGATAGTGCTCCTTCTCACACTTAGGGTGAAGCAGTCGGTCACTGACAGTACTGTCCAGAGCTATCACGGTCTCATGCATGGGATGGGAGCTATTCTCCCGCATGGAGCTCACCACGGACAGTATCCTTCTGTCACCCACCACCTGCACTGGGTCCAGTGGGCTCCCCCCAGACAGAGCTGGCCCTTCTAATCAGCTTGTTGAGTCTATTCCTATCCCTGGTTGATATGCTACTCCCCCAGCAGGTCACTCCGAAGAAGATGGCTAATGCCACTACAGAGTTGAAAAAGGCCCTAAGAAGTCCTTGGACTCCAAAGGCACTCATCCTCCTAAGCAGGTAGAGCCTGCTGTAGCCCTTTCTGTACAGTGCATCCAAGTGATCTGCCTAGTCCAGCTTATTATTGAGGAGCACACCCAGGAACTTGCAGGAACTTTCTATGGAATGTCAAAAACCCAGTCAAGATTTCTTTACTGTGAACAGGTTATCAGGCAGGGACATTACATGCATGAGAAGATAACCCACAATAAGGAAATCATTAGCAACCGTTGAGAAAATTCTGCAAAGTTATTTATATTTACAAAAGTGTGTAACTTCTAATTGTCTGAGAGTTTTTCTAAGAATTGTCTGGGTTTAGTGAGAGTTTTTATTTTACAGAGAAAAAAATGTGCTAAAATAAATTTTTCCACTTGAAACCAAAGAAATTGAAAATTTCCTACCCTTTTGTAGAGCAACACAGCAACATAGTTCCTTTACAATCACTTCCTTACTGGTCCTGATCATGTGCACAAGACTTCAGTTTTTACTCACACCCACCATGAACATGATATCATTACTGATGATAGCAGTATTTGTCTAAACTTTATTGACTGCCAGAGCAGCCAGAAAGAGGTGGTGTCTGGTCCTGATCACCTGAGAAGCTGGCTCCTGGGTCACACATCTAGATAATTACAGCAGTAAATGGAGAGGTAGACAAACACATTTTTTTTTTATTTTTCTTTTAACTCTTCATGCCTCTCCCCTGTCTTCATTGGACAGGCATTCTTCCATGAGTGGTGGTAAGGTTTTATGGACACTGATGGGCTGGCCACATGGTAAAGACATTGGGAGAGTGAAGGAGATGAGCAACATGGGCCCCTCTCCCCTGCAATACATCTGAATGCTTGATCACCAGTATCATGCAGGGTTGTGCTCAGGCTGGGTTCACAGTGCAGTGTGAACAGTAGGTTAAAGGTGTAGTAAAGACCCCACTATGCAATGTACCATTATTCCCTAATATGCAAGTCTGGCAGTCTGCTCATGTAGTAATTTAGAAGGTAATAATTATGCAGAGTGAGTATTATATAGTATTTCAGGTGAAGAACAAGTGTCAATACTGCAGTATCAAACCTAATGGTGGCCCCCTCTCACCCAAATAAGAGCGGATATTGAGAATTATACCAAGCATACTGAACAAGAGAAGTGATACTGTGCAGTGTGTGTGTGTGTGTGTGTGTGTCTGTGTCTGTGTAGATATAAGACCAGATTTTGAGAATTACATCTAGCATACAGCACTAGAGAATTGCTAGATTGCTATTGTTCAGTGTCTATATATACTGAATAAGAAAAGTGGTACTGTGCAGTATACATATATACAGATTAAGAACAGATACTGAGAATTACACCTAGCATAGTGGGCAAGGGAAGTGGTATTGTGCACCATCCATATATGCAGAATATGACCTGAGAAAAGCAGCAAACAGGATAATACAGTAGCAGTGGTACTGTGTAGCACCTATACAGGACTGTGTCTCAGTATACTGGACAAGAGTAGTGGTATTGAGCAGTGTCTTCACTGGCTGCACATAGAAGTAGTACTACAACGTACTTACAGCCACACTGTTTTTAGTGCATACCATTAAAAATTATATTTTATCTTTCCCTATTTTCCTTTAGTGAAATGACAATTAGTGTGGGGATTTTTAAACTCTTTTGTAAGAGAAAATGTAAATACTGGTATATTGTGTGTAACAAAAAAAAAATACACTAATTAAAGATAAGCATTTTCCCCCTACTGTTAAATAACTTTAGCATCTAAAAATAATACTTCTTTAATATTGAAGTTGATTGAAATAATATGAAAAATTTTTAAAATGATATAAACCTCATGTTAAGAAGTGCCAGGCACACCAAATTTCTTCCTAAAGGACATATAGTACTGTGCAAAAGTTTTACGCAAGAGTGGAAACAAGGCTACAAAATAAGAATGCTTTCAAAAATAGCATTGCTAATAATTTATTTTTATAAATTAACAAAATGCAACAATTAACAAAAGAGAAATATAAATCAAAACAATATTTTGATTTTGGTGTGACCACTCTTTGGAGGAGGAGTCATGGAAGCGATGATTCGATCCCCACAGAGCTCTGAACTCAACTTCATAGGTGTCTGTCTGGGATTACATGAACAGATAAATGGATTTGAGCAAGCCTACATTGACAGAAGATCTGTGGTTACTTCTCAAAGATATTTGGAACAACCTCCATGCTGTTTGTTTAAAAAAAAACTGCGTGCAAGTTTACCTAGAAGAATTGACTCTATTTTGAAGGTAAAGGGAGATCACACCAAATATTGTTTTGATTTAGAATTCTCTTTTATTCATTCACTTAATTTTGTTAATTGACGAAAATAAACCTCTAAGCTTCCCCAGAACCATGATGTATTTTAACTGTTTGCGGAAGTTACTTTTTCTACTACTACTACTAAAATTTATCATTGATCCAAACAAACCTTTTTTTTTGCCATGGCCCGGCGGAGGGGGGAGCGGTGCAGGGAGCAGGGGCGATGTGGGCAGTTTAGGGGTGGGGCTTTGGTCATATGGGGGCGGGGTTATACAACAAACAGCACTGTACACTGGGGTGTGCTGGCGGGACCTCGGTGTACAGCTCTGTAGACCAGGTCCCCGCCATTAAATAATGACGGGGACCTGGTCTACAGTGCTGTACACCGAGGGCCCGTCAGCACACCCTGGTGTACAGCGCTGTTTGGTGTACTATAGAGAGCATAGAGGGAGGGGATCATGTTTAGTATAGAGCTAGGAGCCACAACACTGTGACCAGATTGCCGACCCGCGGACCGGCAAAAGACCCCCAACGGCCCGTTCCGGTCCACGGACCAGTGGTTGGGGACCCCTGTTATAAAGCATTAATTTTTTTTTTTCCAGTAAACCATGGTTTTATAGAAAACTCAGTTAGGCTGAGGCACTACATTATGGAAACGCAGCTTTTTTTGTTGCAGATTTTGCTGCATTTTTTTGAGCCGAAGCCAAGAATGGCTACAAAATGAGTGCAAAAGAAGCACTTATAATTCTACCTACTGCTCAATCCACTCCTGGATTTGGCTCAAAAAAAAAAAAACGCAGCAAAATTGGCAACAAAAAAAAAACTGCGTTTCCGAAACATGGGGCCTTAAATAACCAATTAATGAAGGACATGATAGCCTATGATGTTTCACTTATGCTTCATGTTTCAAAGAATATGTTTATAGTAAGTAAATTACTTCATTGACTGATATTATCTCTAAATTCAGAATAGAGATAATATCCTCTTAAGATTTGTCTAGCTTCGGGTTCTGGTGGCTCGGGTTCCAGATTTGTTTCGGACCGAACAAGTTTGGTACAAACCACAACTTAAATCGGCTTAAAATATGGTGTGTAACACTACAAGGACTCCTAGGAATCTATTTATCCAATCTCTAAGGCAAATACAGCTGAAGTTATGTGAAAGTGACATGTATGTTTATGGAAAAGTAAGGCCGGACCGAGGGCGAAGACTGGAAGGGGAGGCCTCCATGACCGGTGTTAGCCTGGAGCACAGAAAGGAGGAGACAACAAGGGGTTAAAATGGCTCCCCGGCGGCACCGGCGGTGTCGGCTCGGCGTCGGAGACGGTTGCCGAGCGACGAGGAGGCCTTCGGAAGCGGGGAGTCAGCGGGGCCTGGGCCTCTTGCGGCGGGCGCCGACAGGCCGGCGCAGAGCAGAGCGGGAGCGTCGCAAGATGGCGACCACAGTGGAGCGGCTGGGGGGCGGAGCTTCGCGGAGGCCCCGGCCAGGGGGGCAGAGGAAGATGGCAGCGGTGCAGCGTCGACTGGAGCATCAGGACGGCAGGAGCAGGACTCTGCGGTCGCTGGGTTCACAGCACCCAGGCAACCAGGTGAGGCTTCTTTCCCTTTGATGGGGCCCTTGTTAGCTGTCCCTGGGGGAGGGGGGCTGGGGGGTCACCCTGGGGAGTTAGGCAGGGGTTTGTTAGCGGTTATGGGGGCGTTGGCGGATGCGGTTCGGGGGGGTAGGTAGCGGTAGTGGTTTAGGTTCACCGTCCCCGGCGTTAGCATGGGGGGGGGGGGGGGTCGCCAGCGCCGTTGGTGGCGTCGCCGTCCCCTGCGCAGGGTGTGTCAGTGTCGGTCCAGACTCAGGGGGAGGACAAAGGGGATGCGCCGCGTTTGGATGACGTGGCAAAAGGCGAGGTTTATGTCTGCTTTGAGGGCCCATTGGGGGCCCATTTAAAGCAGGAGGTTAGGGACCGGATATGGAAGGGTGAATATGTAGACATATTCTCACTTTTGCCGCTGGAACGTTTTAACTTGGATAAGGCGTGGAAAGAGGAGAAAAAGGAGGAGGAGGAGAAGCGGCGGTATAGGCTGATTCCTAGGACATTTGCTAACTGGCTTCAAGCGTTCGCCATTTTAGCAAGTGTGATAGGGGAAAAGGCGCCAGAGAATTGCTCGGCGCTTTTTTGCTATCTGGACGCGATCGGGGAGGCGTATAGGGTTTATGGGGGCCAGGCCTGGCTCCGCTATGACGAGCAATTTCGTCAGCGGAAGGCGGTGCGGTCCAGCATACGCTGGGACCATAAGGATATTAGCTTGTGGCTGAGGATTATGGCGCAGGCGAAGTCGGGGTCGTCCTTTCCAGGGGGGATCAGGGGCTCCGAGTCTTCGGGGCGCTCGGTTGCAGCGCAGAAGGGATTATGCTTCCTGTTTAAAGAAGGGGGGTGTAAATTCGGAGCAAAATGTAAATTCAAGCATAAGTGCTCCTCTTGCGGGGGCACTCATGGAGCCAACCGTTGCTTCAGGGCAAAATCTAAGGGTACAGAGGGGGTTGGGAAAGGGGGGCGACTCCGGTTCGGCTGGAAAGGATGGCGCCGTTCCTAAGTAGATACCCCGATAGGGCGGCGGCGGAATTATTGACGGACGGTTTTAGTTTGGGGTTCAGGATTCCTTTTGTTGAGGTGGGGGAGTTAGGGGTGGGGAGGAATTTGAGGTCGGCGCGGGAGCATCCAGAGGTGGTGGCGGACAAATTGGGTAAAGAGGTGGCTTTGGGGAGAATGGCAGGCCCATTTTCGGAGCCCCCCCTTCCAAACTTGCGGATATCACCGCTAGGGGTGGTTCCAAAGAAAGAGCCGAATAAGTTTCGGCTGATCCATCATCTTTCATTCCCCAAAGGGTTTTCTGTGAATGATGGAATTGATCCGGAGTTATGCTCAGTAGAATATACCTCGTTTGATGCGGCGATATCTTGGGTTCGGCGTTTTGGGCAGGGGGCGTTGCTGGCAAAAACGGATATAGAGGCGGTGTTTCGACTGCTACCTGTGCATCCGGATAGCCTACATTTGTTGGGTTGTTGCTGGGATGGGAGGTTTTTTGTGGACTGCTGTTTGCCGATGGGCTGTTCGTTGTCATGCGCGTATTTTGAGACATTTAGTTCGTTCCTGGAATGGGTGGTTAAGGATGTCTCTGGTTGTGCTTCGGTCTTCCATTACTTGGACGACTTTCTGTGTATCGGTCCTGGGGGGGTCCTCCATGTGTTCAGTGTTGCTGCATTCGGTAGAACAAGTGGCAGCGGATTTCGGGGTCCCGTTGGCGCAGGGCAAGACAGAGGATCCGTCCACGGTTATTAGTTTTCTGGGCATCACCATAGATACGGTCCGCATGGAGTGTCGGCTGCCAGAGGACAAGTTGTGCGGTTTGCGGGACGAGGTTCAGAGGGCATGTCGGCGGAAGAAGCTGCGATTGCGGGAATTGCAGTCTCTGCTAGGCAAACTGAACTTCGCCTGCCAGATCATACCAATGGGGAGGGTTTTCTCTCGGCGGTTGGCGGCAGCAACTGCCGGCGTGTCTGCTCCATCGCATTTTATTCGATTAGGCGGCGAGTTAAGGGGGGATTTGAGGGTCTGGGATACCTTTTTGGAACAATTTAATGGGCGTTCTATTTGGATGGGGGAAGTGGTTGATGCAGTTGATTGGGAATTGTTTACAGATGCGGCGGGAAGCGTGGGTTTTGGGGCGTATTTTCAGGGTAGTTGGTGCGTGGGAGCGTGGCCAGAGTCTTGGGTGGCGGAGGGGCTGGTTAAAAACCTGGCGTTACTGGAGCTGTTCCCAATTTTGGTGGCAGTGATGGTTTGGGGGGAGTTTTTTCGTAACAAGAAGGTTTGCTTTCATTGTGACAATCTGGGGGGGGTGCAGGCGATAAATAGATTGTCGGCCTCCTCTCCTCCTGTGGTTCGGGTGCTGCAGCGTCTGGTGTTGGAATGCCTGAGGTTGAATGCGTGTGTGGTGGCCGTCCATGTCCTGGGGGTTCAGAATGACGTGGCAGATGCCCTCTCTCGTTTGCAGTGGGATCGATTTCGGCGGGTGGCACCGGAGGCGGAAGAGTTCGGAGTGGAGTGGCCGACGGAATTGTGGTCAGTGCCGGTCGGGCGGCGGAGGCATTGATTCGTTCCCCCCTGGCAGACGGTACTTGGGAGGCGTATGCCAAGGCTTGGGAGGAGTGGGAGGCATGGATTGAATTCTTGGGCGGGGAGTCGGGTGATCTGGAGATACCTTTGGTGTTATTCATAGGGCATTGCAGGGAGAAGGGTTGGGGAGTGTCTCAGTTGAACAGGTGTCTAGCGGGATTGACGTTTGGGTTTAAATGTAGGGGCTTGCCGGACTTCACTAAATCATTTTTGGTTCGGCAGGCCGTAAAAGGTTGGAGGCGGTTCCGGTCGGGGGCGGATGCGCGGAAACCAGTGTCTTTCCGGCTGCTGCAGGATTTGGGGGTTGCTCTGGGGTCAGTGGGGTCAACACCGGGGGAGGTCAGATTGTTCAGGGCGGCTTTTTCACTGGCTTTTTTTGGGGCTCTGCGCTTAGGGGAGTTAGTTAGCGGCTCTAGGAGTCGCACGGGGGGATTGATGTGGGAGGATGTGGACTTGTATGGGGACAGGGTGGAGTTTCGGTTGCGTCGATCAAAGACTGACCAGGAGGGCCGGGGATGTGCGGTACGTTTGTTTACGGTGCCGGGCTGCTTGATGTGTCCGGTGGCTTGTGTGCGGGAGTATTTGTCGGATAGGGGCGGGGGTGGGGGCCCCCTCCTGATCCATGGGGATGGTTCTTTTTTGTCTCGTTTTCAATTCGTAGGGGTGTTTAGGCGATGTTTGCGGTTTTTGGGAATAGGGGTGGATCAATTTAGTGGGCATTCATTTCGTATTGGGGCAGCGACGGAGGCCGCTAGATGGGGTTTGGGAGAGGAGGTGATTCAACAAATCGGGAAGTGGGAGTCAGTGAGATTTAGGTCCTATGTCCGCCCTGGGGGGTTGGAGTGAGGATGGTTGGGCAGGCGCGAGTTGTGGGGGGGGGGGGGTTGGCTGGGGTGGGGTGGGGGATTCGTGCCCCTTGTTATGTTCTTTGCTTTGGTGTTTTTACAGGTGCTGGGCCTTGTCTGGTGTGGTTACTGGGTCACTCCTACATATTCTGGGGTGCGTTGCTGGCAGCGGTGCATCCGGACGGGCGACAGCTGGGATTCAGTAGAGACGAGGCGATCTTGCGGTGGTTAGGGCTGAGAGGTATGTTGTGGGGACAGGTGCTGGCGGAGTTTCATCGGTATGCCAGGTTGGATCGTCCTCCCGATGTGTTGCTGTTACATGTGGGGGGAAATGATTTGTGTGCTCGCCCTTTTCGAGATTTAGTTAAGGACATAAAATTTGATTTATTACGGCTTTGGGCGATGTTTCCAGGGATGGTGACCATGTGGTCGGACATAGTCCCTCGCAAGGTCTGGAGGGAGGCTCGGTCAATCGAGCGAGTTAACAAGGCCCGGATAAAGGTGAACAGGGCCATTGGGAAGTTCATGGCGCGGAATGGGGCAGTGTCAGTGCGTCACTCGGAGCTGGAGTCGGGGGGAAGGTGCTTTTTGGAGGAGGGACAGTGTCCATCTGAACGCCGTGGGCATTGACATGGGGTGTTTGGGCCTGCAGCAGGGAGTCGAGACAGCGCTGCGGATGTGGCGGGACGCTCACCGATGAGGTTTCACCGGCGCTCGTCGTGGCGGTGGGGGTCCTCGAGGCTGGGTATCGGAAATGGTTGTGGTGGGGAGGGCCCCACGGTAGGGGCTGGACTTCCCAGACCATTTGGCTTTGTTTGGTTATGGTTAAAGGGGTATTAAGGGCTTTAGGGCGCTCTGGGATAGTGAGCACCATGGAGCTCAATAAAATTGGTGCCCCTGAGCTGGTGTGGAATGGCTAGGGGTAACAGAGCTGGTGCTCAAGGGACCGGTGAAAAACTTGGGTTTTGGGCCTCGAGGACCTCCGTCGTTGGGTCAGGGTTACTGACAGTGTTGGGGTGGGGTTATTGGTTTTATTTGCACTTTAAAATGGTTATTTATTTTATTTAATAAAATGGCGGCTGTGACCAATTTAATCCAAAGTTGGTGTGGAGTTTTTATTTCAGGTACTGGGCAAGAAGTGTTCGTGCGACTGCGCGATACCCGGGTCAAGTAAGGCCGGACCGAGGGCGAAGACTGGAAGGGGAGGCCTCCATGACCGTTGTTAGCCTGGAGCACAGAAAGGAGGAGACAACAAGAGGTTAAAATGGCTGCAGAGGAGCGGGAACAGTAGGGGAGGGGTAAGGGAGGAGACATGGGAGGAAGGGGGGGGTATTTAAAGTAAAGGCGGGAATATTCCCGCCAGTTCGCAGCACAGAGCGCAGGAGAAGCCCCCCGCCCACCCGCCCTTTGTTTCAATTACCCTCTCCGGTTTAGGGGTTTGTGGGGGAAGTTATCTGTCACAGTGGCTATGGCGGTGGGGGTCCTCGAGGCTGGGTATCGGAAATGGTTGTGGTGGAGAGGGCCCCACGGTAGGGGCTGGACTCCCCAGACCATTTGGGCTTTGTTTGGTTATGGTTAAAGGGGTATTAAGGGCTTTAGGGCCCTCTGGGATAGTGAGCACCGTGGAGCTTAATAAAATTGGTGCCCCTGAGCTGGTGTGGAACGGCTAGAGGTAACAGAGCTGGTGCTCAAGGGACCGGTGAAAAACTTGGGTTTTGGGCCTCGAGGACCTCCGTCGTCGGGTCAGGGTTACTGACAGTGTTGGGGTGGGGTTGTTGGTTTTGTTTGCACTTTAAAATGGTTATTTATTTTATTTAATAAAATGGCTGCTGTGGCCAATTTAATCCAAAGTTGGTGTGGAGTTTTTATTTCAGGTACTGGGCAAGAAGTGTTCGTACGACTGACCGATACCCAGGTCAAGTGGATGGTAAAACAAACTCCAAGTTTAACCATACACTGCGCCGCGCTGTCATGTTTTTTAAACTTTTAAAATGACCCTTTTATTAGGGAAAAGAGCTTGCCCATGGTTTTGAAAAGACACATGGCAGTTATATTGCAAAAAGCAATAATTTTGTTAAAAAAAAAAAAGTAGCCCGTTTTGATGACTTTAAGTGCTACAGAATTGTTCCTATTTGGAGGACAAGTTTGTGGCTGTGAGCCACTTGAAAAGTGATGAAGGATTGGCTTATCAAGAAAAAAAAAACACCAAAAAGTTATCACTTTATGGTAGCAAATGTGAAATTGTTAAAATGGTTTAGTTTTTTTTTAATGCCACTGTGGCACTAAGAGTGTGCTACAGTGGAACGTGATGGACCAGGCCGCAAAACATGTCTAGCTGAGTGGTGGTGATTTTGACAACATGTGTGGCAGGGCATAATATGATAGACCTGGCTGCAGGACATGTCTGTCTGAGTGGTGGCAGTAGTGGTAGCTTTGGCCACAGGTGTGACAGTGCAGCAGGGCATAATATGGTGGACCAGGCCAAAGGACATGTCTAGCCTAGTGGGGGCAGTTGTGGTAGCTGTGACCACATGTGTGGCAGTTCGTCAAGGCATAATATGATGGACCAGGCCTCAGCACATTTCTGGCTGAGTGGAGGCAGTGGTGGTAGCTGTGGAAATATGTGTGCAGTGCAAAATATGACGGACCAGACCGCAGGACATGTCTGGCTGAGCGGTGGCATTGGTGGTACCTATTTAGGGGTAGCAGGCAGCATCAGCAGCACAGTAAATGGAACATGATGATACGGGGAGATGGTGGCACCACTATTCAGAGGCATTATCCAGAGGTGTGTGAAAATCCTGACCGATCCATGGCTGATTCATTTTGATAAAAGTAATTTTTTCCACACTTGCAGTGGACAGTTTCAACCTTTCAGGTGTTACAACGCCAGGCTGCACTGAACATCGTCCGGTCATTACGCTTGAGGCCAGACAAGATAAAACTCCCATGGTGAACCTGGCCAGCTACTTCCACTGCTCTAACCTACTGGCCCAGAATTTCATGGGGCCACAATTATATGCTGGAATATTGGTGCACTCTAGATACGACTGTACCTGCTAGTACAGCTGAGAGGTGTCAGATTTCTGCTGTGTCTCCAGCTGGAACTGTGAGCTGAAAAATTTCTGGTTCTTACTCTTCCAGATACTGTACTGGGCCCAACACTATGAGTTGTGGCACTGGCAGAGGAGGTGGAGCACTGGAGTGCAGAGTGAGGTGGACTGGGAGTGGGCAGAGTCCACCTGGGTATGTGTCCAACTGGCATTTGCAGTGGTCTTGCTAAATGCTGCAGTAAGCTGGTTATACATCCTATTCTGATAATATTTAAAATTTTATTCCCTTTCAGAAACAGGGAAAAACTCCCCCATTTTGGCTTCATAGGAAGGGTCTAAGAGCACTGCCATCTAGTACTCATCCCTCTGCTTGATGCTAATAATAAGCTTGTTGCTGTGTAATCAGCGGAGCATACAGCCTATCATGCTTGCCAGCATGTGCGTGGATCCAGGGGCTTGCCATGGTTGGGATTCTTGGCCAGCATGGTTGTCATCATCAACATCATCTTGGAAGAAATAGGGATCACCCTGGCTGTGTGTGTGACATATTAAGGGCCCCCCTATACATCCAAGGGACAGTTTCCCTCCTCCTCCTTCCAGTCAAGGAGTCCCAGTTCCTTCACCATAATGACCCTCACCCTCATTCTCCTCCATCAAAATAGGGCAATGATGTTGACTAAGAAGTAGAAACTGTTACTCCTCTTCCATCCCTTGTTACATAAATGTGTTTCCTATAACATATACAAATAGAGGGAGCACATCACTGATGATGCAGTTGTCCCTGCTGACAAATTTGGTGGCTTCTTCAAAGGGCTTGAGAAGCCAATACACTTTCCTCGTGAGCCTCCAATGACGTATCTCGAAATAACATATTGTCTCAGTAGTCTGCTGCATGCAGTAATTGTTTACCGCCTTCTGCTGCTCACACAGATACTCCATTGCATGGAGTTCCAGTAAATTGGAACATTGCAGATAAGACGGTGTAAAGGTAAACCGTTTTGTTACTGCAAATCGAGCAATGTGTTTTTGCAGCATAAAATGGCTGAAATGTGCACAATCTTTTCTGGCCATGAGGAGTACCACTTTTAAGCCACTATACAGTTTAATAAAGCAGCAAACCACCAGATTAAGGACATGCGCCATACAGGGACAATGTGTGACTCGTCCTAAATGCAGCACAGCAACAATATTGGTGCCATTGTCGCTGGCAATGCTGCCCAGCTGGAGATGGTAAGAAGCCATACAGCAGAATACTTGCTGCAGGATACAGCGAAGCAGCTCCACCTCTGTGTGGCTCCTCTGATCCAGACTCATTAACTGTATAACCGCATGGCAACGCTTCACCTTACAAGAAACAAGAGGGAGGAGGAGAGGAAACAATGGCTTGCCCTGATGAATAGGGTGGCAGGAAATGGTCCAAAGAGGAGGATCCAGAGGAGATGTATGGGCTCCGCATGGTGTTGCAATTGGGCCTGTACAAATGAGGTGAAATTAGTACCTGGCCTTGTTGCATTTCTGGACTATAGCCACTGCAGCTCAAAACATTGACCCAGTGGGCTGAGAAAAGCCATGTATTTTCCTTGTCCATAATTGCTGTTCCAAGTCTTGACGGTGGTGTGCACCATTCCCCAGACTCACATATCCAAGGAAAGGCCCATATTCTCCGACATATGGCAATATAAGGCAGGGACAGCTTTCCTAGAGAAATTATGGCGGCTAGACATCCTCCATTGAAGTTGAGCCCATGCCATTAGTTGGCGAAAATAAGTGGTACGAAAGTGACTGCAGCGCCAGCAGCTTGGTGAGAGTTAAGTTGTAGAACCTCTAGATGACTGGGCACATATTGCTGTTTCCTGGATACACATTCCCATATGGATGACTGACATTGGTGTTGAAGAGGAGGAGTAGGAGGATTAGGAAAAACAGTTGATGGTGATGATGGTAATGATGACCATGTTCTAGGTGTAGATGTGGCCTACCTACAAGGAAGATCACTGGGAAAAGGAGTAGAACTGTCTTGCTCACTTTCCCTACCAGTGCCACTGCCATGTTTACTTTGCCATGTAATATGGTGATGCCTTTTGTTGAGAGTAAGTAGAGATGTCGTTCCTACATTTGTTCCTGAACAGCCACAGCTAAGTTTCTGTTTGTAGATCTTGCACATTGCTATGAATTTATTGTTTGGAAATGTACAAAAAAATTTCCAAACAGGAGATGACCGTATGTAGCTGCATCTGTCAACACCAGCAGCAGCGAAAACATGTTTTCCACTATCACCACAAGTGCCACCAACCCAATTTCACAAACTTCCCCTAGGTCTGCCCTGGGCAGACTTTTGAGATGTATGGCCAGTGCAATGGCTGGAATCATTAATATCACTCCTGTTTTGTTTTTGTTTTTTTGATCAGGGCATGCTGTTACATTGTATGAACAAAAAAAAAAGCTTAAACAGATTTTTAAAGATGTGCAGGGTTCAATACTGTATAGATCAGTTTAAACAGCAACAAAGAAAAACGCTCAAGAAGCAAATATTTTTTTTTTCAGATTAACCCTGTGTATTGGTGAGCAGAGCAGAAGAAAACCCCATTAAATAAGAGGTTTCTTTTTCAGATTAGAGCAGGCTGTTAGACTGTATATTGAGTACACAAAAAAAGAAGCTTAAATGACACATATTTTTTTTTTTTTAGATTTTCACAGCTGGAATCAGCACTTTGTTGTTAGAACAGCAGTTTGTATGTTTGTATGCACCAAATAACCCTTAACCAAAGATTTCTCACTAGCAGGACTGACTATCAGTAAACAAAATGTTTAAATGCTCAGTATACAGCAGCACAGATATACTCCGTCTCCTATTCCTAATTATTGCTTGTAATTGTAAGATTTTCAGAACTAATTGCTCTGTATGATGCAGTGAGATGAAACAACAGGGACCCTTTCCTATTTCCACCATTACTGCAAATGCCTTGAGAGCACGCTTACAGCACCTTATATACTATAATTGACATCAGCACTGTAAGGTGTCCATTTACCACTGTCTATTGGTTGAGAGGCTGTCAGCTGATGTCAGGTGGTGCTAGAATGTCACAGGAAGGAATCTCACAGACATGTGTGTCTTCTGTATTTTCTGCTCAACACGGGGTGGCAGTCATTTTTGTTTGTCCGAGACAAATCGGCATTTGTTCGGTTCCTTTAAAAACTAAACAATTTGGAATATTCAGGTCAAACCAAATTCTCAACTAATTGGTTCGCTCATCTGTATTCAGAACCTTGTGAATACAGTGCAAAGCACAAGATTTTGCTTGTGGAAATCAGGAAAGTAAAGTAATTTGGGATGTTACTTCTGTTATGAAGTATGTTCTTATGAATTCTTATAAACAGGCAAAGATGTTCAATGTCCAGCATCCGAGTGACTTCTGTCCCCCCATTGATTTCAAAGGGGGTTCTATTCCAATCTATAAACATCAGAACAGAGCATCAGACTCCCCATTGGAAGAGCCTCAGCCTGCACATTTGATTGTGTGCATAAGGCCTTAGAAGGCCACAACAAAAATTCCATTTGGAGGAGCCCTGAAGATGACTGGCAGAAAAGTGTAATTTATCTACAAAAAAATAAATCATAGAATAGTAACCAAAAGTCTTTTAAGGGATTTTCTGACTTTTTAAATCTCCCCTAAATTGCCTTCAAATAATAAATGAATAAACAAATACACTTAGTATTATACTTTCCTTTGAAATGATGCTTGAAGTTTGAAAGTGCAATTCTGACAGCACACTGATTTTTTGTGACCCTAAGGCTATGGCCCCATGTTGCGAAAACGCACCTTTTTTTGTTGTAGATTTTGTTGCGGTTTTTTGAGCCAAAGCCAGGAGTGGATTGAGCAGAAGGTAGAAGTATAAGAACTTCCTATATATTTCCCATACCTTTTGTAGCCGTTGTTGGCTTTGGCTCAAAAACCGCAACAAAATCTGCAACAAAAAAAGCTGCGTTTCCGCAACATGGGTCCATAGCCTTAAAAGCATTTATTATTTTGATAGCCAGACAAACAAAATAACCCTTGACTGTGCCAACCAACTCCTCATAGGGCAGTGAGATATTAGGAATATCATTCACACCATCATTTTGTGGATTTTGAAGCTTTGAAGATAAATTAGAATCTTACCTGTGACAGAAGAGTATCTAAATCACATTTAGGAAGTTGGAGGGATGCAACCAGATGTGGATCAGTCTGATTAAAATAATTCAGCATGTGATCATAATTATCCTGAGTTATATTTCCCTCTGGCCAATCAAAACTATTGGTAAGTGCTAGGATGTTGCTGAAACAGAAAAAAGGGAAAATAAAGTAAATACAGTATACTACATAAATCATTTTTTAAAATCTAATTGTAAAACCTTAATATACCAAATGTACTAGCTAGAGTTCTGTACGCTGATCAGTATCCCATTCTCTGTTGTACATGACATTTATTAGGTGGACATGTTCTGTGTGCTTTATAACTGTGCACAGTTATGTACAATAAACAAACATATAATTACGTTTATTATATATATATATATATATATATATATATATATATTTATAAGGTCTGGAAATTAATTTTTCTGATACTGAGCTTTTCTTCACATAGTCTTACAGGTAAATGATAGCAGAATAAAAAGTCACAACCTCATCTTTCAATATTGATCCAGTTATCCATCAATAGAATGGGTAAATATGAGATAGAATGAATGCTTATAGTCTTTGGAAAACCCGCTCCAGTCTCAGTGTTCTGCTGCACTTTTTTGCTACACTATAAAAAGAATGAGACACATGCCTTGAATAAAATTCCTTTCCTCCAAATTAGTAATGGGATTTTGGGATTACAAAATACCAGATGGATTTTGATTAAACCAGAGCTGCTAATAAGTAAAGTGCAATATAGTGCAATGCTGCAAATAATATAATGAGCAGAATTTTCATTCAACATACTTGAAACACGTGATATGCCATTAAGCATATATATCCTCTGTCCATAGGATAGAGGATAAATAGCTGATCACTGCTGGTCTCAACACTGAGACCCCCACCAATCCTGAGAATTGTTGTGAATTCATCCTGAATGCAGACAGACTGAATGTAGAGTGTCTCTGCTGGATGTGGCACATCTGAGCTCCCATTGTCTTTAATGTCGGCATATGAGATAGCCAAAGTACAGCACTTAGCATGCCAGACCATACATAAGTACTGAATTTATCTCATACTTACATTATACATTGCAATGTCCTTCTAAACAATGCATATCTAATTTATTTCATAGTTCTTATAATCTCATATTATAATATATACAATATGTTCTTCTCCCATACAATATCCTTTCACCAACACGATATCAACATTAGTTTTGCTGATCTACTGTGATCTGAAACACTAAGATGCACTGAACATTGTAGCAATATAAGAAAAGGGATATTAGATCACAGGGTTTCAGAGCATTTTAGTAAGTTTTAGGCCGGGGCCCCATATGGTGAATCCTATCCACACATTGCAGAAAAATACATGCAGCGGAAATGCTGTGATTTCCAAAACCATTGCAGTTTTGGAAATCACAGCATGTCAATTATACCTACAGAAACGCCAGCGATTTTCCTATAGGTATAACTGAAGTAGAAAGCCTGCATGGAAAAACTCTGAGGACTTTCTGTGAAAAGCGCTGTGGGAAAAACCACAATGCGGTTTTGCCATGGTTTTCCCGTAGCGCTATTTCACTCTGGCCTGCTACATGGGGCCGTAGCCTTACAATAAAGATCCAAGGTGTATTTGTTTTTTGTTGTATTGAATTGTTGGCAGGTGATTGGACTGGAGAACATTACATAAGAAAAATCGGTCAACCTGAGGGATATTGGGTATATACTGTATATGCCTAAAGGTTTGCTTATAGATTTTGAACTTAAGTACTTTTTCAAATTATATTTTTTAATATATAAGGATCATATTATACTCACAATGTGAATTGTTTCAATTTCACAGATCACTAGCGGTGCACTAATGTTAAGCATGTACTAATAAGTTAATAGTTACTTATAGACTATTAGTTATGAATGAATCTTCATGCACATTCTGTACTGGGTAGGAGCGATATTTGCTTGATTTATTGTATTACCTTTGCCCAAAGTAAGAAAGAACATCTAGGAATAGGTAAGAAACATATTTTTGTTCCATTTCGGCATTTTAAAAGTTCCCCATTGTATCCATGAGTCGGCTAGCGATAGACATCTAGTATTAGTGGGATTCCACTGGATAAGTATAATTGGGTGGTTTTTGAACCCTGAAGTGGCAATTTTCCAATTTTTGCATTTTCTGTTATAAATTGGTGTATCTATGCACCGATAAATTGGGGAATAGTGGAAGCAAGAAATAATAAAGTATTTATGTATTGTTTAAACGGGTATTACAAAATACATGTCATACATACATAGAAGATATATACTTAAATGGGGCTATAAAATAGTGGATAATATCATTACGAAATATTTAGTATGAGGTTGTATTTATGGAACTGCATGTATGACAAGGCGGAAGCCACGTTTTGAAAAAGCAGCTTTTTTTGTTGCATATTTTGTTGCAGTTTTTGAGCCAAAGCTAGGAGTGGATTTAGCAGAAGAGACAAGTATCAGTGCTTTCCATATATTTCCCACTCCTTTCGAAGCCTTTATTCACTTTGGCTGGTAAAATCTGCAACAAAAAAGCAGCTTTCCTGCATCGTGTGGCTTCAGCCATAGACACTTATTTAAACACTTCTAGTGAATCCCATCCACACACTGCAGAAAAATATGCGTAGCAGACATGCTGCGATTTCAAAAACCATAGGGTTTTGTAAATCGCAGCATGTCAATTATACCTACGGAAATGCTGGTGCTTTCTGTATAGGTATAATAGAAGCAGAAAGTCCGCCGAGTAACATTTTGTGGACTTTTTGTGAAAAGCGCTGTGGGAAAAACCTTGATGCGTTTCCACCGCAGTCTTTTCCGCAGCGCTTTTCCGCTACGGCTCGCTATGTGGGGCCTATGTTGGTAAAAACCATCATCAGAAGACCTCACTGCATGCTATTTTAGTATTGTATTATTTCCTTTGAAACTAAAGGGATGTTTACACTACCACTGTTGCTCTCATCCAGCATAGAATGAGAGCAGCGGACACAGACGGAGCTTCCATCTGTGCCTGTTCTCGTTGACTCTATTGTAAACAATATGACCGAAGCTATCCTCCGTCATATTTATGTAGTTTTGTAATGTAAGAAAAAGTCCTGCATGCAGGACTTTTTCTTCAATCAGAAATGTAAAAAACATGATGGAAGCTTTCATGAGAATGAATGTAGATGAACACCAGACAGAATGCAGACAGAGCACTCTCTATGATTAATGTCCATTGCGCTCATTCAATGACAAATGAGCGCAATGGACATTAATAACAGTAGTGTGAACATACCCTAGGAAATTAATTAGCAAAGCATATTTAGAGTTGTTTAAACGAAAAAATATAAATGGAAGAAATGAACTTCCATGAACTTCTATGAACTATGAATAGTGAGAAATTTTGTAAATACACTATATTATAGGCTGCAACTATTTATGTAGATCATATGTATATTTAAACTGTACAAAATATTTTACTTATGAATAACATCTCCTCAACCTCATGCTGGGTTATGTAACCTCTGATTTTACTACATTCATGGAGATTTTATATATATATATCTATATATATAGATATATATACATACATATAGTATATTTTATTATTCAGGCTAGAAATGTATCCAGTTAATCCCTTGGGACATTTATCGAGCTGATGTTATGTAGTTCTCACTTAATTCTATACATGTACAACGTGTGGATAGTGTGGGCACAGGAGTCAGCTATATACTACAGCTGAAACTCTGATGCAATGACCAGGATCAGAAATTACATTGATCTACAACTGTGTATATGCTTATTAGGTCCTGCTTGTATCATTAAAGCAATTGATCAAGTCTACAAGACTAACAAAATGTAAAAAAATAAAATGCTCAGAAAAAAAAAATGAAAATAAAGTTAGAAAAAACACCTACCCTCCTACAAAATGCTTTATTCTGGAAATTCTTTTAAGAAATATTCTTATACACATGATTGCTTTTGGTTGCATCTGTAACAACTCACATTATAGAAATAATGGAGCAGAATTGCAGTGTTTTGTTCACCCTACCTCCAAAAAAAAAAAAAAAAAAAGAAACTGGAATTCAAGGAATGAATATTTACCAGAATTGAAATTCTTCTTTTGGCCTTTGGGCTAAGGCCCCATGTAGCGGGCCGCAGCAAAAAAAGAGGTTTCCTCTGGAGACTTTCTGCATCCATTATACCTATAGGGAAACCTCTGGTATAATTGACATGCTGCGATTTCCAAAACTGCGCGTATTTTTCCACAATGTGTGGATGGAATTCACTTTGCAGGGACTGTAAAATGCTGAGGTTTTTTCCACTGCATTTCCGTCGCGGTTTGGTCACATGGGGCCCCTGCCTCAGGAAGGAAATGATTTGTTTATATTGTCCAAACCTTACCTAGCAAGGCAATCATCGAACTGAGCTGTAGCACGGAATCCAATGATCGAATAGATAACGGTAGCAGCATATATGGATGTGAATCCATTAATGACAGATATGATGACAGCATCCCTTTCACAATTGTTGCTATAAAAGAGGCAATTGTTAATTGATATACATTTTCGCCATTTGCTCTATTCCTTGTTTATCAAATAATATCCATGGCACACTAAAGCTTGATATCAACATGCTCATAAAATTTATCTGAGATGACACTTTTCACAACATTCCGCTCTTAGACGTCTCTATTACTTTGAGCTCTTTTAACAGAGGCAATAAAACAATTAACTAGCCAGGAGCAACCTCCTACTCAACCCCTCCCTTCTCCTATATGAGAGGTTGAATATGAAGATTAACCTTATGTAAAGAAGCAGTCAGATTTAAGATAAGACGCAGGAGAACAGCTTAATAAGTGGTGAAGGAAATAAAGATATCCTTAATAACATATATTACAATGTTATTTATATTCACATGCACTAGTCATTTATGAACAGTTGTTTATAACTAGAGGTACACTTTAAATGTGCAAAAAAACTGCATTTTCAAGACAATCATTCCTTAAACCCTAACTCTACTGAAAAATCTATAGTATATTCACTGGATTTTTTTTTTTACTTCACATGTAAATTTAGATTTTACTTACTGCACTGAATTATAACTGGAAAATGAAATCAATCCCCCAAAAGCAAGGGAAAAGGAGTAGAAAACCTGGGCACCAGCATCCAGCCAGGTAACTGGATTTGCTAATTCAGACACCTAAATGACAGCAAAGTATGCAAAGTTATAGTAAATCAACTACAACAATATTATATTCATTTTTTAATTACAGATACAAGATGATCAATAAATGTCCTCTCTACTTTTAATAACACAAATCTACTGTGTGCAATAATGCATGTGCTGACCTCTGCATAGTGCTTTCAGAAATATGTGACATATTTGTAATAAGTTACAAGATTAGTTTCTTAAAGCACAAAGTCCATAGGAATAGAGAAAAACAATTTCAGAGTTCATTAGTTCATTGTGAATGAAATAGAGTACAATAAGGGCCCTTTCACTTGACCGAGTCCCGTGGAAAACAATCCGCGAGTGGGCTGTAGTACTTGGACTGAACTTGGCAGTGTACATAGAAGTCACTGCATTATAGTTAGTTACGATGCAGTGAGCTCCCGAACAGCCCAATTGCTGCAGTAATGAATTAACATAACTCTATCCGTTCATTACTGAAGTGATCAGGATGTTTCGGAGCTAACTGCATCATAATTGACTATGATACAGTGACTTTTGTGTACAGGGCCGAGTTCAGTCTGGAAAATACAGTCCACACACGGACCATTTTCCAAGGAAGGAACTCGGTCATATGGAAGGGCCCTTATTGGAATTTTAACTAATAAATTGTGATGAAAATGTTTATTAGTTTAAATGAAAATTAAAGTTGTATTATAAATATATTTTATGCTGGGAGGTTGTCTGACAATTGTTGATATGAAAATTTTGATTCAATCCAGAATACTGACAAATTGAGCACAAAAATAAATCCACAACAAAAAGTACAACATGTGTCAATGAGGTTTTCAAAACTACCATTTACATGTACAGTAAAAAAATATACACAGAATTTAGGTGTTGCATGTTGCAGATTTCTAGTGAAGGGGAGACAGGTGGGCAGCTGAAATCTCGAGATGAGAAACCCCTCCCATGAAAGACATTTATGGCATATCCACAAGTTATGCAGTAATTGTCTGCTAGATGCGGGATCCCACCTGCCTCTTAAATAAGCCCCCTGTGCTCTGCTACTTACTTGAACACGACAATGTAGCTCACTTGTTCTACTCTGTTTCCATAACTCCCATTCACTTCTATGGGAGTTACGGAAACAGGGTAGCTCAGTGCTATGTTGTTTCTGTAAAGATTGACCATAGCTGAAAATCTTCATAACAGTCATTGTCAAGAAAGTAGCGGGGCATGAAAGATAGTGGGGTTCATTTAAGACAAAGGTGTGGGTCCCAGAGATGAGACCTGCATCTATCAGACATTTATGGCATATCTTGTGGATTACAGTTTAGTAAACATTTTTGCAATTAACCCTTTCATTACTTGAAGGTATGATACCTAGAGTACAATTTCAAATTTTGTAGTAATTCATTCACATAGGACTTTCTTATTGTTTCAAATTGGACCTCATATCCATATTGTAAGCAGGTTCTAATGCTCTGTTCACATGTGGGTTGGAGGCTTGGAAAGCCTTCATGACAAATTCTATCCTTTTTGATGGCAAAAATTGTGCTACATGCAATGATATTTTTCATGTCCCAAGAAGCAGACAGATTGATTTGAAGGACCCCCATTATAATGAAAAGTTATTAAAGTGTTACTCCCATTTTACGTATTTTTTGTTTCTTTTTTTTTGCAAATGTGTCCATTACAATGGACCGTCAAAATAACAGTTATGTGAATAGCTCCCATTCACTGACATTGAATTACTGCTGCTGTGTGTCATCCGTGAGTAGAATAGTACTGACCAGTACTGATGTGCATAAAGCACTTGGACTGATATATTAAATGGGTTTTCCTCAATTCTGGCATTGGGTCCTGAGTTCTATCCAGGACAGGAACTTGCCAGTGAGTGAACTGCTGCAGTGGACACCTGAGCTGCTTCACTTCTGTCCCAACCAGTGAATGAATGAGATGGAATTAAGTACCTGATGCTGAAACTATTTTACTCCATTCCCAACCCCTTGGGTTTTCAGTTTTCCTGGAAACCATCCTCAAACTTCCTATTTAGCTGTTTGCTGTTAGTTTCTCTATACTTTTGGATCCATCATCTACTGCTCAATTCTCCCATTGCCTCTCTCCAGTGTAATCTGATACATGTGACGTACAGTCAGTGTTCAGCTAGAGATCGCAGAAATTTCAGAGTGAACGTCAGTTTAGCAGAGGGGAGGAGTAGCAAGAAAATAGCCAAGTAAATGAAGAAAAAAACATTTTTTCTAATAGTTTGTTGAAACAACAGTGACCATTTAAAATTTGACTGTCACTTCAGCAGGATTTGCAGAACAATTTTGTAATATACTGTATTAACCTATTGTACTTTATTTTAGCTTTATTTAATTCTCCTTAAGAATGCTCTAGGTATTGCTAGGGAAATCTGTATGTATTCACCCATTATTGTCAGTATATACAGATATAAAAATCACATTCCTGACTGTGTTTTTAACTTGTGATTTCTCTGTGTCTGTTATAGCTAGTTATTATTATTTATTTATTTATTTATTTAAAGAGCACCATTATTTCCATGGTGCTGTACATTTGACAGTTTACATACAATGCTAAGTACTTACAATATAAAGTACAATACTAACAATGACCACTAGAGCGGTGGGGCAGAGGGCCCTGCCCGCAAGAGCCTACAATCTATGAGGTAAAGGGGATAGAGACAGTAGGTGAGGGTAGAAGCTGATCAGATGGTGGTGTGGTGACTGTAGTGTTGTTGGAGATTGTAGGCCTTCCTGAATAGGTGAGTCTTCAAGGTCTTTTAGAAGCTTGTGATTGTGGGGGACAGTCTTATGTGTCTTGGTAGCGAGTATGGGAGATTCATGGGAGAAGTCTTGGATGCGGTTGTGTGACGATTGGAGTAGGAGGTCTTGAGAGGATCGGAGGTTAAGTGTGGATAGGTAGCAGGAGATTAGGTCAGAGATGTATAGTGGGGACAGGTTGTGGTTGGCTTTCTATGTCAGCATTAACATTTTAAAATCTATTTGCTGGGCGATGGGTAGCCAGTGAAGGGATTGGCAGAGGGAAGTGGCTGATGGGAGAGATGGATTAAGTGAGCAGCAGAATTTAAGGTGGGTGATAGCATTTGCTGGGAGGCCATGGAGAAGGGTGTTACAGTAGTCTAAGTGGGAGAATATGAGGGTGTGTACTAGCATTTTTGTAGTTTCAAGTGTGAGGAAAGAGCCTGATTCGATAGATGTTCTTGAGTTGGAGGTGGCAGGAGGTGTGGCTTAAAAATTGATCAGAGTCAAAGGTTATCCCAAGGCAACGGACCTGTGGGACTGGGGTAAGTGTGGTCCCATTAACTTTGATTGATGAGTCACGTAGGGGAGCCGTGTGAGGTGGGGCGAAGATGAACTCAGTTTTCTCCATGTTGAGTTTAAGAAAGAGGGAGGAGAGGAAGAAGGCTATCGCTGCTAGACATGTCGGGACCCTGGATAACAGAGTCCAGAGAGATATATTTGAGTGTCATTGGCGTAGCAATGATATTGAAAACCGTGGTATTCTATGAGTTGCCAAGGTCGAGAGTGTAGATGGAGAACAGGAGGGGTTCCAGGCAGGGGCATAACTAGCAAAGACTGGGCCCCATAGCAAATTTTTGACTTGGGCCCCCACGACATAGCTTCCCGTTTCCCGGCCCCCACACGGTGTAACACCCCATTTACATACACTAGAATTTCCCAAAGTGGCCTCCAGACAGTATAGTAACCCATAGCAGACCCTCCACACAGTATAATTTTCCATAGTAGCCCCTCCACACAGTAAAATGTCCCATAGTGGTCTTATTCACCGATCACCACTCCTGCTCACAGCCGCCTCCGCTTTCCCTTCAGCCCTTCAGGGTGCCCTGTGCATCCAATATCAATGACATGATATGGGACACACGGGGCCCCCTGAAGGGCAAAAAGGAAGCTGAGCCAGTCGTAAGCAAGAGGACACCTACAGAAAGAGGATGCAGTGAGGAGGTGGCGTGTGAATGGGAGACGCTGAATGTGTGGTTGGCAAGGTATGAGGAGATCCAGGAGAGGGCCAAGTCTGTGATGCCAAGGGATGAGAGAATTTGTAACAAGAGCGAGTGGTTGACTGTGTCAAAGGCAGAGGAGAGGTCAAGGAGGAGAACAAAGCAGTGCCGCTTGCCTTTGGCAGTTAGTAGGTCATTTGTAACTTTGGATAGGACGGTTTCTGTTGAGTGATGTTGTTGGAAGCCTGACTGTAGTCTGTCAAAGTGTAAGTTGGAGGATAGGAAAATAGTTCAAAGTGGACGTGTTGTTCAAGCAGTTTTGAGGCATACAGGAGCAGTGAGATAGTTGGCTGGAGAAGACAGGTCGAGGGATGGTTTCTTAAGGATGGGTGTGACAGTAGTGTGTTTAAAGGCAGAAGGGAAGGTACCTCTGGTTAAAGAGAGGTTGAAGAGGTGGGTTAGAGCAGGAGTAAAGACTTCAGTGAGGTTGGGGATGAGGTGCAACTGGATCAGGTCAAGTGCGCAGGTGGAGAGGAGGAAATTTGAAATTGGGGTGAAGAGCTTTTCATTGGTGACGATGGAGAAGCAGGTTAAGGATAAAGTGCACCAAACAGTTGGGTAGTGGTTGTGGGGGGTGTAGATTGTGGCTCTCTTTGATGGTGTCGATTTAGTTTTTGAGTAAGAGGCAAAGTTTTCAGCTGAGCTAAATAATGTTGGAGGGCAGTGGTGTAACTAGGAATGCCTGGGCCCCAAGGCGAACATTTGAAATGGGGCTCCCCACAGAACCACCACCCCCAACCCTCCCGGACCACCCCCTCCAACCCCCCTGCACAAACCGCATTTCTGCGCACACTATTATGCACCATAGTGGCCCCTACACACACTATTATGCCCCATAGTGGCCCCTGCACACAGTATTAGGCCCCAAAGTGGCCCCTTCACACAGTATTATGCCCCATAGTGACCCCTGCACACAGTATTATGCAGCATAGTGGCCCCTGCACACAGTATTATGCCCCATTGTGGACCACCCATGAACAATTATTATACTCTGGAGTCTTTTCAGACCTCAGAGTATAATGATCGGAGACCCAGGGGATGATACAAAAAAAAACAATGTTACTTACCTCTTCCTGGCTCCGATGCACTCCCCGCTACTTCGGCCATCTTCAATGCTGGACCAGATCTCACATGAGCCAGGCCGGCGTCGTGACGCATAATGACATCGGCTGACGTCTGGGACATCACCAAACAGGCCCGAAGCCTGCCGGAGCACAGAAGAGGTAAGTAACAGTGTTTTTATGTTCCCTCACCTCCCCTGGGCCTCCGATCATTATACTCCGGGGTCTGAAAAGACCCCAGAGTAGAATGATAGCAGTGTTTGTGGGGTTCGCGGCCAGTGGCCATACTTACAGATTCCCGCTCCTGCTCAGTAAGTAAGGCCGCCACCTATGCCTCCGCAGAATGGGAAGCGCAGGCGGCCATGAGCAGGAGCGGGGATCGGTAAGTAAATAGGGCCCGTTACCTGCTGGGGTTACTCTCCAGCAGGTAACGGCCTATTAAAAAAAAAAAAAAAAGCATCGGGCCCCCTAATGTCCCCGGCCCTGTGGCAGCCACTACCGCTGCTACCCCAGTATTTATGCCCCTGTTGGAGGGGGCACAGGAAGACAGAGAAGGGGGTATTGGGAAAGGGATGATATGAGTGCGGTGAAAAACACCTGTTTTGCAGAGGTGAGTGCATTCTTGAAGTTGAGAACTACTTCTTTATACCTGATGAAGTCTGGTTGATGGCATAAAACTTCCTAGGTGTTATAAAACTGGAGATATAGCTGTATCTATAGCTATTTCACGTGACACCACCCCTTGACATTTGTCTATATCTGTATATACTGACAATAGAAAGTGAATAGGGGATGCAGAACTTTAGAACTTGTTTTCTGCTAAAAAAAAAATAAATATATATATATATATATATACACAATAGATTAATAAAGTATATTACAAAAATAGCAAAAAGAAGTGAAACGACAGTTACACTTTAAGATTCACTATTGATCTTGAAGTGTTTCCCCACATTATGGTGTTAGGTAATAAAATTATGAAAACTACATTGTTCAGTTTTAACTTTGAGCTGGCTTTAATTTTTTAAATAGTTTAGAGATGGATAGATAGGTTAATTCAGAAGAAATACATCAGTTCATTATATACATAAAACAGATAACAACCATTTAAAGTTTTATTCTTTGTCATTATATATTTTGCCATACTTTTTAATAATGTGCACATACTGGGTAATTTCAAAAGATGCCAGACTCTGCTAGTGTACTCAAAAGAAACTAAAGGGAGATTGTGCCCTGGCTTAGGACTCTAGTATACTGTGAAACTTGATTTTTTTTTTCAAATAAAACCTCTGGTATTTGAAATTTCTATCACATTGACATAAATAGACAAAACTGGAAAATCACTTAATGTACATTTTAAGATCATGCAAGCCAAGACAGTAACTATAGTAACTTACATCTGGAGTGAACAAGTATACAATTCCGCTTACTGATCCCTTCAATGTTAGCCCTCTAATTAGGAAAATAGTGAGGACAAGATATGGAAGTGTCGATGTTACATATACAGCCTGGAAAAGAAGGTAAAAGATTTTTTTTTTTTACAATTCAATAGAATATAGTATAAATTGTACTATTGTTTAGGGTAACGTCACATATTAAGATTTTCTCATTGTTCTTATTGAAGTCAAACCAGAGGTGATGGGAAAAAGAGTAAAATCTGTCATTTATGATCCATCTACCATTTTGGAGTGTGACTGTTTGAGGTTGCGGACAGTTGTCTTTTATACTGATAACAATTTCAAACAGGTGCCATTACTACAGGTAATGAGTGGAGGACAGAGGAGCCTCTTAAAGAAGAAGTTACAGGTCTGTGACAGCCAGAAATCTTGCTTGTTTGTAGGTGACCAAATACTTATTTTCCACCATAATTTGCAAAGAAATTCTTTAAAAAATCAGACAATGTGATTTTCTAGATATATTTTCTCATTTTGTCTGTCATAGTTGAGGTCTACCTATGATGTCAATTACAGGCCTCTCTCATCTTTTTAAGTGGGAGAACTTGCACAATTGGTGGCTGACTAAATACTTTTTTTTCCCCACTGTATGGTGTACACATTTGGCAGTGGATTAGCCTCTGTGAAATTGGCGGCAGCTCACCTATTACTGTGTACAGTAGTAGTGTATTGTATTTCTTTTAAACAAATCCCATCCACACTCTGCAGTAAAAAAAATACATTTTGAACAGACAACATCATGTGAGTTATTGATGAGTGTTTCGCACGATTTTTAAACTTTGCAATGCAAAGGCTGAAAGCGGGGGCAAAAGCTGGACGATTTTGGATATCCTACAGCAGACTTGTTCTGTGTGGTCTAAAGTTAGGCACACACATTTGACTTTAAACTGCTAAAGTGGCAGATTAGTTCGTGCCACACAGCCAACCATCAACTAAAATGTCTACAGGTAAACCTAATGATTGAGGTCCTGGAAAAGTAGTAATACAGAAGCTTTCACCAAGGACTTATCTCTATTAGCATTAAAGAGGACCTTTCATGTCCTCAAGCACATGCGGCTATACATACCGCTAGAAAGCTGACAGCGCGCTGAATTCAGCATACTGTCAGCTTTCCCATTATGTACCCCGGGGCTGGAGATATTGGGGGTGTAAATTTCACTGTTTACTGTCAGAAGGGCATTCCTGACAGTCTAGCTGCGCTGTGAGGAACGCCCTCCCTGACATTACTAGTCCCTAGACTTGTACTGGGGGGGCGTTCCTCACAGCTCAGCGTCATCACTGGGCTGTAAGGAACGCCCCCTCTGACATTACTCGGCTATGGATGAGGACAGAGAGAGGGGGCATTCCTTACTGCCCAGTGATGTCGCTGAGCTGTGAGGAACACCCCCCCACCCCAGTACACGGCTATGGACGAGCACAGCGCAGCTAGACTGTTAGGAACGCCCTTCTGACAGTGAATGGTGAAATTTAGACCCCCGATAACTCCAGCCCCGGGGCATATAACGGGAAAGCCGTCAGTGTGCTGAATTCAGTGCTCTGTCAGTTTTCTAGCGGTATGTAAAACAGCATATACATGAGGACGCGAAAGGTCCTCTTTAAGTAATTCATAAAAGTATTTTTAAAGAAACAAAATACCTTTCCTGTTGTTTCAATTCCTCTGATGGTGCAAACATACAGTACACCCCATGCACAAGCCAAACTGAGCACTAACCACCACTGAAGGCCACCTGATTTGTCAATGGATGTTGAGGTATTCAGTGTTTCTCTGTACCAAAAATAATCCACAGGAGAACTTTTTGCACACTCCGTTACCACACCTAAAATTATAAGATGATTTAAAATATGCAAAGAATATCCACATTGAAATATACAATTTTTAGAATGTATAACACGGCATTATACAAATGTGTAGACTACAAGCCATATATAAATTTATACCGATATATTTTTCTCAAGTATAAACCTATTCATACTTTTTCAGTACATTTGGGTAATATACCACTTTGTGGTTGTAACTGCTGCTATTTGTAACAAGGCTCCACCTTTAAATAATATTGTTTCTGTAGTTGACAAATGTAAAATCATGTGTTTTTAATGTATCTTTGCTTTCACATATCTTCAGTTTGTTATTTTATATTACTCTTCAGTGTAAGTAATAGTAGTTTGTTAAATAATTAGGTTTCCCATCCAGTTTCGAGGCTCCTAGGTAAAATTTTGACAAATCATTCTGCAGTGACACACCTAAAAATTTGACTTGGATGTCCCAGGAGCTACCTTGGGAAAACTGATAGATCAAATTTTTCTAAATCACCATGCTAAGTTTGACAACCTCTATACCTACTTAGAGGATATTTCAAGGTTCGTTTAATGTCTAATAAATTCTCAATGGGGCAGATTTGCTAATCCTGCCTAATTTTTAGACAGAGTGAACTGATACAGCCAGTCTGTGTTTTTTTTTTTTAGCTGCAATTCAATACATGAGGCCTTAACTTTAGACTCTTCTGTCAAACCTTTAGGCTAATGCAACATGTGTAAATGTTGCATGTTTTGCTGTTGTAGAAGTGCAGCACAAAAAAACCTGCATTTTACAGCACTAGGAAAGTGAATTAGAAGTAATTTTTTTGTAAACTCATCCTCACATTGAGAGAAAAAGGCTGCAGAAGTACAGCATTTTCAAAAACAAACATGGTTTCAAAAAATGTGGCATGTTAATTTTACCTGCAGAAAAACACAGCATTTTTATCATGGACTTATATGGGATGGGAGAGATAAACATGAAAAATGCAGCTGAAAGCAGTAAAAAATGCAAACAGTATTGCTGTGGCTTTGTTTCCATTGCATTTTTTCCTCAGTGTTCTTAGCTTTGATTCTAGGGTGGATAATTTTGCTCCTAATTTTTATGCACAAAATGTTGGTAAAATGTGGCACACACTGTTATATCCCACACCACCCACCTTCCTGTGCGCTTTTGTTTAGACGTATTTCAAAAGTGTTGAGTGCATCTGAAACATCTGCAGTTTTTGGTACATTTATTTAATAGATATGTCTACAACAAGGTGTGACACTTTGTCCAAAAAATACATGAGTTTTTGGCTTTTCAATAATATTTCAGCACTAAATGTGGGCTAAAGTTCTCAATGGTCTAAGTTAGAATAAGAATTAATAATATTATCTGCACCTTCCCCCATACACTGTAAATGTTGAGAACTATTGTCTAAATTTGGAATTTATAAAATGTATACAGTATATAGTTTCATTAAACTGCAAAAAATGTTAAAAAAATAAAACTGTTACCTGTTCGGTTTTCATTTAAAGGGCATTCACTCCATGGCAAAGGTTCTTGGAAGGAGTTGAAAAAGTACCACATAACCCATGCAATAATGGTGTTATAATACAAGCCAACAAGAAAAGATACCAACATTGATGCCACACCTACAAAGCAAAATCAAAGTTACATCATTTATGCTGTAATATAATTAATGGGGTATGCTCTGTTTTCAATATTTTTTAAGGTAACAATAAAACAATCTTCTGTGCTATGTTTGTCCTAAAACAAACAAACAGAAAAACCAAAAAAACAATCAGCATAAAACAGCATCAATCAATGGAATTCATTGTTTCCTCAACGCCATTTCTCTGGCATAGAGGGATAATATTGAGGCACAGGTTTGGCACGAGGTGTCTCGTCTGCCACATTCTACGAATATGGGCCGAGCGGTGCAGGGATCAGGTGGGCCAATACAGCAGATACCTCAGCCTAACTAATTTATTAAAACTCACTCCAGTTTTCTAGTGTAAGTTAGGACAGAAATCTATGCCAATTCCTATCTGGCATAGATTTCCATTTTGGTGCCAGGATGTCTGACAGATTTATGGAGGTTTAAATCCCACAGTGGAAGTCACTTTGCTCTGCAGGTTTAAGTTGCAGCATTTACAAGATATACTATGCTGCTACTGTAGATTGCAGTGTGCGGATTAGCTGCAAGCTTGAGGTAGCTAAACCTCTATGAGTGCTTCCCCAGTCTAAGAGGTGTCTGCAGCACTTTAAGGCTAAGGCCCTAGGTAGTGGGCCACAGCAAAAAAGCACTTCGGGAAAAACTGCGGCGTTAATGCATCGTGGTTTTTTTCCGCAGAGATTTTCACAGAAAGTCCGCATAGGATACCTTTCTGCTTCCATTATACCTATAGGGAAACGGCCAGTATTTCCGTAGGTATAATTGACATGCTGCGAGTTCCAAAATCGCAACAGTTTTGGAAATCGCAGTATTTCCGCTTCACATATTTTTCTGCAATGTGTGGATGCGATTCGCTAGAATAGAATTTGCTTTGTAGTGACTGTATCACGCCTCGGCCAATCCGTGGCGTTTACGCCACGTGGGGCCCTGGCCTAATACTCAAGACCTATCTGCTAATCAGATTTTGATCCAAGTAGACATAAACAAGTACAAAGTATAGTAAAACGGAAAACTTACACGGCCACATTCAAATGAATTTATGCAATATTTTATTGCAACAATTTCCATTGACACAAGTCTTTACATATACAATAGCTTAATATAACCATAGTATAGCCATTAAAGTAAAATTTTGGTTGTTAGTATCTTAGCTTCTAATCCATGTATAATTAATGACTAATTATTCTTATAGAAATTATTAAGGCTAAAGACCCACATATGGAAACACAGATAATATCACTATGGAAAAAACACAGCGAAAACATGCTACATTTTTTTCTGCAGCGTGTTTCGTTGAGTTTTTACTGCATTTTTCTTTGGACTTCCTCTATTATATATATATATATAAGGAAGTGCTTGTGATTCCCCAGCTAGAATTAACATGCTGTGTTTTTCAACAGCTTTTTCTTCGTCAATGTGCAGATGAGATTAAGCAAAATCTCTTTCACTTAGCTGGTATTGTAAACAAACAGTGGGTTTCTGTAACAGGGGTGTTAGCCTAAGACTTCACACTGCAATAGCTGAAGACAGTTGAAACTACGCCACACGATGTAGGCAGGGTTTTCAAGCAGAGCGCTAACTGGCCACACAACTTGGCCATAATACCTCAGTTTTACCCCTGAAGCTGCATTGCTATTAATACGGTTGTTGAAGGCCATTTGGTTTCGAGGATAAATATGAGGAATTACTGGCAAAATCATATGGCCATTTAACACTCTATTGAAAGTGCTGCTCACAACATGTGGTTGGTTTTGGTTGCATGTAGCTGTCACATCATGGACACTAAGGCTAAACCAGCAGAAGAAGATGGGGTGGTCTGTTTGCAATATCAATTAATATTTAATATAGGGAATATTTCTAATTATTCAGATTGCAGATCATCATCAGTGGTAAAGTGTAATACAGACTATCCAGACACTATGACAAGATTTTCTACATATTTTTTTTTAACAATATTCCTTTTTTTAAGATTCTTTGCGGTTTCGCAAAACTTACCAACGCCTTTTAGTGTTGGGTGAATAGAGCTCCATACTCCAACGCTTCCTTTTCTCAAACGCTGTCCAATTGCAAACTCAAGGTGTAGTAATGGTATGCCTTCAAACACCAACAATATAAGGAAAGGAATCATAAAGGCTCCTATGTGATAAAGAAAGTAAAGTATGAATGTTTTAATGTTTTGATCTCCGTGTAACCTAATAGCATACTCCATGAAGTTCTTCATAAAAACTCTGGATGGATATTCAGTACATGCTATACTTCTTTTACACTCAAACCAATAGTATGTGTTCCAAAACATCAGCATTTACATGTTATACTAATGGAGGTGCTCTCTAACACACACATATTTTATCTTTAGCATGATTATTTAAATAGGCTTATGAAGTGAAAATTGGCCTGCGCCTACTAAATTATTAGACCTTGGCTAGACTTTGCATTATGATGCACTTTTCTATGGAGTTATTTTTGAATGTATGGGTGTCTTTGAGAGTTACAGTGGTATAAATGCCAGAGGTTTGCCTTATATTGTGGTGCGCTACTTCTCTTTCTTATTTTTATGCAAATTGATAAAGAGAAAAGTAGTAAAAGATTGTTAGGTAGAAGTCTGTCAGCAGGAAAATTGGAAATCAGGTGTCGGTGTTTTTATACTTTGCAAAGTTGCCTTTCATATTCTGCATTGCAGCTCCATTTTCATGAAAATCTGTGTTTTATGGTTATGCAAATTTGCTGTAAGGGGTTTTAGAGACATTTCTTCTTCTTCTGGGGCTTTACTCTCTGCTCTAGATCCACTCCTAACTGCAGACAAAATGTGACAAAGTGGAAGATGTCACTCAAGCAATGGGTGGCGGAGCTGGGCCAGAGAGAAAAAGAAATGCGCCTAAAGCCCTTTTCAGCTAATTTGCATAAGAATAAAACACTTTTTCATGAAAATGGAGCTGCACTGTAGAATAAGAAAAGCATCTTTGGAAAGTGTAGGAGCTACCCTACACAGTAATGTCATTAGTTTGATACAGATATTTGTGCTGACAGACTCCCTTTCATGTATGATTGAGTTAAAAAAAGTGAGTGCAGTATATTGTAAATACCATACCACCTATTCAAACAGCGACAGACAAATCTGGGAAAGATCATAACATTTCTATCCTTATTTATCAGTCTGTATTCCTACAGTTCTGATAGCCTTTGATTCCATTAAGCTAAAATTATAGCACAATAGAGCTCTGTGAACCACTATGACACAGTGATTTTATTTTACATTTCATTGCTTTTGACACAATTCAATTTCATATAAAAAACTCTTTTTTTCTTTTTATTGCTGCTACTGTTGTCTCCACTTTATAACACAGGGAGGCACTGTGACATAGATGCTGTACAGTCAGAAAGTTACTTTGCTAATTTTTAAGTGAAAAATAACAGATTTTTTTTTTCTTGATCTTTTCTAAAATCACAAATATAGTGCTTGACCATGTGTTATTTCAATTCAGTCATACAAATTGTGCAAAATAAATATGATGACTTAGTCTGACCGAGGGGGCCCTGGGCACTCACCTTGCACTGCCATGACTGCTGTGGGGAGGTGGGGGAGCATGAGCAGTATCAGCTCCATCAGCAGCAGCCTGAGCCTAGAGTCGCTGATGAGCAGCTTTCTTTAGCCGCATAGTGAAGAAACTACTCACCAGCAGCTAGACTCAGAGCAGAATCTGAACCAGGAGATGGTGGCATACTTGGAGTGCACCCTGCCACCCGTCATCGAAGATCTGCTGGACTACTGGGCAGCCAAACTGAATTTGTGGCCGCAACTGCCGAGTTTGCCCTGGAAAAGCTGTTCTGCCTGGCCAGTAGTGTGGCATCAGAGCGGGTGTTTAGTGCAGCGGGGGCCATAGTTACCCCAAGGAGAACTCGCCTGTCCACCCAAAATGTGGAGAGACTGACCTTTGTCAGTCTGAATCAGCCAGGATTTCCACCCACCAATGCCTGATGCATCAGATTAAATCATCCATGCTGCCTCCCCCAAAACCTTGACAAAAGAAACCTGTTTTTTCTGGCTACCTGCCTCAGCTACTATTCTGATGCTGCCACCCACCTGATGCCACACATCTAATGCCAAGTGATCCTTCTTACATCCACCATCGTCAGCGGGTACTGTTTGTGCCACCCACCTGGGCCTCTATTTTGTTTTTTTGGCCTGGTTGACATCATCATTTATTCGACCCTTTTTCTGATCTGTCAGAAGGAAGGAAAAATGAGACGCACAACAGATCTTATCTGTGTAGCAGCTGCAAGGCCTGTATGGTCCCATCAGAATTGGCTTATGTTTTGGTAGCCAAAATCAAGAGTGGATACAAAACACAGAAGACATGCAAATATTCCATTCACGTGTCATCTCTGTTTTGGATCTATTCCTGTTTTTCAGCAATACTGATGGATTACTGACCAAATCCTGACCGAGTGAAGGTAGGTGCTCAACAGACAGGATCCGTTTTTTGGGGGGGTTATTGTTCTGACAGATCAGAGAAAGGGCAAAATAATCAGTGACATCAACACAAACTTACTGCTGACACCCTCTCCACTGTCGGGGGGGGGGGCTCTACTTGTATAAGCGTTTAATAGAACAGGTTCTGTAGACATCTATGTGGAATCAGCAGACGACGGTGTAAAAGGAGTGCACTCTTTCACACTACAGTACAGTAGGATCTTGGACCTCTGCACGGTTCTTTATACCTGACACTAACATGGACCTGTAAGGCTGAGTTCACCCTTGAGTTAGTTGGTCAGTTTTGGCCCTGTAACTGGCCAAAAAAGTGAAGTGTGCAGTGGTTCTAAGAGCAACTCCTGTCATGTGTGTGTCATACTGACTCACGGTATTGTTTCACTACCACAGCAGACTCCCTATGCGTGTTACTGCAAGGCACAGTGTTCTACACCACTATACAGGCTCTCTGCAGCAAGTAAATAGCTGTTTTTTAACGCGATTCGCCACAAATTAATTTGGATCGAATCGTTTCAGAAAATTCGTCGAACCGGCCAAATCAAATTTTTGAAAAATTCACTCATCTCTAACAATAAGCATATCCTGATATCCATAAAGCAGATTTGGTATGGAGCTGGTTCTCCTCAAATCTACAAACCCAATTTGCAGAAGAAGAGATGCTCTAACCTGGCCCTGTACCCCAGGCAGAGTAGGAAGCCATAGGCCTTAGGTTTGTAGCCTACAAGGTGCTAGGAACACAAACAAGATGTCTGTGTCCTATGCAGGCAGCGTGATAACGTAAATGTATCATGCCTTGTAGCCACAGGTGTGTATAATAGTTAATGGGTTTTTGTTTTTTGCACATTAGGGGGCAATATTAATATAAAGGAGGTATCAGGAGACATTGCAGGGAACATTAATATAGAGTGACATCAGGGGTATTTAGGGTAACATTAGTATAAGGGAACATCAGTGACTTCAAGGTCTTTTCCACCAAAGCAAGTTATTCTGACTGAAGAACCTGACTGCAAAAAACTCCATGTTAACTTACCCTATTGTGGAGAGCAAAAGACCAGCACCTTGTACTTTCAAGTCACCAAAAGCTTTAAATGGGATGTAGCTAAAGATTGGCGAACCCCAAAAGATTTGTTTCTTCCTGTGTTCGGACAAAGCGAACACCAAGTTTGGTTTGGTCTGACCTTGTTCAGATAGAACCAGAAGGAAACTTATTATACTCTAGGGCAGTGATGGTGAACCTTTTAGAGACCGAGTGCCAAACTGCAACCCAAAACCCACTGAATTATCGCAAAGTGCCAACACGGCAATTTCACCTTAAATTAACCAGGATCTATTTTATAGTGAACGTGCAATGTTATTACAGCCTGTAATAATATTACATGTCTGCTATAAAACAGATACCGTGTGATATAAATAGTGAAGGGCCCCAGACAGTACAATGCGCTCCGAAGTGGTCCCCAGACAGTACATTTCGCTCTGAAGTGGCCTCCAGACAATATTATATGCTCCACAGAGGCCCCCGCACAGTATTATATACTCCATTTTGGGCCCCCACCCACATTATATGCTTCACAATAAGCCCCCCCCACACAGTAGTATATGCTTCACAGTGTCCTCCCACACAGTATTAGACGCTTCAGTGTCCCCCCCACACAGTATTAGACACTTCAGTGTCCCCCCCACACAGTATTAAACGCTTCAGTGTCCCCCCCCACACAGTATTAGACGCTTCAGTGTCCCGCCCACACAGTATTAGACGCTTCAGTGTCCCCCCACACAGTATTAGACGCTTCAGTGTCCCCCACACAGTATTAGACGCTTCAGTGTCCCCCCCACACAGTATTAGACGCTTCAGTGTCCCCCCCCACACAGTATTAGACGCTTCAGTGTCCCCCCACACAGTATTAGACGCTTCAATGTCCCCCCCACACAGTATTAGACGCTTCAGTGTCCCCCCCCCACACAGTATTAGACGCTTCAGTGTCCCCCACGCAGTATTAGATGCTTCACAGTGTCCCCCATACAGGTAGTATATGCATCACAGTAGGCCCACACACAGTAGTTTATGTTACTTACCTTGTCCCACGAAGCGCTGCAGTCCCACGAAGAGCGTCCTCCTTCTTCTTCTGATCGCAGGCGCTGATGATTTACGTCATCGCACCTGCGTCGGGGCAGAGGTCACACTCTGCTGTCAGTGTAGGCCGTGGTTCCGCGGACCGCGGCCTACACTGACAACTTTCAGCTGTATGTGCATTTGCACATACAGCTGAAAGAAGCGATCGCTCACTAATGGGGAATTCTGTACCGGATTCCCCGTTAGTGAGCGATCATGGCGACGGCGCGCGTGCAAACTGAGATGGCTCTGCGTGCCCTCTCTGGCACGCGTGCCATAGGTTCGCCATCACGGCTCTAGGGTGTCTTCAGAACCAAGAGTATAATAGCTGGATGCAAAGGAGAGTTGACAAAAATAAAAAAACATTACACTCACCTTCCGTTACCTCTGAAGAGACACCAGCGTATAATAATTTACTGTCGGAAGCCATTTTAGTTCATCTGAGACAAATTTCCAATTGTTCAGTTTCATTTACAGAAAAACAATTTAGAATATTTAGGTCAAATCTGGTTTGTTGTGAAACGATTTGTCCATCTCTAGATGTAGCCACCCTGAAAGCACTTTGCACACCGATCATTCCTTTACCCCCTCTATTGCCCCCCAGGTAACCTGTTGTTCAAAATTTGATTCCTTCCCCTGCCAAAGAGAATACTTTTTGTGTGGTATAATAAAAATAAATCAATATTTTGCAAATCTTTGCACTTTTATGGTTTTGTGTTTCTCCATGTTTGTTATGGCTCTCCTCCATGGCTACTGATCATTAGTCAAAATTGAATATGACTCTCAAGATACAAAAGTTTAGGAATCTCTGATTTATCTCTGGTAAAATGTATGCCTGTCCAGTTTCTTGAAGTATAAAATGCTACATGTGACACACACCTGGTAACCAAACACACAAGTTTGAAAAACTGCACGTCTAGGCACTGTTTTTTCTGCCCCAAACCATGAGTTAGAGCACTAGCCATAGTTTGTTTATTTTACTTGGTTTACTAACAAAGACATTGACAGTTTTCTGTTCAGTTGTGGTGACCATTTTTGCAAAAGTGAAATTAGTAAATACAGCCATTTTGGTTGGCACTTTTGATTTAGTTACAATTTAATAGTAAAATTTCACAGTGTTATTGAATGAATGAATGAATGAATGAATGAATGAAATGACAGCAGTACCATCAGTTTCTAAGTAACAAAGTCAAAGAGTGATAACCAACACAGCTGACTTTCTTGCCATCACAGTCTCTGTAAGGCTAAGGCCCCATGTAGCAGGCTGCAGTAAAAAAGCGGTGTGTGAAAAAGCACGGTGGCAACGTGTTGCGGTTTTTCCCGCAGCACTTTTTCACAGAAAGTCCACAGAGGTTTTCTCTGCAGACTTTCTGCTTCCATTATACCTATAGGGAAACCGCCGGTGTTTCTGTAGGTATAATTGACATCAGCTGTGCGTATTTTTTCACAATGTGTGGATGGGATTCGCCAGCTTTAAAACGCAGCGGTTTAAAGGAAACATCATTACCCAATTATGGCTACTCAGTAACACAACATATGGCAATTTAAGGCTTTGGATCAAATAGATATCATAACTGAACAAGGATCAAACAGGAGAGGCAATTACCTATAAAGAAGTTGCTTCCTCTGTCTGGAGAATGGCAATTGCCCTCTGCTTGATCAATAGTAGTGCTTACAGAGTGCAGGTGATATATATATAGATATATAAAAGAATGCACCTCTCAACAGATAGCCACATTCTTCTGAAAAGGAGCACAGAGGGCCATTCCTTGATTTCAGTCCTTTTCTTCTCTTCCTTGCATTGATCATATAGCCTCTCACTCCGTGGTGGCGGCTTACACTTGTAAGGTTGTGAAGCAATACATCTGCAGTAACTAACTTTGGTCAGTAGGTGGCAGCAAAGTAATAAACTGCCCATAAGTATTAATGTAATTAATGTAAATATTGTTCTAGGGTTCAAAGTCTGATTATAGATAATTACTGAAATGTGTTGGCCTTTTACAAGTATGGCAGTGCACTAGGATTGCAGTTTTGATGCCTCCCATTGGAGATAGGGAACTGCATCATCACCCAGCAGGAAACAGGAAGGAAGGGGTGGTGAGGTGAAGGATCTGGAACTGAAAACTGGAGGTGTGCTGTTCTGGGATGCTGGAGAAAGCTTTGTGCTGGATGGAGGCCTGAGCTGAGCTGACTGCAGGTGAAGTCTTGGTGCTGGTGGAGGACTGAATTCTAGGACACAGTGATCATGGTGCTGGCTGAGGACGGAGTCAAGACACCCCTGAAGCACAGAAGATAAAGTGGCTACGCAAAGTAAAGGCCTCAAGGACTTAGCCGCATCTACATAGACCACGTGGTGGTAGTTATATAAGGGACTCTTACGCTGACACCTTATCATGGAGAGACTGGCCTATCTTTAGTGTGTTGCACTACAGGGAGCTGGAGCAAGGCCTATAACTGTACTTGAAGGGGAAGACAGCATTTGCCTGTGGATTACAATTTAACCATTGGATTACAAATACTATTGCGCAATACTTAGGATGCACCCCGACGAGGGACCGATCCAGAAAAACCACGTTCTTAAAGGACTTGAATCCATTACCTGTTTAAGTAATTGTGGGAACTAAGGGGTATAGTATTGGTTTGCTGCAATAATCTGTTCCATAGCATTTTGTATTTTTCTCTCTGTTTATACCTTGATGCATATTTTCCCAGATCTCTTTTCATTGCTTTACTCAGTAAACATTGTTCTGGGAATTAAAACGGTGTGTGTGTCTGTGTGGCATCGTGTACCTGCTGAACCTGTGGGCCCAGCCATTGGTCCCCTTTCACACTGACAGAAGATTGTAACCTCTGCCCCAACGCAGTCGCAATCACGTAATTCAAGGTAAATACAAGAGCATGTTATACTGTATGGGGCCACTGTGGAGCATATTATACTGTATTGGGGGCCACTGTGGAGCACATTATACTATGTGGGGGCCACTGTGGAGCATATTATATTGTGTGGGGAATACTGTGGAGCACATTATACTTTGCAGGGGATACTGTGGAGCATATTATACTGTGTGTGGGCCATCGTGGAACAGATTGTAGTGTCTGGGGGCCACTGTGAACAGATTGTACTGTCTGGGGGCCACTGTGGAGCACATTGTACTGTGTGGGGGCCCTTCACTATTTATATCACACAGTATCTGTTTTATAGCAGATGTGATATTATTACAAGCTGTAATAACAATGCACAGTCACTATAAAACAGATTCTGTGATATGTAAATAGTGAACATTAATTGTTAAAAAGTATACCAAATTCAAACTTTTACCTTTCAGTGCAAAGTTGTTTGTAGCATTGAAAGCTCTGTAAAGCCCCATTCAAACGACCATATTTTGCAGGTCTGTAACTGCCCGCAATTGTGGATCTGCACAGTATTAAGGTTAAATTGCCATGTTGGGACTTAGCGATAAATTAGTTGGTTTTGGGTTGCAGTTTGGTCACTCGGTCTCTAAAAGGTTTGCCATCAGTAGAATCTAGCCGATCAAAAAAATAAAACTATGTTTCTTAGTGAAGTTTAGATCATATGGGGACACTGTGGAAGGTTTGTGTATCTGGCACTTGAAAGGCACTTTATTTGGCACTTAATGGGGCAAAGGTGATTTAAATAAATCTGCATGTATACTGAATCTATAATATCAAAACAAATATTATCACTTTGCTCTACTACAACATGCTGCCTGTAAACTGGACAGAAGGTTTAGGAGAGGCCTTCACAGTGATTTGGACAAGCAACTTCTGTAATATAAATGAATGAAGTCTCATTGCAGACCCAAGGGTGCTGTGACTGGGACTTCTAGTGTAACACCCCAGAGTGGTGTTACCACTCCTACGCCCAGCTGATATCTTTATCTTCTAACCCAATGCCATCTTATGCATTTTTTTTTCCAGGTCCTCCACCAATGTGCATTTATTATAATGTGATGTAACTGTATTACATGTAGTGTGCCTGGTTCACCAGCAGGTGGCAGAAAACTGGTAGAGTTATCTTAGATAGAATGAAACCTTCCATTCCGCTAAAAATCCCCCTCTAGAGCATAGTAGAGAAGTCCTTTCCTCTGCAGCCCGGGTGGGGACCAGTTAGAACCAGTTAGTCTGTCAAGTGCTAATGGAGTGCTGATTGGGACTCCATCTTGGAGCTGCCAGGAGTCAAGTTCCCTGGCACAACTGAGAATCAGACTATAGACAGAAGTGCAGCTCACCAGTTATATGCTAAAGCCTGCTGGAGCCAATTCAAATCCTGAATCTGTTTGGAAAACCGTTTATTCAAGTAAAGCTGTTTTTCAACTGCATCTCAAGGTCTGGACTCAAGTTATTCCTCAATCTCTCAATTACTCCTACTATTTATTGCATCGGAGCCAAAGCCTGGGGTCTAGCCGTATCCAGGTAGGAGCACCGTGACACACAATAAGACTTATATAGGCCATAACATACTGTACCACTCGGCATTCCTACACCTGGGACGAGAGTCATAGAAGGCCCTAGGGGGAGACATCACCGTTGCACTAGTCACAAAAAAAATCCAGCATTTCTCTATGCTTTTGTGACTAGAAGTTGCAGTCCCAGCACCCTCAGGTTCATAGTGGATCTCCATTCACATACACTAGTGAAGGAGTTTCAGGAGACATGGTAAACTTCGGTCAAGCGACAGGAGTCACAGTCAAAGTCGCCATGTAGCCCTAGCCTCATTCCTTTGCACCCTCTCATGTTAAAAAAAGTCTATAACACAGCAACCTGTTAAAAACAGATTCTTCCCCAAATCAGCCCCAGAATGCCTGGTAGGACATAGTTGATGATCTTACCAGGGGAATAACTTGAGGGGGTGCAGAGGTTGCAGTCATACCCATGGCCCAGGAGCCTGTCAACCTCACCACACTAAGGCTGATTAAGCTTCTCTCATCTCATTTCTGACTCCTTTTAATGATTGCCAGTCTATGCATTTTAAATTGTAAACACTTGCCATCTGCTGACCTGGAGTGAAACAGGGAAAGAAGATTTATCACACACATATTTTCAATGTCAGAAAGAAGAAAATTAACCGTTTAATACCAAAAGGAGAGTTGGTCAGCATATACTCAATAGGGAATCTGTTGAGGTAGGTTGTGGTGTAAAAGAAGGAACAACTACTGTGTGGGGGGCACTGACAGGGAATGAAAATTATGGGAAGTTTGTGTGCACACGTTGTAAACAGATCTTTCTGGTGGTCTGGACCCAAATAGAGAAGGAAATCAAAATATAAATGCTGCTAAAGGCTAAGACTCCACATAGTGAGCCGCAGTGAAAAACCGCTGCAGAAAAGACCGCAGTGTTTCTGTAAGTATGTGTGGATGGGATTAGCCGGAATCCCATCCACTTTGCAGGTACTGTAAAACAGTGCATTTACACTAAGTGGGACACTGGCCAGATTGTACAGATGGGACCGACTGCTGTTTATAAGAAGTTGTGCAGGGGGCCAAAGCTAAGCTTTTGCACCTTGGCTTGTGAACTTTTAGTTATGCCGCTAGTGTATAGGAAAGAGTCTTACCCTACACAGCATTATTCTTCCAACATGGCAGCAGTGGTGGCCATGTGAAACACCTTGATGCATATGCAGGGAAACGGGAATGAGGGTGAGGTACTGTCCCCCTATTTACCTGTCTGGTGGAAATGTACCCTACTGGAACTGTGCTGTTTGATGGATTTTGAGTTCTGGCCCAGCATGGGTGTAAAATATCTTATCCAACTGTATGACGAGGACTTTTTCTGCACCTTTGCTAGGTTGCAGCAGGAATTCCACCTTCCCACACTAGCTATTTTAGATATCTAACTAAATATGATAGAAAGGTATACCGGCTACTCCTATTGTTGAAATAGAAGCCCCCTAAGGTTCCCTTCCTGTCCCAGTGGATGCTGATAGACTTGGATCTCTCTAAATATAAACGGCGTCCAGAGGTACCCCAAACAACTTTATGTACATATGGGATCCTTGGATTAGTGTGCAGATTCCTATTTCCCTGTCCCTGTCCTAGATCACTCCCACCAAAGCGGAACGCAAGTGTGATTATGAATGTATTAGTGTTGATCCCATTGTATCTCATCAAACTGTTTTTCTTTCTATTTTCTTTTTTCTTGAAATGTATCTGGTCCCACTTTTATTGGTGATAACATATTGTACATTGAGTACTCTTGATTGATATCTGTTCTAGTTCCCTTTTACCTTTCTTTTTGACACTGAATGCCTGTATTGTTCTGTGAGTGTTGTTGCATTTGCTGTATTTCAAAATGCAAAAATAAACATTTTTAAAAAAAAAATGTTACACATTGCAGTAATCTAGTCTTAGATTATAGAAAAAGATATTCTATATCACAATAAGAGAAGTACACCATCCATATTATTACAAGCTCTATCATAATGTGTCATCTGAGAAGATGAAAACATAGTACCATTGGTCAATTTTTTAACATGATGTCTTTCTGCCCTAACACCATTTTGATTCTACTAATTTTAATCATAGAAGATGAAAGCAGATATGACATTTGAAATTGTCTTAGTCTTACTGCTGTAGCCAATAGGCTTACAGTGACTCAGTGGATAGCCCATTTGTCAAGAGCAACATCTACATAGTATTTGATTTTCCCTGTGTTTACAAGAACTTCCTCCAGTTACTCTGGACAGGGAGTGTGAGTAATAGTGATTTCTGAACAGTACTGCAGTACTAAAGTGGTGCTACATAAATAAAGTGGTAATAAATATCCACTATTTTACATTGGTGATATAAAATGCCTCTTTGTGCTACAAATTCAGGGTGGGTTCACGCCTGCGCTTGAGTCCGTCCGCTGCCAATCCGAGTGAAAATCTCCGGGAATGGGATAGGCATCGGATACCAACAGGTTAGCGACGCATTGGTTAAAAACCCATTCATTTGAATGGGTTTTTAAAGCAATGCACGGGTGTGCGCTTACACCCTCTGCACTGTGAAGCCGTTTTTTTTTTCGTCGGACACGAAGTCCTGCATGTCTGACTTTGTTTCCGACTCGGATTGGCAGCGGACAGACTCCAGCGCAGGTGTGAACCCACCCTTAGGTTAAGAGTGCAGCTCCAACTAATAGTGATTAGGACAACCACAGAATGCATTTTGCTGCCATCTTGATCTCATATATTGTATACATATGTTACTATAATATTTGATGCTGTTTGAGCTTAAGTACTGATATAAGACTTTCTTATGTACTTGATGATATCTAGATTCCCTGCTGTGTCAGCACATAGCCAACCTGGGAAAATATTAAGGCTCATAGCGTCTATGGTTCAAAATGAGATCTTCCATCAACACAGGTGGACGTGCTCATTGCATTGGTAATGGACGGTGAACAATCATGTAAGCAAGCACAAATTTTATTATTACTCACTGTTAGTTCCCTGGACTCTCCTCCCTTTCCCTGTTCCAGCACTCGCATGATTATGTTTTCTAGTGCCTGAAGCAGAGAAGGGCCAGGGGTAGCTAAAAGTTGTGAGTAATAGCAAAGGTAAGACATATGGGGCCATCATACTTTGTGGGGACAATAGAGGGCAATTATACTGTTTGGAGACATAAGGGGATCATTAACCTCTTAAGGAGATGGCCTAAGAACACCTTAAGGACACAGACCCATTTTTCAAAACTAATATGGGTCACTTTATGTGGTCAAAAATTTGGCACACTTAAATTTGCCAGTGTCATTAAAATATAGTCTCAAAATCACTTGGGAAAATTAATCATTCCCTCTACGCTACAGCCTCTTCATAAATCTCTTGGTCCCTGCACCAGTTGGGCCATTTATTCCGACTAGTGTAAGATACATCAGTCTTAATAAATTTGCCCCATTATACATCACATTAGTGGTGAACTGTGGTCAGTATTTTTTTAAATATTTCTTTTAAAGTTTGGTGAAAATATGGAAAAATTTGTAATTTTCAAAATGTGAAATGCTCTAATTTTCAGACAGATGCCAGTTATACCACTGAAATTAGCTATAAATATTATTTACCATATCTCTGCTTTATGTTGGCATCATCTAATTTTCCTTGAATTTATTTTGGATGTTGCAGAAATGATTTTTGTTGCAGATTTTTCTGCATTTTTTTGAGCCGAAGCCAAAAATGGCTACAAAAGGAATGGGAAATATATAGGAAGCACTTATAATTCTACCTACTGTTCAATCCACTCCTGGCTTTGTCTAAAAAAAAAAATGCAGCAAAATTGGCAACAAAAAAGCTGCATTTCCGAAACGTGGGGCCTTAGCCTTAAAATAGCCAATTAATGAAGGACATGATAGCCTATGATGTTTCACTTATTCTTCATGTTTCAAAGAATATGTTTATAGTAAGTAAATTACTTCATTGACTGATATCTCTATATTTAGAAATAGAAATGGGAAACCCTCTCAAGATTTGTCTAGTTTCGGGTTCTGGTGGCTTGGGTTCCAGATTAGTTTCGGGTCGAACAAGTTTGGTACAAACCACAACTTAAATTGGTTTAAAATATGGACTAAAATGGCTAGAAAAGGAATGGGAAATATATAGGAAGTACTAATACTTCTACCTTCTGCTCAATCCACTCCTAGCTTTGGCTCAAAAAAAGGCAGCACAATTTATAACAAAATAAAGCTGCATTTCCGCAACATGGGGCTTCAGTCTAACAGCAATTTTCCAAATATAAAAGAAAATTTCTTAAACATAATATTTTTTTTTTTTTTTTTACCGGTTGAAATGTAAGAAAAAGCTATGTAAATTTGGAATCCCCATCATTGTACCGACCCACAGAATACAGGTGACATTTTGCACAGTCAATGCTGTAAAAACAAAGCTTGTGAGAAAGTAGCACAAACACAGTTTTTCTCTAATTCCACCCTATTCTGAGGGTTTTTTACAGCTTCCCAGTACCTCATATGGAACAGTAAATGGTACCATTAGGAAGTACAATTTGTCCTGCAAAATTAAACCATGCAAAAATTATGGCTCTGGCTTTTGGAAGGCTGGAAGTAAAAAAAATTAAAATTGAAAAATGGCTGTGGCGGGAAAGAGTTAATAATATGTTCATTTACCCCCAAATTTACACATTCATAAAGGGGTTAAAGGAGAAAATACATCCCACAATTTGTTATGCAATTTCTCCTGAGCATGGAAATACCCCATATGTTTTTATAAACTGGCTCTATCCATGCATGGTGTGGTTGTGAATGGAAAGAACACCGTTTTGCTTTTGGAGGGAAAATTTTTCTGGCATAGTTTTTGGGTGCCATATCTCATTTGCAGAGCCCCTAAAGTATCAGTATAATGTAATCCTCCAAAAAGAGAACCCATTTTGGCAGCTACACCCCACAAGGAATTTATCAGTGGATATAGTGAGCATTTTGCCCCCACAGCTATCGCACAGAATTTATTAACATTGGGACGAGAAAATGATAAATTGCTTTCTTTCCAATAAAGCATCACTTTAGGGGCTAAAGAAGAAAAAGCACCCCACAGTTACACAATTTCTTCCGAACACAATAATATCCCATTTCTCATTTCCAAAACCCTTAAAGTACCAGTATGATGGAAAGAAATATATCAAGGGGTATAGTGGCCATTTTGACTCTGTGTGGTGGTAAAAGGGAACGATTAAACTCTGTGTAGGTGAATAAGGAACTATTAAACTGTTTGTGGGAGCATAAGGGGACGGTTATACTATGTGGGGGGCATAAGTGACCATCAAACTGTTTTTCGGGTATAAGCAGATCATTATTCTGTGTATGGGGATCATAAGGGGGCTATTATACTTTTATGTCGTAAACTCACTGGCAGTTAAGTCTCAGCGCCGTGGATGAGATTTCTATAGATTTCGTAAACTTGCTGTTAATAAAACCACATAAGTTTTAAACCCACAACATGTCAATTATTGCTATGGGTTGTGGCCACGGTTTTCGTTTTTGCTGCAAAGGGGACCATTGAGGCTGTGTTACCAAAGTGCCCACACAAACCTGGAGTTGGCCCTGCCTGCTGCTGTATAATATATCTTACAGTCTCATTCGTTATATGGAGAGAGCAGTATAGAAATTAAAATAAGTTATCACATATAGATTTGTTTGCTTGATCTAGCTAGTAGGCACAGAATCAGTTATACTGAATGCTAAATATAAACACTAAATATAATGAATGCTACTTCCCATAACACTACTATATTATGGATGTCTGATTCTACTACACAACATGTTTAGTGGATTTACACAGCATATGTTTTGTTCCTCAGGCTAAGTTCACATCTGCGCTGGAGTCTCCGTAGGAGACTGTGTCGCAGAAAACATCAGAAATTGAAAGAGAGAAAAGTCCTGCACGGAGGACTGTTTTCTCCGCCGAATTCAGTATTCGGTTGGGTTCTCCGTTGTTCGGGTCTGCCGGGGGATCAGGGCACAGATGTAATCTAGCTTTAGCTTGGTTTTTTTTGTTTTTTTTCATAATAGAGCAACAATATTAATGAATAATAATCTGTAACTTATTATAGACATGTTACATCGTTTCGTATTGATCACTATATACACACATATACACTCTATAATTATCTGTATAACCAGTAGTAAATTCATACGATTTAGCACATACCTCCTCCATGGCTTTGGCAAAGGTAAGGAAATCTCCATACGTTTCCCAGTCCCACACAAAAGCCTACACAGGTGAGCATATATTGTGCTTTGTTGTCCCATTGTGGTCTTTCTCCTGCCTCTTCTTTTTCTAGGTACTCAAGTTGTTCATAGGTTTGTATTCTGTTTTCAAGTCCTGGGTTTGGCAGCACAAGTTTGACCATGATGCTCACAGTGTCACTTTCTTATTACATAAGGAGAAAAAAAATCAGGCAGCTTGAGGAAAGATGAAAGGCACGACTGTTGGTTTATGCAGGTGGTATTTATAATGAACCTTTGGTACTTATTTCAGGAGGGCACCACCTAAAGTAGAAAGAAGTGTCAGCAGAACCTTTACAATGACTGTTCTTCTAATAATTAATGCCTTATCAGTCAATACGTCACTGAGTACAGAATGAGCCACTATACAATCCTTGTGCACACTGAAGGGTGCTGATTTTATTGCTTTTCTGAATGATTTTAAAAAAAGTATTTGCTCTTGCTTGTGTAAACCAATATGTAACAAAGAAGGTTATAAATCATACCATTTGTTATACAGTATGTTCCATAGAAGGAATTAGTGAACGGTTGCAAGAGTATAGCATTCTGTCGGGAGCAGCAAACATTAGAACAGAGCTTGAATACTGTAGAGTAAATCCACATGCCCTTGTTCTAGTTTTGTATCATTGCAAATTATCTCGAACATTTTTTACATAATATAATCTTTCATAGGATCCTACCACCACTAAAATTTCTTCTAAGGCTGGATTCACATGTGCGGTGGATTCTCCGTAGGAGTCTCCACCTAAAGTACGCTTAAAAAACTGAAACTACAGAGAGGAAAGTCCTGCAAGGAGGACTTTTCTCTCCGCTGGTTTCAGTTTTTTAAGTGGACACAGTCAGTTTTCTAAGCGGACAGGGTCCCCATGTGGACACGAACGACGGAGAACCGAACGCTAGTGTGAACCTAGCGTAAACCACTTATATGCTGTTGTAAGAGCTGTTAGTGTAAGTGCTGTTGTAAGTGCTGAGAAAATCAACTTTTAAACCATATGCAAATGAGTTGTCTAGGGCATGCCCATATCTTCTGTAGCACCTTTTGTGTATAAGCAAATTTGGTAGTGGTTCTTCATGTCTACATATTCAGGTAACATGGACTTAATATCCTCCAACTAGCAGATTCAATCTGTTAGAAAACCATCAATAAAATCATATTGAAACCATTAACAGTCACTATTAATGGTTCATGAGTGTGTATGTAAAGCTACCTGTAAGGCCTATGCCAAAAACCGATGTAGGGGTCCCTCATTCAGCCTAAACCCAATTTCTGCAGTCATGGCTATGCACTTTGGCAACCAGAAAACACAATCTCATATATTTGTAACAATGGTACCGGTTGTTTACTCAAGCAAATTCACATATACAGGGCTATCTAAAGGTATAGAGAAAACTGAATAAATCGAAAATGGTAGTTGAGAATTTCATCCTGTGTGTGGCATGTTGCTAACGGGAAGGGGATAATATGTGTGGGGCGGTGTCCAACATGGAGGCCATTTTGAAAGCCGCCATCTTGGAACCAAGTCGATTTTTTTTCAAATGAAAAGGGGAGCATGTGATATACAGTGGGGAAAAAAAGTATTTAGTCAGCCACCAATTGTGCTGGCTGATAAAATCCAGAACAGAAGAGATTCTTCTCCATCATCTCCAGTTAGCCGTGACGTTTCTCCAGCAGTTAGGCTGGATTATAAACTGGGAAAAATCGGAGGTCAACCCTTCCACACGGAAAAAATTCCTAGGCTTCATCCTCGACTATGAACAGATGAAAATATCATTACCACTCCTTAGAAAGGAGAGGATCATCAGGGCAACACGTTATCTATTTCTGACCAGGCAAGTTTCCATCAGAATGGCGATGAATGTTTTGGGTCTCATGTCAGCGTCTGCAGATGCAGTCCCTTGGGCCCTATGGCATATGCGCTCCCTCCAGAAGGAGATTCTGGAAGTTTGGAACCAAAGCCTGCTGGGTCTGGACAAGAATTTGCAACTCTCCTACAAAACCCGTCTTTCCCTCAGATGGTGGATCCATCTCAAAGACGGGATGTCCACGGTCCAAACTGCCTGGACCCTGTTGACCACCGATGCATCCCTCTCCGGTTGGGGAGAGCATCTAGAAGAGATTCCCGTAAGGGGAACATGGAATTGGATAGAGAAAGCCATGTCATCCAATTGGCGAGAACTCAGAGCTGTTCGCCTGGCGCTCCTCCATTTCTCTCCCCTTCTCAGAGGGAAAGCAGTAAAGGTTCGGTCAGACAACATGATAACAGTTCTCTATCTGAACAAACAAGGAGGCACCAGATCTTTATCCCTAATAAGGGAAACAAACCTCATCTTTTCCTGGGCAGAAAAGAATTTAACCCATCTCTCCACAGTTCATATCTGAGGATCCCTGAACATATTAGCGGACCGGTTGAGTCGAGGCCTAACAGTGTCGGGCGAGTGGTCCTTCAATCAGGAGATTTTTCATCAGATCACCCAGAGGTGGGGTCTCCCGGAAGTAGACCTCATGGTCACCAGACTCAACGCCAAGGTAGAGAAGTTCTGTTCTCTGTATCAGGAGGAAAATCCCTTGGCAGTGGATGCCCTGTCCATACCGTGGAGGTTCAGGCTGGCATACATCTTCCCTCCACTTTCCATGATACCGAGGGTATTGATGAAAGTAAGACAGGACCAACCCACGGTAATTGCCATCATACTGTTTTGGCCAAAAAGAGCTTGGTTTTCCCAACTCATTCAGATGAGTCGAGGGATTTATTGGAGGCTTCCCCTAATCCAGAACCTGGTATTTCAAGGAAGTCAGTTATGCCAGGATCTGAGAGATTCAACTTGACAGCCTGGAAGTTGACCAGTCCTTATACCAATCTAGAGGAGTGTCTGAAGCCGTCCTGAAGACTTTGTCCTGTTCCAGAGCCCCTTCCACAACTAGAAGTTACCAGAGGATAAGTAACATCTTCAGAGCTTGGTGCTCCAATAAATAATAATAATAATAATAGTCCTTTAATAGTCCCACAATGGGGAAATTCAGTGTGTTACAGCAGCAAAGATAAGATAAGATAAGCAGATACAAATACAAATACAACATGTACAGGAATGTTCCAAGGTGAGAGGCATTACATTAATAGCAGACAGACAGATAGGACGTAGCAGGGGGGGGGGGGGGGGGGGGGGATTTAACAGGCAGAGAGATATTTCAGTTCTCTGTGTGTAATGATCTCCGCTTAGGTCGGTGTTGGTTGTACAGCCTAACCGCGGTGGGGAGGAAAGACTTCCGATAGCGCTCCTTCTCACACCTAGGGTGGAGCAGTCGGTCACTGACAGTACTGCTCAGCGCGATCACAGTCTCATGCATGGGATGGGACTTCTTCTTCTGCATGGAGCTCAACACGGACAGTATCCTTCTGTCATCCACCACCTGCACTGGGTCCAGTGGGCTCCCCAGGACAGAGCTAGCCTTTCTAATCAGCTTGTCAAGTTTATTTCTGTCCCTGGTTGATATACTGCTCCCCCAGCAGGCCACTCCAAAGAAGATGGCTGATGCCACTATCGAGTTGAAGAAAGTTCTAAGAAGTGCCCCCCGGATTCCAAAGGCTCTCAGTTTCCTAAGCAGGTAGAGCCTGCTGTGGCCCTTCCTGTACAGGGCCTCCATATGATCTGCCCAGTCCAGCTTATTATTAAGGAGCAAACCCAGGTACTTATAGGTGTTCACAATCTCGATGCCCGTCCCCAGGATGTCCACTGGTTTAGGAGGGCTTCTGCCTTTGCGGAAGTCCACCACCATCTCCTTGGTCTTCCCCACGTTAATCTTCAGGTGGTTCCGGTGGCACCAGTCCACAAAATCCTGGTTCAGTTCTCTGTACTCCCTGTCATCATCATCATCTGTGATGAGACCCACTATTGCAGAGTCGTCAGCATACTTCCGTAGGTAGCAGCTGGATGAGTTGCACCTAAAATCTGCAGTGTACAGTGTGAAGAGGAAAGGGGCGAGAACCGTACCCTGAGGTGCCCCCGTATTACAGATCGCGGTACCTGACACACAGTCTTGGGCTCTCACGTATTGAGGTCGATTTGTGAGGTAGTCTAGGATCCAGTTGGAGAGGTGGTGGTCCACTCCAGCAAGGCCCAGCTTGTCCCTCAATAACCTGGGCTGTATGGTGTTAAAAGCACTGGAGAAGTCAAAGAACATTATTCTCACTGTGTTCCCTGGTTTCTCCAGGTGAGACAGAGCCCTGTGCAGAAGATGGATGATGGCATCATCTACCCCAATGCCCGGCCGATAAGCAAACTGGAGGGGGTCCATAGCGGGGCTCACTAGAGGGCGGAGATGTGTGAGAACCAATCTCTCCAAGATCTTCTTCAGGTGGGATGTCAGTGCTACAGGTCTGTAGTCGTTGAGGTCCATAGGGTGGGGTTTCTTTGGAACTGGTACCACACAAGAAGATTTCCATAATTCAGGGACTATTTCCTGCCTCAGGCTCATATTATACATATATGTAATTATACCACACAGCTGGTCCCCACAAGTCTTAATTAGCCTTGCACTGATGTCATCTGGCCCTGCGGCTTTCCTCGCCTTGATCTTTTTCATCTCCTTCCTCACCTGGGCCCGTGTGAAGGTCAGACTGTGGCCAGATAAAGAAGTTGATCGTTCAGATCCTCGACTGAGGCTCTGTTAGAATTTCTTCAGGACGGTCTGGATAAGAGTCTTACTCCCGCCAGTCAGGATCCTTTGATTTCTAGGTTCCTGAAGGGTGTGGTAAGGTTAAAACCCTCTGTGTATGCTCCCATTCCTCAATGGGACCTCTCCACAGTTCTTTCAGGCCTATGTGGGCCTCCCTTTGAACCACTCGAGGAGGTAGAGTTAAAATTTTTGACTTATAAGGTCACTTTCTTACTTGCCATTACCTCTGCCAAAAGAGTGGGTGAGTTACAAGCTCTATCTGCTATAAAGCCTTACATTTCTTTTTTTCCTGACAAAGTCCAGTTGAAATTTCTTCCTGGATTTATTCCAAAAGTACCTTCTCATTCTAACATAAATCAGATAATATCCTTGCCAACCTTCTTTCCTTCCCCCTCTACTGAGGAGGAGAAGAAACTTCACTCTTTGGATCTCGTAAGATGCCATCGGATCTATCTCTAGCGTACAGGTCCCTTTAGAAAGTCCCACAACCTTCTAATAAATTACATTGGTAGAAACAGGGGTTTGAAAGCATCAAAATCCTGTTTGGCTAACTGGGTAAAGGAGGCAATAAAGGTGTCGTTTTCCTCCCAGGGGTTATCCCCTCCTAATTTTGTAAAAGCCCACTCGACTAGAGCCATCTCTGCCTCTTGGGCAGAGAATCTTTCTGTTCCGTTGGATCAAATTTGCTCTGCCGCATCCTGGGGCTCTCAATTGACATTTGTGAAGCACTATAGATTAGACATGCGTTGTTCAGAGGCTACTGCCTTCTGTATTGAGTACCGTATGCCAAGAGGGCCCTCCCTAGGGGTCTTCTTGCTACATCCCCATATTGTGCTGCTGTTGGACATAAGGAGAATAGTTGATTATGTAGATAATCTGTCCAAACAGCAGCACAAGCGTTCCCTCCCTGGAATAGTATTGTGATTTCTTGTATGTTTTTTGTTCTTTATAACTAACACGGGGGGGGGGGGGGAGGTCTTCTTTACCTCTTATAGGGGAATTAATTATATTAATTAAAAGTTCCGCCTGTCCTATCAGCACACAGGGGCAGAAATACCCCATATTGTGCTGCTGTTCGGACTAAGGGAAAACAGATTATCTACATAATCAACGATTCTGGCATCCCTCAACAAGAGCCCACATCTTAGCACCCAGTTACTGTCACAGGAGAGAGTGATGGGTTAACTTGGTTCAAAATGGCAGCCTCCAAAATGGCCACCATTTTAGACACCAATCACACAGATTTGTCCCCTTTTCCTTAGCAATATTGCACAAACAGGATGGAGTTCCCAACCACTGTTTAACATTTATACAGGTTTCCATACCTTCGAATCAACCTGTATGTACATAAGCATAAGAGCAGCACAAATTAGTACTAAAGTCTCTCACAAATTCCAAATTTCTCTTACTGTCCATTAAACACAATCAACATGTTGTCACTCACTGTGGCTCATGAACACACTGAACACGATTATGCATATTATCTGAGACAAGTAAAGTTACATGTTACAAGCAACACTGTGGCATACTTTGGAATGTGTGGTTCAGACTTCTATCAAAAGAGGTTCAGCAGGAAAAGGAAAGCATTGGAGGCAAACTTTCTAAATTCACTTCTACACACGTGGACAAAATTGTTGGTATCCCTCATTTAATTAAAGAAAAACCCACAATGGACACAGAAATAACTTGAATCTGACAAAAGTAGTAATATAAAAAATTCTATGAAAATGAACAAATGAAAGTCAGACATTGCTTTTCAACCATGCTTCAACAGAATTTTAAAAAAAAGAAAACTCATGAAACAGGCCTGGACAGAAATGATGGTACCTTTAACTTAATATTTTGTTGCACAACCTTTTGAGGCAATCACTGCAATCAAACGATTCCTGTAACTGTCAATGAGACTTCTGCACCTCTCAACAGGTATTTTGGCCCACTCCTCATGAGCAAACTGCTCCACTTGTCTCGGGTTTGAAGGGTGCCTTTTCCAGACGGAATGTTTCAGCTCCTTCCAAAGATGCTCAATAGGATTTAGGTCAGGGCTCATAGAAGGCCACTTCAGAATAGTCCAATGTTTTCCTCTTAGCCATTCTTGGATGTTTTTAGCTGTGTGTTTTGGGTCATTATCCTGTTGCAAGACCCATGACTTGCGACTGAGACCAAGCTTTCTGACACTGGGCAGCACATTTCTCTCTAGAATCCCTTGATAATCTTGAGATTTCATTGCACGCTGCACCGATTCAAGACACCCTGTGCCAGATGCAGCAAAGCAGCCCCAGAACATAACAGAGCCTCCTCCATGTTTCACAGTAGGGACAGTGTTCTTTTCAAGATATGCTTCATTTTTCCATCTATGAACATATAGAGCTGATGTGCCTTGCCAAAAATTTAGATTTTTGTCTCATCTGTCCATAGGACATTCTCCCAGAAGCTTTGTGGCTTGTCAACAAGTAGTTTTATATAATATCACTTTTGTCAGATTCAAGTTATTTCTGTGACCATTGTGGGTTTTTCTTTCATTAAACGATGGGTACCAACAATTTTGTCCACCTGTGTATATATAGAGTGGCTACAACACTGTGTAGACACTGCAAGAGGGCATAGCAACACAGGTTTGCACTGCAAACTTCTATTCATAGTTCCATTTACACAATTTCCATTTAAGTTGCTTAAGGAAAGATGGAAGTAGAGGTGAGTGAAACAGTTTAAAATAAACCAGTTTTGACATGAAATTTTCAAAAGTTGCAGTTTTCAGCAAAACCAAAACTTTTGCGTTTTATCTTGGACAAGCTAAAATGGCTGCTGTCATATGTAACATGAAGTAGAAGAGCCAAAGGGTAGGATCATACGGTCTCTGTGGTCTAGGTCGGCTTCTGGCATCACTTAGCCTCACAGCCAATCATGAGTGGTGGGTGGAAAGGTTACAGTACCTATGTCATATCAGCATAGAGGATACTGCAAACAAAAAATTAGAGTCATTTTGTGAAAGAGCATTCTAGTTAAAAGTAGTCAGGCAATGTACTACAATTACATCCCAATGACAGTGGAAAAAGCCCCACGAACATAGTAATAATACTACTGAAATATAGTGAAAGAGAATTCTAGAGCATAGCTTGGTTAGATTTAATCAAGTTGCGTGAGAAGCTCTGCACTATATTGTGACTGTAGGGTCCACATACATTGGCCAGGACATTATTTCAGTGCTACTGTCACGCCATCCCCAACTGCAAGCACTAACAATAAAAATGTGGGTCACAACAGCAACAGTAGTTCTGGTCTTACTGGAACCAACAGGATTGTTGTACTTCGCAAGAGTAAAGATGAAGTTTTTGATTACTCGGCTCTCTCATCTCAGTCACAGCAGTATATCATGCATCCATGCAGTGGTGACCCTAGCCTCTTTGCTGCCTGAGCCGGACTATAGAAAGACGCCCCCCCCCCCAAAAAAAAAAAAAAAATGGCAATGGCACAGTACTTAAACAGTAGTAGATGAGGAGTTAAGTAGCAGGAATAGTACCTCAGGAGTAAGAAGCAAGTGTGGACAGATGTATTTCAAGAATCGGTACATAGGAGCAGTAGATCAGCCATAGTTAGATGTATGCGGAAATTGGTATACAGGAGCAGTTAGAATAGTGGTGAGGATCAGGGCAAACAGGAAGCAGACAGCCAGAATAGGCACAGGATGGAGTAAGCTGTGGGTTTATATAGGGATTGCTATACTGTGATTGGCCACAGAGCACGTGCGATCCCTATGCTAATCATTCTAATAGAAAAATCCAGGCTAAGCAAGGAAAAGACAAAACAGGCTTCTTCAATGGCATAATGGTCAAGGCATCAGAACATGGCCGGGAAGTCAAGGGTTCAAGACCCAGTGAGCTCAGTTCCTTACAGTGAGGAAGGAGGTTTTGCAGGGCACGCTTCAAACCGGAGTTTCAAAGAAAAAAGGGGCCATTGGTGAAATGGTACCCCTAGGGTTTATGTTGTATTTGTGGAAATGATGGTTATTAACAGACATGGCATAAAATTGAGTCAGCGTGGAATGGTTCCTAAGTTTTGAATACTATATTATTAATAAAGAGGCTGTTGTGGCCGCTTAATTCCATCTTATAGTCGTGTCTGGCTCAGTTATTTACGTGTAGAGGTGGTAGTAGTTAGTTTATCATAACAGGGGTGTGCCAGAATGGTCTTAGTATTACCCTTGTCATGTACAGTACATCCAGGAAACCGTCATCAAGTGGTTCTGCAACTGGCCAAGCTGCTGGCTGCACAGTCACTGCTGTACCACGTAGTTGATTCCACTTATGGCATGTATTCAGTGTTGGGAAAGATACTGTAGATGCTACTGTCAACAAGTAGAGCAGGAATTATAGGCAGGGACAATACATGGGTCAATGTTTTAAGCAGCAGTGGCCATATTCCATAAATGCCACAAGGTGAGATGCTAATACCAGTTCTAACACTAAGCTGGGCCCATCTACTTCCTATGGTTCCTCCTCGCTGGACCTTATCTGGCTCCCAATTTCACCAGGTCAAGCCATTGTTTCTACTCCCCCTCCCTCATTTCATGGGTGTAAGGTAAAGTGCTGCCATACAGTTAGCAAGTGAGCCTAGTTAAAAGAAACCAAACAGCAAGGAGCTGTATCCTGCAGCAAATATCCAGGTGGAAGGCCTTTACACCAACTACAACAGGGGAATGTTGCCAGTGACAAACTAAAAACATCCTGCTGGACTTTGAGTGACAAAACAAACTGCCCTTAAATCGCCTTATCTGGAATTCCACTTGTAATTCCATGTTGCACATGATGGAGGGTCTATGTGAACAGCAGTAGGTGGTAAATGAGTACAGCAGTCCACAAGGACAATGTGTTATTTTAAAATCTGTCATTGAAGTCTAATGAAGGAAGTGTGTCACCCTATGAAGAGGCCATCAAATTTGGCAGAAGGGATAACAGCAGCATCAGTGATGTCATCCTTATAATATATATATATATATATATATATATATATATATATATATACTTACATGAAAAACACTCATGCAATGAGGGATAGAGGAAGAAGAAGAACAGCTTCCACCTCTTGGCTAGGGATGGGTGAACTGATTAGTTTAGAACCCAGCCCAAAAATTTTTGCCTTTTGGGGTTTCTTCAACCCAGAAACACTTTCATCATATTCTGCGGTCTCTTCATTTACCAGAGTATAATAATTGGAGGCCCAAGGAAGGTGAGGGAAAACAACAAACACTTATACGCACCTTTCTGCACCTTTCCTGACCGTCCGGTGGTCCGTTGGTGGTGAGCTTGGGGCATGTGACATCAAGCGGAGTCCGGAAGAAGCCTAAACAGGACACCGAGAAATGGTCGGATGCTGCAAAGATTCCCAGGAGAGGTGAGGAAAGGTAAGTATAAGTGTTATTTTCCCTCAACTCCCTTAGGCTTCCACATGCTCTGGGGTCTGAGAAATTTTGAGTATAATAATAGCACTTCTGATTCTATCTGAACAAGTTTTGCTCTAAACAGAATATTCATCAAAACCAATCTTGTGAGGCTGACCCATCTCTACACTTGGTCATCACCCTGGAGGTGAATGAAGAACTGGGATAGGGAAAGGGATGAGTATTGTATCACTTTGTTGTTAGATCCTTGCTATAAAGCCAAAATGGGGGAATTCTTCACTGCCTCCCAAAGAGAGACAAAACTGGCATATTATGAGGATATGTTGTATACCTTACTTGCACTGCTTATAGGAAGACCAGTGCCAGTTGCATGTCTGTTCAGTAGACCACTGACCTCTCTCAGACCACCTTAGTCAGTGTTCCACCGCCTGTGGCTGTGCCACAGCTACAAGTAGCAAGAAGAAAAGCAGTAGCATCAGCAGCCAATACAGTATCTGGAACATGATGAACCAGACAGTTTTAACTTTGCAGTGCCCACCAGGCACACAGCAGGTAACTTACACCTACCAAATGCACAACAAGATATAGTCATACATAGATTGCTCCTACATTTCATCAGGTAACTTTGACCCCATGGAGCTGGCCCAGTTGGCAATGGGAGTTTAATCTCTTAATCTTGTCCAGCCTCAAGTTGGCTGAAAGGTTATTCAGTGCAGCCAGTGGCATTGTAATATCTAAGTGGACCAAACTGTCTACAATAATGTTTAAAGAAATTACTTTTGTCAAAATTAATCAGGCATGTGAATTTTCACACACGTCTGGTTGATGTGAATAGATTGTCTATGGCATCCATCTCGCTACTCTTATGCAGCCAGACATCATCTCCTGCAGCCTTTTCCATCATGTGGTATCCTACATTGTACTGTTCCCACTCATGTTGCCACAGCTACCACTCAGCAAGACATTTCCTACGGCCTGGTCCATTACGTTCTACTATTTCATACTGTTGGTGCAACAGTGTTGGTGTAATAAAAAATTATATTATATTATATTAAAAAAGGTCCCCACCTCATAAAGCCCCATACCATTGTTTGTTCCAATACTAACCACTATAATAAAGGGATAATTTGTGGTGGCTTTTTTTTTTTTTTTTTTTTTTTTTTTAAAGAAAAACAATTCTTTCCATTTCATTTGGCAGGCAGTCCAGGCATACTGATAGTCTGCCACAAATCTTTCTTCAAATTCTGTAGTAGCCACTTGCCACTGTCACAATGTTGACAATGCCATAATAACAACAAAATTAAATGTTAGTTCCAATACTAACCACTACAATAAAGGGATAATTTGTGGTGGCTTTTTTTTAAAAGAAAAACAATTCTTTCAATTTCAATTGGCAGGCTGTCCAGGCATACTGATAGCCTGCCACAAATCTTTCTTCAAATTCTGTAGTAGCCACTGTCACAATGTTGCTAATGCCATAATAACAAGTGTCAATCACACAGGTAAGACTAAAGTTAACTCTTAGTGGAGCAAAGGGAAAGCAAGGTGAAGGAGATGGGTGTGGCGGAAAATCAACTAAGGAGGTGAGGGAATAGGACAGTGTTCAGACAATACAAGAAAAACCCAAAGGAAGGAATCACAACCGGACAAGCCTCCTGCGCCACAGCGTGCACCCGGTGGATGGTGCCAAAGCCCGGACAGGCAAGGATGTTACAACCCCAGAGTATAATAATAGTTCATGGGTGGGCCACTATGGGGCATAATAGAGTGTGCAGGGGCCACTGTGGAGCATAATAGACTGTGCAGGGGCCACTGTGGGGCATAATAGAGTGTGCAGGAACCACTGTGGAGCATAATAGACTGTGCCGGGGCCACTGTGGGGCATAATTGAGTGTGCAGGGGCCACTGTGGGGCATAATAGAGTGTGCAGGGGCAGTTGTGGGACATAATAAAGTGTGCAGGGGCCGCTGTGGGCCATAATACCGTGTGCAGGGGCCGCTGTGAAACATTATAGTGTGTGTAAATGGGGCGTTATACTGTGTAGGGGCCAGGAAAGGGGGTGATATGCTGTGGAGGGGCCCAGTCTTTGCTAGTTACGCCTCTGATAAGGGGTTGCTAGGAAGGGGCATATTATATAAGGGGGCTTTATGAACTTTATGAAAGAGGTGTTATTTATATAAGGGGATTATTAATACAAGGAGGGTTATTTATATAAGGGGCCATTATGAATAGAAGGGGGCATCATATATATATATATATATATATATATATATGTATATATATATAGGGTCATTAGTGGAGCATTATTTATGTCAGGGGGGATCAGGGGCATAATAAAAGGGGGCAATTAATTAAAGGGCTTCTCCGGGATAACCACTTTTTTAATATGAGACTGGGGAAAGTGTTTAAAAAAAAAAAAAACCTACTCACCTGTCCCTTGTGCTCCGATGTCTCCCACCGCGGTCTCGTTCTGCTGCACCGCTGAGGTCACTGACATGGGACATCACAGTGCTGTGGGGTAAAAAACACCGAAGCAGCAGGACTGGAACACGCTGGAAGACACCGGAGAACCAGACTCTTATTAAAAAAGTGGTTATCCTGGACAACCCCTTTAATGTGGCACTTGGGCTTTATTAAAGGGGCTTTCCAGCTCAATTTTATTGATGATCTATCCTTAGGACAGCAGTTTGAAGGGGCTATGGCGCCTGTTTATATCACACGCTGTCTGTCTATAGTGACTGTGTGATGTAATTACAGCCTTGTCACATAGACGTGTATAGGACGAGGCTGTAGTTACATTACATGGTAGCTATGAGATGAATGACACTATGTAAACAGAGAAGTGCCACTGTGCTTACACAGGTACCATGGTTAATTCAAACAGCTGATCAGTGGGGGTCCTGAGCCCCACTGATTATTTTATTAATGACCTAGAAAACCTTTTAATTAGGAAACCTATGGGGCATTGATAAGGGGCACTATTTACACAGGGTACACATGGACATTATTAATATAAAGATGCACTTATTCATTCTATGGGGTTATATCATATATTTTATAATTTGGGTAGCAGCAGGATGGGGGATTTGTGTAGGCGAGGACAATGGGGGTCGGGTGCCTGGAAAAGTGAGGAGCCAAAGATGTCTGTGTTGCAAACTTTATAGAGACAAGTTACAGCTGGAAGAACTGGTCATGGCGGTCCAAAAGGAAGAGAGGGGAAATGTGAACGATTATTCAGAGACGCCACCTGTAAGTCACAAAATGTTACTGCACTGTATTCACCTAAATGATAGAGTATAAGTACCTGATGGGGGTCTGTCTGCTGAGACCCCCACTTGAAGCCATTTATTGTCAAACTTCCTGTTTTCTCTTTTTAAATCATAATGACAACCAAAAACATCAAAATGACCCAGTTCAAAAGTTCACATAGCCTGGTGATTTTGGCCTGATAACATGCCCAGAAACCAAACCACGGTCAGGTAGACCAACCAAACTTTCGGCCACAACTGCCTGGAAAATTGTTCGGGATGCAAAGAAAAACCCACACATAACATCAGCTGAAATACAGGACTCTCTGAAAACTGCAAAATGCACAATAAGGAGGCACTTGAAGAAAAATGGGCTGCATAGTCGGGTTGCCAGAAGAAAGCCATTACTGTGCAAATGCCACAAAGAATCTCGCCTTCAATACGCCAAACAGCACAGAGACAAGCCTCAAAACTTCTGGAACAAGGTAATTTGGAGTGATGAGACTAAAACCACAACCACAAACGTTACATTTGGAGAGGTGTCAGCAAGGCCTATTGCAGCATCCCAGAGGGCTGCTGCTTTTATGTGTTTGTCTTGTGTGCCTCTGGTTTTATGTTTGTATGTTCTGTTCTGTGTTAAGTGTTAAATGTAACATGTTGTGCAGCTTTCCTCTCGCCATTTCCCCCCTGCAGTGTTCAAACCCAGACTTGGTTCAGCCCTGGCCTATCACAGGCCACAGGGCGGGGTCGTAAAGAGATATGATCTCCCCGGCGACGGTTGGTAAGTCAGTTCAGTGCATGCAGCAGACTAGACTTGGTGTGCAGAGCTGACCTGCCACCAGCCTCGGGACTGAAGGCCAACCGCTGCTTTCACAGCCCCAGGAGGGATATCATCAGCCCCAGGCTCACCTGAAGACAACCCAGAGCAAGGGAGTAAAGAGTTCTAAGTGGCTGGATTCATTTGGTGCCGTGCCAGGAGGAGCAGGAGAGGACCCCGACAGGAGAATCGGACTTGGGCCTAGTCTACAGGTAACCAGATCCCTGTCAGGGCTCCCTGTAACTCTATCCCCAGTGTACCTAGCTGGCAGAGGCACAGAGGAGGAGTAGAGAAAGCCATCCTGTGGAACCTATACCATCTTTGGGCGCCCTCCTAGAATCAAGGCTGGGGGTTGGACACTGTAGGACTACTACCCCCATCTGGAAGCTGCTGTTGACCCTCTGTTCCAGTTGCCTTAATAAATGGCTGTTTGGTTTACCTGCATCGCTGAATCCTGAGTCGTGCCTGCTTTACCATCAGGGCTCTTCCGACCAACACCACACCGGCTCAGGTAGGAGAGGTTCCCTCTTCAACAGGAAGTGCCCCGGGGGAGAAAACTACTACCACCACCATCCGGTAGTGCTGCAGTACCCCCCTCGACTTTGTCCGGCCAAGGAGTGGGACTGGAGCTGCTTGGGAGCGTGCTCGGCCTGCTAGGTGGCACAGCATCCGCCACTACTACTCCCATCCTCTGGTCTCATCCGACTGGGTTGCGGCACTATGATGAAAGGAACACCATTCCTACTGTAAAGCATGGAGGTGGATCACTGATGATGTGGGTATGTGTGAGCTTCAAAGGCACAGGAAACTTGGTTAAAGTTGAAGGAAAGATGAGTGATCATCTTGCGTGGAGCCCCTGATCGAGGGAGATTATCAGTGGTCTTGTGTGTCTTCCATTTTCTAATTATTGCTCCCACAGTTGATTTCTTCACACCAAGCTGCTTGCCTATTGCAGATTCAGTCTTCCCAGCCTGGTGCAGGTCTACAATTTTGCTTCTGGTGTCCTTCCACAGCTCTTTGGTCTTCACCATAGTGGAGTTTGGAGTGTGACTGTTTGAGGTTGTGGACAGGTGTCTTTTATACTGATAATTTCAAACAGATGCCATTACTACAGGTAATGAGTGGAGGACAGAGGAGCCTCTTAAAGAAGAAGTTACAGGTCTGTGAGAGCCAGAAATCTTGCTTGTTTGTAGGTGACCAAATACTTATTTTCCACCATAATTTGCAAATAAATTCTTTAAAAAAATCAGACAATGTGATTTTCTAGATATGTTTTCTCATTTTGTCTCTCATAGTTGAGGTCTACCTATGATGTAAATTACAGGCCTCTCTCATCTTTTTAAGTGGTAGAACTTGCACAATTGGTGGCTGACTAAATACTTTTTTTTCCTCACTGTATATCATGCCTAAGGATATCCTTAGGGCAGTGATGGCAAACCTTTTAGAGACCGAGTGCCCAAACTGCAACTCAAAACCAACTAAATTATCACAAAGTGCCAACACGGCAATTTAACCTTACATTAACCAGAATCTGTTTTATATTGACCATGCAAGGTTATTACAGCCTGTAATAATATCACATGTCTGCTATAAAACAGATACTGTGTGATATAAATAGTGAAGGGCCCCCCACACAGTATAATGCGCTCCAAAGTGGCCTCCAGACAGTACAATTTGCTCTGAAGTGGCCTCCAAACAGTATTATATGCTCCAGAATTGCCCCCACACAGTATTATATGCTCCAGAGTGGCCCCCACTCAGTATTATATGCTCCAGAGTGGCCCCCACTCAGTATTATATGCTCACAGTTGCCCCCACACAGTATTATATGCTACAGAGTGGCCTTCGCACAGTATTATATGCTCCACTTTGGGCCCCCCCACATTATATGCTTCACAGTGGACCCCCACACAGTAGTATATGCTTCACAGTAAGCCCCCCACACAGTAGTGTATGCTTCAGTGTCCCCCACACAGTATTAGATGCTTCACAGTGTCCCCCATACAGTAATATATGCTTCAATATCCCCCACACAGTATTAGATGCTTCACAGTGTCCCCCATACAGTAATATGCTTCAATGTCCCCACACAGTAGTACATGCTTCAGTGTCCCCCACACAGTATTAGATGCTTCACAGTGTCCCCCATACAGTAATAGATGCTTCACAGTTTCCCCCACACAGTATTAGATGCTTCAGTGTCCCCCACACAGTAGTATATGCTTCAGTGTCCTCCACACAGTATTAGATGCTTCAGTGTCCCCCACACAGTATTAGATGCTTCACAGTGTCCCCCACACAGTAGTATATGCTTCACTGTCCCCCACACAGTAGTATATGCTTCAGTGTCCCCCACACAGTATTAGATGCTTCAGTGTCCCCCACACAGTATTATATGCTTCACAGTAGGCCCCCACACAGTAGTTTATGTTACTTACCTAGTCCCATGAAGAGCTGCAGTCCCATGAAGAGCGTCCTCCTTCTTCTGATCGCAGGCGCTGATGACTTACGTCATCACGCCTGCGTCAGGGCAGAGGTTACACTCTGCAATGCACATACAGCTGAAAGAAGCGATCGCTCACTAACGGGGAATCCTGTACCGGATTCCCCGTTAGTGAGCGATCATGGCGACGGCACGCGTGCCAACTGAGAAGGGTCTGCGTGCCCTTTCTGGCACGTGTGCCATAGGTTCGCCATCACGGCCTTAGGGTATGTTCATACGGATGAACTGGCAATGATTTTGAGTGCCAAAATCAGTACCAAATTCTGCCCACGAATATGACTCCCATTGTTTTTAATTGTAGGCAGAGGACAAAGCAAGAAGCTGAAAAAATATGGATTCTACAGATGAGTCGCTGAACCCACAGATTTATCTGATGCTAATCAGCGAGTGAAATCTGCAGTGGAAAGCCAAAGCTGTTCTTCGGGTTTCCACTGCAGGTAGCCAGAGGGCTGGAAAGGAATCTGAGGCAGATGTATTTTTAATGTTAAAGGGTATGTTCACATGGAGAAATTTGACGCTGAATTTGCCAAGCAGAAAATTTCTGCTTCAGGAATTTGATTCAGAAATTTTCTGCTTGGCATATTCACCATCAAATGCAGTAAAAACTGTTGCAGAATTTGACGCGGAATCCAACGTGGAATTTAAGATTTTTTCTCACCAGTATGTAGCCAAGCCACCTACATCTCTCCAGAGGCCTATTTTCACATCTTTTCCTTGGATAAGACACAAGTCTGAGTCCAGCAGCTTTAGGGCCCTAACCAGTACCAGAGCCACTACAGATCAGGGGCGGATAAAAGTCAGGAGGAGAGAAATGGTTCTTCTAATGAAAAGCTTAATAAATATTATACGCCGCAGGATTCGGCAGCAGGTATGTCAACTGCATTTTTTTGTAAAATTAAGGCCGCGGCAAGAGTATTTGTTGGGCAAACCCCAACAAATACTGCTATTATTATACTCTGGGGTCTCTTCAGACCCCAGAGTATAATGATCTGAGGCCCAGGAAAAGAGAGCGAACATATAATACTGTGTGGAGGGGCCACTATGGGATATAATACTGTGTGGAGGGGCCACTGTAGGACATAATACTGTATGGAGGCTGCTATGGAACATTATACTGCGTGCAGGGGCCACTATGAGACATTATACTGTGTGAAGGGACCGCTATGGGACATTATACTGGAGTGGAGGCCTTACACACAGTATATTTACCTAATAAAAAAGATATTGTTTCAGTATTGTTGACACGATTTGTTCCTTTATATATGGAGACCAAGTGATTACCAAGTTAACCCCTATCCTATAGATATTTTTTTGCCCATAACTTCAATTGTGCCAGCAGCAAAAGAGCCCACGACTGCTATTGATTTCAATACCGACCGTGAGCTATTCTGCCATTGACACTTTTGAAGTTATGAGCAAGATAACCTGCTTGTCGTTTTAATTTCACATGGGCCTATTGCAGAAGACCCCATGACAGCTCTTGTATAAATACAAACCCCTCCAAACCCCTGTCCCATAGTAACAAAATGTCCCATACTAACAACCCCCCCGACCTATGCCCCATAGTAAACAATAAACCCTTCCCTTTCAAACAAAAAACAAATAAATTATGCAAATTAAAAAAATTTTATTAGAGATTAGTATAATAAAAAGGAGAATCTGAGGATCTAATGAGCCACTAGTATGTGGTGGAGCATGGCTTTGGGGGGAATAAGGATAAGGTTGGTGAGGGAAAAATGATGAACAAAATTGGGAACCAGCAGTAGGAGGAGGAGGAGGGAGAGGAGGTGAAAGGTCTGTCTGGGTGCTCACAGACCTAACCATTGGTGGTGGTGGGCTGGGTGTGGTAATGGAGCCCATAGCCTACCAGAGACTATATATTAAATTACTCATTTCCAGCAGGCTGGGAATAGACCTGAAGTCTGCCACCACGACATGAACAACAGACATAAAGATTCTTTGGCGTTCAGGACTCATCCGGCAGCAGCAGGATAAGATCATATGACCATAGAAATCTATTTTGTTATCGACGTAGACCCTCCAGAAAAGTGACATGGCTTTAGATTCAACATGCAGCTGCCTGGTCGTTATTCAGGGAGTCCTTCTGGTCCATTCTCTGGTGGAACGTGTACTGGAAAGAGGGGAAGCCCGATGTCTGCGACAGGCAACTGCTGGGAAGGCACCAGCAGCTGGACTAGATGTTGTTGATAACTCAGCCTCAGCTGCTGGTGATGTAGGTGGTGGTGAGAGTTGCCCCTCCCTGCCAATGCAGACGTTCCAGGTTGGTCTGACTCCCTCTCCGGTTCAGGAAGGACATCCACAGATGTCAATGGAGTAAGATCACTCTCCTCCTGCTCTCGTTCCTCTTCTTGAGCAAGAGACTCCAACTGTCCCTCTGGTTCCTGTAAGTTTTACAAGGTTCTGTATAATAAAAATTAATGGTATAAGTAAAAAAAACAGAATAGAAATTTACTTGCGACTAACTTATATTATCAATAGTGTGAGCGAACCCATTGAAGTTCGGGTTCGACGAGTTCGGCCAAACTTTGCCCAAAAGTTCAGTTCGGATACCTGAACTAGACCTGAACCCGAACCCAAACCCCATTGAAATCAATGAGGACCCGAACTTGTTGCCCCCAAAACGGCTGTAAAATAGGGATAGTAAGGGCTAGAGGGCTGCAAAATGTCAGTAATAACAGGGCAAATGCCCTGCAAAAAATGGGGTAAGAAAAGTACTTAAAATAACATAAAATAAAAAAATAAAAATTAATTAAAAAAAAAAACATTAAAAACAAATAAAATAAAATTATAATTTTGAAACAACTGGTAGAGGTCCAGGGGGAGAAGATGGAGGTGCATGTGGCGGTGTAAGTGGAAGAGGTAGCCAACACTTTAACCACTCACTCAGGTGCTGGCACAGCCAAGTCCTGTGGGATCCATTAATGAACATAAGTATGTCCACGTTGGCTGTAGATAGGCGGATCCTCTTGTCGGTGATGACACCCCCTGCGGTGCTGAACACACGTTCTGATAGGATACTTGCCTATGTATATTGCATATTTTTGCATTGTCTTCTGCAACTGCACTGTGATGTGCAAAGTAGAGCTGCAGAAAATTTAAAAAAAAAAACTAATAAATATAAAAAAAAAAAAAGATTTAAAATGTTTTCAGAACATGAAAAAGATGTGCACTAAAATACTTACTTTGAATTTGACTGGAGTAGGGCAGAGTCTCTTGCAACCAAGGTGTGTTCTGCAAAGTAGATATTCATAAGAAATTATTAAACTCTTAGATATTAATTGAAAAATACATAAATTGAAAATTTTGATGTACATCTAATAGATATGCAATCATACTTACTTTTTTGGCAGCAAACAGGAGCTTCTCATGTGAGGAGATGAGTTGGGTGATGTCCAATGTTCTTCTCCTGCATCCAGAAAATGGCTATTGGCTGAATAATCCACACCTCCCATTCATTTCAATGGGAACTCTCAGGCAGAATCTGCCTGAAGAAATCTGCTACTGATGTAAGGGAATAGCCATTTGAGCAATTCCCCAGTGCTGCTGCAGAACCCTGGGGGGAGGGGCACAACAAGACAGTGAGCCCTAAAGCTGAACCCCCGCTGTCCCTAGCTAACATGCCCGATCTGTCCTAGGCGACAGCCAGCAACCGGTCGATCAGTCTCTTCCTAATATAAGTGACAACACAGAACGCAGACAGTACAAACAACAAAAAGGAAGGTCAGCTAGCCAAGGGTTCGGTAACAGATGAGCAATGCAGTACAGAATCAAAATCCAAGAGAATAGTCAAAAGTCAAGGCCAGAGGTCAGGAATAGGAATACAGGTAACAAAATAGGAGCTAGCAGGGACAAGTGACAAGACAGAATGAATAGCCAGTGCCCATGTGAGGGCTGACAACCTGTTTATAGAAAGTCAGGACCTGCCCTAGACTTGATAGGATGATAGGCTGTCAATCACACAGGTAAGACTAAAATTAACTATTAGTGGAGCAGAGGAAAACCAAGGTGAAGAAGACGGGTGTGGCAGAAAATCAATTACATAGTCTAGGACAGTGTTCAGACTGAGCAACAAGAATCTTAAACAAGGAATCAAACTGAGCACGCCTCCTGCACCGCCATGTGCGGGCGGAGGGTGGAGCAGAGACCTGAACAGGCAGAGATGTTACAATTGAAATGAATAGGAGGATTTTAAGCAAAATTCCGTGTCTAATTCCTACATAATAATAATAATAATAATAATAATAATCCTTTAATAGTCCCACAATGGGGAAATTCAGTGTGTTACAGCAGCAAAGATAAGATGTAAACTACATGTAAACTTAGCCTAAAAATGTATAGGAGGATGTTCTGCTGAATTCTAATTACATTAAATAAACTTACTACTGTTTATTTCTCTTCCTTATATAGCCATCATATATAAGTCATCATATAGTCATCACTTAATATTGTGAGTAGGGCTCACAGTCTAAATTCCCCTGTGAGAATACAAACTCTATTCAGATGTTGTGCTTCGTTGGATTTAAACCCACTGTAAGGCAACAGTGCTAACTGGTTAGTCACTCTGCCACTTAACTCAAGAGTTTTTTTATCCTGTTAGCTGGACTAATCACAATGTTCTTGGAATGTTATATACTTATCTGGTTAATGCATTGTGTCATGGCTATCTTGAAGTTAGTTGAACAGGAGAGGATAAAATTTAATTTGGTCTTATCATTTGATTTATTACTTAAGGCCATGTGCCAGTTTTATTTTATTGCTGTTCAAAATAACATTATAAGGTAATTTTGTTATAGATCACAAACCTTTATAGCTTTGGAAGTCATATGATTAAAGCATTAAGCATGAATATGCACACGGCTTATAAATAAGGCTTAGATTTAGTTGGTGACATACTGTTTTTGTATAGATGTAAAGAACCTTTACAGTAAGTTCACACGGAAGGATTCTGCCCAGATTTTAAACTCCCATTGTTTTCAATGGGAGGGAGAGATCGCAGCAGGACGTTAAAAAAAATAAGCGTCCTGCTCAGTCTTGCCGCGAATGCTACAGCTCAAGACTTCCTGCTGATTAGGCCCATTCATCCGAATGCCGATGCCCTGCATCAGCATCCCGTCGCAGATAGAGCGCAGCTGGAAAACAGCGGCGGAAAATTAAGAGGAATCCCTTAACCTTAAAAGTAACTAAGAGTAAACAACAACATCAGGCTAATGAAGCTGAAAGGTATTATTGGAGATGTCTACACGTGATGCTATGTAATTACAAAACATGCTTTTAACAGGGGTTGTAACATGAAGAGAACCCTTGTCCATATGCCCTATTAGGTAATTTGAACTTCATAAAGGAACTCAGAATGGAGAGCAGCTCTGTACAATTGGATACCATTCTGTAAGATATTACACTGTATTGTATTGCAATATATATATATATATATATATATATATATATATATATATATATTATACTGTATAGTGTAGGTATTAGCGGTATTGCAATATTGTAATACTGCCTTGCGTTGCAGGGGTAGGTAGTCTTAGAGAGGTGGAGATCTACTGTTCATGAGGGTCTTGAGATCTGCTTGGTACTGAGCTGCGACAGGACTATGTGAGCAATAGTGTATAACGCTAGGTTCACACTAGCGTTTGAGTCTCCGTACGAGACCTGCAAGGAGGACTTTTCTCTCCGACACCCCATAAACCGTGTAACTGATTTTTAGTTTCAATAATTTTTATTTGGGTTTCAAAATATATGTAAGAAACAAATATTGACATACATTGCTGTATACCGTCTGATATAAAGTTGTACAGGGTATATTCTTTGAATTGTACATCAATGAAATAGAAGATAAAGATTGCATATGCAATAAACCATAACAATAACAATAACATTGAGGCACTTTTCTGGGGTTAGTGTGAGACATTCCAGAGACGATCTTCTATTATTTCCTCCCGCTTCTGTTCCCCACATCTCTACACCTTCTACGAATTCCAAAACCGGATTTTATATAATTCCGTGGTTCCCAATTATGCTATATATCGAGAGTTAGTCCACGCATCCCATACATTTTCAAAGCTATGATAGGAGTCATTTCCCAACGCAATTACCCTCTCATATACATATGTAGTATTAATAGTGAGCAACAAGATGGAGACGGACGGAGGGGTCACTGATCTCCATCTCTGCACCAACAGCAATTTGGCTATAGTCAAGATTTTACACAGGAGTTTTTTATATTTGTTCAGGTCCTCGGGAATTCCAATTAATAGGATGGCCAGGGATGGGTTGTAGGGGAGATGGAAATAAAATATTTCTGATAGCATGTCAAAGACCCTATTCCAATATCCATAAATTACGGGGCATTGTCCCAAAATATGGAGAAGGGTCCCTCTCCCTCCACATCCTCTCCAGCAATTCCCAGAAACGGAAGGATATATCATTTGTAAAGTGGATGGGGTTCGGTACCACCTTAAAGTAATTTTCATAGCTGTTTCTATGTGAGTGCTACATTTTAAGGACGAGTGACTTAATTTAATTGCTTGTTCCCGTTCGTCCGAGGTAATGACTCTTTCCAAATCCCGCTCCCAACAACGGAATGATGTAGATCTAGTAAAGGCCGACATTCCGTCTATTTTATTGTAGAGAAACCTTAATCCCCTCATCTTAGTCGACAACCAGGTGAATATCAAATTGCTATGGGGTGATTTCGATATCGGGTTCTTAGATACGTGTAACTTATTTTTAAGCAGATTAGGTTTCTGTCTTTTGGGTCCCCAAACACACCCAAAGAACGGAAACTTGAACGCTAGTGTAAACCTAGCGTTAGTTATTAAAATGATTCAAGTGAATGGAAGCTAAGCTGCAGCACTCTGATTCTTGATAGCAGCTAATAACAGCTGTTTTGAAGAGGTTTGTGGTGTCATAATTCCACTGATCAGATAATGATACCCTATTCTGAGGTTAGGTCAACGATATCAAACACACGATATCACTATATGAGCGGGCGGCATCGGAACCGGGTGTTAGCTGTAACTGACAGCTAACACCCTGCTCCATATCCCCCGGTTGGAACTGAGTTCTGATCCGAGGTTTTAACCCCTTGGATGCCGCGGTCAAACATGACCGCGGCATCCAAGGGGTTCCGCTATCTTGCCGCTCCAATCGGCACCCCCCGCGGCGAGATCGGGGGGTGCCGATACCTATAACCTGCAGCCTGGTGTGAACCGAGAGCAAGGCAGGTGGTTTGGACTCCGCAACCAGAAATGAACGCACACGCGGTAGTTCAAGAAAAAAAATATCTATTTACTATAAGTTAATAAAGGCTAGTTAAAGGTAAAATGACAGGGCTAAAGACAAGCAAAATATACAATATAGCATGAACAATTTCAAGGCAAATTCTGCAATGGTTTCTACTTTTACTCTGTCCACTTCTGCAGTATGGACACTGAATGAACAATATACTCAAAACTATCCCTAACTGACCCTGACTTCACATTTGGGTGCACCCCCTTTTCCCCAGTGGTCCAGGTGGACCGCTTACAGTCCGTAGAAGCGCGTGGTGGGGCCCAAAGTCGGTCCTTTCTTTTATAGTGAAGCGTCCTCTCCTCACGGTTATCAGGATCTTGGGAGAAATGAAGTCCTCTTTAACAGACAGGGAAACCAACTGAATGCAATGTAATCCAACAGCAGATTCCACTCAGCACACTGACAGTCCTGCCGAATCCATACACTGAGCTGGGATGTAAGGCGGGATTTAGCAGGTGCCGTCCAGTACATCAACAGCACTGCGAGTCTCTATCTGTGGTATCCATATACACAGTCACAATGTCAGTCTCACTGATCAGCCACTGAGCACAGTTCCTTTCACGTGGACTCACTAGTCCTGTTGTCTCTTTACACTCTGTTTGTCTCTGGACCAAGATACAGCTTAGCTGTACAGAAAAATCTCCACACCAGTTCAATACAACACTTGCCAAGATGGCTGCTGCTCTCTGTCTCGTCACTTCCTGCTTCTCTGCTCACACTCTGTCTGCAGAACAGGCAGGCTGACATAAAAGGGGGGGGGGTCTCACTCCAGCATCATGTCACAATTACAATGGCTGCTGTCTTAAAGGAACAGAATCACAGAAATACATTCAACATTAACAGTTTATACAGACAAATGAAGCTTAAGACAACATTGGCTGTCTCTTACATATTCCCCCCCCACTTTAAGATTGGCAGTCCCTGCCTATGACTGTATATCCAGAGGGTTGTACTTTTATGCACAGGGTGGTAGTATACCGATGTATGGCAGGCCAAACAAACTCATCCTGCGCATACCGAACAGGGGGAATACCAGCATTTGGCCTAGTGGTCCGTCTGAGGACCGGTGGTATATTATGGGGTGCTGCAGCTATGGGCTGAGAAGGACCAGCGGATTCCGCACCAGAGGGGGCACAGGCCGGAGATACAGTAGTCACAGGTGGAACATCCCCAGGAGCAGGGATCAGCCAACAATCATCCTCCTCGTCGGAGGCCCATTCCGCACCTCCATTCTCTGACTGTGGGAGCTCATTCACATTGGCAGGCCCATCGTGATTTGTCCCTTCAGAATGACACAGGCGCAACATATTTCGGTGAAGTACTCGAACACAATCAGTTCCTTCTTTCTGGACCTGGTACACTGGCCCATTCGCATACTTGCGGCCAACAACACGATACGGCAAAGCCTCCCATCTGCTTTCCAATTTCCCTTGGGGTTTCTTGACACGAACTAGCACCAGGTCGCCTGGTTGCAATGGTGCTTCTTGCACTGGGGTCTTATCAGGATGGGGATGTTCTTGCAGGCGCTGCCGCACCAATCGATGGATCGTCTCAAGTCTCTGCCGATGCGCCCGCACCCAAGAGGTTGGATCCCTCGGAGGGAACCCATCCACATCATTCAACTGTAATTCTCCTATACTTCGCCCAGACCGCCCAAAGAGAAGTGTATAAGGAGAGTACCCCGTTGTAGAATGGACCTGATTGTTATAGGCCCACACCATTTCAGACAAGAACTGAGGCCACTGTAACTTCTTGTCTTCCTCCAGAGTCCGCAGCATCTGTAGCAGAGTTCTGTTGAATCTTTCACAGGCCCCATTTCCCTGAGGGTGGTATGGAGTCGTGTGCGACTTCTTTATCCCGTAGATACGTTGAACTTCTTTCATTACGTGTCCCTCAAAGCAGGCGCCCTGGTCGGAGTGGATGCGTTGGGGGCACCCATATACTCGAATGAAATCTTGGCACAGAGCACGAGCTGCTGACTCAGCTGTCTGGTCCTTGGTGGCGGTTACCACCGCAAATTTGGTGAAGTGATCCACCATTACGAGGCAATACTGGTGTCCGCTATTGGATGGGCCCACCATTAGATAGTCTATCATGACGATTTCTAAAGGTTCCTGGGTCACGATGGTTTGCAGGGGAGCTCTCTGTTCTATTGCCTTATGGATCTCACAAGTTCGACAGCTGCGGCATACTTCTTCGACCATTTGACGAAGACCAGGGCAGTAAATCAGTCGCTGTAACCAACGAAAGGTCTTCTCATGACCAAAATGTCCATTCTTATTATGAGCCTCAACTGCCAAGGAGCGAGCCAGTTCACTAGGCACCACAATTTGGTATCGAATGTCGATCTCAGAAGGTAAATAGACCTTTCGGCATAGCACTCCATTTTTCATCTCCAACTTTTCCCACTGACTCAAAACAGATAATATCTCACGTGTCAGTCGTTCTCTTTCCTCTCTACAGGGCTTCTGGCCTTTCTCAACACACTTGATCATCTGCGCCAGCCCCTCATGGGTCTGTTGTATCTGTGCCCATTCCTGTCGTGAGGGACCAAAGAAAGGAGCCATTTCAGTCCCCTCCATCTCAAACTGATTAGTGGCGGTCAAGGCCTGTGAAAATCTGCTGAAATCGGGCACCTCCACATGCTCCAACTCATGATCCACGTCTTCTGTGGGGGTCTGGGCAGTTACCCTAGAAAGTCCGTCAGCATTCTGGTTCTCTGTCTTGGACCGATACTTAATGCGGTAATTGAATGTAGACATTCGGGCTATCCACCTCTGCTCTAACGCCCCGAGCTTGGCATTTTCCAGGTGAGCTAGTGGGTTGTTGTCAGTCAGTACTAAAACTTCAGCACCGGTCAAATATTCAGAGAATTTCTCGGTCATGGCCCATACCAGTGCCAACAGCTCCAATTTAAATGAACTATAATTCTCGGGGTTTCTTTCAGAATCTCTCAAAGACCGGCTGCCGTACGCTATGACCCTCTCCTGGCCATCCTGAAGCTGGGAAAGCACTGCTCCAAGACCATACAGGCTTGCATCTGTATATAGCTGGAACGGCAAGTGGTAATCAGCATATGCCAAGATTGGGGCTGTTGTCAGTGCATCCTTCAATGCCTGGAAGGCTTGTTCCTGTTCAGGTCCCCACTTCACGGACCGGTTCTTTGGACCACCGGATGTTCCTCGTAGGAGAGCATTAAGTGGTGCTGCTACCTTGGCGAAATCCTTAATAAACCGTCGATAGTAACCGGCTACTCCAAGGAACGCCCTCACTTCTCGCAGGGTAGTCGGTATCGGCCAATCTTGAACAGCCGCTATCTTGTCTCTTGATGGTCTCACCCCTTCTCCTGATACGCGGTGACCCAAGTAATCAATTTCAGATTGGAACAACCGACATTTACTGGGTTTCAATTTGAGCCCATGTTCCCGCAATCTTCGAAATACTTGCCCCAACTGGTGGAGATGGTCTTCAAAGGTCGCAGAATACACTATAATGTCATCCAAGTAGATGAGAGTGAACTCAAAGTTGAAGTCACCGAGACATTTCTCCATCAACCGCTGAAACGTTCCGGGTGCATTTGTCAACCCGAAGGGCATCCGGTTAAATTCGTATAGTCCCATGGGCAAAAAAAAATACCCCCCCCCCCCCTTCTCTTTTTCCCCCCCCCCCCCCCCCCCCCCCCCCCCCCCCCCCCCCCGGGGGGGGGGGCCCCGCCCCCCCCCCCCGCCGGGGGGGGCCCCCCAATCCGTGGCAAGGGGTAGGAATCTCGAACGGTGCAAGCGTTTAACTTCCGATAGTCTACGCAAAATCGGATGGACCCATCTTTTTTTCTTACTAACACCACAGGAGCCGCCCAGGGACTCTGGCTTTCTTGGATGTTCCCACCCTGTAGCATCTTAGCTAACAGTTCTTTCACTTCCTGATACAACTGTGGAGGAATTTGTCGGTAGCGCTCTCTAATTGGAGGGGTGTCTCCTGTGGGAATCTCATGGTAGATCCCTGTGGTACATCCAAAATCTTCAGCATACCGTGCAAAGGTGGCTTGGTTCTCCCACAACAGCTCATCTACCTTCTGCACCCATTCCAGAGAACATGAACTTACATCCATCTTCATCTGTTCTCGAATTGCACAGCCATTCCATTCAGAGGTGGGTTCCTCATCTTCTCCCATGGACACAGTTACGGTCCACTCATCCCTTTCAGTCGGCTTCAGCTGCATTGGAGTTACTTTCCTTACTTCCTCCGGAGTCACATAGATGTTAGCCAGCAGCCTCCCTGGGGTCAGGTCCACACTCTGGTCCTGAGTGTTTACACATCGAAGTGGTACTCTTCCATTGCGAACTATTGCCAAGGAACGGGCCACTAGCGGATCAACACCTCCTTCGGCTGCCTGCAGTGGTTCTACCAACACAGCTATGCCCTCTAGTTTCCGACAGGTGCCTACGGGCATGGACACTATTGTCTCCCGACTGGGTGGCAGTGTAACTTTTGTATGCAAAGGAACTGAAATTCGAGCCAGAGGACGCTGTGCATCTGAACTTTTCTGTAAGCCACATGTCCGGATCAGCCGCTGGAAAGCTGTTTGAGTAGGCCGATGGGTGGTGGTTTCTTTCCAATAACTGTGACCTTTCTTTTCAAAGAGGATCTGATCTAATTCTTTTAACACATTCATCCCCAAAATGACAGGGACCTTTACTTCATGTGACTCCTGTACCACCACAATGCCTTTCCTACCTAGATCTTGGCCACATACCCGGACATTCATCCAGGCCACTCCCACGACCGGAACTGGTAACTGGTTAGCTGCGACCACTCGTACGAATGTATGGGGATCATATTTCACATGTTGCCGGAAGTACCGTTCATAACAGTCTCTACTCAAGGTCGTTACTTGGGAACCCGTGTCAATCATCCCGGTAACCGGAATACCCTCCATTTCCACCTGTATGACAGGACTTGCAGCGATCAGGTCATCATCAGGGCATTCTCCCCACATAGTCTCCTTGTCAGTCTCCCCTACTACACGCCCTTCAGCAGCAGGGGACTTCAGTTTAACGGCGGTCTCTCATAAGTTTGTCGCTGCTCTGGACATCTAGCAGCAACGTGGCCCATCCGTCCACACTCCCAGCAGCGTATCCCCCGTCGTTCTGGCCATCTGTTTGGGCCCCTTCGGTAAGCCCCTTCGATTTCTCCTGAGCACTGCACTAAATGATTTGGACCCCTTCGGTAGGTCCTATCCTCACCCCTCCAGCGGGGTGGTGGGTGATTCTGACTTGCTGGGTGTGGATGGCTCACCCTTTCATCTCCAGTCTTCTGGAAGTCTGCAATTTTCATAGACTGCTCATCACAACGAGTGTGCAAGTGTTCCATTTGTTCTTGCAGTTTCTGCATTACTGTGAGAATTTCTTTAACCGTCCCTTTTTCTACTGTCTCTGAGCCAGAACTAGCCCCCTGTGACAAAGTAACTCCAACTGCGGTCTGCGGCCTCGGGACCATGCTATTGGCACGGGAGATGGCCTCTACCTGTACATCATGGAATTTAGCATCAGTCTCTCGTCGTATAAAATCCTGCATAGTCACAGTTAAACTGCCGTCACGTATCCCCAGGACAAACTGGTCACGGAGAGTCCGATCAGGGTTACAGAAGGCTGGCGAGCCCCCTCTTTCCTTCCTTTGAATATCTCGGAGCAGTTCTTGTAGGGCATTTGCATATTGGGGAAGGCTTTCATTCTCCTGTTGTACCCTCTGGAAGAACCGAGCCTGCAGAGACCCCAGCAATGCAGTTTCTCCATAGATGGTTTCTAGAATCTGGACTACTTGCTCAAATGTCTGCCTTTGTTCAAATGGCCTCAGTATCACCGTGGTCTTAGCATCCCCTTGTAATGTCAATATTGCTAGCTCTACTAGTACTTCTGGTGCGGTCTGGTACATTCGCTGTATCATTTGTATCTGTTCCACCCACATACTCACTGACATATTATTGCCATCAAATTTAGCTAACTGACTCATTATAGCCCCTGCTGGCATTCTTCCTCCAGCACCATTCTCCCGAACGGGTGCGTCACCGTCCATTCTGGTAAGCGGATCCTGCCGACTACGCCAATTTGTGAACCGAGAGCAAGGCAGGTGGTTTGGACTCCGCAACCAGAAATGAACGCACACGCGGTAGTTCAAGAAAAAAATATATATTTACTATAAGTTAATAAAGGCTAGTTAAAGGTAAAATGACAGGGCTAAAGACAAGCAAAATATACAATATAGCATGAACAATTTCAAGGCAAATTCTGCAATGGTTTCTACTTTTACTCTGTCCACTTCTGCAGTATGGACACTGAATGAACAATATACTCAAAACTATCCCTAACTGACCCTGACTTCACATTTGGGTGCACCCCCTTTTCCCCAGTGGTCCAGGTGGACCGCTTACAGTCCGTAGAAGCGCGTGGTGGGGCCCAAAGTCGGTCCTTTCTTTTATAGTGAAGCGTCCTCTCCTCACGGTTATCAGGATCTTGGGAGAAATGAAGTCCTCTTTAACAGACAGGGAAACCAACTGAATGCAATGTAATCCAACAGCAGATTCCACTCAGCACACTGACAGTCCTGCCGAATCCATACACTGAGCTGGGATGTAAGCCGGGATTTAGCAGGTGCCGTCCAGTACATCAACAGCACTGCGAGTCTCTATCTGTGGTATCCATATACACAGTCACAATGTCAGTCTCACTGATCAGCCACTGAGCACAGTTCCTTTCACGTGGACTCACTAGTCCTGTTGTCTCTTTACACTCTGTTTGTCTCTGGACCAAGATACAGCTTAGCTGTACAGAAAAATCTCCACACCAGTTCAATACAACACTTGCCAAGATGGCTGCTGCTCTCTGTCTCGTCACTTCCTGCTTCTCTGCTCACACTCTGTCTGCAGAACAGGCAGGCTGACATAAAAGGGGGGGGGGGTCTCACTCCAGCATCATGTCACAATTACAATGGCTGCTGTCTTAAAGGAACAGAATCACAGAAATACATTCAACATTAACAGTTTATACAGACAAATGAAGCTTAAGACAACATTGGCTGTCTCTTACACTCCATAACCTCCGGTCGGAACTGAGTTCCGATCGGAGGCTTAACCCCTTGGGTGCCACGGTCAAACATGACCGCGGCATCCAAGGGGTTCTGCCATGTTGCCGGCCTACCCCGGCACCCCCCGTGGGGAGATCGGGTGGTGCCGATATCTATAATCTGCAGCCCGGGGTCTGGCCAGTGACCCCAGGCTGCCTGGAGACCCCATTGCCTGGTTGATCCTGCCGGGACCTCCGGAAGTCAGGCTATGACTATCACTTCCTCTATAGACTGCAAGATAAGTGTATGCTCGTGTCTTGAAGTCTATAGTACTGAGCCAGCGATCAAAGCATCACTGGCTCAGGTGTCCTAATGGGAAAAAAAAAAAAGAAAAAAAAATAAAATAAAGTGTTCAAGAAAATTAATAAAAGAATAAAGTCCCAAAAATTCCCTTTTCCTATATAAAATGAATTATATAAAAAAAAAAAAAAAAAAATTGATAAAAACAGTACATATTTGGTATCGCCGCATCTGTAACAACCTGTGCAATAAAACTGAAACAATATGTAATGTATACAGTGAACGTCGTGGAAAAAAAAAGGGAAAAAAACACGCCGGAAGTAATGATTTGAACTAAAAAAAAAAAAAAAAAAGGGATAAAAAAAATAAATGTACCCAAAAAAAGTACCAAAAAAAAGTAAAGGTTTTCCCACAAAAAATAAGTCCTCAACCAACTCTGTAAACCGCAAAATAAAAATGCTACGCATCTCAGAATATGGCGAAGCAAAAATAATTATGCTTTATGTCCCCAAATGGGTATTTGTTCTGCAAAATTAGTATCGCATAAAAAAACTATATAAATGAGGTATTGCCGTTATCGTACCGACTCGCAGAATAATGGTAATATGTTACTTATGCTGTAAGCTGCATGGCGAAAAATTTAAAAGGTAAAACGCAATGCCAGAATTGATGGGGTTTTTTTTTTTAAATCCACCAAGAAAGAGTTAATAAAATTTATTCTATAAGTTATAGGCACCCAAAAATGTTGTCATTACAAAATAATTCTCACCCCGCAAACAACAAGCCCTCATATGGCTACATCACACAGCCACAGCTTACATATTCACTTTTCCCCATCCACTGTGCAGTCACGTCTGGGATACTAATGCTCACTACACCCCTTGATAAATTCTCTGAGGGGTGCACTTTTCAAAATGGGGTCATTCCCTAGGGGATCCCACTTTACTGGTACCTTAGAGGCTCTGCAAACATGACATGGCGTCCAGATACCAAACATCTAAATCTGCACTCCAAAAGCGCTCCTTCTCTTCTGGACCCTGTTGTGTGCCCAAACTGCAGTTTATGCCCACATGTATGACACTTGGTGTACCCAGGATAACGAACTCAATGTCATATGTGGGTATAAACTGCTGTTTGGGCACAGGCGGGCACATAATGGAAGGAGCGCTATTTGGTTTTTGGAGCACAGATTTGGACGGTTTGGTTTTTGGATGCCATTGCACTTTTGCAGAGCTGAAATGCCAGTAAAGTGAAATTCCCTGACACGTGACCCCATTTTGGAAACTGCACCCCTGAAGGAATTTATCCAGGGGTACAGTGAGCATTTTTAACCCCCAAGTGTTGCTATAATTTATTATCCATAAATGAATACACAGCTGATTGTGAAAGGTGAAAATGACAATTTTTCCAGGAATATGTAATTTCAGTGAATAATATGTTGTGCCCGGCTTGTATCAGAGATGAATGCTCCAAAAGCTGTTGTGCCCGGGATACCCACTTAACAGTTTTTGGAGTGTGTGTCTCTCCAGACATAAGCTGGGCACAACATATCGGGCACTGAAATGGCGTATCCATGGAAAAATTTAATTTTTAACTTTTCATTATCAGCTGCACATTCATTTCTGGAAATTAAAATAATGTAACACTTAAGAGTTAATAATGCTCGTTACCCCACTTGATAAATACCTTGAGGGGTGCACTTCCCAAAATGGAGTGACATGTCTGCGGGTTCCACTTTACTGGCAATTCAGGGGCTCTGCAAAAGTGGCATGGTGTCCAAAAACCAAACTATGCTCCAAAAACCAAATAGCTCTCCTTCCCTTCTGTGCCTGGCTGTGCCCAAACAGCAGTTTATACCCACATATGGCATTAAGTACGTTATCCTGGGTACACCAGTGTCATACATGTGGGCATAAACTGCTATTTGGGCACAGAGCAGGGGGAAGATGTGAAGTCACGCTATTTGCTTTTGGAGCGCATATTTAGATTGTTGGTTTTTGGACACCATATCACATTTGCAGAGACCCTAAAATTGCCCCTACAAAATTGGGGTCACTTCTTGGGGAATTCCAGTTTACTGGCACCTCCAGGGCTCAGCAAAAACAACATGGTGTCCAGAAAGTCCCTCTAAATCTACACTACAAAAGCTAAAAAAAGCACAGTGCTCCTTCCCTTCTGAGCCCTGCTGTGTGCCCAAGCAGCAGTTTACTCCCACATATACAACTTCTTTGTAGCCAGGATAGCCCACTTAATAGTTTTAGGAGTGCATGTCTCTGATGCCACAAAGTGGCTACAATGTATTAGGCACTGAAACTGGATATTTCTTTAAAAACCTCAGTTTTCAATTTGTACATTAATTTTTGGAAAGCATTTTTAGGCTCAAAATGATAATACCCCTTGATACATTCTATGAAGGGTGTAGTTTCTAAAATGGGGTCACTTTTGAGGGGTTTCCATTGTATTGGTATTTTAGGGGCTCTGAGAATGCGACATGGTACCTGAAAACTATTCCAGCCACTTCTGCCCTCCTAAAACCAAATAGCGCTCTTTCCATTGTGAGCCCCACCATGTTCCCATACAGCAGATTACAAACACATATGGGGCATTTCTGTGTTCAGAAGAAATTGTGTAACAAACTGTGTTGTGTTTTTTCTTCTTTAACCACTTGTAAAAATTAAAAATATGTTGCTAAATGGTCAATTTATTGGAAAAAAAAAGTAATTTTTTATTTTTATGTCCCAAAGCCAATAAAATCTGTGAAATCTGTGAGTTAAAAATTCTCACTATACACCTAGATAAATTCTATGAGGGGTGTAGTTTCCAAAATGGGGTCACTTTTGAAGGGTTCCCATTGTATTGGTACTTTAGGGGCTCTGCAAATGCGACATGGAACCCGAAAACTATTCCAGCAAAATCTGCCCTCCAAAAGCTAAATAGCTCTCTTTTCTTTTTGAGCCCTGCCATGTGCCCAAACAGCAGATTACAACCACATATGGGGCATTTCTGTATTCAGCAGAAATTGTGTAACAAACTTTGGGGAGCTTTTTCTCCTTTGTCCTCTTGTGAAAATGAAAAATTTGGGGCTAAATTGACGGTTTATTGGAGAAAAAGTAATTTTTCATTTTCATGTCCCAATGTTAATAAAATCTGTGAAACAGCTGTGGGGTCAAAATACTCACTATACCCCTTGACATGTTCTGTGAGGGGTTTGTTTCCCAAATTGGGGCCCTTTTTGGGGGTTTCCACTGTTTTTTCCCAAATGGGGTCCCTTTTGGGGGGTTTCCACTGTATTGGTACTTTGGGGGCTCTGCAAATGCGACATGGCACCTGAAAACTATTCCAGCAAAATCTGCCCTCCAAACGTCCAGTAGCGCTCCTTCCCTTCCGTGCCCCGCCGAATGTACCCATACAGCAGTTTACACCCACATGTGGGGTATTTCTGTATTCAGGAGCAATTGTTTAATAAACTGGGGGGTGCTTTTTCTCCTTTTAACCCCTTGTGAATGTGTTAAATTTAGGGCTAAATGAAGGGATTAGTGGAAAAAAATGAAATGTCTAAATTTCACCTCGATATCGTTTTAATTCTTGTGAAATGCTTAAAGGGTTAACAAACTTCCCAAATGCTGTTTTGAATTATTTCAGGGGTGCAGTTTTGAAAATGGGGTGATTTATGGGGGTTTCTAATATATAGGCCTTTATAATCCTCTTCAGAATTGAAGTGGTCCCTAAAAAATTAGTTTGGGAAATTTTCTTGTAAATCTGGAAAATCGCTGTTACACTTGTAAGCCTTCTAACATCCAAAATAAATTAAAGGACGATTAAAAGATGATGTCAATATAAAGCAGAGATATGGTAGATAATATTTATTAATGTATTTGGGTGGTATGACTATCTGTCTGAAAAGCAGAGACTTTCACATTTTGAAAATTGCGATTTTTTTTTCCAAATTTCCATCAAATATCCTATTTTTTTATAAATAAATACAAAAAAATTGATTAGTGTTTACCACTAACATGAAGTACAATGTGTCACGAGAAAACAGTCTCAAAATCACTTGAGTAAGTTAAAGCGTCTCAAAGTTCTTGCCACATAAAGAGACACATGTCAGTTTTGAAAAACAAGGCCTGGTCCTTAACGCACTTTTGGGCTGTGTCCTTAAGGGGTTAAATTAATAATAATAATGCTATGGAAAGCACAGTGCACCTATAGGAACCCCAACATTAATGTTTATGTAGTACCCCCAAACAAATGTGCCAATGAAGAGGTCTCCCATAGTGCTCTCAATATTAATACTGCTCCCATGTGCTGCAACAACTTGCCACTGAAAGTATAAGGGCTCATTTATGCAATGGAAAATAAGGAGAAATTTGAGAAGGACATCTGCCTCAGATACCTTTTCCGTTCTCAGCAGAATTCAGAAGCAGTGCACAGTCATTCCACTGTGGCTTTCCGATGCTGATTAGGCCCAGATGAAAGGGACTAATCAACAGGCTGTCTCAAGCTGTGGATTCTGTGGCTGAAACAGTCGCTGATCTGCTGTAAGATCGAGAAGAAATGCTAATTTTTTTCCATGCCCTGCTCCGATCTATGCCTTCTATTGTTTTCAATCAGGACGGAATCTTCCCCTGATTTTGTGGTGGCCCCAAAATCAGCGCCAGATTCTGTCTTGGGAACAGGCCCTTAGTGTCTAATCCTGTGAACCTAAAAAAAAAAAAAATAACACAACTCACTTCAACTACAGTGGGGAAAAAAAAGTATTTAGTCAGCCACCAATTGTGCAAGTTCTCCCACTTAAAAAGATGAGAGAGGCCAGTAATTGACATCATAGGTAGACCTCAACTATGAGAGACAGAAATGAGAAAACATATCCAGAAAATCACATTGTCTGATTTTTAAAGAATTTATTTGCAAATTATGGTAGAAAATAAGTATTTGGTCAATAACAAACGTTCATCTCAATACTTTGTTATATATCCTTTGTTGGCAATGACAGAGGTCAAACGTTTTTTATAAGTCTTCACAAGGTTGGCACACACTGTTGCTGGTATGTTGGCCCATTCCTCCATGCAGATCTCCTCTAGAGCAGTGATGTTTTGGGGCTGTCGCTGGGCAACACGGACTTTCAACTCCCTCCAAAGGTTTTCTATGGGGTTTAGATCTAGAGACTGGCTAGGCCACTCCAGGACATTGAAATGCTTCTTACAAAGCCAATCCTTCATTGCCCTGGTGGTGTGCTTGGGATCATTGTTGTGCTGAAAAACCCAGCCACGTTTCATCTTCAGTGTCCTTGATGATGGAAGGAGGTTTGCACTCAAAATCTCACGATACATGGCCCCATTCATTCTTTCATGTACACGGATCAGTCGTCCTGGTCCCTTTGCAGAGAAACTGCCCCAAAGCATGATTTTGCCACCCCCATGCTTCACAGTAGGTATGTTGTTCTTTGGATGCAACTTAGCATTCACTCTCCTCCAAACACGACCAGTTGTGTTTCTACCAAACAGTACTACTTTGGTTTCATCTGACCATATGACATTCTCTCAATACTCTTCTGGAACATCCAAATGCTCTCTAGCAAACTTCAGACGGGCCCGGATATGTACTGGCTTAAAGCAGGGGGACACGTCTGGCATTGCAGGATCTGAGTCCCTGGCGGCGTAGTGTGTTACTGACGGTAGCCTTTGTTAAGTTAGTCCCAGCTTTCTGCAGGTCATTCACTAGGTTCCCCCCGTGTGGTTCTGGGATTTTTGCTCACCGTTCTTGTGATTTGACCCCAGGGGGTGAGATCTTGCGTGGAGCCCCTGATCGAGGGAGATTATCAGTGGTCTTGTATGTCTTCCATTTTCTAATTATTGCTCCCACAGTTGATTTCTTCACACCAAGCTGCTTGCCTATTGCAGATTCAATCTTCCCAGCCTGATGCAGGTCTACAATTTTGTTTCTGGTGTCCTTCCGCAGCTCTTTGGTCTTCACCATAGTGGAGTTTAGAGTGTGACTGTTTGAGGTTATGGACAGGTGTCTTTTATACTGATAACAATGTCAAACAGGTGCCATTACTACAGGTAATGAGTGGAGGGCAGAGGAGCCTCTTAAAGAAGAAGTTACAGGTCTGTGAGAGCCAGAAATCTTGCTTGTTTGTAGGTGACCAAATACTTATTTTCCACCATAATTTGTAAATAAATTCTTAAAAAAATCAGACAATGTGATTTTCGGGATTTGTTTTTTCATTTTGTCTCTCATAGTTGAGGTCTACCTATGATGTCAATTACAAGCCTCTCTCATCTTTTTAAGTGGGAGAACTTGCACAATTGTTGGCTGACTAAATACTTTTTTTCCCCACTGTAGTTCCATAGCAAACACTCATTCTGTCTATTTTCAGGACTGCTACCTCTGCTTAACTTCTGTCATTGCTCTCATTTGGCATCCTGACAGATCAAAGAAAAATCACTTTTATCGACTGAATCCAAGTAGTCAAAGCTAACTGACATTGTTGGATGGCAAAATGGACATGTAGTGGATCAGAATTAATGTCAGTAGTGAATTGCAATATCCAGCAGTGTGGAGATGGTGCGAGTAGAGGAGGCCCAAGATGGTCATGTGACTTTTATTGTACTACTGCTAATGCTGGCTGCTACTCCTAAATAGCTGCCACCACTTCCACCACATAGGCAGACATGTCATGGAGCCTGGACCATCATATTATGCTCTGCTACACTGCCACACGTTGCCACAGCTGCCTAGTGCCTACCACCACTGCCGTCGCTCAGTCAGACATGTCCTGCAGCCTGGTCCATTATATTATGCCTTGCTGCAATGCCACACATGTTGCCACAACTGCATAGTGCCTACCACCACTGTCATCACTAAGCCTGATCCATCATAGTATGTCCTGTTTTACTGACACAAATGTTAACAAAGCTACCACCAATGACACAATTCAGCCAGACATGTCCTACAGCCTGGTCCACCATCTCATTCCACTATTGTTGGTCCTTCTGTACTGTTGGTATAAAAAAAAAAAAAAATTTATTTCACATCTGCTCCCATTGCAAGGTAAATTTTCAGTGGGTTTTATTTTAAAAGGCAAACTCTCAAATTTTCATGTGCCTCACAGCCACACATTTGTCTACCAAATAATAATAAGCCCCTGTTGCACTTACAAGCCATCAAAATGGGCTAATTTGTCTACAAAACCATTGCTTTTTGTAATATTCCCTCTTCAGAAGTGGGGGACTGTTACAGCCAAAAGACATTTTTTTAAATTTTAGATTTAATATACATAAAAAATAGAGCACAGCAGAAGGAAGACAGGGACAAACCCCACACTATTTTGTGACTCTAAGAATCTTACCACAGGGTCCTCTGCCACACAACTTTTTATGGATCCCTGACCCCTAAGCTACTTCCTGCAACCTCGTACCTGTGATGTCATATTTCTTTAATCAACATATGGACTTTTTAATCAACTGGGTCCGCTGCCATAGTGTCTGCATTGGTCAGTATCCCTGGCTTGCTAATTAGAGCAACTATAATTCAATTATCACTTGAGACTGGTTCTTCTTCTTCTTTGGATTGTGCATTATAATTACTGCATAAGATACACTGAGCTTCCTGAATTGAACATACCAATTACACAGACTGTGCGAACCCATTGAAACAAACTTCTCAGCGACACTGAACACAACAGTTAAAACACATATTTTGTACAGTATAATATAACATATTTCATCAAATATATAATGAATTGTCATATTCATTATCAACTTTTAGTTTCTCAGTAATTGACAACCATATGCCACTTTTATTGACAGAGCATGCTGATAATATGACATCTGCTTGTCAATTGCAAGCAAAGAAAGTAATTCCAAAATGGCCGTTGTCACTTATTGCAAAAATGTCAGGATCATTTATCTTTTATCTCCGCATTTTTTAAACGGGTTAGAGGACAAAACCCTGAACGGGTCTACATGTGCAAGCGTGAACCCAGCCTTAGTGTAAGGGAATTGCCAGTTGAACAATTCCCCAGTGCTGCTGCAGAACCCTGGGGGAAGGGGCACAACAAGACAGTGAGCCCTAAAGCTGAACCCCCCCACTGTCCCTGGCTAACTTGCCTGATCTGTCCTAGGCAACAGCCAGCAACTGGTCGCCAGTCCCTTCTTAATACAAGTGGCAACACAGAACACGAACAGGACGAACAACAAAAAGGGAGGTCAGCTAGCCAAGGGGTCAGTAACAGACGAGCAATGCAGTACAGAATCAAAATCAAAGAGAATAGTCAAAGCCAGAGGTCAGGAATAGGAATACAGGTAACAAAACAGCAAGGAGTAAAGGCCAGTACACTAGAAGCAATAGCAAGCGCCAATGTGAATGTGAGCAAAGAATAAATAGGAAGTGTGAAAGATCCTCAGTGCGCCAACACCGCTGTGGCCCCACCTGAGTCCTCTTTCATTTAAAAACCACACTCACAGCCAGTGAGTGCCGGGTTCACCAGATAAATACAAGACAAGCCTTCTAAATGTTATATATTTATTAACCCCTAAATGGGTCGGTATTAAAATTTAACATATACAGTTCAGAACAGATATGCAGATATATGCAAGCATTAACAGTTACTAGTTACAAGATACAGTACAAATAAAATAAAAGGGATAAAGGTGAAATCATTACTTTACCATACATATCCTGGATGTGGCTCTATAGTCCAACACTCACACATAGCATGTGGAGATCACCAGTGGAGGCTTTTCAGCATGTCGCATCAACAACAGTAATCCAGCCTGCATGCTCTTTACACAGTCTCTCAGCATTAGTCCAGTAGTCTCATCACAAAAATCTCCTCATGGTCTCTCTGTAACAACTCTGTAGTCTGTGATGGTCTCAACCCAATCTCCATAGCATAATCTCCATAGCATTATATCAGCACAGTCTCCATAACATGATCTCTCCCACAGACCTCTTACCTCATCTTTTATACCCTTTATGCCACCTCCCAGAATGAGGTCATCGGCGGCAGCACGTCTGATGAGTTAATGCAATCAAGTCCAGATCCTTTGTAAAGAACTGAGACCAAGTGAATTGATACAATGTTATCAGCCATATCTTATCTCCCTGCACAATGCATGTTTTTGTTTGATCACTTAGGGCTGTGTAGAATACAATGGAGCCCTGCTGTGATTGATACAAAGCCCTATTGTTCCAGCCTGGCCACTACTGCCAATATGCACCTATGCTTATAGCTGCGCACAGTATGAATAAATGGAACTAGAGAGAAATACGCTACCCAGAGACCAAAATATAGCTTTGAGTTTTAGCCATATTTAAGCAGAATCATCACACCTCCCCCTTTAGATGGGGCTTGTAGGAAGTAGGGGCCTACGCCCCTCTTCTGAGAGCACCTCCGCCTCCAGCTTCTCAGGCTCTGGCCCCAAGGCTTCACAACCCCCAGGGTCCCAGCAAACTCGGGCCTTGTCAGACTCTAAGGGTGGTTGAGCGCCACGCCCCTTCAATATGTCCAGACTAGGGTCAGCTTGGACAGCATCTCTGAACTCTTGGCTGGAGTGAGGCAAAAGAGAGGTGCATGTTACATAGCTGCCAGACCCTTCTGGCTCTCTAGTCTGACTAGGGACACTTCTAAGGCTCAGGCCCTGATCCACGTACACTTGGCTACCTCCTGGCTGTTCTGGGTCTGCTTTCTGAGTGCGGGCATCCCGTAGCTTTACACTCATGACCCCAGGTCTTTGGGATACCAGTTCCGAGATCCCATCCCGGCGGTCTCTCAGGGTCTCTCTCACACTAGCCGCTAGTTGGGAGAGTTCTATGGGGTTCTGCACCTTCCCCTTTGCTTCCCAACCTACATCCTGTTCCTCCTGTACTTGGGTGGGTGATGGTGATACCTTGGGCAAATGACTGAGATCATGCTTCCCCAAACCATCCCCCCACAATACATTGACAGGTAATACATTGGACATACCCCCTTCTGGGATCACACCTCCAGTACCCCATGCCATCTGCACTTGGGCCATGGGCACTCCAGGAATAGAACTGGGCAGAAGAGACGTGTATGTCTCATACCGGCCGGACTCCTCCGGCTTCAAGGGAGTGAGGTGGTGTAGGCAACGGTTCAAGGGTCGGAACGCCCTCCACCCTTTTAGCACTCTGGCTGCGGGCTAACACCGCACTACCAGCAGTCCGTCCCTCACCTGGATCTGCCATAAGATCCCCATAGCCTACCTGACCACCTGGTACATGGTCAGCAGTTGGGTGCTTATCGGATGCACTGGGCGAAATAGTAGAAGTCGCTTCCAGTGACTCAGAAGAGCTACCCTGTACACTTTCACAACAAGCATTGGCAATTACATTGACAGTACATTCATCAGCAATTGTTAATTCACACCGGGCCTCAATGAGATTTGTGGTAGACAGATTAACAAGCTGGGAGGGCGACGCCCCCGCAGATGTGGGTGTGTCTACAGACAAGGTCTCATTGGCTCCTAGCACCGGAGGAAACAAAGCATCAATAACATTTGTGCTGAGCTGGGTTGCAGGAAGTTCAGTTGCATCTTCCCTACTCTCAGCTGAAGGCAACTCATTAGCATGTACACTTACTGCCATGGGAAGTATCTCAGAGGGGGGTTACGGGCCCTCTCTGCAGATATGACAGACACATTGTCAACATTAATCATAGACAGTCCATCACAGTAAATTGGGTTGCTCCCCACCCCATATTGGGACATCATAGGTCCTAAATCAGTTCCCAACAGTACATTAGCCGGCAATTCAGTCATTAGTCCCACAGTCCGCATTCCTTTCCCTGCACCCCCGTCCAGATACACAGATGGGCCACCTGCTGTGGCTTGGGAAGCAGGGAAGTTCTCAGGGCGGTTGGGGCACTCCTCCTTGAAATGTGCTGTCTGGTGACAGGCAGGGCCCCGCCGCACCTCCCCTTGGGGTTTGGGGAAGGTCACTAGGGTGCCCAGAGTTCTTGGGACAGGGGAGGGACCACCCGGGGCATAGTTTGTCTCACCCGACCTGATGACAGACGGCTGTGGTGAACTCCGGACTGGCTTCTCCTTCCAAGTTGAGATTCTCTGCAGGGTTGTTGGAGTTTGCGCAGGGGTGGTTTGTGCCTGCTGGGAGAGCTCCATCCTTTTGAGCTCAAGCTGAAACTGCCGCTCTCGTTCTGCTGCCTCACGATCAGCCTGCCGTTCTGCTGCCTGACGATCTGCCTGCCGTTCTGCGGCCTGCCGTTCTCGTTCTGCTGCCTGACGATCTGCCTGCCGTTCTGCGGCCTGCCGTTCTTGTTCTACAGCTTCCAGAAAGAGGTCCAACACCTGCAGGTATGTGTTAGGGTCACTGGTGCCTACTTGCTGTAGGGCCATTTGCCAGTATGAAACCGTTCCCCCCAAAAGGCTGGGGTTACTGGTCTCTCCTGGTGAAGTAACCCTTGGGACCGGGCTGCTTGCTGCACTTCCTGGCCTAGCCCCAAAACCAGGACTCTGCTCGATTCTCTGCACGGCTGTGGCTGCCTCCATTTCAGCCATACGCTCAGGATCTCAGTAGTATAATGTTGTACCGTGTTAGCCATTGAAAGTAGTGGAAGAGTGAAGAAATCAGGCGATACCTTTTAGAGGCTAACTGAGTATATTTATAAGTAAGCTTTCAGGAGTACTCGCTCCCTTCATCAGACATGGTGTGATACAAGAACTGAAAATTCACAGATTTTTATACACATGGTTTTCAAAGCATTTTGGATTCTTTAAAAAAAATGCAATCTAAGCTCAGGATCTCAAAAAGCCTGGTTCAACAATTCTTGAGCTCTGCTTCTGAGCCCACTAGCCATCCACTGGTATTTGCCAAATAAAAGATAGGATAGAATACAAAGAGCAGGGAGGGGAACAGCACTGTATCAAACTTTCACTGTATCTTAATGCTTGCTTTAATATCGAGCTTGTCTCATAGGATTACCATAATCCCCAGCATGTGAGTGATAAAGGTCACCAACACACGCTGTTTATCCTAAGATCCCACCGCTTCCACCAATGTGAAAGATCCTCAGTGCGCCAACACCGCTGTGGCCCCACCTGAGTCCTCTTTCATATAAAAACCACACTCACCGCCAGTGAGTGCCGGGTTCACCAGATAAATACAAGACAAGCCTTCTAAATTTTATATATTTATTAACCCCTAAATGGGTCGGTATTAAAATCTAACATATACAGTTCAGAACAGATATGCAGATATATGCAAGCATTAACAGTTACTAGTTACAAGATACAGTACAAATAAAATAAAAGGGATAAAGGTGAAATCATTACTTTACCACACATATCCTGGATGTGGCTCTATAGTCCAACACTCACACATAGCATGTGGAGATCACCAGTGGAGGCTTTTCAGCATGTCGCATCAACAACAGTAATCCAGCCTGCATGCTCTTTACACAGTCTCTCAGCATTAGTCCAGTAGTCTCATCACAAAAATCTCCTCATGGTCTCTCTGTAACAACTCTGTAGTCTGTGATGGTCTCAACCCAATCTCCATAGCATAATCTCCATAGCATTATATCAGCACAGTCTCCATAACATGATCTCTCCCACAGACCTCTTACCTCATCTTTTATACCCTTTATGCCACCTCCCAGAATGAGGTCATCGGCGGCAGCACGTCTGATGAGTTAATGCAATCAAGTCCAGATCCTTTGTAAAGAACTGAGACCAAGTGAATTGATACAATGTTATCAGCCATATCTTATCTCCCTGCACAATGCATGTTTTTGTTTGATCACTTAGGGCTGTGTAGAATACAATGGAGCCCTGCTGTGATTGATACAAAGCCCTATTGTTCCAGCCTGGCCACTACTGCCAATATGCACCTATGCTTATAGCTGCGCACAGTATGAATAAATGGAACTAGAGAGAAATATGCTACCCAGAGACCAAAATATAGCTTTGAGTTTTAGCCATATTTAAGCAGAATCATCACAGGAAGGAAGAACCCGCCCAAGACTTGATAGAACGATAGGCTCTCAATCAAACAGGCAAGGCCGAGGTTAATTATTTGAGGAGCAGAGAGAAACAAAGGTGCAGGAGATGGGTGTGGTAGAAATTCGATTATAGACAAGAGGTACTAGGACAGTGTTCAGACTGAGCAACAAGAACCCTACGCAAGGAATCAAACTGAACACGCCTCCTTCGCCGCAGCGTGTGAGTGGAGGGTAGTGCAGAGACCCAAACAGGCAGAGACGTTACAGTATCCCCCCTTTTATGAGGGGCCACCGGGCAGTCACCAGACAAACTAGTTTTAGAAGGACCCAGTATTTTCTCTGCCTTAAATTCTAGATCTGAACAACAAGAGGTGCTGGTGGGCCAGGCAAACGTTTTTTATTCGCCTGGCGTTTCCAACCCTTAGTAGCCTAGACCGTCTCCTCACTAACACAATCTAAGGTGTGCAAAGCAATACGGTGGGATGAGCACTGATCTCCCCATTTTATTAACTCCCTTTTACCACAATCAAAAATAGGGTTATGGAGGTTCAACCAGGGAAGTCCCAAAACAATATTGAAAGACAGATGTTCTATAACAAAGAAGCTTATGACCTCAGAATGTGCAGAACCCACTTGCAACGTGATTAAAGGGGTCTTGAATCGGGCCTTACCCCTGGCCAGTGGGGCAAAATCCGCTCCAGTAACTGCCAGAGAAGTATCGAGCGGCAAAAGCTCAATGCCTAAAGCTGAGACAAATGAAAGTTTGACAAAGTTGGCCGCAGACCCAGAGTCAACTAGGGCCTGGCCAGAAACAGATCTGTCCCCAGAGGACAGAGACACAGATAACAACATATTATTGTTATTTCCGGCAAATACCTGGTTGCCTGAGTGGTTCTTCCGACTACCACTCAGGCACTGAAGCTTTTCCGCTGGTGTGTGGGGTCTGATAGAGCAGTCTCGAATGATATGAACTGAAGTACCACAGTACAGGCAGAGGTTATTCCGGAGACGATGCTCTAGTCGAGTCTTGGTGTTCATAGCTCCCAGTTGCATAGGTTCCTTACCAGGAGTGATGGGAGAAAAAGTGGGTTTATCAGGAGAGAGAGGAAGAGACAGAAAACTTGGAGTAAACAGACCCTACTCTCTCTTTAACATTTTCCCAAATTCTAGGGTCAATACGGACAGCTAACGTCATAGCCTGCTCAAGAGTAGGGGGATCTGGGTGACCAACCCAGACCTCCTTAACACGATCACATAGGCCTTATTTAAAGTGAGTCTTTAGAGGCGACTCACACCAACCTGCAGTTACAGTGCACTTATGGAATTCTGAGCAGAACTCCTCAGCAGAGCATTTTCCCTGCCGCATGGTGAGGAGTTGTGATTCTGCAAGCCCAATGTGGTCTGGCTCAGCATAGATAGACCCCAGGGACAAAAATTTTTTTTCAAAATCAGACCACTCCTCAGCCCCAGGAGGGAGTTTAAGGGCCCAAGCTTGTGGATCCCTCTGTAGGAGGGATATAACTACTCCCACCATTTTGGCCTGGGATGCATGAGGGTTAATCTGAAAATACAGGCGACAAGAATCCCGGAATGTCTCAAATTTTTCTCGGTCCCCTGAGAAATGATCAGGGAGTAACACCTTCACCCTGGGAAGGGAAGAAACAGCAGGGGATGCTGCAGCAGCGTCAGTAAGGGTCTGAACCTGTTTAGCTAGCTCAGCTACCAGGCCTGCCAAACCCTCCATCTTGGCTGCAAGGCCCTGATTAGGATCCATGCTGATCCGGAGGGAAGCAATGGCGGAAGGTAATTTTAGGGATTGCTATTCTGTAAGGGAATTGCTAGTTGAACAATTCCCCACTGTTGCTGCAGAACCCTGGGGGGAGGGGCACAACAAGACAGTGAGCCCCCCCCCCCCCACTGTCCCTGGCTAACTTGCCTGAACTGTCCTAGGCGACAGCCAGCAACTGGTCAACAATTCCTTCTTAATATAAGTGGCAACACAGAACATGGACAGGGCAAACAACAAAAAGGGAGGTCAGCTAGCCAAAGAGGTCAGTAACAGACGAGCAATGCAGTACAGAATCTAAATCCAAGAGAATAGTCAAAGTCAAAGCCAGAGGTCAAGAATAGGAATACAGGTAACAAAACAGAAAGGAGTAAAGGCCAGTACGCTAGAAGCAATAGCAAGCGCCAATGTGAATTTGAGCAAAGAATAAATAGGAAGGAAGAACCCGCCCCAGACTTGATAAGACAATAGGCTGTCAATCACACAGGCAAGGCTGAGGTTAACTATTTGAGGAGCAGAGAGAAACAAAGGTGCAGGAGACGGGTGTGGTAGAAATTCAATTATAGACAAGAGGTACTAGGACAGTGTTCAAACTGAGCAACAAGAACCCTACGTGCAGCATCCCAGAGTGCTACTGCTTTTATGTGTTTGTCATTGTGCCTCAGGGTTTTATGTTTGTATGTTCTGTTACATGTTAAATGTCATTATTGTGCAGCTTACCTCTGCATTTTCCCCTGCAGTGTTCAAACTTAACCTTGGTTTAGCCCTGGCCTATCACAGGCAGCTGGGCGGGGTTGTGGGAGACTCCGTCTCCACGGTAACCCTTGGTCTGAGAGCAGTTCAGTCAGTCTAGTGTGAGCAGTGGAACAGTAAGGGTGTGCGGACGTTTCCTGCCCCCACAAGCTGCACTGAGGCCAACAGTTAGCCATCACAGCTTTCAGGAGGATTACTTCGGGCCTAGTCTTCATGTAACCAGTTCTTTGTCAGGCCTCCTAGAACCAAGGCTGGGGATAGGACACTGCATTACTACCCCCATTTAGAAGCTGCTTTTGCCTTGTGTTCCCTGTTGCCGAATAAAGGCTGTTTGGTTTACCTGCATCGCTGAATCCTGAGTCGTGTCTGCATTACCATCAGGGCCCTTCCGTACAACACCACACCGGCTCAGCTAGGCGAGGTCCCTTCTTCAACTTGAAGTGCCCCGGGGGAAAGAACTACTACCACCACCATCTGGTAGTGCTGCAGGACCCCCTCGACTTTGTCCGGCCTAGGAGTGGGACTGGAGCGCTTGAAGAAGGTCAGGAAGGGAAGTATGAGGATTAGTGAGAGTCAGAAGTACGTCATCTGCGAACAGGCCTATCTTAAAGTCCCTGTCACGAACCACCACGCCAGTGATGTTAGGATTGGTCGGAACCTGGGAAGCCAAGGGCTCGATACATAAGGCAAATATGAGAGGGGACAAAGGACAGCGTTGGCGCATACAATTGCGAATGGGGAATGAGGAGGAAAAGGAGTTAGGAAGTTTGACTGCCCCTGAGGGTTGGCAATAAAGCGTTCTAACCGCCGTGAGAAACGCTCCAGAAAACCCAAATTTTTCAAGGGTGGCAAACATGATCAACCAATCGAGGCGGTTGGCCTTGTCGGCATCAAGGCTCAGAAGGAGGGTGGGGATGGCAGAGCAGTTGGAAACATCAATTAGATCCACAGTCCTTCTGGTGTTATCTCCGCCTTGACAGCAAGGGACAAAACCCACCTGGTCCTTATGGATAAGACAAAGGAGCCAAGAGTTAAGCCTATTAGCCAGGATCTTAGTAAAAAGTCATATGACATCTTTATATATTGACTTATTTAAGATTTTGTTAATCAAAATAGAGTAAATGTGAATATTTAGGTGCTATAAGCTTAAGCTTCACAATGGCTTCTTTTTAAGTTGCTGTTCTGATCCACCACAGGATCAGAACTACAGACTAAAAAGCTGACAATGTTGAATGCAGATGGAGTACATTCTGTATGCATCCATCATCATTCACTGTAATGTAACAAAACATATGATAGCTTTCTTTCCTCGTTTGTTTACTTTTCAAATGGAAAATAAAGCTCTGTGGGTCTTTTGTCTAAGACAACAACAATGAAGAGGGAAGAAATCTTCCATCCTGATTTTGACATTACAGTGAATGTGCTCTATCTGCATTCAACATTCTGTTGGCTTTTTAGTTTGCGTTTCTGATCCTATGACGGATCAGAGCAACTGACTGTAAAGAAACCAGTATGAGCCTAGTCTAATTTTTGGCAAGCCTACCATAGTGAATTAGTTTTTAGCTAACTATGATTCATGATCAACAGGCCAATGGTTTTGAAGAGTGCCCTAGGAAATATTATCTACCTCTCTGATCATGTGCAAATATTCACCATCATCATGTTTTATTTGTGCCAATGACTAGCTTTACTGAAAAGATTTGGTCTGGAGAGGCAACGTAGCATATTAATTTTTATTGCTTATAATCAGGTTAGGTAATTTTAACTGATGTCTAATCAGGGAAAATGTATAACAGGTTCTCTTGATAACACAATGTTACACCAGTGAGATTAAAAAACAACATGTCATTAAGCTATTTGCAGGTACTTACTCATCAACAAAAGCTATCTCAACTATATATCCCAATAGAGTAAAGCAGGAAATAAAATCATAAATGCACCTTGCTTTATAAAATTGCATATCTTACTGTAGAGATATGCAGTGAGATATGTACAGTACAATAACCTTTTTTATGTATGCAGATATAATCATTCTCACAGCCTCAAAGCAGTTATACTGCAATAATTAAACAATATGACTTTTGGACTGCTCATTTATATATATATATATATATATATATATATATATATATATACTTCTTGAGTGATAAGATTCAATAAACATGCACTGTAATTGTTAGAGAATGACTGATATTCTAAACTGAGGTCTGTTTTGTTGCCATGTTTTGTTATAATTTAACTTCAGTTGTAAACTCTGTAGCAGGGCAATTTTAATGTTGGATAGAATAAAACTAACCAGCATATCAAAATTGTTGTTTGACAATATTCACTGTAATATCAGGTGTGTTCAACTGTCAGCAAAACAAAATATTAAATGTTACTAAAATTTTAGGCCTGCAATATGCTAAGTGCTTAGTGCCACCTCTCTGTGTTCGTACTCTTTCACATTAAGGCTGAAACCTCACGTTGCGGAAAAGCTGCTTTTTTGTTGCAGATTTTGCTGCGTTTTTTTGAGCCAAAGTTATGTGTGGCTTAAAAAGGAGTAGGAAATATAACGGAATATCTTATATTTCTCCCTTCTGCTCAATCCACTCCTGACTTTGGCTCAAAAAACCGCAGCAAAACCTGCAACAAAAAAAGCAGCTTTTCCGCAACGTGGGGCCTCAGCCTAAAGATGTTGACCAGGATATTTTAATATTGTGGCAGGAGGCTGGCGAAGGTAAAAAATAAAAACATACTCATCTGTCCCATGTGCTCCAGTGTCCCAGGCCACAGTCTGATCCCGTGGTGCCCTGGTGCTTTTCCAGCGGTAGTCTCCACCACACATGATCTCTGAGGCCAATCAGCGGACTAAGGAAAGGAACTGTGACATCACCTGTAACGTCCGTGAGTGACAACTTGTGTCCTTTCCTTAGGCCAGACCCCCAGACAGATTTTTTTGTTTCAGATTTTGCTGTGATTTTTTGAGCCAAAGCCAGGAGTGGATTGAGCAGAAGGGAGAAGTATAATTACTTCCTAAATATTTTCCATTCTTTTTGTAGCCATTCTTGGCTTTGGCAAAAAAAAAAACACACTAAAATCTGCAACAAAAAAAACTGTGTTTCCACAACGTTAGGCCTTAGCCTAAATTTGATAAAGAACTCACACTTCAACTCCTAAATGCACATGGCCTGGAGAACACAGAATGTACACCTGTGCAAACTAGCTGCACCCCTGCTGAAATAAATATACTTGCCACATCCAGCAGTGGATTACTGTATCAAAGGCTGGAAAAATAAGATGAAATGGTGATATTAGTATGATTTCCTGCCCGATGGGTACATCAGTTCCCCTTAGTTATCAGTGCACTTCTTTCAAAAGTTAAATCCTTAAATGGTGGCTAGTGCAAATCCACAAGGGGTTTTTCATCAAAGTACCAGTAAAGTTCAGCCCGAAAGCCGCACAATTAAACAGTGGATGAGTTGCTCTGGTCAATAGATAGACTCCTCATATAGTGCCCCACACGTGACGTCATTGATTGCATGAACTGTGATGGCCTAGAGAGGTCAAAAAGTAGTGCAGTTTTTCCTACGTGTTTCCTCGGGCTAGTACAGCGTCGAAACGCGTAGACTATTGTTGTACATCCCCTGTGGAACCAATAAAACATGTGTTTTTACTCACAAGCATTCTCTCTGCAAACATTTTATTGATACACCCTTACTTGCAGCACTGAAACATAATATCCCAGTTTTTTACCCTACTTTTTTCTGTATTACGTTATCAAATCTATGGACTAGTACTGTCAGGGAGGGCGTTCCTCACAGGGCAGCTAGACTGTCAGGAACGCCCTTCTGACAGTGAACGGTGAAATTTAGACCCCGGTATCTCCAGCCCCGGGGCACATACCGGGAAAGCCGACAGTGCGCTGATTCAGCGCACTGTCAGATTTCTAGCAGTATGTAAAACCACGTATACATGAGGACGTGAAAGGTCCTCTTTAAATGTATTTTATTGGTATTTTAAGTGATAGACCAACACAAAGTAGCAGATAATTGTAAAGTTGAACGAGAATGATACATGGTTTTCAAAATTTTAATCAAAATAAAAATCTGAAAAGTGTGACATGCAAAAAAAGTTCAAGGGGTATGAATACTTTTTCAAGCCACAGTGCTTAGGGCTGCAATATTAAGGGGGCATTCACAATCTTACGGTATCACCAGGCAATTTACTTGAGGTAGCTTCAGGTACAAAAAACTTCCGAGCAGTTTAGCAGTGATTTGCACAACAGTTTGTTCAAACACTAGTAACAGCCTTCTCTGACAGTATTCAAGTCTCAAGGTCTGTAAAAACACAGCAGTGTTTGTGTTTACACAAGGGACGCACACCAAGATCCCATGAACCCCTTTACCCAAGGCTGTCATTTCAGTTTGCTTCACTAGAATTCGGAATGGGCTTGGGCTTACTGCTGCCCTGACTCCCAAACTACCATAAACTCCTAGAACCAGAAACTCAAAAGGCACTGAAAAACTCAAATTATAGTAACAGAAAATGTCAAGCAGCAGTGTGCATAGGCTGTCCCTGGAGAAGTGGAGATCGCCAAATCTGTGTGGGACTCATGACACTACCTCTTCTCCAGAATCTTGCTAGAGTAAGAAGTGGTGAGATGACTCAGTAATTACAATCAAAGTGACAGCGATGGACTAGGTTGCATAGGACCCTCCAGTAAAATTCATTCTGGGGATCCACTGTGCAGTTACATGCAAATATTATCTCACTCCCATTTGCAAATTCCTAAAACTGTGCCAATACTCAATAGTAACCTGCTGGCTAGGCCTTGCTTTGACTGTTCATGCCATGAGAGGTCCTGTCAGTAATCTATGTGGGCACAAAGCAGCAGACCTCAGTTAGCAGGAATATGTTGCAAGATGATTGGTGATTGGGGCCCTGTAGCAACTTTGAGAAGGTGGGGCCCAGAAAGGGAGGATATTGGCTGGCTTACCTCTACGTCTAGATGTCATCTCATCCACCTATGTAATCATTACCCAGTTTATTGTATGGTTGCATAGGCTGATAGCGATGCTGTAATGTGTATGCAGTATAGTGAGTGTATAGTACAGTGCACTGCTGATGTAGGGGTTCAAAGTTAGGGAACCACCATGGCTCAGGACCCCACCCAAGGATCTACCTGAACCCTATAAAGTATTATAAAGCAGGAAAATATGTCATTGTTACCAGTGAACCATACAATATTCACAATGAAAATTTTATTAGTACAATGTACAGAAGAATAATGCAAAGGGCACAAACACATGCAGACAATGATAAAAGGCTTATCTTAGTGGGGGCTTCTGGTCAGGAACTACATGTCCTCCACTCAAGGCACAACTGTGGACAGAGGCTGCTTCCACCTTATGTCTCCCCCCATCCCATTTTCTACTTATCATCTCCAACAACTCTGAGTACAAGAGTGAAAAGAGAATACAAATCTGGATAAACCTTGGCCAAGCATGCACATACTAACCCTGTTACTCATCCTGACCAGGGATGCACAACACACTAACCTCCCTCACCATTAACTGCAACTTCCTGTATCCTGGAGGTTAACTAAGTCAGTCACCCTGACTCATCTGATGCTTGACCTACAAGCTGAACACCATTCCTATGCATACCTCAGGAAATGGAGAGACAACTAAACTTATGATTCTGGAATTACCCTGATAATCACCACTACTCTGTGACACTGGCACAGTACTTATTAGTCATCACTACTCTACCAGTCAGTTACCATCCAGTCATCTGTCGTCTATTTACGGATCTGGCAGCTAGTCACCTGTCTCATGATCCCTGTCTCTTAGTCCTTAGTAATACAGTTCCCTTCTGCAAAAGAATGTCATATTATGCAGTTAACAGTTAAGATGGTAGGCAAAACAAAATTTTAACTTAACAAGAACTTGTGCGGAGCAAGTCCTCTCTATCCACCAAGGACGACTCCTCCTCTTAATCCCCTAACAGTTCTCCTTCCTCTGATGAATTGTGATCCTTCCCACATGGTGGGAAGGATGAGGAAAAAGCACAACTATTAAATACTTTCTTCTCTACAGTGTTTACACAAGAAAATCCAATGGTCGGCAACATGATTAGGGGTAATGTTAACTCCCAATTAAATGTCACTTGTTTAACCCATGTAAGGGTTAAAACATAACTTGCACTATATTCTATGTCACAGTATACAGAAAGCACAAGAGGGTGGAATGTTCTGCAAACAAGACTGCATAGTTGATAAGGACAGAGTTGGAGTCTGGGGGAGATATCAACAGTTCTGCTGAGCTCAGCAGAACTGGTATTCTCGGGAAGATAAGGAGGACATTCAGATAAGGTGAAAAGGAAAACATCTGGGGTGATGGGTAACTGAACAAATTTGTCTGATAACGGAACTGGAAAGACCAGATATGTATATTGATCACATGACTGTTATGTAACTGAGCTTACTTTTAAAACTGTATTGAATTACGCAATAAAGTAGAAACTGTTCATACACGGTACCTGTGTACGTCTTGTTTCCAGAGCGCTCGAAACTGGTTATCTATTTAATTAGGCTTACGGTGACATCCATCCCGGGGGGAGATTAACCCCCCGACAGAAATTGGCGACCAACGACGTGGGGCCTCGAGATTGTCTGATGTGCAGCCGATAGAGTGCCGACCCACTCACCGATCGACTTGAGGACGGGACCAGAGGACCTCAGATAGATAAAAACAGTACTGTGAGGTAAGCCTTTGATCTTGCCAATTAGTATATCTGAGGTTCCTGTGTGTCTATTCTCTGTATCGATGAGTGAGGTAAGCTGCTGCATGCTTATATGACATCTCAATGCCAATTGTATAGTACGGAAGAACCTAAAAGGGACATGTCACCTGTAAATGATATGGAAATTGTTTTCTTTGCTTTTTGTCTTACCTGTTTACCTGTCTACTGATGTTTGCATGTTACCTGTGTTATAAGATATAAGGCTGCAAAGAATGGGGAAAAGTTCTCTATTCTTAACCCCTAGAGTCTAGAGTTGCGGACAAGGTTCGGAACTGAGAAGCACTAAGTGATTGAAAAGTCCTTGTTTTGGAACACTAGCCTCCAGCCGTGCCTGGACGGTCAAGGTCGAATGGGACCTAAGTAGTAGCACGAAGGACTTAGTAGAATCCGCGCGAAGAAGTGCATGTAGTGATTTGGGAGTGTTTTGGTAAGGGGACACAGGCAGAAAGTTGAGCCTGTGGAAGCCAATTGAGGCATTGCCCTGAGCACTACTCCTGAACTTACACAAGTAGTTCATAGAAGACAGAAGAGTCTGTCTGGGAGTTCTCACTAAGTAGTCATAAGTGACCCTCTATTGTCTCAAAGGTTGCCCTAGAGGAGTGAGAGACTCATCGGCTGATTAGCTACCAGCCAAGATGGGGAAGGGACCCTCTAAGATATGGTACACCCCATGTGAACTAATAGAGATAGGGGAAGGGAAAGAAGTAGCCACACAGGTAAAAACAATCCTAAAAAGAGCAGGAATACACAAAACTGGGTTGGTAGACAGTAGATTTTGGGATCAGTGGAGATTAGATCATGCGGGATTGATTCAGGACAAAAAGTTGCAAAGAGGCATTTATGCCCTAATAGAAGGAAGCAATAGAATAGAAAAAGGCAGTGCAGAGCTCCAAGAAGGAAGGTCAAAGGGGATGATAGTTCAGGAAATAATGAATCACCCCCACCTCACTCCGAGAATCAGGCTTGAAGGGAGACATCCCCCTTCTCAGTATTATTGTTTAATATAACCCATCTTATCTCCCAGTTCTGTATGAAATATTACTTACTTTAACAAAATACTCAGAGAATCTGATATAGTGCAAAGAGAAAAACTGTACACCATCGGTATGATGTTTATTGGATTATGTATTATATATATATATATATATATATATATGTATATGTCAACCTGTATTTGTAATATTCATTCTGTTTATATCAATGCCAGGATTCAACTTTTATGCTTTTTGTAAAATTAAATCCACTTTCAGGAAATGTCCCCTAAAAAGAAGAAACTAGGATATTGTGATGTTCCACAGGGGTTCAACTTTTGGTTGGAATCCAGTGAAGAAAATTCTAAAGTCTGTGGGGTTTGGGAAATATTTGAAAATTGTACAAAAATAGTAATATGTAATTTTGGTGTCAGTATTAACTGCTATCTGCTTGAATTGTATTCCTGTATTCTGTTGTAGCGCTCTGCAGATGTTCTGCAGGGAATAACCAAAACATTAATTGACTGCCAAGTAGCTCCAAGGACGTTGTATCTGATATGATACGCACGCAGAAAATCACAAGCTGAACATGATGCTGTTACCCAGTAATGTTACATGTCAATTATTACAAAGTGAAACTTGGCTTTGGGCCTCCGGGGTCCGCAGCCTGTGTATGATGACTATTTATGCCCAAAGGGAAAATATTTTGATAAAAGTGTTAGCCTAAGGTTAAATGGAAAGTAAGGTACAATGACAATATATATGTGTAAAATATTCAAGAACATACTCAAACATATGAAATTATGTCTTGTACTATGTTATGTGAATTTATTGTCTTGCCTGTTATCATCTGAAGTAAGGTATCTGTTAAAAGAGAGAAAGGTGAATCAGTGGAAGTTTATTATAGAAGACTTCTCACTAAAACGGTGGATGCTTTAGATCAAACTGATCCTGTAGAAACCTCATTTCAGGGTAGCAGAATACTCACTAGATATTTAGTCTCAGACACATCAGATAACATTCTTGGTACAGATGTGATGGGAGCATTAGGTTGTAACATCACGTTGCATCCATCAGGAGAAGCATATGTAAAAGTTACACATACTAACCATGAGATTTTGTGTTTGTTATCGGCTGAGTTAAGTACACCAAATTGTATTTTTGTCCTCACTGAAGAAGAAAATGTACTGTTTTCCCAAGTGCCAACAGCATTATGGGCAACTGGGAAAACAGACTTAGGTAAATTGGATGTACCCCCTGTTATGGTAACCCTGAAACCTGGTGCTCAGCCACCCAGGATTAAACAATATCCTCTGACCCATGCCCAAGAGGATGCCATAGCAGTAACAATAGTAGAATTAGTGAAGGCAGAGGCATTGAAGGAATGCACTTCTGTAGCAAACACTCCTCTTTTCCCAGTGAAGAAAAAGGGCAAAAAGGGAGAACCAGACACATACAGTATGGTTCATGATCTTAGGGAATTGAATAAAGTAACACTACTTGAAACTACAGTGGTACCTAACCCACACACCTTGCTGTCAGCTGTCCCCACAGGTACCACCTGGTACAGTTGTATAGATCTTTCCAATGCATATTTTTCTGTGCCTTTACACCCCGATTGCCAGTATTTGTTTGCATTTACATTCAGGGGTAAACAGTACACTTGGACAGTACTACCACAAGGGGCGCAAAACAGTCCTAACCAATTCACAAGGTGTCTTACACTCATTATGAGTACTTGGTATTTTCCACATGATGATGTTGTTCTGTTACAATATGTTGACGATATTCTTTGTGCTCCAGACAAACCAACCTGTGAAGCAGCGACCATCAGCCTGTTGTGTTTCCTCTACCAGAACGGCTGCAAGGCCAACAAGGACAAGTTGCAATTTTGCAAACAAAAAGTGGTATTTCTAGGACACTGTCTCGGCCAAGGTACCAAGCACCTGTCAGATGAGAGGACCAAGGTGGTGAGAGACATGCAGGTGCCGACCTCTCATGCTCAGCTACGTACCTTCTTGGGATTGGTATCCTACTGTAGGCCATGGATCAGATATGCATCTCTGACCATGCAACCTCTGTACGATAGCCTCTCCTCAAAACCATTCAGCCTCACACCTGAGGCCTTGGATGCGTTTTACCAGCTGAAGTTGCAGATAGTCAGTGCTCCGGCCTTAGGCCTACCTGACTATCAGAAACCTTTTCAGCTCTACGTGACTGAGATGATGGGACATGCAACTGCAGTTCTCACACAACAACACATTACAGCTCAAGGTTAGATGCTGTAGCCAGGGGGGACCCCCTCCTGTGTGCGGGTTGTCCTCTCAGTACAAGCGTTGCTTGATAAGAGCTCAGACATTGTCTTAGACCATTTATTGGTTGTGTATACACCTCATGACATCCATGCTATCCTCACACAGGTGGACAGACGTCACCTTTCTTTGGCACGGCAGTGCAAAATGGAATTTGCTCTGCAGTCCTCCTCAAACATCTCTTTTCAACGCTGTTTAACTTTGAATCCTACAACTCTTCTCCCTGTAGGAGTTCATGATTCAAAAGGGGGAGTGGAAAGTGGAAGATGAGTTATTTTTAAATTCCCTCTCTGAAGAAGAACTGTTTGACAGCCAGCATGAACATGATTGTGTGGCTCTTATGTCACAGGAAACAGTGGGATTTGACCATGTCACGGATGTGCCATTACAAAATCCTGATTATGAGATGTTTGTGGATGGCTCAAGGTATCTGACAGATGAAGGCAAATTTGTTACAGGGTATGCTGTAGTCACTGAACATGACATCATAGTCCAGGAAGCTCTTCCACCACACATGTCAGCCCAAGAAGCTGAGCTCAAAGCCCTTATGGAGGCTTGTAAGGTAGCCAAAGGTAGAACAGCTAACATATACACTGACTCCAGGCATGCTTTTGGCATTGCACATGATTATGGTCCGATATGAAGGGCAAGGAACTTCTTAACGGCCCAGGGCAAGCCAATTAAGAATGGAGATGTGGTAAGTCGACTGATGGAGGCCATACTGCTCCCAAAGCAGCTGGCAATTGTGAAAGTCAGAGCTCACGCAGAAGGAAGGGACCCTGAAAGCCGTGGAAATGAGAGAGCTGACATAGCAGCCAAGGCTGCAGCACTCCTGGCCAGAAGGGGTCCCAACCAGGTGAGCAAAATGGACATTGACCTAGCAGACCCAAAAGGGCTGTACTCAAAGGTTACCAGTGTGGAAACTGAAAGATGGAAGAAAGCAGGTGCTACAGAAGGTGATGATATGTGGAAAATGGGGGATCGATTATGCCTGCCCGCAGCAGTCTACCCCCAGATGGCTGGCTTGGCCCATGGTAAGGTGCATGCCTCTCGAAATGCCATGGAGTCATTAGTGGGTAAATTATGGTTTGCCCCAGGTTTTGGAAGAGCTGCTAGCAATCACGTAAAAGCATGTCACATATGTGCTCTACACAACCCAGGACAGGTAGTTAAAGTGCCCACCAAGTGTACACTGAAATCCCTGTACCCATTTCAGAGAGTACAGATAGATTACATACAGTTGCCTAAGTCTGGAACATACGAGTATGTATTGGTCTGTGTGGATCTGTTTTCAGGATGGCCTGAGGCCTACCCTGTGAGCAAAGCAACCGCACAAGCAACTGCCAAGAAACTGATGTCTGAGCTTGTGTGCAGGTTTGGAGTGCCCGAGATGATTGAGTCTGACAGAGGTACACATTTCACAGGTGAGATAATGAAAGAAATAATGTCTGCACTAGGGATTGAGCAAGCTTTCCACACACCCTACCATCCTCAGAGTTCAGGCAAAGTGGAAAGGTTGAGTGGTACACTTAAGTTGAAGATTCAGAAAGCCATGGCAGAGACAGGAAAGCCTTGGCCTGAATGCCTGTCTCTAGCCTTATATTCAGTAAGAATTACTCCTAACAGGAGGACAGGGTTGTCACCATTTGAAATATTGTTTGGAAGTGCACCTAAAACAGGATTGTACTTTCCTCAGACATTACAGCTTAACTATGACAGTATTGCCAGCTATGTACAAGACTTGTGTAACAAACTGAAAGAAACACATAAACAAGTGTTCTCTTCTATTCCAGACCCTTCTGATTTTTCAGGAACGCATAGCTTGCAGCCTGGTGATTGAACTTTACAGGAGAAAAGACAGCCCAAATCGGGGAGTAAGGGAGCTGGAGGAACACATATGGAGAACAAAAGAGAATATGTGGTTATATTTGGCCCGAGTATTAAACATGACAGAATTTTGTTTGAGAAATGCATATTCCAGTAATGTGTTAGAAACTTGTTTGATTGCTGTGCCGACTTCTGTTGCAGTATGGAAGCTGATCTCCATGTGCATGCAGACTGGATAAGTCCTTATTATGTTGTATTAGATTTGCAATCACATAAAAAAGCAATATTGCAGAATAGAGCGGCTATAGATTATTTACTGCTTAAACATGGTTATGGGTGCAACACTTTTGCGGGAATGTGCTGTTTTAATTTGTCTGACCATTCAGAAGATGTGCATGATAAGTTGAAACAGTTGCAGGAAATGGTAACACACATCAAACAAGATGTCAACCAAGGATGGTGGGACTGGCTGTTAGCTTTCCTACCTGACTTGGGATACCTTCGACAAATCTAGGTATAATCCTTTGTGTAATCATTTTTATGATATTAGGATGTTGTTGTATCCAATGTATTCCTTCGCTATGCAATCTCATGAGGGACAATACTCAGTATGTAAGGTAGGATCATTATTTTTAACATTTTCAATGGAGAATCCATCACAGATGGCACACAGATAGTGTGAATGTATTCATTGAATATTGATTAAAACTAAAGTCCTAAAATGGGGGAATTGTAAGGGTTAAAACATAACTTGCACTATATTCTATGTCACAGTATACAGAAAGCACAAGAGGGTGGAATGTTCTGCAAACAAGACTGCATAGTTGATAAGGACAGACTTGGAGTCTGGGGGAGATATCAACAGTTCTGCTGAGCTCAGCAGAACTGGTATTCTCGGGAAGATAAGGAGGACATTCAGATAAGGTGAAAAGGAAAACATCTGGGGTGATGGGTAACTGAACAAATTTGTCTGATAACGGAACTGGAAAGACCAGATATGTATATTGATCACATGACTGTTATGTAACTGAGCTTACTTTTAAAACTGTATTGAATTACGCAATAAAGTAGAAACTGTTCATACACGGTACCTGTGTACGTCTTGTTTCCCGAGCGCTCGAAACTGGTTATCTATTTAATTAGGCTTACGGTGACATCCATCCCAGGGGAGATTAACCCCCGACACCCAGGAGGAAGTGCAGCACCGCCTTCAAAACGCTAAAATAGAGAAGTCGCCGGGTCCAAATGGCATACACCCCCAAGTTCTGAGGGAATTATGCAGGGTGAGAGATAGACCCTTAAATGTAATATTTAAGGATTCAGTAATGACTGGGTCTGTTCCACAGGATTGGTGCATAGCAAATGTGGTGCCAATTTTCAAAAAGGGGTCTAAAAGTGAGCCTGGAAACTACAGTCCAGGAAGTTTGACTTCTGTGGTGGGTAAGATATTTGAGGGCTTTCTAAGAGATGCTATCCTGGAGTATCTCAATGTAAATAATCTTATAATGCCCAATCAGCATGGGTTTATGAGGAATCGGTCCTGTCAGACTAGTCTGATCAGCTTCAATGAAGAGATCATTTCTAGACTGGACATGGGTAATGTGGTAGATGTAGTATATCTGGACTTTTCAAAGGCTTTTGATACTGTACCACATAAAAGGTTGGTATGCAAAATGAGAATGTTGGGACTGGAGGAAAACATATGCATTTGCTTTCGCAACTGGCTCACTAATAGGAAACAGAGGGTGCTTGTTAATGATAAATACTCAGACTGGATCACAGTCACCAGTGGGGTTCCACAAGCGTCAGTATTGGGACCTCTCCAGTTTAATATCTTTATTAATGACCTGGTAGAGGGTTTACAGAGCAGAGTGTCCATATTTGCAGATGATACTAAACTCTGCAAGGTAATCAAAAATGAAGAGAATAGTAGAATATTAGAGGGGGATCTAAGGAAGCTGAAAGCATGTGCGGAGACTTGGCAAATTAAATTTAATGTTGACAAATGAAAGGTTATGCATTTTGGTCAAAGAAATAAAATGTATGATTATGTACTTAATAATAAATTACTGGGTAAGGCTGCCACTGACAAAGATTTGGGGATTTTGGTGGACAGTAAGCTTACCTTTAGTGACCAGTGCCAGGCAGCTGCCACCAAGGCAAATAAAATCATGGGATGCATCAAAAGAGGTATAGATTTTCATGACAAGAACATAGTTATGCCTCTATATAAATCACTGGTATGGCCACACAGACTATTACGCGCAATTTTGGTCCCCAGTATACAAGAAAGACATAACTGAACTAGAGAGAGTGCAAAGAAGGGCAACCAAAATTATTAGGGGAATGAGTGGATTGAAGTATAATAAAAGATTAACAAACTTCAGTTTAGAGAAAAGATGTCTAAGGGGAGGTCTAATAACAATGTATAAATACAATGTACAAATACATGAAGGGACAGCACAAAGAACTTTCTAATGATCTTTTTACTCCTAGGCCAGTGACAAGGGGATATTCTCTACGTCTGGAGGAGAGAAAGTTTCACCAGCAACACAGAAGGGGATTCTTTAAAGTAAGAACAGCGAGGCTATGGAACTCACTGCCCCAGGAAGTGGTGATGGTGGATTCATTGAACAAATTCAAAGAGGGCTTGGATGTCTTTCTCAAACAAAACATTATTATGGGTTATGGGTTCTGTTAAGGACAAATTGATCCAGGGTTTTACACTGCCAGTTTGGAGTTGGGAAGGAGTTTTTCCCCAGAAATGGGGCAATTGGCATAAGTCTCATGGTGGTTTTTGCCTTCCTCTTGATCAACACTGTAGGGTACTGTAGGGTTATATGTTGCACTTGATGGACTGGTGTCTTCATCCACCCTCATCTACTATGTAACTATATAACTATGGCCTCAGTCTTTGTGACCACTTCCTTTTTAGACAGGATGGAATGGATCCAAACAGCAACTCTCCAACACTGGATTCCTCTTCCCTTTCCAAGTCTCCAGTCAGGAATCTCAGTTTAGCTGCTGTTGCTTTAAAGTTATTGTGCCAACCTGTGAAGCTTCTGCAGTTTTCTGGGGCTCTCCTATGATAATCCAATTAGCAGCTGAGGAGGGATATTTAAACCCTTTTCCTCATCCAGGTGCCTGCAATTTGGTTGTACTTTAGTTGCCTGATGATTTGTGCTGAACTGCTCTAATATTGACCTTTGACTTGTTATTGGAAATCCACTTGTCTTCTGATTTTGGCTCTTATGTTACCTAGGACTGACTTTTGGCTTGGACACATTCACTCTTCTGATTCATCCCCCTGGTTTTGATCTGCCTTGTGAGTTTTTTGTGGGCTCTGGTTAGACTTCAGTTTGTGGAGTGTTTATTAAACCAGTTTCTGTGGTGATAACTTGGGCCCTAAATACAGCACAAATCCATATGGCTTTGCTACTGGTGCTGGTGAAGGCATTTGGGTGCCCAGAATCTATCTCTCAGAGCTGTTTAAGATTTAGACAGCTTGTTTTACTGCTCTCTGTTGTCAGCCAGTTCCTGCAATTTCTAATATTTGCTTCAAAGATTCTATCATAGCATCTCCTTTCTGTTCTCCAGTATCACTTGTCCTCAGTTTTTTCATCACCGTCCACTGACAGTGTCGTGATTACTCTCTCAGGATCCACATTGTGACTGTTGTGAGGACTCACTGTATATGGCTCAATCTTATCTTAGTATGGTTGTTGGCAACTCTCTAAGTCTAAAATACCTCAGAGTCTTGATCTAGTGCTCTGCAACATATGGACACTGCATGGGGTTGGCTTGGGCTGTCTGCCTCCAGGTAATTGTCTCCTCAAGTGTCACTCTCCCAGAAGTATGGCTTCTGATACATCATCCTTAAGTTCTGCTGCAACATTGTCCTCCAAAGGGCGATGGGCAATATTCCAAAACTTCTACCACTTTCAGCTTTGCATTTGCCTAGTCCATAATAGTTCCAGCTATCTGGGACCTGCTCCACTTTCTAGTCTTGCTTACCTTTCCTTCAGCCTCTGAGACCCACAGTACATCCACAATTATTTCTTATGGATAAGTGCCAGTTGTGTAGACCACATTTTGCACAACATTTTGTATACTGCCTATAGTAATTTCTTGCATTTAAGTGCCATTTTTGTGAGTAGCATTTACCACAAAATTTTAAATGCAATTCATTTATAATAACAAAAAAATCTAAGCAGTAACATATCTGGAAAAAGGCATGGCAAGGAAACACCTGTGCTATTGTCACGTCATTTGCCATTGCCAGTAATAATAAGAATGTGGGTGGCAACAGCAACACCATGTTTGGTCTTGGCAGAACATCCAGTAATCACCAGGGTTGATATAGTTCCTGAGAATGAATAAAAATGTTTGATTACTTGGCTTCCTCATCTTAGTCACAGCAGGAGATAACGTCTGACAGTGATGATGTGACTTTGAGTTTGGGTTCTGTATGTTACTCCTCCTCCTCTGCTGTCGTAACACTTAAGTGGCCTTCCTTGATCTTCACTGACACTGATCACTTATTGACTATGAAGCACATTCCTTACCTCAAAGAGACAACACTTGAACCACTAAAAAAAGATATTCCTAGTTCTAGTCTTCCTCTTCTTCATGAGTAGCATAGAAACAGTGTGCTGATGTGGATGCAGAAGACTGTTGATTGTGGTGGTAGTGCCAGGGGGTGTGGTACTTGTAGCCATGCTAGTACAGTCACTGAGGAGAAATCTAGAGGTAGAATTAAGAGGGGGTGCAAAAATACCATGGCCATGATGAGGAGTATGAAAAAGTTGTGAGGAAGATGATTACATTCCCGATGATGATTTTGTAGTGGACAGGATCCAGTAACAGTAGTGATACTGACAAAAAGATGACATCGGAGGACGAGGGTCCTATCAACACCAAAGTAACAAATGGAACTAACACTCAGCCACAACATCAAATTGCCTAACTCATTTGGCAAAATAGAATTGACAGTGGTAAGCAAAATGAAGTAGGCCATCCTACTTTATCTCCCTGTGGTCTTTCTTTTAGTCAGTTCACCTCAACACATAGGACATTGTTATCATCATCATATGCTTCTTTCCTCCTCCATTCCAATGTCAGGCACTCATAAGAGAATCTATGTCCAGGAAACAGCAATATGTACCCAGTCATCTGGTGGCTCAACCAGACCAAGTTACTGGTGGTGCAGCCACTGCCATACCACTTAATGGATTTTACTGCGTTTTGGCGTGTGCTCAGACTAAAAGGAGAATACCTAGCTGACATTATTTTTCTAGGAAAGCTGCCCCTTGTCAGTATTGGAAAAAATGCATGCCACTGTCGACATGTAGGGAAAAAAACATGGCTTTCACAGCACACTGCGTCAATATTTTGAGCAGCAGCTGCAACAGTCCACAAACACAAAGGCCAGGTGCTAGTACTGATACCATTCCACTTGTGCAGGCCCAGTTCCACGAGGTGGTGCCTATCCACTTCTTCTGTACTGGACTACTTCCTCAGGCGTGCGTCTGATTAATTAAGAGTCCTGAGTCTCCTGTTAATTCAGTGATGCCTTGTGCCACTCAGGACTTTTATTAAGACTGGCATTTCATACTAACTGCCCCATCGTGTTATTTTGAAATATGCCATTGAAGGCTCATAGATAGATAGATAAAAGTCCAAAGTCAAGACCGCACCAGTACATGTACCAGGGTGCTCACCTCAGGGAATCAGCACTATTCCACCTGATAAACAATAAAAAAGAGTAGGCAGCACTCCAATGTAATGTGAAAAATAGTGAAGGAAGTTTATTGCCCCATGCACTCCCAAGTAAACCCTATAATAATACCTCCTAATGCCATCTTATAAAAGATTCTCCTTTAAAAGTCCCCCTAAATCAATATTGCCCACAGTGGTGGTCCTCTTATCTCATTATGGCCCTCACATTATATTAATAAAGTATGGAGAAAAAAAAAAAATCAAAAGTTATACTCATCTACCATTGATCCTCTGCTGTGGGGTGCCTGGACTGCCGTTATCACCTCTTCTAAAATGTAGGCCGCCCGCAAACCACTTCAGGCCTGCAGCCTACATAGCGCTGTGACCACAACACCTCTGCATCACAGGGCAGTGACGTCATCACGCCTGTCTGCGTTGGGACATGGATATATTGTGGTGACAGCGCCTTGTAGGTTAACACTAGAAGTCCCAGAGAGGGGTCATTTAACATTTCTACCTTTGGAACCCAGAGAAGGGTCGAATGACCTGAAGGATTTTATCTAACATCCTATAATCACCGTCTTTTGTTTTGTAATTAAGGCCATTACTGTCACACCACAGGAGGTTGTTGTTTTCCATTGAGTTTAGCCATTTAGTGTCTAGTTAGTTCTATTCAGTTTATTGTATTTGATAATATAAAGACTATACATATTGTATTAAGTTTAGTTTTATTTGAGCAAAAAAGCACTGAAACAATTAATCATTTTTTATATATTTTAAATAGAATTAGAAATTTTAGAGCAAGGTACAGCTGTGAGTAATGACCAGAAGCATTTGTCTAAGGCAGGGGTAGGCAACCTTTTTTGTTCGGCGTGCCGATTTTAATAAAAAAATCAAAGATGAGGGACTCGGAGTGCCGGTCAATAATTGTAAGTCTGACGACCCCTAAACTAAAGTCATATACCACAAACCATAACACAGAAGTGCTGCCACCAGATGCTTTAGGACACATGCGTTTACTGCTATTTCCTGGGACACTCCTGTACTTTCTGATTAGAAGCAATGAAAGTCCATGTGCAGCCCCCAATTAGTGGTAAATTTATTGTGTCCAGGAGCCCCGTATGGCGGCATCCTTATGGTGAATACACACTATGTATCTGGATGCAGCTATATTTGGAACTTTTTCATTCAATGTAAAACTGGTGCATTTTTGCACAAAAAAAAAACAAAGCCGGAGTTTTCTGTGCAAAAACACATCCTTAATATAGAAAACACACCGTTATACAGAATAATGTCCCATAGTGGTCCCTGCACACGGTATTATGTCCCATAGCGGCCCCTTCAACATGGTATATGTCCCATAGCTGCCTCTGCACACGGCATTTGTCCCATAGCTGCCTCTGCACACAGTATTTGTCCCATAGCAGTCCCTGCACACAGTATTTGTCCCATAGCGGCCCCTGCACACAGCAATATGTCCCATAACGGCCCCTACACACCGTATATGTCCCATAGCAGACCCTGCACACGGTATATGTCCCATAGCGGCCCCTGCACACGGTATTATGCTCTATAGTGGCCCCTGCACACGGTATTATGTCCCATAGCAGCCTCTGCACACGGTATTTGTCCCATAGCGGCCCCTGCACACGGTATTATGTCCCATAGCAGCCCCTACACACAGTATTTGTCCCATAGCTGCCCCTGCACACAGTATTTGTCCCATAGCGGCCCCTGCACACGGTATTATGCTCCATAGTGGCCCCTGCACACGGTATTATGTCCCATAGCGTCCTCTGCACACGGTATTTGTCCCATAGCGGCCCCTGCACACGGTATTATGTCCCATAGCGGCCCCTACACACGGTATTTGTCCCATAGCTGCCCCTGCACACAGTATTTGTCCCATAGCGGCCCCTGCACACGGTATATGTCCCATAGCGGCCCCTGCACATGGTATTATGCTCCATAGTGGCCCCTGCACATGGTATTATGCTCCATAGTGGCCCCTGCACACGGTATATGTCCCATAGCGGTCCCTGCACACGGTATTATGCTCCATAGTGGCCCCTGCACACGGTATTATGCTCCATAGTGGCCCCTGCACACGGTATTATGCTCCATAGTGGCCCCTGCACACGGTATTATGCTCCATAGTGGCCCCTGCACACGGTATATGTCCCATAGTGGTCCCTGCACACGGTATTATGCTCTATAGTGGCCCCTGCACACGGTATTATGCTTCATAGTGGCCCCTGCACACGGTATATGTCCCATAGTGGTCCCTGCACACGGTATTATGCTCTATAGTGGCCCCTGCACACGGTATTATGCTCCATAGTGGCCCCTGCACACGGTATATGTCCCATAGTGGCCCCTGCACACGGTATATGTCCCATAGTGGCCCCTGCACACGGTATATGTCCCATAGCGGTCCCTGCACACGGTATTATGTCCCATAGTGGCCCCTGCACACGGTATTATGCTCTATAGTGGCCCCTGCACACGGTATTATGCTCCATAGTGGCCCCTGAACACGGTATATGTCCCATAGTGGTCCCTGCACACGGTATTATGCTCTATAGTGGCCCCTGCACACGGTATTATGCTCCATAGTGGCCCCTGCACACGGTATATGTCCCATAGTGGCCCCTGCACATGGTATATGTCCCATAGTGGCCCCTGCACACGGTATATGTCCCATAGTGGCCCCTGCACACGGTATATGTCCCATAGTGGTCCCTGCACACGGTATTATGCTCTATAGTGGCCCCTGCAGGCAGAAGCGCCCGAAGAGTACAGAGCGGCTGCGGAGCGTGGAATAGTGAGTACATTGTTTTTTATGTTTGATCATCTCCCCGGGGGCTCCGCTTATTATACTCGGGGGTCTGAAGAGACCCCACAGTATAATAATAGCAGTTTCGTTTCGGCCGTGTTTGGTCCGATCGAAACTGCTGGGTGAGGAGTCCGCTGCCGTGCCAGGGGAATAAGCCTCGCGTGCCAAGAGTGGCACGCGTGCCATAGGTTGCCGACCCCTGGTCTAAGGCCTCAAGCACACTAGCGAAAAAAAATTGCGCGAAAATCGCATCGCAATGCGATGCAATTTTTTTCTGTGATTTGCCAATGTATTTCAATGGCACCAAGCACACCTGCGATTTTTTTTCGTGCGATTTTTTTTCATAGGTGCGATTTTCCTGCGATTTTTTTTTTTTTGTGCGAAAAAATCCCAGAGAAGTGATCTATATGACCAATGGGACAGATCACAAAAATATCGCAAGTAGCTGTGATTTTTTTTGCGATTTTTTTTTTTTTTTTTCTGCACCCATTGACTTGAATCTAAATATACAAAAATGTAAATATACAAAAGAACAACTGTTATTTGTTTCTATGCTTTTTATTTTTGTTATGAAAATAATAAAAAAAATACAAGGAATAAAACAATTCCACACATATTTACAATAGGCTGCTGTGGGGGGCTGCGTGTGTGTGTGTGAGTGGCATGTCCTTCTTGTGTGACTAGCATTTCAGCACTCACTCAGCAGTCTGTCTGCACTGTCGGAACATACCTGGCACTGCCTGGGTATGTCCCTGGTACATTTGCCACACGTGTATTTGTAGCAGTAAACACATCTCTCAGTTGCACAATTGTTCGTGCATCGATGGTTGACCTGACACTTCGCCCTTTTGCCAGGGCTGGGTGTGGAAGGTTGTTGCCGAAGGAGTTTCTCCTTGCGTGCCTTCTTTTCAGTCACATGAGAGCCACCTAACTCTTTTGCAAGCTCAACCAGGAAGTCCACCCGTCTCTCCTGCACCCCAGTGCATGCCTGATAAAGAACATGAGCATTCAGTGCTGCCATGTCAATCATGTTGTAGAACACGGCGAATGGCCATCTCCGTGTTCCTGCATGCAGGCTGTACTCCCGCACCATTTGGTCCATTACATCCACACCGCACTTTGTGTGGTTGTATTGTGTGACCGTGTTTGGCTTCCTTTTGTTGGTATCCTTAGTCTCAACCACGCTGTGCATGCTGCTGAGAATGTAGACGGCCTTCTTTCGTTTGGGTGCATACACTGTCAGTGTGGCATCAGTGGTTGAAAACACCTGAGTGGTGAATTCAGTGAGGTCCATCTGTCTAGCGGATTGAGGAATTTCCCGGCGACTCTTGTTGACTGTGCCGAGGATAGTGGTTTTCCGGCTAAGCAGTCATTGTGCAAGTGACAATGATGTAAAGAAATTGTTCGTGGTTACAGTTCTGCCCTTGTCCATGAATGATTCCATCAGCCTCATCACTACAGTTTCGGACAGTCTCTCCCCGCTGGGACGACTGGGGTCCTTGCCAAGATATGGGAGGACATTACAGATGTACTTTGATTTCAAGTCGCAGACTACTTTGAGAAGCAGTCACATCCCCCACAGCACAAAAGGCTGCATGCAAATTTGCTAAGGTGTTAGCAAATATTCCCAGCACAACAATGCAGCTGGGGGGTGGGCAGACACTCAGGAGCAGCTTACATTCTTTTCTTTACACTCTCTTACAAGACCTGAGGTGGATCAACACAATTCCCCCCTGCAGATTCCTCAAACAATGGCCACATTTACAAATGAAAGGAAATGCTAATTGGAGCCATCAGAGTTGTCAGTTTGGACTAAGGGTCATTTGACCCTCTTTCAGGACTTGAAGGGGGAGCTCGAAATTTCTGGGACTTCTAGTGTTAAGAAACAAGTTAAGAAAAGTAGAGCATGAAGCCAATGGCTTCCTCGTCTACCATGTATTTCAATTGTTTCGGCATCTGCAGACACCGATACATTTGAATAGCTGTTTTTTAAATGCCAGTGTTTGTGTGGGCCCCCCAGAGTTAGCCAACGTCACCTCTGCCCACCTGACTCCCCACACCTTTGCTTCAGGCGATGGGCAAACTTCTGAGACATGTGATTATGAGGAAGTCACATTGCTGAAAGTTCCTGTGGTCAGCATGAAGGACCAACTGAACTTAATAAAACTACATACAGTGCTGGCCAAAAGTATTGGCACCCCTGCAATTCTGTCAGATAATACTCAATTTCTTCCAGAAAATGATTGCAATCACAAATGCTTTGGTAATAATATCTTCATTTATTTTGCTTGCAATGAAAAAACACAAAAGAGAATGAAAAAAAAAGTCAAATCATTGATCATTTTACACAAAACTCCAAAAATGGGCCGGACAAAAGTATTGGCACCCTCAGCCTAATACTTGGTAGCACAACCTTTAGACAAAATAACTGCGAACAACCGCTTCCGGTAACCATCAATGAGTTTCTTACAATGCTCTGCTGGAATTTTAGACCATTCTTCTTTGGCAAATTTCTCCAGGTCCCTGAGATTTGAAGGGTGCCTTCTCCAAACTGCCATTTTGAGATCTCTCCACAGGTGTTCTATGGGATTCAGGTCTGGACTTATTGCTGGCCACTTTAGAAGTCTCCAGTGCTTTCTCTCAAACCATTTTCTAGTGCTTTTTGAAGTGTGTTTTGGGTCATTGTCCTGCTGGAAGACCCATGACCTCTGAGGGAGACCCAGCTTTCTCACACTGGGCCCTACATTATGCTGCAAAATTTGTTGGTAGACTTCAGACTTCATAATGCCATGCACACGGTCAAGCAGTCCAGTGCCAGAGGCAGCAAAGCAACCCCAAAACATAAGGGAACCTCCGCCATGTTTGACTGTAGGGACCGTGTTCTTTTCTTTGAAGGCCTCTTTTTTTCCCTGTAAACTCTATGTTGATGCCTTTTCCCAAAAAGCTCTACTTTTGTCTCATCTGACCAGAGAACATTCTTCCAAAAAGTTTTTGGCTTTCTTAGGTAAGTTTTGGCAAACTCCAGCCTGGCTTTTTTATGTCTCTGGGTCAGAAGTGGGGTCTTCCTGGGTATCCTACCATAGAGTCCCTTTTCATTCAGACGCCGACGGATAGTATGGGTTGACACTGTTGTACCCTCGGACTGCAGGCAGGGCCGGCGTTAGGGGGGGGGGGGGCAAACTGGGCAACTGCCCAGGGCCCCGTCCCCAAAGGGGCCCCCGGGATCCGGAGCCTGATTACTCGGGATCCCGGAGTCAGGACGGCCATATTAATAACAGAAAGGGACCCAGCGTCATGTGCCGCAGGGTCCCTTTCAGATGTGAGTAAAAATAACAAACATTTTTACTCACCTATTCTTGGCTTGGCGTTCGACGTCATCTTCCGGCGTTCCGGACATCACCGCTGAGGCCTGGCTACAGCGGTCACGTGGGGCGTGCTGACAGCCTGCCTCACGTAATCGCTGAGGTCCAATCACAGGCCTCAGCGATGACGTCCACAACGCGTGACGTCAGCCGCAGAGAAGAGGAAGCGGTCGCTGGCGGGGATAGCGGAGCAGCGCGAGGAGGCCCAGCAGAGGTAAGACAAGGTGAGTATAACTGTTTGTTATTTTCCCTTATCTCTTCTGGGCCTTCGATTATTATACTCTGGGGTCTGAAGAGACCCCAGAGTATAATATAATAGTAGCACTGATGGAGTCTGTAGGGCCACTGTGGAGCATTATACTGGGGGGGCCCCCTCTGGATAGCATATTATACTGTGTAGGGCCACTGTGGAGCATTATACTAGGGGGCCCCCTCTGGATAGCATATTATACTGTGTGGGCCCCGTGTGGAGCATTATATTACGGGCCCCCTCTGGATAGCATATATATTGTTTTGGGCCACTGTGGAGCATTATACTGGGGAGGGGGCCCTCTGGAGAGCATGTTATATTCTGTGGGGTTACTTTGGAGCATTATGCACTCCAGAGGGGCCCCCCAGTATAATGCTCCAAAGTGGCCCCACAGTATATAACATGCTCTCCAGAGGGCCGCCTCCCCAGTATAATGTTCCACAGTGGCCCCACACAGTATAATATGCACTCCAGAGCCCCCCCCCAGTATAATGCTCCACGGTGGCCCCACACAGTATAATATGCTCTCCAGAGGGGAGAGGGGGGGCGGCTCTGGAGATCATATTATACTGTTTTGGGCCACTGTGGAGCATTATACTGGGGGGCCTCTGGAGAGCATATTATACTGTTTTGGACCACTGTGGAGCATTATACTGGGGTAACCTCTCTGGGCAGTATATTATACTGTGTGGAGGCCATTCTGGAGTATGTTATACTGAGTGGGGTCACTCTTTTGGGGGGCCATCAGCAGAGCATATTATATTGTGTGGCGCCACTGTGGGGCATTTTGCGGGGAGAACTAAGGAACATTATACTAGGGAGCCCTCTAGGGAGCATATTATACTATGTGGGGCCTACTGTGGAACATTATACTGGGGGACGTTCTGGGGAGCATAATATATTGCGTGGGGCCACTGTGGAGCAAAATACTGGGGGGGCACTGTGGAGCATTATACTAGTGGGGGCCCTCTGGAGAGCATATTATACTATGGGCCACTGTGGAGCTTTATACTGGGGGTAGGGACAGTGTGGGGATCCGGTTATACTGTGTGGGGCCACTGTGGAGTGTATTATATTGTGTGGCGCTTTTCGGGAGCATGTTATACTCTGTGGGGCCATTGTAGAGCATTATACTGGGGGGGACCACTATGGAGCATTATACTGGGGGAACCCCTCTGGGTAGTATATCATACTGTGTGGAGGCCATTGTGGAGCATGTTATACTATGTTAGACCACTGTGGAGCATTATACTGGGGGGCACTGTGGGGTGCATATTATACTGTATGGAGCATATTACATTGTGTGGGGCTTCTGGGGAGCATATTGCACTATCTGGGGCCACTAAGGGGTAGTATACTTTGTGGGCCACTGTGGAGTATTATACTGTGTGGAGCCTTATATACCATGTGGGGCCACTATGGGGGGCTCAGGGGAGCATTTTATACTGTGTGGGGCCACTGTGGAGCATTATATACCATGTGGGGAAACTGTGGAGGGCTCAGGGGAGTATTGTATACATGGTCATGGAGCACTACAGGGGAGTATTGTATACTGTGGAGAACTATATACCATGTGGAGCATTATACTGTGGGGGGGGGGCTCAAAATTCCTGCTGGCAGCCCTGTGTGCTATGTCTGCATCACAGCTCCCTCACTATAATCTTGCACATACGTGTAGTGCTCCATGACCATGTCATTCCCCATACAGTACTGTGCATGAACTGGCCATGGAGTTATTGGGACCTGCACAGTACTATAGGGGCTGACTATACTGGGAACATACTCAGTAACACCGGATAGTCAGCATCAGCACATATGTAAGACTTCAGTGAAGGAGTTGTGGTGTAGGCTATTAGCAGGAAGCTGTTGGGTGGGGCCCAGAATAAGTTCCTCTGGTGGGCCTAAGGCCCTTCAGTCTGACACTGTATAACGGAGAACTATTATATATAAGGGTGGGTTACTATATATAATTGGGAAACTTAAATATGAGGGGGCTATTATAAGGGGGAACTATTATTTATAAGATGGTGTATTGCCAAATGAAAACAGATTCTTTAGATTCTGTGTAATAGAATAAAGTTATAGAGTAAAAACACTAGACTATCCCCAAATGGCTTAACATTTTATTAAGAAGAGTATAAGAAGATAGCAAAAGGTAAGAAGATATCAAAAAGTAACATTTCACTAAGAAGAGTATAAGAAAAGGTCTTATAACAAGGAAAAGTATAGCAGATATTAGAAGGTATAACAAATCAAACCAACACTAGCCATAAAGCCAGGTAACATTTCAACACTAGCTATAAAACCAGGTATATCAAATATCAAAAAGTCAATCAAACTATGATATATTCAACACTTACAATACCACAGATATAGTAAGGTAATCAAACTTAGTCAAACTGTGACTTAATCAAAAACTTGTAATCAGAAAAGAAGGTAATTAAATCTACACTTACAACCAAGTAATCAATCAATACTTACAACACTGCCACTTCATAGAGGAGTTCTGATAAGGGTATCTGTAGGAAGCATCACTCAACCATGTTACAGGTATCATCAAGCAGAACCAGCATTAGGCGTCCCCAATGATCTGCTATCAAGAAGTGTAACTCCATGCTGAGGGATGTCTTCCATTCTTATACCCTTTGTGTGTGTCATAAAGTGGGCGTCTACAGAAGTGATACACCTCTGTAAGGCCTCACTTATCTCCAAGATCATATTCATGTAGAAGGGGCCAGTTTTCTACTTGAATATGTCTCATGACATATATTCTTCCAACAGAGTGGCTCTTTTGATCTAGACATACAGATATCACCTTAAATAGTGTCTATTGATCTAATCTGTATAGGTATGTAAATAGCGTATTTTGATCTAGACATATAGATATCACCTTAAATAGAGTCTATTGATCTTAATCTGTTTAGGTATGTAAATATTAGTACAGGTACTGGGTTCAAATTAAGGTTACATGACTTGGCTTCTAGAAACATCTTGTCAGCCATTTTATCAAGGCTGTCATTTTGGTTTTTAGCATTACAGATGGGCTATTATTTATAAGGGGGGAACTATTATATATAAGGCATCCATTATAAGGGGGGAGCTATTATTTATAAGAGCGGAACTATTTGTAAGGGGGTATAATTGTGGGCTTATTTATAAAGGGGGCTATTAGTGATAATGGGGACTATTATTTATAAGGGTAACTATTATTTATGAGAGGGCTATTATTAATAAGGGAGCAGTATTATATTTACAGGGTGACTGTTACTGATAAGGGGGATATTACTGATACAGGGCACTATTTTTCATTTATAAGGGAGCTATTACTGATAAAGGTGTAATATTTATAAGCAGGGACTATTATTTATAAGGAGGCGCTATAGTAACTGATGACTGGGTGCAAAAATCTATTAGGTGGTAAAAAGGTGCTCATTTGAATTGTGTGTGGTAAAATGGGGCTTGTTATTACTTTTTTGTTGGCAGAAAGGAGGCGTTATTATATGGGTTGCGACTGGAAGACGATGGTGTTGTTTGCATATCAGCGTTTGGGGCCCCGCTTTTAATTCTGACCAGGGCCCCACTTTGTCTAAAACCGGCCCTGACTGCAGGGCAGCTAGAACTTGTTTGGATGTTAGTCGAGGTTCTTTAGCCACCATCCGCACAATCTTTCGTTGAAATCTCTCGTTAATTTTTCTTTTCCGTCCACATCTAGGGAGGTTAGCCACAGTGCCATGGGCTTTAAACTTCTTGATGACACTGCACACGGTAGACACAGGAACATTCAGGTCTTTGGAGATGGACTTGTAGCCTTGAGATTGCTCATGCTTCCTCACAATTTTGCTTCTCAAGTCCTCAGACAGTTCTTTGGTCTTCTTTCTTTTCTCCATGCTCAATGTGGTACACACAAGGACACAGGACAGAGGTTGAGTCAACTTTAATCCATTTCAACTGGCTGCAAGTGTGATTTAGTTATTGCCACCACCTGTTATGTGCCACAGGTAAGTAACAGGTGCTGTTAATTACACAAATTAGAGAAGCATCACATGATTTTTCAAAGGGTGCCAATACTTTTGTCCACCCCCTTTTTTATGTTTGGTGTGGAATTATATCCAATTTGGCTTTTTGACAATTCTTTTTGTGGTTTTCCATTGACAACAAATTAAATGAAGATATTATTACCAAAGCATTTGTGATTGCAATCATTTTCTGGAAGAAATTGAGTATTATCTGACAGAATTGCAGGGGTGCCAATACTTTTGGCCAGCACTGTAAATTAGAATAGTTTTATATAGGTTTTTAAATTGAACATAATATGTCATTATAACATCTTTACCTGTTCGGGCCTCAGCGCCATCCTCGGCTCACACGCTTCGGCGCAGGAGGCATGTTCAGTTGTGATCCTTTTCACTTGTTGCTTTAGCACAGGTGAGGATTCGTTGCTGTGCATCAGTCCAGCCAGTACATTACTTCCTTTGGTTACTATGGAGTTAACATATTAGCTTGATTGACATTCCTACTCAAGTCTACGGCGGATTCCTTTAACCCCTTAATGACCTTGGACGTACTATTACGTCCTGGGCGCTAGGTACTTCGCGCACCAGGGCGTAATAATACACCCCAGGCCGGCCGCCCGCTCACTATCTGAGCAGGCGGCATCGGAACCGGGTGTTAGCTGTAACTGACAGCTAACACCCTACTCCATAACCCCCGGTCGGAACTGATTTCCGATCAGAGGTTTTAACCCCTTAGATGCCGTGGTCAAACATGACCGCGGCATGATCAGGGGGTGCCGATATGTATAATCTGCAGCTGCAGACCTGCGGAAGTCAGCGCTGTGTTTCCATAGCGATGACTTCCTGTATAGGCTGCAAGACACTTGCATGCTTGTGTCTTGCAGTCTATAGTACTGAGCCAGAGATCAAAGCATCTCTGGCTCAGGTTTCCTAATGGGACACATGAAAAAGTAAAAAAAGTGAAAAAAAAAAAGTATGTGAAAAAAAATTAATAAAAGAATAAAGCCCCCAAAATTCCCTTTTCCTATATAAAATGAATTATATAAAAAATAAACCTAAAAACTAATAAAAACAATACATATTTGGTATTGCCGCGTCCGTAACAACCTGTACAATAAAATTAAAACCATATTTAATGTACACAGTGAATGTCGGGGAAAAAAAACGGAAAAAACCCACCAAAAGTAATGATTTTTTGCCATCTCGCCTTACAAAATATGCCATAAAAAGTGATCAAAAAGTCATATGTACCCCAAAACAGCACCAATGAAAAGCACAGGTTGTCCCACAAAAAATAAGCCCTAAACCAACTTTCTAAACTGAAAAATAAAAATGCTACGCATCTTAGAAGATGGCGATGCAAAAACATTGATTTATGTCCCCAAATGGGTTTTTGTTCTGCAAAATTGGTATCGCATAAAAAAAACAGTATAAATGAGGTATCACCGTAATCATACTGACCCGCAGAATAAAGGTAACATGTTACTTTTGCTCTATGCTTCATGTTGAAAAATTTAAAAGGTAAAACGCAGTGCCAGAATTGATGGGGTTGTTTTTTAATCCACCAAGAAAGAGTTAATAAAATTTATTTTCAAAATGGGGTCATTCCCTAGGGGTTTCCACTTTACTGGTACTTTAGAGGCTCTGCAAACATGACATGGCATCCAGATCCCAAACATCTGAATCTGAACTCCAAAAGCCACATAGCACTCCTTCCCTGCTGTGTGCCCAAACTGCAGTTTATACCCACATGTATTACACTTGTCGTACCCAGAATAACGTACTTCATGTCATATGTGGGTATAAACTGCTGTTTGGGCACAGCCGAGCACAGACGGGAAGGAGCGCTATTTGGTTTTTGTAGCACAGACTTGGACGGTTTGGTTTTTGGACGCCATTGCACTTTTGCAGAGCTGAAATGCCAGTACAGTGGAATACCCTGACATGTCACCCCATTTTGGAAACTACACCCCTGAAGGAATTTATCCTGGGGTACAGTGAGCATTTTTAACCCCCAAGTGTTGCTATAATTTATTATCCATAAATGAATACGCAGCTGATGGTGAAAAGTGAAAATGACAATTTCTCCAGGAATACATCATTTCAGTGCGTAATATGTTGTGCCCGGCTTGTATCAGAGATGAATGCTCCAAAAGCTGTTGTGCCCGGGATCCCCACTCACCAGTTTTTGGAGTGTGTGTCTGTGCAGACATAAACTGGGCATAACATATTGGGCACTGAAATGGCGTATCTATAGAAAAATTTCATTTTTAACTTTTCATTATCAGCTGTGCATTCATTTCTGGAAATTAAAAGAATGCAACACTTAAGGGTTAATAATGCTCACTACACCACTTGATAAATCCCTTGAAGGGTATAGTTTCCAAAATGGGGTCACATGTCTGCGGATTCCACTTTACTGGCAATTCATGGGCTCTACAAAAGTGGCATGGTGTTCAAAAAGCAAACTGTGCTCCAAAAACCAAAATAGCGCTCCTTCCCTTCTGGGCCCGGCTGTTCCCAAACAGCTGTTTATACCCACATATGGCGTTGCTAAGTACGTTATCCTGGGTACACCAGTGTCATACATGTGGGCATAAACTGTCATTTGGGCACACAGTAGGGCGCAAATGTGAAGGAGTGCTATGTGCTTTTGGAGTGCATATTTAGATTGTTGTTTTTTTGGACGCCATGTCACATTTGCAAAGACCCTAAAATTGCTCCTACAAAATGGGGGTCACTTCTTGGGGAATTCCAATTTACTGGCACCTCCAGGGCTCTGCAAAAATAACATGGCGACCAGAAAGTACTCCAAAAGCTAAAGAAACACAGTGCTCCTTCCCTTCTGAGCCCTGCTGTGTGCCCAAGCAGCAGTTTATACCCACATATTTAATTTTTTTGTCCCCGGGATAGCCCACTTAATAGATTTAGGAGTGTATGTCTCTGATGCCACAAAGTGGGTACAACGTATTGGGCACCAAAATAGCATATTTATTTAAAATTGTCAATTTTCACTTTGTACATTAATTTTTGGGAAGCATTTTTAGGCTCAAAATCATAATACCCCTTGATACATTCCTTGAGGGGTGTAGTTTCTAAAATGGGGTCACTTTTGAGAGGTTTCCATTGTATTGATACTTTAGGGGCTCTGCAAATGTGACATGGCACTCAAAAACTATTCTAGCCACATCTGCCCTCCAAAAGCCAAATAGCGCTCTTTCCATTCTGAGCCCCACCATGTACCCCTACAGCAGTTTATGACCACATATGGGGCATTTCTGTGTTCAGAAGAAATTGTGTAACAAACTGTGGGGTGTTTTTTCTTCTTTAACCACTTACAAAAATTAAAAATATGTCGCTAAATGGACGCTTTATTGGAAAAAAGTAATTTTTAATTTTTAAGTCCCTAAGTCAATAAAATCTGTGAAACAGCTGTGAGGTCAAAATGCTCACTATACCCCTAGATAAATTCTATGAGGGGTGTAGTTTTCAAAATGGGGTCACTTTTTGGGGGTTTGTATTGTATTGGTACTTTAAGGGCTCTGCAAATGTGACATGGCACCTGAAAACTATTCCAGCAAAATCTGCCCTCCTAAAGCTAAATAGCGCTCTTTCCATTTTGAGCCCTGCCATATACCCATGCAGCAGATTACAACCACATATGGGGCATTTCTGTGTTCAGGAGAAATTGTGTAACAAACTTTGGGGTGCTTTTTCTCCTTTGTCCTCTTGTGAAAATGAAACATTTGGGGCTAAATTGACAATTTATTGGAAAAAAAGTAATTTTTCATTTTAATGTCCCAATGTTAATAAAATCTGTGAAACAGCTGTAGGGTCTAAATGCTCACTATACCCCTTGATATGTTCTGTGAGGGGTGTAGTTTCCAAAATGGGGTCACTTTTAGGGGGTTTCCACTGTATTGGTACTTTGGGGGCTCTGTAAATGCGACATGGTACCTGAAAACTATTCCACCAAAATCTGCCCTCCAAAAGCCAAATAGCGCTCTTTCCATTCTGAGCCCTGCCATGTACCCATGCAGCAGATTACGACCACATATGGGGTATTGCCGTGTTCAGGAGCAATTGTTTTACAAACTGTGGGGTGCGTTTTCTCCTTTAACCCCTTGTGAAAATGAAAACTTTCATTTATACATCCCAGTGTTAGCAAAATCTGTGAAATGGCTGTAAGGTCAAAATGCTCACTATACCCCTTGATGAATTCTGTGAGGGGTGTAGTTTCCAAAATGGGGTCACTTTTTGGGGTTTTCCTTTGTATTGGTACTCTAGGGGCTTTGCAAATGAGACATGGCACCTGAAAACTATTCCAGCAAAATCTGCTTTTCAGACGCCCAGTGTCACTCCTTCCCTTCTGTGCACTGCCGAATGCCCAAACATCAGTTTACACCCACTTGTGGGGTATTTCCGTGCTCGGGAGAAATTGCATAACAAACTGTGAGATGCATTTTCTCCTTTAACCCTTTGTGAATGTGTTAATTTTAGGGCTAAATTAAGGAATTAGTGGGAAAAAATTAAATGTCTAAATTTTACCTCCATATTGTTTTAATTCCAGTGAAATGCTTAAAGGGTTAACAAACTTCCCAAATGTTATTTTGAATTATTTGAGGGGTGCAGTTTTGAAAATGGGGTGATTTATGGGGGTTTCTAATATATAGGCCTTTATAATCCTCTTCAGAACTGAAGTGGTCCCTAAAAAATTAGTTTGGGAAATTTTCTTGTAAATCTGCAAAATCGCTATTACACTTGTAAGTCTTCTAACATCCAAAATAAGTTACAGGACGATTAAAAGATGATGCCGATATATAGCAGAGATATGGTAGATAATATGTATTAATGTATTTGGGAGGTATGACTATCTGTCTGAAAAGCAAAGCATTTCACATTTTGAAAATTGCGATTTTTTTTTCCAAATTTCCATCAAATTTCCTATTTTTTTATAAATAAATACAAAAATATTCATTAGTGTTTACCACTAACATGAAGTACAATGTGTCACGAAAAAACAATCTCAAAATCACTTGTGTAAGTTAAGACATCTCAAAGTTATTGCCATATAAAGTGACACATGTCAGTTTTGAAAAACGAGGCCTGGTCCTTAACGCACTTTTGGGCTCGGTCCTTAAGGGGTTAAATACCTTTCCAGTCCACTCCCTAATGCTTGCTATTGCCTTTCTGTGCATGCTGTTTCTATACTGTTACTGTTTATATATATATCTGACCTTGGCTTTTTTCTTGTGACTACTCTCTTAGATTCTGATTCTGTACTTCGCTGCTCGACTGGTTCCGACGCCTTGTCTAGCTGACCTCCCATTTGTTGTTGTTTGTCTTGTCTGCGTTCTGTGTTATCAACCTATATCATAGGAAGGGACTGGCACCCAGTTGTCCTCTACCGCCTAGGGTAGTGAGGAAAGTAGGCAGGGACTGGGGAATGTTAACATTTCAAACATATTTATTTCTATAGATTAACATTAATAAATTATCATTTTGCTTGTTAACACTAGAAGTCTCAGAGAGGGGTCATTTAACATTTCTACCTTTGGAACCCAGAGACGGGTCGAATGACCTGAAGGATTTAAGCAAACAACCTATAATCACTGCTTTTGTTCTGTAATTAAGGCCATTACTGTCACACCACAGGATTTACAATAGGCTGCTGTGGGGGGCTGCGTGTGTGTGTGTGTGTGTGTGTGTGTGTGTGTGTGTGTGTGTGTGTGTGAGTGGCATGTCCTTCTTGTGTGACTCACTCAGTAACTGCAATTGTTTTGCGATTTTTTTTTTCTGCACCCATTGACTTGAATCTAAATATACAAAAATGTAAATATACAAAAGAACAACTGTTATTTGTTTCCATGCTTTTTATTTTTGTTATGAAAATAATAAAAAAAATACAAGGAATAAAACTATTCCACACATATTTACAATAGGCTGCTGTAGGGGGGCTGCGTGTGTGTGTGTGTGTGTGTGTGTGTGTGTGTGTGTGAGTGGCATGTCCTTCTTGTGTGACTCACTCAGTAACTGCGATTTTTTTGCGATTTTTTTTTTTCTGCACCCATTGACTTGAATCTAAATATACAAAAATGTAAATATACAAAAGAACAACTGTTATTTGTTTCCATGCTTTTTATTTTTGTTATGAAAATAATAAAAAAAATACAAGGAATAAAACAATTCCACACATATTTACAATAGGCTGCTGTGGGGGGCTGCGTGTGTGTGTGTGTGTGTGTGTGTGTGTGTGTGTGTGTGTGTGTGTGGCATGTCCTTCTTGTGTGACTCACTCAGTAACTGCGATTTTTTTGCGATTTTTTTTTTTTTCTGCACCCATTGACTTGAATCTAAATATACAAAAATGTAAATATACAAAAGAACAACTGTTATTTGTTTCCATGCTTTTTATTTTTGTTATGAAAATAATAAAAAAAATACAAGGAATAAAACAATTCCACACATATTTACAATAGGCTGCTGTGGGGGGCTGCGTGTGTGTGTGAGTGTGTGTGTGTGTGTGAGTGGCATGTCCTTCTTGTGTGACTCACTCAGTAACTGCGATTTTTTTGCGATTTTTTTTTTTTTCTGCACCCATTGACTTGAATCTAAATATACAAAAATGTAAATATACAAAAGAACAACTGTTATTTGTTTCCATGCTTTTTATTTTTGTTATGAAAATAATAAAAAAAATACAAGGAATAAAACAATTCCACACATATTTACAATAGGCTGCTGTGGGGGGCTGCGTGTGTGTGTGTGAGTGGCATGTCCTTCTTGTGTGACTAGCATTTCAGCACTCACTCAGCAGTCTGTCTGCACTGTCGGAACATACCTGGCACTGCCTGGGTATGTCCCTGGTACATTTGCCACACATATATTTGTAGCTGTCAACACATCTCTCAGTTGCACAATTGTTCGTGCATCGATGGTTGACCTGACACTTCGCCCTTTTGCCAGGGCTGGGTGTGGAAGGTTGTTGCCGAAGGAGTTTCTCCTTGCGTGCCTTCTTTTCAATCACATGAGAGCCACCTAACTCTTTTGCAAGCTCAACCAGGAAGTCCACCCGTCTCTCTTGCACCCCAGTGCATGCCTGATAAAGAACATGAGCATTCAGTGCTGCCATGTCAATCATGTTGTAGAATACGGCGAATGGCCATCTCCGTGTTCCTGCACGCACGCTGTACTCCCGCACCATTTGGTCCATTACATCCACACCGCACTTTGTGTGGTTGTATTGTGTGACCGTGTTTGGCTTCCTTTTGTTGGTATCCTCAGTCTCAACCACGCTGTGCATGCTGCTGAGAATGTAGACGGCCTTCTTTCGTTTGGGTGCATACACTGTCAGTGTGGCACCAGTGGTTGAAAACACCTGAGTGGTGAATTCAGTGCGGTCCATCTATCTAGCGGATTGAGAAATTTCCCGGCGACTCTTGTTGACTGTGCCGAGGATAGTGGTTTTCCGGCTAAGCAGTCGTTGTGCAAGTGACAATGATGTAAAGAAATTGTCCGTGGTTACAGTTCTGCCCTTGTCCATGAATGGTTCCATCAGCCTCATCACTACAGTTTCGGACAGTCTCTCCCCGCTGGGACGACTGGGGTCCTTGCCAAGATATGGGAGGACATTACAGATGTACTTTGATTTCAAGTCGCAAGCCACCCAAAACTTGATGCCAAACTTGTCTGGTTTTGTTGCAATGTATTGCAGAAAACAGCAGCGAGTCTTTGACGGGAAAAGCTGTTCATCAATAGTGATGTGTCGACCAGGGTTGTAGGATGCGATGTAGTTGGTGACAAACGATCTCCACACATCGGAGATTGCAGCAAACTTATCGGTCTCCACTCGCTCACTGCGTGTGAACATGTCATCAAAGCGTAGGTGTTGCATGATGTCTTGGAAGCGGTTTCGGGTCATAGTTGCAATGATCCTTGGGTTTGCTAGGTTTGCTGACCAGCTGTCATGTAGTGATGGAACCTTGGTCACCCCCCGCAAGATAATGACTGAAATAAATGCCATTAGTTCCGGGAGACCCATGAACCAATCCACCTGCTCCGTGTGACGTGCATGTTGAGTAGTCCATTCTTGAATGCTACGAAGCATGTCAAGAGTGATAAAACAGAGGAATCTCTGAAGGCGACTCCGGACACTTCGTCTGGCCTTAGCACTTGGCTCTCCATCTGTAGGGTACGGTTCTATTGGGGTGAAATGGAGACGTTTCCCCACTTCTACTTCACGCCACACTGTGCCATCTTTTGCGGTCTCTGTCGGCTCACTCGCCAACCGAGCTCTCTTTTTTGGTAGAGGAGGAGTCTCCTCATCTGCAAGATAAATAATTTCAAATTAACATTTTGTTTTGGTTCTAAATAAAAAAGATAGTCAGGAAATAAAAATCGGTAATTTGAAAAAAATCTAACCTGAAGACAGCTCAGAGTCCGAATCCAGTTGAAGGACTATGTCTTCTCCATCTGAGTCAGAAGGGTTGGTGTTGCTCAGGATCAGTTCCAATGCCTGTTGAATGGTGTGCCTTCTCTGCATTTTGTTTCTTGTGAACAAAATAGGTGAAGCAGTCCCTTCACATCCCCCACAGCACAAAAGGCTGCATGCAAATTTGCTAAGGTGTTAGCAACCTTATGCATATTCCCAGCACAACAATGCAGCTGGGGGATGGGCAGACACACTCAAGAGCATCTTACATTCTTTTGTTTACACTCTCTTACAAGACCTGAGGTGGATCAACACAATTGCCCCCTGCAGATTCCTCAGACAATGGCCACATTTACAAATGAAAGGATGCTAATTGGAGCCATCAGAGTTGTCTGTTTGGACTAAGGGTCATTTGACCCTCTTTCAGGACTTCAAGGGGGAGCTCGAAATTTCTGGGACTTCTAGTGTTAAATTTAAATATATTAATATCAATCCTTATCAGATTATGGATCAATATCTAAAATTTACTTAAAGCAACATTTAACGTTATCATTTCTGTCATTATGGCCTTTATACATTCAGCTAAGGCATTTTTATGTTCTGTGCAACATACAGTCTCTCAACAGAAAGAGACTGAGCAAGAGCTCATACAGTGACAAAACCCAGGCTTGTCTTCTAAATGAGTACATCTCAATCCTCAAAAAAAAAAAAAAAGACACATTATGCAGAACCATATTCAGAAATTTTAAAAATATGTCAGAGTATATTGACCCCAAGAAATTTTTATTTAGCAACGTTTTGAATTTTTTTTAACCACTTCCGTACCGGGCCAATTTGTGGTTCAGAACCAGACACATTTTCGGGTTTTTTGCATGTTCCGTTTGGAGTGCTGTAACATTTTTATCATTTGGGTTATTCAACTAATTTCTGCTTCTTTTTTCAGTGACACTAGGGCTTTATTTTTTTATATCCGATAAAATATAAACAAAAGAGGAGGGAAAATGTGTTTGTTTTTCACTTTTCATTTTTTTTTTATTTAATAGCACAAAGTGCTACTAAAAAACTTTATAAAATAGTTTTTCCTCTCCATTACAGTATTTTTTATTGTGTGTGGTGTCATCGGGGGAAGGGCTAGAACCTGTAATAAGGGCGCATGTTATTGATGTATTATTTATTTATTTTTTAAACAATTTTATTACATTTTTTTTTTTTTTTACTTTTCTATTAATTTTATTTATTTATTTTTTTACACTGTTTCCCCATAAGATCATAACAGAGGAGGATATGAGGATATCTGATCACAGTTTTTTTTTTTTGTGGGGGAGGCTGATTTCCCCTGTAACTGGGGTTGGTACATTTAGCCCCAGTTGCAGGAGGAATACAGCCTTCTGCACGTTACTACTGAGCTGTTCTGGGTCTTGTAGGACTCAGCAGATCTAAAAAACTCTGATCCCGGCGGATCACGTGACCGCCGGGTCAGAGAGGAGCCGCATCATGGTGGCGCCCATAGCTGTGTATAGAGCGCTCATTGAGCGCTGTGTACACAGTGATCGGGAAGGCAAGGATGATAATAAACTGCCCCTGCCTTCTCTCTGGGAGCTCTGGCTGAAGTTACAGCCGGCTCCCCTTTTCAGCAGCTGCACGATTTCGTGCAGCAGCTGAAAACTGCTTGGATGTAACGGTACGTCCTTGCAGATCTAGACAACCACTCTCCGGACGTAAAAACCCAATAGGCGGTCCGGAAATGGTTAATACGTAAAAATAAAACCATATAAATTTGGTATCTCCTTAATTGTACCTACCCACAGAATTCAGTTGACATTTCATTTTGGCTGCACAATGAATGCTGTAAAAATGAAGTCATAAGAAGGTCATGCAAACATGACTCCACCCCATCCTGAATTTTTTCCAGTTTTCAAGTACATCAAACAGAACATTACCAAGTACAGTTTGTTCTGCAAAAACAAAGCCCTCATACAGCTCTGTGAACAGAAAAATACAAAAGTTTGTAAGGCGGGGAGTAAAAAAAAAAAAAATTGAAAAATGACTGCTATTGGAAGGGGTTAACACTTCTATTTTGAAAAGTATTCCTACTTTAGGCTGAGGCCCCACATTGCAGAAAACGCAGCTTTTTTTTGTTGCATATTAGAAGTATAAGAGCTTCCTATATATTTTCCATTCCTTTTGTAGCCATTCTTGGCTTTGGTTCCAAAAACCAGAGCAAAATCTGCAACAAAAAAAATAGATTTTTGTATTCAGAAGTCGGCTCCACCTCCAGGCTATATCCTCTTCACAGACACTGTACTAGTCAGTTTATACCGCAGCAGTAGGAGAGAGACACAAATATCCAAAAGAGAGCACAAAATCAACAACCACCAACATGTCCTGAACTCGAAACTAATCAAAAAAGAAGCCTGGGGCAGGAACAACAAGAAAACAAGGGTGGGATCTGTGTCCCCCAATGAATACAACGAGAAAAGATTGAGTACAAAAAGATGATAATTATTCTTACCGGTAATTGGATTTCCCTTTCAACTCCACAACAGCACCTGTAGGAGGATTTCCATGCCTCCAGGGACAGGAAACAACTGCAAGTCTTTAAAAGGTCCCTCCTCCGTCACCTTTTCAATAGTATCATAGAACCAGGAATATACACTTGAATACATAATCAAAAACCGTGAAATACACACACACACACACACACACACACACACGTGAAAACCAAGGTATAACAGTAGCAACATTCCCATGCCGCTGTGGAGGTTAAAGGGAAATCCAATTACTGCTAAGAGTAATTATCATCTTTCCCCCACACCTCCACAACGGCACCTGTAGGAGGAATAACAGAGGAATAAATTTTAGGGAGGCAGACAATACTTTGCGGCCAAAAGATAAGTCACTATTGGAGACAATATCCAGCTTATAGTGCCTGTAAAAGATTGAGGGTTTAGCCCAGGTGGCTGTTCAACAAATCTGTTCAATAGAATCAGATGCTCCTTCAGCCCAGGAGGCTGCTATCGCTCGAGTGGAGTGAGTCTTCAGACCTGGCGGAACCGGAATCTCTTTAACACGGTAGCAGAAGGATATGGCCTGTTTTATCCATCGGCCAATAGTTGTCTTGCTAGCACCTGCTCCCTTATTCTTTCCCAGGTATTGCAGCAACAGATGATGCAAGGACCTAAATCCCTCAGATCTGTGGAGATAAGAGGGGACATATCTGCGCACATCCAGGTTATGAAATTCCCTTTCTTTATCCGAGGAGAGATTTTGACAGAAAGAGAAGGATGACTTCCTGCATACAATGGAATTTTCGATACCACCTTTGGAAGGAGCAAGGGATGATGTTTAAGCACAATTCGGTCATCCAGGATGGTTAGAAAAGGAGTCTTACATGAGAAGGCCTGGATCTCTCCCACACGCCTGGCTGTGGTAACGGCTAGTAACATGGTTGTCTTTAAGGTGAGTAGCTTGAGAGAGATGTCCGAGATTGACTCAAATGGACGGCCTGCCAATACTGATAAGAAAAGATTCAGGTCCCAAGGAGGAACCGAATAATGGCTGGGTAGTCTGGAGGCCCCTTTAACCTTTTGACAATCAGAAGTTCGTCCAACCTCACATCTAGAAATGTGCTCTAAGCTGAAATCTGCACCTTGATTGTACTGATCCTCAGGCCTTTATCCAAGAACAGCTGCAGAAACTCTATGATCAAGGATGAGGGTGGCAAGGATGTAAAGTTCACTTATATTTAGCAAAGGTGAGGAAAGCATTCCAGGTCCTTAGATATATCTTGGACGTGACTGGCTTTCTGCAGAGCAGCAGGGTAGAAATGACATTGTCAGAGAATACCTTATCCATTAATAGGAGTTGTTCAGTTGCCAGGTCATAAGATGAAGATGAGCCACTTCTGGGTGAAGACTCTGGGAGACAAGGTCTGCTGACACTGGTAGGGTCCAGAATTCCCCTCTGGAAAGATGATATTTTTATAGTTTTATAATTTTATATCTGTTTTATATTTTCATATCTGCTTAAGGTGTATTGTGTGCAAAAAACATTGTTATCCTTAAAAGCTGAATAATAGATATAGTTGCTTAGGATTGAAACTGAGTGTAATGTTACACAACTAGATGACACCTGCATTCCAAAGTGAGATCCTTTGTGTGCAAGAAGACACGTGCTTGGCTTGCTGCCACAAGACAACTCCCTAGAGGCATAGCGCAAGACCGGGAATAGCTGGCTATATATGGAACTGCTTATGCTTCCCTTCTACGTAATCAATCATACTACACCAATCAGGATTGAACATGAGGACTTACGTTGCTATGCTAACCCTTTCCTATGCTTGCTGCTATATGAACTTATGCTGCCTTAATAAAGTGTGTCACTGTGCTCCTGTATTCGACTAAGAGAGGAGTTCATACCAACATTCTGTGTCTGGTGTCAATGCCTCGCCGCTAGCACTTAGCTCATATCAAGTGGGACAACGACAGTTACCCGAGGGACCTGGTCAGTTGTCCCACAAAGGGTATCCTGACCTTATCACAGCCACCAGAGAAAAGTGTCCTTTGTAGCCTGGGGAACCTTTACCTTCCTGTCTAATGACATCTGCCGTCTGTCACAGACTGATAACAGAAAGACTTGCAGACCCCTGGTATGAGCCTGAGCTTAGAGAACCGAGGGGATGGTGGATGTTAAAGAGCCCAAAAGTCTCATCATTTGTCTGATGGAACTTGATGCTGTGTAGCAAAAGGAAGGACGGAAGGAAGTTGTTCGCTGGGAATCCAGAAGGACTCCGAGAAAGGTCTTCTGATGTCTGGGAAGCAAACTGGATTTCTCCATATTGATTAGCCAGCCCAACTCCAAGAGGGTGTGTCTGATAAAACTCAGGAGCTCTGTCACCAGGAAGTCGTCCAGATATGGTATAATTTGTATGCCCTCTAGGTGGTAGAAGGAGCATACCTCTGCCATGATCTTCGTGATGACTCGCAAGGCTGAAGAGAGACCGAAAGGGAGCGTCTGGAATTGCAGATGCCAAAATCTACCTTCTTTCAGGAGGACTATCCTCAGTAACCTCTGAGAGTCCGGGTGAATTGGGACATGATAGTAGGCACCTGTAAGGTCGAGAGAGACCATCCAGAAGTCTTTGGATAAGAGTTTCATCGTTGAACGAATGATCTCCATCTTGAACCTCTTATAGGAAATGTAATGGTTCAGAGATTTTAAACTGATGATGGTCCGGAATGAAACGTTGGGTTTCTGGACTAGGAAGTAATAGCCTTCTTCCCACTGAGATGGTGGTACAGGAATGAGGACATCCTTGCGAAGGAGCAGGTCTATTTACAACTCCAGAGCAGCTTGCATAGAAGGGGAGGCAGTCTTTAAGATGCAAAATTTCTTTGGGGGTGGTTTTAGAAATTCCAGCCTGTATCCCTGTTGAGCCACATCGATGATTCATGAGGACGAGGAGATTTTCTGCCAGACTGGGAGGAACCCCCTTAGCCTTCTTCCTACTGCAGGGCTGGTGTCATTGGTTTGACTTATGCTCTGAGGATGGAGGGTTGAAGAGGAAACCTTCCCTTTTATCCTTCTGCTGTTGACGAGACCTGTCAAAGCCTCTGTTTCTCTGGTCCTGCCGACCTCTCTTTTGGTTTCGAAAGGAGCGCCTCTGGTGATAAAATCTTGACTCTGAGGGAAACCCCTTTTTCTTGACTGAAGCCTTATCTAAAATGTTATCCAACCTGGACCTGAAGAATTGATCCCCTTCACAAGGGATCTGGCATAATTTGCTTTTCGAGCCCCCGTCACTTGACCAGGACCTCAACCAGATGGTTCTCCTAATAGCATTGGCTAAAACCAAAGACCTGGAAGCCAATTTTACTAGATCTGCAGAGGCGTCAGCCAAAAAGTTGGTGGCCTGTTGATGCTCCGGGAGGGAAGCAATGATGTCCTCTGTAGGGGTACCTAACGCCAGATGGGACTGAAGCTGATCCAGCCAGATTCCCAAGGAATTTGCAGTACAGGTGGTGGCAATACTAGGCCTAAACATAGCTACCGTAGAATCCCAGGCCCTCTTGAGGAATCCTTCTGCCTTCTTTATCCATGGGATCCCGGAGTAATCCCATATCTTCAAAGGGAAGGGAGGACTTCTTGGAGATCTTTGTTACTGGGGCATCGACCTTTGGTGTGCCATCCCATAAGGCCGCATCCTCTTCAGCAAAAAGGATATTTCCTCTTAAATATCCTAGAGGTGGTAGCCTTTTTGACCAGATCTTTCCACTCTTTGTCACTCATACGGCGGATGTTCTCACGGAGAGGGAAGACCCTTAGTTTCTTCTCCCCCAAACTCTGAAACATCTGATCAGGGATAGAAAGCGGTTCCCGTGGTTCTTCCAACCCCATGGTAGAACGCACAGCTTTGAGGAGTGAATTGGTGTCTTCTGCCAGGAACATTGGATGCCCTGCTGTCTCCTGGGAGGAGTCAGAGTCAACCACTTCCCCGTCTTCATCCTCACTGTCCAAAACCTGAACCAATGGTTGATGTTGAAGGGAGGATGTAGACGGGACAGCTGCACTGGAGGCAACAGGAATACCAGACGCTTGTTCACCGCTGCGTTCACTTCTTCCCTAATAACCGAGTTCAGGGTCTCAAGTAGGGATGAAGATTCCTCCGCTACCATTTTGTCAGCACATTTTTGCTCTGCCCCTTCCAGCTCTAGCTCCACCCCTTCACACCAGTTTTCTCGCTTATTTCTTTGGGGGACAAAGCACCATGGAATGTTCTAAAGCAGTCCCAGAGAGTGGGAATTACACAGCCATGCTAGCATCCTAGCACACAGCTTCTGCAGAACCTATAACCCTTATAACAGACTGAAACCATCAAGAGATGGAAACCTTGGAAACAGCCAAGCCTAAGCGAGGGCCCTCTGGGAAAATGGCAAGTTGTCTGAACAGTGGAATGGGTCAGAGATAGACAATTAGACCCGAATTGCCTGAGCCAGGCAAGGAAATGATTGCTGACACGGAGCTCAGGGTCCGGCAGAAAAAACGGTAAGACGATATCCTCGATGATGTGGAAGAAAGAAACCATTGGAGGAGAAAAGAAGGTGGTAGCTGAAGGACAAAGTGTCCTCATGGAGAACCAGAAAGGGAGGCCTTCAGAACTGGAGACCGTGAGGATGGAAGAGATGGCCATCAGGAAGGACACCGTCCAGGACAGAAGTGGGGAGACTGAAGCATCACAAGGAGGAGATTAAGGTGCCACGATTCCACAGGAGAACGGTAGGGAGGAGCACAGTGTGTCACTCTCTGCAGGAAGGACTTCACCTGAGGTCTGAAGTCCAGTGACTTCTGTAAAGGAATGGAAAGAGCAGAAAAATCTGTTAAAGAGAAAAAAAAAAACAAGACCGTGGTGCAGACCAGACAGGAGAAAATTCTGGATCCAGGGAGGAGAGAAGGAGAGCAGATGAAAGTCATTACCCTCACACAACTGTACGTAGGCCATCCACGAGCGAGGAAAGATCTGCACAGATCGGAAGGACTGCCCAACCAGGGGCACAACTGTAGAAGGATTTTCTGGAGAAGCAACCATGTGCCCTGGACAAGCACTCCTCGGCTTAAGTAGTCTGCCGCCTGATCCAAGCCTGGAATGAGGACCTTGGATCAGAGCAGCTTCAAGCAGAGCGGGAGACTTCAAGCAAGGCTGCACGGCTCCTGGTGCCTCCCTGAAGGTTCAAGCAGGTGACTGCAGTGGAGGTGGCGGTCTAGACTCTGACCATACACCCTAGGTCTGATGAGATAGGGACCAAGAAGATGGCCCCCAGTTCCAGAAGGTAGATCTGGAGGAGGTCTCGGCTTTGGACCACAGGTCAAGGCACCGAAGACTGTTCCCCAGCCAGAAGACTGATGTTGGAGGAATCACCTGCCAAATGTGGGGAAGAAGGATTTCCTGAGAGATTCCTGGATAAGAGACCCATCAAAGAAGCTCTTGGAGAACCCGGGAGGCAGAAGAAACAGGCGGTCGAACTGGATGGAGACTTGTCCCAGTGGTCCAGAAACTTCAATTGCAAGAGCTCGAGTGGAAAAGCAAAAGAGACTGTCAGGGATGTTACATCTGTTGTTGCTGCTTTAAGGTTGCCGTGCCAACATAAAGAAGGATTGGTGGTTGCTGCTTTAAGGTTGCCATGACAACATAGGGAAGCTTCCTGACCAGCCTTTATAAACCACTCCCTCATCACTCAGCTTTGCTGGCTAATCAGTTTCCTAAACTCCTGCTAAGCGCCTGACTTTGATTTGACTACTCCAATACCTGACCTTTGGCTGTGTTCGTGGTTTCCTCTTTGTCTTGCGATTTTGTTCTGGAATTCCTGATCGGTTCTGACTTTTGGCTTTGTTTCCCGGATTTGTCTTCGTCTCGTGATTTGGATCCATGTTGCCCTCCTCAGTTGCTGACCCGTGATTGACGACCATTCTGTTTTCTCTGTCCCTGTGAGTAGTGTGTGGATTTGGTGTAGGCTTCTGTTGCAGTGCATTTATTTGTAATACACTTTCTGTTCTAGTGACAATTCCGGTCTTCAGATTCAGCGAAAGTCCATCTCTTCTTGCAAGGAGCTCTGGTGAAGGAGTCTGAGGCCGGTCTTGGCTCGCAGTAGTGTTTTGCCTTTAAGTAGCATTTTCTACTGCTCGCAGTTGTTAGCCCTTTTCCGCTGCTGCTCTCCTGTAGACCAGTACATTTCTTACCTTGCATCTGAATCCTGTCTGTGCCCAGGAGTCGCAGGCAGAAGCAAAGAGAGCACGGAAGGATCCTCCAAAGGAAGGACACACTGGATCAAAGGGCCAGGATGGCAGGAAGACCTGGGCTAGAAGAGAGGGCTTCTCAGAGCCTGAGTCCTGGGAAGATTGACCTCTGCAACGAGAAGGTCACAAAAGGAGCAGAAATGCTGAGAGCGGCTGGAGGAAGGTGACTGGCGCAAGGACACCTCTGGGGGATGAAAGATCTTCTCTGTAACTACAGAGATGTGTTAGTCTAGGCCTTACAAAACAGCAGGCCATGGGAGTCCCAAGAGAAAGGAAAGGCCACAACCGCCTTCATAGAGGTGGATACAGCATGCTATGAATGGATCCACACAGAACGGCAGTTTGCCACAGCATAGGTAGCTGCCTAGGCAGAATGGCGAGCTGCTTCAGGGAAGCATCACACACGAACTGGAGGCTTTCAGGGTTCAAGAAACAAGCAGCTGATTGTCCTGGAAAGGGAAACACTGGAGAGACCCCTATGGAGCTGTTTAACCCAGGCAATGCAGACAAAGAAGCCACAAAGGAAAGCTGCAAGGAGGATCCAGCCGCTACAAAGGCCGCCTTTGCGACTCGAGTGGAGGGAGAGTCCACCCTCAGACCGAGGGATTACTGAGGGAGGCGTAGTCTGCTAAAGTCAGGATAATAGTCTGGGAGAGCCTAGCTGTCGCGGGATCCACCGGGGGAGGTTCTGACCACTTGGAGACACGCTGGTCTGGAAAAAAGACATCTGACTTCCAGAGGAAGGTAGGGAATGGTCCGGGTGAAGCTATTGTTCCTTCAAGATATGGTCAACACCCCAAGGTTGGGGGAGGCCAGAGGAGGGTGGTGCCTGTGCTGGAAGGAGATGTTTCTTGAGAAGTAGGATCCGGGTCCTATGAGATCTGCAAAGTATCTCTGATCGCATGGCTGAGTTCCTGCATAGCAGTGAATATAGATGTACCTAGCTGATGCTCTGGATCGGAGTCAGAGGGGTACCCAGTAGAACCAAACCGTGCAGGAGGAGACCAGGTTTCGCCTGTCGGAGTGGAGCCATGAGCTGTGGCCCTATCCGGGAGTGCCCAGAGAAAGGGGAGGAAGACATTGATCTGTGGAAAGATATCCTAGTCCTCAGCAAGAATGGCTCCAGGAGTTGGAATGTTAAAAATGAGGGTGCCCAGGGAGGGGCCTAGAAGTCGCTGACAGAGCAGCGATCTGGGAAGGCAGCCGTTCCAAAGTTTCCAACACAGACTGGTTAATTCTGGCAAGATCGCCTATGGCCCGGGTAACTGGGGAATCTGCCAGAGAGGGGCCGGGATGGTCCTGAGATGGCTTAGGTTTGAGAGAAGAGTAGCAAGATCTGCATTGTGTGATGTCATAATAAAAGTCATCAACAATTCATTAAACATAAAAGGATCTGAAGTTCTGCATGTAGAATGTACTCTGTTATGCATATTTGTTATCCTTCTATCCTATGAAAAATAAATCAAAACCAGCAACACTGAGGGAAAGGATAGATAATCGTCAATCTATACATGCAATTTCAAACTCAAAACCAGCGCTATAGCATGCACAATATAAATTAAAACTTAACTTTTATTCTGGCATAAAACTGCTACCAATGCTGATATCACAATACACCAAGCAAAAAAAAAAAAAAAAAACACAGCATGATAAGCTAATGCCCACATGCATGAACACATACCCAGGAGCTACGTCTGCTGTTCACCCGGACAAACCATCACTACAACTAGAAAAAATTGGAATGTTCTTACTTCCATAGTGATGTACATTAAGGAAGCGGGATACTCACACATGTGGGACTTGGGTGCCACAGTTCAAAACGTCAGAAGTGTCCCTTCAAATAAGCCCCAACTGACCCTGGTCTACAACTATCGCTGACCATAACCAAACAAATAAACTCCCTCCCTTACAAGAGCAGTACTCAGGATTGTCCTATATGAAGCCCTCTAGATATCACTATATGCATATTTCATCCCCAGGGCATAGGGACTCATCAGTAAACATCTACTCTAGCTGCAAGTAAGTACTGAGCTGTTTGCGCACTAGCTGTAGGTTAATACTAAGCTGTTGCTCATACACATGGGTGTAGGCCCTGGGCATGTACTACAAACAGCATTAAATAGACTGTGAGTCAGCTCCACAGCCATGCCCCTCATCTTTGACATCACTTCTACTGAGCTCCACCTCCAGCCTGTCTCTATGTGACCAGACTTTCTTATAGGTAATCTGAGGATGGTCACTCGGGACTTCCAAAAGGTCATCATCTATCTGCAAGATATCCCTGTGTTTTTCAATGGTTTTTCTACCTTTCACTACACCATTATCAAAAGGATCCGTCATCTGCTACCTGCCCACACGTAACCTCTGATCCTCCAAACATCTCCTACTCCGCTCTTCTCTTATCCGCTCTTCACACAAACGTCTCCAAGACTTCTCCCGTGCATCCCCCATACTCTGGAACTCACTACCAAGACACATCAGACTGTCCCCCAACGTCACAAGTTTCAAGAAGGCCCTGAAGACCCACCTATTCAGGAAGGCCTACAACCTCCAATAACACTACTGTCACCACACCACCACCTGTACAGTCTCTCCCCTCACCTTTTGTCTCTATCCCTCTTCCCTCATAGATTGTAAGCCCTTGCGGGCAGGGCCCTCTATCCCACTGTGCCAGTTGGTCACTGTTAGTATTATCTGTTTTGTATATTTTGTGTAAATCCTCAAATGTAAAGCACCATGGAATTAATGGTGCTATATAAATAAACAATAATAATAAATAATAATAATAATAATCCTGATCAAACTTTGTCCTTGTTCACTATTTCTCTTAGGTGTAAGCATGGCACTTCTATCCCTTTCTTTGCATCTATATATGTCTTCCTCTGAAGGTGATCCAGATACTCTCTTTTTCTAAACCATTCCCTCAAATCCTGTACCTGAGTCTTAAATTCCTGGTCAGTACTGCAATTCCTCTGAATTCTTAAATACTGGCCCTTCAGGATACCTGTTTTGAGGAGGGTTGGGTGATGACACCCACCTCAAGAGGGAATTGGTTACAGTGGGTTTTCAATAAACTGTGGTGGAAAGATTACCTTATTTTGCTTTACTAATGAGAACATTTAAAAAGAGGAGAGAGTGATTGTTAATTTTGAAAGTGAACCACAGGCTCACCTGATTATTATCAAGGCTAATTGAACACAGCCGTGTGCTGGCCGCTGGCCGTGATTGAACGGCATGGCCGGGACACGAATGTCATCCATGTGATGCCCTTGCACTGGCCGTGCTTTCGCAGCTCCATTCATTCAATGAATATGGGCCGCAGAAACACAGCCGTAAAATGGGACAGGAATAGGACCTGTCCTGATTTTTGCAGCCCGGACTTTCGGCCCACACACTGATCCGTGTAATACAAGGTCATATACATGGGCCAACAAAAATGAATGGGAAAAACCCAGATAACACACTGTCCTAGCCCTAGATGTGAAAGAGGGGCCTAAGGGAGGATGCAAATTCTTCAAAAGCCTCCCTCTCTCCTGTCCACAACACAAAGATTTCATCAATGTACCTGGCCCATAGTTCCATGTTTTATGCATTTTAAATAAATCAAATTATTATTATTATTTATTTATTTATTTATTTATTTATATAGCACCATTAATTCCATGGTGCTTTACATTTGAGGGTTTACATACGGTACACAAGATATACAAAACAGATAATACTAACAGTGAACAACTGGCACAGTGGGATAGAGGGCCCTGCCCGCAAGGGCTTACAGTCTATGAGATTGGTGAAGCAACAGAAAAGGAAGGTAGCATGATCCCTCAGCAGTGTCTGCAGTGGCATACCTGGGCAAAGAGGTCCTGCTGAGGAAAGAAGTTGGGGTCAGGAAGGCACTACTCTAATATTGTGCCCATTAATTATCATTATTATAATCTTGATCATTATTACATGGTGCAGGACTGATAGAGGGGACTCACAGCTGAGCACACACCAAACTGCCCTATACTGGTGATCACTGCACTCTTAGATACAAAAAGAAAAACACAATTCATGCACAAAGACTGCACACCCAAAATATACAAATATATTTTATTAATACAAACAAGTAGACAAACCAGAGAAAAACTAAAATCATTTAAAAGCACCAAGCAAATAAACAGGTAGTCTACCAGATGACCATGTATTACACCGAAATGATACAGTGTAGTTAAACCCCAAAAGTCTCCTAGGAAACAATAAAACATATCCTCTTAGCTAAACAAATAAAATCACATATGGGTGAAAGCAAAATAGGCAAAGTTGATATGTCATTCAATACAATGTATCATACCATATAAAAATAAATGTCAATTGAAATAATGGTAAAAAAAACTTGGTCACCTACAAACAAGCAAGATTTCTGGCTCTCACAGACCTGTAACTTCTTTAAGAGGCTCCTCTGTCCTCCACTCATTACCTGTAGTAATGGCACCTGTTTGACATTGTTATCAGTATAAAAGACACCTGTCCACAACCTCAAACAGTCACAAAATGGAAGACATATAAAACCACTGATAATCTCCCTCGATCAGGGGCTACACGCAAGATCTCACCCAGTGGGGTCAAAATGATCACAAGAACAGTGAGCAAAAATCCCAGAACCACACGGGGGGATCTAGTGAATGACCTGCAGAAAGCTGGGACTAACGTAACAAAGGCTACCGTCAGTAACACACTACACCGCCAGGGACTCAGATCCTGCAGTGCCAGACGTGTCCCCCTGCTTAAGCCAGTACATATCTGAAGTTTGCTAGAGAGCATTTGGATGTTTCAGAAGAGTATTGGGAGAATGTCATATGGTCAGATGAAACCAAAGTAGAACTGTTTGGTAGAAACACAACTGGTCGTGTTTGGAGGAGAGTGAATGCTGAGTTGCATCCAAAGAACACCATACCTACTGTGAAGCATCAGGGTGGCAACATCATGCTTTGGGGCTATTTCTCTGCAAAGGGACCAGGACGACTGATTCATGTACATGAAAGAATGAATGGGGCCATGTATCGTGAGATTTTGAGTGCAAACCTCCTTCCATCAGCAAGGGCATTGAAGATGAAAGGTGGCTGGGTCTTTCAGCATGACAATGATCCCAAGCACACTGCCAGGGCAACGAAGGAGTGGCTTCGTAAGAAGCATTTGAAGGTCCTGGAGTGGCCTAGCCAGTCTCCAGATCTCAACCCCATAGAAAACTTTTGGAGGGAGTTCAAAGTCCATGTTGCCCAGCGACAGCCCCAAAACATCTCTGGTCTACAGGAGATCTGCATGGAGGAATGGGCCAACATACCAGCAACAGTGTGTGCCAAACTTGTGAAGACTTACAGAAAACTTTTGATCTCTGTCATTGCCAACAAAGGATATATAACAAAGTATTGAGATGAACTTTTGTTATTGACCAAATACTTATTTTCTGCCATAATTTGCAAATATATTCTTTAAAAATCAGACAATGTGATTTTCTGGATTTGTTTTCTCATTTTTTCTCTCATTGTTGAGGTCTATCTATGATGTCAATTACAGACCGGCCTCATCTTTTTAAGTGGGAGAACTTGCACAATTGGTGGCTGACTAAATACTTTTTTTCCCCACTGTAGATGAATCTCATAAATACGATATAAATAACTGCCAGGGATCAACGATTTCATATATTTTTGTATTTTGGGATGTGCACTCTTTATATATTTGTTGGCTTTTTCCTTTTGGTACAGTGGCTTGCAAAAGTATTTATACCCCTTGAACTTTTTCACATTTTGTCACCTTAAAACCACAAACTTACTGTAAATGTATTTTATTGAGATTTCAAGTGAAAGACCGACACAAAGTAGCAGATAATTGTGAAGTGGAATGAAAATTATACATGGTTTTCAAAATTTTAATCAAATAAAAATCTGAAAAGTGTGATGAGCAAAACTATTCAGCCCCCTGTACTCTGATACCCCTAAATAAAATCCAGGGCGCACAATTGTCTTCAGAAGTCACTTAATGAGTTAATAGAGTCCAGCTGTGTGTAATTTAGTCTCAGTATAAATACACCTGTTCTGGGAAGGCCTCAGTGGTTTGTTAGAGAACACTAGAGAACATACAGCATCATGAAGACCAAGGAATTCACCAGACAGGTTAGAGATAAAGTTGTGGAGAAGTTTAAAGGAGGGTTAGGTTATAAAAATATATCCCAAGCTTTGGGCATCCCAAGGAGCACTGTTCAATCCACCATCCAAAAATGGAAAAAGTATTCTATAACTGCAAACCTACCAAGACATGGCCGTCCACCTAAACTAACAGATCAAGCAAGGAGAGCACTGGTCACAGAAGCAGCCAAGAGGCCCATGGTCACTCTGGAGGTGCTGCAGAAATCCACAGCTCATGTGGGAGAATCTGACTGCAGGACAACTATAAATCGTGCACTCCACAAATCTGGTCTTTATGGAAGAGTGGCAAGAAGAAAACCATTGTTGAAAGAAAGACATAAGAAGTGCCGTTGGTAATTTCCCAAAAGCAAAATAGGGGACACAGCAAACATGTGAAAGAAGATGCATTGGTCAGATGAGACCAAAGTTGAACTTTTTGGCCTAAATGCAAAGTGCTATGTGTGGCGGAAAAGTAACCCTGCTCGTCACCCTGAACACACCATTATCCCCACTGTGAAACATGGTGGTGGCAGCATCATGCTGGGTGGAAGCTTTTCTTCAACAGGGATAGGGAAGCTGTTCAGAGTTGATGGGAAGATGGATGGAGCTAAATACAGGGCAATCCTGGAAGAAAACCTGTTGGAGGCTGCAAAAGACTTGAGACTGGGAAGGAGATTCACCTTCTAGCAAGACAATGACCCTAAACATACAGTCAGAGGTCCAGTGGAATGGTTTAGATCAAAGAATATTCATGTGTTGTGAATGGCCCAGTCAATGTACAGACCTAAATCTCATTGAGCATCTGTGGCAAGACATGAAAATTGCTGTTCACAGAAGCTCTCCATCCAATCTGGCTGAGCTTGAGCTATTTTGCAAAGAAGAATGGGCAAAAATCTCAGTCTCTAGATGCGCAAAGCTAGTAGAGACATACTCCAAAAGACTTGCAGCTGTAATTGCAGCGAAAGGTGGCTCTATTGATATAGGGGGACTGAATACTTTTGCACGTCATACTTTGCAGATTTTTATTTGATTAATATTTTGAAAACCATGTATCATTTTCCTTCCACTTCACAATTATCTGCTACTTTGTGCTGATCTACCTCTTAAAATTTCAAAAAAATACATTTAAGTTTGCAGTTGTAAGGTGACAAAATGTGAAAAAGTTCCAGGGGTATGAATAATTTTGCAAGCCACTGTATATATTGTTTTTGAATGCATAACTAAACATCAAAAATTTTAGTGGTGAATGCTCTTTGGTTGTTACTGGTCACTGCACTATTAAAGTGTTGTTCACATGTAGGAATTTGGCACTAAATTTCTCAAGCTGGAAATTTCTGCTTCAGAAATTTGCAACAGATTTTTTCTGCTTGACAAAATCAGATGCAGATTTTAACGCTGAATTTGAAGCGGATTTTGAATTAGAATTTGGAGACGAGTGCCACTGTATTTTGCCGTTATTGGGTAGGGCCAAATTCCACAAGCATTTTTTGTCTAATTCTGCATCAAATTCCATGCCCAAAGAAAAGACGTATTTTCCGTCTCCCATAAATTTCAATGGAAATTCTCAGGTGGAATCCACCGGAAGAACATGCAGGACATTCATTTCTTCTGCTTGCTAAAAAAAAAATCAACTGGCAGAAAAAAATCTACCTCCCATTGAAATGAATGGGAGGCAAATTTCAGGCAAAATTTGAGGCGGAACACAATGCATGAACACCCCCTTAGGGAATGTTCACATGTAGGAATTTGCTGTGGATTTGGGGTCAGATTCCACCCCGAATCGGCCTACCATTGTTTTCAATTAGAGGCAGAGATCACAGCAGGATGTTGAAAAAATCAGCATCTGCTCCATCTTGCCAAATATGGCAGTAGAAAATGAAGAGGAATTTCTCTTCACTTTCCACCATGTGATCATACTCTTAGAGTCATCAGGTAAAGAGTCAGGAAGAAGGTGGGGTAATTAGGAGGGTGAGATAAGAGGGAACTAAAGGGTGCAAGAAGTCAACAGTAGAGGGTAAATAAGAAAGATAAGGGAAAACTAGAAGGGACAACAAGTTAGAAAGCAAGTAATATACAAAAGGTAGTGGACAGCAAGAAAAGTTCATACGCACTTTATCAGGAAACACAGGACTAGAGATGAGCGAACCTCTCAAGTTTTTGAGTTCAGGTGGCTCAGGTCCCAGAATCATTTTGGGTCAAGTAAGTTTGGTATGAACCACAACTTAAATTGCCTTAAAACATAATGTAAAACAGTGTCAGCGCTCCTAGGAACATATCTATCCAATTTCTAGCTCTCTAAGGCAAACATAACCGATTTGCCAGTTATGTCAAAGTAGACATAGACATGCATGTCTATGAAAAAACAAATGGTAAGCAGTGGATACAAACTCCAAGTTTAACCATACACTGCATTGCCACTCCCTTTTAAACATTTTAACATTTAAAACACTCCAAAAATTACCCTTTTTTGGGGGAAAAGGTGCTTGCCTGTGGTTATTTAGACACACATGATGGATATAATGCAAAAAGCAATGGTTTTGTAGACAAATTAGTCTGTATTGATGACTTGTAAGTGCTGCGGCTTATTGTTATTTTGGGAGACAGATTTGTAGCTAATTGAACCTAATTAAAAGTGATAAAGAATTGGATTTTCAAAAATAAAAAAAACACCAAAAATTATACATTAATGGGAGCAGATGTGAAATTAAAATGATTTTGCTTTTTTATGCCAACACTGTAGCACCAACAGTGTGGTAAAGTGGGATGTGATGGACCAGACTGCAGGATATGCCTGCCTGAGTGGTGGCAGAGTTGGTAACTGTGACAACATGAGAAACAGTGTATCATGGAACGATATGATGGACAAGGACTCAAGACATTTCAGCTGAGTGGTGGCAGCGGTTTAAGAGTAGCAGGTAGCATCAGCAATATAATGAAATATGATACAGGGAGACAATGGTAACACTATTTGGAAGCATCAGTCAGAGGTTTTTGTGGTGAAATAGTCCAGAGAGGAGGATCCAGAGGAGTTGGATTAGCCCTGCATGGTATTGGAACTAGGCCTGCACAAACGGGGTGAAACTAGCACCTGGCCTTGTTTTTCTGGACTCTAGCCGCTGCCTCTCAAAACATTGACGAAGTGGGTCGTAAGAGCAATGTATTGTCTGTCCTTGTCCACAATTACTGCTCCCCTTGCTGATGGTGGCATGCGCCTATCCCCAGACTGAAATATACAAGGAAAGGCCTACAATATAAAGCAGGGACAGCTTTCTTAGAGAAATAATAGAATAGGTATCCTCCATCGAGGTTGAGCACATGGCATCAGTTTGCGAAATACAGTGGAATCCACTGACTAGTACAGTAGGAACTGCATAGCCAGCATCTTCGACAGGTGCGAGTTAAGTTGCAGAACCGTTGGATGACTAGGTGCATATTGCTGTTTCCTTGACACACATTCTATTAAGGATGACTAACGTTGGCAATAAAAGAGTAGAAGGAGAAATAGTTGGTTATGATGATGATCCTTTGCTAGGTGTAGATGTGCCTGCCTACAAGGAAGAAGTAGAACAGTCTTGCATACTTCCAAATAAGATGGTGAGGCTTTTTCATATGAGTACAAAGAGATGTTGTTCCTACATTTGTTCCTGCACGGCCATGGCTAAGTTGCTGCTTGCAGATCTTGCACAATGCCATGGATTTATTGTTTGGCAATGTAGAAAAAAATTCTTGCACAGGAGATGACAACCTGTGGTTGCTTCTGCCAAAATCAGTAGCAGTGGAAACGTGTCTGCCACTACCACCAACTATGCCACTACCCCCACCCTTCCCCTAGGTCTGCTCTGGGCAGGCTTTTTGGATGTTGAGCCTGCACATTGGTTGGAATTGTTACTATCACTACTGCCGCAATCCTCTTCATCTGATGTCACCTTGTCACTCTGACCCGCTTGCCAGGTCCTATCAGCAAAAGAAACAACATCCTCAACAATGTCATCATCTTTCCCACTTTTTTCTAACACATCATCATGGCCATGCGATTCCTACACACCTTCATATTTTTCACCTCCATATTTCCCCCTAGTTCCCCTACCAGAACAACTACCAGTAGTAGTACCAGACTCCTGCCACTAATACCTCCAACAACAACATGTCATGTCTCTCATCCAGCTCAATAAAAAAGAGAAGTAAGACTTCTCTGACTAGGAGAAATGGATTGATCATCAGGTGCCACATCACTACCAGAAATCTGTGTCAGAGAAGTGAATGAAGGAGACACAGCTGACAGTCCAGAAAGGACCTGCAGTAAATTAAATGTTATGAGGAAGAAGAACATACAGAAGCCTGACTCAAGAACACATCACTCTTGGATGCAATATTCTCCTGTGATTGAGATGAGCGAACTAAGTAATCAAAACCTTCATATTCATTCTCAGGAAGTACAACAATCCTGTGGCTACCGGCAGTGCCACCAAAACCAGAAGCAGCGTTGCCACCCACAAAAGCACAAAAAGGTGACCTGGTCAGTGATTATTAGACTAGAACCGCATCACTCAGCTTGTTTTTTCTTTTTTTTTGCTATTACAATGGCGGCAGTTTGTATGTACAGTGGGAAAAAAAAAAGTATTTAGTCAGTCACCAATTGTGCAAGTTCTCCCACTTAAAAATATGGGAGAGGCCTGTAATTGACATCATAGGTAGACCTCAACTATGAGAGACAAATCCAGAAAATCACATTGTCTGATTATTAAAGAATTTATTTGCAAATTAGGGTGGAAAATAAGTATTTGGTCAATAACAAAAGTTCATCTCAATACTTTGTTATATATCCTTTGTTGGCAATGTCAGAGGTCAAACATTTTATGTATGTCTTCACAAGGTTGGCACACACTGTTGCTGGTATGTTGGCCCATTCCTCCATGCAGATCTCCTCTAGAGCAGTGATGTTTTGGGGCTGTCGCTGGGCAACACGGACTTTCAACTCCCTCCAAAGGTTTTCTATGGGGTTGAGATCCAGAGACTGGCTAGGCCACTCCAGGACCTTCAAATGCTTCTTACCAAGCCACTCCTTTGTTGCCCTGGCGGTGTGCTTGGGGTCATTGTCATGCTGAAAGACCCAGCCACGTTTCATCTTCAATGCCCTTGCTGATGGAAGGAGGTTTACACTCAAAATCTCACGATACATGGCCCCATTCATTCTTTCATGTACACAGATCAGTCGTCCTTTGCAGAGAAACTGCCCCAAAGCATGATGTTTCTACCCCCATGCTTCACAGTAGGTATTGTGTTCTTTGGATGCAACTCAGTATTCACTCTCCTCCAAACACGACAAGTTGTGTTTCTACCAAACAGTTCTACTTTGGTTTCATCTGACCATATGACATTCTCCCAATACTCTTCTGGAACATCCAAATGCTCTAGCAAACTTCAGACGGGCCCGGATATGTACTGGCTTAAGCACGGGGACACGTCTGGCACTGCAGGATCTGAGTCCCTGGTGGCGTAGTGTGTTACTGACGGTAGCCTTTGTTACGTTAGTCCCAAATTTCTGCAGGTCATTCACTAGGTCACCCCGTGTCGTTCTGGGATTTTTTCTCACCGTTCTTGTGATCATTTTGACCCCACAGGGTGAGATCTTGCGTGGAGCCCCTGATCAAGGGAAATTATCAGTGGTCTTGTATGTCTTCCATTTTCTAATTATTGCTCCCACAGTTGATTTCTTAACAACAACCTGTTTGCCTATTGCAGATTCAGTCTTTCCAGCCTGATGTAGGTCTACAATTTTGATTCTGGTGTCCTTCCACAGATCTTTGGTCTTCACCAAAGTGGAGTTTGGAGTGTGACTGTTTGAGGTTTTGAACAGGTGTCTTTTATACTGATAACAATTTCAAACAGGCGCCATTACTACAGGTAATGAGCGGAGGACAGAGGAGCCCCTTAAAGAAGAAGTTACTAGTCTGTGAGAGCCAGAAATCTTGCTTGTTTGTAGGTGACCAAATACTTATTTTCCACCATAATTTGCAAATAAATTCTTAAAAAATCAGACAATGTGATTTTCTAGATATGTTTTCTCATTTTGTTTCTCATAGTTGAGGTCTACCTATGAAGTCAATTACAGGCCTCTATCATCTTTTTAAGTGGGAGAACTTGCACAATTGGTGGCTGACTAAATACTTTTTTTCCCCACTGTATATTGGGTAAACAAAGAAAAACTCCTTAAAGCCAGGGCCCCACATGGGGTAAATTCCGCGGTTTGGCCACAGTGGAAACGCTATGGCAAAAATCGCGGCGTTTTACAGTCACTGAAAAGTTGATGGGAATCCTATACACACATTGCAGAAAAATACACACTGCTATACACACAATGCTGCGATTTCCAAAACCGTCATGGTTTTGGAAATTGCACTAATCTTCCTGTAATTAGGTAAATCGGACTAAACTCTCCTAGTCCTAAAATTCTCTAGACAGCGTTGAGATACAGGAATGGAAGGAGAAACTCCAATAAAAGGGAGGTATGGAGACCGCGCTTCACCAAGGATGCTTTATTGAACTCAAAAACACAACGCGTTTCGAGGAACTGTAGTCCCCTTTATCAAGTGTACATGAGACTAAGTATAAAAAAAATTAAATACAGATATAAAAAAAACAATATTCATAAATTGTTCATCTCTAAACAATATGGTGCAATTCAAAAGCAATACAACCGGGGAAATATTTAAAATTAAACAATTTTTGAACTGTGAATCTGAATTTGTAATATATCTAATTGAATGTGGTCTTCAATATGTGGGCCGCACCACCAGAGGCGTAGCTAGGGGTTCAGCACAAGGGGGGCGAACATGTCCAAGTGGGCCCCCAACTTAGGTATACCGATATTATCCCTATACGGTGACCGTATAGTGGTATATATCGGATCTACACAGGGCTCTGCAGACGATTTAGGCAAATACAGTGCAGTAACATTTAGTGACTTACCGGTGAAGTCTCTGACTAATCGTTCACATTCCCCATCTCTTTCATCTGAACCGCCATGACCATTTCTTCCAGTCTCTGTAAAGTTTGCAGCACAGACATTTTTGGCTCCTTACTTTTCCAGGCACCTGACCCACATTGTCCTCACTTGCACACCCATCCTGCTGCTACCCCCAATTATAAAATATATAATATAACACCCCCATAATAATACCCACAAGTGCATCTTTAAATTAATAACTTCCCTGTGTACACCCTTTAAATAGTGCCCCTTATTAACAATGCCCCAGGTGTTTCCTAATTAAAAAGTAAACAAAAGGTAAAAATAATTAATGGGGTTCCAATAATCGGGACACCCAGGATCAGCTGTTTGAATGAATCGTGGTACCTGTGTAAGTTCAGTGACACCTTCTCTGTTTACACAGTGTCATTCATCTCATAGCGGCCATGTGATGTAACTACAGCCTCGTCCTATACACGTCTATGTGACAAGGCTGGAATGACATCACACGGTCACTATAAACAGACAGCGTGTGATATAAACAGGCGCCATAGCCCCTTCATACAGCTGGTCAGTGGGGAATCACTTATCTCTTATTGATGATCTATTCTGAGGATAGATCATCAATTAAAAATGAGCTGGAAAACTCTTTAAGCCTAAGGCCCCATGTGGTGTCCCGCAGCAAAAAAGCGCTGTTCTTCCTGCTGCGCTTTGCACAGAAAGTTTGCAGAGGTTTCCTCTGCGGACTTTCTGCTTCAATTATATCTACAGGGAAACTGGGAGCGTTTCCATAGGAATGCTGCGATTTCCACTGTTTTGGAAATCGCACCATGTCCACTGTGCATATTTTACCACAAAGTGGGAATGGGATGGGGCCCCACATGGCAAAAACGCCACAGGAAAAAAAATGCGGCGTTTTACAGTTCCTGCAAAGTGGATGGGATTCTAGCAAATCCCATCCACACGTTGTGGAAAAATGTGTACAGCGGACACTCTGCAGTTGCAGTTTTGGAAATCGCAGCATGTCAATTATACCTACGGAAACACTGGTGGTTTTCCTATAGTTATAATGGAAGCAGAAAGTCCGCAGAGGAAAAATCTGTGGCCCTTCTGTGAAAAGCGCTGCGGGAAAAACCACAATGTTACTGCCGCAGTTTTTCCTGCAGCGCTTTTTTGCTGTAGCCTGCTACGTGGGGCTTTAGTCTTAATAAAGCCCAAGTGTCATTTTTATTAAATTAATTGCCCCCTCATATTATGCCCCTGATTCCCCCTGACATACAGTACAGACCAAAAGTTTGGACACACCTTCTCATTCCAAGAGTTTTCTGTATTTTCATGACTATAAAAATTGTAGATTCACACTGAAGGCATCAAAACTATGAATTAACACATGTGGAATTATATACTTAACAAAAAAGTGTGAAACAACTGAAAATATGTCTTATATTCTAGGTTCTTCAAAGTAGCCACCTTTTGCTTTGATTACTGCTTTGCACACTCTTGGCATTCTCTTGATGAGCTTCAAGAGGTAGTCACCTGAAATGGTTTTCACTTCACAGGTGTGCCCTGTCAGGTTTAATAAGTGGGATTTCTTGCCTTATAAATGGGGTTGGGACCATCAGTTGTGTTGTTCAGAAGTCAGGTGGATACACAGTTGATAGTCCTACTGAATGGAGTGTTAGAATTTGTATTATGGCAAGAAAAAAGCAGCTAAGTAAAGAAAAACGAGTGGCCAGCATTACTTTAAGAAATGAAGGTCAGTCAGTCCGAAAAAATTGGGAAAACTTTGAAAGTGTCCCCAAGTGCAGTGGCCAAAACCATCAAGTGCTACAAAGAAACTGGCTCACATGAGGACCGCCCCAGGAAAGGAAGACCAAGAGTCACCTCTGCTGCGGAGGATAAGTTCATCCGAGTCACCAGCCTCAGAAATCGCAGGTTAACAGCAGCACAGATTAGAGACCAGGTCAATGCCACACAGAGTTCTAGCAGCAGACACATCTCTACTGTTAAGAGGAGACTGTGTGCAGCAGGCCTTCATGGTAAAATAGCTGCTAGGAAACCACTGCTAAGGACAAGCAACAAGCAGAAGAGACTTGTTTGGGCTAAAGAACACAAGAAATGGACATTAGACCTGTGGAAACCTGTGCTTTGGTCTGATGAGTCAAAATTTGAGATCTTTGGTTCCAACCACCGTGTCTTTGTTCGACGCAGAAAAGGTGAACGAATGGACTCTACATGCCTGGTTCCCACCGTGAAGCATGGAGGAGGAGGTGTGATGGTGTGGGGGTGCTTTGCTGGTGACACTGTTGGGGATTTATTGAAAATTGAAGGAATACTGAACCATCATGGTTACCACAGCATCTTGCAGCGGCATGCTATTCCATCCAGTTTGCGTTTAGTTGGACCATCATTTATTTTTCAACAGGACAATGACCCCAAACACACCTCCAGACTGTGTAAGGGCTATTTGACCAAGAAGGAGAGTGATGGGGTGCTATGCCAGATGACCTGGCCTCCACAGTTATCAGACCTGAACCCAATAGAGATGGTTTGGGGTGAGCTGGACCGCAGAGTGAAGGCAAAAGGGCCAACAAGTGCTAAGCATCTCTGGGAACTCCTTCAAGACTGTTGGAAGACCATTTCAGGTGACTACTTCTTGAAGCTCATCAAGAGAATGCCAAGAGTGTGCAAAACAGTAATCAAAGCAAAAGGTGGCTACTTTGAAGAACCTAGAATATAAGACATATTTTCAGTTATTTCACAATTTTTTGTTAAGTATATAATTCCACATGTGTTAATTCATAGTTTTGATGCCTTCAGTGTGAATCTACAATTTTTATAGTCATGAAAATACAGAAAACTCTTGGAATGAGAAGGTGTGTCCAAACTTTTGGTCTGTACTGTAAATACTGCACCCCTAATGACCTCTTATATCGATGACCACCCCCTATGTTCATAATGTTTCCTAATATAAATAACCTCCCCCTTGTACCCTGTAATAACCCTTATATAAATGACGCCCCCTTATGTTCATAATTCCCCCTCCTAACAACTCCTTATACTATTAAAATACCCACAGCTAAGCTAAAACAAAACAAATATAAGTTATACTCACCTACCAGCGACCAATGCAAACGGAGCGGCCGCTTTCTCTTCTTGACCGGCGCTCTGTGCGCAGGGTCACGCACAGGACGTCACCGTCTCAGCGTAGGAGGAGCGATGTTGTGACGTCATCGCGCCGCCTGTGCTGATGACTGTGAGCTCGTTGACATGTAAACTGCAGGCCTGAAGTGGCTTGCGGTTTACAAGACAGCAAGTGGCAGGAAGCGTTTTAACTAGATCGGTGTCTGCAGACACCGATCAAGTTAAAAGTAAAAGATGTATTAATGGTGGCCCCAGGGTGGGCCCTAAAATGTCAGTGGGCCCGGGGCAGCCGCCCCTCTGCACCCCCCGCTAGCTACGCCTCTGCGCACCACACTTCCCTTTCATCTTAGACTTAATAATCACAGATCAAATTCATGTAGAGGCTATACTAAACATGGTGTTTCAAAACATGCAAAATACGTTCATAACAGTGAATTTTCTTCATTCAAAGCCATTATAATAGAACAAATTCCAGATTCCAAAGATAATAGATTTGAAATCTTGAAAAAACGTGAAATGTATTGGATCTTTAAACTCAATACTTTAAACCCTTATGGCCTAAACGAGGTCACCGAAATAATCACCTAAATAATTCATATCCATAGATTTCATTTTTTCTCCTCAATTATTCTTCCCATTATTATTTAATCTTTTTAGGTGGTTTACGTACCGCCTAATTTTTCTGTTTTTCATTATTCTAATTCATTTTTTTTCCTCTCTTTCTTCCTTCTTTCAATTATTATTTCCTGCATCATCAAATCTTCCTCTTCATCTACATTTCATCATATTAACCCTTTACCCATATTTATTCTCATCTGCAGTATATACCTATTTCATACATCTCCCCATTTCCATACATTTAGCTTTTTCAATATACTCACAGCTGCCTTGGCATCTTATCAACCTACTGTAGTTTTCCCACTATATTTATGAATCTTCACATATACTCTATAGTAAAACCTGGTACACCTACTGTATTATGAACCATCATCATTTCTGCTTTTATTGAACAGGTTTTATGTCCACCTTCTTTTTTATGTCATGCGTTTACCTCCCCTTTTATTTATTTATTTATTTATGTTGTTATTCTTTAAGTGCATCTCATTGATTTCATAGAGTTATCCTTAGTAAACTTTTCTTCAACAATACAATCTAGTATACTTACCATAGCATGTACAGAGCGCTGTCCTCCGTCACATCGTACTCCTCTTATCACCGCGCATGCGCGTACTTTCATTTTTGAGTCCGAACTAGTAATAGGAGCTTTCCACATAATGCGCATGCGCGCGCTTTCATTTTTTCACCGACGATTTTTAAATAGACGTTTAGGACGCCTGCGTTGGCGTCCAACGTGCAGAGGAGTATATAACACTCCCCATTACCCGCGCTCACTACTGGTTCTTTGTATACTCAAAACTATAGAGGTAAGCCCCTTCTTTCTAGTCAGCTCTTAATTATTATACAGTATGTATTAGTCACATTTTTCCATGCAAGAGTTATTTATATATTTTTATGTACTATCTAGCACTTTATACATACAGCACTATTGAAAAAAAACTTTTTTTTTTATTGATCCCATATATTGCCCATATTGGCTTTATTTTTTCTCTTGACTATACATACATTCTCTGGACTATACATGTTTATATAGCTTTCCTCCAGACCAAATACATTATTATTAACAGTGATATTGATTCTTTGATGCGTTTGTATTGCTATATACACTATTTATATTGACCTTTTTATATTATTTTATATTGCTTTATTTGTATTGATGAAGTTATATTTCTTTTCCTTGCTTCATATCAGTATATTGCCAAAACCATGTCCTGCATGTATACGTCTCTCCTCTAGCACAGGCAAGTGCTTGTGTTGTGTTATATATATGTATGGATATTTATTTGTATATACATGTATATATTGAAAAACCATTTAAAATGTAATATCATTGATGTACTCGATGTTATGTTACAAATTTAAGAGGTATTGATCTTATGGGTTTTATATTGAAACCTTTCCCCCTTTTTTTTTTTTTATTTATTTTTGTTTGTGTAGAAAATAGCTTATTTCCTGATGATGAAACTCATTTAGTAATAGTAAGATTCTCTATTACTCTTCCTTATATTATGTTTTTACCATAATTTTAATTCTTATAATATATCTGTTTTGTTTTATTCTTCATTACTATTTATGTAGATCTGATGAAGGGGCGCACTCTCCTGAACGCTATAAATCCCGAAATGCGTTATCCAAATAAAGCTTGAACTACTCCTACCCTGCCACTGTCCCTTCCTATTGCCACAGTTACCCTAAATGGTAAAAGGACAACCTGAAGACAAGCCCTATACTGGGTAAGTGACACAGAGAACAGGACAAGACAAAAACAAAAACAACACAGAAGCAGAGTGAGCAAGCCAAGGGGTCAGTAACAAACGAGCAAAGCAGTACAAAGTCAAAATCCAAAAGAATAGTCAAAAGGCAAGCCAAAGGGTCAGAGAATCAAGTAACAAAGTATCAAGGAGTATAGAAAGAGAGCAGGCAAAACACAAGTGTAATAACCGGCAACCTGCTGAGAAATGACATCCTGTATATAGAAAGTCTGGGCCCAGCCAAAGATCTGATAGGTACACAGGCTGTCAATCACACAGGCCAGGAAGAGATTAACTCTATGCAGTCCAGAGAGAAATGTTCAGACACGGGTGGGGCCGGAAATCCATTACACTGACTAAGACCATGTTCAGACTGAGCAGCAAGAAACTTACATAAAGAACCAAACTGAACACGCCTCCTTCGCCACAGCGTGCGAGCGGAGGGTGGCGCCGAGACCCAAAACGGCAGAGACGTTACAAAGGGTCAAAAGAATGATTTAAAAAGAGAAATTGGTACGATGGCGTCTAGAGAGTGTTAATGCGCATGCGCGCTATTGTCTCCCGCTCTACTGATGCTTACTATGAGAAAGCGTGGAGATTGAGGGGTGCGCATGCGCATTAGATGTCAATACGAGAGAGCGAAGAAGCGAAGCTGCTGGTGTGAGCATGCACGTAGAAGGGCTGGAGCAGAGATGCCGGTCCTGCTGGGAGTGCTGTCAAAAGAGTTTACATTGGGTGAGTATATAACTGGCGGTTCATTGTTGCTTGTTTACTTTAGTGAGTTGTTCATGAATGAAACTTAATGGGATGATAAACTGAGGAACATTAAACTGGGGGCCAGGTTAGGGGAACATTAAACTCTGGGGCCAGATAAGAGGGACAATAAACTGTGGGGAAAGCTGAGGGGGACAATAAACTAAGGGGGCAGATGGAGGGGAACATTAAACTGGGAGGGAGATGAGGGGGACAATAAACTGTGGGGACAGATGAAGAGGGATAATTAAACCGGAGGAATATTAATGAAGACATTCAACTGGGGCATATGTAGAGGGACATTAAACTGTGGGGGCAGCTGGAGGAGGACATTATAATGTGGGGGCATATCATGTTAGGGTGACTGTAGGGGAATTATACTGTGTAGGGGCACAAAGAGAAATGGATGGAAATGGGCGGAGTCAAAGTAGAAGTGGGTGGGGGAAAATTTGCCATCCCTCTTTCTGTTCTTTGAACGTTGGTAGGTATGTCACTGTAAGGTGTCCACCTACCGGCAGGGCCGGCGTTAGGGGGGTCAAACTAGATAATTGCCCAGGGCCCCATTCCCCAAAGGGGCCCCCAGGATCAGAAGCCTGATGATTCTGGAGTCAGGCCCAGCCATATCAATAACAGAAAGGGACCCTGCGTCATGTGCCGCAGGGCCCCTTTCCGAGGTGAGTAAAAATAACAAAAATTTTTACTCACCTGTCCTAGGCGTCACTGTAGAGCATTATACTGGGGGAACCCCTCTGCAGAGTGTATTGTACTGTGCGGATTCCATTGTGCAGCATGTTATACTGTGTGGGGCCACTAGCCATATAAGGGGGCTATTATAAAGGGAAATTATATATACGGAGGGGCTATTAATAGGGTGAACTATTATTTATAAGATGAGCTATTATTTATAAGGGAGGAACTATTTATAAGGGGGGTATAATTGTTAAGTGGACTTATTTATAAAGGGGGGCATTGGTGATAATGGGAACTGTTTTTTATAATGGTAACAATTATTTATGAGAGGCCTTTATTAATAAGGGGGAACTATTTATAAGGGAGCACTATTATTTTTACGGGGTGACTATTACTGATAAGGGGGAACTATTACAGATAAGGAGGAATATTACTGGTATAGGGCACTATTTATTATTTACAAGGGAGCTATTACTGATAAGGGTGTAATATCTCTTATATACAGTGTCTTGCGAAAGTATTCGGCCCCCTTGAACTTTTCAACCTTTTGCCACATTTCAGGCTTCAAAAATAAGGATATAAAATTTAAATTTTTTGTTGAAGAATCAACAACAAGTGGGACACAATCGTGAAGTGGAACGAAATTTATTGGTTATTTTAAACTTTTGTAACAAATAAAAAACTGAAAAGTGGGGCGTGCAATATTATTCAGCCCCTTTACTTTCAGTGCAGCAAACTCACTCCAGAAGTTCAGTGAGGATCTCTGAATGATCCAATGTTGTCCTAAATGACCGATGATGATAAATATAATCCACCTGTGTGTAATCAAGTCTCCATATAAATGCACCTGATCTGTGATAGTCTCAGGGTTCTGTTTAAAGCGCAGAGAGCATCATGAAGACCAAGGAACACACCAGGCAGGTCCATGATACTGTTGTGGAGAAGTTTAAAGCAGGATTTGGATACAAAAACATCACAAGGAGCACTGTACAAGCGATCATATTGAAATGGAAGGAGTATCAGACCACTGCAAATCTACCAAGACCCGGCCGTCCCTCTAAACTTTCATCTCAAACAAGGAGAAGACTGATCAGAGATGCAGCCAAGAGGCCCATGATCACTCTGGATGAACTGCAGAGATCTACAGCTGAGGTGGGAGAGTCTGTCCATAGGACAACAATCAGTCGTACACTGCACAAATCTGGCCTTTATGGAAGACTGGCAAGAAGAAAGCCATTTCTCATAGATATCCATAAAAAGTCTCGTTTAAAGTTTCCCACAAGCCACCTGGGAGACACACCAAACATGTGGAAGATGGTGCTCTGGTCAGATGAAACCAAAATCGAACTTTTTGGCCACAATGCAAAACAATATGTTTGGCGTAAAAGCAACACAGCTCATCACTCTGAACACACCATCCCCATTGTCAAACATGGTGGTGGCAGCATCATGGTTTGGGCCTGCTTTTCTTCAGCAGGGGCAGGGAAGATGGTTAAAATTGATGGGAAGATGGATGGAGCCAAATACAGGACCATTCTGGAAGAAAACCTGTTGGAGTCTGCAAAAGACCTGAGACTGGGACGGAGATTTATCTTCCAACAAGACAATGATCCCAAACATAAAGCAAAATCTCCAATGGAATGGTTCACAAATAAACGTATCCAGGTGTTAGAATGGCCAAGTCAAAGTCCAGACCTGAATCCAATCGAGAATCTGTGGAAAGAGCTGAAAACTACTGTTCACAAACGCTCTCCATCCAACCTCACTGAGCTTGAGCTGTTTTCCAAGGAAGAATGGGCAAGAATTTCATTCTCTCGATGTGCAAAATTGATAGAGACATACCCCAAGCGACTTGCAGCTGTAATCGCAGCAAAAGGTGGCGCTACAAAGTATTAACTTAAGTATTAACTTTTCAGTTTTTTATTTTTTACAAAAGTTTAAAATATCCAATAAATTTCGTTCCACTTCACGATTGTGTCCCCTTGTTGATTCTTCACCAAAAAATTAAAATTTTATATCCTTATGTTTGAAGCCTAAAATGTGGCAAAAGGTTGAAAAGTTCAAGGGGGCCGAATACTTTCGCAAGGCACTGTATATAAAAATGAGTTTCTGTCTGTCTGTTCTTTTTGCGCGACCAAACGACTGGTCACACCTTCTCATTCCAAGAGTTTTCTGTATTTTCATGACTATAAAAATTGTAGATTCACACTGAAGGCATCAAAACTATGAATTAACACATGTGGAATTATGTACTTAACAAAAAAGTGTGAAACAACCGAAAATATGTCTTATATTCTAGGTTCTTCAAAGTAGCCACCTTTTGCTTTGATTACTGCTTTGCACACTCTTGGCATTCTCTTGATGAGCTTCAAGAGGTAGTCACCTGTAATGGTTTTCACTTCACAGGTGTGCCCTGTCAGGTATAATAAGTGGGATTTCTTGCCTTATAAATGGGGTTGGAACCATCAGTTGTGTTGTTCAGAAGTCAGGTGGATACACAGCTGATAGTCCTACTGAATGGAGTGTTAGAATTTGTATTATGGCAAGAAAAAAGCAGCTAAGTAAAGAAAAACGAGTGGCCAGCATTACTTTAAGAAATGAAGGTCAGTCAGTCCGAAAAATTGGAAAAACTTTGAAAGTGTCCCCAAGTGCAGTGGTCAAAACCATCAAGCGCTACAAAGAAACTGGCTTACATGAGGACCGCCCCAGGAAAGGAAGACCAAGAGTCACCTCTGCTGCGGAGGATAAGTTCATCCGAGTCACCAGCCTCAGAAATCGCAGGTTAACAGCAGCACAGATTAGAGACCAGGTCAATGCCACACAGAGTTCTAGCAGCAGACACATCTCTACAACAACTGTTAAGAGGAGACTGTGTGCAGCAGGCCTTCATGGTAAAACAGCTGCTAGGAAACCACTGCTAAGGACAGGCAACAAGCAGAAGAGACTTGTTTGGGCTAAAGAACACAAGGAATGGACATTAGACCTGTGGAAATCTGTGCTTTGGTCTGATGAGTCCAAATTTGAGATCTTTGGTTCCAACCACCGTGTCTTTGTGCGACGCAGAAAAGGTGAACGAATGGACTCTACATGCCTGGTTCCCACCGTGAAGCATGGAGGAGGAGGTGTGATGGTGTGGGAGTGCTTTGCTGGTGACACTGTTGGGGATTTATTCAAAACTGAAGGAAAACTGAACCAGCATGGTTGCCACAGCATCTTGCAGCGGTATGCTATTCCATCCAGTTTGCGTTTAGTTGGTCCATCATTTATTTTTCAACAGGACAATGACCCCAAACACACCTCCAGACTGTGTAAGGGCTATTTGACCAAGAAGGAGAGTGATGGGGTGCTACGCCAGATGACCTGGCCTCCACAGTCACCAGACCTGAACCCAATCGAGATGGTTGGGGGTGAGCTGGACCGCAGAGTGAAGGCAAAAGGGCCAACAAGTGCTAAGCTTCTCTGGGAACTCCTTCAAGACTGTTGGAAGACCATTTCAGGTGACTACCTCTTGAAGCTCATCAAGAGAATGCCAAGAGTGTGCAAAGCAGTAATCAAAGCAAAAGTTGGCTACTTTGAAGAACCTAGAATATAAGACATATTTTCAGTTGTTTCACACTTTTTTGTTAAGTATATAATTCCACATGTGTTAATTCATAGTTTTGATGCCTTCAGTGTGAATATACAATTTTTATAGTCATGAAAATACAGAAAACTCTTGGAATGAGAAGGTGTGTCCAAACTTTTGGTCTGTACTGTACATCAGGTGTCCGGGAATATTTTAGACTAGGTCTCAGCTGTAAAGGATGTATACAGGAGCTGTAAAGGAGATACAGTATTCCCAAAAAATGACAGAGCATTTGCTAATACAAGCCTGCAAGTCTTTCACTCATATTCCAGCTGCCATACACACGGTCACATGTCCCTTATCAGCCAATAGAAACTCACAGGCGCTTAGTCTCCTCAGGCACACAGGTTTCCATAGCAACCAAGCTATTTATGACCCGTATTAGTCAATAGCAGTTCGCAGGTCCTTAAATATTCAGTCATATCATGTGTATCAGCCAATATAAGCTCACATTTAATTTACCAGGTTTCCATAACAACACAGCCATAAATAGACTGTACCTATACTGGACTCAGTGGCGTAATGAGGAATGGCTGGGCCCCAAGGCGAACATTTGACATAGTATTCTGCCCCATAGTGGCCCCTGTGTAAGCCGTGTACAAGGTGGGCTCCCCAGGACACAGCGAAGTCTCGAACAAAGGAAGCGACTCCAAATCAATTTAGTAAAAAAAACAAGATTTTACTTTGTGTAGTAACACCTCTTTACCAAAAAAACACTCCCATATATTTACATACACTCAGCCAGGAAGCTGAGGCCCTGGTGTTGTACAGCGCGGTGCCCTCTCATGTGCAGCTTCAAAACACTCCAAGCTATTACCTATCTGCAGGCTGCAACTAACCAGCCGCTTGTTACCTTTTTATCACCCTAGTCACAGGAACAATTCAGTGAGTGTTATAGGGGAACCGGCGGTATAACACAAGAGCTACAAACTTATCAAAATACCCCTATTCCCCACAAACAAAGTACAACCGAGTAAATATAATAGTAGGTCAGCTTACAAGCCAAAGAAATGTGACAATGTATAAAATGTCGCTTCTAGACTTCCTCAGAAGCTCCTCTTGGGGAGTTACAAGTATATAGAAGTCTGAGTCTTAGTCCTTACTACTGAATAGGTAGATAATTCACCAGTAGTGTGGCCTGTGAAGATGAGTATGCCTAACTAGTCTAACTACAGGCCCTTACTCAGTCCCAAGCAAAAAATCGTAAAGCGGTGCGTGCACAATTACTTCTCTTACTGATCCAGCTTTGTTGTGTACCTTTTAGCCTTGGCGTGAAACAGCTGGAAGCGGGGCTCATCCAGAAAACATGCGATCTCACTGACAGGGCCACTTCTCAGCCGGGTCCTTGATAGTAATCTTCAACTTAGGATGCTGTGTGAACAAACCCTGGAACTGTCTCTGCTTCAGCACTCCCTTGTTATATCTCTGATCCCTTAGGAATACTTTTTCTCTCACTTCAGTCCTTCTTCTAAAAGCTCAAAAGCATACTCCTAAGATGGCTACCACACACACTCTGCTCCTTCTTGTACCACCTCTGCTGAACAGGGTCTCCACGTCACTACTCCAGGGAATTATAGAATTACAGTCCTTCCCATTTCTGAGGTAACAGTGGCCTCTTGTGGTCAAACAAACAAATGTCAGTTTATAAAAAAAATAAATAAACTTATTTATAGAAACAGGTACATTCATAACATGAGGGCTGTTTCCCCATCTTACACCTGCACACAGTATTATGCCCCATAGTGGCCCCTTCGTATAGTATTATGCGCACTTCCCGCTACCTAATTAATGTTGGACCAGATGTCACGTGAGCCAGGCATGCATCGCAACGCATAATGACGTTGGACTGGCCCACCGACATCTGGGACGTCACCAAGGAGGCCCAAAGCCTGCTGGAGCACAGGAGAGGCAAGTAACAGTGTTTTTTATGTTCCCTCAACTCCTTGGGGCCTCCAATCATTATACTCTGGGGTCTGAAAAGACCCCAGAGTATAATGATAACAGTGTTTCTGGGGTTCATGGCCCGCAGGCCTTACTTACCAATCCCCGCTGCTGCTCACAGCCGCCTCTGCAGAAGGTGAAGTGCAGGCGGCCGTGAGCAGGAGCGGGGACTATACCTATACTGGACTGCAATACTGGATGTCAAGTGCAAAACTGGCCAATTCGTATGGGGCCACTACACAAACAAAAAATGAAATATACCAGTGCGAAGACGGGACTATTTATAAGGAGGCGCTATAATAACTTATGACTGGGTGCAAAAATCTATTAAGCGGTACAAAGGTACTCATTTGAATTGTGTGTGGGAAAATGAGGGTTGTTATTGCTGTTTTGGGGGCAGAAAAGAGGCATTATCAAAGGGGTTGCCACTGGAAGACGATGGTGTTTGTATATCAGCATTTGGGGCCCCGCTTTTAAATTTTGCCCAGGGCCACACTTTGTCTAAAAACGGCCCTGATTATTGGCTCAGAGACTCTAAACTGATGTTAGGTGGCACCAGAACGCCACTGAGACTCACAAGACACATGTCTCTTCTGTATTTTCCCTGCGCAATACATCTGGCGGCAGCCATTTTAATTTGTCCAAAACAAATTGTCATGTGCTCGGTTTCCTTAAAAAACAACCAATTCGGAATATTCGGGTTAAACCCAGGTTGTGACTAATTGGTTTGACCATCTCTACAACAGGACTTGACCAGTGTCACATCCTTACTTGCCCTGACCTGTGGTAGAGAGAATCCAGGAGCTATTAGAGATACAGTAAGTACTGTAGGTACGATATAGGCATTTGATTTAAATGTTTTGATCTGATCTGAAGTCTGATAGAATTTTGAGGGTCTAGAGTCTGATTTAATTTAGGAGTCTGATCTAGGATCTGAATGAACTTTTGAGGTCTCATCTGAGGTTTAAATGTTTTGGTGCAAATGGTGCATTTGTTATGGTGTACATGGTGCATTGCATCATAGCACTATTGCTTTTACTGAAAGGCACTTTAAAGCTGAGGCTCCATGTTGTGGAAACGCAGCTTTTTTACTGCAGATTTTGCTGAGTTTTTTTGAGCCAAAGCCAAGAATGGCTACAAAACTAATGGGAAATATATATGAAGTACTTATACTTCTGCCTTCTGCTCAACCCACTCCTGGCTTTGGATCAAAAAACTGCAGCAAAAAAAGCTGTGCTATGTGGGGACTCAGCCTTAAAGGGGAACTAAACTGTACTGTGCTATTTTTACTGAGTCACTTACAAGAGCACTATGGATATGGTACTATTTACTGTGAGGCACAGTTTGTTTTAGATTTTTGTATTTCATTTTTTTCAATATAATAAAGATTATATACAAATACAAGAATGAGGAATCATTGCATAATGTCATACAGTTAAAGTTAACAGTTGAATACAACAGCTTATATATTTTATAAGGGCATTTGGAATCAGTAGGCTATTAAAGCATATCTTACTTTATAAATAAAATGAAAGTTACTCTCCCTCCACTGTTCATTCTTGATAGCCTTTTTGATTTTCCATAGCTCATTTTTAATGTTTGACAGGACCTCAGGGTATGGTAGTACCATAGTCCATCCCTTGAACATATGAGCCTTAGTTAATTCTCCTATGATATTTTGGATCCCCTATAAAAGTTATACATGAACTACTAATAAGATGTCCACTTAAAGAAATTATCAAAAGAATTGTTCACCACCTCTGATGTAGTCTAGGAGTCTGTGTAAGGTAAGTACGCACCTGAGTAAAGTTGAAATCCGGTCTGTACCTCCATCATGGTTAGCCAATGTTTCTGAATGTGCATGATCTCACATGTCCTCCACAGGGAGTTATACTGTCACCGGGGAAAGCTTGGGTGGTTCCAAAGGGAGTGGTATTTTGAAATTTGGTAAGATAATTTAAATCTAGATATGATTTCTTTCCAGGTAATCATCATGTTTCTTAAGACAAGTGAGCCTTTTATGGATTTATGGAGCTCCGCTTATGGACATGTAACAGGGTTGTCAAAATCCATAAGGGGGCAAGATCAGATTCCAAATCAAAGTTAAAGTATTTACTACACCCATGTAGCCAGTCATAAACATGTTTTAATAGAAAAGTGTCAGACTTACCCGTCATTTGAGATCTGGTTGAATTTCCTGACTGGAATCTATCCTATGTTGATACAAGTTATGGGCGAATGTCTCAAGATTTGTTTAGTTCCTGGTGGTTCAAGACCGAGATTAGTTTCAGGTCGAACAAGTTCTGTATGAACTAAACCTTAAATTAGCTTAAAACATGGTGTAGAACACTCTTAGGGCTTCTAGGAACCTATCTATCCCATTTCTAGCTCTCTAAGGCAAACATAGCTGAAGTTATGTCAAAGTAAAAGTGACATGTATGTCTATAGAAAAACGAATGGCAGTGGATACAAACTCCAACTTTAACCATACACTGCGTTGACGCTCGCTTCAACGCATTTTAACATTTAAAATGCTCCATAGGGGCGGAGCCTGACGGTGTAAGCTGCACAGCTCCAGGCCTGAGTCTCTTATAGCGACAAATTAGCGACGTGCCTGTGGATTATATTAACCCAAAAGACACTGGGAAAGCTGCCTTACCTCTAGGGATGCCGAGAAGAAGGAAATCTGCGGTAAAGCCGAAGAAAATATCGGACTTTTACTTCCCCCACGGAGGTGGGGAAGATCAAAATTGCGGCGGCTCACACTCCAGCACGGTCTCCGGGGCCTCGACTCCAACTCGAGACCCTCCGGAGGAGAGGCTCACGCTATCGGCGCAGCGGAGAACGCTGTCAGCACCGTCGCTTCATCAGCTGATGGAATGTGGAGGTCCGGAGGCGTCGGGGCCGTCTCCCCGGCGGGCCGGAGAGAGCGCGATTTCGGGGCCTTCTCGGGCCGACGCACCGAGGCCTATAGGCCTACATAATGCGGAGACACCCACCTCGCCTACTGCTAGCCCGGCCAAACAGAAACCCAGGATCCAGACAGAGGAGCCCCAAGAAGGAGAGGTGAGCGATACTACACAGCACATACCGCCATCCACCGATTTTTTTGCGGATATTCCGGCAACAGAGAGTTTGCTCACTGAGGCCTCCATGAAAAACATGCTTATGGCCTTCTGTAAATCTCTGACAACAGACATGGCCTTAATGGTTAAACCGCTAGATAGAGACCTTCAAGAATTGCAGAAACGCACAGTTCATGTGGAATCTAAAATGGCGGAATTTGCCGCCTCACATAATCTTCTCATAGATGCTCACAATGCGGTGGAAAAGGATGTGTTGTATCTTAAATCTAAAATAGCAGACCTAGAGGATCGCTCGTGGCGCAACAATCTGAAATTCCGAGGGATTCCAGAGTGCGTATCTGCGAATAACCTCACAGTTTTCCTTCTAGATCTGATGCGCACGCTAATACCAAGTCTTACAAAAATGGAATTAACTATTGATAGAGCGCACAGAGTCCCAAGACCTTCACATCTGGATGAAACCGTTCCCAGAGATGTCCTAGCAAAGATCCATTTTTACCGCACTAAAGAGATGGTGCTGCTGACCTCACGGAAAATTGGCCGTTTACCTGATCCATACCAGAAAATATCTATCTACTCTGATCTTTCGGCTGCAACACTACAACTAAGAAGGCAATTTATCCCTATCACTGCAGCATTACGCCAACATAATATCCTATACAAATGGGGATTCCCGGTTAGAGTGATCGTATCCCGAGACAACCTTACTTATGTTATCAACTCCCCCGAAGATGGCAAAAAGTTTCTAAATAAATGGGACATTGCAACCAGTGATCTGACCTCCAAACCACCACCTGGCCCTGTGTCAGATGGATGGCATCGACCGAAAACCCCAAGGCGTCCACCAAAAGGGCTAAACAGCTAGAGACTCACTCTACAACGGATTTCGTATGTCCACTATTGCTGAACTTATCCCCCCAAGATTACAACAGCCGCTGGTCTGCTGTACCACATTTCTTTTCCTTGTTTTGTTTCGGTGGCTTACCCACTGGTTTTTATGTCTCTACAGTTTGTTTGCTCTTCGGTTCTGGCACATGGGGCGTCGTGACTACACAAGGTGGGGACGATTCTGCTCCCTACCGCTACTGGTAACATCTGAAGTGGGTGGTTGTGGTAAGATCTTTGAAGCATTACTAAATGTGAATTATGGTACTTAAAATTATGTCTATGAATGTCAGAGGTTTGAACTCCCCTCAAAAGAGAGCCAATTTGTGGCGAGAGGCCCGAGTTCAAGGCTGTGACATTCTTGCAGTTCAGGAAACACATCTTTTGGAGGTGGATGCCACTCGCATCAAGCATGCCTCATACCCACACATATTTCACGCTCATTGTACCTCCAAGCGCAGGGGAACACTAATAGGAATCAAAGATTCAGTGGCATTTCAGCTGGTGTCCTATTATGCTGACCCTGGAGGGCGATTTGTCATATTAGTTTGTATCTTTAATAATGTCACGTACACGTTGGTCTCGGTCTACGCCCCAAACAAAAGACAGTTGTCATTCTTGGGGAAACTCATGAAAGCAGTGGAGCGAAGAAAACAAGGATGCTTAGTATTAATGGGAGACTTTAACATGGCTCCAGATCCAGGGGTAGACACTACCTCTAGCATAGCGACACGTCATCCTTCCTTTTCGCAGGCTATATGGCGCCATGACTTATTTGATATTTGGCGTATCCTTCATAATACCGAAAAAGATTATACTTACTATTCAACTGTACACAATAGCTATTCAAGAATAGATTTATTTCTAATAGAACAAGCTAGTATTCCCCTTGCCGTGCAGTCGGAAATTTCACAAATAACTTGGTCAGACCATGCAGCAATAACCCTGACCCTAAGGGAAAAATATGATTGCCCTAGAGCGTATATCTGGAGGTGCAATGAATTCTTAATGTCGCAGCCAAAATATAAAGCAATTTTGGAAAATGACCTGAAGGAATTCTTTCAGATTAATGCTCCCTCAGTATCTAGCCCTGATATATTGTGGAACTCACATAAAGCCTTTATCAGAGGAACATTTATTCGATTGGGTCACATAGAAAAGAAAACTAGGCTAGCAGAAATTGACCGACTATTGCACCAGATAAAATCTATAGATAACGATAATAAAAAATCTCCTTCCCCCTCCAATGCTGCAAAATTGGTGACGCTACGTCAACAATTGACAGCCTGTCTACTGCATAAATATGAGAAGAACCTGAAAAGGGTGAAAGCTACTTACTACTCTCAATCTAACAAAGCAGGCAAGCTCTTAGCGTCCAAGCTTAGACAAAAACATGCCAGGTCCAAAATCTCGTTTCTTCAGAGTAACGATGGTGCACACAAAATCTATGATCCTAGTGGCATCGCCAACGCATTTAAAGCTTTCTATGAAGGCTTATATAATATTAAAGAGGACTCTTCTGTGATACCTCCAGCGAAACAAGACATTGTAAACTTTCTTGCAAGCGCCCAATTGCCCACACTCACTAAAGCACAACTAGACTCTTTGAACGAGCCCATCACATCATCAGAGTTGCTGTCAGTAATTAAGTCGCTGCCACCCCGAAAATCCCCGGGCCCAGATGGCCTCACTAATGAGTATTATAAAAAGTTTTCTCCAATTTTGCTTAACCCGCTGTTGTCCTTTTTAACGGCTGTGGTAGACTCTGGCACTATTCCGGGGGAAAATCAGGAGGCACTGGTGGTGACGTTGCCTAAACCGGGCAAGCCTGCCACCAGCCCCCAAAACTTTCGACCAATATCCCTATTAAACTCAGATTTAAAAATTTATGCCAAAATTATAGCAAATAGAGTAGCAGCTTGTCTTCCGAGCCTAATAAATTACGACCAGGTGGGATTCGTGAAGGGGAGGCAATCATATGACAATACCAGACGCATCTTGAATATTATACATCATATTAACTCAAAAAAAAATGGAAGCAGTGGTTCTCGCATTAGATGCCGAGAAGGGGTTTGACCACATTTGCTGGTCGTATGCCTTCCTGGTGATTAGGAGGATGGGGTTCGAGGGAGCTATTCTGAAAGAAATTGAGGCACTGTATTCTGTGCCTTCTGCAAGAGTATTCACTAACGGGGTAGTATCAGATCCCTTTTTAATAACGAACGGGACTAGACAGGGGTGCCCCCTCTCACCGCTGATATTTGTTCTCTCGATGGAACCGCTGGCCCAAGCAATTAGACTGGACCCAGAGGTGGGTGGCATTAATATACGGGACAAAACTCATCTTATATCATTATATGCAGATGGTATCATTCTTACTTTGTCCAAGCCACTAAAGTCTATTCCCCGACTTATGGAGATTATAGCTAATTTTGGTCACTTATCATATTATAAATTAAATATGGCCAAATCACAAGCTTTACCCTTGCATATCCCTCCCTCTTTACTACATCCCCTACAGTCGAAATATGACTTTGATTGGAGGAAGGAGGGTGTTCAATATTTGGGGATACAGGTGACATCCAATATGGGGGCCCTATATAGAAATAATTACATACCTATGTTGAAAACACTGCAGGATGAGATGGAGAGAATGTCCCCAATAGACGTGTCTTGGATGGGACGTGTCGCGGCTTTTAAGATGTTATTATTGCCTAGACTCCTATATCTGTTTCGCACACTCCCGATAGCCGTCCCAGTTTCGTTTTTCGAAACTATGCAAAGGATGATCTCAAAATACATATGGAATGGAAGGAGACCCAGGGTTAACAAAAGCTTCCTATTTAAACAAAGAGAAGCGGGAGGACTGGGGGTGCCAGTGGTTAGGAATTATTACATAGCGTCCCTAGTCACACAGTGCGCTAGATGGAGATTAGCTGATACCTCGGTACCATGGATCCACATAGAGCAATCGTTCATATATCCTTTAAGACTGAAGGACACCCTGTGGGCGTCCTTCTGGAACATTCCTATGCCTGAGTCCCTGTCCCCAGTTATGCAAGCAGCTGTGATCGCATGGAAGCTGCTTCACGGGAAAGCAAATCCTACAAGTCACTTTTATGCCTCAGAGATGCCTTTGTCACTTATGGCCTGGGCGATAGAAGACCTAGTAATTTTGGAATGGGAGACGAAGGGGATTACACAGGTCTCCCACTTACAATCTGATACCAAGCAATTTTTATCATTTACAGATATAACACAGAAATTTGGAATTCATAGAGGTGACTTCCTTAAGTACTCTCAAATAAGGCATTTTATATCTAAGAACCCGATATCGACAGTACCCCACAGTAATAAGGTATTCACCTGGATGTCGACTAAGATGAGGGGTTTAAGGTTTCTATACGATAGAATGGATGGAGTAGCAACTTTTACTAGATCTACACCATTCCGTTGTTGGGAGAGGGATTTGGGAAGAACCATCACCTTGGATGAGTGGGAATAAGCTATCAAACTTAGTCATACATCCTTAAAATGCAATACTCACATAGAAACGGCTATGAAAGTGACTTTAAGGTGGTACAGAACCCCATCCACTTTACACAGGGCATACCCGTCAGTCTCTGAGGAGTGCTGGAGAGGATGTGGAGGGAAAGGAAAACTTATCCATATTTTGGGATATTGCCCCATAATTTGTGGATACTGGCATAGGGTCTTTGACATGTTATCAGAAATATTTAATTTCCGCCTCCCCTACTCCTCACCTCTGGCCATCCTATCAATTGGAATTCCTGAGGAACTGAACAAATATAAAAAACTCCTCTGTAAAATCTTGACAATAGCTAAATTAATGTTGGTGCAAAGATGGAGATCAGTTACCCCTCCATCAGACTCCGCATTGTTGTTGGCTATTAATACTACATATACCTATGAGAGGGTAATTGCACTGGGAAATGACTCCTATCTTAGATTTGCAAACATATGGGACGCATGGGCTAACTCTCAATTTGTTGCATAACGAGAGCCAGGAAGCAGGGAGGTTTTAGGGAGTGGAAGCGGAATGGAGCATATGAAAGGACCGTCTTTGAAATATGTCACGCTAACCCTGGAAATGTTCCTAAATGTTAGTGTTATTGTTACTGTTATCGCTTACTCAATTTCTGTTTGCTGTCTCATTGATGTACAATCCAAAGAATATGCCTTGAACAAACTATGTAAGAATGTATATCATAATGTATGTCAATATTCTTTCTCACATTTATTTTGAAAATCAATAAAAATTATTGAAACTAAAATGCTCCATATATTACCCCTTTTGGGGGGAAAAGGTGCTTGCCTGTGGTTATATTGGTTTTGTAGAAAAATTAACCCATTTTGATGGCTTGTGAGTGTTACATGTTTATTGTTATTTGACAAACAAATTTGTGGCTGGTTGTGAGCTAAGTTGAAAAAGTTGATGGAGAATTGGCTTTTCAAAAAACCAAAAGCCACCAAAAATGTTGGGAGCCGATTTGAAATCAAAATTGTTTTTTTTTTTTTTGTTTTGTTTTTTTTATACCAATAGTGTGGTATAAGGAAATGTGATGGTGGACCAGGGCACAGGACATGTCAGGCTTAGTGGTGGTAGGCACTAGGCAGCTACAGCAGCATGTATGGCAGTGCAACAGGGCATAATATGATGGACCAGGCAGCAGGACATGTCTGGCTGAGTGATGGCAGTGGTGGTAGGGAATAGGCAGCTGTAGCAACAAGTGTGGCAGTGCAACAGAGTGTAATATGATGGACCAGGCCGTAGGTCATGTCTGCCTTAGTGGCGACAATGGTGGTAGCTGTTTTAGGAGTAGCAGTACAGTAAATAAAAGATTATAATAAAGGGAGACAATGACATCAGCAAGAGGTATTTGAAAATCCTCATGGATCCATGTCTAATCCAATCTACCTGTGGATAGTTTCGTCCTTTTTGGTGATACCACAGAACTGGCAGCACTGAACACCCTCTCAGCCATAACACTTGAGGCCAGACAAGATAAAACTCTCATGGGAACTGGGCCAGCTCTTTCCACTGTTCTAAACTGTTGGCCCAGAATTCCATGAGGTCAGAGTTATCTACTGGAATATAGGTGCACTCTAGGTACGACTGTATCTGCTGGTGCAGCCGTTGGGTGTCAGTTGCATGTTGTTTCTCCGGTTGGCTTTGTGAGCTGAAAAAATTCTGGTTCAACATATTTCAGATACTATACAGGGCTTGGCTGGTGCTGCTTTTACTCCTCCTGACACTTGTGGCACTGGTAGAGAAGGTGGAGCGCTGGCTGAGTGAGGTGGACTTGGAATGGCAGAGACCACATGGTCTCTCTAAATGCTGAGGTAAGCTAGGTATACAGCCTATCCTTATAATAATCTAAAGAAGAATTTCCCCATTTTGTCTTTATAGTGAGGGTCTGAGAGTACTGCCGTCCAGTACTCATCCCTATGCTTGATGCTAATACACTTTTTGCTATGTAAGCAAAGGAGCAAACAGCCTGCAATGTTTGCCAGCGTATGCGCGGACCCAGGGGCATGCCATGGTTGGTGTACTTGGCCAGTGTGGTCGTCGTCATAATCATCATCTTGAAACAGATAAGGGTTAGCTCCTCCCCTGGCTTTACTTGTGACATATCAAGGGTCCCCTCTGCATCCAAGGGAGAGTGTTCCTCCTCTTCTCGACTAGGAGTTCCAGTTCCTCTGCCATAATGACCCTGACCAGAATCCTCATCCTCCTCCATCAACACAGGGCGATGATGTTAACTAAGAGGTGGAAACTGTTCCTCCTCTTCCATCCCTGCATGAGTGTAAGGGTTTACTGTATGATATACAATAGAGGGATCATATCACTGATGCTGCAGTCATCCCTGCTGGCAAATTTGGTAGTTTCTTCTAAGACCAACAATAGATTATCCGAAAAAAAATTATATAATCCAAAATGATAATCACAATAATACAAAAATTAATATATAACTTTTAATTAATTAAAGTTAAAAAATCACAACAACATATAACCAACCTAAAAGCAGCACAATTAATTAGTCCTCAAAATATCCCAAAAAAAAAAAAAAAAAAAAAAAAAATATATATATATATATATATATATATATATATATATATATATATATATATATATATATATATATATAATTTATAGACAAAAAAAGCAAAGAAAACAGGCAAAAAAAGCAAACAAAACAGGCACGGCAGCCTGAAATAGGAAAAACCAACCAGACACTGATGCTTCGTTCACACCTGCGCTTGGTGTCCGTCCGTTGCCAATCCAGTGAAAATCTCGGCGAACTGGATTGGCGTCGGATACAGACCGGTCAGCGGCGCATTGGTTAAAAACCCATTCAAAGTCCTGCATGTCCGACTTTGTTTCTGACGAAAAAAAAAAGGATTCGCAGCGCAGAGGGTGTAAGCGCACACCCGCGCACTGCTTTAAAAACCCATTCAAATGAATGGGTTTTTAACCAATGCGCCGCTGACCGGTCTGTATCCGACGCCAATCCAGTTCGCCGAGATTTTCACTGGATTGGCAACGGACGGACACCAAGCGCAGGTGTGAACCCACCCTTACCGTGATTCAGATGGTGCCTGTGTTGCTGAAGCAAATACCAGAAGGGGAGAGGGGTGACATAGTCCACGGTTCAATAGTAACACCAGTAACAACGGGCTAAATAAGGAAACACCTGTATCTAAACTATCCCTATAACACCCTATATAAAACACTAAATAGACCCTAAAGTCCTAACTCGGGGCCACCGCCCTAATTAGCAAGTGCCCCCGACTGGAACCTGGCCCTAGAATGAACTATCCCTATCAAATCCCTTCAAAACAAATAGATATAAAGAGAACAAAAAACACAAGAAACAAAACAAAACTAGGTACACCTAACACACATATATATAGTTAACCAAACATGCAATCCCAACATGCATGTTTCGCTAAACTCATCAGGGGATAGAGTTGGTTAAAAAATCTCAAATATGCTAAATGCAGAATGAAGCCACAGTAAAGATACCACCCTGTGCCAAGTATGGAAGAAACAAGCACTAAGGTCAAGTGTTAACCATCAAAAAACATAGGACAAATATAAGTAGTACATAAAACTCCTAATGGTTTTGCAGATATCAGATAACTAATCACAGATACAAAACAACACCATGGTATATCAAAGAGTGGCCATAAGTGTTGGAAAATAGCACAGTTCAAACGCTAAGTATTCCTACACCAGGTATATGGAGTGCCAAACATACCTAAGAAGCGCAAGAGGCGCTACCTACTTAAATACTAAGTGCTACAGGTGGGATAGCGCAATAGACATGCGCAATAGCGGTAAAGAGACGCGCATGCGCATAACAAAGGAAACTCAAAGTGCATACTGCGCATGCCCAAATAGAAATCACAATGCGCATGCGCGTATCCGCTGTACATTTGCACTTGCGCATATGATAATGAAACCAAAAGATCAGGAAATGGATAGAACGTTATCTGAATCCAAACCTTGTTATGCCCCTATTAACTGAACAACCGATGCTGCAGATAGATAAACAGAAGCAAAGCTCTGCAAATAAAACCTAATAGAATCACTTGCAGAGTACATAAAAAGGTATTTTAGAGGGGAATGATAACTAGATATAGAATACAATGCACATATGGACTAGACAAATAACCATCCTGAATATAGAATGAAACCCCTATCAAATAAATGAAACAAAACTCAATTGTTCATTTAACCCACCCGCGGCTACAGTTTGCAAGCGAAAAATCCATTTTGTTTCTGCCTAACAAGTTGGTCCCAATTACCGCAGCGTACAGGGGGTTGGATCAGTTCAATACCCATAAATTTAATGCACAAAGCATTACCCTGATGTTCAAGTCGGATATGCCGGGCGATTGGTGTATCACGATGATGTCGGATATCACCTAAATGCTCGCCTATTCGGCGCCTGAACTCACGGATTGTTTTACCAATGTATTCAAGGCCGCAGTTACAGGTGGCCTTCTAAATAACACCCTTCGAACGACAATTAATAAAAGACCTGATGGCATAAGAAGCACCGGTAACATTGCTAGTGAAGTTTTTACCACTTGTGACGTATGGGCATGCAATACAGCCACTACAGCGAAAACAGCCCACAACTTTTTTTGTTAACAGCCAATTTTTGGCAGTGGTAGGTTCGGAGAAATGACTCACTACCACACGGTCCCTAATGCTCCTGCCCCTTCTATACGTTATTTGGGGCTTACGGCCCACCGCATCAACGATATCGGGGTCCATAGTCAAAATCCCCCAGTGTCTAGCAATAACAGTTCGAACCTGATCAGCCATGCCATCAAACGTACCTATTAGCCTAGTCTGCCCAACATTGGGAGGACTGATCTTTGGAGTCAGAAGCACGGGCCGATCCTGATTAAGGGCATGTTGAAAAGCCGGTCTTAAAACGCGATCAGGATACGCCCTAGCATGAAATCTAGATCTCAAATCTGCCGCTTGTTTCTTGAACTCAGAGATTGTTGAACAATTGCGACGAAGCCGAAGATATTGGCCCTTAGGTATTCCTTTTTTGAGGGGAAGGGGATGATGACTCTCCCACCGCAATAATGAATTAGTAGAGGTGGGTTTGCGATATATGGTAGTCAAAACTTCCCCATTAATGACCGAGATATGGAGATCCAAAAAAGCTAAGTTGGTAGGGTTAGTCTCATAGGTAAAATGAAGACCAATATAATTGTTATTGAGACCCGCTACCAGACGACCAAACTGGTCCTCAGACCCTTCCCATATGACTAATATGTCGTCTATGTAGCGGGCCCAAATATGGATCTTCTCCATCCAATCGGTCTGTCCCTCACCCGGTTCGAGGGAGCGCTCCCACCAGCCCAGGAATAGGTTGGCATAAGAGGGTGCACAAGGGCTACCCATTGCACAACCCCTGAGCTGGTGGAAGACCCTCCCATTAAAGGTGAAATAATTCCGGGTGAGGGAGAATTCAAGAAGTTATATAAGTTATATGTTGTTGTGATTTTTTTACTTTAATTAATTTAAAGTTATATATTAATTTTTGTATTATTGTGATTATCATTTTGGATTATATAGTTTCTTCTAAGGGCTTGAGAAGTCGCACTCACAGAGAAGAGTAAGAGAACAGCCTTGCTCACTTCCCCTGCCAGTACCACTGTCACTTTCAAGTCTATTTTTACAAATAAGAGAGCTCTATGTACTCACATGACTTTTCATGTGAGTACATAGAGCTTTGTTTCTACATTTGTTCCTGTACAGCCACAGCTAAGTTTCTGCTTGCAGATCTTGCACATTGCCATGGATTTATTGTTTGGCAATGTACAAAAAAAATTCCCACATGGGAGATGACTGCGTGCAGTTGCCACCAGCATCAGCAGCAACATGTCTGCCACTGGCACCTTCAGTGACACCATCCCCACCCTGTGAGGTTCCGCTAGGTCTGCCCCAGGGCAGGCTTTTTGGATGTTGGGCCTGCACAATGGTTGGAATCATTACTATCACAACTGCCACCACCCTCTTCATTTGATATCACCTTGTCACTCCTACCCTGTTGCCAGGTACTATCCTCAAAAGAATCATCATCTGCAATGTCATCAACTTCAATATCTTTTTTCTAACACATCATCATGGCCATGCACACCCTCAGAATTTCCAGCTCCAGATATCTCCCTAGCTCCCCTACCAGAATGGCTACCAGTAGTAGTAGTACCACACCCCCTGCTCATATACAATGATTACTGTTCTCATCCAGCTCATAAAAAGAAGGAAGACTGCTCTGACTATGAGAAATAGTTGTAACGGGATTAGCTCAGGGATCGTCGTCTCCTCAGATAGACGAGCGCTTTTTGGCACGATAATCAGAGTCCAGTCCAGTATGGTGCAACTGGCCGCAACCAGTTTTATTAGTGGTTGAAGAAAATAAACAATGCAGTACAAAATTAACTCCTAGCCGTCCGGCCACTACCTACAATACACAATGCAGATCCCTAACTAGCAAGAGCTGGGCCTATTGCACAGCTCCCTAAACACAAAACTCAGCAGTTTTACTCACAGTGAATTTCCAGGAGCAGAGAGAAAGCCAAATACATGTGTGCTGTCTGTCCTTATATGCGCACACTTCAGGAACCAAGGATTTAACCCCCAGTCAACTCAAAACCTGAAGTGGCTGAATGGAGTAGAGCCACATCCAACTCTGCTTACTCCAACCGCCAGACCTTTTACCAGGGTTTAGATAAAACCCTCCAGCAAGGATCACCTTTTCCAGGTGCTTTTTAGAAGGTATATGACAGGAACCTGGGAGAAATGTACACTCCTTCTACCACTTTGCCCCTGGTCCTGTCACATAGTCCAGAAAGGCCCTGCGGCCTTATGTGTTATGTACAGTGCCTTGCGAAAGTATTCGGCCTCCTTGAACTTTTCAACCTTTTGCCACATTTCAGGCTTCAAACATAAGGATATAAAATTTAAATTTTTTGGTGAAGAATCAATAACAAGTGGAACACAATCATGAAGTGGAACGAAATTTATTGGATATTTTAAACTTTTGTAAAAAATAAAAAACTGAAAAGTGGGGCGTGCCAAATTATTCGGCCCCCTTAAGTTAATACTTTGTAGCGCCACCTTTTGCTGCGATTACAGCTGCAAGTCGCTTGGGGTATGTCTCTATCAGTTTTTCACATCGAGAGACTGAAATTTTTGCCCATTCTTCCTTGGAAAACAGCTCGAGCTCAGTGAGGTTGGATGGAGAGCGTTTGTGAACAGCAGTTTTCAGCTCTTTCCAGATTCTCGATTGGATTCAGGTCTGGACTTTGACTTGGCCATTCTAACACCTGGATACGTTTATTTGTGAACCATTCCATTGTAGATTTTGCTTTATGTTTGGGATCATTGTCTTGTTGGAAGATAAATCTCCGTCCCAGTCTCAGGTCTTTTGCAGACTCCAACAGGTTTTCTTCCAGAATGGTCCTGTATTTGGCTCCATCCGTCTTCCCATCAATTTTAACCATCTTCCCTGTCCCTGCTGAAGAAAAGCAGGCCCAAACCATGATGCTGCCACCACCATGTTTGACAGTGGGGATGGTGTGTTCAGGGTGATAAGCAGTGTTGCTTTTACGCCAAACATATCGTTTTGCATTGTGGACAAAATATTCGATTTTGGTTTCATCTGACCAGAGCAGCTTCTTCCACATGTTTGGTGTGTCTCCCAGGTGGCTTGTGGCACACTTTAAACGAGACTTTTTATGGATATCTTTGAGAAATGGCTTTCTTCTTGCCACTCTTCCATAAAGGCCAGATTTGTGCAGTGTACGACTGATTGTTGTCCTATGGACAGACTCTCCCACCTCAGCTGTAGATCTCTGCAGTTCATCCAGAGTGATCATGGGCCTCTTGGCTGCATCTCTGATCAGTCTTCTCCTTGTTTGAGATGAAAGTTTAGAGGGACGGCCGGGTCTTGGTAGATTTGCAGTGGTCTGATACTCCTTCCATTTCAATATGATCGCTTGCACAGTGCTCCTTGGGATGTTTAAAGTTTGGAAAATCTTTTTGTATCCAAATGGCTTTAAACTTCTCCACAACAGTATCACGGACCTGCCTGATTTGTTCCTTGGTCTTCATGATGCTCTCTGCGCTTTAAACAGAACCCTGAGACTATCACAGAACAGGTGCATTTATACGGAGACTTGATTACACACAGGTGGATTATATTTATCATCATCAGTCATTTAGGACAACATTGGATCATTCAGAGAGCCTCACTGAACTTCTGGAGTGAGTTTGCTGCACTGAAAGTAAAGGGGCCGAATAATATTGCACGCCTCACTTTTCAGTTTTTTTATTTTTTACAAAAGTTTAAAATAACCAATAAATTTCGTTCCACTTCACAATTGTGTCACACTTGTTGTTGATTCTTCACCAAAAAAATAAAATTTTATATCCTTATGTTTGAAGCCTGAAATGTGGCAAAAGGTTGCAAAGTTCAAGGGGGCCGAGTACTTTCGCAAGGTACTGTAGGAGATCAAAAAAAACATAGAAGCCTGACTCAAGATCACATCACTCTCAGATGCAATACACTCCTGTGACTGAGATGAGCCGGCTAAATAATCAAAAACTTCATCTTCAATCTCAGGAAGTACAACAATCCTGCTACTGGCAGTGTCACCAAAACCAGAAGCAGCGTTGCTCTTGCTTATTGTTAGTAGTAGTTGGACTTGCACAAGTGTTTCCTCCTCCCCTGCATTTATCTGTCCTCTGCCCTGTTTTTCATAACTATATATAAATATGTATATATATACCAAAAGTTTGGACACACCTTCTCATTCCAAGAGTTTTCTGTATTTTCATGACTATAAAAATTGTAGATTCACACTGAAGGCATCAAAACTATGAATTAACACATGTGGAATTATATACTTAACAAAAAAGTGTGAAACAACTGAAAATATGTCTTATATTCTAGGTTCTTCAAAGTAGCCAACTTTTGCTTTGATTACTGCTTTGCACACTCTTGGCATTCTCTTGATGAGCTTCAAGAGGTAGTCACCTGAAATGGTCTTCCAACAGTCTTGAAGGAGTTCCCAGAGATGCTTAGCACTTGTTGGCCCTTTTGCCTTCACTCTGCGGTCCAGCTCACCCCAAATCATCTCGATTGGGTTAAGGTTTGATGACTGTGGAGGCCAGGTCATCTGGCGTAGCACCCCATCACTCTCCTTCTTGGTCAAATAGCCCTTACACAGTCTGGAGGTGTGTTTGGGGTCATTGTCCTGTTGAAAAATAAATGATGGTCCAACTAAACGCAAACCGGATGGAATAGCATGGCGCTGCAAGATGCTGTGGTAACCATGCTAGTTCAGTATTCCTTCAATTTTGAATAAATCCCCAACAGTGTCACCAGCAAAGCACTCCCACACCATCACACCTCCTCCTCCATGCTTCACGGTGGGAACCAGGCATGTAGAGTCCATTCGTTCACCTTTTCTGCGTCGCACAAAGACACGGTGGTTGGAACCAAAGATCTCAAATTTGGACTCATCAGACCAAAGCACAGATTTCCACAGGTCTATTGTCCATTCCTTGTGTGCTTTAGCCCAAATAAGTCTCTTCTGCTTGTTGCCTGTCCTTAGCAGTGGTTTCCTAGCAGCTATTTTACCATGAAGGCCTGCTGCACACAGTCTCCTCTTAACAGTTGTTGTAGAGATGTGTCTGCTGCTAGAACTCTGTGTGGCATTGACCTGGTCTCTAATCTGAGCTGCTGTTAACCTGCGATTTCTGAGGCTGGTGACTCGGATGAACTTATCCTCCGCAGCAGAGGTGACTCTTGGTCTTCCTTTCCTGGGGCGGTCCTCATGTGAGCCAGTTTCTTTGTAGCGCTTGATGGTTTTGGCCACTGCACTTGGGGACACTTTCAAAGTTTTCCCAATTTTTCGGACTGACTGACCTTCATTTCTTAAAGTAATGATGGCCACTCATTTTTCTTTACTTAGCTGCTTTTTCTTGCCATAATACAAATCCTAACACTCCATTCAGTAGGACTATCAGCTGTGTATCCACCTGACTTCTGAACAACACAACTGATGGTCCCAACCCCATTTATAAGGCAAGAAATCCCACTTATTAAACCTGACAGGGCACACCTGTGAAGTGAAAACCATTTCAGGTGACTACCTCTTGAAGCTCATCAAGAGAATGCCAAGAGTGTGCAAAGCAGTAATCAAAGCAAAAGGTGGCTACTTTGAAGAACCTAGAATATAAGACATATTTTCAGTTGTTTCACACTTTTTTGTTAAGTATATAATTCCACATGTGTTAATTCATAGTTTTGATGCCTTCAGTGTGAATCTGCAATTTTTATAGTCATGAAAATACAGAAAACTCTTGGAATGAGAAGGTGTGTCCAAACTTTTGGTCTGTACTGTATACACACGTGGACAAAATTGTTGGTACTCCTCGTTTAATGAAAGAAAAACCCACAAATTCCAGTCTGGCTTTTTTATAATTTGTTGACAACTACATGTTGACAAGGCACAAAGCTTCTGGGAGAATGTCCTATGGACAGATGAAACAAAAATCGAAATTTTTGGCAATGCACATCAGCTCTATGTTCACAGACAGAAAAATGAAGCATATCTTGAAAAGAACACTGTCCCTACTGTGAAACATGGAGGAGGCTCTGTTATGTTCTGGGGTTGCTTTGCTGCATCTGGCACAGGGTGTCTTGAATCTGTGCAGGGTACAATCTTAAGACTATTAATAGATTCTAGAGAGAAATGTGCTACCCAGTATCAGAAAGCTTGGTCTCAGTCACAGGTCATGGGTCTAGCAACAGGATAATGACCCAAAACGCAGAGCTAAACACACCCAAGAATGGCTAAGAGGAAAACATTGGACTATTCTGAAGTGGCCTTCTATGAGCCCTGATCTAAATCCTATTGAGCATCTTTGGAAGGAGCTGAAACATGCTATCTGGAAAAGGCACCCTTCAAACCCGAGACAACTGGAGCAGTTTGCTCATGAAGAGTGGGCCAAAATACCTGTTGAGAGGTGCAGAAGTCTCATTGACATTTACAGGAATCGTTTGATTGCAGTGATTGCCTCAAAAGGTTAAGTTAAAGGTACCATCATTTCTGCCCAGGCCTGTTTCATGAGTTTTCTTTTTTTTTAAATTCTGTTGAAGTATGATTGAAAAGCAATGTCTGACTTTCATTTCTTCATTTTCATAGAATTTTTATATATTCTTACTTTTGTCAGATTCAAGTTATTTCTGTGACCATTGTGAGTTTTTCTTTCATTAAACGAAGGGTACCAACAATTTTGTCCACGTGTGTGTATACTGTATATACAGTATATATATACATACATGCGCATAAAGAGAAACACTTAAAATGTTTTGTTTATATTAACAAGCACACTCCATTATACTCTGTATGGTCAGTAACCAGAGTGGAAAAATAAAACTATGAAATTACAAAATGTTACTTTTAAGATTAGCGTAAACTTGTATATTGGGTAAACAGCAAGAAACCACTTGTATATAATGAAGGTTTTTTTAAGAATTGTACAGGCAAAATCTGTCTAAGGGCAGCTGTCTAAGGGCAGGTTTCTAGCAAAAAAATGTGAAAATAAGAGTTTGTTTTCATAAGGAACCTGAAAAATAGCTGTTGTGTTGGAGTGGAAGGAAAAGAAAAGGCTGTAGCTAGCAGGGGGATCCAAGGTTTGGGTTTCTTAATAAACATCATTAGGTGTCAGCTGAGGAGACTCCTTTATAGAGGTATTGTCTCTCAGCCTGGGGAAGAAGAGAGGACACATCTCCCTAAAGAGACTTTGCTGAATATTCCTGGACAATTGCAAGTATAACAGGTTGCAAATGAGACTGTGCTTGACTGGCCTGAGAAAAACTAAGCCTAGTCCAAGTAGTCAGGGATTATTTTCTGTTTAGTTAGAGCCTGGACAAGGCTAGGACTTTGTATTTATGGTTTGGTTTTGGTTGTAACCTGTGGAATATACTAGTTGAAGACAGTTTAAATGAGAAAAGCATGTGTGCTGAGCCGAAATTATTGGTTTGCCATTCTGTCTAAACCAGGAAAGCTGGTGATCCCAAAATCTATTCCCTCTAAAAATCTCACAGTATTTAATGAAAAAATCCAATTCTCTTGTCCAAAAAAGTCCTTAAAGCTTTTTTCACTAACAGAATTGTCTTGTTAGTAAAAAATTACTTTTAAAGAATGTGTAAAGAGATGAAATTGCTCTATTGTATGTCAGACAAAATTAGATTATTGGCAATGAAAGGTTAACTGTGTAAGCACAGCAGCAGAAAAAGCACAGATTTACCTAGACACTGACTAGCACTACTATGTCTATGAACCTATCCTATCTCTATTAAAAACCCAAACAGACCCAAATTTGGAATATTCAGGTTGAATCTGGTTTGTTATGAACCGATTCGCCCATCTCTAGATGATACCTAGGTGCAATATTTGAAATGAAATGTTGTAACCTGTACAGGCAGAGAAATTCCCATATCTCTTACACCTGCAAACATCTCACCAAGCACAGTCTTTCACATTTGAAGACATTGAAAGTACAGTCTGAAGTACTCTATGGTTTTTAGCACCTGATGCAAGTCTCTATGGATTTATTTAAGGAAACACAATATATCTTCAGTGAAAAATGTAGTGCTGACCACTTCCCTTCCGACTTGAGTTCCTCATATATAGAACCTGGTTGAGTAGGTGGCCAAAGGGCTTCATTTAGAGTTAGAATAAAAACAGAGGTGAGATATTGGGCAACTCTGCCTTGTATTCTTGATCAGCTGTATTGGAAGAAACAAGGAACCAGTGGTATGCACTCTTGCTTTTGGAGCAGCATACAAACTCTTTAAGAAGGTTTGAGGGTCCCCATGCAATCCTATGCAGTTGAGAATTATACAAGGCCAGCACTACCTGATGTTATCAAAGACATTTTTAACATCTATAGTTACTAGTGCTGGCCAGACATAATCTCTGTGGCTAAGTTTTATTTCATCCTCCACAACCAAGACCTTTCAAATATTCATCACTGTATTGAAACCGTGTACAAAACACACCTGAGGAGGTGCTATGAGGTCAAAGAGGATCCTGGCCAGCCTCTCTGCCATGAATTTCAACATAATTTTATTGTCAGCATTTATTAATGAGATCAGCTGGAACGAAACTGGCTGCAGAGGATCCTTACTCCTTACCCTGCCTTAGCAGCACTTTAATGTGCACCATGGCTGCCATCTGTCGCATTGGGTTGCCCTCCCTCAAGCGATATACCTGGACAAGGCCACTTTGGTCCTGCAGATATTTAAAGAAATTCTGCCATCTGCCATCAGCCCATCCTGGGCCAGATCCCCACTCACTTTTAGTATTTTGGTGACCCATTCACCTTCTCCAAGGTCTCCAATGCATTCAGTGACTTGATATTCTCAGGGGACAGCATTGGTAGGTTCACAGTGTCTAGATAGGTATGTGTATCAGGCTGTAAGAAAGCATTTTTGGTATTGTGAGAAGGTTACAGGCAGGGTGCTGTAGGGTTGGTTTATCTCTCCCAGATTCCTCACATACGTATGGTCTGGGGCTATTGGGAATGCCTCAGCTCAGGCGTAAGAGCTTGGGTTCATTACTGTCCTTTAAAAGGTTGCAGAACATGCACTTCATGGCAGATCCTGGGAGAGATTGGAGGCACCTGGATCTGTTTGGAGTACTAACAGTCTGGTGAGACTTGATAGTTACACGTATAGTTAGTTGTGTTCTGTTTAGTTAGTGCTCAGACGAATAAGGTTTTTGTATGACATTTTTTTGCCTGAAGTAAGGTTTTTGTTTAATTTAGCTGTTTTTCAAAATAAACGCAACAGGGTAAAATCTTTCCAATATCTTGTTGATTTCACCCTAGTGGGATTTGACAGTACAGATTGGGGTAAAATCATACGTATTTTTTATAATCAATTCATGAGTCAGCCCACTTTCTTCCTAAATCTGAGACAGATGTCATCTTTATGCAATTATTTAAATTGTATCTCCAATTATTAACTCTTAATATTAATAACTCTTCATAAAGTAATAGTGCAAGTGAGTATAAGAAACATTTTACATATAAATCTATGAAGAGGGAAGGGGAGGAGGAGGCTGCTGGAAAAGATACACAAATAGCTACAGCTGCTAATCTCTGATACACTTTGGGTGAGAGAACTCACAGGGCTTGAATAAAAACAGGGCAGATAAAAACTCTAGCATAGCAGCGTGCATGCAAACAGAACAGTAACAGGCAATAGAACTCATTTACCAGTCAGAGTGGAACTAAAGACATAGACTAAAATACATACGCACACACACAGGGATAGGCAGACAGAAGTTTAGGAGGTGAGAACACTAACTCTTAAAAGAAACAGGAGAACACACAGAGGAAGCCAGAGAGCTAGGTCTACTAGGAAAGGCAGCATGTCAGCATTACAAAGATATTACTATGTTTAAATACTTCGCTCAATGCATTGTGAATTTAATATTGTGGTTTGTAATGCACATGAAGTCTGACATGAGTCCAGTCTTTGTCATACATTGTAACATACTCTCTAATTTGTTATATTCTGCATATTCAAATTTATTGGCAAATATAACCTGTACCATATAATGCAATCAATATAACCTGACTAGTGGACTTAAAGAGGTTGTCCAGGATACATTTATTTTTTAAATTAGGCCGGGGGAGGTTTAAAAAAAAAAAAAACATACGTATGTCGCTGGTGCTTCGGTGTCTCCCAGAGTGGTCCGGTCCTGCTGCTCTGGTGTTTTCTTCCGGTAGAAGGCCAATCAGCAGCCTCTGCGAAGGACATGGGATGTCACTACTTGTGATGCCCCCAGGTCCTTTCCTTAGGCCTCTGATTGGCCTCAGCAACTACAGTGAACCCAAAATGCTCAAAAAGTTGTCTCTTTTTGCTTATGATATATCATACAAAAGCACATTGTGTATCCATCAAAAGAAACAATAAAAAAATAAAAATAGCAATAATAATATAAAAATACAAAATGCAAATAGAAAAAAAAAAGAGAAAAAGAAATGATAAAAATAAGAACAGCGGTAGTGTGCTCTTATATATACCACACTCAAGTCACATTATTATGACCACCTCCTATTTTCAACGTCTGCAGCACGTAGTCCAAGAAGGAAGTATATAAGTTGTGCGATAGACTATCTGAACTCTTTGTTGTGATGGGTGAAAGGGGTGATTTATCAGAGTTGCAAAAAGGGTTGCTTTCAGGTCAATGATGGCAATATTTTTTGAAACAGCGCAATCTGTGTACTGTTTGCATGCTGCTAGGGTGAAAGTGTATCGTAATTAGACAAATGGCACCATGCAATGCATTGTAAAACACTGGAACTTGCATTACAAGCTGCATAGAGCAGTCGGTGATGCAAGTGTATGACATACAAGTCTGGGAGCCTTAAATAGGCTCCTGGCTGTCATGGCAATGGATCGCCTCCCCCGGATCTCATTCCAGGGGATGGCAATCCACCCCACAATGACAGTGCCCATGTGCCGCCTTGGTCAGCCAAAGGGGTTAATGCCCATGATCCGTGTGGAAGCCATAGCCTGAAACCCACATGGCTCGCAAACTACGGGTTGGGGATTCCTGCCCTATGAGACTTAAGCTGAAAATCTTTTGACTGCTTACATAATATATTGCACTACTAATGTACTGTGGCACAGTACTGTGCTTTCAGCACAGCCTAATAACCATGTACTACAGGCAGCCCTGGGAAGTTTTCACCCTGCAATCGCATTCACAAAGGTGCTAATGCCTAATAGAGAGGGCTCCCTCCCTCTAGAGCCATTTAAATGCAGCTATTGACTGTAATACCTAAAGAGTTAAACACCTGAGATCTGAGGTTTTCCAGTTCTGGGGGATAGAAACAGCTGACTGCCTGTGGGTACACAATTGCTTCACATGCTTCAGGAGATCCCACAGGGTTCTCTGATGTAGAAAATCATATGCATTGGACTACAGCCCATTAGTGACCTATGCAAGAAGTCTGTTGGTCGGTCACTAACAGGAAAAGGCTACAAAGTACTGAAGTTGGAAGTGAAGAAATTTCCTCTTTAAGGCTGAGGCCCCACATTGCGGAAATGCATCTTTTTTTTTCTTGCAGATTTGCTGCGGTTTTTTGAGCTAAAGCCAGGAGTGGATTGAGCAGAAGGTAAAAATATAAGAGCTTCCTAGATATTTCATATTCCTTTTATAGCCATTCTTGGCTTTGGCTCAAAAAACTGCTGCAAAATCTGCAACATAAAAAGCTGTGTTTCCGCAGGTCCTTACGGAATGGGGGTTTAGTCCCAAATTGCCCTGTTACAGAGCCATCCGTGTCCGCAATAAAAATAAAAAAGCTTTAAATTCACCCTGCTGTACTCCTTACACCAGGGCAGTTCTTCACCGAGCCAGAGGAGTACACCTCAGCTTCAGGGCATATGTCCTGCACCTCCAGCACTTGCACAGTAAAGCTGTGGTGTACGTCCTCAGCTTCACTGATGAATTGCGCAGGCACTGAGAGGACCAGAGATGACTCTGATGAGAATCATCAGACTCCTATCTGGGTAAGTAAAACAGGGCGATTTGGAACACTAAATTCCCGGTCAATAAGGACCAGTGAGCGGCTTAGTGTCCCAAACTGACCTGATAAATTCCCTTTAAGAATTGGTTAAGGCATTTCAGCATCTATGACATTTGTTATATTGAAGTGACATTTTCTCACCACTTCAGCCGGATCAAGCCCACTGGCGTCACCGAATCGGACAGGTGAGTATGTTTTTTTTTTTTTTTCATTTTTTTTTTTTTTTTACCTTCCCTGGTAGAAATCTGTAATTCCTGGACAACACCTTTTAAGGTTATGGTGCCATGTTTTTCATAATTTACTCCAGTGTATACCCCTCATCATTGCACTGCCCCGGGGCCTGTGGGAGGTTTGGTGGGAAAGGAGACAACTCCCACCATAACCAAACCATGACAGAGCCAGGGGTCAAACTAAGTAAATAATCTTACATTTGTACACACTTGTTTCTTGGAAATGAATGGTTCGAGTTATGAGTAATATTGTTAATAAAATCTCTTCTATATACATATGGTGAGACACTCACCAACTTCAGAACTGTAGAACACACCTCTTATGTCTTTGTATCATGGACTACGGACTTAGATTTACCCCACCAGGACACAGAGCACCTTTAACTATCCTAGCTATGCAACTAGTCATATATAGCTAGCAAACTTTTCATAAATAAAGCTCCACAACTGAAAGTGACAAAATCCACTAACCCTTACAGTTAAATCTACCCATTATTGTAAATGGCATTGAAATCCAAAACTTACAAATGTCCTTGTACAGCTTTAGTATAAGAAATTAAAGATAGAAAAATTTTACTTGATATTGCTAAAGGTAATAGCGTATTTACTTTTTTTTTTGTGTTATTTGTTAACAGAAAAATTACAGCCATAGTTTAACCTCATACTCACAGAAGAGTCATGTGCAGATGGCTCTGCTTGTGAATTCACTTTACAGCATGCCTCCCAACTTTGAACTTAAGCATTAGGCAGGATGTTTTGTTAAGCCACACCACTAACAATACCCAATCAGTGGCACTCAAAGAGGGGGACCGACAGGTCTGGATCACCCACCCTGAACACAATAGCACCAGGAAACCTTTTTTGTACTCAGACAAGTGCCATTTACACACACTAATAAGCTGGAAGATGGTTTAAGACTGTGGCCTATGAGCCACAGTGCACTGCTGAGGTAAGGTCACAGTACAGGCAATGCGTGTCAGGTGACCTCACAACACTGTACCCAGTGGTGTAACTAAAGTCTTGTGGGTTCCGGTGCAAACTTTTGTCCGGGGCCCTCTACCCCCCTCCCTACAGCAAATTCTTGATCGTGACGGTTACGGGGCTCCAAACAGTATAATATGCTCGATAGTGGCCCCAGATAGTATTATATGCTCGACAGTGGCCCCCACACAGCATTATATGCTCCACAATGGCCCCCATACAGCATTATATGCTTCACATTGCTCCCCGCACACACACAGTATAATATGTTCCCCATAGTGGCTCCGCACAGTATAATATGCTCCCCACAGTGGTCCCCACCCAGTAGCATATGCTCCACAGTGGTCCCCACCCAGTAGTATATGCTCCACAGTGGCCCCTCCCAGTAGTATATGCTCCACAGTGGCCCCTCCCAGTAGTATATGCTCCACAGTGGCCCCCACACAGTATTATATGCTCAGCAGTGACCCCCACCCAGTATTATATGCTCCACAGTGGCCCCCACCCAGTATTATGTGCTCCACAGTGGCCCCCACCCAGTATTATATGCTCCACAGTGGCCTCCACCCAGTATTATATGCTCCACAGTGGCCCCCACCCAGTAGTTTATGCTCCACAGTGGCCCCCACTCAGTATTATATGCTCTACAGTGGCCCTCACCCAGTATTATATGCTGCACAGTGGCCCCCACACAGTATTATATGCTCCCAACAGCCCTCCTCCGCTCCAGTGCTATTATTATACTCTGGGGTCTCCTCAGACCCCAAAGTATAATAATCGGAGGCCCAGGGAAAGTGATTAAAAATAACAAACATTCATACTCACCTTGCCTTAACTTACCTTGGCATCCTCACCTCCATCCTGCTGTCTTCAGGCCCTCTTCCGACGTTGCTGCTGAGGTCTGTGATTGGGCCTCAGCGGTCACATGCGGGCGCACTGACGTCATTACGCAGCCGCGCCCCATGTGACTGATGTGGCCTAATCACAGGCCTCAATCACATGATGGGAGAGCGCCGGAGAGAACATTGTGCCCAGGAGAGGTGAGAATATGTATTTATTGTTTTCAGTCACCTCCCCAGGGTGCCCTGCCTGGCCATCTATTGGAAAGAGGCCTGGCAAGATGGCAGGGCCCCTTTCCAATAACAGTATGTATAGCGGTCCGGGAACCAGGCTTTCCCTGACCGCTATCATAGTGGTCCGGGGCCCAGCCATCTCCGGCTAGCCATGGGCCCCATACCGCAACCCCTGCGACCGCAATCGTTACGCCACTAACTGTACCCTGCTGTCTTCGCCAGTCTGAGAAGACAAGGGCTCCCCATGGGAATGGGGTTAAATGAGTAGATGTTTTTTCTTACATAAGTGGTACGTGTGGGCATCATTTTTACAGGGAAGAGACACGTGGAGGGGCATCAATTTTATGGAGAAGGAACATGGAGGGTAATTATGGAGAAGGGGCACATGGGGCATAATAATTATAGAGAATTGGTATATGGACGTCATAGGGATAAGTGGCATTGTCGGTGCTTTATTAGATAGAAGGTGTGCTGCTGGGGCATTATTATGTAGAGTGGGCACATGGGGGCATTGTTAGAGAAGGGAAAGATAGAGGCATCATTATGCAGAAGGCACATGTGGGGGTGTAGTTACTTAGTGGAGATGGAGTTGGGACATTATTACTGAGTGTCAGTGCAGTTGGAAGTGAACAAAGGGGACATCAGTACTGAGTGGAGACATACATGTTGGCATTAGTGGGGGCATAAAAGTGGAGTTGGTACTGAGTGGGGTCACTAAGCTCTATTATGGGGACACTAAAAATAGCACTTATTGTGAGATATCGAAAGGGGACACTATGTGAACAAGAAAAAGTGGCACTTATTATGCAGAATTTATAGGGGTATAAAAAGTGGGGTTCTATTAGAGTACATTCACACAATGGAAATGGAAGGGGAATTTGAGGTGGACTTCATATTCCTCTTACATTTTCCCCCTCGACTTCCCAAGATTAAAAGCTTTCACTGGCTGATTAGGCTCAAATGAATGGAACTAATCAGAGGAGTGGCTCCACGGCAAGATCTAGCAGGACACTTTCAGTATCAGTGGCGTAACAATCGAGGTCACAGGGGGTGCGACCGAGACTGGGCCCAGAGGGATACGAGGCCTGCGGCCAGCTGAAGATGGCCGGGGCCCTGGACCACCATGATAGCGGTTGGGGAAAGCCTGGTTCCCCGACCGCTATACATATTGTTAATGGAAAGGGGCCTGGCATGTCAATACATGCCAGCCCAGGAGAGGTGACTAAAAATAAGAAATGCTTATACACACCTCTCCTGGGCTTCTGACAATTCCCGGCATCCTCTCCGGAGCTCTTCGAGCCCTTGATTGAGGTGATGCGCCCCAGACGTCACTGCTGAGGTCTGTGATTGGACCCCAGCGGTCACATGGGGCACACCAGCGTAATGACGTCAGTGCATCCCACATGACCACTGAGGCCCAATCAAAGGCCACAGCAGTGACATCTGGGGCATGTCCTCTCAGTCACAGACAGAAGAGGACTGTAGAAGATGCTGAAGAGAGCCAGAAGGAGAAAGATGCCCAGGATAGATGAGGCAAGGTGAGTATAAGTGTTTGTTATTTTTAATCACTTCCCCTGGACCTTTACTTATTAAACTCTTGGATCAGGGCGTTGGTACTAAAGCTGTATCTCTTTCAAGTATCTGAGCTACTGCTGCTGCAGCACCCAAAACCGTCACTATCAAGAATTCACTGTTGGGAGGGGGTAGGTAACCCAGGACAAAAATTTGCACTGGGGCCCACAAGACTTGTTACACTATTGTTCAGCATCTGGCTTCAATCTCTGCCTTCCATTGAAAACAATGAGAGGCAAACTGAGGGTGGGATTTGGAGCTAATTTTGAGGCATAATCCACCTCAAATTCAGCGTGAAATTCCACCGAGTGAACTTCAAAGGTAGCACTAAGGATAGAACTTTTGTATTGAAGGTGGGATAGCAATACTACAGATCACTTCCATTAAAATAAATAAGACTGAACTGCAGCATGGCCATGTGACCAATGGACATTAGGTCATTACTTGCGAAGAAGAAATCAGCGACACACCAGGAGAAGACAGGGTGCATAAAGCTCTGGCACAGCAGAACAGTAAACAACGACTACAATATAACATAATGGAGAGGAGGTCACAAATCAGTAGTTAACGTATAAAGGAGTGTACCTCCCATCAGACAAAGGAATCCAACAGAGTATCTGGCGTGGGAGTAGGGGTACACATGGGGAAAGGAATTGTCGGGGGGAAGAGCATGGAGAGGAGAAGGTAGTCTAAGGGGGAAAACAGGGTAGGTTAAGTAGAAGGGGAATGGAAGGAGGTTTGGAAGGCGGCAGAGTAATAGAATGTGTTCCAAAGGAGCCACACTTTTCGATAAGCGCTGTCGTCTGGTTTAAGTTCTACAACTAGGTCCTTCATAAACAGTATGTACAGGATCTCATGGAGCCATACTAAGGGTGTTGGAGGAGAAGTGGATTTACACAACCTGGGTATGATGGACCTGGCCGCCAACAGCAGAAAACCGATCAATTTGCTTATGTGTTGAGGCAATTTACAGGGAAAAATTGATGGAGAATGGAGAAGGAGAATGGGAGCCGGGTCATCCTTCAACTCAACGCCAGTAACCAGTTTGATAATTCTGCATATTTCGTTCCAAAAAGGGCATATCAAGGGGCATTTCAACCAAATGTGTAGCATTGTACCTTGATCAGCTGTACACCTCCAACAGCGATCTGATGCTAAGGGGAAAATTTTGTGAAGGATAAAGAGTACTATACCAGCGTGAGAGGATTTTATAGTTAGTCTCCTGTGCTTTACATGAAATTGATGACATAGTTTTATGAAGATTTTAGTCTTACTAAGAAAAACAAATGCACGGCCATAAACGCTGTGTCTTGTAATTCCCCTGACAATACCGCTTTAAACCGTGAAAGATGTTAGGAGCATATAGCAAACAGTTTTTAATGTTTTAAAGAGACTGCAGTCTTCTTATCCTTGTTATTACTTTCAGTTATAGAAGCCATGATACTCAGATCAAACAAAAACGTAAGATGGGCATTGGTGAAACTCTTGAGCTTGGCATTTTCAGTGCCCCAGACTGCACATAGGGTGATTCTGCAATTGTATAGAACTTTACTGGTTAAAGGCAGAAGAGGTTATAAAATAATGACATGTACATGTGGAATAGAAATTACAGTATACTTTTTAAAATTCACTTTTTACTCCTCCTGACCTCCAATAATAATTTTCTATTGATCTTAGTTAATGAGACGCAGCCCTCCCTGCCTAAGTATCCTCATGTATGGGTTGTTATTGTTTGTTATCATGGCTAATGTGGCCTCTTTTTCATTAGGTTATTTTTAGTGTTGCATGCTGCAATTTATCGTTTATAGGAGGCTTATACCATGTTTATAGGACTTTGTACACCCTTGCACTTTGACATTTTTACATTCATGTCATTGATGTTCACATTTGGGTTCTGTGCTGCTGTTTCTTGTAGGCATTGCCATTAAATACATAGTGCACTTTCACTATTTTCCCCTCTATATGTATTTTTGTACTCATTTCATGTATTTTTATCATGCATTAATAAATATGATAGAATTTTATAAATGTGTGGGATTTTTTCATTTGCATAGACATAGTTAAAGGGTGTCTGACAGCAGATATATGGAAGTCATTTGTTTTGTAAATACTTGTAAAGACAATATGTGGACACATACCTTTCTGTCCCTTCATAACATCTTGATTGCAGTCAGGGCCACCATAAGGGCAGTATTGCCGGTACTTACATCAGGGGAATGGGGCCCAGGGTCAAGTGATGTATGTGCATGATGCTGGGCCCTTTTTCAATAGTGTCCAGATTATACTGTACCACAGTGGCAAAGCATCACCACTTAAGTAGCACAAAGAACATTAATGAAGGGGGTGTCACTACTGCTTCCTGCCTGTGCCACTTTTGACTGAAGTTCAGCATGGGAGCATTATATTGTGGGGGCCACTGGGGAGCATTTTTTACTGTGGGGGAACCACTAGGGAGCATTTTATACTTCCTGGGGGGCCATTAGAGAACATTTTATACAGTGGGCCACTGTGGGGCATTATAGAGTGTGAAGGGGCCACTGTGGAGGATTATTCTGTGTGAGGGGACCACGGTGGAGCATTATATAGCATCTGGGGGTCACTGAAAGCATTAGACTGCGTATGAGGGTCACTGGGGAGCATTATACTGTTTGTGGGGGCCACTGGAGAAATTAGACTTTATAGGAGGAACTGGGAAGCATTTTGCCTGCCATGCTAACTCTGTACAAAGCCTCCTCTATTGCCTTGATTGATAGTGTATTTGTATTTGTGTTTTGGAAGTAAAACATATTTAATTATAAACCAAAAAACAAATACAATAAATATTATCACTATACATTAATTTGATGTCTTTTTGCACAATATATCTGATGTAGAGTACAAATGTGGTGTAGACATAAAAATACAGTGGGTACGGAAAGTATTCAGACCCCTTTAAATTTTTCACTCTTTGTTTCATTGCAGCCATTTGCTGAAAGCAAAAAAGTTCATTTTATTTCTCATTAATGTACACTCAGCACCCCATCTTGACAGAAAAAAAAAACAGAAATGTAGATATTTTGCTCAGTATTGAGTAGAAGCACCCTTTTGAGTTTTTCACATCTGGATTTGGGGATTTGGGGTGGGCAGCCATTTTCAGGTCTCTCCAGAGACGCTCAATTGGGTTGAGGTCAGGGCTCTGGCTGGATCAGTCAAGAATGGTCACAGAATTGTTCCAAAGCCATTCCTTTGTGCTTAGGGTTATTGTCTTGTTGGAAGGTGAACCTTCGGCCCAGTCTGAGTTCCAGAGTTTTCTTCCAGGATATCTCTGTACTTCGCCACATTCATCTTTCCTTCAATTGCAACCAGTCAGCCTGTCCCTGCAGCTGAAAAACACCCCCATAGCATAATGCTGCCACCACAATGTTTCACTATTGGGATTGTATTGGACAGGTGATGAGCAGTGCCTGGTTTTCTTCACACATACTGCTTAGAATTAACGTCAAAAAGTTCAATCTCCCTACTGCATCTCTGGAGCTCAGCCACAGTGGGTTCTTCTTTACCTCTCTCACCAAGGCTCTTCTCCCACGATTGCTCAGTTTGGCTGGACAGCCATGACTAGGAAGAGTTCTGGTCGTCCCAGACTTCTTCCATTTAAGGATTATGGAGGCCACTATGCTCTTTAGGAACCTTGAGTGCTGCAGAAATTCTTTTGTAACCTTGGCCAGATCTGTGCCTTGCCACAATTCTGTCTCTGAGCTCCTTGGGCAGTTCCTTTGATCTCATGATTCTCACTTGCTCTGACATGCACTGTCAGCTGTGAGGTCTTATATAGACAGGTGTGTGCCTTTCCTAATCAAGTCCAATCAGTTTAATTAAACACAGCTGGACTCCAATGGAGTAGAACCATCTCAAGGCTGATCAGAAGGAAATGGACAGCATGTGAGTTAAATATGAGTGTCACAGCAAAGGATCTGAATACTTATGACCATGTAATATTTCAGTTTTTCTTTTTTAATAAATTTGCAAAAATATCTACATTTCTGTTTTTTTTTCTGTCAAGATGGGGTGCTGAGTGTACATTATTGAGAAATAAAATTAACTTTTTTGGTTTTAGCAAATGGCTGCAATGAAACAAAGAGTGAAAAATTTAAAGGAGTCTGAATACTTTCCGTACCCACTGTATATATTAAGGCAAACCCTAGATTCACACCCATTAAATTCGGTCTGTGTGTTTGCCAGATTTACCAGCCTGAACGTCATGCCGGTAGAGGATAATATACTGTATATCTATAATTCTAGAAGTCACTGCCTCCCAGCGACATACTGTCCCATACTAATGTTCAGGCAAGTAAATCCGGCGAACACATGGACAAAGTTTCATGTGGTGAAACTCGGTTGTGTGAATTCAGGGTAAGGCCACATAGCTTCAGTCCACTGTGACATGTCCATGTCAAAAAAACAACTGATCTATGCTGCAGTTTTTACGGACAGATTTCTTTGTGGCTAGCCTGTGAATCATCTTTCATTGCAAAGGTCAAAATCCATAGCCAAGCACACACCAATAATTATAAGTGATGTGTATTCAAAACCCACAATGCGAGACATTTTACACTGTAGGTTTATTTCTGTAGTTGTACTTAAATTCCATCCATAACACTGCTACTGTACTTCGCTTCAGCTTACATGCTCTGAATTCACAGCATGCTTCCCTGGCCTAAAGAGGTTTTCCAGGCTGGGGGTTAAATTCAAGTGAATAGGAGTTCGGGATCAACCACTATACAGTGAATAGATTCTTATGTTTCCAACTCTTGATCAGTGCAGAGCTTAAACAAGAAAAGATAAGAGCACTGAGAAGTGCATAGTGTAACTTTGTGATAAAATATTGATACAATAGAGAGGGTATAGGTGGGTTCTCACCTTGGAAGGTTGTGTGTGGGACACAACAACCTTACATGCACATCTCCTTATAGGGTGTATTGTAGCAGCTGGGGCCCATACGTCTCTGGGGGAGGATGTCAACAGAAGATAGTGGAAGACCAAATAGTACTCAACCTCACGTGGTGGGGTACAGGAGGAGGGAAGGCACCACACTAACCCAGAAGTTCAAAATCACAATACTTTATTTCCAATTTCAAAATAACCAACATACTATTAAGCTGTACATTAACTTTACACTGACATACAGTAATGCAATGAAAAAAGAATTTTAAACCATTATAGAATACAAATGACCTTTAAAAAAACACAGTGGGACAGAAACATATAAAAATCAAAAATGAAGTCAATTTAAACACACACACACACACATATATATATATATATATATATATATATATACAGTACAGACCAAAAGTTTGGACACACCTTCTCATTCCAAGAGTTTTCTGTATTTTCATGACTATAAAAATTGTAGATTCACACTGAAGGCATCAAAACTATGAATTAACACATGTGGAATTATATACTTAACAAAAAAGTGTGAAACAACTGAAAATATGTCTTATATTCTAGGTTCTTCAAAGTAGCCACCTTTTACTTTGATTACTGCTTTGCACACTCTTGGCATTCTCTTGATGAGCTTCAAGAGGTAGTCACCTGGAATGGTCTTCCAACAGTCTTGAAGGAGTTCCCAGAGATGCTTAGCACTTGTTGGCCCTTTTGCCTTCACTCTGAGGTCCAGCTCACCCCAAACCATCTCGATTGGGTTTAGGTCTGGTGACTGTGGAGGCCAGGTCATCTGGCGTAGCACCCCATCACTCTCCTTCTTGGTCAAATAGCCCTTACACAGTCTGGAGGTGTGTTTGGGGTCATTGTCCTGTTGAAAAATAAATGATGGTCCAACTAAACGCAAACCGGATGGAATAGCATGCCGCTGCAAGATGCTGTGGTAACCATGCTGGTTCAGTATTCCTTCAATTTTGAATAAATCCCCAACAGTGTCACCAGCAATGCACCCCCACACCATCACACCTCCTCCTCCATGCTTCACGATGGGAACCAGGCATGTAGAGTCCATTCGTTCACCTTTTCTGCGTCGCACAAAGACACGGTGGTTGGAACCAAAGATCTCAAATTTGGACTCATCAGACCAAAGCACAGATTTCCACAGGTCTGATGTCCATTCCTTGTATTATTTAGCCCAAACAAGTCTCTTCTGCTTGTTGCCTGTCCTTAGCAGTGGTTTCCTAGCAGCTATTTTACCATGAAGGCCTGCTGCACACAGTCTCCTCTTAACAGTTGTTGTAGAGATGTGTCTGCTGCTAGAACTCTGTGTGGCATTGACCTGGTCTCTAATCTGAGCTGCTGTTAACCTGCGATTTCTGAGGCTGGTGACTCGGATGAACTTATCCTCCGCAGCAGAGGTGACTCTTGGTCTTCCTTTCCTGGGGCGGTCCTCATGTGAGCCAGTTTCTTTGTAGCGCTTGATGGTTTTGGCCACTGCACTTGGGGACACTTTCAAAGTTTTCCCAATTTTTTTCGGACTGACTGACCTTCATTTCTTAAAGTAATGCTGGCCACTCGTTTTTCTTTACTTAGCTGCTTTTTTCTTGCCATAATACAAATTCTAACACTCCATTCAGTAGGACTATCAACTGTGTATCCACCTGACTTCTGAACAACACAACTGATGGTCCCAACCCCATTTATAAGGCAAGAAATCCCACTTATTAAACCTGACAGGGTACACCTGTGAAGTGAAAACCATTTCAGGTGACTACCTCTTGAAGCTCATCAAGAGAATGCCAAGAGTGTGTAAAGCAGTAATCAAAGCAAAAGGTGGCTACTTTGAAGAACCTAGAATATAAGACATATTTTCAGTTGTTTCACACTTTTTTGTTAAGTATATAATTCCACATGTGTTAATTCATAGTTTTGGTGCCTTCAGTGTGAATCTACAATTTATATAGTCATGAAAATACAGAAAACTCTTGGAATGAGAAGGTGTGTCCAAACTTTTGGTCTGTACTGTATATATATATATATATATATATATATATATATATATATATATAGCAAATTATACTAAACATTATAGATATATATATATATATATATATATATATATATATATATTGTAAGCCGATGGCTGGTAAGATACTGGAAGGGATGTACATCTCACCCAGATTGCTCAGATGGGTCAGATGAGAGAAATCCAGAGAGTTTGTTTCTCAGCAGACAACTATGTTTGCTGAGCATTATTTAAGTGCTGTGCACTGGGCTGGATTTTTTATGGAATGGCAGGTAGGCTGGTAGTGGGACTTGCCATTCCCATCTCCTCCAGTCCACACCTTGTGGACACTCCTGGAGAAACTCAGCTGACTGGGATCTCCTCGTTAAGGGGATATAAGAAGTCTGCTAGGAGAGCAGACTGTGGCAGAGCTTGGCTGGAAAGCCACAAAGAGGGTTGCTACTGCTGGAGACAATCTTGACTGTCTGAACTTGTTCCTATTCTAGGTGAGGTAACCTATTTCTGTTTAGTTAGAGCTCAGACGGGCAGGTGTTTATTTTATGGTTTCTGTTATGCTGCATGTACCAATGTGCGTTTGAGTGAATAAAACTCAATACTTGGACTAATACCTTGGAATCTGTGTCCATGCCAACCCCCCCCCCCTTCCCGGATCCTGACTATATATATATATATATATATATATATATATATATACACAACCGAGAGAGAGATACATATTTTTTTTTTAAATAAAAGCATATTTGATGCTAATACTGTTTTTTTTTTTTTGTATACTCCCCCAAAAATAAACAACAAAGGGGTAGATGCAAAACTAACAGAATGTGTATAAATAAGTCCATTTTTTTTTTTCTGTGTTTAGTGTCTATTTCTAGTTTTATCTGAAAAAACAGGTGCAGAATACTGAAAATAAATAAACGCGTGAATGGAGGCTTTAAAAAAAGGAACTATAAAGGCAATATAGAAATAGCATATTCACTCTCCTCATATTTCCCCTTGACTTTGATAGCAAATAATGAATATGCATGGCACTATTATACTGAGGATATGGGACTTAGTTCCCTCATTTTCAGGTTGTAGGTCAGGGGTAGGCAACCTTCGGCACTCCAGCTATTGCAAAACTACAACTCCCAACATGCATACTTACTCTGCTGTTCTTGAAACTCCCATGGAAGGGAATGGAGCATGTTGGGAGTTGTAATTTCACAGCAGCTGGAGTGCTGAAGGTTGCTGACCCCTGTTGTAGATAGTCACAACCCCACAAAACAAACTATTGAAGCAACTTAATATGTTATCAAACTCTGGGGGAATCTTGACATCCAATGCGCTACTGGAGAATGCATTTCATTTATAATGCCTTTAGCACAACATTTTTTTATGAAAAGTTTGTTTAAAAAGTCACAAACTCGAGTTTGAGTAAGAAATGGCATAGAGGGATGATAAATTTTCCCCCTCTGTGTTGGAAACACAGACAGTTAGTACTTATGTAACAAAAAGAATATATGGTCACCTAATTAATGTTTGTTTATAGCTGGTATTGTATGGCTCATATAGTAATTTCAAAGGCAATATAAGAAATGATTGCAATTGTTTATGTACAGTGCAGTAACCTAAATTCTGATCCTCTCTCTTTTCAAAATCAGAGATGTTTTATGTATTATATATGGTATGGGCAGCATGGTGGCTCAGTGGTTAGCACTGCAGCCTTGCAACTCTGGAGTCCTGGGTTCGAATCTTACCAAGGACGACATCTGCAAGAAGTTTGTATGTTCTCCCTGTGTTTGCGTGGGTTTCCTCCCACACTCCAAAGCCATACTGATAGGGAATGTAGACTGTGAGCCCTATATGGGACATTGACTGTCAATGTCTGTAAAGCACTGCAGAATATGATGGTGCTATACAAGTAAGCATAAAAAAAATATTGGTAAATAATGTATAAAACATACTTAATAACTTGAGTGTTAAATAGTTTCATTTGTATTTAAAGGGGTTGCCCAGTTTCAGCAAATGCATGTTGTTTGTACAATGAAAAGTTACGTAATTTTCCAATATACTTTGTGTATCAATTCCTTGTTTTTTTAGATCTCTGCTTTGTCTCTTATCCTGCTTACTTTCAAAAATCTGAATAAAAATCAGTCCATGAATATGTGATGGTACACAGCTTGTTACAGCACAAAATTGTGAAACTTTTCAGAAATCTGAACTACCTCTTTAAACACAGAAAATAAATCTTAATGTCACCATATTAAAAATGTCAGCATTATATTGCCTAAATTGTTAGCAACATACCTAATCCATAGTTTGCACAATACATGATGACTTTTATACATTCTTCTATACCAAAATTTCTGACATCCTTATTAACAAAGTTGAAACTGTTATATGGTGGCATACAGCAACAGTACATTTCAGGTCGTTAAGAGAAATCACAAACCATTAAAATATAACTTCAAATATGTATAGCAATAACCTGGTATCAGTAAAATACTCATTTTCAAAATGTAAAGATATATTTTAGAATAGCAATAACGCACCTTTTCATTGCAGTTAGGGGCATGAGTGAGAATGTGGAAACTGAAAGACGCTCATAAGACTGGCCAATTAAAGCTCTCATACATTCCAATGCTGATTATAGGGAAGAACAAAGGAAAACAACCAATTAAATAAGTTCCTTGGCAACAGAAATTACTTGCAAAAATGATACACTATTTTTTGTGTCAGATATTCATATTTACTCTGAATTGTGAACCATATTGTTTATAACACATCATAAATGTATTCATTATTCCGAAAAGCATTTTTTTGTCTTAAACTGGTCATAAACATTAGATTTTTGAATATCTGATGTGGCAAATCTTGAACTGTCTGTTGATGGTTCTTCATACAGGACATAAATATATGGGAGTTCATCCCATATTGCAAACTATCATCTAAAGTTGGTCAGAGCCAAAATCTGTTGTGTTGGATTTTTTTGGCCATCTATCTGCTATAATCTGTTGTGTAAGAGCTAGAATTACAGACCTCAGGGCAATTCATGTATTGTGAGCTTGTGTTTGTACTTCTATGAGCACTCAATAGCATTGAATGACTTACAGTGCCTTGCGTAAGTATTCGGCCCCCTCGAACTTTTCAACCTTTTGCCACATTTCAGGCTTCAAACATAAGGATATAAAATTTTAATTTTTTGGTGAAGAATCAACAAGTGGGACACAATCGTGAAGTGGAACGAAATTTATTGGATATTTTAAACTTTTGTAAAAAATAAACTGAAAAGTGGGGCGTGCCAAATTATTCAGCCCCCTTAAGTTAATACTTTGTAGCGCCACCTTTTGCTGCAATTACAGTCACTTGGGGTATGTCTCTATCAGTTTTGCACATCGAGAGACTGAAATTCTTGCCCATTCTTCCTTGGAAAACAGCTCGAGCTCAGTGAGGTTGGATGGAGAGCGTTTGTGAACAGCAGTTTTCAGCTCTTTCCACAGATTCTCGATTGGATTCAGGTCTGGACTTTGACTTGGCCATTCTAACACCTGGATATGTTTATTTGTGAACCATTCCATTGTAGATTTTGCTTTATGTTTGTGATCATTGTCTTGTTGGAAGATAAATCTCTGTCCCAGTCTCAGGTCTTTTGCAGACTCCAACAGGTTTTCTTCCAGAATGGTCCTGTATTTGGCTCCATCCATCTTCCAATCAATTTTAACCATCTTCCCTGTCCCTGCTGAAGAAAAGCAGGCCCAAACCATGATGCTGCCACCACCATGTTTGACAGTGGGGATGATGTGTTCAGGGTGATGAGCTGTGTTGCTTTTATGCCAAACATATCGTTTTGCATAGTGGCCAAAAAGTTCGATTTTGGTTTCATCTGACCAGAGCAGCTTCTTCCACATGTTTGGTGTGTCTCCCAGGTGGCTTGTGGCAAACTTTAAACGAGACTTTTTATGGATATCTTTGAGAAATGGCTTTCTTCTTGCCACTCTTCCATAAAGGCCAGATTTGTGCAGTGTACGACTGATTGTTGTCCTATGCACAGACTCTCCCACCTCAGCTGTAGATCTCTGCAGTTCATCCAGAGTGATCATGGGCCTCTTGGCTGCATTTCTGATCAGTCTTCTCCTTGTTTGAGATGAAAGTTTAGAGGGACGGCCGGGTCTTGGTAGATTTGCAGTGGTCTGATACTCCTTCCCTTTCAATATGATCGCTTGCACAGTGCTCCTTGGGATGTTTAAAGTTTGGGAAATCTTTTTGTATCCAAATCCGGCTTTAAACTTCTCCACAACAGTATCATGGACCTACCTGGTGTGTTCCTTGGTCTTCATGATGCTCTCTGCGCTTTAAACAGAACCCTGAGACTATCACAGAGCAGGTGTATTTATATGGAGACTTGATTACACACAGGTGGATTATATTTATCATCATCAGTTTTTAGGACAACATTGGATCATTTAGAGATCCTCACTGAACTTCTGGAGTGAGTTTGCTGCACTGAAAGTAAAGGGGTCGAATAATATTGCATGCCCCACTTTTCAGTTTTTGGGGTTTTTTTTACAAAAGTTTAAAATAACCAATAAATTTCACTCCACTTCACAATTATGTCCCACTTGTTGATTCTTCACCAAAAAATTAAAATTTTATATCTTTATTTTTGATTTATTTTTTTGTTTGAAGCCTGAAATGTGGCAAAAGGTTGAAAAGTTCAAGGGGGCCGAATACTTTCGCAAGACACTGTATATCTGTTTATTTTCCAAGTGTCTGTGGCAGAGGCGTAGCTAGCGAGGGGCGGCTGCCCTAGGCCCACTGATTCTTTGGGGGCCCACCCCGGGGACCGTCATTAATACATGTTTTACCTTTAACTAGATCAATGTCTGCAGACACCGATCTAGTTAAAACCCATCCTGCAACTGTCTTGTAAACCGCAAGCCACTTCAGGCCTGCGGTTTACAAGACACACGACACAGGCGGCGCGATGACGTCATAGCATCGCGCCTACGCTGCGACGCAGACGTCCTATGCGTGAACCTTGCGCATAGAGCAGAAGAGAAGGTGGCGGCAACAACTCCATTCACCAAAGCATCGCAGGTAGGTGAGTATAACCACTTTTTTTTTTTTTTTTTTGCGCAGTTGTGGGTGTTTTAATAGTATAAGGGGGGAATTAGGAAGGAGAATTATAAGGGAGGATTCATTAGTGGGCATTATGATGATAAAGGGGGGGGGGGTCATCTATATAAGGGGGCATTGTGAACGTAAGGGGGGGGTCATTTATATTAGGGGGCATTATGAATACAAGGGGGAGGTTATATAAGGGGTCATTAGGGGGTATCATTTATAAAAGGGGTCATTAGAGGTGCAGTATTTATGTCTGGGGCATAATATGAGGGGGCAATTAATTTAATTAAGGTGGCACTTGGGCTTTATTAAAACTAAGGCCCCACATAGTGGGCCGCAGCGGTAATGAATCACATTTTTTTTTCCTGCAGTGCTTTTCACAGAAAGTCTGCGGACTTTCTGCTTCCATTATACCTATAGGTAAGCCGCCAGCATCCCATCCACTTTGCAGGAACTGTAAAAGGCTGCATTTTTTCCACAGCATTTACACCGCGGCCACACCACGGTATTTACGCCACGTGTGGCCCTGGCCTTAAGGAGTTTCCCCCCTCATTTTTATTGATGATCTATTCTCAGTAGAGATGAGTAAAGTATTCAAAAATTCAATTCGGCAAATTTGCCGAATTTTCCAGTATGATTCTATTCAATCTGAATTAAATCGTGTTAAAAAAACAGCTATATATTGACTGCAGAGAGCCGACGTGGGCAACAAAATGGCGGACCCCTTGGAGGCCGCGGTCATGTTTGATCGCTACATCCAAGGTGTTTAAACCCCCAATCGGTTATGGAGCAGGGTGTTAGCTGTCAGTTACAGCTAACACCCTGCTCCATAACCGATTGGGGAATTTAACACCTTGGATGCAGCGGTCAAACATGCCGTGAGCGCTTGACAAGGGGTTAAAGGGCTGTGACATCACAGGGCTGGCTGGCTGCTGATTGGCTGCATACATGGCATTGTGGGTGATCCCGCTTTCCCAGAGTTCCTTGCCTCATGTCCTAACATGTACAGCAGCCATTTTGAACAAAATGCGATTCGTTACCACGAAGTGTGAGGAAATTCGGATTCAATGTGAATCGAATATTTCCTGAAATTCGGAATGAATTCCACTTCGTCACCTTCGATTCGCTCATCTCTAATCCTCAGTATAGATCATCAATAAGAGATCAGTAGACCTCCCCCCTCTAATTAGCTGTATAAAGGGGCTATGGAGCCTGTTTATATCACACGCTGTCTGTTTATAGTGACTGTGTGATGTATTTACAGTCTTATCACATAGATGTGTATAGGACAAGGCTGTAGTTGCATTACATAGCCACGATAAAATGTATGATACTATATAAACAGAGAAGGGGTTAGGGCGCTTACACAGATACCATGGTCCATTCAAACAGCTGATCCTGGGGCTCCCGGGTATTGGAACCCCACTAATAATTTTTTTTACCTTTTAATTAGGAAACACCTGGGGCATTAATAATAAGGGGCAGTATTTAAAGGGAGTACGCAGGGAAGTTAATTTAAAGATGCACTTGGCGGTATTATTCATTATGGGGGGGTTATATTATATATTTTATAATTGGGGGTAATGTTAGGATGGGTTTGTAGGTGAGGACAATGTTCGTTAGGTTCCTGGAAAAGTAAGGAGCCAAAGATGTATGTTCTGCAAACTTTACAGAGACTAGAATCAATGGTTATGGTGGTCCAGATGGAAGAAAAATGGAATGGAAATGTGACCGATTACTCAGAGATGTCACTGGTAAGTCACTAAATGATGCTACACTGTATTCACCCTGTGTACAGCTGATATCTAACACTATACGATCACCATATAGTGATAATATCGGTATACCTAAGTTGGGGTATACCAAGTGGTTCAGTCCAAAGAATTGTTTTGGGTCAAATAAGTTCATCGCAAACCAGAGATTAAATCGATTTAAAACAAAGTGTACGACATTATCAGGGCTCCCATGACTCTATCTAGCCCATTTTTGGCTCTCTAAGTTATGTCAAAGTGACAGTGACATATATGTCTATGGAAAATGAACGCTGAGCAGTGGATACAAACTGCTAGTTTAATCACACACTGCGCTGTCCCGACTTTTATGCATTTTAACATTTAGCCTGTATTGGCGGAAGGTCTTGCCCAAGGTTTTATACTGTATACAGATATGGCAGTTATAATGCAAAAAAACTATGATTTTATATTTGCACTTTTGGGACTTGTAAGTGCAACAATGTGGCAGTGACACTGGCAACTACAGAATTTGAAGAAAAAATTGTGGCACACTCTGTGTGCCTGCCAGTTGAAAAGTGAAGTGATAAATTAACTTTATAAATAAACCATGAAAAATGATCCCTTTAAAACTAGAATATCTTCTTAAAGGGAAAGAATTCTATGTCCATGAAAACAGTACTGGGGAACCCGAAACCGGATTGTCCTACTGGTTAGTCCTGTATGGGAGCAAATGCCAAAGCAACATAACATTGGCAGAATGATAATTTACAGAATTTCAAGACAAATTTTGACTTGTCTGCCACCAGTGGTAAAGAACTGAGTGTTGAAAAAAAGCCACCTAAAATAATCATTTTATGAAAGTACATGCAGCACTAAGCAGTGCCACTTTACAGAATTTCAAGAATAATTTGTGGCACACAGTGTGCTTAACCTGCCAGTTGAAAATGCTATACTATTTTCCAAAAGTGATCATGATATTGACTTTATTCTTCTTCCTCTCATTGTTATCTGCCCCATCGCATCTGTGATATTGCTGCAACCCAGATGGAGGAGACTGGCAGATGGGAGTAGTAGTGGCGGATGATGTGCCACCTGCTAGGCCGGGCACACTCAACCAAGCACTTCCAGCACTACCTGATGGTGGTGGTAATAGTTTCCCCTGGGGCGCTTCCAGTTGGAGAGGGGACCTCTCCTCTCAGAGCCGCTGTGATGGTGTTCGGAAGGTCCGTGATATTATGGCAGGCATGACTCAGGAAGCCAGTAGTGCAGTTGGACAAGGAACAGTTTTTATTTGCAGCAACTGGGGCAGGTACAAATGGCAGCTTCCCAAATGGGGGTAGTAGAATCTCAATGTCCAATCCCCCAGCCTTGGTTATAGGAGGTTGCCCAGGGATGTTGCAGGCTCTATGGCAAAGTTCTCCAACAACTCCTCCTCTCATGCCACTCCCAGATAAGGATGCTGGGGATAGTGGTGTTACAGCGAGTCCTGACAGGGACTTGGTTACCTTCAGCTTAGGCCCAAATATGTTCCTCCCATCAGGGACATCTCCTGCTCCTCCTGGCACGGTGTCCAAATGTCTAGACAGCTACAACTCAGGGCTGTTTCTAGTTGAGCCTGGGGCAGGTAATGATCCTCCTAGAGGCTGTATGGGTAGCCATTGAGGTCCAGAGCGGATGTCCTCTCTGTACAGTCTAGCATAGACTACACAGGATTACTGCTACTACTGAACATAGGCCTCAACGGACACCCGGAAGCCCTAGGTCTCCTACAACCCCGCCCAGTGGCCTATTATTGGCTAGGATTGAACCAAGGGAACGGTTTGAACAAAGACGGGGAAAATAACAAGGGAAAGCTGCAAACAATATATACAATGACATATAACAGAACACAGAGGACGGGACATGCCAACACAACCCAGAGGCACAAAAGACAAACAGTTAAAACAGTAGCACTCTGGGATGCATCAGTATGATTCATGCAGTAATAATTTACTCTATTCTGCTCCTCAAACTGATGTTGCAGGATGTGTCACAGTGCGATTTAATGTGCGCTTCACCTTACAAACATGTAGTGATGGAGGGGCAGTGAAAGCAATGGCTTGCCCTGGCGAAGTTGAAGGGTGGGAAATGGTCCAGTGAGGAGGAACTGGAGGAGGCGATGAGTCATGCCTCATTGTTGAAACTGGCCCTTGTTGTATTACTGAATGGTGGCTGCTGATGCCAGAAAAAAAGGTGCATGCCATCAGTCGGAGAAACACAGTGTAATCCACTAATTGGCACGACTGAGACTGCAGCAGTAACCTGGCCAGGTTTGAGTTAAAGCTACAATCCAGCAAGATAACTGGGTGCATATTACTGTTTACTGGACAAACATTTACCTTAAGGATGATGGACGTTGGTGCAGAGGAGGAGCAGAAGCAAAAAGAAATGATGATAACAATGATGACCATTTGCTAGGTGTGGATGTGGCCTGCCTACAAAGAAAATCATAGTGAGAAGTAATAGGATGGTCTTGCTCATTTTGCCTGTCAATGCCACTGCTAATTCTACTTTGCCAAATGAACTGGTGATACCATTTCATGGGAGCACAGAGAGACCTAGTTTCTACACGTATGCCTGCACAGCCATGGCTTTTATTTGGCTTGCAGATCTTGCATATTGCCATGAATTTATAAATTGGTAATGTACAAAAGAATTCCGATATAGGAGATGACCGCACATAGCTGCTGCCGCCAGCACCAGCAGAAGTGGAAACGTGTCTGCTAGTGCCACCACCACCCAAGCCTGCACTAGATCTACCCCAGACAGGTTTTCTGGATGTTGGGGCTGCACATTGGATGGAATTCTTTCTATTGAAGCTGTCACCATCCTCTTCCTCTTCTGTCAGGTCTTATCGGCCGTTAGAATCATCATTGGATTCAGTAATTTCATTACCTTCCACACTTTTTTGACTCCTCAATGGCAATGGCATTCCTCTATACCCTCACAATTTCCAACAGATTTCTCTCTAGTGTCCCTACCAGCATGACTACCAGTAGCACACCCCCTGCAACTACTACCTCCAACAGCCATTATGTCGTCCACCTCTGCCTCCTCTACATCCAAAAAACACTGTCTGTTCTCATCCAATTCATCAAGAAGAGGAAGAAGAGGTCTTGGACTATGAGGAATATCTCTATCAGCAGATATCACATGACTACTAGGGAATGGGATGGGATCTGTGTCAGTGAAGATAAAGAAGACATAGTTGATATACAGTGCAGAAAGACAGCCTGGTAAATTACATGTTACAACAACAGAGAAATGGGTAGGAGGAACACACAGAACCCTGATTCAACATTTGTGTTTCACTGCTTTGAAAAACTTTTTCTCAGGAAGTACAGCAACTGTTTGACTACAGACAGGATTGCCAAGAGTAGAAGCAGTGTTACTGTTGCCACCTTCATTTTTATTATTATTATTATTAGAGCTTGTACTGATGGATGACGTAACAGTAGTATCCTAGGGTTACCACATCCTACTTTAGCCTGTCTCCTACCCAGTTATTTTTCCAGTCATTTTATTTCACTACTTCTATATATAACAGTGATTGGCAACAATTCTGAGACTCTGTATATTTGTTTTGTTTTTGTTCTTTTTACAAAAAAAATTTACTTAGGCTTAGATTTAGCCTTGAAAGGGTAACCTGGCCAGTATTAGACTAAAACGCACTGCGTGAGTCAGCTTGGGGTTTTTTTATGCCATGATAACAGTACTTTGTATGTATTGGTTAACTAAAAAAAACACACTATTGCCCCCACCAAAAAAAAAATTCCCTTAAAAGAAAATACAGTAATAGTAATGGGCAATGAAAAAATGGACACCGAGTTACAAAAAAAATTTGCTCTATTTGCCACCCCCCTCTGCCCAAGTTCTCGTGGATTGTGGATTGAATGGAAAGTAAAGTGTCAATTTTTAATGTTGATACAAAACCTTGTACGGTTTCCTTTTTTTCATATCTTCTCCCCCCAACTCCTGCCAGACTTAGTGATAAAACTGACATTTCTTTGGCAAGGGGGGGAAAGTGACTAGAGGATCATGTTTTGTGTGATTGCGGTGACCAGATGGAAGGTAATGCTGCAGTTGGGATTGCGGGGTGCAAACAGCGCAGACTTGTCACGGTCTCTGGGCACGAGGGTGCAGCGCTGGTGCTGTCCCACGTTACCACCACTGGTACCGGTGATGAGGGGGCTGCACAAATGTTGGTGGTGATTGTTCCCCCGGGGCGCTTCCCCTATACTGTGCCGACTGGTGGTGTTTGGGGCGCCCTGATGTTGTCGGTGCAGAGTCAGACACAGAAACGGTTGTAAAGTTGAACTTTTACTTCCATGGGTGTGGAGGCACAAATGCTTAAACAGTTTCTTCAATACAAAACAACGGGGTACGCCTGGTGACACAGCAAAGTCCTGGGGTGCAGGGTAGACTTGATGAAAGGTGTTCCTAGCCCCTTATACTTCAGTGTTACAGCCCTAAGGTGCGTCTGGGCTCCTATTTGGCTCATAGGAGGATGCCCACCATGATACTAGTACATAATATTCCCCACTCACGTTATGTGGTCCTGATAGCTCAGAGTTTCGGGGTGCACTAGTCAGGGTGGCAGGATATTCCACAGGTCTGGCCTTGGCCCCTGGATCCTGTGATACTTGCTATGGCGCACGTGTTCCAGAATGTTCTCTCCACAGTCTCATGCTGACAAGATAATGATGCTTGACTTCCTTCAGGGCGATGGCTAGGCAGACAGGGGACAGGATCTTCTGAATAGCTGGAGTATGTCAGCTCTCCAACCTTCCTGGGCCTGTCTAGGACTTGAGTTTCCTGCACTAAACTCACTGCTTTCTTCACAGGACATCACACTTATCTCCTCACCTCCTCCTCCTAACACTCCACACTTCTAACTCCTCACACGCAGGACCTTCCTGCAGGGGTGTTACCATGGGGACCCAGTGATCAGCTGACTCCTCCCCTTTTCCCAGGCGACGTCCTCCCATTGGACATTTGGTTACTATTCAATCCTATGGGAGGTGTAATGCATGTGTGAGGCTCACTAGGTGGCGCTGTGTTGTGTGAGACTCAGGACCCCTGCTATGTCACACAGGCTATGAAGCAACAGGAAATAATACAATGACTATAGAGATCACCCTCAGCCCAGCCATAGCCAGCTCTGGGATGCCACATACTCCCCCTCTTTCACTGAGCCGACCTCGGCGACGGGCTGGGGTGAAGGTGAGAAATGTAACATAACGTTAATAAATACGAATAAAGTGCAAATGTCACTAACAGTTTAGAAAAATATAATACTTAGAAACTTGAGGTAAGACCTCCCGGCATAGTCCTGGAATGTCCATGAGAAGTCTGAAGGGTAACGGAGAGATAATTAAAATCAGACTTATGGAACCTTTTGGCGGTACCATCAGACAGTCCATATAGAAACAACAGTAGTGCAAGCAGAGACAGTTAACCTCTTTTACCCGAGGACAGCAATGGCATCACTATAGCGTGTTGGAGGTATGCCTTTTGTGGTACGCTCAGAACGCCTAAGTGGAACGAGATTTGAATCAGGAACAGAGTCACTGAAATCAATTAAATCGTCTGTCGAAGGGTTCTCTTGCACTAGAGCAATTGGTGGATAACAGCTAAATGGTAGTAGTTTAGGCGCCCACATAAGCTCAGTTAACGTTGGGGGGTCTCTCTTTCGCTTCAGAAGGTGACAAGATCTCTGTACTCGTTGTCTCAGCTGGGGGCACCTCTGTGGGTAGTCCTTCTTTAAGGCACAGCTTCAGACGGTTTCGGTGTACTACTTGGGGCTGTCTCCCAGGTTTAGAGATCTCATACACGTCGGATTCAGGATATGGTATGGAGATGACACTGTATGGTTCTTTCTCCCAGAATGGATCCAATTTCCCATTCCGATGGTTATTCCTTAACCATACACGGTCGCCAACTTTCAGGGGCGCTGCATGGGCGTGATGGTTGTAATCCTCCTGTTGTCTCCTACGAACCTCATCCATGCGCGTTTCAACTATCTCTTTAGCTTCCTCCATACGTCGGCGGTGTTCAACAACCCAGTCTGTTATGGGTAGTGGATTGATGGTGTCAGGGACCTTCACACCAAGGGTTAAGTCTGAAGGAAGTTGACCTTGTCTTCCAAACATTAGATAAAATGGTGCGTATCCCGTAGATGTTTGGGGTGTGTTGTTGTAAATATAGGCCAAGTCCTTGATACGCTCAGGCCACTCAACACCAGGTGTAACTGCGGCTGTTCTTAGCATGCCGATGATCACTTGATTTGCCTTCTCGCACATACCATTCCCTTGAGGGTGATACGCTGTGGTTCGCAACTTCTTGCAGTCTTGGAACTGACACAGCTCACGGAACAATTGGGATTCAAACGCCGATCCACGGTCGGTGAGGATATGCTCAGGACAACCGTAATGGCGGACAAACTCTGCGTAGAAGGTCTCAGCCGTAGTTCTTGCTGTAAGATCTCTGACAGGCACGATGACAAGGAATTTGGAGTAATGATCCACCATTGTCAGAGCGTAGCTGTAGCCGGAACGTGTGGGACCCAACTTCACATGGTCCAGAGCAACAATTTCACACGGCTTTTGAGTCTTAATTGGATGTAGAGGGGCCTTCTGATCTCTTCGACCTTCCTTGGTGATACTACAGGCGGGACACTCTCGGCACCAACTCTCAATGTCACTCCTCATCCCAACCCAATAGAAGCGACGACGGATGGTAGCTTCGGTCTTTTGTACCCTGAAGTGACCGGATCTGTCATGATACGCCTCAAGTATCATCTGTGCGTCTCTTCTTGTACGAGGATCTGATGAAGCCTTTCACCTGTGACAGGATCAAGAGTGTTTCTATGTAGAAGGCCTCGTTGGACGAACAGGCGCTTCCTCTGTCGCCAAAGGCGTTTTAATTCCACGTCATGAAGACCTCTCTTTACACGGGTTGGTATTCTTCCTGTAAGCAGGAAATCTGACAATTCTCCTAAAACTCTGCTCTCTTCTTGGAACGTTTTCCACAGAGATGGCTCCTGGAGGGATTCGGCAGCTGTTTTCGCCAGAGATTCTTCTTCTACAGGGACACCAATAGCAACCTGTTGGGCAAACTTGTTGTAGAATGGTGGCATCTCCACCTCTTCCCAGATGTCTTCTCGGGGTGGTTCTTCTCCCACAGGCAACCTTGAGAGTGCATCAGCGTTAGCGTTGGACTTGCCACTGCGATACTTGACAGAGAACTTGTAATTCGTGAGTCTTGAGGCCCACCGTTGTTCAAGGGCTCCCAGTCGAGCAGTGTCCAGATGCGCCAACGGATTGTTATCTGTGTACACGGTAAAGGGTGTGGCAGCCAGGTAGTCTTTAAACTTCTCTGTCACGGCCCAGACAAGCGCCAGAAGTTCGAGTTTGAAAGAACTATAGTTCTGGTCGTTCAGACTCCTGCTGGCGTAGGCGATGACTCGCTCTTTGTTGTCCTGAACCTGGGACAACACTGCACCCAAACCTTGGTGACTTGCATCTGTGTACAAGCGGAATGGCTGACTGTAGTCGGGATAGGCTAGAATTGGTGGTTGCGTCAGAAGTGCTTTAAGCGCTTGAAAGGCTTCCTCTTGACGCGCTGTCCAGTTTTACCGGAAGCTTTCGGTTGTAGTTTTCTCTGGGACAACCGCGCAACAACTCGTTCAGAGGCTCGGCTACTTGGGCGAAGTGTGGTATGAAACGCCGGTAGTAACCTGCGAATCCAAGGAAGCTTCGGACTTCTTTGACGGTAGTTGGTCTTCGCCAGTTCTGGACTGCAGTGATCTTTTCAGGATCAGGTTGGACGCCTTGTGCGCTCACGACATGCCCAAGGTAGTGAACGTGGGGTTTCAACAGGTAGCACTTGGAGGGCTTCACCTTTAGGCCGTGCTGTATAAGTACCTTGAATACCTCGGACAGGTGACGAAGGTGTTCTTGGTATGTCCGGGAGAATACAATAACATCGTCCAGGTACAGTAGCACACTCTGGAAATTCTCATGGCCGAGGCACCTCTCCATAAGCCGTTGGAATGTGGCTGGGGCATTACATAGCCCAAATGGCATACTATTGAATTCAAAGAGTCCCATCGGGGTCGTAAACGCAGTCTTTTCACGATCTTCAGGCGCCATAGGGACTTGCCAGTATCCACTGGTTAAGTCCAGGGTCGAGAAACAGGTAGCTGATCCCAAAGCCGTTAGAGATTCCTCAATCCGCGTCAATGGGTATGCGTCTTTGTGCGTGACGTTGTTGAGTTTATGATAGTCCACACAAAATCGTAGGGTTCCGTCTTTCTTCTTGACAAGGACTAGCGGGGCTGCCCAGGGGCTGTTACTCTCCCGGATGACATCAGCATCTCTCGGATCAACTTTTTCACCGGTTGGTACATCGCTGGTGGTATTGGACGGTGACGCTCCTTGATTGGATGGTGGTCGCCAGTCAGAATGCGATGTTGTATGGTCGTGGTCTTACCAAAGTCCAATGGGTGTTTGCTGAATGCGTGTTGGTAACGCTTGGCCACATTGCGAACCCCATTGATGTGCTCTATAGGGGTATTGGCATCTCCCACGTTCAATTCATCCCACCAGGACTTCGTGGCTCCATTCTGAATGTTCTCAGCAGCTTGGGTGGAACGCTGTGTGGCGGTAGAATTACCAGAGAGAATGTCTTCTGGTGCTAACCGGTGTAGCAAGGCCACAGAGTGGAACTTGAGGAGGTTCACGGGAGCATCGCCCCAAGTTGACTAAGCGGACAGGAACACGACCATTGGAAACTGTGACAAGGCTGCGGGCAGCCATGACAAGTGGTTGGCCATCTACCTGTATGGGTTGTAGCAAGACCTCGTAGTCCTGATTTTCTATGCCCGGACGGGCACGGCACCACACCATAGTTTCTGTTCCAGGCTGTAGGGTTACTGGACGGGTATCTTGGATCCGGACTCGACCAATTTCACCTTGTTTGTTGGCGAACTTCTGCTGGGCATTGAGTACACGAATGGCCCGCTGAATGGTCTGCTGGTCACTGGGAGAAGCTGTAAGGAGAGAGGCATGCAAGGCATCCAACACTTCTGCAAAGCAATGGCGTAAAGCATTCATGCCTAATATTACAACTGCAAACCTATCATCCTCTACATCAGTGACAATTACACCCTGTCTAGGCAGTTTCAAGTCCCCAATCTGGATAGTGGGTTCCCAATAACCCTGCTGTGGTATGGGCTGTCCATTGCTGGTACACAGATTTATCCATGTGTCAGGTGTTCTATTCAACACACCTAAGTCCCAATGTTCAAGGAACACCTGCTTGCGCAGGGTTGTTACCTGAGATCCAGTGTCCACCAACGCTGTCAGAGGGACGCCGTTCACCCGGATTGTGATGTGTGGGCAGGCTGAGACGAAGCGTGACAATGGCACTGAAGATTCACCTGGGCCCTTCTTCTTTCCTCCCGAGGGGCGGCCCGCTGCCTCGGGGGTGGCCCGTTTAACTGAAAACGCTGAGGCCTGGTGTGTCCATATCTATGGCAATAGGTACAGTATGGCCTCTCACTCTGCGGAGGTTTCACTGAAGACGGACGTCTGGGCGGCGACTCAGGTGAGATGTTGAGACTTCGCAAAGGATCACTGGACGATGAAGACGGCTGGGTCAGACGATCTAGACGGACGGTGATCTGTTCCATGGCACGGGTCAGATGATCCACTCGGGCCAGAAGGTCATCTCGGGAGTCTGCTGGTGTAGTCTGCGCAGTTTGGGCAGCAGGTGAGGTACCCAGAGGTAGTGGCAGGACAACTGGAGCAATGCTTGTTGAGGGTCCAGGTGAGGGAGCACAGATGACTGGGCTTGGCTGGGGCTGCTCCTGTCCCAAGACCTGGATGGCAAGGGCCTTGAAGTCAGCAAACGTGATGCTGGGATGTTGTGCAGCAAGCATTCGCAACTGACTCTGGAGCAATTTGGTACCCGCCCCTTCTATGAAGCGGTCAAGCAAGATTTTATCAGAGTCCACATTTTCACGTGGATCCACTTGCACCACAGCTCTGAACGCCTCTTGGAGGGATAAAGCATAGTCCCGCAGGGTCTCACCAGGTAGTTGTCGTCTGGAAAAGAAGCGCATCTTTACCTCGGAGACAGATCGCCTGTCAAAGTTCACCTGGAGTTTGTCCAGAATTTGCCCAGGGGTTCTTTTGTCAGAGACAGGCCAGGATTTGACCTCCCTAGCTGCAGCACCCTCAAGCTGGCCCAGCAGGATCTGTATCTGCTGTTCTGTATTCAGAGGATAGAACTGGAAGAGAGACAGCATCTTCTCACGAAAGTCCCTGAGGGTATGCGCCTCCCCTTTGTAGCGTGGCAGCCATGGTGCGCCAGGGTAAAATGGCATGGAGAATGGTAGGCTGCTCGCCATGGGCACTGCTGGATCACTAGAAACAGATGGCACAATGTCACTTTGCTCAGTCATGTTGTTTGCAGGTATGACTGGAATTAGGTCGCCGTCTCTTTAAGAAACTCAACTGCTTGCTGGCTGGGAATGGAGACTACAACTTGGAATGCTGTCCCTTTAAGAATGCTGTAGCTATTAACAAAGTCACTGTGATGCAGGCTGACGGTGTGCTCCCCCTCTTTAATGGTGGCACTCCCCACGGACACTGTACACGGAAAACACTCGTTGGGGCCGTGGGAGGACTGAAGACAAGGACAGGGAGGCACAGTACTCACTGACAGCAACTGCAGCGTGGACCAGAGATCAGCGGTGCACAGCAGGGACGGTGATGCGGCACCGGAGAGTCAGAAATGGCGCTGGCACGTTCGCCTTTCACTTTCTTGTATGGGTGCGCTGGAGTATTGCGCTCAGCATTCTGGGCTCTCCTAAGATGGCGGCAGATGGGTCTCCTGGCCTCATGGGCAGTGCTAAAAATCTCCCGCACTTTTGCAAGGTACAGTTAACCCTTTGTGGGCGTTCTTACACAGCGATGTGGCGCAGCAAACAAGTCCTGGGCGTTTTAACTCTTCCAGGGCTGTAACACACTGAGAGGACAGTCTTTAGGGCTTACTTCAGGGGTATAGGGCTCCCTCTCTTTGTGGCAAGCACTCTCAGGGAATAAACTTGATCTTAGCAAAGTCCACAATAAAGACCGATGCTCTGGAAACAATTTGGCGCACTTTTCGTGGCGACTTTCTCAAAATGGCACACACCCGTATCCTGTTCGTGACGCCAGTTTTTCTTGCGGTGACCAGATGGAAGGTAATGCTGCAGTTGGGATTGCGGGGTGCAAACAGCGCAGACTTGTCACGGTCTCTGGGCACGAGGGTGCAGCGCTGGTGCTGTCCCACGTTACCACCACTGGTACCGGTGATGAGGGGGCTGCACAAATGTTGTTGGTGATTGTTCCCCCGGGGCGCTTCCCCTATACTGTGCCGACTGGTGGTGTTTGGGGCGCCCTGATGTTGTCGGTGCAGAGTCAGACATAGAAACGGTTGTAAAGTTGAACTTTTACTTCCATGGGTGTGGAGGCACAAATGCTTAAACAGTTTCTTCAATACAAAACAACGGGGTACGCCTGGTGACACAGCAAAGTCCTGGGGTGCAGGGTAGACTTGATGAAAGGTGTTCCTAGCCCCTTATACTTCAGTGTTACAGCCCTAAGGTGCGTCTGGGCTCCTATTTGGCTCATAGGAGGATGCCCACCATGATACTAGTACATAATATTCCCCACTCACGTTATGAGGTCCTGATAGCTCAGAGTTTCGGGGTGCACTAGTCAGGGTGGCAGGATATTCCACAGGTCTGGCCTTGGCCCCTGGATCCTGTGATACTTGCTATGGAGCACGTGTTCCAGAATGTTCTCTCCACAGTCTCATGCTGACAAGATAATGATGCTTGACTTCCTTCAGGGCGATGGCTAGGCAGACAGGGGACAGGATCTTCTGAATAGCTGGAGTATGTCAGCTCTCCAACCTTCCTGGGCCTGTCTAGGACTTGAGTTTCCTGCACTAAACTCACTGCTTTCTTCACAGGACATCACACTTATCTCCTCACCTCCTCCTCCTAACACTCCACATTTCTAACTCCTCACACGCAGGACCTTCCTGCAGGGGTGTTACCATGGGGACCCAGTGATCAGCTGACTCCTCCCCTTTTCCCAGGCGATGTCCTCCCATTGGACATTTGGTTACTATTCAATCCTATGGGAGGTGTAATGCATGTGTGAGGCTCACTAGGTGGCGCTGTGTTGTGTGAGACTCAGGACCCCCTGCTGTCACACAGGCTATGAAGCAACAGGAAATAATAAAATGACTACAGAGATCACCCTCAGCCCAGCCATAGCCAGCTCTGGGATGCCACATGATGCTATCAATCCCTGCCATTATGGGTCATGCTTTCAAAGTAGATAAACCCTTATAAATCTTTGTCAGGGACTAAAACGTGGGATGCTTCAGGACCCAAAGGTTTAAACTCATTTTTACTGATAAACGATCCTGCTTCGCTTGGCTCAGGATCTGCCTGAGATTCTCCAGATAGCTATTGGTCGGGTCACCAGACAACACTTCATAACACCCTCTATCATTAAGGATAATATGACACATTTATTTTAACATCTATGCTGAATGGTCCATTATGACAAGATCCCTCCTTTGTCATCAACTGGTCAGTAACTACTTTAAGGAAATCCTCAATAGCAGCTGATATTTCTTACTTTGGGTTTGTAGGTTCGGTAAACTGCCTTTCACGAATACCCCTCTGTCTAGAATTTGTAAAATCCTCCTCCATCGCTCCCAATTCCTCAAAACACCATTTATTATGAAGTTGAAAAAACATCTTCCACTTAAAGAGGACCTTTCACCACCTCCAAGTCCAGTTCTTTACATAAAGTAATAGGTGCTGCTCCACTGATTCTGGCACAGTTTTTTCTCTAGTACTCACCAATACTGAGCAATCAATGCTGTTAGTTTTGGCACCCGATATGCTATTTAGTCTCTGTGCTTTCAGAAAAGTGGTGTGAGGCAAGAGCAGGCAAGGGTTGTGATTCTGATCTCTGATACTGTGCAGCTTTGATTGGAGCTCTGAATCATACACCTCCTTTCCTGACACTGCCCTTCTGACATTACAGAACCTAAATGGCACATCAGGCATCAAAACTACCTGTGCTTGTTGCTTGAGAATGGTGGCGGCTAGAGAAAAAAATTCGGACAGTGCACAGATGCTAAGAACTTGAATTGGAGGAGGTGGTGAAAGGTCCTCTTTAAGTTTACGACAAATAAAATGTAAATATTTAATCAAAACAAGTCCTGTTTAAGTAGCATCACTTCAGAATCAGTCATTGTTCTAGACCAGGGGCCTCAAACGTGTGGCCCGTGGTTCGCATGCAGCCCCCGAGGTTGCAATCTGCAGCCTGACCCGCTTCTGGAGCTTCCTGTGGCCTACCGTTTCCCCTTATAAATAATATTTCACCCTTACAATAGCCCCCCTTATATTTAATAGCCCCCACTATAAATAATAGTTTGCCCCCCTTAGCAGGTAATCCATTTCCCTTACCATAGAACAAATCTTTTACTCACCTTACCGTGCTCCCACAATGAGCCCCCTCAATGCTGGCCCTGGATATACATACTGTATATAGCATCTGTGTGGGCATTGAGCACTTCCATTAATATAGATGAAAGCATTTATTGCACTAAAAGTATCAGGCCCGTTCACACAGCAGAATCTACCACTGATTTTGTGGCAGATTTCGCCCCAGATTCTGACCTCATTCCGTCTCCCATTGTTTTCAATGGGAGTCAGAGATTGGAGCAGGACACTGCAAAAATAAGCATCCTGCTCAATCTTCCAGTGGATTATGCAGCTGATTCAGCCACGGAGGCCACAGCTTGAGGTTCATTTGGGCCTAATCAGTATTCCACCACCATGAGCCAAGGGGCAGAAAATAAAGAGGAATCCAAGGGAGATGTCCACCTAAAATTCCTCTTTACTTTCTGACCTCTGAACAGGTTCTATCTACTTGTATGGAATGGAGTGTATTACAGTCTACTCTAGTAGTTCTGCCTCAGCAAAAAACACCCAAATTTGGTGATTTTTTTTTTTTTTTGCTGCAATGCACATGAGTTGCTCCAAAAGGGGCCCACTGAGGCTCTGTCGCCCAAGGACACACACAAACCCCAAGCCGGCCCTGTCAGGCACACTGCTGTGACATGTATGCATCTGGAGCAGGGGATAGTGAGGTAAGTATTGGGCCACTACTAGGGCGGACATTATAATGTGTGAGACCACTCTGGCGGACATTAAATTATGTGAGGCCACTGCTGGGGCGGACATTAAACTATATGGAGCCACTCATGTGGGACATTGCACTGTACGAGGGCACTGCTGGCGGGCATTAAACTGTACGGGACCATTGTGAGGGACATTAAACTATGTGGGGTCAATGCTGGGGGACATTTGACATCTGTTAGCATTTCTGCCATTTAATAAATTTAGTAATAAACTTTAACATATTTTGTCTCCTTTCTGTGAAATCTTGAGCTGAAATTGCCTTTCTGTTGTCCCCTATCACTAAATTAGCATTAGAGATCCTCACTACTTCTCACAGGAGTATGGGCAGGGTTGGACTGGCTCATCGGGGAACCGGTGAATCCACCGGTGGGCCCCGAGCCCCGACTATTAGTCCTCATGTCATGGGGGCCCGATCAGGATCCTGACCATCCCGATCGGGCCCCTGATGAGAGGCGTAACGACCGGGCTCAGCGGAGTATGGGACCCGTGGCCAGCTGGAGATGGCCGGGCCCCGGACCATTATGATAGCGGTCGGGGAAAGCCTGGTTCCCCGACCGCTATACATACTGTTATTGGAAAGGGGCCCTGGCATATTGCAGGCCCCTTTCCAATAGATGGCAGCCCAGGGGAGGTGACTCAAAATAATAAATACATATTCTCACCTCTCCCAGGCACAGCGTTCTCTCCGGCGCTCCTCCGTCATGACTGAGGCCTGTGATTAGGCCCCAGCGGTCACATGGGGCTCGGCCGCGTAATGACGTCAGTGCGCCCCCACGTGACCGCTGAGGCCCAATCACAAGCCTCAGCAGTGACGTCGGGAAAAGGGCCTGAAGACGCTGAAGACAGCAGGATGGAGCGAGGATGCCAAGGAAAGGTAAAGCAAGGTGAGTATGAATGTTTGTTATTTTTAATCACTTCCCTGGGTCTCCGATTATTATACTCTGGGGTCTGAGGAGACCCCACAGTATAATAATAACACCGAAGCGGAGGGGGGATGTTGGGCGCATATAATACTGGATGGGGGCCACTGTGGAGCTTATAATACTGGGTGGAGGCCACTGTAGAGCTTATAATACTGGGTGGGGGCCACTGTGGAGCTTATAATACTGGGTGGGGGCCACTGTAGAGAGCATATAATACTGGGTGGGGGCCACTGTAGAGCTTATAATACTGGGTGGGGGCCACTGTGGAGCTTATAATACTGGGTGGGGGCCACTGTGGAGCTTATACTCCATACAGTGGCTCCTTCATTTTTTTTTAAAATTACACCGGGGCAGGTGAAAAAAACAAAACAAAAAAAAAAACAAACTTTCTCTCCTGTCCCCAGTGTCTCCCAGCGCGGTTCGGTCCTGCAGTTCTGTTGTTTTCTTCCAGCTGAAGATCCCCCTGCACATGACTACCTGTGATGTCACCCCTGAGGCCAATCAGCGGCCTAAGGGAAGGGATCTGGGACGTCACAGCCAGTGAGGACTTCCGGCAAAAAGAAGACAGCGGAGCTACAGGACCGGACTGTGCTGGGAGGACACCGGAGCACCGGAGACAGGTGACTATGTTTAGTGTGTTTTTTTTTTTGGGGGGGGGTGAGTAGGGGGATTCACCTCCCCCCGGACTAATTATTAAAAAAAGAAAAAAAATTATACTGGACAACCTCTTTAAAGTGTGGCGCATTAGGGGATATATTAAAGGGGTTGTCCAGGCATAATTTGTTATGGTTTATCCTCAGGATAGGCCATAGATACCTTATCTGTAGGGGGCTGACCACGGACCGATCAGCTGTACGGAGCCACTTCTGATGCCCGTCCTGTACACAATACAGGGCCAGAAGCAGAAAGCTCGGTCCACTGTATATTAGCCGGGCACCTTCACTGCATCTCAGCACTTATTGAAGTCAGTGGGAGCTGAGCTGCAGTGAAGGCACCGGGCTGCTATACAGTGGATGGAGCTTTCTGCTTCCAGCCCTGTGTTGTGTACAGAACGGGCTCCGGAAGTGGCTCTGAACAGCTGATGGAGGCATGTGTCAGCCCCCTACCGATCAGGTATTCATGGCCTATCCTGAGCATAGGCCATAAAAAAGATTAACCCTGGACAACCCCTTTAATATGCCCCACACAGTTTAATGTCCCCCCCACAGGATGTTAGCCCCCATCACTGCTCCCACACAATATAATGACCACATCACTGTTCCCCATACAGTATGGGGGACCAGTGAAGAGGCCACTATGTGGGGGGACCAGTGAAGTGACCATAGAAATATTTGGCCCAGACAACCCCTTAAAATAGGTTGTCCATAAACTGGAGCGACCACTGTGTCGGTCGCCAGGGAGGTGTAAAAATAAGAAAATTTAAAAAAAAAAGCATACTCACCTGTCCCCAGCACCCCGTTGTCCCCTGCCTGTGTCTGTTCGGTCTCATGGCGGCGCCTCATTTCTGGAAATCCTGTACCTAATTGGTCTTAGCGATCACATGAGGTGCAGGACTCCCAGCAAGGAGTCACCGGCACGAGACTGAATGGACACTGACAGCGGACAACGGAGCGCCGGGGACAGGTGAGTATGCTTTTTAATTTACTTATTTTTTACTTTACACCTCCCGCCAGCTACATTGGTTGCTCCAATGCCTGGACAACCTCTTTAAAGGATTTATCCATCTTTCTAATATTGATGGCCTGTCCTTAGGATAGGCCGTCAATATTACATCTGCGATGATACAACAGCCAGGACCTCTGCAGATCAGCTTTTCCAGAACAGTGCGGCTACAGGTAAAGGTAACAATTCTTGGAGCCACGCTGCTTACTTGCCCTACAAGGTGTAGCAGTAGGTTTAGGTAGTGCAGTGGTGCACATGGTATAGTGGTTGAGCAGCGTGGCTCCCAACATATTATTACCTTTAGCCGCCCTGTCTCGGTACCGCTGATCTGCAGGGGTCCTGATGGTGGGCCCCTAGAAACAATTCCACTGGTGGGCCCTAGACATCCCAGTCCGACACTGAGTATGGGTGTATTCCAGAGAAGCTGAGGATTACTTCAAACGCTTACATCTTAGGCATCATTAAATTGTAGAAAGTACTTCTGGTGTCAAACAAAATATGAGCATCTCAAGACTGCAGTTCTACCTGTATTATTTCCAGAGATAACCCCAGTTGAAAACACAGTCAGATTTCCACTGGTGAAATATGGGCCATGTTTTCATCCATATTATGGAAATCTTGCAGACCTGAAGTCATGGTGTATTTATGTGTGTGTGTGTGATATACTGTATGTGTGTATATAAATATATATATTTATACACTGTATATATATATGTAATCATGTCCTCTGAATACAAACTTCTGATAAGGGCCAAAGCGAGCAAGTGCTGTCTATATGTATACATGCAACTCTGTGATAATTACCAACAGTAATGAGGACTAAACTGTCAGCTTGCATGCAGGTGATGCAGTTGGTACGATTAAGAAGTCATAAAATGGAGAGATAGTGCTATCCTGTTGCTCCTAACAAGGCCTTTTATAATATAGCAGAATTGCCCAGTTTTGCACTGGTCTATTTCATGTGTGCGTGTGTGGTTAAAAACTTTGTTTGCTACTGATGTGAGGCCAGCATCTTATATAATCCCTGGGTTGTTGGTGGAGCCTGGTCTAAAACAAAAATGGTTGGGTTGTTATGGAAACTTGATCTAAAACTGTGTGTATATCAGTGAGACTAAGAATAACAGGCCTGCAAGCCTCTAAGGGCTAATACAGGTCATCTGATGTGCTGTTGAGGAAGGTCCTTGATATGGAACCCAGTGGTGTCATATTTGCTCTTGTGAATAAGTTGTTGGGTTGTTATGACACCTTCTCCCACATTTGCTTTTGTGATGATGTCTTTCAGTTGTTATGGAAACCTGATGCCACATCTCCTTTTATGAATATGCTGCTGTTTTAATATGGAAACCTGGTCTAAAACTGTGTGTATGTCAGTGATGCTAATAATGAAGGACCTGCGAGGTAATGTGATGTGATATGGAAGAAGGCCCTTGATGTGGAAGACAGTGGTACTATATATGCTTTTGTTAATATGTCAAAAACAGTACGTAATAGAGAGCTGAAAGGTCTAAAACTTTCAGAAGAGCCTGATTTATTTTCAGATTTGGTGCAGATTGGTCCAATCATTTGGCCAGCATAAAGAACAAGAAAAACAACAGAAATTCAATTTCATATATATGTGACTATAGGATTCCTGGATTTTAAAAGTATCAAAAATATCAGTTCAGCCTGAGATTTGTACATTCCTTCTAAGTATTATGAGCTTATCTGTAAATGCTGGTTAATTTTTAAACAGTACTATTACACAGTGTATTATAGTGAGATAGTGAAATGCAACTTTATGAGAAATCACCCCATGTTTATTGCACTTATCTCAAGACCACAGTATGGAAAATAATAGAAACCTGAGATAACATACAATAAAAGATATGCATGCTTTTAGAGCATTAGGCAATGTCATTCCTAATTATATGATACCATGTAAGTGATCTTCCAAAGTTTATCACAGTAATGAACACATGTAATACACTAGATTATTGGGTCTCACCAAGTATAAAATATAAAATAAAAAAAATAAAATAAAAATTCTCAATATTTCTCAGCTACTGTCCTATCCACCACCAGCTAGTATAATCAGACACAGAATCACGCAATCAAACAAACAAAGGGGTTTCATTTCATCTGAAATATAACTTTGAATGACTGATTATTAAAATAGAACCTAGAAATAACATAGTCTGCACCAATAACCCCACAAACAAAAGGAAGAGGCTATTGTGCTACTGGTAGGTTCCCCTCACAATAGTCAGAACATATTAATGTTATCCCTGGTCCGAAGCATTAGCCCATGGAATATTCCAGGGTCCACAATTACAGGCTGCTGTCAAACTTGCTAGACATCGTTCTACCATGAAGTGATCCACGCACCTGTGGAAGCAAGTGCTATATTATGATAACAGGAATTACATCCTATCCACTCCTACTGCATTGGGGCTAAGTATTTTCTGATATATTCCAGCATCTAATCATTTAACTGTGGCCCTGGCATGCTTCTCTGAATTACCCTAGGTGTTCATGGGCAGATACAGGTCTTTGTGTAAAGTTATGCACATTTGTTATAATTGATGTACTGAACTGGTCTGTAGGCATACAGTATTAGGTTATCAATGCTTGCTGTCATCAATGCATTTGACATTACTTTAGTCTGGGTTTCCAAAGGTTGCTGTCACTTGGGCATTACTTAAAATGAGATGCTGTCAATATATGGTCTGAAAGTTTATTAGTTACCTATCCCTTCTCCCCCTCTTGGTAAGTTGAGGGGCTTGTTTGGTAGAGAGTTAAATCTGTTATCTGATATATTGCTGTATTTGTTATCATATACTTGTCTTTGGTCTGCTACTGTTTCAGAGGAATAGGATTTAATTATGGTCCCTGAGCAACCTTTGGCTATTCCAGGGGAAAATGCATTGGACCAGAGATAATGTATATGTTCTGAGAATACCAATAATACAATAGCCTCTTCACCTTTGTTTGTGGGTTATTGGTGCAGATTAAGTTATTTCTAGGTTTTATAGGATATTTTAATAAGTCATGAGTCATTATGTTATATTTTAGATGGAATGAAAACCCTTTGTTCCTGTGATTGTGTAAAGTGTTCAATAGGTTTACTGTATTGGTACAGTAGTCTGCATGAAAACAGATTTTAGCTTTATGTTCTGTTTTGTTTTCTTTGCAGAAAAGAATAGTGCAGGTGACTATACTATTCTCATCATCAGAATGTAATATAAACAGTTGGAACCAGGGGCATAACATGAAGCGGTGTAGTCACACAAACAGGCCCCGGAGGAGACTTAGAGGGCCCATAAGGTATCGACTGTACAGTCATGGCCAAAAGTTTTGAGAATGATACAAATATTAATTTTTACAAAGTCTACTGCTTCAGTTTTTCTAATGGCAATTTGCATATACTCCAGAATGTTATAAAGAGTGATCAGCTTAACAGCAATTACTTGCAAAGTCAATATTTGCCTAGAAAATGAACTTTATCCCCCAAAACACATTTCAACATCATTGCAGCCCTGCCTTAAAAGGACCACCTAACATCGTTTCAGTGATTGCTCCATTAACACAGGTGTGGGTGTTGATGAGGACAGGGCTGGAGATCAATCTGTCATGATTAAGTAAGAATGACACCACCGGACACTTTAAAAGGAGGCTGGTGCTTGCCATCATTGTTTCTCTTCTGTTAACCATGGTTATCTCTAAAGAAACACGTGCAGTCATCATTGCACTGCACAAAACTGGCCTAACTGGGAAGAGTATTGCAGCTAGAAAGATTGCACCTCAGTCAACAATCTATCGCATCATCAAGAACTTCAAGGAGAGAGGTTCCATTGGTGCCAAAAAGGCTCCAGGGCGCCCAAGAAAGACCAGAAAGCGGCAGGACCGTCTCTTAAAAGTGTTTCAGCTGCGGGATCGGGCTACCAGCAGTGCAGAGCTTGCTGAGGAATGGCAGCAGGCAGGTGTGAGTGCATCTGCACGCACTGTGAGGCGGAGACTCTTGGAGCAAGGCCTGGTCTCAAGGAGGGCAGCAAAGAAGCCACTTCTCTCCAGAAAAAACATCAGGGACAGACTGATATTCTGCAAAAGGTACAGGGAGTGGACTGCTGAGGACTGGGGTAAAGTCATTTTCTCTGATGAATCCCCTTTTCGATTGTTTGGAACATCTGGAAAACAGCTTATTCGGAGAAGAAGAGGTGAGCGCTACCACCAGTCTTGTCTCATGCCAACTGTAAAGCATCCTGAAACCATTCATGTGTGGGGTTGCTTCTCAGCCAAGGGAATCGGCTCTCTCACAGTCTTGCCTAAAAATACAGCCATGAATAAAGAATGGTACCAGAATGTCCTCCAAGAGCAACTTCTCCCAACCGTCCAAGAGCAGTTTGGCGCTCAACAATGCCTTTTCCAGCATGATGGAGCACCTTGCCATAAAGCAAAGGTGATAACTAAATGGCTCAGGGAACAAAACATAGAGATTTTGGGTCCATGGCCTGGAAACTCCCCAGATCTTAATCCCATTGAGAACTTGTGGTCAATCATCAAGAGACGGGTGGACAAACAAAAAACAACAAATTCATACAAAATTAAAGCATTGATTCTGCAAGAATGGACTGCTATCAGTCAGGATTTGCTCCAGAAGTTGATTGAGAGCATGCCAGGGAGAATTGCAGAGGTCCTGAAGAAGAAGGGTCAACACTGCAAATATTGACTTGCTGCATTAACTCATTCTAACTGTCAATATAAGCTTCTGTTACTCATAATATGAATGCAATTATATTTCTGTATGTGATAAAAACATCTGACAAACACACATAAATACCAGAGGGCAGCAGATCATGTGAAAATAGAATATTTGTGTCATTCTCAAAACTTTTGGCCATGACTGTAGAGACTTAACAAACTCTTCAACCCATAACCATCTCCCTTATTGAAATAATGACAATACAAGGTATTAACTCTTAAAGTGGACGGGGTCGGCCACAGCTTTATTTAACTCTCAAAGTCTTCTTAACCATTACTTAACGACATCATAACTCGCTTCCGTCATAACTTGTTACGTCATAATGTGCTTATGTTATAACCGGGCATGAAGCGGTATGCCAGCCGCAGGACTCCCTGTGGGCAAGTCTGCCCTCATCTCCAACATACATATTTTCTGTACCGCCAGCTGTGACTTAAAAACACACGCAGAAAACTGCAAAAGCAAAACGATGAGACACATAAACCATTACAAAAAAAAAAAAAAAAAAAAAAAGGTGAACCGATGCGCCAATCCATCAGAGGACAAAACAAAAAAAAAAAAAAAGGGGGAGGGAGGGCAGGCAAAACTCTCTGCTGAGCAGTGGTGAACCTAGCCTCTTTGCTGCCTGAGGCGGACTATAGAAAGACGCCCCCCATCCCTAAAAAAAATTGAGTTTCCATGCTACTAGTTTAACACACTGTTATCGTCGCACAATATACACAATACACAAACTTATGAAACAGTTTTTAAGAATTCTTCTTACTACATTACTTCAGTATCAGATCAACAACACAGCATTAACAATGAAAGTAACTTCACACATCTTCTGCTTGGTGGATGGACGAGCCCACGTGGCCCCCATTCTCTTTAATAGGAACACCGCAGATAGCTGAATACTGGACTTCGGCTATCTTTGGCACTCCCATTGAAGTGAATGATAGCCACACGGGTTCATCCATTCACCAAGTGACACACCTATATGGCTGCGGTCAGGCTGAATTCCCACCCAGTAGGGGGGGAAAAACCCAATTCTCAGGTTCAGTGGGGGTCTCAGCAGACAGACCCCCATCACTCAGGTATTATTCTCTATCATTTAGGTGAATACAGGGCAGTAACATTTTTAGACTTACAGGTGACGTCTCTGACTAATCCTTCACATTTCCTTTCTCTTCTCTTTGGACCGCCATGGCCATTTCTTCCAGCTGTGACTTGTCTCTGTAAAGTTTTCAACACATAGACATCTTTGGCTCCTCACTTTTCCAGGCATCCAACCCACATCGTCCTCACCTACACAAAGCCCCCATCCTGCTGCTACCCCAATTATAAAATATATGATATAACCCCCATAATGAATAATACCCCCAAGTGCATATTTATATTAAAAATGTCCATACGTTCCCTGTATAAATAGTGCCCCTTATTAATAATGCCCCAGGTGTTAAATAATTAAAAGGTTTTCCAGGTCATTAATAAACTAATCAGTGGGGCTCAAAAACTCAGAACCCCCACTGATCAGCTGTTTGAATGGTACCTGTGTAAGCGCCATGACCGCTTCTATGTTTACATAGTGTTATTCATCTTATAGCAGCCATGCAATGTAACTACAGCCTCGTCCTGTACATGTCTACAGTATGTGACAAGGGAATTACATCACACGGTCACTATAAACAGACAGCGTATAATATAAACAGGCGCCATAGCCCCTGTTTATATCGCCCCATTTGCACACACTATAATGTTCCACAGCAACCCCTGCACACTGTATTATGTCTCGCAGCAGCTCTTGCACACGGTATTATGCTCCATAGTGGCCCCTGCACACGGTATTATGCCCCGCAGTGGCCACTGCACATGGTATTATGTTCTACAGCAACCCCTGCACACAGTTTTATGCTCCCTAGTGGCCCCTGCACACGGTATTATGCCCCATATTGGCCCCTGCACATGGTATTATGCTCCATATTGGCCCCTGCACACGGTATTATGCTCCATAGTGGCCCCTGCACACGGTATTATGCTCCATAGTGGGCCCTGCGCTTGTATTATGCTCCATAGTGGCCCCTGCACTTGTATTATGCTCCATAGTGGCCCCTGCACAGGGTATTATGCTCCATAGTGGCCCTCCATGAACTATTATTATACTCTGGGGTCTTTTCAGACCCCAGAGTATAATGAACGGAGACCCAGGGGGGGTGACAAATATAGAAACCAGTGTTACTTACCTATCCTGGACACTGGTGCACTCCTTGCAGCTTTCGGCCCTGTTTAATTGCGCGCGCACGTCATGTGATTAGGCCAGCAACGCGACCTGATGACGTCACCATAGACCTCAAGCCTGCTCGGAGTAACACCGATCGCAGGAGAGGTAAGTAGGATATGTTTTTATGTTCTCTCACCTCCCCTGGGCCTCCGATTATTATACTTTCATAGCGTACCACCCACTCGAGAAAAGAACTGAAAAGCTCGAAGAAATGGCACAATATAGAACAGCCCATAGGGAGGCAAGTATCATAATAAAAATGGCCGTCAACCGAACACCCCAACAGGTGATAACAATCTGGGTGAACCGGCAACAGCCGAAATGCCTACTCTATGTCCGACTTGACCATAAGAGCCCCCGGGCCTGCCGCGCACATCAGTGCGACAGCCCAGTCGAAGAACACTTAGGAAACAGATGACTCCTCTTGGGATATACCATCATTAACAGACGAACCTTTAGGATAGGACAAGTGGTGAATAAGACAGAACTTTCCAGAATCTTTTTTAGGAACCACTCCAAGCAGGGAGACCCGCAAATTACTGAATTGAAGGGAAGTAAAGGGGCCTTCCAACCTATCCAGCAAAAATTTGGGGAACCAGAATAAACAAAGGGGATAAAAAAAAAACCAAAAGAGCCTGGAGAGCGGGGGCCAGAGAGGCCTCTGACCCCGACCCCAAGCGCCCGTGAAATTAAACTCACCAGAGGTGGAAGGCAAAGCAGGAAACGGAGGAACCACGGACAGTGTAGGATCAGGGACAGTGCAGGAGCAACTCTCCCCACGGGCTGGCTGCTTGGCCGGCAGGCGACTGTGACGATGGGATGACCGACTGTGGCCGCCGGAGCTGCAGGAATCGTCAGAGGAAGAAGGAGAGTGCCATCTGGAAGATCTGGAGTGCCGAGAATTGTGACTGCTCTGGGAGCTTCTGGAGCCATGGCGAGAGCGACAATCACAGTATCCAGCGGTTCTTCGGCCACGCCTCCTGTGAGAACCCTGGGAGGAGGTCCCCGAGGACGATCTGGAGCGCCCGCCTCCTCGAGACCTCCTACAGACATCAGGCACCGAATAAACGTGAGCTGAACCACGTGGGGACCTGTTACAAGAGGAGCAGCAAGAAGGGTTACAAATTGTGGAGCGCCCAGCACGTCCACATAAGGAGAGTCAGACGCCTCCCCTACAATGCTGGCAGCAACTGCCTACAGCTGGCTACCGATCACCGAGGCAGAGGGTGGGGCTACAGTACCCATGCCATGTAACTGGGAAGGGGGGGGGAAGGGGACCCCCGGGCGTGGAGGATGTACTTTTCTGGGACCCCATGAAAGCACCCACCGCCAGACCCGCAGACCAGACTGAGGAGGAGAGGACGCGACTAGGGGAGCGATGTGCGCTGTCCGAGGTAGGGCGCAGCTCAGAAGTGACGTCACTTCCTCCCAGTGCCGAACTCATACCGCCAGGCCGGAAACGCGGCCTAGCGGCAGGCTCCGACGCCTGAGAAGGGAGCTGACAAAGATCCCGCCCCCCCACCTTCGGCTATCAGAAGGGAAGGAAGTGCCAGGACTGAGGCGCTGCGAAGGGGGCGGGATACACGCGATGAGGACCTGCGACTGCTGCCTGAACATTCACCCGGAGCGGGGGGAGGTGGCACGGGGCGCAGTTGCACGCAAAGAGCCTCTAGCCATCCGGGACCTTCTTCTCCCATGTGAGCCCGGAGCTGGGAGATAAGCCTCTCATAAGCCATCCTCACAGGACTGGAAATACAGCCGGCAGAACCGCAGGTACACAGCACAAAACTCTCTGCTGAGGCGCTAGTAAGAGGGGAAGGCTGAAAGAGCTTTATCTAGTCAGCAGAGCATGCCTTCTCTAAGCCAAAAAGGGGTGGGAAGAGTAGTCAACAACACCGTGCCCTATCTAGCCAGCTAAATGACGAACCATATCCCCCTTGCAATTTCCTGCGTCCCAGTGATTAAACAAAGGAGGGGGGGGAGATGACTCCACAGCATTACTACTCCAATCTAACCTCCCTCTACAGTCAGGAACGCCTTCCCTTTCTGGCTCGGCGTTTATACATGTTCTCTGTATGAGGAGACCAGTGCTATGAATTATACATTATAGGTGGGATAACTCATACAGATTTTGCACTGGAGCCCAGCAGAGTCATGTTACGGGTTGGAACTGACCCTAAGTAATGCACATAAAGCAGCCCATTAGATGTATGTCAACCATCTAATGTGTATGGGGTCCTCCTAATTCTCTCACCTAGGCAGATGTCGGGAGAGATAAAGATCAGGCAGTTGGATTTCAGCTGTTTTGGGGAGATAAACAGTTGGCAGAGGTTTTTTCCTCCTTCTCTCATTCAGTGCACATGAACTGCTTGACCTAGCCAAGCGTGCATGTATTTAAGGATGAGGCAACTGCCAGCCAAACGCTTGTTTGGTTGACAGCTATTTCATGTTTATGGACTGCTTACCCATAGTTTTAATAGTTTACTATAATGTAACAGTTTGTATAAACTCATATTCTATAAATAGTTACTGATGTGGCAGTATGGAGCACAAATATTGTTATTTTAGAATGTAAGCAGAGCATAGTGGTATTCTCCTGTATTGTCCAGTTATTCTGCAGCTGTTGACTCTCAGAGGTTTCCTTAGCTTTAGTATTTCTGAGATTTGAATATATCTTGTGGCAATGTTATAAAATAACCATAAACCAGTGATATTCTGTTGTTTCAATTCAGTTATTTTGCAGATTTAGGCCTCAGAAGTATCCTTAACCCTTTCCCGACATCTGCTGTCGGGTATTTAAATATGTTTTATACAGTATTATAAGTATTATACAGCGGAGACCCAGCGGCAATGTTCACAAGCAGGGCCCACACAAATTGCAAGAATAAACCTACCTTAAGCCTCAGTCAAAGCTGACTGAAGCACCATTTTCCAGGTGATACCCATTTTGGGGTGGATTGTTGGCCCCAGGAGGGAGATCTGCGGCCGGCGATAGGTTACTATGACTATTTAAGGATCCCAGGCTTGTCAGTACAAGGCTCCTGTTACAGGATGCGTTAGGCAGCCTGTAATAGAAGCAGTGGTATTTTTCAATACAGAAGGTATATAAAAAAAAAAAGTTGCATGTGTCAGAATATAGCAACTCCAAGAATTTTTTGTACATTGTAATGGTAACATTTGATATTCCATACAATGTACAATTTTTCCCAAACAATTAAACCCTCATATGGCTCTGTGCACAGAAAAATAAAAAGTTTTGGAAGGTGAGTCAAAAATGAAAATCGAAAAATGGCTGTGGTAGGAAGGGGTTAAAGGGAGTCTATCACGTAAACTCACTATATCAACCCATCCCTACAGATAAATAGGCATGCATCACCTGAAACAAACACAGTTTTTTTCTTGTGAGGCTAAGGCCCCACATTGCGGTAACACAGCGATTTTCCTGCAGCAGAAACGCAGCAGAAAAAAAACGCTGTGTTTTACAGTAATAGCAAAGTGAATGAGATTCTAGCTAATCCCATCCACACATTGTGTCGCCAAAGCCAGGAGTGGTTTAAGCAGAAGGCAGATGTATAAGAGATTCCTATATATTTACCATTCCTGTTGCAGCCACTCTTGGCTTTGGCTCATAAAAAACATCTGCAAAATTTAAAACACAAATAGCTGCATTTCTGCAGTGGGGCCTCAGTCTAAGGGTTGTTTTTTTCCTGCCAGGATTCACTATCTGCTGTTGATAAACACCCTTAAGTGCAGACAAAGTGCGAGAGAGCAGAAGAAGTCACTCCAGCAATGGGGGGCATAGTTTAGCAACAGTTAGGGGTGATTATATAGAGCACAGAGTGAAGACCCATGCAGAATACAGATTAGGAAATGTATCTTTGGAAAGGGTAAAAGCAGCCTTAAAAGGTACTTTCATTAGTTTGATACCAATTTTCCTGCTTACAGTCTTCCTTTAAGTGTGTTGCTCAGTGGGAGGATTCTCCAACCCAAACAGTCATGCAGTAGAAAACCACAGCACACACTTTGCTTCTGATGCTTCAATCATATTACATTTATTAAGGTATATCCAGGAAGAACAACTGATTCACAGATCACATATTAATCGATCCGTTGCCTTTCTTATTGGGCCCCATAGTAGCTGCTATGTCTGCTTCCCTGGTAGTTACACCCAAGGTTCACAGTGAATTATGCTCAGATTTCTCTTTTACTGTGTCAGGTATTTGCGTGCCTGCAATATGCTGGATTTACAGTCCACTGTCCCTGGATCTTCTATAATATGTTCTCTTGGGCTTTTCACAGCTATTTTTTTGATATTTTACAGTTATTTCTGGCAGAATTACACATAAATAAACCAGTAGTTACATAGTATGGTTGAAAAAGACATATGTCCATCAAGTTCATCCAGGGAATAGGAAATGTCATGACTGTCTATACATTTCCATAACCATCAATGCTATTTTTCTCTAAAGAGGCATCTAATCATTTTTTGAATCTGTCAGCTGTGACTGCTGTGACCAGTTCCTGGGGTAGGCTATTCCACAGATTCCCAGTGCTTACAGTGAAGGAGCCTTGTCAGCTCTTGAGAATAAACCTTTTTTTCTCCAGACGAAGAGAGTGTCCCCTTGTCTTTTGAGGGGATTTTACATGTAGCAGCTTTTCCCCATATTTCTTGTATGGGCCATTTATAAATTTATACAGGTTTATCATATCCCCCCTTAAACGCCTCTTCTCTAGACTAAATAGATTTAACTCCTTTAGTTTCTCCTCATATCTGAGGTCCCCCATGCCCCTTATAAGTTTTGTGGCTTTCCATTGACCTTTTCCAACTCTAGGACATCTTTTCTATGTACTGGTGTCCAGAAATGAACTGCATAATCCAGATGGGGCCGCACCAATAATTTATAAAGTGGTAATATTACATTCATGTCCCGTGAATCCATACCCCTTTTAATACAAGACAGTATCCTGCTGGCCTTAGAAGCATCTGATTGACATTGCATGGTGTAATTTAATCTATGATCTACAAGTACACCCAGGTTCTTCTCCACTGTACTCCCCCTAGGACATATGTTACACGTGGATTATTTTTACCCAGATGCATAACATTACATTTATCCACATTAAACCTCATTTGCCATGTGGATGCCCAAACACTCAGTCTTTCCAAGTCTGCTTGTAAACCTACGCACATCCTCTATAGTCCGCACTGTACTACACAGCTTGGTGTCGTGTGTAAAAATAGAGACAGTGCTATTAATTCCATCTTATATATCATTAATAAATAAGTTAAATAACAGTGGACCCAGCACTGAACCCTGGGGTACACCACTTATAACAGCCAGCCAGTCTGAGCTGCAGTCATTGACCACAACTCTCTGGATACAATCCTTCAACCAGTTTTCAATCCAATTACAAACTAAATTTTCCAAGCTAATGGACCTGATTTTACCCATTAAACGGCTATGAGGAACAGTGTCAAACACCTTTGCAAAGTTCAGGAACACTATATCAACAGCCTCCCCTCTGTCCAGACTTCTACTCACCTTATCATTAACCCCTTAACGACCTTGGACGTACTATTACGTCCTGGGCGCTAGGTACTTCGCGCACCAGGGCGTAATAATACGCCCGAGGCCGGCCGCCCGCTCACTATCTGAGCGGGCGGTATCGAACCGGGTGTTAGCTGTATCTGACAGCTAACACCCTGCTCCATAACCCCCGGTCGGCCATAACTTCCGATCGGCGGTTTTAACCCCTTGGATGCCGCGGTCAAACATGACCGTGGCATCCAAGGGGTTCCGCCGTCTTGCCGACCCCCCCGGCACCCCCCCGCGGCGAGATCGGGGGGTGCCGATATCTCTAATCTGCAGCCCGGGGTCTGCCAAGTGACCCCAGGCTGCCTGGAGCCCCCACTACCTGGTTGATCCTGCTGAGACCTCAGGAAGTCTTTGCTGTGTTTCCATAGCGCTGACTTCCTGTATAGGCTGCAAGACACGTGTATGCTCGTGTCTTGCAGTCTATAGTACTGAGGCAGAGATCAAAGCATCTCTGGCTCAGGTGTCCTAATGGGACACAAGAAAAAGTAAAAAAAAGTGAAAAAAAAAAATAATAAAGTATGTGAAAAAAATTAATAAAAGAATAAAGCCCCAAAAATTCCCTTTTCCTATATAAAATGAATTATATAAAAAATAAACCTAAAAATTAATAAAAACAATACATATTTGGTATCGTTGCATCCGTAACAACCTGTACAATAAAACTGAAACCATATTTAATGTACACGGTGAAAGTCGGGGAAAAAAAAATGGAAAAAACCCGCCAAAAGTAACGATTTTTCGCCATCTCACCTTACAAAATATGCCATAAAAAGTGATCAAAAAGTCATATGTACCCCAAAACAGTACCAATAAAAAGCACAGGTTGTCCTGCAAAAAATAAGCCCTAAACCAACTCTCTAAACTGAAAAATAAAAATGCTACGCATCTTAGAAGATGGCGATGCAAAAAAAAATTGATTTATGTCCCCAAATGGGTTTTTGTGGTGCAAAATTGGTATCGCAGAATAAATGAGGTATCGCCGTAATCGTACCGACCCGTAGAATAAAGGTAACATGTTACTTACACTCTACGCTGCATGGTGAAAAATTTAAAAGATAAAACGCAGTGCCAGAATTGATGGGGTTGTTTTTTAATCCACCAAGAAAGAGTTAATAAAATTTATTTAATAAGTTGTAAGCACCTAAAAATGATGTCATTAAAAAATACATCTCACCCTGCAAACAACAAGCCCTCATATGGCTACATCACCAGAGAAATAAAGAAAATATAGCTCGTACAATGTGAAGACAAAAACCCCAAAAATCGCCAAATCATTAGAACGTAACTGGCTGCGGCAGGAAGGGAATGTATAAGCTGTGCGAGCGTATATTAGGGTACAAACCAGATTTAGAGCTTACGAGGGATAATAAACCAGAAGTGACCCCCAGAGTGACCTCCCCAATAATAGGAACTACTGGGGAAATAGTAGGGAATTTAGTGTACCCAATGTTCTACGCACAGCTTACATATTCATTCACTTTTCCCCATCCGCTGTGCAGTCACGTCTGGGATACTAATGCTCGCTACACCCCTTGATAAATTCTTTGAGGGGTGCAGTTTTCAAAATGGGGTCACTCCTTAGGGGATTCCACTTTACTGGTACTTTAGAGGCTCTGCAAACATGACATGGCATCCAGATCCCAAACATCTGAATCTGCGCTCCAAAAGCCACATAGCGCTCCTTCCCTTCTGCGCCCTACTGTGTGCCCAAACCGCAGTTTATACCCACATGTATGACACTGGTGTACCCAGGATAAGGTACTTAATGTCATATATGGGTATAAACTCCTGTTTGGGCACAGCCGGGCACAGAAGGGAAGGAGCGCTATTTGGTTTTTGGAGCACAGACTTGGACGGTTTGGTTTTTGGACGCCATTGCACTTTTGCAGAGCTGAAATGCCAGTACAGTGGAATACCCTGACATGTCACCCCATTTTGGAAACTGCACCCCTGAAGGAATTTATCCAGGGGTACAGTGAGCATTTTTAACCCCCAAGTGTTGCTATAATTTATTATCCGTAAATGAATACGCAGCTGATGATGAAAGGTGAAAATGACAATTATTCCAGCAATACATCATTTCAGTGCGTAATATGTTGTGCCCGGCTTGTATCAGAGATGAACGCTCCAAAAGCTGTTGTGCCCGGGATCCCCGCTCACCAGTTTTTGGAGTGTGTGTCTGTGCAGACATAAACTGGGCACAACATATTGGGCACTGAAATGGCGTATCTATAGAAAAATTTCATTTTTAACTTTTCATTATCAGCTGCGCATTCATTTTTGGAAATTAAAAGAATGCAACACTTAAGGGATAATAATGCTCGCTACCCCACTTGATAAATCCCTTGAAGGGTATAGTTTTCAAAATGGGGTGACATGTCTGCGGATTCCACTTTACTGACAATTCATGGGCTCTGCAAAAGTGGCATGGTGTCCAAAAAGCAAACTGTGCTCTAAAAACCAAAATAGCGCTCTTTCCCTTCTGTGCCCGGCTGTGCCCAAACAGCAGTTTATACCTCATATGGCGTTGTTAAGTATGTTATCCTGGGTACACCAGTGTCATACATGTGGGCATAAACTGTCATTTGGGCACACAGCAGGGCGCAAATGTGAAGGAGCGCTATGTGCTTTTGGAGCGCATATTTAGATTGTTGTTTTTTTGGACGCCATGTCACATTTGCAGAGACCCTAAAATTGCCCCTACAAAATGGGGGTCACTTCTTGGGGAATTCCAATTTACTGGCACCTCCAGGGCTCTGCAAAAATATCATGGCGACCAGAAAGTCCCTCTAAATCTGTGCTCCAAAAGCTAAAAAACCACAGTGCTCCTTCCCTTCTGAGCCCTGCTGCGTGCCCAAGCAGCAGTTTATACGCACATATATAATTTTTTTGTCCCGGGATAGCCCACTTAATAGTTTTAGGAGTTCATGTCTCTGATGCCACAAAATGGCCGCAATGTATTAGGCACTGAAATTGGATATTTCTTTAAAAACTTTAATTTTCACTTTGTACATTAATTTTTGGGAAGCATTTTTAGGCTCTAAATGATAATATGCCTTGATACATTCCTTGAGGGGTGTAGTTTCTAAAATGGGGTCACTTTTGAGAGGTTTCCATTATATTGGTACTTTAGGGGTTCTGCAAATGCGACATGGCATCCATAAACTATTCCAGCAAAATCTGCCCTCCAAAAGCTAAATAGCGCTCTTTCCATTTTGAGCCCTGCCATTTACCCATGCAGCAGATTACAACCACATATGGGGCATTTCTGTGTTCAGGAGAAATTGTGTAACGAACTTTGGGGTGCTTTTTCTCCTTTGTCCTCTTGTGAAAATGAAAAATTTGGGGCTAAATTGACGGTTTATTGGAAAAAAAAGTAATTTTTCATTTTAATGTCCCAATGTTAATAAAATCTGTGAAACAGCTGTGAGGTCAAAATGTTCACCATACCCCTAGATAAATTCTATAAGGGGTGTAGTTTCCAAAATGGCGTCACTTTTTGGGGGTTTGTATTATATTGGTACTTTAGGGGCTCTGCAATTGCGACATGGCATCCGAAAACTATTCTAGCAAAATCTGCCCTCCAAAAGCTAAATAGCGCTCTTTCCATTCTGAGCCCTGCCATGTACCCATACAGCAGATTACGACCACATATGGGGTACTGCTGTGTTTAGGAGCAATTATTTTGCAAACTGTGGGGTGCTTTTTCTCCTTTAACCCATTGTGAAAATGAAAACTTTGGGGATAAAGTGACATTTTAGTAATGTTTCATTTATACATCCCAGTGTTAGCAAAATCTGTGCAACGACTGTAAGGTCAAAATGCTCACTATACCCCTATATGAATTCTGTGAGGGGTGTAGTTTCCAAAATGGGGTCACTTTTTGGGGTTTTCCTTTGTATTGGTACTCTAGGGGCTTTGCAAATGAGACATGGCACCTGAAATCTATTCCAGCAAAATCTGCTTTTCAGACGCCCAGTGTCACTCCTTCGCTTCCGTGCGCTGCCATTCGCCCAAACATCAGTTTACACCCACTTGTGGGGTATTTCCGTGCTCGGGAGAAATTGCATAACAAACTGTGAGATGCATTTTTTCCTTTAACCCTTTGTGAATGTGTTAATTTTAGGGCTAAATTAAGGAATTAGTGGGAAAAAATTAAATGTCTAAATTTCACCTCCATATTGTTTTAATTCCAGTGAAATTCTTAAAGGGTTAACAAACTTCCCAAATATTATTTAGAATTATTTGAGGGGTGCAGTTTTGAAAATGGGGTGATTTATGGGGGTTTCTAATAAATAGGCCATTATAATCCTCTTCAGAACTGAAGTGGTCCCTAAAAAATTAGTTTGGGAAATTTTCTTGTAAATCTGCAAAATCGCTTCCACTTGTAAGCCTTCTAACATCCAAAATAAATTACAGGACGATTAAAAGATGATGCCGATATAAAGCAGAGATATGGTAGATAATATGTATTAATGTATTTGGGTGGTATGACTATCTATCTGAAAAGCAGAGCATTTCACATTTTGAAAATTGCGATTTTTTTTTTTTCCAAATTTCCATCAAATTTCCTATTTTTTTATAAATAAATACAAAAATATTCATTAGTGTTTACCACTAACATGAAGTACAATGTGTCACGAAAAAACAATCTCAAAATCACTTGTGTAAGTTAAGACGTCTCAAAGTTATTGCCATATAAAGTGACACATGTCAGTTTTGAAAAACGAGGCCTGGTCCTTAACGCACTTTTGGGCTGGGTCCTTAAGGGGTTAAAGCAAATCAGGTTAGTTTGACAACTTCTGTCTTTAGTAAAACCATGCTGTATGTCACTTATAATATTACGTATAGTCACTAGAGATGAGCGAAGTTTTAAAAAATTCGATTCGGCAGGTTCGCCGAATTTTCCGATACAATTCTATTCGATCCGAATTAAATTGCAGCGAATAAACAGCTATTTCCTGTCTGCAGAGAGCTGGGGTGGGTGGCTTTTAACACCCTGCTCCATAACCGATCGGGGGATTCAACACCTTGGATGCAGTGGTCAAACATGCTGTGGGTGCTCGCAAAGGGGTTAAAGGGCTGTGACATCACAGGGTTGGCTGGCTGCTGATTGGCTGCACGCTTGGCATTGTGGGTGATCCCACGTTCCCAGAGTTCCTTGCCCCATGCCCCATGTACAGCAGCCATTTTGAACAAAATGCGATTCATTACCACGAAGCATGAGGAAATCCGGATTCGATGCGAATCAAATATTTCCTGAAATTCGGATCGAATTCCACTTTGTCAGCTTCGATTCGCTCATCTCTAATAGTCACATACTCCTGTATATAGTTGCTTAAGAGCCCCTCAGTTTCCCCACAATGGATGTTAAGGTCACAGGTCTTTGCCTGGGGAAGACCTAGAGCCCTTTTTGAAATGTAGGCACTATATTAGCCTTGCACTAGTCTCTTGGCACTGTACCAGTCACTAGAAAATCCCTAAAAATTAAGAATAGGGTTACAGCAATGACTGGACTGAGTTCTTTAAGTACTCGTGGGTGGAATCCATCTGAACCCTGAGCCTCGCTCACGTTTATTTTGTTTGGTTGGCTTCGACCATTTCTCTGTTTATCCAGTTTAGTATATTGGTTGATGTATTACGAGCATTGGTGACACCTACATTAACTACTCCCTGTTCTTATGTATGCACAGAGCTAAAGAACCCATTTCGTAGCCCTGCTTTTTCTTGATCCCTGGTGACCAACTCACCATTACCATTATTTAGGGGACCTACCTGTTCTGTATACAGCAAACTGAATGATTGGTCAGTGGACATACAAACTACAATGTTCCAAGCAGGATCAAAATGGATTTAAATTATAAAATATTATATTTATTAAATATACATTAAAAACGATTAACCATCACTATAAGATCCTTACACAAACATATAAATCAAAAAGTGTATTAATTTAACAATGTTCGAGGATAACATGCAAATGTCACACACAGGCTATATACACAAGCAATTTGTAGGTGGGCATATAGTATAAAATTAGCCTACCAGCAATATGAACAAAACCACGGAAGCAATATAGGCAGCTCTTTGCAATTTGAAAATTGGAACGATCTTATCACCTACAAGTAGAGTGCGCAGAGACCAGGGTGTCTGGAGCCGATGTTGCCAACTAGCCCTATACCATCCCTGAAAAATGTTTGCTGCACCCCAATTAACTCCTGCCCTTACAAGGGCAGTCCCAAGCTAGCCCTAACAGCCCTGTAAGTCCCTATATGCATTTCATACTGCGAGCAAAACAAGATTCTTCAGGGGACAAACTGGCTAGCTATATTCCACAAAGCTACAACTGCCCTGTAAGGGCAAGCTAACAGTAGCGATACACCAACAAAACGTTGCCTGAGGCTGTCTGCCTAACTGTTGTGTACAAAGTGCCTGTTGGTTGATACTGACCTTATATCTGTCATAGACACGCGGCCATCTCCAAAGCTGAAATGCCGCACTCCACACATCCACGTGCATTCGTCATCCGGTGCCCTCATGGTGATATCACCTGGAGCTCCGATAATGACATCACAGGATGTGACACACAACAGAGGTCGTGACCTGAAGTCATAGTAATGGGATCTACCTGTTTTGTCCTTGGCTTTTTTGCATTTATATATTTAAAGAATTTTTGGGGGTTAGTTTTGCTTTTCATAGCCACCTGCCTTTTCATTATGTATTTTAGGTGATTTTAGTTCCCTTTAAGGCCAGGGCCCCACGTGGAGTAAACGTCGTTGTTTGCAGTCACTGTGTAGTGGATGGGATTCTAGCAAATCCCATCCCCACACTGCAGTAAAATCCATGCAGCAGATACACTGCAATTTCCAAAGCCGTTGCGGTTTTGGAAATCACAGCATGTCAATTATACCTATGTAAACGTCGGCGGTTTCCTTATAGGTATAATTAAAGCAGAAAGTCCGCAGAGGAAACCTCGAAAAACTTTCTATAAAAAGCATGATGCGCCGCCCCCGTGGTTTTTCAGGCAGTGCTTTTTTGCAGCGGGACACTACGTGGGGCTTTAGCCTAACAGATTGTATTTGTAATTCTCAAAGGCTACAGCTGACCCTTCGGATTTATATTTTTTAAATGCCGAAACTAACGGCACCGATATCTCCAGCCCCGGGGCACATAACGGGAAAGCCACAGTGCGCTGTATTCAGCACACTGTCGGCTTTCTAGCAGTATATAAAACCACATGTGCATGAGGACATGAAAGGTCCTCTTTAAGATGTTTACACTTGTTCCCTATAAGTATATATTTTTCTTTAAATTTTGATTTAAATGTCTCCCACTTAACCTCTGTATCACTATTTGACAAAAGCTGCTCCCAGTCTATATACTGAAGTGCAGCCTTGGGAAAATTAGCCTTTTTAATATTAAGGGATTTTACCCTTCCAACCTTTGTTTGTTTTTTACAATTTAAGTGGAATCTGATTAGATTATTGTCACTATTACTAAGGTTTTCACCAACAATGACATTTCCAATAAGTATTAGAGATGATTAGATCCAGCAGAGCATCCCCTCTACTTGGATCTTCTATAAGCTGGACCATAAAATTGTTCTGCAACAAGTTGATGAATTTCCTCCCCTTTACAGACGATGCAGATCCATGATCCATAGAGAACCATGCAAAATCAAAATAAATAATCTTTCAAAGGTAAAAGCAATGTCTAAATCTACTGAGGTACTTCATAGAGTCCTGTCCATCAAACAGTCAAAGTCGTCCCCCACCAGCTTCTTGAAGAATACAGAAAGTGAGAAGAAGAGACAGCAGGCAAACTGCTGAGAGAGGTAGATAAGATAAGCACTTTCATGTGATACACATCATACATACATCTGACTTACACAACACACACGTGTTACACAAATGCAACAACACACACTAGATACAGAAATATTCCCAGCTTGGGAAGTCTCCCCTGATTTTAGAGGTATCTGGGAGAGGGGCCTAGCACAATGTTCTAGAATTCTAATAACATGTTATTGAACCATGACAGAAGTTTATTAAAACAAACTAAATCTAAAATTACTACATTAGAGGCAAAACTGAACCAATTTGACACCAATGCCTTGGTTCAGCCATTTCATGTCAGGCTCAAACACATCTTTAGACTCTTATGAGAAAGAGATTATTAAAGGTAAAGGGAATAAATTTGCAAGGGTCAAGAAGGATTATGCTTAGGATATGGCATACAAATGGAAACATAGTGGAAATGCCCGGGGGCAATCTGATACTACACGATGCAGAAAAGTTAGCTGACATCAAGATACTAGCTCTAGTTATTTTTTAGCATCAGGCAAAAGCGACACAGACGGAGGACAAGATGAAGACTTCATAAACCTCAGGAAGCAGACCAGTCCACAGGAATCTGGGAATAGGGAACAAAAGACCCAAGAGAAGATTCCAGAAACTTTAGCGGATCAATAGAATTGCAGTAACCTCTCTTCACACATATTATCTGATGCAGAGAGGTCAGTGTTATTGAGGGGCCTTTCTTTTTCGCCTGTTTGTGGTTTAGACAAGTTTGGTTTTGTAAAGGATGTATATTTATGTTGTAGGAGGTAGATCTTGAAACTATTTTACTCTACAAATGTGAGGTTGGAAGATATCCCTCCACTTGACAGACAAGTTTTTCAGGACCTTATAGATCTTCTTTTTGAATCAACCTTGGATGAAACGTAAATTTCCACATCGGACTCCATCATGGGTAACCCCTCCTTTTTCTGCTTTTCCACCGGTACAAACCTTTTCAATTTGGTAATGGAAGACGTAAAAAGTCTGACTACCAACACAGTGGGGTGTCAGTATCTCACCTATCAAGAACAACAAGCTTTGAATCCAGAATTCCTGATCAAGGAAACTCATAAAGGAGGTAATATTGTACTTTGGCCTACACAATTATATCTCAGTGAGACACAAAGACAATTGAATAATTATTATCAGAAATTGCCGTCTGACCCTACAGAGGTATTTAAAAACAAGTATGAAAAACTTTTGATGGCTGCATTTAAATATGATATAATTGACAAGCGAAAACGAGAATATCTCTTGGTCCCCACACCTGTGGTAGCAACATTTTTATATTTTACCAAAAATGTATAAGGATCTCACCAATCCCGTGGAACATCCCATTATAGCTTGAATTGGCAGTTTGCGTGAGAAGGCCAGTACCTATATTGATTTCTTTTTACAGTCCATGATTTTGGATCTTCCCACATACCTTCTGGGATTCCATGCACCTACTTCAGCAACTGGAAGAACTATATCTGCCTGAGAACACACTATTAATGACATGTGATGTGGAGTCTTTGTACTCGAATATAACTCACTCCCATGGTTTGTAGGCAGTCACACATTTCCTGAACAAACAAGTAGGCAGCAATAGAATGCACGACTTGTTTATAATCGATCTGTTGTAATTTGTTTTACATCACAACTATTTTGTCTTTGACAAGACTTTCTACAGACAAATATTGGGTATAACGATGACGTTGTGCCCCCTCCTACGCCAAACTTTTTTTGGAATTGGTGGGAAGGGTCACACATGTACCTTTCGAAATTCTTCCCTTATATCCAAGGTTGGTACCGTTTCATAGATGACATCTTGTTTTTCTTTTCTGGACTGGCTCAAGGGAAGATTGTGAAATATATTTGAATGAACTGAACTGCAATGATTTGAACATACAGTACATCTGACTTCATCGATTTCAGTTACAACTGTGGACTTTTTGGATGTAAGATTGACGAAACAATATGGGAGAATTAGCACACAGTTGTACCGAAAGGAGACAGCAGAACTTCCACCCGACCCACACAAAAAGGGGCATCCCACTGGACCACTTTTATAGAGTGAGACGTAATTGTTCGGATTCTTGTTGACGGACACCAGGATAATGCCAGATAAAAAAAATCACTTCCCGCAAGAAGAGCTCCCAATGTTAGGGATAGTTTAACTTGAAGCCGCTTTATTAGACCAACATGACAATTGGCAAGAGGAACTTGATTCAGGGGTTCATACCCTTATGGGGAATGTAATATCTGCTGCTATATGAAACCCACTATCCATTTCCAGAATCCTATTAATGAAGACAAATTTTAGTTATCCAAATATATCAACTGTAAAATAAGACATGTGGTATATGGAATTGTATGCTCTTTTCAGAAAGTATATTTGAGACAGACGACACAGGAATTGAGGAAACAAATACAGAAGCATATCTTGACCATTAGCTTGGTGAAATGTGACCAGGAACAGAATAAAACATTAACTTCAGTTGCAGCACACTTCTTGCAATACCATGTAGGGAATCACAAAGGTATGTTGGTTGTGGGTCTGGACACTATCAAAACCAACATTAGAGGTGGTGATCCGGTGGCACCACTATTGCGTTTAGAGTCCAGATGGATATACAACCTGAATAGCATGGCTCCCTCTGGTATTTATGAGGATTTACTCTTTAAAGATTTTTTGAATAGGTAATACTCCCTGAAAAGATTGTTCCATAGGTAATTCTCCCTGAAAATTACCATTCAGGTAAGATACTATTTTGTACTAATATATATATATATATATATATATATATATATATATATATATATATATACTTTATTTATATTATTTGTGTTTATTTAAGTACATATATTTTTTATTTATTTTTTATAATTTTTTTTTTTTTTTTTTCACATTTATTTGTCACTATTTATGTTTTGATGTCTTGTATATGCATGGGATATTTTATTAATATCTCTATTTTGTTCACTAGTAAAATATATAATATAATTTTTTTTCCACTAAGGGAGCGTTCACACTACCGTTGGTGACCGTCAGTAGTGTCCGTTGCTATTGTCCGTTACAAGATTTTAGCAATGGACACTAGTTGAACCGTCAGAAATCCGTTAAAATGTCCATTCATTTCAATGGGTTTTTATATTGTGTCCGTTAGTGTCCGTTTGTGTCCGTTTACACCAAATCCGTCAGAAGTCCGTGATTTTTTCATGGACAAAAAATCCTACATGCAGGACTTTTTGTCCGTTTGAAAAAAACGGATTCTTGACGGACAGCAAGTGTTCGTTATTTTTTTAACATTGAGGTCTATGGGTAACGGACTTATAACGGACAGTAACTGATAGCCATCAGTTACTGTCCGTTATTTTATGTCCGTTTACTTTCCCTGCGCATGCTGAGAAAGGAGAAACAAACAAACAAAAAAAAAAAACTAGCAGTGTTAGAGGACATTTCGTGTCCTCAGGCACATGCGGTTTTACATACCGCTAGAAAGCCGACAGCGCGCTGAATTCAGCGCACTGCCGGCTTTCCCGGTATGTGCCCCGGGGCTGGAGATATCGGCGGTGTAATGTTTTACTGTTAGAAGGGCTGCGAGGAACTCCCTCCCCGACACTTCTTTTTGTTCAGAGACTTGTACTGAGGGGGCATTCCTCACAGCTTGAGCGTCATCGCTGGGCTGTGAGGAACACCCCCTCTCTCTGTTCTCGTCTATAGCCGGGTACTGTCAGAGGAATGCCCTCCCTGACACTTCTGTTCGTTCATAGCGCTGTATGAGGGGGCGTTCCTCACAGCTGAGCGTCATCACTGGGCTGTAAGGAACGCCCCCTCTCTCTGTACTGGTCTATAGCCCTGTACTGTCAGAGGGGGCGTTCCTTACTTCCCGGCGATGACGCTGAGCTGTGAGGAAAGCCCCCTAATACAGCGCTATGGACGAACCAGAAGTGTCAGAGGGAGTTCCTCGCAGCGCCCTTCAAACAGTAAGTAAAGTAAAACATGTAACTTACACCGCCGATATCTCCAGCCCCAGGGCACATACCGGGAAAGCTGGCAGTGCGCTGAATTCAGCGCGCTGTCGGCTTTCTAGCGGTATGTGACATTAAAAAACGGACACTACCTGATGCTCATCAGTTAGGGTCCGTTATGATAGGTGTCTGTTTATTTTTTTTTCAACGGACACCTTCATAATGGACTCCAACGGTAGTGTGAACCCTGCCTTAGATTTCAGATTGGGGCTGACATGGGTTCTTGTTACATCATACAATAATTAACACCTCTTTTCCTTTATGATATATTCATTCACATTCACTTTCATGACAATTATTTCAATTAGCACCAGTTTATAATATACACCAAACATTATATCACATAAATTCATATACTAAATTAACATCACTCACAATTTACAAAAAACAAATTAAAATTTTTATTTTTAAATTTTTTTTCTTCTTTTCTATTTTTTATATGGATTTGCTTTTTTGTCATGCAGTATAATCTTACCTATTGTTTTTCTAATTGGTCAGCAAGCTCTGAACTCCAGTGACCTATTATTTGGATCTTCTTAGATTTGAATATGCTATATGTTGAACATTCTTGATTGGAAACCAACTTTAACCCCTTCCTGACATCCACCATAATAGTACGTAAGTAATAATAGTATTTAAATATGGCGACCGCTCAGCTCCATAGCGCCGGGTCTCTGCTGTGTAATACGCACTGATCGCGGGTATTAAGGCTCCCAGTTCCTCAGTCAAAGCTAACCGAGTTGCCATTTTTCTGGCGCCGCCATTTTTATGATGATCACCAGCACCCAGAATGAGATCCGGGGCTGGCAATCTGTTGCCCTGACAGCCAGGAGCCTATTGAAGGCTTCCAGATTTGTCTGGCATTAGTTTGTATGACAGGCTGCTTTATGCAGTCTATCATACAAATTCCGATATTTTGCAATACATTGCAAGGCTATTAGTGATCAGACCCCTTGGGGTTCAAGACCCCTAGTGGGTCTAATAAATGCAATTTAAAAAAAGTGAAAAGAAATATAAAAAAATAAAAAGAACTAAAAATTCAAATCAACTTCTTTTTCCTAGAATACATATAAAAGTTTAAAAAATACCGTGAAACACATAGGTATCCCTGTGCCCCAAAATTGCCCGGCCAACAAACTTAAAAAATATTTTTCACGTATGGTGAATGCCATAGCAGGAAAAAAAAATCAAAAGTGCCAAATAAAAATTAAAATAAAAAATGATCAAAGCAATATACATTCTCCAAAATGGTATAACTAAAAAGTACTCTTGACCCCCCCCCAAAAAAAGATGCCCTATGCAACCCTGTACACGGAAATATTAAAATGTTACGGGTGTCAGAATATGGCAACTTGTAGAAAAAATTTTTTACAAAGTTTTAGATTTTTGTTAAGGGGTTAAAATGTAAATAAAACTATATAAATTTGATATCCCCAGAATCATATCGAAACATAGAATACAGGTGACATGTCATTTTGGCTGCAGAGTGAACGTTCTAAAAACAAAGCCCATAAGAATGTCGCACAAATGCACTTTTGTGCAATGCCACCCCAGTCTGAATTTTTTTTTACAGCTTCCCAGTACATTGTACAGAATAATAAATGGTACCATTATGAAGAACAATTTTTCCTGCAAATATTAAGCCCTGATAAGGCTCTGTGAAATGAAAAATAAAAAAAGTTATGGAGTTTGGAAGGTGGGGAGTCAGAATCGAAAATGGAAAAATGTCACCGGCGGGATGAGGTTAACAACATTTTCTCAAGAAAAGCTCTTATATTCTTATTTAAGCTTTATCTAGTATACAATATGATGCTGGAAATATTTTAAATTGCTACATTTTTATGTGTTTTGCACATGACAAGTAGCCCATCACCATAAGCCAAAAAAATCACTTCGGTCATATAGATGTTTGTCACTTAATGAAATTATTGGTGCTGTCACATATGATGGGCTCTCATGTCCTAATTTATTTGTTAATGTAAGAGAGGGGAGGTGCTCCTATCTATAAGGATGCTGTCCCGTTTGCCGTTAAGTAATGACATTGTACCAAAAGTCTCTGAATCACACATGGGTTAGTGTTCATCTTTTTGTACCCTTGAGATACTAATAAACTCATTTGAGGATTCTATGTTTGTAATACATCCCTGATTCTATTATTGTATATGAGATGATTCACACAAAATCATATGCCCATAAGTGGTATGGAAACTGAAGTATCAATATAATGAAGTACGCATGCCCAGCTTAGGTAGTATGGAAACTGGAACATCAACATAATGCAGTACGCATTGTGCACATACTCATATGTTGGAGATGAAAAACCCCACAGGTGGTTCAGGACCATATGCTAATTAGGAGTGTTGTAGCAGGTACTCACATAGCTGCCCAGATATTTCATTTACAGATAGGTGCGGCGATATGCGTGGGGCATCTTTTGCCCCAGTCCAGTCTAAGGACCGATATCATATGCACAGTGTTGATTACTAAGATTATAGATAAGTAATATTTAGATCCCAGATATTTAGTAACATTACCTTATTCTAAGGGTTATCTTGTTATATATACTGACCTCATTATTGTACTTTGGACTATATAGATAGACCAGTGCATACAGCATATTGGCTATTGGGCCCTATTTGGTCCCACATACTTTATTGCATATTTGCACATTGACTACAGGAGGAATAAGCATAATATGTATGTATATATTTGTGATTGATTTTTTTGATATATGAATTGTGTATTTTTTCATATTAAATATTTATCTAAATTTATTCCTGATGTTGGTATATTAATTATTTATTTGGTGATGCATGAATTGTTGTCTTGACCAATAGGACCCATTATTCATTTGTTTCATGGATTGTTGATCCCCCTTTTTATTCCAGTGATTCCAGTTTATTTACAAGGAAGGAGTTTATGGTGGCTTCATACTGTATTTTGCAGGTTCTAGTAGCTTCCCCACACATACATCAAACTCATCCATAGTACCCTATGCCACCGCCAGAGGCCAAAAGAAAAGTATTCTGGCCTTTGACAAACTTCTTCACATTGATATGCTTATTTTTGCAGTATGGAATAGTGCAGCCCTTTGAAGAAAAAAAAAAACATCCTGTGTGGACCTTCACTTTATTAATTGTCAGTATATGACTAATCAAATCTTACTTTTTGGCCCAGTAAAGTACTTTGTCTGCCCCCCCCCCTCAGCTGTACAACAGCTGTACTCCAACAGACTGATACCAACACACTATTGTATTCCACATAAAAAGTGCCTTCTGTGGGAGCAGAAACAGTCTCTGCGTATCCCTTGCTATCACACAGCAGCAGGGTTGCAGGTGGAGTCACAGTTCAGCACCCCTTTGACCTAGGCCCACAGTTTGTAAGTACTGTGTCTCCGTGTAAAACTCACTTGTCATTGCACTTGTCACTCCGATTGTAATGGATTTGTGCATAGATTCTAGTAACATATAAAGTCTTCAAACAAAAATTAAAGTAATTTCACACTAATCATAAACAGTGTTACCAGTGAGTATTTGTAATATACAGTTGTGCCTTTTTTGGCACTTTTTTTGGCCTTTTTTCAGAGAATATGAATGAATATGAATATGAATATGAATGATAACACAAAAACTTTTTCTCCACTCATGGTTAGTGGTGGGTTGAAGTCATTTATTGTCAAACTTCTGTGTTTTCTCTTTTTAAATCATAATGACAACCAAAAACATCAGAATTACCCTGTTCACAAGTTCACATACCCCAGTTCTTAATATCGTGTATTGCCCCCTCTAAAATCAATGACAGCTTGAAGTCTTTTGTGGTAGTTGTGGATGAGGCTCTTTATTTTCTCAGATGGTAAAACTGCCCATTCTTCTTGGCAAAAAGTCTTGAAAAAAGGCCAAAAAAACAAAAAATCTGCCGGGGTATGTAAACGTTTTAGTACAACTATATACTAAAGTATACTATACTACTACAATCCAATTTTGACACCGAGTGCATCTACACAGCACAATTGTGAGAAATTGGTTTACATAGTGGCTACACTAGCATCTACTGTATATCAGCAACTGTAGAAGCTAAGCAGCTTATATTTGATTTGAAAGGGTGTGCATTATAGCATTTCAGTGAACCTACATTGCAATGGCTATATTGGCCCATCTAGCCAATCTATGCAGTAACCCTTTCCCCTTCTACCATTCAGTGGTTATCTGTTGTCTAAGTCTGCTCACACTGAATAGTATCACAAGGCATTATGGGAAAGGAGCTGGGGAGCTCATGCACCCTCTGTTGGATGTAACAGATCCTCAATTTGCTTTTGACTCACCGAGCCTTGAGACAGCAAAAGGGATTTTAGCCAAGCCAATTTCACTTATCTGCATACAGCGCTGTTTCCGGATTGTTGTCCTTCATCAGTACAGAGCAAAGTGAATTGGCTGGCTTAGTGGGAGGCAATGAGTGGGTTAGGGACAAGAATCTCTCACATTGAGGAGAGCACCAGTGAAGGTGTGTAGAGATTTAATTGCCTTTTGCCCTCTACTTAGCATCTACATATCACAAGGCATTATGGGAAAGGAGCTGGGGAGCTCATGCGCCCTCTGTTGGATGTAACAGATCCTCAATTTGCACTCACGCTGAATAGTGCAATAGTAATCTGTTCAGAGCATATATGGTTAAACACAATTTCACTTTTACAGACCATTGAGCACTGACTAATAGATGGGCATGGTAAGAAATAAATGTACACTTAATGTACTATACGTAGTATGCAACTCTGATTGGATATGATGTTAGAAAAGCTATGTTCATATAGGATGAAACCTAGTTTGAATTGTAAGCCAAAAACTATAAATAAATGTTTATCATGGGAGTCACTTAAATACTTAAAGCATATGTCATGCATCATGTGTCTGTCGTTCTTGGTCTGGCCAGACATATCCATAGCCTCAAAGGGTATTTAAGAATTGATACATCACAGACAACCAGGTGAGATCCCTGTTTAGGATCAAAATAAAGTATTACTTTAACATAGGAAAGTGAAATTACAGTCTTTCCCCTCTTCCAGTGCCCACCAACATGACTTGGCCCAGGTCCTGTGTTCCCTAACTTCTAGATATATTCTGCTTTGGGTAGTGTACATTGTACTAAAGTAATGCACTTCACCTCGGGAGATTATGACACAAATTGAGCCCTCTGAGTTACAGTGCATTAAATTAGTCTAGTATAAAAATCCCTGAGCTCCTCTTTTAGTGGAAGCCTTTCAGAGGCTTACATATTAAAATTTTTGCCTGAGACCCTGTGATGTTTACTACATCCTGGACTTGCAGCAGAGAATGGATTTTCACTTACATGCAAACAACATGCAAATATACCTGTCAGGAATGTTACATCTGTTGTTGCTGCTTTCATGTTGCCTTGTCAACATAGGGAAGCTTCCTGTCCTAGACTTTCATGCCTTATCAATCAATACCTCAACAGGCCTTTTTAAACCACTCCCTTCTTACTCAGCTTGCCGGCTAATTAGTTTGCAACTCCAATTTGGCTCTTGACATTGCATTGACTACACCTATACTGACCTTTGGCTTCTTTGATTCCTCTCTGTCTAGCGATTTTGTTGTGGCGTTCCAGATTGGATCTGACTTTGGCTTGTTTTCCAGACCCATCTTCATCTCATGATTTGGTTTCTCGTTGCCCTCTTCAGCTGCTGACCCGTGATTAGATGAACATTCTGAGATCTCTGCTCCTGTGAGTAAGTGTGTGGATTTGGTTTTTGGTTTCTGCTGCAGTGCATTTATTTGTAGTACACTTATCTGTTTTGGTAACAATTATGGACTTCAGATTCAGCAAAAGTCCATCTCTTCTTGCGAGGAGCTCTGGTGAAGGCGTCTAGGGGCTGGTCTTGACTCGCAGAGGTGTGTTATGTTTAGATAGCTTTTTCTACTGCTTGCAAATGTCAGCCCATTTCTGCCGCTGCTCTTCTGAAGACTAGTACATTTATAACCTTGTTATTGTGGCCATGCATCAGAATCCTAACAATACCCATCAAAAGTGAGTATGAAGGTTCATATATGGACCTTGATTCTTGATTACAATCATTAAAATCTCTTACAGGAAGGAGAAAACAAGAATGGCTGCCTTGCAAAAAAAGCAAATGACCCTGGTGGAATAAAGGGTTGAGATACACCTACTAACAAATTGCCTGCACCTAATTCAGTAATCAGTGTAAATAGGGATAGAGCTACTCCTAAAACTTAGTATTTTTTTATCCAAATACATGGTTTTTCTGTTGCTTATAGTCTCATTATGACTGCAGCAAATTTTACATTTCTCCCTGACACAGTACAGTGTAAAATTGTGATTCTGCCAAAAATAACTGTAAAATATCAAACAAATAGCGGGTAAAAGTCCAAGCAGGGGCGTAACTATCGGGGTAGCAGCGGTAGCGGCTGCCACAGGGCCCGAGACATTAGGGGCCCCGGAGCCCTGTGGCAGATGCTACCGCGAACCCCACAAACCAGTAATGATCGCAGTCGCAAGGGGTGCGACCGCGAACAGACCCGGCAGGTTACGGAGCCCGCGGCCAGCTGGAGATTGCCGGGACCCGGACCATAATGATAGCGGTCGGGGAAAGCCTGGTTCCCCGACCTCTATACATACTGTTATTGGAAAGGGGCACTGGCATATTGTAGGCCCCTTTCCTATAGATGGCAGCCCAGGGGAGGTGACTGAAAATAATAAACACATATTCTCACCTCTCCTGGGCGCAGCGTTCTCTCCGGCGCTGCTCCGTCATGACTGAGGGCTGTGTTTAGGCCCCAGCGGTCACATGGGGCGCGGCCGCGTAATGACATCAGTGCGCCCCCATGTGACCGCTGAGGCCCAATCACAGGCCTCAGCAGCGACGTCGGAAGAGGGCCTGAAGACGTTGAAGACGGCAGGATGGAGCAAGGATGCCAAGGAAAGGTAAGGCAAGGTGAGTATGAATGTTTGTTATTTTTAATCACCTTCCCTGGGCCTCCGATTATTATACTCTGGGGTCTGAGGAGACCCCAAAGTATAATAGCACCGAAGCGGTGGGGGGCTGTTGGGAGCTATAATACTGTGTGTGGGCCACTGTAGAGCATATAATACTGTGTGGGAGCCACTGTAGAGCATATAATACTGGGTGGGGGCCATTGTAGAGCATATAACACTGGGTGGGGGGCCACTGTAGAGCATATAATACTGGATGGGGGTCACTGTAGAGCATATAATACTAGGTGGGGCCACTGTAGAGCATATAATACTGGGTGGGGGCCACTGTAGAGCATATAATACTGGGTGGGGGCCACTGTGGGGGGCATATAATACTGGGTGGGGACCACTGTGGGGAGCATATAATACTTTGTGGGGGCCACTGTAGGGAGGATATAATACTGGGCGGGGCCCACTATGGGGGGCATATAATACTGTGGGGGCCACTGTGGGTAGCTTATTATACTGTGTGTGGGGGGAGAGAAATGTAGAGCATATAATGCTGTATGGGGGCCACTGTGGAGCATATAATGCTGTGTGGGGGCCACTGTTGAGCATATAATACTATCTGGGGCCTCTGCTGAGCATATTTTACTGTTTGGGGGCCCGTAACCGGTTCGGGGGGGGGCCATGTCAAATGTTCGCCTTGGGGCCCAGCCATTCCTAGTTACGCCACTGAGTCCAAGGGAACATAATATATGAAATCCAGGGACATGGGACTGCAAATCCTGGTTATGATGGAGCTAAAAAGATCCCTGACACAGAAAAAGAGAAATCTGAACAAATCATGAAATCTGCTTGCTGTCTACAACTAACATCCCATCAGCAAAAACTCAAGCAGCTAGTCAGAAGGAAATACACTTACTTTGGGCTATGAGAAGCAGCAGACTCCTCTGTGTGGAAGGGAAGACTGTGTGGAAACCTACAAAACCACTTACTGTGTTCCTGTCTTGAATCTGCTGATTTCTAAAGATGGACCTTCCATACTAAGTGGGAGTGAACAGCAAATTGGCGACAAGGTAGACACCTAGTGGCAGCAATTTTAGAAAGGATTTTCAGACAGAAAACAGCAACATTTCAAAGTAAAGTGTATTACATTTTGGTCCATACAGAGTCACATGTGCTATTAAAGGAGACTAAGTTGTCTGAAATGTTAGTGAACATTTAAGTGCCGTGCACAATGGAATCCCTAATCGGACTTTCCCTGAAGAACTCATTCTCTCACAAGTTCAGACACAAGGAGCTTCTAACACTGTTCAGAGAGTATATTGGGGCAGTAAAAATAGTAGCGGTGCTCTAATTGAGTAACCACCCAAAAACTCCTCTTTGGCCAAATTGCCTGTTGACTATAGAGTGTAATATTTCTCGGTGTCATGCCAACAGTGCACAGAAAAAGGGAATTGGGGTCACTGAAACTGAACTAGTCTACATGAAATATTCAGTTACATATTGCTTTTAATATGTGATTTTTAAAAAATTTAAAGTCCATGTTAACTAGAATTAACAAAATATGCCCTTGGAAATATCCATTATACATTTATTTATTTAGTTTGCTTATATAGCAGCCAGGGGCGTAACTTGAGGGGGTGCAGAGGATGCAGTCGCACCAGGGCCCAGGAGCCTTAGGGGGCCCTTAAGCACTGGCATCAGTATTGAGATTGCAGCTTCCATCTGGCCCATAAGCCATAGGCCACAGATTACCCTAACCACACTAAGGTTGATTAAACTCCTTAGCACCCGAAACCATCACTATCAAGAATTCGCTGTAGGGATGAGGTAGGGGGCCCCGGATAAAAGAATGCACCGGGGGCCACAAAACTTTAGTTACGCCACTGATAGCAGCAATATATTCCACAGTACTTTACAGATATTGCCATCACTCACTGTGCCAAGTAGGGCTCACAGCCTAAGTTTCCTACCAGTATATCTTTGAACTGTGAGAGGAACCCAGACAACCCAGAAGAAACCCACACAAACACTGGGAGAATGTACACATTCCATGCAGATGTTGTCCTTGGTTGTATTTGACCCTAGGACTTCAGTGCTGTAAGGCAACTGTGCTAAATACTGAGCCACTTTGCAGCCCTACACAAATGTACAGTAGGTGTGAGCAGGGGAAATATGTTGTGAACTGAGGAGCTGAGAGCACAGTTGACACTTACTGGCAGTGGACACATCAGGAGACACATCAGATCACAGATACTTAAATCCCCAGATGTCTTGGTCAATAGCGACCACAGCACTTGAGAGGATAAGAATCTCATGGTTTCCAATACCATTGCTATGCTAATGACACTGAAATATATCTCTCTGGACCAGACATTACCTTCCTGTTGTCCAGAGTCCCAGAGTGTCTATCAGACGTAGCCTCCTTTCTCTTCTCTCGCTTTCTCAAACTCAACATGGAGAAAACTGAGTTCATCATCTTCACCCCACCTCGCACGGCCCCTCTACCTGACCCATCTATCATAGTTAATGGTGCTAAACATACCCCAGTCCCATGGGTCCGCTGCCTTGGGATAACCTTAGACTCTGACCTATCCTTCAAGCTGCACATCCAAACCCTCAACATCTCCTGCCACCTCCAACTCAAGAACATCCATCGAATCCGCTCCTTCCTCATCCCTGAAACTACAAAGATTCTAGTTCATGCCCTCATAAGCTTAGACTACTGTAACACCCTTCTCCATGGCCTTCCAGCAAATACTCTCGCCGCCCTCCAGTCCACCTTAAACTGTGCTACTCGCTTAATACACCTCTCCCCCCATTCTTCATCAGTCGCTCCCCTCTGCCAATCCCTTCACTGGCTACCCATTGCCCAGCGAAGAGAGTTCAAATTACTAACGCTGACATACAAAGCCATCCACAACCTGTCCCCTCCATATATCTCTGACCTACTCTCCCGCTACCTGCCCACACGTAACCTCTGATCCTCCAATGACTTCCTACTCCGCTCTGCTCTTATCCGCTCTTCACACAACCATCTCCAAGACATCTCCTGTGCATCCCCCATACTCTGGAGCTCAGTACCAAGACACATAAGACTGACCCCCACAATCACATGCTTCAAAAAGACCCTGAAGACTCACCTATTCAGGAAGGCCTACAACCTCCAATAACACTACAGTCACCACACCACCACCTGAACAGCCTCTACCCCCACCTTCTGTCTCTATCCCTCTTCCCTCATAGATTGTAAACCCTTGTGGGCAGGGCCCTCTATCCCACTGTGCCAATTGGTCACTGTTAGTATTATACTTGTCTTGTATATTTTGTGTACCGTATGTAAACCCTCAAATGTAAAGCACCATGGAATTAATGGTGCTATATAAACAAACAATAAGAAGAAGAAAAAGAAGAGGGAGGGGGTTCCCTCCAACCCCTGATCGACCTTGGCGCCTACTGGTTGTTAGTGCAGATAATATTCCTATTAATAGGAAGAAGTCACAGGCACAATACAGTACAATAATAAAGTATTGTAGTTTATTATATAAGTGATCAAACATCCCTAAATGACTACAAATAAAAGTGAAAAGTCAAAAAATTTCAAAATAAAAAAATAATGTATTAAAAACATTCAAAACACTGACTCTTTTCTCATATAAAATATCTAAAATATACAAACCTAAATATAATTGGCATTTCTGCCACCCAAAATATAATAAAAAGTGTTCAAACACTTTAAGTGCCCTAAAATGTTGCCATTAAACAAAATATACAAAAATAAAAAAAACGTCATGTGTGTCAGCATGGCAATTTAAAGGAAATTTTCAAAATGTTATTATCTTTTTAGAGTAGTAAAGTATTAAAGCCATATAAATTTGCTATCACCATACTTATACTGACCCAAAGAATAAAGTTAAATGGGTTGTCCAGAAAAACATTTTTTTCTCTGGAGGCGAGTGAAGGTGAAAAAAAAAGCATACTCACCTGTCCCTGATGCTCTGGTGTCCCAGGCTGCTGTCCAATCCCACGGTGTCCTGGGGATTGTTCTGGCGGAAGTCTCCACCGCACGTGACCGCTGAGGCCAATCAACAGCCTCGGCGCCCTAAGGAAAGGACCCAGGATGTCACAGGTGACGTAATATTAACGTCCATACCTGCTGATTGGCCTCAGCAGTCAAATGCGGCGCGGACTTCCAACAGTATAAGTATCGGGACCATACAGCACCCTGGGACACTGGATCCCTGGGAATAGGTGAGCATGTTTTTTTTTTTTTTTTTTTTTTTTACCTTCTCCGGCCTCCAGAGAAAAAACTTTTTCCTGGACAACTCTTTTAACATGTCACTTTTACTGCACAGTGAACACAGTTAACATATAACCAAAAGAACAATATTTTTATACAGTTTTACCAATACATTATATGGAAGACTAAATGGTGCCATCAAAAAAATACAGCTTGTCCCATACTCCATTGAATGGAAAATTCAAAAGTTATGCCTCTTGGAAAGCAGAGAGTTAAAAATAAATTTGCTCATGCTCAAGGGGTAAATGCTTTGAACCTGCCACCTTAAATATGCAAAACTAGTCTGGTACATTCAGTCTGTAGATTTCCATTATGATATCTTTGGACTCTGCACATATAAGGCACTATGTGGAAAGGCGGAAGGAAATCAATACTAATATCTTTAAAACATGCAATTATATAAGCTGAACTAGAAGGAAGAAATTAGATACTTTTGATAAAAAGATGTGTATTTTAGTTTTGTTTAACAAGTTGGCTTCATGCTTTCGATTTAACGATTCTGCAAACTCTAACACATTATTTAATAAACATCACTTATTTAATAAGAGTTCCCTTTAACTAGCAATGTGTGACACGTAAATGCTTGGTAGTAATTACTTTCATGAGCAATAAAATGTTGTAAAGCATTCCATTATCCAAAGCATATAAATTATTTACCATTCGCTTGAAGCCAATAACCTGTGTGCTTACTTCAATGAAATCACTTACCTTAACATGGCTAAATAGTTACCTCACACTAGTTAATTATTCTGACTTCACATACTGCAGCTGATATAGTTGTATTAATATGTATTAGTATTCTATAAGAGTACATTTTTATGAACTAGCCAAATATTTTAAGTATTTTTAAGTTAAAATAAAGAATCACCTTTGAATTTGTATCTATATGTGAATGATCAGTAATTCTAGATTACATTACTTTTATTGTTTTATGTCATTGTGATTGCTACAGAACTTTGGACAGGAACATCTGTGTCATTATCAGATTTTCATAAACCAGGGGCAAAGCCTAAGGGTTTTGAAACTTTTATCTTTACTATCCCTACTACAACAGTCTGAGTTTTGTGCAAGGAATTCCCAGTTGCATTGTGGAGAAAATTTAGAAACTAGCACTAAATTGAAAGGAAAAAAAAAGCCTGTAGCAATGTAGCAGCAGTAGTCTACTATCTTGAACAGTTTCTTCCAGTTGGACTTAGCTTGAGCCATTCTCTAATTAGGATAGTCTTAGGAATTTTCACCCTTTATTGGGGTTGTTGAGGAATTTGTTCTTTGGCCTATAATTAGGATAGGCCATAAATACAGATTCTATACAGTGCATAGAGCCGGAAGCAGTATTGTGGCCAGGCAGCATTACTGCATCTCAGCTCTCACGGAGTCAGGCTGTTATGACCCGGTCTTCGCAGTCTCAGCCTGTTAGGTTCAGGTGCGGAGTGTCTACACGGCATTCTTCCTGTGAATTGTCCGACGTGCAGCAGGAGAATGTTCACACTGGACATGCGGTCTCTGCCGTAGCACTCACGTGTTGATCGCGCAATGAGTTGCGTCGCTGGTCAGTGCTCTAGTGTGTCTTTTCCTCCGAAGGGGTTAAGTCTGCAGTGCTGAGGACTCATTACAGGCTGTGTGCGGCTCAGAGTGCTGCTATCCAATTAACTTTCTGACTACTTCTGATCCTGGCTATATAACTCCGCTTTGCATGTTGTCAGTTGCTGGTCTTAAACTTCAGTTGCCTGTGTTTTCCAGAAGTGATCTGTCTGCCTGAAATTTCTGCTATAATCTGAGTCTAAGTCCTGGGCCATTCAGTTATACCTTGCTGCCTATGTGGATATTTGATAAGTGTCTGAGCACCTTGTTCCAAGCATAGTTTGTTCCGGGCGCAGTGAGCCCTAGTCTTTTACTGCTTGGAAGTTTGGACTTTTGTTGTAGGGTTTTTTGTGTGATGCTAAGTTCTGTTTATCCTATCCCTTTGCATAGTGTCAGTATTCCTGTGTTTCATGTTTATTTTCTGCCTCTATACATTGTGTTTCCTCATAATCACTGTTAGGGCCAGTTCACATCTGCGTTCGGTTTCCGTTTGGGGGGTCCCCAAGCGGACTCCCCGAAGTAATCACACACCGCTTGGGGACCCCCCTGAATCGAAACCTATATGCATAGAAAAGCGGTTTACCTAAGGAAACTTGCGGACCCCATAGACTATAATGGGGTCCGTATGGTTTCCGTTCGGCTCTGCTGCTTGCAGAACTTTTCTCTCCGCTTACTTCGTATAGAAACCACACGGACCCCATTATAGTCTATGGGGTACGCCGGTTTCCTTAGGTAAACCGCTTTTCTATACGTATAGTTTTCCGTTCGGGGGGGTCCTCAAGCGGACTCCCCGCACGAAAACCGAATGCAGATGTGAACCGGCCCTTAGTCCAGTCGGACACCTGTGGGGGCTTTCTCTGTATCTAACCTCTCCTTTCAGAATGTGAAACAAGTTAGGTTTTCTGTTTCTCTTATAAGCGAGTTATTTCTCCGGCTGTGTTCGTGCCCTCTCAGGTTAGTTAGTCCACCCCATGGCTACTTCTAATGTGCAAGGCAGGGACTAGGAGTATCACACACATGAGTAATTCCAAACAGCTCACGATACTAAGCTTTTTGTTTTCTTTTTTGTTTTTTTTGTTTTTTATACACTTGACTGAGAAGTTATCAGTCAGGGGCCAGTTCCTGGTCAGAGATCCCCAGATCATAACACAGGCAATGCAAAATCATACAGTTAGGTCCATAAATATTTGGACAGAGACAACATTTTTCTAATTTTGGTTCTGCACATTACCACAATGAATTTTGAACAAAACAATTCAGATGCAGTTGAAGTTCAGACTTTCAGCTTTAATTCAGTGGGTTGAACAAAATGATTGCATAAAAATGTGAGGAACTAAAGCATTTATTACACACAATCCCTTCATTCCAGGGGCTCAAAAGTAATTGGACAAATTAAATAATTGTTAATGTTAATTTCTAATACTTGGTTGAAAACCCTTTGTTGGCAATGACTGCCTGAAGTCTTGAACTCATGGACATCACCAGACGCCGCTGTGTTTCCTCCTTTTTAATGCTCTTCCAGGCCTTTACTGCAGTGGTTTTCAGTTGCTTTTTGTTTGTGGGCCTTTCTGTCTGAAGTTTAGTCTTTAACAAGTGAAATGCTGCTCAATTGGGTTCAGCTGACTGACTTGGCCATTCAAGAATATTCCATTTCTTTGCTTTAATAAACTCCTGGGTTGCTTTGGCTTTATGTTTTGGGTCATTGTATTATGAGACGCCGACCAATCAGTTTGGCTGCATTTGGCTGGATATGAGCACACAGTATGTCTCTGAATACCTCAGAATTCATCTGACTGCTTCTGTCCTATGTCACATCATCAATAATCACTAGTGACCCAGTGCCACTGGCAGCCATGCATGCCCAAGCCATCACACTGCCTCCGCCACGTTTGACAGATGATGTGGTATGCTTTGGATTATGAGCTGTAGGAAGCCTTCGCCATACTTTTTTCTTTCCATCATTCTGGTAGAGGTTGATCTTGGTTTCATCTGTCCAAAGAGTGTTCTTCCAGAACTGTGCTGGCTTTTTTAGATGTTTTTCTTTAGCAAAGTTTAATCTAGCCTTTTTAGGCTTTAATCTAGGTTTATGAGTGGCTTGCACCGTGCAGTGAACTTTACTTTCATCGAGTCTTCTCTTTATGGTAGATTTGGATATTGATACACCTACATCCTGGAGAGTATTGTTCACTTGGTTGGCTGCTGTGAAGGGGTTTCTCTTCACCATGGAAATTATTCTGCGATCATCCACCATTGCTGTCTTCCTTGGGCGTCAAGGTCTTTTCGCATTGATGAATTCACCAGTGCTTTCTTTCTTTCTCAAGATGTACCAAACTGTAGATTTTGCCACTCCTAATATTGTAGTAATTTCTCAGATGTTTTTTTTTCTGTTTTTGCATCTTAAGGCTGGTTTGTTTCACCTGCATGGAGAACTCCTTTGACTGCATGTTTTCGTCACAGCAAAATCTTCCAAATGCAAGCACCATGCAAATCAACTCCAGGCCTTTTATCTGCTTAACTGAGAATGACAAAACAAAGGAATTGCCCACACCTGCCCATGAAACAGCCTTTGAGTCAATTGTCCAATTACTTTTGGTCCCTTTAAAAACAGGGTGGCACATGTTAAGGAACTGAAACTCCTAAACCCGTGATGGCAAACCTATGGCACGCGTGCCAGAGAGGGCGCGCAGAGCCCTCAGTTGGCACGCGCGCCGTCGCCATGATCGCTCACTAACGGGGAATCTGGTACAGGAATCCCGGTTAGTGAGCGATCGCTTCTTTCAGCTATATGTGTAAATGTACATACAGATGAAAGCTGTCAGTGTAGGCCGCGGTCCACAGCTCACACTGACAGCAGAGTGTGACCTCTGCCCCGACGCAGGCACAATGATGTCATTCATCAGCGCCTGCGAACAGAAGAAGGAGGACGCTCTTCGTGGGACTGCAGCTCTTCACGGGACTGGGTAAGTAACATAAACTACAGTGTGGGGGCCTACTGTGAAGCATATACTACTGTATGGGGTGCACTGAAGCATCTAATACTGTAGGGGGGACACTGAAGCATATACTACTGTGTGGGGGACACTGAAACATCTAATACTGTATGGGGGACACTATGAAGCATCTAATACTGTATGGGGGACACTGTGAAGCATCTAATACTGTGTGGGGGACACTGAAGCATCTAATACTCTGTGGGGGAAACTGTGAAGCATCTAATACTGTATGGGGGACACTGAAGCATATACTACTGTATGGGGGACACTGAAGCATCTAATACTGTGTGGGGGACACTGTGAAGCATATAATGTGAGGGGGCCCAAAGTGGAGCATATAATACTGTGCGGGGCCTCTGTGAAGCATATAATATTGTGCAGGGCCACTGTGAAGCATATAAAACTGAGTGGGGGCCACTGTGGCGCATATAATACTGTGTGGGGGCAATTCTGGAGCATATAATACTGTCTGGGGGCCACTGTGGAGCGCATTGTACTGTCTGGGGGCCCTTCACTATTTATATCACATAGTATCTGTTTTATAGCAGACGTGATATTATTACAGGCTGTAATAACATTGCACGATCAATATAAAACAGATCCTGGTTAATTTAAGGTTAAATTGCCGTGTTGGCACTTTGCGATAATTTAGAGGGGTTTTGGGTTGCAGTTTGGGCACTCGGTCTCTAAAAGGTTCGCCATCACTGTCCTAAACCCTTCATCCAATTTTAATGTGGATACCCTCAAATGAAAGCTGAAAGTTTGGACTTTTTGTCCATGTCCACTATATAACTATAAATTGAATATGTTTCAGCAAACCGGTAAAAACAAAAAATTGTATCAGTGTCCCAATATATATGGACCTAAACTGAACTGTATGTCAGACAGGTGAAGCATAACCATAAACAAGCAGAGGTCAAATCCAGGTAATCAATATGTAATCATAAAGCATCAGAACCAAGGGACAAGTACAAAGTCAGGGTTGAGCCATGAGACAAAATCAATGAAGTACCACAAGTAACAAATCTGCAGGTAAAAATAGTCAGGGCAGTCCTAGTTAGTATACAGGTAGCAATTCAAGGGTTAATCCAAGAGAGAGCTAGTGGTGAAGGAAGGGTCAGAATCCAGGAATCATACAAAACTATCACTAGAAAACAGAAGAGGATGTAGGACAAAGACAATGCTCTGATAGGTCTGATTAGGGTATGTTAATGTACCCCTTCTTCAAGGGTCCCAAGAAGGGGTCTCTCTGTCATTCCAGAGCAGTGTCTGACAGCAAATGACTACACATTAAGGCTGAGGCCCCACATTGCAGAAACGCAGCTTTTTTTGTTGAAGATTTTGATGCGTTTTTTGAGCCAAAGGCAGGAGTGGGTTGAGAAGAAAGTAGAAGTATAACAGATTTCTAGATGTCTCCCATTCCTTTTGGCTCAAAAACCCATAGCAAATCTGCACCAAAAAAAACTGTGTCTCCGCAACGTCTGGCTTCAGCCGAATGCAATAAGGTAAGTATGTTACAATACCATAAATCAGGGGAGAAAGAAGTGGAAACAGTACAGGTCAAATCCAAAATTTCAAGCAATGAAGACCTTCACAAATTAAGGCTCTGTTTACACAAATGTCAAAATGGCATATGTCTTATTAACAGCCGTGAAACAACTGCAGTGAAGTCTTCGTAATCATAAGGATCTGTTATGCTTCGTTCACACCTGCGCTTGCTGTCCGTCCGTTGCCAATCCAGTGAAAATCTCGGCGAACTGGATTGGCATCGGATACAGACCGGTCAGCGGCGCATTGGTTAAAAACCCATTCATTTGAATGGGTTTTTAAAGCAATGCGCGGGTGTGCGCTTACACCCTCTGCGCTGCGAATCCTTTTTTTTCGTCGGAAACAAAGTCGGACATGCAGGACTTCGTGTCCGACGAAAAAAAAAAGGATTCGCAGCGCAGAGGGTGTAAGCGCACACCCGCGCATTGCTTTAAAAACCCATTCAAATGAATGGGTTTTTAACCAATGCGCCGCTGACCGATCTGTATCCGCTGCCAATCCAGTTCGCCGAGATTTTCACTGGATTGGCAACGGACGGACAGCAAGCGCAGGTGTGAACGAAGCATAACATAATGTGGGGGGGCTCTGGAGAGCATGTTATATTCTCTGGGGCCACTTTGGAGAATTATACTGGGGGGCCCCTCTGGAGAGCATATTATACTGTGTGGGGCCACCATGGAGCATTATACTGTGGGGGGGCCCTCTGGAGAGCATATTATACTGTTTTGGGCCACTGTGGAGCATTATACTGGGGGAACCTCTCTGGGCGGTATATTATACTGTGTGGAGGTCATTCTGGAGCATGTTATACTGTGTGGAGTCACTGTGGAGCATTATTCTGGGAGGGGCCATCTGCACAGCATATTATATTGTGTGGCGCCACTGTGGGGCATTATTCGGGGGGAACTAAGGAGCATTATACTAGAGGGTCCTCCGGGTAGTATATTATACTGCGTGGAGCCTACTGTGGAACATTATACTGGGGGGACACTCTGGGGAGCATTATATATTGCATGCGGCCACTGTGGAGCAAAATCCTGGGGGGGGCACTGTGGAGCATTATGCTAGCGGGGGCCCTCTGGGGAGCATATTATACTATGGGCCACTGTGGAGCTTTATACTGGGGGGGAAGGGGCAGTGTGGGAAGCCTGTTATACTCTTTGGGACACTGTGGAGTTTATTATATTGTGTAGGGCTTCTCGGGAGCATATTATACTCTGTGGGGCCATTGTAGAGCATTATACTGGGGGGGACTGTGGATAGCATATTATACTGTGGGAGACCACTGTGGAGCATTATACTGGGGGAACCCCTCTGGGCAGTATATTAAAATGTGTGGAGGCCATTGTGGAGCATGTTATACTGTGTTAGGCCACTGTGGAACATTATACTGGGGGGGGCACTGTGGGATGCATATTATACTGTATGGAGCATATTATATTGTGTGGGGCTGCTGGGCAGCATATTTTACTGTCTGAGGTAGTATACTGTGTGTAGCCTTATATACCTTGTGGGGCCACTATGGGGGGCTCAGGGGAGCATTTTATACTGTGTGGGTCCACTGTGGAGCATCATATACCATGTGGGGAAACTGTGGAGGGTTCAGGGGAGCATTTTATACTGGGGAGCATTATACTGTGGGGGGGGGGGCTCAAAATTCCTGCTGGCAGCCCTGTGTGCTATGTCTACATCACAGCTCCCACACTATAATTTTGCACATACGTGTAGTGCTCCATGGCCATGTCATTTCCCATACAGTACTGTGCATGAACTGGCCATGGAGTTATTGGGGCCTGCACAGTACTATAGGGGCTGACTATACTGGGAACATACTCAGTAACACCAGATAGTCAGCACATATGTAAGACTTCAGTGAAGGAGCCGTGATGTAGGCTATTAGCAGGAAGCTGTTGGGTGGGGCCCAGAACAAGATCCTCTGGTGGGCCTAAGGCCCTTCAGTCTGACACTGTATAACGGAGAACTATTATATATAAGGGTGAATTACTATATATAATTGGGAAACTTAAATATGAGGGGGCTATTCTAAGGGGGAGCTATTATTTATAAGACGGGCTATTATTTATAAGGGGGGGAACTATTATATATAAGGCATCCATTATAAGGGGGAGTTATTATTTATAAGAGGGGAACTATTTATAAGGGGGGTATAATTGTTAAGTGGGCTTATTTATAAAGGGGGCTATTAGTGATAATGGGGACTATTATCTATAAGGGTAACTATTATTTATGAGGGGGCTATTATTAATAAGGGAGCAGTATTATTTTTACGGGGTGACTGTTACTGATAAGGGGGAATATTACTGATACAGGGCACTATTTATCATTTATACGTGAGCTATTACTGATAAGGGTGTAATATTATTTATAAGCAGGGGCTATTATTTATAAGGAGGCGCTATAATAACTGGGTGCAAAAATCTATTAGGTGGTACAAAGGTGCTCATTTGAATTGTGTGTGGTAAATGGGGCTTGTTATTACTTTTTTGTTGGCAGAAAGGAGGCGTTATTATAGAGGCTGCCACTGCAAGACGATGGTGTTGATTGCATATCAGCATTTGGGGCCCCGCTTTTAATTTCGCCAAGGCCCCACTTTGTCTAAAACCGGCCCTGCGGACAGGTAATGTAGATGTGGCCATTGTGCTTATTGTAGTTATAATTTGAAAACAAATTTATTGAGATTTGGAGGAATAATGCATAGAGTCAAACAATTTATTAATTGTAAAACTACTTTTGTCTTTTACAGTGTCATGCAAAAGTTTGGACACCCCTGGTCAAAATGACTGTTATTGTGAACAGTTAAGCAAATTGAAGATAAAATGATCTTCAAAAGGCATAACATTAAAGATGACACATTCCCAATGTATTTTTTGGGGGAAAAAAATTTTTTTTTCAGATTTTACATTTTCAAAATAACAAAAAATTAAAATGGCCTGAGGCAAAAGTTTGGGCACCCTGCATGGTTAGTACCAAGTAGCACCCCCTTTGGCAAGTATCACAGCTTGTAAACACTTTTTGTAGCCAGCCAAGAGTCTTTCAATTCCTTTTTGAGGGATTTTCATCCATTCTTCCTTGGAAAAGTCTTCCAGTTCTGTGAGATTCCTGGGTCGTCTTGCATGCACTGCTCTTTTGAGGTCTAGCCACAGATTTTCAATAATGTTCAGATCAGGGGATTGTGAGTGTCATGGTAAATCCTTCAGCTTGCACTTTTTTAGGTAGTCTATGGTGGATTTTGACGTGTGTTTTGGATCATTATCCATTTGTAGAAGCCATCCTCTTTTCAATTTCAGCTTTTTTACAGATGGTGTTATGTTTGCTTCAAGAATTTTTGAAATTTCATTGAATCCATTCTTCCCTCTACCCGTGAAATGTTCCCCGTGCCATTGGCTGCAACACAACCCCAAAGGATGATTGATCCACCCCCATGCTTAATGGTTGGAGAAATGTTCTTTTCCTGAAATTCTGTGCCCTTTTTTCTCCAAACATACCTTTGATCATTATGGCCAAAGAGTTCTATTTCTACCTCATCGTCCACAGGACTTGTCTCCAAAATGCATCAGGCTTGTTTAGATGTTCTTTTGCAAACTTCTGACGCTGAATTTTATGGTGAGGATGCAGGAGAGGTTTTCTTCTGAATACTCTTCCAGGAAGGCAATATTTGTGCAAGTATCGTGAACAGTAGAACAATGTACCACAACTCCAGAGTCTGCTAAATGTTCATGAAGGTCTTTTGCAGTCAAGCGGGGGTTCTGATTTGCCATTCTGGCAATCCTACAAGCAACTGTCTGAAATTTTTCTTGGTCTTTCAGCCCTTATCTAGACCTCCACTGTTCCTGGTAACTGCTATTTCTTAATTACAATTCGAACTGAGGAAAAGGCAACTTGAAAACGCTTTGCTATTATCTTATAGCCTTCTCCTGCTTTGTGGGCCTCCACTATTTTCATTTTCAGAGTGCTAGGCAGCTGCTTAGGGTGGGTTCATGCTTGCTGCGGCACTCCGTCCGCCGCGAATCCGACCTAAATGTCGGAAAACTGGATAGGCACTGGATAGAAAAAGGTTTGCGACGCATTGATTAAAACCCCATTCACTTGAATGGGGTTTTAAAGCAATGTGCGGGTGTGCACTTACACCCTCTGCGCCACAAAGCCGGTTTTTTTTTACTGAAAACAAAGTCCTGCATGTCCGACTTTGTTTCCAGCGAAAAAAAAACGGCTTCGCGACACAGAGGGTGTAAGCGCACACCCGCGCATTGCTTTAAAACCCCAATCAAGTGAATGGGGTTTTAAGCAATGCGTCGCAAACCTTTCCCTATCCAGTGCCTATCCAGTTTTCCGATATTTAGGTCGGATTCGCGGCGGACGGAGTGCCGCTGCAAGTGTGAACCCACCCTTAGAAGAACCCATGGCTGCTGTTTCTTGGTACAAGGTTAGAGGAGGCTGGGAATTTATAAAGCTGTAAAATTTGCATCACTTGGCCTTTCCTAATGATGATAGTGAACAAGCCATAAAACTAACTGGCTAATTAAGGTCTGAAACCTTGATCAAAGTTATCTGAGCACACAAATCTACAAGGGTTCCCAAACTTTTGCAAGGTACTCCTTTCCTTTTTTTCCAGAAGAAGTACATATTGTGTGAAAAGGCCGTCACCTTTTTTTGCTGACCTAATCTTCTCTCCCAGTCTGCTGTACCTTTTACTGTTAGTTGGAATGAAGGGCGTTTTTGAGCTTGAAGTTGACCTTTAATCTCTTTAGAAGTTTTTCTGGGCTCTTTTGTTACCATTCGTATTATCCTTCTCTTTGATTTGTCATCAATTTTCCTCCTGCGGCCACGTCCGGGGAGGTTGGCTACAGTCCCATGGATCTTAAATTTCTATATAATATGTGCAACTGTAGTCACAGGAACATGAAGCTGCTTGGAGATGGTCTTATAACCTTTACCTTTGCTTGTCTATAATTTTCTTTCTAAATTCCTGAGACAACTCTTTCCTTCGCTTCCTCTGGTCCATGTTGAGTGTGGTACTCACCATGTCACCAAACAGCACAGTGAGTATCTGTAGCCCTATATACAGGCCCACTGACTGATTACAAGATTGTAGACACCTGTGATGCTAATTAGTGGACAGACCTTGATTTAACATGTCCCTTTGGTCACATTATTTTCAGGGGTACCATCATTTCTGTCCAGGCCTGTTTCATGAGTTTTATTTTTAACAAAATTCTGTTGAAGCATGGTTGAAAAACAATGTCTGACTTTCATTTGTTCATTTTCATAGAATTTTTATATGTTATTACTTTTGTCAGATTCAAGTTATTTCTGTGACCATTGTGTGACCGTTTTTCTTTCATTAAACAAGGGGTACCAACAATTTTGTCCACATGTGTATATGCACTCAAATCCTTCTGTCACTTCATGTAATCCCAGACAGATCAAATCACAAACCCACTGCTATGTCCACCATCATGGACAACTATGCGACCACTGAACTCACTAAAGCTAGGTTGATATCTGTTATATCAATAAAACAGCCAAGAGACCACAACACCTCTAAAAACACCACATAGAAGGAAATAACTGGAATTTGTCCAAAACCACACTTTTCTTCCACAATTACCGCCAGTAGCACTCATCAGAGAATGTATTATCAGGGTACACCTAAAATGCCTGATTGGTTCCCAGTCTGTCAGGGGTACTAATCCACAATGGTAGATCGTTCTACAGCTGAGGATCCATGGTAGTGTACTGTCACCCTATATAACTGGTGGGCATTGACTCTTTATCCCGTCAAACATTTAATGGACACTATATACAGTAGGTCTTGTATATAGGTCCCTGCATTTCTCTCACAACACCAGTACTGCTAAGTGGTTCCATGGGAGGGAGTGCGACTGCTAATCCATGGTTCTTAGAGAGGGAGTGGAGAAGTTGTGAAATAGCTCACTCAGCCTACGTCAACACACTTGGAAGGGAAGCAGCACGTCACTATAGCAATGAGCCGCCTCTCCACTAACTAAGTAACTGTATGGTGTTGCGTGTCACTGAAACCTCCCTGTGTTGTTTGCATTGAAAGTTCCAAGAATAGGTATTTCTGGCCGCATCCTCTGTTGGCTGGAAAAGGGTAATGGCTCCTAATAAAGTGAATCACAGACAACAACTAACAAGTAACAGTTTAATGCCTGTTAAAGCAATATGACCAATTCATACTTAAAGCAATACCTCACAACTTTCAAAGGACAGAAAGAGGGACAGAATGTGTGGTGCGCACTGCAGCGAATTTAACTCCCCCCCCCCCTTATGTTTTGATTCCACCCATTGCCATCCATTTATCTTTGTGCCCCCACACAGTATAATACCCCTAAAGTCACCCTAACATGATATGCCCCCTCCTTATGTTTCCCTCCAGTTGCCCCAGTTTAATGTCTCCCTCCAGCTGTCCCACAGTTTACAGTCCCCCTTCATCTGCCCCAGTTTAATGTTCTCCTCATGGCACAACCCCTTCAACAGTTTTATGGATAAACAAGGGTACACTTAGTATAATGCAAATAAAGAAATATTGCAGCAATTCACACACAGATATAGTCCTGTAGGATTAAACCTTTAGTGTATGGAATGAGATATATGTCAGGCCTGACAGGTATAATGAAATATGGAAGATAACCGAACACAATTGAACAGTAGCTAAACAGATGATAGTGAGCATACATGCACTTACAGTGGGTATGGAGAGTATTCAAACCCCTTTAAATTTTTCACTCTTTGTTTCATTGTAGCCATTTGCTAAAACCAATAAAAGTTCATTTTATTTCTCATTAATGTACACTCAGCACCCCATCTTGACAGAAAAAAAAACAGAAATGTAGATATTTTTGCAAATTTATTAAAAAAGAAAAACTGAAATATCACATATTCAGACCCTGTGACACTCATATTTAACTCACATGCTGTCCATTTCGTTCTGATTCTCTTTGAGATGGTTCTACTCCTTCATTGGAGTCCAGCTGTGTTTAATTAAACTGATTGGACTTGATTAGGAAAGGCACACACCTGTCTATATAAGACCTCACAGCTCACAGTGCATGTCAGAGCAAATGAGAATCATGAGGTCAAAGGAACTACCAAAGGAGCTCAGAGACAGAATTGTGGCAAGGCATGGATCTGGCCAAGGTTATAAAAGAATTTCTGCAGCGCTCAAGGTTCCTAAGAGAACAGTGGCCTCCATAATCCTTAAATGGAAGAACTTTGAGACGACCAAGAACTCTTCCTAGACCTGGCCGTCCAGCCAAACTGAGCAATTGTGGGAGAAGAGCCTTGGTGAGAGAGGTAAAGAAGAACCCAATGATCACTGTGGCTGAGCTCCAGAGATGCACTAGGGAGATGGGAGAAAGTTGCACAAAGTCAACTATCACTGCAACCCTCCACCAGTCGGGGCTTTATGGCAGAGTGGCCAGAAGAAAGCCTCTCCTCAGTGCAAGACATATGAAAGCCCGCAAAGAGTTTGCCAAAAAACACATGAAGGACTCCCAGACTATGAGAAATAAGATTCTCTGGTCTGATGAGACGAAGATTGAACTTTCTGGCGTTAATTCTAAGTGGTATGTGTGGAGAAAACCAGGCACTGCTCATCACCTGTCCAATACAATCCCAACAGTGAAACATGGTGGTGGCAGCATCATGCTATGGGGGTGTTTTTTAGCTGCAGGGACAGGACGACTGGTTGCAATTGAAGGAAAGATGAATGCGGCCAAGTACAGAGATATCCTGGAAGAAAACCTCTTCCAGAGTGCTCTGGACCTCAGACTGGGCCGAAGGTTCACCTTCCAACAAGACAATGACCCTAAGCACACAGCTAAAATAACAAAGGAGTGGCTTCGGAACAACTCTGTGACCATTCTTGACTGGGCCAGCCAGAGCCCTGACCTTAACCCAATTAGGCATCTCTGGAGAGACCTGAAAATGGCTGTCCACCAACGTTCACCATCCAACCTGATGGAACTGGAGAGGATCTGCAAGGAAGAATGACCGAGGATCTCTAAATCCAGATGTGAAAAACTTGTTGCATCATTCCCAAGAAGACTCATGGCTGTACTAGCTCAAAAGGCGGCTTCTACTCAATACTGAGCAAAGGGTCTGAATACTTATGACCATGTGATATTTCAGTTTTTCTTTTTTAATAAATTTGCAAAACTATCTACATTTTCTGTTTTTTTTCTGTCAAGAGGCTGAGTGTACATTAATGAGAAATAAAATGAACTTTTTTGCTTTTAGCAAATGGCTACAATGAAACAAAGAGTGAAAAATTTAAATGGGTCTGAATACTTTCCGTACCCACTGTATACTGCAGGTACCAGCAGACTTGAATCCCTCCGCTGCCACATTCATAGAACCCCATTTCCTGGCCCCCACATAGTGTAAGGCTGCATTTGAACACAGTATAATGTGCCATAGTGGCCCCTCTGTACAATATAATTTCTCACAGTGGCCCCTTCACACAGTAAAATGTGCCATAGTGGCCCCTATGGTGTTAGTTTCAAATATTGCAAAAATTTGGGGTTCGGTAGAACCTTAAATTTTGGGGGTTTACCACCCACAAGCCCCAGACCCCAGACTATAATGATCGGACGCCCAGGTTTGGTTACTTACCTCCACTGGGCCTCCAATCATTATACTCTGGGGTATGAAGACAACCCAGAGTATAATATCAGTTTAATTTCGAACATGTTCGGTCCAAACGTATCCACCAAGTGGAGACAAATTTTGTGAGGTTCGCCCAACAAATACCTTTGCCACGGTCTTACTTACCGATCCCCGCTTCTGTCTACGTCTGCCTCCTTTTTCCTTTCAGCGATGTCTTGAAGCTGTTCAGCAGCAGTGACGTGATATGCGACACACCGGGCCCCCTAGAAAGCTGAAGGGGAAACGGAGGAGGCCGTGGGCAGGAGCGGGGATTGGTAAGTAAATATGGACTCCAGCAGGTAACAGTATTTAAAAAAAAAAACAGCAGGGGCTGTACATCCATAACAACCGCATTTTCTTTTTCATCTGAGAGTATAATCACTTTTTTTGTGAATGTGAATGCATTGCTTGCCCACACATTGAGACAGGTAGGAAGTTTTAATCAAATAGAACTGGAACCACCTATAACATCTGGCATTACATCTACTGCAGGTCAAAAGGGATGACCACTTCAGTAGCATTCAAAATGGCTAGACAAGTGGCGAGACATTTTAATCATGAACATGAGGGGATGGTAAACTCTATATACAGTGGGGAAAAAAAGTATTTAGTCAGCCACCAACTGTGCAAGTTCTCCCACTTAAAAAGATGAGAGAGGCCTGTAATTGACATCATAGGTAGACCTCAACTACGAGAGACAAAATGAGAAAACAAATCCAGAAAATCACATTGTCTGATTTTTAAAGAATTTATTTGCAAATTATAGTGGAAAATAAGTATTTGGTCAATAACAAAAGTTCATCTCAATACTTTGTTATATATCCTTTGTTGGCAATGACAGAGGTCATACGTTTTCTGTAAGTCTTCACAAGGTTGGCACACACTGTTGCTGGTATGTTGGCCCATTCCTCCATGCAGATCTCCTCTAGTGCAGTGATGTTTTGGGGCTGTCGCTGGGCAACACAGACTTTCAACTCCCTCCAAAGGGTTTCTATGGGGTTGAGATCTGGAGACTGGCTAGGCCACTCCAGGACCTTGAAATGCTTCTTACAAAACCACTCCTTTGTTGCCCTGGTGATGTGCTTGGGATCATTGTCATGCTGAAAGACCCAGCCACGTTTCATCTTCAATGCCCTTGCTGATGGAAGGAGGTTTGTACTCAAAATCTCACGATACATGGCCCCATTCATTCTTTCATGTACACGGATCAGTCATCCTGGTCCCTTTGCAGAGAAACAGCCCCAAAGCATGATGTTGCCACCCCCATGCTTTACAGTAGGTATGGTGTTCTTTGGATGCAACTCAGCATTCACTCTCCTCCAAACACGACGAGTTGTGTTTCTACCAAACAGTTCTACTTTGGTTTCATCTGACCATATGACATTTTCCCAATACTCTTCTGGAATATCCAAATGCTCTCTAGCAAACTTCAGATGGGCCCGGATATGTACTTGCTTAAGCAGGGGGGACACGTCTGGCACTGCAGGATCTGAGTCCCTGGCGGCGTAGTGTGTTACTGACGGTAGCCTTTGTTACGTTAGTCCCAGCTTTCTGTAGGTCATTCACTAGGTCCCCCGTGTGGTTCTGGGATTTTTGCTCACCGTTCTTGTGATCATTTTGACCCCTTATAAGAGCAGCCTTATTTGGGGTACTAGGGTAATGACATCAAAACTTTATGACATCACTCACCATCTGTGAACTGGAGCACGATACCCTACTTGCGAGACACAGAAAGACTCATATGTGAAGATTTGGTAAGATCTATCCATTTAAAGGGGTTGTCCGTTTTTAGCAAATAAATGTTACTGTTTATGTAATGAAAAGTTCTACAATTTTGCAATATATTTTCTGTATAAATTCCTCACGGTTTTCTAGTTCCTTGATTTCTGTCATTCATTCTGCTTACTTCCAGTGGATAAAAATAAGTCCATGGTCATGTGATATACCAGCGACAGGCAACCCTTGTTTGTTCGTTGTGCCAATTTCAATTAAAAAAATCAAAGATGAGGTGCTTGGAGTGCCGTGCAATAATTGTAAGGCTGAAGACCCCTATACTAAAGTCATATAGCACAAACCATAACACAGGAGTGCTGCCACAAGATGCTTCAGGACACATGCGTTTACTGCTATTTCCTGGGACACACCTACAGGTGCATCTCAATAAATTAGAATATTTTTGAAACGCTCATTCATTTCAGTGATACAATTCATAATCAGCAGTCTTCCATGATTGTGTGTCTTACTGAACCAGACTGAGGGACCATTTAAAGACTTAGGAAACCTTGGCAGGTGGCAATAAATTTACATTACAATTTTTTACAATATTCAAATTTTCTTAGAGTTTGGTTTTCATTACCTGTAATCCATAATCAACATTTACAGAAATAAAACATTCTGTGTGTAAAGAATCTAGAAAATAAGAGGTTTCTTTTTTTAATTCAATTACTGAAAGAAATAAACGTTTCAAAGATATTCTAATTTATTGAGATGCACCTGTATACTTTCCCATTAGAAGCAATGAAAGTACATGTGCAGCCCCCAATTAGTGGTAAATGTATGTGTCCAGGAGCACTGTATGGCGGCATCCTTATGGTGGTAATACAATATGTATCTGGATGCAGCTATATTCTTAGGCCACTGGTACTTTTACTTCAATGTAAAGCTGCATTCACATGGTTCGTTTTTTGCACAAAAAAACTGCCTGCTTTACACAGAATAATGTCCCACAGCGGCCCCTCCACCTGGTATAATATCCCATAGCGGTCCCTCCCCACGGTATTATGTACCATCATGGCCCCCGCACACGGTATTATGTCCCATACAGCACGGTAATTACCCATCTGCCTAGTAAAAAACTGTACACCTGTGTGCTCATCACATGACCATGGACTGATTTTTATCCACTGGAGGTAAGAAGAATGAATGACAGCAAGCAGAGATCTAGAAAACTGTGAGGAATTGATACAGAAAATACATTGCAAAATTGTATAACTGTTCATCTCAGAAACAATAACCTTTATTTGCTGAAACTGGACAACCCCTTTAATATTATAATACTTGTGGAAGAAAAGTGCAGTTTTGGACAAAACATGGAAATTTATTAAAGTCTTCATGGAAAAACAGATACAGGTAAAACTTCCAGAATAAACAGAAATATCAGTCAATGTCTTATTAGCTTGCATCATGGCACATCATTGACAGGCACACATCAGACATGTGTGCCTGTCAATCATTTATATTCATGAGAAGAGGCGTTCCCCAGCATCCTTAAACTCTTTGCAACTGTATTTGGAAAACACTAAAATAAGTGTACCCTTATCACACCCATGTATGGTAATGTATGAATATTGTAATCAAATAATATTTAACACATGGTGAATATTGGAAAAAAAAAACGGAAAAAAAAAAATGCCGGAAGAAATGATTTTTCGCCATCTCACCTTAAAAAATATGCTATCAAAAGTGATCAAAAAGTCATATGTACCCCAAAATAGTACCAATAAAATTAACAAGTCATTTAACCAACTGAATAAGCCCTCAACCAACCAAAAAATAAAAATGTTACACGTCTGTGAAGGATATCGCCTTGCCAAGCTGCTTGGCACACCTGTGAAAACCCTTCTTAATGTAACGATGCTAGTTATCAGATCTGGAGTCCAATTGGTGAGGTAAACAGTACAGTACTTAAATAGTAAGAGATGCAGGAATAGTACCTCAGGAGTAGAAGTAACCGTGGTCAGACTTTTGCAGAGTTCGGTATACGAGAGCAGTAGATCAACCGTAGTCAGACGTATGCAGAGTTCGGTACACGGGAGCAGTAGATCAACCGTAGTCAGGTGTATGCAGAGTTCGGTACACGGGAGCAGGAGATCAACCGTAGTCAGACGTATGCAGAGTTCGGTACACGGGAGCAGTAGATCAACTGTAGTCAGACGTATGCAGAGTTCGGTACACAGGAGAAGTAGATCAACCGTAGTCAGACATATGCAGAGTTCAGTACACAGGAGCAGTAGAGTAATGGTGAGGATGAGGGCAAACAGGAAGCAGACAGCCAAAATAATCAGGCACAGGATGGAGTAAGCTGTGGGTTTATATAGGAATAGCTACCCTGTGATTGGCCACATAGCAAGTGGGATTCATAAGCTAATCACTCCAATAGAAAGGACCAGGCTGAGCAAAGAACAAACAGGCTTCTACAATGGCATAATGGTCCAGGCTGAAGAACATAGCCGGGAAGTCAAGGGTTCAAGACCCAGCGAGCTCAGTTCCTGACATTATTCCCCCTTCTCCTGAAGCGTCCTCTGGATAGCGCTGATGAAATTCCCTTACCAGTTGTGGAGCGTGAATGTTGTGTACTGGTTCCCATGAGTTATATTCAGGACCATATCCTTGCCACTTTATCAAGTACTGTAACTGATTTCGAGAAATTCTAGAATCCAAAATATTTTCTACCACATATTCTTCTTCTCCTTCAACAATAACTGGGTCAGGTGGAGGCAAGTTACGTCCCGGGAATGGATTTTCCACAAAAGGCTTGAGAAGGGAGGAGTGAAAAACAGAGTGAATCCGCATAGAGTCTGGAAGTTTTAAACGAAATGCTACAGGATTAATTTGAGCCACAATTTCAAATGGTCCAATAAATTTCTGACCTAGCTTGGTTGAAAGTATCTTGAGCTTCAAGTTTTTTGTAGAAAGCCATACCTTTTCTCCTACACCAAAGGATGGAAAAGACTTGTGATGTCTATCAGCAGTTTTCTTATAGTGATCCTGAGCTTCATGCAGAGTGTTTGTCAATTTTTCTTGAACTTGCTTCAAGATAGACAGTCTGTCGGTGACAGCAGGAACTGAAGAAGAAATTGTGAGATTAGGAATGAATGCAGGATGAAAACCCATATTGGCAAAAAATGGACTCTGAGATGTAGATGAATGCTGAGAGAATAAATGAATGCAGCCAGAATAATCAGACACAGGATGGAGTAAGCTGTGGGTTTATATGGGGATATCTACCCTGTGATTGGCCACAGAGCAGGTGAGATCCATAAGCTAATCACTCCAATAGAAAGGACGCCCGTGAGTGGACAGGGTTTCATAGGATAACATGAAACGAGCTTTATAAATTTTATATATTTATAAACTGAGTGGGTCAGTACTAGCCACTAACATATACAGAAATATACATCAATGGATGGTCAAGCAAATACAGGTAAAATCACAACACAGTACAAAAAATAAATGAAAAATAAAAGATAGAAAAATACCAGAACAAGTCTGTAGTTAGTTCACTAGGCCTCAGCAGGTTTTTGGTTTAGGGCACTTTCTTCAGCCTGTCTGCCCACATGGCTTCCAGCATAAGATCTCTAAGGCCTCACTGCTAGGTCACAGGCCACATGCTTAAGTTCACAACACGACAAGCCCTTACATCTTTCCCAGGATAACAACTCTCTTTGTTCCCCAGGGGAGACCATATAACTATCCCCAGTCTCCTCCCTAAGTGATGTCACTGGGAGGGGGAAGTCCCACCCTCCATCCTGAAATCCAAATAACTATAACTCATCATAGTTCCTTGTCCGATGACAGTATTGTCAGGCAAGGGGTATGATGGGGCTCATGGCGAGATCCCCATCATGTAGACACCGAGAATGACAACCCAATCCCTTTTGTGTAATGATATCAGTGTCTGGACCTGTTCCATGTGCCCCATGGAACCAAGTTTAGAGTTGGGGCGCTCATCTCTGCCTGGCGTACCAAAGGAATTTATTGGTGCGACAATAGGCGGTTCCACTGAGGAAATATTGTCATAAAACCATATTCCCTTTGTACTGTGGCCAGAGACAGGCTGCTTTCTGTTTGCTTAGAGGTCTCCCAATCCACATCTCTAGGATGTTCCCCTGCTGTGATAACGAGGTTAGCACTTGTGTGCAAACAAAGGTCTGTGCCAGTGACTCTCTGGGGATCAAAGGGTCTTGGTACAGAGCAGAATGACCGCATTCCTGGAGCCAAACTGGTTTTGATAACAAACATGGACGACATACTGTGTAGGAGTAATATGAGCAAGTGATAACACACTAAAGCATAATACATAGCTGGGGGTCTCCCATCATCACAGTGTCTCAGAAGTTGACAATGCAAAAATAATTGATTTATGTCCCCAAATGGGTTTTTGTTCTGCAAAACTAGTAACGCATAAAAAAACTATAAAAATTAGGTATTACCATAGCCGTAATCCTACCCACCTGCAGTATAAAGATAACATGTTACTTATGCTGTACGCTGCATGGCATAAAATTTAAAAGGTAAAACACAATTCCGGAATTAATGTTTTTTTTTTTAATCCACCATAAAAAGAGTTAATAAAATATAATTAAAGGGAGTCTATCATTGGGGAAACATGTTTTAAACTGAAGCAATGTTGGAATAGCCTTTATAAAGGCTATTCTACTTCTACCTTTACTTTTCTTCTCCTCGCCACCGTTTGTCCCAAAAAAAATTTATACTCATATGTATATTATGCTCAGGGAGCACCGGGGGCAGATCCGTTTCTGGGCAGGCCCTAGTAGATTGTGGGGCTGCCATTAACTTTGTTAAATTTTCATTTGTTTCTGATTTACGTATTGAACTTGTATCATTAGATACTCCTCTGTTGGTTACTGGGGCGGATTTTACTCCACTGGCCAGGTGTAAAATCCGTTTTAAAACCTCCTTACTCTCTTTGCAAGTGGGCTCAATACATACGGAGCTCATAAGTTTTTTTGTTATGGAGGATCTCTCGTTTGATATTATTTTAGGGCTTCCCTGGCTAGACCTCCATAACCCTACCTTTGATTGGCCCAAAAAACAGTTAGTGAAATGGGGAAATCAGTGATCCTCCCATTGTATAGCTTTGCATGCCTCCGATTGTCTCAGTGAGGAGACGCTTCTTCCTGAATTTTTGTCTGATTTTCATGATGTTTTTGATGCTAAATCTGCTGAAGTTTTACCTCCACATAGACCTTACGATTGTGCGATTAAACTCCTTCCCGACTCCAAATACCCTAAGGTATCTTTCTGCTCCAGAACATGAGGCTATGCGGGAATACACTCAGGATAGTCTTCTTAAAGGTCACATCCGTCCATCTCAGTCTCCCATGGGGGCTGGGTTATTTTTTGTTAAAAAAAAAAAGATGGCGGACTGTGACCATGCATTGACTACCGAGAATTAAATAAGATTATGGTTTGTGAGTGTGTGAACCCAGAGGGCGCTAGTGTGCGATCCAAAGCCGGGATTGAAAAGGTCCTCAGCCACACCCATGGGTGGGGGCACCAACTCCAGACAGAGTGTCTGCAGCAGGAGAGAGTGCTGTGGAGACCTGCAGAAAGCAGGGAGACGGGGAACCAGTTGGAGATGGACGGGCAGTCTATCCCAAGAGGACTGGGGTACTGAAAGGACTAACTGAGCCAGGCTGTTTGTTATTTTTTGTTCCATTTGTAAGCTGAATAAAAGCCATTTTACTTTGGATTAGCACCGTCTGAATGTTGCTTCTCCGGCACCCAGTACCACCTACACCGCTGTCGAGTCCAGGAGGCTGCCGGCTTTGAGGCTAAATCCCCCAAATTGCCACATATGGTGCTTCGGATGCGGGCATAAAGAGATCCATGCAAGTCCTGGAAGACAATTGTTTGTTGACTGCAGTACTGCTAAATGTGCATTGTGGCCTACAGCTGGAAGAAATCTGTGATTTCAACTGAGAAACCCAGGAAGGGGCGAGTGGAACTGCAAAATAGCAAATTGTGTGCAAAAACTGGTGAAAGTAAAACTCTGGAAGAGGAATCCAGGGAATGGATTTTGTGTATACTGTGGCACAGAAGTCTGTAAAGTGCTTGCTGATGGCAAGAAAGTAAGCAATGTGTATAGAAATTGGATATTGCAAACCGTCTATGTGAAAGGCTATGGTGCCATGTTTGTGTTTTCTGTGGAATACAGAAGAAAATGCTGGTTGTTGTAGTGCCACATAAGTTAATTGTTTGGTGAACACATGTGACTGCAGAAGATAGTAAAAAGTTGCTGCCGGTTGAACCCCAAGGTTTCTGTGGAATATTGTGGACTCTTGTTATTAAACCATGGGCAAGAAAAAGAAAATTTCAGCTTGTAAGAAAGCAGAGAAGCTGTGCACAGGTTTATTAGTGCAGCAGTCTCAAGGCAGAGAGACACAAAACCCGGAACAGAGCATGTGGAGTGCAAGTAAAGATAATTGTTTGCATGAGAGTGACTTAGTTTTTCTGAAGCACCTCTGTTATATGAATGAATTTGTCCCTGCTGACTGTATGTCTCATACTGGAGTGCATGAAAGCGCCAAAGAAGAAAATATTATGGTGCAGCAGCTTCAAGATGAGATTAAAACCATCAGGTTCATTTATGAGGATGAAATATCTGATTGGAAATGGCAACTTGAGGTATCAGAAAAAAAGAAACTTAAGTTAAAGAAAGAGCTTGACTCTATGAAGAGTTCATATCCTAGTCATTGTGAAAATGTGGTGCTGGGTTTGCCTGGAATGAACTGTGTCACTAAGAAGAAGTTTGCAGAAATGAAATGCACTCTGTCAAATAAAGTTCTAATGAGCGTAGAGCAAAAGCAAGTGCTTGAAAAGCAATTGCAGGATTTAAAGGAGCAGCATGTCCAAGACTCCAGTGCCAAAGAGTGTGTCATTGAAAAATTAAGAAATGACCTTGAAACTGCTAAACGTGAGAAAAGTGAATTGTTGCAGTGTCAGTCAGAATGTTTGGATGACCAAGTCAGGAAATTTGAAAAACTTTCAGCTGCATTAACTGATAAAGAAAATAAAATTGCAGAGCTGAGGAAGGAGGTGTCTGACCGAGAGAGTGATTTAGAATCTGTGGTGCAGACATTGCAGTCAGAGCAAAACTTGCATGAACTAAAGCAGGTTCGCTAACCAATGAAGTGAAGGAATGGCAGAGCAGAACTGGAGTTCTGGAACAAAGAGAAAGGGAACTCAAAGCTAGAATATGTAGCCTGGAGAGGGCGCTGTCAGGATCTTGTGAAGATAATGAGAAACTGTCTGTTTTGCTGCAAAATAAAGACAAAGAATTGATGGAGATGTCGTCTGTCCATGCTCAGAATTTACAAACCTTACAGGAGAGTCACAAAGAAGTTGAGAAAAACCTGGAATCTGTGCAGATATTGTATGAGGACAAAGCCAATGCTTATGACAAGCTGGAAAAGGCCAAGAGAGAATTGGACCTCCAGATAGAAGACATGAGGATTCAATCTGAGGAAAACCTGTCTAATTTATCTGCTGAGATTGTAGATCTAAAAATGCTTGTTGCTAAACTAAAGGTGCAAGTGGACAAACAGGAGGAAGTTGCACGCATCAAGGAACAGCTGGAGTTTCAGATAGAACAGTTAAAAACCGAAGCTGAATCTAAAAGAGAAGAATTGGATCAATTGCAGCAGTCTTTATCCAATACTGAACAGTCGGCATCTGCACTATCTTCAAAGCTGGCAGCACTAGAAGCTGAGAAAGACTCGTTGCAGAGCCTGTTAACCTCTAAAGAATCAGAGCTGTTATCCATGAAAAACGTGACTCAAGAGACAGAGTCTTTATTCAACCAAGAGCAAGATAAGAGAGCCACTGAGATACGGGACTTGAATGAAAGACTTGACAAAAAGTCTGCAGATGAGCAGAAGCTTTATCAGAAGATAAACTTGATGATCCTCTACATATCCGCTGCACTAGTTCACCAGATTACCTGGTAAACCGAGCAAAAGTTCCTATAGACTCATTAACCTCCCTCTCAAATGGGCACTCCAAATACCTACAGAATATGACAGATACCTCTGACTTAGTTGGAGCACTGGCACAGTTTGCACACTTAACAGCAGATACAATTGTAAATGGCAGTCCAATGTCTCACTTGGCACCACCAGACCATGGAGATCATCTTGTAGACAACTGCAGGTTATGTGGAAGCCAGAGTTTACAGTATCTGAATGAGCTGAAGGATAAGCAGTCTTTGATGGGTGCTGACCTGACAAATGTTAGAAGAACACTGCAGAATATCCTAGGACTTGGAGAAGAGTTGAGGCCTAAGAGCTTGGATATCAAGCAGGAAGAACTAGGAGACATGGTGGATAAAGAGGTGGCATCTACATCTGCTGTCATAGAAGATGCAGTGCGAAGGATTGAGGAAAATCTGCAAGTTGCAATAGTAAAAACTGAGATGGAGGCTGTGCAGAAAAATGTGGCAATGAAGAAAGTTCTGGAGCTGGAATCAGAGATTTGTGCGCTACAGAAGGCGTTAGAATTGGAGAAAGCTACCAGCATAGAGGCAGAGAAAGCACAGCCATTAAGGCAGCCAGAACATGTAACCAAAAAGCATCTGGGTACTGACAGTAAAGACTGTGATGTTGGAAACTTGGTATCCCAGCCCTCCGGTGTTAGCACAGAGAATGAAAATAACTTGGAGAATGTTGAGATGACGATATCACCAGCTCCTGTACTGTCAGAAAGGGATTTTCACAAAAATTCTTGCAATCTATCACAGTACCGCAACAGGCCTCCAGGAAGTTATGCGTATGAGAAAGAGGAGGTAAGAATAGAGTGTGGAAGCAGCTCTTCTGCTGCCGTACAGATGTGGAAGTCTTATAAAGAAACCATTCCAATATATGATGTGGCAGTTGTTAAAGACATACCAGAAAATGTAGTTCAGCGTGATCTATTTTGTGAGGGTGTACTGTATGGCCCTTGTGCAGAAGGAGGAGATATTGCAGTACAGAGCTTGTGTTTCTCAAAGAGGAGAGCAAGCAGCCTATGTCTACTAAACTTCTAAGCCTTGATGGTGATGGCAAAGTTTGTTTTGAGATGAAGATTACAGAAAAGGTACCCGTGAAACAGTTATACTCTAAAGACATTGATGTGCATGAAGTACATGTTGGTTGGTCTCTGCGCTCCTGTGGATTCATGATAGGTGAAGATGAAAATTCTTACAGCTATTCACTAAAAGGATCAAAGTCATGCAATGGGGTGGCTGAAGACTATGGCGAGAAATATGATGAAAATGATGTGATCCCCTGTATGGCGAATTTTGAAGTTGATGAAGTAGAACTTGCCTTTGTACAGAATGGCCAGGATCTTGGCGTAGCATTTAAAGTGCTGAAAAAAACAGAAATCTCGACTGACCGGAATTTGGAAAAAGAGACTGCCAGATTGGGACTTGTGGACAATCACAGGACAAGTTTATTGATTAAAGAGGGACGTCGACTTAGTATGTCTTGTCCCATTGTAGCTCACCTCATGGGTAGTGAGCTGAGGGGGAGGGTATGTGAGTGTGTGAACCCAGAGGGCGCTAGTGAGCGACCCAAAGCCAGGCTTGAAAAGGTCCTCAGCCACACCCATGGTTGGGAGCACCAACTCCAGACGGAGTGTCTGCAGCAGGAGAGAGTGCTGTGGAGACCTGCAGGAAGCAGGGATACGGGGAACCAGTCGGAGACGGACAGGCGGTCTATCCCAAGAGGACTGGGGTCCTGAAAGGACTAACTGAGCCAGGCTGTTTGTTATTTTTTGTTCCATTTGTAAGCTGAATAAAAGCCATTTTACTTTGGATTAGCACCGACTGAATGCTGCTTCTCCGGCACCCAGTACCACCTACACCGCTGTAGAGTCCAGGAGGCTGCCACCTTTGAGGCTAAATCCCCCAAACTGCCACAGGTTAAAAATCAGTACCCTCTTCCTCTGATCCCTGGTCTTTTTAATCAGATTGTGGGTGCCCGCTGGTTTTCTAAAATTGACCTCCGTGGGGCTTACAATCTGATCCGGCTTAGAGAAGGAGATGAATGGAAAACTGCGTTCAGCACCCCGGAATGTCACTTTGAATATTTGGTAATGCCTTTCGGGTTGTGTAATGCACCTGTAGTCTTTCAACATTTTGTTAACGATATCTTTAGAGACTTGCTCGGCCATTATATGGTTGTCTACCTGGATGACATTCTAGTGTTCTCTCCTGATTGGGCCACACATATTGAGCATGTTGGGAGTGTTTTGCTACTGTTGGGTCAAAATTGTCTCTTTGCCAAACTGTCCAAATGCCTGTTTAGAGTCCAAAGGGTCACCTTCCTCGGTTACGTTATTACTCCCGATTCTTTTTGTATGGATCCACTAAAAGTCACGGCTGTTAATAACTGGGAACGCCCCTCCAACCTTAAGGCCCTGCAACGTTTCTTGGGTTTCTCCAACTATTATCGAAAATTTATTAAGAATTTCTCTACTATAGTGAAGCCGTTGATGGATCTTACAAAGAAAGGTGCCAATATGACCAAATGGACTCCAGAAGTTGAACAGCCTTTTGTACATCTCAAGAAATGTTTTGTTGAGGCTCCTGTATTAGTACCACCAGACTATGATCGCCCATTTATTATTGAGGTTGATGCCTCTGAAGTGGGGGTTGGTGCCGTGTTGTCTCAGGGCTCTGAAAATTTTACGTGTTTGCAACCTGTGGCCTTCTTCTCGAGGAAATTCTCTCCTGCACAGTGCAACTATGATATTGGTAATCGAGAACTCCTAGCCATTAAATGGGCATTCGAGGAGTGGAGACATTTCCTCGAGGGGGCCAAATACCAGATCACAGTATTTACCCATCATAAGAACCTACTATATCTGGACAACGCTAAGCGACTGTCTCCTAGGCAGGCCTGCTGGGCGCTATTCTTCACACGTTTTAATTTTGTGGTGACATATCGTCCAGGCTCTAAAAATGTACGGGCTCGGCAAAGGTGCAGGTCAACGGGCTTCTCTCCAACTCTTTTCCGGTTTGGAATGGCACACGGCAGGGTTGCCCCTTGTCCCCTCTTTTATACGCACTGGTCATGGAACACCTAGCGACAGCCTTACGGAACTGTCCTAGTGTCCATGGTTTGCAGCTGGGCAACCGACAGGTCAAAATGGCTTTATATGCTGACGACCTCCTCTTGTACGTTTTTCAGCCATGAGTTTCCTTTCCATCCATTCTGCGCGAGTTCCGTCGCTTTGGCCACCTGAGCAATTTCAAGGTGAACCTCTCCAAGAGCAAGGCCCTCAATATCACCTTTCCCCCAGCGGAAGCAGCCCTCCTAGCGAACGATTTCCCCTTAAAATGGCACCTTACCTCCATTAAATATCTCAGGATCCACGACCCTTCAGACCTCACCCTTCTCTACCGCCTTAATTACTTACCGATCCTTGAATCCCTTTCGACGGACCTGCGGAAATATGGTTCCCTCATACTCTCCTGGTTCGGTCGCATCAACGTGCTGAAAATGGCTGTCATGCCCCGTTTATTATATATGTTCCAAGCTCTGCCCATTCCAATGCCACGCTCTTTTTTCGCTCGCGCTCAGACTCAGTTTGGGAGGTTTGTGTGGGGAGCAGCGCGGAGCAGGTTGTGCTTCCGGACGCTGACGCACCGTAAACTCCATGGCGGTGCGGGCCTGCCTGATCCTCGACTATACTATCGCGCGACAGTACTGTTGCGCCTCTTTGACTGGCGTTATCGCGGGGTGGACAAGCAGTGGGTCTCTATAGAGGCCGACTTGCTTTCGGCCCACCTCCCCTCCCTACCTTGGGTTCCATCTCATTTTCGTCCCAGCGCTATCAGACACTCCATTCTATCCTCCCACTTCCTCAAGACTTAGGACTCCTTAAGTGCGGCTAGCCGCATAGCCAGGGTCCCGGGCCCCCTCAGCCCTCTGTTCCGAAATCCAATGTTCCCCCCCGGGATGCTCTGCTGACAAATTCCTTTGCTGGCTGGCCAGGGACGACGTTCGCCTACATCAGAGACAGCGCTTCTCTTCCCTCTCTGGCACAATTGCAAGCTTCCCATCCCACTCTCCGTTTGTCTTGGTTAGAATATGGCCAGCTCACTGCCTTCATCCGTAAGTTCTCCCTGCTTCCCACGCTCTCATCTTCTCTAACTGACCTGGAGTTTGCCCTTTCCCGGACTGACACCACTCCGCGTGCCCTCTCTGTTCTTTATGGTATCCTCCTCCAGGACACTACACCCGGGCCCCCCTCCTACATTGGCCCCTGGGAATCTGACCTTGGTATCTGCCTCTCCACTGCCGACTGAGATAAGTCCTTCCTTATCCCATAAACTCCCGTTACCCTGCGGTGCGCAGGAAAAGAACTACAAAATACTGACCCGCTGGTACTGCTGTCCTGACCTCTTTCATAGGATCTACCCTAGTGTTTCTGACTGGTGTTGGCGCTGTGGTTCTGAAAGAGGCACCTTGTATCATATTTGGTGGGAATGCGCTGCCCTCAAGCCCTTTTGGGATGCCGTCTTTACGCTTTATACGAAAGTGAGCAGCAGATCTGTCACACCCTCGCCCCAGCTTGCACTTCTCTCCATCATACCAGGGAGGGTCTCAGCTGTTAAGAAGGACCTCTTGCGACATTTCCTCACCGCTGCCAGAACACTCATTCCCAGGCATTGGCGCAGTACTGCCGCGCCTACCCTGGTGGAGTTTCTTCAGGAGCTTCTCCTTATCAGGAGAATGGAAGCCCTGGTGGCCGAGGACTTGCCCGACCCCTCTAAATTTGAGTCCCTCTGGCGGCCATGGATGATGTTTCAGGAGTCCTCGGAGTTCTCCTCTTTCTTTTCTTGATGTGGGGTTGCTTTGCTCCTCTGTTGGTGCAGTGGAGCTGCTCCTGCTCCTCTGGCTGCTCTCCATAACCAAATTTTCCCTTCCATTCCTTCCCCCCCTTGCCCCAGTGTGTCCTTGTCGTGTCTGTGGTTTTGTGTGTCCCGTACACTGTGTACTCCCTAAGACCCCCCTCCCTTTCAACGTTTGTCTTAATCTACTGTTAGGTGTGTGGTCCTGTGGTGGCTCTCTACAGTTGGATTTTTGTTCTTTCAGCCATCACCCACCTATCGTTACAGTTATTTTAGTTGCCACTGTGTTATTCATTGCTGATTTCCTTATTGTGGGCCTCACCAGCCCTTCACCTAATCCTTTACTACTGTGCCTTATCTATGAACAGGGTGGCTTGGGTGACCCCCCTGTATTAACCTTTTCAGGACCACCCACTGTATATAAACGTCGGCGCTTGTTGGGCTTTGTGCAGAGCCGACGTTTATAAACTGACCCTGCTAAATTGGGGATCGGGTCTCCCCAAGGGTCAGAAACTCCGTGAACACAGCAATAATAGCTGCTGGTGTTCACGGAGACATGATCAGGACCTGATAGGTTCAGGTCCCGATCATGTAGCCGCCATATCAGGGAAAGTTTGTTGCAGTAACAAACTTTCCCTGATATTAGCTGCCCGCCTGTCCGCGGGCGGCATCGGGAGCGAGTGTTAGCTGTATCTGACAGCTGACACCCTGCTCCGTATCCTACGGTCGGAGCTGTGCTCTGATCGGAGATTTTAACCCCTTGGATGCCGCGGTCAAACAAGACCGCGGCATCCAAGGGGTTCCGTGATGCCAAATGAACCCCCCCTCACCCCCCCGCGGCGAGATTGGGGGGGTGCCCATATGTGTCTTCTGCAGCCCGGGGTCTGGCCAGTGACCCCAGGCTGCTCGGTGCCCCCAGTACCTGGTTGATCCTGCCGGGAAGTGAGAAAGTCAGGCTATGCGTCTACATAGCGCTGACTTCCTCTATAGACAGCAATACACGTGTATTGCAGTCTATAATACTGAACCAGCGATCCCTGGTTCAGGTGTCCTTGTAGGAAAAATAAAGAAATGTAAAAAAAAAAGTGCAAAAGAAATGTAATAAAGTTTGTGAAATAAATAAATGAATAAAGCCCCAAAATTCCCTTTTCCTATATCAAATGAGTTATATAAAACAAAAACCTAAAAATTAAATAAAAAACAATACATATTTGGTATCGCCACATCCGTAACAACCTGTACAATAAAACTGAAACATTATTTAACCTACATGGTGAACGTCGGAAAAAAAAAAACGGAAAAAATCCGCCGTAAGTAATGATTTTTCGCCATCTCACCCTACAAAATATGCTATAAAAAGTGATAGAAAAGTCACATATACCCCAAAACAGCACCAATAAAAATCACAGGTTGTCCCGCAAAAAATAAGCCCTCAACTATCTCTGTCAACTGAAAAATAAAAATGTTACGCATCTCAGAAGATGGCGATGCAAAGATAATTGATTTCCTTCCCCAAATGGATTTTTGTTCTGCAAAACTAGTAACACATAAAAAAACAATATAAATGAGGTATCGCTGTAATTGTACCGACCCAAAGAATAAAGGTCACAGGTTACTTATGTTGTACACTGTGTGGAAAAAAATTAATAGGTAAAACACAATGCCAGAATTGATGAGGATTTTTTTTTAATCCACCAAGAAAGCGTTAATAAACGTTAATCAATAAGTCATAGGCACCCAAAAATGTTATTAAAAAATACATCTCATACCACAAACAACAAGCCCTCATATGGCTACAGCACCAGAAAAAAAAAATATATATATATAGCTTGTTCAATGTGAAGACAAAAACCCCAAAAATCGCCAAATCATTAGAACACAACTGGCTGCAGCAGGAAGGAAATGTATAAGCTGTGCAAGCGGATATCAGGGGACACCCCAGATTTAGAGCTTACGAGGGAAAATAAACCAGAACTGATCCCCAGAGTGACCCCTCCCCCAATCATACAAGCTACTGGGCATATAGTAGTAGTAAATTTTGTGTTCCCCATGTACTCCGCACAGCTTACATATTCACTCTTCATCTGCTGTGCAGTCACGTCTGGGATACTAATGCTCACTACACCCCTTGATAAGTTCTTTGAGGGGTGCAGTTTTTAAAATGGGGTCATTCCCTAGGGGATTCCACTTTTCTGGTACCTTAGAGGCTCTGAAAACATGACATGGTGTCCAGATACCAAACATCTAAATGTGCGCTCCAAAAGCCACATAGCACTCCTTCATATCTGCGTCCTGCTGTGTGCCCAAACTGTAGATTATACCCACATGTATGACACTGGTGTACCCAGGGTAACGTACTTAATGTCATATGTGAGTATAAATGGCTGTTTGGGCACAGCCGGGCACAGAAGTGAAGGAGCGCTATTTTGGTTTTTGGAGCACAGACTTAGACGGTTTGGTTTTTGGACACCATGACACTTTTTCAGAGCTCCTGAAATGCCAGTAAAGTGGAATCCCCTGATATGTCACCCCATTTTGGAAACTACACCCCTGAAGGAATTTATCCAGGGGTACAGTGAGAATTTTTAACCCCCAAGTGTTGCCTTAATTAATTTTCCAGAAATGAATACGCAGCTGATGGTGGAAGATGAAAATGACACTTTTTCCAGGAATACATCATTTCAGTGCATAATACGTTGTGCCCGGCTTGTATCAGAGATGAACGCTCCAAAAGCTGTTGTGCCCAGAATACCCGCTTAACAGTTTTTGGAGGTTGTGTCTCTGGTGACACAAGTTGGGTACAACATATCAGCACTGAAATGGCGTATCTATGGAAAAATTGCAATTTTCACTTTTCATTATCAGCTGCGCATTCATTTCTGGAAATGAAATTTATGCAACACTCAAAGTTCAAAAATGCTTGCTATACCCCTTGATAAATCCCTTCAGGGGTGTACTTTCCAAAGTGGGGTCACATTTCAGCGGGTTCTACTTTACTGCCAATTCAGGAGCTCTGCAAAAGTGGCATGACATCGAAAAACTAAACTGTGCTCCAAAAACCAAAATAGCGCTCCTTCCCTTCTGTGCCCAAACATCAATTTATACCTGCATATGACATTAAGTACGTTATCCTGGGTACACCCGTGTCATACATGTGGGCATAAACTGCCGCTTGGGCACACAGGAGGGTGCAGATAAGAAGGAGCGCTATGTGCTTTTGGACCGCTGATTTAGTTTGTTGATTTTTGGACGCCATGTCACATTTATAGAGACTCTAAAATTGCCCCTACAAAATAGGGTCACTTCTTGGGGAATTCCAATTTACTGGCACCACCAGGGACCTGCAAAAACAACATGGCATCCAGAAAATCCCTCCAAATCTGTACACCAAAAGCTAAAAAGCGCACTGCTCCATCCCTTCTGAGCCCTGATGTGTAACCAAACAGCAGTTTACACCTACATATACAACTTCTTTCTACTTGGGATAGCCCAGTTAATAGTTTTAAGAGTGCGTGTCTCTGATGACACAAAGTGGGTGCAACGTATTGGGCACTGACATGGCATATTTCTTTAAAAATAAAAATTTTCACTTTGTACATTAATTTTCAGGAAGCACTCTTAGGGTCAAAATTATAATACCCCTTGATAAATTCCTTGAGGGGTGTAGTTTCTAAAATGGAGTCACTTTTTGGGGGTTTCCATTGTATTGGTACTTTAGAGGCTCTGGAAATGCGACATGGCATCTGAAAACTATTCCAGCAAAATCTGCCCTCCAAAACCAAATAGTGCTCTTTCCATTCCGAGTACCACCATGCACCCATACAGCACATTATAACCACATATGGGGTATTCCCATGTTCACGAGAAATTGTGTAACAAACCTTGAGGAGCTTTTTCTCCTTTACCTTCTTGTAAAAATAAAAAAAATTTGGACTAAATTGACGGTTTATTGAAAAAAAACAAATTTTTCATTTTCACGTCCCAATGTTAATAAAATCTGTGAAAAAGCTGTAGAGTCAAACTGTTCATTATATCCCTTGATATGTTCTGTGAGGGGTGTAGTTTCCAAAATGGGGTCACTTTTGAAGGTTTCCATTGTATTGGTACTTTAGGGGCTCTGCTAATGCGACATGGCACCCGAAATCTAATCCAGCCCCTCCAAAAACCAAATAGCGCTCTTTCCATTCCGAGCCCCACCATGTACCCATACAGCAGATTATGACCACATATGGGGTATTGCCGTGTCCAGGAGAAATTGTGTAACAAACCTTGGGGAGCTTTTTCTCCTTTACCCTCTTGTAAAAATAAAAAAAATTTGGACTAAATTGACGGTTTATTGAAAAAAAACTAATTTTTCATTTTCACGTCCCGATGTTAATAAAATCTGTGAAAAAGCTGTAGAGTCAAACTGTTCATTATATCCCTTGATATGTTCTGTGAGGGGTGTAGTTTCCAAAATGGGGTCACTTTTGAAGGTTTCCATTGTATTGGTACTTTAGGGGCTCTGCTAATGCGACATGGCACCCGAAATCTAATCCAGCCCCTCCAAAAACCAAATAGCACTCTTTCCATTCCGAGCCCCACCATGTGCCCATACAGCAGATTATGACCACATATGGGGTATTGTCGTGTCCAGGAGAAATTGTGTAACAAACCTTGGGGAGCTTTTTCTCCTTTATCCTCTTGTAAAAATAAAAATGTTTGGACTAAATTGACAGTTTATTAGAAAAAAAGTAATTTTTCATTTTCACATCCCGATGTTAATAAAATCTGTGAAAAAGCTGTAGAGTCAAACTGCTCATTATATCCCTTTATATGTTCTGTGAGGGGTCTAGTTTCCAAAACGGGGTTACTTTTGAAGGTTTCCATTGTACTGGTACTTTAGGGGCTCTGCAAATGCGACATGGCACCTGAAAACTATTCCAGCAAAATCTGCCCTCCAAAAGCCAAATAGCGCTCTTTCCATTCCAAGCCCCACCATGTACCCATACAACAGATTATGACCACATATGGGGTATTGCCACGTTCATGAACAATTTTTTAACAAACTGTGGGGTGCTTTTTCTCCTTTAACCCCTTGTGAAAATGAAAAATTTGGGGAAAAAGTGACATTCTAGTAATTTTTCATTTACCCATTCCAATGTTAATAAAATCTGTGAAAAGGCTGTTGGGTCAAAATGCTCACTATACCCCATGATAAATTCTGTGAAGGGTGTAGTTTCCAAAATGGGGTCACTTTTGGGGGGTTTCCTTTGTACTGGTGCTTTAGGGGCTCTGCAAATGGGACATGGCACCGAAAACTATTCCGGCAAAATCTGCTTTTCAAATGCCCATTGTCGCTCCTTCCCTTCCGTACGCTGCCGTGTGCCCAAACATCAGTTTACACCCACATGTGGGGTATTTCTGTGCTCGGGAGAAATTGCATAACAAACTGTGAGATGCATTTTTCCTTTAACCATTTGTGAAGGTGTTAATTTTAGGACTAAATGAATGTGTTACTGAAAAAAAAAAAGAAATGTCTAAATTTCACCTCCATATTGTTTTAATTTCTGTGAAATCCTTAATGGGTTAACAAACTTCCCAAATGCTGTTTTGAATTATTTGAGGGGTGCAGTTTTGAAAATGGGGTGATTTATGGGGGGTTTCTAATATATAGGCCTTCATAATTCCCTTCAGAACACAAGTGGTACCTAAAAAATTAGTTTGGGAAATTTTCTTGTAAATCTGGAAATCGCTGTTACACTTGTAAGCCTTCTAATATCCAAAATAAATGAACGGATGATTAAAGGATGATGCCGATATAAAGCAGAGATATGGTAGATAATATTTATTAATGTATTTTTGTGATATGACTATTTGTTTGAAAAGCAGAGCATTTCACATTTTGAAAATTGCAATTTTCTCCAAATGTCCATCAAATTTCCTATTTTTTTTATAAGTAAATATACAAATATTGATCAATATTTACCACTAACTTGAAGTACAATGTGTCACGAAAAAACAATCTCAAAATCACTTATGTAAGTTAAATCGTCTCAAAGTTATTGCCATATAAAGTGACACATGTCAGATTTGAAAAATGAGGCCTGGTCACGAAGGCACTTTTAGGCTGTGTCCTGAAAAGGTTAATTGATACTGATGCTATGGCATTGTACCCCCCCTCCCCTTTTTTTTTTCTTCTGTTCTTATTGCAAAACTTTAATAAACTTGATTAAACATAAAAATGTACGGGCAGATGCCCTATCAACTTTGGTCCCAGCGATGCCCCTAAGGATGTCCAAGATAAAATCTTGTCCCCCGGAGTGGTTTTCGCCATTATTACTCCTGATCTTGCTACTGTAGTGGCTAATTCGCAAGATCTTGCTCCCAGTAATACTCCCACTGGGAAACTATTTGTACCTCCAAATCTTCATCTTCGTGTTTTGGAGGAAATTAATTGTACCTTAACGGGACATCCCGGCTTCGCTGGGACTAAATACCTTCTCTCCTGCTCTTACTGGTGGCCTTCCTGGTCTCAAGACGTATGTGAATTTGTTGCTGCCTGTGAGACATGTGCTAGGATGAAGACTCCTAGGAGATTATCCGAGGGCCTTCTTCATCCCCTTCCTATACCTAAGAGACCATGGTCTCATTTGTCAATGGACTTTATTACTGATTTACCCTATTCCCAAGGGAAGACTGTGATTTGGGTTGTTGTGGATAGATTCTCCAAAATGTGTCATTTTGTACCCCTAAAGAAAATTCCAAGTGCTCCACGTCTAGCCTCGCTCTTTATTAATCACATACTCCGCTTGCATGGTGTACCGGAAAATATTGTATCTGATCAGGATGTACAATTTGTCTCTAGATTCTGGAAGGAATTTTGTGGTCGTCTGGGGGTCTCTCTGTCTTTCTCTTCCGTGTTCCACCCTGAGACCAATGGTCAGACAGAGAGATTCAACCAAACTTTGGAAAAATACTTAAGGGTGGGTTCACACCTGCGCTTGGTGTCCGTCCGTCGCCAATCCAGTGAAAATCTCGGCGAACTGGATTGGCGTCGGATACAGACCGGTCAGCGGCGCATTGTTTAAAAACCCATTAATTTGAATGGGTTTTTAAAGCAGTGCGCGGGTGTGCGCTTGCACCCTCTGCGCTGCCAATCCTTTTTTTTTTCGTCGGACACGAAGTCCTGCATGTCCGACTTTGTTTCCGACGAAAAAAAAAGGATTGGCAGCGCAGAGGGTGTAAGCGCACACCCGCGCACTGCTTTAAAAACCCATTCAAATGAATGGGTTTTTAACCAATGCGCCGCTGACCGGTCTGTATCCGACGCCAATCCAGTTCGCCGAGATTTTCACTGGATTGGCGACGGACGGACACCAAGCGCAGGTGTGAACCCACCCTAAGGTGTTTTGTGTCCGATGCTCAAGAAAAATGGAGAACCTTTCTTCCTCTAGCAGAGTTTGCAATAAACAACAGTGTTAATGTCACCACTAAAATGTCTCAGTTTTATTGCAACTATGGTTTTAACCCCAGGTACTCCTCTCTCCGTAGCAGCAAGTCTGTTAATCCCACTGCCGAACAGACTTATCAGCGACTCTGCACAGTCTGGGCCGAGGCTCGTCTGAGCCTGGTCAAAGCCCAAGAATATCAAAAGCGGCAGGCAAATAAAAGACGCTTACCTGGCCCTGAATACAGAGTGGGAGATCGAGTCTGGTTGTCCACTAGGAATCTGCGTCTTAGAGTTCCTTCAGGGAATTTTGCACCACGCTACATTGGGCCCTATGTCATTTCTGAACTCATAAACCCAGTATCTTTTAAATTACAACTTCCAAGTTCTTTTCGTATCCACAACGTCTTCCACAAGTCACTTTTGAAGAAGCATATCTCCCCTGTCCTTACTTCTTCCAGGCCACCTGCGCCTGTGGTGGTCCAAGGGAAACTAGAATACGAGATAGAAAAAATTCTGGATTCCCGTCGGGTGCAGAATGCTATTCAGTACCTTGTGCACTGGAAGGGTTATGGCCCGGAGGAGCGAACGTGGGTTTCTGGTAGGGACCTGCATGCGCCACATTTGATTAATCTCTTTCATCGCCTGAACCCTTCGAAACCTGGTCCACCTGGCGAGGGTCCAGTAGCCCCTCGTAAAAGGGGGGATACTGTAACATCCTTGCCTGTCCGGACTTTGGCACCATCCTCCGGGCGCACACTTCGGTGCAGGAGGCGTGTCCAGTTGTGATTCCTTCCTTTGGGTTTTTCTTGTATTGTCTGAACACTGTCCTATTCCCTCACATCAATTGATTTTCCGCCACACCCTTCTCCTTGCTTTCTCCCTGGTCCACTAAGAGTTAACTTAGTCTTACCTGTGTGATTGACAGCCTATCCTCCTATCAAGTCTGGGGCGGTTTCTTTCTCCCTATTTATTGTTTGCTCACTTTCCCATTGGCGCCTGCTATTGCATTACGCGTACTGGCTATACTCCTTGTTCATTGTTACCTGTACTTCTTATTTCCTGACCACTGGCTTACCTTTGACTTTTCTCTTGGATTGTGATTTTGTACTGCTCGATTGTTACTGACCCCTTGGCTAGCTGACCTCCCTTCGTGTTGTTTGTCCTGTCTGTGTTCTGTGTTATCACTTATTATAAGAAGGGACTGTCGACTTGTTGCTGGCTGTCGCCTAGGACAGATCGGGCAAGTAGGCAGGGACAGTGAGGGGGATTCATCTTAGGGTCCACTGTCTTGTTGTTCCCCTCCCCCCAGAGTTCTCCAGCAGCTACTGGGGAATCGCTCCTCTAGCGATTCCCTTACAGACTGTTCCTCAATTTGAACCAGTGACCTATCGCTTTGGAATCAACCTAATAACACACTGAGCTTAGGGAATGTGAGAACAGGGAATGATTAGGCAATGTGAGAACAGGTTGCAAAGATTTTTCCACCACCAGGAGCAAAGCAAAGCAGTAACAATGCAGTCACATGACAAGAATCTGCATAACTAATCATATGCTAAGTAGTTGCAAGTAAAATTTATGTATGAGATAGCCGAGATTATTGTTTATAGAATGATCGTAGTCTCACGTTCGAAGTTGTAGTGGATGGTGAGATATGGAGCCTGAAAGTCAAAAGTTCAAAACATTGTTACCCTTTTGCTCGGCATTGTATACATATTACACACAGTAGTACTAGTAGTGCATCCTCTGCTAATGTTAAAAAAGAATCTCTGTTATATCAGTGTTTTTTTTTTTTAATAATTAAAGAGGATGTCCAGGATAAAAATTATTTTTAAATTAGGATGGAGAAGGTGAAAAAAAAAAGATACTCACCTGTCCTTGGATTCCTCCCAGTGTGGTCCGGTCCTGCTGTTCTGCTGTCGTCTTTTGCTGGAAGTCCTCGCTGGCAGTGACATCCCATGTCCCTTTCATAGGCCGCTGATTGGCCGCAGTGGTCACATGCAGCGGAGACTTCTGCCAGAAGAAAACAGCAGAGCTGCAGGACTGGACCACGCTAGGAGGCTCCGGAACACTGGGTGAGTATGTTTCTTTTATTATTTTTCACACCTTTCCCGCCCTAAAATTTTTAAAAAAATTATCCTGGACAACCTCTTTAAGCACTGTTTGTATGCATTAAAAAAATGACTGGAAAAAAATAGGGCAGGGAACAGACAAAAGGGGAAGGAGGAAACGCTTGCAGAACTACTCGTGCTACTACTAAGAATAAGACTGTGGGTTGCAAGAGCTACACTGCTTCTGGTTTTGGTGGCGCCACCAGTAGCTGCAGTATTGTTGTACTTCCTGAGAATGAAGATGAAGTTTTTGATTATTTAGCTGGCTCATTTCAGTCCCAGGAGGATATTGCATCCGAGAGTGATGAGATCTTGACCTACATGTCACCTAATTTACCTCAGGGCCCTTCTGGACTTTTAACCGTGTCTCCTTCACATTCGTCACTGACACAGATCCCTGGTAGTGATGTGGTACCAGCTAAGCAATCTATTTCATTTATTCGGAGTACTCTTCCTCCTCTTTTTGATGTGCTGGATGAGAACAGTAAGCACTGTGTGCAAGCCGAGGAAGAAGACATGATGACTGTTTGTGATGGAGGTAGTAGTGATAGGGGGTGTGGTACTATTACTACTGTAAGTCGCTCAGGTAGGGGAGCTAGGGGGGTATCTGGAGGTGGATTCTGAGGGTGTGCATGGCCATGATGATGTGCTACTAAAAAAGAGGGTAAGATGATGATTATATTGCCGATGATGATTCTATTGCGGATAGGACCTTGCAACTGGGTCAGGGAAACAACGATTCCAGCCATTGTAGAGGCCCAACACTCAAAAACCCTGCCTGGGGCAGACCTAGGGGAATCTTGCAGAGTGGGGGTAGTGGCACTGGTCGTGGTAGTGGTAGACATGCTTCTGCTGCTGCTGGCGGCAGCAACTACACATGGTCATCTCAAATATGGGAATTTTTTGTACAATGCCAAACAATAAATCCATGGCAGTGTCAAAGATCTGCAAGCAGAAAATTAGCCATGCCCATGCAGGAATAAATGTAGGCATGACATACTTGTACTCACATGAAAAGGCATTACTTTCTTTTTTTAGACTGGACAGTAGCACTGGCAGGGGAAGTGAGCAAGGCTGTTCTCCTACTCCTCCCCATGGTCTTACCAGTAGGCAGGCCACATCTACACGTAGCACTAGCTCATGGTCGTCATTATCATTATCACCACCGTTTCTCCTACTTCTCCTCCTTTTCACCGCCAATGTCAGTAATCCATAAGGGAATGTGTGCCAAGGAGACGACAATATGTCCCCAGTCATCCAGCAGTTGTGCAGCTGAACTCACACCTGGCCAAGCTACTGCAGTGCAGTCACTGTCGTACCACTGTCAATCGATGGAGGATACCAAGCCACCATTATTTCAATAAGAAAGCTGTTTCTGCTTTGTATCACCATGTGTCGGAAAATATGGGCCTTATCTTGGATATGTCCATCTGGAAAAAGATGTACACCACTATCAACACATGGAGCAGCAATTATGGACAGGGACAATATATGGCTTTCACGGCCCACTGGGTCAATGTTTTGAGTGACAGCGGTCACAATCCAGAAATGCAGGAAGGCCAGGTGTTAGTTCTACCCAGATTATGCAGGCCCAGTTCCAACACCATGCAGGGTCTATCCACCTCCTCTGGATCCTCTTCTCTGAACCATTTCCTGCCACCATCTTCACCAGGATAAGCTGTTACTTTCACTCCTCTTCCTTCTCCACCTTCTTTTCATGGGTGTGTGGCAAAGCAGTTTTGCAATTAATGAGCCTGGATCACAGCATAGGATTTGCTTTGCTGCATCCTGCAGCAAGTATCCCGCTGGATGGCTCCTCTCAAACTAGGCAGTGTTCCCAGCAACAATGGCACCAAAATTGTTGCTGTGCTGCAGTTAAGACAAATCTCACATTGTTCCTGTATGGTTCATGTCTTTAATCTGGTTGTTCACCGCTTTATAAACCTGTATAGTGGCTTAAAAAAGGTGCTCCTCATCACCAGAAAAGTTTCTGCGCATTTCAGCCATTCTTATGTAGTAAAAAAACACCACATTCAATTTGCCATGACAAAATGGTCTGCCTTTGCAGCACATTATCTGTGATGTTCCAACTCAGTGGAACACCAGCTTAAATATGCTGGAATGTTTGTATGAGCAGCAGAAGGTGGTGAAGAATTATTGCAAGCAGCAGACCACAGGGACAATGTGTTACTTTGAGATACACCATTGAAGACTCATGAGGGAAGTGTGTTGGCTTCTCAAGCCCTTTGAAGAGGTCATCAAGTATGACTGAAGCATCAGCGATGTGATCCCTCTGTTGTAAATTTTATAGTAAATCTTTACACTCATGCAACGAGGGGTGGAAGAGGAGGAACAATTTCCACTTTTTAGTCAATGTCATCATCCTGTGTTGAAGGAGGAGGATAAGGATCTGGGTCAGGGTCATTATGGTAGACGAACTGGGACTTCTAGACTGGAAGAGGAGGAAGATTCTCCCTTGGATGCAGAGGGGAGGCCTTGATATGTCACAGACAAAGCTAGGGGAAGAGGATGACACTTATCTGTTTCAAGATGATGATGATGATGACAACAACCATGCTGGACAAGAACACCAACCATGGCAGGCCACTGGTTCCACGCATACACTGGCAAGCATGGCAGGCTGTATGCTCCACTGCTTACACTGCAACAAGCATATTATGGCAGTGCCCCTAGACCCTCGCTATGAAGACAAAATTGGGGAATTCTTCCCTGCTTTTCAAAGGGAATAAAAATTAGAATATTTTAGGCTGTATACCCAACTTTCCACAGCATTTAGGGAGACCACTGCAACTGCCAGTCTCATGTGTACCCAGGTGGCCTCAGCCCGCTCCCATTCCACCTCACTCAGCCAGCCCTCCACCTCAACCAGTGTCACAAGTATCAGGAACAGTAAAAGCAGCAGTAGCCAGTACAGTATCTGGAAGATGATGAACCAGAAATTTTTCAGCTCGCAGCACCAACCAGAGCCACAACAGCCACAACTAACACCCACCAACTGCACCAGCAGGTACATTCCTACCTAGAGTGCAACTGTAGTCCAGCAGAAAACTCTGACCCCATGGAATTCTGAGCCAATTGGTTAGAGCAGTGGAAGGAATTGGCCCAGTTTGCCATAGGAGTTTTATCTTGTCTGGCCTCAAGTGTTATGGCCAAGAGGCTGTTCAGTGCTGCAGGTGGAAATGTAACACCTAAAATGATGAAACTGTCCACATGTAGCGTGGAAAAAATTACTTTCAAAATGAATTAGGATCTGTGAGAATTTTCAAACACCTTTGGCTGATGCCTTCGAATACTGGTGTCACCGTCTGCCTTTTATGTTGATGCCACAGTGTTGGTAAAAAAAAAACAAAAAAAAAACAAAACAATTTTTGATTTCACATCTGCTGCTATCACTGGATAATTTTTAGTGGCTATTTTTTTTTTTTTTTTTTTTGAAAAGCCAATCCTTCATCACTTTTTCAAATGGCTCACAGCCACAATTTGTCTCCCAAATAATAATAAGCCTGTAGCACAAGCTGTCAAAACGGGTTAAATTTTCTACAAAACCATTGCTTTTTGCAATATAACCACCACATATCTCTAAAAACCGAGACCAACCTTTTCCCCAAAAAAGGTTAGTTTTGGAGTGTTTTAAATGTTAAATGTGTAAAAGTAAATGTCAGTTCAGTGTATGTTTAAAGTTGGAGTTTGTATCCACTGCTTACCATTCCTTTTTTCACTAGAAATTGAATACATAGGTTCCTAGGAGCTCTAAGAGTGTTCTACACTATGTTTTAAAGTGTGGTACGTACCGAACTTGTTCGACCCGAAACTAATCTTGGGACACCTGAAGCACCTGAAACGATTTGGCTCTTTTGATTTTTTATTTTTTTTTTACCACAATGGTGTTTGCTGTTTGAGATAAAAATAAATAAATAAATAAATAAATTTATAGCTCGGCCATGCAGGGATTTATAATTTGTTCATGTCTATTTTTGTTGATATATTTTTTATTTGGAATTTAGGGAAAGAGAGAGAGTTTAAATTTTTAGGGTCATATAAATAATTTTTCTACTTTTTATTTAGCCCTTCCCCCTCGAGGTCTTGAATCTATGATTATTAGATCACTTGCCCCATAGATTGCAATACAGTTATATTGCAGTCTAAGAGGAAATCATTATGTCTCTATTGAGGGCTGCCACTGGCAAGCCGCAATAGAAGTTTTGTGAAGACAGGCCTGGGAACCTTCATAAATCTCCTGGCTGTCATGGAGATAGGAGAGCTTCCACAATCTCACCATTCAATATTTAAGTATTAATCTGTGGGGGCACCATAGGAGGGAGATGCAGAGGAATTTTGGCCAAATTAAAGGGTCAACTCCATTTGCTGAAATGCAGCCCCAAACTTGCAACCTCCACTATTCATCACTTTTGCCTTTTGAGGTTCAGTATTGTGCCGCCATCACCTCAAATCTGGCATAAACCATTGGAACCCAGGTACACCCATCTTGGAAGAATTACACCCAGACAGCCAAACATTCGATGTGGAAAAAAGGCCAAGCAACTCAATTATGCACAAAAACATAGGTATTGGGGTGCTGAAAAGATGCAGCAGGTCCTCTGGACTGATGAGTCTAAATTTGAAATATCTAGCTGTAAGAGAAGGCAGGTTGTTCACCAAACTAACACATGATCTGCTAGATCTTCAAGGTGTTTTGAACAACCTCCCTGCTGAGTTCCTTCAAAAACTATGCGCAAATGGGTACACATGTTTTTTTTTCCATTAACAGTTTTTTATTAAGTTTTTCAAATATTTAAGAGAAACAGAAAAAAGAAGAGAGGGGGAGAGGGGAGAAAAGGGGTTAGAAAATGGCTCTATCACAGCAGAGCAGCAAGCATAGTGTGGTAAAGTTTATGGTAAAGTGCTGGATGGGGTATATAGCTCACCTGGTTTCCTCAGCCAGGCGAGGTAACGGAAATCCAGGAAGATGCATGTTGCCTTAGCAGAACATAGTCTTCTAGGGATTTTCTTTAAGTTATATGGGCTGGATTTTCTGGACTGGAGGACAGATTGGTAGTGGGAGTCTTCCATTCCACACCCCTGGTCCACTATGGGGTTTTCCCCTACTCCCAGGTGCTCTCAGTTGACGCTTCCTGTGAGTGATTACTGAGGAAGGAAGCCTGGCAAAAGGAGGGCTGACAAGTGGCTGGAGAGAGAGCACCCCTGGAGTGAAGGTTTACACACTTTCATACTGTGTTTGCAGATATGTACTTTCCTGCACTAGGCTAGTGAGGGGCATGATACTGTTTATTTAGAGCCGGACAGGCTTAGGCTTTTGTTTTGTTTATGTGCTGTCATTTTGTGTTGAAACACCTAAATAAAGCACCCTTGGAGTTTTAAAACCTGCTGCCTCTGTGAACTTGGTCATTGTCGACCCCCACCATGTGAGCTGTTCCCTACAATAGGTACAATATAAATTTTACGGAGCATAAAGCAAAGAGGAGGAGAAGCCTCCAACATAGCGGTAAAGCAAAAACATGTAACATTCAGGGGAGACGAAATGGGCGAAGAGGGTGGGGAGGACAAAGTGGTCAAAAGTGCAGGGAGTGGAACAGTGTAGTGAAGGGGGTTTAAGAAGGTGAGGAAGTAGAGAAGGAAGACTGGGAGGGTGGAGGAGTAGTAGAAAATGTTCCACAGTAACCAGACCTGTTGGGCGTTGTAATCTGGTTTGAGTTCTGCGACCAGGTCTTTCATATGCCTGATATGTACAAATTCCTGAAGCCAAGCCAGAATGGATGGGAGAGTACTGGATTTACACAGCCTCGGGATGACAGGCCTGCTCGCAATGAGCATGAAGCCAACAAGCTTGCAGATATGCTAGTTAAGTTTACAGGGGGAAGATGGAAAGGAGGAGGGGGGCAGGGTCGTTCTCCAGGGCCACACCAGTGACCATCTCGACAATCCCATGGACCTCATGCCAAGAAGGCTGCAAAAGGGAGAATTTCCACCAAATGTGAACATCCTACCCCTGTCTATGCCACATCACTTACAGCGATACGAGATCGGGGGAAAAAAATCTTGAGGAGGATGGATGGCACTCTTTATCATCGGGATAGGATTTTATAATTAGTCTCTTGAGCTTTGAAGAGATAGAAAACTTGTGGCTCGATCGGAAAGCAGATAGCAACACATCAGACGGAAATGTAGTGTCAAGACCCCTCTCCCAACTCGAAGTAAAAGCTGATAGGGGATCATCTGTTGTATTGGAGAGTAAGCCATAGATCAGATAATGTGATTTTCTGGATTTGTTTTCTCATTTTGTCTCTCATAGTTGAGGTCTACCTATGATGTCAATTACAGGCCGGCCTCATCTTTTAAGTGGGAGAACTTGCACAATTGGTGGCTGACTAAATACTTTTTTCCCCCACTATAGGTGAGGATATAGAAAAATGCTAATGCATTGCAATGCATTGCAAAAAAACTGCTCTTATATTGCAGGCTACATAGAGTGTACATAGAGTAGCCTGCAATAGAAACTAATGAAAGACAAGCCTGGGAGCCTTCACAAGGCTCCCAGCTGTCATAGTAACAGGACGCTGCGGATGCCGGCGATCCACGGCAAAATGGTGGCGCCCGTGCGCCTTCGGTACAATGGCACCTCGGTCAGCTTTGACCGAGGCGCCAGAGGGATTAATGCCTGCGATCAGTGCGGGCACCGATCGCGGGCATTAACGTCGGGTCTGTCCTGTATAAAACAGCAAAGACCCAGTGGCTATGGTGGCCGCTTGGCTCCCGAATAGCCGCCATATTTAAACACCTGACAGCCGCCATATTATTACGGCGGATGTCGGGAAAGGACTAAGTCAGATCAATACTCGACTTCCTCAAGGGCCTCATTAAGACCATTGGGAACTAATGTATCGAGTTTAAAAATCAAAAACATCTCCCTTTTCTTTAGAAGATCAAATCTATTCATAACATCTGGCTGTATCTGATCTATCAGGGTGATAAGAATAAGCCATTAAAGGAACAGTTGTGCATTGAGGATGCATTTCTCGATACGCTATGTTTCTGGTATCCATTACAAGTATTCGATCTATGTTTATTTACCCTTTCTCTTAAGGTCATGATTGTGCACCCCACATATTGCAGACCACATGGACACTCCAGAAGATATATAACAAATGAAGACGAACAGTCTAAATGCATTTTTATCAGGAAATTCTCACCTGTCGTGTGGATAGTTACAGAACTGGTACAATGAGTATTATTCAAACAGCACTTGCACCTGCTATGGCCGCATTTGTAGTTTCCTTTTGTGTTGTTGGAAAATGGAAGAAGGGTACTGTTTTTGTTTTTGTTCTTACTCATAAGTTTACTGGGCGCCAGTATAAGGGTATACTTTTAAGGGTATATTTGGTTTAAGGCACTGATCATTAAGCAATATTGGCCAGTGTTTGGACAAAACAGCCCTAATGTCTTTATGCGCTCTATTGAAAGTTGCAAGAAAATTATAACCAGAATTTTCAGTTTCTTTTTTGATACTTGATTTGAGGCAATCAATTTGAGAGAGTGAGCTGGCTCTCTTCTTCGCTGTTTCAATTATTCTTTTGGGGTAATGCTTTTCTTTAAATCTATTGGATAGAATCATACTTTGATGGAGGAAATCAGATTGTGAAGTACAATTGCGGCAGATTCTTTTAAACTGCCTGTAGGGCACATTTTACTTCCATCTTTTATAATGTGAGCTCCGACAATCTAAACTGTTGCAGTCAACATTCTTAAAGAATGTTTTAGTACAAATCTGACTACCATTGCCCGTGAGTACCAGGTCCAAATACTCTATACTGGTCTTGTCAGTTTTACTAGTAAAATGTAAGCCCCAGTCATTATTATTCAGAAGGGATGTAAATTCAGTGAATGTGTCCAATGATCCATCCCAAATAAATAATAAATCATCAATATATCTTCTATAATATACCACATGGTGAGTCCAATAATGTGTTTTCTATATAAACTCTTCTTGAAATAAACCAACGTACAGGTTAGAATAACTGGGAGCAAATCTGGTGCCCATTGATGTTCTATGCTTCTATAGGTAAGTCTTGTTTTCAAACTGAAACACATTGTTCTCCAATATGAACCGTATACTCCATATAATGAAGTATTTCTGTATTGCAGGCATAGTGGGGACTTTAGTCAAAATTTTGAAAATAACAGCTAGCCCTTTATTATGTGGTATGTTAGAGTATAAGGCTGAGACGTCCAGGGTTGCCCAAACATAAGTTGGTTTCTACTCCTTTGAGAGTAAGTCTGTAAGGAAGTTCGTGGTGTCTTTTGGGTGAGAGGTTAATTGTATGACCAAACTCTGGAGGTGTTGGTCAATATATTGTGCCATATTTCTAGTTCGTGCATTCATCCCAGCAATGGTGGGTCTACCTGGTGGGTTTGTGAGACACTTATGTATCTTAGGGAGATAGTAAAAGATCACAGGTGTAGGATATATTGATCAAGAATTCCCTTTCTTTTTTATTCAGGATCCCCTTATCATACCCTTCTTGCATAAGAGTGTGGTACTCATCAGAGTGTAGTTCAGTTGGGTCCCTGGGTAACATTTCACAATATTTGATATCTGATAAAATATTCTAAGCATTACCCAGATATGATTCTCTATTTTGGATAACCACACCCCCCTTTATCTGCGTTACGGATGATGATGTCAGTACGACTCATGAGGGAAGTAAAGGCTTGATTCTCTTCTTTGGATAGGTTTTTATTTCTATTTTTATTTTGGCCTACCATTTTTTTATATAACTCGCTAAAGTCCGTGGAGACCAATGAATAAAATGTCTCCAAATGTCCTCCTCTATTGTGAAGGGGATAGAACATAGATTTGGGTTTAAGTCCTGTATGGATGGGAGAACACACCAATAGCCCAACTGGATCCGAAGGTGCGATTGGGCATATTTCATCTGAGAGATCTGAGAGGTTGTAGATACACCCAATCCTACTTTGTTCCTCTTTGGACTGGGGCTGGTATGTATTGTTTGCCTTATTTCTATTAGATCTTTTTCCTTCCCTGCAGCCTCTTTTCCTTTCCCTGATTTTCTGCATTTCCTCTTCAGGCCTAGTGGGCTGTAGTAATCGAAGATCCTGGTTTAAAGGGGAGGTTCCCTGGTATGTATCGTGCTTACAGGTGTAAGCACCTGAGGTAGTCCTAAAAAAGACACTGAAGTGTAATGGAAAGATGTGGAGTCAGAGCTGTTAATAGCCTTCTCTATTTGAGTTAATGACAGTGGTGTGTTATACAATGAGTCATCAAAGTCTGTAGGGTATTGGGGTGGAGTGGTAGGAACAATACGCCTGGTTCCCAATCCTAAATAGGTCCCAGGAAATTGTTAGTCAGTTCCTCCTGTACAAGATGGTATGGATCTATATTTGTAGTCCCAATCAGAGCAGGAGCCTTGATGGAATCTTCAGTGAAGACATTTGGAGTGGTGGCCCCATTGGGGTTCAGGGTTATACCAAATGAAGTGGGTGATAAACTGAGTGAGGAGGATTCCTGTACCCCGGGGAAGAAATTATCAAAATCAGGTAAGGTTTTAATGTAATGGTTTTTGTTACTAGATGGTGAATCAATTATTCCTGTATTCAGTTTTGAAAGATTTGGAAATGTCTGGAGGGATTATTTGTCATTAATGAATTAGTCATTTTAAGTGACGGGGGGTCAGAGATAGCTTTCCTCCGTGTTATGGCTTTCCTTCTTGGTCATTGGGTTAACTGTTTAGGTACTGTTTTCTTAGTTGTTTTAGGTCTGACAGGTTTTTTTTTTTTTCTCTATTCAATGGTACAGTTTTCTTTTGCCAAAAATTAATATTGTCACAAGAATAATCCTGCCTGTCCCTATTAAGTTTATTTGTCTTGGTCCATTCTAGAGTGAAGCACACGGCACATCTTAACAAAATCACTGTGATTATTATGTTTATCTATATCCATTACCAGATCATTGATCTTGGTGCCTAGTTCATTCGCTAAGCTAAGTCTTTTGTGGGATAGTCGTTCTATAAGACCTATATCACTAAGATGGAGATATCAGTCCCATTCTTTTGTAAATAGTTGGTCATTGGGAAAGAGGGATAGAAGTTTAAACCTAAGTCCTCTAGGGACAATATTCTCCTATAGATATATAAGGAGATATTTATGGTCAAGGAAGTGTCTGGTTTCATCAAAGAGGGTTTTTTCCAAATCCCAGAACAATCTTCTTAATTCTTCCCGACTGATGGTATTCGGGGAATCAGAAGATTTGTTCATGGGATTGGTGACTGGCTCTCTACCAGACACCCTTGTTTACTGTTCGATCAGACATACATAGGTGGCATGTCCCCAGGACTTGGTTTGTCATATATGGGAGGTCTGGATTCATTTTGTCCAACCAGTGGCATTTATGAAGCCATGGTAGTGATACAAGAGGGAGAGGGCACTGAGACCTCTCCAGGGAAAGCCAGAGTTTAGTGCTGGAGGAGGGGTGCCAATCTAATATGTGTGTTGTGTAACCACAGCTAAGTATTATTTGGTGCAGTCAGGGACCGCCAGGCCTCCTCTCTGCTTAGGCCTGGTCATTGTGCCATTCTTGGGGGGTTTTGAGGCCCAAATGAATTTAGAAAATGATTTCTGAGTCGTGGTGAGGAAGTCTTTAGGGAGTATTATGGGGATTGTTTGAAAGAGGTAGAGTAGCCTAGGGAGGATGTTCAATTATAGAAGGTTGATGTGACCCAGCCATGAGAAACCTTTAGTGCCCCATCTAGTCAGGTCAGTTTGAAGGGAGCGAAAATGGGAAAGAAGTTATGGGAATAGGTGTCAGATAGGGTTCGTGGGAGGTGGATATCCAAATATGTGATGAATTTCGGGGACCATGTAAATTGGAAAGTGGAGCCGACGGAGGTTACCAATGAGTCTGGTAGGGAAACGTTGAGGGCAGTACTTTTAGAGAAGATTACTTTCTAGTTGCTGAAATCACTGTAGGTACTGATTTCATGGATTAGTGAGGGAAGTGACGTTAATGGTTGTGTGATAAATAATAGCACATCGTCCGTAAAAACACCGAGATCTTTTGGTGGAAGGCATGGCAGGGCTGAGTCCTATATGGGTGAGTGCTGCCTCAAGAAAGCCCCAGTCCACCCTATTGAAGGCCTTCTCTGCATCAAGTAAGAGTAGCATCATGGGGGTGTGAGAACGCTGATAGTAGTGGATAGCAGAGAAGGCCTTCAGGGTGTTATCTCTCGCCTCTCTCTGCAGGATAAAGTCTACTTGGTCTAGGTGCATTAATCTGTTCATGTGAGTAACCAGTCTATTGGCGATCAGTTGGCAAATAGTTTGGTGTCGGTTTTGATTAAGAAAATAGGTCTATAGCTAGGGCACAGTAATAGGTCTTTGCCCTCTTTCGCAAGGACCGTGACATGGGCGTGTAGAGAGGAAGGAGAAAATGGTGTATCTGGTGAGATAGCTTTGAAGGCCTTAAGAAGGATGGGGGCTAGTTCTGGTTTGAGGCATTTATAGAAACAGGCGGTGAATCCGTCCGTTCCGTTGGGAGGTCAGATATTCCTCCACTCCAACTCCTAGTAGGAGAATGGAGAGTCTAAGTGAGCGGAGTCTTCTGTGTCAAGGAAAGGTAGGGCAGTATGAGAGATATATTGTGAGAGAGTGAGCGGGTTTCTGGTCTTGGGTTTGAAGTTGTGGGTGGAGACAAATTGTAAAGTGAGTCATAATAATCATGAAAAGTAGAGGCTATGTTAGTGGTGAGGTGGAATATACAGCCAGAAGCTTGTTTGATGGACATCATGTGAGAGGCTGACTGACACTACTGAACCGCATGGGCCAGAAGGTGACCTACTTTATTACCCCATTTGTAAAAGGAGCGTTGGCCCAGTTGTCAGAGGTGCTGATGCTTGTGCTCAAGGAGAACTTTAATTTCATGGCAAGTAGCTGTGAGGGAAGCGAGAGTGTCGCTTTGAAGGGATTGCTTGTGTTGTGCCTCAAGTATGCTTAACGACTATAGGAGGGATTGTAGCTTGTGGCTAGCAGCACGTTGAAGTCCCCTTGCAGGACGCATTTCAGAGCCTCCCATTGAATGGGTGGGGAAATTGTGTTGTGCAGGTGATCACGCTCAAAGTCAGCAATGGAGCTTTTGATTTCAGTCATTGAGCATCAAGCAGCAGCGACTCGTTAAGTCTCCAGGAGTGAGAGCGAGTTATTGGGGATTGGAGGTTAAGGGAACAAGAGACTGGAGAGTGATTAGAGAAAAGCATTGCCTATTGAGGCAGCGATTACCTGTGCAAGAGGGCATGGGAAATTAGAATGTAGTCCAGTCTGCTGCATTGGGGAATAGGATGCGCCAAGCATCACACAACGGCATACAATGTAGGGATTTCCAGAGTTTATAGAGAGCATGGTAGGAGATGTGAGATGTGCCTCTGGAGGAGTCTATCAGGGGGTTGAGGATCAGATTCAGGTCACTGCAAAGAGTTAGGTGGCTTTTTGTATAGGATTGTAGGGTGAAGAGTGTGGACAGGAGGAAGGGGACCTGGCCAGAGTTGGGGGAGTAAATGTTAGTGTAGGTTCTACTGTGGATTTCGCAGATCAGAAAGAGATAGTAGGCATCTGGGTCGGATAGTGAGTCTACTATCTTAACGGGGAGATTTTTATGGAAGATGGCCACACCTTTAGTCTTTCCCAAGGAGCAGCTACTGTGGGTGCCAAGAAGGGTAGTATCGATTGTTAATCGCTGGGGTGCGTGAGGCGAGGAAGTGGGTCTCTTGTAGGCATAGTATGTGGACTCTGTGTTTGTGTGAATCATACAAGCTTTGCGAATGTTTTTCGGGTGTGTCCATACCCTTGACATTAAAGGAGGAGATTGAGATATCCGCCATTAGGGTGAGGGGAGAGGGCAGGTTAGAGGCAGGGAGGTAAAGAGAACAGATATGAGGTCTGAGGAGGGGGTAGTTGGTTCGGAGGAATGAAAGGGAGGATAGAGTATTAGGTGTAGGGGAGAGTAGAGGAGCTAGAAGGTAGTATAGCTACCTGCAGTGGGGGCTGAAGAAGGTAAGCATAAGTCTGAAGGTGGAATTAGACTAAAGTCCACCAAGCTCTGTGGGGATATGGAAGACACCGAGGAGTCTCAAAAGTGGAGCAGCAGGTTAAAGAAGAACAAAAGTCAGCATCCGTGCAGGCCTGATATGGAGTATAATGATGGGTGACATAGAGGGGAGAATATGTGGAAGACATATAAAACAGTGAGGGCAAAACAGTTATACAGTAATATTATAAGAGACTGTGTTAAGAAGGTGAGGCAAAAGCAGCTTAATGGATAGAGTTCACCTGGTCGGAGACATCTCAAGTTTGAAGGTCTTGATCAGGAAGGAGTCTACTCACCTGTCCATGCTCCTTTCCTGGCCACCCTCCTCTGCCTCCTCTAGGTGGGACGTACAGCGTCCTGGCCTTCTTCAGCATTGGCAATAGCGCACCCTGGAGGTGGCAGCAGAGGGCGGCCAGGACTGGAGCGTGGACAGGTGAGTAAAAAGTATAGGCCACTGCTCTGTGTGGGGGTGGGGGATAACAGGGGGTCATATTCTGTGGGTGGGCTTTAAAAAAGGGGGTCATATACTGTGTAGGGGGGTATATAAAGGTGTCATAAACTGTGTGTGGGCCATAAATAGGGGGATCATATGCTATGTGGGGGGTAAAAAAAAGGGGCTTATATACTGTGGGGGGTAAAAAAAGGGGGTCATACACCGTGTGGGGGCTAAAAAAAAGGGGGTTATATACCGTGTGATTGGTCAGAAAAAGGGGGTTATATACTGTGTGATGGGCCAGAAAAAGGGGGTCATATACTGTATGATGGGCCAGGAAAAGGGGGTCATATACTGTGTGATGAGCCAGAAAAAGGGAATCATATACTATGTGATGGGCCAGAAATAGCGGGTCATATATTGTGTAATGGGACAGAGAAAGGGGGTCATATACTGTGTGATGGGCCTGGACAAGGGGGTCATATACCGTGTGATGGGCCAGAAAAAGTGGGTCATATACCATGTTATTGGCCAGAAAAAAGGGATCATATACTGTGTGATGGGCCAGAAAAAGGGGATCATATACTGTGTGATGGGCCAGAAATACATATAATACAAATACATATATCAAAAATATAACTTTTTTTTTACTAGAGCTACAAATATCACAAAATTATGGATATTTCTAGATTTGACACGCCACCCAGGTTAAGCTAGGTTTTTTTTTACGAATTTTGACACACCGAGCTTAAAAGGTTGGCCATCACTGCCCCAGCTGTAAGGGAAACCACGCTCCTGGAAAAGGTTCAGTAGTGGTCTCATTGCAGCCAACTGGTGTAAGGTGTGGCGAGAGAGGTCTGGGAAAAGAGAGAGTTGGCCTCCATCAAAGTCTATGATTTTATGATCTCTGGCTTTCAACATTATTTCTTCCTTCAGTGCGTAATAGGGCACTCAGAAGATCACATTACGCGGTTTATCCAGCTCCGAGCTAAGTTTTCTGAGAGCATGGTGGGCCTGGTCAATTTCGATGCGGATATTGGCAGGATGTCCCAGGAGGTTGATGAATATTCCCGTGAGAGTGAGGATGATGTTGGGGGCCATAGTGGCTTCAGGTAGGCCGCGAATCCGGATGTTGCGTTGGTTACAATTTTCAATATCATCAATGTGAGACGTGAGTTTGTGGCATTGAAAGGCAGCAGAGGCAGAGGAGTCTTGCAGAGATTGTAACGATGCCAACGCAGAGGAGCGAAACAGTTCCAATTAATCCACTCGTTGCAGTGTAGCTATATCTGTCTTGACCACTATTAGGTCTTTGTACCTGGACTTTTTTAGATCAGAAGCGAAATCGTCCATTTCCTGCTTGCTAGGAAGAAGGGCTAAGACAGCCCGCAGTTCAGGGTGTCTTTGGAGAGCGTGAATGGCTTTGTCCAGTGGCGGTAGACACAGGATGCATGTGGGGCCAGACTGATGGCAGATAGCTCTGTTGTGCCTCTCCAGTTGTGTTTCTTCTGCATGTGACAGGTGGGGTATCATCATTGTCAGAGGAGAGGTCTTGTTCACGGAGAAGCTGTGTGTGTTTGGCAGGACGCCCTTTATTTTCCGGTGTCTGGAATAGAGACATTTTTGTTGGGGAGCTCATGCCCCATTCTGAGTTCTTTTTATATCCCTGATCAGTTCGTGAGATGGTCATTCCCACCGATGTGCAACACCTGTACATCAGGGCAGCGATCCAATCTAGAAAAGCGGTGGACGCCAGACCAACACATGCCCCTCAGGCCTAACCACCTTACCGCCACCCAGTCCCTAGGAAAACCCAACTGGCGAACTTCAGGACAAACAGCTGCCCGGAGAGCCCCCCAGAACACGTAAGAGTGGCCTAGGATCCACACCAACTCCAGATCACCGTAACCTGAAAAACAGAAAATACAACAGAAACCAACAGTCACCAGCCACCCTCTACTCCCATGTTTCAATTCAGCCACTCCGGACGCACATTAGACCTGAACCTAACCGACTCCTATCTGCCAATTTTCTGAACGACTTCATCCCCCAACCCTCTCCTGGCTGCCTCGGTTGCTGCCCCAATGCGGAAGGAGTGGCCCCCAAAATCCATTGGACAACGACCACACTGCACCAAACATTTTTGGAAAACCGCTAAGAACTGGAACCAAGACAAATAGGACCCGTCCTCATGTCGCAACAACTGTTCCCCAGAAACCCGCAACCTCAGCACGAACTGCCGAAAACACGCCACCGGACACAAGATGACCCCCAGCACCTCAAACAATACGACCCTGCAACCCTCACCAGCCTGATCCATTTTGGACCTACATATCCGAAATTCCAATCTGTCAGCATAGAAATCAACATCCTCAGAAACTAAACCCCTAGGCTGCCAAGTAGAAGGACTCACTAACTCACACAAATGCATGGCCCCAAAGAATGCTAACGAGAAGGCCAAACGGAACAGTAGAGCCTCACTACCCGAAGTGCACACCCACCCCAAACTGACCCCCAAATCTTGCAACAACTGAAACGAAACCGGTCGCCTCTGATCCACAGACCCCCCATCCCCTCCTCCAACCCTTTAAAGCCTGTCGCACCACGAAAGCCTTAGTAGCATCAACTAGACCCCTTGCCTTGAAACCGTAAGCCAAAGCTGCCATTAAACGATTTACTCGTGACACAGACCACCCCTCCTCCTTACATTGCCCTACCAACAAAAAGACTAGGGCTTCTTCACTTTCCACAAAGACCCAAACAAACCTTTCCATTCTTTCCATTGCTGCCAAGCCATTGTATACGCCATGCATGTCCCTTTAGACAAAGAAGACGAAATCAAACTGTGCAGGTCCCAAAGGTCCTCCAGCCAGCAATCTCCAACTCTCCGCTTCCGGCACCAGCTGATGAAACCGATCCCACTGCAAATGAGACAGCGCATCAGCAATGCAGTTATCCACTCCCGGGACATGCACAGCCACCACCCACGCATTCAGCGATAAACATAATAAAACCAACTTCTGCAAAACACAAACCACTGGGGGGGATGAGGCGGACAATTTGTTAATGGCTTGAACTACCCCCAAGTTATCACAATGCATTCGAATCTTCCTATTCCTAAAACGGTCCCCCCAAACCGCCATCGCCACTACAATTGGGAACAGTTCCAGCAATGCGAGATTCCGAGTCCAACCCAACTCTATCCATTCCCTAGGCCAGGAAACAACACACCACCTCCCTTGACAATAGGCCCCAAAACCCACACTCCCCGCTGCATCTGTGAATAATTCGAGGTCAAAAGAATCCACCACCCATTCCTGTATCAGAGAACGACCATTATAGTTCTCTAGAAACGAATCCCAAACTGCTAAATCGTTGCGTAATTCTTTCCCCAAGTGCACATAATGATGAGGAGCTCCAACACCACATGTCGCCGCTGCTAACCTCCTGCAAAAAACCCTGCCCATCAGCAAATTGCGACAGGCAAAATTTAAATTTCCCAACAGGGACTGTAACGCCCGCAAAGTCAGCTTTTTCCGCCGCAGCATCCCACGCACCTCTGACCGTAGCTCAGTCAACTTTTCCTCGGGAAGATGACATTCCATCGCCACGATTGAAAGCGAAGCATAGTCCTTTTTGGGAAGCTGCCGAGTGCCCTGACCCATCAGTGCCCCTGGCGCCGGAAGGAAAGGGCTGCCCCGATCGCACCGGAGCCGTTACCCTAAGCCACAACCCAATATCCTTGTGATCCCACCGAATACTAGGCCTGACCGCTTTCCGTTGACGAAATTGTTCGTCTTACCTCAACCAGGCATGACCCCCATAAACCCTGTACGCTTCCCCAATAGCGTCCATATAACAGAAAAGGGCAGAGAAATTCTCCGGCGCCTTTTCCCCAACTACACTCGCCAATATTGCAAAGGCTTGCAACCAATTGGCAGATGTCCGTGGAATCAGCCTATACCGTCGTTTTTCTTCTTCTTCTTTTTTAGAGTCGTTCTTTTTAACCCTATCCAGGTTAAATCTTTCCAAGGGGAGCAGGGAGAAAATCTCCACATACTCCCCTTTCCAAATCCTCTCCCTCACTTCCTGCTTTAGATGGGCCCCCAATGGCCCCTCAAAGCAAACGTAGACTTCGCCTTTAGCGGAATCATCCAACCTCAAGGGCTCATCCTCCTTACCCTTACTCGCTGCTGACTCCTGAGCCCCGCTCGCTACAGGAGACCCCGACACCCCAGCCCCCTCCTGTGATACTCCACTCACGTAGTCCGCACCACTCCCAACTAGGCCTAAACCCGGCCCGCCTACCCTGGGCAAACCCGTCCCTACCCAAGCTGTTACTGGTGATGGCAACGCAGGAGCCGGCACGCCCCGTAGTAGATGACCCAAAACCCCTAAAAAATCTGCTAAACCCCTACCCACCTCCCCAGGTTGCCCACCCCTGAGTTGGTAGCAGGGGAAAAGGAGTAGAAAACATAGACGAACACCCACCTGACTGCCTGGGTGCTGTGAGCCCACCAGTCGTTGGTCCCGGATCCAGCCAAGATGCCGCCGTCACATCACACAGCGGACTCCTGTCCGAGAGATGAATTGCTGAGGACACCAACTGGAGACCTGACCCTCCCCCTCTGACCGAGGAGGAGATCGACGGAGCCGGTGACTGCGTCTGCACACACACGCCGGTGTCAAGGCCCAACTGAAGAGGCCCGTCAGAAGAAGAGCACTGGGGGCCCGCAGACAACGACCCCGTATCCATGGTAACATCAGCCTGCCGGGCAAGCCCCAGGTGACCCACTGCGCCCTGGGACCCTGCCGCACCTGGTCCTGAACCATCGTCGCCAAGCTGCACATGCGGAGGCACGGCCTGCCGCCTCCGATGCGGGTCCCGCCGCCCGCCTGGATTCCTCCCTCCCCGGGACCGCCTGGTCGCAGCTGTTGAACCAGCGTCCCGGGTCGGAGGGTCCCGTGAGGGGCTCCGTCTGCGGCGCTGGACCCGTGGGTCCTCGTCGGGACTGAGGTGTGCCGGAGGCCTGGTCCTCCGCGGCCATCTGGGAGGTGACAGGGGAGCCACAGCTTCCCCGGGCTCCTGAAGCAGACCTATGAGCTGTGTCTGCAGCCAGTCGGCACCATGCTCATCTGCGGTGGCCTGCAGCTGAGCCAGTAGATTATCGAGATCCGCCTTGAAGATGTGTGCCGACACGATATTCTCTTCACCGCGAGTGCCGTTAGCTTTCGCGGGCTTTTGCTATTCAAACCGCACCGCTTGACCAACCTTAACTTTGACTCCTCCTCCACTTCCAAACCCACCAATGGCTGCCGTCCAGACGCACAGCGTCATGTGGGCCTCCCCTTAGGTTGCGCTCCTTCGTCCGTCCCTTTCTTTAAGTATGTTATCCTGGATACAACATACATGTGGGCAGAAACTGCAGTTTGAGAACACAGCAGGACGCAGATTTAAATGTGGCTTTTAGAATGCAGATTTAGATGTCCCAATAAAGTGGAATACCCTAGTGAGTATCCCCATTTTGAAAATTGCACCCCTCGAAAATGTAATAAGGGGTGTAGTGAGCATTAGTTTTCCCAGATGGGAATGCACAGCAGGTTAACTAATGGTTTAGTTTTATTGCACAGTTTGTTACGGGCGCAAAAAAAGAAACAGTTGACACCTGTCTATAACACCCATATAGGCTGATGGCCGTTGTATACTGCAATACTTCTGGTTAATTTCCCCTATTAGGACAAAAAAAAAAATATTACAATTATAAAAAGTCATATAAAATGTCAGCTTCTGAGCAGGTGACATTACCATTAAGGCACATACAGTGGGGAAAAAAAGTATTTAGTCAGCCACCAATTGTGCAAGTTCTCCCACTTAAAATTATGAGAGAGGCCTGTAATTGACATCATAGGTAGACCTCAACTATGAGAGACAAAATGAGAAAACAAATCCAGAAAATCACATTGTCCGATTTTGAAAGAATTTATTTGCAAATTTATGGTGGAAAATAAGTATTTGGTCAATAACAAAAGTTCATCTTAATACTTTGTTATATATCCTTTGTTGGCAATGACAGAGAACAAACGTTTTCTGTAAGTCACAAGGTTGGCATACACTGTTGCTGATATGTTGGCCCAGTCCTCCATGCAGATCTCCTCTAGAGCAGTGATGTTTTGGGGCTGTCGCTGGGCAACACGGACTTTCAACTCCCTCCAAAGGTTTTCTATGGGGTTGAGATCTGGAGACTGGCTAGGCCACTCCAGGACCTTGAAATGCTTCTTACGAAGCCACTCCTTCGTTGCCCTGGCGATGTGCTTAGGATCATTGTCATGCTGAAAGACCAAGCCACGTTTCATCTCCAATGCCCTTGCTGATGGAAGGAGGTTTGCACTCAAAATCTCACTATACATGGCCCCATTCATTCTTTCATGTACACGGATCAGTAGTCCTGGTCCCTTTGCAGAGAAACAGCCCCAAAGCATGATGTTGCCACCCCCATGCTTCATAGTAGGTATGGTGTTCTTTGGATGCAACTCAGCATTCACTCTCCTCCAAACACGACGAGTTGTGTTTCTACCAAACAGTTCTACTTTGGTTTCATCTGACCATATGACATTCTCCCAATACTCTTCTGGAACTACCAAATGCTCTCTAGCAAACTTCAGATGGGCCCGGATATGTATTGGCTTAAGCAGTGGGACACGTCTGGCACTGCAGGATCTGAGTCCGTGGCGGCGTAGTGTGTTACTGACGGTAGCCTTTGTTACGTTAGTCCCAGCTTTCTGCAGGTCATTCACTGGGTCCCCCCGTGTGGTTCTGGGATTTTTGCTCACCGTTCTTGTGATCATTTTGACCCCACGAGGTGAGATCTTGCGTGGAGCCCCTGATTGAGGGAGATTATCAGTGGTCTTGTATGTCTTCCATTTTCTAATTATTGCTCCCACAGTTGATTTCTTCACACCAAGCTGCTTGCCTATTGCAGATTCAGTCTTCCCAGCCTGGTACAGGTCTACAATTTTGTTTCTGGTGTCCTTCCACAGCTCTTTGGTCTTCACCATAGTGGAGTTTGGCGTGTGACTGTTTGAGGTTGTGGACAAGTGTCTTTTATACTGATAACAATTTCAAACAGGTGCCATTACTACAGGTAATGAGTGGAGGACAGAGGAGCCTCTTAAAGAAGAAGTTACAGGTCTGTGAGAGCCAGAAATCTTGCTTGTTTGTAGGTGACCAAATACTTATTTTCCACCATAATTTGCAAATAAATTCTTAAAAAATCAGACAATGTGATTTTCTAAATATGTTTTCTCATTTTGTCTCTCATAGTTGGTACAGGTCTACCTATGTCGTCAATTACAGGCCTCTCTCATCTTTTTAAGTGGGAGAATTTGCACAATTGGTGGCTGACTAAATACTTTTTTCCCCCAGTGTACTTCATATGTTCCCACTCTTCCCTTCAGGTCTCATTATACACACAGGTCAGCGCCAGAGTCTGTTGTGGGAGGGATAATAATCATACCCCCCTCCCCAAATAGGGCTACACTAGCCTAAGAGTTTTCAATTAATTTTAAAATGACAGTTTTTATCTGGCTTCATCGTTTACATATATAGCAAGAATCTTAGGAAATATAACGGTGATCATCCTGACAAATCTAATGCAAAACTGCAGTAAATACTGACACCATAGCAAAGCAAATATACAGTATATGACATTCTGGTTCAAGTTTTGGATACCATAGGGAATCTGTATTACTACACATACACACACAAAACAGAACATGTACACACACACAGGCACATGACAGAACATGTGTACACACACACACATAGACACACACAGTACATGTACATGTACACACACATAGAACATACAGTATACACACACACACATACACACAGAACATGTACACACAGACACAACATGTACACACAGATACACACACAGAACATATACACACACACACATACACACACAGAACATACACACACACACACAACATGTACACACAGAAACACACACACAAACACAGGACATGTACACACACACAGAACATGTACACACAGAAACATACGCACACATAGACACACACAGAACATGCACACACACACACACACACACACACACACACACACAGAAGACACAGCACATACCTGGAGCCGAGTCAGGGATCGATTATTCTGGGCTGCAGCAGCCCAAAGTAGTCATCCCCTGCAGTGCAAGACTCCAGGAGAAGGAGGGGGTGGAGCTGTCAGCCTGCACGGGTAAGTGAGAGAGGGGAGAGAGGCAGCCAGCACCTGGCAGCCCAGGGGACCCCTTAAGTTGTGGGGGCTCTGGGCAATGGCTCAGTTTGCCCTCCCCCCAACGCCAGCCCTTCCCCCGAGGTTGCCGATCCTCATTTTGCCAATGCAAATGCATTGGTCAGGGGCCCGATCGGGATGGTCAGAGGCCCTGACCTTTGCATTGGCAAAATGAGGACTAATAGTCGGGGCTCGGGGCCCACCGGGGGATTGACCGATTCCCCAGCGGGCCAGTCCGACCCTGAATGTGGCTAAATTAAAACAAGAGTGGGCCAATATTCCTCCACAAGGGTTGCACAACCAGTTATTAGGTTTAGGGGACAATTACTTTTTCACATAGGACCAGGTTGTTTGGGACAGCTTTTTCCCCTTAATAAATTAAATCATCATTGAAAAACTGCATTTTGTATTCCCAAAGGTTATCCTTGTCTGATATTGAAATTTGGTTAAATCTGAAAAATGTAAGAATGACAAAAAAGCAAAAACAAAACAAATCTGTAAGGGGGCAAATACTTTTTCACAGCACCGTACATGCACTTATACATGTGATGCGTGCAATTGGTTTAGACTGATGTACCCTGTTTGTTTTATGTTGTTCATCTAACAGATTACATAGTCATAGACAAATTATGAGCTTTACAGTAATGGTCACTCTTATTATGCAGAATGAGGTACCTGGAGAATGCGCAGGCACTGTAACTAGTTGACCACAATCGAACAAATACTTTTGGAGTTCTCTTCACATGAATAGGTTGTGCACAGGCACACTGTGAATTGCCAATAATGACAACACAAAGGCCTGCATACCTGCATATAATAAATATCTGGTATAATTGTTTTAACAGTGTTTGTGGTATCTTTATTGTTATTTTATAAACTTTATTGTAAATCTGACTATAGTTTGGTGTGCATCTTGTAGACATGTGTCTTTCTCTTCTGTTGTTGTAGGTGTATTCATTACATGATTAGATACAGCTAGGGCGTTTTTTTTTTGTGGTGTCCATCCATGATTGTTGTGTATATCATTACATTACATATTATATTATATGGGAGAGCATTCTACTGAGTGTGAGGACCATTATACTGCATGTGGGAGAAATGAGGAAGCCATTACATAACTGTTGACAAAGCCTTATTTTGTTAACATTTATAAGTGATCACTACTTTTGGGGGTTCTTGGTTAAGAAATTTTCTCACTGGGGGTACTTTGCTTGAAAAGGTTGAGAAACATTATAAACATTTTCTATATACTAAAATTAAATAAAACCTATTGTAAAATCTATTCTAACTTATTTACTTACCACACATATTTTCATTCATACTTAAACCAAACTATCTTTACTCTCACTGGTTCATGAACTCACGACACATATTTTTAAAGGTAATAACAATAATACATTTTTGTCTGAAAAGTTCCAGTTATCATTACATTATTTATGCACTACGCTTTAGAATACAACATAAAGAAGCAGAGACCTTAAAATGATCAGTATTTTCAAATTATGCATTTTCACTCTGCCAGAGCTTAGATAAAAAAAATTACAATACATCTTTAGTTACAGGAAAATGATGTATTATACTGTAAAGAAAACATAGTAGGTAAAAAAGAAAATTCCATTTCCTTTAGAACATAGTTTATATTGCCTACAATATATATGTTTTCAACAAGCCATGATCAACGTGCATTTGATAAAAGACTATTTACTGTCACAAGAAATTACATTTAAGAAGGTTGCTTCCCTTTTGAAAACCTTTATTGTTTGCGTTTCCATATCTCACTAGGCAACCAAAATATGATATCCTAGAAACTATCTGTGTCTTATTTACCAATCGTTTGCTAAAGGTTAATTTACTGTAACAAGATTTTAAAATAAAATTTAGATTTGGAGGTATTTATGCTTTTATGTATTTCTTTAAAATACAATAACTAAAAGTAATGAAGTAATATTGGACAACTGTCACATAGCATCATTTTCTACACAACTGTCATCTTAGTAAGGTTTTCAACAATTAGAAAATTGTCTGCTCTTTTTTTGCAGAAATAGTACTACTCTTCCATGGTCATTGTCTGTAATTGTGTTTCATTCCCATATGAAATATTTTTTTTTTAACTGAGTGTATTTTTTGTCATTTAATCTGTTTGCAAACACTGTGGTATGTCACCAGTGCATTCTCATTCATGTGCATTCACATTTATGGAATATAGCTTTCTTTCAAATTCAGAAATTAATCTTTTTAATCATAAGTGATGACCATATAGTCTTGATTTGATGGAAAACTTGAAGAGTTTATTCCCCTTTAGCAGAGGCGTAGCTAGCGGGGGGAGCAGAGGGGGAGGTTGCCCCAGGCCCACTGACATTGTAGGGCCTACCCCGGGGCCGCCATTAATACACCTGCAGACACCGATCTAGTTAAAACGCTTCCTGCAACTTGGCTGTCTTGTAAATCGCAAGCCACTTCAGGCCTGCGGTTTATATGACAACGAGAACACAGTCAGACGTCTGGTTCCCGGCACAGGCGGTGCGATGACGTCACTACATCGTGCCTCCTGCGCTGAGACGCTGACTTCCTGTGCATGGACCCTTCGCACAGAGCACGGGTCAAGAAGAGAAAGCGGCGGCTCCATTCATCACCATCGCAGGTAGGTGAGTATAACTTATATTTGTTTTGTTTTAGCTTAGTTGTGGGTATTTTAATAGTATAAGGGGTTGTTAGGAGGGGGCATTATGAACATAAGGAGGGTCATTTATATAAGGGTTATTATGGGGTATTATGAATACAAGGGGGGAGGCTATTTATATAAGGGGCCATTAGGGAACATAATTTATATTAGGAGGCATTTATGAACATAAGGGGGTGGTCATTGATATAAGGGGTCATTAGAGGTGCAGTATTTATTTCAGGGGGAATTAGGGGCATAATATGAGGGGGCAATTAATTTAATTAAGGTGACACTTGGGCTTTAATAAGACTAAAGCCCCATGTAGCTGGCTGCAGCAAAAAAGCACTGCAGGAAAAACTGCTGCAGTAACACATTATGGTTTTTCCCGCAGCACTTTTCACAGAAGGTCCACAGAGGTTTCTTCTGTGGACTTTCTGCTTCCATTATACCTATAGGGAAACCGCCAGTGTTTCCATAGGTATAATTGACATGCTGCGATTTCCAAAACCGCTGGAAATCAGCAACCAGCCACAGAAGAGCTGGTGAGACAACTAACCCAATTCTTTCTTTTGTACAGTCCATAATAAATTAGTTAAATAAATGTGTTTACAAATACCTTCCACGCAATATAACTTCTATATAATTATATATTTTTTTTTAATTATAGCTAGTGGAAACACATTTGGGCAAAATGTTCCATTGCTGTAGTGTGGGCAATGATGTCTGTACCATTAAATAAACTTCATGAAGTGGATGGTGAATAACCCCCCTCTTTTTTCTGTTTATTTATTTATTATTCGTACTTGTATAGCGCCATCATATTGCCCAGCGCTTTACAGACATTGACAGTCACTGTCCCACATAGGGCTCACAATCTACATCAGTATGTCTTTGGAGTGTGGAAGGAACCCCACCAAACACGGGGAAAACATACAAACTCCTTGCAGATGTTGTCCTTGGCAGGATTCGAAACCAGGACACCAGCGCTGCAAGGCTAACAACTGAGCCACCGTGCCACCCTGTTGTGGAAGCATTGTTATGCTGTGGTCCATCAAGGTATAACCAGGGCCGGTTTTAGACAAACTGTGGCCCCGGGAAAAATTAAAAGCGGGGCCCCAAATGCTAATATACCAACAATGCCATATTTCCAGTGGAAGCCCCTTTAAAAACGCCCCCTTTCAGCCCCCAAAACAGTAACAACCACCCCCTCTTAGGTCCACACACAATTCAAATAACCACATAATAGATTTTCGCTCCCCCTCATCAGTTATTATAGCACCTCCTTATAAATAATAGTCCCTGCTTATAAACAGTGCCCCATATCAGTAATAGTTCCCCCTTATCAGTAATTGCCCCCCTCATAAATAATAGTCCACATTATCAATATTAGGCCTCTTATAAATAATAGTTCCCCCTTATAAATAGCCCCTTTAACAATACCCTCCTTATAAAGTTTCCCTCTTATAAATAAAAGATACCACATTATAATAGCCGCCCATATAATGTCCCTCTTATTATAGGCCTATTATAAATAGTTCTTCCATTATAAATAATAGCCCGCCTTAGATATAATAATTTCCTCTTATAATATATAGTTCTTCCCTCCTACATAATAGCCCTCTGATAACAATTCACCTTATATACAATAGTTCCGCTCCTATGCATATAATAGTCTCCCCCTTATGAATAACAGTTCCCCATTTATATATAACAGACACCTCCTTATATGTAATAGTTTTCTCCCTTATACATAATAGCCCCTTATATATAACCGTCTCCCCCTTATAACAGCCAGCCTTATATATAATAGTTCCCCCTTATATACTGTATAATAGTTCCTCTCCTATAATAGCCCCCCTTATATATAACAGTACCCCCTTATAATACCCCCTATATATAATAATTCCTCTCTTTTAATAGCACTCCTTATATATAATTCCTCTCCTATAGTAGCCCCCCTTATATAACTTTCCCACCTTATAATAGTGCTCCTTATATATAATAATTCCTCTCTTATAATAGCGCTCGTTATATAAAGCAGTTATAAATAATAGCCCCCTTATATATGTCTCCCCCTTATATCAGCCCCCCTTATATATAATTGTTCCCCCTTATAATAGCCCACTTATATTTAATAGCCCCCCTTATATATAATAATTCCTTTCTTATAATAGTTCATCCACTATAAATACTAGTCCTGTTATATTTATAAGTCTTCCCCTTATAATAGCCCACTCATATATAACAGTCTCCCCCTTATAGCAGTCCCCTTATATATCATAGTTCCTTATAATACCCCCTCCTATATAATAGTCCCCCCTTATAATAATGCCTTTATATATCACAGTCTCTCCCTTATAACAGTTCCCCTTATATAATACTTACTCTTATAATAACGCCCTTATATATTAGTTTCTCTCTTATAATAACCCCTTTATATATAATAGTTCCTCTAATAATAGCCCACTTATATAAAATAGTCTCCCTTATATAAAATAGTTCCTCTTATATATAATATGTCATCTCTAATAATAAGCACCTTATATATAACAGTTTCACCATTATAATAACCCCCTTATAAATAATAGTTCCTCCCACCTTATAAATAATAGTTCCTCCCTTATTTATAATAGTTTCAACCTTATAATAGCCTCACTTATTTGTAATAGTTCTCCCCTTTTAAGGGGTGCTATTATAAGGCCGTTCTATTATACTATTATTTATAATGGGGGCTATTATAAGGGGGAACTATTATTTATAAAGGTGCTATTATGAGGGAGGAATTATAATATATAAGGGGACTAATATAAGGGGGAACAATTATATACAATAGCTCCCCCTTATATATAATATGTCATATCTTATAATAACAGTTTCCCCTTATAAATAATACTTTACCCTTACAATAGCTCCTACTATAAATAATAGTTTGCCCCCTTAGCAGGTAATCCCTTTCCTTACCAGAAAACAATAAATCTTTTACTCACCTTACCGCGCTCTCACGATGAGCGGAGCAGCCAGAGTCTCTCCCTGTAGTAGCGGCACAGGTGGCACAATGCAGTGACGTCATCACTCCACCTGCGCCGCAACATCCTATGCATTACTAGCAGTCCTCTATGGCGAGAGCAGGGACTTTTCCCTGCTCCTGTCATAGAATTAAACAGTATCGACATGCACAGCACGCCAATACAGCAGCGGAGCTCCAGGGATTCAAGTCATCAGGCTAAAAGCCTGATGCTCCAAATCCCGGGGGGCCCTTTGGGGACCAGGCAATTGCCCAGTTTGCCCCCCTTAGCCTCAATTGAGGCTTGTCTCTGAACCCTTTCTATGGAGGTTTTTGCTTTGGCTATTTTTTTTTCCTCAGCTTAAGTTGTAGGTTCCTAAAGAGCCTACCTGTAACCTTACCTGCCTTTTCTTCTTGCACCACCTCTTTCCACTTCTAACCCTCCCACTTTTTTTTTTTCTTTCCACTTCTCCTGTGCAAAGATTTTCCTCACACCTATAATGTCTTCCACTCACATCCAAAGAGAACTGCTTGTTGGTTCCTTGAATGTGAAAGGCCTACACAGCACTGAGAAGTCGTCCATCAGGTGGAACTTTTTGAAAAGTAAACTGTTTAAGTTATGTATTTATATACCGCCCGATTTTATGGGAAAAAATAACAAACTAGCACTAATACCTAAAATATAACCTTTAATAATCTGATTAAAAAGTGTACAATGCACTACAAAGAAAATGACGTCTGTATTGTTGCTGCATATGGCATTAAGCAGACAACAGCACATAAGTAGCTTTCACAATGTCCATAAAGCCTCTGTTTGAAAAACAGCTAAACTAAGTGTTCAATAATCAGCAGCATGTGAGTGGCTTTATCACAAGGTCAATAGAGCCCCTGTTTGAATAGATCTATCTTAATAGGCTTAACAAAATGATTATTGAACACTTAGTTTAGCTGTTTTTCAAACAGAGGCTTTATGGACATTGTGAAAGCTACTTATGTGCTGTTGTCTGCTTAATGCCATATGCAGCAACAATACAGACGTCATTTTCTTTGTAGTGCATTGTACACTTTTTAATCAGATTATTAAAGGTTATATTTTAGGTATTAGTGCTAGTTTGTTATTTTTTCTCTTTGATAGTATATTTGAGCACGTTTAGTTACTCTACATTTGTTTACGCCCGATTTTATGGCGGTTATTTATTTGTTATTTATATGTTAATGTTTTATACTGTGTTAATAAATCGGCCTGTACAGGCCAATTTAAATTCAAAATGGAGTTTTTGTCTTTATTGAAGGGGTAAGTTGTGAGTAAAGGGAATAAAAGGGGGGCCCCAATATGGTAAGTAAACGGAGTGGAACTATATTCCTCCTCCGCGAGTCAAGGTCGGAGATATATGGAGGGGACAGGTTGTGGATGGCTTTGTATGTTAGCGTTAGTAATTTGAACTCTATTTGCTGGGCAACGGGTAGCCAGTGAAGGGATTGGCAGTGGGGAGCAGCCGATGAAGAACAGGTGGAGAGGTGTATTAAGCGAGCAGCACAGTTTAAGGTGGACTGGAGGGGGGGCGAGAGTGTTTGCTGGTAGGCCATGGAGAAGGGTGTTACAGTAGTCTAAGCGGGAGATTATGAGGGCATGGACTAGCATCTTTGTTGTTTCAGGGGTGAGTAAGGAGCGGATTCGATGGATGTTCTTGAGTTGGAGGCGGCAGGAGGTGTTGAGGGTTTGAATATGCGGCTTGAAGGATAGGTCAGAGTCTAAGGTTATCTCAAGGCAGCGGACCCGTGGGACTGGGGTGACGGTGGCTCCATTAACTTTGATAGATGGGTCAGGTAGGGGGCCGTGCGAGGTGGCGTGAAGATTATGAACTCCCTTTTCTCTTTATTGAATTTGAGAAAGTGGGAGGAGAGAAAGGAGGCTACAGCTGCTAGATATTCTGGGACTCTGGACAACAGAGAGGTAATGTCTGGTCCAGAGAGATATATTTGGGTGTTGTCAAAATAGCAATGGTAATGGAAACCATGAGATTCTATGAGTTGGCCAAGGCCGAGTGTGTAGATGGAGAATAGTAGTGGTCCTAGGACGGAGCCTTGGGGGACACCTACAGAAAGAAGGCGTGTCGTGGAGGTGGTGTGTGAGTGGGAGATACTGAATGTGTGGTTGGTGAGGTATGAGGAGATCCAGGAAAGGGTCAGGTTTGAGATGCCAAGGGATGAGAGTGTTTCTAACAGGAGGGAATGGTCGACTGTGTCAAAGGCATAGGAGAGGTTGAGGAGGACAGAGCAATGACGCTTGGCTTTGGCAGTTAGAAGGTCATTAGTGACCTTGGTTAGGGCAGTTTCGGTGGAGTGATGGGGTCTGAAGCCTGACTGTAGTCTGTCAAAGAGCACATTGGACGAGAGATAGGAGGATAGTTCAGAGTGGACGTGTTGCTCCAGCAATTTAGAGGTGTATAGGAGCAGTGAGATGGGTCGATAGTTTGCTGGACAGGACGGGTCGAGGGAGGGTTTCTTAAGTATAGGTGTGACAGTAGCATGTTTGAAGGCGGAAGGGAAGGATCCATTGGTTTGGGATAGGTTGAAGAGATGGGTTAGGGCAGGAGTAATGACTTCAGAGAGTTTGGGGATGAGATGTGACTGGATCAGGTCAAGCGCGCAGGAGGTGAGGTGGGATTTAGAGATTAGGACGGAGAGCTTTTCATCAGTGATGGTGGAGAAACAGTTTAAAGAAGAAGAGCACCGAGCAGTTGGATAGAGTGGTTGTCGGGGGTGTAGGGTGAGAGTATCTCTGATGGTATCAATTTTGCTTTTGAAATAAGAGGCAAAGTCATCAGCTGTGATAAGTGAAGGTAGTGAATAGCTGTTTGGGGTTGCGGGATAGGGCAGATATTAGTGTGGAGAAGTAGACCTGCTTTGCAGAGGTGAGTGCATTCTTGAATGTGAGAACTGCTTCTTTGTACCTAAGAAAGTCCTCCTGGGAGTGGCTTTTCTTCCAGAGGTGTTCTGCAACCTGTGAGGCACGTCTTTTAGTATGGTCAGTGTGCCAGGGCTGCCTATTGATACATCGGGCTCTGGTGTTAGTGAAGTGGGCCACAGAGTCAAGGGCTGAAGTGATGGTGGTATTGTAGAAGTCAGCAGCGGTATCTGCGTCCTGGAGTCAGGATATGTCAGAGAGCGGTAGGTGAGAGTCTTGCCACTTTTCCATAAAGGACAGATTTGTGGAGTACATGACTTATAGTTTTCCTGTGAACAGATTCTTCCACCTGAGATGTGGATTTCTGCAGCTCCTCCAGAGTGACCATGGGCCTCTTGGCTGCTTCTCTGACCAGTGCTTTCTTTGCTCAATCTCTTAGTTTAGGTGGACGGCCATTTCTTGGTAGGTTCGCAGTTGTAGAATACTTTTTCCATTTTTGGATGATGGATTGAACAGTGCTCCTTGGGATGCTCGAAGCTTGGGATATGTTTTTGTAACCTAACCCTGCTTTAAACTTCTCCACAACTTCATCTCTGACCTGTCGGGTGAGTTCCTTGGGCTTCATGATGCTGTTTGTTCACTAGTGTTCTCTAATAAACCACTGAGGCCTTCACAGAACAGGTGTATTTATACTGAGACTAAATTACACACAGCTGGACTTTATTAACTAATTAAATGACTTCTGAAGGCAATTGATTGCATTGGATATTATTTAGGGGTATCAGAGGACACAGGGCTGAATACTTTAGCACGTCACACTTTTCAGATTTTTATTTGATTAAAATTTCAAAAACTATGCATCTGTAAAGGGAAGTGTGCAAATACTTATACAATTTAATATCATACATAAGATTATAAGGTATTCCAGATATGGTTGGCAGTTGTGATGTAAACAGTGAATATAAAGTTTATATTAAGGTAGATAAATCAACTTCCCCCATCTCGATAGAACTGGTATGCCCACCACACTTCACATTCTTGTGAGATTCCTGTGCTCGCACAGGAGGGATGAATACGGGTGTGCACAGGGGTCATACAACCCACAGTAACAACATGGCTTTGTTTACTAGTTATTTTATGTACAAGAACAACAAAGACTTGGGAAGGTGTTTGGGGCCAAACCATAAAAGTCAGGATAAAAGACGAACTTTCCTTATCTGGAAATATACAAAGACATTCCATCAAAGAAGTACAACTATCTGATGGTTTGACCAATCAGGATGGGCTACATTATAGTCAATGGCTATAATGTGGATAAAAAGAGGCTTCAGAGGATATAGAGCAGATTAGAAGCTCCTCACCACCGGAAGTCCTACGTGCAGACCATCAGACTACTTTAAAACAAGCAGGCTTAGTATATCCCTCTTCCTTTAATCCTATCTACCCTCCTGTTACCTAATACTGCCTCTCTCCCCAACTGTCATATCTAACCTCCTCCTCTTATGGCTCCTTTAAATATTGAATTGATTGTTTTAAAAATATGTACCCAGATTTAAATGAAATGGAGTTGCCAGAAGAATCTCAGATTAAAAATGAGAGAGAGGACGTACTGGCGTTTTTTTCTCTGTGTAATCAGAGGGATGAGTTACAGGTTTTAAGTACAAAAACCTTAGAACAAAAAGTTATGACTTTGGCCGACCGAGAGACCCGTCTTTTTTGGACTCTTAATTCATTACAATCTTATAGTGCCAGCAATAGAGTTCCTAGAGGCTTAAGAATATATAAGGAACCATTCATCTTTCAAGATGAGCCAGCATTCATGACAGAGTGGAAACAGCTACATTTAGAACATTCCCTTAAAATTATGCGTTTGGTCTTGAAAAGAAACGAAAAGAATACGAACAAACAACAGCTGATCTTTGTAAAGCTAAAATAGAATTGAGAACCTGTCTAACTGAGCAACAATTTGTTATAACATCTAAACAACTAGAGAAAAAGTTAATTCCAGTACAGGCAGAAATTAAAGAGTGCAAACGTGATAAATTTATACGTGATCAACCTACAAACAAGCAAGATTTCTGCCTCTCACAGACCTGTAACTTCTTCTTTAAGAGGCTCCTCTGTCCTCCACTTATTACCTGTAGTAATGTCACCTGTTTGAAATTGTTATCAGTATAATAGACAATTGTCCACAACCTCAAACAGTCACACGCCAAACTCCACTATGGTGAAGACCAAAGAGCTGTGGAAGGACACCAGAAACAAAATTGTAGACCTGCACCAGGCTGGGAAGACTGAATCTGCAATAGGCAAGCATCTTGGTGGGAAGAAATCAACTGTGGGAGCAATAATTAGAAAATGGAAGACATACAAGACTACTGATAATCTCCCTCGATCAGGGGCTCCACGCAAGATCTCACCCCGTGGGGTCAAAATGATCACAAGAACAGTGAGCAAAAATCCCAGAACCACACGGGGGGACCTAGTGAATGACCTGCAGAAAGCTGGGATTAACGTAACAAAGGTCAGTAACACACTATGCCACCAGGGACTCAGATCCTGCAGTGCCAGACGTGTCCCCCTGCTTAAGCCAGTACATATTCGGGCCCGTCTGAAGTTTGCTAGAAAGCTTTTGTATGTTCCAGAAGAGTATTGGGAGAATGTCATATGGTCAGATGAAACCAAAGTAGAACTGTTTGGTAGAAACACAATTTGTCATGTTTGGAGGAGAGTGAATGCTGAGTTGCATCCAAAGAACACCATACCTACTGTGAAGCATGGGGGTGGCAACATCATGCCTTGGGGCTGTTTCTCTGCAAAGGGACCAGGACGACTGATCCGTGAACAGGAAAGAATGAATGGGGCCATGTATCGTGAGATTTTGAGTGCAAACCTCCTTCCATCAGCAAGAGCATTGAAGATGAAATGTTGCTGGGTCTTTCAGCATGACAATGATCCCAAGCACACCGCCATGGCAACGAAGAAGTGGCTTCATAAGAAGCATTTCAAGGTCCTGGAGTGGCCTAGCCAGTCTCCAGATCTCAACCCCATAGAAAACCTTTTGGAGGGAGTTGAAAGTCCGTGTTGCCCAGCGACAGCCCCAAAACATCACTGCTCTAGAGGAGATCTGCATGGAGGAATGGGCCAACATACCAGCAACAGTGTATGCCAACCTTGTGAAGACTTACAGAAAATGTTTGACCTTTGTCATTGCCAACAAAGGATATATAACAAAGTATTGAGATGAACTTTTGTTATTGACCAAATACTTATTTTTCACCATAATTTCCAAATAAATTCTTTAAAAATCAGACAGTGTGATTTTCTGGATTTGTTTTCTCATTTTGTCTCTCATAGTTGAGGTCTACTTATGATGTCAATTACAGGCCTCTGTCATCTTTTTAAGTGGGAGAACTTGCACAATTGGTGGCTGACTAAATACTTTTTTTCCCCGCTGTAAATAATAAAAAAATACGACCTAAAGAATATTGGACAACCGATACTGAATCAAGTGCTTCTGATGATCAACTAGCGACCGGTCCTGCCATACAACGGAAGGAAAAAGCTTTAGACCAGAGATTCCCTTTAGGACGAACACAAGAAGGGGACAGAGAAGGAAGATTAGGCACTAAACGAACACAAGTTCCTGGAGGAACTAACTCAAAAAGCAGTTACAGTGGTGAATTTAACTGAAAAAATTCTAGATGAAGACTGTCTATCTTTATTAACGAAAAGGTTAAATTACGGTATTACTGAAGAGTTTGACCCCGTTCAGTTCGAGATTGATTTGTTTAAATGTATCAGAAAGTTGAATTTATTTAAACATTTTTCTCAAAAATCTGTCATGGAATTTCCCAAGATGATTGAAATTCCATGCGAAATACGCCCTCTAATAAAAACCAAAGGTCTATTCTGACTTTATGGGGACACAATGTAAAAAAAAAAAAAATAAATAAATAAATAAAATAATTAAAAAAAAAAAAAATTATACGTCAAAAACACGCTGTGATGATGAGAGACCCTCAGTTATGTATCTTTCTTTGAAATGCATCATTCCTGATTCATATTAGTCTTACATACTTTTTGTAATGTCGTGTTTAAGCTGTGTTTACATTGGTGGTCAATTCGCTAGTGGTTTTATGTGCATATTATGGGAGAGGGCCTTTCTGGCCAGCCAGTTTATTACCCCTGGACAGCATATGTCTAAGGAGCGGAGAGAGGGCTAATGACCCTCAGCTCAACCCCAGACACACATCTTTCCCCAGCCAGAAAAACACCTTTCTTTTCCTAGACCCCGCAGTGGGTGGAGAAGAGGGGGTCTACCTGGAAGGGAGGAGTGGCTGGACACTAGCCTTATACTGAGATGAAGGGCAAGGTTTTTTTTGTCACTCAGGAAGGAGGCAGCTAGGGGTTAGCTGCTTTGTAACTTGCTTAAGGACATGTCCTGAGGCCCAACACATGGAGGCCCAGAGAATCAGACTACAAACTCAGTCTGGGTAATACTTTTCCCATTTTATTTTCTGTGCTGTATTTTGCTTTTACCTGTATTTTCTTGACCGATCATTGATGTTTATTTCTGTATATGTTAGTGCCTAGTACCGACCCACTTGGGTTAATAAATATAAATATAAAATTTATAAAGCTCGTTTCATATTATCCTATGAACCCGGTCCACTCACGGCGTGTGAGTGGGAGGTAAGAAGGTTGATCACAGGTGTGCCAAGCGGCTTGGCAAAGTGAGATCCTTCACGCACGCCCTTATTACAGGTTCTAGCCCCACCCCTGACGACACCATACAAAATAAAAATTACCGTAATGGAGAGGAAAAACTATTTTAAAAGTTTTTTAGTAGCACTTTGTGCTATTAAATGTAAAAAAAAAATGAAAAGTGAAAAACAGACACGTTTTCCCTCCTCTTTTATTTATATTTTCCCGGATATAAAAAAAAAAAAAAATAAAAAACATGCAAAAATAAAAACAACAGAAAAATAAAGCCCTATGTATCACCAAAAAAAGACGCAGAAATTGGTTGAATAACCCAAATGATAAAAATGTTACACCCCTCAAAACCGCACATACAAAAAACCCGAAAATGTGTCTGGTACTGAAATGGTTAAGTATAGGGATAGTTTATTGTTAGGTGGGTCAAGGAGTTGTGTGTGTGTAAGTGTATGTATAAGAGCCATATTGTTGTGAGTAGGTTTAATGTTCCATTTAAGTTAACTGAGTTTGTATTCTTGGTACTGTATTGTGATGTTATATTTACTGTCTTCTTCTTCATACATAGAAGTCTGTACATTGTATTGTAAATTTATTTTTACTTTGTACTGTCTTATGTTTAGCCTTTAGTATATCAGTGTTAGTTAATAAATATATTTTATTATCCTGCACTGAGCATACATTGTCATATTGTGGAAGGTAATAGAGATAATCGTTAATACAAGGGAAAAGGTGATAGTAAGGGAACAATTAACATTGGTTATTGATATCGTAATTAAATATTAATAACCAATATTGATCTCCCTTTACATCATCATTTTCGTTCCACTTCACAATTGTGTGCTACTTTGTGTTGGTCTATCACTTAAAATCTCAATAAAATACATTGAAGTTTGTTGCCTTGCAGTGCGCAAGAAAAGAATTTCAAGATTCTGTCTCGATGGTACAGGTGTGCTGACTTCCTCCACAAAATCTATCCTGCTGTGAGTGACCGGTGTTAGCGCTGTGGCACTCAGAAAGGTACCCTATATCACATTTGGTGGAAGTGTGACATTCATAGACCCTTCTGGGATGCTGTGTTCGACCTGTATGCTAAGGTGTGTGGTCGCACCGTCTCAGCAACTCCCCAACTGGCCCTTCTTTCAGTTATCCCTGGCAGGATTTCCGCAGTGAAAAAGGATCTCCTGCGACACTTTCTCACGGCCGCCACAACCGTTATTCCCAGGCGCTAGCGAAGCACTACTGCACCTTCCCTGGTTGAATTCCTACAGGAGCTTTTCCTAATAAGGAGAATGGAGGCCCTGGTAGCGGAGGATTCTTCCAATCTCTCCAAATTTGACGCCCATTGGCGGCCTTGGGCGTAGTTTCAGGAATCGTCCAAGTTCTCCTCTTTCTTCTCATGATCCGGAATTACTTAACTTTATTATTCTCTACTCCCTTTCCTCTTCAGCGGCTACTGGTCGTTCTACCTTCTCCCTGATGCTCCCCTTCCCCCTCCTTATCTCCCTCATGTGCCTTCCCAATTGTTGTTCACCTTGTGTGTTCCCCTTGTCTGTTTTGTCCGTGCCTCGGTTCTATACAGATGTTGTTCGTATGATCTCATATACCTGGGTCTTCGCCCCATTGTTAGTATATTGTGTTTCAAAACAGAGGGGGGGGGGGTTCTCCCCTAGCCTTTTGTGTCTGGGCGAAGCCTGCGCGCCTCTGCTCCTTTGTTGGTTTATATTGCCTTTTGGTTTCTTTTCTCTTTCTCCTCCCTCTTATTTTGTATTGTACTGAAAATTCTTTAATAAACATTGATTAAACATAAAAATACATTGAAGTTTGTGGTTGTAAGGTGATTTTTGCAAGCCATTGTATATACTTTTTCTGCCACTTTGTCATTATAAGCCTGTGCCTTACACATTGACTTTTTGAATCTCTCCCCTATGAGTAATAAGGTACATCTATGTTACGGGTGTCAGAAAATTGGTGACTCCAAGAAAAACATTTTTTGGAAAGTCTTGGATTTTTTTAAAGGCTTAAAACATAAATAAAACTATATAAATTTGGTATTCCCAGAATCGTACTGACCTATAGAATAAAGAGAACACTGTAAAAAGGAAGCCCATAAGAAAGTCACACAAATGCAATTTTTCTGCAATTTCACTCCATTCTGAATTTCTTTTACAGCTTCCCAGTACATTGTATAGAATAATGAATGGTACCATAATGAAGTAGAATTCTTCACGCAAACATCTAAGCCACTCTAAATAAAAAAAATAAAAAGTTATAGGGTTTGGGAGTCAAAAATGAAAATTAAAAAAGCCTGTTGTAGGAAGGGATTAAAGAGTCTAATAGAGAGAACAAGCATGTACAGTAGGGGTAGGTTCTACTGGATCACAGAACTGGAGAGAAGCCCCGCCTTGGTTCTGCCACAGGCTTCCAGCTCTACCATTCTTTGAGTTCTAGGCCATAGGCCACATTGGGCCTGTGAATCAAATACCCAATAAATAATCCCAGAAAATCAATGATTGATAAGTAACTCCAAAATAATAAAAATGAATTAGTCTTTATTAATTCTCAGTATAAAAACAATTAAAATAATTTTAAAACTTCAAAAATAGGACAGTGTGACACAAATTGACAAAAAATTACAAATGTTCATCAATAGAAGGCTAACCAGAATTAAAATTTCATAAATGAATCACCTAGTGTAATACATCCAATGAATATAAACAATCCAATACAACAATAAACCTAAAAATAAATTCATATTAACCCATCAATTATACCATAACTCTCACAATTTCACAAATTAAGTAGATCAATGAATCCAAAACTACAAACCAGCCATATGTATAATAGCCCCAGGCGACACTGTTCAGCACCCGGGTGTTTCACACAGGCTTTCTCAGGGGGTGCTGGACTAGTGTTTGTCTAGCATCTCCTCCTCCTAGCTAAGCTCCTCCTCTCTTACTACCTCACTGTTGCTATCACAAGGCATTATGGGAAAAGGAGCTGGGAAGCTCATGCGCCCTCTGTTGGATGTAACAGATCCTCAATTTGCTTTTGACTCACTGAGTCTTGAGACAGCAAATGGGATTTTAGCCAAGCCAATTTCACTTATCTGCATACAGCGCCGTTTCGGGATTTTTGTCCCTCATCAGTGCAGAGCAAAGTGAACTGGCTGGCTTTGTGGGAGGCAATGAGTAGCTCAGGGAAGGGACTATCTCTCCTTGAGGAGAGCACCAGTGAAGGTGTGTAGAGTTTTGAATTGCCTTTTGCCCTCTACTAAGCATCTACATACCACAAGGCATTATGGCATCACTGTTGCTAGGCACACAAAGCAAAATGACTAAACAGAATATACTGTGAGAAGGTGACAGGTAAGATTCTGGAAGGTCGCTATATCTCTACCAGATTCCTTACTTATGTGTGGTAGATCAGATAAAACCTTAAGCGGGGAGAAGGCTGTCTTTGTTAACCTCTTCCTCTCCTACTAGGGAGAAGCCTTCAACCACAGGTGGAAGCTCTGCCTTATTAAAGGCCTATAAAAGGTTGGCCACTTCTCACTACTGAGCAGTTCCTGGGGGAGAAAGGAGGAGCCGGGTTCTGTCTTAAGGCTTTGACAACTGGTGAGACCCCAGTGTGAACTACTGCTATTGTTTTTGCCCTGTTTGTTGACCATGTGCCTGAAGCAAGCCGCATGTACAGTTAGGGTGTTCTTTGTGTTAGTAGCTCAGACGATCAGATTTTTGTTACCGTTTTGCCTGAAAGTAAAGGCTTATTTTGTTTTGCTGTTTTTTGTAAAATAAACGTGCAGGGTAAAACCTGTTCACACCTGAATTTTTGTGTCTGTCTCTGACTGTTTAGGTCCACTGCTGCTACCACTGAGCCTATCCTCCCACAATACTTGTAACAACGTCACATCTCTCCCCTTCATATGAAAAAATAACCCAAAAGAAAATGCAACCATTATAAATGGACAATAAATCAAACGTCCAGATTGACAGGAAAATTTTACTGCAGAACATAATCCATGAGGTGTGTTTGTGGTATGCCATATGCAGAGAAGATCTTGTCCAGTTTTGGTATGACGGCTCTTGCAGAGGTGGTGGAAACAGGTTCAATAACTGGAAACCTAGAAAAACGGCAGTCCACGGACTTTCTGGCAGAGGTGACATTTGTACTGGTGCCCGGCTATGGTCCACCTTAGTTGCTTCACAAGGTATAGATGTGTCAATAAGTGCCTCCACTTGTTTATCTAGTCCTTGAAACCATACTTTCTCCCTAAGCAATTGCTTTGTTTTAACTATACCTTGATGAGCCTCATGAGCCAGATCAATCACTCTACTTTGAAGTTTCTGAGGTATGACCAGGTGGCTGTCACGCAGTAGTATATTTGAGTCAGACACAGAGAGAGAGTGTCTTGCATGAAAGAAGGCCTGCAAATATGCTGTTTGACCCTGTGGTTGAAGGCGAGCCTCAGCTAGAAAAGAGCTCCAGTTCTTAGACCGAACAGCATCAATAACTAACTGGAGTTGGGGATCACAATCCACCACATGTTTAATTTCTTCTATGGTCACTGCTCTTCGCACAGAATGTGTAACAATGACAGTGGCGGGCAAGTCATCTTTGGTAGACTATGGTGAAGGGTGTCTTGAAAAATAGTCTGCAGGGCTCCCAGCTCCTGCCTCATCTCACATGAAAGTGGTAGATCTGTAGGCAGAATAGCCAGCGTTCAAGTTGGGGGTGCCTTTGACGAATGTTTATTGAAGATTGGAATGATCACTTACCGCTGTGAATGGACAACCAAAGAGGTAAAGATGGAAATGAAGGCATCCCCATACAACTGCAAGAGTTTCCCTCTCAGTTTGGAAATAGCGAAGTTCCATCTCTGTTAAAGCCTGCCAGTTTTGGACACCTGAGTTAAAATCGCACCAAGGCCTACAGGACTGGCATCCACAAAGAGCTCAGTAGACTTTAGAGGGTCAAAATAGGCCATGACTATGTCACTAGTCAGACTGGACTTTAGTGTGTCAAATGCTGATAGATGTTCAACCGTCCATGACCAAGGAGTATCTTTTTAGTGAGGTGTCGTAGGGGTTCAGAAACAGTAGCCAGATCAGGTATGAAACGTCCACAGTATGCAACCAGTCCAAGAAAACTCTGAACATCTGATAGAGTTTGAGGCTGGCTATCAGAGGTTATGGCAGCTATTTTCTCAGGGTCTGCAGAAACGTCATTGTCAGAAAAAATATAGCCAAAAAATGTAATGATGTCTGGTTGAACTCACATTTTGAACGGTTACGGTTAAATTGCGGGTTTGCAGTCTCTGAAAGACTTGTTCTAAGTGGTTGTCATGTTCCTCTTGGTTTGTGCCAAAGATAAGGATGTCATTACTGAAATTGAGGACTCCAGGTATTCCTGAAAGAACCTGTCTGATAACATTCTGAAATATTTCTGCAGCTGATGAAATGCCTCTTGTCCAGCCTCTTGAACCTTCTCAGACTGACATAAGTGCTAAAAGTTGTTATACAGTTAGAGTCTGGGTGCAATTCAAGCTTATGATAAACAGATTGTAGATCAATTTTTTAAAATATTTTTGCACCATTTAGATCAATGGTACGCATAATGTGCCTTTCTCTTTGAATGGCTCGATTGGTATGTCGCATATCCACACATAATCTGATTTCACCAGGCTGCTTAGGTTTAGGTGCAACAACAATTGGTGAGACCCAGGGGGTTTGGCCCTCCACACGTTCAATAACATCAGATGTCTCCAGGTCTTGAAGTTCTTTCTCCACACGATTGCGGACATGGAATGTGTAATTTCACTTGAAAGTCTTTCAGCTTTCCTAGCCCTTGAAAGAGTTGAGGATATTTCTGCATAATATTTTGGACAGAAGAGTGTGTTACGTTGTTTACCAGTTTCACTAGGCCCAAAGATACCGCACTACTGGACTTTTCAAAGGCTTTTGATACTGTACCACATAAAAGGTTGATATGCAAAATGAGAATGTTGGGACTGGGGGAAAACATATGCATTTGGGTTTACAAATGGCTCACTGATAGGAAACAGAGGGTGCTTATTAATGGTAAATATTCAGACTGGATCATAGTTACCAAGGGGGTGCCACAGGGGTCAGTATTGGGTTCTCTCCTGTTTAATATCTTTATTAATGACCTGATAGACTGTTTGCATAGCAGGGTGTCCATATTTGCAGATGATACTAAACTTTGTAAGGTAATCAAAAATGAAGAGGATAGTAGAATATTACAGCGGGATCTAAGGAAGCTGGAATCATGGACAGAGATTTGGCAAATGAAGGATAATGTTGACAAATGTAAGGTTATGCATTTTGGTTGACAAAATAAAATGTATGATTATGTACTTAATAGTAAATTACTGGGTAAGACTGCCAATGAAAAAGACTTGGGGATTTTGGTGAACAGTAAGCTTACCTTTAGTGATCAGTGCCAGGAAGCTGCTGCCAAGGCATATAAAATTATGGGATGCATCAAAAGAGGTATAGATTCCCATGACAAGAACATAGTTATGCCTCTATACAAATCACTGGTACGGCCACACTTAGACTATTACGCGCAATTTTGGGCCCCAGTATACAAGAAAGACATAATCGAACTAGAAAGTTTAGAGAAAAGACGTCTATAGGGAGATCTAATAACAATGTACAAATACAGTCATTGAAAGGACACCGCCGACAAAGAACTTTCTAATGATCTTCCTTTACTCCTCGGCCAGTGACAGTGACAGGGGTTGTTGACATCCGGGCCCGGGATTCTTTTTTTTTCCCCCCCCTTAATAGCCCCCCCCCCCCCAATTAAAAAAAAATTAAAAAATAGGGGCCCCTTTTCTTCCTGCCCGACAGGCCCCCCCCACACCTTTCTAATTCTTTTTCCTCCTAGGCCAGTGACGCGGCTCCTCTACGTTTGGAGGAGGGAAAGTTTCACCAGCAACATAGAAAGGGATTCTTTACAGTAAGAACAGCGAGGCTATGGAACTCTCTACCCCAGGAAGTGGTGATGTTGGATTCATTGAACAAGTTCAAAGAGGGCTTGGATGCCCTTCTCGAACAGAACAGTATTACGGGTTATGGGTTCTAAATTTTAAGGGCACGTTGATCCAGGGTTTTATACTGATTGCCAGATTGGAGTCAGGAAGGAATTTTTTCCCCTGAAATTGGGCAATTGGCATAAGCCTCATGGGGTTTTTTGCCTTCCTCTGGATCAACACTGTAGGGGACTGTAGGGTTATAGGTTGGACTTGATGGACTGATGTCTTCATCCAATCTCATCTACTATGTAACTATACCAAAAAGGGATCAATATCTACATGAAAAATCAAATAAAGAAAAATGTCCAAAATGTATAGATGAAAAAATATATATAAAACTCAACTTTTATTAGAAAAATTAAAACACAGACATCCAAAGACATAGATGTCACCCACACATAACCTAAGTGATCTTCTGAATAGACCTATCCTGATTAAGGGGAGTACATACAGGTCAGATACCCTTCTTTAACCCCTTATTATGATTATCCAGGAATATAGGTAAAAAAACTGCAGAGAAATACTATGAAACTGCGGTAAATAATTGGAAACACAATACTATAAAGCTGCAGTAAGTTTCACTAAAGCGCTCAATATATCCTTATCCTATAAGAGCCATGGTATGTATGATATACTAAAACAGTGGAGTTTCAAATCACCAATGTAAAGCTCAAAACACCACACCCAAACTCTATATAGACTGAATTAAGAAGGCAGGAAACCATTGGCCCTATAAAGAGCATGATAAACCAAATGCTTGATCAAGGCCTCCTTTTCAATAAGACATATAAATCTCCTCTCTCCCCCATCATCCTACGCGTTTCCCCCAGCGGATAATCATAACACCAGGTTCATCAGGGGAGTTTACAAACTTCATGGAGAAAAAATGTACAGATAGCAAAGAAAATGCGGTAAAAACCATAGTTCCCGACACCCAGATGGTAGGCGCCGGTACTTCAATGTTAAGCCTTAACATTGAAGTACCGGCACCATGCCTCTGGCATCGTGTAATAGCTCTAATGTAATGACAGGCCTGGGAGCCTTCAATAGGCTCCCGGCTGTCATGGCAACCAATCGCCGCCCTCCGATGACATTCTGGAGGGCGGCGATGGGGGAAAAATGGCGCCGCCCATGGCAGCTGCGCTATTTAGACACCGTGGTCCCGTTTGACCACGACATCTAAAGGGTTAACAGCCGCGATCAGTGCAGGCACCAATCGCTGCTGTTAGCGGCGGGTCCTGGCTGTATTATACAGCCGGCACCCGCGGTGTATGGAGAGCGCTCAGCGTCATGCGACTCAGGACGTACTATTACGCCCTGGGTCGTTAAGGGGATAAGATTAGCCTTGAAGCCATCTTTAATGGAATACTGGGTATAAACCACCATATTAAGCTGGACAGAGCACAAAGAGCACTTTGCCATAAGGGGGCTACTGCAACTCCGACAGATATCATTTGTTGCATTCAGGACTTTGAACTGAAAGAGACAATCATGGCTCAGGCTCGTTCTAAAAAGGACTTTGACAGGGCCTCTATTCAATTATATCCTGATCTCTCGTGAATTACACTTCAAAAGACAAGACACCTGCTCCCCCTGCTGGCTGTTCTTCGAGGTCACCATTTACCATATTGCTGGGGATTAGCTCTCCCTGGTCCAATTGATTTATTTTCCTATGTTTCATTTATCATGCCATGCCTTGTGTTTAGAGATGAGCGAATTGAAGCTGACGAAGTGGAATTCGATCCGACTTTCAGGAAATAATGGATTCTGGTAACGAATCACATTTTTTCCTAAAATGGCTGCTGCACATGTTAGGACATGTGGCAAGGAACTCTGGGAACGCGTGATCACCCACATGCAGCCAATCAGCAGTCAGCCAGCCTGTAGACGTGGCACCTATATCTCATGGCCACATGAGCCCTGTGGGTGCTGAACTGGAGGAGGAGGAGGACATTGGAGCACAAGCAATGTGTAGCGTGTGGCATCAGAGCGGGTGTTTAGTGCGGCGGGGGCCATAGTTGCCCCAAGGAGAACTCGCCTGTCCACCCAAAATGTGGAGACTGACCTTTGTCAAGATGAATCAGGAATGGATCAGCCAGGATTTCCACGCACCAATGCCTGATGCATCAGATTAAATCATCCATGCTGCCTCACCCAAACCTTGACAAAGGAGACCGTTTTCTTCTGGCTACCTGGCTCAGCTACTATTCTGATGCTGCTACCCGCTTGATGCCGCACATCTGATGCCAAGTGCTCCTTCTTACAGCAACCATTGTTAGCGGGTACTGTTTGTGCCACCCACCTCCCCACTCTGTCAACGGTTCACTCTATGGCCTCCTCATGCTGCTGCCACCTCCACATTATGTCACCTTGCCACTCTGTGGCCTCCTCATGCTGCTGCTTCCTCCACATTATGTCACCTTGCCATTCTGTGGCCTCCTCATGCTGCTGCTACCTCCACATTATGTCACCTTGCCACTCTGTGGCCTCCTCATGCTGCTGCTACCTCAACACTATGTCACTTCTCATGCTGTTCCCACCCTCCCCACTCCATGACTTGGCCACTATTTTGCCTTTTTGACATCATCATTTATTTGACCCTTCTTCTGATTTGTCAGAAGGAAGGAAAATGAGACGCACAACGGATCCTGTTTGTGTAGCAGCTGTAAGGCCTGTATGGTCCCATCAGAATTGGCTTATGCTTTTGTAAGCCGTGTACCGGGGTGGGCTCCCCAGGATACAGCGAAGTCACGAACAAAGGATGCGACTCCAAATCAATTTAGTAAAAAACAAGATTTTACTTTGTGTAGAAACACCTCTTTACCAAAAAAAAAAAAACACTCCCAACTATTTACATACACTCAGCCAGTTAACTGAGGCCCTGGTGTTGTACAGCGCGGTGCCCTCTAATGTGCAGCTCCAAAACACTCCAAGCTTTTACCTATCTGCAGGCTGCTACTAACCAGCCGCTTGTTACCTTTTTATCATCCTAGTCATAGGAACAATTCAGTGAGTGTGATATGGGCACTGGCGGTATAACACAAGAACTTACAAACTTATCAAAATACCCCTATTCCCCACAAACAAAGTACAACCGAGTAAATATAATAGTAGGTCAGCTTGCAAGCAAAAGAAATGTGACAATGTATAAGATGTCACTTCTAGACTTCATCAGAAGCTCCTCTCTGGGAGTTACAAGTCTATAGAATTCTCTGAGTCTTAGTCCTTACTACCGTATAGGTAGATAATTCACGAGTAGTGTGGCCTGTGAAGATGAATATGCCTAACTAGTCTAACTACAGGCCCTTACTCAGTCCCAAGCAAAACATGTGGTGCATGCACGATTACTTCTCTTACTGATCCAGCTTTGTTGTGTACCTTTTTAGCCTTGATGTTGAACAGCTGGAAACAGGGCTCATCCAGAAAACATGCGATCTCACTGACAGGGCCACTTCTCAGCCAGGTCCTTGATAGCAATCTTCAACTTAGGATGCTGTCTGAACAAACCCTGGAACAGTCTCTGCTTCAGCACCCCCTTGTTATATATATGATCCCTGAGGAATCTTTTTCCTCTCACTTCAGTGCTTCTTCTTCTAAAAGCTCAAAAACACACTCCTAAGATGGCTGCCACACACAATCTGCCCCTTCTTGATCCTCCTCTGCAGAACAGGGTCTCCACGTCACTACTCCAGGGAATTACAGAATTACAGTCCTTCCCATTTCTGAGGTAACAGTGGCCTCTTGTGGTCAAACAAACAAATGTCAGTTTATAAAAAAAAAAATAAACTTATTTACAGAAACAGGTACATTCATAACATGAGGGCTGTTTCCTCATCTTACAATTTGGTAACCAAAAGCAGGAGTGGGTACAAAACACAGAAGACTTGCAAATATTCTATTCCCGTGTCATCTCTGTTTTGGATCCACTCCTGTTTTTTTTTTTGCATCAGCAATACTGATGGATTACTGACCAAATCCTGACCGAGTGAAGGCAGATGCTGAACAGACAGGATCTGTTTTTGGTGGGGGTTATCATTTCAACGCGATTCGCAACGAATTAATTCGGATCGAATCGGTGTGGAAAATTCGGCCAAGCGGCCGATTCGAATTTTTTAAAAATTTGCTCATCTCTACTTGTGTTGTTTCTTCCCCCTTCTTCTTGTTTTTTCCTCCCTCTGTTCTCCTTTAAAAGTGATGCTCAGTTGCTCCCCTGCTAAAAAAAAAATCTACATCCCTACATCTGGTATACTCTGTTTTTTTTTTTTTTGCATTTCCATCTTTTCCTGTTTAAAATGGCTAAGATGTGTCCGTGGCCTGGTTATGGAGGAGTGAGGACACATCTCCCTCAGGTCCTTCCCTGACTTACCTGGGTCCATGCTTATTCTTGCTGACCTGACCATCTTCTGTCCTCCTGACCATGGGCAAGTCAAGAAGGCTTCCTCCGAGGTCCTCATCTACCCCTCCGGGGGTCGCTTCGGGGCCCTCCATTGAGAAATTTCTTCAGGGCACGTGCACCTTTGACCCGAGCCCAGCGCCTCCCAAGATGGCGTCTGACACCGCTGTCCTGCCGTGTGGCTCTCCTGCGGACATACGACCGATGGACACTTCCCTCCCTGGCGCTGAAGTAATCCTGTCCCCGCTGGCTGACAGCTCCTATTCACCCAGCCCTCCGGAGCCTTGGACAATGAGGAAGACTGGGTATCACTCAGCTTCTGCTTCCCCTGTGTTGGAAGTGGCGTCTGAAACTGAATGGCCGTCGTTACCACCGTCTCCCACCTCCTCTACACATCAGCGCTCCCTGTAGATCGGCATCGCCCGGCAGTCCTCTCCTCTGGGGCCATCCACCGCCCTCACCACGGCGATGTGCTCCACATTGCCTGTTCCTCTGTTAGCTCCTTCTGGCACAAGGGCACAGCTGGACTTACTCACAACTGGCACCCCATCTACCAGTGGCTTCTGCCTTGCAACTTCTGCAGTGCCAATGAGCTCGCTCTCCGCCACTGCGGCTCCATATTCGCCCCGGGTCCCCCACGTCCCTCTGATAACTCCTCCTGTCACTGCTTCTGCCAGCCAGGGCATGGGGGACTCAGCTGTGTCTGCCGGTTCTGTGATACTCTCATACTGCACTCCACCTTCCTCTGCTACTGCCTCTGACACTCTGGACGAGCTCCATCGACTGAGCACTCATTCCTGTGCTATTCCTACAAAGTCTGACATGGAGGAGTATGTGGCATGCCTGGAGCAGTCTTACAAATCTGAACTGTCCGCTGTTCGTTCTACTGTACAACTATTGGAGGAGAGTGTGGATACCCTGGAGGCCTCTTCCGCTCCACTTTCTACCCAGCTTTTCTACCCATGACTCCGTCCTATCATCTCACACTCACCAGTTGCACTGTCTGACGGATCTCTTGGATGACCTTGAGAATAGGAATAGACGGAATAACATCAGAGTAAGGGGCCTCCCTGAATCTATTGAACCCCAACAACTGGACACTATTCTACACTGGATCCTGACTCACTCTACACTCCCCTGCCCTCCCCACTCCCAAACCCACCTGCATCGGCTTAAGACTGCTCTCCTCCATAGTTCTCAACTGGTTGATGTGTGGCGAATCCTGCATCCTGGCGAGCATGACTATACTTACCATTTCCCCACACATAACTCCTATAGCCGTATTGATTTCTTCCTGAACAGCCATCACGCCCTCTCCTGGCCCCCTACTGGACAGATTGGCTCTGCTCTCTGGTCAGATCACTCACCTGTATTTTTATTTGTGGAGGTTCCAGGCCTTGCACGCCGCCTCTTTACCTGGGGCTTAAATGACAGCCTTTTGAAGGATGCTACCTGCAAGGCAGACGTTGGCACTGCGATTAGGGGTTTTGGTCTCGACCATGCTCAGGATTCTACCCCACTGCCTCTACAATGGGAGGCGCTGAAATGCATGATATGGGGCGTAATGATAAAACATGGTGCTCGCCGTACAAAAGAGCGGGCGGCGTGGGTTTCCTCACACCTTGCCAAGATCCATTCCCTTGAACTGACGCATAAACAGACATGCTCGCAGGCTGACCTAACTGAGCTTCTTAATGCTAGAGAGGAGCTTTGAGCTCATCTAAATGAAACATCTGTGCTTTTCCGTGACCGTGTCAGGAAACATTATTACGAGTTTGCGGAAAAATGCAGTCAGCCCCTCGCTTGTCGTCTACATCCTCACAATACCCTCACATACATTCCTCGGCTTTGCAACGGTTTCAGGCAGGCAGTTCATAACCCACTTGACATTGCAGCGGCATTTCGCTCCTTCTACCATGATCTGTATAATATTCGTGGCCAATATGCTCATCTTGCCCTGGACTCGCTTCGTGACAAAATTTAGGAATATGTTGCCGAGACCTCTCTCACCACCATTGCTTCCTCTAACAGAGCACTCCTTGAGGTACCTTTTACCGAGGAGGAGGTCTCTCACTCTATTCAATCCTCCCCTTCGGGCAAAGCTCCTGGCCCCAACGGGTTTACTACCCGGTTTTACAAATCTTTTCGGGACCTCCTTTCTCCTACTATGACCCGTGTCTTTAATAGTGTCCATGATGCCACTCCATTCGCCTTCAATCCATGTCGGCCTTTATCACAGTCCTTCCTGTTGGCTAATCGCTTGTCCCCCCTAATGCCAGGCCTGGTCCACACTGATCAGGTTGGTTTCATATTAGGTCGCGAGGCCAGAGAATGTCTGTAAGACGCTCCTGGCGATCCTTTTAGCCCGTACTAATGGCTCCCCCATGTGCTTTCTCTCTGTGGATGCTGAGAAAGCGTTCGACCGAGTGCATTGGGGCTTTCTATGGGCTACACTCCAACCGGTTGGGGTTGGCCCGGGGTATTTGGGCAAGGTGTTCTCTCTTTATGGCGATGCGTTGGCATGGTGCAGGTTAATGGGCTCCTCTCCGATCCTTTTCCAGTTCGGAATGGCACACGGCAGGGTGGTCCCTTTCCCCCCCCTCCTGTACACGCTGGTTATGGAACACCTAGTGGTGGCAATGCAGCGCTGCCCTAGCATCCACAGCCTCCAGATGGGCAGTTGCCAGGTCAAAACAGTCCTATATGCTGACGACCTACTCCTACACATGTGGACAAAATTGTTGGTGTCCCTAGTTTAATGAAAGAAAAACTCACAATGGTCACAGAAATAACTTGAATCTGACAAAAGTAATAATATATAAAAATTCTATGAAAATGAACAAATTAAAGTCAGACATTGCTTTTCAACCATGCTTCAAAAGAATTTAAAAAAAAAGAAAACTCATGAAACAGGCCTGGACAGAAGTGATGGTACCCTTAACTTAATTATTTTGTTAACAAACCTACAAAGAGGCAATGATAACAAAAACAGTGAGATAATTAAATGAAAATGAATTAATCATTATATTTCTTTATTGATAATCAAGCATATGTATTTTATATCACATTGTATTCATTTGTATATTATCCAGTATTGTTTCTGGACTTCATTATGTATACATGACTTCACTTATTGTGCTATATGTTTATAAGGGGTTTTATAATATCAACCTTTGTAAGGTATTACATGATTTATTATCATAATTCCTTTAGCTTATTATATGTGCAGATGAATTTTTTATACATTTGGTATATTGTATTATATTTGGTATTTGTCCTGGGTCTTATGTTTCATGTTACTTTTGTGTGTGAATCGGTGATGGTTTCATAGGTCATCAATGTAGATGCATGTGTAAGCGCATCGTAGTTATGAGCGCTTCTGTCTAGCTTTTTGTAGTATTCTCATTGGTTCTGACCACTATTCCAACTTTTTTAGTATATCAGCGTCTTATCGCGAGATTTTTGCGGTCTCGCGCATGCACAGATACATTATCTCTAGTTAATATCGCGGTATTTGCAGAAAGTCTTCGCGAATGCACATTAATTCCAATATGGCGCTCCCCACCGCTAACAGGCCTTTCAAATTAATTATTTAGGAATTAAACCTGTGTTATTTGTTTTCTATTGGTGTTTTGATACTTAAATAGCTGTGCATATCAAACTCATTTGTCCCTGGACGAAGCATGGTTTTAAGGCGAAACACACGTCGGGCATCTGCATGGTCTGGATAAGTAATTTTTTTACATTTGCATATTTTCCTGTCAGTTATAGCCCTTGCTATTTTTGGGCTTTATTTATCACTTCGAGATTCTCTTTTCATGGTTATAGTAAGTTTTTAGGTAGAATTAGGTTCACCTGGTCATATATATTTATACCTTTAAGAGATTCATATTTATGATATTAGTTTTTTTATGCAATTTTTTATACTGGTATTTACATACTTACCATGCTATATGTTTGATCACTGGTATCAATATTAGACCTTACAAGTCTTTCCCCATCTTGTATTTGTATTTGTATACAGTGTGGAAAAAAAAGTATTTAGTCAGCCACCATTTGTGCAAGTTCTCCCACTTAAAAAGATGAGAGAGGCCTGTAATTGACATCATAGGTAGACCTCAACTATGAGAGACAGAAATGAGAAAACAAATCCAGAAAATCACATTGTCTGATTTTTAAAGAATTTATTTGGAAATTATGGTGGAAAATAAGTATTTGGTCAATAACAAAAGTTCATCGCAATACTTTGTTATATATCCTTTGTTGGCAATGAAAGAGGTCAAACGTTTTCTATAAGTCTTCACAAGGTTGGCACACACTGTTGCTGGTATGTTGGCCCATTCCTCCATGCAGATCTCCTCTAGAGCAGTGATGTTTTGGGGCTGTCGCTGGGAAACACAGACTTTCAACTCCCTCCAAAGGTTTTCAATGGGGTTGAGATCTGGAGACTGGCTAAAACACTCCAGATCCTTGAAATGCTTCTTACGAAGCCACTCCTTCGTTGCCCTGGCGGTGTACTTGGGATCATTGTCATGCTGAAAGACCCAGCCACGTTTCATCTTCAATGCTCTTGCTGATGGAAGGAGGTTTGCACTCAAAATCTCACAATACATGGCCCTATTCATTCTTTCATGTACACGGTTCAGTCGTCTTGGTCCCTTTGCAGAGAAACAGCCCCAAAGCATGATGTTGCCACCCCTATGCTTCACAGTAGGTATGGTGTTCTTTGGATGCAACTCAGCATTCACTCTCCTCCAAACACGACGAGTTGTGTTTCTACTAAACAGTTCTACTTTGGTTTCATCTGACCATATGACATTCTCCCAATACTCTTCTGGAACATCCAAATGCTCTCTAGCAAACTTAAGCTGGGCCCGGATATGTACTGGATTAAGAGGGGGGACATGTCTGGCACTGCAGGATCTGAGTCTCTGGCGGCGTAGTGTGTTACTGACGGTAGCCTTTGTTACGTTATTCCCAGCTTTCTGCAGGTCATTGACTAGGTCCCCCCGTGTGGTTCTGGGATTTTTGCTCACCGTTCTTGTGATCATTTTGACCCCACGGGGTGAGATCTTGCATGGAGCCACTGATCGAGGGAGATTATCAGTGGTCTTTTATGTCTTCCATTTTCTAATTATTGCTCCCACGGTTTATTATTTCACACCAAGCTGCTTGCCTATTGCAGATTCAGTCTTCCCAGCCTGGTGCAGGTCTACAATTTTGTTTCTGGTGTCCTTCCACAGCTCTTTGGTCTTCACCATAGTGGAGTTTGGCGTGTGACTGTTTGAGGTTGTGGACAGGTGTCTTTTATACTGATAACAATGTCAAACAGGTGCCATTACTACAGGTAATGAGTGGAGGACAGAGGAGCCTCTTAAAGAAGAAGTTACAGGTCTGTGAGAGCCAGAAATCTTGCTTGTTTGTAGGTGACTAAATACTTATTTTCCACCATAATTTGCAAATAAATTCTTAAAAAATAAGACAGTGTGATTTTCTAGATATGTTTTCTCATTTTGTCTCTCATAGTTGAGGTCTACCTATGATGTCAATTACAGGCCTCTCTCATCTTTTTAAGTGGGAGAACTTGCACAATTGGTGGCTGACTAAATACTTTTTTTTCCCCACTGTATCTATTGGTTGTTAATTATGTGTCCTGATTGATGTTTTTTATTGGATACTAATAAATATTTATATGTTTTATATTGGTGAGGTTATTTCTTTATTACTTTTATTATTTTATTGCACAATCGTTTGAGGCAATCACTGCAATCAAACGATTCCTGTAACTGTCAATGAGACTTCTGCACCTCTCAACAGGTATTTTGGTCCACTCCTCATGAGCTAACTGCTCCAGTTGTCTCAGGTTTGAAAGGTGCCTTTTCCAAACAGCATGCTTCAGCTCCTTCCAAAGATGCTCAATAGTCATTTAGGTCAAGGCTCATAGAAGGCCACTTCAGAATAGTCCAATGTTTTCCTCTTAGCCATTCTTGGGTGTTTTTAGTTGTGTATTTTGGGTCATTATCCTGTTGCAAGACCCATGACCTGTGACTGAGACCAAGCTTTCTGACACTGGGCAGCACATTTCTCTCTAGAATCCCTTGACAGTCTTGAGATTTCATTGTACCCTGCACAGAGTCAAGACACTCTGTGCCAGATGCAGCAAAGCAGCCCCAGAACATAACAGAGCTTCCTTCATGTTTCACAGTAGGGACAGTGTTCTTTTCAAGATATGCTTCATTTTTCCGTCTGTGAACATAGAGCTGATGTGCCTTGCCAATAATTTAGATTTTTGTCTCATCTGTCCATTCTCCCAGAAGCTTTGTGGCTTGTCTGTAAGGGTCTTGCCAACCGTAGCAACCCTGACACTACTGCAGGGGTCTGGGAGGAAGGACAGAGACAAGTGAGCCCTAATCTCACCCCAGCCACTGTCCCTTCCTATTGCCTCAGTTACCCTAAACGGTAAAAGGACAACCAGAAGACAAGCCCTACACTGGGTAAGTGACACAAAGAACAGGACAAGACAAAACAACACAGAAACAGAGTGAGCAAGCCAAGGGGTCAGTAACAAACGAGCAAAGCAGTACAAAATCGAAATCTAAGAGAATAGTCAAAAAGGCAAGCCAAAGAGTCAGAGAAACAGGTAACAAAATAGCAAGGAATAATATAAAGAGAGCAGGCAAAGACAGAGCAATAACTGGCGACTATGTGAGGGCTGACAACCTGTTTATAGAAAGTCTGGGACCAGCCCCCAGACCTGATAGGTACCCAGGCTGTCAATCACACAAGCCAGGAAGAGATTAACTCTATACCGTCCAGAGAGAAATATTCAGAACACGGGTGGGGCTGGAAATCCATTACACTGATTAGGACCATGTTCAGACTGAGCAGTAAGAAACTTACACAAAGAACCAAACTGAATACGCCCCCTTCGCCACAGCATGTGAGCGGAGGGCGGCGCCGAGACCCGAAATGGCAGAGACGTTACATTGTCAACATGTAATTTGGCAAATTCCAGTCTGGCTTTATTATGATTTGCTTTCAACAATGGTGTCCTCCTTGGTCGTCTCCCATGAAGTCCACTTTGGCTCAAACAACGACGGATGGGGCGATCTGACACTGATGTTCCTTTAATCTCTTTAGAAGTTTTTCTGGGCACTTTTATTACCATTCGTATCATCCTTCTCTTTGATTTGTCATCAATTTTCCTCCTGCGGCCACGTCCAGGGAGGTTGGCTACAGTCCCATGGATCTTAAATTTCTGAATAATATGTACAACTGTAGTCACAGGAACAAGCTGCTTGGAGATGGTCTTATAACCTTTACCTTTAACATGCTTGTCTATAATTTACTTTCTAAGCTCCTGAGACAACTCTTTCCTTCGCTTCCTCTGGTCCATGTTGAGTGTGGTACTCACCATGTCACCAAACAGCATAGTGAGTATCTGTAGCCCTATATACAGGCCCACTGACTGATTACAAGATTGTAGACACCTGTGATGCTAATTAGTGGACACACCTTGATTTAACATGTCCCTTTGGTCACATTATTTTCAGAGGTACCATCATTTCTCTCCAGGCCTGTTTCATGAGTTTTATTTTTTTTAAATTTAGTTGAAGCATGGTTGAAATGCAATGTGTGACTTTCATTTGTTAATTTTCATGGAATTTTTATATATTATTACTTTTGTCAGATTCAAGTTATTTCTGTGACTATTGTGGGTTTTTCATTCATTAAATGAGGGGTACCAACAATTTTGTCCACGTGTGTATATGTTTCCCAACCGTGCGTCTCTTTCTCATCTATTTTGCGTGAGTTCCATCACTTCGGCAATTTAAGCAATTTCAAGGTAAATCTGTCTAAGAGCGAGGCCCTCACTATCACCTTGCCCCATGCGGAAGCCGCTCTCCTTGCGGATTGCTTCCCCTTTAAATGGCATACTACCTCTATTAAGTATCTCGTGGTCCATATCACCTCCGACCACTCCCTCCTTTACTACCTTAATTACCTACTGTTACTCGAGTCGCTATTGGCGGACCTGTGGAAATATGGAGCTCCTATGCTCACCTGGTTTGGCCGCATTAACGCCCTGAAAATGGACGTTGTGCCCCAACTATTGTTAGTGTTCCAGGCTCTCCCCATTCCACTCCCACGTACTTTTTTTACTCGCATTCAGACTTAATTTGGGAAGTTTATGTGGGGGCGCAGCATGGAGCAGGTTGCGGTTTCGGACACTAAAGCGCCATAATTGTCATGGAAGCGCAGGCCTACCATACCCTAGATTGTGCTACCGTGCAGCTGTGCTGTTTCCCCTTTTCAATTGGCATTATCGTGGAACGGATAAGCAGTGGGTCTCTATAGAGGCTGACTTGCTTGCGGCTTACCTTCCCTCTCTGCCCTGGGTCCAGTCCCACTTCCGCTCCAGCACCATTTGGTATTCTGTGCTATCCTCCCATTTCCTTAGGACCTGGGATGCGGTGTGTTTGGGTGGTCGCATTGCCAGAGTCCTGGGCCCCCTCAGCCCTCTCTTCCACAATCCCATGTTCCCTCTGGGTTGTTCTGCAGACAAATTCCTTTGCTGGCTAGGTAGGGATTACGTTCGCTTGCGCCAAGTTGCGGGTAGTAGACCTCTCCCCTCCCTGACACAGTTGCGCACCTCCTACCCCGATCTCTGGTTATCTTGGTTGGAATATGGTCAGCTCACTGCCTTCCTCCGTAGATTTTCTTTACTTCCCATGCTCTCATCCCCCTTGACAGACTTGGAGTCTGCTCTTTCTCACGCTGAAACCACCCCACGAGCCCTCTGTTCTCTATGGCATTCTCCTCAAGGATACTACACCTGGGCTCCCTTCTTATACCAGCCCCTGGGAGTCTGCGACATTTTCTCACTGCCCCCAGAACAGTCATTCCCAGGCATTGGCGCAGTCAGGGCCGTTTTAACACATTGGTGGGCCCAAAGGTTTCATAAGTGTCCCCCCCATCACCACCACTTAAACATACCTGACCCACCCAAATTAAAATGCCCCCCCCCCCACATAGTATAATTCCTTCTTACTGGGCCCATACAATATAAGTGGTCACTTATAAATAGTAGTCCCCCCTTATAAATAATATGTCCTGTTCACAGCTAACTACACCTTTAACAATAATAATTATAAGGCGGTCATTACTTATATGCAGGGACTATTATTTAAAAGGGGGGCTAAGATTCTTTGAATGAAGAAGTATGAAGAAACTAGAGGGGGACATTAAACTGGGACAATAAACCGTGGGGGAGTTGGATGGGGACATGCCCCTCCTTCAGCTGCCCCCATTTTAATATCCCCCCTCCATCTGCGCCCCTAGTTTAATATTCCTCTTCATCTCCCCCCAGTTTAATGTCCCCTAGTCATCTGTCTTCAGTTTAACATAATAAAACACTGATACTCACCTCCCTGCTCCCCTGCTGCTCTGTGCAGTTTCTTGTCCCGGACTGTTCAGGGAGATGCAGGCGCAATGTGAATGGCGTCACACAGGAATGTGCTCCTGTTTCACCATTGTGATGTCATCAGTTGTGCCAGGACGTCCTGAACAGACAGTGATGTATGTAAGTATTCTATGACATAGCAAGGACTTTACAGTTCCCTGACCTGCAGAGGCGTAGCTAGGGATTCGGCACAGGGCGGGCAAACATATCCAAGTGGGCCCCTACCTGGATATACTGATATTATCACTATACGGTGACTGTATAGTGATATACTGGCTGTACACAAGGCTTTGCATACAGTTTAAGTAAATACAGCACAAGAAAATGTTGTGACTTACAGGTGATGTCTCTGACTGTAATCGTTCACATTTCTCGTCTCCTCCATCTGGACCGCCATGACCACTTCTTCCAGCTGCAGCTTGTCTCTGTAAAGTTTGTAGCACAGACATCTTTGGCTCCTCACTTTCCAGACACTTGACCCACATTTTCCTTGCCTATACAAAGTCCTCATCCTGTTGCTACCCCCAATTATAAAATACATTATATAAAAATCCCCTGTAAACAAATGATGCTCCCATATGTATCTTAAATTAACAATGCCCTTTTGTGCCCCTAAATTAATTCCTCCTGTGTGCCCCCTTAAAGGGATTGTTCGGGATTAGAAATATTAATGCAGGCAGCAAGCCAGGGTTATAAATAAAAATACACTGACACTTACCTGCATCCCCTCCTCTGTCCCTGCCCTGGGCCAGCCATCACCTTCACTGCACTATTTGTATACGGAGCAGCTGCAGCACTGACAAGACCGCTGCAGCCAGTCATCGCTCTCTACAGTACAGAAGGATATAGTGTTGGACTGCTGTGGTTCCACTGTTGTGACATCTCGCTGTAGCCGCTCTGTATACAAGCAAAGGTGACAGCCCAGTGCAGGCATAGGGGGAATGTACATTATAATGCTCGTCTGCTGCTTGCTTTAAAAAGTATGATAGTACAACCCTTTAAATTAATATTGCCCCTCAGTTAATAGTGCCCCTCAATTAATAGTTCCCCCTGTGCCCCCCTTAATAATAATACTTTATGCCCCCTTAAATCAATAATGCCTCAGCTAATAATGCCCCTTAATTAAAAATTCTGTATACTCCCTTAAAGAGGTTGTCCAGGAAATACAGAACCGGGGCGGGAGGCCAGGGAAGGTGACACACAAAAAAAAAAAAAAAAAAAAAAAAAACACTCCCCTGTGTCCAGCATCACCTGGGGGCTTGTTCTGGCGGAAGTCCTTGCTGCACGTGGCCTCAGCAGTCACAGGAAAGGACACGGGACATCAATCACATTTATCACTGGTGACGTCCTGGGTCCTTTTCCGTGAACGCTGAGGCCACCGATTGACCTCAGCAGTCACGTGTGGCGAGGACTTCCACTAGAACAAACCCCTGGGCGGCACCCAACTGGACAGTGGTGGGGGACATTGGAGCGCTGGAGACAGGTGAGTATGTTTTTTTTTTTTTTTCTATGTTTCACCTTCCCGGCCTACCTGCGCAAATACTGTAATTCCTGGACAACCCCTTTAACTCAATAATGCCCATCTTAAATTAGTATAGCCCAATACCCTCTTACACCTTTACATAAATACTGCCTCCCAATAGCCCCCTTATATTAATAAAATGCTGCTTATATTAATTATGGCCCTTATATTAATAATACCTCTGCTTGCCCTAATGATCCCTTATTATTGTTGGCCCTTAATATTATTAAGCCCCCCCCCCCCAAAAAAAATAAATAAATAAATAAATAATACTCACCTGCCTCTGATCCCTTTGCTCAGACTTGCCACCACCGACTCTCCTTGCTGTATCCTGCAGCCTATAAGATGCCGTCACCACAGGACGTCTATGTTTTGGCTCAGGCGGTGCTGTGCAGTGACGTCATTGTGCCTGTCTGTGCTGATGTCTTAGTTGTTGCTAGGGAATGCTGTTACCTGTGGGGGGAGGGGGGGACACTATTACTGTAATAGTGCTCTAATAGCACCCCCCTTCTCCACATAAGTAATGCTATTACTTATGGGGGGGCACTATTGCAGTAATAGTCCCCCCCACATAAGTAATGCTGTTACCTGTGGGGGGCACTATTACTGTAATAGTGAGCTAAGAGCAACCCCCCCCCACACACACACACACAGGTAATAGTCCCCCTCCCCCACATACTATTCCATATACTGTTGCTCTGTATAGTTTTAATGTACTTACAGGGCAGTGATGGGGTGGGCTGGGCCTCCTCTTGCACACAGCCTGTGCTCATCTTCTACTTTTCTCCTGGAATCTTCACCACCTATTCTATAGTACCACTGTGAAGAAAATAGTAGATGCGGACAGGCTGTGTGCAGGAGGAGGCCTGGCCCCCCCATCACTGCTGTGTAAGTACAGGTTATAGAATGGCAGAACAGGAAGCTAATAGCTTTCTGCTCTACTATGTATTTCCACTGCATCGGCATCCTGTAGATGCCGATACAGTTGAAATTTTTGTGTCCCTTTGCGCCGGCCCCAGAGTGGGCCCTGTCATAGACTTCAACTGTATCGGCGTGCATAGCCTGGGCAGAAAGTCTGGTGCCCGGATCCAGGGCCCCTGCAACCATAGGGCCCTCTGCAAGTGCATGGTTAAAGCGGCCCTGGGCATAGCAGTACTGTGCCTGGTTGAGTTCCTACAGGAGCATCTCCTTATTAGGAGAATGGAGGCTCTGGTGGCTGAGGACTCACCTGTCCCTTCTAAATGGAGTTCCTCTAGTGGCTGTGGGTGATGTTCCAGGAGACTTTGGAGTTCTCTTCTTTCTTTACCTAAACTGGAGTCGCCTTGCTCCCCTTTCCGCAGGGAGTCTGGCCATTCCTTTCTGCCCAATCCCTCACTTCCCCTCCCCTTTTCTTTTCTCCTCCTCTTTCCTTCAGTGTGCCCTTCCCCATCCTGGCCTTGTATATGGTCTTGCATGTTTCTGTACACTTGTGTTTTCCCCATGTTCCCCTTTCCCTCCAGCATTTGTCTTTTTCGCCTGGTAAATGGGTGGCGCTGTGATGGTCTTTTACAGTCGGACTTTTCCTTCTGTCCTGTAGCTTTCCCTGCCATCACCCCCCAATGATGCATTTCCCCATGTTGTTATGGTGCCACCTGTTACTGGTTTCTCTGTTGTGGGCGTTGACAGCCCTCTACCCTAACTGTTCTTCTGTGATTTTTCCATGACTGGGTGGCCTGCGTGCCTCCTACTGCCTTATTTGATGCCGATGTTTTGGCTTTGCTTTATCTTGTTATTCTTTGCAAAAACCTCAATAAAAACCGATTAAACATAAAATGGCTAAGATATGCTCTTTAACCGGTTAAGGACCGGGTCTAAAAGTGCCTTATGGACCAGGCCTCATTTTTCAAAACTTACATGTGCCACTTTATATGGCAATAACTGAGATGCTATAACTTACACAAGTGATTTTGAGATTGTTTTTTCATGACACATTGTACTTCATGTTAGTGGTAAACATTGATCAATATTTTTGTATTTATTTATAAAAAATTAGGACATTTGAGGGAAATTTGGAAAAAAAATTGCAATTTTCAAAATGTGAAATGCTCTGCTTTTCAGACAGATAGGATTACCACCAAAATACATGAATAAATATTATCTACCATATCTCTGCTTTATATCGGCATCATCTTTTAATCATCCTTTAATTTATTTTGGATGTTAAAAGGCTTACAAGTGTAACAGCGATTTTCCAGATTTACAAGAAAATTTCCCAAACTCATTTTTTAGGGACCACTTCAGTTCTGAAGGGGATTATAAAGACCTATATATTAGAAACCCCCATAAATCACCCCATTTTCAAAACTGCACCCCTCAAATAATTAAAAACAGCATTTGGGAAGTTTGTTAACCCTTTAAGCATTTCACAAGAATTAAAACAATATGGAGGTGAAATTTAGACATTTAATTTTTATCCAATAATACATTCATTTATCCCTAAAATTAACACATTCACAAAGGGTTGAAAAAGAAAATGCATCTCACAATTTATTATACAATTTCTCCCAAGCACAGAAATACCCCACATGTGGGTGTAAAATGATTTTTGGGCACACAGCAGCGCACGGAAAAGAAAGAGCGACACTTAGCATTTGAAAAGCAGATTTTGCTGGAATAGTTTTCAGGTGCCATGTCTCATTTGCAGAGCCCCTAGAGTACCAATACAATGGAAACCCTCCAAAAGTGACCCCATTTTGGAAACTACACCCCTGACAGAATTCATCAAGGGGTATAGTGAGCATTTTGACCCCATAGCCGTTTCACAGATTTTATTAACATTGGGATGTGTAAATGAAAAATTACTAAAACATCACTTTATCCCCAAAGTTTTCATTTTCACAAGGTGTTAAAGGAGAAAAAGCCCCCCACAGTTTGTTACACAATTGCTCCTGAACACGGAAATACCCCATATGCGATCGTAGTTTGCTGTATGGGTACATGGGGTGGCTCAGAATGGAAAGAGCGCTATTTGGCTTTTGAAGGGCAGATTTTGCTGGAATAGTTTTCAGGTGCCATGTCGCATTGGCAGAGCCCCTAGGGTACCAATATAATGGAAACCCCCAAAAGTGACCCCATTTTGGAAATTACACCCCTCAAGGAATTTCTCAAGGGTTATGGTGAGCATTTTGACCCTACAGTTGTTTCACAGATTCTATTAACATTGGGATGTAAAAATTAAAAATTACTTTTTTTTCCAATAAACCGTCCATTTAGCGCCATATTTTAAATTTTTACAAGGGGATAAAGAAGAAAAAACCCCACAGTTTGTTACACAATTTCTCCTGAACACATAAATGCCCCATATGTGGTCGTAAACTGCTGTAGGGGTACATGGTGGGGCTCAGAATGGAAAGAGCGCTATTTGGCTTTTGGAGGGCAGATTTTGCTGGAATAGTTTTCAGGTACCATATTACATTTGCAGAGCCCCTAAAGTACCAATACAATGTAAACCCCTCAAAAGTGACCCCATTTTAGAAACTACACCCCTCAAGGAATGTATCAAGGGGTATTATCATTTTGAGCCTAAAAATGCTTCCCAAAAATTTATGTACAAAGTGAAAATTGACAATTTTAAATAAATATGCCATTTTGGTGCCCGATACGTTGTACCCACTTTGTGGCATCAGAAACATGCACTCCTAAAACTATTAAGTGGGCTATCCCGGGTACAAAAAAAATGATATATGTGGATGTAAACTGCTGCTTGGGCACACAGCAGGGCTCAGAAGGGAAGGAGCACTGCGCTTTTTAGCTTTTGGAGTACAGATTTAGAGGGACTTTCTGGACACCATGTTGTTTTTGCAGAGGTGCCAGTAAATTGGAATTCCCCAAGAAGTGACCCCATTTTGTAGGGGAAATTTTAGTGTCTTTGCCAATATGACATGGTGTCCAAAATCCAACAATCTAAATCTATGCTCCAAAAGCCACATAGCGCTCCTTCACATCTGCCCCCTGCTGTGTACCCAAACTGCAGTTTGCGCCCACATGTATGACACTGGTGTACCCAGGATAACGTACTTAATGCCATATGTTGGTATAAACTGCTGTTTGGGCACAGCCGGGCACAGAAGGGAAGGAGCGCTATTTTGGTTTTTAATAATAATAATAATAATAATAGTCCTTTAATAGTCCCACAATGGGGAAATTCAGTGTGTTACAGCAGCAAAGATAAGCAGATACAAATACAAATACAACATGTACAGGAATGTTTTGAAGCACAGTTTGGTTTTTGGACACCATGCCACTTTTGCAGAGCCCCTGAATTGCCAGTAATGTGGAATCCGCAGACTGGCGGGGGGAGCGGCAACATGGCAGAACCCCTTGGATGCCCGGGCATGTTTGACCGCGGCATCCAAGGGGTTAAAACCTCCGATCGAAACTCAGTTCCGACCGAGTGTTATGGAGCAGGGTGTTAGCTGTCAGTTACAGCTAACACCCGCTTCCGATCCCACTCACAGTGTCTCTGAAGTGCCGGCCGTAAATTTACAATTAGCCGGACTTCAGAGACCAGGACCGCTGGCCGTAAATTTACAGCCGGTGGTCTTCAACCGGTGAAATGTCAAGGGCCTTAAATCTAATATTAAACGTAAAATAACATTCACTGAACTCCGTACCCTGAAGTCTGACATATCGTTCCTGCAGGAAATCAGTTTTGACCCCTCCTGCTTCTTTAACTTTGCCCTTCACTAATACCCTAAGGTCTACTCTGCCTTTCAATCTAAGAAATGCGCAGGTATGGCTTTTCAGATTTCCTCTTCCTGTCCTTTGAAAGTTGACACTTCTGTTCTAGACCCACAAGGTAGGTTTATTATCCTTCACGGCAAATTAGAGGGAAAGCTTGTTACCCTATGCAATCTCTATGCCCCTAACTCTTTCCAAACTGATTTTCTCACCAGGGTGCTGAATAAAGTGGCTAAGATCCCTCTTGCGGCTATAATTGTTGGGGGGTGACTTATATATGTCCTTCTCAGATCTCCTGGATCGTCAGAGCCCCCCTGGAGGTTCTCCTCACCCTCACCAACAAAGTCTCTCCTCCCATTTCAGGCATATAATCACAAGGTACTCTATGTATGACCTCTGGCATATTAATCACCCAATAGATAGGTCCTATACTCTTACTTTCCTCACCATCAGATCCACACCTGAATCAATTACTTTTCTGGGAACACTCCTGCCCTGCATCTCCTCAGGGTTGCCTCAGTGGGCTCAATTACCTGGTCCAACCATGACCTGTTCGTGATACGTGCACCAGGGTCTATCACTAGCGTCTCAATGATAGCTTCCTTCTGAGGGTGCAGGCGCGGGAGCAGCTTCTGTCCCACCTTAAGTCCTTCTTTTGAATTAAATGAGGGAATGGTCACGTCGGAAACAGGCTCACAAGGCCGTTATGTGTGGTTACTGCATCGCCATAGGTACTAAGTTAATACGCAATGCAAATTTACACCAGATTGAACTTCGAGCTCAATTGTGAGGGGCGGAACAACACGTCGACTCTCATGACGCGACCCCTCCTTAAAATCCTGGTAGATTTAAGGGCACAGTTTAAAGATATTTTTCTTTGAAAGGTTGATAAACTCCTTTCATATACTAAACAAAGTTTCTATGATCGGGCCAAAAAAACTCATATGCTTTTGGCTAAACAACTTTGGGACAGAGGAGAGGGGGGTACAGTGCATGCGTTGCTGCGCTCTGACGGTGCTGTGGTCTATGATCCTTTCAAAATTGCCCGCATGTTTCACAATTTTTATTCAAAACTGTACTCCCTTTCCTCCCTGCTGACTCGGCTGAGAGAGATGTGGTTTTAGGAGACTATCTATGCTCGTGCCGTCTGCCGCCCTTTCCCTCTTCAATAACCCCATATCTACGGAGGAACTGGAGCAGATCCTCAAGGCCCTTCCCACAGGGAACTCCACTGGCCCTGATAGGTTTAGCTACCTCTACTATAAGGTCTTTGGCTCTGAGCTCCTGCCTCATCTCAATTCCCTAGTTAATGCCTTTATGACCGATACCCTTCACACTTATCTTACGTTTATTCCCAAATCTGGTAGGGATCACCTAGACTGTAAGAATTTCAGACCCATCGCTCTCTTTAAAAACTGACCTCAAATTGTTTACCAAGGTTCTAGCCTCTAGACTTAATGTTTGCCTTCTACATCTGGAAGGATTGATGTGGATTGATGTTGTCTCCAGGTCCGGTTCTGAACTCTTGGTGCAGCTTGGATGCGGAAAATGCCTGGGTGGCCCTTCATGTTTGCTACCTTGGAGGCCTTCGGTCTTGGGGGCCCGTTTTTGACAGAGATTCGGGGTCTCTACTTGACTCCCTCTACCACCATTAAACTCTCTCATGCTTCCTCCCCTTATTTCCCTCTATACAATGGGACGAGACAGGGTTGGCCACTTTCCCCACTCCTCTTCATCCTTTGCCTAGAACCCTTAGCTGCTGCTATTCGCTTGAATTCAGACATTCAGGGGAGCAAGGTTAGTGATAGAGAGATCAAGTTTTCCCTGTTTGTGGATGGCATACAGTGGGGAAAAAATGTATTTAGTCAGCCACCAATTGTGCAAGTTCTCCCACTTAAAAAGATGAGAGAGGCCTGTAATTGACATCAAAGGTAGACCTCAACTATGAGAGACAAAATGAGAAAACATATCTAGAAAATCACATTGTCTGATTTTTTAAGAATTTATTTGCAAATTATGGCGGAAAATAAGTATTTGGTCACCTACAAACAAGCAAGATTTCTGGCTCTCACAGACCTGTAACTTCTTCTTTAAGAGGCTCCTCTGTCCTCCACTCTTTACCTGTAGTAATGGCACCTGTTTAAAATTGTTATCAGTATAAAAGAGACCTGTCCACAACCTCAAACAGTCACACTCCAAACTCCACTATGGTGAAGACCAAAGAGCCGTGGAAGGACACCAGAAACAAAATTGTAGACCTGCACCAGGCTGGGAAGACTGAATCTGCAATAGGCAAGCAGCTTGGTGTGAAGAAATCAACTGTGGGAGCAATAATTAGAAAATGGAAGACATACAAGACCACTGATAATCTCCCTCGATCAGGGGCTCCACACAAGATCTCACCCCTGTGGGGTCAAAAGGATCACAAGAACGGTGAGCAAAAATCCCAGAACCACATGGGGGGACCTAGTCAATGACCTGCAGAAAGCTGGGACTAACGTAACAAAGGCTACCGTCAGTAACACACTACGCCGCCAGGGACTCAGATCCTGCAGTGCCAGATGTGTCCCCCTGCTTAAGCCAGTACATAACCGGGCCCGTCTGAAGTTTGCTAGAGAGCATTTGGATGTTCCACAAGAGTATTGGGAGAATGTGATATGGTCAGATGAAAACAAAGTAGAACACGACTCGTCGTTTTTGGAGGAGTGTGATTGCTGAGTTGCATCCAAAGAACACCATACCTACTGTGAAGCATGGGGGTGGCAACATCATGCTTTGGGACTGTTTCTCTGCAAAGGGACCAGGATGACTGATCTGTGTACATGAAAGAATGAATGGGGCCATGTATCGTGAGATTTTGAGTGTAAACCTCCTTTCATCAGTAAGGGCATTGAAGATGAAACGTGGCTGGGTCTTCAGCATGACAATGATCCCAAACACAGCACCAGGACAACGAAGGAGTGGCTTCGTAAGAAGCATTTCAAGGTCCTGGAGTGTTTTAGCCAGTCTCCAGATCTCAACCCCATAGAAAACCTTTGGAGGGAGTTGAAAATCCATGTTGCCCAGCGACAGCTCCAAAACATCACTGCTCTAGAGGAGATCTTCATGGAGGAATGGGCCAGACAATGTGATTTTCTGGATTTGTTTTCTCATTTGTCTCTCATAGTTGAGGTCTACCTATGATGTCAATTACAGGCCTCTCTCATCTTTTTAAGTGGGAGAACTTGCATAATTGGTGGCTGACTAAATACTTTTTTCCCCACTGTACTTCTAACTCTTACTAACCTCCACATTACTCTTCCTAATCTCCATGCTGTTCTGAAACAATTCGGCTGCCTAACAGGTTATAACACCTCCAAGACTGAGACCTTACCTGTTCAAATTCCCCTGCCTCGTTTATTGCAGCTGCAGTCTTCCTTTAAGTATAGTTGGCAGAAATCCTCTCTGAAATATTTGGGTATACGACTTACTAGCTCCTTCTCCTCACTGTACCAAGCTAATTTCCCCCCACTGTTCAGGCAAATTAGAGCCCTCCTTCCTAAATAGTTGACCTTGCCACTCTTTCTCTTCAGATGAATCTCTGCAGTAAAAATGACCATTTTGCCTAAACTACTTTACTTATTTGAGACCTTCCCGATTCCTCTCCCTTTGAAGGATCTTCGGTCATTGCAGGGCTCCATATTGCAGCTTTCTAGACTAATTATGATGTCACCGAAAGCTAAGAGGGGCCTTGCTCTCCCCAACCTGATCCATTATTATTGGGCTGACCAAATGAGGATGTCGATGTGGTCCATACTCTCAGTCTACTCCAAATGGATGGAGATTGAAAAGTTGTGGCTAGCCCCCTATCATCCTAACTCCCCTGCAGGCACACTCCTGGGTTCCATGGCATTAAGGAGGGACATTTGGTGTACTTGTATTGCTCACTTCCCTCTATCCTCCCCCCTCCTCTGCTATGTCAGCCTTCCTCTATCATGCGCAATTTCTACCAGGGCTCACAGCGGCAGTCTCGGTTCAATGGCTGAGAGCAGGCTTGTTCCGCTTTGCAGACATTGTAGATCATCACACCTGTTCCTTACTCCTGTTTGCTGAATTGCAATCTAGGTTCTCCCTCCCCCAGTGAAGCAAATCTGATTGCTTCACTGCAGGTCTTATATTGGACATTTTTTGGGATCCTTTCTGACCTGAACCTGGAGACACTACCCACCCATCCCTCCCTATATGCACAAGTGGGAAAATTACCTAGGGGAACCCAAATTAGACCTGCCGGAGGAGAGCGGCCAAGACTTCTCACTGTGTTATTTTTAAGGTTATGATGCATTGGTACCACACCCCGACGCTACTTCACTCCATTAATGCAACTTTACCTGACAACTGCTAGAGGTGTGGTGCTCATCCAGCTGACATCTTTCACTTATTTTGGTCATGTCCCATCCCCCAGCCCTATTGGTGACAGGTCCAAACCCTAGTTGAACAGGTATTGGGGGTCTGCCTCCCACTGCTCCTTAAGACTTTCTTACTTAATTTGCTTTCTCCACATTTACGTAAACATTCTCTGCAGCTCCTAATTTATATCTTCATGTCTGCAAAGCACTGGAGGAGTTCACTTCCTTCTTCCTTAGAGGAGCTGATTACGAAAATCCAAGCGACTAGAACACTTGAAGGTCTGACGGCCCTTCTGAACAATGAGGAGAAGAAGTCTGATAAGGTTTGGCAGCCCAGGGATACTTTCTGGGCATTCCTTGATATCTAGGCTTCTGAGCTAAGCATCCTGATGCCCCCTCCTCTCTCTATCTCACTACAGTGTGTTTCCCCCTCTCCCCCTCTTTCCCTATGGTTCTTTGTCTTGTGTCTCTCCCCCTTTATTGCTTTGCATTGTATTTGTATTCTCTCTTTATATAAAACTTAATAAAAATACCATTTCAAAAAAATAATTAAAAAATTGGGACTGTCTGCACCTCATTGGCAGATTTAATTGACTATGACATGGAGTCTTTTCTCTAGTGTTATGCAGACGACTTTTCTCCACTGATGTCTCTTCCAAGTATCTATATTTTTTTCCTGCAGTTCAGTGATGTGGTATAGCACAGAACTGCCTCCACATTGGTCTCACAATGTACGTAAATCCAATGTTTGGTCTTTTAAAGGGTTCCCACTGAAAGATTTGCTCAAAAAAGGTGGTCTATGGTTGAATAAGGAGGGGGAGGATAGAGGATAGTGTGCATATAGAGAAGAATTTTCCATAGAGTATACTGGAAGAAAAATTGGCCACACACACATATACTGTGTATATATATATATATATATATATATAAATAGGCCATCAGTATTAGAAACTGGATAACCCCTTTAACCAATAGTTATGCTTATCCCCACTATGGCTAGGTTCACATCTAGGTTCTCCATCGCAGAGTCCACCATCAAAAATCGGTGGAGAAAAAAGTCCTGCACGGAGGACTTTTTCCTCCACCGCTATCAGTTTAAGCACAACAGACACTTGATGAAGACCAGACAGACCCCATTATAGTCAAGAGCTCTGTGTGTAACTGATGTTTTAGAAGTCTGCCTTTGATGTTGGGGACCGCAATTGACCCAAACGACGGAGAGTCAGTGCTAGTGTCAACCTAGCGTAAGTCATATTCCTGTTCCAACATAACAATTCTCACTAATTTTTCATTCTTGTTGCTGAAGTTTATGGCATTAGTGTACATGCACTTTGTTTTTTTAATCCCTAATGCTATTATCTGTTCTAACTCCTGCTTCTGTTCCCTCTGGGGAAACAGGTTTGGGGCAATAATTAAAGACAATTACAATTCCCAACTTCTGCAGGACCCAATTTTAACCAATAGACCCAACAAAATATCAAAGTGGATGTTGGGAGTCACATGGGTGACCATAACATAATACCTTTACAAGTATCCTTAATTAGGAAGTGTTGTGTGTTTTAGGGCCATAAACAGTGACAATGCCCTCAAAAATAAAAGTACACAGGCTAAATAGGACAGTTTTAAAAGCACCTTAAAGGGGTATTCAAATGAACATAACCGTTTTTAAATTTGTAGATAATTAAAAGTTAAACATTTTTGCAAATATAAGTAATTAAACATTTTGCAGAGTTTTAAAGATTTTCTCTAAATATCTTGTGGTCACGAGTTGTTGTCTTGATCGGTTGCCAGTGGATACGACCATGAATGCAGGACCTTTCTAAGGTCAGAAAATCAGCCATGATTTGCCTTATTGTGGCCAGGATATCTTCTGATACATGTAGTGTCCCTGCCTGATAACCCAGCTACAATAAGGAAATCATGGCTGAGTTCCTGACACGTTCCAGACCATAGAAAGTTTCTGCACTCGTGGTCGTATCCATTGGCAACCGATCAAGACAACACTGTCACCACTAAGATAGTTAGAGAAAATCTTTAAAACTCTGCAGAATTTTTAGCTACTTATATTTGCAAAAATCTTTAACTTTGCATTATCTACAAATATAAATATGATTATGTTCATGGGAATACCCCTTTAAATACATCTTGTATAAAATACATATTGCATGGAATAAACCCATTAACAATAGAAGAAAATAGTTGTGGTTAACAAAACTGTAAGAGTTGCAATAAATGATAAAAAAAAACAAAACATAAAAATAAAGAGGAAAATAAGGCTGGGTTCATACCAGCGTTCGGTTTCCATTCGGGGATTCCGTTCCCCATTATGCTTGAGAAATGTGGAGAGAAAAGTCCTGCAGGCAGGACTTTTCTCTCCGTATTTTTTGGACAGAAACAGGGTGGAAACCCAGCGGACCCGCGGGTAACCACTTTTTAAGCACGGGGGGGCGAACATGTCCAAGTGGGCTCCCAACTTGGCCATGTTCGTATACCAATACTCTGAGTATACAGTGAGCGTATAGTGGTATATAGCGGCTCTACAAAGGGCTCTGCAGACAATTTAGGTGAATACAGGGCAGTAACATTTTGTGACTTACAGGTGGCGTCTCTGACTAATCGTTCACATTCCCCATCTCTTTCATCCGGACGGCCATGATCACTTCTTCCAGTCTCTGTAAAGTTTGCAACACAGACATCTTTGGCTCCTCATTTTTCCAGGCACCCGACCCACATTATCCTCACCTACACAAAGCCCCCATCCTACTGCTACCCCCAATTATAAAATATATAATATAACCCCCAATAATGAATAATACCCCCAAGTGCATCTTTAAATTAATAACTTCCCTGTGCACCCCCTTTAAATAGTGCCCCTTATTAATAATGCCTGGGTGTTTTCTAATTGAAAAGGGGAAAAAAAAAAAACAAGGGAAAAAAAAATTATTGGGGTTCCAGTACCCAGAACCCCCAAGATCAGCTGTTTGAATGAACCGTGGTACCTGTGTAAGCGCCGTGACTGCTTTTCTGTTTACATAGTGTCATTCTTTTCAAAGAGGCCATGTAATGTAACTACAGCCTTGTCCTATACACGTCTATGTGACAAGGCTGGAATTACATCACACGGTCACTATAAACAGACTGTGTGTGATATAAACAGGCGCCATAGCCCCTTCATATAGCTGATCAGTGGGGATTCACTTATCTCTTATTGATGTTTTATTCTGAGGATAGATCATCAATAAAAATTAGCTGGAAAACTCTTTAAGGCTAAGGCCCCATGTAGCATCCCGCAGCAAAAAACAGCTGCGGGAAAAACCGTGGTGGTGACGCATCGCGGTTCTTCCTGCAGCACTTTGCACAGAAAGTTCACAGAGGTTTCCTCTGCAGACTTTCTGCTTCAATTATATCTATAGGGAAACCGCTGGCGTTTCTGTAGGTATAATTGACATGCTGCGATTTCCAAAACTGCGACTGTTTTGGAAATCGCAGTGTATCCGCTGCGCAGATTTTACTGCAAAGTCGGGATGGGATGTGGGCCTCATGTGGCGAAAACCCACAGAAAAAAAACATGGCATTTTAGCAAATCCCATTCACACATTGCGGAAAAATATGTGCAGCAGATGCACTGCGATTTCCAAAACCATTGCAGTTTTGGAAATTGCAGCATGTCAATTATACCTATGGAATCACTGGCGGTTTCCATATAGCTGAATTGAAAACAGAAAGTCCACAGGGGAAACCTCTGCAGACCTTCTGTGAAAAGCGCTGCAGGAAAAACCACAATGTTACCGCCATGGTTTTTCCTGCAGCCCGCTACGTGGGGCCTTAGTCTTAATAAAGCCCAAGTGCAACTTTAATTTAATTAATTGACCCTCATATTATGCCCCTGATTCCCCCTGACATAAATACTGTACTCTTATGACCCCTTATATCAATGACCACCCCCTTATGTTCATAATGCCTCCTAATATAAATGATGCCCCCTAATGGCTCCTTATATAAATAACCTCCCCCTTGTATTAATAATACTCCCTAATAACCCTTATATAAATGACCCCCCCATCGTCATAATGCCCCCTAATGAATCCTCCCTTATAGTTATATTTCCCCCTCCTAATCACCCCTTATACTATTAATATACCCACAAAAAAAAAAAAAGTCATACTCACCTGCGATGCTGATGAATGGAGCCGCCGCCGCTTCCTCCCTGTACACGCACAGGACGTCTGTATCTGAGTGCGGGCGGCGTGATGTTGTGACGTCATCGCGCCGCCTATGTGAGAAGCAGATATCCGTCTGTGGTCTCGGCGGCTTGTAAACCGCAGGCCTGTATTGGCTTGCGGTTTACAAGACAGTTAAGCACCAGGAAGCATTGTAACTAGATCGGTGTCTGCAGACACCGATCTAGTTAGAAATAAAGGATGTAATAATAGCGGCCCCGGGGTGGGCCTCCAAAAACTCAGTGGGCGGGGGGCAGCCGCCCCCTCTGCCCCCCCGCTAGCTACGCCTCTGGTGCAGTGGGATTGCCATGGCAGCTAGAGGTCTGACAGTGGCCTCTGGCTCTGGCATGTACAGAAGCCTATTAGGCTCAACCAGAAGCTGGAGCTAATAGACTGTCAAGGTAACACTGACATGTATCATACCCTGCAATACAACAGTATTACATAGTATTATACAAGCGATCAAGTAATTACATATTCAAGTACCATAGTGAGACTAGTAAAAAATGTAAATAAAAAAAAGTTTAACAAAATGTGAAAAACAATTCACTATTTTTTCCCTAAAATATAGTTTTATTATGTTAAAAATAAAATTGTAAAGAAACAAGCACATAACTAGTATAGCTGCGTCCAAACAAATAATCCATAATAAACAGTTAACATTATTTAACCCACACAGCGTACACCATTAAAAAAAATAAATTGATGTTTTTGTTAATCTCTCCTCCCAAAACCTTTGAATAAAAAGTGATCAAAAAGTAGAATGCACCCAAAAGAGCACATATGAAAACTACAGCTTAGGGTGGGTTCACACTTGTGTTTGAGTCCGTCCACTGCCAATCCGAGTGAAAATCTCGGGAAACTGGATAGGCACCGGATAGCGACAGGTTAGTGACGCATTGCTTAACCGGTTAAGGACCGGGCCTAAAAGTGCCTTATGAACCAGGCCTTATTTTTCAAAACTGACATGTGTCACTTTATATGGCAATAACTTTGAGATGCTATAACTTACACAAGTGATTTTGAGATTGTTTTTTCATGACACATTGTACTTCATGTTAGTGGTAAACATTGATCAATATTTTTGTATTTATGTATAAAAAAATAGGACATTTGAGGGAAATTTGGAAAAAAATTGCAATTTTCAAAATGTGAAATGCTCTGCTTTTCAGTCATACCACCCAAATACATGAATAAATATTATCTACCATATCTCTGCTTTATATCGGCATCATCCTTTAATCATCCTTTAATTTATTTTGGATGTTAGAAGGTTTACAAGTGTAACAGCGATTTTCCAGATTTACAAGAAAATTTCCCAAACTCATTTTTTAGGGACCACTTCAGTTCTGAAGGGGATTATAAAGGCCTATATATTAGAAACCCCCATAAATCACCCCATTTTCAAAACTGCACCCCTCAAATAATTCAAAACAGCATTTGGGAAGTTTGTTAACCCTTTAAACATTTCACAAGAATTAAAACAATATGGAGGTGAAATTTAGACATTTCATTTTTATCCAATAATACATTCATTTATCCCTAAAATTAACACATTCACAAAAGGTTGAAGGAGAAAATGCATCTCACAGTTTGTTGTGCAATTTCTCCCGAGCACAGAAATACCCCACATGTGAGTGTAAAATGATTTTTGGGCACACGGCAGCGCACGGAAAAGAAAGAGCGACACTTGGCATTTGAAAAGCAGATTTTGCTGGAATAGTTTTCAGGTACCATGTCTCATTTGCAGAGCCCCTACAGTACCAATACATTGGAAACCACCTAAAAGTGACCCCATTTTGGAAACTACACCCCTGACAGAATTTATCAAGGGGTATACTGAGCATTTTCACCCCACAGCCGTTTCACAGATTTTATTAACATTGGGATGTGTAAATGAAAAATTACTAAAACATCACTTTATCCCCAAAGTTTTCATTTTCACAAGGGGTTAAAGGAGAAAAATCCGCCCACAGTTTGTTACACAATTGCTCCTGAAAACGGCAATACCCCATATGCAATCGTAATTTGCTGCATGGGTACATGGCAGGGCTCGGAATGGAAAGAGCGCTATTTGGCTTTTGAAGGGCAGATTTTGCTGGAATAGTTTTCAGGTGCCATGTCCCATTTGCAGATCCCCTAGAGTACCAATATAATGGAAACCCCCAAAAGTGACCCCATTTTGGAAACTACACCCCTCACAGAACATATCAAGGGGTATAGTGAGCATTTTGACCGCACAGCCGTTTCACAGATTTTATTAACATTGGGACATGAAAATTAAAAATTACTTTCTTTCCAATAAACCATCAATTTAGCCCCAAATTTTTCATTTTAACAAGAGGATAAAGGAGAAAAAGCTCCCCAAAAGTTTGTTACACAATTTCTCCTGAGTACAGGAATACTCCCCATGTGGTTGTAATCTGCTGTATGGGTACATGGTGGAGCTCAGAATAGAAAGAGTGCTATTTGGCTTTTGGAGAGAAGATTTTGCTGGAATAGTTTTCAGGTGCCATGTCACATTTGCAGAGCCCCTAAAGTACCAGTACAATGGAAACCCCCAAAAAGTGACCCCATTTTGGAAACTACACCCCTCAAGGAATTTTTCAATGGGTATGGTGAGCATTTTGACCCAACAGTTGTTTCACAGATTGTATTAACATTGGAATGTAAAAATTAAAAATTACTTTTTTTTTTCCAATAAACTGTCCATTTAGCGACATATTTTTAATTTTTACAAGGGGATAAAGAAGAAAAAACCCCACAGTTTGTTACACAATTTCTCCTGAACACAGAAATGCCCAATATGTGGTCGTAAACTGCTGTATGGGTACATGGTGGGGCTCAGAATGGAAAGAGCGCTATTTGGCTTTTGGAGGGCAGATTTTGCTGGAATAGTTTTAAGGTGCCATGTCACATTTGCAGAGCCCCTAAAGTAACAATACAATGTAAACCCCTCAAAAGTGACACCATTTTAAAAACTACATCCCTCAAGGAATGTATCAAGGGGTATTATCATTTTGAGCCTAAAAATGCTTCCCAAAAATTAATGTACAAAGTGAAAATTGACAATTTTAAATAAATATGCCATTTTGGTGTCCAATACGTTGTACCGACTTTTTGGCATCAGAGACATACACTCCTAAAACTTTTTAAGTGGGCTATCCCGGGGGGAAAAAAAATATATATGTGGGTGTAACATGCTGCTTGGGCACACAGCATGGCTCAGAAGGGAAGGAGCACTGCACTTTTTAGCTTTTGGAGTGCAGATTCAGATGTTTGGTATCTGGACGCCATGTCATGTTTGCAGAGCCTTTAATGTACCAGAAAAGTGGAATCTCCTAGGGAGTGGCCCCATTTTGAAAACTGCACCCCTCAAAGAATTTATCAGGGGGTGTAATAAGCATTAGTATCCCAGATGTGAATGCACAGCGGATGGGGAAAAGTGAGTATGTAAGCTGTGCGGAGTACATGGGGAACACGAAATTCCCTACTATATCCCCAGTAGCTCCTATGATTGAGGGGGGGGGTCACTCTGGGGGTCACTTCTGGTTTATTATCTCTTGTAAGCTCTAAATCTGGTTTGTACCCTGATATAGGCTCGCACCGCTTATACATTCCCTTCCTGCCGCAGCCAGTTGTGTTCTAATGATTTGGTGATTTTTTGGGTTTTTGTCTTCACATTGTACAAGCTATATTTTCTTTATTTTTCTGATGATGTAGCCATATGAGGGCTGATTTTTTGCGGTATGATATGCATTTTTTAATGACACCATTTTTTTGGGTGTCTATAACTTATTGAATAAATTATATGAACTCTTTCTGGGTGGATTAAAAAAAAAATATCAATTCTGGAATTGGTTTTTACCTTTTAATTTTTTTGCCATGCAGCGTACAGCATAAGTAACATGTTACCTTTATTCTGCAGGTCGGTACGATTATGGCGATACCTCATTTATATTGTTTTTTTATGCGTTACTAATTCTGCAGAACAAAAACCCATTTGTGGACATAAATCAATTGTTTTTGCATCACCATCTTCTGAGATGCATAACATTTTTATTTTTTGGTTGACAGACTTGGTTTAGGGCTTATTTTTTGCGGGAGGACATGCGCTTTTTACTGGTATTGTTTTGAGGTGCATATGAGTTTTTGATCACTTTTTATAGCATTTTTTGTAAGCGAGATAGTCAAAAATCATTACTTCCAGCGTTTTTTTTCCATTTTTTTTTTTCGACGTTCACCGTGTATGTTAAATATTGTTTCAGTTTTATTGCACAGGTTGTTACGGATGTGGCGATACCAAATATGTGTTGTTTTTATAATTTTTTTTTTTTTTTTTTTTATATACAGTGCCTTGCAAAAGTATTCGGCCCTCTTGAACTTTTTAACCTTTTGCCACATTTCAGGCTTCAAACATAAAGATATAAAATTTTTATTTTTTGGTGAAGAATCAATAACAAGTGGGACATAATTCTGAAGTGGAACGAAACTTATTGTTTATTTTAAACTTTTGTAAAAAATAAAAAACTGAAAAGTGGGGCGTGCAATATTATTCGGCCCCTTTACTTTCAGTGCAGCAAACTCACTCCAGAAGTTCAGTGAGGATCTCTGAATGATCCAATGTTGTCCTAAATGACTGATGATGATAAATATAATCCACCTGTGTGTAATCAAGTCTCCGTATAAATGCACCTGCTCTGTGATAGTCTCAGGGTTCTGTTTAAAGCGCAGAGAGCATCATGAACACCAAGGAACACACCAGGCAGGTCCGTGATACTGTTGTGGAGAAGTTTAAAGCTGGATTTGGATACAAAAAGATTTCCCAAACTTTAAACATCCCAAGGAGCACTGTGCAAGCGATCATATTGAAATGGAAGGAGTATCAGACCACTGCAAATCTACCAAGACCCGGCCGTCCCTCTAAACTTTCATCTCAAACAAGCAGAAGACTGATCAGAGATGCAGCCAAGAGGCCCATGATCACTCTGGATGAACTGCAGAGATCTAAAGCTGAGGTGGGAGAGTCTGTCCATAGGACAACAATCAGTCGTACACTGCACAAATCTGGCCTTTATGGAAGAGTGGCAAGAAGAAAGCCATTTCTCAAAGATATCCATAAAAAGTCTCGTTTAAAGTTTGCCACAAGCCACCTGGGAGACACACCAAACATGTGGAAGAAGCTGCTCTGGTCAGATGAAACCAAAGTCGAACTTTTTGCCCACAATGCAAAACGATATGTTTGGCATAAAAGCAACACAGCTCATCACCCTGAACACATCATCCCCACTGTCAAACATGGTGGTGGCAGCATCATGGTTTGGGCCTGCTTTTCTTCAGCAGGGACAGGGAAGATGGTTAAAATTGATTGGAAGATGGATGGAGCCAAATACAGGACCATTCTGGAAGAAAACCTGTTGGAGTCTGCAAAAGACCTGAGACTGGGACAGAGATTTATCTTCCAACAAGACAATGATCACAAACATAAAGCAAAATCTACAATGGAATGGTCCACAAATAAACATATCCAGGTGTTAGAATGGCCAAGTCAAAGTCCAGACCTGAATCCAATCGAGAATCTGTGGAAAGAGCTGAAAACTGCTGTTCACAAACGCTCTCCATCCAACCTCACTGAGCTCGAGCTGTTTTCCAAGGAAGAATGGGCAAGAATTTCAGTCTCTCGATGTGCAAAACTGATAGAGACATACCCCAAGCGACTTGCAGCAGTAATCGCAGCAAAAGGTGGCGCTACAAAGTATTAACTTAAGGGGGCCGAATAATTTGGTACGCCCCACTTTTCAGTTTTTTATTTTTTACAAAAGTTTAAAATATCCAATAAATTTTGTTCCACTTCACGATTGTGTCCCACATGTTGTTGATTCTTCACCAAAAAATTTAAATTTTATATCCTCACGTTTGAAGCCTGAAATGTGGCAAAACGTTGAAAAGTTCAAGGGGGCCGAATACTTTCGCAAGGCACTGTATATGCAAATTTGTCATTGTTGTTTTGTGGTCATTAAATTTTTACATAGAAACACATGTTGAAACAACATAAACCCCATATTTTCAATCAATTTTCAATAAATAAAGTTTAAATAAAGTTACAATATGTGTAAAAGAACAACACTGATGCAAATTGTCCCAAAGCTTCCAAATGTCACAGGGCTCCCAAACATATCAAAGAGTGTATTCAGCAAAGGAGGCTTATTCCTTATTGGCCTTTGACACTGTGCTGCAGCCCATTGAAGGATGGGAGTAGTAGGAGTTGTAGTAGCAATAACTGTGTCCTCAACCAATCTACCCCAGCACACCTCCTAGGTTGGACACCGACAAGGGGGGCCAGCGTGCTACCAGATGGTGGTGGTAGTAGTTCCCCTGGGGCGCTTCCAGTTAGAGAGCGGTCCTCTCTTACCCTGAGCCCGTGTGATGGTGTTCAAAAGGGACTTGATGGTGATAACAGGAATAATTCAGGAGGCAGTGATGCAGTGAAAGAGGATAAACTTTACTCTGGCAACTGTAACTGTGAACCTGTGCAGCTTCCTGAAGGGGGTAGTAGACTCTCAACTGTATGGTATGCCCAGACTTGGGGATGAGGGATGCCTAGACCTGATGGTACTTAAGTGCCTTGTGCTCCACTACAACTTTCTCAGGATCTTAGCCACAGCCAGTAGATATTTCTGGGGGCTGTTAATAAGGAAGTCCTTTCTGGGCCCAGTTACCTTACGAGGTAGGTCCTGGATAACAACTCCTGGCAGGCAGGACTCCTTCTCTCACCTGGCATAAAGTCTGTTAGTCAGACAGATATATACAATATTCCCTGTCTTAGGGCTGTCTTTGGTAAGGCCTTGGACTACAATCTTCTCCCTCAGGGGCTGTCAGAAAGCCTAAGGGCAAAGTGTGACAGTCCCAACACTCACTGCTCATAACTCCCAGCCCCCATCCAGTGGCCTATGATTGGCCAGTGCTGTACCAAGTGGGGGGGAGGTGGTGAACAAAACAGTGGGCCAGACCAAAAGAGAATATACATAAGGGAAACTGCAAAACAATAAAATTACACATCACAAGGCTCTCCATAATGCTGCACCTCCCTACATTTCCTCCCTCATCTCTGTCTATCGTCCAACCCGTGCTCTACGTTCACTCAATGACCTAAGACTAACATCCTCTACTATCAGAACCTCCCACGCTCGTATACAAGACTTCTCCCGAGTTGCACAACTTCTCTGGAATGCTTTATCCCGGACTATCAGATTAACCCCCAATTTCTACAGCTTCAAGTGCAAACTAAAGACATATCTTTTCAGACAGGCCTATCACAACTCCTAATGTAAACCCTTCCGTAGTTAGATTCCCTAAAACGTACCCTCTTTCACGCTCCCACATTACCCCACAGGATATGATGCCATTTCAGACTAACTTTATATGTCCAGGCACCATCTGCACATTAAAGGACACGTCTGGTGACAGCTCATACAGCTTTATATATGTCTAACGACAGTAACCTCTATTACAAAGTTGTCTGACCATTGTATAAGCAATGCTACCTCTGATGCCGCCCCTGCTACCTCTTGTGTCACCCCCTCTACTACATAGATTGTAAGCTCTTGCAAGCAGGGCCCTCAGTCCCATTGTGTGAATTTACTATTTCTTTGTAATGTATCTTTTTTGTCTGTACTTGAACCCTACAAATTGTACAGTGCTGCGGAATATGTTGGCGCTATATAAATAAAATGTAGTATTATTATTATTATTATTATTATTATATAACACATATGCAATACATACACATAACAGAACCAGAGGCACAGAAAATTAAAACAATAAAAGCAGTGACTATCTGGGATGCGGCAACTGATATGGCCAGTGAGGGAGTAGAGGAAAATGCCCCAGTCCAGTGTCGGACTGGGATGTCTAGGGCCCACCAGTGGAATTGCTTCTAGGGGCCCACCATCAGGACCCCTGCAGATCAGCGGTACCGAGACAGGGCGGCAAAAGGCAATAACATGTTGGGAGCCATGTTGCTCACCCACCATACCATGTGCACCACTGCACTACCTCAACCCACTGCTACAATCTGTATGGCAAGTGAACAGCATGGCTCTTAGAATTGTTACCTGTAGCCGCACTGTCCTGTAAAAGCTGATCTGCAGAGGTCCTGGCTGTTGTATCATCGCAGATGTAATATTGCTGGGCTATCCTAAGGACAGGCCATCAATATTATAAATATGGATAAATCCTTTGAAGAGGTTGTCCAGGAACTGGCGCAACCCATGTCCCTTGCGGGAGGTGTAAAATAAAAAAATTAAAAAATCATACTCACCTGTCCCTGGCGTTTTGTTGTCCGCTGCCAGTGTCCATTCAGTCTCGTGCCGGCGACTCCTTGCTGGGAGTCCTGCACCTCATGTGACCGCTAAGACCAATTAGGTACAGGATTTCCAGAAATGAGGGGCCACCATGAGACCGAACAGATGGAGGCAGGGGACAATGGGGTGCTGGTGACAGGCGAGTATGCTTTTTTTGAATTTTTTTTTTTATTTTTACACCTCCCTGGCAGCCGCCACAGTGGTCGCTCTAGTTTATGGACAACCTCTTTTAAGGGGTTGTCTGGGCCAAATTTTTTTTCACTGGTCCACCCATACGGTGGCCTCTTCACTGATCCCCCATACTGTATGGGGAACAGTGATGGAGCCATTATATTGTGTGGCAGCAGTGATGGGGGCTAACATCCTGTGGAAGGGACATTAAACTGTGTGGGGCATATTAAAGGGGTTGTCCAGGGTTACCTTTTTTATGGCCTATGGTCAGGATAGGCCATAAATACCTGATCAGTATGGGGCAGACACACGGCCCTATCAGCTGTTCGGAGCCACTTCTGGCACCCGTTCTGTACACAACACAGGGCCGGAAGCAGAAAGATCCATCCACTGTTTAGTTTCCCGGAGCCTTCACTGCAGCTCAGTTCCTACTGACTTCAATAAGTGCTGAGATGCAGTGAAGGTGCCTGGCTAATACACATTGGACAGAGCTTTCTGCTTCTGGCCCCGTAATGTGTACAGGACAGGCACCAGAAGTGGCTCCGTACAGCTGATCGGTCCGGGGTCAGCCCCGTACAGATCAGATATCTATGGCCTATCCTGAGGATAAACCATAACAAATTATGCCTGGACAACCCCTTTAATATACCCCCTAATGAGCCACACTTTAAAGAGGTTGTCCAGTATAATTTTTGGCTTTTTTCTAATTAGTCCTGGAGAAGTTAATCCCCCCCGCCAAAAAAAAAAACAAAAACATACTAAACATACTCACCTGTCCCCGGTGCTCCGGTGTCAGCAGGTCCCAGCACGGTCCGGTCCTGCTGCTCCGCTGTCTTCTTTTACCGGAAGTCCTCACTGGCTGTGACGTCCCAGGTGCCTTCCTTTAGGCCGCTGATTGGCTTCAGGGATCATGTGACATCACAGGTAGTCACGTGCAGGGGGAACTTGCGCTGGAAGAAAACAGAGCTGCAGGCCGAACCGCACTGGGAGACACTGGGGACAGGAGAGAAAGTTTTCTTTTTTTCTCCCCCCCCCCCCCCCCATTTTTAATTATATTTTTTTCCTCTTCTTCCCCTTTAACTCCCCCAGGCCCCTCGCCCCCCTCCCCCCCCCCCCCCCCCCCCCCACCCCCCCCCCCCCCCCGGGGGGGGGGGGGGGGGGGGGGCCCCCCCCAGGGGGAGGATTATTTTTTTTTTTTTCAAAACCCGGCCCCCCTTCCCGGTCCCCTCAAACCAGTTTTGGGGGTTTCCCCAAATTAGGTTTTTTTTTGGGGGGCCCTAGAGCAGGCCCCTGTGCGCCGCCCCAGCCCGGCCTTGGCGAGTTCACGGTGCGAATAGGCCCGGTACTGGGGTCGACAGCGCCTTGAAAGGGAATAAAATAAATGTTTATCGTGACGCCAGTTGGGGTTTTAGCTTGCGATGGAGGTAAGCCCGGCACTGCTGGTTGGGCCTCTGGGAATAGGTAGTGATAGAGTGTCAGATATTGTACCCTCCCCAACTAGGGCAGATCCCAGGGCCAACTGATATATCAGGAAGAGCTGGTGTGCAGGAAGAGGAGCAGTGAAGAGGCGATTAATAAGAAATACAGTCCAGTCAGGGGTTAACCAAACACTTACGGTTTACTTCCATAGTCAGCAAGGAATAACAGATCTTACAGGAGAATTCACCTTGCTCTGGTATAGTGAGATGCCAGTTTAACCACATGGGTAATTCAGCCTTCCAATGCTGCTGTACCTCTAATAGATTTCCCCTGATTCTGGATTCCAGAAGCTCAGAGGTCAGCTATAACCAGATCTGTGGCTCTTCCAGACGGCAGGTAACGCGAGTTCTGTCGGGTGCTAGGTATGCACACTCACCCTAACTCTATGTGTTACTGAGCCTCCAGGAAATATGCACTACTGGACCCGGATCCAGTAATTCTCTCGATGTTCTAAGTGTGGTAGACACTTAGCTAGGAATCAATGGTCCTTACTCTGCAGCTCCTTGTTTGATAGATACTTGTTCTCATCAAAACGCTGGACTCCTGTGCTGTCTCATTACCCTCTCTGCAGACTGTTATATCACGAGTCCGTGCAGCCCTGCCTCATGGATCAGCTTCTCCTTGACCCCCGCTCAAAAACAAAAACGGAAACTCAAAAACTTCTAGGCAGTAGCTCCACCCCTTTTTAAAGAGGCAGTCACTGGGGATTTGTCTAATGCTAACAGGTTAACTGGTTCTCACTATACCTTCACAGTACACAGTAGAGATCACGTGAGGTGACATCTATAGCGACCCACTCTGTGGGGCGCTACATCCCCCCCTTGTTAAAGGTAGCACATCCCGGGCTACCCTACCGGTGAATTAAGAAGATAGCCAGTAGAAAGTAGCATAACCATAATAATGTTAACTGTACATATAGGTAACCTCCTTACAAAGAGAAATGCAAGCTACTAAAGATTAAATTAATCAAACTCTTGTCAAACATTCGAAAAAGAAACACAATAACTGCAACCCCCAGTCTCTGGTTGTGCATTCCCCACGACCCAGCCATACTCCCGATGGCTTCTGCGGATTACAGCCCCAAACCGCCTAGTCCACCTCCTTGACTCCGAGTGCAGCTGCGGAGTAAACTAAAACATTCAAAATTCTTCACTGCACAGGCTGTTTGGATGGCTCCTTTCCGACAGGCCGCCATGTTTGAAACCTTCCGCCACCCCCCCCCCCCAAAACGTTGGTGCACCTGCATAAATTGCATTCCATGCACTTGAAGGGGTTGGTAGACAAGGGTAAGTATGAAAGATTCAGTTCCACAAGAAAGTCGTAGTGTTTTCAGCATTGTCAAACTAGAAATGCTAAACATTGGTATAGCTCTATTAATCCCTTCTCCTTTTGGTACTACCATGCATAAGAAAGTAAGTATTAATGCTCAGTTTGTATATTTGACTCACCCTTTTGTGCTATTATCAGGGAGCATATGCTGTAAATTAAACGTTAACATTACATAACTCAATTCGACACAAACAAATACAGTTCAAAGACTCGCAAACACGTTGGGTTAGTACGTATTAATGGACATTCCCATATTTATGGATTGTCCCTATAACGTATGGGGAGTTGTCCTTGTGTATTGTGCTGAGATTTACGCAACAATGGGATTCCAGACAGTCTCCTCCTACTCACTGGACTAACCAGAGGTATAGCGGGCACACCTTCACCAGGGATCAGGCTTACTGAACTTTGCACTGGCACATCCTCTGGCACTAAAAGTGGCAGTTCCTGGAGAACTGTAGTTTCCTGAGGGGATTCTTGCGGGAACAGCATTACTGGTACTGCTAAAGCACCTTCAATTTGCGGCCAAGAACTTGGAAATGGACCGAGTATGGTCTGAATTTCCGCCTCAGATTGTTCTGATCGTCGAGTACTCTGTTCCACTTTACTTCCTGCTTGCTCATGTAATTGAGCCGGACATAGCTTCAGATTGTCTCGGGATACCGTCGCACAAGTCTCTCCGCCATCTTTAGAAATCTTGCATACTTTGCTATTATCACTGCTAGATAGCTGGACCGTATAGGGTTGGGCTTCCCATTGATCATCCAATTTGTGGCGCCTTCTCTTCCTTTTTAACACTTGCTCACCAACTGGTAAAGGGAGAGCTGAAGTGTGTTGATTGAAGTTTTTCTCTTGTCTTTGCTGAGCTTGGTTGAGGCTCTGCTCTACACATTGTTGCACTTTTTTATACTGCAGTTGTCTCTCTGTGATCCAATCACGGTTAACTGAGCGGAGTACCTCTTCAGGATCTAGGACTCCCATCTCCAAGTCAACGGGGAATTTGCCTGGTCTGGCACGTATTAGGTATGCTGGAGAATACCCTGTGGAGCTAGTGGGGACATGGTTGTACATTTCAATCAGGTCAGGCAATTTGTCAGGCCATTGGTTCCTCTCTTCCAAAGGCAGGGTTTGCAACAAATTAATGACTAAGTGGTTCATCTTTTCGCACAATCCGTTACCTTGAGGGTGGTATGGGGTTGTTTTAATCTTCTTGCAACCGTAGAGAGAGCAAAACTCTTTGAATACCTCCGCCTCGAACGCCGGACCTCTGTCAGTCAAAACTTGATCGGGATAACCGTGAGGGCGACAGAAGTGTTCCTGGAATGCCTTTGCAGCTATTTTTGCAGTTTGATCTTTAACTGGAATGACTACCAGGAAGCGAGAGTAATGATCGACAATAGTAAGAGCATAGGTATATCCTGATCTACTGGGAACCAGTTGCACGTGGTCCAGGGCCACTATTTCCAAGGGTTGTTTTGTCTGGATAGGCTGCAACGGGACCTTTTGAGTGACGGTGTCCTTCCTCCTGAGATTGCAAGGGCCACATTCTCGGCACCACTGCTCGATAGATTTCCTCATACCCGTCCAGAAGAATCGATCCCGGATCACCACTTCTAACTTCTTCCATCCAAAGTGCCCTGCTTTGTTGTGATAAGCTCCCAACACCATGGGTATGTCTTTTCGGGGTACTACGATCTGCCAGAGCAGTTCATGGGTTCTTGGATTGATAGCTCTTCGGACCAACTTCCCTTCAAAAACAAAGAGCTTCTTCCTCTCTTTCCAGAGCTGTTGGGCATCCGGTGGTGCATCTGCGGGCAAAGAGGAGTTTTCTACCCCAAGAAGTTCTTTGACAAGGTGCAGAGCTGGATCACTCTCCTGTGTTTCGGACCAGCCATGATGAGGTAATGGGTTCAAGGAGATCTCTTGGGTTGCTAGACTTCTTCCAATCATGCAGCCAGAGTCTTGGACAAATCGTTTGTTATAGAAGGCTGGCATCTCAACTTCCTCTAAATCATCAGATTCTTCCTCTGGATCTGGAGGGTTTGGCATGCGAGACAAAGCATCTGCATTCAGGTTCTTCTTGCCAGCTCGGTATCTGATAACAAATTCAAAATTGGACAGGTGGGCAAACCACCTCTGCTCCAGAGCTCCAATCCTAGCGGTGTCTAGATGCGTCAGAGGATTGTTGTCGGTGTAAATTGTGAATCTTGAAGAGGCTAGGTAGTGTTTGAACCTGTCTGTCACTGCCCATACAACTGCTAGAAGTTCCAACTTGAAGGAGCTATAGTTGGCGGGATTTCTTTCGGTAGGGCGAAGCTTCCTACTCGCATAAGCAATGACTTTTTCCTTGCCCTGCTGTTCTTGGGAAAGGACAGCTCCAAGCCCGGTATTGCTTGCGTCTGTATAAAGGATGAAGGGCTGGCTATAGTCCGGGTAGGCCAGGATCTCTTCTCCAGTGAGGGTTTGCTTTAGCTTCTCAAAAGAGTCTTCTAATTGGGAGTTCCATTCTACTGAGGGGCTCTTGCCTTTGGACTTGTCGGATTGTCCAACGAGGAGATCCTGCAAGGGGGCTGCCAGGGCAGTGAAATCCTTGATGAAGCGCCTGTAGTAACCAACTAATCCTAGGAATTGACGGATTTCTCTGATAGTAGTTGGGGTCTTCCAGTTCTGGATCACAGTCACCTTGTCTGGGTCCGGATTAACTCCCTCTGCACTGACCACATGTCCCAAATACTGTACCTTTGGTTTCAGGAGGTGGCATTTAGAAGGTTTGACCTTCAGGCCGAAGTTGGATAAGGCTTCAAAGACTTCAGCCAGATGTTGCAAGTGCTCCTCGTAGGTTCTGGAATAAACAATCACGTCGTCCAAATATAACAAGACTGTTTCAAAATTCTTGTGTCCTAGGCAGCGCTCCATTAGTCTTTGGAAGGTTCCTGGTGCATTGCACAAACCAAAAGGCATATGATTGAATTCATAGAGACCCATGGGACTAGTAAAGGCGGTCTTCTCTTTATCTGCCTCCGCAACAGGAACCTGCCAATACCCGCTGGTTAAGTCCAAAGTGGAAAAGTATCTAGCCGTCCTGAGTGCGGCTAATGACTCCTCTATGCGCGGCAAAGGGTAAGCATCTTTGTGCGTGATGCTATTGATCTTTCTGTAATCTACACACATGCGCATTGTTCCATCTTTCTTGCGGACTAACAGCAAAGGAGCTGCCCAGGGGCTATAGCTTTCCCTAATTACCCCAGCACTCTTCATGTCCTTGATCATATCTTTCGTATACTGATAATGCGCGGGCGCAATTAGCCTATGCCTTTCCCTAATCGGCGCATGGTCTCCGGTGGGAATGGTATGTTGAATCACCTTGACCTGCCCAAAATCCAAGGGTGTCTTACTAAATACCCTCGCATATTCCTGTGCTAACCGCACCACCCCATTTCTTTGGTATTGAGGAGTGGTGTCAGTTCCAATGTGCACCGCTTGACACCAATCGTCCAACGGTCCTAATGAATCGTTGGCATCCATCGGGTCGGTTGGGGCCAAGGGTTCTGTTGGCTGTATGTCATTGTTATTGACAGTTAACAGCTTAGCCACTGTGGCGTACCTAGGTAAGCAAGCCTCCTCCTCTCCACAGTTCAGAATGCGCACTGGTACTCTGCCCTTCCTCACATTAACTATTCCCCTAGCTGTCATAACTGTGGGTCTACAATCAGAATAGACAGGTTCCAACAGGGCCTGATAGTCCCGCCCTTTTATGCCTATAGCTGCTCTGCACCACACGATGATTTCACTCCTGGGGGGAAGCATGATGCAGTTGGGGTCACTCACCCTCACGCTGCCAATCTCTCCACCTGCTAGCTCCACTTGCTGGCGCTGGACAAGGGCTCTAATCTCTAGATTCAAGACATTTCTTTCCTTGTAGGGGGCCGATCTCAACGTGTCCTGTAAGATGGTAATAACCTCATCTAGACAATTCTCCAACACATTAGTCCCCAGTATTAACACATTAGCGCCTTCCCCTTCGTCCACATCAACAATTATCAGACCTTGAGATTTCAGATCCGTTCCACCTACTCTCAAGGTGACTTCTTTATATCCCATCTGAATCAGAGGCTGACCATTGCTGGCAATTAGTACCAAGTCCCCATTTGGAGTTTGGGTAATCTCAGCGTCTGTCCAGTACCTGCGAAACAAGGTATGGGGCATGGTGGTTACCTGTGAACCAGTGTCCAGTAATGCTGTAAAAGGAATGCCGTCCACTGCAACTGGGATCATAGGACGTCCACCCACATACCTGCTTTCCCTGCCAGTTGGACCAGGGTGTCTTACTCCTGGGTGTTGGTCCGCTACTCCAGAAGTTGCCCATTTAAAGGGCACTCTCTCTCCACATGACCAACCTTATCACACCGCCTGCAGATGGGACGGCCAGAGGGGTCGAACTTGTCGGTTGTTCTCCTGCCAGTGCGAGACATTCGCTGTTGAGGAATCGATGCTCTCTTTGATCGCTGCCAAATCCTCTGGGCTGGAGGCGAGCTGGATCTTTGCTGGGGAAGTAGAAACTCTGAGATTTTCAACAGTTCGGGTTAAGGCAGCTACATGTTTAGTTAGTTCAGTCACTCGTAACCGCAATTCTGCAGCATCATCAGATTGAATCTGCGTACACTGTACAGCCGTTGGAAAGGATGCTACACCTGCAGGGCTCACAGGCGTTTGCCTGTGGAGAGCAACTTGTTGCCCCTCCATCTGTCCGCATGAATAGACAAGTTCCCTCAGGATACGGATGGATCTATCCTTGAACTCAAGAAAGCTCATATCAGGATTCTGCAGTGCCATCATGCGCAGCTGGGCCTTATTGGATTCTGATAATAGGCCCTCTACAAATTGTTCTTTTAGCATCTTATCCTCATTATGAACACTATTGGGGTCTACTTGCTTAATGACCCGCAAAGCTTCCTGCAGATTGAGGGCAAAATCTCTCACAGTGTCCTGTGGTTTTTGCCTACAGCCGAAAAACCGCATTTTTATCTCTGATGAGGTGCGGGTGTCAAATGCAATCATGAGTTTGGTAAAAATGTCCTTTACGGTTCTTTTATCGAACGATGGCCAGGATTTTACCTCCCTTTGTGCTGCGCTGCAAAGTTGACTTGTCAATATTGCAACCTTTTGCTCCTCTGTCATGGGGTAAAGGTCAAACAGTCCACTCAGCTTTTCTTTAAAGTCTCTGAGAGTATGGGATTCGCCTGCATACTGGGGCAGCCAGGATGCACCTGGAATGTATGGCATCGTTAACGGTAATATGGGTGCCACTGTTACAAGATTGTGCCGGCTGTCCGGATTAGTACCCATAGGTGGCGCTGTGATACCTTGGTTAGAATCTATGGGGAATTCAGAGCGGTTCAAGACCGAAGATGAGGGTCTGCTTGCCTGAGACATCTTTCCCCACCTGTTAATCTCAACAGGGTCACACTCACTGTTCCTGCCACCGTGGACCGTGAATCAGAGCTGGTGGAAGGGCTCTTAGCGACTGCTGCTGCAGCACTACAAGCCGCTTCGGCCTCCCACTCAGCGTGGCTTGTGATACAAAAAAAAAAAAAAAAAGAAAAAAAAAAAAAACTCCGCCCCCCCCCCCCGCATTCTACGCGACCTACGGTGACGCAGGTCCCGGCCGTTGGCGGCTATTTTGGAGAGCGGTAAATGTGCAACAGTCTCTCAAAAATAAGAGAAAAAAAAAAAAAAAGAAAAAGAAAGAAAAAGGAAAAAAACCAATTTTGCGCACTTTCTATCCTGTTCGTGACGCCAAAAAGATGCGTCGCCCCAGCCCGGCCTTGGCGAGTTCACGGTGCGAATAGGCCCGGTACTGGGGTCGACAGCGCCTTGAAAGGGAATAAAATAAATGTTTATCGTGACGCCAGTTGGGGTTTTAGCTTGCGATGGAGGTAAGCCCGGCACTGCTGGTTGGGCCTCTGGGAATAGGTAGTGATAGAGTGCCAGATATTGTACCCTCCCCAACTAGGGCAGATCTCAGGGCCAACTGATATATCAGGAAGAGCTGGTGTGCAGGAAGAGGAGCAGTGAAGAGGCGATTAATAAGAAATACAGTCCAGTCAGGGGTTAACCAAACACTTACGGTTTACTTCCATAGTCAGCAAGGAATAACAGATCTTACAGGAGAATTCACCTTGCTCTGGTATAGTGAGATGCCAGTTTAACCACATGGGTAATTCAGCCTTCCAATGCTGCTGTACCTCTAATAGATTTCCCCTGATTCTGGATTCCAGAAGCTCAGAGGTCAGATATAACCAGATCTGTGGCTCTTCCAGACGGCAGGTAACACGAGTTCTGTCGGGTGCTGGGTACGCACATTCACCCTAACTCTATGTGTTACTGAGCCTCTAGGAAATATGCACTACTGGACCCAGATCCAGTAATTCTCTCGATGTTCTAAGTGTGGTAGACACTTAGCTAGGAATCGATGGTCCTTACTCTGCAGCTCCTTGTTTGATAGATACTTGTTCTCATCAAAACGCTGGACTCCTGTGCTGTCTCATTACCCTCTCTGCAGACTGTTATATCACGAGCCCGTGCAGCCCTGCCTCATGGATCAGCTTCTCCTTGCCCCCCCCGCTCAAAAACAAAAACGGAAACTCAAAAACTTCTAGGCAGTAGCTCCACCCCTTTTTAAAGAGGCAGTCACTGGGGATTTGTCTAATGCTAACAGGTTAACTGGTTCTCACTATACCTTCACAGTACACAGTAGAGATCACGTGAGGTGACATCTATAGCGACCCACTCTGTGGGGCGCTACACCTGCATAACAATACAGTGAGAAATTAGCTGGGGTGGGAGGGGGGGATTACAACTCTCAACAGACCCAGAGCATCTGGAGTTGTAAGGGGTTGTAGATATCAGAGTTGTCAGTGAAGTTGAAAGATTTGGGGGCAAAATAGGGGGAAAAGTTGTTTTTTGTTTGCGTGGTTAAGTTGTACTTACCTTTCACACTGCTGGTTTGGGCTCCTATGCAGAAACTCGCCGCCGTGCACAGCATCAGTACGTCAGTGACGCTTGCAGCAACAAGCTGCAACTAGATTGGTTCCATCGGCTACCCATCAGGATCCCCCTACCCCCTCCCTAGAGTAAATTCTTGATAGTGACGGTTATGGGTGCTGCAGCGATATCTCAGATACTTGAAAGAGATACAGCTCTAGTACCCACAATCGCAGTTGTCAAGAACATGGTGAATGAGCAGCGCAGCACCCAGCATGTAAACAATACTGGGACAGTATAATATGCTCCACAGTGTCCCCAACACAGCATTATATGCTCCGCAGTGGCCCCAACATAGCTTTATATGCTCCGCAGTGGCCCCAACACAGCATTATATGCCCTGCAGTGGCCCCAACACAGCTTTATATGCTCCGCAGTGTCCCCAACACAGCATTATATGCTCCGCAGTGGCCCCAACACAGCTTTATATGCTCCACAGTGTCCCCATCGCAGCATTATATGCTCTGCAGTGGCCCCAACACAGCTTTATATGCTCTGCAGTGGCCCCAACACAGCATTATAAGCTCCGCAGTGGCCCCAACACAGCATTATATGCTCCGCAGTGGCCCCAACACAGCATTATATGCTTCACAGTGGCCCCAACACAGCATTATATGCTCCGCAGTGGCTCCCACACAGTATTATATGCCCTCAGTGGCCCCCACACAGTATTATATGCCCTCAGTGGCCCCCACACAGTATTATATGCCCACAGTGGCCCCCACACAGTATTATATGCTTACAGTGGCCCCCACACAGTATTATATGCCCACAGTGGCCCCCACACAGTATTATATGCTTACAGTGGCCCCCACACAGTATTATATGCCCACAGTGGCCCCCACACGGTATTATATGCCCTCAGTGGCCCCCACACGGTATTATATGCCCACAGTGGCCCCCACACTGTATTATATGCCCAAAGTGACCCACACACACTATTAGGCTCCCCCCCAACCCCCAGAGCCGGTGCTATTATTATACTCTGGGGTCTCCTTAGACCCCAGAACATAATAAGTACAGGTCCAGGAGAAGTGTTTAAAAATAACAAACACTTATACTCACCTTGTCTTACCTCTCCGGGGTATCCTCACTCCGTCCTGCTGTCTTTACCATCTTCCTTGGTCTTCTGGTCTCCACGTCCTGTGCCCCAGACGTCACCGCTGGGGCCTGTGATTGCACCTCAGCGGTCATGTGGGACGCGATAACGTCATTACGGTAGCGCGCTCCATGTCACCGCTGGGGCCTAATTACAGGCCCCTGCAGTGAGGCCGGAAAAGTGCCGGAGACGATGCTGAGCCCAGGACAGTCAGGTGAGTATTTTTTATTTTTTTTTTGTCACTTCCCCTGGGCTGGCATCTAATGGAAAGGGGCCCGGCCCCTTTCCATTAACAATAGGTAAAGCGGTCGGGGAACCAGGCCTTCCCCGACCACTATCATAATAGTCCGGGGCCCCGGCCATTTCCAGCTGGCCGCGGGCCTCGCACCCCTTGCGACCACGATCGTTACTCCACTGTCCATTGGTCAGGGGCCCGATCGGGATGGTCAGGAGCCGGTCGGGCCCCTGACCATCCCGATCAGACCCTTGACCTTTGCATTGGCAAAATGAGTACTAATAGTCGGGGCTCGGGGCCCACCGGGGGATTCACCAGTTCCCCGGTGGGCCAGTCCGACCCTGCCCCAGTCCTCTATTTTTCTTCCTCCCCCACCTCCTCATCATCCAGTGATGAGTGAACCAAAAGGAGGCAACTCAGAACAATTGCTGAGGCAACTCCTGACCCAATGTGGACCCCACCCTCTATATATTATGAGTCTCAGCTTCCTGATTTTGTGGACAGGCCAGGAATCCAATTTGAAACTGAAGGCTTCACAGAAATTTTTCTCTGATGACTTTATAGATTTAATGGTGGCCCAAACAAATTTATGTGCCCAACAATTCATAGAACAAAATGCCACCTCTTCATATGCTTAGGCCCCAGAGGTGGACCCCAGTAAATACAGCAGAGATGAAAATATTCTGGGGTCTTGGACTGCATACTGACATAGTAAAAAAAAAAAAAAAAAATTAGAGCAGTGTTGGAGTAAAGACATTTTATATAACAAGCCAATTTTTTCAAATGGCCATAACCAGGACACACTTTAAAGTGATCCTGAAATTCTTACATGATCACAATGACGCACAATGCCCGCCCCAAGATACACCCAACTTTGACCACCTATTCAAAATCAGGCCAGTCAATGACCACTTTAGTGCCAAATTTGCAGTGTCATACATCCCTGATCAGAACATTTCTATAGATGAGTCCATAATCAGTTTCAAAGGGGGGCAGAAATTTTGCCAATACCTAAACAGTAAGAAGGTAATGTGCAGCATTAAAATGCACAAATTGTGCAAGAGCAGCTCAGGGTACACCTACAAGTTTATTGTTTATGAAGGAAGGGACACAAGAACTGAGCCCCTAGAATGCTCTCCAATCCTAGGAGTTAGTGGGAAAATAGTGTGGGATTTGCTGCACCCACTGCTGGATCAGGGTAATCACCTATATGTGGATAACTTCTACACCAGCATCCCACTCTTTAGGTACCTCAGCATATCTCTTAACTTTCAAAGGATAGAAATAGGGATAGTATGTGCGGTGTGCTATGCGTGCCGCAGCAAATTTAGCTCCACCCACTTCTACATTGACTCCACCCTTTCTCATCCATTTTTCCATGGGCCCCCCACACAGTATAATGTTCCTACAGTCACCCTAACATTATATGCCCCCACATTATAATGTTTCCCTCCAATTGCCCCAAAATATGAAGTCCCTCTCCTGGTGCCCCAGTTTAAACTGGAAGAAAATAGAGGGGGACATTAAACTTGGGCAGCTGGAGGGGAACATTAAACTGTGGGGGTAGTTGAATGGGGACATTAAACTGGGGGCTTCTGGAGGGGGACATTAAACTGTGGGGGTAGTTGGATGGGGACATTAAACTGGGGGCTTCTGGAGGAGGACATTAAACTGGGGGCAACTAGAGGGTACATTAAACTGGGGCAGCTGGAGGGGGACATTAAGCCGTGGGGGTAGCTGGAGGGTAACATTAAACTGAGGGAAACTAGAGGCTGACATGTCACCCTCCAGCTACTCCCATGGTTTAATGTCCCCTTCTAACTAGCCCCCAGTTTAATGTCTCCGTCCACCGACCCCCACTGTTTAATGTCTCCCTGCAGATGCCCCCAGTTTAATGTCACCCTCCATCTGCCGCCACCCTGTTTAATGTTCCCCCTCCATCTGTCCCAAGTTTAATGCCCCCCTCCAACTGTCCCCAGTTTAATGTCCCCCTTCATCTGTCACCAGTTTAATGCCACCCTTCATCTTCCCCCAATTTAATGTCCCCTTCATCTGCTCCCAGTGTAATGCCCGCCCTCCATCTGCCTCCAGTTTAATGTCCCCCCTTCATCTGCCACCAATTTAATGTGCCCCTTCATCTACTCCAGTGTAATGCCCCCCTCCATCTTCCCCAGTTTAATGTCCCCTCTTAATCTGCCCCAGTTTAATGTCAACCTTCATCTGCCCTCAGTGTAATGCCCCCCCTCCAGCTGGCCCCGTTTAATGTCCCCCCCTTCATCTGCCCCACGTTCAATGTCCCTCTTTCATCTGCCACCAGTTTAATGTTCTCCCTCTTTTTGCCCCCACAGTTTAACATAATAAAAACACTGATACTCACCTCTCTTCACTCCCCTGCTGCTCTGCAGAAGTCTGTTCTCTTGGAGAGCTCAGGAAGCAGCAGGTGCGATGTGAGTGAGTCGCAATGTGAGTGATGTAATCACATCGCACCTGCAGCTCCCAGGACCGGAGCACACAAGGATGTGCTTCACACACAATGGTGAAGCAGGGGCTCTTCACGGACGGCTGCTGCTTCATCATTGTATTTAACTCATCTGCGCCCAGAGAGGATGCCGATGAGTTGATACCGGGACATACCTCCCGCCGACCGAGATGGCGGGACAGGACCCGGAATCCGGGACTGTCCCACTGAATCCGGGATGGTTGGGAGGTATGTCTCAGTTCCAGAGTAACTGCAGCTTGTGGGACAGTGTGTACAAATCAGAGAGATCTCCCTAGGGCACAGATTGCGCAGCCCGTCAGAAAGGGTGAGAGCAGAGCAGTCTGCAATGAGAACATGCTGGTGAAGTATAAGAACAAGAGTGATGTCCTTGTAGTGACTATAATTCATGGTAATGGCAGCACCCCTGTCCCTGTGCAGCATCCCAGAGTGCTACTGCTTTAAGTGTTTGTCCTTTGTGCCTCTGGGTTGTGTTGGTATGTCCCGTCCTCTATGTTCTATGTCTTTGTATATAAACTGTTTGCATCTTTCCCTTGTTATCTTCCCCCTCTGTGTTCAAACCTTTCCCTTGGTTCAGCCCTGGCCAATCACAGGCCACTGGGTGGGGTTGTAGGAGACCTTGGTCTCTGTGGCGACTGTTGAAGTCGCAGACCAGTTTCCTGTCTAGCTGTGAGCAGTTGAGTTCCTGCAGTCTGCAGAGGTACTTCTCAGCACTTAAACTGGACTTCACCGGCCGTCCATACAGCCTCTAGGAGCATTCTCACTTGCCCTAGGCTCATCCAGAGACAGCCCTGAGAAGGGAGTGCAGCTGTCAGGACTTTTGGATTCTGTGCCAGGAGGAGCAGTGGAGGACACTGACAGGAGGAGTTGACTCGGGCCAAAGCAAAGGTAACCAGATCCCTGTCAGGACTCTCTGCACTACTGTCCCCAGTATCCCTAGCTAGGAGTGGCACGAGAGGAGTTGTAGTTGGAGAGAAGTCTGCCTTAGAGCCTGCATCATTCCTGGGCACCCTCCTAAGACCAAGGCTGGGGGAATTGGACACTGAGGTACTACTACCCCCATGTGGAAACTGCTGTTTGAACCTTTCTCCAGTTGCTGAATAAAGCTGTTATCCTGTTCAACTGTATCTGCTGGCTGCCTGAGTCACTAACATCACCATCAGGTAGTGCTGCAGGACCACTCTCAGCGGTTTTTCGTTCCAGGAGTGGGGCTGGGGTGCGTGGTTGAGTGTGCTCACCACTACTACTCCCATCCTCCGGTTCTCTCCATCTGGGTTGCAGCACCTGTACATGGTACTAGGACCACTACCCCAAGGCAGACTGCGTCCTGGCCTATAATAAGTACATGGGTGGAGCTGATCTACAGTGGGGAAAAAAGTATTTAGTCAGCCACCAATTGTGCAAGTTCTCCCACTTAAAAAGATGAGAGAGGCCTGTAATTGATATCATAGGTAGACCTCAACTATGAGAGATAAAATGAGAAAACAAATCCAGAAAATAACATTGTCTGATTATTTAAGAATTTATTTGCAAATTATGGTGGAAAATAAGTATCTGGTCAATAACAAAAGTTCATCTCAATACTTTGTTATATATCCTTTGTTGGCAATGACAGAGGTCAACCGTTTTCTGTAAGTCTTCAGAAGGTTGGCACACACTGTTGCTGGTATGTTGGCCCATTCCTCTATGCAGATCTCCTCTAGGGCAGTGATGTTTTGAGGCTGTCGCTGGGCAACACGGACTTTCAACTCCCTCCAAAGGTTTTCTATGGGATTGAGATCTGGAGACTGGCTAGGCCACTCCAGGACCTTGAAATGCTTCTTACAAAGCCACTCCTTCATTGCCCTGGCGGTGTGCTTGGGATCATTGTCATGTTGAAAGACCCAGCCACGTTTCATCTTCAATGCCGTTGCTGACAGAAGGAGGTTTGCACTCAAAATCTCACGATACATGGCCCCATTCATTCTTTCATGTACATGGATCAGTCGTCCTGGTCCCTTTCAAAGAAACAGCCCCAAAGCATGATGTTGCCACCCCCATGCTTCACAGTAGGTATGGTGTTCTTTGGTGGATGCAACTCAGCATTCACTCTCCTCCAAACATGCGTCACAGTAGGTATGGTGTTCTTTGGATGTAACTCAGCATTCACTCTCCTCCAAACACGACGAGTTGTGTTTCTACCAAACAGTTCTACTTTGGTTTCATCTGACCATATGACATTCTCCCAATACTCTTCTGGAACATCCAAATGCTCTCTAGCAAACTTCAGATGGGCCCGGATATGTAGGCGGCGTAGTGTGTTACTGACGGTAGCCTTTGTTACGTTAGTCCCAGCTTTCTGCACGTCATTCTGGGATTTTTGCTCACCGTTCTTGTGATTATTTTGACCTCATGGGGTGAGATCTTGCGTGGAGCCCCTGATCGAAGGAGATTATCAGTGGTCTTGTATGTCTTGCATTTTCTAATTATTGCTCCCACAGTTGATTTCTTCACACCAAGTTGCTTGCCTATTGCAGATTCAGTCTTCCCAGCCTGGTGCAGGTCTACAATTTTGTTTCTGGTGTTCTTCCACAGCTCTTTGGTCTTCACCATAGTGGAGTTCGGAGTGTGACTGTTTGAGGTTGTGGACAAGTGTCTTTTATACTGATAACAATTTTAAACAGGTGCCATTACTACAGGTAATGAGTGGAGGACAGAGGAGCCTCTTAACCGCTTCCGTACTGCCCATAGACTATATACATCCAGGAAAAATTCAGCAACTGCACAAATCGTGCAGCTGCTGAAACGGGGATCCGGCTGTAACTTCAGCTTGAGCTCCCATAGAGAAGGCAGGGTAGGGTTATTACCTCCCCTGCCATCCCGATCACCGTGTATACAGCGCTTAATGTGCACTGTATACAGCGCTATGGGCGCCTCCATCTTGCAGCTCCCCTCCAACCCGGCGGTCATGTGATCCGCCGGGATCAGCGTCTGTTAGAGCTGCTGGGTCCTACAGGACCCAGATCAGCTCTATAGTTATGTGAAAGTAACATGCAGGAGGCTGCATTCCTCCTGCAACTGGGGCTATATGTACCAGCCCCAGTTACAGGGGAAATCAGCCTCCCGAAAAAAAAAAAGTCATCAGATGTCCCCAAAGGTCTATTATGACCTTATGGGCGACACAATGTAAAAAAACAAAAAAAAAAAAAAAAGAAAAGAATAGAAAAGTAAAAAAAAAAAAAATGTAAATAAAATAATACGCCAATAAAACGCCCTTATTACAGGTTATAGCCCCTCCCCCCCACAACACCATAAAAAAATAAAAATTACCGTAATGGAGAGGAAAAACTATTTTATAAAGTTTTTTAGTAGCACTTTGTTATTAAATAAAAAAAATGAAAAGTGAAAAACAGACCCGTTTTCCCTCCTCTTTTGTTTATATTTTCCCAGATATAAAAAAAAATTAACACATATGCAAAAATAAAAACAACATAAAAATAAAGCACTATGTGTCACCGAAAAAAGACGCAGAAATTAGTTGAATAACGCAAATGATAAAAATGTTATAGCCCTCCAAATCCGCACATACAATAAACTTGAAAATGTGCCTGGTATGGAAGTGGTTAAAGAAGAAGTTACAGGTCTGTGAGAGTCAGAAATCTTGCTTGTTTGTAGGTGACCAAATACTTATTTTCTACCATAATTTGCAAATAAATTCTTTAAAAATCAGACAATGTGATTTTCTAGATGTTTTCTCATTTTGTCTCTCACAGTTGAGGTCTACCTATGATGTCAATTACAGGCCTCTCTCATCTTTTTAAGTGGGAGAACTTTCACAATTGGTGGCTGAATAAATACTTTTTTTTCCTCACTATATACAATAGGTATCCCACGGAGACCAAATCGATTGAAAAGCCTCCACTGTATTATTCAAGGTCGCTGTTAAATTTTCTACTCTACAGACATCATTAATATGGGCTAAAAGGAATGCAGGAGAGCAGGAGTGTGATACCAGTGTATCAAGATTGTATACTGTATTTCCTTAAATGTCATATGAGTGGAGGACTTTGAGGCTCGGCATCATATAATCTGCCACTGATCAGGAGAAATCAGCCTCCCAAATAGCCTCCTTCCATCTACTGTAGTCATATATCTGTGGGTAGGGGGAGGTCCATCACTCTGGAGAGGAGAGGAGAGGAGCTGGTAGACAGCGGAAATCAGACCTCTTGTGGAGGTACCTGCCATGCACAGACTCTCAAAGGCAGTTGGGACAGAGACCCACAGAGTACCAAATAGGGTGACTATAAAATGGGTGCGCACTAGGTTCGCACTTGAGCCTGGTATCCGTCCGCTGCCAAACTGTTTAAAAAAACAAAACAAAAACGTATTGGTCCAAAAACGGATTCCAAACGGTTACACAGTGGATACCTGAATCCGTCTTTTAGGCGGATTACTGAATGGGACTTCAACAGGAGATAGGCAACAGTGATTTTGCCACTACTAGACGCACCCCATAACATCGGCGAGGATGTCACATGGCATGCATTCCACACTGTATCAGGTGCTTCGTCAACACCCAGACAAGTTCTTTGATTATTTGCGGATGTCTTTAACCGGTTAAGGACCGGGCCTAAAAGTTCCTTATGGACCAGGCCTCATTTTTCAAAACTGACATGTGTCAGTTTATATGGCAATAACTTTGAGATGCTATAACTTACACAAGTGATTTTGAGATTGTTTTTTCATGACACATTGTACTTCATGTTAGTGGTAAACATTGATCAATATTTTTGTATTTATTTATAAAAAATTAGGAAATTTGAGGGAAATTTGGAAAAAAATTGCAATTTTCAAAATGTAAAATGCTCTGCTTTTCAGACAGATAGTCATACCACCCAAATACATTAATACATATTATCTACCATATCTCTGCTTTATATCAGCATCATCTTTTAATCATCCTTTAATTTATTTTGGATGTTAGAAGGTTTACAAATGTAACAGCGATTTTCCAGATTTACAAGAAAATTTCCCAAACTCATTTTTTAGGGACCACTTCAGTTCTGAAGGGGATTATAAAGGCCTATATATTAGAAACCCCCATAAATCACCCCATTTTCAAAACTGCACCCCTCAAATAATTCAAAACAGCAGTTGGGAAGTTTGTTAACCCTTTAAGCATTTCACAAGAATTAAAACAATATGGAAGTGAAATTTAGACATTTCATTTTTATCCAATAATACATTCATTTATCCCTAAAATTAACACATTCACAAAGGGTTAAAGGAGAAAATGCATCTCACAGTTTGTTGCGCAATTTCTCCTAAGCACAGAAATACCCCACATGTGGGTGTAAAATGATTTTGGGCACATGGCAGTGCACGGAAAAGAAAGAGCGACACTTGGCATTTGAAAAGCAGATTTTGCTGGAATAGTTTTCAGGTGCCATGTCTCATTTGCAGAGCCCCTAGAGTACCAATACAATGGAAACCCCCTAAAAGTGACCCCATTTTGGAAACTACACCCCTGACAGAATTTATCAAGGGGTATACTGAGCATTTTGACCCCACAGCCGTTTCACATATTTTATTAACATTGGGATGTGTAAATGAAAAATTACTAAAACATCAGTTTATCCCCAAAATTTTCATTTTCACAAGGGGTTAAAGGAGAAAAAGCGGCCCACAGTTTGTTACACAATTGCGCTATTTGGCTTTCGGAGGGTGGATTTTGCTGGAATAGTTTTCAGGTGCCATGTCGCATTTGCAGAGCCCCTAAAGTACCAATACAATGTAAACCCCTCAAAAGTGACACCATTTTAGAAACTACACCCCTCAAGGAATGTATCAAGGGGTATTATCATTTTGAGCCTAAAAATGCTTCCCAAAAATTAATGTACAAAGTGAAAATTGACAATTTTAAATAAATATGCCATTTTGGTGCCCAATACGTTGTACCCACTTTGTGGCATCAGAGACATGCACTCCTAAAACTATTAAGTGGGTTATCCCGGGGGAAAAAAATTATATATGTGGGTGTAACCTGCTGCTTGGGCACACAGCAGGGCTCAGAAGGGAAGGAGCACTGCGCTTTTTAGCTTTTGAAGTACAGATCTAGAGGGACTTCCTGGACGCAATGTTGTTTTTGCAGAGGTGCCAGTAAATTGGAATTCCCCAAGAAGTGACCCCATTTAAGGGGCAATTTTAGGGTCTTTGCAAATTTGACATGGTGTCCAAAATCCAACAATTTAAATCTATGCTCCAAAAGCCACATAGCGCTCCTTCTGCCCCCTGCTGTGTACCCAAACTGCAGTTTATGCCCACATGTATGACACTGTTGTACCCAGGATAATGTACTTGGTATAAACTGTTGCTTGGGCGAGCGCTATTTTGGTTTTTGAAGCACAGTTTGGTTTTTGGACACCATGCCACTTTTGCAGAGCCCCTAAATTGCCAGTAAAGTGGAATCCGCAGACTTGTGACCCCATTTTGGGAACTACACCCCTGAAGTGATTTATCAAGTGGCGTAGCGAGTATTCTTAACCCTTAAGTGTTGCATTCATTTAATTTCAATAAATGAATGCGCAGCTGATAATGAAAAGGGAAAATTGCAATTTTTCCAGAGATATGCCATTTCAGTGCCCAATATTTTGTGCCCAGCTTATGTCAGCAGGCACAAACACTCTAAAAACTGTTAAGTGGGTATCCCGGGCACATCATCTTATGGAGCGTTCATATCTGTTACAAGCCGGGCACAACATATTATGCATTGAAATTACATATTCCTGGAAAAATTGCCATTTTCACCTTTCACCATCAGCTGCGTATTCATTTCTGGAAAATAAATTATAGCAACACTTGGAGGTAAAAAATGTTCACTGCACCCCTGGATAAATTTCTTCAGGGGTGCAGTTTCCAAAATCGGGTCACGTGTCAGGGGATTCCGCTTTACTGGCATTTCAGGAGCTCTGCAAAAGTGTCATGGCGTATAAAAGCTAAACTGTCTAAATCTGTGCTCCAAAAACCAAATAGCGCTCCTTCCCTTCTGTGCCCGGCTGTGCCCAAACAGCAGTTTATACCCACATATGACATTATGTACGTTATCCCGGGTACACCAGTGTCATACATGTGGGTATAATCTGCAGTTTGCGCTATGTGGCTTTTGGAGTGCAGATTCAGATGTTTGGTATCTGGACGCCATGTCATGTTTGCAGAGCCTCTAATGTACCAGAAAAGTGGAATCTCCTAGGGAGTGACCCCATTTTGAAAACTGCACCCCTCAAAGAATTTATCAGGGGGTGTAATAAGCATTAGATGTGAATGCACAGCGGATGCTGAACAGTGAATATGTAAGCTATGCGGAGTACATTGGGTACACTAAATTCCCTACTATTTCCCCAGTAGTTCCTATTATTGGGGTCACTCCGGGGGCCACTTCTGGTTTATTATCCCTCGTAAGCTCTAAATCTGGTTTATACCCTAATATACGCTCGCACAGCTTATACATTCCCTTCCTGCCGCAGCCAGTTATGTTCTAATGATTTGGCGATTTTTGGAGTTTTTGTCTTCACATTGTACGAGCTATATTTTCTTTATTTCTCTGGTGATGTAGCCATATGAGGGCTTGTTGTTTGCAGGGTGAGATGTAATTTTTAATGACATCATTTTTAGGTGCTTACAACTTATTAAATAAATTTTATTAACTCTTTCTTGGAGGATTAAAAAACAACCCTATCAATTCTGGCACTGCGTTTTATCTTTTAAATTTTTCACCATGCAGCGTAGATGTAAGTAACATGTTACCTTTATTCTATGGGTCGGTACGATTATGGCGATACCTCATTTATACAGTTTTTTTATGCAATACCAATTTTGCAGAACAAAAACCCATTTGGGGACATAAATCAATTTTTTTTGCATCGCCATCTTCTAAGATGCGTAGCATTTTTATTTTTCAGTTCAGAGAGTTGGTTTAGGGCTTATTTTTTGCGGGACAACCTGTGCTTTTTATTGGTACTGTTTTGGGGTACATATGACTTTTTTATCACTTTTTATGGCATATTTTGTAAGGTGAGATGGCGAAAAATCGTTACTTTTGGAGGGTTTTTTTCCGTTTTTTTTTCCCCGACTTTCACCGTGTACATTAGATATGGTTTCAGTTTTATTGTACAGGTTGTTACGGACGCAACGATACCAAATATGTATTGTTTTTATTAATTTTTAGGTTTATTTTTTATATAATTCATTTTATATAGGAAAAGGGAATTTTTGGGGCTTTATTCTTTTATTAATTTTTTTTTCACATACTTTATTATTTTTTTTTTCACTTTTTTTTACTTTTTCTTGTATCCCATTAGGACACCTGAGCCAGAGATTCTTTGATCTCTGCCTCAGTACTATAGACTGCAAGACACGAGCATACACGTGTCTTGCAGCCTATACAGGAATTCAGCGCTATGGAAACACAGCGCTGACTTCCGCAGGTCTCGGCAGGATCAACCAGGTACTGGGGGCTCCAGGCAGCCTGGGGTCTCTTGGCAGACCCCGGGCTGCAGATTAGAGATATCGGCACCCCCCGATCTTGCCGCGGGGGGGTGCCGGGGGGGGTGGGCAAGACGGCGGAACCCCTTGGATGCCGCGGTCATGTTTGACCGCAGCATCCAAGGGGTTAAAACCGCCGATCGGAAGTTATGGCCGACCGGGGGTTATGGAGCAGGGTGTTAGCTGTCAGATACAGCTAACACCCGGTTCCGATACTGCCCGCTCAGATAGTGACGTATTATTAGGCCCTGGTGCGCGAAGTACCTAGCGCCCAGGACGTAATAGTACGTCCAAGGTCGTTAAGGGGTTAAAGGCCAGATTTATTCAGTGTACAACTGATTGTTGTCGTATGGACAGACTCTCACACCTCAGCAGTAGATCTCTGCAGTTCATCCAGAGTGATCATGGGCCTCTTGGCTGCATCTCTGATCAGTCTTCTTCTTGTTTGAGATGAAAGTTTAGAGGCACGGCCAGGTCTTGGTAGATTTGCAGTGGTCTGATACTCCTTCCATTTCAATATGATCGTTTGCACAGTGCTCCTTGGGTTGTTTAAAGTTTGGGAAATCTTTTTGTATCCAAATCCGGCTTTAAATTTCTCCACAACAGTATCATAGACCTGCCTGGTGTGTTCCTTGGTCTTCATGATGCTCTCTGCGCTTTAAACAGAACCCTGAGACTATCACAGAGCAGGTGCATTTATACGGAGACTTGATTACACACATGTGGATTATATTTATCATCATCAGTCATTTAGGACAACATTGGATCATTCAGAGATCCTCACTTCTGGAGTGAGTTTGCTGTACTGAAAGTAAAGGGGCTGAATAATATTGCACGCCCCTTTTCAGTTTTTTATTTTTTACAAAAGTTTAAAATAACCAATAAATTTCGTTCCACTTCACAATTCTGTCCCACTTGTTGTTGATTCTTCACCAAAAATTAAAAATTTTATATCCTTATATTTGAAGCCTGAAATGTGGCAAAAGGTTGAAAAGTTCAAGGTGGCCGAATACTTTCTCAAGGCACTGTAAATCAATTGTTTTTGCATCACCATCTTCTGAGATGCGTAACATTTTTATTTTTCGGTTGACAGACTTGGTTTAAAGCTTATTTTTTGCGGGAGGACATGGGCTTTTTATTGGTATTGTTTTGAGGTACATATGAGTTTTTGATCACTTTTTATAGCATTTTTTGTAAGCAAGATAGTCAAAAATCATTACTTCCAGCGTTTTTTTTCCGGTTTTTTTTTTTCGACGTTCACCATGTATGTTAAATATTGTTTCAGTTTTATTGTACAGGTTGTTACAGACGTGGCAATACCAAATATGTGTTGTTTTTATTACTTTTTGGTTTTTTTTTTATATAATTCATTTTATATAGGAAAAGGGATTTTTGGGGTCTTTATAACTTTATTAATTTTTTTTTACACACTTTTTTTTTTTTTTTAAACTTTTTTTTACATTTTTTACCTGTCCTATAAGGACACCTGAGCCAGCGATGCTCTGATCCTGGCTCAGTATTATAGACTGCAATACACGAGCATACTCTTGTATTGCAGTCTATACAAGAATGTCAGCCAATGTAGACGCAACGGCTGACTTCTTGACATCCCGGCAGGATCAACCAGGTAGTGGGAGCTTCAGGCAGCCTGGGGTCACTGGGCAGACCCCGATGTGAAAGATCCTCAGTGCGCCAACACCGCTGTGGCCACACCTGAGTCTCCTTTCATATAAAAACCACACTCACCGCCAGTGAGTGTCGGGTTCACAAGATAAATACAAGACAAGCTTTCTAAATTTTATATATTTATTAACCCCAAAATGGGTCGGTATTAACATCTAACACATGCAGTTCATAACAGATATGCAGATGTATGCAAGCATTAACAGTTACTAGTTACAATATACAGTACAATAAAAATAAAAAGGGAATAACATTGAAATAATTACTTTACCACGCATCTCCTTGATGTGGCTCTATAATCCAACACGCACACATGCTATGTCATGTGTGATTAACCAATGGAGGCTGCTTAGCATGTGGCATTAACTCCTAGCATGTGGCATCAATCCAATAATCCAGCCTGCATGCTCTCATCACAGTCTTTCAGTCATAGTCTCTCAGTAATCATCTCTTGTAGTCTCAGCCCAATCTCCATAGCATAATCTCCTTGTAGTCTCAGCCCAATCTCCTCCCATTGCCTCTTACCTCATCTTTTATACCCTTTATGCCACCTCCCAGAATGAGGTCATCGGCGGCAGCAAGTCTGATTGAATAATGCACTCAAGTCCAGATCCTTTGTAAAGAGCTGGGACCAAGTGAAATGATACAATGTTATCAACCATATCTGATCTACAGTGCAGACTGGACAATACAGGTTTCTTTGATCACTCAGGGCTGTGTATGAATACAATGGATCCCTGCTGGGATGGATACAAAGCCCTATTGTTCCAGCCTGGCCACTATTGCCAATATACACCTGGGATTATAGCTGCGCACCTTATGAGTAAAGAGATACGCTACCCAGAGACCGAAATACAGCTTTGAGTTATAACCATATTTAAGCAGAATCATCACACCTCCCCCTTTAGATGGGGCTTGCAGGAAGTAGGGGCCTACGCCCCTCTTCTGAAAGCACCTCCGCCTCCAGCTTCTCAGGCTCTGGCCGCAAGGCTCGCTCACCTACCCCCGGGGTCCCAGCAGACTCGGGCCTTATCAGACTCTGAGGGTGGTTGAGCGCCACGCGTCTTCAATATGTCCAGACTAGGGTCAGCTTGGACAGCATCTCTGAACTCTTGGCTGGAGTGAGACAAAAGAGAGGTGCATGTTACATAGCTGCCGGACCCTTCTGGCTCTCTAGTCTGACTAGGGACGCTTCTAAGGCCCAGGCTCTGAGCCACGTACACTTGGCTACCTCCTGCCTGTTCTGGGTCTGCTTTCTGAGTGCGGGCATCCTGTAGCTTTACACTCATGACCTCAGGCCCTTGGGATACCATTCCAGAGATCCCATCCCGGCAATCTCTGCTCTCCTGGCTACCCTTGGCCTGCTTTCTCAGGGTCTCCCCCACACTAGCTGCTAGTTGGGAGTGTTCTATGGGGTTCTGCACCTCCCCCTTTGCTTCCAAACCTACATCCTGTTCCTCCTGTATTTGTGTGGGTGATGGTGATACCTTGGGCAAATGACTGAGATCATGCTTCCCCAAAACATCCCCCCACAATACATTGACAGGTAATGCATTTGACATACCCCCTTCGGGGATCACTCCTCCAGTACCCCATGCCTTCTGCACTTGGGCCATGGGCACTCCTGGAATAGAACTAGACAGTAGAGACATGCATGTCTCATACCGGCCGGACTCCTCCGGCTTCAAGGGAGTGAGGCTAGTCATGGCGGTCTCAGCACCGACTCCAGGTGGTGTGGGCAACGGTTCAAGGGTCGGAACGCCCTCCACCCTTGTAGCACTCTGGCTGCGGGCTAACACCGCACTACCAGCAGTCCGTCCCTCACCTGGATCGGCCATAAGATCCCCATAGCCTACCTGACCACCTGGTACATGGTCAGCAGTTGGGTGCTTATCGGATGCACTGGGCGAAATAGTAGAAGTCGCTTCCAGTGACTCAGAAGAGCTACCCTGTACACTTTCACAACAAGCATTGGCAATTACATTGACAGTACATTCATCAGCAATTGTTAATTCACACCGGGCCTCAATGAGGTCTGCAGTAGACATGTTAACAAGCTGGGAGGGAGACGCCCCCGAAGATGTGGGTGTGTCTACAGACAAAGTCTCATTGGCTCCTAGCACGGGGGTGAACAAAGCATCAATAACATTTTTGCTGAGCTGGGTTGCAAGAAGTTCAGTTGCATCTTCCCTGCTCTCAGCTGAAGGCAACTCATTAGCATTTACATTGACTGCCATGGGAAGTATCTCAGAGAGGGGGTTACGGGCACTCTCTGCAGATATGACAGTCACGTTATCAGCATTAATCATAGACAGTTTATCACAGTAAATTGGGGTGCTCCCCACCCCATATTGGGACATCATAGGTCCTAAATCAGTTCCCAACAGTACATTAGCAGGCAAATCAGTCAATAGTCCCACAGTCCGCATTCCTTTTTCTGCACCCCAGTCCAGATACACAGATGGGCCACCTGCTGTGGCTTGGGAAACAGGGAAGTTCTCAGGGCGGTTGGGGCACTCCTCCTTGAAATGTCCTGTCTGGTTACAGGCATGGCCCCGCCGCACCTCCCCTTGGGGTTTGGGGAAGGTCACTAGGGTGCCCAGAGTTCTTGGGACAGGGGAGGGACCACCTGGGGCATAGTTTGTCTCACCCGACCTGATGACAGACGGCTGTGGTGAACTCCGGCCTGGCTTCTCCTTCCAACTTGAGGGTCTCTGCAGGGTTGTTGGAGTTTGCGCTTGCTGGGAGAGCTCCATCCTTTTGAGCTCAAGCTGAAACTCCCTCTCGGCCTGTTGCTCAGCAGCCTGTCATTCAGCAGCCTTCCTCTCTCTCTCTGCCTGTCGCTCAGCAGCCTCACGATCAGCCTGCCGTTCTCGTTCTACAGCTTCCTGAAAACAGTACAACGCCTGCAGGTATATGTTAGGGTCCCTGGTGCTTAAGTGCTGCAGGGCCGTTTGCCAGTATGAAGCCATTCCCCCAGCAAGGCTGGGGCTACTGGTCCCTCCTGGTGAAGTAATCCTTGGGACCGGGCTGCTTGCCGCACTTCCTGGCCTAGTCCCAAAATCAGGACTCTGCTCGATTCTCTGCATGGTTGTGGCTGCCTCCATTTCAGCCATACGCTCAGGATCTCCAAAAGCCTGGTTCAGCAGTTCTGGAGATCTGCTTCTGAGCCCACTAGCCATCCACTGGTATTTGCCAAATAAAAGATAGGATAGAATACAAAGAGTAAGGGAGGGGAACAGCACTGTATCAAACTTTCACTGTATCTTAATGCTTGCTTTAATACCGAGCTTGTCTCATAGGATTAATAGGATTACCACAATCCCCAGCATGTGAGTGATAAAGGTCACCAACACACGCCGTTTATCCTAAGATCCCACTACGCTGCCACCAATGTGAAAGATCCTCAGTGCGCCAACACCGCTGTGGCCACACCTGAGTCTCCTTTCATATAAAAACCACACTCACTGCCAGTGAGTGTCGGGTTCACAAGATAAATACAAGACAAGCTTTCTAAATTTTATATATTTATTAACCCCAAAATGGGTCGGTATTAACATCTAACACATGCAGTTCAGAACAGATATGCAGATGTATGCAATCATTAACAGTTACTAGTTACAATATGCAGTACAATAAAAATAAAAAGGGAATAACATTGAAATAATTACTTTACCATGCATCTCCTTGATGTGGCTCTATGATCCAACACTCACACATGCTCTGTCATGTGTGATTAACCAGTGGAGGCTGCTTAGCATGTGGCATTAACTCCTAGCATGTGGCATCAATCCAATAATCCAGCCTGCATGCTCTCATCACAGTCTTTCAGTCATAGTCTCTCAGTAATCATCTCTTGTAGTCTCAGCCCAATCTCCATAGCATAATCTCCTTGTAGTCTCAGCCCAATCTCCTCCCATTGCCTCTTACCTCATCTTTTATACCCTTTATGCCACCTCCCAGAATGAGGTCATCGGCGGCAGCAAGTCTGATTGAATAATGCACTCAAGTCCAGATCCTTTGTAAAGAGCTGGGACCAAGTGAAATGATACAATGTTATCAACCATATCTGATCTACAGTGCAGACTGGACAATGCAGGTTTCTTTGATCACTCAGGGCTGTGTATGAATACAATGGAGCCCTGCTGGGATGGATACAAAGCCCTATTGTTCCAGCCTGGCCACTATTGCCAATATACACCTGGGATTATAGCTGCTCACCTTATGAGTAAAGAGATACGCTACCCAGAGACCGAAATACAGCTTTGAGTTATAACCATATTTAAGCAGAATCATCACACCCGGGCTACAGAAAATAGATATTGGCAACCCCCGATCTCGCCGCGGGGGTTGCCGATGCGGGCGGCAACATGGCGGAACCCCTTGGATGCCGCGGTCATGTTTGACCGCGGCATCCAAGGGGTTAAAACCTCTGATTGGAACTAAATTCTGACCGGGGGTTATGGAGCAGGGTGTTAGCTGTCAGTTACAGCTAACACCCGCTCCCGATCCCGGTCACAGGGTCTCTGAAGTGCCGGCCGTAAATTTACTATTGGCCGGACTTCAGAGACCAGGACAGCCGGCCGTAAATTACGGCCAGTGGTCATCAACCGGTTAACCAGCGTTCATGAACTGCTGCAGCGCATCTCTTCCAGGATCCAACAGTAGAACACATTCTTCTGCAGATCAGTGTCCCCAGAACTCTGGGCCTCATGGTAACTCTGTGGTAAGTGTTGAATTTTTATTCATAACCCCCACAGGCCTTGTAACATTTTGTTTCCCCTAGTTGAAATTTTGTTCATCCTTTTTTTAGCTTCCAATTTTTTATATATTGTTTTTTCTATTGTTTACACTTTTTTAATTATTACATAGCATATACAGGACAATGTTTAAAAAAAAAAGTCTGCATGTGAAGATTTGTTGGCCACTATTAATTTATATTGTATTGAATTTATATTTTTATATTTATTATTACTACTATTGATTTCTTTTAAATTCTGCGTGGATATTTTTAAATATTTGTTGTTTCATCTTTTAGTTACCTTGCTACTGGAGAGCGTTTCGCTTCCCTGCACTTCCAGTTCCGGCTAGGGAAGTCAATTGTCCGTCAAATGTGCCTCAGGAACTAGATCTGAATTCTACAATTATAAACTGTACTTCTCAATCATCCTCATGGCCATTGCAGATGCCCAGTACCGTTTCATTGCTGTGGACATTGGGGATTATGGCCGAAGAAATGATTCCAGGGTATTCAAGAACTCAGCTATGGGACAGAGACTTTACTCTGGACAATAAGGACTTCTACTACCAAGACCCTTTCCTGGAACTGATGTACTGCCTTTGCCCTTTGTTCTTGTTGGTGATGAGACCTTCCAGGTGTGTGGCAACTTGCTGAAGCTATACGTAAGTCTTGGCCTGAACTATTCCAAATGCATTTTTAATTACAGGCTTTCCAGAGCTAGGAAACAAGTGGAATGTGCATTTGGCATCCTGACTCAAAAGTGGAGGATCTTCACTAGGCCCATTCAACTTGTACCAGAGGAAGTCGATGATGTGGTCAAGGCATGTGTTGTACTACACGACTATCTTCTTTCCAGATAGCCTCTTGAAATAGACCCAGAGGAGATTGACTCTACACTGGAAAGCCTGGAATCTGCTGAACCAAAGTCTACAGTTACAGTAAACCGGATGAGGGACCTATTTGCTGAATTCTTACTTTCCAATGCTGGATGGGTTGATTGGCAAGAGAGGATAATTTGAACTCAAATTGGACTTGTTTTGCATTTTAATGTCTGTACTTTTTATGTCTTATTTTTTTCTTTTAGGCTAATCAAATGTGTTTTCATTTAATTTCTTTGATGTTTGTTCATGTTTAATAAAATTTTCTTTTTTTTGGATTTTGTCTCTGCGACTCTGTACCCCAATCTCTGCTGTTGCCCAGGTGTGCAATAATATTCTGCACACCCTGGGAAGCAGGAGACGCTGGGCTAGAGGGTCGCAGATGCAAAGTTCTTATGCCCAAGTCCATGTACACTTGGATTTGTCTCCGCGGCTCTGTAGACCAGCCTCTGCTATTGCCCAGGTGTGCAATAATACTGTCAAAATCCTGGTGTATTTTTCTAATTTACCACCAGTGGCCGCTGTTTCTCTCCCTCTGAACTATTGTGTTGCACTTCCACTCCTCACCACTGGAGGCTGCTGTGTTATTCTAGGATTTGCCCTTAACCAAGATGACCGATGTGTGCCAATTTGAAGCCATCTTGTCTCCTGTTTGGGCCTATTTATACCCATGAGGCAATTCAACCATTGCTCGAGTATTGTGACTTGTTTCCAGTCTCCAGCTCCTCTGAACTGTCTTTCCCACACTGTTTCTACTCCTCGCTGTATTACCCTTGTGATCTACACCTCAAGCCACACCCCAGACTACTACTCTACAACATCTAACTGTGCCTGGCTTTCTTCCATCTGGCCACTGGATTCCAGCCATGAGTACCAATATCGTAACAAATACTCTGAACATCTTGGGAAGAAGGAGAGGCTGGGCTAGAGGGTCGTATATGCAAAGTCCTTATGCCCAAGTCTATGTACACATGGATTTAGTCTCTGCGGCTCTCTAGAGGGCCACAGACACAACAAAATTCAACAATAAAAACTTTTCATTTTTTATTTTTTTTTGTCCCAGGGCACGTTCAGTAGAGCGAACCTACACCCGTGCACATTGGTAGGACTCATTTGCTCCATCAAGGTGGCCAGAGTGAGGAAGAACTGAGAACTGACAGAGAGAGTATTTGACAACACTGCCCTCTTCAATCATCGAATGTGAGCAAGAAATTTTTGTTAACCATCCAGATCCAAAAAGCAGCAGCCTGGTATTACCAGGGTGGGAAAGCCCACATTTTTTGGGCTTTCCCAGCCTAATAACATCAGCCTGCAGCCGCCCTAGTAAATGACCATCAATAGATGATCAGTTTACTGGATTGGATCCAGCTCTTCCCGGAACCCCTGGTGGCGTTGGATACCGAGTAATAATAGTGGGGGAAGGGGGTTTTCTGACTTCCTTTTTGGCAGATGACAGTAAGTTCCTATCTTGGTAATGGATGCTGTCAGTCAGCTCCATTACTAAGCGCATAGTTTAAACAGTGTGGAAAAACACACACACACAAACAACAGAAAAAATCTTGACTATTTTATTACTTGAACACAATGGTCAATGACATAGTCCACAACAATCCACCTGTATATAAAAAAAAAAAAAGTAAATATCATTTTCAAAAATGTTTCATATTTTTTGACTTTATTGGTCTACTCTATATATAAATTGGATTCAATTTACAGTTTGATGCAATTAACCGAGAGATGCACAAAAATTGCATGACATCTATGGATAAAATGCACCAAACGTTACTAGTTATCCATATATGTAATTAACCCCTTAAAGGGGTATTCCCATGAACATAATCATATCTATATTTGTAGGTAATTAAAAGTTAAACATTTTTGCAAATATAAGTAGTTAAAAATTCTGCAGCGTTTTAAAGATTTTCGCTAACCATCTTAGTAGTGCCTTGATCGGTTGCCAATGGATACAACCACAAATGTAGAAACTTTCTATGGTCTGGAACTTGTCAAAAACCTAGCCATGATTTTCTTATTGTAGCTGGGTTATCAGGCAGGCACGCTACATGTATGAGAAGATATTCCAGCCACAATAAGGATATCATTGCTGATTTTTTGACCTTAGAAAGTTCTTGCATTCATGGTTGTATCCATTGGCAACCAATCAAGACAACAAGACTGTGACCACAAGATATTTAGAAAAAAAATCTTTAAAATTCTGCAAAATGTTTAATTACTTGTATTTGCAAAAATGTTTAACTTTTAATTATCTACAAATTTTAAAATGTTTATGTTGATGAATACCCCTTTAAGGACCAGGCCTAAAAGTACCTTAATGATCAGGGCTCATTTTTCAAAATTGACATATGTCAATTTATATGGCAATAACTTTGAGGTGCTTTAACTTACACAAGTGATTTTGAGATTGTATTTTCGTGACATATGGCGCTTCATGTTAGTGGTACACATTGATCAATATTTTATGCATTTATTTATAAAAAAAATAGGAAATTTGATGGAAATTTGGAAAAATTCATAGTTATCAAAATGTGAAATGCTCTGCGTTTCAGACAGACAGTCATACCACCCAAATACATTAATAAATATTATCTGCCATATCTGTGCTTTATATCAGCATCATTTTTTAATCACACTTTAATTTATTTTGGACATTATAAAGCTTAAAACTGTACCAGTGATTTTTCCAGATTTACAAAAAAATTTCCCTAACCCATTTGTTAGGGACCACTTCAGTTCTGTAGGGGATTTTAAAGGCCTATATATTAGAAACCCCCCATAAATTACCCCATTTTCAAAACTTTATCCCTCACATAATTCAAAACAGCATTTGGGAAGTTTGTTAACCCTTTAAGCATTTTACGGGAATTAAAACAATATGGAGGTGAAATTTTGAATTTTTTTTTTCAATAATACATTCATTTAGCCCTAAAATTAACACATTAACAAGGGGTTAAAGGAGAAAATGCATCTCACAGTTTGTTATGCAATTTCTTTCGAGCACAGAAATACCCCACATGTGGGTGTAAACTGATGTTTGAACACACAGCAGCGCGCGGAAGGGAAGGAGCGACAATGGGTGTCTGAAAAGCAGATTTTGCTGGAATAGTTTTCAGGTGCCATGTCTCATTTGCAGAGCCCCTAGAGTACCAATGCAATGAAAACCCTCCAAAAGTGACCCCATTTTAGAAACTACACCCCTGACATAATTTATCAAGGCATATACTGAGCATTTTGACCCACAACCGTTTCAAAGATTTTATTAACATTAGGATGTGTAAATGTAAAATTACTAAAACGTCACTTTATTCCTAAAGTTTTCATTTTCCCAAGGGGTTAAAGGAGAAAAAGCTCCCCACAGGTAGTAACACAATTTCTCCTGAACACGGGAATATCCCATATGTGGTTGTAAACTGCTGTATGGGTACATGGTGGGGCTCAGAATGGGAAGAGCGCTATTTGGATCTTGGAGGGCAGATTTTGCTGGAATATTTTTCAGGTGCCATGTCATATTTGCAGAACCCCAAGAGTACCAATATAATGGAAACCCCCCCCAAAAGTAACCCTATTTTAGAAACTACACCCCTCAATGAATTTCTCAAGTGGTTTGGTGAGCGTTTTGACCCCATAACTGTTTCACATATTTTATTAGCAAAGGGATGTAAAAATTAAATATTACTTTTTTTCCAATAAACTGTCCATTTATTCCCAAATTTTTCATTTTTCAAGGGGTTAAAGAAGAAAAAGCACCACACAGTTTGTTATACAATTTCTTCTGAACACAGGAATACCCCATATGTGGTTGTAAAATGTTGTATGAGTACATGGTGGAGCTCAGAATAAAAATAGCGCTATTTGACTTCTGGAGGGCAAATTTTGCCGTAATAGTTTTCTGGTGCCATGTCCCATTTGCAGGGCCCTTAAAATATCAGTACAATGGAAACCCCTTAAAAGTAACCTCACTACACCCCTCAAGGAATTTCTCAAGCTGTATTATTATTTTGAGCCCAATAGTGCTTCCGAAAAATGAATGTACAAAGTGAAAATTGAAATTATAAAAAAAATGTGCTATTTCAGTGCCCAGCTGTTGTGCCCACTTTGTGTCATCAGAGACACGCACTCCTAAAACTATGAAGTGGGTTATCCTAGTTGTATATGTGGACTTAAACTGCTGCTTGGGCACACAGCAGGGCGCAGAAGGGAAGGAGTACTACCCTTTTTAGCTTTGGGGGTATAGATTTAAAGAGACTTTCTGGACGCCATGTTGTTTTTGCAGAGCTCTGGAGGTGCCAGTAAATTGGAATTCCCCAAGAAGTGACCCATTTTTGTAGTACAATTTTAGGGTCTCTGCAACGTTACATAACGTCCAAAAAACTAACTAAAAAACAAACTAAATTAGCGGTCCAAAAGCACATAGCGCTCCTTCACATGTGTGCCCTGCTGTATGCCCAAACAGCAGCTTATGCCCACATGTATGACAAGGATAATGTACTTAATGCCATATGTAGGTATAAACTGCTGTTTGGGACAGCCGGGCACAGAAGGGAAGGATCGCTATTTTAGTTTTTGGAGCACTGTTTGGTTTTTGGACGTCATACTACTTTTGCAGAGCCCCTGAATTGCCAGTAAAGTGGAATCTTCAGACATGTGACCCCATTTTGGAAATTACACCACTGAAGGGATTTATCAAGTGGTGTAGCAAGCATTTTTAACCCTTGAGTGTTGTATACATTTAATTTCCAGAAATGAATGCGCAGCTGATAATGAAAAGTGAAAATTTTGAGTGATTGTCTCTGACACAAGCTGGGCACAACATACTATGCACCGAAATGACGTATTCCTGGAAAAATTCCCATTTTCTCATTTCACCATCATCTGCGCATTCATGTCTGGAAGATAAATTAATGCAATGTTTGGGGGTTAAAAATGCTCACTGTACCCCTGGATAAATTCCTTCAAGGGTGTAGTTTCCAGAATGGGGTCACAGGGGATTCCATTTTACTGGCTTTTCAGGGACTCTGCAAAAGTGTCATGACGTCCAAAAACCAAACCGTCTAAATCTGTGCTCCAAAAACCAAAATAAGCGCTCTTTCCCTTTTGTGACCGGCTGTGCCCACACAGCAGTTTATACCCTGGGTACAACAGTGTCATCAGGGGCGCACCGCTAATGAGGCGAGGCGGCCGCCTCGGGCGGCACTGTCCAGGGGGCGGCATTTTACTATTTAATTTAAACCAGCCCAGGACAGGCCGCTTTAAAAAAAAAAAAAAAAACAGAGCTGAGCGCGGCCTGTCCTGGGTTGGTTTACAAGACGTCGCATCTCAGCGCAGGCGGCGATACAATGACGTCATCACGCCGCCTACGCTGAGACACAGACGTCGCGGACAAGAGGAGGAGGCGGCGGCTGCATCAAGGCATCGCAGGTGAGTATAACTTTTTTTATCTATATAAATAGGCCGTAACCTGTTGGAGTATCCCCGGCAGGTCAGGGCCTATTTATTTACCTACCCGCGTCTGCTCGTGGCCGCCCCCGCTTCCCCTTCTGCTATGGGCCGCAGAAAGGGAAGCGGATGCCGCTGTGAGCGGCCGCGGGGATGGGTAAGTTAGGCCGCGGGCCGCAAATACTACTATTATTATACTCCGGGGTCTATTCAGACCCCGGAGTACAATAATCGGAGGCCTAGGGTTGGTGAGGGAACATAAAAAACAGTGTTACTCACCTCCTGCGATCCGATGTAACTCCGAGCAGGCTTGAGGCCTGTGGTGACGTCATCAGGTCGCGTCGCCGGCCTGATCACGTGACGTGTGCGCGCAATTAAACAGGGCCGAAAGCTGCAAGGAGTGCACCGGTGTCCAGGATAGGTAAGTAACTCTGATTTTTATGTTTGTATTCTCCCCTGGGTCTCCAATCATTATACTCTGGGGTCTGAAAAGACCCCAGAGTATAATAATAGTTCATGGGTAGTCCACTATGGGGCATAATACCCTGTGCAGGGACCACTGTAGAGCATAATACCCTGTGCAGGGTCCACTGTAGAGCATAATACCGAGTGCAGGGGCCACTATAGAGCATAATACCGGGTGCAGGGGCCACTATGGCGCATAATACCGAGTGCAGGGGCCACTATAGAACATAATACAAGTGCAGGGGCCACTATGGAGCATAATACCAGTGCAAGGGCCACTATGGAGGATAATACCAGTGCAGGGGCCACTATGGAGCATAATACCCTGTGCAGGGGCCACTCTGGAGCATAATACCAGTGCAGGGGCCACTATGGAGCATAATACCGTGTGCAGGGGCCACTATAGAGCATAATACAAGTTCAGGGGCCACTATGGAGCATAATACCAGTGCAGGGGCCAATATGGGGCATAAAACTGTGTGCAGGAGTTGCTGCGGAACATAATACCGTGTGCAGTGGCCAATGCGAGGCATAATACCGTGAGCAGGGGCCACTATGGAGCATAATACCGTGTGCAGGGGCCGCTGAGAGGCATGATACAGTGTGCAGGGGCCGCTGCGGGCCATAACACTGTGTAATACTGTGTGCAGGGGCTGCTGTGGAACATTATAGTGTGTGTAAATGAGGCGCTATAAACATGGGCTATGGCACCTGTTTATATTATACGCTGTCTGTTTATAGTGACCGTGTGATGTAATTGTAGCGTTGTCACATACTGTAGCCATGTACAGGGCGAGGCTGCAGTTACATTACATGGCCGCTATGAGATGAAATACACTATGTAAACAGAGAAGCGGTCACGGCGCTTACACAGGTACCATTCAAACAGCTGATCAGTGGGGGTCCTGGGTTTTTGAACCCCACTGATTAGTTTATTAATGACCTGGAAAACCTTTTAATTAGTTAACACCTGGGGTATTATTAATAAGGGGCACTATTTATACAGGGTACACACGGACATTATTAATATAAAGATGCACTTGGGGGTATTATTCATTATGGGGGGTTATATCATATATTTTATAATTGGGGGTAGCAGCAGGATGGGGGCTTTGTGCAGGTGAGGACAATGTGGGTTGGATGCCTGGAAAAGTGAGGAGCCAAAGATGTCTGTGTTGCAACCTTTACAGAGACAAGTCATCGCTGGAAGAAGTGGTCATGGCGGTCCAGAGGGAAGAGAAGGAAAATGTGACCGATTAGTCAGAGACGTCACCTGTAAGTCACAAAATGTTACTGCACTGTATTCACCTAAATGATAGAGGATAAATACCTGAGTGATGGGGGTCTGTCTGCTGAGACCCCCACTGAACCTGAGAATTGGGTTTTTCCCCCCACTAGGTGGGAATTCAGCCTGACCGCAGCCATATATAGGTGTGTCACTTGGTGGATGGACGAACCCGCGTGGCTCTCATTCACTTCAATGGGAGTGCCAAAGATACCCAAAGTCCAGTACTCAGCTATCTGCGGGGCACCTATTATAGAGAATGGTGGCCACGTGGGCTCGTCCATCCACCAAGCAGAAGATGTGTGACGTTACTTTCATTGTTAATGCCGTGTTGTTGATCTGATACTGAAGTAATACAGGAAGAAGAATTCTTAAAAACTGTTTTATAACTTTGTGTATTGTGTATATTGTGCGACGATAACAGTGTGTTAAACTAGTAGCATGGAAACTCAGTTTTTTTTTTTTTTTTTTTTTTGGGGGGGGGGCGTCTTTCTATAATCCGCCTCAGGCAGCAAAGAGGCTAGGTTCACCACTGAGTGTCATACATGTGGGCATAAACTGCAGTTTGGGCACAGAGCAGGGCGCAGAAGAGAAGAAGAGAAGAAGCGCTATGTGACTTTTGGAGCGCAGATTTAAATGTTTGGTATCTGGATGCCATGTGATCTTTGCAGAGCCTCCAGTAAAGTGGAATCCCCTAGAGAGTGAATTTTAAAAACTGCACCCCTCAAAGAATTTATCAAGGGGTGTAGTGAGCATTTATCAAGGGGTGTTGTGCGCATTAGTATACCAGACGTGAATGCACAGTGGATGATGAAAAGTGAATATATAAGCTGTGCAGAGTGAATTGGGAATACCAAATTCCCTACTATATCCCCAGTCGCTCGTATGGTTGGGGGGGGGGGTCACTCTGGGGGTCACTTCTGGTGTCTTTTCCATTGTAATCTCTAAATATGGGGTATACCCTGATATACTCTCGCACAGCTTATACATTCTCTTCCTGCCGCAGTCAGTTTTGTCCTAAGATATGGCGATTTTTCTTTTTTTTTGGTCATCCCATTGTACAAGCTATTTTTTTTTTTTTTTTTTCTGGTGGTAGCCATATATGGTGTTCTTTTTTGCGGAATGAAAGGCATTTTCTAATGACACCATTTTGGGGTGTCTATAACTTATTAACAAAATTTTATCAACTCTTTGTGGGTGGATTTAAAAAAAAAAATCAATTCTGGCATTGCTTTTTAACATTTTTAATTTTTTGCCCTTCGCCATACAACATAAATAATATTTTAACTTTAATCTATGGGTCAGTATCTTTATGGCTATACCAAATTTATATAGTTTTTTATGCGTTTCTAATTTTGCAGAATAAAAATCCATTTGGGGAAAAATCTATTATTTTTCCATCGCCATCTTCTGAGAGGCATAACATTTTTATTTTTCTATTTACGGAGCTGGTTGAGCACTTATTTTTTGTGGGAAAAGCTCTACTTTTTATTGGTAAGATTTTGGGCTATATACTACTTTTTGATTACGTTTGACTTCTAGCAATTTTATTTCAATTTTTTTCCCCGAAGTTTACTGTGTGGGTTAACTAATGGTTTACTTTTTTTTACATATTTTATTTCTTTTAATATTGGACATGAACCAGCAATCTTTTGATCACTGGTTCAGTGTCATACACTCCAGTACAGAAGTATTGGAGTCTATACTGGCTTATGCATAGGCTGATAGTCCTGCATAGTGGATCCTGCACACAGGATCAGAAGACCTAATGTGCAGAGTAGATCACAGACCTGGGACAATGGAAGAGGTCCCGGGGTGCAGAGTAAACATCACGCCCCCCCCCCCCAGAGACAGAGCGGGAGTCGTTAAGGTACCGGGTTGCTAGGGTAATCCCTTGGATGCCGTGGTCACGATTGACATGTTGCTGTATATATATACAGTTGTGTTAAAAAGTTTACATACCCAGGCAGATTTTTTGGAGACTTTTTACCAAGAAGAATGGGCAGTTTTACAATCTGAGAAAATAAAGAGCCTCATCCACAACTACCACAAAAAACTTCAAGCTGTCATTGATGTTAGAGGGGGCAATACACGGTATTAAGAACTGGGGTATGGAACTTTTGAACAGGGTCATTTTGATGTTTTTGGTTGTCATTATGATTTAAAAAGAGAAAACACAGAAGTTTGACAATAAATGGCTTCAACCAACCACTAACCATGAGTGGAGAAAAAGTTTTTGTGTTATCATTCATATTCTCCGAAAAAAGGCCAAAAAAAAAAAAAAAAAAATCTGCCGGGGTATGTAAACTTTTTAGCACAACTGTATATATTTATTTATAGATAGATCAATAATCAATAAATATATGTATCTATTTCTGGGAAATCTGTGTGCCAGCCAAATTTCTGCTGCATTAAAGGCTGTATGTATTCACCCGGCTTTACTAAAAAAAAAGGTACAGTGCGTACGGAAAAAAGTTCATTTTATTTCTCATTAATGTACACTCAGCACCCCATCTTGACAGAAAAAAAATCAGAAATGTAGATATTTTTGCAAATTTATTAAAAAAGAAAAACTGAAATATCACATGGTTATAAGTAGAGATGAGCGAATTTCTCGAAAGTTCAATTCGGCAGTTCGATTCGAAGTTCCAAAAAAATTTGCTTCGATCCGAATTACTTCGCGGCGAATAAAAGCTATTTCCGAGCTGCAGAGAGCCTGGGTGGGCGGGTGGCCGGCAAAATGGCGGAAGCCCTTGGATGCCGCGGTCATGTCTCTCTCTCTCTCTCTCTCTCTCTCTCTCCAGCACAGACAACTTTTATTCATGTGGAAGGATCTGCTAACAAGCAAAGAAACACCTACCCAATAACATCACTAGAGAATATCATGTGGCCGTCTGATGTTACAAAGGTCCTTACTAAATATTCATTACTGCGAAGCATCAATAATCCGTAATCGTGGCGAATCGAAGATTTCCTGAAATTCAGATCGAATTCCGCTTCTGCAGAATCGATTCGCTCATCTCTAGTCAGAAGTATTCAGACCCTTTGCTGTGACGCTCATATTTAACTCACTAGCTGTCCATTTCCTTCTGATCCTCCTTGAGATGGTTCTACTCCTTCATTGGAGTCCAGCTGTGTTTAATTAAACTGATTGGACTTGATTAGGAAAGGCACACACCTGTCTATATATATATATATATATATATATATATATATATCAGACCAAATGAGAATCATGAGGTCAAAGGAACTGCCCTAGGAGCTCAGAGAAAGAATTATGGCAAAGCACAGATCTGGCCAAGGTTACAAAAGAATTTCTGCAGCACTCAAGGTTCCTAAGAGCACAGTGGCTTCCATAAACCTTAAATGGAAGAAGTTTGGGACGACCAGAACTCTTCCTAGACCTGGCCGTCCAGCCAAACTGAGCAATCGTCGGAGAAGAGCCTTGGTGAAAGAGGTAAAGAAGAACCCAAAGATCACTCTGGCTGAGCTCCAGAGATGCAGTAGGGAGATAGGAGAAACTTCCACAAAGTCAACTATCACTGCAGCCCTCCACCAGTCAGGGCTTTATGGCAGAGTGGCCCGAAGGAAGCCTTTCCTCAGTGCAAGACATGAAAGTCCGCATAGAGTTTGCCAAAAAAACACATGAAGGACTCCCAGACTATAAGAAATAAAATTCTCTGGTCTGATGAGACGAAGATTGAACTTTTTGGCGTTAATTCTAAGCTGTATGTGTGGAGAAAACCAGGCACTGCTTATCACCTGCCCAATACAATCCCAACAGTGAAACATGGTGGTGGCAGTATCATGCTATGGGGGTGTTTTTCAGCTGCAGGGACAGGCCGACTGGTTGCAATTGAAGGAAAGATGAAAGTGACCAAGTACAGAGATATCCTGGAAGAAAACCTCTTCCAGAGTGCTCTGGACCTCAGACTGGGCCGAAGGTTCACCTTCCAACAAGACAATGACCCTAAGCACACAGCTAAAATAACAAAGGAGTGGCTTCGGAACAACTCTGTGACCATTCTTGACTGGGCCAGCCAGAGCCCTGACCGCAACCTAATTGAGCATCTCTGGAGATACTTGAAAATGGCTGTCCACCAACGTTCACCATCCAACCTGACGGAACTGGAGAGCATCTGTAAGGAAGAATGGGAGAGGATCCCCAAATCCAGATGTGAAAAACTTGTTGCATCATTCCCAAGAAGACTCATGGCTGTACTAGCTCAAAAGGGTGCTTCTACTCAATACTGAGCAAAGGGGTTTTTTTTTCTGTCAAAATGGGGTGCTGAGTGTACATTAATGAGAAATAAAATGAACTTTTTTGCTTTTAGCAAATGGCTGCAATGAAACAAAGAGTGAAAAATTTAAAGGGGTCTGAATACTTTCCGTACCCACTGTTGTATAGATGTTATTTTTGTGAATCTCTGGATTAACCCCTTAACGACGCAGGGCGTAATAGTACGTCCTGCGTCGCATGACGATGTATGGAGAGCGCTCAGGAGCTGAGCGCTCTCCATACACTGCGGGTGACGGCTGTATAATACAGCCAGGACCCGCAGCTAACAGCAGCAATCGGTGCTGTTAACGCGACCGCGGCGTCTAAATTGCGGAGCCGACAAGGGCGCCGCCATTTTTACCTCATCGCCGCCCTCCGGAACGTCATCGGAGGGCAGCGCTTTGTTGCCATGACAGCCGGGAGCCTTTTGAAGGCTCCCAGGCCTGTCATTTCAGTATAGCTATTACACGATGCCAGAGGCATCGTGTAATAGCAGTGAAGGCATTTTGCTATTCACTGCGATACAGTAGTATCGCAGTGAATAGTATGATCGATCAGACTCCCTAGGTTTCAAGGTCCCTAGGGAGTCTGATCATACAAGTAAAAGTATAAAAAAAAAAGTTTTTAAAAGTATGTAAAAATAAAAAAAAACACAAAAGTTCAAATCACCCCCCTTTCACTAGATCAGATATAAAAGTAAATAAACAAAAGTAAACATAAACACATTAGGTATCCCCGCGCTCCAAAATGCCCGAACTATTAAAATATTAAAATATTTATCCCATATGGTGAACGGCGTAGCGGGGAAAAAAAAATCAAAATGGCCAAATAGTGTTTTTTTCAACACTTTGTCTCCTATAAAAAATTTAATAAAAAGTGATCAAATCATCAGATCTTTCCCCAAGTGGTATCAATAAAAATGTCATGTTGTCCCGCATAAAAAGACGCCTTACCCAGCTCCATACATGTAAATATGAAAAAGTTACAGGTGACACAATATGGTGATGCAAAATTTTTTTTCTATTTAGCAAAGTTTAAAAATTTTTAAAAGGTATCAAAGCATTACAAATACTATATAAATTTGGTATCGCCATGTTCGTACTGACCCACAGAATACAGGTAACATGTCATTTTTACCACACAGTGAATGGTGTAAAAATTAAACCCATATGAATTTGGCGCAAATGCAGTTTTTCTCCAATTGCACCTCATTCTGAATTTTTTTCCAGCTTCCCAGTACATTGCACAGAATATTGAATAGTGACATTACAAAGTACAATTTGTTTCGCAAACAATAAGCCATCATGTGACTCTGTGAACTGAAAAATGAAAAAGTTATGGCTCTTGGAATGTGGGGAGGGAAAAACGAAAATGCAAAAACAAAAAATGGCCCGGTCATTAAGGGGTTAATTGCATCAATCAGACAGTGATTTGAATCCATTTTATTGGCCTATATATAGAGTAGACCAATGAAGTCAAAACATATTAACATTTTTTGAAAATAATAATTTTTTTTTTTTCATAGGTGGATCGTTGTGCACTACGTTGTTGACCATTGTGTTCAAGTAATAAAATGGTCAAACAAGGTAGCTGTAGCGAATGTTTATTTAAATAAAATATTTGTATTTATTGTTATTAGTATTTATTATTTATTTATGATGATTTTATTTATTTTATATTATTTAATTTTTATTGGTTAAAAGGCAAATTATTTTATTTAAATATATGGATTATTTATGTGTTAGGGTATGTTCACATGGCGGAAAATGAAAATGAATTCCTCTTCATTTTTCGCCGCCAGCATTCTGTCGTGACATCCCGCTTCTGATTAGGCCCGGAAGAAAGGGCCTAATCAGCAGGAAGTCTTGATCCGTGGCAAGATCGAGCAGGACGCTTCTTTTTTCCGCATCCTGCTGTGATCTCAGCCTCCCATTGAAAACAATGGGAAGCGGATTCCGGGAGGAATCTGCTCCGGATTCGAGGGCAAAATCAGTCCCCAAATCCACGGCAAATTCCTCCATGTGAACACAGCCTTACAGGTGTAATAGATAAGGTTAAAAGTGGTTTGTGGTGGTGTCGGTACTACTATTAATACTGGTGGTCTAGGTATTTAGATATAGGTATTTATAGACACGTAAATACCTATATCTAAATACCTAGGCCAGCCATGTCCAAAGTCCGCCCCGTGGTCCGGTTTCAAATAGCCTGCGACCTCTGTCAAAGAATGATATGCAGCATGGCCCGCCCACTTCATCATCGACATATCCCACTGTCCCATAGCCCACTGTCTCATCATCGACATATCAGATGATGAGACATCAGGACGTGGGCGGGCCGTGCCGGCTCTGAGCGTTACAACTAGTGAAGATGATCAGATAAATAAGCAGTGACGATTAGATGTTATCCTGCTGCTTGTGTTGCTAGCAGCTACAGACCTTAGCAGTGACATAGCCCTCACATAGCTCCATACGGCTCCTCGCTCCCTGCCTGGCACCTTGCTCCCTGGCCAGCACTGGCATCTACTATCAGCTGCTGCCACTTGGGGTCTAGTACTGACCGTAGTTGGTTGCTATTGACCCTGGTTTCCAGCAGGTTGGGTCCACCTGCGGTGACCAGATGGAAGGCAACGCTGCAGTTGGGATTGCGGGGTGCAAACAGCGCAGACTTGTCACGGTCTCTGGGCACGAGGGCGCAGCGCTGGTGCTGTCCCACGTTACCACCACTGGTACCGGTGATGAGGGGGCTGCACAAATGTTGGTGGTGATTGTTCCCCCGGGGCGCTTCCCCTATACTGTGCCGACTGGTGGTGTTTGGGGTGCCCTGATGTTGTCGGTGCAGAGTCAGACACAGAAACGGTTGTAAAGTTGAACTTTTACTTCCATGGGTGTGGAGGCACAAATGCTTAAACAGTTTCTTCAATACAAAACAACGGGGTACGCCTGGTGACACAGCAAAGTCCTGGGGTGCAGGGTAGACTTGATGAAAGGTGTTCCTAGCCCCTTATACTTCAGTGTTACAGCCCTAAGGTGCGTCTGGGCTCCTATTTGGCTCATAGGAGGATGCCCACCATGATACTAGTACATAATATTCCCCACTCACGTTATGTGGTCCTGATAGCTCAGAGTTTCGGGGTGCAATAGTCAGGGTGGCAGGATATTCCACAGGTCTGGCCTTGGCCCCTGGATCCTGTGATACTGGCTATGGAGCACGTGTTCCAGAATGTTCTCTCCACAGTCTCATGCTGACAAGATAATGATGCTTGACTTCCTTCAGAGCGATGGCTAGGCAGACAGGGGACAGGATCTTCTGAATAGCTGGAGTATGTCAGCTCTCCAACCTTCCTGGGCCTGTCTAGGACTTGAGATTCCTGCACTAAACTCACTGCTTTCTTCACAGGACATCACACTTATCTCCTCACCTCCTCCTCCTAACACTCCACACTTCTAACTCCTCACACGCAGGACCTTCCTGCAGGGGTGTTACCATGGGGACCCAGTGATCAGCTGACTCCTCCCCTTTTCCCAGGCAATGTCCTCCCATTGGACATTTGGTTACTATTCAATCCTATGGGAGGTGTAATGCATGTGTGAGGCTCACTAGGTGGCGCTGTGTTGTGTGAGACTCAGGACCCCCTGCTATGTCACACAGGCTATGAAGCAACAGGAAATAATACAATGCACAGAGATCACCCTCAGCCCAGCCATAGCCAGCTCTGGGATGCCACATACTCCCCCTCTTTCACTGAGCCGACCTCGGCGACGGGCTGGGGTGAAGGTGAGAAATGTAACATAACGTTAATAAATACGAATAAAGTGCAAATGTCACTAACAGTTTAGAAAAATATAATACTTAGAAACTTGAGGTAAGACCTCCCGGCATAGTCCTGGAATGTCCATGAGAAGTCTGAAGGGTAACGGAGAGATAATTAAACTCAGACTTATGGAACCTTTTGGCGGTACCATCAGACAGTCCATATAGAAACAACAGTAGTGCAAATGGGTCCAGAGGCTCTCTGGCACAAATTTCGTGAGTGTCCATTATCATGAGAGTCTCTCTGAGAAACAATAAACAGTCCTTTCTGTAAGGAAGAGTAGGCACTCTAGCACGAATGTCCCTTTAAGAATGCTGTAGCTATTAACAGAGTCACTGTGATGCAGGCTGACGGTGTGCTCCCCCTCTTTAATGGTAGCACTCCCCACGGACACGGTACACGGAAAACACTCGCTGGGGCCGTGGGAGGACTGAAGACAAGGACAGGGAGGCACAGTACTCACTGACAGCAAGTGCAGCGTGGACCAGAGATCAGCGGTGCACAGCAGGGACGGTGATGCGGCACCGGAGAGTCAGAAATGGCGCCGGCACGTTCGCCTTTCACTTTCTTGTATGGGTGCGCTGGAGCATTGCGCTCAGGATTCTGGGCTCTCCTAAGATGGCGGCAGATGGGTCTCCTGGCCTCATGGGCAGTGCTAAAAATCTCCCGCACTTTTGCAAGGTACAGTTAACCCTTTGTGGGCGTTCTTACACAGCGATGTGGCGCAGCAAACAAGTCCTGGGCGTTTTAACTCTTCCAGGGCTGTAACACACTGAGAGGACAGTCTTTAGGGCTTACTTCAGGGGTATAGGACTCCCCCTCTTTGTGGCAAGCACTCTCAGGGAATAAACTTGATCTTAGCAAAGTCCACAATAAAGACCGATGCTCTGGAGACAATTTGGCGCACTTTTCGTGGCGACTTTCTCAAAATGGCACACACCCGTATCCTGTTCGTGACGCCAGTTTTTCTTGCGGTGACCAGATGGAAGGCAACGCTGCAGTTGGGATTGCGGGGTGCAAACAGCGCAGACTTGTCACGGTCTCTGGGCACGAGGGCGCAGCGCTGGTGCTGTCCCACGTTACCACCACTGGTACCGGTGATGAGGGGGCTGCACAAATGTTGGTGGTGATTGTTCCCCCGGGGCGCTTCCCCTATACTGTGCCGACTGGTGGTGTTTGGGGCGCCCTGATGTTGTCGGTGCAGAGTCAGACACAGAAACGGTTTTAAAGTTGAACTTTTACTTCCATGGGTGTGGAGGCACAAATGCTTAAACAGTTTCTTCAATACAAAACAACGGGGTACGCCTGGTGACACAGCAAAGTCCTGGGGTGCAGGGTAGACTTGATGAAAGGTGTTCCTAGCCCCTTATACTTCAGTGTTACAGCCCTAAGGTGCGTCTGGGCTCCTATTTGGCTCATAGGAGGATGCCCACCATGATACTAGTACATAATATTCCCCACTCACGTTATGTGGTCCTGATAGCTCAGAGTTTCGGGGTGCAATAGTCAGGGTGGCAGGATATTCCACAGGTCTGGCCTTGGCCCCTGGATCCTGTGATACTGGCTATGGAGCACGTGTTCCAGAATGTTCTCTCCACAGTCTCATGCTGACAAGATAATGATGCTTGACTTCCTTCAGGGCGATGGCTAGGCAGACAGGGGACAGGATCTTCTGAATAGCTGGAGTATGTCAGCTCTCCAACCTTCCTGGGCCTGTCTAGGACTTGAGATTCCTGCACTAAACTCACTGCTTTCTTCACAGGACATCACACTTATCTCCTCACCTCCTCCTCCTAACACTCCATACTTCTAACTCCTCACACGCAGGACCTTCCTGCAGGGGTGTTACCATGGGGACCCAGTGATCAGCTGACTCCTCCCCTTTTCCCAGGCAATGTCCTCCCATTGGACATTTGGTTACTATTCAATCCTATGGGAGGTGTAATGCATGTGTGAGGCTCACTAGGTGGCGCTGTGTTGTGTGAGACTCAGGACCCCCTGCTATGTCACACAGGCTATGAAGCAACAGGAAATAATACAATGCACAGAGATCACCCTCAGCCCAGCCATAGCCAGCTCTGGGATGCCACACACCATCTTGCCATCCTCCATTTTGCCACCCACAGTTCTACAGTACATCTACTTAAGCTGCCATTTAAATAGAAAACAAGCCAGTACTAGTACTGATCCCCTGACCTACTGACCACTGACAGTAACAATTTGACCCTGGTTGGCTGTCTACCCTGCGGACTGGGTCCACCATCTTGCCGCCTGCCATTTTGCAGCCCACTCCTCCTGCAGTTATACAGTATTGCTACTCAAGCTGCCACTTATATACAAACAAGTCTGTACTAGTACTGCTCCCCTGACCTACTGACCACCCACAATGACAACTTGACCATGGTTGGCCATCTACCTTGCAGGTCGGGTCCCCGCTATCTTGCCATCCACCGTTTTGCCGTCCACTCCTCCGACAGTTCTACAGTACAGCTACTCAAGCTGCCACTTATATACAAACAAGCCAAGTACTAGTATTGATCCCCTGACCTACTGACCACCCACAGTAACTACAGTGCCTTGCGAAAGTATTCGGCCCCCTTGAACTTTTCAACCTTTTGCCTCATTTCAGGCTTCAAACATAAGGATATAAAATTTAAATTTTTTGGTGAAGAATCAACAACAAGTGGGACACAATCGTGACGTGGAACGAAATTTATTGGATATTTTAAACTTTTGTAAAAAATAAAAAACTGAAAAGTGGGGCTAGCCAAATTATTCGGCCCCCTTAAGTTAATACTTTGTAGCGCCACCTTTTGCTGCAATTACAGCTGCAAGTCGCTTGGGGTATGTCTCTATCAGTTTTGCACATCGAGAGACTGAAATTCTTGCCTATTCTTCCTTGGAAAACAGCTCGAGCTCAGTGAGGTTGGATGGAGAGCGTTTGTGAACAGCAGTTTTCACCTCTTTCCACAGATTCTCGATTGGATTCAGATCTGGACTTTGACTTGGCCACTCTAACACCTGGATACATTTATTTGTGAACCATTCCATTGTAGATTTTGTTTTATGTTTGGGATCATTGTCTTGTTGGAAGATAAATCTCCGTCCCAGTCTCAGCTCTTTTGCAGACTCCAACAGGTTTTCTTCCAGAATGGTCCTGTATTTGGCTCCATCCATCTTCCCATCAATTTTAACCATCTTCCCTGTCCCTGCTGAAGAAAAGCAGGCCCAAACCATGATGCTGCCACCACCATGTGTGACAGTGGGGATGGTGTGTTCAGGGTGATGAGCTGTGTTGCTTTTACGCCAAACATATTGTTTTGCATTGTGGCCAAAAAGTTCGATTTTGGTTTCATCTGACCAGAGCAGCTTCTTCCACATGTTTGGTGTGTCTCCCAGGTGGCTTGTGGCAAACTTTAAATAAGACTTTTTATGGATATCTTTGATAAATGGCTTTCTTCTTGCCACTCTTCCATAAAGGCCAGATTTGTGCAGTGTACGACTGATTGTTGTCCTATGGACAGACTCTCCCACCTCAGCTTTAGATCTCTGCAGTTCATCCAGAGTGATCATGGGCCTATTGGCTGCATCTCTGATGAAAGTTTAGAGGGACGGCCGGGTCTTGATAGATTTGCAGTGGTCTGATACTCCTTCCATTTCAATATGATCGCTTGCACAGTGCTCCTGCTCCTTGAAATGTTTAAAGTTTGGGAAATCTTTTTGTATCCAAATCCAGCTTTAAACTTCTCCACAACAGTATCACGGACCTGTCTGGTGTGTTCCTTGGTCTTCATGATGCTCTCTGCGCTTTAAACAGAACCCTGAGACTATCACAGAGCAGGTGCATTTATATGGAGACTTGATTACACACAGGTGGATTATATTTATCATCATCAGTCATTAAGGACGACATTGGATCATTCAGAGATCCTCACTTGACTTCTGGAGTGAGTTTGCTGCACTGAAAGTAAAGGGGCCGAATAATTTGGCACGCCCCACTTTTCAGTTTTTTATTTTTTACAAAAGTTTAAAATAACCAATAAATTTCATTCCACTTGTTATTGATTCTTCACCAAAAAATTTAAATTTTATATCCTTATGTTTGAAGCCTGAAATGAGGCAAAAGGTTGAAAAGTTCAAGGGGGCCGAATTCTTTCGCAAGGCACTGTACGTGACCCTGGATGGTTGTCTACCCTGCAGGTCAGGTCCGCCACTTTGCCACCCACAGTAATACTCCAGCAGTTCTACTGCTACTGCTCCCCCTGAGCTACAGTGTCATCGCTCCACAGCACCATTAAATAAGTACTGTTCCTCAGGTGACCCTTCCTGGAAGGACAGGTGGTGTTGAAATACCACAGTTATCTCCTTCCCATGGTCGTTGTTGAATGGTAGTCCCCCACACATATCTACACCTCACCAAATCCAGCCCTCTTTGCAAAAAGTTTGGACACCCCTGACCTAGACCAACAGTATTAATAGAAGTACTAACACTGCCAGAAAACACTTTTAACCCTATGTACTACACCGAAAAAACATTAAATATAAACAATACCACTAAAATCTATAAAAATACACATAAACACCCCTAAATACATTTAAAAATGACCCCCCCTAACTACAACTATATACCTAAATGAAATAAAACAATTTTAACCCTATCTAGCCACACCCCAAACACATTAAATATACACAATACCCCAATAAATGTAAACAAATAAACATAAACACCCCTAAATACATTTAAAAATGACACCCTAACTACAATTATATACCTAAACCTAAATAAAATACCCCAAGCACATAAAATTAGCCTAAATTCAATAAAAATACAATTAAAAACCCCTAAATATATTTAAAATATTAAACTAATGGGGCCCAACCACCCCCCCCCCCAAAAAAAAACCCACGAGATACTTACCATGTGGCATCTGTTCAGCTTCTGGATGGGAAATGACGGATCTTCTTTCTTCTTCCTGTTGCTGACTGTAGAGGGAATGCCTCATCTAGAGTTTTTCTTCTAAAGAAAAAAAAAAGGATTGGAAAGCGCACACAAACAAATAGCTATTCAATTGAGTTCTCTTTCCATAGAAAGTAACGTTAAAAAAGATGGTTTAATGGCTTTCCATAGGGTATTTTTTGAACAGAGAAAAAGTACTGCAAGCCTGACTTTTTTGTCTGCCCAAAAAGAGCAGATACCAGATGGAAATGGTACAAACGGATACATGCGGATTGTTTTTTTCAACCCATTGAATTCAATGGGTTTTCAAACGGACCATTCAAAGTCAGTTTTTGAGGATTTTTTGACGGTTTCAAAAACTGATTTTGCGCACAGAGCAAAATGCTGATGTCAACCCAGCCTCAGTCTCGAGAAGATTTAAAACAGAGGTACAATAGCCAAAGAGCCTGAGCTCCAGAGTCAAGGGGTCCACCAAGTCCACTATATGGAACAGGCCTGCCCAACTCCAGTTACGCACCATGGCAGCTGTTAGTTTCCCCGGGAGGAGCTAGTTGTATAGGAAAAAAATCAAAGAGGAATTAAGTGAGGCCAGAGGGAATAGTTTACTGCAAATAGTCCAGATTGCTTTAGGTGAAGCAAATACTGTAGGAGTAGGGGGCGAGGGGGGAGAGCGGGACCATAATAAAGCATTCGGGTGCACAGGAGCAAGTCAGAGCTTTTCAATTTCCACCCATTTCGTATATGCCTGTGGAGCAGCCCAAAATGTAATACAGTGCAAGTGAGCTGCCCAAAAGTAATGAAGGATATGTGGCACCACTAATACCCCGTCTCCCCACCAGCATCACCGACCTATGAATCCGATGGCATTTTGCATTCCAGAGAAAATGGAAAATAGCCTTCTGTAAATTGCATAATTCATAGCATGGAATGGCCACCATAAGAGTATCAAAATAATACAAAAGCTTTTGGAGGAGGGTCATCTTGGTTATGAACCCAATAAAGGAAATATGTAGAGGATGCCACTTATCTAGTAAGAACTTGAGGTCACAGAATAGTCGGCGGTAGTTTACCGAGTATAAAGAGTTGTAGGTGGAAGACAACTGTGCCGCAGCCCAGATGGAAGGAACCGGAGGATGGGAGTAATAGTGGCCTCCAGCTAGGCCTAGCACACTCAACCACTCTCTCCAGCTCTGCTCCTAGGCCAGACACTGATGAGGGGGGTACTGCATCACTACCCGATGGTGGTGGTAGTATTTTCCCCCAGGGCGCTTCTAGTTGACCTCTCTAGGGGACCTCTCTACTCTGTGCTGGTGTGGTAGAAGTCGGAAGGGCCCTGACGGTAAGGCAGTTGTGCAGTTGAAACAGGGTGTTACTTTACATAGCAACTGAACAATAATAAAACAAGCAGCTTCTAAATGGGGGTTGTAGTTTTCCAGTGTCCAACTCCCCCAGCCTTGGTCTTAGGAGGTTGCCCAGGGATGTTAAGGCTCTAGGGTTAAACTCCAACTCCAACTATAACTCCTCTCCTCCACCTCTTCCAGCAGCAGATACTGGGGACTGTAATTAAGGGTAGTCCTGACAGTGATCTGGTTACCTTGTATAAGGTGTCGACCGCTTAACAGTACTGGAGCTTACCATCTGAGCTCCAGGAATCGTGGTTTTAACCGCGTCTTCATTCATCTTTGCATCTGTGCATCTGTATATTTTCTTGGGACATATCTTAGTCTCAGTTCACATTATTAACTCCTGATGAACCTCTATAGAAAGGGGAAACGCGTAGAGGTAGTTTGAGACGCTGTCTGGGGACAGAAATGTCTCATAGGAGCATTATTTGACATTAGAGGGCTTGTATATTTTAGTTGATATCAACAGTTTAAGTGTGGAGAGGATATGAGGTTATGTAGCTTTATTGACATACTTGGTCGACATTTATATTTATCTAGAGTCAATTTAGCATTTAGACCTCTTTCCACTGTCTGAGATCAACTTTGTCTATTAGGTTGAATATGCTCTCTTCAACCTTGTGTGTATATTTGCATATTTAGATAGGTCGATTATTTATAACTGGGTTGGATATTTTAGTGGTTATTTATTAAAAGTTATATTTTATTTTCTTTGCTTGGGACCAATTCTGTGATTTCTTGTATAAGGTGCCGGACCAATTCCTCCTGTCAACGGACTCCACTGCTCCTCCTGTCACAAAGTCCAATCTGTGGACAGCTGAACTCCTTGGCTCAGGGCTGTCTCTAGTAGAGCCTTGGGCTGAATCTTCCTTCTTGGAGCTGTGTGGAAAGCGTTGAAGCTCAGTTCACATTGCAGGCCTGCACTGACTCCTCTGCAAACTGCTACTTCCACAACTCACAACCTAGCTAACTGACTCGACTGAGCTCCAATGGTTCCACAGGAGACAAATGTCTCCTCAGACCCAGCCCCATCGCCTGTGATACACCAGGGCTGTACCAAGTCCCGGGTTTGAAACAAAGGGGGGAACTACAGGGAACAAGGGGACAGCTGCAAAACAATATATACATTGTACACAGAACATAGAACATGGAACACAGAAGACAAGACATAAAAACACAACCCAGAGGCACAAAAGATATAACAAAACAAAACAATAAAAGCAGGAGAACTCTGGGAAGCTGCAACTGAATCCCTAAATACCAGATTGAGCGCTCCCACCATTGAAAGTCAAAATTATTTCATAGTGACTGAACAGAGGTTAGGTAATGTTAAGTGTCTTGAGGAGTTAACTTTGTAGCCCAACAATTGGCCATAGTCCTGGAGGGTTGGCCCAGGTGTTTTTAATTAGCAGTAGACTGCATAAAAAATCCACCTACTGGCTCGCAGTCCTCTGACTGAGACCACATGGTAAGGTGAACTTTTTGAGATCTGTTCACATAATTCGATGCTGCATGGTGTTTGCCGATCCTGTGGTGCTGTACCTATGGGGTGGTGTGGCCCAAAGCCTGGGGGTTTAGTCTGGCAGCAGTGGTGTTGCTACCTGCTGGATCACTTCCCCTATAGGCACTGCATTGTTGTGGTTCGCAGCGCCGCACCTGTTAGAGTACTATACAGAGATTGCCATGAAGTGGCTAGTGGGCTTATACACCTTGATCAATATACTGTACATACTAAGAACCTCATGTTAATTTTTGTAGTTTTTGCTGAGAATCATAAGTATAATATTGAAATAAGCGATTCATATCTTTTTTTTCTTCTCCGAAATGTTAGATTGTGGAATGCATTTTCTCCTTTAACCCCTTGTGAATGTGTAAATTCTAGGGCTAAATTAGTATATTAGTGACAGAAATTGAAATGTGTAAATTTCACCTCTATTTTGTTTGAATTCCTGCTGAAAGGGTTAAGGGTTCTTAATTGCTATTTTTAATTATTTCAGTGCAGTATTAAGAATAGAGTGATTTATGGGGGTTTCTATGACAAAGGCCTTTTAAAGCCCCTTCAGAATTGAAAATTGGTTTTGGAAATGTTCTTGAAAATTTGGAAAATTGCTGTTTGACTTGTAGGCCTTATAATATCAGAAAAATAATTAAACTTTGATTAAAGTTTGATGCCAACATAAAGCAAAGATATGGTACATTATATTTATGAAGTAATTTGGGTAGATGAACTATCTATATGAAAAGCATGTAATTTTAAAGTTTTCCAAATTTTTACCAAATTTCCTATTTTTTCATAATTAAGCATAAAACATGTGGACCAAAATTTATCACTGACACGAAGTACAATGTGTCATGAAAAAAACAATCTCAGAATCACTTTGATAAGTTAACCCCTTCCCACCGGTGGCATTTTTCGAATTTTTTTTTTTTTTTGACTCCCCACCTTCCAAATCCCATAACTTTTTTATTTTTTTATTCGCAGAGCCATATGAAGGCTAAATGTTTCGGGCCAAATTGTTCTACATTAGGGTACTATTATTATTATTATTATACCTGGAAAAAATTCAGAATGGGATTGGAATTGGAGAAAAAGTGCATTTGTGCGACTTTCTCACAGGCTTTGTTTTTACGGCATTCACTGTGCAGTCAAAATGACATGTCAACTGTATTCTATGTTTTGGTACGATTCCAGGAATACCAAGTTTATATAGTTTTATTTACATTTTAACTCCTTAACGGGGGCGTGGCCTGGACGCGCATGGAGTAGCACGCGCGCAGGTCCTTCTCCGCTCCTCCGCTCGCTACTGAGACCCGTGGACCCCTCAGCAGGCGCAGTATGGGCAAGCGCTTACCGAGGAAGGTGGCCCCGGGCACCCCAGCGCCCGTGGAGAGGTCTGGGGGGGCCACCCTGGACGCCTTTCTGGCCCAGCGGCCTTCTCTACCGGGCCAGGCTGCTGCGGGGCGGCCATCTTGGATTTCCTCTGCTCTCCAGGCACAGGGGTCGCAGCGCAGCTTCTCTCCTCCCGCGCTCCCCCTGTCAGCCAGCGGAGCGCCGCTTCAACAGAGATCCCTGTCGGCGCCTGGGCAACCCAGAGTTTCCCCAGCACGAGTACTCCCACAGTTTCCTCACCCTGGGATGTCCCAGCAACTACACTCTGCTTCACCAGCACTCCTGGCAGAGCGGCATGAGAGGACCCCGGATGTTTCCAGCTTCTCAAGGAGTTCTGAGGTCAGTGGCTCTGCTCCCTCCTACACCGCTGATGAGTTGCAGCCTGTGGCCACAGAGCTGGTCTCTGTGGCCCCCCAGCTACTATCTTCCCCCATCGCCCCTCCCCTCCATAGCTCAGGGGGGGGATGGCGCGGTGGAAGGCGCTGGCGTAGGGGCTCCTCCGCCCCACACTCCCAAGGATTATGGCTCCCCCCCTCCAGTCCTGCACCCCCAGAGCTGTATCCCAGGCCCATCTTCAGCACCATCATCCATGGCGGACCTTCTTCCTCAACTTACTACTAAACAAGACCTTAAAAGTATGGTTGCGGAAATCACAGCATCCTTCCGATCTGAAATTGCTACCCTCCGCACTGATTTACACTCCATTGCTAACCGAATGGACACGCTGGAGAATGACCATGACACTACCAGGGACTATGTTGCCTCACTGCATGATACTACCACTGAACAGGGTTCAGCTATACGGGACATGCAACGCCACTTGGAGGATCTTGACAACAGGGGCCGGCGCAACAATATACGCATCAAGGGACTCCCAGAGGCTGACCAATCTGAGGATCTGCCTGTTCTGCTGGAGGCTGTCTTCAACACTATACTGCAGGAGCCCCCGTCCCACAAAATTAAGTTTGATAGGGCACATCGAGCCCTTCGACCCAGAGGATCTTCCGCCACACCCCATGATGTCATCTGCTGCCTCCACGACTTCACCCTTAAAGAGGCTATAATGAGCAAAGTGCGCAAACTCAAAGACTTCGAGTTTCAGGGAGCTCCACTACAATTCTATCAGGATCTGTCGCTAATCACCCTCCAGAAACGCCGCCATCTCCGACCCCTCCTCCAGATTCTTCAGGAGCACCAAATTCCTTACCGGTGGGGATTTCCGTTTGCTCTCATTGCTCGTAGGGATGGTCGCTCCGCTACGCTTCGCTCCTTTGCGGATTTGCCTCTCTTCTGTGACCTATTGGATGTTCCCCTGCCGGATTTAACAGACTGGGAGCTATTCTCTCCACCCCCTCCCCCACCACCGGTTTGGCAACGATTGGAGCCCAGACGACGTCATGCATCCTCCGCGGTGGTGACCACTCGGAGGCCCCGGCTGGAGACTGATCCCTGATGAGGCTGCCCCCCCCTTGAGACGTTCTCCCTTTTCTCGGTGGTGCTTTGGAATCTGCATGCCTTAATGTTATGTTTGCTTCTCTTTTTTTCTTTTTTAGGTCTACGGGTCTCATCTATTATGCTTATTATTGGATTGTTTTAGCGGAGTGGGGCGGGGTGGGGTTCCGGTGACTCCCCTTCCTTCCTTCTTTTTACTGGTGGTTGGGGATCCACCGCCTCCCCTCCGACCTCCTGTCCACGCTCTCCCCCCTAAGGGGATACTTGGACTGTGCGGCCATTGATCCTGATTGGACCTCTGGCTGCCCTCATTGGTCCCCAGGCGAGTGACTTAGCCTCGCCCACAAAGTATTGTTTAACTGTTTTTATTTTTACTTTGTCATTTATGATGTCTTTTGCCTCCCTCCCTCCCTCTCTTTCCCCCCCCCCTCCCTGATCTAGAGACCCTGCCTCGACTTTGGGTTCCTGTTTGTGGATTGCCCTTCTGCCTCTCCGAGGGAAACTTGCCAGCGTCATGTGAGATGGGTGAGCTTATTGCAATCCACCACTGTCCTCCAATCCTGGGTCCCAATGGTTAGGTGCGTGACAATTAATGTCAAGGGCCTGGGTTCCAACATTAAAAGGCGCCATGTCCTTAGAGAACTCCGCTCCTTACGAGCGGATGTGGCGTTTCTTCAGGAGACTCATTTTGACCGCGCTGGTACTTTTGCCTTCGCTAAGCATTATTTTCCCGTAGCTTTTTCAGCCTTCCACAATCGACGCAGAGCTGGGGTGGCTATCCTTCTTTCTCGATCCTGCCCAATTACAGTGACGACTTCCCACATAGACCCAGGTGGCCGGTTTGTTATCTTGGAGGGGCTCCTTTATGGTGCCCCGATTGTTTTATGCAATGTCTATGCCCCCAATTCAGCACAGATCCCGTTCTTGCGCCGGGTATTCTCCCGTCTGCGCGCTCTCCCACCATCAGCTTGGCTGGTGGGGGGAGACTTTAACATGGTCTTCTCTGAACGGGCGGATCGTCTGGCGTTACCCCAGGGCCCAACCCCCCATAGGTTGGCCCAACTTGCAAGGGAGTTCCGCAGGCTGATCCGCGCCCACTCTTTGTATGACCTTTGGCGAGTGGACAATCCTACGGCGCGCTCCTACACCTTCTTTTCTCACCCTCATAACACTCACACCCGCATTGACTACTTCTTTGGAAATGCTCCCGCTCTTCGTTTGCTTAGGGACACGAACATTGGCCCTCTCACCTGGTCTGATCATGCCCCAGTCGTGGTTACCTTATCTACGACTCCAGTGCCTACTCGCCAATGTCATTGGCGTCTTAACGAAACACTGCTCAATTCGCCGACCTCCCTCGAGACCCTGCGCACACACTTGATAGATTATTTTAGGGACAACTTAGGCTCGGTAGACTCTCTTGCCATTCTCTGGGAAGCCCATAAGGCGGTCATGAGAGGATGCTGTATCGCATTGGCTTCTAGGCTTAAAAGGGACAGACAGGCCCAGGAACAGCTCCTCCAAGCCCGTATTCGGTCCCTTACGACGACTTTGGCAGCGCATCCATCCCTGGGGGTTCTTCGCCGTTTGGTCCTGGCCCGGGCGGACCTCCGTGATTTGGAGACCCGCCATGTGGAACGACTTCTCCTTTATACCCGTCAGCGGTTTTTTGAACGAGGTAATAAATCTCATACCCTCCTGGCAGGAACCCTCAGGGATCATCGGGCCTCTTCCACACCACACTCTGTCCGTGACCCCGCGGGTACTCTTCAACATCACCCTGATGCTGTGGCGCTGGCGTTCCACTCTTACTACTCTAAGCTTTATGACTTACCCCCCCCCACGAGCACTACCCCCTGGGGATGACTCAACACTACTGGAAGACTATTTAAAGGATTGTTGTCTCCCACGCCTTCCTCCTGAGGCCCTAACCTCCCTGAACACCCCCATCACCAGGGAGGAACTAGAAGGGGTCCTGAGGGACCTCCCAAATGGGAAAGCCCCAGGCCCAGATGGGTTCACTTACAATTATTATAAGGTTTTCCAGGGTGAACTCTCTGCTCATCTATTGTCCCTCTTCAATTCCTTCCTTTCAGGTTCCCCTATACCCCCGACTATGCTCTCTTCACTACTCACATTGGTCCCTAAACCGGGTAAGGACTTGCAGGATTGTGCTAACTACCGACCGATTGCTTTGCTGAACATGGACCTGAAACTTTTCACCAAACTCTTAGCCAATAGACTGAATGCTTGGCTCCCTCTGCTTGTCCATAAGGACCAGGTGGGATTCATCCCCTGTCGTCAGGGTGGTGACAACACCAGGAGGACTGTGGATTTGGTGGAGGTGGCCAATCATTATTCTACCCCGGCCCTTCTCTTGAGCCTGGACGCTGAAAAGGCTTTTGACCGCATAAATTGGTCGTTTATGCATACTACGCTTAAGGCGTTCGGGCTTACGGGACCGTTTCTCACAGCTATCCAGGCCCTTTACTCCTTACCCTCAGCAGCAATTAAGCTTCCCCATGCATCTTCGCCCTTCTTCCCTATTCGAAATGGCACTAGGCAGGGTTGCCCCCTGTCACCCATCATATTTGCCCTCTGCATTGAACCGCTAGCGGCCAAGATTAGGCGAGACCCTAATATCAAGGGCATCATGGTCCAAGATAAGGAATTTAAGATATCTCTCTTTGCGGACGATGTACTCCTCACTCTCACCTCCCCTCATACTACCCTTCCAAACTTGCTGCGCTCGCTAGAGACCTATGGTGATCTCTCAGGGTATAAGGTGAACCCCGCGAAGACTGAGGCACTCCCACTTAACATCCCACGGGACCTTCTCCTTCTCTTCCGCAGTAATTACGATTTCCAGTGGCGGGAGTCCTCTATCCGCTACCTGGGAGTCCATATATCCACCTCCTATGCGACCCTCTACTCGGCAAACTACCTGCGGTTGTTTTGTGAGCTAAGAGCCCTATTGGACAAATGGCAACCCTTGCCTATCTCCCTTTTGGGGAGAATTGCTGCGGTCAAGATGACTCTCCTCCCGAAGCTACTGTATTTTTTCGAGACGCTCCCAGTCGCGATACCTCGGGGAGAATTACGGAACCTACAGAAAGCTATCTTCCAGTTTATCTGGAAAGCAAAACGACACCGAATACCTAGATCTGTTATGCTGGCGGATAGGGGGTCTGGGGGTATGGCTGTCCCACATCTGTTACATTATTACTGGGCGGCCCACTTACGCCATATCCCATTCTGGGCGGCTATGCCAGCATACACCAGATGGGTGCAGATAGAGAAGCTATGGCTGGCACCCATGCATCTAACGCGCTTCTGTGGGTCAGCTCCCCCCCCACCCCCCCCTGCCTCGTACCTGTTGGGCCCCATTCGGTTTACTAGATCTATCTGGTCTACCTGTTGTGCTAGATTCTCCCTGATGTCCCCGCGCTCATCTATGGTCTCCATACTATACAACCCCCTTCTCCCAGAGAGCCTGACTTCTGCCATGACTAAAGTGTGGTCTGAAGCTGGCCTTTACCGGATTGCTGACATGGTTGACCCTGGAACCTTGGAACTCAGGTCCTTTGCTTATCTTACAGCTAATCAAAACCTGCCAAGTACTGAATGGTTCCATTACTTGCAGGTGGTTCACTTTGTCCGCTCCCTCCATGGGTCTCTTAAGGTGTCACTCCCCACCGCTTTTGAAAAGATTTGCCGTGCAGGCACGTCCACTAGGGGCTTTATATCCTCTATTTACCAACTTCTTAACTCACAAACTACAGGCTCTCCTGTTAATCATCGCTATATGCTTAAATGGGAGGAGGCGGTGGGTAAACCCATCTCCCAGGAACAGTGGCGGATTGTATGGTCTCGGGCCCAGAAATCATCTCAGTGCATTACGTTTAGGGAAACGCAGTATAAGCTGTTGATGCATTGGTATCATACCCCGGCTCTCCTTCATACTTTAAACCCATTAGTTCCCCCATGGTGCTGGCGCTGTGGAGCTGCGGTGGGTACCCTGCACCATATCTTTTGGACGTGCCCTCTCATCCTCGGTTTTTGGAGGGAGGTCAGGACTCTGACGACTGCTCTCTTTTTGCAAGAGGTTCCTCTTGACCCTCTTCTTTATCTCCTGAACCTTCCCCCCAGACACCTGAGCAATAAGTCATCCAGGCTTTTCTTGCATCTTTGTACTGCAGCTAAAACTCTCATAGCTAGAAACTGGAAGAAGGTGAGTCCCCCATCTAGTCTTGAGCTTGTGGCTAGAATGAAGGATGTGAGGAGTCTTGAATACCTGACTGCTGGCCTACATAATTCACGGGAAGCCTTTGGGGCTATTTGGGCACCCTGGGACATGTATTGTACATTACAGGGTCTCTGATCTCTAGTCCTCTCCTTCCCTCCCCCCCCCTTCCCTTTGGTCCTACCCTTGTCTTCTTAACCCCTCCATTCCCCCCTCCCTTGTTCACTGCTTAATTTAAATGCATATTGCTTAAGGGGGAGGAGGCAGATAGCCTCTATTTACCTCAATGCTTCCTGTTTGTTTGATTATTGTTTTTTTGTTTTTTCTTTATTCCTTGTTAATGAAAAATTTTTCAATAAAATTACAGTTATATAACTCCTTAACAAAAATCCAAAACTTTGCAAAAAAAAATTTCTTAAAGTCGCCATATTCTGAAACACAGAACTTTTTTATATTTCCATGTACAGTGATACATATAGCGTCTGTTTTTGCAGGTCCAGGTTTACTTATTAGTTATGCCATTTTGGGGAATGTCTATTGCTTTGATCACTTTTTATTCAAAATTTTATCAGAGGCAAAAAAGTGAAAAAAAAACGGCAGTTTGGCACATTTGACTTTTTTTTTTCGCTACAGCATTCACCATATGGAAAAAATATTTATATAAGTTTGCACACCAGGAATTTTCGGACACAGGGATACCTAATGTGTATGTGTTTCACAGTAATTTTTTAGCTTTATATGTATTCTAGGGAAAGGGGATTGATTTGATCTTTTCATTTTTTATTGTTTTTATTGTTTTTTTTATACTACTTTGCATTAAATGATGATGGCACATTAGACCCCACCACAGTGTGGGAAGCCCATAAATGTGTCATTAGTGGAGCCTTCATTCAACATGGCTCCTGCCTCAAGAGGGAAAAAGCAGCACTGATTCAATTTTAAGTCAGGCGCATTGAAGAACTTGAGAGAACTCAAAAAAGTAACTTAGATCCCCAATAACTCTTGCTCAACTCTAGCTAGTGCATGAAGAGCTTTGTGGGCTGCTCATCTCTAAAGTGAAAAGTGTATTGGCTAAATGAAAAAGACACTTCTATGAATACAGTAACAAATGCAGTCACTTGCTTGATAGGTCCTGCAAGCACAACTAACAACTACACATGCCAACCTACACCTTCCTGAAGCCAATGCTTTTTGAGAATACTATGCTTTGTTGTATTCTGTAGACAGACACCCCTCAGAGAGCCGCTGAGCAGAATTTTGTGCTAGAATTCCCAGTATATTTGGGAATCTGGCCTCCTCCCTAAACTAGCTGAGGTGAAAGCATCTCTTGAAGAACCCGATCAACCAGGAGGAGTTAGCTAGGGAAATTAAAGATACACCTATTGGTAAGGCTTGAGGCCCGGATTGCCTGTCTCTCCTCTTTTAAAAAAAGTACACTGACATCCTCTCTCCATATCTGCTGAGGCTCTTTAATTCTCTGGTAGCAGGCTCTGCCTTTGCAACTGACACCCTGTATGCCCACATTGCGGTAATACCCAAACTTGAAAAATACTCATTGTTCAAATTGCCAGCTAATTTTCCTACTCAACGCAGACATAAAACTCCAGGTCAAAATAGTCTCCACTTGTTTAATCCCCCTGCTCTGCGACTTCATCCACTCTAACCAGACAGGTTTCATGACTGGTGAATGTATTTTAAGGCGTGTGTATAAGTGTCCAGGTCACAGGATGTTCAATAGTAAGGAATTAACACGCCTCTTCATCAAGTATACCATCAATTACAATTCCATTATATTCTGTATTTTCCTAGCAATGTGTATTGCAGTTTATAATACTGAACCAGCGATCAGAAGATTGCTGGTTCAAGTCCCCTATTAAGACAAAAAAACAAACATAATAAAGATTAATAAATAAAGCCCAAAAATGCCCTTTCCCATATAAAATGTTTTACTTTAAAAAAAAAAAAAATATATATATACAGTGGGGAAAAAAAGTATTTAGTCTGCCACCAATTGTGCAAGTTCTCCCACTTAAAAAGATGAGTCCGGCCTGTAATTGACATCATAGGTAGACCTCAACTATGAGAGACAAAATGAGAAAACAAATCCAGAAAATCATATTGATTTTTTTAAGAATTTATTTGTAAATTATGGTGGAAAATAAGTATTTGGTCACCTACAAACAAGCAAGATTTCTGGCTCTCACAGAACTGTAACTTCTTGTTTAACCCCTTAAGGACACAGCCCAAAAGTGCGTTAAGGACCAGGCCTTGTTTTTCAAAACTGACATGTGTCACTTTATGTGGCAAAAACTTTGAGAAGCTTTAACTTACACAAGTGATTTTGAGACTGTTTTCTCGTGACACATTGTACTTCATGTTAGTGGTAAACACTAATCAATATTTTTGTATTTATTTATAAAAAAATAGGATATTTGATGGAAATTTGGAAAAAAATCGCAATTTTCAAAATGTGAAATTCTCTGCTTTTCAGACAGATAGTCATACCACCCAAATACATTAATAAATATTATCTACCATATCTCTGCTTTATATTGACATCATCTTTTAATCATCCTTTAATTTATTTTGGATCTTAGAAGGCTTACAAGTGTAACAGTGATTTTCCAGATTTGCAAGAAAATTTCCCAAACTAATTTTTTAGGGACCACTTCAGTTCTGAAGGGGATTATAAAGGCCTATATATTAGAAAACCCCCATAAATCACCCCATTTTCAAAACTGCACCCCTGAAATAATTCAAAACAGCATTTGGGAAGTTTGTTAACCCTTTAAGCATTTCACAAGAATTAAAACGATATCGAGGTGAAATTTAGACATTTCATTTTTTTCCACTAATCCCTTCATTTAACACATTCACAAAGGGTTAAAGGAGAAAATGCATCTCCCAGTTTATTATACAATTTCTCCAGAGCACAGAAATATCCCACATGTGGGTGTAAACTGATGTTTGGGCATTCGGCAGTGCACAGAAGGGAAGGAGCGACCCTGGACGTTTGAAAAGCAGATTTTGCTGGAATAGTTTTCAGGTGCCATGTTGCATTTGCAGAGCCCCCAAAGTACCAAAACAATGGAAACCCCCTAAAAGTGACCCCATTTTGGAAACTACACCCCTCACAGAATTCATCAAGGAGTATAGTGAGCATTTTGACCCCACAGCTGTTTCACAGATTTTACTAACATTGGGATGTATAAATGAAAAATTACTAAAACGTCACTTTATCCCCAAAGTTTTCATTTTCACAAGGGGTTAAAGGAGAAAAAGGACCCCATAGTTTGTTAAACAATTTCTCCTGAACACAGCAATGCCCCATATGTGGTCGTAAACTGCTGAATGGGTACATAGTGGGGCTCAGAATGGAAAGAGCGCTATTTTGCTTTTGGAGGGCAGATTTTGGTGGAATAGTTTTCAGGTGCCATGTTGCATTTGCAGAGCCCCCAAAGTACCAAAACAGTGGAAACCCCCTAAAAGTGACCCCATTTTGGAAACCACACCCCTCACAGAACATGTCAAGGGGTATAGTGAGCATTTTGAACCCACAGCTGTTTCACAGATTTTATTAACATTGGGACATGAAAATGAAAAATTTCTTTTTTTCCAATAAACTGTCAATTTAGCCCCAAATTTTTCATTTTCACAAGAGGGCAAAGGAGAAAAAGCTCCCCAAAGTTTGTTACACAATTTCTCCTGAACAAAGAAATGCCCCATATGTGGTTGTAATCTGCTGCATGGGTACATGGTGGGGCTCAGAATGGAAAGAGCGCTACTTAGTTTTTGGAGGGCAGATTTTGCTGGATTAGATTTCGGGTGCCATGTTGTATTTGCAGAGCCCCTGAAGTACCAATACAATGGAAACCCCTCAAAAGTGACCCCATTTGGGAAATTACACCCCTCATAGAATTTATCTAGGGATATAGTGAGCATTTTGACCTCACAGCTGTTTCACAGATTTTATCATCATTGGGACATAAACATGAAAAATTATTTTTTTTTTCCAATAAACCATCCATTTAGCGACATATTTTTAATTTTTGCAAGTGGTTAAAGAAGAAAAAGCTCCCCACAGTTTGTTACACAATTTCTTCTGAACACAGAAATGCCCCATATGTGATTATAATCTGCTGTATGGGAACATGGAGGGGCTCAGAATGGAAAGAGCGCTATTTGGCTTTTGGAGGGCAGATGTGGCTGGAATAGTTTTCAGGTGCCATGTCACATTTGCAGAGCCCCTAAAGTACCAATACAATGGAAACCCCTCAAAAGGGACCCCATTTCAGAAACTACACCCCCCAAGGAATGTATCAAGGGGTATTATCATTTTGAGCCTAAAAATGCTTCCCAAAAATTAATGTACAAAGTGAAAATTGAAGTTTTTGAAGAAATATCCAATTTCAGAATATGTTGCGGCCACTTTGTGGCATCAGAGACATGCACTCCTAAAACCATTAAGTTGGGCTATCCCGGGGGGAAAAAAAATTATATATGTGGGTGTAAACTGCTGCTTGGGAACACAGCAGGGCTCAGAAAGGAAGGAGCACTTTGTTTTTTTAGCTTTTGGAGTACAGATTTAGAGGGACTTTCTGGTCGCCATGTTATTTTTGCAGAGCCCTGGAGGTGCCAGTAAACTGGAACTCCCCAAGAAGTGACCCCATTTTGTAGGGGCAATTTTAGGGTCTCTGCAAATGTGACATGGCGTCCAAAAACTAACAATCTAAATCTGCGCTCCAAAAGTACATAGCGCTCCTTCACATCTGCACCCTGCTGTGTGCCCAAATGGCAGTTTATGCCCACATGTATGACACTGGTGTACCCAGGATAACGTACTTAATGCCATATGTGGGTATAAACTGCTGTTTGGGCACAGCCAGGCACAGAAGGGAAGGAGCGCTATTTTGGTTTTTAGAGCAGTTTGGTTTATGGACACCATGTCACTTTTGCAGAGCCCAAGAATTGCCAGTAAAGTGGAATCCACAGACTTGTGACCCCATTTTGGAAACTATACCCTTCAAGGGATTTATCAAGTGGTGTAGCGAGCATTATTAACCCTTAAGTGTTGCATTCATTAAATTTCCAGAAATGAATGCGCAGATGATAATAAAAAGTTAAAAATAACATTTTTCCAGAGATACGCCATTTCAGTGCCCGATATGTTGTGCCCAGCTTATGTCTGCAGAGACACAATCCAAAAACTGTTAAGTGGGGATCCCGGGCACAACAGATTTTGGAGCGTTCATCTCTGATACAAGCCGGGTACAACATATTATGCACTGAAATGACGTATTCCTGGAAAAATTGTCATTTTCACCTTTCACAGTCAGCTGCGTATTCATTTATGGATAATAAATTATAGCAACACTTGGGGGTTAAAAATGCTCACTGTACCCCTGGATAAATTCCTTCAGGGATGTAGTTTCCAAAATGGGGTCACATGTCAGGAGATTCCACTTTACTGGCGTTTCAGCTCTGCAAAAGTGCAATGGCGTCCAAAAACCAAACCGTCCAAGCCTGTGCTCCAAAAACCAAATAGCGCTCCTTCCACTCTGTGCCCAGCTGTGTTCATACAGCAGTTTATACCCACATATGACATTAAGTACATTACCCTGGGTACAACAGTGTCATACATGTGGGCATAAACTGCAGTTTGGGCACACAGCAGAGCGCAGAAGAGAAGGAGCGCTATGTGGCTTATGAAGTGCAGATTCAGATGTTTGGTATCTGGACACCATGTCATGTTTGCAGAGCCTGTAAGGTACCATAACAGTGGATTCCCCAAAGGAGTGACCCCATTTTGAAAACTGCACCCCTCAAAGAATTTATCAAGGGGTGTAGTAAGCATTAGTATCCCAGACGTGAATACACAGCGGATGGGGAAAAGTGAATAGGTAAGCTGTGCGGAGTGCATTGGGAACACCAAATTCCCTACTATTTCCCCAGTAGTTCCTATTATTGGGGAGGTCACTTCTGGTTTATTTTCCCTCATAAGCGCTAAATCTGGGGTGTCCCCTGATATACGCTCGCACAGCTTATACATTCCCTTCCTGACGCAGCCAGTTATGTTCTAATGATTTGGCGATTTTTGGGGTTTTTGTCTTCACATTGTACGAGCTATATTTTCTTTATTTCTCTGGTGATGTAGCCATATGAGGGCTTGTTGTTTGCAGTATGAGATGTATTTTGTAATGACATCATCTTTGGGTGCCTATAACTTATTGAATAAATTTTATTAACTCTTTCTTGTTGGATTAAAAAAAAAAACCATCAATTCTGGCACTGCGTTTTACCTTTGAAATTTTTCACCATGCAGCATAAAGCATAAGTAACATGTTACCTTTATTCTACGGGTCGGTACGATTGCGGCGATACCTTATTTATACTGTTTTTTTATGCGATACTAATTTTGCAGAACAAAAACCCATTTGGGGACATAAATTAATTGTTTTTGCATCGCCATCTTCTGAGATGTGTAACATTTTTATTTTATGGTTTACAGAGTTGGTTTAGGGCTTATTTTTTGCGGGACAACCTGTGCTTTTTATTGGTACTGTTTTGGGGTACATATGACTTTTTGATCACTTTTTATGGCATATTTTGTAAGGTGAGATGGCAAAAAAAATCATTACTTTTGGCGAGTTTTTTCCGTTTTTTTTTTCCCGCCGTTCACCGTGTACATTAAATATTGTTTCAGTTTTATTGTACAGGTTGTTACGGTCGCGGCAATACCAAATATGCATTGTTTTTATTAAATTTTAGTTGTTTTTTTTATATAATTCATTTTATATAGAAAAAGGGAATTTTTGGGGCTTTATTCTTTTATTAATTTTTTTCAAACACTTTATTTTATTTTTTTTCACTTTTTTTTATTTTTTCATGTGTCCCATTAGGACACCTGAGCCAGCAATGCTTTGATTGCTGGCTCAGCACTTTAGACTGCAAGACACGAGCATACACGTGTCTTGCAGTCTATACAGGAAGTGAGGCTATGCAGACGCATAGCGCTCACTTCCGCAGGTCTCGGCAGGATCAACCATGTAGTGGGGTCTCCAGGCAGCCTGGGGTCACTGGGCAGACCCCGGGCTGCAAGTTATAGGTATCGGCACTCCCCGATCTCGCCGCGGGGGGTGCCGATCGGAGCGGCAACATGGCGGAACCCCTTGGATGCCGCGGTCATGTTTGACCGCGGCATCCAAGGGGTTAAAACCTCCGATTGGAACTCAGTTGTGACCGAGGGATATGGAGCAGGGTGTTAGCTGTCAGTTACAGCTAACACCCTCTTCCGATGCCGCACGCTCAGATAGTGAGCGGGCGGCCACCCCAGGGCGTATTATTACGCCCTGTTGCGCTAAGTACCAAGCGCACAGGACGTAATAGTACGTCCAATGTCGGTAAGGGGTTAAGAGCCTCCTCTATCCTCCACTCATTACCCACCCATTACCTGTAGTAATGGCACCTGTTTGACATTGTTATCAGTATAAAAGACACCTGTCCATAACCTCAAACAGTCACACTCCGAACTCCACTATGGTGAAGACCAAAGAGCTGTGGAAGGACACCAGAAACAAAATTGTAGACCTGCACCAGGCTGGGAAGACTGAATCTGCAATAAGCAAGCAGCTTGGTGTGAAGAAATCAACTGTGGGAGCAATAATTAGAAAATGGAAGACATACAAGACCACTGATAATCTCCCTCGATCAGGGGCTCCACGCAAGATCTCACTCCGTGGGGTCAAAATGATCACAAGAACGGTGAGCAAAAATCCCAGAACCACACGGGGGGACCTAGTGAATGACCTGCAGAAAGTTGGGACTAACGTAACAAAGGCTACCGTCAGTAACACACTACGCCGCCAGGGACTCAGATCCTGCAGTGCCAGATGTGTCCCCCTGCTTAAGCCAGTACATAACCGGGCCCGTCTGAAGTTTGCTAGAGAGCATTTGGATGTTCCAGAAGAATATTGGGAGAATGTCATATGGTCAGATGAAACCAAAGTAGAACTGTTTGGTTGAAACACAACTGGTCGTGTTTGGAGGAGAGTGAATGCTGAGTTGCATCCAAAGAACACCATACCTTCTGTGAAGCAGGGGGTGGCAACATCATGCTTTGGGGCTGTTTCTCTGGAAAGGGACCAGGACAACTGATCCGTGTACATGAAAGAATGAATGGGGCCATGTATCGTGAGATTCTGAGTGCAAACCTCCTTCCATCAGCAAGGCGATTGAAGATGAAACGTGGCTGGGTCTGTCAGCATGACAATGATCCTAAGCACACCGCCAGGGTAACGAAGGAGTGGCTTTGTAAGAAGCATTTCAAGTTCCTCTAGTGGCCTAGCCAGTCTCCAGATCTCAACCCCATAGGAAACCTTTTGGAGGGAGTTGAAAGTCCGTATTGCCCAGCGACAGCACCAAAACATCACTGCTCTAGAGGAGATCTGCATGCAGGAATGGGCCAACATACCAGCAACAGTGTGTGCCAACCTTGTGAAGACTTACAGAAAACATTTGACCTCTGTCATTACCAACAAAGGATATATAACAAAGTATTGAGATGAACTTTTGTTATTGACCGAATACTTATTTTCCACCATAATTTGCAAATAAATTCTTAAAAACTCAGACAATGTGATTTTCTGGATTTGTTTTCTCATTTTGTCTCTCATAGTTGAGGTCTACCTATGATGACAATTACAGGCCGGCCTCATCTTTTTAAGTGAGAGAACTTGCACAATTGGTTGCTGACTAAATACTTTTTTTCCCCACTGTATATGCATATTTGGCATCCCCATAATAACCTGTACAAAAAAACTAAAATATTATTTAACTGCACGGTGAATTTTGTAAAAAAAAAAAAAAAAAAATGCTAGAAATATTGTTTTTTTTACCATTTTGTCTCACTTATAATCACAAGGCATTATGGGAAAGGAGCTTATAATCACAGGCAGCACTATACAAGTGACTGGAGTGCTGGTCACGCACTGACACACCATTCACAAGGGGGCCTTAGGGAGACTGAGAGGACCTTTTAACAAAGATATGTTGTTTATCAGTGTAATGTGCTCTGTATAACGTTAAAGATCAGTTAGTCTGGATGCAGGAGTTCCAGACCTGCCTATAGCTCTATCAAGATTTATATATCTAAATTTCAGAAGGGAGTTGATAGAGTAGAAAATAGTAAAACTTCACTTTTATTTCTTATACAAATAAAAATAAATATAAAATCGTATTGGAAAGACGAGACTCACTAGTGCTCCCAAGTGCTACCATGTGATTAGTGAAAGAGAAGGGATGAGATCACATAAATTACATATATAATGTGCACTAATGTTTCTAGATGCCCAAAGCAGATATTAGCCCTGCTATTTTATTTTCTAATGACCATAATAATGATGACAACATGAGTCATATAGTTAATAGCATCAGTGTCATTTAAAGGGAGTGTATGAAGGGTAGCTAAAACAAACAAACAGAGAGGGGTTAGTTTAGTATTCAGCAAAAGTCCACATATCGCTTCTCATAACAGCTGAGACAGCGTCCACTCTGCCCGAGGTATAAATATAGTCTGGTGCCTCAAATAAAGCCTCAAACGTATATGGACACACAGTCAGTTAAAACTGTGTGTCACCTGGCACTGAGGATTCACCAAATACACTCCACTGGCAGGTTATAGCTGAATACACTCTCAATAAAAAATAAAAATAAAAAAAAGCCCTACGTGTTTCACCAGCCATTGCTGGATCATCAGGGGACTAAATCAATATAACCTCTCAGGGTGGGTTCACCTCTGCACTGCGAAGACGTTTTTTTTCATCGGACACGAAGTCCTGCATGTCCAACTTTGTTTCCGACGAAAAAATAGGATTCGCAGCGCAGAGGGTGCAATCAGACACCTGCGCATTGCTTTAAAAACCCATTCAAATGAATGGGTTTTTAACCAATGCGTCGCTAACCTGTCGGTATCCGATGCCTATCCCGTTCCCCGAGATTTTCACTCGGATTGGCAGCGGACGGACTCAAGCGCAGGTGTGAACCCACCCTCAGTTTGAGAGTGAAATAGCAATGGCGTAGGGCTTTTTTTATTTTAACTCTTTAGCACTTAGGGAGAGACTTTTAAATGTGTGCTATAGGTGTCAGATAGAGGTGTATGTGGAAAGGGTGCTGGGAGGCTGCGGGGTGCTGACAAAATTACCCTATTGAGGGTGTATTCAGCTATAACCTGCCAGTGGAGTGTATTTGGTGAATCCTCAGTGCCAGGTGACACAGTTTTAACTGTGTGTCCATATACGTTCGAGGCTTTATTTGAGGCACCAGACTATATTTATACCTCGGGCAGAGATGACTCATGTTGTCATCATTATTATGGTCATTAGAAAATAAAATAGCAGGGCTAATATCTGCTTTGGGCATATGTAAACATTAGTGCACACTATATATGTAATTTATGTGATCTCATCCCTTCTCTTTCACTAATCACATGGTAGCACTTGGGAGCACTAGTGAGTCTCGTCTTTCCAATACGATTTTATATTTATATTTATTTTTATTTGTATAAGAAATAAAAGTGAAGTTTTACTATTTTTTAATGTGCTCTGTAACACGGTGACAATTGAATATTTTTGGGAGAGATGATAGACTCCCTTTAAAGGGTGTGGTTTTCAAAATGGGGTAACTTCCTAGGGGATTACACATTACTGGCACCACAGGACTACTGAAAACATGACAAGGGGTCCAAAATCCACACCATCTACATCTAAATCTGTGCTCTAAAAGCGAAACACTGCCGCTCAATTCACAAGAAGGATATACAGTATATGCAGAACACTCATGTAGGAAGTAAACATGCAGTACTCTCTCCCAACTCAGTCTTCAGGTGGTGATGTCTCTAGGTTTTCAAAGCTGAGAATTCACAGTGTACTGCAACCTATGTGCACCACCAGTGACCCAATTCACAATTCACTTTAAGTTTCCTCTTTGGCTTTGTGCCTATATTCTATTTGGTGATAAGCATTTGATTGCAGTACAGACAAGTATTATTAACATTCTAAACCCAAGGCTGACACCTTTAAATACAGGTCAATTCTTGGCAAGGTGCAGAGAAGCATAAACATGGAGAAAGTGAGTATTTTGTTCTCCTATGGTTGACATGCTGTTTGAAACTGGTTATAAGCAAACTATGGCTAGTGCTCTTTATTTAGAGGTTCTTGGTCAATAGGATTTAAAGGGGTTTGTCCGTGAGAGGAACTCACAGGATAGGGGAAATGTGGTAGAGAGGGTTTAACCACTGGGACCCCCAACAACCTGCAGAAGTGTCTATTGCTTCCTCATCTTTATGGAGTGGCAGTCACTCATGTGCTTCTATAATCTCTAATTGACTGTCAAAGATAGCTGAAGTACAGTGCTTAGGTATCTTTGGCAGTCCCACAAAGAATAATGTAGATGTAGTGCGCCTGAGCAACCATCTCTCCATTGAGACTAATAATATGATTAGTGAGCTAGTGATCTAGCTCTTTCAGCGGAACGACAGAAGGCAGCTCTTGCCTGAAGGGCGACAGCTACAGTTACCCCTACCCACTTTCAACCTTATGGCATGGCATGATGTGACTAATTGTTGCACTGTTCAGCATCATGTGCAGCCAATCAGATATTACAGCAGGCATGGTTCATACTACCATCATGGTTAAAAGTATAAGAGGGAGAGGGGGGCTGACTAGAGATGGGCGAACCTCTCAAGATGTTTTTTGTTTGGTTTCGGGTGGCTTGGGTCCAAGATTTGTTTCCGGTCAAACAAGTTTGATACGAACCACACCTTAAAATGGTGTAAATATAGCGTAGAACACGCACAGGGCTGCTAGGAACCTATCTATCCAATTTCTAGCTCTCTAAGGCAAATACAGCTAAAGTTATGTCATAGTGAATGTTACCTGATCTACTTCTATGGAAAAACGGAATTAGATAAAATCTATATGACTTTAACTATACACTGCGCTGCCACTTGCTTTTACACATTGCCTGTGCTTTTTTTAGACACACCTGGCAGTTATATTGTAAAAAGCAATGGTATTGTAGAAAAATTAGCCCATTTTGATGAATTTTAAGTGCTACGGGATTGTTGTTATCTGGAAGACAAAATAGTGGCTGTGAGCCACTTAAAAAGTGATGAAGAATTGCCTTTTCAAAAAAAAAAAAAAAAGACACCAAAAAATATTCTAATAATGGGAATAAATGTGAAATCAAAATGATTTTGTTTTTTGTGCCAACACAGTGGCACCAACAGTGTGCTATTGTGGAATGCCTTGGTGGACCAGGCCGCAGAACATATCTGGATGAGTGGAGGTGGCTATGACAACATGAGTGGCAGTAAGGCATGGAATGATATGATAGACCAGGCCGCAGGACATATCTGGATGAGTGGTGGAAGCTGTGACAACATGTGTGGCCATGTGGCAGAGCATAAAATGATGGATTAGGAAGCAGGACATGTCTGGCCGATTGGTGGCAGTGGTGCTAGGCAGTTGTGGCAACATCTGAGGCAGTGCAACAGGGCTTAATATGATGGATAGGGCCCCAGGACATGTATGGCTGGGTGGTGGCAGCTGTTTAGGAGTAGCAGGCAGCACTATTCGGAGGCATCAACTGGGAGAAATCCACACTGATCCATGCCTGATTCATTTTGAAGTAATTTTTCCACACTAGTGACGGACAGTTTTGTCCTTTTAGGTGTTACAACGCCACCGGAAGCGGTGATAACCCTCTTGGCCATTACGCTTGGGGCCGGCCAAGATAAAACTCCCAAGGCAAACTAAGCCAGCTTCTTCCACTGCTCTAACCTATTGGCCCAAATTTCCATTGGTTCAGCGTTATCTGCTGAAATATAGGTGCACTCTAGAAACAAATGTACCTGCTGGTGCAACCGTTGGGTGTTAGTTGCCCCCTGTTGTCGCTCCAGCTGGCGCTGCGAGCTGAAAAAATTCTGGTTCATCATCTTCCACATACTGTGATGGGCCTGGCTGCTAATGCTGCTGCTTTTCCTCCTGACACTTGCAACTGTGGTACTGGCTGAGTGAGGTGGACTGGGAGCAGGCAGAGGCCACCTAGATACACGTGCGACTGGCAGTTGCAGTGGTCTCCCTAAACACTGCGGTAATCTGGGTATATAGCCTATGATGATATTCAAATTTTTCTTCCATTTGGGAAGCAGGGAAGAATTCCACCATTTTGTCTTTATAGCAAGGGCCTAAGAGTACTGTCATCCAGTACTCATCTCTCTGCTTAATGCTAATGATACACCTGTTGCTGTATCAGCAGCGGTGCATACAGCCTGCTATGCTTGCCAGCAAATGCACGGCCTTAAGGGCCTGCCATGGATAGTGTTCTTGGGCACTGTGGTGGTCGGTTGTTGTCATCATCATTTTGGAAGAAATAAGGGTCAACCTCCTTCCCTGGCTGTGCCATATGTGTCATATCAAGAGCCACTTCTGCATCCCTCATCCTCCTCTTTCAGTCTAGGAGTCAAAGCTCCTCTACCATAATGACCCTGAAACAGATCCTCCTCCATTAACAAAGGGCAATGACTTGACTAAGATGGTGGAAATTGTTCCTCCTCTTCTGTCCCTCATTGAATGAGTGTAAGTATGGTTCATATCGCTAATGCTGCAGTTGTCCATGCAGACAAATTTGGTAGCTTCTTCAAAGGGCTTGAGAAGACAGCACACTTCCCTCTTGAACCTCCAATGACATATCTCAAAGTACCACATCAAGCAGGGTGTTTTTTGACATAAGAATGGCTGAAATGTGCAAATGTGCAAATACTTTTCTAGCCATTAGGAGCACCCATTTTAAGCCACCATAACGTGTTATTCATCCTAACTGCGGCACAGCAATAATATTGGTGCCATTTTTTCACTGACAATGCTGCCCAGTTGGAGTTGGCAAAGATCCATCCAACGGGATACTTCCTGTAGGATACTGAAAAGCAGCTCCTCTGCTGTGTTGCTCCTCTAATCCAGGCTCATTAATTGTAAAACTGCATGGAATCAACAGTGAAAGCAACAGCTTGCCCTGGTGAAGATGGTGGTGGGAAACGGTCCAGAGAAGAGGATCGAGAGGAGCTGGATGGGCCCTGCATGGTGTTGGAAATGGATCTGCATAATCGAGGTGGGACTAGAACCTGGCCTTGTGTTGTATTTTTTTTTCCAATCTTTATTTTATTGAAGTTTTATAAATTTTACAATGTATACACAAAGTCAAAAGTAAAACAACATAAATAACAAACCACATCGAATAGAAGTCGGACAGACTACAGCAGCGTGCGCAATGGCCGCTCATTACATTAACATGATCGATGTGGAAATAACAAATTGATACAACAAACAAAGTTGCAGGTAGTTCCAAAAGTACAGACTATAGTAGAGGGTGATGTTGGCCAAGGGTTTTTGGCCAATGGTGTGTAAAATAACCTTTAGGAAGGGGAAGAATAGCTGTATCAGTGCAAGGGTGATCAAGATGGGTGATAGTAGGGGGTACAGGTAGGGAGAGGGTAGAGGGTGTTGTGGATCAGTTAAAAGGGGAGGAGGAAGGCGCGTTGCCAGGGTTCCCATGTTTTATGGAAGTTCTGTCTGGAGCCCTGGTCCCAACTGCTAAATTCCTCAAATTGGAATAGTTGGTGTATTTTGTCTTTCCAAAGTTGAAGGGAGGGAAGTTATGTTTCCTGCCATCACTGAGGGATAAGTAATTTTGCTGCAGTTATAAAACACGTGATCAGACAAGTCTTTGAAGGTGTATTATCGGGGGATGGGAACCAAAAAAGAATGTTCTCAGGGACAAAATTAGATAGTTCTGTCCTCACCCTGATCGCTCTCCAAAAAGGTTGGATCTCGGTGCAGGTGAACCACATGTTGGAGAAAGATCTTTCAGCCGATCCATATCTCCAACACAGTGGTCCAAGTGAGATAAGTTTAGTTTATTTAGTAAGACCGGCGTTCAGTATCACCTATTCAGTAATTTAAATGAGTTTTCCTGCAACTTCATGCATCTAGAGAAACCATGTGAGTGGGATAGCATGTATTTTATCTAAAAGTCAGAAAATTTGAGGCCAAGCTCAGTCTCCCAGGGGAAGGTTGGTTAGTTTGTCTGGAGGAAGTAATGAATTTCTTCCAAGCCCGAACTTAACCTCTAGTGACATTGCTTAAAACATGCCATGTATGGGAGTCAGAGGGAGGGGACTAGAGGGATATTTGGTGGGATGGCTGGAGTAGGCTTTTATTTATCTCAACGTTTATGGGGAGGTTGGTGGAAGCTGTCAGATCCAACCATCGGGTTAATTGAATTGCCTTGCGGTGGTTATATAGGTCGGACATGGCAAGTGCACCAGACATCTTGTTTTTGGTTAATAGTGAGAAGGCCAGCCTTGGTCAGGTTTTTTGCCACAGGAATGAGATAAAGTGGGAGTGCATGCTCCAGATATACTGTATGTTTTTAAGATGCTTTTTCCTTCACATCCACGAGGTGAAGGGGAGGCACAGTGTAGAAAGTTAGTGTTGAATTGAAGTCAGTAGGGAGCATAGTTGAGGGATTGTAGTCATGAATGGTCTGCTGGAATTTTGATCCTTAGGACTTTAATGAAGTTTTCGGGCCATAAGTATGGCAGCTTTCAATGGGTGGATAACATGCGGCAGTGCAGAGACATTAAGAATTTTCGATTTATCGAAGTTAACTTTGAAATTGGTAGCAAGGCCAAATTGTTCAAAGATTTGAAGAACTGAGGGGATAGCTTGGGTTGGATTTGTTACTTGAACTATTCATTCATCTGAAAATGCCCTGGTTATGTGGAGGAAGTTTTCAGTCTTAATTCCTGATATCGGGGCACTGCCAAAGTTTTTGAATTAAGGTTTCCATTACCAGGATGAACAGCACAGGGGAGAATGCCCTGTCTGGTGCCATTTCTTATATTAAAGGAGTCTGTGTCATTGACTCGAATCTGGGCTGAGGGTTCTGTGTATAAGGAGAAGGTCGCTGTGAGGAAGTCATTGGGGAAGTTAAAAGTGGCTTTCATGAAGCTCCAGCTAACTCTGTCGAAAGCCTTCTTGGCATCTGTGCCGAGAAGGACTAGCAACAGCTGTTTGTCCTTTGCTACATAGGTAGAGTGGATCATTCTTGACCTGTTGAACTTGCCCTCCCTGCCTAGGATGAATCCCATTTGTTTAGGGCCAACAAGATCTCCCAACCCTTTTGAAATTCTATTAGCAATTAACTTTGCCCACCATTTGACATCTGTGTTCAGCAATAATATCGGTCTATAGCTTGAACAGAGTTCTATGTCCTTACCCTCTTTAGGTATGATGGATATGTATGCTGCTAAAGAATGTGCATTCCAGGGTATACCTGACTTAAGTGAGTTACGTGAGGTTAAGAATCTTGGTAATAGGACGTCCTGGAACTTTTTGTAATATAAGATGGGCAATCTGTCTGGGCCCGGACTCTTACCGTTAGGGATAGAGTTCAGCACGTCAAGAAGCTCCTATTGGGTGAATGGGACAGTAAGACTAGAACTATGGGATTATGATAAGAATGGGAGGTGTATGGAGGCGAGGAAGTCTTCAATGAGCTTTGAGCCCTCTGGACCTGAGCTTAGTGAGTCTAAGTTATGCAGGGAGCAGTAATAGGCACGGAATTCACAATGGAGAATTCTATGCTGGAGGAGCTCCGGATGGTGGGTATGAAGGCTTTTTTCTTCTATTTTTATAATAGGAAGGAGGTCATGTTAGAGCCTCTATTGCTGTGTACATAGTATTTATATTGGCAGATACGGATGGCTTTAGCTGCTTTTAGATTAAGGAGATTGTTCTCTCAAGGAAGCAAGTTTGGATTCTAGGGAAGTCTGTGCAGAGTAATTGTTTGAACACTCAAGTCTGGCAATTTGAGAGAGTAGGTCTCTCCCTTTGCTTTTTGAGACCTGGAACAGATGTTGTTAAGGGCCCCCCTCAAAAAAGTTTTTTGGGGTTCCCAAATCATCAGGGTAGAGACATTAAAGGTGTCACTGTTAGTAAAGTAATCGGCTAGTCTCATTCAGTGTCTCTGTAAAGGCTCTGTTAGGAAGTAGTTGCAGTATGACCGAGATGGAGGTACTGTACAGTCATGGCCAAAAGTTTTGAGAATGACACAAATATTATATTTTCACATGATCTGCTGCCCTCTGGTTTTTATGTGTGTTTGTCAGATGTTTTTATCACATACAGAAATATAATTGCATTCATATTATGAGTAACAGAAGCTTATATTGACAGTTAGAATGAGTTAATGCAGCAAGTCAATATTTGTAGTGTTGACCCTTCTTCTTCAGGACCTCTGCAATTCTCCCTGGCATGCTCTCAATCAACTTCTGGACCAAATCCTGACTGATAGCAGTCCATTTTTGCAGAATCAATGCTTTAATTTTGTCTGAATTTGTTGTTTTTTGTTTGTCCACCGGTCTCTTGATGATTGACCACAAGTTCTCAATGGGATTAAGATCTGGGGAGTTTCTAGGCCATGGACCCAAAATCTCTATGTTTTGTTCCCTGTGCCATTTAGTTATCACCTTTGCTTTATGGCAAGGTGCTCCATCATGCTGGAAAAGGCATTGTTGAGTGCCAAACTGCTCTTGGGCGGTTGGGAGAAGTTGCTCTTGGAGGACATTCTGGTACCATTCTTTATTCATGGCTGTGTTTTTAGGCAAGACTGTGAGAGAGCCGATTCCCTTGGCTGAGAAGCAACCCCACACATGAATGGTTTCAGGATGCTTTACAGTTGGCATGAGACAAGACTGGTGATAGCGCTCACCTCTTCTTCTCCGAATAAGCTGTTTTCCAGATGTTCCAAACAATCGAAAAGGGGATTCATCAGAGAAAATGACTTTACCCCAGTCCTCAGCAGTCCACTCCCTGTACCTTTTGCAGAATATCAGTCTGTCCCTGATGTTTTTTCTGGAGAGAAGTGGCTTCTTTGCTGCCCTCCTTGAGACCAGGCCTTGCTCCAAGAGTCTCCGCCTCACAGTGCGTGCAGATGCACTCACACCTGCCTGCTGCCATTCCTCAGCAAGCTCTGCACTGCTGGTAGCCCGATCCCGCAGCTGAAACACTTTTAAGAGACGGTCCTGCTGCTTGCTGGTCTTTCTTGGGCGCCCTGGAGCCTTTTTGGCACCAATGGAAACTCTCTCCTTGAAGTTCTTGATGATGCGATAGATTGTTGACTGAGGTGCAATCTTTCTAGCTGCAATACTCTTCCCAGTTAGGCCATTTTTGTGCAGTGCAATGATGACTGCACGTGTTTCTTTAGAGATAACCATGGTTAACAGAAGAGAAACAATGATGGCAAGCACCAGCCTCCTTTTAAAGTGTCCAGTGGTGTCATTCTTACTTAATCATGACAGATTGATCTCCAGCCCTGTCCTCATCAACACCCACACCTGTGTTAATGGAGCAATCACTGAAACGATGTTAGGTGGTCCTTTTAAGGCAGGGCTGCAATGATGTTGAAATGTGTTTTGGGGGATAAAGTTCATTTTCTAGTCAAATATTGACTTTGCAAGTAATTGCTGTTAAGCTGATCACTCTTTATAACATTCTGGAGTATATGCAAATTGCCATTAGAAAAACTGAAGCAGTAGACTTTGTAAAAATTAATATTTGTATCATTCTCAAAACTTTTGGCCATGACTGTATGGTCTGAAATGGTTATGGCATATATGGAGCCATCTAGGAGTATGAGGAGCAGTCTATCTGCAATAAATATATAATCTGGTCTGTGGTAAGATTGGTGTTGTCCTGAGAAGAAGGTACAGTCTCTTACTTTGAATTTGAGAGTTCCCCAGGTGTCTATTAGATGTAGTTTAAAGAGAAAGGATTTAAGTTTTTACAGCTGTTTACCTGAATGGGGGAAGCTATTCGAAGAGGAGTCTGCGCATGGGTCAAGAGCCAGGTTAATGTCACCTCCTAAAACCATGTCCCCTTCAACAAAAAGGAAGACTTCATCTAGGACTTGAGTTAGCCATGTGACCAGAGAGGAGTTGGAGGCATAAATATTAACTAATGTGCATGACACATCAGCTATAGTGCCTTTAAGGAGGAGAAAGTGACCTTCAGGGTCTGAGCCCTGAGACATCTTAAATGGAAAGTGATTGCGAAAGGTGATACTAACACCTCTAGAGGTCGTGCAGTAGGTGAAGTTAAACCATACAGGGAAACTTGTATGGGACATGGAGGATGCGTTGCTGGGTCGGAAGTGCGTTTCTTGGAGGAAAATGATGTCGAAGTTAGATTTTTTTCAACAGGGTAAAAATTTGGCTAGGCTTTTGGGGAGTATTAAACCCTAGCATGTTAAAGGATGTTAATTTAGGGGTACTCATGCCAGCATGAAGAGGAGTTCTAGTACTCTAGTCAGGACTACCTGTAAAAGAAAATTTTGAACAAAGACAGAACAAAAAACACGGCAGAAAGGCGTAAAGTCAACAGCATCGCAGATATAAGTGCTGTTAGGCTGTGCCATGTTATCTGAGGGGGTGGTCTCTAGAAGACATGTGATGATAAGGGAGGGGGATAGGTTGTGCACATAAGCCATTAGAAGGCTTGTAGAGTGTAGGGAAAAAAAATAAAATCGGAATAGCATGGGGGGCAGCACCAATAGATTAAATAATAACTAAAATATAAACTATCATAACCGTACCATGAGTATGGCAACTTGGAATTAATAAGTTAAAAGTAGACAAGACAAGTCCTCAAACATGAACCTGGATATTGAAAGTAGACTGTACAGACATGTTAGGTGACGTCTGGTAGGATTCTCTTAAGTGTCAGTTTGCCAGACTTCTTGCGAAGCTTGATATTCTTACTTGTTCCAACAATTTCCCACAGTGTGGGAAGAGTAGCTGAGGGAAAAGTGGTGAAGTCTTGAACTGAACCAGTTGGGGATAGGGAAATCAGGCTACTCCAGAGCCGATAACATGTTTGGGAGATCACCATTATGACGGATGACGTGACTTCTGCCATCAACCTGGAAAGAGATTCCAAATGGGAATAGTCATCTGTATAGTAGTTTCCTGTGTCGAAGGATATATATCCATCAGAGGTTTTAGAGTGCATCTTTTAGACAGTGTGATGTTAGAGTGGAAGGAGAGTAAGCGTGAGCCTTCAAAGAGTAAGGAACTTTTTCTCTGGCCTTCCTGAAAACATCGTCTCGGGTTCAGGAGCAAAAGAGACGACAGATCGCGTCGCGTGGAGGCTCTGAAGATTTATTCTTGGATCTTAGGGCTCTGTGAGCTCATTCAATGTGTAACTCTTCTGGATAGTTGGAACTGAGATATGTGAATATTTGTTCCACATAGGTGAGTAGCGATTCAGGTGGGTATGATGCAGGGAGACCTTTTATGCGTAAGTTATTTCAGTGTCCCCTGTTGTCTTGATCTGCCAGCCAATCAGTAAGGCTGTTGAGGTGATGTTGGCAGGCTTGGAAGGCCATGTATTGTATTTGTCCATAATTGCTGCTCCATGTTCATGCAGGGCCACGGCTAAGTTTCAGATTAGTGCAGGCTAGACTGCATATTGGGTGAACAAGAAACCGTTTGTATATACAAGAGTTATTTTTTTAAGATTAGTGCAGGCTAGACTGTATATTGGATGAACAACAAGAAAACGCTTGTATATAACAGAGTTATTTTTTTAAGATTAGCGCAGGCTAGGCTGTATATTGGGTGAACAACTTGAAATTTTTTTTTTTCAGATTTACACAGGCAGAATCAGTGATTTGCTGTTAAAACAGCAGTTTCTATTTATTTAATGAAAAAATTTAAACTGTTGCCCAAAAAAAGCCCTTAACATAGGACTTTTCACTAACAGTATTGTTTTGTCCGTATACAGATGAAACTGCTCTATTGTATACAACAGACTTAGACAAAATTAGATTATTGGCAATGACTGTCTGTGTGCCTGTTACAGACCCACCATTCACAGTGCAGCTATGCACAGTACTGATACCAGGGGTTACAGTCATAACTGACAGTGCCCTGGAGATAAGAGTATCAGCTGTATGAAACAGATGATACTCAGAGCTGACTGGCGAGGGACCTGTTGCAGCCTCCACTTGCCAGCGATCACCATTCACAGTGCGGCAATGAATGATGCAGCGAGACAGCAGGGAAAAGGTAAGTATGAGATTTTTTTTTATTCTTTCAGGACTCATTAGGGCTATGATGATGACCTTGGATTCTTTTTAAAGAATTTAAAATGATACCAAGATCATCATGATAGCCCTTACAGATCCGGAGCGATTCGCTGAAGAAAAGGCTATTGCGCATTGAGATTCTAATGCAGATCTCAATTCCTGACAGCGTTCTTAACAGCAAATCGCTCTGAATCTGTAAGAGCTATCATCTTCACAGCCCTAACGGATCCTGAGATATGGGGCTCTAAAGTGTCCACCCCCTCCAGCCATCTTAGCCAGCTGCATGAAGGAGGAAGGAGGGGGCATGGAGCAGCACTGCAGACTGCAGAGACAATGAGAAATCATCACTGTCTGTGCATAATCTGTATGTGACCCCAGGGAAGTAGCATGGACTTCTGTCCATGTTATCCCCTCTCCTATCAATCAGAGAGCATACTATACTTTTGCTCTCTGGTTGTCACATAGAGGGATAATGTAATATCCCTCTAAGCCTAATCAGAGTGGTATTTTTAAGTAATACCCCTCTGAACATAACATAACCAGAAAGTTTATTAGTGATGTGACCAGGACGTTTACCATCATCCAGGTCGCAGCACCAAAAGAGTTGCAAAAAACACACAACACATACACAAAGTCATCAATAAAGTTTACATTTTTTCACTGTCCCTGTCCTGTCCATACCTGATCTTTATAGAGTAAAATACGCCGACCCCCTCTCTAGCGTTGTCTGTAAAATAATAGCAATAACGATTATCACTAGAGATGAATGTATAAAACACCTGTGACAGGCGGAAAAGTTCCATCAGTCAAATAACACATTTTCACCCATTTAATGTCAAAGTATAAAATCCAAGTTTTTGGCAGCTTTCAGATGGGTATAATACATACATTTCAAAGCGCCTTTGGAACTGAATTAATACCTTAAAAAACTTGAATTGTAAATTCTCTTAAAAATTCCTGTTAGGCTGTAAACCTTATAATGTTCACAAAAATTACATGAACATTTAAAATTTGATGTCAACATAAAGTAGAATATGGTAAATTCTGTTTATTAACTAATTTGGTAGTATGACTCTATATGAAAAGAGGATAATTTAAAACTTTGAAAATTGCATATTTTTCTAAATTTTCACCAAATTTCCTATTTTTTCATAAATAAACACAAAACATATTGACCCAAATTTACAACAAACATGAAGTACAATGTGTCACGAAAAAGCATTCTTAAAATCACCTGGAAAAGTTAAAGTGTTCCAAAGTTATCACCACATAAAGTGACACGTCATATATGAAAACGGGGGCTGTATCATAAAGTCCAAAACTGGCTGTGACACCAAGGTGGTAAATATGAATGTAGTGTTTATAAACAGTGCTAACTGTTTACCCATAGTGCTTGCTGTAAGGGTATGTTCAAACTTTCAGGATTTGATGAGGAATCCTCAATATACACACATGGACAAAATTGTTGGTACCCCTCGTTTAATGAAAGAAAAACCCACAATGTTCACAGAAATAACTTGAATCTGACAAAAGTAATAATATATAAAAATTCTATGAAAATGAACAAATGAAAGTCACACATTGCTTTTCAACCGTGTTTCAACAGAATAAAAAAAAAAAATTAAAACTCATGAAACAGGCCTGGACAGAAATGATGGTACCCCTGAAAATAATGTGACCAAAGGGACATGTTAAATCAAGGTGTGTCCACTAATTAGCATCACAGGTGTCTACAATCTTGTAATCAGTCAGTGGGCCTGTATATAGGGCTACAGATACTCACCGTGCTGTTTGGTGACATGGTAAGTGCCACACTCAACATGGACCAGAGGAAGTGAAGGAAAGAGTTGTCTCAGAAGCTTAGAAAGAAAATTATAGACAAGCATATTAAAGGTAAAGGTTATAAGACCATCTCCAAGCAGCTTGATATTCCTGTGACTATAGTTGCAAATATTATTCAGAAATTTAAGATCCATGGGACTGTAGCCAACCTCCCTGGACGTGGCCGCAGGAGGAAAATTGATGATAGATCAAAGAGAAGGATAATACGAATGGTAACAAAAGAGTCCAGAAAAACTTCTAAAGAGATTAAAGGTGAACTTCAAGCTCAAGGAACATCAGTGTCAGATTGCACCATCCATCGTTGTTTGAGCCAAAGTGGATTTCATGGGAGACGACCAAGGAGGACACCATTGTTGAAAACAAATCATAAAAATGCCAGACTGGAATTTGCCAAACTACATGTTAGCAAGCCACAAAGCTTCTGGGAGAATGGACAGATGAGACAAAAATTAAAATTTTTGGCAAGGCACATCAGCTCTATGTTCACAGACGGAAAAATGAAGCATATCTTGAAAAGAACACTGTCCCTACTGTGAAACATGGAGGAGGCTCTGTTATGTTCTGGGGCTGTTTTGCTGCATCTGGCACAGGGTGTCTTGAATATGTGCATTGTACAATGAAATCTCAAGACTATCAAGGGATTCTAGAGAGAAACGTGCTGCCCAGTGTCAGAAAGCTTGGTCTCAGTCGCAGGTCATGGGTCTTGCAACAGGATAATGACCTAAAGCACACAGCTAAAAACACCCAAGAATGGCTATGAGGAAAACATTGGACTATTCTGAAGTGGCCTTCTATGAGCCCTGACCTAAATTCTATTGAGCATCTTTGGAAGGAGCTGAAACATGCCATCTGGAAAAGACACCCTTCAAACCCGAGACAACTGAAGCAGTTTGCTCATGAGGAGTGGGCCAAAATACCTGTTGAGAGGTGCAGAAGTCTCATTGACAGTTACAGGAATCGTTTGATTGTAGTGATTGTCTCAAAAGGTTGTGCAACAAAATATTAAAATCCAAACGGAGGCAGTTATAACACCAAAAGTGAGATTATAGTAAACATGAAAGAGAGAACCTCACAAATATAAAATATATAAATATTTATTAGTATCCAATAAAAAATATGAATCTGGACACACAATTAACAAATAATACAAGTGTAAGTACAATATGGGGAAAGACTTGTAAAGTCAAATATTGTACCAGTAACCAAACATAGGGCACGGTGATAATGGAAATAACAATGCACTGATGCAAATATCACACATAGAATCACAGAGGCGCAATTCCCTTGTGCTAGAACAAAGGGAGTGCTGTTACCTTTCTGGGGACACTGTTACAATGCAGAGGGCACAAGGAGGGTACTATTACTTTGCTGGGGCACAAGGAGATACTTATCAAGTAAGGGCAACAAGGTGGCCCTATTATCTTGTGGGGTGCACAGTTAACTTGCAGGGGACTTAAAGCATAACTAAACTTTCAGACAACTTTTGATTTTCTGGCAGTATTTGTGTCATGAATACATTTTGTAATATACTTTATTAAAACATTTTGGATTTCTACATCTCTTTATTATTCACCTTAATTCTGTATTGAAAGCTGTTTCTGCCTTTCACTGAATGCTACTGTGTATGGGAGTATGGAGATGTATAGAAAATGAGGGTAGGGGAGGGTCACTTCAAACAGTTATATGTCAGACATTATAAAACGTACAAGCCTGCTTTTGGTGTCATATGACATTATACAGCTGCATATGTATCTTAATCCTGACTGTGTTTTCAACCAGTAATATCTTTGGAAATAATTTAGATAGCACTGTACTGACCAGTGAGAATCTCCTCTTTCATATGACACCAAAAGCAAGTTTGTACCACCTCTGACCAGCTATTTGCTTCAATTAATAGGTGGTGCTCCACTGATTCTAGCATAGTTGGACATTTTTCTCTAGCCCCCACCATTCTTGAGCAATAAGTGCTGCTAGTTTTGGTGCCTAACATGCTATTTAGGCTCCATACTGTTAGGAGGACGGTGTCAGGCAGGAGCAATCAATGGGTGTGATTCTGAGCTCTGACACCGTCAGCTTCTGATTGGAGATCTGAATCAAGCCTCCATGCCTTACACAGTCCATCTGATTGAGAGCCTAAGGCCCCTTGCGGACGACCGTGGGCAAGTACAGTGTGCTATCCGGTAGTGACACTGCAATGTCACTACCTGTGACATCACGGGTCCTCTTCCTGAGGCCGCTGATAGGCCTCAGTGATCACGTGACCGCTGAGGCCAATCAGCATTACGTCGGAAGAGACTTGGGAGACGCCGTTGGAGCAGAAGAACCGGGATGTGCGGGAGGACACTGGAGCAACGGGCACAGGTGTGTATGCATTTTTTTTTTATTTGTTTCACTGCCCCAGCTAATTTAAATGTTAAAGGGGTTTTCCATTTTTGCCTGGACAACCCCTTTAAGGCTAATCCTTGAGTGGACCCACCAGATCATCCACTGTTCACCAAAATGGATTTTTGCTACTGATCCTATCATAAATGCATGTTCTGTCTACTATAGGCCAATCCTCACATTTCCTAGAACTACTAAAGCTTAGGAGATATGTGAGGTCTGAGTGCTCCAAGCTGTCATCAGATTAGAGAGACCACAAGTAGAGTAGCCCTATAGCTCCTATGAGTCTGAGATCGGCTAATAGGAGGAGCCCTGAGCCCAGCCGCCCATCCCACCACACACATAGCTCCTGGGTAGGGATTGTTCTTTCATTGTCACTGTCAGTCTAGAAGGTAGCGCAGCCTGTACCCGCCCTGGGAGTTCGAGGCTTCTCCCCTGAGGCGGCGCATCTCCATCTGTGCACTCGCTGTACTATTGTGTCTGGAGCTTCATGACGAACCGCTTTAAAGTGACCCCGGCGTCCTCAGGCTCCGGTGAAGTGGATACATTGGCAGAGGAGCCAGGTGTCCAGGAGCCGTCGAGCCAGCAGGCTGTAAGTGAGGCTGAAGAGGAGCGCTATGCATCTGTCCCAATCCTGGAATATTCCAGGGAGCCCAACAAGTATGGTAAGTTCAGTGGCGAGGTACACTAGTTCTTACTAACTGTTATTATGACCATCAGCTGCCATGCCATTGTAAAGTAAGGGAGGGGTTGGAAGCTTATAGCAACGTTTCCTGCTATTGACTACATGTAGCTAAATCAATAGCTCTCTGCTCGGCGTCCGCTTCCGCTATGTATTGTGTTTAGACTTGCTTCAATTTTAACAGTGGTACCTGAAGTGGTCCGTGCAATTGGTGCGTGTGTGGTGACTGGAGTTCACTCTGGGGAATTTGGGCTGTTGTGTTCTTGCTATCCCACCTGATGCTGGAATTGTCGTTACCCCACATGTGTATCAGGCGCCTCTGCTGACTCGTGTAGACTATGTAATTAGCGCCCGATCCGATCGTTTGTTATTTAAGAAGGGTTCTTGCAGGACCTCCCAGGGGCTGGAGTCAGTGAGGCTGTTATCGCTGCGACACTTCTGTCATTCTCTCCTGAAAGTTTCTCTGCGATAGAGCCTGGCAGTGAAGCAGTAAACAAGTGGCAAGGGCACCAGGTGTTACGGATTGGTGTCCAGGCTGAAACAAATGCTGGGGACTAATTTTCACTTCAGAAAAAAATCCAGCTGTTGGGAGTTTTGTGTTAAAGGGACGCTATGTGAATAGTGTTAGCCCTAGAGTTCTGCAACTTTCTGATATCGTTGTATAATATCTCTTGTTTGGTGTTACTGTAAGGGAATTATATTCTTTACTTACAAATACTGAAAACTTGCATAGATCAAGTCCAGTTTGACCCATATGCCAGTCATACAGCTCCAGCAATGTACTAGTAAGGCTGGGTTCACATCTGCATTTCAGATTCCATCAAAGTTTCTGTCTGAAATCGCTGGACGAAAAAGTTCTGCAAGCTTGACTTTTTCATCTGGCAACTTCAGTCAAAAAAAAAAAACAGACACCTGGCAGACCCTATTATAGTCAGTGGGGTCCCTAGGGCTCTGTTGCTGTCTGCTATTTTAATGGTCCATTTGTCCGTTCTCCTGCTCCCCTGACGGACCAGACAAATGGACACCCGGTGCTAATGTGAGCAAGCTAGGGATTGTCGACTTAAACTTTCTTGTTTCAGGATGATACATTTTATATGTACTGAAATATTGTAGCAAACTGACATGAAAGCTGCTGGTGCATTTCTCTTCCCTAATGCTAGGTTCACACCTGCGTCTGGTATCAGTCCGCTTACAAACCGTTTTAAGAGAAAAACGGTTTGGTACAAAAAGGATTCCAAACGGTTACACAGCAAATAACCGAATCCGTCTTTTTAGACGGTTAGTCAACGGGTATCCGTTCAAAAAAACTGCCCGTTTGTGTCCTTTTTTTTTCTTCATTCTGAGCATGCGCAGAGGGAAAAACGGAATGCAAAATGAACACAAACTGATTGCTATCCGTTTGTAATCCGCTTTCCATAGATCTCAATGTTAAAAAAAAAAAAAAAAAAAAAAAAACGGATTGGTTACTGTCCTTTTGGAATCTTTTTTGAATGGAGAAAGAGTCCTACAAGTCCGACTTTTTTCTCAGTTCAAAAGAGTGGATACCAGACGGAAATGCTCCAAACGCACACCTGCGGATGATTTTTACAGCTCATTGAAATCAATGGGTTTTCAAACGAACCGTTTGAAATCAGCTTTTGAGGATTTTGAGAAGTTTTCAAAAACTGATTTCGTGCAGAGAGGCGAACACAAATGTGAACCCAGGCTAAGGAGGTCACACATTGTGAAAAAGCTGTTCCTTTCTTGAAGTTTACACTTTTATTTAAAAAAAAAAAGAAAAAAAAATGAAATGAGGCTCTATTACCCTGATGAGCCACCATTAGCATATACACAAGATGAGATATGGTTGAACATGAAGGCATACAGATTCCATACAGTATTCTGTGGCACATTTGTCCATCCAATGAAGCCATCCTGCTTCTCTCAGTCCAAAGATGCACCTCCTGGGCAAAATGTATTTCAGTGTGTTGTAGTGGCATGTGCTGCATTCTTCAATCTCTCACCTGGAAGTAGCCTCTGAGAGTCTATTTATAGGTTAGCAGGGGAAGCATGTTTTACACTCATTTATGGCAAGGTCTGGTGTCTAATCTGATCACATCTGTAATTATTTATTTTTATAAATATCACATATGAACAAACAAAAACCTCAACCAATAAAATGACAAACCATGAAATAACTTCAAATTTCAACCTCTCCACTACCAGCAACTGTCACTACCTGCCATATGAGCTAAGGCAGTTAGTGAGATAGCATGTCAGCCATGTAATACTTCAACAGAGTACCACGCTGTGTACTTAAAGCAATCATAAATATGTTGTCTAATATGTAGAGGTTTCATTTTTCTGAGTGGTCCCAATGATCGGAAGAACCATCTTGTGAGTTTATCTTTGTGCAAGGTAGTGTTCAGCCAATCCATATGTAACAAGTGGTCCACTTTTGCAAAATCAATGCTAGATACAGAGGTCGGATTCTCCCAATGATGTAAAATACTTTTACGAGTAGCACTAGCTCATATTACCATAGTGTATTTATCAGTTATAGAATAGCAATTGTCCACATCTGCAACGATATTAAAGATTGCTCACTCAGTTGCTAAAGTTACACTGATATTAAAGTTAGAGGTCCATATGTTTCTTGAGTAGGTACAATCCTGAAAGTTCTGATAGACATCAGTATTCTGGTGACATTTGGCATGAGAAAACAAGGAATTAGGTAATGTTCTTGACTGCAGGAGCTGTGTTATATACAGTGGCTTGCAAAAGTATTCATACCCCTTGAACTTTTTCACATTTTGTCACCTTACAACCACAAACTTAAATGTATTTAATTGAACTTTTAAGTGATAGACCAACACAAAGTAGCACATAATTGTGAAGTGGAAGGAAAATAATACATGGTTTTCAAAATTTTAATCAAATAAAAAATCTGAAAAGTGTGACGTACAAAAGTATTCAGCCCCCTATATCAATACTTTGTAGAGTCACCTTTCACTGCAATTACAGCTGCAAGTCTTTTGGGTTATGTCTCTGCCAGCTTTGCGCATCTATAGACAGATATTTTTGCCCATTATTCTTTGCAAAAACAGCAATTTTCATGTCTTGCCACATATGCTCAATGGGATTTAGGACTGGGCCATTCTAACACATGAATAGTCTTTGATCTAATACATTCCACTGTAGCTCTGGCTGTATGTTTAGGGTCATTGTCTTGTTGGAAGGTGAATCTCCTTCCCAGTTTCAAGTCTTTTGCAGCCTCCAACAGGTTTTCTTCCAGGATTGCCCAGTATTTAGCTCCATCCATCTTCCCATCAACTCTGACCAGCTTCCCTATCCCTGCTGAAGAAAAGCATCCCCACTGCATGATTCTGTCACAACCATGTTTCACAGTGGGGATGGTGTGTTCAGGGTGATGAGCAGTGTTACTTTTCCGCCACACATGGCATGGCGCTTTGCATTTACGCAAAAAGTTCAACTTTGGTCTTATCTGACCAGAGCACCTTCTTCCACTTGTTTGCTGTGTCCTCTATATGGCTTATGGCAAACTGCAAATGGCACTTCTTATGTCTTTCTTTCAAAAATGGTTTTCATCTTGCCACTCTTCCATAAAGGCCAGATTTGTGGAGTACATGACTTATAGTTGTTCAGTGGACAGTTTCTCGTACCTGAACTGTGGATTTCTGCAGCTCCTCCAGAATGACCATGGGCCTCTTTACTGCTTCTCTGACCATTGTTCTCCTTGTTCGATCTGTTAGTTTAGGTGGACAGCCATGTCTTGGTAGGTTTGCAGTTGTAGAATACTTTTTCCATTTTTTGATGAAGGATTGAACACTGCTCCTTGGAATGCTCAAAGCTTGGAATATGTTTTTATAACCTAACCTTGCTTTAAACTTCTCCACAATTTTCTCTGACCTGACTGGTGAGTTCCTTGGTCTTCATGATGCTGTTGGTTCACTAGCGTTCTCTAACAAACCACTGAGGCCTTCACAGAACATGTGTATTAATACTGAGGCAAAATTATTATTTTTCACATGGACCCCCAACAATGTTAATAAAAGCTAATCAAAACATTATCTGTACCCCAAAATGGTACAAAATGAAAGTACAACTCATCGTGCAAAGAATAAGCCTTCACATAGCTAAGTTGACAGAAAAATAAAAAAGTTACGTATTTTGGAAGGCGGGGAAGGAAAATATGAAAAAAGTTGACGAGCATTAATGTAGAAACTACCCTATGTCCTTAAACATTGAAACTTCTCATAACACCTTTTAAAGTGTAACTAAACTTTCGGACAACTTTTGATTTTCTGGCAGTATGCGTGTGTCATTAATTTTTGCAGTATACTTTATTAGCAAACTTTGGATAATTTCTATGAAATCCTGCATTTTTTTTTTTCTCTTTCCCTTGTTTCTGTATTGAGTTGTTTTTGCCTCTCACTGAATGTTACTGTGTATGGGAGTACATGGATTTGTAAGAGGTAGAGAAAATGACAGTGGGGAGGGTCACTTCTAACAGTTATATCTTGGACATGTAGAAGCTTGTCATACGAACGAGGAGATTCTCTCAATTATTTCTGGAGATATCACTGGTTGATTGGGATTTGTATATTATATTTATATATATATATATATATATATATATATATATATATATATATAATAATACATCTACATATAAATATTCTAATCCCGACTGTGTTAATAAAGTATATTACAAAATTTATTAATGACACAAATACCAGGAAATCGAAAGTTGAGTTAGACTCTAAGCTTTAAGCTAAGGCCATACAATGCGTAAATGCAGCGTTTTGTTCTAGATTTTGCTGTAGTTTTTTGAGCCAAAGTCAGGATTGGCTTGATAAATAATGGAAAATATATAGGAAGAACATATACATCTACCTTCTGCTCAGTCCACTCCTGGCTTTAGCTCAAAAAACGCAGGAAAATTTGCAACAAAAAAAGTTGGGGCCTAAGGCTGAGGCGGAAACGCTGTTGTTTTTGTTGCAGATTTTGCTGCAGGTTTTTGAGCCAAAGCTCAATTTCACTTAATTTCAGTGTACAATATGTTGTGCCCAGCTTGTGTTGGAGATGAACACTCCAAAGGCTGTTTGCATGGGACAACCGCTTAACAGTTTTTGGAGTGTGTGTTTCTGCTGACACAAGCTGGGGGCAACATATTTGGCACTGAAATGGTGTATCTCTGCGCATTTATTTCTGGAATCTAAATTAATGCAACACTTAAATGTTAAAAATGGCTGCTACGCCGCTTAATAAATCCCTTCAGGGGTGTAGTTTCCAAAATGGGGTCACATGTCTGCGGATTCCACTTTACTGCCAATTGAGGGGCACTGCAAAAGTGGCATGACATCCAAAAACCAAACTGTGCTTCAAAGACCAAATAGCGCTCCTTCACTTCTGTACCCAACTGTGTGCACAAACAGCAGTTTATTCCCACGTATGACATGTTAAGTACATTATTCTGGGTACAGCATTGTCATACATGTGGGCATAAACTGCTGTTTGGGCATACAGCAGAGTGCAGTTGTGAAGGAGCACTATGTGACTTTTGGAGCGCAGATTTAGATTTGTTTGGTTTTTGAGTGCCATATGAAAAAAGGGGTTGGGACATTTTCTTGTAAATCTGGAAAATTGCTGTTAGACCTGTAAGCCTTCTAACATCTAAAATAAATGACGATTAAAAGATGATGCCAATAAAAAGCAGATGGGTGGTATGACTATCTGCTTGAAAAGCAGAGCATTCGCGGTTGTTAAACCCTTAGATGACGCAGTCAAACATGACCGCTGCATCCAAGGGGGTTGCACAATAATAATGCCCCTATCGGCACCCCCCGCGGTGAGATCAGGGGGTGCTGTTATGCATTTTCAGCAGCTCAGGGTCTTGCCAGTGACTCCAGGCTGCTAGGTGCCTCAAGTACCTGGCTGATCAACAATCCAATGCAGGAAGTCAGCCAATGAGTCAGCAATACACATGTATACTCGTGTATTCCAGTCTATAGTACTGAACCAGCGATCAGTGTATTGCTGGTTCAGGTGTCCTAGTGGGATATATATATATATATATATATATATATATATATATATATATATAAAAAAAAAGTAAGAAAAAAATTAATAAATAAAGCCCCAAACATTCCTTTTTCCTATGTAAAATTAATTATATAAAAAATAATAAAAACAATACATATTTGGTATTGCCACATCCATAACAACCTGTACAATAAAACTGAAACCATATTTAACCTACACAGTAAACGTCGGGGAAAAAAAAACAAAAACAACACACAAATGTAAAGTAATGATTTTTCGTCATCTCACCTTGCTAGAAAAAGTTCTCAAAGTCGTATGTACCCCAAAACAGTATCACTAAAAAGCACAGGTTGTCCTGCAAAAGCCCTCAACCAACTCGGTAATCGTACCGACCAGCAGCATAAAGGTGACATGTTACGTGTTTTTTTTTTTTTTTTTTTGTAATCCAATAAAAAAAGTTTATTCCATAAGTTATAGGCTTCCAAAAAATGGTGTCATTACAAAATGCATCTCATCCCAAAAAAACAAGCCCTCAAATGGCTACATCACCAGAAAAAAAATATATAGCTTGTAAAATGTGAAGACAACCCCCCCCCCCCCAAAATCACCAAATCATTAGAACATAACTGGCTCTGGCAGGAAGAGAATGTATAAGCTGTGCGAGCGTATATCAGGGTACATACCAGATTTAGAGCTTACGAGTGAAAAGAAACCAGAAGTGACCCCCAGAGTGACCTGGCTCCCTCAATCATAGCAACTACTGGGGAAATAGTAGGGAATTTGGTGTTCCCAATGTACTCCTCACAGCTTACATATTCACTCTTCACCATCCGCTGTGCAGTCACGTATGGGATACTAATGTTCTCTACGCCCCTTGATAAACTCTTTGAGGGGTGTAGTTTTCACAATGGGGTCACTCCTTAGGGGATTCCACATTTCTGGTACCTTAGAGGCACTGCAATAATGACATGGTGTCCAGGTACCAAACATCTAAATCTGTGCGCCAAAAGCCTCATAGCGCTCCTTCCCTGCTGTGTACCCGAACTGCAGTTTATGCCCACATGTATGACACTGGTGTACCCAGGATAATGTACTTAATGTCATATGTAGGTATAAACTGATATTTGAGCACACAACCAGGCACAGAGAGGGAGCATTATTTGGTTTTTGGACGCCATGCCACTTTTGCAGAGCCCTGAAATGCCAGTAAAGTGGAATCCCCTGACATGTGACCCCATTTTGGAAACTACACCCTTGAAGGAATTTATCCAGGGTACAGTGAGCATTTTTAACAACCAAGTGTTGCTATAATTTAATTTCCAGAAATTAATTTGCAGCTGATGGTGAAAGGTGAAAATGACAATTTTTCCAGGAATACATAATTTCAGTGCATAATATGTTGTACACGGCTTGTATCAGAGACAAACGCTCCAAAAGCTGTTGTGCCTGGAATAACCGCTTAACAGTTTTTGGAGTGTGTGTCTCTGCTGACACAAGCTGGGCACAACATATCGGGCACTGAAATGGTGTATCTCTTGAAAAATTGCAATTTTTCACTTTGCGCATTTCTGGAAAATTAACTTAATGCAACGCTCAAGGGTTAAAAAATGCTCGCTACCCCACATTATAAATCCCTTGAGGGGTATAATTTCCACATGTCTGCAGATTCCACTTTACTGGCAATTCAGTAATTTTTTTTCCCCTTGATAAATTGTCAGGGGTGTAGTTTCCATAATGGAGGGTTTGGAGGGTTTTCATTGTAGGGGCTCTGCAAATGAAAAATGGTACCTGAAAACTATTCTAGCAAAATTTAAAATCCCCTACAGAAATAAAATGTCCCTAGCAAATAGGTTTGGGAAATTTTCTTGTAAATATGGAAAAATCGCTTACACTTGCAAGCAGAGATATGGCAGATAATATGTATTAATGTATTTGCGTGCTTTGACTGAAACGCAGAGCATTTCACACTTTGAAAACTGCAAATTTTTTCAAGTTTCGTCAAATTTTTTATAAATAAACGCATAAAATATTGATCAGTGTTTACCACTAACATGAAGCACAATGTGTCACGAAAAACAATCTCAAAATCACATGGGTAAGTTAAAGTATCTCAAAGTTATTGCCATATAAAGTGACACATGTCAATTTTGAAAAATGAAGCCTGGTCATTAAAGAGGTTTTCCAGGCAAAAATTATTTAAAAAAAAAAAAAAAAAAGGTCTGTTAGTGCTATTAATGGGTTAATAAGTACACCCAAATACCTTTAGCAGTGTTTTGAGTGATTTCTTGCTTTCTCTAGGAGCTCCGGCCATCTTCTGCATTTGTTTACATGGTGTAGCTTTCTGTGCTTATATCATACAACTACCTCCCTCCCTTGCTCCCTCACACCCCCCTCCCTGTCTCCCTAGACAGCCCGCCCACTACTAGCCCTTCCCAACTAACTAACTCCTCCTCTTCTTGACGTGCCTGAAGCGGAGGTGATGATGGCTCTGTGCTGCAGGCCTTACACGCAGTCTGGACTCAGGCCCGACGTCCCTTCCGAAAGTGATGACATGGTTCAGAGCCGGACCGGAAAGAGAAGCTGGGTAAGTATTGTGTGCCAGCTTCCCAGGCACTATTGCACGTGTGTGAGGAGCTCACACACAGAAAGAAGAGGAGGTGGCCTTCCCTGGATGACATGTCGGCCCGGGTTCAGAGGAAATCGTGAGTACAATGGGCCTGGGGGGGGACGGGGACGGGGTCTTTACACTGACGTAACAGGTAAAGATCTGGATTAGACCGAAGACCCGTTACATCAGCGGGAAGAAAAAAAAATCTAATATACAGTGGGGAAAAAAAGTATTTAGTCAACCACCAATTGTGCAAGTTCTCCCACTTAAAAAGATGAGGCCTGTAATTGACATCATAGGTAGACCTCAACTGAGAGACAAAATGAGAAAGCAAATCCAGAAAATCACATTGTCTGATGTTTAAAGAATTTATTTGCATATTATGGTGGAAAATAAGTATTTGGTCAATAACAAAAGTTCATCTCAATACTTTGTTATATATCCTTTGTTGGCAATGACAGAGGTCAAATGTTTTCTGTAAGTCTTCACGAGGTTGGCACACACTGTTGCTGGTATGTTGGCCCATTCCTCCATGCAGATCTCCTCTAGAGCAGTGATGTTTTGGGGCTGTCGCTGGGCAACACGGACTTTCAACTCCCTCCAAAGGTTTTCTATGGAGTTGAGATCTGGAGACTGGCTAGGCCACTCCAGGACCTTGAAATGCTTCTTACGAAACCCCTCCTTTGTTGCCCTAGCGGTGTGCTTGGGATCATTGTCGTGCTGAAAGACACAGCCACGTTTCATCTTCAATGCCCTTGCTGACGGAAGGAGGTTTGCACTCAAAATCTCACTATACATGGCCCCATTCATTCTTTCATGTACATGGATCAGTCGTCCTGGTCCCTTTGCAGAGGAACAGTCCTAAAGCATGATGTTGCCACCCCCATGCTTCACAGTAGGTATGGTGTTCTTTGGATGCAACTGAGTATTCACTCTCCTCCAAACACGAAGAGTTGTGTTTCTACCAAACAGTTCTACTTTGGTTTCATCTGACCATATGACATTCTCCCAATACTCTTCTGGAACATCCAAATGCTCTCTAGCAAACTTCAGATCGGCCCGGATGTGTACTGGCTTAAGCAGGGGGACACGTCTGGCACTGCAGGATCTGAGTCCCTGGCAGCGTAGTGTGTTACTGATGGTAGCCTTTGTTACGTTAGTCCCAGCTTTCTGCAGGTCATTCACTAGGTCCCCCCCCCCCCCGTGTGGTTCTGGGATTTTTGCTCACCGTTCTTGTGATCATTTTGACCCCACGGAGTGAGATCTTGCGTGGAGCCCCTGATCGAGGGAGATTATTAGTGGTCTTGAATGTCTTCCATTTTCTAATTATTGCTCCCACAGTTGATTTCTTCACACCAAGCTGCTTGCCTATTGCAGATTCAGTCTTCCCAGCCTGATGCAGGTCTACAATTTTGTTTCTGGTGTCCTTCCACAGCTCTTTGGTCTTCACCATAGTGGAGTTTGGAGTGTGACTGTTTGAGGTTGTGGACAGGTATCTTTTATACTGATAACAATTTCAAACAGGTGCCATTACTACAGGTAATGAGTGGAGGACAGAGGAGCCTCTTAAAGAAGAAGTTACAGGTCTGTGAGAACCAGAAATCTTGCTTGTTTGTAGGCGACCAAATACTTATATTCCACCATAATTTGCAAAATAATTATTAAAAAATCAATGCGATTTTCTGGATATGTTTTCTCATTTTGTCTCTCATAGTTGAGGTCTACCTATGATGTCAATTACAGGCCTCTCATCTTTTTAAGTGGGAGAACTTGCACAATTTGTGGCTGACTAAATACTTTTTTCCCCACTGTATGTAGGTCACATGAACTACATATATTACTGGAAAACTATATAATATTGAAAAAAACATATTAGAAAGTTAGAGGGGGGGGGGGCATGGGGGACTTAGTCAGAAATTGTTAATTTATCCTGGACAACCCCTTTAAGGTACTTTTAGGCCTGGTCCTTAAGGGGCTAAAGGGGTATTCCCATCTCAAGGGTCCTCTCTATACTGCTAGCTTGTAAATGTCAGAATTTTCCTAAATACATTGCTTTAGCAGTGTTGCTTTGTTTGCCTGCTATGTGAAAGTATTCCTGTCATTGTTTATGCATTGTCTTAATTGAGCAAGGCCTATGTGATAAGCAGGACAGATGCGTGAATTACTGCTCTCTGAGGGTGGCTGAGTGCTCTCATCCTTTATCCAAAGGTGACTACTCTCTTCTTATTCTTCTAGATCTCTCAGCAGCATTTGACACTGTTGACCATCAACTCCTCCTCACTATGCTCCATTCTGTCCGCCTCACAGACACTGCTCTCTACTGGTTCTCCTCTTATCTCTCTGACCGCACTTTCTGTGTATCATTTGCAGGCTCTGTTTCTTCCCCTCTTCCCCTTGCCGTTGGGGTTCCTCAGGGCTCGGTCCTAGGTCCCCTGCTCTTCTCCCTCTACACAGCCCCCATTGGACAAACTCACTAGATTTGGCTTCCGGTACCATCTCTATGCTGATGACACCCAATTATATACGTCCTCCCGCGGCTTCACCCCTGCACTAATACAGAACACCAGTGACTGCCTCTCTGCTGTCTCAAATATCATGTCCTCGCTCTATCTGAAACTGAATCTCTCAAAGACTGAACTACTGCTGTTTCCTCCATCTAATAGATCTGTCCCTGATATCTCCATTGCAGTCTCTGGCCTTTGGTATTGTTTGACTCAGACCTTTCCTTCACCCCCCATATCCAATCACTCGCACGCTCATGTCATCTCTACCTCAAAAACATCTCCAGAATCCGCCCTTTCCTTACACAGATACACTAAAGACACTTATTGTCGCCCTGATTCACTCTCGCCTTGACTACTGTAACTCCTTACTAATCGGTCTTCCCCTTACTAAACTCTCCCCTCTACAATCTATTCTGAATGCGGCGGCCAGGCTCATCTATTAGTCTAGACCAGGGGTCGGCAACCCGTGGCACGCGTGCCAAGAGTGGCACGCAAGGCTTATTTCACTGGCACGGCAGCCCGAGTCCTCACCCAGCAGATTCAATCGGACCAAACACGGCCGAAACGAAACTGCTATTATTATACTGTGGGGTCTCTTCAGACCCAGTGGTGAACCTAGCCTCTTTGCTGCCTGAGGCGGACTATAGAAAGACGCCCCCCCCCCCCCCAAAAAAAAAAAAAAAACCAAAACAAAACTGAGTTTCCATGCTACTAGTTTAACACACTGTTATCGTCACACAATACACAAAGTTATAAAACAGTTTTTAAGAATTCTTCTTCCTGTATTACTTCAGTATCAGATCAACAACACGGCATTAACAATGAAAGTAACTTCACACATCTTCTGCTTGGTGGATGGACGAGCCCACGTGGCCACCATTCTCTATAATAGGTGCCCCGCAGATAGCTGAGTACTGGACTTCGGCTATCTTTGGCACTCCCATTAAAGTGAATGAGAGCCACGTGGGTTCGTCCATCCACCAAGTGACACACCTATATATATGGTTGCGGTCAGGCTGAATTCCCACCTAGTGGGGCGAAGAAACCCAATTCTCAGGCTCAGTGGGGGTCTCAGCAGACAGACCCTCATCAATCAGGTATTTATCCTCTATCATTTAGCTGAATACAGGGCAGTAACATTCTGTGACTTACAGGTGACGTCTCTGACTAATTCTTCACATTTCCCTTCTCTTCCCTTTGGACCGCCATGACCACTTCTTCCAGCTGTGACTTGTCTCTGTAAAGTTTGCAACACAGACATCTTTGGCTCCTCACTTTTCCAGGCATCCAACCCACATTGTCCTCACCTACACAAAGCCCCCATCCTGCTGCTACCCCCAATTATAAAATATATGATATAACCCCCCATAATGAATAATACCCCCAAGTGCATCTTTATATTAATAATGTCCGTGTGTACCCTGTATAAATAGTGCCCCTTATTAATAATACCCCAGGTGTTAACTAATTAAAAGGTTTTCCAGGTCATTAATAAACTAATCAGTGGGGTTCAAAAACCCAGGACCCCCACTGATCAGCTGTTTGAATGGTACCTGTGTAAGCACCGTGACCGCTTCTCTGTTTACATAGTGTAATTCATCTCATAGCGGCCATGTAATGTAACTACAGCCTCGTCCTGTACATGTCTACAGTATGTGACAAGGCTACAATTACATCACACGGTCACTATAAACAGACAGCGTATAATATAAACAGGTGCCATAGCCCATGTTTATAGCGCCCCATTTACACACACTATAATGTTCCACAGCAGCCCCTGCACACAGTATTACACAGTCTTATGGCCCGCAGCGGCCCCTGCACACTGAATTATGCCTCGCAGCGGCCCCTGCACACGGTATTATGCTCCATAATGGCCCCTGCTCATGGTATTATGCCCCGCATTGGCCACTGAACACGGTATTATGTTCCACAGCAACTCCTGCACACAGTTTTATGCCCCATATTGGCCCCTGCACTCGGTATTATGCTCCATATTGGCCCCTGCACACGGTATTATGCTCCATATTGGCCCCTGCACACGGTATTATGCTCCACAGTGGCCCCAGCACACAGTATTATGCTCTATAGTGGCCCCTGCACTGGTATTATGCTCTATAGTGGCCCTTGCACTGGTATTATGCTCCATAGTGGCCCCTGCACTGGTATTATCCTCCATAGTGGCCCTTGCACTGGTATTATGCTCCATAGTGACCCCTGCACCCGGTGGTATGCTCTATAGTGGCCCCTACACTTGTATTATGCTCCAGAGTGGCCCCTGCACAGGGTATTATGCTCTACAGTGGTCCCTGCTCAGGGTATTATGCCCCATAGTGGCCGACCCATGAGACCCCAGAGTATAATGATTGGAGACCCAGGGGAGAATACAAACATAAAAACCAGAGTTACTTGCCTATCCTGGACACCGGTGCACTCCTTGCAGCTTTCGGCCCTGTTTAATTGCGCACACACACGTCATGTGATCAGGCCGGCGACACGACCTGATGACGTCACCAGAGGCCTCAAGCCTGCTCGGAGTTACATCGGATCGCAGGAGGTGAGTAACATTGGTTTTTATGTTCCCTCACCAACCCTAGGCCTCCGATTATTATACTCCGGAGTCTGAATAGACCCCGGAGTATAATAATAGTAGTATTTGCGGCCTAACTTACCGATACCCGCGGCCGCTGACAGCGGCATCCACTTCCCTTTCTGCGTCCCATAGCAGAAGGGGAAGCGGGGGCGGCCACGAGCAGACGCGGGGTAGGTAAATAAATAGGCCCTGACCTGCCGGGGATACTCCAACAGGTTACGGCTTTATATATATATATATATATAAAGCTATACTCACCTGCGATGCCTTGATGCAGCCGCCGCCGCCTCTTCTTCTTGTCCGCGACGTCTGTGTCTCAGCGTAGGCGGCCTGATGACGTCATTGTATCGCCACCTGCGCTGAGATGCGACGTCTTGTAAACCAGCCCAGGACAGGCCGTGCTCAGCTCTGTTGTTGTGTGTGTGTGTGTGTTTTTTTTTTTTTTTTAAAGCGGCCTGTCCTGGGCTGGTTTACATTAAATAGTAAAAATGCCACCCCCCGGACAGTGCCGCCTGAGGCGGCCGCCTCAATTCGCCTCATTAGCGGTGCGCCCCTGTTCAGACCCCGAGTATAATAAGCGGAGACTCAGGAGAAGTGATGAAACATAAAAAACAATGATACTCACCTTGCTCCCTGCGCTCCGTGGCGGCTGTGCGATCTTCCGGCACAGTTGACAGGGCCTCAGAGGTCACGTCTGACGTCATTACGCATAATGACGCGACGAGACCCCTGAGACTCAATCAGCGGTCGCTGACTACAGGCAGAAGCGCTGAAGAGAACACAGAGCGGCTGCGGAGCGTGGAATGGTGAGTACATTGTTTTTTTACGTTTGTCACCTCTGAAGAGAACTATGGGACCTAATACCGTGTGCAGGGACCACTATGTGACATAATAACGTGTGCAGGGAACGCTTTGTGACATAATACCGTGTGCAGGGGCCGTTATGGGACCGAATACCGTGTGCAGGGGCCGCTATGGGACCTAATACCGTGTGCAGGGGCCGCTATGGGACCTAATACCGTGTGCAGGGGCCGCTATGGGACCTAATACCGTGTGCAGGGGCCGCTATGGGACCTAATACCGTGTGCAGGGGCCGCTATGGGACCTAATACCGTGTGCAGGGACCGCTATGGGACCTAATACCGTGTGCAGGGACCGCTATGGGACCTAATACCGTGTGCAGGGACCGCTATGGGACCTAATACCGTGTGCAGGGACCGCTATGGGACCTAATACCGTGTGCAGGGACCGCTATGGGACCTAATACCGTGTGCAGGGACCGCTATGGGACCTAATACCGTGTGCAGGGACCGCTATGGGACCTAATACCGTGTTCAGAGGCCGCTATGGGACCTAATACTGTGTTCAGAGGCTGTTATGGGATACAATACTGTGTTCAGAGGCTGTTATGGGATACAATACCTTGTGCAGGTACCTTGTGGTCGTCAGACTTACAATTATTGACCGGCACTCCGAGTACCTCATCTTTGATTTTTTTAATTAAAATCGGCACGCCGAACAAAAAAGGTTGCCTACCCCTGGTCTAGACGCTACAGCGATGCCACCGGTGTGTGCCGGTCACTACATTGGCTGCCTATTCAATACAGAATACAATATAAACTTCTCACCCTCATTCACAAGGCTCTCCATAATGCTGCACCTCCCTACATTTTCTCCCTCATCTTTGTCTGTCGCCCAACCCGTACTCTCCGTTCATTCAATGACCTAAGATTAACATCCTCTATTTTCAGAACCTCCCACGCTCGTATACAAGACTTCTCCCGAGTTGCACCACTTCTCTGGAATGCTCTATCCCGGACTATTAGATTTAACCCCCAATTTCCACAGCTTCAAGAGCAAACTAAAGACATATCTTTTCAGACAGGCCTATCACAACTGCTAATGTAAACCCTTCCGTAGTTAGAATCCCTAAAACGTCCCCTCTGTTCACACTCCCACATTACCTCACAGGATATGATGCCGTATCAGACTAACTTTATATGTCCAGGCACCACCTGCACGTTACAGGACACGACTGGTGACGGCTCATACAGCCTTATATATCTGTAATGACAGTAACCTCTATTACAGAATCGTCTGACCATTGTACAAGCAATGCTACGTCTGTTGCCGCCCCTGCTACCTCCTGTGTCAACCCCTCTACCTCATAGATTGTAAGCTCTTGCGAGCAGGGCCCTCAGTCCCAGTGTGTGAATTGAATATTTCTTTGTAATGTATCTTTTTGTCAGTACTTGAACCCTACAAATTGTACAGTGCTGTGGAATATGTTGGCGCTATATAAATAAATTATTAGTATTATTATTATTGTTATTATTATTATTACAACTCTGCCTGTAGGACAATCAGGTAGGCTAGGATGCCGATGTAGTTGCCGATGTAGTAGAATAGAACGATGCAGCAGAAAGGCTTTAGCTTCCTGCTCTATTGCTAAGGCATCAGCTAGTGATGCCTGCTGAAGACTTGTTGCATCGATCTGCAGAGGAGGAGGATCTCAGAGCTCCAGGGACCGAGGATGGGTAATTGGTGTTTGTTTTTTTTTTCACTACAGTGTGGGGCCATTGGGGGACATTATTCCTTGACTGGGGGACAGTATTAGTTGTTAGGGCGCTACTGGAGGAAATTATTATTTTCCTAGAGGCCACTCGGGACATTAGTACTTCTCTGTGCGCCATTAGTGTCTGGAGGCCAATGGGAGCATTATTTGGTGTCTGAGGCCCACTAGTGAGCATGTACTGCGTGGTGGGCCACTGGGGAGCTTGATGATGGTAAAAGGTAAATTTTCTTATGTGCTGGATGGAAAGTATAGGATGGTGTAGCTTCGAGGATGCATTTACATGGTGCAGTTGTGATGCATTAAAACTGCAACAGAAAAATGCATGCAGTTTTGATGTGGTTCCAGCTGTAATTTAAAAAAAAAAAACACACCTCAAAACTGTCGTGTTTTTTTTGTCTTTTGCTAAAAATTATTTGATAATAATACATTTTATTTATATAGCGCCAAGATATTCCGGGGCACTTTACAATTTGTAGGGTTCAAGTAATGAGGCATTATAGAGTAGTAAGTCAAATCACACAATGGGACTGAGAGCCTTGCTCGCAAGAACTCAGTCTGAGGTAGAGGGGGTGACACAAGAGGTAGCAGGGATTGCATAGGCAGTAGCATTGCTTATACAGTGGTCCAGCCGTTTTTGTGATAAAGGTTATTTTCATCACGCATATTAATTACGCTATATGAGCTGTCACCAGTCAGTGTATTTTAATGTGCAGATGGTGCTTGGTTGTATAAAATTACAATCCAATACGGCATCACATTCTGTGGGATAATGCAGGAGCGTGAACAGAGGAGGGTTCGTTTTAGGGATTCTAACTGTGGAAGGGTTTAGATTAGTAATTGTGATAGGCCTGTCTGAAAAGATGTGTCTTCAGAATTTGTTTAAAGCTGTCGAAATTGGGAGTTAATGTAATTGTCCAGGGTAGAGCATTCTAGAAAAGTGGTGCAACTCATGAGACGTCTTGGATACGGGAGTGGGAGATTCTGACAATAGAGGATGTTAGTCTCAGGTCATTGACTGAACAGAGAGCACGGATTGGGCGATAGAGATGAGGGAGGAAATGTAGGGATGTGCAGCTTGAGTCTTCTTGGGAATGATGCAACAAGTTTTTCACATCTGGATTCAGGGATCCTCTGCCATTCTTCCCTGCAGATCCTCTCCAGTTCTGTCAGGTTGGATGGTGAACGTTGGTGGACAGCCATTTTCAGGTCTCTCCAGAGATGCTCAATTGGGTTGAGGTCAGGGCTCTGGCTGGGCCAGTCAAGAATGGTCACAGAGTTGTTCCGAAGCCACTCCTTTGTTATTTTAGCTGTGTGCTTAGGGTCATTGTCTTGTTGGAAGGTGAACCTTCAGCCCAGTCTGAAGTCCAGAGCACTCTGGAAGAGGTTTTCTTCCAGGATATCTCTGTACTTGGCCACATTCAACTTTCCTTCAATTGCAACCAGTCGTCCTGTCCCTGCAGCTGAAAAACACCCCCATAGCATGATGCTTCCGCCACCATGTTTCATTGTTGGGATTGTATTGGGCAGGAGATGAGCAGTGCCTGGTTTTCTCCACACATACCGCTTAGAATTAACGCCAAAAAGTTCAATCTTCGTCTCATCAGACCAGAGAACCTTATTTCTAATAGTCTGGGAGTCCTTTGTGTTTTTTGGCAAACTCTATGCGGGCTTTCGTATGTCTTGCACTGAGAAGAGGCTTCCTTCGGGCCACTCTGCCATAAAGCCCCGACTGGTGGAGGGCTGCAGTGATAGTTGACTTTGTGGAACTTTCTCACATCTCCCTACTGCATCTCTGGAGCTCAGCCACAGTGATCCTTTATGTTCTTCTTTACCTCTCTCACCAAGGCTCTTCTCCCACGATTGCTCAGTTTGGCTGGACGGCCAGGTCTAGGAAGAATTCTGGTTAGCCCAAACTTCTTCCGTTTAAGTATTATGGAGGCCACTGTGCAAATTTGCAAAAATATCTACATTTCTGATATATACAGTGCCTTGTGAAAGTATTCGGCCCCCTTGAACTTTTCAACCTTTTGCCACATTTCAGGCTTCAAACATAAAGATATAAAATTTTAATTTTTTGGTGAAGAATCAACAACAAGTGGGACACAATCGTGAAGTGGAATGAAATTTATTGGATATTTTAAACTTTTGTAAAAAATAAAAAACTGAAAAGTGGGGCGTGCCAAATTATTCGGCCCCCTTAAGTTAATACTTCGTAGCGCCACCTTTTGCTGCGATTACAGCTGCAAGTCGCTTGGGGTATGTCTGTATCAGTTTTGCACATCGAGAGACTGAAATTCTTGCCCATTCTTCCTTGGAAAACAGCTGGAGCTCAGTGAGGTTGGATGGAGAGCGTTTGTGAACAGCAGTTTTCAGCTCTTTCCACAGGTTCTCGATTGGATTCAGGTCTGGACTTTGACTTGGCCATTCTAACACCTGGATACGTTTATTTGTGAACCATTCCATTGGAGATTTTGCTTTATGTTTGGGATCATTGTCTTGTTGGAAGATAAATCTCTGTCCCAGTCTCAGGTCTTTTGCAGACTCCAACAGGTTTTTTCCAGAATGGTCCTGTATTTGGCTGCATCCATCTTCCCATCAATTTTAACCATCTTCCCTGTCCCTGCTGAAGAAAAGCAGGCCCAAACCATGATGCTGCCACCACCATGTTTGACAGTGGGGATGGTGTGTTCAGGGTGATGAGCTGTGTAGCTTTTACGCCAAACATATCGTTGGATTGTGGCCAAAAAGTTGGATTTTGGTTTCATCTGACCAGAGCACCTTCTTCCACATGTTTGGTGTGTCTCCCAGGTGGCTTGTGGCAAACTTTAAACGAGACTTTTTATGGATAGCTTTGAGAAATGGCTTTCTTCTTGCCACTCTTCCATAAAGGCCAGATTTGTGCAGTGTACGACTGATTGTTGTCCTATGGACAGACTCTCCCACCTCAGCTGTAGATCTCTGCAGTTCATCCAGAGTGATCATGGGCCTCTTGGCTGCATCTCTGATCAGTCTTCTCCTTGTTTGAGATGAAAGTTTAGAGGGACGGGAGGGTCTTGGTAGATTTGCAGTGGTCTGATACTCCTTCCATTTCAATATGATCGCTTGCACAGTGCTCCTTGGGATGCTTAAAGTTTGGGAAATGGTTTTTGTATCCAAATCTTGCTTTAAACTTCTCCACAACAGTATCACGGACCTGCCTGGTGTGTTCCTTGGTCTTCATGATGCTCTCTGCGCTTTAAACAGAACCCTGAGACTATCACAGAGCAGGTGCATTTATACGGAGACTTGATTACACACAGGTGGATTATATTTATCATCATCAGTCATTTAGGACAACATTGGATCATTCAGAGATCCTCACTGAACTTCTGGAGTGAGTTTGCTGCACTGAAAGTAAAGGGGCCGAATAATATTGCACTCCCCACTTTTCAGTTTTTTATTTTTTACAAAAGTTTAAAATAACCAATAAATTTCGTTCCACTTCACAATTGTGTCCCACTTGTAGTTGATTCTTCACCAAAAATGAAAATTTTATATCCTTATGTTTGAAGCCTGAAATGTGGTAAAAGGTTGAAAAGTTCAAGGGGGCCGAATACTTTTGCAAGGCACTGTGTGTGTGTGTGTGTGTGTGTGTGTATATATGTGTGTGTATATATATATATATATATATATATATATATATATATATATATATAAGTACAGACCAAAAGTTTGGACACACCTTCTCATTCCAAGAGTTTTCTGTATTTTCATGACTATAAAAATTGTAGATTCACACTGAAGGCATCAAAACTATAAATTAACACATGTGGAACTATAAACTTAACAAAAAAGTGTGAAACAACTGAAAATATGTCTATATTCTAGGTTCTTCAAAGTAGCCACCTTTTGCTTTGATTACTGCTTTGCACACTCTTGGCATTTGTTGGTTTTGGCCACTGCACTTGGGGACACTTTCAAAGTTTTTCCAATTTTTCGGACTGACTGACCTTCACTTCTTAAAATAATGATGGCCACTCGTTTTTCTTTACTTAGCTGCTTTTTTCTTGCCATAATACAAATTCTAACACCAACAAATGCCAAGAGTGTGCAAAGCAGTAATCAAAGCAAAAGGTGGCTACTTTGAAGAACCTAGAATATAAGACATATTTTCAGTTGTTTCACACTTTTTTGTTAAGTATATAGTTCCACATGTGTTAATTTATAGTTTTGATGCCTTCAGTGTGAATCTACAATTTTTATAGTCATGAAAATACAGAAAACTCTTGGAATGAGAAGGTGTGTCCAAACTTTTGGTCTGTACTGTGTGTGTGTATGTGTGTGTGTATATGTATATGTGTGTGTATATATATATATATATATATATAATAATTTTTTTATTTTTTTTCTGTCAAGATGGGGTGCTGAGTGCATGAGAAATAAAATGAACTTTTTTGCTTTTAGCAAATGGCTGCAATGAAATGAAGAGTGAAAAATTTAAAGGGGTCTGAATATACCCACTGTATATCTAGTCATATATGGTAGAAAGCCAGATCCCTATCATAATACAGGATGTGAGAAAAATATTGCGGAAGAAACTCTAGTCACAAATACAATTGAAGGAGATGTGTCATGGAAATATTCCATGCAAACAAATGCACAAAAAAATAATCACTGAAAGCTTTTTCTGCTGTATACCTTGAGTGAATGTATGTGTCTGTTCTAATTGTATGGTCAGGACAGTACATTATTTTCACATGTTGTTATTCCGTTATAATTTAACCTTGTGCTATTCCTTTTTTCAATTGCAATCTTAAAATAAGGTATACAATTTCACACAAGCAAAGGGTACTGATGACAAAAGGTTTTATGTGTAATAACTATACATTGGACAGTGCATTGTTTCATGCTTCTCAATGTTCAAAACATTTCACAAACATATGTGACTGTTCGTGTACAGTGGGGAAAAAAGTATTTAGTCAGTCACCAATTGTGCAAGTTCTCCCACTTAAAAAGATGAGGCCTGTGATTGACATCATAGGTAGACCTCAACTATGAGAGACAAAATGAGAAAACAAATCCAGAAAATCACATTGTCTGATTTTTTTTTTTTTTTTTTTTTTTAAGAATTTATTTGTAAATTATGGTGGAAAATAAGTATTTGGTCACCTACAAACAAGCAAGATTTCTGGCTCTCACAGACCTGTAACTTCTTCAAGAGGCTCCTCTGTCCTCCACTCATTACCTGTAGTCATGGCACCTATTTGAAATTGTTATCAGTATAAAAGACACCTGTCCACAACCTCAAACAGTCACACTCCAAACTCCACTATGGTAAAGACCAAAGAGCTGTGGAAGGACACCAGAAACAAAATTGTAGACCTGCACCAGGCTGGGAAGATTGAATCTACAATAGGCAAGCAGCTTGGTGTGAAGAAATCAACTGTGGGAGCAATAATTAGAAAATGGAAGACATACAAGACCACTGATAATCTCCCTCCATCAGGGGCTCCACACAAGATCTCACCCCATGGGATCAAAATGATCTCAAGAAATGTGAGCAAAAATCCCAGAACCACACGTGGAGACCTAGTGAATGACCTGAAGAAAGCTGGGACTAACATAACAAAGGCTACCATCAGTAACACACTACGCCGCCCCGGACTCAGATCCCGCAGTGCCAGACGTGTCCCCCTGCTTAAGCCAGTACATATCCGGGCCCGTCTGAAGTTTGCTAGAGAGCATTTGGATGTTCCAGAAGAGTATTGGGAGAATGTCATATGGTCAGATGAAACCAAAGTAGAACTGTTTGGTAGAAACACAACTTGTGTTTGGAGGAGAGTGAATGCTGAGTTGCATCCAAAGAACACCATACCTACTGTGAAGCATGGGGGTGGCAACATCATGCTTTGAGGCTGTTTCTCTGTAAAGGGACCAGGACATCTGATCCGTGTACATGAAAGAATGAATGGGGCCATGTATCGTGAGATTTTGAGTGCAAACCTCCTTCCATCAGCAAGGGCATTGAAGATGAAACGTGGCTGGGTCTTTCAGCATGACAATGATCTCCAGCACACCGCAAGGGCAACAAAGGAGTGGCTTTGTAAAAAGCATTTCAAGGTCCTGGAGTTGCCCAGCCAGTCTCCAGATCTCAACCCCATAGAAAACCTTTGGAGGGAGTTGAAAGTCTGTGTTGCCCAGCGACAGCCCCAAAACATCACTGCTCTAGAGGAGATCTGCATGGAGGAATGGGCCAACATACCAGTAACAGTGTGTGCCAACCTTGTGAAGACTTACAGAAAACGTTTTCACCTCTGTCATTGCCAACAAAGGATATATAACAAAGTATTTTATTTATTTATTATGCTTACTTGTATAGTGCCATCATATTCCGCAGCGCTTTACAGATATTGTCAGTCACTGTCCCATATAGGGCTCACAATCTACATTCCCTTTCAGTATGTCTTTGGAGTGTGGGAGGAAACCGGAGTACCCGGAGGAAACCCACGCAAACACGGGGAGAACATACAAACTACTTGCAGATGTTGTCCTTGGCAGGATTCGAACCCAGGACTCCAGCGCTGCAAGGCTGCAGTGCTAACCACTGAACCACCGTGCTGCAATGAACTTTTGTCATTGACCAAATACTTATTTTCCACCATAATTTGCAAATTCTTTAAAAATCAGACTGATTTTCTGGATTTGTTTATTCATTTTGTCTCTTATAGTTCAGGTTTACCGATGATGTCAATTACAGGCTTCTCTCATCTTTTTAAGTGGGAGAATTTGCACAATTGGTGGCTGACTAAATAAATACTTTTTTTTTCCCCACTGTATATTTATTGAAATACTCATATGGAATAGGCATGTTTATGCCTGGGGTTTTCTTTTATCCTTGCCAATGACAGTACTCCTGCTAGGAGACTGCCCATACTGAGACAGGAAACCTGGAAGATTAAAGGGACCACACCCCCATCACACCTCAGTTAAGTTTCATGTCTTCCTAGTGGGAGGTTCTTGGAGTACTGGCTTTCTAGGATAAAATGGTCCTCAGCAAGGGTTGGAAGAAGCTACTTTCATCTTTTCACCTCTGTTTCCCTAGGGAGGCTTAAGTCGGAATTATACCTCCTGGGTCCTATAAACGATTGGCTGCACCCCTTGCACAGCATAATGCCACACTAACCCCCCCCCCCTCGTACAGTGTCACAGTGTAATTCTATGTTAGTGCCCCTGCACAGTATAATGCCATGTTAGTCACCCCACACACAGTATAATGTCACGTTAGTCGCATCCCCCCTGCTTTAATCCTAATTTTTCTTGTGTTTAAAGTCAGTTGCGTATTTTTGTCCGAAAAATACCGTAAATACTGGACGTGTTCAGCTCTGACTTGATAGTAGAACCCAGTCAACTTATTAATTGAGTACCCCTGCTCTGTTGGTCTCGGCAGCCCATCATGCCTTGTAGACAATCATGGTAAAAACTGATGACCGCTGATAACAACTTATGGCTTTGGAGTAGAAATTTGTAAAAAAAAAAAAAAAGCCTGATGACAACTGATGCATTTTCGCATCAGTTCTGGTATCAGTTGTAATGACTAAAGGACAATAAAACTGATCTATGTGAATGTACCCTTAAGTGTGTTGTACAGTAGGTACGGAAAGTATTCATACCCCTTTCAATTTTTCACGCTTTGTTTCATTGCAGCCATTTGCTAGAAGCAAAAAAGTTCATTTTATTTCTCCTTAATGTACACTCAGCACCCCATCTTGACAGAAAAAAAAACGAGAAATGTAGATATTTTTGCAAATTTATTAAAAAAGAAAAACTGAAATATCACATGGTCAATAAGTATTCAGACCCTTTGCTGTGCCACTCATATTTAACTTGCATGCTGTCCATTTCCTTCCGATTCTACTTGAGATGGTTCTACTCCTTCATTGGAGTCCAGCTGTGTTTAATTAAACTGATTGGACTTGATTAGGAAAGGCACACACCTGTCTATATAAGAGCTCACAGCTCTCAGTGCATGTCAGAGCAGATGAGAATCATGAGGTCAAAGGAACTGCCCAAGGAGCTCAGAAAAAGAATTGTGGCAAGGCACAGATCTGGCCAAGGTTACAAAAGAATTTCTGCAGCACTCAAGGTTCCTAAGAGCACAGTGACCTCCATAATCCTTTAATGGAAGAAGTTTGGGATAACCAGAACTCTTCCTAGACCTGGCCGTCCAGCCAAACTGAGCAATTGTGGGAGAAGAGCCTTGGTGAGAGAGGTAAAGAAGTATCCAAAGATCACTGTGGCTGGGCTCCAGACATGCAGTAGGGAGATGGGAGAAAGTTCCACAAAGTCAACTATCACTGCAGCCCTCCACCAGTCGGGGCTTTATTGCAGAGTGGCCCGAAGGAAGCCTCATCTCATTCCTCAGTGCAAGACATATGAAAGCCCGCATAGAGTTTGCCAAAAAACACATGAAGGACTCCCAGACTATGAGAAATAAGATTCTCTGGTCTGATGAGACGAAGATTGAACTTTTTGGCATTAATTTGAAGCGGTATGTGTGGCGAAAACCAGGCACTGCTCATCACCTGTCCAATACAATACCAACAGTGAAACATGGTGGCAGCATCATGCTATGGGGGTGTTTTTCAGCTGCAGGGACAGAACGACTGGTTGCAATTGAAGGAAAGATGAATGCGGCCAAGTACAGAGAGATCCTGGAAGAAAACCTCTTCCAGAGTGCTCTAGACCTCAGACTGGGCCGAAGGTTCACCTTCCAACAAGACAATGACCCTAAGCACACAGCTAAAATAACAAAGGAGTGGCTTCGAAACAACTCTGTGACCATTCTTGACTGGCCCAGCCAGAGCCCTGACCTCAACCCAATTGAGCATCTCTGGAGAGACCTGAAAATGGCTGTTCACCATCCAACCTGACAGAACTGGAGAGGATCTGCAAGGAAGAATGGCAGAGGATCCCCAAATCCAGATGTGAAAAACTTGTTGCTTTATTGCCAAGAAGACTCATGACTGTACTAGCTCAAAAGGGCGCTTCTACTCAATACTGAGCAAAGGGTCTGAATACTTATGACCATGTGATATTTCAGTTTTTCTTTTTTAATAAATTTCGCAAAAATATCTACACTTCTAATTTTTTATTTTTTTTTTCTGTCAAGATGGGGTGCTAAGTGTACATTAATGAGAAATAAAATGAATGAGAAAAAAACTGATGCCATAGTTTTCTATGGGATCGGTTCTGGCACATGAGGCGACAGTTATGGTGCCGGCTTCACTACTGTACCTGAGCAGGGGTTGCTCTCCTGGGCTCGGCAGCTCCTCCTGTAGGTGCTGCGGCTGAACAACCCCCCACTCTTCTAGTAGGGGAGTGAGAGAGTGAGGAAAGGTGAGTGTTTAGTTTTTTTTTTGTTTTTTTTTTTTCTTATATTTTTTTTTTTTTTCTTTATTTGGTCAGGATCCTTTAGGACTATCAAGATGAGATGACCATCTCATATTTAAAATGATACCAAGATAATCATGATAGCCCTTACAGATGCACAGCGATTCTCTGGCGACAATTATGTTTGCCATTGAGATCAGAATGCAGATCTCAATTTCTGACAGCATTTTTAACAGCAAATTGCTCTGAATCTGTAAGGGCTATCATGATGATCTTGATTCTCACCTTTAAAATGAGTTCAAGCTCATCTTGATATCCCTAAGTGATCCTGAGATATGAGGCTCTATAGTGTCCTCCAGCCTCTGATAGCATCTTAGAGCTGCGTGTAATAGGAAGGAGGTGGAAGTAGCAGAGCTACAGACTGCAGAGAGATTCATTTCTGTGCATAACCTTTATTTGACCGCAGCGGGAGGGGTAGAATGAACTTCTGTCCATGTTATCCCCTCTCCTATCAGGCAGAGAGCATACTATAATTTTTCTCTCTGATTGTCACATAGAGGGATAATGTAATACCCCACTGAGCCTAATCAGAGGGGTATTCTTCTGTAATACCCCTATGAACATAACCAGGAAGTTATTGGCACTGTGACCCAGACGTTTACCATTGTCTAGATTGCAGCGCCAAAAGAGTTGCACCAAACACTTACACAACATATACACAAAGTTGTCAATAAAGTTTACATCTGACCCTGTCCCTGTCCTGTCCATGCCTGATCTTTATAGAGTAAAATACACCGACCGCCTCTATCCGTTACACGCTAAAATAATAGCAATAACGATTACAACTAGAGATTAACGTATAAAACATGTCTGACAGGCAGAAAAGTTTCAGTCAGAGTTGATTATATAGATAATCTGTTTTCCCTTAGTCTGAACGTCAGCACAACGTGGGGTATTTCTGCCCCTGTGTGCTGGTAGGACAGGTGGAATTTTTAATTTACATAATTAATTAAGCGATACTCCCCTATAAGAGGCAAAGGAGACCTCCCCCCACTTTGTTGGTTATAAAGAATAAAGAAAAAACAACAATCCTTCTTAAAGGGGGGGGGGGGGAGCTTGTGCTGTTTGAACTAAGCGAAAACAGATCATCTATATAATCAAAGATTTCCTTACGTCCAACAGCAGCACAAGATGGGCCAGTTTTAAACTTATATCCCAGTGGTATCATATCCCATCGAGATTGCATGCTCTTATCCCGCAGGTCCCATCAATATGCTGGAGGTGTGGGGTGGAAGAGGGAACCATGTTACACATTTTTTGGTCTTGTAGCGCTTTATCCTCCTTCTGGGACGGGGTTAAGAGGATTATTTCTCAAGTAACTGAGACTTCCCACCATTTGGGCCCTGCTCTTTCTCCTCCATCATTGCGAGTCCCCGGTGCGAATTTATCGGCGCTCCTTGCTTCGATTCTTAGTCCTCGCAGCTCAGGCTTGTATCCTGCAGTTCTGGAAGCGAACTGAAACCCCCCTCCTCTGGGTTTGAAGGTCAATGAGATTATGCGTATGGAGAACCTTGCCTCTTTCCTGCATGACACTGTTGAAACTTTTAACAAGACCTGGTTCTCCTGGATGGAATTCCAACGGAGCAGTGAATATCAGGCGCTTCTCGGGCCTGTGCCTCCCCCGTAGACCTACAGTGGGATGCTCTGGCTTTTATAGCTAACTGATGGTGTGAAGAATATCGCCTCGCCCAGCCGCCTGGCACACCTGCGATCAAACTTCTTTCTTAACCTCCCACTCACACACCGTGAGTAGACCGGGTCATAGGATAAAACGAACGAGCGATATAAATTTTATATGTTTAATAACCCAAGTGGGTCGGTATGGTTTAATAGCATATACAGAAATATACAATATTAATATGATCAAGCATAAACATACAAGCAAAGGAGCGATGATACAATACAAAACAAAACAAAATAAAAGGGAAATAAAAGTTTAGAAAAGATACCTGAGCACACAGCTTTGTCCTAGCTGTCTCTCTTCCATGCTCAACACCATGACTCCTAAAAACTCACTCACCTCAGTGTGTGACCCCCCCCCCCCAGCTACACCCTTCACCTCCCCCTTAGCCAGCCCTCCCTCTCTCTCCTTTGCAGAATCCTCGGACAGATGGGTAGGCACCACATTCCAACCAGTGGGGGAAGGACGGACATCTGGGATATCACACTGACGGGCCAGACCGGCCCTCTCTCCATGGTATGCACATAACACCATTGGAGCGAATTGACCACCAATGTAAACACAGCTTTACATTCCTACAGATATGTGACTGATAGGAATGAGGAATGATACATGTCCAAGAAAGATACATAAATTGAGGGACTCATCATCACAGATGGGTTACCTGTTTAGGACTATTCTTGACCCTCTGGCTTTGCTCCTTGTGGAGTTTTACTGCTCTTTCTGATGAAGAATTTTTGATTGCTTGCACCCCTGGGGTCCTCCCCTGGACCCGGATACTGTTGCTGTATAGTCCTTTTCCCCTTTTTTTTTTTTCTCTTCTCCTTCTTTCTTCCCCCCTCATTCTGTTTGTTTTTGTTGTCTCGTCACTCCTTCCCTTCCTCCTTGCTTCTCCCCTTCCCTTCCTCTTCTTGTCCTTTGGCCTCTATTCGGGGATCTCCCCGTTCTCTACAGTATAAAATGTTGATGCTGCCGTTGCAGCTATCTGTTTTCACTGTATTTTATGTCTTTTTGAAAATCAATAAACTTTGAATTAAAAAAAACAAAAAAAAACAAAAAACAAAAAAAAAACTTCCTTTAATCCCTCTTGATAAATGAGGGTTTGGAAGCCTTGAGACCTTTGTCTCTACCATATATATTAAGAGGTTCTCCAATCTTCTGAATGGCCGTGTATGCAGAAGGTTGATATTAGCTTGAGAGGGCACCTTAGGGTTAAACCCAGGATGAAATCTGAGTTGGACCCTAATGGAAAAAAATATATGGCTCTTCAGAAAAAAGCCGGCTACTTTAGTATTCTTTTTGCCGAGGTGATAGCTAGCAAAAAGGTGGTGTTGAAAGCCAGAAACTTAAGATCATTCATTGGTTCCAAAGGCGGGATGCAGAGGCCAGAAAGAACTGTGGATAGATCTCAGTGTGGAACGGAACTGCAACCACTGATCTAAGTCTCATAGCACACTTAAGAAATCTGGGAATTAAGGGGTTCTGAGACAATCTTTTGCTTAAGCAGGTGGATAGGACTGAAACCTGTACCTTCAGTGTGGCAGGGGAAAGGCCCTTATTCAAGCCATCCTGAAGAAAATTTTGAATCACTCTCGTAGAAGGATTCGAACTATTTACTTCCTGTCTGGAGAACCACTCCTTGAAGATATTACCTATCCTTAGGTATATTTTATTGGTAGATTCTGCTCTTGTGCAGAAAAAAGGGTCTTCAGGATGACTTCTGACTGTTCTCTAGATTTCGATAGGGACTGAGCAACCTTCAGGCTGTCAGGTTGAATCATCTCAGGTCCTGGCACTTCTGAGTTCCTTGGGAAACCAGGTTCTGGATTGGGGGAAGCCTCCAATAGATCCCTCGACTCAAGAACATGAGTTGGGAACACCAAGTTCTTTTGGCTATCACAGAGGCTTGGTCCTGTCTGACTTTCATCAATGCTTTTGGTATCATGGAAAGCGGAGGGAAGATGTACGCCAGCCTGTACCTCCAAGGGATGGACAGGGCATCCACAGCCAAGGGATAGTTCTCCCGATACAGTGAGCAGAACATCTCTACCTTGTCGTTGAGTTTGGTCGCCATAAGGTCTATTTCTGGAAGACCCCACTTCAGGGTGATCTGGTGGAACACTTTTGAGAGGCCATTCTCCTGATACGGTAAGACCCCGACTCAACTGATCCTCTACTATGTTCAAGGAGCCCTTGATGTGAACTGCGGAGAGATGGGTCAGATTTTTCTATGCCCAGGTGAAAATCAAACTTGCCTCCCTGAGGAGGGATAACAATCTGGTGCCTCCCTGTTTATTATGGTCACCATGTTGATGGATCGAATCTTGACAGCTCTTCCTCTTCTCGTACAGATGGGCTCCTTATCCTGAAAAGGATTCATCGGTCAACAGGGTCCAACGATGTTGGACCGTGGACATACGACTTTCAGGTGTATCCACCAGTTGAGGAAGACAGGTTCTGGGAGAAAGTCTGATCCTCTTGTCAAGACTAAGAGGGCCATGATCTCAGATCCTTAGTACTGCCGACTGGAGGGGACGCATATGCCATAAAGTACAAGGGTCTGCATTGGCTGACATGAGGCCTAGGACTCTTATAGTTGTTCTGATGGACATCCGACGCGTCTTGAGAAGATACTGAAGTGCTCTGATTATCTTTTCTCTGCTTGTCGAAGGAAAAGAAATTTCTAGGTGGACAGAGTCAGGCTGAACCTCAGGAACTTCTTCCGTATGGAAGGAATCACCTCTGACTTCTCTGGGTTATTAGCCTAGATCCTGGAGAAAAGACACAGTTGTCTGCAGGTGCTGGAGCAGGATGGATTCTGACTAGGCTTTTATTAGCCAGTCCAAATATGGCACTATGAACAGACCTTGAAGTCTGAGTGCGGCTGTTGCTGGAACCACCACCTAGATAAAGGTGTGGGGAGCCGAGGAAATGCTGAAGGGCAGAGCCGCAAACTGGAAATGTCACCTGTAGCCGGCAATTGATACAGGAATTCTCAGATAACTTCTGTGAGGAGGATAACTGGAACATGTAAGTATGCATCCTTTCGGTCAAGAGTGACAAGAACATTGCTTTGCAGAATAGGATGTGACCAACTTCCCGGTCTCCTTTCGGAAACGCTCTTCCCTAAGAAGCGACTTAGATATATTAGGCCTATAATCATAAATTGGTAGCAGGAAGTCTAGAGGGTAGACCCCAAATCTTCCTCTGTGGGGGGGGGGGTGACTTTTTCAAGGCCCCCTTACCCAGATATTCCAGAATGGAATTTTCCAGTATAACCTGCTTCAGTGCAGGAAGAAAGCAGGTTGCGATGAATCTGTCTTGTGGCGGGCCAAGAAAATCGTCTGCATAACCACGCTGTATTACTTGCAAGACCAAAGGTCTTGGATCTTCTCCTGACAGAAGGAGAGAAAAAAGGGGAGAGGCATCCCCCAACAAGAATATTTGCTGCTAGAGGTGAGAAGCTGGCATCAACAGCCAGGCTTCTTTCTGTCCCCTTCCTTGGGGAACTTTACATCCACCCCTCTGGACTGATAGCACGCCTCTGATATTGGAGCATAGATTGAGGCAGCTGCCCTGGCCAGAAGTTCCTGCTTTTCCTCTAAAAGACTGAGAGTGAAAGATCCTCAGTGCGCCAACACCGCTGTGGCCACACCTGAGTCCTCTTTCATATAAAAACCACACTCACCGCCAGTGAGTGTTGGGTCCACAAGATAAATACAAGACAAGCTTTCTAAATTTTATATATTTATTAACCCCTAAATGGGTCGGTATTAACATCTAACACATGCAGTTCAGAACAGATATGCAGATGTATGCAAGCATTAACAGTTACTAGTTACAATATACAGTACTTAAAATAAAAGGGAATAAAGGTGAAATAGTTACTTTACCACACATCTCCTTGATGTGGTTCTGTAGTCCAACACTCACACATGCTCTTTTATGTGTGAGTAACCAGTGGAGGCTTGTTAGCATGTGGCATTAATACAATAATCCAGCCTGCATGCTCTTCACAGTGGTCTGTCTGTAATCTCTTGTAGTCTGTCTCTAATAACTCCTCATAGTGTTCTCTTGTAGTCCCAGCACAATCTCCTCCTACTGACCTCTTATCTCATCTTATATACCCTTTATGACACCACCCATAATGAGGTCATCAGCAACAGCAAGTCTGATGGATTAATGCACTCAAGTCCAGATTCTTTGTAAAGAGCTGAGACCAAGTGAAATGATACAATGTTATCAGCCATATCTGATCTACCAGTGCAGACTGATCAATGCATGTTTGTTTGATCACTCAGGACTGTGTAGGAATTCAATGGAGCCCTGCTGGGATGGATACAAAGCCCTATTGTTCCAGTCCGGCCACTATTGGCAATATACCTATGATTATGGCTGCACACCTTATGAGTAAAGAGATACGCTACCCAGAGACCAAAATACAGCTTTGAGTTATAGCCATATTTAAGCAGAATCATCACACTGAGGAAGGCACTTTATCCTTTTTATCACAAAACATTCCATGATGTTGTCCAGGCCTCTGCTAAAATGTTTACACCGCTCAAAGGGTAGGGAACATAAGTTATACTTGGACGCATTGTCCGCTCTCCAAGGCTTCAACCATAATGGCCTTCTAGCAGTTGTAGAGAGGGCCAAAGATTTGGTGGTCATCTTGGCTTGGTGTACGGAAGCTTCCGCTAGATAGTCTGCCGCCAAGGAAAGCGACCCATAAAGGATAATAGATCATCTGGAGACTCTGGAGTGAATTTCCCACTCCAGTTGGGCCAGGACGGAGCACAGCTTATTCTCTAGCTCATTGGAGGCGATGCCCACAGAAGCCAAAGCAGAGGCCGAGGTATAAGGATGCACTCCATGCATCTATGTATAGAGACTTGGAGATTGGAGCCAACTTGCGCAGTGCAGTGGAGCACTTTAGCTACTGCCATATCCACCTTAGGCAGGGGATCCCAACGATCCTGCTGAGGGAAATGGGGTCCTAAACCTCCTGGATAAATAGGTTGCACTTTTTGGAATGTCTCCACTCCCCTGTCAAAGCTTTATCCAGTGTCACGTTCACTTGGAAGGTCCTAGGGCCCCCTATTGGTGGAACTAGAGGCTTCCCCAAGTTCAACATCACAGTCTCTGACCAGGTGGACTTCAGCAGCCTAGGCATCCTTACCAAGGAAAAAAGAGGTCTGCTGGGATTTTCCGAAGTGTCTTCATCAGACGAGTGCGTCTCAATGAGTATGTGAAATTCCTCCTCTGATGGAACTAACTGAGACTGTCTGTCTCTCAGTACAAGGCTTCTTAGAGATCTGAGAACTCGAGTCCTGGATTTATTTCATGCTCCTTGACCCATGCTATTACGTGACAGATGGACAGATCCTCAGATGGGGTCCCACGGCATTGTCGACAATGAGTGTAGTCATACCATCAGGCAGAGGGATGTCGCACTCTGTATAAGTGAAATGTTTCAACTTAGAGGACCTTTCCCTCCTGGAGTTGCTGCTGCCACCGGAAGCAGAGGAGGAGATCTGTCAGAACAGTATCAGATCGGAAAAAATAGACAGGTATCAAATAAAAGGAAGCATACAGAGACAACCACTATATAAGAGACAACCATTGTCTCAGGAGGAAATTTTAAATAGGTAAGGAGAAAACCATACTTACCATAAAATTTATATACACAAACTGTTTTAGAGACCCTTAACAATGGGATCTTTAATACCGCTACAGCAGTAAAGAGAATAGTCTAAAACTAGTCCGGTAGCGCAATCCAGCACTACAGGAAGTAGGCTGCAGAAGTGTAACAGAAAAAAAAAATGGTCCCAGGAAAACAGTACCCGTAATAAGGTTTGATTCCACTGCTATAGCAAGTGCGTTGTGTTAGGGAAGGCAGTATAGGGAACTTGTGTCTGAGGCGCTGTGATCTGTTGTAGATGAGCACAAACACCTGAAGCATAAGCTCTGCTGAAGATCTCAGCCAGGCCAGGAGCTGCATAGTTTATTAACCCTGCAACACAGCCTCCAAGGCTCAGAAGCGGACACATACTGCATGCACACCCAGCCCAGAATGGCCACTGACAGAGAGTGCAGCAGCGAGAAACAAGGAAGCCTCAGGAGTAAAAAGCTCCCAAGGAAACAGATGAACAGCAGAAGAGAAGAAAAGTCACTAAAATGTAGTTAACCCTCCAAATCCTTTTAAGGCAAAAATGGGAGGACAAAGAGCCTCCCTCCACCTGTCCAACACACAGGATAGTAAAAAAAACACAGTGAGGGGAGGTCTCCTTTGCCTCTTATAGGGGAGTATCGCTTAATTATATAAATTAAAAATTCCGCCTGTCCTACCAGCACACAGGGGCAGAAATACCCCATTTGTGCTGCTGTTGGACGTAAGGGAATACATTTTCACCCAATGAATATCACCATATAAAATCCCACTTTTTGGTAGCTTTCAAATGGGCATAATAGCGAGTGGTTTTTCAATTGGTCATCAGACCTAGAATTATGACTCTCTAAGGGTGCGTTCACATATATACGGTGCACCTATCATTTCCCTCTGGCGTGGTGTACACAAACCGGAGGGAAACTGATACCAGGACGGATCCCATAGTTTTCTATGGGAACGGTTCTGGCACAAGAGGCATCAGTTATGGCGCCGGATCTGTGCCTAAGCCAGATGGAAAAAAAAATGCTACCTGCATCATTTTTCCATCCAGCTTCTTTAAAATTTCTTCAGCATTGGATGCTGCCTGAAGAAGGATGCGGCAGCACCCATCGATCTGCACAGTCTATGTACAGTAGTGAAGCCGACAATTGTACCTGAACAAGGGTTTCCCTCCTGGGCTTGAGCAGCTCCTCCCGGCAGGGGAACGAGGAGAGGCGAGTATTTTAGTTTTTTTTTATTTGCTCAGGATTGGGGCTCAGGATTGGTTTAAAAGATACCAAGATCATCATGATAGCCCTTACAGATGCAGAACAATTCTCTGGAGAAAACTGTGTGTTCAGTGCGCTGAGATAATAGCATAAAACATTTCTGACAGGCGGAAAAGTTCCATCAGTCAGATAATACATTTTCACTTATTGAATGTCACCATATAAAATCCCAGTTATCGGCAGCTTTCAAATGGGTGTTTTGTTTTTTTGCACCCACAGTATAAACAAAACACCTGGACTTTCAGTAGGTCATCAGACTCTCTAACACCAGTAATTATGATCGCAGGAACTTCAGAGGTTCATAATATGTGAGCAATAAAGCAGTAGTGTTAAACCAACCTGAAACTGGCCCTAGTTATCACATTAGTTAGGTATAGAGATTATAATTATTCATTAGAGAGACAATTTTTATAGAGGGATAGAAAATTCTATTCTTATGTAAGCCCCTATTTAATTTACATGCACAAAATTGGTTTCTGCATTTCTGCGATTTTTGGTGTTTAACACCTGCACCTGTAAATATAGATATGTGTGGTATGTATGAATTCCTCACCTCTTTCAGTTTTTTTGAAAAGTACATTTTGTTTGCAGAAAGTACATTTTGTTTGGCAAATTTGAATTTTTGTGCAATTTTTGCTTGTAATCTGTTTGCTGCAAAATTGCATGAAGGTGGTTGTATGTATGTATGAAATATTAAGTTGTGTTTTTATATATGGTATGCTGTGCAAACTCAAAAAAAGTTAGATTTTTGGTGTTTTAGTGCATTTTTTTTCAAAAAAATTTTGTCACAAAGTTGCATAAAGGTGGACAATGGCTATTAATCACCCATTGAAACTCATGTAATCTTCAGGTTGTCTACTTTCAAGTCATATATATAGGGTTTAGGGATGCACTTGTTTTTCATGGTTTGTAATCCTTTATATTTTATAGGATAGTGTTGTGTGTTTGGTTTTTTTTTTTTTCTTTGTGTCCCCATAAGGTCATAATAGAACTTTTGGGACATCTGATAACTTCTTCTTTTTTTTTGTGGGGGGAGGCTGATTTCCCTTGTAACTGGGGCTGGTACATTTAGCCCCGGTGGTTGCAGGAGGAATACAGCATACTGCACGTTACTTACACATAACTATAGAGCTGATCTGGGTCCTGTAGGACCCAGCAGCTCTAACACACGGAGGAGAGCCACAAGATGGTGGTGCCCATAGCGTTGTTTACTGTGCTCATTGAGCACTGTATACACAGCAATCGGGAAGGTAATAAACCTTACCTGTCTTCTCTCTGGGAGCTCCGGCTGAAGTTACAGCCAGCTCCCCGTTTCAGCAGCTACACGATTTTGTGCAGCTGCTGAATTCTGCTTGGACGTAACGGTACGTCCTTGCAGAACAAAGCAACTACCTTCTGGATGTATATAGTCTATGGGCGGTACGGAAGTGGTTAAATTTCCACTTTCCACAAATTTATTTGCTTTTTTTTTTTTTTTAATCAAATTGCATGAAGGTGCCAGTTCGTATACATTACCAAGTGGCATTTTGAGAATGCTGCAGGTGTCTAATTTAAGAAAATATATAGGAATGGTGGGTTAGTTTAATTTTTTTATGTTGCAATTTAGGTTTTATTTGTCCATCTCAAAACTGTGAAAATTGCCCTGGCAGCCAGACGAGAGAGAAAAAATTCAGAAAACCCCTGGCAGTGAAAGGGTTAAACTGGGGGCAGATGGATGGGCACACTAAACTGTGGGGATAGCAGGAGGGGTACATTATATTGTAAGGGGCCACTAGGGAGGAATATACTGTGTTAGGGCCTCTAAAGGGGCATTATAATTTGTGCAAGTCGGGTATTTCTAAATGATGGTGATTGGGGGAGGCCCACTTATGAAACCTTTGCACTGGGCCGACCAATGTGTTAAAACTGCCCTGCTAAGGAGCATACTGAGGAGGCACAATAATGGGTTATTTTACTGTATGGGAGCACTAATGTCCCATTAGTGCCCCCCACAGTATAATGCTCCTTTATGCCCCATTCTATTGACCTCAGCAGCCCATCATGCCTTGTGGACCATAATGGTAAAAACTGATGACAACTAATGGTTTTCCAGTAGACATTTGTAGAAATATATCCTGATGACAACTAAAGCATTTTCACATCTGTTTTGGCATCAGTTGTAATAATTAGGGGACAAAAAAGCTGATGCTGATGCAACTGATATATGTGAATTTTATTTCTCATTAATGTACACTCAGCACCCCATCTTGACAGAAAAAAAACAGAAATGTAGATATTTTTGCAAATTTATTAAAGAAAAACTGAAATATCACATGGTCATAAGTATTCAGACCCTTTGCTCAGTATTGAGTAGAAGCCCCCTTTTGAGCTAGTACAGCCATGAGTCTTCTTGGGAATGATGCAACAAGTTTTTCACATCTGGATTTGGGGATCCTCTGCCATTCTTCCTTGCAGATCCTCTCCAGTTCCGTCAAGTTGGATGGTGAACGTTGGTGGACAGCCATTTTCAGGTCTCTCCAGAGATGCTCAATTGGGTTGAGGTCAGGACTCTGGCTGGACCAGTCAAGAATGGTCACAAAGTTGTTCCGAAGCCACTCCTTTGTTGTTTTAGCTGTGTGCTTAGGGTCATTGTCTTGTTGGAAGGTGAACCTTCGACCCAGTCTAGGTCCAAAGCACTCTGGAAGAGGTTTTCTTCCAGGATATCTCTGTACTTGGCCACATTCATCTTTCCTTCAATTGCAACCAGTCGTCCTGTCCCTGCAGCTGAAAAACACCCCCATAGTATGATGCTGCCACCACCATGTTTCACTGTTGTGATTGTATTGGGCAGGTGATGAGCAGTGCCTGGTTTTCTCCACACATACCGCTTAGAATTAACGCCAAAAAGTTCAATCTTCGTCTCATCAGACCAGAGAATCTTATTTCTCATAGTCTGGGAGTCCTTCATGTGTATTTTGGCAAACTCTATGCAGGCTTTCATATGTCTTGCACTGAGGAGAGGCTTCCTTCGGGCCACTCTGCCATAAAGCCCCGACTGGTGGAGGGCTGCAGTGATAGTTGACTGCATCTCTGGAGCTCAGCCACAGTGATATTTGGGTTCTTCTTTTACCTCTCTCACCAAGGCTCTTCTCCCACGATTGCTCAGTTTGGCTGGACGGCCAGGTCTAGGAAAAGTTCTGGTCGTCCCAAATTTCTTCCATTTAAGGATCATGGAGGCCACTGTGCTCTTAGGAACCTTGAGTGCTGCAGAAATTCTTTTGTAACCTTGGTCAGATCTGTGCCTTGCCACAATTCTGTCTCTGAGCTCCTTGGGCAGTTCCTTTTGACCTCATGATTCTCATTTGCTCTGACATGCACTGTGAGTTGTGAGGTCTTATATAGACAGGTGTGTGCCTTTCCTAATCAAGTCCAATCAGTTTAATTAAACACAGCTGGACTCCAATGAAGGAGTAGAACCATCTCAAGGAGGATCAGAAGGAAATGGACAGTATGTGAGTTAAATAGGAGCGTCACAGCAAAGGGTCTAAATATGTATGACCATGTGATATTTCAGTTTTTTTTTTCTTTTTTAATAAATTTGCAAAAATATTTACATTTCTGTTTTTTTCTGTCAAGATGGGGTGCTGAGTGTACATTAAGGAGAAATAAAATTAACTTTTTTGCTTTTAGCATATGGCTGCAATGAAACAAAGAGTGAAAAATTGAAAGGGGTCTGAATACTTTCCGTACCCACTGTACAGTTTATCTTAGGACATGGCAAGCTTAAATTTTATTTACTGTTGGTTTTTCAACTACATTTGCTCCAAGTTTGTTCCAAACCTTAACTGCTTTCAGTGAAATATTTTCTGACATTGCTTCTGATCTGCCCTCCTCAGCTAATTTCAAATTGTGCCCCCTTGTTCATGTGTTTAATTTATTGTTGTGCTCTTTGTCTAGTATTTTTCTGAATAGCTGTTGTTAAACAAGTTAATTATTCTAACCCCTAGTAAGCGCCCCCCAACTCTTGGTAAGGTTGTGCATACCTGGACTAAGACCAGTTATGGGGCCAACTGGTGAAACCCCATTAAAAAAGAAAAAGATTGAGAAGCCCCGAGTGTAGAGTAAAGTGATAGCTATTTACTTTGATTTATCTATATGTGTGCATTCAATAAATCCAGGTATACTGCTTGTCCAATTTACTACCATGAGTCGAGACAGTAATTACATGGCACTGTTGTGATGTAAACAGTGAAAAGTTCACATTGCTTGCAGTGCTGTGGCCCCTTCAAAGAGCCAGTCAGTGTGGATCCACTCTGAAAATTGCTGTAAGCCTTCTAACATCGAAAATAAATTCAAGGATAATTTGAAAGTTGCTGCCAACATAAACAAGCAAAGATATGAATTTTCCAGAAGCAGTGCATTCAGCATAGCCTTATCATTTTGAAACATCAGCTTTTGGGAGTGAAACTACACCTCAGAATCTAAGAGTGCTACCAGCCACCAACCCACTTGCTGGGAACCGGGGTGATGTCTGCACCAAAGATTGATGGACAAGGTCTATGCTGCCATCTTTCTACTGCCCCCAGCCAACCCCATACTTCTTGTCTAAGTTCCCTGCAGCGCCTGGAGGACCAGGCCACCTGTCCTAGGCTTTCTCTGCCCGCTACAGAGTCTTCGAACTGGCGCCAGTGCTCCTTGCTGTCCCTGCTACCCTGGGGAAGTGTAGACCCCGGCACTGGTTTAAGACCCCTGAAGATATTGGAGGGGGCTCCCCTCTTGCACAAGTAGGTTCACTATAGCGCTGAGAGTCTGCCTCTCCCTGATTGGGATCCCCCTCTTCACTGGAGACTCATTATTCTCCATAGGTCTCAGAAAATAGCAGAGTTTGAAACTAGAGTGCAGGCTTCTTAAACTACTTTTTCTACAATGGAGGAATCTCTCCAGAAGAGTCAAGCTGCAGAGCGAGCTTGAGAGAAAAGTTAGATGATCTGGAAAATGGGGATAGTGCAGGGATCCTGGAGTCTATCTAATAAAGGACTTTCATCTGGGCCTCAACCTTGATTTGGGGGATAATTGAATAGGCCCTCCTAGGTTTGCCTGAGAGAACAGAACGAATCGCCCGTGTGCAGCTACTAGTCCAGAAATAACTACTTTGGGCAATTGCAAGATATAAGACACCAATTGATCCCCCCCTCCATCCCCAATCTTAGGAGCTACTGGGTAAATACGGAATTTGGTGTACCATATGTGCTCCACATACAGCGCCTTGCGAAAGTATTCGGCACCCTTGAACTTTTCAACCTTTTGCCACATTTCAGGCTTCAAACATAAAGATATCAAATTTTTTGTTTTTGGTGAAGAATCAAGAACAAGTGGGACACAATTGTGAAGTGGAACAAAATTTAGTGGTTATTTTAAACTTTTGTAAAAAATAAAAAAATTGAAAAGTAGGGCGTGCAATATTATATGGCCCCTTTACTTTCAGTGCATCAAACTCACTCCAGAAGTTCAGTGAGGATCTCTGAATGATCCAATGTTGTCCTAAATGACTGATGATGATAAATATAATCCACCTGTGTGTAATCAAGTCTCCGTATAAATGCACCTGCTCTGTGATAGTCTCAGGGTTCTGTTTAAAGCGCAGAGAGCATCATGAAGACCAAGGAACACACCAGGCAGGTCCGTGATACTGTTGTGGAGAAGTTTAAAGCCAGATTTGGATACAAAAAGATTTCCCAAACTTTAAACATCCAAAGGAGCACTGTGAAAGCGATCATATTGAAATGGAAGGAGTATCAGACCACTGCAAATCTACCAAGACCCTGCCGTCCCTCTAAACTTTCATCTCAAACAAGGAGAAGACTGATCAGAGATGCAGCCAAGAGGCCCATGATCATTCTGGATGAACTGCAGAGATCTACAGCTGAGGTGGGAGAGTCTGTCCATAGGACAACAATCAGTCGTACACTGCACAAATCTGGCCTTTATGGAAGAGTGGCAAGAAGAAAGCCATTTCTCAAAGATATCCATAAAAAGTCTCGTTTAAAGTTTGCCACAAGCCACCTGGGAGACACACCAAACATGTGGAAGAAGGTGCTCTGGTCAGATGAAACCAAAATCGAACTTTTTGTCCACAATGCAAAACGATATGTTTGGCGTAAAAGCAACACAGCTCATCACCCTGAACACACCATCCCCACTGTCAAACATGGTGCTGGCAGCATCATGGTTTGGGCCTGCTTTTCTTCAGCAGGGACAGGGAAGATGGTTAAAATTGATGGGAAGATGGATGGAGCCAAATACAGGACCATTCTGGAAGAAAACCTGTTGGAGTCTGTAAAAGACCTGAGACTGAGAAGGAGATTTTTCTTCCAACAAGACAATGATCCCAAACATAAAGCAAAATCTACAATGGAATGGTTCACAAATAAACGTATCCAGGTGTTATAATGGCCAAGTCAAAGTCCAGACCTGAATCCAATCGAGAATCTGTGGAAAGAGCTGAAAACTGCTGTTCACAAACGCTCCCCATCCAACCTCACTGAGCTCGAGCTGTTTTCCAAGTAAGAATGGGCAAGAATTTCAGTCTCTCGATGTGCAAAACTGATAGAAACATACCCCAAGCGACTTGCAGCTGTAATCGCAGCAAAAGGTGGCACTACAAAGTATTAACTTAAGGGGGCCGAATAATTTGGCATGCCCCACTTTTCAGTTTTTTATTTTTTACAAAAGTTTAAAATGTCCAATAAATTTCATTCCACTTCACGATTGTGTCCCACTTGTTGATTCTTCACCAAAAAATTAAAATTTTATATCCTTATGTTTGAAGCCTGAAATATGGCAAAAGGTTGAAAAGTTCAAGGTGGCCGAATACTTTCGCAAGGCACTGTACATAAACATATACCTATCTATTCACATACATATACAATACACACACACACCAGTCTACAAACATACAGTACTCACACAGTATATAAAACATACTGTAAACAAATATACACATATTTTACCAAAAAAATACACTTAAATTTGGCTGAATTGCTGGGTGCACAGGACATGAGAGGAAACTCATGTGCAGCTCTAAGTCTGGCAGTAGTGAAAGCTCTTACATCGCACAGGACTTCTCCCCTCACACTCCGATGAGATGGCTGAGTCACTGGTACTGCTAGTGAGAGGGAGGGGCGGTACAGGATGCTGCTAAGTGCCGGCAGCTTTACAAGGAACGATCGGCAGCCCCTGCATCTGCTAGTGATTTTCTCTGCTGCCGATCGTTAGTCCTAATAATAGGAAAAGTATGGGGCCCCTAAGGTTGTGGGAGCCCTGGGCAATTGCTCAATTTGCCCCCACCCAACGCCGGCCCTGCCAACCATGGTAGATATAGATTTTACCACTGCTTCCCAACACCGGCCCTGCCAACCATGGTAGATATAGATTTTACCACTGCTTCCCAATATTTCAATAATAAGTGCACTTAGAGCACTTATCTGTATTCCACTTTAGGGAAATAATGTATTCTGTATATTATTTTATATTGCACTAACCTGTTCAGTTTGCTTGTTAAAAAAGGGATACATTCTTAAATATCTTTCTCTAGGTTGGATTAGAAATAAACCTAATATCCTGTAACAAAAAAAAATCACACAATCTGCATTTAATCCTCTCTGAAACTAATCTCTGCATCAGAACATCTAGAAATAAAACACTTTCTTAGCTGGATCATAGGAAGATGCCCCTTCCAAGTGCCACAAATAATCTGTATACATGTATTAGACCTTATAGAACAATAAAAACTATATAATTGAATATACAAATATCTTTGTGAATTTATTAACCCATATGATTGGGAAAGTTCCTCCCAAGAAGCTAAAAACCTTTGGCAGAAGAATGACAACATTTATATAAATAATAATTATCCCACAAAGGTGAAAAATCTAAAAAATTTAAACACCTTGTCAATTTTCTCAAAGTGACCCAAAGCATTTGCATAAACTTATAATAATAGTAATAATAATAATTAATAATACATTTTATTTATATACAGTGGGGAAAAAAGTATTTAGTCAGCCACCAATTGTGTAAGTTCTCCCACTTAAAAAAATGAGACAGGTCTGTAATTGACATCATAGATAGACCTCAACTATGAGAGACAAAATGAGAAAACATATCTAGAAAATCACATTGTCTGATTTTTTTTAAATTTATTTGCAAATTATGGTGGAAAATAAGTATTTGGTCACCTACAAACAAGCAAGACACATCAAACATGTGGAAGAAGGTGCTCTGGTCAGATGAAACCAAAATCGAACTTTTTGACCACAATGCAAAACGATATGTTTGGCGTAAAAGCAACACAACTCATCACCCAGAACACACCATAACCACTGTCAAACATGGTGGTGGCAGCATCATGGTTTGGGCCTGCTTTTCTTCAGCAGGGACAGGGAAGATGGTTAAAATTGATGGGAAGATGGATGGAGCCAAATACAGGACCATTCTGGAAGAAAACCTGTTGGAGTCTGCAAAAGACCTGAGACTGGGACAGAGATTTATCTTCCAAAAAGACAATGATCCCAAATATAAAGCAAAATCTACAATAGAATGGTTCACAAATAAACAAATCCAGGTATTAGAATGGCCAAGTCAAAGTCCAGACCTGAATCCAATCGAGAATCTGTGGAAAGAGCTGAAAACTGCTGTTCACAAACTCTCTCCATCCAACTTCACTGAGCTCGAGCTGTTTTCCAGGGAACAATGGGCAAGAATTTCAGTCTCTCGATGTGCAAAACTGATAGAGACATACCCCAAGCGACTTGCAGCTGTAATCGCAGCAAAAGGTGGCGCTACAAAGTATTAACTTAAGGGGGCCGAATAATATTGCACGCCCCACTTTTCAGTTTTTTATTTTTTACAAAAGTTTAAAATAACCAATAAATTTCATTCCACTTCACAATTGTGTCCCACCTGTTGTTGATTCTTCACCAAAAAATTAAAATTTTATATCCTTATGTTTGAAGCCTGAAATGTGGCAAAAGGTTGAAAAGTTCAAGGGGGCCGAATACTTTCGCAAGGCACTGTACATAGAATAGGTCATCGGTGTTGGATCAGTATTTGAAGCAGAAATTCAAGATTCAATGGCTAGTTTAAAGTGACTGCCATCTCTGCAGTCTCTTTGAATGTATACTGCTTAGGGTAAACTGTAATGTACTTTGCTCAAGCCCTTGGTTCAGAACCGTGGGGGGTTAAGGACACTTTCACTTAAAGAGGACCTTTCATGTCCTCATGCACATGCAATTTTATATACTGCTAGAAAGCCGACAGTGCTTGTACTGGGGGGGGGGGGGTGTTCCTCATAGCTCAGCGTCGTTGCTGGGCGGTAAGGAACGCCCCCTCTGACAGTACAGGTCTATGGATGAGCATTATCAGGGAGGGGGTTCCTTAAGGCCCAGCTAGACTGTCAGGAACACCCTTCTGACAGTGAGCAGAGATCGGTGCCGAAACTAACGGCACCGATATCTCCAGCCCTGGGGCACATAAAGTGAAAACCAACAGTGCGCTGAATTCAGAGCACTGTCGGATTTCTAGCAGTATATAAAACTGCATGTGCATGAGGACATAAAAGGTCCTCTTTAACTGTGTTTGGGCTGAGAGAGGTTGTAATTGACAGTTGCATTTCCTGGCATAACCATGGCCCCTGCAATACTGATTTAAGTGCAAAACTGTAGAGCTGAGGCTAATTTAAGCTTATAGAATCATAAACCAGTAAGATCAGTTCACAGGAACTGTGGTCCGGCCATGAAAATCAGCCAACACACATTCTTAACCCACACATGAGAATTAATGTGAGTAGTTTACGGTTTTATTTTTAAATGACCATTTTTTTGGGACTATAAACAAACATTTTATACCAGCTACAGTTAGGTTAAAAGTTGTTCCCACGCTAATGCTCTAATATCTCATATGGAACTATGCCACAGTCTTGGCAATAAAACTATATAAAGACAATTGATGTCAAAGTGCGTGCCTCATGTTCTATTACAGATCTTGCCAGCTTGATATTCATGTAAAGTTTATTTTTATAGAAATGTACCTATAGAATGAGAAATGCAGCTGAAAGCCAGTGCAGAAGCTTTCTGTGGTAAGCTGCGAATACAGGGTAGATTTAAACATGAAAATCCATTGTTAAGTTCATATGTTTAAAGAAGCACCATTTTCACACTCCAACTTTGTTTTATGTGAACTGCAGTCTTATCCCTATCCAGCTGCTCCTCTGCTCCTGATCGGACACCATCTTGGCTTTTATATTTCTTTCACTTTGCTTTGCCATCAATCTCATGATGTATTCCTTGCATTGTGTAAACGTGTAAAAAAATATATATTCGATTTTTGCTTTTTGTTGACCACCAAATCTGTTATTAATCAAAAAGTTCCCCACAATGTTCTCAATAAATACATCAGGTCTTCCCACAAAAAAACCCCAAACAATTCTGTTGTCAGAAAAATAATTGTGATGTGTCTTGGAAAGTGGTGATGCAAAAAGTTTTTAGTAGAAAGAGGTTTTACTTAGCAAAATAAATAAAGATACAAATTTGGTATTGATGTAATCATATCAACTCAGAGAATAAATTCATTATTTAAAGGTCACTCCTTTTTCCGACATCATAGTATCATGTAATAGAGCATATGATTCTGGAACAAAATGTACTTTAAAATGTTGCTGTTTTCTGTCTGAAAACTTTTCTAAGGCTGATGCCCCACGCTGCAGAAATGCAGCCTTTTTTTTTTTTTTTTTTTTTTTTTTTTGATTTTTTTTTGCTGTGGTTTTCTGAGCCAAAGCAAGAAGTGGATTGAGTAGAAGGTAGAAGTATATTGTAAGTACATCCTAGATATTTTGCATTCCTTTTGTAGCCATTCTCAGCTTTGGCTCAAAAAACTGCAGCAAAATCTGCAACAACAAAAAAAAGCTGTGTTTCCGCAACATAAGGCCTCAGCCTAAAAAGGTCTTGCCACTTCCCACAAGTCTGCTGGTCTGTGCTTACTGTCTGTACGCCTCTAGAGAGGAGTCTGCTGCTGCTCTGTGAGTGTATCTACTTCTCACTAGTTGATTATGTTATTGCTGATGGGATGTTAATCATAGATGGTGAGCATCTTTCCTAATTGGGCTCAGATTTCTCTCTGTGTCCATGATCTTTTTAGCTGCATCATAACTTGGATTTGGTGTGCAGTGCCCCTGGATCTCCTACAGTTACATCTGCCAGTTACATGTAATGAAACCAGTAGTAGTAATTGATGCCAGACTGCTCTGTACCTTACTGACATCACCCCTGCACTAATACAGAAAACCAGTGACTGTCTGCTGTCTCAAATATCATGTCTTCGCTTTATCTGAAACTGAATCTCTCAAAGACTGAACTACTGCTGTTTCCACTATCTAACAGACCTAACCCTGATATTTTGATATTTCCATTTCAGGCTCCGGTCTTGCCATTATTCCTAGGCAGCATGCCCGCTGCCTCGGGGTTACGTTTGACTCAGATCTTTCCTTCAACCCCCATATGCAATCACTCGCACGCTCATGTCATCTCCACCTCAAAAACATCTCCAGTGTCTTCCTTTTCCTTACCATGGAAACATTCAAGGCCCTTATTGTCGCCCTGATTCACTCTCTACTTGACTACAGTAACTCCCTTCTAATCGGTCTTCCCCTTACTAAACTCTCCCCTCTAAAATCCATTCAGAATGCAGCGGCCAGGCTCATCTATCAGTCTAAACGCTACAATGATGCCTCCGGTCTGTGTCAGTCACTGCATTGGCTGCCTATTCAATACAGAATACAATATAAACTTATCACCCTCATTCACAAGGCTCTCCATAATGCTGCACCTCCCTAAATTTCCTCCCTTATCTCTATCACCCAACCCCTGGTCTCTGTTCAATCAATGACCTAAGACTCACATCCTCTATTATCAGAACCTCCTACTCCCATATCCAATACTTCTCACTTCTCTGGAATGCTCTACCCCGGCCAATCAGATTAACTCCCAATCTCTACAGCTTCAAAGGCATCCTAAAGGCAAATCTTTTCAGACAGGCCTATCACAATTCCTTATCTAAACTCTTCCGCAGTCAGAATCCCTAATATTAACCCTCCAATGTTCACATTCCCGCATTCTCACAGGATATTATGCCGTTTTTGACTGTAATATTAAATGTCCAGGCACAATTTGCACATAAAAGGACACTACAGCTCATAGATTGTAAGCTCTTGCAAAAAGGGCCCTCAATACCATTGTGTGAACTGACTATTACTCTCCTTTTGTCTGTATTTGAACTCTACAATTTGTAAAGTTCTGTGGAATATGTTGGCGCTATATAAATAAAATGTATTATTATTCTTCCTCCCAAGTAAGAGTTAATAAGTGAGATATATACATCCCAAAGTGTTGCCATTATATACAACTTGTGCCATAAAAAAACAAGCCCTCAAAGTTATATTGACAGAAAAATTTAAAAGTTATAGCTCTTGATATGTACAGATGAAGAAAACAGAATTACACTTTACAAATTATAATTTTTTTTTTTTTTGGAGCCCATGACAGCAATCCTGCGAGAAGACCATCCATCCTGACACAGGAAACCTGAGCAGATACAAGTGCATCTCAATAAATTAGAATATCTTTGAAACATTTATTTCGGTAATTAAATTATATTTTCTAGATTCTTTACACACAGTGTTCTATTTCAAGTGTTTTATTTCTGTAAATGTTGATTATGGATTACAGGTAATGAAAACCAAAATCTAAGAAAATTAGAATATTGTAAAAAAGTTCAGTATTGTAAATTCAGTGTGTCACCTGCCAAGGTTTCCTAAGCCTTTAAATGGTCCCTCAGTCGGGTTCAGTAGGACACACAATCATGGAAGACGCTGATTATGAATTGTATTACTGAAATGAATGAATGTTTCAAAAATATAAAAATTTATTGAGATGTACCTGTAAAAGGGTTACACCCCCACCACACCTTAGTCATTGGAAAGGAGACACCTGTTGGGGTGAAAAAGAGGTATTATACAAAATAACAAAGAAAGAATACTAGGATAAAGGAACCAGTACCGTACATTACATTCTATCCTGGTAATATCCGTAGACTCAACTAAATAGGGAGTTATTCTCACTGAAATAGATGGCCGAAAAATAAAAAAAATTCAAATCTTTATTGGTATATGTTAAAAGATAAGATCCCAGGTATAAAATTCAGGTAATATATATGTCCACACCATCCTGTCTAAATTCCCAAATAGTGGGATCACATACATAATCTGGGGGGTGTGGGGAGGAGAGAGTTCTCATTTGTTATTTAAGTCACTGCAGACTTTCTGATATGAGCTGTCTCTTATTTAATTAATCAACGTATGACTCTGTCTAGTCATAGCAGTATTCCCCCTAAAAGTATATACCTCACGACAAAAAAGTTTATCAATATCCGCGTTTGTAGTGTCTCAAAGGTCTGTTAGTATAATTATGGCAACCATTGCAGAAAAATAAATAGTTGCAACCATCAGACAAATGCACTGGATATAAATGAACAGGGTGTGTTGATGAATCACAGCTGTTGTAGCAGATTGCAGCCTGTGGTTCTAAATCTCAGATCTCAGTGTTGTTACAATTCTACTAATTACTGAGTCTCTGTTTAAAATAGTAGTCGCTGAGTAACGCAGTTGCTGAAATACAAAAGTTGTATTGCATCTGAAAATGCTGTACAACAACATACGTAAGCTGGATAAGGCATTCAGAGTCTTCTATTTCTATTCGACTGATGCACCAATACGAAGTAGTTCGCATCAGTAATTTAGTATACCATACTGCTAATTGTAGCGAAGTGTCGGTATCTGTAAGCCCTACATAAATGTCTCGACATGTTTTCTCCGAAAAGATGGAGAATCTGGTTCATCAGTTTATCTCAATAACCACTTCACTTCTTTTAGTCTTTCACAACTTTCCTCTTCCACCACATGATTGATCTGGTCTTCCATCGACTCCTCGCGGTTTCTAAATTTACTAACTCTTCTCTGCCACTCTCTGATCATAACCTTCTGTCTCTCACCATCAGTACTTTCTCTTTCACAGGACACACCTACTCATGATTCATATAGGAATTTACGTGCTATTAACATCCAGCACCTCTCAGATACTCTACAGTCCTCACTATCCCCCATCTCTTCTCTCCTGTCCCAATCTGGCCTCCAGTCACTATAATGAAACCCTTAACCCCTTCCCGCCGGAGGAATTTTTGCTTTTTGTTTTTGACTCTTGAACCCCAGGGGGTCTGATCACTAATGCAATTCATTACAATGCTAATGCATTGCAAAATAACGATACTTCTATTGCAGGCTGCATAGAGCTCTGCCCTTCACCTTGCCAAAAAAGCCTATTTCACCGCTCTCATCTCTTCCCTCTCTAGTAACCCTAAAAGACTCTGATACTTTTCACTTTTTACTCACTCCCAAGGTGCAGGCGCCATTCATAGACCTTAGTGCAGAAGACCTGGCCACCTAGTTCCATGACAAAATTGATAATATCTGTCAGGAAATAACTGCCCAATTGCCAGGTGGCATTGATCCCCTCACCTACCGCACTTCATCTTGTCCATTCCATTTTCTCGTCTACTTCACTGGGGGACACAGCACCATGGGTATAGACCTGGTCACTAGGAGACAAGACACTAGGAAAAAGCAAAAGCTGTTGGCTCCGCCTCCAGGCTATACCCTGCCACAGCCACTGTGCATGAATCAGTTTGAAACCTAGTGTCATAGGAGACAGACACGACCTGACTCAGGTCTTCTGTCTTGCATCGTTTTTATTTTTACCTTTCTTTCAGGTGCAGGGGGTAGTCAGCGTGTACGCCACACTAGTCATACCCTCCTGCGGGCGCAGCGCTCTGCAAAAGAGCAGCCTCGCCGGTCACCCAGTCCCCACTCACCATTCGCCGCACCCCGAAAGCGGCCGGAGTACCGGTGACCCCACTCCCACGTGTGAGGTCCTACCGAGGGGGTTACCCTGCGGCGCCTGAAGTCACCAGACTGGTGAGTATGAGAAGAATAGAAGGCTGGTGAGTATGAAAGTTACCTCAGCCCCTCTCCACCTCCCCTTCAGGCCCTCTCCACCTCCCCTTCAGGCCCTCTCCACCTCCCCTTAGTGCCATCTCCCAGGGGGACAATAGTATGGGTCCTGTTTAGGGGGGGGCATCACAGGGTTCCCCTGAACTGGGCCTTAAATCTTAGTAAATAAGCCCCTTTTTTCTGGGGCGTTTTTGGGCTTTCTGGTCGCTCCTACCGAGCGGCCCCCGTCGGGGGGGGGCACCCGGTTCCCCCCCGCTCGTGTGGGGACCCCCTTTCCTGGCACCCCGGTACCTTTTCCCAGGCCTCTGCGGAACCTCCGGAGTTCGCGGTCGCGCCGCCGACGGTGCCTCGCGGTCGGCTGCGTTGTACGCGAGTCCGAGGCCTGGCCGGGAACTAGGCCGCAACGGGTCCGTCCCTTTCCCGGGCTTTTCTGGTACCCAGACTCCGCCTAGGGCCTTCCATTGGCCAGGGGGCTGTCCTGGCAAGCCATCCAGCCTGCCCAGTAGCTACTGAGCCTGTTTTTACCAGGGGAAGAGCTTTGCTCTCCTCATATTCTCAATTTATTTATTTATTGGCTTATTTATTTATTTTTTGGCTTGCTGGGACAGCAGGGATTCTTCCCAGTTCCCTGGGAGACATTGCACCTGCGGAACCCTTGCTGCAGCAGTTTGTGAGCGGCCATCTTTTGCAGTCTGATAGGCTAACCCCCTGGGTTACCCTAATTTTCTTGGGCTCCCCCTCCGGCCCCTCTGGTTGCGTCATGTTTTTATACGTGCACCCGCTGTATCAAAAACAGTTGCCATGCGGACAGCCCGAGCCCATGTGCTCTCTCTGCCTTCCGCCTCAGCCAGTCAGTAACCTCCTGGCCCCTCTCCGGTTTTTCCATCCCCCGGATTGGGCGGCCTCCCAAACCTTGGCCATGGTGTCCTTACCAGACTTAACTAGTCAGTGCTGGAAACTTGGAAGGGCTGCTTTCCCAGATCGCCGCTCAGTCGGCTGCTTCTAGGGATCTCCCTGGACACCCTCATAGTTCCCGTCGCAACTCCAGGAGCCTCAAAAGGACCAGGAAGTCTTCCTACGGTTCACGGTCCGCCACCCCTTCCTCTGGGTACTCCCCAGATAGGAACTCAGCTCACGGCTCCACTCCGACAGGCGGATACCTTCCTCCCTCTGCTCGGTCTATTTAACTGGGGACGCCTCTGACTCCGACTCGGAGCTTCAGCTAGGCTCATCTATATCTGCTGCTACGCGGGAGTCATCTATGCGATAGAGACCCTACAGATCTCTGAGGACCCGGACTCATCCCCTCAAGTGGACATCTCTTTCTGCCACTGGATGTTTGATATCATCTTGAGGGCACAGTGACTTCTCCCTGGACCATCCTCTGTCTTCGACTAGGAAATCGGACATCCCTTCCCTTGACCTGTGTGTCTCCAAGTGGAAGGTGAGCTCGGGCAGTTCTGCCAGGCTATGCTGTGACACACGTCTCTAGCTCTCCCTGGCTGGCAATGATGAACATCCGAGGCAAGGGAAGCAGGTTGCTCCAGTGGTGCAATCGGTTAGCGCACGGTACTTAGATATCAGTAACTAGTGAGCGCAAGCTGGCCTGTCTTGACATTTTGTCAGCGAGCCGCCCCATGTGTCGCTTCCTATCACTAAGAGCCTCCCACGGTGGATCCCATGATAGCTAGGCTCTCCAAGGCTTCTAGTCTGCCTTCAGCAGATTTTGCCTACCTCAGTGATCCCTCGGAGTGAGATCGGATCGCATCTGTTGTATTGTTTGCAATGCAGAACTGATACATTGCATTGCCCTAAATGCTGGCTATTGCATTGCTGCAAGAAGGTGGCTTCCCTCACCAGGGTGGCCTTCGTAGTGGCTGGTTTCTCCCTGCGGCTCTCCTTCGCTGCCTCTTGGGTCATCAAGGCCTTCTTTTCCTGGGCCAAACAGCTTCAGTCAAACCTCCCTGATGCAGTTTCCCTCCAGCCGCTCGTCTCTGAGATCCTGAACGCTTCCCAATAACTGGAGATGCCTCCCAAATCTGCTAAGGCGGCCGCCAATGCAGTGATTATCTGCCATACCGTTGGGATCCGTTGTGGAATACTGGGTCCGCCTCCAAGAAGGCGAACGCAGCCCTTCTCCCTTTCCAGGTCGTCCTGGGCCAAATTTTTATTAAGGGCGTCGAGAAGCTTATCCCTGAGGCCACGGGGGAATAGATTCTTCCTCCCTCAGAGGCGTCCTATGTGTCAGCCGTTCTCCTGCTCCAGAAAGCTTCTTTCAAGTCCAGGCCTCCCTGGCGGTTCTGCACTAGGTCATCCAGGTCTTCCTCTTCCTAGCCTCCTCGGCATGAAGTTTTTTCCCCTCTCTGGGCATCTCAAATGGCGGGACGTCTGGAGCCTGGGCCTGAGAGGCGGTGTCGTCCGGCTACTCCAGTTTTCGCTGGAGTCTCTTTGCCTTCGCTATGTCGGACAATCCAGGCTGTCTCCAATCTCCAGCGGCAGGGAGTCAGCGTCCCTGTTCCCGTTGCAGAGTGTATCTGGGGTTACTATTCTTACCTGTTCTCCATTCGCCTAGAAGGACGGCTTCCTCTGTCCCATCATGGACCTGAAAGGGCTCCACAGGTTCTTCCATGCCTGCAGGCTCCGTTGTAGTCTATGCAGTCTGTGGTGGCATCCCTGGAGATGGGCGAATTCTTCGTCCATCTACATCATCTCGCTGTGCCGTCAGCGGTTTCTTCGTTTTTGCTGTGGATCCTTGACCTTTCCAGTTGTCTCTCTCCCCTTCAGGCTGGCCTCTGCCACCGGGGGTTTTTTCCCTCAGTGATGGCGTCTCTCATGGCCATCCTCTGCGCCAGAGGTGCTGCCGTGTTTTCAGACTTTGACGACCTCCTGGTGAAGCCCCTCCAGGTCAGACAATCTGACCAGCTTGTGGTTCACCTTGGATGTTCTTCGCCGGTTCTGTTGGCTCATCTATGAGGATGTCTCGTGTCCTCTAAGCACATGGAATCCGGGACATGATCCTCTGCTCGCTCCAGGGTGTGATTCTCCCTCCGGAGGCCAAGATCCTGAGTGTCCCACCTTTGGAGGTACTCTCCTTGCTGTCTTTGAATCGACATGTGGGTCCTGCGCACGATCGCCTCAACCATCTAGGCTGTACCTTTCATTCACTCTGTCGTTCTCTCCTCTTGAAGATTACGGCCTGCTGGGACAAATCTCCGGACAGCCTCATCTGCTTGGTTCTCTTTCCACCTTGGTTCACTGAGAGATTCTTTAGTGTATATTCCTCCCCAGGAATTTCTCAAGGGAAGTCCTTCTTCCCCTCTGTTGGTAAGTGATTCCCACTGCCGCCAATTTCCCCGGCTGGGGAGTGGTCCTCGATGCTTTGATTGTTCAGGGCCTGTGGTCCAGGGCCGATTCCTCCCTCTGGTTCAACCTGCTGGATCCCAGGGCTATCTTATTTGCCCTTACTCCTTGGACCTCTCTTCTCCAAGGACATCTGTCACAGTCCAGACTGACCTCTCCTCCATGGTCGCCTACTTGAACCCTCAGCGTGGCACCAGGAGCCGTGCGGCCTTACTAGAAGCCTCACAATTTCTTCCTTGGGTGGAGCGCCTTGTTCCAGCTCTTTCGGTGGTCAACCTTTTTCTGGGTGGCAGACTACTTGAGTCGAGAAAATATTGCTCCGGGCGAGGGTCGCTTTATCTGCAGATCTTCCATCCACTGTGCTCCCGCTGTGGTGTGACAATCGTCGACATTTTTATCCTCCGCCGGAACCACAAGGTCCCCGGCTAAATTGCCAGGTCTCTGGATCCTCGAGCCATCACCGCTGGCGCTCTTGTAAGTTCGGTTTTTCACTTCCTCTTCTCCCTTGGGTCCTCCAGAATCTCAAGATCAAGGGGTTTCAAGCTATCCTGGTGGCACCAGATTGGCCCTGCCGGGTCTGGTATGTGGATCTCATTTTCCTGTTGGCGGATGCTCCTGGCCTCTTCCTCTGCTGGTCGACCTGCTGTCTCAGGGACTCCCACCTTGACTCAGCTGCGTTCACGGCGTGGCTGTTCAATCCGAGGTTTGAGGCATTGTGGTTTTTTCTGAGTTTGTTATTCTAACATACTCAAGGCCCGGAAATTCCAGATAGCTTAGATCTGCCTTCAAACGTGGAAGGCTTACGTCCACCATTGGAAGAGTAACGATTCTCATCGGATCTTCTCCAGTCTGGTCTGGATCAAGGTCTTAGTCTTCTTTCTTTTTAAAAGACTTTCCTACAGGAGTGCCACTCTGTGCTCCTTTGGAACCCTTGGATCCGTGGGATCTTAACCTCATCTTTAAGGTGCTTCAGGTTCTCCCCTTCGAGCCTATGATATCCCTTTTTTTTTGCCTTCTGTCCTGGTAGAATGAGTTTCTGGTGGCCATTACCTCCATCCGCAGGGGTCCCTAATTGGCTGCCCCTTTTTTTCGGCAGCCTCCCTTTCTGGTCCTCCACAAGGATAAGGTTTTCCTCTGTCTGCCACAGTCTTTTTTTCTTAGGGTGTTTTTCCTGCTTCCACTTCGAGAACTTGGTCTTGCCCTCTTTCTGCTCGGTCCCCAGGCGTCCGTGTGAGTGCTTGCTCTTCCCTGCCCGGTTGTTGCCCGGGCAATTTGCGTGTATACTGTTCCTCACGGATCCTTTCTCTTGTTCGGACGCTTTGCTCATTCTCCCTGAGTGCCCTTGCCAGGGCCTGCCTGCTTCCAGAGCTCTCATCTTCCGATGGCTTTGGTCTGAGATTAGGGAGACCTATCGATTTAAGAGTACGGCTCTGCCTCCCGTGTGACGGCTCTCTCCTCTAGAGCTGTTGGAGTTCCCGGGGCCTCCGGCATCAGGCTTATGCTTCCCAGGTCTGTAAGTATCCCACTGGGCCTCCATCCTTTTTCTCTAAGTTTCTCCAGATTCATTCTGTGGCCTCTGCTGATGCCAATTTGGGTTGTAAGTTTCTGGAAGCGGTTGAGTATTACAGGTTTGCATGGCCGTGTTATTCCCACCCTCTGGTACTGCTTTAGGACATCCCATGGTGCTGTGTCCCCCAGTGAAGTAGACGAGAAAGTGGGATTTTTGTGTACTCACCGTAAAATCCTTTTCTCGTTGTATTCACTGGGGGACACAGATCCCTCCCTTGTTTTTTTCAGTGTTCCTGCCCGAACTGTGTTGGTTCCTTTTTGGGTTCAGGCATTATTGGTGGTTGTTGGTTCCATGTTCCTTTGTGTCTCTCTCTCCTACTGCTACGGTACAAACTGATTCATGCACAGTGGCTGTGGCAGGGTATAGCCTGGAGGCGGAGCCAACAGCTTTTGCTTTTTCCTAGTGTCTTGTCTCCTAGTGACTAGGTCTATACCCATGGTGCTGTGTCCCCCAGTGAATACAACGAGAAAAGGATTTTACGGTGAGTACACAAAAATCCCACTTTTTGAACCAGTTACAGAAGAGGAAGTCTCTCAGCCCCTGCAGTAATGACCCTTTCCCCTCCCACTTTCTCCAGTCTCTGTCATTTGCTGTCATAACTTATCTTACTAAAATATTTAACCTGTCTCTCTTCTGGAATTTTTCCATTCTCTTTCAAACATGCTGTCATAACCCTGCTACTGAAGAGATCCTCCCTTGACACGTCCTGTGCTGCTAACTATCGACCTGTCTCTAACCTCCCCTTCATCTCCAAAATCTTGAACCGCTTGGTCTATTCTCATTTAATCCGCTATCTTTCTGCTAATTCTCTTCTTGACCCCTTACAATCTTGCTTCCGCACTCTGCACTCTACTGAAAGAGCCCTCACAAAAGTCTCCAATGATCTCCACACAGCTAAATCTAATGGAGACTATTCTCTTCTTATTTTTCTGTATCTCTCAGCAGCATTTGACACTGTTGACCATCAGCTTCTCCTCACTATGCTCCGCTCTGTCGGCCTCACAGACACTGCACTCTCCTGGTTCTCCTCTTATCTCTCTGACCGCACTTTCTGTGTATCATTTTGCGGGCTCTGTCTCTTCCCCCTCTTCCCTTTGCCGTTGGGGTTCCTCAGGGCTCAGTCCTAGGCCGCCTGCTCTTCTCTCTCTACACAGCCCCCATTGGACAAACCATTACCAGATCTGGCTTCTGGTACCATCTTTATGCTGGTAACATCTAATTATATACTTCATCCCATGACATCACCCTTGCACTAATACAGAACATCAGTAACTGTCTCTCTGCTGTCTCAAATATGTCATCGCTTTATCTGAAACTGAATCTCTCAAAGATGGAACAACTGCTATTTCCACCATCTAATAGACCTGTCCCTGATATCCATTGCAGTCTCCGGCCTTACCATAACTCCTAGGCAGTATGCCCGCTGCCTCGGGGTTATGTTGACTCAGACCTTTCCTTCACCCCCATACCCAATCACTTGCATGCTCATGTCATCTCTACCTCAAAAACATCTCCAGAATCCGGCCTTTCCTTACCACAGATACATTAAAGACCCTTAATGTCGCCCTGATTCACTTTCGCCTTGACTACTGTAGCTCCTTACTAAACTCTTCCCTCTACAATCTATTCTGAATGCAGCGACCAGGCTCATCTATCAGTCTAAACACTACAGTGATGCCTCCGGTCTGTGTCAGTCACTACATTGGCTGACTATTCAATACAGAATACAATATAAACTTATCACCCTCATCCACAAGGCTCTCCATAATGCTGCACCTCCTTACATTTCCCTCATCTCTGTCTATCACCCAAATTGTGCTCTCTTTTCAGAGACCAAAGCCTAACATCCTCTATCAGAACCTCCCCCTCCCGTATCCAAGACTTCTCACGAGTTGCACCACTTCTCTGGAATACTCTACCCTGGACAATCAGGTTAACTGTTCCTCTGGAGCAAGAGGTGGAACCAAGCCACAAAAACAGAGAAAACGCTGAGAACAGCTGGAAGAAGGTGGCTCGTGCACAGGATGCCTCTTGGGGAGGAGAGACAAGGTTCTGCCTGTCGGAACGGAGCTGCGGCCCTATCCAGGGAATGCCCTGAGGAAGGGGAGGAGGACAGTGACTTGTAGAAAGGCAAGCCACCCACACCAGGGAGGATCCGCCAGAGAGGGGCCGGTAGGGTCCTAAGCTGGTTTAGGCTGAAGGCAGCTTTTCATTATAGCGGGCGCACATAAACAAAAAACATGGCGGCACTGGGAGAGGTGAAGGGGCGGGACGGGAGGCTCATTACTGGAGGACATGGAAGGGGACCGAAGTGGATTTCCTACGTCCACAGGATTGCAGAGGGGCAAGGGACCTACCTTTGGGCCAGTGAGTGGGAAGCACAGGGGAGAGGCGGGCCTGCTTACGGCCTAGTCCCCAGAGAAGCCAGGGACTAAAGTAGGAGGCCTAAGACGTAAGCCCAGGGTCTGAAAATGGGCCCCAGAAGGAATGCGAGCCAAGCACTGGAGAAAAAAGCGCCCCAGGGAGGAGAGGAGGCCGTGGAACCGGCCATGAAAAAAGGGGGCTTATCTAAAATGGCAACCAGGAGTGCCCATAGAAGGTGGGGGTGAAATTTTAAAATGGAGACCCCCTTAAGGATGCCCAAGCCTTGGCCCGGGAAGGAGGGGGGGAGCTGTGGATCTGGGGGCCCTGAGGGAGGGGGGTGCAGGGAGATTCTTATACTCACCTGTCTGGCATCTTCAGACGCCGCAGGGTCACCCTTTCAGTGTACCTCGCATTTGGGTGTGGGGTCACCGGCAATCCGGCTGCCGATGCAGTGAGTGGGGACTGGTTGACCTGCGAGAATCTCTTTATAGAGTGCTGAGCCCACAGGGGATTACGACTAGTGTGGCGTACACACTGAAGATAAATACGATGCAAGACAGAATGACCTGAGTCAGGTCGTGTCTGCCTCCAACAGACACTATGCTAAAAACAGATGAGCACAGTGTCTGTTGAGAAGGTGTAGCCCAGAAGCTGAGCTGTCATATTTTGCTTAGTTGTCAGCCTCCTAGTGGCCAGGTCTATACCCATGGTGCTGTGTCCCCCAATGAAATAAGCGAGAAAAACACAGCACTTTTTTTTCTCTCGGCATTTTTCATTGAGATTTTGCTATTTTTTTCCTATTAAATATATAGGGAAACCACCTGTAACTCCGCAGCTGTAATTAACACAAGTGTTTTTAACCCCTTCAAGACCGAACCTAAAAGTACCTTCGTTACCAGGCTTCATTTTTCAAAACTGACATGTCACTTTTTATATGGCAATAACTTTAAGATGCTTTAACTTAAACAAGTGATTGAGAGTTTTTTTTGTGACACACTGTACTTAATGTTAGTGGTAAACATTGATATTTTTGTATTTATTTAAAAAAAAAAAATAGGAAATTTGATGGAACTTTGGAAAAAAATAGCAATTTGAAAAGCAGAGCATTTCACATTTTCAAAACAGATAGTCATACCACTCAAATACATTAATAAGTATTATCTACCATATCTCTGCTTTTATATTGGCATCATCTTTTAATTGCCCTTTCATTTATTTTGGACGTTAGAAGGCTTACAAGTGTAGCGATTTTCCAGATTTACCAGAAAATTTCCCAAACTAATTTCTAAGGGACCACTTCAGTTCTGAAGGGGATTATAAAGGCCTATATATTAACAACCCCCACGAATCACCCCATTTTCAAACTGCACCCCTCAAATAATTCAAAACAGCATTTGAGAAGTTTAACCCTATAAGCATTTCACGGAAATTAAAACAATATGGAGGTGAAATTTAGATTAGATATTTCATTTTTTTTTCAATAATACATTCATTTAGCCCTAAAATTAACACACTCACAAAGAGTTAAAGGAGAAAATGCATCTCACAGTTTATGCAATTTCTCCGGAGCAATGTGGTTGTAAACTGATGTTTGGGCATTCGGCAGTGCACAGAAGGGAAGGAGCGACACTGGACGTTTGAAAAGCAGATTTTGCTGGAATAGTTTTCGGGTACCATGCCGCATTTGCTGAGCCCCTAAAGTACCAATACAATGGAAACTCCCAAAAGTTACCCCGTTTTGGAAGCTGAACCCCTCACAGAACATATCAAGGGATATAATGAGCAGTTTGATGCTACAGCTGTTTCGCAGATTTTATTAACATTGGAACGTGAAAATGAAAAATTTACTTTTTTTTCCAATAAACCGTCAAATTTTTTATTTTCACAAGAGGATAAAGGAGAAAAAGCTCCCCAAAATTTGCTACACAATTTCTCCTGAACACTGCAATACCCCATATGTGGTTGTAAACTGCTGTATGGGTACATGGCGGGGCTCGGAATGGAAAGAGTGCTATTTGGCTTTTGGAGGGCAGATTTTGCTGGAATAGTTTTAGAAACTACTCCCCTTGAGGAAATTATCAAAAGGTATTATCATTTTGAGCCCAAGAGTGCTTCCCGAAAATTAATGTACAAATTGAAAATTTAAATTTTTAAAGAAATTTGCCATTTCGGTGCCCTATACGTTGCGCCCAGTTTGTGTCATCAAAGACGTACACGCCTAAAACTATTAATTGGGCTATCCCAGGTAGAAAAAAGTTGTATATGTGGGTGTAAACTGCTGCTTGGGCACACAGCAGGACTCAGAAGGGAAGGAGCAGTGTGCTTATTAGGTTTTGGAGTACAGATTTGGAGGGATTTTCTGGATTTTGTTTTTACAGAGCCCTGGAGGTGCCAGTAAATTGGAATTCCCCAAGAAGTGACCCCATTTTGTAGGGGCAATTTTAGTCTCTATAAATGTGACATGGCGTCAAAAAACCAACAATCTAAATCAAGGGTCCAAAACACATAGCGCTCCTTAACATCTGCGCCCACCTGTGTGCCCAAACAGCAGTTTATGCCCACATGTATGATACTGGTGTACCCAGGATAATGTACTTAACAATGCCATATGTGGGTATACACTGCTGTTTGGAAACAGCCGGGCACAGAAGGGAAGGAGCGCTATTTTGGTTTTTGGAGCACAGTTTGGTTTTTGGACGAGATGCCACTTTTGCAGAGCCCCTGAATTGGCCGTAAAGTGGAATCTGCAGACACATAACCCCACTTTGGAAGGTACACCCCTCAAGGGATTTCTCAAATGGCATAGCGAGCATTTTTAACCTTTGAGCGTTGCATTAATCTAATTTCCAGAATGGAATGCGCTGTTGATAATGAAAAGTGAAAATATTGCAATTTTTCCATAGATACACCATTTCAGTGCCCGATATGTTGTGCCCAGCTTGTCAGCAGAGACACACACTCCAATAACTGTTAAGCGGGTATCCCGGGCACAACAGCTTTTGGAACATTTGTCTCTGATACAAACCAGTCACAACATATTACCCACTGAAATGAATTATTCCTGGAAAAATTTTTACTTTTCACGTATTCAATTCTGGAAAATTAATTAATGCAACACTTGGGGGTTAAACATGTTCACTAAACCCCCATGTATAAGGGGATTCCACTTTACTGGCATTTCAGGGCTCTGAAAAAGTCATGGCATCCAAAAACCAAACCGTCTAAATCTGTGCACCAAAATAGCGCATCTTCCCTCCTGTGCCCAAACAGCAGTTTATATCCTGGGTACAACAGTGTCATTCATGTGGGCATAAACTGCAGTTTCGGCACACAGCAGGGCACAGAAGGGAAGGAGCACTATGTGGCTTTTGGAGTGGAGATTTAGATGTTTGGCATCTGGACGACATGTCATGTTTGCAGAGCCTCTAAAGTACCAGTAAAGTGGACTCTCCTAGGGAATGACCCCATTTTGAAAACTGCACCCCTCACAGAATTTATCAAGGGGTGTAGCAAGCTTTAGTATCCCAGACGTGAATGCACAGTGGATGGTGAACAGTGAAAAGGTAAGCTGTGCGGAGCGCATTGGGAACACCAAATTCCCTACTATATCCCCAGTAGCTCCTATGATTGGGGAAGTCACTCTGGGGGGTTACTTCTGGTGTGTTTACCGGGGGGGGGGGGGGACATTTGATATGGCGCAACCCCTTGGATGCCGTGGTCATGTTTGACCGTGGCATCAAAGGGGTTAAAACCCTCGATCCGGAACTCAGCTCCGATTGGGGTTAAGGAGCAGGGTGTTGGCTGTCAGTTACTGCTAACACCCGCTCCCGATGCCACCTGCAGGCAGGTTGGAAGCTAATATCAGGGAAGGTTTGTTACTGCAACAAACTTTCTTTGGTATGGCGGCTACATGATCGGGACCTGAACCTATCAGGTCCCGATCATGTCTCCGTGAACACCAGCAGCGATTACCGCTGTGTTCACGGAGTTCTTGACCCTTGGGGAGACCCGATCCCCAATTTAGCCGGGTCTGTTTATAAAAGTCGGCGCTGCACAATGCCCAGCAAGAGCCGACGTTTCTATATAGTGGGCGATCGCGAAGGGGTTGAAAAATTGCAGCTTTTTCACAACTCTTTTCTTCAGTAATGTGTGGGAATGTGGGGCCTTTAGCTGCAAAAAAAAAAAAAAAAAAAAAGCTGTAGGAACAAAAAACTCAGCGGAAACAGTGTTTTAGCTGAGTTTTTTTTTTATCTGAAGTTGGTCTTCCCTTATTAAATCTATAGGGATAGTGCTGTGTTTTTGCAGCTAAAATTGACATGCTGTGTTTTTCAAAAACATGTTTTTGAAAACATCGCTTTTTCTCAGAATTTTTTTTCTACAATGTGTGGATGGGATTAGCCAGAATGTCATTTAGGCTAAGGTCCCACGTTGCGAGCTGCAGCTAAAAAATGCTGCGGAAAAAAACGCGGTGGAAACGTATTTGTGTGTGTTTTTCCCCACAGCGTTTTTCACAGAAATGAAAAAATCTGCGGACTTTCTGCCTCTATTATACATATAAGAAAAACGCCAGTGTTTCTATAGGTATAATTGACATGCTGCGATTTTCAAAAATGCAAGTATTTTTGAAAACACAGCTTTTCCACTGTAGATTTTATTTATTTTTTTTTTTTGCAGTGTGTGGATGGGTGTAGGGAGGCAGAAGGTAAAATAGTGGATAGCAGATAACTTCCACTAAGGTGGCTGGTATCCACAATGTGACTAACTGGACTCTGGGTTCGGGTTTTGGGAGATAGTTGCAACCCAAGTCTATACTCCAGTCCAGGTGTTCTAAAGCGCAGTTTGAAGTCTTAAAGCTGAACAAGAAATAAGGGTGCGGTGTTCTTCTGAGAGTAGCTGCAAGCCGCACTGCACTGTGTGGACAACAGAAACTGGACACAAACTGCTATGTGGTGAGCGTTGTTGGGTGACCTGTTAGCCTAATTTCCTGCATTAAGGACTGTTTTTGTTTATGTACTTTGTAACCTATTTCTGAAGAAAGCTGTTCTTTTTGTTTGGTCTGTACACCTGTTAGTAAATAAATTGCACGTGTAAACTGCTACCAAACTCTCCCTGAGCCTGAATCGAGCGCCTGCAAGCCAATTGAAGGGTCCCGCGTTTACAATGGGATTCGCCAGAATCCCATCCACTTTGCTGGTACTGTAAAACGCAGCATTTACTTCTGCTGTGTTTTCACAGCAGCCAAAATTGCTGTGTTTCCCAAATGTGGGTCCTTAGCCTTTAGGCCCCATATTGTGGAAACACATCTTTTTTTTTGTTGCAAAGTTTGCTGTGGTTTTTTGAGCCAAAGCCAGGAGTGGATTGAGCAGAAGTGTAAGTACTTACTATATATTTCCTAATCTTTTTGTAGCCATTCTTGGCTTTGGCTCAAAAAACCGCAGCAAAATTGGCAACAAAAAAAAAGCTGCGTTTCCTCAACGTGGGGCCTCAGCCTTAACATTTGGGGGGGAAAAGGCACAAATGGCAAAAAAACGCAAGTAGCATAATAAATCTACCCCAATGACTTTAAATTGGACAGTCAGGTCCATGAAACGAAGCCATGTTTCTGATATAGCTTCACAGCTGCTGTAAGCTATATATAGATTCTGAATGGTTATTAGCCTCTATGAACAGGTTTCTGATGTCACAAAGTTGAGCATGCTGTACGTTATCACTGCAAGCACTTGCCCACAAAGATTGGTTGTGCGAATAGAGTCTAAAATCTGGAAAGTCTAAAACTGTAGATGCCAAAATATTGCGTTGTATTTGGGAGCATTTTACTTGCAGCTCCATCTGTCTTTTATAAGTTCTGTATGACTGTATAAAAGCTGTACTACATGGTGTACAACAGGACTGCACAGACACACTACAGTAGTATGTGCAGTGTTGTGTAATCTACAGTGACTCATATACTGTAGGTGCTGTGTAAATATTGAACAGTGTATTGTGCTAGATCTGCACATAATAATCCCGTGGAATGAGGGAAGGTTCATTTCAAACGCCATTGGCGGCAAACGTTTGGCCACGCCCTTCCCACTCGCCGGGCAGAGTTGACTGTCACGTGCTATCTCGGTATCTGAGAGACTCTTCGCCCCGCCCCCTAGTTTAACCCTATCGTAGCTAAAGTCTGAAGATGATATACAGGCGTTAAATGAACGCTGACTGGGGCGGAGAGTGAACCTGGGCGGGGAGGTGAACTCCCTTTCAATCTGACCCTTCGCTTCCGAGTTCCCTTCACCATGCACCGTCTGTAGAACTCGGGCAAGTGACCGCTAGGAGGGTCAGACTTTAGTCTGTACGTGCAGGACAGGTGTTGGCATATAGTTCCGCCCTCACGCTCTACCTACCGTACTCGTGTCTTCCTGACTGACGCAGTCAGGATGCCTACCAACTTTACTGTTGTCCCAGTGGAGCAACAGGAGGATGCTAGTGAGAGTGAAGTCCCGGCAGCGAGCCAGGAGAGGATTGGCAATGGACCGAGGCATCACAGCGAAGAGTCCTTATTGGGTAAGCGCACAACAACGAGCCACCCTCAAACTGTGACGTGCCTAGCCGAACATTTCACACTGAACATTGCGGGGTGCAATGACGTATTATCAGTGAGGAGCTAACTGTATCGCTTTTACCTGACTGGGTGACGTCACGGACTGGCCACGCCCGGCTGCTCTGTCACTCACAGGTCACACAGAAACTAGCACTTTATTACATGTTATTGCTGTGCTTGTGATGGAGAACGATGTCAGGGCAGTGCTTTGCGGGGGCCAAGTTCAATACTCAATCGGTTAAAAGCTTGGCTGTGGCCCTAAATAACTAAAGTAGACTTATCTAGATGGTATAGGCACTAATGTTTAATTCTTATGCATTCTTTGCCTAGTTCAAATTTTTTTTTTTCTTCCTTTTACATTATGACAATGTTTTAGATGTGTCTCTTGCTTTTTGCAATCCCTGCAATCGGGGCTTTTAACATCACATTATTAACATCTGTTTATTGAATATGTTTTAATGGTTGCAAACAGATTTGCCATCTGTTTGAATTTTTTTTTCCATCGGGCTCAAAAGCATGGTATACTAAACTTTTGTGTCCAATAAACATTGGCTCTTTGTTATCGGATGGCTGTCTGTTTGCATCCATTTTCAGCATCTTTTAACCCTCTTGGATATTTTGCACCTCTGGCTGCCAGGGCAGTTTTCACAATTTTGGGCAAATAAAACTAATGCTTCGTTCACACCTGCGCTTGCTGTCCGTCCGTTGCCAATCCAGTGAAAATCTCGGCGAACTGGATTGGCATCGGATACAGACCGGTCAGCGGCGCATTGGTTAAAAACCCATTCATTTGAATGGGTTTTTAAAGCAATGCGCGGGTGTGCGCTTACACCCTCTGCGCTGCAAATCCGAGTCCGACGGAAAAAAAAAGGATTTGCAGCGCAGAGGGTGTAAGCGCACACCCGCGCATTGCTTTAAAAACCCATTCAAATGAATGGGTTTTTAACCAATGCGCCGCTGACCGGTCTGTATCCGATGCCAATCCAGTTCGCCGAGATTTTCAATGGATTGGCAACGGACGGACAGCAAGCGCAGGTGTGAACCCACCCTTAATTGCAACATAAAAAAATTATACTAATCCCCCATACCTATATATTGTCTGAAAGCAGACCCATGCAGCATGTGAAAATTGGTACTGTATGCTAACAGGCACCTTCATGCAGTTTTGATTTCAAGTGTAAGTTTAATAAAAAAAAAAAAATGCTAATTTATATTAGTTGCTAAAAGTGGAAACCAAACAAATCGTAATATGCACAAAACCTCCTAAAAATAAGAGATCAACTTGTGCAAAGTTTATTCAAATCGTTAAGGCCTACACCTGCATGAACAAAGCATCATAAAACCACCAGGACTGGAAGGAACAAAACTTTGTCTTGAAGCTGAAAATGTTAAAAATAAAAAAAATAAATAAAAATATATAGGGACTACACACCGTGGAAAGCAAGTGCACCCCTAAACCCTATATATTACTTAAAAGTAGATCACCCATTGAGACACATGTAATCTTCATGTTATCAATAGCCACATCCACCTTCATGTAACTTTTTGATTAAAAGCAATTTAAAAAAAAAAAATGCACTAATACATATATTTGCAACTAAAACTCATATTCAGTCATTCACACACAAAACACATATAAAATAGTAGGTCAAGGTGTACACAATTTTTTATTTAGTTTAGAGGTATTTATTTTAAGGTATCAAAAATACAAAACACAGGGTGTACTTAGAAGCAGTCTTGTAACAATGCAAGAATTTAAGTAAAGATGTACGAAAAGTAGGCTTATTGTAATAAAAAACAAAACAAAAAAAAAAACAAAAACATCAGTGAAATAAGGGGTAACTTAAAAAGATAAAAGATTCAAGAACCTATAACCTAGGGGGAGAGAGAGCAGAACAATCATCCCACTTTATCATAGGAGCGAATTATAATTGGAGGCAATATGGTAGACCTGGGATATTCTACTTATGGATGTAAGAAGCCCAGATTTGATCAAAGAGTGGGTGAGAATCATAAATAGTAGCGTTTTTATATATATATATATATATATATATATATATATATATATATATATATAAAACTTTTTTTTTTTTTTTTTTCATGGAGCATTAAAGAATCAACTTAGGGGGCGTTCACACTACCGTTGGTGACCGTCAGTAGTGTCCGTTGCTATTGCCCGTTACAAGATTTTAGTATCGGGCACTAGCTGAACCGTCAGAAATCCGTTAAAATTTCCATTCATTTCAATGGGTTTTTATATTGTGTCCGTTAGTGTCAGTTTGTGTCTGTTTACACCAAATCCATCAGAAGTCTGTTTTTTTTTTCGCGGACAAAAAATCCTACATACAGGACTTTTAGTTTCAATAATTTTTTTTATTCAAGATTTCAGAGTACAAAAAGAAAAAGAACAATATTGATATACATTGTAGTATACAATAAGATTTGGATCAATTCGAGATACATTTTTTTGATCCGTATACCAATGAAACAGAAGATATAGGTTACAGAATACAATAAACAATAACGATTAGGCACATCTATAGGGCTATCATGAAATATTCCAGATGTAGTTTCCATGTATTCGACCTTCCAGTGTTTCGTGTATCTAGTGTTTGACATTTAATTGCATCAATATATACATATCCCCATCCCCATTCCTCAACCTAGTTGGTAACCTTTATTTCTATCCTCCCGAAACTACTGTAATTGGACTCTCTACAACTATAGTGGTTCGTACTATGTCACGAATCGAGAATGAATCCACCTGTCCCAAATAATAACAAAGTTATGAAAGGAGTCATTTCCCAATGCAATTACCCTTTCATAGGTGTAAGTATTATTGATGGCTATCAACAGTGCCGAGATGGGCGGAAGGGTCACTGACTTCCCCCTTTGTACTAACATTAATTTGGCTATAGTCAAAATTTTACAAAGAAGCTTTTTGTGCGGGTTCAGCTCCCCGATTCCAAGTAACAAAACAGCAAGATGTGAGGCATAGGGAAGTTAACTTGAAATTAAACAACTCCGAGAGTATATCAAAGACCTTGTCCCAATACTCATGAATTATAGGGCAGTGTCCCAAAATATGAAGAAGGGTTCCTCTGCCTCCACATCCTCTTCAACAATTCCCCGAGACAGAGGGGTATGCTAACTGTAAAGTAGACGGGGTCCTGTACCACCTTAATATAATTTTCATAGCTGTCTCTATATGGGTACTACATTTTAAGGATAAATGGATCAATTTAATTGTTGCCATTCATTCGAGGTAAAGGCCATTCCTAAGTCTCTCTCCCAGCATCGGAACGGAGTAGACTTAGTGAAGGATGAAATTTCATCCATTTTATCATATAAAAACCGTAATCCTCTCATTTTAGTCGACAGCCAAGTGAATATCATGTTGTTGTGAGGTAATTTCGTTCCAGGGTGTTTAGACATGAAATGCCATATTTGAAAATATTTAAGAAAGTCTCCCATAGGAATTCCGTATTTCTGTCTTAAATCCGTAAACGATATAGGTTGTTTAGTGTCGGAATATAGTTGGGAGATCTGAGTAATCCCCTTCGACTCCCAATCTGAGATCCCTAAATCCTCAATCACCCAGGTCAAAAATGATAGAGGCATATCTGAAATGTGAAAATGCTTCATAGGGTTTGCTTTCCCATGAAGTAGCTTCCATGCAGTCAGTGAAGCATGCATAACAGGGGAGAAGGACCCAGGCGCAGGAATATTCCAAAAGGGCAACCATAGCGCATCCTCCAATTTTAAGGTAGATATAAACGACTGCTCTATGTGGAGCCATGGAACCGAAGTATCCATTGACCTCCACCTAGTGCATTGAGTGACCAAGGAAGCCACATAATAATTCCGCACCACTGGTACACCCAGCCCTCCTGCCTCCTTTTGTTTAAATAGGAAGCTTTTGTTAATTCTAGGTCTCTTTCCACTCCACACATTTCGAAATCACCCTCTGCATTGTTTCAAAAAAGGAAACAGGGATGGATATTGGGAGCGTGCGAAATAGGTATAGGAGTCTAGGTAATAGTAACATTTTAAAAGCAGCTACACGTCCTATCCAGGAGACATCCGTTTTTGACATTCGCTCAGTCTTGTCTTGTAATATTTTTAACATTGGTGCATAGTTATGTCTGTAGAGGGACCCTGGAGAGGGTGTCACCTGTATTCCTAGATATTGAACGCTGTCTTCCCTCCAGTCAAAATTATAAGTCGACTGCAGGGGCTGGAGCAAAGAGGAGGGACATTCAAAGGGAGAGCTTGCGATTTGGCCATATTTAATTTATAAAACGATAATTGCCCGAAGTCGTTAATGATATCCATAAGACGAGGGATAGATATTTGTGGGTTGGACAAGGTAAGAATAATATCATCAGCGTAGAGTGATATAAGGTGAGTTTTGTCTCGTATGTCAATACCTCCCACCTCTGAATCCAGTCTAAGTGTTTGGGCCAATGGTTCCATAGAGAGAACAAATATCAGGGGCGATAAGAGGCACCCCTGCCTAGTCTCATTCGTTATTAAAAAAAGGGTCCGATACTACTCCATTGGTGAATACTCTCGCAGAAGGTGCAGAATATAGTGCCCCAATTGCTCCCAAGATAGCCCCAGAGAACCCCATGGCTCCGAGCACCGAGAAGGCATACGACCAGCAAATGCGATCGAACGCCTTCTCGGCATCCAACGCGAGAATCACCGCCTCCATTTTCTTGGAGTCAATGTGATGTATTAGATTCAAAATACGCCTAGTGTTATCGTACGATTGCCTCCCCTTGACGAACCCCACTTGGTCATGGTTTATCAAACTTAGGAGACAAGCCGCTAATCTGACTGCTATTATTTTAGCATAAATTTTCAAATCTGAGTTCAATAACGATATAGGTCGAAAGTTCTGGGGGTTTTGGTGGCAGGCTTGCCAGGTTTAGGCAGCGTAACCACCAATGCCTCTTGATTTTCTTTTGGGATGGTTCCAGAGTCGACCACAGCTGTCAAAAAGGACAACAGCGGATTTAGTAGAACTGGGAAGAAATGTTTGTAGTATTCATTAGTAAGGCCATCATGGCCCAGAGACTTATGAGATGGCAGTGACTTAATTATAGACAACAACTCTGCTGGGGTAATGGGCGCATTTAGAGAGTCCAGCTGAGCCTCAGTGAGTGTAGGTAATTGAGCAGCTGCAAGAAATCGATCAATGTCAGATCGTGTTGGGGGAACCACAGAGGAGTCCTCTGCTATATTGTAGAGGCTCTCATAGAAGGTTCTAAAGGCGTTAGAGATGCTTCTTGGGTCATAGATTTTGTATGTACCATCACTACTTTGAAGAAACGGGATTCTAGATTTCGCATGTTTTTGTTTAAGCTTGGATGCTAGAAGTTTGCCTGCTTTATTAGACTGAGAATAGTATGTAGCTTTCACCCGTTTCAAGTTTTTCTCATATTTGTGTAATAAACAAGCAGTCAGTTGATGGCGTAATGCCATCAATTTAACTGCATTAGAGGGAGAAGGAGATTGCTTGTTGCTAGTGTCAATAAATTTTATCTGGTTAAGTAATCGATCAATTTCTGCTAGTCTATTTTTCTTTTTTGTATGTCCCAGGCGAATAAACGTTCCTCTAATAAAAGCCTTATGAGAATTACACAATATGTCAGGGCCAGAGGCAGAGGGAGCATTAATCAAAAAAAATTCTTTCAAATCATTCTCCAAAGTTGCCTTAAATTTTGTGTGTGACATCAAAAATTCATTGCATCTCCACACATATGCTCTTGAGCATTCATACTTTTCCGCTATGGACAGGGTTATCGCCGCATGATCTGACCATGTTATTTGTGAAATATCAGACTGCGTGGCAAAGGGTAGACTAGACTGCTCAATTAAAAATAAATCTATTCGTGAATAACTATTGTACAGTAGAATAGTAAGTATAATCTTTTTCCGTATTATGAAGGATACGCCAGGCATCAAATAATTCATGGCACCACATGGCTTGCGAAAAAGAAGGGTGACGTGTCGACATGCCAGAGGTAGTGTCTATTTGCGGGTCTGGAGCCATATTAAAATCTCCCATTAATAATAGACATCCCTGTTTCCTCCTCTCCACTGCTCTCATAAGTCTCCCCAAAAATGCCACCTGTCTCCTGTTAGGAGCATAAACTGATACCAGCGTATAGGTGACGTTGTTAAGAATACATACTAGTATTACGAATCGCCCCCCCAGGGTCTGCATATTGGGACAATAACTGAAATGCTACCGAATCTTTAATCCCAATCAATGTTCCTCTACGCTTTGAGGAGCAGTGGGCATGAAATATATGTGGGTATGATGGATGTTGAACGCGAATGGCGTCTGCCTTTAAAAGGTGTGTCTCCTGTACTGCGAGAATGTCACAGCCTTGAGCTCGGGCCTCACGCCATAAGTTGGCTCTCTTTTGAGGGGAGTTCAAACCCCTGACATTCATAGACATAATTTTAAGTACCATAATATACGTTTAGGGATTCTTTAAAAATCCTTCCACATCTACTTATACCAAACATTGCCAATGATAATATGAGGTGGAGCTGTCTCCACCTTTTGTATTCATTTCGCCCAATGTGCCAAAACCAAGAAAGAAACAAACCATACAAACTGCAGAACCAATGGATAGACCATCTTAAAAGAGCCGCAAAAAGAACGTGGTACAGCGGACCAGCGGCTGTCGTAATCCTGGGGTGGATAAGTTCAACAGCAGTGGACATACGAAGTCCAAGGTAAGGTTAGTCTCTAGCTTTGTAGCCCTTCGGGTGGACGTCTTTGGGATTTCACTTGGCGCCAACCATCAGACAAGGGACCGGGTGGTTGTTTGAGTGGTGGATCAACAATAGGAATATTCCATTTGTTTAGCAACATTTTTCCTTCCTCCAGAGTTTTGATGAAATGGACAAGATTATCTCGGGAAATGATCACGCGGACTGGGAATCCCCATTTATACAAGATGTTATGTTGGCGTAGAGCTGCAGTAATAGGGATGAGTTGTTGCCTTATTTGTAATGTCGTGGCTGATAGGTCCGAAAAAATGGATATCTTGTGATATGGTTCAGGTAAGCGGTCCGTTTTTCGGGAGGTCAGCAGAACCAGATCTTTAGTGCGATAGAAATGAATCTTTGCCAGAACATCTCTAGGTACAAGTTCATCCAAATGTGAGGGCCTGGGAACCCTATGGGCTCTATCAATAGTTAAATCCATAGCTGTGAGGTTTGGCAGTAGCGTGCGTATCAGATCCTGGAGGAAAACAGTTAAATTACTTACTGGCACTGACCCTGGAATCCCTCTGAATTTCAGATTATTTCTTCTCGAACGGTCCTCTGTCAGCTATCTTAGCTTTCGGAAAAGACACATCTCTCTCCACCTCATAATGAGCATCTATAAGAACGTTATGTGATGCGGCAAACTCCGCCATTTTAGATTCAACATGTACAGTGCGGCTTATCAATTCTTGAAGATCTCTATCTAGCAGCTTAACCATAAGAGAAATGTCTGTTTTTATTTCAATCAGTTTTATTAAGATTTTTATAAGGTCATATTACAACATTCAAAAAAAAAAAAAAAAAAAGCATTATCGGATATTCTACTGAAGTAGCTATAAGTCAAAATAAACATAGAATAAACAGGGTACTAATATGCAAGAAGATATGTTAGTTATCTAAGAGTTGTTGGGTTGTTAGGATAGAATAAAGAGGTTTATACGGGTATAAACAACAAGAAGTGACAGTAATATTAGTTATGATCTTCTGAGGGCGGCACAACCGGATTTACGGCCGATGCAGCTGGGTCTTTAATGTCCACGGAAGCCAGTTCTTTTGGAATTGGCTGTCCCCAAGGACGCCATGGGAAAGAACTCTTTCATGTTGGTAGGTCAGTTCCACCATGGTCACTAGGTCTCCTCTAGATGGGATGTTAGCAGACTTCCAGTTGCGTAGAAGAGCCAAGGACGCTGACAGTAAGGCATGGCCAATCAACACTCTATGTACCGCTGGGAAAGAGTCGATCTGCAGAAATAGGAGTGCCAAAGCTGGTGAGGGGGGTATGGAGTATCCCACCAGAGAAGAGATCTACCGGAAGACGTCTTGCCAATACGGCACCACTTGGGGACATGTCCACAATAAATGGAGTAGAGTTCCTTTCTCGCTACATCCCCTCCAACAGGAGTTCGAAGTCTGCGGAAATATTCGGTGTAGTCGCTCTGGGGTATAGTACCAGTGGAGGAGAATTTTGACAGTGGTTTCATAGTGAGTTGTACACCGGAATGTCTTTTCGCGAAGGCCAGTGCTCTCTGCCATTGTACGACCGAGAATTGTTGATGAAGTTGCGTTTCCCAGCTGAGTAACGGAGTAGATTTGACCAGACGGTCTTTAGAGCCTATGGTGTTGTAGATGGAGCTGAGGGTCTTGGTGGCTGGGTTGGGAATTTTGAGGAGGTCCAACAGAGATTTGTTATACAGAATTTGTTTCTTGTGGTTGGAGGTTAGGAAGTGCTTGATTCTCAGGTATGTAAAGAAGCAAGTGGAGGGTAGGGAAAAGGTGGATTGCAGAGACTGGAATGGGATCAACGATTCTTCACTCCACATCTGTGAGATAGAGGTGATACCCGACGATTTCCAGATGGATAAATTGAGATCTAGAATTGCTAACTCCAAGAATTCAATCGGGGCCCTCTTAACGTTTAGTGACTGTTTCTTTCCTATAGAGTGGTGGATATGTCGCCAGCTGTCTATAAGGTGTTTTAGAATTGGAGATGTAAGTGAAGGTACCTCCTCAGTCCAGAGGGAGTAGAGAAGCCAAGATTGGAGGTTGTGATGTGGAATCATATAAGACTCGATACGTAACCAGGATTTGTGAGCGTTGTTGTGCCACCAGTCCTTTAGAGTAGAAAGGTGTGAGGCCATATAGTAATCATAGATGTTTGGTACTCCCAAACCTCCTACTCCCCGTTTCCTGTGCATAATAGAAGATGGGAGTCTTGGTTTCTTGGAATTCCAGATAAGCTTGTTGAGCATAGCGTTAGTTTTCTGGAGGAATATAAGAGGGGGAGCTACAGGAATAGTTCTGAATAGGTATAAGATTTTTGGAAGCAGCATCATTTGAAAGGCAGATATCCTGCCTAGCCATGACAGGGTATGTTTTGAGTAAGATTGGAACTCTCTCTCTAGATCTATCAGTCGATACATGTAATTGGCTTTGGCCGCTTGTGTAATAGAGGGAGTGATCTTTATTCCCAGGTAATCCAAGTCTGTCGACCTCCAATCATAAGGAAATTCCTCCTTAAGCCGTTCCAGAAGTGGCTTGGGGACTCCCAACGGGAGAATTTGCGTTTTAGACTCATTAATTTTATAAAAGGAGAGGGCTTCATATTCTTTGAGAATTCCGATAGCAGCTGACAGAGGATTCTGGGTGAGTCAGGGACAATATGATATCATCCGCGTAGAGGGAGATGAGATGAGATGAATCCAAGATTTTCACTCCTTGAACTCTGTCGCTTTGCCTCAGGGTCTGCGCCAATGGCTCAATGGTGAGTATAAAAATCAAGGGAGAAAGGGGGCATCCCTGTCTCGTTCCATTCCTTATAGTAAAGCTATCCGACAGTGTACTGTTGGTAAACACTCTGGCCGATGGACAGGAATACAGATTGGATATAGCAGTGAGGATAGGGCCAGAGAATCGCATTCTCTGCAGGACAGAAAAGGCGAAGGACCAGTTAATCCGATCAAACGCCTTCTCGGCATCCAAGGCTACCATCAGGGCTGGAGTCCTCCTGCATTCCAGCAGATCTATCAGATGGAGGACACGTCTGGTGTTATCTGGAGCCTGGCGGCCCTTGACGAAGCCCACTTGATCTGCACCAACTAAATCTGGGAGAATGGGAGCCAGCCGAGCTGCTAAGATCTTCGCATAGAGCTTGAGGTCCGAGTTTAGCAGCGAGATTGGCCTGAAATTCTGCGGTACATCAGCCGGTTTGCCTGGTTTAGGGAGGGTGATAATTAGTGCCGCCAGGGATTCGCGTGGAAGCGGTGCACCTGACATAGCGTGGTTGAAGAAGTTCATGAGATATGGGGCAAGTATTTGTTGAAAGTAAATTAGATACTCGTTAGAGAAACCATCTGGCCCTGGGGATTTGCTCTTAGGTAAGGACTGTATGGTTTTCAGAACTTCTGGGAGAGTAATAGGGGCGTTTAGGGCCGAGAGATGGTCATCTGTCAGGCCTGGTAATTTTAGGTTGCCCAAGAAGCCGGACACCAAAGTGGAATGATCTGGCGGGAGAGGAGTATGTTCTTGTAGATTATAAAGCTGTGCGTAGTAATCTTTAAAGGAATTGGCGATGTCTCTCGGGTCTGTTAATTGTACTTTGGTTATAGGATGCTTGATGTATGGGATCCTTGATTTAGCTGCTCTTGCTCGTAGTTGTCTAGCCAACAATCTGCCGGCTTTGTTGCTTTGGGAGTAAAATCGAGCTTTAGATTTTTTCAGAGCTTTTTCGTAGTCTTGTAGCAGAAGCAAACGTAGATGTTGTCTAACCTGGTTGAGTTGTTCCGAAGTGGTCGGATTAGGGTTACTTTTGTTTGCAGCTTCCACAGTACGAAGTGTAGACATTGCCTCCTTAATTGCTTTCTGACGTTCTTTTTTATTCCCATGCGCTATTTTTATAAGTGTGCCACGGATGTATGCTTTATGAGCATTCCAGAGAGTATAGGGGTCATCGGTAGAGGTGGAGTTTGTCTGGAAATAATCCTGGAGGTCTTTTTCTATTATCGGGCGATAATTAGGATGACTCATGAGGTAAGTGTTATTTCTCCAGAGTCTAGTAGAGGAAGGTGGTGTCTTTTCTTCTATAGTGAGAGTAATAGCTGCGTGGTCAGACCACGTGATTGATTCAATTGTAGATTTTATGGAACTCATCAGGGTCGGAAGGTCTACCAAGAACATATCGATGCGGGAATAGGAGCCATGGACTGCTGAGAAATAGGTAAAGTCCCTTTCGCCCGCATGATGCGCGCGCCATATATCATGTAGATTTTCATTATGCGGAAATTGATGCAGGCAGGAGGTGCTCTCCCTACTGGTGTTAGTCGAATCCAGAGAAGGGTCCATTATGTTGTTAAAGTCTCCACAAATTATTAATTCACATTGTTGGATGTCTTGAATTTGTCATTGGACTTTATGCAGAAATGCCAGGGTCTTTCGGTGCGGAGCGTATACATTGACTATTGTAAAGGGGGCATTGTTGAGGAGGCAAACAATGATGAGGAATCTGCCTTGGGGGTCTGCTCTTTGTGCTGTCAAAGAGAATGTCACGGAGTCTCTAAAGGCGACAAGGACTCCACGTTTTTTCGATTGGTGGTGTGCATGGAAGATTACAGGGAAGGAGGGATGTTTTAGCCTGAAGGCGTCCTTTTGTAGAAGGTGAGTTTCTTGCGCACAAAACACGTCCGCAGAAAGTGAGAGCCTCCTTCCAGATGTATGCACGCTTCTGTGGGCTATTGAGGCCTCGGACATTGAGAGAGGCCAATTTAAGCACCATATTGTCACTGTAAAGTGAGAACGTCCGGAGTGTGTTAGGTCCTCAGAAGAAGGGTAGGCAGTGTCGCAAGTGAGAAGATCAATAAACAAAATGAGTGAACAAACGGTTCAAAGACGAATACAGGTTGACTGTATGTTTGGGGGTATCTATTAGAGGCCTGCCGGTTAAGCCACTAGAGCAAAGGGAGGTTGTGCACCTAAGTATAGAGGTGTAGCCATCCTGGAAAATCATTTATGATTTGTAGGAGATCCTCGTCCTGCAGTTGAGGGATGGGAGGCACTTGCCGTATCTTGAGGAGATGATATTGGTATCCTCCAGGTCGATAGCAATGCTTTACCCTGATTCAGGTTGTGGATGGTGAAGGTGGTCCCTTCTTTCAGGATGATCAACTTCACAGGAAACCCCCATCTATATTGAATTTTATTTTTTCGGAGCGTTGTCGTGACCGGGAGCAATTCCCTGCGGAGGCGTAGGGTTGTAGCGGAGAGGTCTGTGTAGAGCTGTACATCTCTGAATTTGGGAGGCCAAGATTTCTGCTTGCGAGCTGCTTCTAATAATTTTCCTTTAACATGAAAGAAGTGAAATCTAGCCAATACGTCTCTTGGGATCTCATCTCCTAGGTGTCTGGGGCGAGGAAGCCTATGCGCTCTGTCAATAATGATATCCGTGTTTGAGGAGTCGGGCAGTAAAAATTTGATATATTCCTGTAGGTATGGAAACAGATCAGCTGTTTGAACCTGTTCTGAAATGCCTCTGAATTTGATGTTGTTTCTACGGGAACGGTCTTCCATATCGGCCATCTTCGCCTTGAGGTTTTCAACATCGTCTTCAAGGTCATTGTGTGCATCAATGATTTTGTTATGTGACGTAGCTAGGTCGCCCATATTAGTCTCAATATGCGTTACTCGCTTATCCAGTGCACTGACCGAGGACTGGAGAGGCTGTAGCAGCTGTGTAAAGTCCGCTTGAAGGGAGCAGCGGAGGGCTAAGAGCATGTCTCTCAGCGTATGTTCAGAGGCGGCTCCGCTGGTGGTTGGGAAGCCGTCTAGGCCAATCGGTGGTACGGATGTAGAGGCCTCAAAGGAAGGTTGGTCTTTGGAATAATCTAGGTCTCCAGGAAGTTCCATCCGAGGCTTTTGTTTAAGTGGGCTAGTATTCGGAGACAGTGGCTGTCGCAGAAGAGAGCTCCGCTCCTTGGTGGATTGAGCCGATGTAGAGTAGTTTTGCTGTGTTGCATATCGGATATCGTCAGGGGTGGGAGGTAGATGAAGATCCATCAGTTCTTCGGCGTGGTTAAAGTCTGCCCCCTCTATGATTGTCGCAGTAATTCCTGCAGCAGTCGTGGGCATTGAGGGTATAAGCTCTATTTGGACAGTGGGTGGGAGGCCCGGTTCTCCGTCTACGCCACGGTCCCACTCAAAATAATTAGTCAGGTTATTGTCCGGTTTTTTTGGCGGGTTTCCTACCCTTCACCATATTGGCAGGTAATTATCTCCAATAAATTCAACGTTTAGAGGTATGATATACCAGAACAGGCTATTTGTCGCTAATGGTTGCTAGAAGGTGCACTAAATCCCCAAAACTAGGTCGCCATCACCCAGAAGGTAGGAACCAGTGAGAATTCTGTGAGGAGGATGCGAGCTACGGCTCGGTGATATTGCAGCCAGAGATTGAGGTATGGAAGCCAATTGATAATCACAGAGCTGAAGTGGCGGTGTAGGCCTGTAGAGGGCAAGGATCCTGCAGAGTAGGAGTGCCAGTGAGGGTCCGTTTAGGGCCTAGTTATGCCTAGATGGAAGGGAAGGCAGAGGACCAGGTCGGGGGTCTCCTTAATGCCTATGGAAGGCCTCAGCACTCCCCCCTCCCCTTGCTGTCCGCAGTAGATCTCCTACCTGGGAGCCGAGTCACAGACCTGGGACAGGCGAAGTCGTCCAGGGATGTAGGCCGCCTCCGCTGAGTGTCTGGGTCTGATGCTTCCTGCTTCAGGCCTCAGCGCGGTGTCCCCCCGCTCCACGCGAGTCACCGCTCCGCGCGGCGGCCCGCACCACACGGAGGTATCGACGCCGCTGCTCTCCGATCCTGCAGAGACGCAACGTCGGCAGCGGCAGAAGAAGCAGGGAAGAGCGCGGTGTCCGGGCCGGCCGGTATGTCAGTCGAGGTGTGGAGCAGATGCTGTGTCAGGAGCCCGGCGGTAAGGTAGGCCTCAAGTCCCCGTGCTACTTTCTCCCCGTGAAGGTGTCCTCCAAACTGCCACCGGAGTGTACCCCAAGGTGTAGGGGAAAGCCCGGAGGCAGGGGCCCGATATTGATGCTAGGATGCTGGTACAATCCTTTGGATCACGGAGCTGCTGGCCCAATGTGTGCTGTTTTATCATTGCAAATCAAAGGGAAGTATAACCTTATTTTGCACTCCAAGAGCCAAGGCCCATCTGCAGCCACTTAACTCAACCATCTCCCTTACGGGTCCATTCACACCTTCAGAAATGTCTGTTTTTAATGATTTACAGAAGGCCATGAGCATAATTTTCATGGAGGCCTCAGTTAGTAAATTCTGTCGCCGGTATGTCCGCAAAAAAATCAGTGGAGGGAGGTGTATGCTGTGCATTGTTGCTCACCTCTCCATCTTGAGTCGGTACTCTGGAGCCTGGGTCTTTGCTTAACCGGACTAGCGGTAGGTGACTGAGGCGTCTCCAGGCTGGATGTGGCTATGGGCCCCGGTGCGCCATTTTGTGAAGGCCCTTGATCTGTGCAGGCCCCGGCCCGCCGGGAAGAAGGCCCAGGCGATCCCGGACCCGCACATTCCAATAGCTGCGGTAGTGATTGGGCCGAGAGTGTTCTCCTTTGTGCGGAGAGCACAAACGTCTCCTCCGGAGGATCCCAGGAGGGAGTCGAGGCCCTAGAGACAGCGTCCGAGCGCGGTCCGTCGCCATCTTGGTCCTCCCCCTCCCCCGTGAGGAAAATAGAAGTTGGAGATCTTCTGCGGTTTAACCGTCGATTTTTCTCTTTTTTGGCATCCCTTAAGGTAGGATGCTTTAGTTTGTCTGATTGGGTGCACGTATGCCACGGGCTCGTCGCTAGGAGTGTCGCTGCGAGAGACTCAGACCGGGAGCTCGGGAACTACGCGGCCATCTCGGTCCACAACTACATACATACAGGACTTTTTGTCCGTTTGAAAAAAAACGGATTCTTGACGGACAGCAAGTGTCTTATTTTTTTTTTAACATTGAAGTCTATGGGTAATGGACTTATAACGGACAGTAACTGATAGTTACTGTCCGTTATTTTATGTCCATTTTTGTTCCTGCGCATTCTCAGAAAGGAGAAACAAACAAAAAAAAAAAACGGACAATGTTAAACGGACACTAACTGATGTTAATGTGTCCGTTTTTTTAACAGATCCAATTAATGGTTCAGTTTAAAAAAAAACGGACACATTAGCATGTTAGTGTCAGCATCAGGTAGTGTCCGTTTTTTAACACTGCCCATTTTGGGGAATTGCTATTGCTTTGATCACTTTTTATTCAAACTTTTATCAGAGGTGAAACAGTGAAAAAAAAGCAGTTTGGCACTTTAATCCCCCCCCCCCCGCTATGGGGTTTACCGTACCGTAAAAATATTTTTATAGATTTGTAGATCAGGCGTTTTCAGACACAGGGATACCTAATGTGTATGTGTTTCACAGTATTTAAATACTTTTATATGTGTTCTAGGGAAAGAGGGTGTGAATTTTTTATTTTTTTTAAATTTACTAGACCCTCTAGGGGTCTTGAACCCCAGAGGGTCTGATCACTTATGCACTGCATTACAATGCTAATGCATTGCAAATTACCGGTGCTTCTATTGCAGGCTTCAAAAGGCTTCCGGCTGTCATGCCAATGGGACGCAGGCCCCAGAGCTTGCTCCGAGTGCCGGTGATCCCCGGCAAAATGGCGGTGCCTGTGCGGGCACTGATTGCAGGCATTAGCGTTGTGTCTCTGCTGCATAATATTTAAATACCAGACATCCACCGTACTATTACGGCGCATGGCGGAAAGGGGTTAAGGAGAGGTATGATTTTCTCCAGTTATAGGCAACATGAATACATGCTGCCATAAAAATGTACTGGAGTAGCTTGAGCTATTTTGCAAAGAAGAATGGGTAAAAATCTCAGTCTCTAGATGAGCAACGCTGGCAGAGACATACCCCAAAAGACTTGCAGCTGTAATTGCAGCGAAAGTTGGCTCTACAAAGTATTGATATAGGGGGCTGAATACTTTTGCACGTCACACTTTTCAGGTTTTTATTTGATTTAAAATTTTGAAAAACATGTATCCTTTTCGTTCCACTTCACAATTATGTACTACTTTTGTGTTGGTCGAGCACTTAAAATCTCAATAAATCTCTCTTAAAATGTGAAAAAGCTCATGGGGTGTGAATACATTTGCAAGCCACTGTAGTTATCAATAGCACTCAATTGAGGGAACCTAGCAGTGACATAGTACTTGTAAAGATGAGGGACTGACAGGACTCCCTATCTCTTGTGAAAATACATTATGCATCCGTGTATATGCGGACACTTATAGGCCCAGATAAATTCAAAGATACCTTTCTGAAGAGTGGTGAGGGAAGAAAAGGTCACAGGGGTAGGGAGAGCATGAAAGTAGTAAATGATATGGGGCAGGGTAACCATCTTATCTCTACCTATCCAAGATAATGTATGGCTATGCCCAGCCGTAAGATCCTTCAAAAGTTTTGAGATCAGCATAGCGTATTTCCATTTTAAGTGTGCATCTAGTGAGTTGAAAAGGTTAATGCCAAGATATGGTAAGAATTTGCCCTTAGTCAAGAAGCCAAAGTTTAGGGTGAAATGTTTAACAGTGGCCTTCCCGACATCCGTCGTAATAGTAAGGCAGATGTTGGGTATTTAAATATGATGGCCGCTCAGGAGCTGAGCGGCCGCCATAGCCGCTGGGTCTCTGCTGTATTATACAGCTGAGACCCGGTGCTAATGTCTGCAATCATTGGGCGCCGCCATATTGCCGGGGATTGCCGGCACCCGAGGCGAGATTCAGGGCAGGTGTCCTGTTGGCATGACAGCTGGCAGCCTATTCAAGGCTCCAGGGCTTGTCTGCCATTTACTACTTTAAAAAAAAATAAACAAAAAAATAATTAAAAATTCAAATCACCCCCTTTTCCCTAGAACACATATAAAAGTACTTAAATACTGTGAAATGCATACACATTAGGTATCCCTGTGTCTGAAAATGCCCGGTCTACAAATAAATAAAAATATTTTTCTCGTACGGTGAATGCCGTAGCAGGGAGAGAAAAAAATCAAAATTGCCGAACCATCGTTTTTTTCTCCGTTTTGCCTCTGATAAAAAAAAAAAAAAAAAAAAAAAAGTGATCAAAGCAATAGACATTCCCCGAAATGGTATAACTAAAAAGTACACCTGATCCCGCAAAAAAAGGCGCCCTACGCATCCACGTACACAGAAATATAAAAAAAAGTTATGGGTGTCAGAATATGACAACTCTGCAAAAAAAAAAAAGTGTTTTTTTTTTTTTTTTTTTTTTTTTTTTAAGTTTTAGAACTTTAAGGGGTTAAAATGTAATTTAAAACTAAATAAATTTGGTATCCCCGGAATCGTAACCAAACATAGAAAACAGGTGACATGTCATTTTGGCTGCACAGTGAACGCTGTAAAATCGAAGCCTGTAAACTGAATGTAAATTTGCAATTTTTTTCATAAATAAATGTAAAAAATATTTAATAGTTTACCACTCACATGAAGTACAATGTGTCACAGAAAACTGTCTCTCAAAATCGCTTAGGTAAGTTAAAACATCTCAATGTTATTTCCACATAAAGAGACATACAGTATATGCAAGTTTTGAAAAATCTGACCTTGTCTAAAACAGGCTGGTTACTAAGGGGTTAAAGATTTTTTTTTCTGCTTTTTAATAACATTGGTCTACAAAAAAAAAAATATATTCTTTCACATACAAAAATATGCGGATTTTAATGTATTTTTTGTGCTGATTTCAAATATGTTTTCAGATTTTTTTTTTTTCCATCAGGCAGGGTTTTTTTGTGACAGGAATTTATACTTTAATGGAAATATTAATATTAACATAATACATACTCAATCAAGATTATTTAAAACACAGCTTATCTAAAACTTCTTTCATGATTTACGGGAATATTTTGCGTCCAGGATGTCTCTCTTTGTAGTCCAACAATAGTCAGCCAGCATGGAGGTGCTCCACTTGCCTTGGTACCTTCGTTCCATCGTAGAAATCTGCTGATGAAAACGCTCCCCATGCTGGTTACTGACAGCACCAAGATTTTCTGGGAAGAAGTCCAGGTGGGAGTCCAAGAAATGAAGTTTTAAGGACCTGTTGCATCCCATAGCTTGGTGTGATTTCACAAGATCACGCACTATATCACTGTAGTTTGCTGCTTTATGATTTCCAAGAAAAGAGGAGACCCTTTTGAAGGACAGCCAGGCTGCTTTTTGCAATTGATTTAACAGTTCCTGAAATTGTTTGTCGTCCATGACCGATCTTATTTGTGGACCTATAAAAATGCCTTCTTTGAGTTTCGCATCACTAACTTTTGGAAATTTTGATTACAAATGCATAAATGCAGCAGAATTTTTATCAATTGCTTTTACGAATTGTTTCATCAATCCGAGCTTAATATGCAGTGGAGGTAGATATACTTTTGTAGGATTCACTAAAGGTACATTTGACACTTTTTTTTTTTTTTTTTTTTTTTTTTTTTTTTTGTCCAGGAACAAGAGGTTCATGTTTAGGCCATTCCTTCCTAATATAATGAGATTTCCTATCCTCGCTATCCCATTCACATAAGAAACGGCAGTTTTGTGTATCCAAGTTGCAACCCAAGCAATAAAGCAATGACCTTCAAATCTCCACACACATTCCAGTTATATTTTTCACACTATATTTTATCTAACAGAAGTTTCATACTTTAACATGTCTCTTTCATATCAGCAGCATGTGCAACAGGTATTGACGGTAAGGAATTTCCATTATGCAAAAGAACGGCCTTTAAAGTAACTTTTGATGAGTCTATGAACAACCGCCACTCACCTGCCTGGTGTTGAATACCAAGGGCCTCCATAAGTGAATAAACATCATTGCAATACACTACACCATTTTCTTGAGAGAAGTAGTTTTTTAAATCACCCTCTCAGTTATGATACCTGCATATTCTTACGTCTGCTTGGAGTAGATTCCATCCTTTGAGCCAAGAAGATAGAACCTCTGACTGCTGTTTAGACAAGTTTAAATCCCGAATAAGGTTGTTCAGATCTTCTTGCGATAAGTGAGGTGGTGATGAACTTGGTTGGGAAGTAGGATCGTTTCTCACATTAGTGTATGCTGCTTCTTCAGTGTGAGTAAGGTCAGAATTAGAGCTGTCGCTTACATTCACTAAATCTGGACACTTCGGTACAGGAAGCTCTTCGCTATGTAAGACAGGCCTCATAGCATATTTTAAATCCGGGTATTTAACACTGTATTTTGTTTTAGATGTGATTCCTTTAATGTTCGTTAAGCAGAAATAGCAATCTGTTACAGTGCCTTGCGAAAGTATTCGACCCCCTTGAACTTTTCAACCTTTTGCCACATCTCAGGCTTCAAACATAAAGATATAAAATTTTAATTTTTTGGTGAAGAATCAACAAGTGGGACACAATCGTGAAGTGGAATGAAATTTATTGGATCTTTTAAACTTTTGTAAAAAATAAAAAACTGAAAAGTGGGGCGTGTCAAATTATTCGGCCCCCTTAAGTTAATACTTTGTAGCGCCACCTTTTGCTGCGATTACAGCTGCAAGTCGCTTGGGGTATGTCTCTATGAATTTTACACATCGAGAGACTGAAATTCTTGCCCATTCTTCCTTGGAAAACAGCTGGAGCTCAGTGAGGTTGGATGGAGAGCATTTGTGAACAGCAGTTTTCAGCTCTTTCCACAGATTCTCGATTGGATTCAGGTCTGGACTTTGACTTGGCCATTCTAACACCTGGATACGTTTATTTGTGAACCATTCCATTGTAGATTTTGCTTTTATGTTTGGGATCATTGTCTTGTTGGAAGATAAATCTCCGTCCCAGTCTCAGGTCTTTTGCAGACTCAAACAGGTTTTCTTCCAGAATGGTCCTGGATTTGGCTCCATCCATCTTCCCATCAATTTTTTTTTTTAAACTCGTTTTATTGAAAATTGTGTACCAGACACAAGAAAAGGAAACAAAATATATATAACAGGTTGCACACAAGAAAATGAAAAATTTGATACATCACCACCCCGTCAGTCCATCGCCCACGCACCACTTGGACAATCCAATGTAGACTCGGTACATAAAGGGATATACAGAACACATATAATATCATATAAATCAATTCTACATAAACAAGAACATGCAATCAATAAATCAAGGAGAGCAGCAAGAATTCAATCCAAGATTAGAGGTCGTGGATGCTCCCGGCGTCTCCCACCTCTCACAGCGTAAATAGATGAATGGCAGTGCGCAATGAGGGAGCCGTATATTGAGTTACCGAAGAATTACACCATGTTCCCCACACCTTATGGAATTTCTGAGGACACCCTCTCCCTTTATACACAATCTGGATGAAAGGAAGAAAAGTATTAACAAGTTTCCTCCACTGAGATACTGATGGGGGTTTCGAAGCCATCCATCGCAGTGCGATAGCCTTCCTGGCATAAAATAAAAACTCCCACAAAAAGATTCTAACATGGTGTTGCCATAATTCTTCATCTAATATGCCAAAGAGGCATACCTCTGGGGTTAATGGTACAGGCTTGGCCAGAACTTCCACCAGGAGATCCACGACCCCTTTCCAGAAACTTTGTATGATCGGACAAGCCCAAATCATATGCCAAAAGTCTGACTGTGGACAAGGGCACCTAAGACAACCTGGGTTTGGTAATCGTCCCATCTTGTAAAGACGGGAAGGTGTCAGGTAGCATTGGTGTAGAATATATGTTTGAATCAGTTTATTATTTGCTGAGGGTGACACATATTGAGGAGATTCGAGGATGTCTTGAAACATCTCATCTGTGAGAGTTGGGATGTGAGTGCACCATCGCGTCAGGGCCGGGGCGTCCAATAAGGATACCTTGGCCTGTATCAGGTGTGCATACAAAGTAGAGATCAAACCCCCAGGGCCCTGTGACCGAAGTATTCCGATAAGCGGATACTTAGATATATTGTCCATCTGATCTGGGAATTGAGAAGAGAGTGCATGTCGAATCTGTAGATATCTAAAGAACTGTGTTCTAGGAATGCCATAGGAGGAGCTTAGTGAGTCAAACGTTCTAAAAACGCCTTGGGTATACAGGTCGTTAAGAGAGGATACGCCATACTGCGACCACGTCTGAGCGCCAGGCAGGGTCAACAGCGCTGGCAGACCAGGGTTGCGCCAGAGCGGAGTCTCCGCAGGTACATCAGAGTAAGCGGACACCTTTTTCGCCTGACGCCAAACCTGCCCCGCCAGAGCATGAATAGGCAACAGTTTCCCCCTGAACAAGGTTGGCTGCTCCAACACCGGCCACAAAACACTGAGACCCAGGTGGTGAGCCAGATGTGCCTCGGACCCCGGTAGGGGATCAGACGAGAGCCACCTTTGGATAAAACGGAGCTGTCCTGCCAGGTAGTAAAGAAACAGATCAGGGAGCGATATACCACCGAGCTGCTTCGGTCGTTGTAGAGATGACAACCTAAGCTTAGATCTAGAATTCCCCCACACAAAGGAGATAATAAGGGAGTCCATTTGTTTGAAAAATCTAAGGGGCACAGACACAGCAGAATGGCTTAAAGCATATAGACATTTGGGCAGCACTATCATTTTAACAAGGTTGATTCTACCAGCCACCGACAAAGGTAGTGCAGCCCAGAGGTTAAACTTGGCCCTAAAGTGTGAGATGAGCGGAAAAATGTTCTGTTCCAAAAAACTCTTATGGTCTTTAGATATAAAAATGCCCAAATATTTGCATGTTGAAACAGTCGTCAACCCACACACCACATCCCCCTCAGCTACACTCAGACGCGCGGCCAATATGCATGTATGAGGATTTAGTCCAATTGGTCTGCAGGCCAGAATAATTACCAAACTCATCGATTACCGCCATGGCTCTGGGCAGGGACTGGGAGGGGCCACTCATGAACAGGAGCAAGTCATCAGCGTATAGTGCTGTCCTCTCCTCCCGGGTGCCTATCACTATGCCTCTGTATATGGGGTCGTTCCGGAGCAGTATTGCCAGAGGCTCCACCGCCAACGCAAACAGTAACGGTGACAATGGACAGCCCTGTCTTGTACCCCTAACTAGGGGAAAGTAGGAAGACAACTTCCCATCAATTTTAACCATCTTCCCTGTCCCTGCTGAAGAAAAGCAGGCCCAAACCATGATGCTGCCACCACCATGTTTGACAGTGGGGGGATGGTGTGTTCAGGGTGATGAGCTGTGTTGCTTTTACGCCAAACATATCTTTTTTGCATTGTGGCCAAAAAGTTCGATTTTGGTTTCATCTGACCAGAGCACCTTCTTCCACATGTTTGGTGTGTCTCCCAGGTGGCTTGTGGCAAACTTTAAACCAGACTTTTTATGGATATCTTTGAGAAATGGCTTTCTTCTTGCCACTCTTCCATAAAGGCCAGATTTGTGCAGTGTACGACTGATTGTTGTCCTATGGACAGACTCTCCCACCTCAGCTGTAGATCTCTGCAGTTCATCCAGAATGATCATGGGTCTCTTGGCTGCATCTCTGATCAGTCTTCTCCTTGTTTGAGATGAAAGTTTAGAGGGACGGGAGGGTCTTGGTAGATTTGCAGTGGTCTGATACTCCTTCCATTTCAATATGATCGCTTTCACAGTGCTCCTTGGGATGTTTACAGTTTGGGAAATCTTTTTGTATCCAAATCCGGCTTTAAACTTCTTCACAACAGTATCACGGACCTGCCTGGTGTGTTCCTTGGTCTTCATGATGCTCTCTGCGCTTTAGACAGAACCCTGAGACTATCACAGAGCAGGTGCATTTATACGGAGACTTGATTACACACAGGTGGATTATATTTATCATCATCAGTCATTTAGGACAACATTGGATCATTCAGAGATCCTCACTGAACTTCTGGAGTGAGTTTGCTGCACTGAAAGTAAAGGGGCGAATAATATTGCACGCCCCACTTTTCAGTTTTTTTTATTTTTTACAAAAGTTTAAAATAACCAATAAATTTTGTTCCGCTTCACAATTGTCTCCCACTTGTTGTTGATTCTTCACCAAAAAATTTAAATTTTATATCCTTATGTTTGAAGCCTGAAATGTGTCAAAAGGTTGAAAAGTTCAAGGGGGCCAAATACTTTCTCAAGGCACTGTATATGGTCCTTCAGTTCTCTCCAAACTTTCGGAACAGCAAATGGCATATGATGTGTACCATTTTTCCAACCAGTAAGAAGCCTAATGCAAGACAAACAGCATATATGTAGTGCCCAGTTCCTTTTGAGATCACCAACTTTACACCCAAAATAAAGCTCATAACACTTTTTTACAAGTGGTGTAAAAAATCGTCTCTGACTCTTGAACGTCACTTCACCACACACGTAACAAAACTTTTCCGGGTGATTTATACACTTTTTTTGGCATACTGGAATATTTCTATCAACTAAACTTGAGAAACAAGCAAAACACTGATGATGACCAGAAGAACGAATACCTGTCCTAACAGACTTACAATTCAGTACTGGCTCTCTACTTACAAAAGGTGCAATATCTAAGTACGTTTGAACATGAATGAACCTGCGTATTGTTGCTGGTTTGTGTTGTAACATTACACAAAACCTCATTCCTCTTTTAAAACAATGGGTAGCACTAATTTTGTTGAATCATCTACTGACAAATCATACAAAACTATCGGAACCAGTAAAATTACACAATAACAAAATTCATGTCACAAAAAAACTGAGCCTGATGGGACAATTCTGACAACATATTCAAATTCAGTATGTGAAATACTACTATAATTGCTATTTAATGTTTTTGTGGAAAAAATTATGTTGACCAGTGTAATTGTTGACCTATTCTCAAAGTAGTTTATCTATAATTCGAAAACGTACTTTGCTTCCTCTTCTCCGCTATTGAAATCACGTTTGTTGGTCAGATGGACATGCTTCAGCTCCGTCCTATTCACTTAACCTGGAATGAGGTGTAACATGGCCATTTGTCCAACAGATGTGGTGTAACTGCCTGAGAAGAAGTGGAGTGTTTACTGAAAAACCCTGGATAACCCATATACAGTATCTCACAAAAGTGAATCCATCGCTCACATCTTTGTAATTATTTCATTATATATTTTCATGGGACAACACTGAAGATATGATACTTTGTTACAGTCTAAAGTAGTCGGTGTACAGCTTTTATAACCGTGTAAATTTGGTGTGCCATCAAAATCACTCAACATGCAGCCATTAATGTCTAAATCCCTGGCAACAAAAGTAAGTACACCCCTAAGTGAAAATGGACAAATTGTCCCCCAGGTGTCAATATTTTGTGTGCCAACCATTAATTTCCAGAACTGCCTTTAACCCTCTTGGGCATGAAGTTCACTAGTGTGTCACAGGTTGCCACTGGAATCCTCTTCCACTCCTTCATGACATCACAGAGGTGGTGGATGTTAAGAGTTCTTACACTCCTCCACCTTCTGTTTGAGGCTGCTCCACAGGTGATCAATAGGGTTTAGGTCTGGAGATATGCTTGGACAGTCCAGCACCTTTTTACCCTCAGTTTCTTTAGCAAGGCAGTAGTCGTCTTGGAGGTGTGTTTGTGGTCGTTATTATGTTGTAATACTGCCCTGTGTCCCAGTTTCCGAAGGGAGGGGATCATGCTCTGCTTCATTATGTCACAGCAAATGTTGGTATTCATGTTTCCTTCATTAAACTGCGGCTCTCCACACCCGGCAGCACTCATGCAGCCCCAAACTATGACACTCCCACCTCCATGCTTGACTGTAGGCAAGACACACTTGTCTTTGTGCTCCTCACCTGGTTGCCCTATACTTGATTGACACCATCTGAACCAAATAAGTTTATCATGGTCTTGTCAGATCACAGCACATGGTTCCAGTAATCCATGTCCTTTAGTCTGCTTGTCTTCAGAAAACTGCAGGCTTTCTTGTGCATCATATTTAGACACTGCTTTCTTCTGGGACTAGAGCCATGCAGCCCAATTTGATGCAGTGTACAGTGTATGGTCTGAGCACTGACAGACTGACCCCTACCCCTTTAACCTCTGCAGCAATGCTGTCAGCACTCATAGGTCTATTTTGCAAAGTCAACCTCTGGATATGACACTGAACACGGGCACTCAGCTTCTTTGGTTGACCATGGCAAGGCCTGTTCAGAGTGGAACGTGTATTGTTAAATCGCTGTAAGGTCTTGGCCACCATCCTGCAGCTCAGTTTAAGAGTGTTGGCAATCTTAATATAGTTTAGGCCAGAGATGGTGAACCTTTATTTGACAGAGTGCCCAAACTGCAACCCAAAACCCACTAATTTATTGCAAAGTGCCAACACGCCAATTTAACCTTAATACTAAGGTTTTCTTTTTTTTTTTGGGGGGGGGGGGGGAAACTCATTAACCTCTTTTGTCTTATATGCTCCACAGTAGGCCCCCACACAATATTGTATGCTTCACAGTGGCTCCTACATAGTATTGTATGCTCCTACATAGTATTGTATGCTCCACAGTGGCCCCCACACACAATATTGTATGCTCCACAGTGGCCCCTCCCCACACAATATTGTATGCTCCATAGTGGCCCACTGACACAGTATTATATGCTCCACAATGGGCCCACACACAGTATTATAACCTCCCACGAAGAGCAGCCAGGCGACCTCCTTCTTCCACCATGGTGCAGGCGCAGATGACGTAATCGCGCCTGCGTTGGGACAGAGGTCAAACTTTTCTGTCAGGCGTAAGCCGCGGACCCGCAGCCTGCACTGACCGTTTTCATCTGTAACATAGTAACAAAAATAAACTGGGTGTAAGGGAATTGGGGACCAATTCATGAGATACCATGGACGTCCTCCGCTGCCACCTCCAGGGTGCGCTGTTGCCAACTCTGAAGAAGACCGGGATGCTATACGTAGTGTCCTGGCGTTCTTCTGCGTCATGACGTCAGTGTAGCGCCGCCTAGAGGAGGCAGTGGAGGGCGGCCAGGACAGGAGCGTGGACAGGTGAGTAAAAGTATTGACAGCTGCTTATTGCAATAACACAATACATAGCTGCTGAGACGTGGCACCCAGGTTCGCCATCACTGGCCATCGCAGTTACATGTTTTACTTTTGACTTCAAATTTTACAACGATATCACGCGGGCCGGATGTGGCCCGTGGGCCGTACAATGCCCAGGTCTGGTCTATACAGATTGTGTACTGCATATTGGTATTGACAGTAATCTGTGCATAGCAGCATGTAGCAAAGTCATGGATAAGACCTTACACTTCTCCCAGTGTAAGGTCTTGTTTTATGTTTCAGGCCTTGTCCTTCCATTTTGATTTTGCAGACCAGACATGCTTATCCAAGTCTCTTGTCCTGTGTAAATCTTGTTTTTTCACAGATTCAGTCCATTGAAGATTTTGGCACTTTGTTGAAGAAAATGGTTCATAGATTTTTCATATCTGTTAAAAAATGGATCAGCCATGGACAAAACATATCCTTAATCACGTGCTGACCGTGGACAACTCAAACGGCACTGCTGTGATTTTCAAATGTCTTAATAAGGGCCCTTGTGCACAACCATATTGAGGCTGAAAAATATGCCTGTGTCATCCTGTACAGCATCATATTGATCTATGATGCTGTGTGCTTCAGTCACCAGGGGGGTAAGAGAATTGGCCCCTTATGGGGCCCCATATGGTTATGTGAGTAGGTTGGAGTGAATTGTGTACAATACCATGGCTGCTTTTATTGGTCCCAGTCTAGGTTTGGTTCTGTGTAATATGCTTAAGTATAAAATACATGATTTTTCAATTTTTCATCATTATTTAAGGTTTTTTTTTTTTGGGGGGGGAGGGGTGTTGTCCATGCTTTGATTCCATTTATGTATTTTTTTTTCTTTTGTCTTTGACATAAAAGTGCAGTATCCCATGTTTTTATGTTTCTGAAGAAGAGATGTGAGCCCTGATTTGTTGCTCAGATAACATACTGAGAATTGTTTGTATTGTTCTTGGTTATGGCATTTTTATTAAAATCAGAATGATTTAATCCTTTTATTCAAGCACTTTACACCTCATAGCTTCTGTTAGCTGCATGAATTTGCTGGTGTGCGAATTCCCTTCAGGCTTTTTGGCATACATAAATGAACTAGGATTTTTTTTGTAATATTAAGTTCATTCATGCCAAATGAGAGGATTAGACAAGCAGCTGTATTATTTTAACTGTGTTTGTCTTTATCAGAAATAAGTCGTTTTCTTTTAATTCCCTACTTACACAAATCTTTTGGTACTGGCTCCTGTATATGGCTGAGATTTGTCCAGGCCTGGACCATTTTGTATAGTTGCTGGTGTAAAGCATACACTTTCCATAATGTACTTCACCAATCAAAAATGTTATTGCTGATCATGTCACTGCATATATTTGAAAAAAATAATAATTCATTGGGTGTGGGTTTTTTTTTTTTTTTTTTTTTGCATGCATTTATTTCCAGGGAACATATGTAAATGATTACAGGTGTAGTCTGTTTAGACAGTGGGTCTTGCGTTAATTTGCTTCCCCCACTGCTCTATAAAATGGTTCTCAGATGCTACTTTTGGGTAGTGTATCTCTTAGTGAGACATTCACTGCTTCATATTCCTCTATGACGCACTGACATTTTTCCCAGTTGAGAGGGCACGTCGTTGGACTGAGAGAAGCAGGATGGTTATTTTGACTATACTGCCCATCAAAGCCATTCTTTTCCAACCGTTAGGAGTTCAGGTGAGTAGTGGTTTTATGAGGGTGTCACACATAGTGAACAGGCCATTTAAGAGGCCTCACAAGCACAACAAAATTAATTCATTCACTGCACAGTGGTTGTGCGTGAAATTAGAGTTTATTCCTATTCACTTTGACAGGACTTGGCTGCAAACCTGCCATGTGACAAATGAACATAACATAACTGACCTGTAAGACTGCTTCAAACAGCTGATCAGTGGGCTTTCCAGATGTCTGACCACTCCAATATGACAATAACAGATCTCAGGTCCCGGTAAAACACTCTAATATACGGTAGATATTTTGCGTGTAGAATTGTAAACGCAGCTTTGTAGTGTAATATAGATTATTAGATTAATAATATTGTATTATAAATAATATTAGTAATATAGATTATTTTTATGAAATTATTGATAGGTCATCCGTATCAGATGTGCTTGGGTCTGACACCCTGTCTTCCCCATTGATTATCTGTTCTCAGAAACTGATACACAGACACTGGAACAGGAAGCAGACTGATGTGCACCTTAGCTCCTATTTAAAGAGGACCTTTCACGTCCTCATGTATATGCGGTTTTACATACCGCTAGAAAGCTGACAACGCGCTGAATTCAGCACACTGCCGGCTTTCCCGTTATATGCCCCGGGGGTTTAAATTTCACCGTTCACTGTCAGAAGGGCGTTCCTGACAGTCTAGCTGCGCTGTGAGGAACGCCCTCCCTGACTGTGCTCATCCATAGCCCTGTACTGGGGGGGCGTTCCTCACAGCTCAGCGTCATCACTGGGCAGTAAGGAATGCCCCTTCTCTCTGTCCTCGTCCATAGCGAAGTACTGTCAGAGGGGGTGTTCCTTACAGCCCAGTGATGACGCTGAGCTGTAAGTAACGCCCCCCGTGTAAGTCTATGAACGAGAACTGTCAGGAAGGGCGTTCCTCACAGCACAGCTAGACTGTCAGGAACACCCTTCTGACAGTGAACGGTGAAATTTAGACCGCCGATATCTCCAGCCCTGGGGCATATAACGGGAAAGCCGACAGTGCGCTGAATTCAGCACGCTGTCAGCTTTCTAGCGGTATGTAAAACCGCATATACATGAGGATGTTATCTAAAACACCATATTGTGTGTTAGATTTCTCTTCAGTAGTTTGTGATGTGAGTTTGTGCCCCTCCTTGACAGCCTAGTGGAATAGTCCATCATACAGTGAGCATGTGACTTTCCACAGAACAAACAGCAGGTGAGAATGAGATCATACCACTCAAGTGAATAGCAGGATCCCATGGATATTCAGATATAAAGGAATAACTAATGTATGGATAATAAATTGTATATTTGGGGGCATAGATACATAATGAGAGAAACATTCCTGGAGTGCTTATTTTTACTGTTGTTGGTGTGGATCTCTCAGTAATGCATTATGGATGTGAGGCTCTTATAATATACTGCAATACAGCTGGCTCTTAGAAGTCTGTTTGTGGGAAGGGGAGTATAGAAGGGAACCAACTGCTATTTATGTCCTTTTACTGGAAGGGGTTGGCCCAGGGTTTAATGTTATTCCCTATCTACAGGATCATTGGGGCCGGGGTATGACTGCTGGGTCCCCGACGGATCACCAGAATGAGATTTTGACGCCGACAGGCATAGCGTACACTGCAGGTACACTCATTCTCTCCGCCAGCTGGGCTCCGTGCCCCTATTTCCAGCAGTTCCATAGAAAGTGAATGGAGAGGCTTTCTGTTCTATTTGTACAGGGGAACAGGACACTCATTCTTATGATCAGTGGGGTCCCAGCACTCAGACCCCCACTGATCAGCATATTATTCCTATCTTCTGTCAGAATATCCAGGGATTAATAAATTTTACCAGTGCAGAGGAGACCAGAACTCTTGTCCCTCTGTCTATCTTGCAGCTGCTCTGACTCAGTCACATGACTACATTCTACTGAATGAAGCTGTGGGCCTAGGGGCTGAGGAGTCTGTCATAGAGCTAGGAGTGGCTGCAGGTGTGACAGAGGAACAATAATTCCTGTTTCCCTTGCTGCCCGCCGCAAAAAGTAATAAATGGGGCTGCGGGGGGACCTGGGTGCACACTGCTAAAGCTTAATTCTTGTCCCTAACCCACTCATTGCCTCCCACTAAGCCAGCCAATTCACTTTGCTCTGTACTGATGAAGGACAACAATCCGGAAACAGCGCTGTATGCAGATAAGTGAAATTGGCTTGGCTAAGATCCCTTTTGCTGTCTCAAGGCTCGGTGAGTCAAAAGCAAATTGAGGATCTGTTACATCCAATAGAGGGCGCATGAGCTCCCCAGCTCCTTTCCCATAATGCCTTGTGATATGTAGATGCTAAGTAGAGGGCAAAAGGCAATTAAAATCTCTACACACCTTCACTGGTGCTCTCCTCAATGTGAGAGATTCTTGTCCCTAAAGCTTAACCAGTGCAGGCAATACACTAGTAAGCTTTATTACTTACCAGGTAACCCCTTTAAAACTAATCCAACCCCCTTCAATAGCACATGTTTATGCATGATCATTTTACATGGAATAAGTTAATACTTTTTGTAGCCTGATATTGTTTTATTCAGTTGTTGATTTTCTGAGAGACATAAAGAGAAACAAACCATGCAATACAGTGCAGTCAACTTTACCATTAACATGCGAACACTACAAAGTTACAGTAGCCTGTATCAGTTGTAGATATTGTCTTGTGTTTTGGATACTGAGTGCTTGATGGCAGATGAAAACGTGACCTTTGTCTTGCTACAGTAGCAAGTTGGCAAGCTTTACTGTTAACCCCTTTTGGGCATGTACACTGTGTGCAGAATTATTAGGCAAGTTGTATTTGAGATGATTATTTTTATTATTGAACAACAACTATGTTCTCAGTCAACCCAAAAGACTCATAAATATCAAAGCTTAATATTTTTGGAAGTTGGAGTGTTTTTTTTTTTTAGATTTGGCTATCTTAGGAGGATATCTGTTTGTGCAGGTAACTATTACTGTGCAGAATTATTAGGCAACTTAATAAAAACCAAATATATACCATCTCACTTGTTTATTTTCACCAGGTAAACCAATATAACAGAAAATGTAGAAATAAACATTTCTGACATTCAAAAACAAATCAGTGACCAATATAGCCACCTTTCTTTACGATGACACTCAAAAGCCTTCCATCCATAGATTCTGTCAGTTGCTTGATCTGTTTACGATCCACATTGCACGCAACAGCCTCCCAGACACTGTTCAGAGAGGTGTACTGTTTTCCCTCCCTGTAGATCTCACATTTTATGAGGGACCACAGGTTCTCTATGAGGTTCAGATCAGGTGAACAAGGGGGCCATGTATTTATTTTTTCTTCTTTTAGACCTTTACTGGCCAGCCACGCTGTGGAGTATTTGGATGCATGTGATGGAGCATTGTCCTACATGAAAATCATGTTTTTCTTGAACAATACCGACTTCTTCCTGTACCACTGCTTGAAGAAGGTGTCTTCCAGAAACTGGCAGTAGGTGTGGGAGTTTAGCTTCACTCCATCCTCCACCCGAAAAGGTCCCACAAGTTCATCTTTGATGATACTAGCCCATATCAGTACCCTACCTCCACCTTTCTGGCGTCTGAGTCGGAGTGGAGCTCTCTGCCCTTTACTGATCCAGCCTCGGGCCCATCCATCTGGCCCATCAAGAGTCACTCTCATTTCATCAGTCCATAAAACCTTTGAAAAATCAGTCTTAAGATATTTCTTGCCCCAGTCTTGACGTTTTATCTTATGTTTCTTGTTCAAAGGTGGTCGTTTTTCAGCCTTCCTTACCTTGGCCATGTCCCTGAGTATCGCACACCTTGTGCTTTTTGATAGTCCAGTAATGTTGCAGCTCTGAAATATGGCTGGTGGCTAATGGCATCTTGGCAGCTTCACGCTTGATTTTTCCTCAATTCATTAGCAGTTATTTTGAGCCTTTTTTTTCTACATTCTTCTTGCGACTCTGTTGGCTATTAGCCATGAAATGCTTGATTGTTCGGTGATCACGCTTCAAAAGTTTGGCAATTTTAAGACTGCTGCATCCCTCTGCAAGACATCTCACAATTTTTGACTTTTCAGAGTCCGTCAAATCTCTCTTCTGACCCATTTTGCCAAAGGAAAGGAAGTTGCCTAATAATTAAGCACACCTTATATAGGGTGTTGGTGTCATTAGACCACACCCCTCCTCATTACAGAGATGCACATCACCAGATTTACTTAATTGGTAGTTGGCTTTCAAGCCTATACAGCTTGGAGTAGGACAACATGTATAAAAAGGATGATGTGATCAAAATACTCATTTGACTAATAATTCTGCACACAGTGTATATGTGGTCAAGGAAGCTTTTCTCTTCAGCATTCCCTCTGACATAGACAAGGTGCTCACTCCTATTACTTGTTTCAGCAATGTAAAGTAGGGGACTGATTTTATTCAGTTCATAGTTCAACTCAATCCCTCTCTTATCAGAGATGGCTTCTCTTTTATAGATAGGAAGGTTCCTTCAAGAAATCTGACTATTGAAATCCATAAACTTTATCGTATTTATGGACCCCCATGACCTCCAAGCTGCTTCCTGCAACCTCCCACCTGTGTTGTCATTTTTTTCCTTCGATCAACAAATAGACTTTTTAATCAGCCAGGTCAACTACCGCAATGTCTGCATTGTTCATTACCCATGGCTTGTTAATTAGATTGACTATAAATTGTCACCTGGAACTGATTCATCCTCAGGAACTGTAGCACAGACAATATACAATTAAAAAAACAAACAAACAAAAAAACCCTTATACCTATAATTCCTACATAGACACAATTTATAACACAGTGTGTGTGTGTGTGTGTGTGATATATATATATATATATATATATATATATATATATATGTGTGTATGTATAATATATATACACATACACGTGGACAGAATTGTTGGTACCCCTCGTTTAATGAAAGAAAAACCCACAATGGTCACAGAAATAACTTGAATCTGACAAAAGTAATAATATATAAAAATTCTATGAAAATGAACAAATGAAAGTCAGACATTGCTTTTCAACCATGCTTCAACAGAATTTTTTTAAAAAGAAAACTCATGAAACAGGCCTGGACAGAAATGATGGTACCCTATTTTTATGTCTATCTCTAATTTTAGGGTCCTATAGGAGTGCTTGCTGTTTGGGCCGGGCAAGCAATTGATGGTGAGATGATATACTACATGGGGTGGAATAATAGCTTTAGTCAATGACCCAAGACTAACATTACCTATTAATTAACAGGTTAACTCCCAACTTCCACAGGTTCATGCTCATCCTGAAAACACATCTCATCAGGCAGGCTTGTCACATTATGTAATCAAACACTTCTGCAGTTATGCCCCCTAACTCAACCCCCTCCCCTCATAGGTCATGATGCGTTATTTAAATGTAGCTCTGTATGCCCAGGCAGGTGCACCCTCAGGGCAGTACTGCCAATATTGCTGTCAGGGGCCCAGTCACAACTCTAAAGGAAAGGTGCACGGTGTCATGTGGTGTATGTACATGCCACTGTGCCTTTTCCAATAGAGGCAGGAGTATTAGGACAGGAGTCAGAGGCCGAATTTTGGAAGTTTCCTAGGGCCCCATCCTCAAAGTGTCAGCGCCAGTGTCTTTCTGTGGAGAATTTTGCAGTCGCTAGAGAGTCAGAGTTGCTACAGAGCATCTTCAGCATCAGAGAATTGCTGGAAGCAGCTCATTTCAATGCAGGTTCCTCCCACTTAGCTGTGGCAGTGTGTTCTACTCTGCTAGGACTATCATCTCATCTCAGCTCCCTTTCACACACCTGTTGAGACAAAGGATGGGTGAGGATGTCAGCATCCACCTTGAGTTTCTTAGGTCTGTGAGCCTCATACAAGCTGTTAGTTTCCTGCTTATGAGCTCCACTTTACCCAACTATTAGTACATATGGCAAATGTATCTCCGTGTGAAGGCTGCATATTTAGGCAGGGTTCACACTACCGTTGGATTCCATTATGAAGGTGTCCGTTAACAAAAAAAAAAAAAAAAAAGACACATTATCAGTTAGTGTCTGTTTTTAAGTTTTTTTTTTTGTTTTTTTTTTGTTTCTGCTTTCTGAGCATGCGCAGAAAAAAACAGACATAAAATAACGGACATTTTTCCAAACGGACAAAAAAGTCCTGCATGTAGAATGAGTACACATTGTACTTTTTTACCTCAGCCTAATTACTTTGCAGGGAGCATTCACATGGGCATTTTTATTGTGTTGGGCACATTATTACATTGTTTGCATTATTACTGTCAAAGCTGCATTATCAATGTTTAGGGGTCACCGAGGCTGGCATTATTATGGTGTGGGCCCTAAATGAGCACTATTAATGTGTGGATGCATAGGGAAGATCACAATTACTATGTGATAACTATGGATAAATATCTCTCTATAATTTGTTGTGTTGGCACATATGCATCTCTTCTCTTGATTTTCTAAATTGCTGGTACAATATATAAAATTGGGTCCCTACTTCATTAGTGAATACTAATGAATGGGCTGATGCTTGCTGCCTTTTCTGCATCAGCTTGAACATCTCTTCCAGAGAGATGTGCAGTTGGAAGTGGCATAGGTAACATGTACCTACGTTGCCAGCTTCATTAGTATGCAGTGCATAATATCTATGCCGCTCAAGGCTTCCATTCACTGGAAGCATTATAATTTTCTGCGTCACTAGGGAGCATTATACTGTATGGGGCCTCTGGGGAACATTTTATACCGAATGGGGGGCACTGGGGCATATTATACTGTGTGTGAGGGCCACTGGAGACATTATATGTACTGTGTGGGGGTCACAGGACAAATCCCGATGGCAGCCCTGTGCCCAGGCACTTTAGATATGCACGCATAAAGACAAGTGACTGGCTCATACAGCTTTAATTTATCTGTGTAATTAACCCCTTCCTGATGTCCTTTGTACATTCACCAGACTATTATAATCTATAAATATGGCGACTGCCATAGCCGCCAGGTCTCTCCTGCTCTATACAGTTGGAACTCCAATGTTAATTCCTGCGATCTTGAGAAATAAAATGTTATGACTTTTTTGGAAGGCAGGAAGTAAAAAACAAAAATAGAAAAAATGGCTGTGGCGGGAAGGGGTTAAAGTAACCCTTTTCATAAAAATGGTTGGCACACTATATAAGCACTTCTACCTAACAGATTAATTTATTATTCCATTATTTCTGTGTGTGCACCATGCTTCCACCGTACTAGTACAGCGGTTTGTGGGAAGTCCTTCCCAGCAGCGCGGTACTATTATAGCGCTGGTCTGGAATAGTTTAATATTTGATGGCTCATCGCTGGTTCTGTTTCTTTGATGGGGAGGGGGATGGCTCTGTATGCAGTTCTATTCTTTGTCAAATCTGTGTAAATTGTTGAGTGGCTCAGGGCATCAGTGTGTCCATAATGGTAGTGTAAATATACCTGTGTATTTCCCTGCTCCTCCAGCCATCACAAAGCAATCCTTGAACGGTTAATCTTGCTTTTCTGCTTGTCTTTCTGCAACAAAGACATTCCAGTTAATGAATAGACAGTTACTTAGTCTAGTGTCAAACGAATGCAGCTTTATAAAAAAAAAAATAAAAATGTTTAATGGTATGTTCACACAGCATTTTTTTCTAGTAGTTTTGGACTGTAAGTCGCTCATTTTTCCCCTTTCGATGTATCAAATTCAACTGGAAACCACTTCCAATTTAAATCAATAGTTAAAACATATCACTGTTAATATGACATATTTTTGCAGCTGAGAAAAAAAAATGACACTTCACTTAATAAAAATAATTTTAGAATCCTATTTTACCCATACTCTCGCTAAATACAATTTATTTTTTTCTCCCCTACTTGGGGTACATTTTGCAGACATTTGCACAATTAAAAATGCTGCTGAAAAGTGGTATACACCAAACAGCCTGGATTTCTCTTTAAATCAACTCTGTATTTTTCAATCTGTAAAATATGACTTGTGAACATACCTTAAAGGGAAAATCTGTTGCGCAGGTTATGCTGTTTAAGAACTTAAACTTTTTATTTTATGACATTAATAGAATGAATGCACATTTTTTACCATTTACTTGGAGATCTTTTTATTGTGTTAGAATGAGAAAATGGGTCATTGAATGAATGTGAAACATGGAAAATCCCAAAGTCATTAATGGAGGATTAAGTATACTGACTTTGATGACTAAATCCCCCTAACAAAATGAGATTTTTAAAGTGAATGGAATCAAACTGTTCATTGATTTAAAGATTTTTTTTTTTTTTTTTTTAGTAAATAGTAAAAAGTTGTATTCAAGTGTGTGTGTTTTTTTTTTTTTTTTTTTTTTTTTTTCTTTTAAATTACTTTTCCGATGTTTTTACTATTGCATAATGCTGCATCAACCTGTTACCATTGTCACTTTCCACAACACCAAAAGATTTGTTGCCAGAATTTGTACAATTGATTTGAATGGGGCTGACAAAAGTCCATGCGCCTGCTAATTTTGCAATGATTTGTTGCATGTAAACATACTCCAACAGTAAAGTGGTCCAAGACTTACAATAAATTCCCTTTTCTTAGCATAGGTCATTAAAGGGGTTGTCCAGCCTAAAATTTTATCTGTTAATTAGGCCAGGGGAGGTGAAAAAAAAAATCAAAGGAAACCATACTCTTCTGTTCCTGGTGCTCCGTTGCCTCCCCGTGCGACCGGCCCCGGAGTGGTATGGGGCCTGCTGGAGATGGCCGGGGCCCTGCAGCACCGTGATAGTGATTGGAAAAAGCCTGGTTCCTCGACCACTATACATATTGTTACTAGAAAGAGGCCCGGCATTGTGATGTCTGTACATGCCCCTTTCCAATGGTAGCCTGCCCAGGGGAGGTGATTAAATATTACACTTATACTCGCCTCTACCAGGACTTGACGGCTATCAGCATCTTCTTCGGGGCTCTTTCAGCCTGTGATTAGGCCCCAACAACGTGCTGAGAGCCATTTAGTCCCAGAAGAGGCGAGAATAAATATTTGTTATATTTAATAACCTCCCCTGGGCAGTCTTGTGGGGTGCACCAAGAGAATGATGTCAAGGTGCCCCACGTTACCGCTGAGTCCCAATCACAGGCCCAAGCAGTGACGTCTGGGGTGCATGACCTTAGTCGCAGGCAGAAGAGGACCGAAGAGGATGCTGAAGGCAGCCGGATGGAGCAAGGATGCCCAGAAGAGGTGAGGTAAGGTAATGTGAACCGAGAGCAAGGCAGGTGGTTTGGACTCCGCAACCAGAAATGAACGCACACGCGGTAGTTCAAGAAAAAAATATATATTTACTATAAGTTAATAAAGGCTAGTTAAAGGTAAAATGACAGGGATAAAGACAAGCAAAATATACAATATAGCATGAACAATTTCAAGGCAAATTCTGCAATGGTTTCTACTTTTACTCTGTCCACTTCTGCAGTATGGACACTGAATGAACAATATACTCAAAACTATCCCTAACTGACCCTGACTTCACATTTGGGTGCACCCCCTTTTCCCCAGTGGTCCAGGTGGACCGCTTACAGTCCGTAGAAGCGCGCGGTGGGGCCCAAAGTCGGTCCTTTCTTTTATAGTGAAGCGTCCTCTCCTCACGGTTATCAGGATCTTGGGAGAAATGAAGTCCTCTTTAACAGACAGGGAAACCAACTGAATGCAATGTAATCCAACAGCAGATTCCACTCAGCACACTGACAGTCCTGCCGAATCCATACACTGAGCTGGGATGTAAGCCGGGATTTAGCAGGTGCCGTCCAGTACATCAACAGCACTGCGAGTCTCTATCTGTGGTATCCATATACACAGTCACAATGTCAGTCTCACTGATCAGCCACTGAGCACAGTTCCTTTCACGTGGACTCACTAGTCCTGTTGTCTCTTTACACTCTGTTTGTCTCTGGACCAAGATACAGCTTAGCTGTACAGAAAAATCTCCACACCAGTTCAATACAACACTTGCCAAGATGGCTGCTGCTCTCTGTCTCGTCACTTCCTGCTTCTCTGCTCACACTCTGTCTGCAGAACAGGCAGGCTGACATAAAAGGGGGGGGGGGTCTCACTCCAGCATCATGTCACAATTACAATGGCTGCTGTCTTAAAGGAACAGAATCACAGAAATACATTCAACATTAACAGTTTATACAGACAAATGAAGCTTAGGACAACATTGGCTGTCTCTTACAGTAAGTATAAGTGTTTATTTTCCATTACCTCCCCGGGCCTCTGATTATTATACTCTGGGATCTGTAGCTACCCCAGTGTATAATAATAGCACTAAAACTGATCAGAGTACTGAACCTCATGAATATTCATCAAATTTCATGGGTTTCGCCTGAAGCAGCATAAGGGGGACTCTTGGGAGCATTTTATACTGTTTGGGGCCACTGTGGAGCATATTATAACTTGTAGGGGGCCACTGTAGAGCATATTATACTGTGTGGCGGCCACTGTGGTGCATATTATACTATGTGGTGGCTACAGTGAATCATATTACACTGTGTGGGGCCCCTTCATTATTTACAACACACCCCATCTATTTTATAGCAGACGTGATATTGTCACAGGCTGTAATTACATTGCACGGCCACTATAAAACAGATCTGTGCAATGTAAATAGCGAAGCGGTGAGGGTGTTAGGACAGATCAGATGCTTCCCACAGCACGCAGCTCCCAGTATGGTTTCCATATTGGGCACTGCGCTGCTCACTCCCCATATTATTAACCGCAGTTGTTGGTTCTACTGTTGTATAGGCTATGTTAAAGTTAACAATTTCAGGAGCCATGCTGCTTGCTTGCTATATACATAGTGTAGAGGTGGTTTTAGGTAGTGCAGTGGTGCACATCATTTGGTGGGTGAGCAGCATGGCATTATTACCTGTAGCCACGCTGTGTCGGTACAGTTGATCTGCAGGGGTCCTGGTGGTGGGTCCCTAGAAATAATTCCACTGGTGGGCCCTAGACATTCCAATCCGACACTGATTTTAAATCAAAAATGCATGATGGTGCCTGTTCGTATACAGTGCCAAGTGGCATTTTTTACAATACTGCAGGCGTCTACTTACATAAAATATATAGGTATGGGGGTGGTTAGTTTTTTAATGTTGCAATTTTATTTTTTGTGCAAAATATCCGAAAACCCCTGGCAGCAAAATGGTTAAAGCCTTTGAGGGATTGCAGCATATAATATTTAATATCTATTTTTATGGTCAGTTGTTTTATGGAAGTCCTCAATTCAAGATGCATGGTTCTAGCAGTTTATTTCCTCCCTTCAGACCATGCACTGTTTATCAGTGGTAAAGATCCTTCGGCTTAAACCTGTCAGAGTGTATTGCTGTTGCTGTGCTGCTCGGCTTTGTGTCATAGGTGCAGTGTAAACCCTGGGAATCCTGATGATTTGCCTTAGAGTAGTTTGGTTGCTACTGAGAAACAGGCGTTAGTGGGAATCAGCAGCTTGCTTTCTTGTCAGTTTATTACCTGGTGATCTATTCATTGTAGAAACCTGCACAATGAACATATTGGATTATAGAGACGGTGGTCCTACTGCTGGTAAGTTCTCACCCTAATGTTTTTCTGCTAGTGTGTCTTAATATGTTTTTATTCGTTCAAGCAAGATCCATGCCTGTTACCTTTCTATGAAACGTTCTGTATAATGCTTATTTGCATAAGGCAAAGCTTTGATATGAGATTGTAGTGTGTTTTTTTTTTTTTTTTTTTTTTTTTTTTTAATTTTTTTTTTTTTTATAGAATGTCGGCTTAAGCAATTTAATTTTAGTAATTTGACTAGATGGTTGCACAAGTGCAGAGCTGGTCATCTGTTACGTAAAGGGATTAGACATATGGCTTTAGTTTTTCTGTGCCTGTGTTTTTTACTGATGTGTGAGTTTAATGGCATACTATACATCAGAAACCATTTTAATAATTGTCATTGGTACAATTTTAATTTTTAATATTAATATGCATTTAATATTATACAATGTATGCATATATATCAGATCATAAGATGTGCATGGCTTTGCTCTTTTAGGAAAGTACAGTTTTTTGAAGTTCAAAATATTCATCGCAAAATAACCTTTTTGAAGACTGCGTAATTCATTTTCTGAATGAAAAAGGGTGTTTCTCTCCTAATAATATATAGGTATTTCTGCTAAGTCATTGGTTTGCTAGTATTATGAAGCTAAATAAAGGTTGTAGTCCTGTGGCTAGTCGTCTTAAAAAGTATACAATATCTCCGTATTCACACCTGATTGAGTGCCTTACAACAGAGGTGTTGGTTATTCACATCAGTTCAGTAAGGGGATATTTTTACAAAAATGTAAAGCATTTATTGCACTCCAAATTGAAACCATTAATGAACCTTTAATAAACCATTAACTCCTTCTTGAACTGATAAGCAATAATATTACTTCTAAGTTCAAACTTACAATAAGAATATAAAATAAGGAAAGCCTTTTTGCTGGTAATTAGATTTCTCAATAGTATATTGAATAACTCCACTAAACACTTTATTAAAGTACTTTGAAAAAACAAAACAAAAAAACTTTTAACACGCTCACTATTTTTTTATTTTACCAAGGAGACTTTGCGAACCTTTCACTACTTTCACCAACTTGAGCTCCTTTAATAGGTGCTGCATCACTGATTCCAGCGCAATTGGAATTTTTCTCTAGCCTCTACTCTCCCTCAGCAATCAGTGCCGTTGGTTTCAATACCTAATGTGCTAAATAGACTTTCTAAAGTCGAGTGGGTGGTGTCAGGAGAAGGCAAGAGAGCGTGATTCAGACCTCTGACATTGTCGACCTCTGACTGGAGTCACTGACCCTTTCCTGTTCCTGCCTGACACTACCTACTTGACATTAGAGACTTATTAACATGTCAGGTACCAAAATGAACTGCATTGATTGTTCAGGAGCGGTTAGGGCTAGGGAAAGAAATAACATTGCACTGGAATCAGTGGAGAAGAGTCTATTAAAGGATGGTAATAGCTTGAGTTGGTGGAGGTGGTGACAATTAAAATTTTAAACTGGCTTGCCATCAAATCAAACTTCATTTATCTATCGTATGTGTTGTTTATTTGCACACAAATGGTTATTTTGCAGTAATGTTTTACTATGAAGGGAACTTATGAAGACCAGCATTTCATACTCAACAGACTTCTTAAATAAATGTGTTGCATCTTTGTCTGTGCACCAGAATGTTTTATGTGGGTTAGTTCTATAATTTAGTACAGTGGTTCTCAACCTTTTCAAGTGAAGTACCCCCTAGGGAGAAAACATTCCAACCGCATACCCCCAAAGTAGCTCTCCCTTACAAGGGTTAGTAAAATAAGGCTTCTTTTTGGAGCCTTTGTTAACATTATGTAATGGTCCCCTCAGTGCCCCCCGGCCTTTATGGCATATCCTATCTCGAGAGCAGTTTGCAGCTGTCAGTGAATGGAGAGGGGCTGTGCAAGCTCTCTATTCACTTGGATGGGAACTCCAAAAATTCTGAGGCTGTCTGCAAGGGTATTTCTTGAACTCCTTTACAAGTGAATGGAGAGCTTCAGTCATGCGCGATTTCTCTCAAATCACTTACGCTGCTTAGGACTTTTCTCTCCACCGTTTTCGGGATAACGGTGGACCCCATTATCGTCTGAGGGCCGCAGGTTTCCGAAGGACAGAAATCCGAACACTAGTATGAACCTAGTATTACGGACGCAAGTTGGGCCAGTGAGGGGCCAAAAGCTTTGTGAGAACACCACGCATTAAATTCATCAGTTGTTTTATTGTTCAGGTAAAAATAATAATTTATACATTTTTTAAAATAACGTTTATTCTCATTTTACTCAACACTCTGGGGTTCAAATGTCAGTTAAATGGAGAATCCCACCCTCCCGGAATGTAAAAGAATACTAGCTGTTAGCTTGCTACAGGTGATCTGTGGGTGTTGCGGGTATAGGACCCCAGCAGATCTAATATTGATGGTCTACCCTAAGGAATGACCGTCAATGCTAGAAACTGGATAATTCCTTTAATGGCATCAAAATGTTCTTTTATAACTTGCCTATTAGCTTTACTATTTCTAATCTTCGTATCTTCTGGAATGTTAAAGCCTACCCCACTATTTATTTATTTATTTATTTATTTATTATTATTATTATTTTTTTTTCCTTAAACTTAAACCATTTTTTCAGTAGTGTTCTTATAAAGGACATCTGTTACTGGTATGGCAAATACAACACTTTATCTCTGTGAAAGGTCTTCATCCAGCTTTCATTATAATATAATATATAATATAATATATTATTTCATTTTATATCACAATGACATCCCATTTCTTGAACTGGACTGCATCACTAATTGCTATAACCATACCAGCAACCTTTTTATTAACCCTTTTTCACTGCAGCCATTTTTCATAACTTTTTTTTTTTTTTACCTTACACTTTGCAGAGCTGTATATGGGCTTAATTTTTGTTTGCCAAATTGTGCTACATAAAGGTACCATTTAATATTCCATACAATGTACTGGGAAGCTGAAAAAAATTCAGAATGGGGTGGAATTACAGAGAAACTGCATTTAATGAATGTGCCACCTTTGCCTGGACAGTGGACAAGGAAACTGTAGGAGCTGCTGTAGCATACCGGATGATCAAAAGATCCTCTTTAGTGGTCTTTCTGGTTCGTCCAGAGCCTGTTCGCTGTGTTTGTGTGCTTCTGTCTTTTTTGTCAATGGGTTTGCTACTAAAGTGCCGCCTTTTATGTACTATCAATACACCAGCTGAACCACATTTATACTGAACTCCTTTTGTTCTCAGTATAATAGTACCAGGCCTTTAAAACTTTCCTTGTGCTCATAGTAGCCAGAGAAGTCTGCAAACATTTGAATATTTTTACTTTTCTGTTTGTGATTCAGAGAACCTCCTGACCCTGATACTATTATGTTGTGTTCAATCCTCTATATATTGTACCTTCTTTCATCGTCTGACAACTTCGATTTATGTTAGTAAGGTCTGGATTGTTGGCACTAGGAGAGCTTACTATGTCAGTCATTTATTTGAAATTCACCCAACAGTGTGATTTAGAATTTAACTAGTATTTTCCTATCGTCCTCCAGTAACTGGCCTACCTTCTGATAAGGAGGCAGACACTAGTGGCATTGATTGGGATCCTACCAGTGATTATTTAGAGAGATTCTATGCAGTTGTGAGAATTACGCTAGGTTCATGCTAGCGTTCGGGTTACTGTTCTTCGGTCTGCTTGTGAACCTATTGTTCAGTTTTTCCCCAAAAAAGGTATTTGGCATTTTAATTGGTGGTATTTTATTCTTCCTTATATGCAGCGCAGCATCTGCCATGAAGCGAGATGAGTACCTGAGGGGGACGGCACCTTTAAGCGCGTTGGTTGTAGACATTGATTGCCAAGTCTAGTGCTACTGCATGTAGCATCCTAACTTCCAGATACTACCCCCTAGTGAAACAAATCTTTCTGGAAAGCCTGCATATAGGACACGTAATAAAGATATCCCCAGGGAGTAGTTTATTCCTTCTCAATGTAAGAGTGCCTGACTGAAGCTAAGGCCCCATATAACGGAAACATTGCTTTTTTTTGCCAAACCTGGTAGTAGCTACACAATGAATGGGAAAAATCTAGAAAGGTCATATACTTCTCCTTTTCACTCAATCCACACCTGGCTTTAGCTAAAAAAAACTGCAACAAAAGAAGGAACTTTTCCGCAACGTGAGGCATTAGCCTGAAGGGCCTAGGGCCCGTCAGAGAAACTTCTGGGGGCCCACCCAACAGCTACCTGGTAATAGCCTACACCTTCACTGAAATCTTGCATATGTGCTGACTGCTCAGTAACCAGCACTGTGCATTACTGTGCACACCCCTATAGCTCCATGGCTGGTTCATGCGCAGTATTGTATGGGGAATAACTTGGCCATGGAGAGCACTCCACACATGCACAAGGTTTTAGTGAGGGAGCTGTGATGAAGCCATAGTAAACAGGGCTGCCATCAGGAATCTTGAGTCCCAAGACAAAATTTGTGGGCTCCCCTCCTCCCTGATGTATCTTAACAGTTTCCTGTTTTGTGGCCCCCACACAGGGTATATATAATGCTCCCTAGTGCTCCCCACAAAGTATATTGCTCCCCAGCCTCCCTACAGTGTAAATGTTCCACAGCGGCCCCACCCACACAGTATAAAAAAAAAAAAAAATCCGCCCCACATGGTTTACACGTGGACAAAATTGTTGGTACCCCTCGTTTAATGAAAGAAAAACCCACAATAGTCACCGAAATAACTTGAATCTGACAAAAGAAGTAATATATAAAAATTCTATGAAAATGAACAAATGAAAGTCAGACATTGCTTTTCAACCATGCTTCAACGGAATAAAAAAAAAAAAAAAAAAAAACTCATGAAACAGACCTGGACAGAAATGATGGTACCCTTAACTTAATATTTTGTTGCACAACCTTTTTTGAGGCAATCACTGCAATCAAACGATTCCTGTAACTATCAATGCGACTTCTGCACCTCTCAACAGTTATTTTGGCCCACTCCTCATGAGCAAACTGCTCCAGTTGTCTAGGGTTTGAAGGGTGCCTTTTGCAGACGGCATGTTTCAGCTCCTTCCAAAGATGCTCAATAGAATTTACAGTGCCTTGCGAAAGTATTCGGCCCCCTTGAACTTTTCAACCTTTTGCCACATTTCAGGCTTCAAACATAAAGATATTAAATTTAAATTTTTTGGTGAAGAATAAACAAGTAGTGGGAAACAATCGTGAAGTGTAACAAAATTTTATTGGATATTTTAAACTTTTGTAAAAAATAAAAAACTGAAAAGTGGGGCGTGCCAAATTATTTGGCCCCCTTAAGTTAATACTTTGTAGCGCCACCTTTTGCTGCGATTACAGCTGCAAGTCACTTGGGGTATGTCTCTATCAGATTTGCACATGGAGAGACTGAAATTCTTGCCCATTCTTCCTTGGAAAACAGCTGGAGCTCAGTGAGGTTGGATGGAGAGCGTTTGTGAACAGCAGTTTTCAGCTCTTTCCACAGATTCTCCATTGGATTCAGGTCTGGACTTTGACTTGGCCATTCTAACACCTGGATACATTTATTTGTGAACTATTCCATTGTAGATTTTGCTTTATGTATGGGATCATTGTCTTGTTGGAAGATAAATCTCCGTCCCAGTCTCAGGTCTTTTGTAGACTCCAACAGGTTTTCTTCCAGAATGGTCCTGTATTTGGCTCCATCCATCTTCCCTGTCCCTGCTGAAGAAAAGCAGGCCCAAACCATGATGCTGCCACCACCATGTTTGACAGTGGGGATGGTGTGTTCAGGGTGATGAGCTGTGTTGCTTTTACGCCAAACATATCGTTTTGCATTGTGGCCAAAAAGTTGGATTTTGGTTTCATCTGACCAGAGCACCTTCTTCCACATGTTTGGTGTGTCTCCCAGGTGGCTTGTGGCAAACTTTAAACGAGACTTTTTATGGATATCTTTGAGAAATGGCTTCCTTCTTGCCACTCTTCCATAAAGGCCAGATTTGTGCAGTGTACAACTGATTGTTGTCCTATGGACAAACTTTCCCACCTCAGCTTTAGATCTCTGCAGTTCATCCAGAGTGATCATGGGCCTCTTGGCTGCATCTCTGATCAGTCTTCTCCTTGTTTGAGATGAAAGTTTAGAGGGACAGCCGGGTCTTGGTAGATTTGCAGTGGTCTGATACTCCTTCCATTTCAATATGATTTGCTTTCACAGTGCTCCTTGGGATGTTTAAAGTTTGGGAAATCTTTTTGTATTCAAATCCGGCATTAAACTTCTCCACAACAGTATCACGGACCTGCCTGGTGTGTTCCTTGGTGTTCATGATGCTCTCTGCGCTTTAAACAGAACCCTGAGACTATCACAGAGCAGGTGCATTTATACGGAGACTTGATTACACACAGGTGGATTATATTTATTATCATCAGTCATTTAGGACAACATTGGATCATTCAGAGATCCTCACTGAACTTCTGGAGAGAGTTTGCTGCACTGAAAGTAAAGGGGCCGAATAATATAGCATGCTCCACTTTTCATTTTTTGATTTTTTACAAAAGTTTAAAATAACCAATAAATTTCGTTCCACTTCACAATTGTGTCCCACTTGTTGATTCTTCACTAAAAAATTTTAATTTTATATCCTTATGTTTGAAGCCTGAAATGTGGTAAAAGGTTGAAAAGTTTTTCACAAGGCACTGTAGGTCAGGGCTCATAGAAGGCCACTTAAGAATAGTCCAATGTTTTCATCTTAACCATTCTTGCGTGTTTTTAGCTGTGTGTTTTGGGTCATTATCCTGTTGCATGACCTGCGACTGAGACCAAGCTTTCTGACACTGGGCAACACATTTCTCTCTAGAATCCCTTGATAATCTTGAGATTTCATTGTGCACTGCACAGATTCAAGACACCCTGTGCCAGATGCAGCAAAGCATCCCCAGAACATAACAGAACCTCCTCCATGTTTCACAGTAGGGACAGTGTTCTTTTCAAGATATGCTTCATTTTTCCTTCTGTGAACATAGAGCTGATGTGCCTTGCCAAAAATTTCGTTCTCATCTGTCCATTCTCCCAGAAGCTTTGTGGCTTGTCAACATGTAGTTTGGCAAATTCCAGTCTGTCAGATTCAAGTTATTTCTGTGACCATTGTGCGTTTTTCTTTCATTAAACGAGGGGTACCAACAATTTTGTCCACATGTGTGTGTCTATAATGCTCAGTGCTGCTTATCAATTAGAACAATGGATAAAGTGTGAAAGAGGGACTATATAGTAATTACCGTTTTATACTTGTGCATATAGTATATTCAGTGCTGAAATAGTCCTTCTATCGCTTAATCCACTGCGAGGAGGAACTATTAATGGACATGAGAGTTATAAACTGTACAGCAGAGGTCAACATAGTAATGGACCCAGAAGAAGCGGTCAGTCAGAGAAATGCATGTCAGGTCTTTGTGTGTTTGTGCAGGCAGGGACAGAGTTATTGAGGGATACCTCAATAGACCACATCGCCATATATACTCTTTCATTGCCTTACCTCTTAATACCAGCCACTCCATTTGTCCAATTACACATGGGTGTGTGGTATACAGTTTATATTTGTGGCTCAATACACTGTTGCCTGGCTCTCCTTCCAGTGCCTGGCTCTCCTTCCTCCTTTTCAGCCCAAGTTGTATAGTCATTTAGGCAGCTGAACTTTGTCTCCGTTCTCCCTTGCACCTACCTTCGATGAGGTACAGGAGGTTTGCATGGCTTGGGTGGGGGATCAGGCTCGGCCATATCAATAACAGAAAGGGACCCAGCGTCATGTGCCGCAGGGCCCCTTTCAGAGATGAGTAAAAATAAATAAACATTTTTACTCACCTGTCCTTGGCGTCCGACGTAATCTTCTGCCGTTCCGGACATCACCGCTGAGACCTGGCCTCAGCGGTCACGTGGGGTGTGCCTCACATAACCGCTGAGGCCCAATCACAGGCTTCAGTGGTGACGTCCACAAAGTGTGATGTCAGCCGCAGAGAAGAGGAAGCCTGTGCCGGTGGGGATAGCAGAGCAGCGCGAGGAGGCCCAGGAGAGGTAAGACAAGGGGAGTATAACTGTTTATTTTCCCTTACCTCCCCCAGGCTTCGATTATTATACTCTGGGGTCTGAAGAGGTCTGGGGGGACACTCTTGGGAGCATAATATATTGCGTGGGGCCACTGTGGAGCAAAATACTGGGAGGGCACTGTGGGGCATTATACTAGCGGGGGCCCTCTTGGGAGCATATTATACTATGGGCCACTGTGGAGCTTTATAGTGGGGGGAAAGGGGCAGTGTGGGGTGCTTGTTATATTGTGTGGGGCTTCTTGAGAGCATGTTATACTCTGTGAGGCCATTGTAGAGCATTATACTGGGGGCGGACTGTGGGGAGCATATTATACTGTGGGGGACCACTGTGGAGCATTATACTGGGGGAGCCCCTCTGGGGAGTATATTATACTGTGTGCAGGCCATTGTGGATCATGTTATACTGTGTTAGGCCACTGTGGAGCATTATACTAGGGGGGCACTGTGGGATGCATATTATACTGTATGGAGCATATTATATTGTGTTGGGCTGCTGGGGAGCATATTGTACTGTTTGGAGCCACTAAGATGTAGTATACTGTGTGGGGCCTTATATACCATGTGCGGCCACTATGGGGGGGGGGCTCAGGGGAGCATTTTATACTGTGTGGGTCCACTGTGGATCATTATATACCATGTGGGGAAACTGTGGAGGACTCAGGGGAGCATTTTATAAAGTGGAGCATTATATACCATATGGAGCATTATACTGTGGTTGGGGAGGGATCAAAATTCCTGCTGGCACCCCTGTGTGCAATGTCTGCATCACAGCTCCCTCACTATAATCTTGCACATACGTGTAGTGTTCCATGGCCATTTCATTCCCCATACAGTACTGTGCATGAACCGGCCATGGAGTTATTGGGGGGCCTGCACAATACTATAGGGGCTGACTATACTGGGAACATACTCAGTAACACCTGAGAGTCAGCTCATATGTAAGGCTTCAATGAAGGAGCCGTGGTGTAGGCTATTAGCAGGAAGCTGTTGGGTGGGGCCCCAGAACAAGTTCCTCTGGTAGGCCTAAGGCCCTTCAGTCTGACACTGTATAACGGAGAACTATTATATATAAGAGTGGGTTACTATATATAATTGGGAAACCTAAATATGAGGGGGCTATTATAAGGGGGAACTAATTATTTATAAATCTGGCTATTATTTATAAGGGGGGGGACTGTTTATAAGGGGGTATAATTAAGTGGGCTTATTTATAAAGGGGGCAATTAGTGGTGATGGGGACTTTATTTATAAGGGTAACTATTATTTGAGAGGGCTATTATTAATAAGGGAGCAGGTGACGAGGTGACTTACTGATTAAGGGGAATATTACTGATACAGGGCACTATTTATCATTTATAAGGGCGCTATTACTGATAAAGGATTAATATTATTTATAAGGAGGCACTATAATAACTGATAACTGGGTGCAAAAATCTATTAGGTAGTACAAAGGTGCTCATTTGAATTGTGTGTGTGGTAAAATGGGGCTGCTTGTTACTTTTTTGTTGGCAGAAAGGAGGCGTTATTATAGGGGTTGCCACTGCAAGACGATGGTGATGTTTGCATCAGCATTTGGGGCCCGCTTTTAATTTTGCCCAGGGCACCACTTTGTCTAAAACCGGCCCTGATGGTATTGGAACTTCCCCCAAAGGATACATAATTGGGGGATCTCCCTCTATTTCCGATCTATCACTTCTTATACTGGGTCAGTTTCAAATACAATAAGCACACTGGATATACTATATGGCAACAAATTATTGGGGAGTGCACAATAGCTCCATGGCTGGTTCATGCACAGTACTCTATGGGGAATGACACAGCTGTGGAGCACTACACGTATGTGCAAGATTATAGTGAGGTAGCTGAGATTCAAGCATGGCACACAGGGCTTCCTGTAGGAATTTTGAGCCCCCCCCCCATATTATATACCATGTAGAGTATAATGTCCCACATTGTATATAATGCTCCTCCGTGCCCTCAACAGTATAAAATGATCCCCTGGACCCCCCCATAGTGGCGTCACATGGTGTATAACACTACACACACTAGACTATGCTCCCCAGAGCCCCCACATAGTATAATATGCTCCACAGTGGCTCCACACAGTATAATATGCTCTCCAGAGACCCAGCACAGTATAATGCTTCCCAGAACCCCCACACAATATATGTTCCACACAGTGTAAAAAGCTCCCCATAGTGCCCCCCAGTATAATGCTCCACAGTGGCCCCACATAGTATAAGATGCTCCCCAGTGCCTGCCCCCCACCACAGTATAATATGCTGCACAGTGGCCCCACACAATAGAATAGGCTCCCCACAGTGCAGAAAAATAAATCTCACAGTATAATAGGCTGCCCACACAGTATAAAGCTCCGCAGTGTCCCCCCACAATATAATATGCTCCCCAGAGGCCCCCCAGTATAATGTTCCACGCACTATAATATACTGCCCAGAGGCCCCCTCTTAATAATCTGCCCCACACAGTGTAATATGCTTCACAGTGGCTCCACACAATATAATATGCTTTCCAGAGGGCCCTCCCCAGTATAATGCTCCACAGTGACCCCACACAGTATAATATGCTCCCCAGAGCCGCTTCTGGCGAACCCCTCAAGATTTGTTTTGACGAATATTCGTGAGGTTTGCCTGTTCATTTCAGTGCTATTATTATACTCTGGGGTCTCTTCAGACTCCAGAGAAGAATAATCTGAGGCCCAGGGGAGGTGAGGGAAAATAAACAGTTATGCTCACCTTGCCTTACCTCTCCTGAGCATCCTCGCGTTGCTCAGCTGTCACTGCCAGCTTTTTCTGCAGGTCAGATGCTGATGTCATGCATTCTGGACTTCACCACTGAGGCCTGTGATTGGGCCTCAGTAGTTACGTTAGGCACACTGGCAACATAACGGCAGCATGCCCCTGTAATTGGGCCTCAGCGGTGATGTTTGGAATGCATGACTTTAGCTTCAGGCCAGAAGATGACGCCGGACGCCCAGGCCCAATTCCATTATCGATGCAATTGCCCAGCCTACCCTTCCCTTAATGCTGGCCCTACCTAAAGGCTCGAGGCCCACTGAGCCTGTCTGTATCACATTGAGACACCAGGTAATGGCTCTGGATTCGTTTTTCTTAGAAGCATGTTAGCTGAGGGAATTGGGGAGGAGGAGCCAAGAGAGACTCTGCCAGCAAGAAACAAACTAAACCACTAAGGGGGTGTACACTTCTGCATCGGAGTCTCCGCAGAAAACGAAGGACTTTTTCTTCCACTGGTGTCAGTTTGAAAACGACAGGCACCTGACAGGGTCCATTATAGTAAATGGGGTCCAACGGGCTTGGTGTGTAACCGCTTTTTTATCCGAACAATGGAGAGGCGACACTTTTGTGAACCTAGCGTAACTGTACGATCAGTTCTTCAAAACTCCTTTTAGAGGCAGTCTGAGAACAGGAAAGTTTTGTATTCAAAGTAAGCACAAAGTACCTTTGTGTAGAGCTCTTTACATATACTCAAATGTGCCTTATTTATTGCCCATTGCAGCTTATTGCTGGAGAAAAATGCTCTTTTATTCTTATGCAGTTTAGCTGAAAAGTTCTTTTGGACCCTTGCCACTGGCTTCACTTTCTGCGATATAAGAATGCTCTTAAGCCAGCCCACTCCCTCTCCATTAATGATTGACGTCTACCCCCTCGCATCCTCCTGATCACTGATGGCATTACTGTGCGCTTTCAGCTAATTTGCATATGAATAAAATAACAAAACCCACAGCTTTCTGCAATGTGAGTCCTATGGTACGACCTCACATTGGGAATGCTGAGAAATCCTTAACTTTTCCACACCACATCTTAATTTCTTAACAGAATTTGGCACTTTTGAAGGTGCATACCTCCACATGTTTTTGAACTGACATTAAAGTTTCAATATAGAGTTTTATTTCTATATATTTTTTTTTAATTTTATATTTTTCACATCAGTAAGGCGAGGTTCACATCTACGCTGGGCTCTCCGTCATTCGGGTCCTTAAGGGGACAAGCGAGCTCCTCCACCAAACCCGGAAGCTACCAGTGGACAGACCCCATAGACTATAATGGGATTCGTTGGGTGTCCGACACTTTTATTCTGAAAGTGGAGGAGAGCAAAGTACTATTTCTAGCGGTGTCTGCGGCAGAGTCTCCAATGGATTCTCTGGTGTAGATGTGAACACAGATTTGTTGTATTTCTGCATTAGTTGGTTAAGGTGAGAAAGGTTGTCAGTCTGCCACATGAAATCAATATCTTTGACTTTCCACCATGGATAGCCGGAGAGCTAAAAATTGGAGAGGAATCTTTCACTATGTTAATATATTGAAATATTTATTTCTGTTTAATCTACAGGCGATGGCAATCCAAGAGAAAATAGTCCATTTATTCAGACTGAGATGGACAACTTATATGATGGAAAAAACATGGCACTTTTTGAGGTACTTTTCTTTTAAATAACTATTCTAAATAATGGTAAGTTAACATGGTGGAAATCTTCAAGTTGTTGGCAAAAAGATTTACTCCCATTCACTTCAGTTAGAGTTTCTGGGGGAATCTGCCTGAAGATCAAACAGGACACTTCTCTATTCCGCTTACATGTTTTTTGTTTTGTTTTGTTTTGTTTTTGTTTTTTTCAGCTAACATTAAAAAAAAAGTGTCTGCTTCCTCTTGAAATAAATGGGAGTCAGATATTTTGCAGCAGTTCCTGCCATAAAGAGAATCCACCATTTTATCTTGCCCTAAGCGTAAACATTTGCACTGTACATTATACATTTTTCTGAAGACAAATTTTTTTTTAATTTTTTTTTTTTTATGAAGAGTGTGATAAGGCTGTGGTAGAAGCTATATACAGATAGAGCAGAGTTAACAAACTTCTGTAAGTTGGTTAAACTGCTGCAGCGTGATATCTTCGCACAGAAGACAATAAAAAAACAATAAAATTAAAAAAACATATTTCAATGAGTTTTCATTTTCAAACCCATATACTAATATGGCACTATATTCACACTGCGGAAAGTGAAGAGGAATTTAAGGGGAACTTCTGTTTTCAGTATCCACTTTCTGGCCTTCCAACAGTTCGCAGCAGAAAGCCCAAGCAGAACTTCTCAGGTTCATAGTAAGGTCCTATGTTTATTACTAGTCACCAGAGTATATGGCTACAGGTGGTCCCATTGAAATTGCCCATTGGCAGGTATCACATAGAATGTGCTCTCTAATATTTGCTTAAAACACCTAAACCTATGGACAATCAACAACAACAAAAAACATATAACCTCTAGTTAACAAGATGGAGAAGGCTGGTTTATACAGGATGGCAGCACAATCCATTACACATTTGGCTGGTAATGACTACAGACCTCCCTCCCCACTAGAGGAAGAGGGACAAACGAAATCAATGTGTTTACAGTGCTACAGGCTAGCATTCCCAGGACATTACAACTGAAAACCCACAATATACAAAGACCAGGACATCATACTAGATCAGTATATATTATTTATTATTAGTAAAATAAATATATATAACTAATAAATAAATTACAGACCAAAAGTTTGGACACACCTTCTCATTCCAAGAGTTTTCTGTATTTTCATGACTATAAAAATTGTAGATTCACACTGAAGGCATCAAAACTATGAATTAACACATGTGGAATTATATACTTAACAAAAAAATGTGAAACAACTGAAAATATGTCGTATATTCTAGGTTCTTCAAAGTAGCCACCTTTTGCTTTGATTACTGCTTTGCACACTCTTGGCATTCTCTTGATGAGCTTCAAGAGGTAGTCACCTGAAATGGTCTTCCAACAGTCTTGAAGGAGTTCCCAGAGATGCTTAGCACTTGTTGGCCCTTTTGCCTTCACTCTGCGGTTCAGCTCACCCCAAACCATCTCGATTGGGTTCAGGTCTGGTGACTGTGGAGGCCAGGTCATCTGGCGTAGCACCCCATCACTCTCCTTCTTGGTCAAATAGCCCTTACACAGTCTGGAGGTGTGTTTGGGGTCATTGTCCTGTTGAAAAATAAATGATGGTCCAACTAAACGCAAACCGAATGGAATAGCATGCCGCTGCAAGATGCTGTGGTAACCATGCTGGTTCAGTATTCCTTCAATTTTGGAATAAATCCCCAACAGTGTCACCAGCAAAGCACCCCCACACTATCACACCTCCTCCTCCATGCTTCACGGTGGGAACCAGGCATGTAGAGTCCATTCGTTCACCTTTTCTGCGTCGCACATAGACACGGTGGTTGGAACCAAAGATCTCAAATTTGGACTCATCAGACCAAAGCACAGATTTCCACAGGTCTAATGTCCATTCCTTGTGTTCTTTAGCCCAAACAAGTCTCTTCTGCTTGTTGCCTGTCCTTAGCAGTGGCTTCCTAGCAGCTATTTTACCATGAAGGCCTGCTGCACACAGTCTCCTCTTAACAGTTGTTGTAGAGATGTGTCTGCTGCTAGAACTCTGTGTGGCATTGACCTGGTCTCTAATCTGAGCTGCTGTTAACCTGCGATTTCTGAGGCTGGTGACTCGGATGAATTTATCCTCCGCAGCAGAGGTGACTCTTGGTCTTCCTTTCCTGGGGCGGTCTTCATGTGAGCCAGTTTCTTTGTAGCGCTTGATGGTTTTGGCCACTGCACTTGGGGACACTTTCAAAGTTTTCCCAATTTTTTGGACTGACTGACCTTCATTTCTTAAAGTAATGATGGCCACTCGGATTTCTTTACTTAGCTGCTTTTTTCTTGCCATAATACAAATTCTAACACTCCATTCAGTAGGAATATCAGCTGTGTATCCACCTGACTTCTGAACACCACAACTGATGGTCCCAACCCCATTTATAAGGCAAGAAATCCCACTTATTAAACCTGACAGGGCACACCTGTGAAGTGAAAACCATTTCAGGTGACTACCTCTTGAAGCTCATCAAGAGAATGCCAAGAGTGTGCAAAGCTGTAATCAAAGCAAAAGGTGGCTACTTTGAAGAACCTAGAATATAAGACATATTTTCAGTTGTTTCACACTTTTTTGTTAAGTATATAATTCCACATGTGTTAATTCATAGTTTTGATGCCTTCAGTGTGAATCTACAATTTTTATAGTCATGAAAATACAGAAAATTCTTGGAATGAGAAGGTGTGTCCAAACTTTTGGTCTGTACTGTGTATATATATATATCTTTTTTTTTTTTTTTTTTTTATTTATTAACGTGGTTGTACATAACACACTCATTGACGCCATAGGGGAGTACTGAATGCATCTGTTATATCCATCTGCCCTTCCTTTGTAGTTTGACATCATTTTTTGTGATTCTGACTTTGGAAAGGGACCAGGGAGTCATTTAAAACATTTGTCGACAGTTTGTACTCCAACAATATAGGTCTGTCTTTTACTTTTGAGATAGGAGAAAGTAATTTATCATTTTTGGATGTGTTGATCTCAAGGGATGGTAAGGGATATCTGAAGACTAAGATCTTTAGAAAACCCACTGCGACCAATTCCCTCCTCCGCTGGGAGAGTCATCACCCCCTTCCCTCTTTAAGAAAGGAATACCCAAAGGACAATACTTTCAGGTTAAAAGAAACTGTAGTTCACAAGAAGACTTTATTGAGCAGGCAAATGATCTCAGACATCATTTTAGATATCGGGGTTACCTGGATAATGTCCTTAGAAAAGCGTATCAGGAGACTTGTCAAAAGGATAGGGTGGCCTTGTTGACCAAAAAAGAAAAAGATAGAGTGATGACAAATGAGGTTAGGTTAATATCGACACTTGATAATGGAGCAAATAGTATTACATTTATGCACTGCTCGGTGCTATCTATTTGTTTCGTTTAAACATTTTTGCTGTGAAATCGCTATACAAATCACTACCAGCATAATTTGCAGAGGTTTTTTTTTTTTTTGCTCCACATGTTAGTCCATGAGGAAAAACCTCAGCAAAAATGGTGTGTTTCCCCAAGGGTAATTGACATTTATACACTAAAAATGCACCATTTACCTCTAGATATTCCATAAAATTCATTTTGCTGAAAATGTAAAATGCTGTGTTTTTTTACTGCAACTCTTTTCACATCTGCAAATAGCACATTTTCGCTTTGTATGTACCAAGCCTTTAATCTTCTCTGTACAGTTTTCTATTCTCATTCTCATTTCTGTAAAGTGGCCACCATCTTCACAAACTACTCTAGGCATTCTGAGACACTCCCCTTTCTTGATGATCCTTCCAGGGGTAGAATCTGACTACCAAAGCACAGACTGTACCGATTAATCTCAGAAAGTGGTGGGCATTTCACTGAAATTAAGCTTAAAACGGGGCAACAGATGTTTTAATTATGCATTATGTGTTTATTGTATGTTGTATTGTTATATTGTTGGTGAAGACAACTTATTTCGTCTATTTCGGCTCAAATCCCTTCCTGCACCATGACTGAATATACACCAGTACGGCATGGTGATGGCACCAACTGAGCTCTTGTCATGGGTGTTAACACCTTAAATGGTCAATCATAATCAATCTCATAGTCTGCATAGGTTATATACACAGCAATACATACAGTCATATGAAAAAGTTTGGGCACCCCTATTAATCTTAATCATTTTTAGTTCTAAATATTTGGGTGTTTGCAACAGCCATTTCAATTTGATATATCTAATAACTGATGGACACAGTAATATTTCAGGATTGAAATGAGGTTTATTGTACTAACAGAAAATGTGCAATATGCATTAAACCAAAATTTGACCGGTGCAAAAATTTGGGTACCCTTATCATTTTATTGATTTGAATACTCCTAACTACTTTTTACTGACTTACTGAAGCACAAAATTGGTTTTGTAACCTCACTGAGCTTTGAACTTCATAGCCAGGTGTATCCAATCATGAGAAAAGGTATTTAAGGTGGCCGATTGCAAGTTGTTTTCCTATTTGAATCTCCTCTGAAGAGTGGCATCATGGGCTCCTCAAAACAACTCTCAAATGATCTGAAAACAAAGATTGTTCAACATAGTTGTTCAGGGGAAGGATACAAAAAGTTGTCTCAGAGATTTAACCTGTCAGTTTCTACTGTGAGGAACATAGTAAGGAAATGGAAGACCACAGGGACAGTTCTTGTTAAGCCCAGAAGTGGCAGGCCAAGAGAAATATCAGAAAGGCAGAGAAGAAGAATGGTGAGAACAGTCAAGGACAATCCACAGACCACCTCCAAAGAGCTGCAGCATCATCTTGCTGCAGATGGTGTCACTGTGCATCGGTCAACAATATAGCACACTTTGCACAAGGAGAAGCTGTATGGGAGAGTGATGCGAAAGAAGCCGTTTCTGAAAGCAAGCCACAAACAGAGTCGCCTGAGGTATGCAAAAGCACATTTGGACAAGCCAGCTTCATTTTGGAAGAAGGTCCTGTGGACTGATGAAACAAAGATTGAGTTGTTTGGTCATACAAAAAGGCGTTATGCATGGCGTCAAAAAAACACAGCATTCCAAGAAAAACACTTGCTACCCACTGTAAAATTTGGTGGAGGTTCCATCATGCTTTGGGGCTGTGTGGCCAATGCCGCCAATCTTGTTAAAGTTGAGGGTCGCATGGATTCAACTCAGTATCAGCAGATTCTTGAGAATAATGTACAAGAATCAGTGACGAATTTGAAGTTACGCCGGGGATGGATATTTCAGCAAGACAATGATCCAAAACACAGCTCCAAATCTACTCAGGCATTCATGCAGAGGAACAATTACAATGTTCTGGAATGGCCATCCCAGTCCCCAGACCTGAATATCATTGAACATCTGTGGGATAATTTGAAGCGGGCTGTCCATGCTCGGCGACCATCAAACTTAACTGAACTGGAATTGTTTTGTAAAGAGGAATGGTCAAAAATACCTTCATCCAGGATCCAGGAACTGATTAAAAGCTACAGGAAGCGACTAGAGGCTGTTATTTTTGCCAAAGGAGGATCTACTAAATATTAATGTCACTTTTCTGTTGAGGTGCCCATACGTTTGCACCGGTCAAATTTTGGTTTAATGCATATTGCGCATTTTCTGTTAGTACAATAAACCTCATTTCAATCCTGAAATATTACTGTGTCCATCAGTTATTAGATATATCAAATTGAAATGGCTGTTGCAAACACTCAAATATTTAGAACTAAAAATGATTAAGATTAATAGGGGTGCCCAAACTTTTTCATATGACTGTATATATTGAAGTGAATATTACTCAACCAGTGATCAAAAATAGAAAATAAAGTAAAAAAAAAAAAAACAAAATAAAAAACCCTTCATAAGTATTTGAAAAGAAATACCCACAAAAATTCTTTCCATATATTTCATTATCAAAAAACAAAAAATTGGAAAAAAAAATACATATTTTGTATTGCCACATCTGTAACAATCTGTACAAAAAAAACAAAACACTTAAAACACATTGTAAACATTGTAAAAGAAAAAACCTTCCAGAAGTAATGATTCTTCACCATCTCGCCTTACAAAATACGGAATAAAAAGTGATCAAAAAGGTATATGCACCCCAAAATTTTACCAATAAAAAGTGCAGCTGTTCCCGTAAATATAAGCCCTCAACAGTTTTGTCAGTAGAAAATTAAAAATGTCTCACAGAAGATGACGATGCAAAAAAAAATTTTGGAAAATTTAGTAATGCATAAAAAAAAATTATAAATTGGGTATCACAATAACCGTACAGACCCAAAGAATAAAGGTAACTTTTTACTCATGCAGTATGGTAAAAGGCAAAAAATTGTGACACATTTATGACAGTGTTATACCAGGGATACCCCACTTAACATTCATTTGTGGGTATAAATTGCTAATTGAGTACACAGCAAATTGCAGAAGGGAAGCATCACAATTTGGTTTTTGGATCAGATTTAGACGGTTTGGTTGCTTGCTATGCCACTTTTGCTGAGCACCTGAAATGCCAGTAAAGTAGATTTCCTTGCACCCTACTAGGAGTTTATCCAGGGGTCTAGTGACCATTTTAACCCTGCAAATGTTGCATTAATTTATTTTCCAGAAATCAATGTGCAGCTGATGGTGAAAGGTGAAAATTGCAAATTTTCCAAAAATATGTAATTTCAGTGCCTAAATATATTGCGCCCAGCTTGTATTAGAAATGAATACTCCACAAACTGCTGTACCTGGTATAACCCACTTAAGGCTAAGACCCCACGTTGCGGAAATGCAAGTTTTTTTGCTGCGGCTCTTTGAGACAAAGCCAGGAATGGATTGAGCAGAAGGTAGTAGTATAACTGCTTTCTATACATTTCCCATTCCTTTTGTAGCCACTCTTGGCTTTGACTCAGAAAAAAAAAAAAAAAAAAACGCAGCAAAATCTGCAACCAAAAAAAAAAAAAACCGCGTTTCTGCAACGTGGGGCTTCAGCCTAACAGTTCTTGAAGCTTGTGTCTCTGCTGACACAAACTGGGCACAAAATATTGGGCACTGAAATGGTGTGTCTCTGGAAAAATTGTCACTTTCACTTTTCACCATCAGCTGCGCATTAATTTCTGGAAATTTAAAATAATGCAGCAATCAAGATGTTAAAAATGCTCACTATGCCTCCTTGAGGAGTGTAGTTTACAGAATGGGGTCTGTTTTTTTGATAATTTCACTTTACTGGTACCTCTGGGCTCTGCAAAAGCGACACTACTGTAAATTTACACTCCAAAAGCCAAAAAGCTTTATACAAATTTTTTGTACCTGGGTACAACTTTTAGATAGATAAATTTTTTGTACCTGAGATAATAGGTACGTTTGACCTTATTCACAGAAAGAAACCCACAGAAAAAATATTGAATAAACTTCACTTTTATTATGATACGAAAATAAAAAAAAATTTTTGTTCCAGGGCACAATATATAAAATCACACACAACCGCTCGAACACAACAGTACACTTCGAATCGCCTAAAGGCAGCAGTATATAGTAACCCAAATTGTGTTACAGTGTCAAAGACTTGCAATTGTATGTGTACAGATAGTATTCCGGTGGATATGTTATAATTTCACCCTATATCTCGCAACTATCTGAACTCCCTCATCCAAAATTGCATGTCAAAACAAAACCTGAAATGGCTTCTTAAAATACAATTGAGCTAGTCACAAATTCAGGCAGATGTATCTTCTCTTTGCCCTGAGACATTCTGTCCACTAGAACTCAAATAGAAGCCAATTCAGCGATGTTGTAAACATAAAACTGATTATACTGCAGACTCAAAAATAGACCTGCGCGTTTCCTCGCAAATGATTCATCAGGGGCTGATTTCCAGTTGCACAGAAGCAGTAAAGACTGCTGTTATAAATGATAACCAAACGGTAACGATAATTTGACCGCCAGCATGACCGCTCTAATGTTGGCGGTACTGAATGCAGCGCTCCTTCGTCCTTAAACAGGGCTATGCTCCACCCATACAACTGTTTGAGCCAATCACTCTAAGTCCCCGCTACACTCCTTCTTTGACGTACACACAGCTGATAGTTCTAAGTCACTATTAATGGTACCTCCCCCTGATAACCAGGAGATACCTACTACTCCGCCCTTAGGGTTATACAAGCCAGTCACGCATCATCACCATTACACACCTCTTCAGGCATGCGCTCGCCGTACCCGGCTGCGTAATAACGATGACACCTCCCGGGAGATCCTCCCTGCCTTTCAAATCCTTGTGTCAGTTTCAGTAATTCAGCGCAACGCTAAATATATATCTCAAATGGCATTTCACAGCCTTTCATCATTCCTATGAAAGTTTAATATGCATAATAGATGTTAAAAAAACATACTAATAGGGACACTACAGTATTAATTAACTTTTGCAAGCATAGTACACGATAATATAAAGAGACAGGGGGTAAAAACAATACCACCCTATACGTAAGATCCATCGCTGTTAGATGTTAAACTACTGGCTAAGAACTATATGAAGTGTGAATCCAGAGAGAGTCTTCCACATAAACGATACAATATAAAAAATATACAGTTTTTTCACAGTCATTAATTTGTCCCAATTTTCATTTAAAGAATGAGAAAACAGAAAATGGAACATTAATACACATTGGCCAATATATGCCCCTAGAAGATGCACCTCCTAACTTCTTCATCAACCAAGGGGGTCACTACATCAGGACCTAACCATATAAATGCAAAGTTAGACTCGTAGTTAGCCATGAGTAATCCTAAAAATTAAACACAACCACCAAGACTACCCAGATAAGCACACCTTCAGAATGTGCCAAGAGGGAGTAAACCATTGAAACATATCGGAAAGAGGGGAAGATTCTCTCAAGGGGGCAGTGGCAGATGACACAAAAGCATATAGGTAAATCCCTCAACATTTTTTCAGCCTATATAGCATGTGAAATCCCATTGTTCGTTTAGTCCCTGTGGATGCAAAGTCTCCAAACAGTAAATCCACTGCACCTCCTTCCGTAAGATAAAATTATCCCAGTCCCCACCCCTCAGTGGTAGTCTAACCCACTCAATGGCTTGGAACTTGAGTCCTGAAACATCTCCGACATGATGTTGAACGAAGTGTCGCCCTATAGGTATATCGTATTTATTTAAAATATCGCAGACACGGTCTCTTATCCTCCTCCTCAGCTGCCTCCTCGTCTTGCCCACATTAACTGTGCAACTATGGGGGTGGTCTATCTCCTCAACTGTCCTTGCCCTCTTAACTAAGTCTTTATATCTATAAGAGACCCCTGTAGCTACACTCACAAAGGTCTTTTTCTGATCAATATAGCTACATGCTGTACATTTACCACTTTTAAAAGTCCCAACCGGCTTATTACCTGTCAACCATGTTGACCCCGTTGACTCCTTTGGTAAATAACTGTGAACTAAACGATCTTTGAGATTTTTACCTCTCCTATAGATTACTAGAGGCCTATCGCCTATCTCTCCCACGAGTTCCGGATCAGCCTGTAGAATTTTCCAATATCTTTGCAAAATCGTCAAAACTTCTCGATGTTGGGTATCAAAAGTCCCTATAACCCTCACTTGCTGCTTTTCATGCTGTTTAGCTTTGGGTACCAAAAGTGTGCGTCTTTCTACATTTGAGGCCCTTCTAAATGCCTTCTCAACAGGCACCTTGGGGAAACCTCTCACTTGGAGGTGCCTTGATAGATCCCTAGATTGAATTATAAATTCACCATAAGATAAACAATTTCGACCTGCTCACTTTCACATGTCACTTTCACTTTTCAACATTTGCACATTAATTTCTGGAAATTAAAATAATGCAGCAATCAAGGGTTAAAAATGCTCACTATGCCTCCTTGAGGGGTGTAGTTTACAAAATGGGGTCTGTTCTTTAATTTCACTTTACTGGTACCTCTGGGCTCTGAAAAAGCGGTTTTCTAGATTTGTTTTCTCATTTTGTCTCTCATAGTTGAGGTCTACCTATGATGTCAATTACAGGCCTCTCATCTTTTTAAGTGGGAGAACTTGCACAATTGGTGGCTGACTAAATACTTTTTTTTCCCCACTGTATACTTGCCATCTTTATTGAGAAGACCAGGCTCCGTGATGATCAGTTCACAATCCAATTTCAGGTGGTCATCTCAAAGAGGGTTCGCTTTATGTGGTAGAGTTTGAAAAAACTTATGTCATTCCATAAATACTAGACAATTACTCCTTTTACCTTTCCTCTACTAGTTTCTGTAACTATGCAGTTTTCTCACCATAGTTAACAAATAGAAGTGCTCTTCGTGGTCATATGTAAGTGTTCACATTTGCGTTATAAGCTATGTTTGGATGATCTATCACAAATTGCAACAGATGATATGGGAAGAATACTACAGACGCCACAATGGAGGGCTAATAAGCTCCTTAGAAGTCATAGGATCCATTAGGTATTGATGACTTTAATTGTACGAAATACAAGATTTGGGAATGTAATATGGTTTCTTTTAGCTGTAGTGGATCAGAGTTACAGCCAGTGATTGGCTACATTGGTTACACTCTTGTGTAGAGACTTCATCGCCGGGCCAGGTAGTGCAATAGTGGAACAGGTGGCTTTGGAACCAGAATGATTGGTAATTGGTGAGTATTTTTATTTTTATAAAGTAGGCTGGGTTCTTGTTAAATAAAATGTTATTTGAATGGAAAACCCCTTTTAGGATTCATTGAATGGTTACTACTTAAAATAGGAAAATAATTATTTAATTATTGTTCTTACTGATATCTCTAGGAAGAAATGGACAGTAACCCTATGGTGTCATCACTTTTGAACAAACTTGCAAATTACACAAACTTGCCACAAGGAGTTAAAGAACATGAGGAGTATGAAGATCGCAAGAGGAAAGAAATGAAGGTACAATAATTTTGCTTTCCTTGTCTAAAACATTATTTTATGGTTGGATAATCACAGATTGAGCAAATATTTACACATGTGGACAAAATTGTTGGTACCCCTCGTTTAATGAAAGGAAAAACCCACAGTGGTCACAGAAATAACTTGAATCTGACAAAAGAAGTAATCTATAAAAATTCTATGAAAATGAACAAATGAAAGTCAGACATTGCTTTTCAACCATGCTTCAACAGAATTTTTAAAAAAGAAAACTCATGAAACAGGCCTGGACAGAAATGATGGTACCCTTAACTTAATATTTTGTTGCACAACCTTTTGAGGCAATCACTGCAATCAAACGATTCCTGTAACTGTCAATGAGACTTCTGCACCTCTCAACAGGTATTTTGGCCCACTCCTCATGAGCAAACTGCTCCAGTTTTCTCGGGTTTGAAGGGTGCCTATTCCAGACGGCATGTTTCAGCTCCTTCCAAAGATGCTCAATAGGATTTAGGTCGGGGCTCATAGAAGGCCACTTCAGAATAGTCCAATGTTTTCCTCTTAGCCATTCTTGGGTGTTTTTAGCTGTGTGTTTGGGTCATTATCCTGTTGAAAGACCCATGACCTGCGACTGAGACCAAGCTTTCTGGCACTGGGCAGCACATTTCTCTCTAGAATCCCTTGATAGTCTTGAGATTTCATTGTACCTTGCACAGATTTAAGACACCCTGTGCCAGATGCAGCAAAGCAGCTCCAGAACATAACAGAGCCCCCTCCATGTTTCACAGTAGGGGGCAGTGTTCTTTTCAAGATATGCTTCATTTTTCCGTCTGTGAACATAGAGCTGATGTGCCTTGCCAAAAATTTTGATTTTTCTCTCATCTGTCCATTCTCTCAGAAGCTTTGTGGCTTGTCAACATGTAATTTGGCAAATTTCAGTCTGGCTTTTTTTATGATTTGTTTTCAACAATGGTGTCCTCCTTGGTCGTCTCCCATGAAGTCCACTTTGGCTCAAACGACGACGGATGGTGCAATCTGACACTGATGTTCCTTGAGCTTGAAGTTCACCTTTAATCTCTTTAGAAGTTTTTCTGGTCTCTTTTGTTACTATTTGTATTATCCTTCTCTTTGATTTGTCATCAATTTCCTCCTGCGGCCACGTCCAGGGAGGTTGGCTACAGTCCCATGGATCTTAAATTTCTGAATAAAATGTGCAACTGTAGTCACAGGAACATCAAACTGCTTGGAGATGGTCTTATAACCTTTACCTTTTAACATGCTTGTCTAGAATTTACTTTCTAAGCTCCTGAGACAACTCTTTCCATCGCTTCCTCTGGTCCATGTTGAGTGTGGTACTCACCATGTCACCAAACAGCACATCGAGTATCTGTAGCCCTATATACAGGCCCACTGACTGATTACAAGATTGTAGACACTTGTGATGTTAATTAGTGGACACACCTTGATTTAACATGTCCCTTTGGTCACATTATTTTCAGGGGTAACATCATTTCTGTCCAGGCCTGTTTCATGAGTTTTCTTTTTAAAATAATTCTGTTGAAGCATGGTTGAAAAGCAATGTCTGACTTTCATTTGTTCATTTTCATAGAATTTTTATATATTACTTTTGTCAGATTCAAGTGATTTCTGTGACCATTGTGGGTTTTTCTTTCATTAAACGAGGGGTGCCAACAATTTTGTCCACGTGTGTGTATATACTGTGCAATGAAGTCAGCCAAAGCACTCTTATCAACCAAAGTCTTAGCCAGAAATGGATTTCAGATGATTTGTCATGAATAAAACAGCACAATATCATTACTAGTTAGCCAGACTAATAGTTTCTTTCCTTGGCCAGCAAGGGGCTCTACTACCTCCACCAAGCATATTCAGCAGTCACCACTGTGTTAGCAGCCATTCACATCATGTTTCTGATGTGTGTTACAAATATGTATCCATTTTTACATTTAAAGAACAGATCCATTTAGTTAAATGGACCAATATTTGTTTGGTTTGTTACTTTATGTGCCATTATTATATTCTAGGGTCACCTCAGAGTATAATAAGCGGAGGCCCTGGGCGGGTTAGTGAAAATAAGAAAACTGGTATACTTGCTTCTCCTGGGTGTCCGGTGGTCGCAGCCACCAGCTGTTCGGATCCCTGTCTCCCGGCTCTTACGTTTTGACAAAAACCTTAATTTGCCATCTGCTGCCCCCAAGTTCGATTCCTTGCATTAGCAGCAGCAGGGATCGGTAATCCTCTCTGCTGCCTTCGCACATTAGGGCTCTTGTACAAGTAGCAGGGACAATTACCAATCCCTGCTGCAGCTTGTGTAAGGGATCAGGGCTTGGGGATGGTGGGTGGGAGACAAAGGTTCAAATTATATGTGGGGACACTAATGGGCAATTATACTATGGGGGATTGTAATGCTCATTAGTGCCTCTACTCACTATGTAATGCAATGCTTCTTAGTGCCCCCACACAGTATAATGCCACATTAGAAATTTTTTTTTCCTAATTTTTTTTTTTTTTTTTGTGTGTTTTATAGTCAGACATGTCTTTATGTCCGAAAAATACTGTAAACACGTGTTCATCTCGGACCTTTACTTGATGGCGACACATGGTCAATGGACCTTTACTGAAAGTAGTTGCGTACTCCTGCCCTAGCATATACATTTCCATCTGTTGTACATTTGGACAGATGAAAAAATAGAATTAGCACTTACCGGTAATTCAGTTTTTGGTAAGCCCTCCATGACAGCACCACAGGAGGTTGTATCTCCTCCCACTATTAGGGACAGGAAAAGCACACGAGGTTAAATAGCCCCTCCTCTTCCTCCCTCTTCAGTGTATTCCAGATGACCACTATTAGTATATCCTAAACCAAATATAGTGTAGGTAATGGGAGGGAAATCAGAGTGCTGTCATGGAGGGCTTACCAGAAACCGAATTACCAGAAAGTACTAATTCTATTTTCTCAAATGCCCTCCATGAAAAGCACCACGGGAGGAATGCCAGCTAACTACTCTGAGCGGGGGGACTATCGCCTGCAGGACCTTCCTCCCAAAGGAGAGGACCGACGAAGAGAGGTCCAATCTATAATGTTTGGTAAATGTATGGATCGGCCAAGTAGCGGCTCTACAGATCTGGTCTAGGGAGGCATCAGCCCTTTCAGCCCAAGAAACGGACATGTCTCTGGTAGAATGAGCTTTAAGGTGTTTCAGGGGAGATAAACCCTGACACAAATAGGCCTTACAAATTGCATTTTTAATCCAACTAGCAAGGGATTTCCTTGACAATTTCTTCCCCTTGTTAGGGCCACAAAACTGAATAAAAAGATTCTTATCCTTTCTCCAGTCTGAAGAGGCTTTCAGATAGGCTAGATGTCTGTAGAACTATCCTTTCCTATGAAATGATTTCTTCCATCCTATTAGACGGATGATGACAAAAAGAAGGAAGAATGATCTCCTGAGACATGTGAAAATCTGGAACCACTTTTCGAAAAAAAAGTAGGGTCAGGCCGAAAAACTATTGTCCTCTAAATTTTTAGGAAAGGTTCTCTGATAGAGAGAGCCTGAATTTCATTAACTCTTCTGGCAGATGTTATGACAACCAGAAAAACAGCTTTCCAGGACAGTTCTTTTATATTAGCCTCAGCGATTGGCTTAAAGGGATGCAGCGTTAGGCCCTTAAGAACTATATTGAGATTCCACTGTGGAAGTAAAACCTTTCTCCCTGGGAGAAGCCTGCAGGCCCCAGTAAAAAAAATCTCTTAACGCAGCGATGGTTAGCTAAGTCAGAATCAAAATAACTGCTAAGGGCTGATACTTGTACCTTCAAAGTACTAGGTTTTAGACCCTTATCCAGACCTGCTTGCAAAATATCTAAGATTTTTGCTATATTCGAGTGGTTGATATCAGGAACACTACTGCCACACCAGGAAAGGAATTTCTTCCACACCTTACTATAGATAGCATGGGTAACTTTTTTCCTTCCCGCCTGAAAGGTTTGAATAACTGACTCCGACAGTCCTCTTGATTTCAAAATGGAGATTTCAGAAGCCAGGTTGCTAACCGGAGTTTGAGGATCTGTATGAAATATTGGACCTTGATGTAGAAGGTCTGGAAGTAATGGGAGTACCAATGGATCTGCTATTTTGAGACTGTTTAGGAGCCCAAACCACGCTCTCTTGGGCCATACTGGGGCTATTAGAATGACCCTTAGATTCTCTTTGATGATCTTTTGCAGAACCCTTGGAAGTAAAGGAAGTGGAGGAAAAGCATATGCCAGAGTGAAATCCCAGCTGTGGGAAAGGGCATCTACCCTTAGACAAGGTTCTCTTGGGTTGAGTGAAAAGAACTGAGGAACCTTTGCATTTTGACGATTGGCAAATAAGTCCACCTCGGGAGTTCCCCAGATTTGACAAACCTGCTGGAAAATTTCTGTCTTTAGACTCCAATCTTCTGGATTTAGAGGTTTCCTGCTCAGAAAATCCGCTTGACTGTTTGATGAACCTTTTAGATGGAGAGCAGAGATGGATTTTAGGTGTCTCTCTGCCCAGGTGAAAATCTGCCTCTCTGGTGGCGCAGGAATGCCATTGCTGTCATGTTGTCTGACAATATCCTGACATGAGAGCCTTTTATCAATGGTCTGGTTGCTTTTAGGGTTTCCCAAACCGCCTTGAGCTCCAGAAAGTTTGAGGAATGGCTGTGGAGAGCTGCAGGCCATGACCCCTGAAATGAGCTCTGAGAAAGGGTTACTCCCCAACCCAATCTGCTTGCATCTGTAGTCATCTGAATTACTGGAGAGGGGTTCCAAGGAATTCCCTGCTTTAAATTTGAGCTCTTCCTCCACCATTGCAGGGAGACTTTTAGACTGTGAGACACACAGATCATCTTGTCTAATGACAGCTGACTCTTGTCCCAACTTGATAGTATCAAGAACTGAAGAGCTCTTGAATGAGCTTGAGCCCAGGGAACCGCCTGTATACAAGCGGTCATAGACCCCAGTACAGACATTACCTCCTGTATAGATACCTTTGTCTTCCTTTGAAAGGTAGCAACTTTGGACTTTAGCGCCACTATCTTGTCTGGAGGGAGAAAGGACATCTGCAGATGGGAATCGAGCAGGATACCCATAAAAATCTTGCGATACCTTGGGACTATATTGCGTTTCTCCCAATTTATTACCCATCCTATTTTTTGTAAAGTCTGAAACACTATCTGAACGTGATATTGGAGAAGAGAAAAAGGCTGAGCTACCACTAAGAGGTCGTCTACAGTCATGGCCAAAAGTTTTGAGAATGACACAAATATTATATTTTCACATGATCTGCTGCCCTCTGGTTTTTATGTGTGTTTGTCAGATGTTTTTATCACATACAGAAATATAATTGCATTCATATTATGAGTAACATAAGCTTATATTGACAGTTACAATGAGTTAATGCAGCAAGTCAATATTTGCAGTTGACCCTTCTTCTTCAGGACCTCTGCAATTCTCCCTGGCATGCTCTCAATCAACTTCTGGACCAAATCCTGACTGATAGCAGTCCATTCTTGCAGAATCAATGCTTTAATTTTGTCTGAATTTGTTGTTTTTTGTTTGTCCACCCGTCTCTTGATGATTGACCACAAGTTCTCAATGGGATTAAGATCTGGGGAGTTTCCAGGCCATGGACCCAAAATCTCTATGTTTTGTTCCCTGAGCCATTTAGTTATCACCTTTGCTTTATGGCAAGGTGCTCCATCATGCTGGAAAAGGCATTGTTGAGCGCCAAACTGCTCTTGGAGGGTTGGGAGAAGTTGCTCTTGGAGGACATTCTGGTACCATTCTTTATTCATGGCTGTGTTTTTAGGCAAGACTGTGAGAGAGCCGATTCCCTTGGCTGAGAAGCAACCCCACACATGAATGGTTTCAGGATGCTTTACAGTTGGCATGAGACAAGACTGGTGGTAGCGCTCACCTCTTCTTCTCCGAATAAGCTGTTTTCCAGATGTTCCAAACAATCGAAAAGGGGATTCATCAGAGAAAATGACTTTACCCCAGTCCTCAGCAGTCCACTCCCTGTACCTTTTGCAGAATATCAGTCTGTCCCTGATGTTTTTTCTGGAGAGAAGTGGCTTCTTTGCTGCCCTCCTTGAGACCAGGCCTTGCTCCAAGAGTCTCCGCCTCACAGTGCGTGCAGATGCACTCACACCTGCCTGCTGCCATTCCTCAGCAAGCTCTGCACTGCTGGTAGCCCGATCCCGCAGCTGAAACACTTTTAAGAGACGGTCCTGCCGCTTGCTGGTCTTTCTTGGGCGCCCTGGAGCCTTTTTGGCATCAATGGAACCTCTCTCCTTGAAGTTCTTGATGATGCGATAGATTGTTGACTGAGGTGCAATCTTTCTAGCTGCAATATTCTTCCCAGTTAGGCCATTTTTGTGCAGTGCAATGATGACTGCACGTGTTTCTTTAGAGATAACCATGGTTAACAGAAGAGAAACAATGATGGCAAGCACCAGCCTCCTTTTAAAGTGTCCAGTGGTGTCATTCTTACTTAATCATGACAGATTGATCTCCAGCCCTGTCCTCATCAACTCCCACACCTGTGTTAATGGAGCAATCACTGAAACGATGTTAGGTGGTCCTTTTAAGGCAGGGCTGCAATGATGTTGAAATGTGTTTTGGGGGATAAAGTTAATTTTCTAGGCAAATATTGACTTTGCAAGTAATTGCTGTTAAACTGATCACTCTTTATAACATTCTGGAGTATATGCAAATTGCCATTAGAAAAACTGAAGCAGTAGACTTTGTAAAAATGAATATTTGTATCATTCTCAAAACTTTTGGCCATGACTGTACAGGTTGGATGTTATATCCTCCTGGCGTCATTGTTTGTCCTGGGATTGCTTATTGGGGTTAAAGATGATATTCTTCCCCCTGACTCCCTTAGGGTAACTCCATCTTCCTATTTTACCCTTGGATTTATACTCTTTTGGCTTGGAAGCTACTTCTTTTTATCCGTTGCCTTTTCAAGCAACATATCTAATTCTCGACCAAAAACATACTCTCCCTGGAAGGGAATAGCACAGAGCTTCTGTTTAGATATTGGGTCACCGGCCCACATTTTCAGCCATAATGCTCGGTGAGTTGTATTAGAGAGGACCCCAGATCTAGAGGTAATCCTTACTGACTCTGCTGAAGCATCTGCAAGAAAGTCAGTGGCCTTCTGTAGCAGCGGGATGGAGGATAAGATATCTTCCCTTGAGGTGCCTTCTCTAAGATGGATCTCAAGTTGGTCTAACCATCTATACATAAACCTTCCACACAAGTTGATCCAATATTAACTTGTAACCGGGTTAAAGAGCACTCCCAGGATTTCTTAAGGAGGCTGTCAGCTTTCCTATCTAGCGGGTCTTTAAGCTGCGACGAGTCTTCAAAATGAAGCGATGTCTTTTTCCCCACTTTAGCCATCTGTATATCAATTTTTGGCACTTTCGCCCAACCTTTTGATCTTAGATGTCCTTAATTTCTTGAGACAGAAACAGTCTTTTCTCCGGATGTAGCCATTCATCCTGAATTACACTCTAAATTCCCATAAATGGGAAAAACTAATTTTTTCTTTGGCCTAAGCCCTGCAAACATTTCATCCTGAATAGTTTGCTTCTCCTGAACATCTTCTATATTCATGGTGCTTCTAACGGCAGAAAGAAGCTCCTTGGTAAATGCAGATGAGAAGTAATATCTTCTATCCTCAATATCTGAAGACCCTGGTATTTCCCTTTCCTCCAGGAAATCTTCGGAAACAGATGGGACGTAAACGTCACTATTATCCGAATCTGGATCAGTAATTAACTTCCTCTTTTTGGACGCAGGTTGTGGCTCAGCAGAGGAAAAGGCATGGGGAAAAAGAAGCTAGGGAGGACTGGATCTCATGACGAACCATCCCTTTAATTTCCTCCATTAAAGACTGCTGTTTCTCTTTTAATTATCTTTTCACCGCAAGACTGACATAAAGATTTTTTGGACATGGAAGAAAGCTTTTTCTCACAGATGGCACCTTTTTTAAATACAGCCACTTTCTTAGATTTAGAAGACACATTTTTAGCTTCTTTTTCCTAAATAAATACATAACAATAAAGGGACATGAGAACTCCCATAATTATACCATGTAACATCCCATTACCAGATTACTCACTGGGGCTGGGAGTACGCCAGGCTCATACACCACTCTAGAGGATTCCTCTCCAGGCATTATAACAGACACAGATGGTCCTACCTTGAGGAGAAAGCCTCTTGGTCTTAAACCAGCCACCGAAGACCTGCGTACTCCATTCCACGAATGGGAATGCTTCCAGTCCACCTGCACCTGTTCAGGACGCTAAACTTTTCAAATTTCCCTCCTTTAGCGTCTTTCTCCGCAACCGGAAGTGATGTCACCACGATCGGAAGCGGCATCGGCATGCATCCCAGCCTGGAACGCTGGCTTTTAGAACAGGCAGGGGACACTACAGGCCAGGGAGCCTCTGAAGAGGGACAGAGGCCCGCGTTACACATCTCCACTGTTCAAGGATGGTGCTGGAGGAGATGGACCCACCGAGTCTCCGTGGAGAGACGGCCTAGAATGCTCCAAACCTCTTGTGTGCCCACTGATAGGGACAGGAAAAAACACTGAAGAAGGAGTTAGGGGAGGGGCTATTAAACCTCTTGTGTGCTTTTCCTGTCCCTAATAGTGGGAGGAAATGCAACCTCCTGTGGTGCTGTCATGGAAGGCATTTGAGAGAGCATGATATGCCATGCTTTTCTGTCCATTAAATACAACTGATTATGACATACTGGAGGTAACAAGGAGTCGAAACTATGCATTTTTGTCACCTATTTTACCAACTGAACTCTATGGGAATAGACTGCATTTTTTCTGTGTGTAAACGTGTCTTCTCAACAGATGTTTAAAACGTGATGTGAACGGCCCCTTACAGAGCACATTACAGTGATTAAACAGCATACTTTTGTTTATGTATGTCACTTTTGTAAATTTGGGTAAAACAACTTTCGAAGTCTTAAGTAAATGTGGCAGTTGGTGCACTGGTGGTGGGCCTTCAAATCCCTGGAACACTGCTTTTGCCCCTCATGCACCTACCATTTCCTGCCTGTGCAACCCTGTGCAGTGGGAGTTGATCTTCCTATGACATCACCCATCCTACATAAGTGGTAAGAGCAGTGCTCCAGGACTGAACACTTGCCCTCAGTGCACGAACTGTCTTACTTGCATAGACATCAAAGTTGTTTGTTTTTGCCAAATCTACCAAAGTAATATACATAACAAAAGGTATGTAATGTATCAGTGAAATGTACTCTGTAACATAATGGTGACAGTTACTTGTTTACATACTTACGTGATGCTGTACATTTGAGAAGGGGTTTACATACATAGTACAAATATAACAAGTACAATAAATGGAAAACTAACTAGATGACCAACATGATGCAAACACTTTATGAACAGGCTAAGACGATAACTAACTAACTAACAAATAACAAAGTCCATTCGGGTAATATTGAAACTGGCCTTTATGATAGAAAGATAAATGTGGTACTATAACTATATCCAAAAAAGACTTCAGAGGACTAGATCAGGATTTTGAAATAACCCCGGTTGGCTACACATAAGGTGTTTTTGGAAAGCTGACGTGAATCATGCCAGTGACCACTAAAAAGACAAATTTGCAGGTGGTGCCAACCACACCTGCAATCCTACTGGGGTAAGGGTGGGAAAATTGTGGATAGTAGACCACTGACTCAAAAAAAAAAAACCATTCTGAACATAAAGAACAATATGTTAGAGAATAACAAAGCTTACCAACAATATCCCGAAAATATGGTGATACTTTGTAGGCTTTAGGGTCATTGTTTAGGTGAGTGGTTAATGCAATGAATCAGGTTTTGAGCAGGTGGTAGTTGGCAGTCCAAGACAGGTCCTCAGTTTTCCCCAGTTGCTAGGACTGGACAAGGAATGTGGACAACTTCCAAGGATTGTGGAGGGAGATCCAATTACCATTCTGGTCAACGGAGGGCAAATTGCAAACCCCACTTGTAAGCTATGTTCCCATCCAAAGAAATAAGTTGAAAGATTAAGGCTGCATGGCTCTTTTTTTTTTTTTTTTTTTTGTGTAGCCAAAGCTTCAGAAATGTATTAGTTAACCTAACTTTTTGCAGCAGGATAAATTGCTGCAGTGTGATGTCAATCACAGAAGAGACAACAATAGACAAGTCATTGTTTTTTTTTGTTTTTTGTTTTTTTTTTTCTTGTTTTTTGTTATCTTTGATAGGATATAACAATATGTCAATTTTATTCTGCTGCAAAAAGATGTGTTGACTTTTCTACAGCTTTGAACTGGATTTTAACATTTTAGTTTTGTGACACAGAGGTAAGGTATCTTGTCTGAACCCCCTACTTCAGTCAGTGTAATCATTGTATTTTTGCTCCCTGGTAAGAATGAAATGACCGATGACCCTTACCCCCATTGTACACATCACAAGGTAAAAAGTGATAATCTATCCTGAGGTCTTTGGTATCAACAGAAAAGAAAATGCTGCAGTTACTTAACAAATCTGTTAATTCGTTTTTTTTAGGAAACACGAATGGGAACATTCATTGGAGTATACTTGCCTTGCTTACAAAATATTCTTGGTGTTATTCTTTTTCTGAGATTGACATGGATAGTTGGAACGGCAGGAGTTCTAGAATCTTTCTGCATCGTCCTGATGTGCTGTTTATGTGTAAGTTGGTTTTAGTTTTAAAGCTTTATATTTCTGTTGCTGTCTGTTTTTTATATCCGATTAGCAGTCATTGTTACAAGTTTTAGGTTGATTTCAGCCATAGGATCTGTGTGCACTGTTAATTGCTGGAGTACATCTTGATCTTTTGTTGTTTTTAAGTTGAAAATACTGCTGCAGTGGATAGTTATCTATAAATTGTGAACAGTACCCAGGCATTGATACCTCTTGTACAAGCTGTTACCTACTTTTGCATTTAACCCCTTCCCGCTGGTGACATTTTTACGATTTTCATTTTTGACTCCCCACTTTCCAAACCCCATAACTTTTTTTTTTTTTTTTTTTTTTTTTGCCTTTACAGAGCCAGATGAGAACTTAATATTTGCGGGACAAATTGTTCTTCATAATGGAACCATTTATTATTCTGTACAATGTACAGAATGGGGTCGAAGTGAAGAAAAAAATGCATTTGTGTGACATATTTTTATGGGCTTCGTTTTTACAGCGTTCACTGTACAGACAAAATGACAGGTCACCTGTATTCTATGTTTAGGAACAATTCCGGGGATACCAAATTTTATATTGTTTTTATATAGTTTTACAATTCATCCCCTTAACAAATATCCAAAACTTTACAAAAAAAAAATTTCTTAGTCACCATATTCGACACTTCGGTAATTACTTTCTAAATGAAAGGCATGCGATTTCAAATTACTTCAGAAATATAATTTACTTTAATCACCCTTTTATTTTTTCCAGATATTATAAAGCTTAAAAGTCAAGCAATAATGTTCAAGAATATTTCCAAAACACAGTACTGAAGGGGTCTTGAAAGGCCTCTCTAATAGAAATACCCATAAATCACCCCATTCTCAAAACTGTGCTCCTGAAAGAATTCAAAACAGCATTTAGGAAGTTTTTTTTTTACCCTTTTAGCATTTCACAGCAATTAAAACAAAATGGATGTCAAATTTACACTTTTCAATTTCTGTTACTAATATATTCATTTAGCCCTAGAATTTACACATTCACAAGGGGTTAAAGGAGAAAATGCATTCCACAAGCATGTAAACTCATGTATGGACACAGAATAGGGTAAAGAATGAAAGGAGCGCTATTGGGATATTTTAGGGCTGGAATCTGTTTCAGGCACCATGTTGCATTTGCAAAGCCCCTTAAGTGCCTGAACAGTGGAAACTCCCCCCCCCCCCCCCCCAAAAAAAAAAAAAAGAAAAAAAAAGACTCCATTTTGAAAACTAGACCCCTCAATTTATCAAGGGGTATAGTGAGCACTTTGACCCTACAGATGTTTCACTGAATTTTTAACCATTAGGATGTGAAAATGAAATTTTTTTTTTTTTTTTTTTTTTTTGTCACTTTTTAGCCACAAATTTTTCATCTTCTAAAGGAGAAAAAGCACTAATTATTTCTTAAGCAATATCTCCTGATTTAAAGAAGTGCCCCATGTGTGGATGTAAACTGCTATATTGTCACACAGTGGAACTGAGAAAGGACAGAAATATATTTTGGAGGACAGATTTTGCTGTAATAGTTTTCAGGTACCTTGTGCCAGAACAATGGAAACCCCCAGCAAATGACCTCGGTTTGGAAATTACACCTCTTAATAAAATTATCAAGGGGTATAGCAAGCATTTGGACCCCTGTGGTATTACATTAATTGTGTTTCTCTGGTACAATACGGGCACCTTCAGTTCCAGAAGTACTGGGGCCCTGCCCTTCCTGGTCCACGAATACCAGAGTCTTGATAGCTTCCTCCTGAAACGGAAGGAAAGTTTCTGTTCTGCCTACACATTGTGATAGCACATAAGCATTATACAGTGCTACCTGTACGATGTGCACGGCCATATTTTTGTACTACTCTTGGTTTTCGCAATGTACTGTATGCCTTCAGGACTTGATCAGATAGATCAACCCCTCCCATGTACTTATTGTATGCTAGGTTTCAGTCTGGCTTTTGGGTAAGGGTACTGGTACCACATAGAGCAGGGGTCCCCAACTACCGGTCTGCAGACTGGGACCGGGCCGTTGTGGTCTTTTGCCGGTCTGCGGGGTGGCGGGCTCAGTATACAGCGCTGTAGACTGGGTCCCTGCCTTTAGCTATGCTAGGAGCCACAACACTGTGGGCAGATCGCCAACCCGTCTCAACCAAAAAGGTTGGGGACCGCTGACATATAGGATAGGGGTGCTGCCGTTGCCATGACCTCCATCTTGTCCTTCTACTTCACCAACAGCATATTCTCATTGCAGACTGCCCTACTTTCACCCTTTCTGAGGGACTGCGCAATCTGTGCCCTAGGGAGACTTCTGATTTCTGCGCCCTATCCTACAAGCTGCATTTCCTATGGAACTGAGGCACCTACAGAGTGGGATGCTGGTGTAGAAGTTATAGGTGATAACCCTGGTCTAGCAGTGGGTGCAGAAAATCCCACACTATTTTCTCACGAACTCCTAGGATTGGGGGGCATTCTGGGGGCTCAATTCTTGTGTCCCTTCCTTCATAAACCCTAATCTTGTTAGTGTAACCTGAGCTGCTCTCGCACAATTTGTACATATTAATGCTGTACAGTGCCCTCTTACTGGGCAAGTATTGGCGCAATTTAAGACTTTGAGACTCTTCTATATAAATGTTCTGATAAGGAATGTATGACACTGCAAATTTGGAGTAAGTGGTCATTGACTGGACTGACTTTGAATAGGCGGTCAAAGTTTGGGGCATCTCGGGGCAGGCACTGTGTATTATCATTATAGTGTAAAAATTTCAGGATAATTTCAAAACGTGTCCTAGTCATGGCCATTCGATTGGAGTATTATACTAGACGTCTGCACTCCAATACTGTTGAGTTTTTGGTTTCTTCACCTTCAGCCTCAATTTGGGTTCCTGACCTACTACCCATAATGTAGGGAATCTGAGGCTGATAATTTTCAGGGGGTGGGGTCCACATTGGTTCTGCACTTTCAGGCGTTTCCTCAGCAATTGTTCTGGGGATTCTACTTTTGGAGTCGCTCATCACTGGATGATGATGAGGAGGAAGAAGAATAGAGAAATGGGGCATTTTCATGTTATACCTCGCTGGCGATATCAGTTTCAGAGGCCAGTAAGGCATACACCTGTTTTGCTGAATACCATCTTTGGGACAATTTGTATTTGTTGTGTTTTTACACGTGTATATAAATTTATAAACTTTATTTCTTGAAACTTGAAAGTGTGGAGTGTATAGTGTGCTTCAATACATGTATATATGAAAAGTTATATTTTAGGCCCTTTTTTTACTTTATTTTTGATAGATATATATGAGAGAGAGACAGAGAGAGGTGTATATGTATGTGTGTGTAATATATAAAAAAAAAATTAATGATGTGATCAGTAATGTGTATATCACTAACCAGCTGGCGGCCACAGCAAGGTGGGCAGAGATTCTGCACAGAGGGAAGGGATGGATGGTGGCATAGGAGGATGGACAAAGGAAGAAGGTTGTGGCAGAGGTGATGCAGGTAGGCAGGAACAAATCTCAGTGGTAAGGCTGGGTTCACATCTGCGCCTGAATTACGTTCAGGGATTTTGTTCCCCTCTCCGCATGAAAAATGCGGAGAGAAAAGTGCTGCAAGCAGGACTTTTCTCTCCACATTTTTCCACCCTTTCGGGCGGAAACCACACAGACCCCATTATACTCTATGGGGTTCGCGGGTTTCCTAAGGTAACCACTTTTTTATGCGGATTAGGTTTCCATTCGGGGGGGATCCCCAAGCGGACTTTGCAAATAGAAACCCGAACGCAGATAGAAATAGAAACCCCTAGCCTTACTCTATTCAATGCTTAGGGCAGTACAGTGACACTGAGACCACTTAACACAAATGAACGTAATATGCGTCCTGTGTCACTAAGGGTTAAAGCTGCCATAGAGCAATGTGTGGTGCGTTAGTGTGGAGGAATAAACCAATTCAGGGTTACAAGCTGTACCTGTCACTAAGAACTTTATATTTTACTTTTGATTTTGCTGCTGAAGCACTTTCAGTTACTGTTTGTGCCTGAGCATAATAAAACTGGACTACTGCTTTTTTATATCTGCCAATGTGTGCCTTTTTTGCTGTGCTACAAGACTTTGACGTGTCCCGATTTACGATAGATAGACAGACAGCTGGGAAAAAAATTGAGTGGCATAGTGATCATTTTGTTCTTAGAGATGGTTTCCAAAAAGAAATGCACAGCAAAATAAAAATCTAAATTTTCCCAGATTTATGCCATTTCAGTGCCCGTTAAGTCATGCCCAGCTTGTGGCACTGTGAAAAATCAGCTCTCCCATTACTATGCTCTGTTTGTTGATTTTAGAAACACCCTACGTGTGACACTAATCATTTGCCTAGAAATATGGCAGGGCTCTGAAGTGGAAGAGCACTATGCAATTTTGAGGCCTCATTTGGTCATTTACACTGCATTGGTGGACATTTGCAGAGGCGCTAAGGTAAAATTAAAAAACTAACTAAATTAATTATTTATCAAGGGGTATAGTGAGCATGTTAAGCCCAAGAGTGCTTCCAAAAAATTATTTGCAATTTTTTAAATATGCCATTTCAGTGCCCTATATGTTGTGCCTGCTATTTGTCAACAAAACAAAATTTGAAGTGGGTTATCCCAGGTTTTAAAAAAAAAAAAAGTTGAATATGTGGACATAAAATGCTGTTTGGGGACACCACTGTGCTTTGAAGTGAAGGAGCAACACGCTTTTTGGCTTTTGGAGTATAGATTTAGAGGGACTGATTTTTGGATGCCATATTACTTTTGCAGAGGCCCAGAGGTGCCAGTATAGAGGAATTCTCCAAGAGACCCAACTTTGTAAAATGCACCCCTCAAAGAATTTATCAAAGGGGCGTAACAAGCATTTTTAATCCTTTGAGTGTTACATTAATTTATTTTCCAGAAATGACTCTGCTGACTTTTCTCTATCGGCTGCTCATTCATTTTTAAACCCCACTAATTTTATTTTCCAGAAATTATCACTACACCCCTGGATAATTTCTATGAGAGATGCAGTTTTCATGTGTACTGCAAAAGTCCAAATTTGTGCTCCAAATATCAAATGGCACTGCTTCTCTTCTGTGTCCTGCTGTGTGCCTAAAAGGGCAGTTCATACCCTCATATGACATTAAAGGGGTATTCCCATCTCAAGGATCCTATTTATACTGCTAGCTTATGTAAATTGAAGAGTTTTCCTAAATATATTGCTTTAGCAATGTTGCTTTGTTTTCCTGCTTGTATTTGATCTGCATTTATGTTAAGTTTCCAGTAAGGGTGGGTTCACACTTGTGCAGGCACTCTGTCTGCCATGAATCCGATCTAAATGTCGGAAAAAAGGAATGAGACAGGATAGGGAAAGGTTTAAGACTGTTTGTTGTTTGTTTGCTTGCTTAAAAACCCATTCACTTGAGTGGGTTTTTAAAGGTATGTGTGGGTGTGCGCTTACACCCTCTGCGTCACAAATCCATTTTTTTTCATTGGAAACAAAGTCTGACTTTGTTTCCGACGAAAAAAAAAACGCTTCACTGCTTTAAAAACCTATTCAAGTGAACCATAGTCATCAGTTACCGTCTGTTATTTTGTGTCTTTTTTTTTAGTGTTAAGGGATGCCTCCTCAGTTAGTTAAAAGTGTTGACATACACTTTGACCACTGAGGATCCCTCCCCTAACACCATCTTTAAAGAAACTGTATACAAATCACAAGCAGAGGCTTGTTTTAAAAAATTCTGTGCCAGTTGCAAGCATTGAAAATGGAGCATTCTGCATGTGAGGAATAAAGTCTCCATTTTCAGTGCTCAGGACTGAAAAAAAAAAAAAAAGCCCAATGAAAAATCTATACTGCCATCCTGCCAGTCCACCCAACCTGCGTTGGAAAGAAAAAATGTTGAGTCCACGACTGGAATATGCTTTCAGAAGTTTTCTACACATCTAGAAGGCCTCATCTCCAACAACCACAAACTGCATAGGACGTCCACCAGTTCCAGGAAATGGCTTTGGTAATCCAAATTTTCCAGAATATGTTCTCTGTCCCATTGCTGAGTCCTTGAAGATTCTGTAGTCGTTGGTTCGGCCATATGCCCCAATATCCACAGCCACAAAATGATACTGGGCATCAGTAATGGCCATCAGCACAATGGAAAAGTACTTCTTATAATTGCAGAACAGGGAGCCGCTCCTTGCAGGTTTCTGGATATGGATGTGCTTTCCATCAACTGCTCCTACACAATTCGGAAAATGCGTCACCTCCCAGAACTTGTCTGCAATGTACTTCCATTGTTTTGTTGTTGGCCTGGCAAGTATTCCGGACGATGTAGTAGATTGTTGACTTGCCAAGACAGAACTAGAAGTGCATGGAGGAGAAGTTCTCACCTGTTGCCAGATACCCTGAAATAAAAAAAAAAAAATTTAAAAAATCTAAATGTGTGGTGTATATGTATAGATATAAATAAATATATATATATATATATATATATATATATATATATATATATATATATATATATATATATAATGTAACGGGATTAGCTCGGGGATCGTTGTCTCCACAGATAGTCAAGCACTTGTGGCACAGCAATGAAAGTGCAGTCCAGCCAAGTATGGTGCAACTGGCCGCAACCAGTTTTATTAGTGCTTTTCGGCAAACAAAACAATTACAGTACAAAATAAGATCCTAGCTGTCCGGCTGCTACCTACAACACGTGTACCTAACTACAGAGAGCTGGGCCTACTGCACAGCTCCATAAACACAATACACAGCAGTGTTACTCACAAGTGGTTTCCCAAGAGCAGAATGCCATATACCTTAGTGCTGTCTGCCCTTATATACACACACCTCAGGAAACAAGGAATTAACCCCATTCACCCCAAATACCTGAAGTGGCTAAATGGAATAGAGAGACACCCAATTCTCCCAACTCCAACAGCCAGATCTTTTACCAGGGTTTAGGTAAAACCCTCCAACTCAGGAACTCAGTTTTCTTGCTACAAGCTTTCTCAGATGCTTTTAGAAGGTATATGATAGGAATCTGGGAGAAATGTACAGTATACTCCTCCTACCACTTTTCTCCTTGTCCTGTCACTATATATATTTTATATTGTGGAAATACAATGTTCAGACTCACCGAAGGGTCACAATCAAGCACTCCTCTGGTGTTACACTTCTCCCCTAGTGGTTTTCCTGCCTCTGGAGTCTGGATGACAGCCGTTAAAGAAGTTCATCAAAGGTGGAAATACTCGTATGCAGGTAGTCATAGAACTTCTCCGGATGTTGGTGCAGTTTTCCATAGAGACTGGAATAGACTCCCCTTGTCATGTGGGCGGAGGTAATGGGATGAAGCCAGAAGCATCACCTTCACCGGTGTCTTTGCCTGGCAATTCTTTTCCACTTCATCCTCAGCCTGATCATCTCTCGGTCAAAAAGCAAAGATGGAGGAATCATTTTCAAAAATTACAGCAGCAGCACAAGTAGAACTGGAACACAGAAACAATACTCTCCTCTCCAAAGTTGGCTCCAGACTGAATTTTCAGCTCGTCTTCCTGCTTTTAGATTCTCTGGTAACCAAATAAACACAAAAAAACGGACCGAAACTTAACGGACAAAAACAATGGTTTTGTGTCCGTTTTTCATCTATTTTTAATGAATCTGTTTAATGGATCCGTTAAAAAAAAGGACACCTAGGCATCAGTTACTGTCAGTATATGTCCGTTATTTTTGGTATCCGTTTTTTCTTTTTTAAGGACACTTTCATAACTGAATCCAGACGGTAGTGTGAACGCCCACTTATAGAGCGCAGATTTAGAAGTTTAGTTTTGCAGAGGTCCTGAGGTGACAGTAAAGTGGAATCTCACAGAAAGTGACCCTATTTTGAAAACTGCTCCTCTGAAATAGTTATCAAGGAGTGTAATGAGCTTTGTTTTTCCAAATCTGAAAGCACAGTACATGGGGGTGAAAAAGTGAATATCGAATCTGCGCAGAATACTTTGGGTGCACCAATTCCCCACTATTCTTGCAGTAGATCCTATGATTGGGGGGGTCACTTCTGTTTTTTTTTTTTCCTCTTAAGCTCTAAATATGGGGTGTACCCAGATATACGCTCTTACAGTTTACACATTTCCCTTCCTGCTACAGCCAGTTTTACCATTATGACGTGGCAATTTTTGGTTTTATTATTGTCCAAGGTGAAGTAGCCATATCAGGCTAAGGCCCCACGTAGCGGTCTGCGGCAAAAATACACTGCGGAAAAAACACACACAGACTTTCTGCTTCAGTTATACCTATAGGGATACCGCTGGCATTTCAGTAGGTATAATTGACATGCTGCGATTTGCTCACTGTGCATATTTTCCCGCAATGTGTGGATGGGTGTGAAGGATACCGCTTTGCCAAGCCCCTTGGCCTACCTGCAATCATCCCTCTTACCTTCCACTCAATACTGGTGAGTCCCAGGGTTCTTAGAACAGCAAGAAACGAGCTTTATATATTTACTAACCCGAGTGGGTCGGTACTAGCTGCTAAGGTATACAGAATATAAATCAGTAGATATACAGGTAAAAATTAGCAATACAGTACAGAAATAAAATAGGATTAAAAGAGAAAGCGAGTACCATGACGAGTTTTCAATCTGGTTCACTGAGGCATCCGCTCTTTAGCCCCAGGGCACTTCCTTACATCAACAACAAGGCATATGTGACCTCACATCTCTCCCGGGATAAGAGCTATCTATCCTGTCTGGACGGAGAGCATATACCTGGGTTAGTCTCCTTCCTGTGTGATGTCATCAGGAGACTAATCCCAGCCCTAAATCCTTGGACCAGAAAACATATACAATAATAACTCCTCGCCGAATAACTGTAGAATCAAGCATGGGGTTTGACAGGGTTCATGGCGATGTTTCCATCTTGTAGACACCAATATTGACCCTTCAGATCCCCTTTTGGTAGGTAGTTGAGTATCCGGGCCTTTTCAGTGCTTCCAACAGTGTCGCATTTGGATTTGATGCATCCATTCAAGTCTTGTGCATCTGAAGAATTTTTCGGTGGAACCGTAGGATGCTTCCCTTGGAAAATCTCATAATTTTATTATATTTCCTTTGATGATCTGCTGAGGACATCCGGTTTGCTAGAAAAGCTTGAATACACAGATCTCCAGGATCTTCCCTGCTGAGATAACGGAGTTACACTTGTATACATGGAGGTGAGGGAGATTCTGTCTGCAGACCTCAATTCTGCAAGGGTCTGATGGGTAAAGGTGTGATATCAATCAGCCACAAATGAAATCCATATCTAAGATTAATCCCCCTTGGCTGATCCTGTACCACAGTGGGATTCACTAGAATTCAATCCCCTTTGCAGGGACTGTAAAACGCTGCATTTTTTTTTTCCGTTTACTCCACCTGGGGCCCCGGCCTGTTGGCTTATTTTTTCCAGGGTGACTTGCATTTTTAAATTGCACAATTTTTGGATGTCTCTCTAACTTTTTTGAATATTTATTATTGGGGGGGGGGGGGGAATGGAAAAAAAAAATGGCATTGCTTCTTTAACATAAAATTTTTTGCATAAAACGCATAAGTAACACATAAGTTAACTTTATTCTATGGCAGGGGTCGGCAACCCCTGGCACGCGTGCCAGTGTTGGCACGCATAGCATATTTTGCTGGCATGGGACCTGCTTAAATTGCTGCCCATCAATGAGGGGAGTGAGGAAAGCCCAGGAGGCGGAGCCATGTGCATCCCTGCAAAGAGGAGGAGAGGAGAGCTCTGTTCAGCAAAGTGAAAGTAAAAAAAACACCAACAGGTACATGCTGGGGTTACTATTCTTATTAATATCAGGCATTTGGGGTTATTAATTTAGTTTTAGTAACTCCATGTGCCTCACATTAATAGCAATTAACCCCATCATGTCCCTCACATTAATCATTGTGTGCCTCACATAAAGGTTACTAATATGTGAGACATATGAGGGTACTAATAAAGGACCTCAATAATGAAGATATTTAATTAGTACCTCCATGTCTCTCACATATCAGTAACTCTTATGTGAAGCACACAAGGGTTAATGTGAGGGACGTGATGGGGTTAATTGCTATTAAAGAGGGCCTTTTATGTCCTCATCATTTCTAGCAGTATATAAAACTGCATATTCATGAGCACATGAAAGGTCCTCTTTAAAGGGAGTCTATCATTAGATTTAGGCATTAGCAGCAGCACTTTTCACTACAGCGCATGTGCGGAAACTGCATGCGCTGTAGTGAGAAGTGCTGCTGACGCAGCAAAGAATAAGAGGAGGATATCTTCAGATGATGGGGCGAGCAGCAGCAAGAGGAGGTGGAATACTGGATATAACGGTACTGTGCTCGGAGCACAAGGGGAACGCCCCCTGTGCTCCGTGCACAAAATTAGCATATAAGAATAAAGTATTTATTTCAAAAACGGTGTCAGGGAAAAGATAAAGAAAGGTAGGGATAGAATAGCCTTTTTAAGGCTATTCCAACATGTCGTTAGGGAAATTTGCCTAAATCTAATGATAGACTCCCTTTAACCCCTTAACGACCCAGGACGTAATAGTACGTCCTGAGTCGCATGACGATGTATGGAGAGCGCTCAGGAGCTGAGCGCTCTCCATACCCCGCGAGTGCCGGCTGTATAATACAGCCAGGACCTGCAGCTAACAGCAGCAATCGATGCCTGCACCGATCGCGGCTGTTAACCCTTTGGATGCCGTGGTCAAACGCGACCGCGGCGTCTAATTTGCGGAGCCGCCATGGGCGCCGCCATTTTTACCTCATCGCCGCCCTCCAGAACGTCAGCCTATTGAAGGCTCCCAGGCCTGTCATTACAGTATAGCTATTACACGATGCCAGAGGCATCGTCTAATAGCAGTGACAGCATTTTGCTATTACTACTACTGTATCGCAGTGAATAGTATGATCGATCAGACTCCCTAGGTTTCAAGGTCCCTAGGGAGTCTGATCATACAAGTAAAAGTAGAAAAAAAAAAGTTTTTAAAAGTATGTAAAAATAAAAAAAACCACAAAAGTTCAAATCACCCCCCTTTCCCTAGATCAGATATAAAAGTAAATAAACAAAAGTAAGCATAAACACTTTAGGTATCCCCGCGCTCCAAAATGCCCTAACTATTAAAATATTTATCCCATATGGTGAACGGCGTAGCGGGGAAAAAAATCAAAATGGCCAAATAGCGTTTTTTTCAACACTTTGTCTCCTATAAAAAATTGAATAAAAAGTGATCAAACCATCAGATCTTTCCCCAAGTGGTATCAATAAAAACGTCATGTTGTCCCGCATAAAAAGACGCCTTACCCAGCTCCATACATGTAAATATGAAAAAGTTACAGGTGACACAATATGGCGACGCAAAATTTTTTTTCTATTTAGCAAAGTTTTTAATTTTTTAAAAGGTATCAAAACATTACAAATACTATATAAATTTGGTATCGCCATGTTCGTACTGACCCGCAGAATACAGGTAACATGTCATTTTTACCACACAGTGAATGGTGTAAAAATTAAACCCATATGAATTTGGCGCAAATGCAGTTTTTCTCCAATTGCACCTCATTCTGAATTTTTTTTCCAGCTTCCCAGTACATTGCACAGCATATTGAATAGTGACATTACAAAGCACAATTTGTTTCGCAAACAATAAGCCATCATGTGACTCTGTGAACTGAAAAATGAAAACGTTATGGCTCTTGGAATGTGGGGAGGGAAAAACGAAAATGCAAAAATGAAAAATGGCCGGGTCCTTAAGGGGTTAATATGAGGCACATGGAGCTACTAAATTGTAATGCACATGACTATATACTTTTTATCCACATTTGTGGATAGAAGTACGGAGCCATGCATTTCATTGGGCCCATACACACAGATGTCGTTTTGCTGCAGTGTGTCTGGGCCAATTTGAAGAGCTGCAGGATATAGAGCAGATCCTATCTCTCTGCATTTGCGGCCCTGTCAATTCATTTTTAATGTATAGGTCAGTGAAAACCACATCCGTGCCATTTGTGTGCAGGAGGCCTAAGAGTGTTTCTTTTCAGGTGGTGACACACTGTGTACCCAGGTGCGGCTATAGCCAAATCCAGTTCCCGGGCACCAATGCTGTCACTTTGGGGTAAGTGCAACACCTATTAGTTACTGGCTGTGGTTTTGCTGTTACCACACAGCCAGGAATTTAAATGTTCCTGAAATTAATCGCTGTTCACTTACAGAAATTTGAAAGTACTGGCAGCCGGGGATGCAGCATCCAGGTACCTAGTGTGTCACCATCCTACATGTGTTACCTCACTCTGGTCCCAGTCATATACATTTACCACTAATTGTGGGTTACACATGCACTTGCATTGCTTCTAATGGAAAAGTACAAGTGTACCAAGGCAAATAGTAGTAAACGCACGTGACTGGTAGCACAGTATGACAGCACCCCTATGTAACGGTTTGTGCTATATGACTTTAGTGTTGGGGTCGTCAGCCTTACAATTATTGCATGGCGCTCCGAGGACCTCATCTTTGTTTTTTGTTTTTTTTTATTTAAATGGGCACGCCAAACAAAAAAAGGTTGCCTACCCCTGTTCTATGGGATTGTCTGAATATGCATATTTTTTATGCATTACTAATATAGAAGAATAAAAATACATTGGGGGGGGGGGGGATTTAGATATATATATAATTTTTTTTATTTTTTTTTTTGCACTTCCATTTTATGAGAGGCATAACATTTTTATTTTTATGTTGACAGAGCTGGTTAAGGGCTTAATTTTACGGGATAAGTTGTTCCGGTACCAATTTGGGCTATATATATGTTTGATCACCTTTTTATTCTGCATTTTGTTAGTAGAGAAGGCAAAAAATTGTTACTTTTATTTTTTTTGACAACATTAATCTTGCAGGTTAACGTCTGTTTTATTGTCATGTTGTTGCGGATGTGGCAATATCAAATGTATTGTATTGTATTGTATTTGTATTTAATTTTTTTTTTTTTTTTTTTTTACATTCTTTTATTATATATGGTAAAAACGGCATTTTGGTGAGGTTAAATTTTTTTTTTTTTTTCTCCTCATAGGGTCTGATTGCTGGTTGAGTATTATACACTCCAAAACAGAAGTATTGGAGAATAGAATGGCTGTCTGCCTCTGCATATGCATAGGCTGACAGGGCTGGTTAATTGATCCCCTCAGAACCATGATCAAAGCGACACAATAGGCCTTGGGCTGCTGAAGCATCGCAGATAACACCCCACCCCCTTCCTTCCCCCGGATATGGCAAAAAGGTAGCGGGTTACCAGGGAAGCACACTTTAATGATTGACTGTGCCATCTAAGAGGTTAACACCTGTGATTGGTGCTAATCTCCATCAGCTACCAATGGTGCCTAGTCAGCCGCTGATCAGGTGCCATTCCCACGACGAGAATGTTCGTCCTGCTTCTTAGAATGACCATTCTCGTCCAATGTCTACGACGAGTTAATAAGTCCCGTGAATTTTAATCTGTAATAATTAGTATTTTCTTAATTCACCTCCTTGTATGGGATGGGGGGGGCTGTTCAGCTGTGGGGATGTATTCATGTTTAAGCTAGATCAACGTGACAAAATTCACACTCTTTCCACTGGTTCCCATCCCTCATTCTGCCATAAACTTCTCCCTGATATGCTGATACAAAATCGCATTTAACACAAAGATAAAAATCATCAGTAAAATTCCACTAACAAATGTATATTAATTTTAGGGGTGTTCAGTACAATTCCTTTGAGGGAAGCTTCAATGTATACCAGCATATAGACAAAGACTCCGGTTTTATTTTTTATCTACAATATACAATTTTTGGCATTATACATTAGGTGTATTGCTTGTTCCATATTTATTTTGATAGAAATTAAATCTCCACCGTTTTGTGTCGTGTGTGTGTGGTGGTGTTGTTGTTGTTGTTGTGTGTTTTTTTTTTTTTTTGTTTGTTTTTTTTTGTGAATTAGAGCAGCTTCTGTCTGGCCATAGATGTCAGCCATTTATAAAAGAGTTAAAAATAGAGTCTGAGTCAGTGGTTTGACCTACCGACTCCACAGCCCTGGTATAGACAGACAGACAATCCTGTCTGCAAGTACAGCTTCCTAAGGACTTCCCCTTTTCAAAATTATTTATATTAGAAAGCAAAAATATAATAAAGGTTTAGTATCCTTTTGGGTTGATTGTATAAGTTGGTAAAATTACATTACCAGTTTTGCTTTATAATAGCCTATTGTGTTAAATGGGGTTATTCATGATTAGAAAATGTGATATAAAAATTTGATATGCAATAGCAGAGATAGCTGTGCAAGACTTAATGCATGCTTTACAATGATTTGCTGCTGCAGACATTAATATACCTGTACAGAAGAACTTTTTTTTTTTTTTTGTTTCAGACTATGCTGACTGCCATATCTATGAGTGCAATTGCAACAAATGGAGTTGTCCCAGGTAAAATGATGATCTTTTAAGTTATAATAGCATTTAGACATATTCTCATTGTATCTCTAAGGGTGTCTTCACATATGCATGGCGGAAACTGATGCCAGAATGGATACCATAGATTGGGATCGGTTCTGCCACAAGAGGCATCAGTTCTGGCGCCGAGTCTGTGCCTAAGGCAGATGGAAAAAACACTACCTGCAGCATAATGGAAGAGCCAAAGGGAAGAAAAGTGATACCATTACATGGGGCTGCATGATAGAAGGGCAGTAGGGAGAGTGTGTGTGTATGTGTGTGTGTGTATATATATATATATATATATATATATATATATATATATATATATTATTTATTTATTTATTTTTTTTAAGTGTCGATCCCTGCTGCCACTTAGTGTATAACATATCAAGGTTTGGGTACAGCAGGAGATGAATATTCCTCCTGGATGCTATTAATGTTAATTATGTGTAGGGGCACTAATGGGGAATTATACTGTGGGGGGGGACTAGGATGATACTGTGAGGAGACACAATAAAGGGCATTATACTGTGTGGGGGCATTAATGTCCCATTAGTGCCCCCCACAGAATAATGCTCCTTAATGCCCCTCCCACATTATAATGCAACGTTAGTGCCCCTGCAGTATAATCCCACTTTAGTTGCTCCCCCATAAAGCATAATGCCACGTTAGCCACCCTGCACAGTGTCATTTTAACAACATTCTCTCTGCAGCCAAAATGAAAATGTTATCTGTATTTTTTGTTTCGGTACGATTCCGGAGATACCAAATTTATGTTGGTTTATATAAATTTTAAACCCTTAACAAATATCTAAAACTTTGCAAAGAAAATTTTTTTTTCTGAAAGCCGCCATATTCTGACACCCATAACTTTTTTTATTTTTTTTATGTACGGTGATGTATAGGGCGTCTTTTTTTGCAGGGCCAAGTGTACTTTTTAGTTTTATACCATTTTGGGGAATGTCTATTGCTTTGATCACTTTTTACTCAAAGTTTTAGCAGAGGCGAAACAGTGAAAAAAATGGCGGTATGGCGCTTTTTTTTTCCCTGCTACGGCGCTCACTGTATGGGAAAAATATTTTTAGAAGTTTGTAGACCAGGCGTTTTTGGACACAGTGATTCCTAATGTGTAGGTGTTTCACAGTAATTTTTTACTTTTATATGTATTCTAGGGAAAGGGACATGATTTGAACTTTTTTGTTTTTTTGTTTTTTTTTTTAAATTGAGAAATGGTTATAGACCAGCCTCAATAGCTACACACGTGGACAAAATTGTTGCTACCCCTCGTTTAATGAAAGAAAAATTCACAATGGTATCAGAAATAACTTGAATCTCTGATAAAAGTAATATATAAAAATTCTATGAAAATGAACAAATGAAAGTCAGACATTGCTTTTCAGCCATGCTTCAACAGAATTATTATTATTTTTTTTTTTTTAAATAAAACTCATGAAACAGGCCTGGACAGAAATGATGGTACCCCTGAAAATAATGTGACCAAAGGGACATGTTAAATCAAGGTGGGTCCACTAATTAGAATCACAGATGTCTACAATCTTGTAATCAGTTAGTGGGCCTGTATATAGGGCTACAGATACTCACTGTGCTGTTTGTTGACATGGTGAGTACCACACTCAACATGGACCAGAGGAAGCGAAGGAAAGAGTTGTCTCAGGAGCTTAGAAAGAAAATTATATACAAGCAGGTTAAAGGTTATAAGACCATCTCCAAGCAGCTTGATGTTCCTGTGACTACAGTTGCACATTTTATTCAGAAATTTAAGATCCATGGGACTGTAGCCAACCTCCCTGGATGTGGCCGCAGGAGGAAAATTGATGACAAATCAAAGAGAAGGATAATACGAATGGTAATAAAAGTGCCCAGAAAAACTTCTAAAGAGATTAAAGGTGAACTTCAAGCTCAAGGAACATCAGTGTCAGATCGCACCATCCGTCGTTGTTTGAGCCAAAGTGGACTTCATGGGAGATGACCAAGGAGGACACCATTGTTGAAAACAAATCATAAAAAAGCCAGACTGGAATTTGCCAAACTACATGTTGACAAGCTTCTGGGAGAATAGACAGGATCAGAGAAAAATTAACATTTTTGGTAAGGCACATCAGCTCTAGGTTCACAGACGGAAAAATGAAACATATCTTGAAAAGAACACTGTCCCTACTGTGAAACGTGGAGGAGTCTCTGTTATGTTCTGCGGCTGCTTTGTTGCATCTGGCACAGGGTGTCTTGAATCTGTACAATGTACAATGAAATCTCAAGACTATCAAGGGATTCTAGAGAGAAATGTGCTGCCCAGTGTCAGAAAGCTTGGTCTCAGTCGCAGGTCATGGGTCTTGCAACAGGATAATGACCTAAAACACACAGCTAAAAACACCCAAGAATGGCTAAGAGGGAAAACATTGGACTATTCTGAAGTGGCCTATGAGCCCTGACCTAAAACCTATTGAGCATCTTTGGAAGGAGCTGAAACATGCCGTCTGAAAAATACACCCTTCAAACCCGAGACAATTGGAGCAGATGAGAAGTGGGCCAAAATACCTGTTGAGAGGTGCAGAAGTCTCATTGACAGTTACAGGAATCGTTTGGTTGCAGTGATTGCCTCAAAAGGTTGTGCAACAAAATATTAAGTTAAGGGTACCATCATTTCTGTCCAGACCTGTTTCATGAGTTTTCTTTTTTTTTTTTTAAATTCTGTTGAAGCATGGTTGAAAAGCAATGTCTGACTTTTTCATTTGTTCATTTTCATTATTATTACTTTTGTCAGATTCAAGTTATTTCTGTGACCATTGTGGGTTTTTCTTTCATTAAACGAGGGGTACCAACAATTTTGTCTCTCATGTTATAATGCAGTAACGAGCCTGGGAGTCTTCATAAGGCTCCCGGCTGTCAGAGGAACAAGTCGGCTCCTGCAATCTTATTACCTTCTCTGCCTTCCCGATCGCTGTGTATACAGTGCTCAATGAGCGCTGTAAACAGCGCTATGGGCGCTGCCATGTTGCAGCTCCTCTCTGACCTGGCGATCACGTGATCTGCTGGGATCAGCTTCTGTAAGAGCTGCTGGGTCCTACAGGACCCAGATCAGCTCTATAGTGACGGGCAGGAGGCTGTATTCCTCCTGCAACTGGGGCTAAATGTACCAGCCCCTGTTACAGGGAAAATCAGCCTCCCTCACAAAAAAAACTGTGATCAGATGTCCCCAAAGGTCTATTATGACCTTATGGGGACACAATGTAAAAAAGAATAATTAAAAAAAAAAATAAATAAAATTATAAAAAGTAAAATAATTTAAAACATAAATAAAATAATACGCCAATTAAACGCCGTTATTAAAGGTTCTAGCCCCACCCCTGACGACACCATACAAAATAAAAATCACCTAACGGAGAGGAAAAACTATTTTAAAAATTTTTTTTGTAGCACTTTGTGTTATTTTAATTAAAGAAAAAAAGACACGTTTTCCCTCCTCTTTTGTTTATATTTTCCCGCATATAAAAAAAAGAATTAAAACACATGCAAAAATAAAACAGAAAAATAAAGCCCTGTGTGTCACTGAAAAAAGACGCAGAAATTAGTTGAATAACCCAAATGATAAAAAAATGTTACAACCCTCAAAACAACACATACAAAAAAAAAACCAAAAATATGTTTGGTCCTAGACCAGAAATTGGACCGGTACTGAAGTGGTTAGAGGACCATCCATGGTCTCTAAGAATGGACATATTATATATCGTTATAAAGTTATCAATGTGCTGAATTCAGTTCCCTTTCAGTTTCTGACTGTATGCTGTTAGTTGAGGCTGCTAATATTGCTGTACTGTTGTGGACGGGGGCAACCTTACAGCTCAGCATCCTTGCCCTTCTGGTAGGACACTAGCATAGTCTGTGAAGGGGGCTGTTCCTCACCTCCTAGTGATGTTTTTACAGTAGCACCAGAAAAGTTTTTTTATTCTCTGAACCATTAGAAAAGTACATAAAAAATTTTTTCACTACAATTTATATTACCAGTGGCAGTATTTGTGATTTATCCACTTTCCTGGTCCCCAGCTTTCATGTGTGACCAGCAGTAAGGCTCTCCAACTGACAATGACCTGATGCAATGTCCATGAGATTACTTTGAGACTGCCATAAAAATGAATGGAAATTGGCTTTCTGTTCACATGAAAGTCATTGTCAATTGGGGAGACTTGTTGCCTTCACAATAACGTAACCGTGTACCTTTCCAGAGAATAAAAATTTTTGTAGGCGTGCTACTTTTACATTCAAAATTACAACCTTCTTTGTTATGTCAACTTATTCCTACACATAAATCATCATTGCAATACAGAACTGCACAATTAAAATCAACTTGCAGATTTGGTCTAAATTCATAATAATACTTCTGTTCCTATTAAACAAATCATCCAACGCAAATAATTTCAATACCTGCCCCAATTATTTAGTCCAGCTCACCAACCTTCAAAATTTTATCCTCGGTACTAAAAAATGCCAATTTAAAGAGAAGGCAGAGATTAAATATTTTGCTACTATTCTGCTACCTGTGGTTCAGATGACCAAACTCCTTCAGTTGTTTTCATAAAGAAGTCACATGCCTCTTATAGACCTATATAAAAGCACTAGTTTATTCAGTTCATATGAAAAATGAACATCACAATTCAGTCAATAGTCATCTTATATGGAAAGGCTGATGAGTCCTATTTATAGAAAATTCACGGTATACCCAAACCAGTACAAATACTCCCATGTTTAACTATCAAGTATATATGATTTCCTCATAAACAGTTTGAAGGATAAAGTGATCTGCCTGATAGAAATACAAAAATTACTAAAATATCTATGTACTTCTAAGTATGGGTGTGTTCAGGGCCTCATCTTTCCTTGGGCTGCAGATCATATAAGAGACCCTGATGGGTGGCGTCAGAAATCGGATCAGGTGCAGACATTGGGGCAAATTTATTAAGACTACCAATCATACCAATTGGTACGTATCGTACCATTTTTAATAAACAGCCCAACTGATGCAAGGACTGAGAGATTTATGAAGAGGTTGCAGTCTTTTCACAAATCTGGAGGACCTGGTGCCAGAATGTAAATCTGCACTAGGTAGGAATTGGCATACATTTCTATTTTTTTATTTTTTTTAATTCAAAGAGAATAAAGACATTTCAAAACACAGTGCACGAGGATCAAAAGATCCTGTAATCAAGGAGGGAATAATCAGGGCTAAATATACTGGCATAGGGCTAAGGAGAATAATCCAGCAATAATGCCAGATTAAGGACAAATGAGTCCGTGCTAAGGAAACACAACTGGCTAAGGCCCCAGTTAGGGGGAAGTGGTCCCAACCACCAGGGCAGCACATGAGAATGCTGTATGGGCCAGAGGAAAAAGCAAATTTATAAAAAAAAATAAAATAAAAAAAAAAAGTAGTTAGAAAGGTGGTAGCTATCACACTCTGCACATCCATAATAAACATTTAGAAAATATCAAAAGTGCAAATGATGGTGACTGTAAATATTAAAGAGGAGTCACTGTATAGGTGAGCCCCCCGTTGTCACGGTGAAGGGAGGGAGCTGATGGGGGGAGGCAGTGGTGGGAGGAGTAGGGGCCTAGTTCCTAATCCGTCAACTCTGGGAGAGGAAGATCCAGGACATTGCAGAACTGAGGAAGATCCGAGAAGGAGCATAGAATGGCAGAATGACCATCCTGACATGCAGTTAGAGCAAATGGGAACCCCCATCTGTAGGGTAGCTGATGATCACAGAGCAGTTGAAGTAAGGGGCTTCTCTTCTGTAATGTGATTAGGGAGAGGTCCTGGAAGAATTGCTGCTTATCACCATCAGTTCCTCACTTTTTTACCTCTGGTCATGGCGGCCTCCTTAAGTGCAAAGTCATGGACACAACATATAATGTCTGCTAAAATAGCGGACCAGTGAGGAGGGGAGTATGGAAGGGTCCATGCATTTAGAAGGGCAGCAGGGCCACTATCTGAGGTATCAGGAGGCAGGGGCATTCTTGGAGACAAGGAGGACGAAGCAACAAGATCATCTTCAGCACCCCAGGTGCCAAGAGGAGTTGCAGGAGGGGACTCCCTCCAGGAGGGTCCCTTGGCAGGAGGCAGCGGGACCATAGTAGGCGTGAAGTGGGAGGCAGAGTAGTTAGAGGCAGGAGAGGGACCAGGGGGGCTGCCACTAATCTGGTGGCGCGCTGGGGTTCCAGAGGAATTGGCTGGAGTGGAAGATGGGGCCTGGTCAGAGCAGGGCCAACTGTGCAGGCTCGCCCTGAGCTAGTTGAACCTCCAGGCTCAATGAAGAATGCTGCAGAGGCGATGTGCACTGGGACAGCCTGTGTGAAGCAGCGCGGTACTACTGTGGTAGCAGAGGAGGAGAGGAGCTGCCTGCAGGCAGGGCCTGCTCAGGCTCTAATCCAAGATGGCCGCCACCTTGTGGGTCCCACTGCAGCTAATGCCAGCAGGTCCAGATAAAATCCAGGGAGGACTGGGAGATAAGTTCCCCCCCTAGGAACTGGCATACCAGGAAACTGGTGTGAGTTTTAGTAATTGAGCTGTGACGAGGAGTTCCTGCTCTGCGATGCCACATGCACACAATGTGGCAGGAAAGGCGCAGATAGGGGCTTGAGGCTCACGTTTGGTGCACGATAGGGCCTTGCTCTAAAAATGCACCTCAATATCATCAGAAAACTGGCATAGAGGGAATGATAAATTCTCACAAGTGAGTGCAAAGCTGTACTACTGTCTGCCTTCCTCCTGAACCAGGGCCTGCACATGTTCCCTGTTGCCTCCTGCTGCCTCCACAGTGTTGGGGGTGCCTTTGGGTGCCCCTCTGAACTCTGAACTGTACAATGATATTGTACTTACAGAGTAGTGATGTGGCGGTGATCCTTCCAGTTGTGCCATAAAGCAGGAGTCGAGGTTCTGGGAAGAATAGAAGATGCAAACAGGCCTGCCCGCCGCATAACCACTCTGCAAGTACAAATTAATTATACAGTGCAACAAGGGATTGAACAATTACTTGTTTGGGGTGTGGTGGGGCGCTATTAGTGTACTATTACAGCAATCATAACATAGGTAATAGCATTACTTGTGTGAAGGGTTATTACCTGTGGAGGGGGGCATGATTATTGTAATAGTGCCCTCCTGCCCCTCAGGTTTATAGCATTACCAATATGAGGGGGGACATTACCTGAGCAGAGGTGCTATTAGTTCACTATTACAGTAATAGTTCCTTCCGCAGTAATAACATTACTTGGGGGATGGGGGGGGGGGGCTCACCATCAAAGCATAACTAAACTTTCACACAACTTGATTTTCTGACAGCATTTGTGTTATTAATAAATTTTGTAATATATTTTTATTAACAAAATTTGTCTCCTTTCTATGATATCCTGCATCTGTTTATTCTCCCCCTTGCTCACATATGTACAGCGTACCTATCAGTTTCCATCCGGCGTGGTGCACATGAGCCAGAGGGAATTTGATGCCAGAACGGATCCCATAGTTTTGTATGGGATCGGTTCTGGCACAAGAGGCATTAGTTTTAGCCCCGGATTTGCCTCAGCTGGATGGAAAAACACTACCTGCAGAGTTTTTCAATCCGGCTACCTTAAAATTTCTTTAGCGCCGGATGCCCCCCGGGTGCTGCCTGAAGATGCATGCGGCAGCACCTGGTGTTCTGCGCGGTCTATGTATAGTAGTGAGGAAAGCAATTGCCGGCTGTACTACTGTACCTGAGCAGGGTTTGCTCTCTTGGACTCGGTAGTTCTTCCTGTAGGTGCTGCAGCCCGAACCCCCGCTCATCTAGCAATTGCTGGCTTCACTACTGTACTGGAGCATGGAAGGGCTGCCTGCTGTCCAGACCCCTGTCTCCTGCCACTTTCATTTTGACAGCGGGCAGGAGAAGCCTTTTCCCGCTCAATGTCCGTCTCCAAGCCCTGATCCCCTACACTAGTGGCAGCAGGGATCAGTAATCACACCTGCTGCCCTTACACATGTGAGCTGTTGTGCAGGGACAATTGTTGATCCCTGCTGCCATTTAATGTAAGGGATGAGGACTTGGGAACATTCACCTCCCGGCCGCTGTTAATATAAATTATGTATGGGGGGACACTAATGGGTAATTATACTGTAGGTGGGGGGATACTAAGGAACATACTGAGGAGGCACAATAATGGGGCATTATACTGTGTAGGGGCACTAATGTCTTATTAGTGTCCACCCACAGAATAATGCTCCTTAATGCCACACTCAAAATAAAATGCTCCTTAATGCCCCCACCCACAGTATAATGTTCCTTAGTGCCTCCCACAGTATAATGCAACGTTAGTTGCACCTGTATAGTATGCCACCTTAGTGCCCCCTGCATAGTATGCCACGTTAGTTCCCAAGTTAGTTGTCACGTACAGTGTAATGCCACGTTAGTGCCCCTGCAGTATAATTCCACTTTACTTGCTCCCCTTTACAGTATAATGCCACGTTAGCCACCCTGCACAGTATAATGCCTTGTTACTAACCACCTCTGCACAGTGTAATGCTATGTTAGTCGCCCCCCACACATAGTATGCCATGTTAGTCGCCCTCTGCCTAATCCTAATTTTTCTTGTTTAAAACTGTGGTGCATTTTATAGTCAGACTCGTCTTTTTGACCGAAAATTACCATAAATGCTTAATGTGTTTAGCTCGAACCTTTACTTGATGATGGACCCCGGTCAACGGACCTTTACTAAAAGTAGTTTAGTACCCATACTCTATTGGCCTCGGCAGCCCATCATGTCTTTTGGACCATCATGGTAAAAACTGATGACAGCTGATGACTACTTTTGGTTTTGAAGTAGAAGTAGCATTTTCACATCAGTTTTGACATCAGTTGTAAGGATTAAGGGACAAAAAATCCTGATAATGATGCATTTGATGTATGTGAACGTACCCTTAAGAAAAATAACAATATGCATCATAATTATCTTGCCTAAACTCCTTCTCTTCCAATGTAATGTGCATACCAAAATCTCTCATCAATGATTTGTATGCAGGTAAGTTGGGATTTAAGGGTCCTTTGACACAAGCAGAAAATTTGCATAATAAGTACTGATTGCTAATAAATGTCTTTGAATTACCAAACCACTTGTTCTAATGTAATAACAATTGAATGTTCATTTGCCTTTGCACTCATTTGAACGCTCATCTTTCCACCCACTCATGCCATTTCCCTTGCAAAAAAACAAAGTTGATGGCCAACAATGAGTTTTATATCACCATAAAATGAGATGAGATCTGCTATAAACAAAGGAATTATGCAGTATGCTCATTCATGAAGAAAGAGCAGCGACGAGGATGAAGAGGAGGATTCATTTTCAAAGAAGGGGCGTACCTGAAATGAGGAGGAGGCAGAATGCTGGTGATGATGATCCAATGATAGACTCCCTTTAAAGATGAGAATCTCTCTATGATCATCCCTCTGTGACAGTCAGAGAGAAAAAGTACAGTATGTGTCTGTTTGATAGGAGAGAGGATAACATGGACAGATGTCCATGCTACCCCCCACCTGGGGTCACATACAGGTTATGCACAGACAAGGATGATTTATCATTGTCTCTGCAGTCTGAAGCTCTGCTCCTCCTAATCCTCCTCAAGAACACTTGAGAGCCCCATATCTCAGGATCCCTTATGGCTATGGAGATGATCTTGGATTCATTTTAAAGATGAGAATCTCCTCTTTAATTATACCTAGACCATTGTGATAGCCTTTACAAATTTGAAGTCATATGCTGTTGAAAACGCTGTCGGGAATTGAGATCTGCATTTGGATCTCCATGCTGAACAGCGTTTTCATCTCATCTTTAAAATACCAAGATCATCAGATTCGGAGTGATTCACTGTTGTAAACTCTTTTCAGCATGGAGATCTAAATGCAGATCTCAATTCCCAACAGCGTTTTTAACATGAAAAATACAAAAAAGCAAAATCTGCAGTGAAAAAAAAATGTAGCTTTTCCACAATGTGTGACTTTTGCCTAAAGAAGTCATTGCACAGCAGTTTTCTACTTGTGTTAAAGCAGTGTTTCTTGAAACCACACATTTTGGTTTTTTGATTGCTGTAGAAAAAAAACAGCACATGCATTCACATGAGTAATAGCGGGAGTCTATGTAATTGCACCTAAGGGCTTAGTCACTTATCCGCATATCATGTACATATGGCATTCAATAAATTGATTTGTTCATTTCAGTGTTTTAATATGAATGTCCGTATTTTTTTCATGGACCATTGAACCATTTTTGTTCTGGATGTGGATACATCATGTCAGTGCAAATCTATGGGTCCATGAAAAAAAATGTATGACATCCATACGTAATCTGTTCCCTCGACTCAAACACATTGACAAACAAAAATACTTTGAAAAAACTAATAAATCACGGACAGAACTTGAACAATGATTGTGTACTGTGTATGATTAATATTACATGTCCACAAATTACGAGCATGTGAATAAGCTGAAAGTCTCCAATAGAGCATACTCACTTTCCTAATCGTCCTATGGAAGCACATATGGGTTATTCTGTCCCCACGACTCCCATCTAGGACCAGCCCACCCAGAAATTAAACACACTTGAACATAGTTAGTTTAATTACAGCACATTCTACATAATCCGCTTTGAACATTATACTATTGTTTTTTATTTTGTCCTCATTGCTGGAGAAGTTTCTCTAGCAAAGCCTACCTAGTGGTATGTAGATTCTTTTACCTTTTGTGAATTCAATTTTCTGTATAGTTCTCTGTGGTATATATTTTCATCTATGATCATATAAATATGTTGCTTGATGCTGGAGGTGTGTGTCTGGGTATATATTGCAGTTCATATAGTTAGAGGTTGTCCAGGAGAGGTGGAAAAAAAAACAAACAAATAAAAAAACATACTCACCTGTCCCCGGTAGTTTGGTCCTGCTGCTCAGTTGTCTTCTTGAAGTGAAATTCCTCACCAGCTGTGACGTCCCAGATCCTTTTCGCTGAAGCTGCTGATTGGCCTCAGCAGTCACATGCAGTAGTGACGTCATGTGTCCTTTGCTGAGACCACTGAGTGAGCGTTCATGTACGGTGGGGACCTCTGGCAGAAAACAACCATGAATCGGCAAGACCAGACTGCGCTGGAAGGCACTGGGGAAAGGTGAGTATGATTATCTATTTTTTTCTTCACACCACCCTTCCGTCCCCCCCCCGGCATATTTAAAACTTTACATTTTTTGCCCATACAAACCCTTTAAGGTTGCATGATGCCAGAGGTGTCTCTGGATATATATTCAGCATAATATATATTTAGTAAAATTAGTTACTATATGATATTCTTTTCCAGATCCAGATTTGAATATTGTTTGTAATCAGTAAGGCTGGGTTCACATCTGCATTTGGCTCTCCACATTGAAATCAGTTTTTGAAACCGTTTCAATATCCTCAAAAGCTGATTTCAAACGGTTCGTTTTAAAACCCATTGATTTCAATGGGTTGTAAAAACCATCCGCAGGTGTGCGTTTGGAGCATTTCCGTCTGGTATCCGCTCTTTTGAACGAAGAAAAAAGTTGGACTTGCAGGACTTTTTCTCTGTTCAAAAAAATAAGGATTCCAGACGGACAGCAACCAATCTGTTTTTTTTTCTTTTTTCTTTTAACATTGAGGTCTATGGAAAATGGATTACAAACAGATAGCAATCAGCATGAAGAAGGGGGAAGGAAAAAAAAAACGGATTAGTTAAAAACTGACACAAACTCATTACAAACGGTCAGTTTTTTTGAATGGACACCCATTGACTAATTCGTCTAAAAAAACGGATTCGGGTTTCCGCTGTGTAACCGTTTGGAATCCTTTTTGTACCAAACCGTTTTTCACTTAAAACTGTTTGCAAGAGGACAGATACCAGACGCAGTTGTGAACCTAGCGTAAGAAATACAAAACAATAGCTGATAAAGAGATGATGAATATTGTCACTTCTTTGGATCCCAACAGTCAAGTATGAAAATTAAAAAGAATCCTGTCCTAACAGTTAGTTAAAAAGTAACTTTGAATAAATACCTTTAAAAATTATCATATGAAAGAGTCCACAAAATCAGGCTAGGTTGACTTTCATTCTCTGTTCGGGGTTTCCGTCCCCAAATCCGCTTAAAAAGTAAGGAGAGAAAAGTTCTGGAAGCAGGACTTTTCTCTCTGTATTTTTTGGGTGGGTCCGCGGGTAACCGCTTTTTAAGCAGATTAGGTTTCTGTTCGTTTCTATCGTCAGTGCAAATATAGTATAATATATGATGTAGTGATTAAAATTAGTGACCACTAACCCTGGATCCAAGACTCCCGCCCTAACAACTGTCCTTAGACAAACCCTAGGTTCTAATCTGTTAGAGGGCCAGAACAACAGAGAGGTGGACTGCTGTCTTCAACATCTAATTGACTCTGTTGATATAAACTCCTCTGACTCTGAATCTCCAATCTGAGGATAATTTAAAAAAAAAAAAAGAGGCCTTATTTAAATAGGTGAAAAGATCCACTACTGCTGAACTTATCCCCCCAGGATTACAACAGCCGCTGGTCCGCTGTACCACATTTCTTTTCTTTGTTTTGTTTAGGTGGCTTACCCACTGGTTTCATTGTTTCCATAGTTTGTTTTCTCCTCGGTTTTGGCACATGGGGCGGCGTGACTACACAAGGCGGAGACTAATCTGCTTCCGACTGTTACTGGTAACTTCTGATGTGGGTGGTTGTGGTAAGATCTTTGAAGCATTATTAACTGTAAAGTATGGTACTTAAAATTATGTCAATGAATGTCAGAGGCTTGAACTCCCCTCAAAAGAGAGCCAATTTGTGGTGGGAGGCCCGAGCTCAAGGCTGTGACATTCTTGCAGTTCAGGAAACACATCTTTTGGAGGTAGATGCCACTCGCATCAGGCATTCATCATACCCACATATATTTCACGCTCATTGCTCCTCCAAGCGCAGGGGAACACTAATTGGAATCAGAGATTCAGTGGCATTTCAACAGGTGTCCCTTTATGCCGACCCTGGAGGGCGATTTGTCATATTGGTGTGTATCCTTAACAATGTCACATACACATTAGTTTCGGTTTACGCCCCAAACAGAAGACAGGTGTCTTTCTTGGGGAGACTCATGAGAGCAGTGGAGCGAAGAAAGCAGGGATGCCTAGTCTTAATGGGAGACTTTAACATGGCTCCGGACCCAGTGGCGGACACTACTTCTGGCATAGCGACACGTCATCCTTCATTTTTGCAGGCTATATGGCGCCATAACTTATTTGATATATGGCGTATCCTGCATAATACCGAAAAAGATTACACCTACTATTCAACTGCACACAATAGCTATTCACGAATAGATCTATTTTTAATGGAACAAGCTAGTATTCCCCTTGCCGCAAAGTCGGATATTTCACAAATAACATGGTCAGACCATGCAGCAATAACCTTGACTCTCAGAGAAAAATATGAATGCCCTAGAGCGTACATATGGAGGTGTAATGAATTCTTAATGTCACAGCCAAAATATAAAGCAATTTTGGAAAATGATTTGAAGGAATTCTTTTGGACCAATGCTCCCTCTGCCCCTAGCCATGACATATTGTGGAATTCCCATAAAGCTTTTATCAGAGGAACGTTTATTCGCCTGGGACACATAGAAAAGAAAACTAGGTTAGTAGAAATTGATCGACTATTACACCAAATAAAATCTATAGAGAACAGTAACAAAAAATCTCCTTCTCCCTCCAATGCAGCAAAGTTGGTGACACTACGCCATCAACTGACAGCCTGTCTACTACATACATATGAGAAAAACTTGAAAAGGGCAAAAGCGACTTATTATTCTCAATCTAACAAGGCTGTAGGCTTCTAGCGTCCAAACTTAAACAAAAACATGCAAGGTCTAAAATCCCGTTTCTTCAGAGTAAAGATGGCACTCACAAAATCTATGATCCTAGTGGCATCGCCAATGCCTTTAAAGCTTTTTATGAAGGTTTATACAATATTAGAGAGGACTCCTCTGTGACACCTCCAACGAAACAAGACATTGCCAATTTTCTTGCAAACACTCAATTACCCACACTCACAGATATACAGCTGGACTCTTTAAACGAGCCCATCTCACCAGCAGAATTGCTGTCAGTGGTCAAGTCGCTGCCACCTCGGAAATCCCCGGGCCCAGATGGCCTTACTAACGATTATTACAAAAAGTTTTCTCCGATCCTGCTAAACCCGCTGCTGTCCTTTTTGACAGCTGTGGTGGACTCTGGCACTATTCCGAGGGAAAATCAGGAGGCCCTGGTGGTGACGTTGCCTAAACCGGGCAAGCCTGCCATCAGCCCCCAAAATTTTCGACCAATATCCCTATTAAACTCAGATTTAAAAATGTATGCCAAAATTATAGCGAATAGAGTGGCAGCATGTCTTCCGAGCCTAATAAATCACGATCAAGTGGGATTCGTGAAGGGGAGGCAATCATATGACAATACTAGACGCATTTTGAATATTATACACCATATTAATTCTAAAAAGATGGCGGCAGTGATTCTCGCATTAGATGCCGAGAAGGCGTTTGACCGCATTTGCTGGTCGTATGCCGCCTTGGTTCTTAGGAGCATGGGGTTCGCTGGAGCTATCTTAAGAGCAATTGAGGCGTTGTACTCTGCGCCATCTGCAAGAGTATTTACTAATGGGGTAGTGTCGGATCCCTTTTTAATAACGAACGGGACTAGACAGGGGTGCCCCCTCTCGCCGTTGATATTTGTTCTCTCGATGGAACCACTGGCCCAGACACTTAGACTGGACCCAGAGATAGGTGGCATTGCTATACGGGACAAAACTCATCTGATATCACTTTATGCAGACTATATCATTCTTACTTTGTCCAAACCACAAGAATCTATTCCCCGACTTATGGAGATTATTGCCAATTTTGGACACTTATCATTCTATAAATTAAATATGGCCAAGTCACAAGCCATACCTTTGTATATTCCCCCCTCTTTGCTTCAACCCTTACAATCGCAATATGACTTTGACTGGAGGAAAGATGGAGTTCAATATCTGGGGATACAGGTGACACCCTCCACAGGGGCCCTATTTAGAAATAATTATACACGCATGTTGAAAATACTGCAGGATGAGATGGAGCGAATGTCCAAAATAGACGTGTCTTGGATGGGACGTGTCGCAGCCTTCAAAATGTTATTATTGCCTAGACTCCTGTACCTGTTTCGCACACTGCCGATATCCGTCCCGGTTTCATTTTTCGAAACCATGCAAAGGATGATCTCAAAATACATATGGAATGGAAAGAGACCCAGAGTTAATAAAAGCTTCCTATTTAAACAAAAAGAGGCGGGAGGTTTGGGAGTACCAGTGGTAAGGAATTATTACATAGCGTCCTTAGTTACACAATGTGCTAGATGGCGATCAGCTGATACCTCGGTTCCATGGATGCACATAGAGCAATCATTTATATATCCCTTAAAATTGGCGGATGCCCTGTGGGCGCCCTTTTGGAGCATTCCTATGCCTGAGTCTTCATCCCCAGTCATGCAAGCAGCAGTGACCGCATGGAAGCTGCTTCATGGGAAAGTCATTTTTATGCATCAGAGATGCCTTTGTCACTTCTGGCCTGGGCGATAGAGGACCTGGTAACTTCAGAATGGGAAGCGAAGGGGATTACACAGGTCTCCCACTTACAGTCCGATACCAAGCAATTTTTATCAGTTACAGATCTAACACAGAAATTTGGAATTCATAGTGGTGACTTCCTTAAATACTCTCAAATATGGCACTTTATTTCTAAAAACCCGATATCGAAAGTACCCCACAGTAGCAAGATATTCACCTGGCTGTCGACTAAGATGAGGGGATTACGGTTTCTATATGACAAAATGGATGGAGTGGCGACTTTTACTAGATCTACACCATTCCGTTGTTGGGAGAGAGATTTGGGAAGAGTCATTACTTCGGACGAGTGGGAACAAGCAATCAAACTAAGTCACTCATCCTTAAAATGTAGTACCCACATAGAAACAGCTATGAAAATTACTTTAAGGTGGTACCGAACCCCATCCACTTTACAAATGATATACCCTTCCATGTCTGGGAATTGCTGGAGAGGGTGTGGAGGGAGAGGAACCCTTCTCCATATTTTGGGACAATGCCCCTTAATTTGTGGATATTGGAATAGGATTTTTGACATGCTATCAGAAATATTTAATTTCCACCTCCCCTACACCTCACCTTTGGCCATCCTATTAATTGGAATTCCCGAGGAATGGAACAAGCATAAAAAACTCCTATGTAAAATCTTGACTATAGCCAAATTAATGTTGGTACAGAGTTGGAGATCAGTGACCCCTCCGTCTGACTCCACATTGTTGCTAGCTATTAACAATACCTATACCTACGAGAGGGTACTTGCATTGGGAAATGACACATATCATAACTTTGAAAAGGTATGGGACGCGTGGATTAATTCTCGATTTGTTGCATAATGTAAGGCACGGAGTTATATGGCATCTGCTCTTATACATCGCAGTGGACATGGCGGTGTTGGGAACGGAAGTGGGGTAGAACATATGACAGATCGTCTCTGAGGTGTCTCACGCTAACCCTAGGAATGTGCCCACATGTTATTGTTATTGTTATTGTTTAACGCATATACAATCGTTATATTTTGTCTCATTGATGTACAATTCAAAAAACATACCCTGGACAAATGTATATCAGACTCTATATTGCAATGTATGTCAATACTGTGTCTTACATTTATTGTGAAACCCAAATAAAAATTATTGAAACTAAATAGGTGAAAAGAATTATGGAGTTTAAAAAAGATAGAACTTCAGCTCAAGATACTGAAAACCTATTTTACTTTTCAAGAATGAAAAGCTTGTACTTTTCCAGGTCACCAAGTATTAAATTCCATGATGGAGAAACACTGATAAAAAGATGGACTTTGTTAGCAGATTCAAGGTAGTATATACAGTGGGTACAGAAAGTATTCAGACCCCTTTCAATTTTTCACTCCTGTTTCATTGTAGCCGTTTGCTAAAAGCAAAAAAGTTCATTTTATTTCTCATTAATGTACACTCAGCACCCCATCTTGATAGAAAAAAAAAAAAAGTTGATATTTTTGCAAATTTATTAAAAAAGAAAAACTGAAATATCACATGGTCATAAGTATTCAGACCCTTTGCTCAGTATTGAGTAGAAGCACCCTTTTGTTTTTCACATCTGGATTTGGTGATCCTCTACCATTCTTCTTTGCAGATTCTCTCCAGTTCCGTCAGGTTGGATGGTGAACGTTGGTGGACAGCCATTTTCAGGTCTTTCCAGAAATGCTCGATTGGGTTGAGGTCAGGACTCTGGCTGGGCCAGTCAAGAATGGTCACAGAGTTGTTCCGAAGCCACTCCTTTGTTATTTTAGCTGTGTGCTTAGGGTCATTGTCTTGTTGGAAAGTGAACCTTCGGCCCAGTCTGAGGTCCAGAGCACTCTGGAAGAGGTTTTCTTCCAGGATATCTCTGTACTTGGCCGCATTCATCTTTCCTTCAATTACAACCAGTCGTCCTGACCCTGCAGCTGATAAAAACCCCCATAGCATGATGCTGCCACCCCCATAGCATGATGCTGCCACCACCATGTTTTGCTGTTGGGATTGTATTGGGCAAGTGATGAGCAGTGCCTGGTTTTCTCCACACAGCCAGATAGCAGGGGAGAGGAGAGGTGAGCATTAGGTTTTTTTTTATTCTCTCAGGATCCATTATGGCTATGAAGATCAACATTTTAAAGTTGAGATTCTCCTCTTTAAAATGATACTAAGATCTCCATGATGCATCTTACAGATCTGGAGCAATTCCCTGCTGAAAACGCTATTGGGCATTGAGATTCTAATGCAGATCTCAATTCCCGACAGCGCTTTTAACAGCAAATCGCTCCAGATCTCATCTTTAAAATGAGTCCATGGTGATCTTCATAGCCATAATGAATCCTGAGATATGGGGCTCTAAAGTGTCCACTCCCCTCCAGGAAACTTAGCCAGCTGCTGAAGAAGAAAGGGGGGGGGAGCAGCAGACTGCACAGATGATGATTCATCATCATCATCATCATCATCATTTGTGCATAACCTGTATGTGACACCAGGGGGGGGGATAGCAGGGACTTCTGTCCATGTTATCCCCTCATCTATCAATCAGAGAGCATACTATACTTTAGCTCTCTGATTGTCACATAGAGAGATAATGTAACACCCCTCTGAGCCGCCTTAGAGGGGTATTCTTCTGTAATACCCCTCTGAACATAACCAGGAAGTTTATTGGTGCTGTGACCCAGACCTTTACCATCGTCAAGGTCGCATCGCCAAAAGTGTTGCACCAAACACACAACACGTACACAAAGTTAGCAATGAAGTTTACATTTTTTTACTGTCCCTGTCCTGTCCATACCTGCCCTCTGTGGATGGTGATCCCGGAGGCTGTCAGAAGTCCTTCGCCGGTCAGATCGGAGTATCAGATGTTTCATACAGCTGATACTCCGATCTCCCTGTTTCGGGGCACTGTCAGTTATGACAGTCCCCGGATCAGTACTGCGCATAGCTGAACTGTGAATGGTGGGTCTGTACAGACCCACCAATCACAGCAATCTCTGAAGAGGGGAGGCTTCTAATAGTCCCTCTTCGGTCACAGGGGAGTCTCAGCTGCAGGCAAAAGCTGAGCTCCCGATACCCAGCCATACTCCCTATTAAATAAAAGCCCCGGTAGCTGGGATGTAACTGTACGTCCTGGTGCGCTAATGAAGCTCTCTCTAGGACATACAGTTACGTCGTGGTGCGCCTAGGGGTTAATATGCGGTAGTTCATGCCGCATATAAAATCTCATCCTCCAACTGTTTTTAACTAGGACATCTGTAATTTTTTTGTTAAAGCTAGTACCTCTTGGCAGCATATGAAAGCTGATACCGGGACCATTTTTCTAGGTGGTATAAAATCGAAGATTAAGCCATTTGAAGTGCCTCCAATGCTTCAGTTCTGTGTTCTGCATTGAGTATAGGTATATGGACAGTCTCCCTGGCCATACTTAGAGCATTGCTAATGGGAACTTTACAGCCTATTTTTTATGAAAAAGAACTTTGATAGATTAAAAAAGTATATTACAAAAATGTTCAACCCCCTTCCCCCCCCCCCCGACACAAAGGCAAAAAAATTCTAATAAATAAATAAAATGGGATTTACACTTTTAACCCTGCTGTTCTGCTCGGGTCTATATGACCCGAAATGAAATTTTGAGACCCTGTAGATTATTTTTCATGCGAATCTGAAACTTGTGATTAATTGACTTTTCCTCATTTGAGGGGTTCTTACTATGAGTGTGGTTTTTTTTTATTTATTTTTTTTTTTTTTTTTACTTTTTGCTACACGCTGATTTTTACACTTGTACTGTTCGGGTCAATATGACCCGAACAGTTTTACAGATCACTAATTATTTCTGCCTGCAAAATTTCAGGGTATGCGAGTTGTTCCCAATTTGACTCATGGATTAAGCGGACAAAATGTCACATGTGGCAACTTTTTCACATCCTACCAACTGGGCCAGATGTTGCGAAAAAGACAATTTACCATGCTGGGTACTATAAGGAAAAACAAGCCAGAACTGCCGCAAGGTATCCTTAGTAAAAGAGAAGTGTATAGTTCTACTTTTTTCTTTACTGGAGATACAACAGTTGTGTCTTATGTTCCCAAAAATAATAAACAGGTAATTTTTAATGAGCATAATGCACCATGACAATGCAATAAGTAATCGAGAAGACAAAAAGCTGGACATGATATTAGATTATAATGCCACAAAAGGGGCAGTTGATACACTAGATCAAGCAATATCAACATAGACATGCAAGCGCAAAACTAATCGTTGGCCAATGACAATGTTTTACAACATTCTAGATATTTCGGCATACAACGCGTTTGTTTTATGGAGAGAAATCAACCCCAATTGGAACAGAAATAAGCTGCATAAAAGAAGGTTTATTGAAAAATTTGGAAAATCCCATTTGTCTATGATCAACCATGTTCGCATACAGTTTAATAATGAAATAGGTATTAAAAAAAAACACAGTAGCTAAAATCAACATTTTAATAGGTCGGGTCATATTGACCCGAAACAGTACAAGTGTATAGTAAATGCGAACAGTACAGCAGGGTGAAGGCTGGCTTTCATCTGTGAAGGTCAAGTCCATCACCTGCAATTCAAGGTCATGACTTTCTGTTGCCCACACCAATGATTTTTTTTTATGAAGGTAATAATGGCCTAACTTCATCTCCAAAAGTTCAAGTCATTCCCTAAACGACTGGCTGTTGATAGCAGTTTTTCTCTGGGGGGGGCTGTCATCTTCTGAAGGCAACACTACTTCTACAGTACCTGGGGTTTGTTATAAATTACAAAAAATCAGATCTTTCTGCCAAGCACATCAAAACAATTTCTAGTCTACATAGTAGGTTCAGAATGGCTTTCTTTCATCCTCCTACATGACATAATTTCATCTCTTCAGGAAAGTATTTCAGGCATAAGAAAGTGCAGAGGGATTTCTATCATATCAGCCATGAGAATTCTTGGTCACATGCCTTCCACTATAGAAGCTGTTTCATGGGCAAGATTTCATCTCAGAGGTCTGCAGCAAAACATGCTAATAGCTTGGGATCACACCCCTATACAACTTAAGATGCAGATGAACCTTAATTATCAGACAAGATGGGTGGCTAAAGAAAAACAATCACGCAAAAGGAAAATATTTTGCATACAAAATGGAGCTGATGATTACTATAGATGCCTCTGCTCAGGTTTGTTGAGCTCACTTTTAGGATTTTTGGGTCCAGGGTCAATGGAATAGGTCAGACAGGAGTAAAACATACTTCTTCAATGAGTTGAAAGCCATCTGCCTTCCTCTTCAATCCTTCACACATCTGATTACTTGAAAATCTGTTCTGATCTGGTCAGACAATATCAGTGCTGTTTGGTGTCTGAAGAGGGAAGCACCAGCTCAACTCTTCTGCTTCAAGAATGAACAAGGCACTCATCTTTGCAGAAAAATCATCTGTTGTAATTAAGAGCCTTGCATATCACAAGATCTGACAATACAGTAGCAGATCTTTTGAGTTGGAATAAGCTACTCCCATCAGATTGGGAGTTGAATCCCAAGTATTTCCAGAAAACAATTCCGAAATGGGGGTTAACAGAAATAGATTTGAAAAATTCAATCTCAGGAAGTTCCCTAAGAGCAACAAACAATCGAAAAACTGTGTATGTGCTGTTGATCTCTTGGAAACATCAGTTACTTTGTTGCGTCACTCCTGGTTTTTCTAACGCCAAAACTTTTACATAAAATAGTTGCAAAGAAATTCTCAATGATCCTGGTAGCATCTTACTGGCCTAGAAGAGCCTGGTTCCACCTTATTCTCGAGTTATCCAAGGGTGAACATTGGCAGCTTCTGTGTGATCCAGAGCTGGTTCTGCAGAGGAATCTGTTCCATCTGTAACTGTTTTGTGAATGAGAGCCGAAGACTTCGAGATTCAGCAGTATCAACTCTTCATGTTTGAAAGCCAGCAACCAATAGAGTATATTCTAGGCTTTGGAGAAAATACTCTTCATGGATGAAATCATACTCTCATTGATATCTAGATGTTCCAGTAGTCTTACTATTTCTTTAATAAGGTTTTCAGAAGTGTCTGAAATTCAATACACTAAAAGTTCATGTCTCGCGATAAATTATATGATTGATTGGGAAGTTTGCCAACCAACCTGTAATCTCGAGATTTAAGGCCATCAGGAATCTTAGATCCTCCATTTAAGGTTCCTGTTCCATCTTGGGACTTGTCTCTTGTGCTAAAGAAGAATCTCCACTGTTTGAACCATTGTCCCAGGTTGAGTGGAAATGGTTATCATACAAAGTTCTTTTTCTAGTGGCAGTAACCTCAGCCAGGAGAATTGATGAAGGTTCCTTAGGTTCCAGCTTCCACTTCATGGGCAGGGAAGCACTCAAGTCATCCTTCAGGACATCTGTAATGCAGCTTCGTGGTCAACACCATATACATTAATTAAGCATTACAGATGAGACATTGAGGCTTTTGAAGGAACAGTTTTTGGTTCTTGTGTCCATTGGCTTAGTTCCTCCCTTTCTTTGATATCTATGCATATCCCTTATTGTGAGGCTGTAGGACAAGAGGAAAGGTAACATTTGTTCTTGTAATTTTGGATTTCCCCGAGTTTCCACACACACACACACACACACACACACACACACACACACACACACACACACACACACACACTAATTATTTTTGCCAATTTGGACAGAATAAAAAAACAAGGTATATTGCTAAAAGCAGATCATATCGGATGTGCTGTAATTAAACTAATTATATTCAAGCAAGGTTAATTTCTAGGTGGGGTTGGTCCTAGATAGGAGTCATAGAGACGGAATATCCCACCTAGGATATCCCACATTTTAACTATTCACATGCAAATGACTTGCTTTTATGTCTTTTTTTCTTTTTTTTTTTGTTCAATCAATTTGTAGAGTATTTTACAGTTGATGAAATAAATAAGTCATTCATGTAACCTTTTTTTTTTTTTTTTTTTTTTTTTTGGGGTTGTCCAAGATAACCGATTTTTTTAATATGAGACCAGAGAATGTGAAAAAAACAAACAAACCATACTTACCTGTCCCTGGTGCTCTGGTGTCTCCCAGCACGGTCTGGTCCTGTTGCTCCCGTGTTTTGCAAACAGTGGCCTAAGGAAGGGACATGGGACGTCACAGCGCGGGGAAAACACCAGAGTGGCAGCACCAGACCGCAATACTGGTCTCCGGGGACAGGTGAATAATGTTTGTTTGTTTTTTTTTTTTTTCCTCACCTTCCCCCGGTCTCATATTTAAAAGATAACAACACCTTTTTAATGTTTCCATTTGGTTTAAAAAATGTATAATGCTTGAATTTAACAGCTGGTGGATCATACTACATGATATCAAGGTCTCTAGGCCCAGAATTTGGAGGTGCTGTGGGTCTTTGCTTCTACCTGGGTACAACTTTTGCTGGAGCCATGTACATTCTTGGTACGATAGAAATTCTTTTGGTAAGTTTTCAGTTCTGTTATACACTTTTTTTTTTTTTTTAAATGTTCTACCTTTATTATACCACATCGTTTTTCACACTGGTCTTAATTCAAGGAGCTATTGTAGCAAAATACTGTGTTTATAAATAAGAGTTAAATAATGTCTTAGAATGTCTCAAATACAGTATTGTGTAATTTTTATTGTTATGACCATCTTCTGGCAGCAATCTTCAGTCATCCGTTCGATCCATTCGTTTTCAGTCCCTCTGTTAGATTTTGAGATCTGTGTGTCCATAAAGCCTTCATTAGCTCTCCTATCTCTCCCAGCTAGGATCTATAAGGCTACATGCACATGACAGTTAAAAAAAAAAAAAAAAAAAAGCTTTGGCTGCTTCTTCTATTATCCGGATTGATGTTTTGGTTATTCTTTAATGAATTGCCCAGCCCACTGACAGCAATTAATTTGTTATAAACCTAATCACAGTACCTCGTAGAGATTTTTCTTTAGTTTCCAAATATGCTTCTTCTATTCAACTTTTGAACTCCGTTTTCATATGTAAATTGCATATTCAAATGAGGAAAAGTGCTTTGCCAGGGAATCTAAAGCTGAGACCAAAGCCCAGACAAGCTAAGGCCCACCCCTAAAGAATTTTTCCTTTATCTTGCATATGAATAACGCAGCGATTAACGTGAAAATGGGTCTCCAAGCTGAATGATGGAAATTATGTTTATAATCAATTTACTGCTGACAGACTCACTTTAATAATTAAATAACAGTTTGTAGTAAACGTTCACATGTTATCTTGGTGTATTTTCTCTTTGCAGACCTACATATCACCGAATGCTGCTATATTCCCAATAGAACAAGATGATCCTCAAGCTTTGTTAAACAATATGAGAATTTATGGGACATGCATCATTGCTATGATGGCTATAGTAGTTTTTGTTGGTGTTAAATATGTCAACAAACTTGCCCTGGTTTTCCTTGCATGTGTAATACTGTCCATTATGGCAATATATGCTGGTGTAATCAAATCAGCCTTTGATCCACCAGATTTACCGTAAGTCATGTACATTTCTTTTTGTTCAGCTAACGTATAAATAATGTTTTAATCTATGGATGTAATAATAAATAAAATGCAGAGTTTTAGAAAGGTACACACATTTTCAGTTTAAAATGAACGGAACGTTATTCAACATTTTATATTTATTTATTTTGCTTACTTGTATAGCACCATCATAATCCGCAGCCCTTTACAGATGATATCAACACTGTCCCATATAGGGCTCACAAGCTACATTCCCTATTAGTATGTTTTTGGAGTGTGGGAGGAAACCAGAGGACAGGGAGAGCATACAAACTCCTTGCAGATGTTGTCCTTGGCTGGGTTTGAACCCAGGACTCCAGCACTTCAAGGCTACAGTGCTAACATTACTAGCATTAACTACTCATTTCAAAAGAATTCTATTTAAGCATATTTTTAGGTTTATAACGGATTCCTACTGTAGTTGCACATCCTTTGTAATTTAATTGAAACTGTATGACTGCCCTCTTTTACTTGATAGTTGTCTGAAGAGTATAATAAATATAGTAGTTGCTTTTATGCTATTTTTATCTTTGGCAGGATATGCCTTCTTGGAAATCGTGTTTTAGCCAAACGAAACCTTGATATTTGTGCCAAATATATTTCTAATAATACAATTAATGAAGCCCTGTGGAATAAATTCTGTATAGCTACAAATGACAGTACTACATGTGATCCATATTTTGCAAATAACATCACTGAAATACAGGGGATTCCAGGAGTTGCTAGTGGTGTTTTACTTGGTAAGTCAGAATTATTCACTTTGTAACTGAATAGTAGATAATAAAGAGGATTTATCACCACCTCCACCAATTCGAACTCTCTGCAACCTTCAAAAGGTGCCACTCCACTGATTTTAGCACAGTTGGACTTTTGTTTTTTTTAAAGCCCCTACTGTTTCTGAGCAATCAGTGCTTTTAATTCAGCACCCAAAATGCTAATTAGGATCTCTACTGTTAGGTGGGTGGTGTAAAGTTGGAGCAGAAAGCACAAGACCACCCACATCAGGTGCTGAAGCTAACAGAACCTAGACTGAGACTAGAAAGAGAATTCTAAAATCAGTGAAGTGGCAACTATTAAAGAATGTAAAGAATTAGAAATGGCAGAGGTGAGTAAAGGTCCTCCTTTAATTGTCATACATGGGTAATGCTGACAGAAAAGTGGTGTAATTAGATGTATTAATATGACTGTTACCCACATAATGTTTTAGCGCATCCTGTAGTAAGATATCATTCCAACTACTATAAAACGTGGACTATTGTCTTATCCTTTCATGTCTTAGTTCACTGCGAAGTAGTACCTACATTATACTTCTGTAATAGATATTAAAGGGAATCTGTCAGGTCAATCTGGGACACTAAACCACCCACAGGTCCTTTATAGACCTGGGGTTTAGTGTCCCAAATCGCTCTGTTGTAATGCAATCCACAGGCGCATTAAAAATAAATAACCTTTATACTTAGAGAAGGGTCCAATCGACGCTGTTCGGCGAGAAGGCTCTGGCTTATTCATGGGCTTCCTTGTTGGCATGCCTTCTGGCACCTGCGCTGTACTTAAGTGAAGCCAAAGATGGACACTTCGGCTTCACTGCGCAATTGCCGGAGGTACGGGACATGCAGAGGTGTTCTCCTCTGGCTTCATTGAAGAACTGCGCAGGCGCGAGGAGTACAGCGGCAGGGTGAGTATAAAGCTTTTTTATTTTTAATGCGGCCATGGATTGCGTTATTAGAGGGTGATTTGGGACACTAAACCCCAGGTCCATATGGACGTGTGGGTGGTTTAGTGTCCCAAATTGCTCTGACAAATTCCCTTTAAAGAGGACCGTTTCACATCCTCATGTATATGCTGTTTTACATACCACTAGAAATTGAGCGCACTGCCAGCTTTCCCGGTATGTGCCCCGGGGCTGAAGATATTGGGGGGGTCGTAGTTTCACTGTTCACCATCAGAGGGGTGTTCCTAACAGTCTAGCTGGTCTGTGAGGAACGCCCTCCCTGACTGTACTCGCCCATAGACTTGTACTGGGGGGGGTGTTCCTCACAGCTCAGCGTCATCGCTGGGCTGTAAGGAACGCCCCCTCTGACAGTACAGCGCTATGGACGAGTACAGAGAGAGGGGGATTTCCTTTCCTCCTAGTGATGAGCTGTAAGGAACGCCCCCCAGTACAGTGCTATGGAGGAATACTGTCAGGGAGGGCGTTCCTCACAGCGCAGCTAGACTGTCAGGAACTCCCTTCTGACAGTGAACGGTGAAACTACGACCGCTGATATCTCCAGCCCCGGAGCATATACCAGGAAAGCCGGCAGTGCGCTGAATTCAGCACACTGTCTGCTTTCTAGCGGTATGTAAAACAGCATATACATAAGGACGTGCAAGGTCCTCTTTAAAGAGTCATAAGTTTCGCCTGAAATTACCTTTTAACTTGCTTATAAATCCTTCTGCTCTCCTACACCAGGTTTTTTTCTCTCTATGTTGACACATTTTAAGTTTTAAAAATAAAAAAATTGCTGCGCAGCTCATAATTTGTTTTGTAGGTGACAAGTGACAAACACGTTGCAGAATTTTTTTTATTTTTTTTGTGTTGCAGATTTTGCTGTGTTTTTGAACCAAAACCAGGAATGGATTTAGCAGAAAGGAGAAGTATAAGTGCTTCCTTTTTATATTGCCCATTCTTCTTCTTTTTTTTTTTTTTTTTTTTTTTTTATATATAAACAACTCTTGGCTTTGGCTCAGAAAAACACAGCAAAATCTACAACAAAAAAGGCCACTTTTCTGCAATGTGTGACCTTCAGACGGAAGGCACTGGGATGACACTCTGTACTAAGTCTCCCTGAACACTTGGTCGTATGTATGTGATCTTACACATTACAGCTGTTAAATTTAATATTTTTTTCTTTCTAGATAATCTTTGGAGTGCTTACAGTCAAAAAGGATCTATTGTTGAGCGGAACCAAACATCATCTGTAGCAGGAGATGGACATAAAGCTTATATTCAAAATTATGTCTTGACAGACATAATGACTTATTTCACAATGCTTGTTGGAATTTACTTTCCTTCTGTAACAGGTAAAATGGTATTAATTTTATATAATCTGTGCTGTGATTTTTTTTTTTTTTCTAATGTAAAGGAGGACTTCAGGTAAATGTATAATGACATTGAAATGACAAAAAAGACTGTTAAGTAGTGCTCACTTCAGCAGCACATATACTAAAATTGGAACGATACAGAGAGAATTAGCATGGCTCCTGCGCAAGGATGCCATGCAAATTTGTGGAATGTTCCATATTTTTAAGAAAAGGGAACAAAATGTCTGTTAAGTTGCTTTAACCCTTTCCCGACATCCGCTGTAATAATACGGCAGATGCCATGTGTTTAAAGATGGCGGACGCTCAGGACTCGTGTGGCCGCCATAGCCGCGGGGTCTCTGCTGCTAATGCCCACGATCGGTGCCTGCATTGATCGCGGGCATTAACTCTTATGGCGCCTCGGCCAAAGCTGACCGAGGTGCCATTTTACTGGCGGCACGCGGGCGCCGCCATTTTGCTGAGGATCGCCGGCACCCGGAGCAAGCTTCGGGGCCTGCGTCCCGTTGCTATGACAGCCGGGAGCCTTGTGAAGGCTCCTAGGCCTGTCTTTCATTAACTTCTATTGCAGGCTACTCTGTAGCCTGCAATAGAAGCGCTGTTTTTTTTGCAATGCATTGCAATGCGCTAGCATTGTATTAGTGATCAGTCCCCCTAATAAATGCAAAAAAAAGTAAAAAAAAAAAAAAAATATTAAAAGTTCAAATCACCCCCCTTTCCCTAGAACACATACAATACAGACCAAAAGTTTGGACACACCTTCTTATTCCAAGAGTTTTCTGTATTTTCATGACTATAGAAATTGTAGATTCACACTGAAGGCATCAAAACTATGAATTAACACATGTGAAATTATATACTTAACAAAAAAGTGTGAAACAACTGAAAATATGTCTTATAGTCTAGGTTCTTCAAAGTAGCCACCTTTTGCTTTGATTACTGCTTTGCACACTCTTGGCATTCTCTTGATGAGCTTCAAGAGGTAGTCACCTGAAATGGTTTTCACTTCACAGGTATGCCCTGTCAGGTTTAATAAGTGGGATTTCTTGCCTTATAAATGGGGTTGGGACCATCAGTTGTGGTGTTCAGAAGTCAGGTGGATACACAGCTGATAGTCCTACTGAATGGAGTGTTAGCTGCTTTTTTTCTTGCCATAATACAAATTCTAAGTAAAGAAAAACGAGTGGCCATCATTACTTTACTTTAATAAATGAAGGCCAGTCAGTCGGAAAAATTGGGAAAACTTTGAAAGTGTCCCCAAGTGCAGTGGCCAAAACCATCAAGCGCTACAAAGAAACTGGCTCACATGAGGACTTTTGGTCTGTACTGTATAAAAGTACTTAAATACTGTGAAACACATACATAATAGGTATCCCTGTGTCCGAAAATGCCTGGTCTACAAATCTCTAAAAATATTTTTCCCGTACGGTAAACACCGCAGCAGGGGAAAAAAAAAATCAAAAGTGCCAAACCAACGTTTTTTTCACGGTTTTGTTTCTGATAAAAATTTGAATAAAAAGTGATCAAAGCAATAGTAATTCTCCAAAATGGTATAACTAAAAATTACACTTGGTCCTGCAAAAAAAATGACATCCTATGCATCCCCGTACACGGAAGTATAAAAAAGTTTCGGGTATCAGAATATGGCGACTTCAAAAAATTTTCACAGTTTTGGATTTTTATTAAGGGGTTAAAATGTAAATAAAATCATATAAATTTGGTATCCCCGGAATCGTACCGAAACATAGAATACAGATGACATTTTTTCTGTAGAGCGAACGCCGTAAAAACGAAGCCTGTAAGAAAGTCGCACAAATGCACTTTTTCTTCAAATCCACCCCATTCTGAATTTTTTTTTCCAGTTTCCCAGTACATTGTACAGCATAATAAATGGTAGCATCATGAAAAAAAAATCTGTCCCGCAAACATTAAGACCTCATATTTCTCTGAGAATGGGAAAAATAAAAAAGTTATTGGGTTTGGAAAGGGGGTGGGGGGGCGGAGTCAAAAACGAAAATCGAAAAAGATCACTGGCGGGAAGGGGTTAAAGGGTTTTTCCATGATTTTATAAATCATGATGTATCCTTGGGATACATCATCAATTGAAGATCTGTAGGTGTCCGACACTTGGGACCCTTGTGGATCAGCTGTTTGCAGCAGCACTCCATGAGCAATGCTTCTGCTTCACAGGCCATGTATGAGATCACAATCCTCAGCCACATGGCCTGATCACAGCACAATCTTATTCAAAGAGAATGGACTGAGCTGCGATACCACCACAGCCTCTGTCAAGTGTACACTGCTGTTCTTGTGAAATACTAAAGAGGCTGCACCACTCACCCAAATGCTACAGCCTCATCAAACAGCTGTCTGGCCTGGGGCCCAGGTCTCAGACCCTGGTCATTTTTTAAATGATGATCTAACAGAGGCATGTCCAAAGTTTGGCCCATGGGCCAAATGCAGCCCGTTTTCAAATTTCACTCAGCCCGCCTTTGTTAATAGCCAGAGGAGGGCTGTAATGGCCCCTATTAACTTGCCTATCCATGCTCCTGCTCGTGGCCTCCTCTTCTCTTTAACCATCAAGCGGTCCCCATGCGTTGCACATTACGTCATCGCGACCTGATATGCACCGCACAGGTCCCATTAAAGGCTGAAGAGGGAAGAGGAGGCTGCGAGCAGTAGCAGGGAGCGGTAAGTGAATGTAACTTTGTTCTCCCAGGTTCTGCTGATCCTGTTGTTAAAACCTGGGAGAAGTGGCGCCACGGATCCCATTCTGCTGCTGGTAGAGCCTGTAGGCCACAGGCTCAATGTGGCTACAATCTAAGTACCAATACTCACCTGTCTGCTCTACGGCTTTTTCTGCTTCTTCCTCCTCCAGGCTCACATCACATGACTTTACAACATTGCGCCTGGAGCAGGGAGACAGAGTGGGATCGGGGAGAAAACAGGTGAGTAATGACCTAATAGAGCTGTAGGGGGTGACTAGTGAAGGGGCCACTGTATGGCCCATACAGTGTCCCCTTCACTATTCTTCCCAGTACAGTGGCCACTTCACTGGCCCCATGCCCCACCCAGTACAGTGCCACTTCACTGGTCCCCCCCCCCCACTCAGTACAGTGGCCACTTCACTGCCCCCCCCACCCCATACAGTGACCTCTTCACTGGTCCTCCATACTGTATGCATGGGGACCAGTGATGTGGCCATTATATTGTGTGGGGGCAGTTTTGGGGCTACTTTTTCATAGTTAAATTGCTACATTTGCAATAAAAAAAAAAATCATAAAATAGGTAATTTGCTTTTAATGTTAAAGAGGACCTTTCATGTCCTCATAGATGTGCAGTATTATATGCCACTAGAAAGCCGTCAGTGCGCTGAATTCACTGCACATCTATGAGGACATGAAAGGTCCTCTTTAATGGTTAAAATAATCAGGCTGAATGGTCATCCCCACACATTTTCCCCTCACCAAATCTGGCCCTCCTTGGAAAAAAGTTAGGTAAAATCAGGGGTGTCTAAACAATAGGTTATCACTTATTTATCCTGGAAAAACCCAATTAAGGCTAAGAGCTGCTTTTTTGTTGCACATTTTGCTTTGGCTTTCTTTTAGACAAAGCCAGGTGTGGATTTAACAGAAAGGAAAAGTGCAAGCCTCTCTTGACTGTGACTCAAAAAACAGCAGCAAAGTCTGCAAAAAAAAAAGTTTTTCTTTTTGGAGCATTCTTGCAAAGCCTAAAATGTCTCAAAAATATTATGGAAGACATACATTTGAAATCTGCAAGCCTAACTAGGCATAGGCTAGTGACCCGCTTCTTATATTTTTTTGTTTTAATTTTAGAAATGGTCATTAACTTAGTCTCATTTCATAGAGCATGTGACTCTGCACGAAAATGTAAAGCACTTCAATTATAAACGTGGCTGCTTTTTACCTGAAAAACCTCTGTAAAGTTCCTGCCTCTAGGTGTCTCCCTTCTAGCTAATTTACAGTTCACTCCCTGTTGGGCATGATTCGTGTCCATAGATGCAAGATGAAATAGTAGTGAGTGGGGTTCTGCTCACAGGGAGGCCCAGGAGAGGTAAGACAAGGTGAGTATAACTGTTTGTTATTTTCACTTACCTCCCCCGGGCCTTTGCTTATTATACTCTGGGTTCTGAAGAGACCCCAGAGTATAATATAATTAATTCAGTGCTGGCCAAAAGTATTGGCACCCCTGCAATTCTGTCAGATAATACTCAATTTCTTCAAGAAAATGATTGCAATCACAAATGCTTTGGTAATAATATCTTCATTTAATTTGTCTTCAATGGAAAACCACAAAAAGAGTTGTCAAAAAGCCAAATTGGATATAATTCCACACCAAATATAAAAAGGGGGTGGACAAAAGTATTGGCACCCTTTGAAAAATCAGGTGATGCTTCTCTAATTTGTGTAATTAACAGCACCTGTTACTTACCTGTGGCACATAACAGGTGGTGGCAATAACTAAATCACACTTGCAGCCAGTTGAAATGGATTAAAGTTGACTCAATCTCTGTCCTGTATCCTTGTGTGTACCACATTGAGCATGGAGAAAAGAAAGAAGACCAAAGAACTGTCTGAGGACTTGAGAAGCAAAATTGTGAGGAAGCATGAGCAATCTCAAGGCTACAAGTCCATCTCCAAAGAGTCCAAAGACTCGAATGTTCCTGTATCTACCGTGCGTAGTGTCATCAAGAAGTTTAAAGCCCATGGCACTTTGGCTAACCTCCCTAGATGTGGACGGAAAAGAAAAATTGACGAGAGATTTCAGCGAAAGATTGTGCGGATGGTGGCTAAAGAACCTAGACTAACATCCAAACAAGTTCTAGCTGCCCTGCAGTCCGAGGGTACAACAGTGTCAACCCGTACTGTCTGTCGGCGTCTGAATGAAAAGGGACTCTATGGTAGGATACCCTGGAAGACCCCACTTCTGACCCAGAGACATAAAAAAGCCAGGCTGGAGTTTGCCAAAACTTACCTGAGAAAGCCAAAAACTTTTTGGAAGAATGTTCTCTGGTCAGATGAGACAAAAGTAGAGCTTTTTGGGAAAAGGCATCAACATAGAGTTTACAGGAAAAAAAAGAGGCCTTCAAAGAAAAGAACACGGTCCCTACAGTCAAACCTGGCGGAGGTTCCCTAATGTTTTGGGGTTGCTTTGCTGCCTCTGGCACTGGACTGCTTGACCGTGTGCATGGCATTATGAAGTCTGAAGACTACTAACAAATTTTGCAGCATAATGTAGGGCCCAGTGTGAGAAAGCTGGGTCTCCCTCAGAGGTCATGGGTCTTCCAGCAGGGCAATGATCCAAAACACACTTCAAAAAGCACTAGAAAATGGTTTGAGAGAAAGCACTGGAGACTTCTAAAGTGGCCAGCAATGAGTCCAGACCTGAATCCCATAGAACACCTGTGGAGAGATCTCAAAATGGCAGTTTGGAGAAGGCACCCTTCAAATCTCAGGGACCTGGAGAAATTTGCCAAAGAAGAATGGTCTAAAATTCCAGCAGAGCTTTGTAAGAAACTCATTGATGGTTACCGGAAGCGGTTGTTCGCAGTTATTTTGTCTAAAGGTTGTGCTACCAAGTATTAGGCTGAGGGTGCCAATACTTTTGTCTGACCCATTTTTGGAGTTTTTTTTTTTCAACACTTTGCCTCCTATAAAAAGTGATCTATCCATCAGATCTTTCCCCAAATGGTATCAGTAAAAACATCTAGTCCCGCATGAAAAGATGCCATACCCAGCTCCATACATGTAAATATGAAAAAGTTACAGGAGTCACAATATGGCGACACAAAATTTCTTTTGGAAAGCTTTTCATTTTTTAAAAGGTGTCCCCTTCCCATCAATGACATTTTTCATTTCTGACTCCCCCCTCCCCCTTCCAAACCCAATAACTTTTTATTTTTCCGTTCTCAGAGCCATATGAGGTCTTAATGTTTGCGGGACAAATTTGTTTTCATTTATTATTCTTTACATTGTACTGGAAAGCTGGAAAAAAATTCAGAATGGGGTGGATTTGAGGAAAAAGTGCATTTGTGCGACTTTCTTACAGGCTTCTTGCAGCCATGACAACTTTAACTTTTTAAGAACTCGGGTAATTTTGGCGTTAAGGCTCATCAACTTTTCTAATATTTTCTGTCTCCACTTTCCAAAATTCAGAACTTATATTTTTCTGTTGACCTAGCCGTATTCTTTGCTCACAGAGTTGTATTTTTAGATGGCACCATTTAGGGGTACATATAATGTTTTAATTTTATTAGAAATGAAGTGGCAACATTAAAGGGTATTCCCATGATCATGACCATATCTATATTTGTAAATAATTAAAAGTTAGACATTGCAAATATAAGTAGTTAAAAATTCTGCAGAATTTTAAAGATTTTCTCTAACCATCTTAGTGGTGACATCTGTTGTCTTGATCGGTTGCCAGTAGATACGATAAGAGATGAGTGAAGTATTCAAAAATTCGATTCCGCAACTTCGGCGAATTTCACAAGTCGATTCTATTCGATCCGAATTAAATCACGGCAAATCACGTAACAAAAACAGCTCTTTATTGGCTGCAGAGAGTCGGGGTGTGTGGCAAAATGGCGGAACCCCTTGGATGTCGCGGTCATGTTTGACCGCGGCATCCAAGGTGTTAGAACCCCTGATCGGTTATGGAGCAGGGTGTTAACTGTCAGTTACAGCTAACACCCTGCTACATAACCGATCGGGGGTTTTAACACCTTGGATTCAGCAGTCAAACATGCTGTGGGTGCTCTCAAAGGTGTTAAAGGGCTGTGACTTCACAGGGCTGGCTGCTCATTGGTTGCACGCATGGCATTGTGGGTGATCCTGCGCTCCCAGAGTTCCTTGCCCCATGTCCTAACATGTACAGCAGCCATTTTGAACTAAATTACCATGAAGCATGAGGAAATTCGGATTCGATGCGACTCGAATATTTCCTGAAATTCTGATCGAATTCCACTTCATCAGCTTCGATTCGCTCATCTCTAGATACGACCACTAATCCAGAAACTTTCTGTGGTCTGGGACTTGTCAAAAACCCAGCCATGATTTTCTTATTGTGGACAGGTTATCAGGCAGGGACACATGTATGAGAAGATATCCCGGCCACAATAAGGAAATCATGGTTGATTTTCTGACCTTCGAAAAGTCCAGCATTCATGGTCGTATCCACTGGCAACCGATCAAGACAACAGACTGTCACCACAAGATATTTATAGAAAATGTACACATTTAAAAAATGGTTATGTTAATGGGAATACCCTATATTCGATTTGGTTTTATTATGTTTTACCACTTTTACTAATAAAACACTATTTTACAAAGATAAATGTTTTACCTGGGGGCACCATATTGTGACATCCATAACTAAGTGAGGGTTCGTTTTTTTTGCATTTGTAGTTTTTTAGTATCACTTTTTATTGCATTTTTTTTTTTTTTTTTTAGGGAAGTTGAGGTGACCAAAACACAACTTGCCCATTACAGTATTGTGATGAACAGACCCTCAGTTATATATCTTTCTTGGAAATGTGTTTTTACTTGCTCATATCACTCCTACCTACTTTTAGGAATGCCATATTTAAGTTGTGTTTTACATTGTTGGTCACTTCGCATCACTGGTGTTATGTGCATACCATGGGGGATGGTCACTCTAGCCAGCCAGCTTTATTACCCCCTCGACAGCAGATGCCATGGGGGAGGGAGGGCTGGTGACCATAAGTTCACCCACAGACACTCATCTCTCCCAGCACCTAGGAAGCCATCCATGTCTCTGAGGGTTCTGCAAAGGAAGGGGAAGGGTGGCTGCCTGGGGCACTAGCCATATGCTGAAAGGAGACATAGATTCCTGGTCACTCAGCAAAGAGGCAGCCAGAAGGTCTTATCTTGGAGAGGATGTGAGAGCCTGTCCTGCTGTGGACTGAACATGGGCCTAGCATTGAGGCCTGAAGCCTTTTGTCTTCTGAGTCTGGCTAGCATGTAGGAAAGACGTGCTTTGTAACTTGCGTTAGGGAGAGCCCTGAAGCCTATCACATGGGCTCAGAGAACCTGACTACAAATTTGTGCCGGTATTTTTTCTATCCGTTATCCCCCTTTTTATTTGATTTGCTGTATTTTACTTTTATCTGTATGTTGCTTGGTAATTGATATATATTTCTCTATATGTTAATGCTTAGTACCGAGCCACCTGTGTTAATAAATATATAAAATTTAAAAAAAAAGCTTGTTTCGCATTATCCTATGACCCGGTCCGCTCACGGTGTGTGAGTGGGAGGTAAAGAAGGTTGGTCACAGGTGTGCCAAGTGGCTTGGCAAGGTGAGATCCTTCACAAATTATGTTTATTTAAATTTTTTTTTTTCTTTCTTTCTTTTTCTTTTTTGATATATTTATAGTTTAATAATAATATAAAACACTACCGTTCAAAAGTTTGGGGTCACCCAGACAATTTTGTGTTTTCCATGAAAACTCACACTTTTATTTATCAAATGAGTTGCAAAATGAATAGAAAATATAGTCAAGACATTGACAAGGTTAGAAATAATGATTTTTATTTGAAATGATAATTTTCTCCTTCAAGCTTTGCTTTCGTCAAAGAATGCTCCATTTGCAGCAATTACAGCATTGCAGACCTTTGGCATTCTACCTGTTAATTTGCTGAGGTAATCTGGAGAAATTTCACCCCATGTTTCCAGAAGCCCCTCCCACAAGTTGGATTGGCTTGATGGGCACTTTTTGCGTACCATACGGTCAAGCTGTTCCCACAACAACTCAATGGGGTTGAGATCTGGTGACTGCGCTGGCCACTCCATTACAGATAGAATACCAGCTGCCTGCTTCTTCCCTAAATAGTTCTTGCATAATTTGGAGGTGTGCTTTGGGTCATTGTTCTGTTGTAGGATGAAATTGGCTCCAATCAAGCGCTGTCTACAGGGTATGGCTTGGTGTTGCAAAATGGAGTGATAGCCTTCCTTATTCAAAATCCCTTTTACCTTGTACAAATCTCCCACTTTACCAGCACCAAAGCAACCCCAGACCATCACATTCCCTCCACCATGCTTGACAGATGGCGTCATGCACTCTTCCAGCATCTTTTCAGTTGTTCTGCATCTCACAAATGTTCTTCTGTATGATCCAAACACCTCAATCTTCGATTCGTCTGTCCGTAACACTTTTTTTTCCAATCTTCCTCTGTCCAATGTCTGTGTGTTCTTTTGCCCATATTATTCTTTTCCTTGTATTAGCCAGTCTCAGATATGGCTTTTTCTTGGCCACTCTTCCCTGAAGTCGCCTCTTCACTGTAGATGTGGACAATGGCGTTTTGGGGGTACTATTTAATGAAGCTGCCAGTTGAGGACCTGTGAGGCATCGATTTCTCAAACTAGAGACTCTTGTCTTGTCTTGTCTTGTACTTGTCTTGTTGGTCAGTTGTGCAGCTGGGTCTCCCACTTCTCTTTCTACTCTGGTTAGAGCCTGTTTGTGCTGTCCTCTGAAGGGAGTAGTACACACCATTGTAGGAAATCTTCAGTTTCTTGGAAATTTTCTCGCATGGAATAGCCTTCATTTCTAAGAACAAGAATAGACTGTCGAGTTTCACATGAAAGTTCTCTTTTTCTGGCCATTTTGAGAGTTTAATCGAACCAACAAATGTAATGATCCAGATTCTCAACTAGCTGAAAGGAAGGTCCGTTTTATAGCTTCTCTAACCAGCAAAACTGTTTTCAGCTGTGCTATCATACTTGCACAAGGGTTTTCTAAACATCCATTAGCCTTCTTACACAGTTAGCAAACACAATGTACCATTAGAACACTGGAGTGATGGTTGCTGGAAATGGGCCTCTAAACACCTATGTAGATATTGCATTAAAAACTAGATGTTTGCAGCTAGAATAGTCATTTACCACATTAACAATGTATAGAGTGTATTTCTGATTCATTTAATGTTATCTTCATTGAAAAAAAACTGTGCTTTTTCTTTCAAAAATAAGGAAATTTCTAAGTGACCCTAAACTTTTGAACGGTAGTGTACATTTTATTTATATGGTGCCAACATATTCTGCCGCACTGTACAATTTGTAGGGTTCAAGTACAGACAAAAAAGATACATTACAAAGAAATAGTCAATTCACACAATGGGACTGAGGGCCCGGCTTGCAAGAGTTTACAGTCTATGAAGTAGAGTGGGTGACACAAGAGGTAGTAGGGGCGGCATCGGAGGTAGCATTGCTTATACAATGGTCAGACAATTTTGTATTCGAGGTTACTGTCATTACACATATATAAAGCTGTATGAGCCGTCACCAGTCGTGTCCTTTAATGTGCAGATGGTGCCCGGACATATAAAGTTAGTCTGAAACAGCATCATATCCTCTGAGGTAATGTGAGAGCGTGGGTACGTTTTAGGGATTCTAACTACGGAAGGGTTTACATTAGGAGTTGTGATTAGGCCTGTCTGAAAAGATATGTCTTTAGTTTGCGCTTGAAGCTGTAGAAATTGGGGGTTAATCTGATAGTCCGAGAGAGCATTCCAGAGAAATGGTGCAACTCGGGAGAAGTCTTGTATACAAGCGTTGGAGATTCTGATAATAGAGGATGTTAGTCATAGGTCTTTGAGTGAACGGAGAGCACGGGTTGGGCGATAGACAGAGATAAGGGAGGAAATGTAGGGAGGTGCAGCATTATGGAGAGCCTTGTGGATGAGGGTGATAAGTTTATATGGTATTCTGTATTGAATAGGCAGCCAATATAGTGACTGGCACAGACCGGAGACATCGCCGTTTCGTCTAGACAGATAGATGAGCCTGGCCGCTGCATTCAGAATAGATTGTAGAGGGGAGAGTTTAGTAACGGGAAGACCGATTAGTAAGAAGTTACTGTAGTCAAGGCGAGAGTGAATCAGGGCAACAATAAGGGACTTTAGTGTATCTCTGGTAAGGAAAGGGTGTATTCTGGATATGTTTTTGAGATGAAGATGACATGAGCGTGCGAGTAATTGGATATGGAGGGTGAAGGAAAGGTCTGAGTCAAATATAACCCTAAGGCAGCAGGCATACTGTCTGGGAGTTATGGTAAGGCAGGAAACTGCAATGAAGATATCAGGGACAGATCTATTAGATGGTGGAAACAGCAATAGTTCAGTCTGAGAGATTTAGTTTCAGATAGAGCGAAGCCATGATATTTGAGACAGCAAAGAGACAGTCACTGGTGTTCTGTATTAGTGCAGGGGTGATGTCACGGGTTGACGTATATAATTGGGTGTCATCAGCATAAAGATGGTACCGGAAGCCAAATCTGGTGATGGTGTGCCCAGTAGAGGTTTTGTAGACGAAGAAGAGCAGGGGGCCTAGGACTGAGCCCTGAGGAACCCCAACAAGGAGGGGAAGAAACAGAGCCCGCAAATGATACACAGAAAGTGTGGTCTGAGAGGTAAGAGGAGAACCAGGAGAGCGTGATGTCCGTGAGGCCGACAGAGCGGAGCATAGTGAGGAGGAGTTGATGGTCATCAGTGTCAAATACTGCTGAGAGATCCAGAAGAATAAGAGAGAAGTAACCTTTGGATTTAGTCATCAGGAGATCATTTGAGACTTTTGAGAGGGCCGTTTCCGTAGAGTGCAGAGTGCGTAAGCCAGATTGTAAGGGTCAAGAAGAGATTTAGCAGAAAGATAGCGGATTAAACGAGAATAGACCAAGCGTTCCAAGATTTTGGAGATGAAGGGGAGGTTAAAAACAGGTCTGTAGTTAGCATCACAGGACGGGTCAAGTGATGATTTCTTCAGTAGATTTCTTTAGAAGAGAGAGAGAGGTTAAATATTTTAGTAAGGTAAGTCATGACAGCAGGAGACAGAGACTGGAGAAGGTGTGAGAGAAAAGGGTCACTACTTCAGGTTGTAGGGCGAGAAGAAGAAAGTAGGTGATATACTTCCTCTTCTGTAACAGGTTCAGAAAATGAGAATGAACCGTCTGAAGTGCTGTAGGTGAAGGGATCAATGTCACCTGGGGATTGGGCAGTTATTTCCTGACAGATCTTATCAATTTTGTCATGGAAATAAGTGGCCAGGTCATCTGCACTTAGGTCTGTGAATGGCACCTGCACGTTTGGAGTGAGGAAGGAGTGAAAAGTTTCAAAGAGCCTTTTAGGGTTACATGAGAGTAAAAAGATGAGCGGTGAAATAGGCTTGTTTGGCAAGGTGAAGGGCATAACTATAGTTTTTAAGCATAAATTTGAAGTGGAGAAAGTCTGCAGGTGTACATGATTTTCTCCAGACGTTCAGCACACCTAGAGCACCGCTGAAGAAAACGCCTCTGTGGCGTGTGACAGGGTTGCTACCTCCTGTGTCTAACTTTTCGAGTAGAGAGGGGAGCCGCCTCAACCAATGCACTTTTAAGGCTTTCATTATAGTGACTGGTGGCCAGATTGGGGCAGGAGAGTGAAGAGATGGGGGCAGAGAGGATTGTAGACTATCTGAGAGGTGCTGGGTGTTAATAGCACTTAAATTCCTATATATATGATGAGTAGGTGTGTCCTGTGAAGGAGAGAAAGCACTGATGGTGAGAGACAGAAGGTTATGAACAGAGAGGTGTAGAGTAGAGTTAGTAAATTTAGCAACTGAGGAGTCGATGGAAGACGAGATCAATGGTGTTGCCATCTACATGTGGGGCAGAACATGATAGTTGTGAGAGACCAAAAGAAGTGGTTATTGGGAGAAACTGTGAGGCAGCTGGGGAGACAGGGGTGACAGTGGGGATGTTAAAGTTAACCATGATGAGGATAGGAATTTCGCTGGATAAAAAGAGGGGAAGCCAAGAAGCGAAGTGATGCAGAAATTGGTAGGGTGACCCTTTACATGCATATGGCAATACCAGTTTATTTATTTTTACTGTCCCACGAGAGGTTTTCAACCCTGGACTGCTTGATTCCATATACTGCAAATTCTTCTGCATTGCAGTATATAGTACATTATTATTTATGTGTAATAGGCCTATTACACACCTATGCATGGCAACTAGGAGGTCATTGATTGAACTCCAGTCTGCCTTGGCAACCCCTCAGAACCTTGCGATCTTGCTACTGAGGGCCGTGGGGTGAAAAAATGGGCTACTTTTCCTCTCATAACCACCCACATGCCGTAATCACTTGATCACAACATCTGAGGGGTTAACCCGCCAGAGTATGCTTATTTTCCACCAGCTAGTCCTGGGTCCTGGCTGTGTAATACAGCTGAATCCCAAAAGCGATCTAGCAGGCATAGCTCCTGTGCCTGCTACATCGATGTGCTGATTGTTAACTATACAATCAATACTATTGAGAACTACTATGAGACCTTAAATTCATCAAATCCTACCTCCTGTTCTTCTGCCATAACTTTTCTGTAAAAAATCCTCCATGCTCCTTCTCCTGCTTCTCACATAATCTTCTCTCCCCATTTCCTTCCTTCCCCATTTTGAATTTACTTCGATGATCACCTTGCATAGATAAAAATAAAGTGTTTAGTTGATTGTAGAGTTAATGCATGTATATAGAAATGTATATACTGTATCTAAAATAGATCCGTCAGGTTTCTGTGTGTGGTGTTGTTTTTTTTTTTTTTTTGTATGTTTTATTTTTCCACTTAATGCTAAGGCCCCACGTAGCATCCCACAGCAAAAATGCTCTGCGGGAAAAACCGTGGCAAGAAGGCATTGCGGTTCTTCCCGCTGTGCTTTGCACAGAAAGTTTGCAGAAGATTCCTCTGCGGACTTTCTGCTTCATTTATACCTATAGGGAAACCGCTGGTGTTTCCGTAGGCATAATTGCAGCGTGTCCGCTGCACGTATTTTACTGCAAAGTGGGGATGCGATTCACTAGAATCCCATCAACTTTGCTGTGACTGTAAAACGCTGCGGTTTTTTTTTCCATGTGGGGCCCAGCCTAAAGCAGGAATAGCACAGCAGACCTCGTAATATGGAAACAAGAAAATTTTTGTTTGTTTTCTAATTTTTCTTTTCTCTGTTTGTTCAATATAGGCATCATGGCTGGCTCCAACCGGTCTGGAGATTTGAAAGATGCTCAGAAGTCTATCCCATTTGGAACAATATTGGCAATTGCAACCACATCTTTTATATGTATCTTTTACTATATGTATATTATGTACAACACTGGTGCAAGAAAGTCTTGGTCATTATCTGCCTTCAGACCAAAACTATCAATTACAAGGCCAAAATGTATCTCTTGCTGGTAAAAGTGTTTTGGCTGCTGAGTTTCACGAATGGATTACAAAATGGCCAACAGTAAAGGAAATCCCTGTTCAGTTAGTGCTTTCACTTACTTATTTTTTTTGAAATTCTTATTTTATTGAATTTTACAAATAATTACAACATCAGTTCATATAAGCCAATAAATGATCAACATAAAAAGCAAAAGTGTAAATAGTATCAGTACAATGTAAGAGCATCGAGATAACTTGGGACAACAGAGTTGTCTCAACAGTATAGTGTGTCTCTCATGAAGGCCCAATCTACCCTGTCGAATGCCTTTTCGGCATTGACACCTAACAGCACTAAGGATGAATTTGTTTTGTTTGCAACAGCTATGGCATGTAGCAGGCGTATTGTGTTATTTTTTTCCTTCTCTCCCTTTAACAAAGCCAGTTTGTTCATCATTCCAAAGATATGGCAGTAAATGCCGCAGTATTAAAGCTAAAAGTTTTGCCCATATCTTAAGGTCTACATTTAATAATGAAATGGGTCTATAACTGCTGCACAGCTGGGGATCTTGCTTTCACTTACTTAAAGGGAATATATCAACTTTTTTTTTTTTTTTTTAATAAAAAAAAAAAAAAGGTGAAATATATCTTCTTTTCGTTTTCTTTATCTGTACCTGATTATGGGGACAGCCTTCTTCCCTGAGCGGCTTGTGTGTTCTTTTAACAACATTTAGCGATATGCTTTACAGTCATGGCCCTAGGCATCAATAGGCTTACTGAAGTATATGAGAAAAGTTTCTAGACATACTAGGGCACATTTATTAAGCTACTTGTGCATTTTTTGGTGTAAATTGCACCCTTTTGTGGTCTTTATTTGCCCTGCGCTTATTTATGAAGCATTTGCGGCTTTTTTTTTTTTTTTTCCATATGTTATGCTGCGCTCGGCACTTTGGCTTTTTGTTGGGGAAAAGGGCCATGGCCTAAGTGGAGATCCTGTTCATGCTAGGTTTAAAAAAAAAAAAAAAAAAAAAGACTTCAGCTCTGTAAACAGAAAAATAAAAAAAACTATGGCTTCTAAAAGGCAGGACATAAAAAAAACAAAAATCAAAAAATGGCTGCAGTGCAAAGCGGTTTATATAATTTATAATTATGTTCATTTAATTTATATTTATATTATTTACATGTATGTGTGTGTATATCTATGTGTATATATATAGATATGTATATATATATATATATATATATTTGGAACACTATTTAAGCCTTTCCCTGCCAGCCACGTATTTATACGTCTTCCCAGGGTGGCACTTTTGTAGCCGAGGGAATCTAATACGCCCTTGCTTGTAATGCCGATATCTCAGGATCCGTTAGGACTATTAAGAAGATCTCTTCTTCAAAATGATACCAAGATCTTCATGATGATCTTCCGAAGCAATTCACTGTTGAATACGTTATTCGGCATTGAGATCCCATTGCAGATCTCAATTCCCAACAGCGTGTTTAACAGCAATTCGCTCCGAATTTGTAATGGCTATCTTAATACTCCTAATGGATCATGAGATATGGGGCTCTAAAATGTCTGCAGACTGCACAGAGATGAGAAATCATCATCATCATCATCTGTGCATAGCCTGTACGTGGCTCCAGGGGGGGATAGCAAGGACTTTGGTCCTTGTTATCCCCTCTCCTATCAATCAGAGAGCATACTATACTTTTTCTCTCTGATTGTCACATAGAGGGATAATTTAATACCCCTCTGAGCCTTATTAGAGGGGTATCTTCTGTAATACCCCTCTGAACATAACCAGGAAGTTTATTGGCGCTGTGACCCAGATGTTTACCATTGTCCAGGTCGCAGCACCAAAAGAGTTGCACCTAACACTTACACAACACATACTGTGACAATTTTGGGGTATATAGCCTCAAAGGCGGCAGCCTCCTGGACTCCACAGAGGTGTTGGTGGTACTGGGTGCCAAATAAGCAGCATATCAGGTGGTGTTAATCCAAAGTAAATGGCTTTATTCAGCTTACAAATGGAACAGGAAAAAAAAATAACAAACAGCCTAGCCCACACATAGGGCACTACTTGAGCCCTGACTAGCCTCTGGGGGCAAGAAGCAGCCTGGCTCACACTTAGCTCAAGCAAGTCCGCTTAGGAAGTCCAGTCCTTCTGGGACAGACCGCCTGTCTGTCTCCCACTGCTTCCACCGTCTACCTGCTCCCTGCAGGTCTCTCCAGCAGCTCTCCTGCTGCGTACACTCCCTCTGGAGTGTGGCTGAGGACCTTTTTAAGCCTGGCTTTGGGTGGCTCACCAGCGCCCTCTAGGTTCACACTCTCACAATACACACAGTCATCAATAAAGTTTATATTTCACTCTGTCCATACCTGAATTTTCTAGAGTAAAATACGCCTCTCGCAATATCCGTTACACGCTACAATTTTTATAGGGGAATAGAAAATTATTTTTTAATGTAAACTCCTATTTAATTTGCATGCACAAAATTGGTGGGTGCATTTCTGCGATTTTGGCGTTTCTTTAACACCCACACCTGTAAATATAGATATGTGTGGTATTTATGAATTCCTCACAGATTGCAGTTTTTTGGAAAAGTACATTTTGTTAGCAGAAAGGGACTCCTTGAGCATGCACTTTAGTGGCAAATTTGAATTTTGTGCAATTTTTGCTTACAATCTCTGTTTGCTACAAAGTTGCATGAAGGTGGTTTATTTATGAAATACTAAGTTGTGTTTTTATATATGTTATGCTGTGCAATCTCAAAAAAAAAATTATATTTTGGTATCACAGTCACAGTTTGCTAGGTGCAGTATAGATTTTTAACATATTAGTGAATAACAGCAAAATCTTGCTGTCTTCTGTATTAGTGTTTTTGAGAGATCAAGCTCTTGTTGTAGTTGATGTTTGTGGTATATATAAATTGTGTACACCTTGATCTTTTATTTTAAATGTATTTTGTGAGTGAATGTAAGATTGAATAGGAGTTTTTAGTGCAAATATATGTTTTAGTACATTTTTAAAAAAAATTATTTTTGTCACAAAATTACATGAAGGTGGATGTGGCTATTGATAACCCACTGAGACGCATGTAATTTTCAGGTTGTCTACTATTTCAAAAAATATATAGGGTTTAGTGGTTCACTTGATTTCCACGGTGTGCAATCCCTATATTTTATAGGATACTTTTTTTTACATTTCCAACTTCAAAGCAGATTTTTGCTCATTCCAGTTCTAGTGATTTTCTGAAGACTTGTCCATGCAGGTGTAGGCCTTAGTGATATGAATGAACTCTGCACATGTTGATCTCTTATTTTTAGCAGGTTTGGTGCATATAAGGGTGGGTTCACACCTGCGCTTGAGTCCGTCCGCTGCCAATCTGAGTGATTGCATTTTTTTTTTTATAAAACATTCACTTCAAATCAAAATTGCTTGTTTGCATACAGTACCAAGTGGCATTTTGACAATGCTGCAAGTGTCTACTTTCAGAAAATATATAGGTATGGGGGGGGTTGGATGATTTTTTTAATATTGCAATTTAGGTTTGATTTGTCAATCTCAAAACTGTGAAAATTGCTCTGGCTATCGGAGGTGCAAAATTTCCAGATACCCCTGGCAGTGAAAGGGTTAATAGTTTCTCACCATGTATCTAGTTATTAATAAATTATTGGCAGGGTTATATAAATATGGCTGGGTTTCCACGTTTTAGGTTCTTAGGTTTTGTTCTGTTTTTTTTTTTTTTGTTGTTGTTGTTTTTGAATCTGAAACCAGAAGTTGTTTGAATAAAAGTGGAGGAGTAGCACTTGTCTTTTGTACTTTCTCTCCCTTTATGATCCACACCTGGTTTTCGTTCATAAAAAAAAGCAAATACTACTCTGCTGACTTTCAATCCGCTTATTTCCCCTCTCCCCCTGATCTCCTCTACACCTTTCATTATCTTCCCTCATTCCCTGTATCTGCTTTTCTCAGTTCAATTGCCTTTCCCATTCTCTCCCTCTCTTTTTTTTTTTTTGTTTTTTTTTGTTTGTTTTTTTATCTATGGAAAAACTGAATAAAACCTTTAATGAAAAAAAAAAATACACCAAAACTGAACAAAACCTGAATGTGGAAACTCACTCTGAGCCTAAAATAGTTTTTCCTCATGGAGCTAAAAATCATAATGGCTCACATTTAGCATATAACCAGTGAAGTGCTGCATTGTGATTCAGGTCAGTGCAGCTAAAAACCACATTAGGATACGGCCCGACGTTGTGGAAATGCAGCTTTTTTTGTTGCAGATTTTTCTGTGTTTTTTTTTTTTTTTTTTTCTACCTGCTGCTAAATCCACTACTGCCTTTGGCTCAAAAAAACCGCAGCAAAATCTGCAACAAAAAAAGCTGCGTTTCCACAACGTGGGGCCGTAGCCTTAAGGGGGGTTTTCTCATCTCCCTGTTTCAGCAGCTTTGCCTGCTGTCTCTTCTTCTCACTTCCTGTATCCCCCTCCCCCCAGCTTGCTGAACAGGACACTATGAAGGATCACAATACTTATTTTGATTACTCAAAATCGAATATAAATGCAGATCTAATATTATGCACATGCTTCTAGAGAATGGACTCAGTGTTATCTGTGTGTTTACATAGAGAAATAACAGACACAGCTTTATCAGCAAATTGCCATTAGCAGAACAGCAGAGCTGTAGATAACAGTGAGAGCAGTGAATGATGTCACTTGTCCTGCTTATCACACAGGTCCAGTGTTGATTTTTTTTTACATGTGATATATTGCCTTAAAAACTGCACCAAAATCATCTTCTTAACTATCATTTCTCATTCACTTAAGTTTTAAAATAACAACGGAAGTCCCTATTTTTATTGGATGGAAAAAAATAACACTGCAAACAGTCTTCAGTTTGTATCAGTCAGTAAGGAAAAGATTAATAGTCATTCTTCTGATGCCCTGATGGATCAGAATAATGGTTTTTGCACTGGCAGTGGGAACATAACCTTATTCTGCAGCATCACTCCTTTGAGGTGACATTATCAGAGCTCAGATGTACATAAAATGCACCTTTTAAAGCACTAAACAAAATGGCGGTGGAATAGAGTTATTTTTCTTGAGGTGAATTCATATGGTGCTTTTATATTTCATATTCTGCTCTGTACCTTAAATTATTAACAGATCTTTCCTGTGTGGTTCTCTTTGGTGCTTGCATTGAAGGTGCACTTCTACGTGACAAGTAAGTAATATTACTGAAAAAAATATATGTATATGCAAACATTTGCCGATGTAATGTTAGAAAATAAGACTTATCAGTCTACGTATAAGGAGTGACATTGCATTATAAAATGTACTCCTGATCATGAGAATCTTGGGGCATCTTCTGTATAATTAAGTACATCAGTCTCCTCTTTAGATATTAAAGGGTCTGGTTTGTTATGATTCAAGGAAAGCTGGCTAGGAGAGCCACCAGGATAGGAACTGCATTCTTGAGGCCAAATCTATATTTATATAAATACAGATTAACTACTGTATTTGCCAGTTGTAGCTTGTTTCAGTGCTACTCGGTTGATATGTTATGGACAACATGGGTTTCTGGTGCAGCCTAGTATATGAATGGTGGTGTTAAAGCTAATAAAACTATGGAAAATTGTAGAACTCCAGTGGACTGGCCACAAGGGAAGTAATTTTAACTTGAATATCATATTAAACTTGTGTCGATTAAAAGACTGTTCTATTAGGGTAGGTTCATACTACCGTTGTATGTCCGTTCTCATAGTGTCCGTTAAAAAAAACCCCAAAAAAACCGGACACCTATAATAACAGACATTAACGGGCACTAACTGTTAATGTGTCTGTTTTTTTTAACTGATCCATTTAATGGATCAGTTAAAAAAGACATATTAGCATCAGTTAGTGTCCATTTTTTTTTTTCTGCTTTCTGAGTATGCGCAGAAAAAAAACGGACAGTATAACGGACGCCTGTTTGTTACTGTCCGATACCCATAGACTTTAATGTTAAAAAATAACAGATGCTTGACGTCCGTCGTGAAACCATTATTTTTTTTATGGACACACAAGTCCTGCATGCAGGATTTTTTGTCCCCCGAAAAATAACGGACATGTGACGGATTTGGTGTAAACGGATACTACCCGTCACTAGATAAAATTCCATTGATTTTAACAGATTTGTGACTGTTCTGCTAGTGTTGCTAAAATCTTGTAACGGACACGAATGATGATCACCAGCGGTAGTGTGAATGACCCCTTACTGAATAGAGGCTTCTGCATCCATAATGGAAAGCAACAGTAATGAAAGTGAATTTGAGAACTGTGGGGGGAGATTTATTAAACTGTCTAAAAGACGAACTATCCTTTTGTTTCCCATGGAAACCAATAACAGCATCGCTTTCATTTTATATTCTGCTCTTGAGAATTGAAAGCTGTGCTGTGATTGGTTGCTATGACAAAAGTGATATCAAAAATGGATTACGCAGGGAAAACTCATTAAAAATGGACCTTGTTACAGATGAAGATTGGACTGTTTTAATAAGGACAAAAATTAGGCACATAGGTATGAAAAAAGCTTAACTAAGCTGTTTATGTGAATTGTATTTAATGTCTCACTGAACATATTTCTCTTTATGTAACATTTACTTTATATAGTGAATATTTTAATGTGTTATACATTTGAAAAATTAGCACCTGTTAGGTAGGCTCTATTTAGAGCATGGTTTTTTACTTCCGTTTAACTGATGCAAAAAACACGTTAATTTAAAAAGCAAAAAAAAATGGATCTGTTGCTGTCTGATTTGTTTGAAGGACACAAAAAACTTAGTATACCATACATTTTCTCCTTCCAAAAAAATGAATAGCAATGGATCCATATGTAAATTGATGGCTATTCATTCATTTTCAGTTTGCATCCGGTTTTTGCATCTCTTAAAGGTATGTAAAAACGTGATTTGAATAGAGCCTTATTTTGTCATTTCCATTAACCTGCACCTTATATTTTAATGGTAGGTTTGGTGAAGCAGTCAGTGGTCAACTTGTGATCGGTACATTGGCCTGGCCATCTCCCTGGGTGATTGTGATTGGATCTTTCTTTTCTACTTGTGGTGCTGGACTCCAGAGCTTGACGGGTGCTCCACGTTTGCTGCAAGCCATTGCAAGAGATGGAATTGTGCCTTTTCTTCAGGTAGCATGAGCCTAAAGTACCCATTACACAAATTTTTCTGCAGTATTGGGCTGAGGCTCCATGTTACAGAAACACAGCTTTTTTGTTGCAGATTTTGCTGTGGTGTTTTGAGCCAAAGCCAGGAGTGGATTGAGCAAAAGGTAGACGTATAAGTATATCCTAGAAATGCCTCATTTCTTTTGTAGCTATTATTGGCTTTGGCTCATGAAACCGCAGCAAAATCTGCAACAACAAAAGCTGCATTTCCACAATGTGGGTCTTCAGCCTTATATAAGGTTTCTGAAGTCAGTAATTCAAGTCATGCAAATGATAGCATTAGTTGCAAATGATGTGCTGGTTTACTACAGTGTATATAACTTAGGGTAAGATCTGTTGTTCTGGTCCATTTTTGTTTGGCACGCAATACAAAAAAAGGTTGCCTTCCCCTGATCTATGGGGTCCTTCAGTATCCTTTCAGATCCATATGAAAACTGATTCAACATAATGGTCATTGCTAAATTTAAAGAGAACCTTTCACCACCTGTACCAATTCAAGTTCTTAGCATCCATGTATAGGCCCCACTCAACTGATTATGGCACAGTTGTAATTTTACTCTCTAGCCCCCGCCGTTCCCGAGCAACTAGCACAATTAGTTTTTCGTGCCTGATGTGTTATTTCTGTAGTGTCAGAAGGGCAGTTTCAGGCAGAGGTGTGTGATTCAGAAATCCAAACAGAGGCAGCTTGTGTCAGAGCTCAGAATCGCATCCCTTGCCAGCTCCTGCTTGACATCACGGTTCTGTCAATACAGATCCTAAATAGCTTAGCAGGCACCAAAAGTAACAGCATTGATTGCTCAGGAACAGTGAAGGCTAGAAAAAAAAAAAGTTCCAACTGTGCCAGAATCAGTGGAACAGCATCCATTAAATGAAGTAAGGAGGTGGACTTGTTGGAGGTGGTGAAAGGCCCTTTTTAAATGAAAGCCATTATGCTTGTGTGTAGTCTTAGAGTATGTTCACAGGGTATCAGATTAAATCTGATGTGTATTTTACAAGAGAACCACATCACAAATCTGAAGCACACACCCTTGATTTCTGCCACATATTTTTAATAGATCCACATATCAGTTATGCTGTGTTCACATTTGCGTTGTTCTGGTCCAAAATAGTGGACACCAATGGTGCCCGACGGAACCCATTGACTATAAGGACTTGCAGGACTTTTTCCAGCAATTTTAAACATACACTATATTGAAACCTTCAAGTAGAGACTCCAATGTAGATGTGAATGTAGCCTTAGCCCCATTATCATTCATTGGAGATAATCTGCAATCCAACTGTATAAACATTATGCACACATAGATCATGATGGGGAATGTCATACTCCTTTGAAGTGCATTGGATGCAGAATGTTAGCCAGATTAATCATTTAGCATGATTTATTTTCTGTTATGTCACTATTTTTATTTTTCCCCCACTGAGTTGTTTTTAAACCCTTACTCTGTGCCGCACTGTTATGTCGCGCTGAGCATGTAGTTACACAGCCGAGGCCCGGAACTAGCCGCCGGAGTCAGAAGATACTCCGACTGTGGTGGATTAACCTCCTGGATGCCAAGATCAATAGCTATCATGGCATCCAGGGGATCTGGGGGTAAGATCACCCTCCCCTTTCATAAGGTCGTGGGGTCTGAGGGGTGGCCATGGCAGCCAGGAGGCTGCGTAATGGTCTCCTAACTGCCATTCCCTGTCACACATAGTGAACCTATGCGCTATATGCTGCAATACTATGTATTGCAGTACATTGCACTGGGGATCTGAGATCCCCTTGTGAGCCATGGAAAAAGTTAACTTTTTATTTATTTATTTTTTTATTTTATTTTTTTTTTACAATAAAAAGTAAACTATCAATAAAAAGTTCAAAAAACCCACCTGTAGATTTAAAAAAAACAAAAATAAAAACATTATGCAAACAAAAAAAATAAAATAAACATGTTAGATAATCTAGAGCCCTTACTTATCGCCATCAACATCAGTAAAAAAGTTATAGGCGTCAGAATACAGTGACCCCAGGAAAAATCGTTCATTTATTTATAAAAACGGTAAAGCATAAAAAAAATAAAAAAAAACAATATAATTATGTTGTTGCCGTAATCGTAAAGACCCACAGGACAAAGTTACCAGGTCATTTTTAATGCAGAGTGAACCCTGTAAAATCAAAATGCAAAAAAATTATGATAGAATTGTGGTTTTTTTCACATTAAGAACTATCTTCAGAAGAAAGAACACGAGCGCATTTGTGCATGTAATGGAGGGGGCCTGGATAGATTCAGGACGCACTGGGAGTCATGGGCAGAGGCATTCCCCCCACCGTACAATCATTGATGGACTATACAGCGAGGCCTTCCCTTTCACTAGGGTATTACATCCTACTTTATTTATAGCCTCTGGGGGCTGCTATGATTTGTTATTCCTGTAACACCTATATACCATTTATTTAAGAAATTGGAAAATTGATATCTGTTAGCTGATGGGTCTCCCCCTTTTGTAAGGGGCGAACCGACTACTCTGTGAGTGGGGGGATACGATCCGACTGTATTCATTCTCTAGGCCTAGACTATGATTTGTGTTTTCTGTTCTTTTGTTGTTTTGCCCTTCGCTTTATTCCTTATCCTCCTCTAGCCTGTTCCCCATCTTCTCCGTCTTATGGCAAAAACTGATTGTCGTCACCTATAGCCTCAACATGTTAGGTTTACTGTACGTTTGATAAGATTTATTTGTTCGTACTATGCATTGTCAATGTACATATTTTATTCACGGATGTACCTCATCTGAGTATATTGTATTGTACTGCGACTATGATGTATATGAGGTCATAACTGTGCCCTTGTTTCCTCAATGTGTTTCTAACTTGTATTGTATTTCTGTTAAAAATTTCAATAAAAAAACTATTGAATTAAAAAGAAGAAAGAACACGGAGTCCTGGAAATTATCCCATGGTCCCCACAAAGCCCTTTTCTCGCTTATTTCACTGGGGGACACAGAACCATGGGTATAGACCTGGCCACTAGGAGGCTGACACTAGGAGAATGAAAAGCTGTCGGCTCCACCTCTGGGCTATACCCTTCTCACAGACACTGTGCTAGTCAATTTTAAACCTAGTGTCATAGGAGGCAGACACGACCTGACTCAGGTCTTTCTGTCTTACGTCGTTTTTATTTTTATTTTTCTTTCAGGTGCAGTGGGTCTTCAGCGTGTACGCCACACTAGTCGTACCCCTCTGCGGGCGCAGCGCTCTACAGAAGAGCGCCTCGCTGGTCACCCAGTCCCCACTCACCACTTTCTGCACTGGCGGCCGGAGTACCGCTGGCCCCACTCCCACATGCGAGGTCCTACCGAAGGGTTGACCCTGTGGCGCCTGAAGACGCCAGGCAGGTAAGTATTGGAAGATAGGAAAGTATGAGATTTCCTCAATCTCCCCCTCCCCTGGGCCTCCTATAGGGCTCCTTTCCCTCAGCCTCTCTCCTCCTGGGGCCTTGGTGGGCTTCCTTTCTGGGGGGGGGGGGGAGCACTTTAGTGAATAAGCCCCTTTTTTAATCTGATGCTCCTCGGGCTTTTCTTGCCGGTTCTCGTTCGGGGGGGGGGGTGCATTTTCATTTCGTTGGGGCCCCTCTCCTGGACCCCAGTACCTTTTTTAGGCCTTGGCTGGGCCTCCCTGGGCGCCCTTGTGGTTCCATTCCCAAAGGAGCCGTCCTTGCATAAGGACCAGGAAATCATCCTACAGGCCACGGTCCTCCTTCCCTTTCTCTGAGCACTCCCCGGATAGGGCCACAGCTCATGGCTCCACTCCGACAGGCGGAACCCTGCCTCTTCCTGTACGGTCTGTTTCTACTGGGGACGCCTCTGACTCCGACCCGGAGTATCAGCTAGGCTTATATACACACGTGGACAAAATTGTTGGTACCCCTCGTTTAATGAAAGAAAAACCCCACAATGGTCACAGAAATAACTTGAATCTAGGAAGCCTGCTCTACAGGGAAGTCATCGTTGCGGGGGGCGTGGCTGGCCGGCGTAGCAGCGGGGCGCACGTATCCTGGGCTCTGGCCTATACCGCTGACATCGAGCGCTTCCCTGACCCTCTATAACTCCTCCGGGTAGGGGCCGCCGCCAGTGTCCTGGCTTGGGGAGGGGAGTGCTGAGCCCCTACACATCCACCAGGGGGGCTCCTCACCTTCCCCTGGACGTACAGCAAGCGGACTTCCCCCAGTGCCGTTGCTCAGGATCTCACATCAACTTCTTCTATCCCTCATTGAGCCGTAGATTTATATGTAGACATTAAACAAATAGGCGAATCTCTCGGGGGCGCAACCTGACCGCAAAGAGTGATGGAGTGCTGAGCCTGCAGCTCTGTCACAGGGGGAATTAGAAAGTAACTCTACTTCTACATGGTGTAGTTATGGTTAAGATTGGAAGAGATAAACCTGGTGACCCACCTGGTACGCCTACAACCACTTGTCAACAAGCAGACATGCACAAATTCTTACGTAAAAGTAGCCCTCACCCCAGACCTGGTGCACCCAAGATGGCGTCAAGTACGGCACACGCTAAAGGACAATGTGAGGAAATGGACCTGGATAGCGAGGTAGAAGAAGAGAACACCGCTTCCTCGCAGGCTGGTATTTCAAAAAGCTTCATCAAAAAAGCTCTCTCTCAGGCTTTACAACCAGTTCTGGCGGATCTGGTAGATATAAAGGCGGACCTATCCACTTTAGGGAGACGGGTGGAGGCTACAGAGAGTGCATTCTCAGATTTAGCTCAGTGCTTAGTAGCTCTAGCTGCACAGGCGGCAACGCAGAAAGAACACATTGACAGAGCGCTCACTCTCCTAGAAGATCAAGAGAATCGTAGCAGAAGAAGAAATATAAGAGTGAAAGGCTTACCTGAAACTTGTGCACCTGATTCTCTTCGTATGGTGATGATGGACCTTTTCACCACCCTTCTTGGTGCAGAGAGAGTGACAACAGTCTCGGTGGAAAGAGTACATCAAGCTTTATGTCCAAAACCAAAAGATGGTGATCCGCCTAGAGATGTAATTTGTGGCCTCTTGTCCACAGTCGACACTATAGACATCCTTGCGGCCGCTAAGGGAAGAGCGGATATTAAACATGGTGGCGCTCAACATATCACCAGTAGAAATCCCATCATGGATGCCAACACCAGAGTTAGAGCCTCCGCCATGTGCCTTGAAAGGAAATCATTGGAGACACATGCAGAAAATGAAATCCCCAAAATCAAGAAGATCTCTGCAGAAGCCTGAACTGTCTACATCATGAGAATACTACAGAGGTTTGCATTATTGCTGTCTCATAGACTATTGTTAGTTCACAACATTTTTGGACTTATCTCGCTGCTTTAGTTAATGTGGTAGATGAGGCAGGTGGCTTAAGTACCAAGAGTATATATTCTTAATCTTTACATACCGCCTTTTTTCCTTTTTTTTCTCCGTAGGGCTCTAGCGTAGCTCTGAGGTTCACTGCAGTCACCTAGCAAGCCCCGTGTGTTGGTTTTTGAGACCTCTGGCGGACACCGCACTTTTGGTGCTCTTTGTATAACTGCCCTAACTACCGGACCAAATGTAGTATTGTTCATTAAAACCTGCTCCAGATGGTTGTCTGTTGATGGCCTTGCTGGTTTCTTACACCTTTCTGCACCCTAGTGGGGATGTGTTTTAACTTTTATATAATCTCTTCCATAACACATAACAAATAACAAATATCCTTCTTCCGCATGTGCGTAATATCTCAAAGATATATGCTCATACCTATTAGTGATTGCTGTTATCTTGTTATGCCTGCAAACATACTCACCATTTTGTAGAATTCAATAGCGTATTTAAGCTACTTTTATGAGTACTTTCTTACTTAATACCCCCATAGATCAGGTTTGTTTGTTGTACATATAACACCCCTGGTGGTAGTGCAGAGGATAAGCATCTGTCCTCCACACTAGTTTCCTGACCGGAACACAGTTGTACATTCATGTAGCAAGCCTTACAGGCAAGGCTTGCCCTTCTCTCTCATAACACAATTTGCTTGACACTATTTTCTGAAATACCTTGAGTGTTTACTTTAAGTATTGATTAAACAGTTGCTGTGATATTTTAACTGTATTTGTACCCTCACACCTTCCCCTGGTTTTCCCTACTAACTTTCTACTTCCTTAGCTCTTCTTCTGATAAGTTTCTCCATCTCCTACGCTGAATATAGAGAATGGCTACGGCGTTAACAACCTTCAACATTCATGGCCTCAACGCTCCACAGAAGAGACATAGTCTTCTACTGCTCATTAAGAAGCTGCAATCCAAGATCCTCTTCTTACAAGAGAAACATTTTAAGAAAGGTCGAGTTCCTAAATTACCAACAAATTACTTCGCCCAGTGGTTCCATGGTGAGAGCACCTCTTCCTCCTCACGAGGAGTCTCCACAGCTATACACCATTCTATTCCCTTCAAGTGCCAGCAGAAATATAGTGATGAGGAGGGGCGTGTCTTGTTCATTAAAGGCACCATTGCCTCGACTACATATACATTAGCTAACATCTACGCCCCTACAGTGAATCAGATCCCCTGGCTACTGAAGATTCTAGATGATCTCAGTTTATTCGCTGAGGGAGCAGTGATTTTAGGTGGAGACCTGAATGTAACTTTAAATCCCTTATTAGACACGTCCGCTGGGAAAACTCACATCTCACAGTCCGCTCTCCGGAAACTACACTCTAAATTGCAGGACCTTCAACTGTTAGACATATGGCGCCTACACTCGCCATCTGTGAAAGACTTTACTTTCTTTTCGAACCCCAGACAATCCCTTTCAGAGATTGGACTATCTTCTATTGTCAAGATCTCTGCTGCAACATGCAAAGAAGTCACTCATAGGATCGATTACTATATCGGACCATGCTCCAGTATCAGTATTAGTCTCTCTTGCCCCTTTGCCACATCCTGACTATACTTGGAGGATGAATGAAGCAGCTGTACCAGGTTGAAGTCGTCAAATCAAGCCAAGATTGAGAACCTTCTTAACCAGATCGCTAAACTGGAATGCCTCTGTAAAAGATCATTGATAGGTAGTTCTTTGAAGCACCTCCAAAACTTACGTGAAGAGCTAAGGGATATATTGAATGCTAGAACGGCAAAACATTTGTTGTACTTCCAACATAAATTGTATGCTCATGGTAACAAAGGAGGGAAGATGATGTCATCCTTGATAAAGAAAGCAAGAACTAGAACTCACATTGCAAGTGTTAAAACTCCTGACGGTGCTGTACATACAGTAACCTCTAAAATAGCAGAGACTTTTCAGAAATTTTACTCAGCTCTCTACAATTCAAGGATTATGCTCCTCCCGTGCTGCCAGGTACAAAAGAAGGTCTCATTGAAAAATTCCTCTCCTCCATACAGCTGCCACATCTTACCACTGACCAAGCGACCACGCTACTAAACCCGATCTCTGATGATGAATTAAGAAAGACTATCCTTAGTTTTCCCCCCTGACAAAAGCCCTAGCCCAGATGGCTTTCCGTTAAAATATTACAAGATGTTCTTACATATTCTATTGCCACATTTGCAACAATCACTCAACGCTCTTATGCAAGGTGATACCTTACCCAAGCAGGCTCAGGAGGCCTTTGTCACCCTGATTGCCAAGGAGGGGAAAGATCCTACCCTGTGTGATAGTTATAGACCGATCTCACTGTTGAATTTGGACACAAAGTTTTGGGCGAAGTTGCTGGCTTTAAGGATGCAACAGCTTCTTCCCTCACTCATTCACGAAGAACAGACAGGTTTTATTAAATCAAGAAAAGGCAAGGACAATTCAGCCAAACTCCTTCAGGCCATAGATTATGCACAATCCACCGGAACTACATTGACGTTCCTGGGAATAGACGCCGAAAAGGCATTTGATAGGGTAGACTGGGGCTTCCTGATAGCAACTCTCCACAAATTTGGTTTCCCTGATCCCTTCATCTCTGCTATATGGACACTATATTCAAATCCACACGCTAGATTAAAAATTAATGGAACCCTATCACCAGCTTTTGATATTTCCAACGGAACTAGACAGGGTTGCCCACGCTCACCATCTCTCTTCATACTATCTCTTGAACCCTTGCTACAAATGGTGAGACAAGACCCGGACGTGATGGGCCTTCGGATGGTGGACACCGTGCTGACCGCAGCGGCATTTGCGGATGATATCCTTTTTGTAGTTTCCAACCCTGAAAGAGGACTACTTAGACTGCAAGAATTGATGTCCAAATATGGAGAAGTTTCAAATTATAAGGTTAATGACGGCAAATCTGAAATACTACCTGTCAATATCCCACTGGCATTGAAAGAGCAACTTAAAAGGTCACTCCCCTTCACCTGGGCAACGCACTCCATTAACTACTTGGGAGTAAAACGAATGCCTCATATCGACCAAATCTATGCTGCAAATTTCACACCGTTGCTTCAGGAGATTCAAATGCTGCTTAAGACATATGATATTCCACTTCTTTCCTGGTTCGGCAGGAGGAATTTGCTGCAAGCCTATATTGTCACAAAAATTTTGTATAAATTACAGATGCTCCCGATCTCATTACCAGCTTCATTCTACAAGACAGTGAGAACTTCATTTTCCCGCTATGTCTGGAAACAAAAGAGACCGAGATTGGCACACTCTGCTCTTACTCGCCCGAGAGCAGAGGGAGGAATAGGTCTGCCTGATATGAGGAATTACTATCTGGCAATACAGCTTCAGCTATGGCTGGAACTAGTCAGCCCATCTAAATCTCCCACCCTTTCCAAAATTGTTATGGCAACTCATACTTCAGATGTCCTAAGAAATTTATGGCTACCGGATCCAAGTCGCTTCCGCCACCCGAAGTTTAGTCTACTCCTGAGAGGTGTATGTGAAGTTTGGCACACTATGCAACCCCGAATTGCACCCACACCATCTTTATGCTTGCCATTTCCAATCAGATATTTCATCCTTATAAATGAACCTGATGGTTTTAATCTCCTCTAGAAGCTGCTGCACCATAATATTTTCTTCTTTGGCGCTTTTATGCACATAGAACAGAGGTGCTTCAGAAAAACTAAGTCACTCTCATGCAATCCATTTTCTTTACTTGCACTCCGCAGACTCTGTTCCGGGTTTTGTGTCTCTCTGCCTTGAGACTGCTGCAGTTACACACCTGTGCACATCTTTTCTGCTTTCTTACAAACTGAAATTTTCTTTTTCTTGCCCATGGTTTAATAACAAGATTACACAATATTCCACAGAAACCTTGGGTTCAACCGGCAGCAACTTTTTACTATCTAATGCAGTCACATGTATTCACCAAACAGTTAACTTATGTGGCACTACAACAACCAGCATTTTCTTCTGTCTTCCACAGAAAACATAAACATGGCACCATAGCCTTTCACATAGACTGTGATATCCAGTTTCTACACACATTGCTTACTTTCTTGCCATCAGCAAGCACTTTACAGACTTCTGTGCCAAAGTATACACAAAGTCCATTCCCTGGATTCCTCTTCCAGAGTTTTACTTTCACCAGTTTTGTACACAGTTTGCTATTTTGTAAATCCACTCACCTCTCCTGGGTTTCTCACTTGAAATCACAGACTTCTTTTTCCAGCTGTAGGCCACATTGCACATTCAGCGAAACTGCAGTTTACCAAACACTTGTCTTCCAGGACTTGCGCGGATCTCATTTTGCCCGCATCCGAAGCACCAAATGTGACAATTGGGGATAGTTTAGCATCAAAGGTAGCAGCTTCCTGGACTTCACATAGGTGTTGGTGGTACTGGGTGCCAAATAAACAGCATAACAGGTAGTGGCAATATAAAATAAATGGCTTTATTCAGCTAGTAAGTAATAACAGGAACAAAACAAAAAACAGCCTAGCCCCCACACAGGGCAATACCGCACTACTTGAACCCTGACTCACTTCTGAGGACAAGATTTACTGAGGTTTCTTCTTAATGGTCTGGCTCACACTGAGCTTAACCAGTCCTCTTGGAACAGACCACCTGTCTGTCTCTATCTGGTCCCACAATCCACCTGCTCTCTGCAGGTCACCAGCAGCACTCTCCTGCCATCTGCACTCCCTCTGGAGTGATGTCCCACCTATGGATGTGGTTGAGCACCTTTTAACCCTGGTTTTGGGTTGCTCACCAGCGCCCTCTAGGTTCACACTCACAATATACCGTACAATACAGACCAAAAGTTTGGACACACCTTCTCATTCCAAGAGTTTTCTGTATTTTCATGACTATAAAAATTGTAGATTCACACTGAAGGCGTCAAAACTATGAGTTAACACACATGGATTTATATTCTTAACAAAAAAGTGTGAAACTACTGAAAATATGTCTTATATTCTAGGTTGTTCAAAGTAGCCACCTTTTGCTTTGATTACTGCTTTGCAAACTCTTGGCATTCTCTTGATGAGCTTCAAGAGGTAGTCACCTGAAATGGTTTTCACTTCACAGGTGTGCCCTGTCAGGTTTAATAAGTGGGATTTCTTGTCTTATAAATGGGGTTGGGACCATCAATTGTGGTGTTCAGAAGTCAGGTGGATACACAGCTGATAGTCCTACTGAATGGAGTGTTTGCATTATGGCAAGAAAAAAGCAGCTAAGTAAAGAAAAACGAGTGGCTATCATTACTTTAAGAAATGAAGGTCAGTCAGTCCGAAAAATTGGGAAAACTTTGAAAGTGTCTCCAAGTGCAGTGGCCAAAACCATCAAGCGCTACAAAGAAACTAGCTCACATGAGGACCACCCCAGGAAAGGAAGACCAAGAGTCACCTCTGCTGCGGAGGATAAGTTCATCCGAGTCACCAGCCTCAGAAATCCCAGGTTAACAGCAGCTGTGGGGCATAGCGTAGGGGCATCGCCATTATGCCGAGAATTACCAGCACCTGCAACGGGATCCGGAGCCGACGTTCCTTTGTCATGACAGCCATGCCTGGCATGCATTGAGTGACAGGCTGCTTTATGCAGCCTGTCATACAAATACTGATATTTTACAAGATCAGTAGCATATGCAATAATGCATTCCATTAGTGATCAGACCACCCTGGGGTTCAAGAACTCTACAGGGTCTAATAAATGCAATTAAAAAAAAAAAAATTTCAAAATAAATATATAAAAAAATTATATATAAAGAAAAAGTTCAAATCACCCCCCCCTTTCCCTAGAATACATCTAAAAGTTAATAATTTCTTTTGAAACACATGTACATTAAGTATCCCAGTGTCCTAAAACGCCCGGTCTAATAAACTTCTAAAAAATATTTTTTCATACGGTTAACACAGTAGCGGGAACTAAAATGAAAAGTGCCAAACCGCAGTTTTTTCAGTTTCACCTTTTCATAAAAATTTGAATAAGTGATCAAAGCAATAGAAATTCCCCAAATTGGTATAACTAAAGTCCTGCAAGAAACGACAATATAAAAATATAAAATATTTATATATATATATATATATATATATATATATATATATATATATATAAAAATATAATTTTAAAATATAAAAAAGTTACAGGTGTCAGAATATGGCGACTTTTAGAAAAATTTTATTTTTTAAGGGGTTAAAATTCCACCCAATTTTTGAATTTTTTTTGTTCCAGCTTTCCAGTACATTGTACAGAGTAAGAAATGGTACAATTTTGAAGATTAATTTGTCCTCAAGTATTGAGCCCCTCATATGGCTCTGTGAGCAGAAAGATAAAAAAGTTATCTGGTTTGGAAGGCCAGAGTCAAAAACCGAAAATTGAGAAATGTCACCGGTGGGAAGGGGTTAAGCTGCAGGCCACAATCCACATTTAGGCTGAGGCCCCACGTTGTGGAAACGCAACTTTTTTTGTTGCAGATTTTGCTGCGACATTTTGAGTCAAAGCCAGGAATGGATTGAGCAGAAGGTAGTAGAATAAGTGCTTTCTATACTTTTCTTATTCCTTTTGTAGCCACTCTTGGCTTTGGCTCAAAAAAAACGCAGCAAAATCTGCAACAAAAAAAGCCGCGTTTCCACAACGTGGGGCTTCAGCCTTAGTTATACTGTAGTTTACCAAACCCTTGTTTTCCAGAACTCGAGTGGATCTCTTTATGGCCACATCTGAGGCACCAAGTCTGACAATTGGGAGTAGTTTAGTATCAAAAGTAGCAGATTCCTGGACTTTACAGTGGTGTTTGTTGTGCTGGGTGCCAAATAAACTGCATAGCAGCTACTGGCAATTCAAAATTAAATGGCTTTATTCAGCTTGTAAATGATTGCAGGAATGAAAACCATGAAAAAGCCTAGCCCACTTCTTGAACCCTGACTACTTCTAAGAGCAAGATAAGCTTAACTGAGGTTTCTCCTCTGGCTGGCTCACACTGAGATTAACCAAGTTCTTTCTGGATTCCATTTCTCTTGGGACAGGTCCACAGTCTACCTGTTCTACAGGTCACCATTGACACTCTTCTGTTGTGCGCTCTCGCTGTAGAGTTGGGCCTAGGGATCGGTGTGGTCAAGGTCCTTTTCAACCCTGTTTTTGGGTTGCTGTCCAGTGCCCTCTAGGCTTACACCCTCAAAAAAGGGAAAAAATTGATTGCATCAAATATAGATTTGATTTAGATTTATCTTTTGTTTGTTCAATTTGCACTTTAATTGACACTTAACATTTTTGAAATCATTTTTACTTTGCAGCTAGGGCTAGGTGATTGTGACCCATGATAATTGAACATTTTACCACAAGTACGATTAGTCAACGAATATTTTAGGGCACTTTTTTGTTTTGTTTTTTTTATACATACCAAGCCCCTTATTTATATGCCACGCCATGTGACTGAATTTTAGTTTCGTTTATTCACATGTATGCTTTTCAATCAGGATTGCTGATAACGAGTGACATTTCCTTTAGCCAATGTCAGTGTGAGACAGATTGGCATGGATGCAGAAGAATTTAAATAATCAATGCGAGCAAGTTCATGTCGATTAACCCCTTCCCGCCACAGGCATATTTCGTTTTTGACTCCCCGTCTTCCAAATCCCATAACTTTATTTTTACATTCACAGAGGTGTATGAGAGCTTAACAGGACAAATTGTACTTTGTAATGGTACCATTTAATATTCTGTACAATGTACTGGGAAGCTGGAAAAAAATTGATGATGGGGTGCAATTAGAGCAAAGCTTTAATTTCGTACTGGTTTTGTTTTTAGGCGTTCGCTGTGCAGCCAAAATGACTTGTCACCTGTATTCTATGGGTCGGTTACAATTCTGAAGATATTTCTACATTTTTTTTTTTTTTTTGTTTTAATGTTTTAACCCCTTTAAAAAATCCAAAACTTTGCAAAAAAAAATTCTTTGAATCGCCATATTCTGACACTGACACATGTAACTTTTTTATATTTCTGTATATAGGGATGCATAAAGTGTCTTTTTTTGCGGAGCCAGATTTACTTTTTAGTTATACCATTTTGGGGAATGTCTGATGTTTTGATTGCTTTTTATTCAAATGTTATGGGGGGGGTGAAAATATGGTGTTTTTGGCTCTTTTTCGGATTTTTTTTTTTTTTTTCATTTCACTACTGGAAAAACATTTTTTATATATTTGTAGATCAGGCACTTTTGGAAATGGGGATGTATAAATTTTTTTTTTTTTTTTGTCTATTTATCTTGCGTATGTTACAGCATAGACCTGGTAGCTATGGTGGCCGCTCTGCAGCAGAGCGGCTTTTTTTATTTTTATTTATTTATGCTTGCTTGTATAGCGCCATCATATTCCGCAGGGCTTTACAGACATTGTCAGTTACTGTCCCATATAGGGCTCACAATCTACATTTCCCTTTCAGTATGTCCAGTGTGGGAGGAAAATGGAGTACCTGGAGGGAAACCCACACAAACACTGAGAGAACATACAAACTCCTTGCAAATGTTATCCTTGGCAGGATTCGAACCTAGGATTCCAGCACTGCAAGGCTGCAGTGATAGCCACCATGCTGCCCCACGTAACCCAACATCCACCGTAATAGTATGGCAGATGTCGGGAAGGGGTTTATCTGATTTTCAATTTGTTGTTATTCAATTAATTGCCCAGCCCTGGTTACAGCATTGTTTCCACACATGTCTAAAACTTTCATACAGTACTATATATAAAAGAAAAAGTACATCATTGCCACAAAAAATATAAGAATGTAGACCTCGAATTCAAAGTCAATTTAAGGGTGCCCCCTCCTTAGAGTGCCTTCAAGGCAGAATAATCCCATATCATTCCAATATTGCATTTACCTACCTTTGATGTAATATACATTATAAAGACACACACAAGGCAATGTTCAGTAATACAAATTAAACACAAAATAAAACAATTAAACCACTTTTATTGTTGTCTAAAATGGCAATATTGGCTACCATAAATCAAAAAGCAGGGAAAGATCTAGCCCCGAAAGGGTGAGGAGTCCCTTCATCATAACCCAGAGGTTTTATAAACCGTCATAAATTACTGTAAGCATGATTGTGGTTAGAAGCAGCCCTAGAGATTGCCAGATTTGTTATCTCTCTGATCTGCAATATATTTGTGTCTCTTCCTGTTACCTCCCTTCCATGATGGCGTCTTTGTTTATGTCCTTTGTTCTGTGTTCCCACCCTTTTAAAAGTTAATTTAAAGTCAGACTGTATAGCTTGCTTATCTCTTCCAAGCTATGATAATGTCTCTCAGGAGCAGCCAGACTCAACTCAACTCCTTTATAAATGACTGACCACCATGGTGAGTCAGTCAATCCTCTAATTCATTAAAATCTAGTGATTTAAATTGCTATATGTAAATATGCAACAAAACAATGGATTTAATTAATTATGCAATACTAAAAAAGTATGCAATATATTTAAAATTAATAATTTTATTTTGAAGAAGGAGTCTATAGTTTTTTCCCTGGCTCAGACTCTGTCCGAAAATTGGTCCTGACTCAGACTCCACAACTTCACAGCCCTGCTCAGCAGTGCAAAGGATTTGACAAGGGGGTGTAACCTAACACGTGAAGTAGCTCTAATGGGACCACTAGGCCTTTGCGAAGGTCCTAGTTAGTGTACACACTGGTTTGTTTTATCCAATCCAGAATGTATTGAAATAGGCCGGCTAGGGTATAGTCAGGTATATTAAGTAGTTTAACACTCACTCAGACTGGGACACGATTGTTGCGTGCTATGAAACAGTATTTTATTCAAGCATATGAAGCAAAGCAGAATTTAACCTGTGAGCATTAGAATGATGGAGTAGTAGGGGGGGAGCATTTCGAGTGAGTACAAGAGCTTATGGAAGCTAAGTATTTTGATGAGGTTGCATCTCACCATTAAAGAGAGTGAGAAGTAAAAGCACATATCCAATTGTTTAGCATGTTATTGATCATTTGGGGTAAGTCAGGAAGTACAGTGTGTCTGACGATTTTGTTTTATTTATTTTTTTTCTATTTAGGTGTTTGGTCATGGAAAAGCAAATGGAGAACCAACATGGGCTTTGTTGTTGACTGCTGGTATTTGTGAAATTGGAATCTTAATTGCTTCCTTGGATAGTGTTGCACCAATTCTCTCAATGTAAGTATTTTCAGTTTTTATTAGCTGAATAAGGCTGAGTTCATGTCTCATTTTTTCTCTGCCATTGTGGGTCTCTGTTTGGAGGCTTTTGAGTTGTACTTCTGATAGATGGCTGCAACATATCAAAACATTCCTTATGCAGCCCCTCTCACCACAAGAGATGGTAAGGCTCCTATCCAGGAGTGTCTTGGCACCAGAAGAGTGACATCACACTCCTTATTCATGCTCTTATTCAGGTCTTTGATGCCTGCGAAAGCAAGGATCAGAAGCAGGATGTCCCCCTGCCTCCTCAGCCAAAGGGAGATGCCAAGCAAAAGCATCAGAGGTGGGATGCCTCCCTGCTGATGGCAATTTTATTGAGTACCACTGCTTTCTATCACAGGGAAGCTTCAGTGATAACTGCCCATATGTTACTTCATTATACCTCCTAAGGTCTGAGTTTAACCCTTTCGTTGCCAAGGGTCTTTGCAACTCTGGCTGCCAGAGCAATTTTTACAGTTTTGAGACAAATAAAACCTAAATTGCAATGTTAAAAAAAAATCTTACTAACCCCCCCACCCCTATATATTTTCTTAAAGTAGACACATGCAGCATTGTCAAAATGCCACTTGGTATGTATATTAACTGCTAAAAGTGGAAACCAAGCAAAATGTTATATGCACCAAACCTCCTAAAAATAAGAGATCAACATGTGCAGAGTTCATTCATATCACTAAGGCCTACATCTGCATGTACATATCTTCATAAAATCACCAGAACTGAAAGGAACAAAAATCTGCTTTGAAGCTGGAAATGTTAGAAAAGTATCATCCTCTAAAATGTAGGGATTACACACCGTGAAAAGCAAGTGCACCCCTAAACACTATATATTTTTTTTTTTTTGAAAATAGACAACCTGAAGCTCTATGGAGCCTGCAATAGAAGCACATTTTTTTTGCAATGCAATTTATCGCAATGCATTAGCATTGTAATGCATTGCATTAGTGATCAGACCCCCTGGGGTTCAAGACCTGTAGGGGATGTAATAAATGCAAAAAAAAAAAAAAAAAGTTCAAATCACCCCCCTTTCCCTAGAACACATATAAAAGTACTTAAATACTGTGAAACACATACACATTAGGTATCCCTGTGTCCTAAAATGCCTGGTCTACAAATCTATAAAAATATTTTACCTGTACTGTAAACGCTGTAGCGGGGAAAAAAAAAAAATCAAAAGTGCCAAACCACCGTTTTTTTTTTCAGTTTCACCTCTGATAAAAATTTGAATAAAAAGTTTATCAAAGCAATACCAATTTCCCAAAATGGTATAACTAAAAAGTACACCTGACCCCGCAAAAAAAGACACCCTATGTATCCCCGTACACTGAAGTACAAAAAAGTTATGGGTGTCAGAATATGGCGACTTTTAGAAAAAAAAAAATTTTGCACAGTTTTGGATTTTTCTTAAGGGGTTAAAATGTAAATAAAACCATATAAATTTGGTATCTACAGAATCATACCGAAGCATAGAATACAGGTAATATGTCATTTTAGCTGCATAGTGAACACTGTAAAAACAAAGCCCGTAAGAAAGTCGCACAAATGCACTTTTTTTTTCAAATCCACCCCAGTCTGAATTATTATAAACCCAAAATGCCTTGGTCTGGCAAGGCTGGTTCCGAATCTGTAGACTCAGCCTTATCTCTTACCAGAACAACTACTAGAAAATTATCAGGCACATCACTTAGTGTGCAGACCATTTTTTTTTTTTTTTTTTTTACAGATTCACCCACAGGATAAACACCATCAAATGTGGTAAGATTATCATCATGGGAAGATGTCACTTTACCCCAAATCTCCCAGAACAGAGGAAAGACTCATTCTATTATGACTTCATGCTATAAGTCTTATAAAATGTCCATTTTATGGGAGACCTTGCCACACAGTGTCTATGGTCACTTGAGCAATTGGATAGTCCTTAACATCAACATGTACAAACATCTCTCCCAAGCCTTTTTCAGGGACACACAATACATGGGAAAGGTTGTCTCTAACAAGGGTTACCAGACTTTCTAAGTCCAGAAGTGCAGTCACAACATTAACATTGACATATCCCAGCTATTCAGCCCACTGATCTAATGGCAATTTTTTTTTTCTCTGTTTGCAGTGCATTTAAATAAGCTTCCATATCATTTTAATTAGCTATTTTCTGTAATAGAGTTTGAACTTTTTTTTTGTACCTCACCCTTGGACATTGGAGCAATTGCAGACACAACTCTCTGCACACCTTCTCTAAATGTAGCCACTTGCTCCGTTAGTAAGTGGGTTAGTCTCCTGCTGTTGCAGATTGCCCCACGCAATCTGTTGAACATGCTCCTCCATTGCTACAGTGTCTGTCTTCAGTGCAATATCTGTTTTCATCCAAGACATTTTACAGCTTGAAAGTTTGAACACTTCAAATCATGTGCACTGTTGCTCCTAGGAACAGTTTGCTTGCATCCTCCACCATATGTGATTCAGGACCCTCTAATTAGTCTTGTAACCAAGAAAAACAGTCACAAACAGTAACTTAAAGTGGCTTGTTTCAGCAGGAAAATTTTGATGTAAAATAAAACATGACGACAAATGGAAAACTTAAAGTTCTGTGCTTCTCACCAGACTTTGTGGGCTCAGTTCAAAAGTGCCTTCCACTTTGCCATGTGGCACTGTAAATTCAGGCTTATCACCTTGAAGTGATCTTTTTCCTTCAGGCCAACACCCCACTTTGCTCTCTGGCAGCTTAATTTAATTCATGGCTGAAAATGCCTGGGGTTTCAAGTTCAGGTATATAGCCGCAGGAATAGAGTATGGAAGTGACCTTCCTACACAGGACCTTCAGTTACTCTGAATACCTGGACCCAAAGTTATTTACATCACTGAGGTTAGGTTTCCATCTGCGTTGGAGACTCCTCTGCAGAAACCAACGACAATCTGCAGGGAGAAAAGTCCTCCATACCATTTTAGTCTATGGTGTCTGCGGGTAACCACTGTTTTAGAGGTCTGGCTCAAAACCAGCGCAGGTGTGAACCTAACCTGAGACAAGAAATCTCAGTGGCACATTTCTGCAATCAGCCACTTTACCAACTGACTGTTTATATTATGTATGTCCATTGTAGTGTGTATTTGCACAGTGGCGTACACCCTAGATCACTGGTTCTTAACCTTGTTTGCGGTACCGAACCCATCAGTTTCATATGAACATTCACCGAACCCTTCTTTAGTGATAAATCAAATGTGATTTTTTCCAAATTCAAGACATAGGTATATGTTTTTTTTACTGATACACAAAATGAACCGTGCATGAACATCACCTTGATCAAAGAACAAAACCAACACAGTGCATGAACTCACAACAAATTACATACCTGCAATTCAGTGTGACTTCTGGTGTTGTTTTTGAGAGACCAGTTCAGATATGTGTGGCTTCACCTTGGCAAGTGCTATTCTTATGTCATTTTCACAGCAAAGTCTGTTCCTTTTCTTTGTTTTTATGTCCAGCATCCTCAAAAAGGATTGTTCGCAGAGATATGTTGTAACAAATGGTATAAAAAATTCCAGGGCTTTCTTAGCAATAATTGGGTACTTTTCCAACTGTCGACACCAAAACGTTGAGTGGTGTTGTTCTGAAAAGTTGCTGTTGAACCTGGCTCTGCTGAATTTCAATGATTTCGTCGAGGTATTCATAAACGTGAATGGCTGTCTTACCCATGCTGGATATGACTCTCTTGTAGGGAAATATCAGTCGAGAGACTTTGCAAGCTCATCTAAGTGCGTGGCAATTGTTTGCTTCAGTTCCATGGATACAGAAATGTCTCCGATTCCAGACACATCTTTGATCTTAGTTACACAGTCGTCCAGAAGGGGAAAGTTTGCGAAGTTATTGTTCTCTGTTCGTCGTTTCCATAATGGTAGTTTTTTTTGAAAAGCCTTCAGGTTTTCTTCTGCTTCCATGATGTTGACTCCACCACCCTGCATCTGCTGATTGAGATGATTTAGAGCTGCGAATATATCAGCCATGTACGCTAAAATGAGAATGAACTCAGGATTTTTGAAGCAATCCGCATGACAATGTTGGTGCTCTTGCAAAAACAGGGCTAATTTCACACGCATGGCAAAAACACGATTCAGCACCTGTCCCCGGGATAACCACCGAACATTAGAATGGTACAGGAGTACCTCGAATTCAGAGCCCATTTATTTACATAGCTCACTGAAGATGTGGTGCCTCAGAGCACTATTTCGCACATAGTTTACACATTCCACTACAGTTTTTAATACTTCTGCCATTTTTGGAGGCAAGGTTTTTGTTGCCAACGCATGCCTGTGCAGAATACAATGCGTAACAATGATGTGTGGTGCATCGGCTTTTACTAGTGCACCAAAACCAGACTTTCTTCCCAGCATGACTGGAGCTCTGTCCGTACAAACTGCAGAAACCATATCCCATGAAAGATTGTTGTTTCTGAGGAAGTCATCCACAAGCTTCTTCACATCGGCTGCCTTAGTTGTTGTTGTAAGAGGTTTACAAAATAAAAACTCTTCTTTTATCAGGTTGTCTTTTACATAGCGCACGAAAACAGCAAGCTGGCTTAGATTAGAAACGTCTGTGGTCTCGTCGAGTTGAAGGCTGAATTTTGCCGGACTTGAAATTAGATCTGCGACTACTTCAGCCAAGATGTCTTTACTCATGCACTCTATTCTGTCACTGATCGTGTCATTTGAAAGAGGAATTTGGGATAATTTACCTTCAGCCGCTGTTCCGAGTATCAGATTCGCCATCTTTAACGCTGCTGGTTTTATGAGTGTTTCACCGATGGTGTGCGGCTTGCCCTTCTTTGCGATCAGGTAAGCAACTTCGTACGATGCGGTGAGGATCGGTTTGTTCACGGGTACAAATCCAAGAGCAGGCAGAGTGGCCCTTTCGTCGAATCTGGCTCTTTTCACCTTGAATTCAGCAAGCGTTGTGTTCTTATATTCCCCATCTCAATGCATCTTCAAGAAGTGTTCCTTCAGTTTTGCCGGTGCGAGACTAGAGTTGCTCAACTTAGCATTGCAAATCATGCAGATAGGACGCTGACTCCCATCACGTTCTGTGATACATGTGAATCCAGGTTGTACATCTTCGTCCGACCATTTTCTTTTTTTTGCTCGACATAGTTAGTATGGATTAAAATATTAAGAAAGAAAGCACACAACGTAAGACTACGACTACTGAGCACACTAAATTCCCTGCAGCACTGATTGGCCAATTAATGTAACGTGATCATCTGCAGCAAGTGATGGCCAAGAGGGGCGTGTCATCACAAATTTACATAATGAGTCGGGTGTGTCTTGACCTCCGTGGCGGAGGCTCCGCCGAACCCCTGAGACAGACTCACCGAACCCCTAGGGTTCGATAGAACCCCGGTTAAGAACCACTTCCCTAGATGTATGATGGAAACTAATGCTGCAAAGAGAATATTACCTGTTAACTTAAATGACCGCTCCGTGTGGAAGCTTCCATCTCTCTAAATTTTGTTTAACCCTTTTGCTGCAAGGGCTTTCCAGACTATATTTTCAAACACGCATATGTTTTATACAAACATGTATGCTCTTAGGACATAAGTTATTTTTGCTACATAAAATTGCAGCCAGCAATCAACAGCACTTACCGTAGTGGCACAGTGAACGTTTCCTGAGGCTGGAATCGCACCATCAGATTTTGGAGCCAAAGCCAGGAATGTACCAAAAATACTTATGTTTGTGTCTACTGTTGCGTATGGTTTAGAACCCCCATCCCACCCCTCCCCCCCAAAAAAAAAAAAAAAGAAAAAAAAAAGCTGCATGTGTAATTAGAAATAAAAAGTTGAGCATGAAAAGGGTAGTGTAAATTTTCACATGTCTATAGTAACATAAATCTTCATCATTAGTCCATTGTGGTCAAAGTCCAAAGATCTCCAGTATAATGAAACAGAAAAACAAAGGTTTCTCACCGCTCCCTGGATAATTTGAAGTTCCATCGTATATCAAAGGTGCCCGGAAAAAGAAACCTCCTTGGGCTATAGGAAGTGATGGGATTCCAAATAAATAATCTATGATAAAATTTCCAGCACTCAATCTTCTTTTAGATAAAAATGAACTTTTAATAACCCATTAAAACATGGGGGGATATAGTGTACCCCATAAAAAAACACACCAACTGATGCGTTTCAGAGCACACACAGCCCCTTAATCATAGCATGTGTAATCATAGCTGTGTGTGCTCTTAAACGCATCAGATGGTGTGTTTTTTTTATGGAGAACACTATATCCCCCCGTGTTTTAATGGATTATTAAAAGTTAATTTTTATCTAAAAGAAGATTGAGTGCTGGAAATTTTATCATATATTATTTATTTGGGATCTCCAGTATAACTCCACGCTTTCACACTCTTCCGGGATCCAAGTTCACTTTAAGGAGACAGTGGAAAAAAAAACTGCAGCTGCAGTAGTGATGCACTGCAGACTGGATCACAAGAAAAGAAAACTTCAGTTAAGAAGCTGACATAACAGATTAAGAACAGTCAGGCTAAACGAGGCATTTTCTATTTGGCCTGATCGGTTTCATCTATATAAAATATATGCCGATTTTTTTGACTGAAGGTTGTTATGGACATGTGAGAGAATCTATTTTTATTACCCTATCTATTGTTACTGCACACAACTTTTTATTTGATTAGTTTCTTTATTTTTAACACTGAAGGTGGCTGACTTCTGAAGTTGTTACAGTGTCTGTGCAGCCTTTTAAAAATAATCTGTCGCTAAGTACAAAATGCTAAGTTACATCATTTGACATCATATCATTTGATTGCCTCTGAACAATTTGGCATTTTTTTTTTTTCAAATTGGTGCACCAGTTAAAAAGATATGGCCCCTGCAAAGTTATATGTAAATTAGCTCTTAATCACCAAGTGTGTTCTATCTTTGTGACAGATTTTAAGTAATCTTTGGGGATGTGTGATTACAACCTTAATCCTTTTCCTGGTTAATAGTATGTCAGGTATTTAAATATGGCTTCCTCTCAGGTGCTGAGCAGTCTGTCTGTGGCAGTGCCTGAAGACCCGACTGCATTACCAGCAATCAGTGCCCGCACTAATAGCAGGCATAAACCCCCCCTGACCGAGGCGCCATTTTGGGGTGAAGGCTCTCAGGCTTGTATCTGCATTACTTCTTTTACAGGCAGCTCTATGCAGCCAGTAATAGAAGATCCGGTATTTTGGAATGCATTGCATTAGTGACCAGACACCCTGGGGGTTCAAGACTCGTGGGGGGTCTAAAAATTACAGGAAAAAAAAATTCAATAGTAAAATAAATTTATATCTCCCTCCCTTTCCTTAAACACACATAAAAGTAATAAAAAAAAAAAAATGGGTATCCCTCTGTCCAAAAATGCCCAGTCTACAAACTTATAAAAATATTTTTTCCATATGGTAAATGCCGTAGCGGGGGAGAAAAAAAAATCAAAAGTGCTGAGCCACATTTTTTTCGCTGTTTTGCCTTTAATAAAAATTTGAATAAAAAGTGATCAAAGCAATAGACATTCCCCAAAAGGTATGACTAAAAAGTACATCAGACCCCCCCAAAAAAGACGCCTTATGTATCCCCATACACGGAAATATGAAAAAGTTATGGGTGTCAGAATATGGCGACTCCAAGATTTTTATTTTTTTTTGCAAAGTTTTGGAGTTTTTTCAAATGTAAATAAAAATATATAAACTTGGTATCCCTGTAATTGTAATTGTGGTTGCACAGTGAACGCCATAAAAACAAAGCCCATAAGAAAGTCGTTCAAACATGATTTTCTCCAGATCCACCCCATTCTGAAGTTTTTTTTTTCCAGCTTCCCAGTACATTGTACAAAGTTATTAAACTTTACCATTGTAAAGTACAATTTGTCCTACAAATATTAAGCCCTCATATGGAAAAATAAAAAAGTTATGGCGTTTGTAAGACGAAGAGTCAAAACAAAAATCGAAAAATGCCTGTGGTGCGAAGTGGTTAAAGAAAACCTGTTATCTCACCTGACTGTTTCAGTAAATACTGCATTTTGTATGAAATAGACATTCTAGAGCATCTTTTCTCTTCACTCTGTTCCTCAGTAATATGTCCTGGAAAATTATGAGTAAATGTCCAGTTGGGTGTTACCCCTTTGACAGGGAGATTTGTATGTTGCTACACTAGCTGACACTGTTATCGCTGCTTGGATAGTGTGAGAGTTTGTAGAGGCACATCCCCATCTAGTAATACTCAGTTGGCAATTTTCTCATAAATTTCTACTAGGAACAACAGATGAATAGCACAGTACAGAGTTATGAAAGAAAAGATGCTTAAGAATTATTTAATTAATACAATTATTTGTTAAAACAGATGTCAATAATGGTGACAATGTCCTCTTTAAGATTACCATGAATATAAGTTTCACAGTTTGTTTTTTTTGTTTTTTTTTAACCATAAAACCAATTGTTTTTCAGTTTTGTGTTTTCATCTTTTACTTCCTTTCTTCCAAAAGCCATAACTTTTTTTATTTTTCCGTTGACAGAGTTGTATGATGGCTTATTTTTTGCAGGACAAATTGTACTTACTAATGGCTCTATTTGCTATTCTTTACAGAAACTAAATGGGAAACTGAAAAAAAAAAAGCACAGTGTTTTTTTCTAGTTTTGTTTTAATGGTGTACCCTGTCCAGTGAAAATGACACATTGCATATATTCTGCTGATCACTGCTATCACAGCAATACAAAAGTTACATTTTTTATGTTTTAGTAACTTTAAACAAATTAAAAACTTTGAAAAAATCTAAACTTTTGTTGTATTGTCATAATGTGACACCAGTATTTTTTATAGTTCTGTGTACAGAACTGTGTATGGAGTCCTTTTTTGCAAGACGAGATGCAGTTTTTAGTTATTTTGGAGAATGTGTGATGTTTTGACCACTTTTTTGTTTTTTTTTGCTTGCAAAAAAGCAAAGATTTGGCCATTTTGATTTGCTTTCCTATTGCAGCGTTCAGTGAATGGAATAAATATTTTTATATTTTAATAGTGTGGGCAATTTCAGATTTGGGATTACTGAATTTTGTTTTTTGTTTAATTTTATGTGATCTAGGTAAAGGGGGTGATTTTATAGTATTTTTATATATATTTTTTTTTTTCATATTTGGAAAAAAAACTTTTTTAAATATTCATTTATTTTTTAGCCCCTGTAGGGGACTTGAGCTAGCAATCATTTGATCCTTGTGTTACTATTGAGCCCTGCTACAGGTAGGTCTGAGAAGATATATAGAATTGGTAGGCCTGGGAGGCATTAGAAGGCTCCTGACTGCTAGAACAATAAAATAACTCCCAACAATCTACCTGCAGGAGAGCTGCTCCATAACCAAACAGAAGTCTCAAAATGAAAATAACATCTCAGATGCCATGGTCGTATTTGACCACAGCATTTAAGGGTTTAATCTTCCTTGATTGGAGCTGTGTCCTATCATGGGCACGGCTGCTTTTATACAACAGAGACCTGGCAGCAAAGACCCAGTGGGTGTAGAGCTCTGGTGCAAAACGACATGCAAAGGTTTAAAGCCTCTTAGTCAGGGACATACAGTACAGACCAAAAGTTTGGACACACCTTCTTATTCCAAGAGTTTTCTGTATTTTCATGACTATAAAAATTGTAGATTTACACTGAAGGCATCAAAACTATGAATTAACACATGTGGAATTATATACTTAACAAAAAAGTGTGAAACAACTGAAAATATGTCTTATATTCTAGGTTCTTCAAATTAGCCACCTTTTGCTTTGATTACTGCTTTGCACACTCTTGGCATTCTCTTGATGAGCTTCAAGAGGTAGTCACCTGAAATGGTCTTCCAACAGTCTTGAAGGAGTTCCCAGAGATGCTTAGCACTTGTTGGCCCTTTTGCCTTCACTCTGCGGTCCAGCTCACCCCAAACCATCTCGATTGGGTTCAGGTCTGGTGACTGTGGAGGCCAGGTCCTCTGGCGTAGCACCCCATCACTCTCCTTCTTGGTCAAATAGCCCTTACACAGTATGGAGGTGTGTTTGGGGACATTGTCCTGTTGAAAAATAAATGATGGTCCAACTAAACGCAAACCGGATGGAATAGCATGCCGCTGCAAGATGCTGTGGTAACCATGCTGGTTCAGTATTCCTTCAATTTTGCATAAATCCCAAACAATGTCACCAGCAAAGCACCCCCACACCATCACACCTCCTCCTCCATGCTTCACGGTGGGAACCAGGCATGTAGAGTCCATTCGTTCACCTTTTCTGCGTCGCACAAAGACACGGTGGTTGGAACCAAAGATCTCAAATTTGGACTCATCAGACCAAAGCACAGATTTCCACAGGTCTAATGTCCATTCCTTGTGTTCTTTAGCCCAAACAAGTCTCTTCTGCTTGTTGCCTTTCCTTAGCAGTGGTTTCCTAGCAGCTATTTTACCATGAAGGCCTGCTGCACAGTGTCTCCTCTTAACAGTTGTTGTAGAGATGTGTCTGCTGCTAGAACTCTGTGTGGCATTGACCTGGTCTCTAATCTGAGCTGCTGTTAACCTGCGATTTCTGAGGCTGGTGACTCGGATGAACTTATCCTCCGCAGCAGAGGTGACTCTTGGTCTTCCTTTCCTGGGGCGGTCCTCATGTAAGCCAGTTTCTTTGTAGCGCTTGATGGTTTTGGCCACTGCACTTGGGGACACTTTCAAAGTTTTCCCAATTTTTCGGACTGACTGACCTTCATTTCTTAAAGTAATGATGGCCACTCGTTTTTCTTTACTTAGCTGCTTTTTTCTTGCCATAATACAAATTCTAACACTCCATTCAGTAGGACTATCAGCTGTGTGTCCACCTGACTTCTGAACAACACAACTGATGGTCCCAACCCCATTTATAAGGCAAGAAATCCCACTTATTAAACCTGACAGGGCACACCTGTGAAATGAAAACCATTTCAGGTGACTACCTCTTGAAGCTCATCAAGAGAATGCCAAGAGTGTGCAAAGCAGTAATCAAAGCAAAAGGTGGCTACTTTGAAGAACCTAGAATATAAGACATATTTTCAGTTGTTTCACACTTTTTTGTTAAGTATATAATTCCACGTGTGTTAATTCATAGTTTTGATGCCTTCAGTGTGAATCTACAATTTGTATAGTCATGAAAATACAGAAAACTCTTGGAATAAGAAGGTGTGTCCAAACTTTTGGTCTGTACTGTATATATATTCATATTGTGGTCTGTAAGTAGTTAAAGGGGTTGTCCGGGATCAATTGAAATCCCTACATTAATCTAAATAACCTCCCCCCTCCTACTTTCTAAATAACGTAATTAATCAAAAATTTATATTTACCCATATGACTGCCCCAGAGACATTTGCTGGTTATCCGCTGACTATCTGTTTCCCCTTTTCCGGAAACGGAACCTCACTACTACTCCCCTCCGCCCCCCCCCACCACTCCATCATACTTACCTTCTAGTCTTCTTCCTGCAGGACAGCTCCTCCCTCTTTTCTGACGGAGTGCTTGCTATTGTACCAAACCTACTCTGCACTCTGCTGTGGATATTACACCTCCACTGCACAGGCGTGGGAGCTGCGCAGTAGAGGTGGATTGTCGCTGCAGAGTACAGAGCAGCAGTGGGACTGAAGCACGCACCGGCAGTCAGAAAAGAAGTATGGGCCATCCCACAGGAAGAAGCCTGGAAGGAAGGAAGAGAGGTAAGTATATAATGGGGTCGGGGGTTGGGCTGAGTAGGTTGAAAGAGCTAGTAGTTGGCATATTAGCTAGAGAGAGAGGAAGGGGTTGTGTGGGAGGGAGAGAGGAAGTGGGGGAATGAGGTGACAGGGAATTAGTGTGGAAGTTACATAGCAGGAAGCTGAACCATGTAAACAAATGCAGAAGATGCCAGATGCTCCCAGAGACACCCAAAAATCGCTCACAACACTTCTAAAGGTATATGGGTGCACGTATTAACCCATTAATAGCACTAACAGAACTTTTTTTTAAAAAACAAAAAATTTTTTGCCCGGAAAACCCCTTTTAAACTTTCATAATAAATCTATTTGACTCCTTGTAGAGAAACATGTCATAAGAATCTGTGAATCCTGTATATACCATTTCCTGTGGGAGTGAATTAATCAGGCTTCATTAGGTGCTAACCTGATTAATAAATATAATTAAAGTATTCATTGATAATTTTATATATTAATTTCCATTCAACAATACTGGGAAATTCTGTACACTCTATATATCATTTATTTTCCTTAGGTTCTTCCTGATGTGTTACATGTTTGTTAACTTGGCGTGTGCACTGCAAACACTATTGCGAACTCCAAATTGGAGACCACGGTTTAAATACTATCACTGGTAAGTGTCTGTCTCGTGTATCTATTTGATATCCTTTACTACTGTATTTCAGTAATTATTCTTGTTCTTGTCTCATTATTTATTTTTCTTTTTATGGCCATGGGGCAAAAAACTAATTTTTATGCAAAGCCCATCACATTGCCTCAGTCTATGGAGAGTGTGCTATAACGCAGGAAAAGCTGAGCAATTCGATATATAGTTTGAAGGAAAATTTTTTCACATATGGCTTAGGATATTTTTACATATAGATATTCACATGGAAAATGAAAAAAACATATTTCTAAAAAATTCTTAAATATGTTTGCCATAAAAACTTGGATTTAAAATTAGTTCATTTTCTGATGACACATTTACATTAACCCCTATGCCCTTCTCATGGCAAATGTATACCATAGCAAACAGAACTCACTCTAGGCATACATGTGTGTCACAGACATTGGCAACTGTCCAGGAGCGGAACGGGCACCATGGACAGCTGAGCGTACCTCTGCTCACAGGTGTTAACCTCTTAGATGCTGTGATCAATCATGGCATCTAAGGGTTTTCCAAAGTTATCCCCCCATATTGCAGTGTTATAATGCTTAATAATCGCTGGTTCTAGTGCCATAACTGATGTAGTATTGCTGTGTGATCTCCTGTGACAAAAAAAAAAAAAATGGAATAAAAAGTGCTGAAAAGGTCATACGTACTCCAAATAGTATAGTAAACTGTAAAAAAAAAAAAAATATATATATATATAAAAATTCTGTAACAGCATTCACACCTTTAGGGACAATTCAGCTCCCTTGGTTGCATGGTGGAACTCCTTTTTCCACTTGGAGTTACTCACAGTCCAAAGAAAGAAAAGTTTAGTCCGTCAGCAACCATTCAAAATATGATGGAAGAAAATCTTCTTTATTGCAACATTAGCATCACACACCACGTATCGACCCACGCAGGGTCTTTATCACGTGCCAGTGATTACATCTGCTATACTCCCTTATATATCAGTATAAACCAATTAATTTACACAAAGCAACAATCTAATCACATGATTTTTTAAAAGTGAGATTTATATACTTATTACTGGGTGTATATATCCTGGGTTGATGATAAAGGATTGAAGCAATATTATTGAGGTAGTTTGACTCCCTTTTGAAAAGTATTTGTATAGGTCCTAAATAAAGAATCAGTTGTATTACCCAGATAGACTGCTAATGCAGTTTATTTTTATTATAATTGTCATAATGATATAGGTGTTGTGTTTAGGTTTCTTAAATAAGTTTACCCCAATGAGTTTCTTCTTTTATTAGAATAAAGGATTATATTGGAGGTACGGTATTTGTAGGTATATGATGACATTGCGCTACCTCTTTGATAGGATTGCGATCCCCTCCTAATAATATACGTAGCATTGGTAGACTTGTCGCTAGAGTTAGACTGATATGAAATAAAGCGGTAGTTTTACAACTGCGCATGCCTGGGTTGTGGACCTGGTTGTTTGTGAGTCGCTTAGCAACTGTGTCAGGTGACGAGTGCACACTTGAACTGAATCCAGAGCATGCCTAGTGCGGCCTTGGTCTGTGTATGTGCAATGGGGTCCAGACATCACAATCCCAGACAAGCGTGATACTGAAACACACACGTTGTTGTTAGTGTGCATCAAGTGGATTGACTGAAACTACTCATCTCAAACACGGGTGACCTTTTATAATGTGTTAGGCTGGGTTCACATCTGTGTTCGTCAATCCGTTTGACTTCAGTGGGTTTTAAAAGTAATCCGCATGTATCAGTTTGTGCCATTTCCGTCTGGTTTCTGCTTTTTTGTGCGGAGAGAAAAGTCTCCGTACTAAAAATAAGGATTCCAGACGGACAGCAACCAATGCGTGGTTTTTTTTTTTTGTTTTTTTTTTAACATTGAGGTCTATGGAAAACGGATTACAAACGGATAGCAATCAGTTTGTGTCCGTTTTGCAATCCGTTTTTCCCTCTGCGCATGTTCAAAATGAAGAAGGGGGAAGAAAAAAAACAATCACAAACGGACACAAACTGACACGCACGGTCAGTTTTTTTTTAATGGACACCCATTGACTAAATTGTCTATAAAAAAAAAAAAAAAAAAAAGACGGATTCCGGTATCCGCTGTGTAACCGTTTGGAATTCTTTTTGTACCAAACCATTTTTCTCTTACAATGGTTTGCAAGTGGACGGATACCAGACGCAGATGTGAGCCCAGCCTTATTTGCACTTAAAAAGTTTGTTTATATTTAAATAAGCCACTCAGAGAGATTTTTAAGAAATATATGGTCATGTGATTAAATTGTTGCTATGTAAATTAATTGGTTTATACTGATATATAAGGGAGTATAGTAGATGTAATCACTGGCACTTGATAAAAAACCCTGAGTGGATTGATCCGTAGTGTGTGATGCTACGGTTGTAATAAAGAATATTTTTTTCTTTATTACATTTTTCTTTATTATCTATCTATCTATCTATCTATCTATCTATCTATCTATCTATCTATATGTCTATCTATCTATCATCTATATATCTTTGAATTAGTTATCACTTTAATAGTGCTTACCCATTGAATAAAGGTAATGTTGCTTATGCTGTACAGTGAACAGCAAGAAACTTGAAATGTTAATAAGCAATGTATAAATAATAATTATTTTTTTTTTTTTAAATCTGCTCAAGGGGTTGATAAAATTTAGTTAATCCCTTCCTGCCACAGCTAGTTCTTCCTGACAGAGCTTGATTTTTCAGATCTGACACGTGCCACTTCATGCGGTAATAACTTTGGAATACTTTAACTCACCAAAGTGATTTTGAGATATTTTTTAGTGACCTATCGTGCATGGTCTTAGTGGTAAATTTTAGTCGATATGTTTTGTGTTTAATTATGAAAAATTTTAAATTTGGTATAAATTTTGAATTATATGCAATTTAACAACTTTGAAATGATCTGCTTTTCATACAGATAGTCACACTACCCAAATTAGTTCATAAATCTAATTTACCATTTCTTTGCTTTATGTTGGCATCAAAGTTTAATCACCCTTTAATTTTTTACGGGTGTTATAAGGCTTACAAGTCAAACAGCAATGACCCATTTTAGAACCTAGCTCCCTCAAGGAATTTATCGAGGTGTATGCTGAGTACTTTGACCTTACTGGTCTTTCACAGAATTGGGCTATGAAAATGGAAAATTACATTCTTATCTATAAAATGTTTGTTTGATTTTTACAAGGGGTTAAAGGAAAAAAAATTTCTTCCGACTATAGAAATGCCCCACATGTGGATATAAATTTCTGTTTTGGCACACAGCAGAGAAGGAGCACCTCTGAGGTTATCGGAGGGCAGATTTTCCTGGAATTTATTTCAGCCGTCATGTCGCATTGGCATAGCCCCTGAGGTACCAGCACAGTGGAAATTCCCAACAAATGATTTTATTTTGGAAACTAGACCCTTCAAGAAATTTATCGAGGGGTATAGTCAGCATTTTGTTTCCACAGCTGTTTCACCGAAATTATTAAATACTTTTTTTCCTCTAAAATGTTGCATTACACCCAAATTTCTCATTTTCAGGTTAAAGGAGAAATAGCACCCCACAGTTTTACGCTATTTCTCCTGAACACCATATGTAGTCGTAAACTGCTGTATGGGTATATGGCGGAGCTTGGATCAGAAAGAGCGCTATTTGAATTTTAGAAGGAAATTTTGAATAGTTTTTGGGTGCTATGTCTCATTTGCAGAACCCTAAAATTCCAGTACAACAGAAAACCACAAAACATTACCCCATTTTGTAAACTACACTCCCCCCCCCCCCCAATTGATCAAGGGCTGTACTGAGCATTTTGATACCACAGCTGTTTCATAGATTTTATTAACATTGGGCAGTGAAAATGATAAATTTATATTTTTTGCAAAACAAATTTTTCATTTTTACAAGGGGTTAAAGGAGAAAATGTAGCCAACAATGTGTTACACAATTTCTCCTGACTATGGAAATACCACACATGTGGAGGAGAACTGCTGTTTTTTTTACGTCGTTCGCTGTGTGGATTAAAAAATGTTTTTGTATTTTTTTGGGGGTTTTACAGATGCGTTGATACCAATAATGTACTGTGGTTTTTTGGGGGGTTTTTTTTGTACACTTAATTTAGTGTAAGGGCTGACACCTGCTAAGTTTCTAACACCATACGATTATGCCGGTTTGCGGGAAGTCCTTACCGGCAGCGCCATACTATTATAACGGAAAGGGGTTAATAAGTTATAGGCACCCCAAAATAGAGTACTTGAAAAATGCACCTCATGCTGAGAAACAAAAAAAAACCTCTTATGGCTAAATCAACTGAAAAAAAAATGTAGTTTGTACAATACAACAATGAAAAAAATAAAAAATAGCAGCAGCATGAGGAATGTATTAGGAATGTGTTAGCTGTGCAAGAGTCCATTATGGTACACTTGATGTATAGAATTTCAAGATTTAATGTACCCAATGTATTCCGCATAGCTTGCGTATTAACACTTCACCATCTGCTGTGTATTCATTTCTGGTAAACTATTTGATGCAATATGGTGGGTTCAAAATGCTCACTACACCCCTTGATAAATTCTGTGAGAGGTTTAGTTTGGAAAATGGGGTCATTTTCCAGGAAATTCCACTTAACTGGCATCTGAATGGCACTGCAAATATGACATGGCATCCAAAACACAAACTATCTAAATCTGCGATCTAAAAGCCAAATAGTGCTTCTTCTCTTTTGCACCCTGCTGATGTTGTTTGAGCACACAGAAGGACACAAAATGGAAGGAGAGCTATTTGGCGTTTTGGAGCATACATTTAGACTCTGGTTTTTGGGCTTGTCACTTTTGCAGAGCCCCTGAAATGCTAGTAAAGTGGATTCCCTTGAGACGTGATCCCATTTTGAAAACTACACCTCTCAATGGATATATCAAGGGACATAGTGAACATTTTAACCAACCCTCCCTCAAACCCACAGCCCACTGCCTCCCACTTGTTACATTAATTCATTTTCCAGTAGGGAATGCACAGTGCTTGTACTAGGGATAACCCCCTGAAAAATTTTTGAAGTGTGTGTTTTTTTTGACTCAAGGTGGGCACAACATATTATGCAGTGAAATGGCATTTTTCTTTTTAAATTTCCATTTTCACTGCGCATATGCTGTGTGTTAATTTTCAGACACCACATGGGTCTAAATGATCACTAAACCCATAAGAAATTCCTAAAGGTGTGCACTTTCTAAAATAGGGTCATATCTGAGGGATTATTTATTTTTTATTTTTTAATTATATTTTAGAGCCTCTGTAATTGCATATCAATTCAGTATAAATGACCAGATTAGGCCTCAAATGAGCATGTGGTGCCAATAACACAATACTTATTGAGGGGCCGCACGGAGACAGTGATCTACATCAAAAAGAGAATGACATGCAGATTATCAATTTGTCTACACATGTTTTGACTCTAGAGGAATTGTCAGTCTTATCTAAAGGGCTATCTTTCGTACCCTTCTCTAAATTTAATTTGTTCTCATGGATAAAGGATATTGCTTTGTTCACGAGGAAACGTCGCTGGACTAAATTTATGGCTATTGTGGAACGAAGATGTTCCAGTGAATTAGGTCTAGAGGTGAAGGACTAGAGATCTTGGAGGAGTTGTTGAATGAGGGGGAGGGGATCACTGGCCCCAGCCCCTTCACGACTCTCCATCCTAGAAGTACGGCCACCCCCCCCCCTTCTTGTGACACATCTGTTAACATTTTTGAAAAAATGGTGGTTAACAGATTAACTGACATGACGATTCCGAATCGATCAAACGACATAAACCTTTCATCATCTGAGATGAAGGCTCTTCTCAACCTGGAGGGGGACAATTCAATTATCTTCAAGCCCTCCGATATGGGGGGCAATTTTGTGATCCTAAATTGTGAAGAATATATTTAAATGTGAATGGACATTCTCTCTAAGTGTAGGAATTATAGGATATTGACAAACAATCTCACATCTGATTTTTTTTGAGTGAATTATGTACTCTCCAGAATCGACTCATCAATAGACGGGAATGGGAATATATGTACCCTACATTTCCAAGCATCGCCAAATTTTACTGTTTGCCCAAGGTGCATAAGGGGTATCTCCCCACTCTCTGAAGGGATGTCCAATAGTCTTGGGCATTGACGGCATAACGCAAGGGACAAGCACATATGTAGATCGTATCCTACACCCATTTGTGCTGGCTCTGCCGTGTATGTCCAGGGTACAATGGACGTCCTTAGGCATCTTGAGGGGGAGTACAGGTTCCATCTGGTTCATCATTGGCGAGTTTAGATGTGGAGGCCTTATGTTCCACATTCCACAGCTCCATTCCCCAAGATTCGGGGTGTGGGTCTATAGAATACTTTCAGAGAACACGAGGTACACTCCTAGATTCCTGCAACCACTTTATGAACTTGATGAAGTTCATCGTAACACACAACTTTTTCACATTCGATGAGCACTTCTTCCACTAGTTTCAGGGTACAGCCATGGGCAGTCCTGCAGCACCCACATATGCCAACTTGTTTTGCGGTGGTGGGAGGAGCGCCATGTGTTTGCCGAGTTACGGGAGGAATGGACGCAATACATCCTCCTGTGGCTCAGGTATATTGATGGCATGTTAATTATGTGGACTGGGCCTGTGAACTCATTCTGGGAGTTTGAGATACTCTAAAACAACAACCTGAGATTTACAGTTACTATCCATAATTATCAGACTATAACATTCTTGGATCTCAGTATTTCTATTGGAGAGGATGGTGGCATCTCCACCACACTGTATCATAAGGAGACTGCCACCAATAGTCTCCTACATTGGGACAGCTTTCCTCCTCGACCCCTACGTAGGGGCATCCCCAAGGGTCAGTTCCTGCGTATATGCAGGAACTGCTCATCAATTTGAGAATTTAAGGCCCAATCTCAAGCCCTTGAACAACATTTCATGGATCAGGGATATCCAAAAAATGTTCTCCGGGAGGCCCAACAGTTCACGACATCTTGTGATGTGTACATTATTAGTACCAAAGGAGGTGCCTATGTCGATTAACATCATCAGGCTTATTGGTGCTTTTGATCAGGGATCCAAGATGATCATGGACACGTTACAATCATATTGGGACATCCTGACACAGGACCCCTACTTGGCAGACAAGGTGTCCACGTATCCATCTGTGACATATAAGAGGGGCCAGAATCTAAGGGACAGATTAGTACACAGCCATTTGGAGTCTGATAATACTTCGACAACATGGCTGGGGAGGAATAAACCATTAGGCACCTTTTAGATGCGGTGGATGCGGTGAGCAGAATAGAATTTAAAGGTATGAGTAGAATAGCCTTTATAAAGCCTATTCCAACGTGGCTTTAGTTATAAACGTGTTTTTGCAATGATAGACTCCCTTTAAGAGCCCCGACTCCCATAATTACCTGCCGTTGGGAACATCTACTCCAGTTATAAGTGATAGTTTTGACCTGATAAACTGACGCTTGCCAGCTCTCACTGTTACAATGATGATCGATATATACTTGAATCCACTGATGTGGATGTGAGTGGAGCGCAATCTCTATACTTAGAGTGAATGCGATCGCACTCCATCTCAGAACTCTAGCCATGTGCTGATGTTTCTATTATGTCATTGAATACTCCCACCTAGGGGCTGGTGTAGTGAGAATGGATTCTATTGGCTCACAACTGATGACACCTCATGCAGGGGCAGCGACTGATGGAGGGACTCGACTATATAAAGCCAAGTCCTCTCAGTTGCGGCGTCTGTTATCATCAGAGTTCCGGCAACTGCAGTTTTGACTGCATATTTATTATTCTTTCTGGGTTGATGGCATTATCCCTAACCTGAAGGGGACTTATACCCTTATTCAAATCAGCTCTTGATGTACCCCATTATTTAAACAAAGGGGGAAACACGTTGACCTAGTTATCTAGGAATTATATATGGGTTATTGAGGGGATACTTACCAGTCCTTATACTGACCTAAGACAATAGACTGGAATAATTATTGCCATCATTCTGGTCCCCTCTCCATGCTATATGTAATAGGAGAGGATGGTACAGCTGCACCCTTAGTGCCGGTTTTACTAGGGGGATTATGAATTTTTACATCAGATCCTCTTTACAGAAATTATCTTTTAACCAAGGAACTGACAGTCATTTGTGGTTATCTATATACACCTAATTTACTGTTTTGCTTTGTTTTTTTGTTTGTTTTTTTACTGTGGATGTCGTTAAAATTTAACCGTGTAGATGTCAATCCAAGGGTAGCGGTAGAACTTTTGCCTACAGGATCCTGAGACCCAGGTGGCAGCTGTACAGGCACCACTGAGTCTTTGGGAGACCGTGTGGCTAAGCACCCATTCCAGGTGCATTATAGACATCCTCGAAGTTCTAACATACTACAGTTCTGAAGCAGTCGCAAAATTATAGCACGTACTGTGACGTGGGGCACAGGGGATTTTGGGATTCAGTGGAACCTATTGACATAATCAGTATGTTGTGGGGCTAATAAGATACAGCAATTATGACACTCAGGATCCCCGTATTTTGGTGATATCGAGAGTAGGGATCATATACACAATGAATATAGATATCTTATCGTCAGTGCTCTGTTACTACATATTGGAATGTCCTAGACTGTCAGATCCTTATGAATGTATGTGTAGTAGACATCCAACGATTAGTTTTACTTAGCACTATTAAAAGTTAAGTTTTATTCAGATTTCTTTGGAGATCATTCGTAAATGTGATTTTTTGACCTACTAGGAATGGTATATGACAGTCTGTGACAAATATAAAAATGGTATCTCTGTAATCACCATGACCCCTCAGACAAAGTTTCCATGTCATTTTTAATGAACAACATAAAAACAAAATGCCAAAAAATTATAGAATTGTGTTTTTTTTTTTCACACGGACCCCCCAATAATGTGAATAAAAATCAAATCAAAACATATGTACCTCAAGATTGTTTAAACTGAAAGTAAAAGTCATCATACAAATAATAAGCACTCAAATAGCTACACTACTGTTCAAATGTTTGGGGTCACCCAGACAATTTTGTGTTTTCCATGAAAACTCATATTTTTATTTATCAAATGAGTTGCAAAATGAATAGTAAATATAGTCAAGACATTGACAAGGTTAGAAATAATGATTTTTATTTTAAATAATAATTTTCTCCTTCAAAATTTGCTTTTGTCAAAGAATACTCCATTTGCAGCAATTACAGCATTGCAGACCTTTGGCATTCTAGCTGTTAATTTGCTGAGGTAATCTGGAGAAATGTCACCCCATGCTTCCAGAAGCCCCTCCCACAAGTTGGATTGGCTTGATGGGCACTTTTTGCGTACCATACGGTCAAGCTGCTCCTACAACAGCTCAACGGGGTTGAGATCTGGTGACTGCACTGGCTCCAATCAAGTGCTGTCCACAGGGTATGGCATGGCGTTACAAAATGGAGTGATAGCCTTCCTTATTCAAAATTCCTTTTACCTTGTACAAATCTCCCACTTTACCAGCACCAAAGCCACCCCAGACCATCACCTTACCTCTACCATGCTTGACAGATGGCATCAGGCACTCTTCCAGCATCTTTTCAGTTGTTCTGCGTCTCACAAATGTTCTTCTGTGTGATCCAAACACCTCAAACTTCGATTCGTCTGTCTGTAACACTTTTTTCCAATCTTCCTCTGTCCAATGTCTGTGTTCTTTTGCCCATATTAATCTTTTCCTTTTATTAGCCAGTCTCAGATATGGCTTTTTCTTGGCTACTCTGCCCTGAAGGCCAGCATCCCTGAGTCGCCTCTTCACTGTAGATGTTTACACTGGCGTTTTGCGGGTACTATTTAATGAAGCTGCCAGTTGAGGACCTGTGAGGCGTCGATTTCTCAAACTAGAGACTCTAATGTACTTGTCTTGTTGCACAGTTGTGCAGCGGGGCCTCTCACTTTTCTCTTTCTACTCTGGTTAGAGCCTGTTTGTGCTGTCCTCTGAAGGGAGTAGTACACAACATTGTAGGAAATCTTCAGTTTCTTGGCAATTTCTCGCATGGAATAGCCTTCATTTCTAAGAAAAAGAATAGACTGTCGAGTTTCACATGAAAGTTCTCTCTTTCTGGCCATTTTGAGAGTTTAATCGAACCAACAAATGTAATGCTCCAGATTCTCAACTAACTCAAAGGAAGGTCAATTTTATAGCTTCTCTAACCAGCAAAACTGTTTTCAGCTGTGCTATCATACTTGCACAAGGGTTTTCTAAACATCCATTAGCCTTCTTACAAAGTAAGCAAACACACTGTACCATTAGAACACTGGAGTGATGGTTGCTGGAAATAGGCCTCTATACACCTATATAGGTATTGCTTTAAAAACCAGACGTTTGCAGCTACAATAGTCATTTACCACATTAACAATGTATAGAGTGTATTTTTGATTCATTTAATGTTATCTTCATTGAAAAAAACTGTGCTTTTCTTTCAAAAATAAGGAAATTTCTAATTGACCCTAAACTTTTGAACGGTAGTGTACAGTACAGACCAAAAGTTTGGACACACCTTCTCATTCCAAGTATTTTCATGACTATAAAAATTGTAGATTCACACTGAAGGCATCAAAACTATGAATTAACACATGTGGAATTATATACTTAACAAAAAAGTGTGAAACAACTGAAAATATGTCTTATATTCTAGGTTCTTCAAAGTAGCCACCTTTTGCTTTGATTACTGCTTTGCACACTCTTGGCATTCTCTTGTACTCACCATTTCTTCTTTAGAGCTCCAGACCCGGTATGTCTTCTTCAGAAGGCCATCTCCGCTTTTGTGCGTGTGCCGCCATCCCCGCATGCGCAATAGTGCCGGAATGCTGGCATGCACAATGGGTTGGGAAGCCAGCACACCCCCATTTACACTCCTCTCCTTTGCCTCTTGCTTTTGGTCTGGAGGAGAACCGCAGTGTCACTTCCGGAAGTGACGTTGCACCAGCTACCTGAAGCACTGCCTCCTTCAGTACATGTGCTGGCATAGTGGAATGCCGCCATGCAGAGGAGATAGGGAAACAGTGAGGGGGGAAATGAGTGAGCAAGTGAGGTGGAGTGAGTGAGAACTAGGAGTCTAAAGATGGCTGCTGAGGGTGTTGTGGGCGGGCTAGCTAGGAAAACAGGGAGGGGGTGTGAGAGAGAAAGAAAGGGAGAGGGGAAGACCGCCCCCCAGTTTATTTCTCGTGAACACAGCAATAGCCCATATGTGGTCGTAAACTGCTGTATGTATGCATGGCAGGGCTTAGAATAAAACAGTGCTATTTGGGGCGGGTTAGCTAGGAAAACAGAGAGGGGGTGTGAGTTGAAAAAGGGAGGGGGAGGGAGTGAGAGAAGGAGGGGGAATGAGTCAGCTCTGAGTGAAGCCCAAGGCATCATGGTAGTTGTAGGAAAACACAGAACAGGAAGACGCCCATGTAAACAAATGCAGAGGATGCCAGGAGCTCCCAGAGAACCCATAAATCATTCAAAACATTACAAAAGTTATTTGGGTGTACTTATTAACCTATTAATAGCAGTAACAGATTTTTTGAAAAAAAAATTTTTTGCCCAGAAAAAACCCTTTAAAGGGTAAACTTAACTAATTTTGAGATTTTTATTTTTTTTTATTATTGACACATTGTACTTCATGTTAGTGGAAAACATTGATCAATATTCGCATTTATTTAGGAAAAAAATAGGAAATTTATTGGAAAATTGGAAAAATTATTATTTTCAGAATGTGAAATGCTCTGCTGTTCAGACAGATAGTCATACCACCCAAATGTATTAATAAATATTATCTATCATATACAAAAAGTCTGGTGAAAAGTCCAACTTCGAGAAATGAATGAATCTTCATGTATTAAAATTAACTTTTAATCCATAAGACATAAAAAAAAAGGTAAACATCCTAAAAACGGTCCACACAACATAGCTACTTACATGGTTCAGAGTTAAGCAGCTATGTTGTGTGGGCTGTTTTTAGGATGTTAACCTTTTTTTTTTTATTTTTTTTTATATATATCATGGATTAAAAATTAATTTTTGTATATGAAGATTCATTAATTTCTTGACGCTGGACCTTTCACCATATTTTTAGTTCAGGATTCCTGTCTCTTTACGTCCAGGGAGTCAAAGTATTTAAGTCCCTCTCAGAAAATGTAGGGTGAGTTTTATATGACATTATCTATCATATCTCTGCTTTATGTTGGCATCACCTTTTAATCCTCCTTCAATTTATTCTGGACATGATAAGGAGTACAAATTTACAAGAAAATTTCACAAACCCATTTGTTATGGACCACTGTAGTTCTGAAGGGATTTTAAAAGCCTATATATTAAGAAACCCCTCAAAATATTATTTTTGGATGTTTGTTAACCCTTGAAGTGTTTCATAGGAATTAAGAATTTTAATTATTTTCAATAATACATTCATTTAGCCCTAAAATTTACAGAATCACAAGGGGTTAAAGGAGAAAATGCATCTCACAATTTGTTATACAATTCCTCCCAAGCAGAAATAACCCACATGTTGATGTAAACTGCTATTTAGCCACATGGTAGGGCGCAGAAGAAGAAAAGCGCCAGTTGACTTTTGGAGGGCAGCCATGGTATAGCTATATGTAGTGCAAAAGTAGGAGTTTCTACTGGGCCCTTGAAGCCCAGAGCCCATGGGCCTCCCTAGAACATAAGAAATGACACGGCAGCGTTCCAAAAGGAAAGAGCAGTACTCAGCGTTTGAAAAGCAGATTTTGCTGGAATAGTTTTCAGGTCATGTCTCATTTGCAGAGACCCTAAACTAGCAGTACATTGGAGACCCTCCAAAAGTGTTCCCATTTTGGAAATTACACCCCTCAAGGAATTTATCAAGGGGTATAGTGAGCATTTTGACCCCACTTCTTATTCACTGATTTTAATAACATTGGGATGTGAAATTGAAAAATTACTAAAATGTCACTTCACCCCAAATTTTTTTATTTTCACAAGGGGTTAAAGGAGAAAAAGATCCCACAGTTTGTTAACCAATTTCTCATGAACACCGCAATACTCCATATGTGATCCTAAACTTTTGTATGTGTGCATGGCGGAGCTCGGAATGGAAAGAGTGCTATTTGGCTTTTGAAAAGCAGATTTTGCTGGAATAGTTTCCAGGTGCCCTGTCACATTTGCCGAGCCCCTAGAATACAAATACAATAGAAACCCCCTATAAGTGACCCCATTTTGGAAACTACACCCCTCAATTTATCAATTTTACCAATTTATCAAGGGGAACAGTTAGCATTTTGACCCCACAGCTGTTTCACAGATTTTATTAATATTGGGATGTGACTTTTTTTTCCCAATAAACTGTAAATTTAGCCCATAATATTTTATTTTTACAAGGGGTTAAAGGGAAAATAGACCCCTCGCTTTGTTAAATTATTTCTCGTGAACACAGCAATACCTCATATGTGGTCATAAACTGCTGTATGTGTGCATGGCGGTGCTTGGAAAAAAACAGTGCTATTTGGCTTTTGGAGGGCGGTTTTTGCTGAAATAATTTTCTGTCACATTTGCAGAGCCCCTAAGGTACCAGAACAATGGAAACCCCAAAAAAGAGTCTCCATTTTAGAAACTACACCCTTCACAGAATTTATTAAGGGGACTAGTGAGCATTTTGACCCAAGAGATGGTTTCCAAAAAGAAATGTCCACAGGATGATGTAAAATGAAAATTGAAATTTTCCCAGGTATATGCTATTTCAGTGCCCAACCTTTCATGCCCTGCTTGTGGTACTGTGAAAGGTCAGCTCTCCAGTTGTTTTTCTCTGTTTCTTGATATTAGAAACACCCTAAATGTGGCACTAATCTTTTGCGTGGAAATATTACAGAGCTCAGAAGCATCGTGCACATTTGAGAACTAATTTGGAGATTTACACTGCATTGACTGGCATTTGCTGAGATATAATAAATAATTCCTTGAGGGGTGTAATCATTTTGAGCCCAAGAGTTCTTCCCAAAAATTAATGTGAGAAGTGAAGATTGGAATTTTTAAAGAAATATGCCATTTCAGTGCCCAGTATATTGTGCCCACTTTGTGTCAACAGAGACACAAACTCCTAAAATTTTTACTTAACATTGCTGTTTGGGCACACCGCAGTATTCAAAAGGAAATCACTGTGCTTTTTAGTTTTTAGAGTATAGATTTAATGCTACTGGTTTTTGACGCCATATTTTCTTTTTCTTTTCAGAGTCCCAGAGGTGCCAGTAAATTGGAATGTGCCAAGAAGTGACCCATTTTGTAGGGGCTATTTTAGGGTCTCCGCAAATGTGATATGGTGTCCAAAAACCAAGCAATCTAAATTTGTGTTGCAAAAGCCACATAGCGCTTATTCCTATCTGCACCCTGCTGTTTCCCCCATCGTATGTGGGTTGCAAACTTCTGTTTGGACATACTGCTAGGTAAAGAAGGGAAGGAGCACAATTTGGTTTTTGCAGCACAAATTTAAACTGGATTTTGGACACATGCCACTTTTGCAGAGCCCCTGACATGCCAGTAAAATGGAATCCCCTGACACATAACCCCCTTTTGGAAACTATAAGGGAGTCACACCCTAAGGGGTTAACACCTGTGTTCAGAGCTCAGCTCTGGCTGTGGGGGTAACATGCTGGTTTCTCACAGCTGACACCTGCTCTCGATGTCAATTGCTCAGCTTCTGAGCCGATGACATTACTATAATGTAATCGTACATCATGATTTGGGAAGTTAGCCCTTTCCAATGGCATACTATTACATCATGGTGCTGGAAGCGGTTATGTAGAGACAGACATGTTACCTGGAGACAGGCGTTTTTAATAAAGGTCAGTTTCTATGGTGACTCATTTTATTTTTCCCATGGATGTGTCCACTGTGCCAAAAATTGTATGTAACCCAGTTGCTTACTAAATCCTAGGGGGTTGGATGATGGTGTATCACATGACTGACACCATGTGTAGTCCTATTTTGCTAGAATCTGTATTGCACAGGACTAATTAATGGACTATACCATTCTACTACACAAAATGGGTGCCGCTCTAACTGTATGTGAGCAGAATTTTAAATGCGTGTATATTAAAAAACTGCTTGATATCTTGTTCTAAAAAAATAAAAAACACAATACCCCTTTAGTGGTTTAAAGAAAGTCTGTTAGCAGAAAGATCAGAGATGAGCTTTTTTATCTGTTGCCCCCATTTTGAGAAATCCTACTTTTCATAAATATGCAAATGAATTTCCATGTTTTACTGTGAGTGTTTCTTCAGATGCAAGTGTCTCAGCTCATCCTGCCTCATTGTATTTCTACCACTTTTAACTGCCTTTGAAAGCACAGTACAAAACCCAAAGAGCTTAATTTGCATATTTATAAACACCAGATTTCTCAGTATAAAAACAATTGGATGCCGAAAAAAAGGTAGTATTGTAATCGGTGTTAAGTGCCCTGTATATAAAACTATATGTTTACTTATCAACCAGTGTTCCTGATTACAGACTCTCTTTCAAAGTATTGTTCAGGATTTAGTCATTTATGGCCTATACTTATGATGGGACTCAAATATCTGATCGTGGTGGGTCAGTAGAGGTGGCCTCCCAAAACGGATCACCTGTACGGGGTCACTTCTATTGCCTTCACTATAACATGACATGGAGACTGAAACCATTGGCATTGCAGCTCAGCTCACATTGACTCAACCACTATATAGGGCACAGAGCCCTACTGCTTCAGGCCCCATGTTGTATATAGTGTGGCAATCAGAATCAGTCTTGTATAGCTGATCCGTGTATTAGGGGCCCACTAATCCCCCCCCCCCTTACCAGGTCAGAGGCTCATTGGGGATTCTGCTCCGCTGTGAGACAGTTCAAGCCTTTAAAACGTTTTAGGTAAATTTGTAACTTAGACTATCTGTGTGACATTGTTTCTTTCTTTTTCACTTTAAAGAAAATAAATTTTGTTTGGCCTAGCCATGTTTCTCTGCAGTGAATGAGATGTGTTATCAGAAATTTAAATAATTTCAATTACTTGTTATAAATCATTCTTCATTCTTCATTCTATTTTCCCATGAATAAAAAAACTGCAGAAGATTGGAATTGAATATGGCTGCATCTTGTTCATCTTTTAGAGAAGTTCAACTCAGCACATTATTATCTAGTTAAAAGAAGTTTGACGCACTGTGTTTTCATTGATGTCAGCACCTGCCCTATTAAGTTTATGACTAAACTAATTGATTTTCTGTTTGCTTTTCAGGACGCTTTCATTTGTGGGGATGAGTTTATGTCTTGCTTTGATGTTCATTTGTTCATGGTATTATGCATTAGTTGCTATGCTAATAGCTGGATGCATTTATAAATATATTGAATATAGAGGGTAAGTCAGTGGAGCAAGCTTTACTTTTTAATTGTATTATGTAAAAATATATACTTTTCAGGAAGTCTTTTTTTGGTATATTTTCCGTATTTGTTTTTTTTTTTTTTAAAACCATTATGAACATACCTTATTTAACCACTTCCCCTACTATGCTGCCTTTTTGACAATGAGAAATGAAAAGGCAGTATAAATGCCCTCTGCAATTTCAATGTGGGGTTGGGGGTTCTATTCTTTTGTCCTCTCACTACATATCACAAGTACTGTACAATCACAGTGGTGTGTAGGCAGAGGGGACCAATGGGGCAGCATTAAAGAAGGCACCCAGGTTCTACCTTCAGTATATTTCTGTTAGGCCATGCCAGAGGTACAGTATATTATACAGCCTGTAAGTTCTGCAGGGATTTAACAATAATGTTTATAAAATATAATATGATATGTGTGTGTTTTTTGTAAATTAAAAAAACTATTAAAATAATAGACACGAGTTATTGCTGCATCAATAATGACCCAAGCTATGAAACAATCAGGTTATTTATCCCTCACGGTAATCGCTGTAAAGAAAAAAAATGACAGGATTGCAGATTTTTGTCCATCTGCCACCAGAAAAAAAAAGTTATAAAAATTGATCAAAAACGTCTGATGTTTCCCAAAATAGTACCAATAAAACCACGAAGTTTTCACGCAAAATAAAAAAAAAAAAAAAAAAATCAAAGCTGTCACACACAAGTTTGTTGACAAAAAAAGTTATGGGACTTGTAAAGGTGGTGTTAAAAGCCCCTTTCAAAGGGGTTCGGCAAGTGCGGTAACTGTACAGTCATGGCCAAAAGTTTTGAGAATGACACAAATATTATATTTTCACATGATCTGCTGCCCTCTGGTTTTTATGTGTGTTTGTCAGATGTTTTTATCACATACAGAAATATAATTGCATTCATATTATGAGTAACAGAAGCTTATATTGACAGTTAGAATGAGTTAATGCAGCAAGTCAATATTTGCAGTGTTGACCCTTCTTCTTCAGGACCTCTACAATTCTCCCTGGCATGCTCTCAATCAACTTCTGGACCAAATCCTGACTGATAGCAGTCCATTCTTGCAGAATCAATGCTTTAATTTTGTCTGAATTTGTTGGTTTTTGTTTGTCCACCCGTCTCTTGATGATTGACCACAAGTTCTCAATGGGATTAAGATCTGGGGAGTTTCCAGGCCATGGACCCAAAATCTCTATGTTTTGTTCCCTGAGCCATTTAGTTATCACCTTTGCTTTATGGCAAGGTGCTCCATCATGCTGGAAAAGGCATTGTTGAGCGCCAAACTGCTCTTGGACGGTTGGGAGAAGTTGCTCTTGGAGGACATTCTGGTACCATTCTTTATTCATGGCTGTGTTTTCAGGCAAGACTGTGAGAGAGCCGATTCCCTTGGCTGAGAAGCAACCCCACACATGAATGGTTTCAGGATGCTTTACAGTTGGCATGAGACAAGACTGGTGGTAGCGCTCACCTCTTCTTCTCCGAATAAGCTGTTTTCCAGATGTTCCAAACAATCGAAAAGGGGATTCATCAGAGAAAATGACTTTACCCCAGTCCTCAGCAGTCCACTCCCTGTACCTTTTGCAGAATATCAGTCTGTCCCTGATGTTTTTTCTGGAGAGAAGTGGCTTCTTTGCTGCCCTCCTTGAGACCAGGCCTTGCTCCAAGAGTCTCCGCCTCACAGTGCGTGCAGATGCACTCACACCTGCCTGCTGCCATTCCTCAGCAAGCTCTGCACTGCTGGTAGCCCGATCCCGCAGCTGAAACACTTTTAAGAGACGGTCCTGCCGCTTGCTGGTCTTTCTTGGGCGCCCTGGAGCCTTTTTGGCACCAATGGAAACTCTCTCCTTGAAGTTCTTGATGATGCGATAGATTGTTGACTGAGGTGCAATCTTTCTAGCTGCAATACTCTTCCCAGTTAAGCCATTTTTGTGCAGTGCAATGATGACTGCACGTGTTTCTTTAGAGATAACCATGGTTAACAGAAGAGAAACAATGATGGCAAGCACCAGCCTCCTTTTAAAGTGTCCAGTGGTGTCATTCTTACTTAATCATGACAGATTGATCTCCAGCCCTGTCCTCATCAACACCCACACCTGTGTTAATGGAGCAATCACTGAAACGATGTTAGGTGGTCCTAATAAGGCAGGGCTGCAATGATGTTGAAATGTGTTTTGGGGGATAAAGTTCATTTTTTAGGCAAATATTGACTTTGCAAGTAATTACTGTTAAGCTGATCACTCTTTATAACATTCTGGAGTATATGCAAATTGCCATTAGAAAAACTGAAGCAGTAGACTTTGTAAAAATTAATATTTGTATCATTCTCAAAACTTTTGGCCATGACTGTACTGTGTGTAATGTACTGTGCATTCCTGCTGACATCAGGAGGAGGAGGATGTCGGCAAGCATATGCAATACATTTAGTACTGCACTTACCGAACCCCTTGAAAAGGACTTTGTAAACCATAGCCCTCTGTAAAGGGCTTTAGGCCAGGGCCTCACATTGCAAAAACACAGCGTTTTGGCTGCGGCAAAAAAAGCTGAATTTTACAGTACCTGCAAAGTGGATTAGTTTCTTGTTAATCCCATCCACACATTGCAGAAAAAAATCTGAAGCAGTGGATGGGTAGAGACCGGCTTAACACATATCCGACACTTGTTTCTAGATGGCCTCATTAAGACATTCCTGCTATTCTTTGAGGAATTCCAGATTTTTCATAAGGAATTCTATAAATACCTGTAAATTAGACACACTTTTCAATCCTATTATGTCTTGGCCCCTGTCTTCCCTAGGGTTTTCTTTAGATTTATACAATCAAAATCTTCCTCTAAGGGAGGCTCTTCAGCTATTTATATCACTCTGGTCCTCCCTAGCAGACAGGATAAACCCTTTTGCCTTACCCATTGGGAAACTGATTTGAGTAGATCCATTCCTCTCCAGGAGTGGTATAAAGCTACAGGATGCATTAAGTATGTCTCGAGGGGGGCCACTCACTGGGAGGGAGCCTGTAAGATTTCTTTAAGGTGGTATTGCACCCAATTAGCACATGTAGACCCCACATACTCGAATCTTTGTTGGAGAGGTTGCGATCATATGGGTACCTTACTACACATGTGGTGGGATTGTCCATTAGACCTAGCGTTTTGGACTGCCATGTTTCAGTTTGTCCTCTTTGGCTGGGGTTACTGTCCCGATGTCCCATGGCCTAGCCTTGTTTCCTAGACATGGATCTATTCCCTGACGGTATGGGGCTTGTGTTGGGTCAAATTGTTTTGGCTGCCAGAGCTATGATTGCACGTCAGTGGAAATCTGTTCCATACCTAATGGTAGCGTAACTTATACAGTATGTAAACCTGGCCTATACCATGGAGAGAATGCTAGCGTGTAGGAACGATCATCTCCCCAACTTCCGTTCCAAATGGGCTCTGTGGTATGATGTTAAAGGGTTGCTGCAGGTCTCCACTACTAAACGTTCTTGACTGCCCTTTCCTTCCTCTCCCCTTTTTCTCTTTTGGTCGGACCGTATACATTATTGTTTGATGTGACCTTGGGCTATTTATGGTTTCCTGTTCCCCATTTTTGAACCTCTGTTTCCCCTTCCCACTCCATTTTTCTAACGCTGTCCGTTTCTTGGCTATTGTATCACCTTTGATGATACAAATACTCCTTTCCACGTAGACATTTAGTATTTACATGCCGTCTGCCTTTACTGTGTAAATTTGCCTTTTTTCCTAGCAGTTGTTACGTTTATATTCAGGCTCCATGGACAGTGTTGGCTGCCTTCACATGTTTTGTTCTGATTATTCTGTTTTCACGATTGCTTATTGTAATCCTGTATTTGTATGCTCATTTATGTTATTTTTCCAAAAACTTCCAATATAAAGTTATATTTGAAAAAATAAATAAATAAATAATCCGCAGCGGAAAATGAAAATGGCAGCTACGGAATCATTGGCGTTTTGTGTATAGATATAATAGAGGCAGAATGTCCGCAGAGGAAAACTCTGAAAAACGCAAAAAAATCTGATGCGTTTGCACCACAGTCTTTTCCACAGCGTTTTTTTGGCTGCGGCTCACTACGTGGGGACTTAGCCTTAGGGGTGTTTACTCTGCAGTGCATACAGAAGACCACACTCCCTTAAAGCGCTTTACAACTTATTAGTATTAATTATACAACTACAAAATTATCAGGAATAGAGCAGTAGTCAAATATAAAACAGGTTTATTTGGAAACCGTGTCAGCAGCCCTACACGGTACTGTGAGTAGATTGTCAATTTTTGTGCTGACAGGCTCCCTTTAAGGCCGAAACAGGCTGGTCACTAAGGCATTAAAAGGGTTATTCCATAAATTGTAACTTTCTGCAGTGATGCATATCATTATATCAATGTTCTCAATCCAAAAAAAGCTCTGCCCTGGAGTGTCACTTTTAGCCTTTCTATCCTGTTTAATCACTCCTCTACAGCTTTGGTCTGTTGATTTTCTGTGGGCAGGCACATTAAGCAACTGTATATTCCAAGAGTGCATAGCAGTCTGCCCCCCAGTTGTGTGAGCATTATGCAATGCTCTAGCATATATTCAGCAGAACTGGCAGAAAGTGAGAAATATGAAACAGAGAAATGTGAACGTGGAACCAGTGGAAGAGTGAAGAAATCAGGCGATACCTTTTAGAGGCTAACTGAGTATATTAGATGGTAAGCTTTTGGAAGTCTAGCTTCCTTCATCAGACATGGTGGAAGCTAGACTTCCGAAAGCTTACCATCTAATATACTCAGTTAGCCTCTAAAAGGTATCGCCTGATTTCTTCACTCTTCCACTACTTTCAATGGCTAACACGGTACAACATTATGCTACTACTATCAAAGTGGAATCAGGCAGCAAATAGCAAGGACCTGCTAAAGAAGCACGCAGAGGGGGGGACAGGAATGTCCAATATCTCTTAGCTACTGGTGGTTATTACAGTGGCAAGGAGATAGAGGAAGTACTTCACCACTGGAGAAATACTGTAGGTGAGCATAGGTTTTGAGTCTGCCTCATTTTTAACCCCATAATGACCATCCAGTTTTGCCCCCTTAATGACCAAACCAAAAACCATAACTATTTTTTTCTGTCATTGTAACTGTAGTTGTTTAATGGAACTATTTCAGGGTAACCTATATTTCCTTGATAAGGAATATGCAAATAAAACCTCATTAGTGGAAAAGAGGAACTTGCTCCTAACGCATCTTTTGGAAGGTAGCTCTCTATAGATTAATGTATGGTTTTCAAAAGAAACCCAAGGCATAATCTGGGAATAATAGCCAAGCCAGAATAACTCCTCCAAAAAGAAGAGTGTCCCATTCACAGACAGCTATTTTGAGGTTGTTGCCTTTCATCAATTCAGAGCAGGTTACTGGCTGGCTGTGTGAGAAGTGTAGATGTGGTTCAGAGGAGGTAATGACTCTCATTAGGGAGAGACATTGCTAATAAGTCCCTTTATCATCCCACACTGAGAGACATTACTCCTTCTGACCCATGTCTAGACCTCTCACACAGCCAACCAGTACCGTGCTCTGCTCTGATGAGTATATACCTCTTATATAAGACACTCATACAATTTCTACTGTGTGTTTATTCTTGAATGTTTGTTTATATATGTATATGGTATAATAAAATATTTTGTGTATGTAAATTTTAAATTTAGGGCAGAAAAAGAATGGGGGGATGGTATCCGAGGATTGTCCTTAAATGCTGCTCGATATGCTTTACTTAGAGTTGAACATGGTGCAACACATACTAAAAATTGGAGGTATGTATCCTTTTAATTTTGTTATGCTTGATACTATATTTACTAATATTAAAGTCTATGTGCACATATTCACAACCACTTTTTATCTTTTTAATGCATCTAACATGAAAAATGTTAAATACTAATTTAGAGTCAGACTGAGGTCATCTGAAAAGATTCACTTAGGTTTCCTAATATGTTTCTGTACACTGGAGAGTATGACATTTGATCTAGAAATGGCTTCAGTATTGGACAGGACTACTCTGATGAGGCAAGCATTAAAGCTTTATTTATATAAAATTTAGAAAAATAAATTGACCAATCGGTAACATACACATTAGATTTGCCTCCTTCATGCAGAGGATCATCTACGAGTCATGGCAATTGTCATCGGAACCCAAGTGGTCCCAGTCTTGGTTGTCAGGAGATGTCCAAATTAATTAATTTAAATCGAGCTTGGAAGAATGACCACAAATACACAAAGTATTCTCTGTGATAATTCTCTTTTCGTTTATTGAAGCTGTGCACAGGATTATATAGCAAAATAATTGTTTTATGCCAGTTTACACATCACAAAATACAGTACATCATATAAAGTATGTAATACAATTGGTCCAGAATAAGTGGGACAGTTCATGCATGACCCGCATGTGGACATCAAAAAAACTTTGACTATGAAGCGTAGAAAGAACTTCTGAACAAGAGAACATTCTAATGAATCAACTTCTACAAAAATACTGCATATATTCCCTTAAAGTGGTAGATACATACTGAAACAAAGACACAATTTTCTTGATTTATTGATTCTCAAGCCATTTTCTAATATGTTTCCATAACACTATACAGCATTACGATGATACTTTAATATATTAACTGTATTTGTATGTTGTGTAAACTTAACCTATATACTTTAAAATTCTGCAAAGTCCCTGAGTTATCCTTTAAAATAGCAAATCATTTCCTAACTTTTCCCACTTCCCAACTTTGTAAAACATAGAAACTTTATTCAGCTGCAAAATAAATATAATATAAATATCCCAATCCTGGTTGTGTTTTGAATCAATGATATCTCTGGAAATAATATAGACAGCACTGCAACTTAGTCTCCTCTTTCATTTGACACCAAAATCAAATTTCCCTAACTTTTATAACACCTGAGATATAACTGTTTGAAGTGACCCTCCCCTCCCCTCATTTTCTCTGGATTTTATACAGCCTGCATTTTACACGAACGCCAAGCCTGTACTCCATACACAGTTACTAAGTGAGAGCCAAAACACACTCAATATAGAAGCAAGGGAAAGAATAAAGAAATGCAGTATTTCACAGAAAGGAGACATACTTTAAACTCTGTTAAAGTATATTGCAAAATTACTTCTTACTGACACAAATACTTCCAGGCAATTAAAAGTTGTCTGAAAATTTAGTTGCACTTTGAACATCAAAATTATTTTAACCCTTTCCCTGCCACCCACGTATTTATACATCCTCCCAGGGTGCTACTTTTCTAGCTGAGGACATATCTAATATGTTCTTACTACTAATGCCAATATCTCAAGATTGGTTAGGGCTATGAAGATTATCTTTGGTTCCTTTTAAAGATGAGAATCTCATCTTTAAAATGATATTAAGATCATCATTATGATAGCCCTTACAGATCCGGAGCGATGTTCTTGGTATCATTTTAAAGATGAGATTCTCATCTTTAAAATGAATCCAGGTTCATCTTCATACCCCTAACGGATCCTGAGATATGGGGCTCTAAAATGTCCTCCCCCCCCTCAGGCAGCATGTAGGAGGAAGGAGGGGAGAAGGAGCAGAGCGGCAGACTGCACAGACGATGATAAATCATCATCTGTGCATAACCTGTATATGACCCCAGGGGAGGAGTATCAGGGACTTTTGTCAGAGAGCGTACTATATTTTTTGCTCTCTGATTGTCACATAGAGAGATAATGTAATACCCCTCTGAGTATAATCACAGGGATATTCTTATGTAATATCCCTCTGAACATAACTAGGAAGTTTATTGGCGCTGTGACCCAGATGTTTACTGTTGTGCAGATCGCAGCACCAAGAGTTGCACCAAACACTTACAAAACACATGCACGAAGTCATCAATAAAGTTTACATTTGACCCTGTACCTGATCTTTTATAAAGTAAAATATGCAGATTGCGCCTCTAGCGATATCCGTTACACGCTAAAATAATAACAGTAACAATTATCACTAGTGATGAACATATAAATTGCTACAATTTTTATAGGTGGATAGAAAATTCTATTCTTATGTAAGCCCCTATTTAATTTGCATGCACAAAATTGTGTGGCGCATTTCTGCGATTTTGGCATTTCTTTAACACCTGCACCTGTAAATATATATATATATATATATATATATATATATATATATGTGTGTGGTATGTATGACTTCCTCACATCTTGCAGTTTTTTGGAAAGTACATTTTGTTTGAAGAAAGGGATTCTTGAGCATGCACTTTAGTAGCAGACTAGAATGTTGTGCAATTTTTGCTTGTAATCTCTGTTTTCTGCAAAGTTGCATGAAGGTTGTGTTTCCCATGAAAACTCTTTTATTTATCAAATGAGTTGCAAAATGAATAGAAAATATAGTCAAGACATTGACAAGGTTAGAAATAATGATTTTTATTTGAAATAATAATTTTCTCCTTCAAACTTTGCTTTCGTCAAAGAATGCTCCATTTGCAGCAATTACAGCATTGCAGACCTTTGGCATTCTAGCTGTTAATTTGCTAAGGTAATCTGGAGATATTTCACCCCATTCTTCCAGAAGCCCCTCCCACAAGTTGGATTGGCTTGATGGGCACTTTTTGCATACCATACGGTCAAGCTGCTCCCACACCAGCTCAATGGGGTTGAGATCTGGTGACTGCGCTGGCCACTCCATTACAGATAACACCAGCTGCCTGCTTCTTCCCTAAATAAGTTCTTGCATAATTTGAAGGTGTGCTTTGGGTCATTGTTCTGTTGTAGGATGAAATTGTCTCCAATCAAGCGCTGTCCACAGGGTATGGCATGGCGTTGCAAAATGGAGTGATAGCCTTCCTTATTCAAAATCCCTTTTACCTTGTACAAATCTCCCACTTTACCAGCACCAAAGCAACCCCAGACCATCACATTACCTCCACCATGCTTGACAGATGACGTCAGGCACTCTTCCAGCATTTTTTCAGTTGTTCTGCGTCTCACACATGTTCTTCTGTGTGATCCAAACACCTCAAACTTCGATTTGTCTGTCTATAACACTTTTTTCCAATCTTCCTCTGTCCAATGTCTGTGTTCTTTTGCCCATATTAATCTTTTCCTTTTATTAGCCAGTCTCAGATATGGCTTTTTCTTGGCCACTCTGCCCTGAAGGCCAGCATCCCTGAGTCGCCTCTTCACTGTAGACGTTGACACTGGCGTTTTGCGGGTACTATTTAATGAAGCTGCCAGTTGAGGACCTGTGAGGCGTCGATTTCTCAAACTAGAGACTCTAATGTACTTGTCTTGTTGCACAGTTGTGCAGCGGGGCCTCTCACTTCTCTTTCTACTCTGGTTAGAGCCTGTTTGTGCTGTCCTCTGAAGGGAGTAGTACACAACATTGTAGGAAATCTTCAGTTTCTTGGCAATTTCTAGCATGGAATAGCCTTCATTTCTAAGAACAAGAATAGACTGTCGAGTTTCACATGAAAGTTCTCTTTTTCTGGCCATTTTGAAAGTTTAATCGAACCAACAAATGTAATGCTCCAGATTCTCCACTAGCTCAAAGGAAGGTCAGTTTTATAGCTTCTCTAACCAGAAAACTGTTTTCAGCTGTGCTAACATACTTGCACAAGGGTTTTCTAAACATCCATTTAGATGGTTGCTGGAAATAGGCCTCTATACACCTATATAGATATTGCATTAAAAACCAGACGTTTGCAGCTAGAATAGTCATTTACCACATTAACAATGTATAGAGTGTATTTCTGATTCATTTAATGTTATCTTCATTGAAAAAACTGTGCTTTTCTTTCAAAAATAAGGAAATTTCTAAGTGACCCTGAACTTTTGAACTGTAGTGTAGTGTTAAGTTGTGCTTTTATATACTGTATGCTGTGCAATCTCAAAAAAGATTTTGGTATCAGTCACAGTTTGCTATGTGCAGTATAGATTTTTAACATATTAATGAATAACAGCAAAATATTGCTTGTCTTCTGTATGTGTTTTTTGAGAGTATAAGCTCTTGTTGTAGTTGATGTTTGCGGTATATATAAATTGTGTACACCTCGATCTATTATTTTATGTGTTTTGTGTGTGAGTGTAAGATTGAATAGGAGTTTTAGGTGAAAATGTGTTTTAGTGCATTTTTTTTTTTCAAAAAATTGTTTGTCACAAAGGTGGGCATGGCTATTGATAACCCATTGAAACACATGTAATCTTCAGGTTGTTTACTTTCAAGAACTCTATAGGGTTTAGGGGTTCGCTTGCTTTTCACGGTGTGTAATCCCTTCATTTTATAGGATGATACTTTTTTTAATATTTCCAGCTTCAAAGCAGATTTTTGTTCTTTCCAGTTCTGGTGATTTTATGAAGATATGTGCATGCAGGTTTAGGCTTTAGTGATATGAATGAACTCTGCACATGTTGAACTCTTGTTTTTAGGAGGTTTGGTACATATAACTTTTTGTTTGATTTCCACTTTTAGCAACAAATATATATTTGCATTTTTTTTTTTTAAACACACTTTAAACCAAAATTGCATGAAGGTGCCTGTTCGTATACAGTACCAAGTGTTATTTTCACAATGCTGCAGATGTCTACTTTAAGAAAATATATAGGTATGGGGGTTAGTATGATTTTTTAATGTTGCAATTTAGGTTTTATTTGTCCATCTCAAAACTATGAAAATTGCCTTGGCAGTCAGGGGAGAGAAAAATCTGAAAAGGTTTAATAGAAAAAGGCATCTAAGCCATTTTTGAAGCCGTCAGCTGTTGCTGCTGTGACCAGCTCCAGGGGACTGCTATTCCTTACAGTGAAGAACCTTTTTTTTTTTTTTTTATAATCCACGGGGAGAGTGCCCCCGTGTCTTTTGAGGGTATTTTACATGGATCACCTTTTCACCATATTATTGTATGGGCTATTATATATTTATACAGGTTTATCATATCTACCCTTAAAGGGGATGTCAAGGATATTTTATTATTGTGGCAGGAGGCTGGTGTAGGTAAAAAAAAAAAAAAAAAAAAAATTCTTACTCCCCTGTCCACGGTGGTCCGGTGTCCCAGACCACTGTCCGGTCCCAGTAGTGCTCTAGGGCTTTTTTCTTTTTTTTGCGGAAGTCCCTGCTGCGTGTGACCGATAAGGCGATTCAGCGGCTTAAAGAAAAGAATCAGGACGTCATCTGTGACGTCCCATGGCCTTTCCTTAGGCCATTGATTGGCCTCAGTGGTCACGTGCAGCGGGGACTTCCGCCAGTAAAGCCCCAGGGTGCTGCGAAGACCGGACAGTGACCTGGGACACTGACCTGGAACACTGGAGCAGCGGGGATAGGTGAGTGTGTTTTTTTTGTTTTTGTTTTTTTTTTCTAACCTACCCCGGCCTCCTACCACAATAATAAAATATCCTGGACAACCCTTTTAAGTGTCTCTTCTGAAAACTAAATACATTTAATTTCTTTATTCATCCTCTCCGTGCCCTTCATCAGCTTTGTTGGCCCTCCATTGTACCGTTTCCAACTGTAGGACATCCTTTCAATGAACTGGTGCTCAGGGCTTATCTGCATATTCCATCTGGGGCCGCATCAATGCTTTGTAAAGTGGTAATATTAAATCTCTGTCCCGTGTGTCCATACCCCTTTTAATACATGATAATATCATGCTGGCCTTAGAAGCAGCTGACCTATAGTATAAAGGTAACATGTTACTTATGCTATACGCAGAAAGGCAAAAGATTTAAAATCTTAAAAGACGTGTTTTTTTTTTTTTTTTTTTTTTTTAAATCCACCAAGAAAGAGTTAATCAAATTTAGTCAATAATTTATAGGCACCCCAAAATGTATTGCCATATGCATCTCATCTTGCCAAAGGAAGCCCTCATATAGCTACATCACCAGAAAAATAAAGCTTGTAGAATGCAACAACACAAACCCCCAAAAATTCTGCATCTTTTGGACAAAGATATAAATGGATAAACTGTGTAAGCGTAGATCAGGTTACACTCCAGATTTAGAGATGACGAAGACCCCAACCCTGAGAAAATAGTGAGGATTTTGGTGTAACCAATGTACTCTGCACAGCTTTCATATTCACCATCCATTATGCATTAAAATCTTGAAAAATTATGTTCGCTACGCCCCTTGATAAATTCTTTTAAATTTTCAAAATGGGGTCACTTCCTAGGAGATTCCACCTCACTTGCAGCTTCAGGGGCTCTGACATGGTATCCAAATAAAAAAAACTCTAAATTGGTGCTCCAAAAGTTCTGTGTCCTACTGTGCACCCAAGCAGCTGTATATGCCCAAATAAATTACTTTGTTTTACCCAGGATGCAACACTTAATTCTGTCATAATTGGGTATAAACTACTGTTTGCGTTCATAGCCCAGCATAGAAGGAAATACGTGATATTTGGTTTTGGAGCACAAATTTAGATGGTTTGATTTTTGGACGCCATGCCACTTTTGCAGCGTCTCTGAAATGCCAGTAAAGTGCAATACCATAACACGTGACCTCATTTTGGAAACTGCACACCTCAAGGTAATTATCCAGGTGTACAGTGAGTATTCTGACCCCCCCACCAAGTATTGCATTAATTTATTTTCCAGAGATGAATACGCAGCTGATGGTGAAAAGTGAAAACTGCAATTTCGTCCAAAATTTGGACAAATTTCAGTGTGCAATATGTTATGCCCATCTAGTGTCAGAGACCAACGTTCCAAAAGCTGTTGTACTCTGGATAACCCACTTAACAGTTTTTGGAGTATGTTTCTCTGCTGACACGAGCTGGGCGCAACATATTGGGCACTGAAATGGCGTATCTCTGGAAAAACAGCAATTTTAACTTTTCACTAAAATTGCAAATTTTTCAAAATTTCTTATTTTTTCATAAATAAATGCAAAAAAATATTGACCAGTTTACCACTAACGAGAAGTACAATATGTCACGAAAAATCATTTGGGTAAGTTTAAGCGTTCCAGAGGTATCACCATATAAAGTGACACGTCCGTTTTTGAAAATGGGATCTTGTCCTTAAGGTGGATTTTTTGGTAATGTCCTTAAGGGGTTAATCTATGATCTAAAATTACATCCATGTCCTTCTCTACCTGTGATTCTTCCAGCTTTACTCCCCCCTAGGACATATGTTGCATGTAGATTATTTTTATCCCGATACAAAACTTTTCATTCATCCAAACTGAAGCTTATTTGCTCAAACATTTTCTGTCAGTCTGCTTGTAAGCTATGCATGTTCTCCATTGACTACACACACTTTAGCCAGTCATTCTGTATTTTCCAAGGCAATAGACCTGAGTTTTCCCATTAAATGTCTATGACAGACAGTGTTGTATGCCTTTGTGTAGTCCTGGAACAGCCCCCCTTCCCTCATCCAGGCTTCTACTCACCTCATAAAAATAAATCAGGTTTGTTTAACAACTTCTTTCCTTAAAAAAAAAAAAAAAAAAAAAAAAAATGCTGTCTGTCACTTATAATATTATGTACTATCACTTTTCTCCTGTATGTAGTCCTAGAAGATTGCCTCAGACAGTTTACTAAGCTTACTGGTGTTTACTTACCTGGGGAAGACCTAGAGCAGGGGTCCCCAAACTTTTTACACAGGGGGCCGGTTCACTGTCCCTCAGACCGTTGGAGGGCCGGACTATAAGAAAAACTATGAAAATCCCTATGCACACTACACGTATCTCATTTTAAAGTAAAACAAAAAGGGAACAAATACAACATTCAAAATAAAGAAATAGTAAATTTAAGTCAACAAACTCACCATTATTTCAATGTGAAGTATGGGCCTGCTTTTGGCTAATGAGATAGTCAATGTCCGGTTCCATATTTGCAAATAGGTCCAGCACTCTGCCCCCATATAAGTCCAGCTCTCTCCCCCATATAGGTCCAGCTCTTTCCCTCATATAGGTCCCATGCAGTCTCTCCCATATAGGTCCCATGCAGTCTCCCTCATATAGGGCCAGCTCTTTCCCCCATATAGGTCCCATGCCTCCCCCATATAGGTCCCATGCCTCCCCCATATAGGTCCCATGCAGTCTCCCTCATATAGGGCCAGCTCTTTCTCCCATATAGGTCCCATGCCCCCCCATATAGGTCCCATGCAGTCTCCCCCATATAGGGCCAGCTCTCTCCCCCATATAGGTCCCATCAATCCCCCATATAGATCCAGTTCTCTGATCCCCCTCCATGCCCAGTAAAAAAAAAAAGTGAAAATATACTTTACCTAGCACTGCAGCCGCTCCCGCGCTGTGGTCCCGGCTCCTCTGTCTTCGGCTGTAAGGCCTAGATGAGCACGTCGTGCGTCATGACGTGCTCATTCTAGGTCCGGACGACGAGCGCCGAGCGTCTACACGGGAACAAGACTTCCCGTGTAGCGCTCGGCGGGTTATTTCAATTGTAAGCGCCTGTGCCCTCACAACTGAAATATCACAAGGAAATTGCGACGCGGGCCGGGTAAATGGCCTCCGTGGGCCGGATGCGGCCCGCGGGCCGTAGTTTGGGGACCCCTGACCTAGAGCCATTTTTGAAAATAGGTACCACATTTGCCATGTGCTAGTCACTAAAAATTAAGAATAGAGGCGCAGCAATTACTAGACTGTAATCCATCTGGTCTTGGAGCCTTGCTTACATTTGATTTGTTTACCATTTCTATGTTTATCTTGTTTTAGAATGGGGTAGAATTAGAGAAAAATCATGGGCTTTGTTTTTATTTAGTTTACTGTGCAGCCAAAATGACATGCCATCTGTATTCTATGGGTCAGTGTTTTTGGGAATACCAAATTTATATAGCTTTTTTTTCTTTTTCTTAATGGATTAACCTTTTTAAACAAAAAAAAAAAAAAAAAAAATCTAATACATTGTAAAAAAATAAAAATCTTGGAGTCGACACCTGTAACTTTTTATATTTCAGTGTACAGGGCTGCAAAACTTGTTGGGGGGCCAGGTGTACTTTTTATTTATATCATTTTGGGGAATGCCTGTTTTGATTTGCTTTTTATTAATTTTTTTCTGAGGCGCAAAAAACACCAGTTCTTTTTTTCCTTCTTTCTTCTTCCTTCTTCCTTTCTTTTTCTTTTTTCTTTTTTCTTCCTCCTCTCCCTCCATATTCCACAGCGCTTTACAGACATTGACAGTCACTGCCCCATATAGGGCTCACAATCTACATTCAGGTTTCTGTCTTTTCCATTCTTTTTCAAAAGACCCTGACCTTCCGTCCTCAGGTGAAGGCCTTCCTGCAGGGAGTGGCACACTGTGCTCCTCCCTTGGAATCGTGGGGCATCATCCTTGAGGTGCTTCAGGTTCCCCCTTTTGAGCCTTTACACTCCTGTCCTTGAATGTTACCTTCTGTCCTTGAATGTTGCCTTCCTGGTGGCCATTACTTCTATCTGCAGCATCTCTGAGTTGGCTGCCCTGTCCCAGAAGCCTCCTTTTCTTGTTCTTCACAAGAACAAGGTTGTCCTTCGTCTGCCACCTTTTTTTTTTTTTTTTTTTTTTGCCCAAGGTGGTTTCTTCCTTCCTCATCAACGAGGACATTGTCTTACTGTCTTTCTGCCCGGACCCCAAGCACCTGCGTGAACACTCTCTTCACTGCCAGGTTATTCGGGTCTGTTTGTCTCTCACTGACTCCTTCTTCTGTCGTTTGGATGTCTTGTTCGTTCTCGTAAGGGACTGGCTGCTTACAAGGCTTCCATCTCCAGATGGAATCGGTCTGCTATCAGGGAGGCCTATCAGCTCAAGGATCGACCACTGCGCCTCTGTGTGACTGCTCATTCCATGAGAGCTGTTGAAGCCTCCTGGGTTGTTTGGCCTCAGGCTACTGCTGCCCAGGTCCGCAAAGCTACCACCTGGGCCTCTCGCATGGCCGTGTAAGTCCCAACTTCTGGGACTGCTTAGGACATCCCATGGTAGCGAGAAAATTGGATTTTTCTACTCAACGTAAAATCCTTTTCTCGTTGTATTCATTGGGGGACAGATCCCACCCTTGTTTTTTGTTGTTCCTGCCCCAGGCTGTTTTGGTTTGTTTTCGGGTTCAGGACATATTGGTTGTTGGTTCTGTGTTTTTTTTTGTTTGTGTCTTCTACTGCTGCAATACAAACTGGTTTAGCATAGTGCCTGTGGAGAGGGAATAGCCCAGAGGCTTGCCTAGTGTCAGCCTCCTATTTGTCAGGTCTATATCCCATGGTGCTGTGTCCACCAATGAATACGAGAAAAAATGTTTTTTTGCCCCATAAAAAATTTTGAATAAACAGTGATCATTCTCCAAATTATATTAATAAAAAGTGCATCTGGCCCAGCAAGAAAAGACTCCTTATTCAACCCCATTTTTTTTAAAACTGTTAGAACTATATAAATTTGGTGTCGCTGTAATTTTTTCGGCCCACAGAATATAAGTAATAACATGTCCTTTTGGCGGCACAGTGAATGCCGTAAAAACAAAAGCCCATAAGAAAGTGGCGCAAACACAGTTTTCTGTAATTACACCCCATTCTTTTTCCATCTTCCAAGTATGGAGTATTGAATGTTATCTTTACGTAGTACAATATGTCCCACAAAAATTAAGGATACGGCTCTGTGAACGGAAGAATAAAAAGGTTATGGCTTTTGTAAGGTGGGGAGTAAAAAAACGTGTGTGTGTGTGTGTATATATATATCTATATTTAGAGGCTACAGCCAAATTTCCAAATCCTCTATTTTTACATACATCAGCTCCAACTCCTTCATCAAATGCTTATGCATAATAATTAGTAATAATAGCAAAATTGTTGTAGTAAAATGTAATAATGTTAATAAAAAATATGTAATATCTATTTTTAATGTTAATATATCAACTCCTTTCTGACATCCGCTGCAATAGTACGACGGATGTTAGGTATTTAAAGGGAATCTGTCAGGTCAATCTGGGACAATAAACCACCCTCAGGTCCTTATAGACCTGGGGTTTAGTGTCCCAGATCGCCCTGTTGTAATGCAATCCGCAGGCGAATTAAAAATAAAAAACCTTTATACTTACCTAGATAAGGGTTTGATCGACGCTGTTTCTTGAGAACGGTTCAGCTTATTCATGAGATTCTTCATTGACACGCCTCCCGACGCCTTCGCTGTTCTTCAGTGAAGCCAAAGATGGACACCCCGGCTTCACTACGTAATTGCGGGGCATGCGCACTGAAGCCAAGTTGTATTCCTCTGGCTTCATTGAAGAACTGCTCAGGCGCGGGGAGTACAGCGGCCGGGTGAGTATAAAGCTTTATTTTTAATGTGGCCATGGATTGCATTATAACAGGGTGATTTGGGACACTAAACCCCAGGTCCATATGGACGTGTCGGTAGTTTAGTGTCCCAAATTGCCCTGACAGATTCCCTTTAAATAAAGCGGCCTCCATAGCCACCAGGTCTCTGATTTATTATACAGCTGAGACCCAGCGCTAATGTCTGCAATTAGTGTCCTAAGCTTTATTGAAGGCTCCCAGGCAATGTCTGGCAAAAACACAGGCTGCTCTATGCTGATATTTTGCAATTCATTGCGATACATTATTATCGTGATGTGTTGCAGTAGTTATAAGTGTTCAAAACCCTAGAATACATATAGAGTTTAAAAAAATGAAAAAAAATACAGTGAAACATACAAAAATCTAAAGGTTCAAACAAACAGTGGGAAGGGGTTAAATGGAAAGCATTTCTCTGCAATCGATACACCGATGGACACACTCACTCTAATGTAAAAAAAAATAAAATAAAATGAATGATGAAAGCTTTCTCCAGTCACGTATGTTTATTTTAGAGTGAACAGTAACTGACACATCACATACAGAGTGGGCTCCATTTGCATCTGTCACTCTTTCTTTTTAAACGGTGGTTTTTATTAATATAAGGGGCATTGGAAGGCAGCATTCATGTAAGGGGGTGTTAGGGTTGAACCTAGCCTTTCCGCTGCCTGATGTGAACTATAGCAAAGGTGCCCCCCCCCCCCCCAAAAAAAAAAAAAAAAAAGACATCTACCTGGCTATCTTTGGCTACATAACGCTCCCCTATTAGCAGATTAAAAAAAATTCTCTTATTTGAATCCCACATAATATCACACCCCCTGTTTTTGGCCCATCACAGAATACATGACCCCCTTTTTTGGCCCTCCACATGGCATATGACACCCTTTTTCTGGCCTCCACACAATTTATAAACCCCTTTTTCTGGTCCACCACGCAGTATATGAACCACTTTTTCTGGCCCATCACAAGGTATATAAACCCTTCCCTTTTTTTTTTTTTTTTTTTCCCCCCCCCCCCTCAGTATATGGACCTTCTTATTTCCTCCCCATATATCCCCACCCCCACACAGAGTAGCGTCTGATAATGTTAATCAGCTGTCCTTGCTCCTGTCCTGGCCGACTTCCGCTGCCGCCTCCAGGGTGCTTGCGCTGTAGCTGCTCCACTTACGTCAAAATGCTGTTATTCAGTGTCGAGACATAAATGTCTGGACAGGAGTGTGGACAGGTGAGTAAAGCTGCAGACGCAGCACTGTCTCCACACAGCCGCCCCAAGCACCCTTCTGGCGAACCTCTCTCCTCTCTCTTTCTCTACACTTCAAAGCCAGCCCAGGAAAAGTCCCGCTCAGTGTGTTTTTTAATGCAGCCTGTCTTGGGCTGGGTTTAGGTTAAATATTCAAAGTGCTCCCTCCCCCCCAGATTGCCATGGATAGCTCCGCCTAACTTCGTCTCATTATAGGTACGCCCCAGGGTATTGGGCTATATTAATTTAAGGTGAACATTACTTATTTAACCTTTTCTCTGCCACCCATGTATTTATTGGCCAGGATAGCACTTCTGTAGCGGACGACATATGTAGTGCGCCCTTACTACTAATGGCGATTTCTCAGGATTGGTTAGGGCTATGAAGATGATCTTGGATTCATTTTAAAGATGAGAATCAAGATCATCATGATAGCTCTTACAGATCTGGAGCGAGTGGCTGGTGAAAACGCTATTCGGCATTGAGATCACTATGCAGATCTCAATTCCCGACACTGTTTTTAACCACAAATCGCTCTGAATCTGTAAGGGCTATCATGATGACCTTGGTATCATTTTAAAGATACCCTAACAGATCTTGAGATATGGGGTTATAAAGTGTCCTCCTGCCTCAGGCAGCATCTTGGAGCTGGCGAAGGAGGAAGGGGCAGAGCTGCAGACTGCAAACACAATGATAAATCCATCATTGTCTGTGCATAACCTGTATGTGACCCCAGGGGGGAGATAACAGGGACTAATGTCCATGTGATCCCTTATCCTATCAATCAAAAAACATACTGTACTTTTGCTCTCTGATTGTCACATAGAGGGATAATGTAATACTCCTCTGAGCCTAATCAGAGGGGTATTCTTCTGTAATACCCCTTTAACCCCTTAAGGACCCAGCTCAAAAGTGCGTTAAGGACCAGGCCTCGTTTTTCAAAACTGACATGTGTCACTTTATATGACAATAACTTTGAGACGACTTAACTTACACAAGTGATTTTGAGATTGTTTTTTCGTGACACATTGTACTTCATGTTAGTGGTAAACACTAATGACTATTTTTGTATTTATTTATAAAAAAATAGGAAATTTGATGGAAATTTGGAAAAAAATCGTAATTTTCAAAATGTGAAATGCGCTGCTTTTCAGACAGCTAGTCATACCACCCAAATACATTAATATATATTATCTACCATATCTCTGCTATATATCGGCATCATCTTTTAATCGTCCTGTAATTTATTTTAGATGTTAGAAGGCTTACAAGTGTAACAGAGATTTTGCAGATTTACAAGAAAATTTCCCAAACTAATTTTTTAGGGACCACTTCAGTTCTGAAGAGGATTATAATGGCCTATATATTAGAAACCCCCATAAATCACCCCATTTTCAAAACTGCACCCCTCAAATAATTCAAAATAACATTTGGGAAGTTTGTTAACCCTTTAAGCATTTCACTGGAATTAAAACAATATGGAGGTGAAATTTAGACATTTAATTTTTTCCCACTAATTCCTTAATTTAGCCCTAAAATTAACACATTCACAAAGGGTTAAAGGAGAAAATGCATCTCACAGTTTGTTATGCAATTTCTCCCGAGCACGGAAATACCCCACACGTGGGTGTAAACTGATGTTTGGGCGAATGGCAGCACATGGAAGGGAAGGAGTGACACTGGGCGTCTGAAAAGCAGATTTTGCTGGAATAGTTTTCAGGTGCCATGTCTCATTTGCAAAGCCACTAGAGTACCAATACAAAGGAAAACCCCAAAAAGTGACCCCATTTTGGAAACTACACCCCTCACAGAATTCATCAAGGGGTATAGTGAGCATTTTGACCTTACAGCCATTTCACAGATTTTGCTAACACTGGGATGTATAAATGAAACATAACTAAAATGTCACTTTATCCCCAAAGTTTTCATTTTCACAAGGGGTTAAAGGAGAAAAAGGACCCCATAGTTTGTTAAACAATTTCTCCTGAACACAGCAATATCCCATATGTGGTCGTAATCTGTATGGGTACATGGTGGGGCTCAGAATGGAAAGAGCGCTATTTGGCTTTTGGAGGGCAGATTTTGCTTGAATAGTTTTCAGGTACCATGACGCATTTGCAGAGCCCCCAAAGTACCAATACAGTGGAAGCCCCCTAAAAGTGACCCCATTTTGAAAACTACACCCCTCACAGAACATATCAAGGGGTATAGTGAGCATTTTGACCCTACAGCTGTTTTACAGATTTTATTTACATTGGGACATTAAAATGAAAAATTACTTTTTTTCCAATAAACCGTCAATTTAGCCCCAAATTTTTCATTTTCACAACAGTACAAAGGAGAAAAAGCTCCCCAAAGTTCGTTACACAATTTCTCCTGAACACAGAAATGCCACATATGTGGTTGTAATCTGCTGCATGGGTACATGGCAGGGCTCAAAATGGAAAGAGTGCTATTTAGCTTTTGGAGGGCAGATTTTACTGGAATAGTTTTCAGGTGCCATGTCGCATTCGCAGAGCTCCTAAAGTACCAATACAATACAAACCCCCAAAAAGTGACCCCATTTTGAAAACTACACCCCTCATAGAATTTATCTAGGTGTATAGTGAGCATTTTGACCTCACAGCTGTTTCACAGATTTTATTGACTTAGGGACGTAAAAATGAAAAATTACCTTTTTCCAATAAACTGTCCATTTAGCGACATTTTAAAATTTTGCAAGTGGTTAAAGAAGAAAAAACACCCCACAGTTTTACACAATTTCTTCTGAACACAGAAATGCCCCATATGTGGTCATAAACTGCTGTAGGGGTACATGGTGGGGCTCAGAATGGAAAGAGCGCTATTTGGCTTTTGGAGGGCAGATGTGGCTGGAATAGTTTTTGAGTGCCATGTCGCATTTGCAGAGCCCCTAAAGTACCAATAAAATGGAAACCTCTCAAAAGTGACCCCATTTTAGAAACTACACCCCTCAAGGAATGTATCAAGGGGTATTATCATTTTGAGCCTAAAAATGCTTCCCAAAAATTAATGTACAAAGTGAAAATTAAAGTTTTTAAAGAAATATCCAATTTCAGTGCCTAATATGTTGCGGCCACTTTGTGGCATCAGAGACATGCACTCCTAAAACTATTAAGTGGGCTATCCCGGGGACAAAAAAATTAAATATGTGGGTATAAACTGCTGCTTGGGCACACAGCAGGGCTCAGAAGGGAAGGAGCACTGTGTTTTTTTAGCTTTTGGAGTACTTCCTGGTCGCCATGTTATTTTTGCAGAGCCCTGGAGGTGCCAGTAAATTGGAATTCCCCAAGAAGTGACTCCCATTTTGTAGGGGCAATTTTAGGGTCTTTGCAAATGTGACATGGCGTCCAAAAACCAACAATCTAAATCTGCGCTCCAAAAGTACATAGTGCTCCTTCACATCTGCACCCTGCTGTGTGCCCAAATGACAGTTTATGCCCACATGTATGACACTGGTGTACCCAGGATAACGTACTTAACAATGCCATATGTGGGTATAAACTGCTGTTTGGGCACAGCCGGGCACAGAAGGGAAGGAGCGCTATTTTGGTTTTTGGAGCACAGTTTGCTTTTTGGACACCATGCCACTTTTGCAGAGCCCATGAATTGCCAGTAAAGTGGAATCCGCAGACATGTCACCCCATTTTGGAAACTATACCCTTCAAGGGATTTATCAAGTGGGGTAGCGAGCATTATTAACCCTTAAGTGTTGCATTCTTTTAATTTCCAGAAATGAATGCACAGCTGATAATGAAAAGTTAAAAATGAAATTTTTCTATAGATACGCCATTTCAGTGCCCAATATGTTGTGCCCAGTTTATGTCTGCACAGACACACACTCCAAAAACTGGTGAGCGGGTATCCCGGGCACAACAGTTTTTGGAGCGTTCATCTCTGATACAAGCTGGGCACAACATATTACGCACTGAAATGGCGTATTCCTGGAAAAATTGTCATTTTCACCTTTCACCATCAGCTGCGTATTCATTTATGGATAACACCACTTGGGGGTTAAAAATGCTCACTGTACCCCAGGATAAATTCCTTCAGGGGTGTAGTTTCCAAAATGGGGTCACATGTCAGGGGATTCCACTGTACTGGCATTTCAGCTCTGCAAAAGTGCAATGGCGTCCAAAAACCAAACCGTCCAAGTCTGTGCTCCAAAAACCAAATAGCGCTCCTTCCCTTCTGTGCTCGGCTGTGTCCATACAGCAGTTTATACCCACATATGACATTAAGTACGTTATTCTGGGTACGACAAGTGTAATACATGTGGGTATAAACTGCAGTTTGGGCACACAGTAGGGCGCAGAAGGGAAGGAGTGCTATGTGGCTTTTGGAGCGCAGATTCAGATGTTTGGGATCTGGATGCCATGTCATGTTTGCAGAGCCTCTAAAGTAGCAGTAAAGTGGAATCCCCTAGGGAATGACCCCATTTTGAAAAGTGCACCCCTCAAAGAATTTATCAAGGGGTGTAGCGAGCATTAGTATCCCAGACGTGACTGCACAGCGGATGGGGAAAAGTGAATGAATATGTAAGCTGTGCGTAGTACATTGGGTATACTAAATTCCCTACTATATCCCCAGTAGTTCCTATTATTGGGGAGGTCATTCTGGGGGTCACTTCTGGTTTATTATCCCTCATAAGATCTAAATCTGGTTTGTACCCTAATATACGCTCGCACAGCTTATACATTCCCTTCCTGCCGCAGCCAGTTATGTTCTAATGATTTGGCGATTTTTGGAGTTTTTGTCTTCACATTGTACGAGCTATATTTTCTTTATTTCTCTGGTGATGTAGCCATATGAGGGCTTGTTGTTTGCAGTATGAGATGTATTTTTTAATGACACCATTTTTAGGTGCCTACAACTTATTAAATAAATTTTATTAACTCTTTCTTGGTGGATTAAAAAACAACCCCTTCAATTCTGGCACTGCGTTTTACCTTTTAAATTTTTCACCATGCAGCATAGAGCATAAGTAACATGTTACCTTTATTCTACGGGTCGGTACGATTACGGCGATACCTCATTTATTCTGCGATACCAATTTTGCACCACAAAAACCCATTTGGGGACATAAATCAATTTTTTTTTGCATCGCCATCTTCTAAGATGCGTAGCATTTTTATTTTTCAGTTTAGAGAGTTGGTTTAGGGCTTATTTTTTGCGAGACAACCTGTGCTTTTTATTGGTACTGTTTTGGGGTACATATGACTTTATGATCACTTTTTATGGCATATTTTGTAAGGTGAGATGGCGAAAAATTATTACTTTTGTCGGGTTTTTTTCCCGACGTTCACCGTGTACATTAAATATGGTTTCAGTTTTATTGTACAGGTTGTTACGGACGCAACGATACCAAATATGTATTGTTTTTATTAATTTTTAGGTTTATTTTTTATATAATTCATTTTATATAGGAAAAGGAAATTTTGGGGGCTTTATTCTTTTATTAATTTTTTTTCACATACTTTATTTATTTTTTCACTTTTTTTTTACTTTTTCATGTCCCATTAGGACACCTGAGCCAGAGATGCTTTGATCTCTGGCTCAGTACTATAGACTGCAAGACACGAGCATGCAAGTGTCTTGCAGCCTATACAGGAAGTCAGCGCTATGGAAACACATAGCGCTGACGTCCAGAGGTCTCGGCAGGATCAACCAGGTAGTGGGGTCTCCAGGCAGCCTGGGGTCACTTGGCTGCAGATTATACATATTGGCACCCCCCGATCTCGCTGTGGGGGGGTGCCCGTGGGGGCGGCAAGATTGTGGAACCCCAAACATGACCGCGGCATCCAAGGGGTTAAAACCAACGATCGGAACTCAGTTCCGACCGGGGGTTATGGAGTAGGGTGTTAGCTGTCAGTTACAGCTAACACCCGGTTCCGATGCCGCCTGCTCAGATAGTGAGCGGGCGGCCGGCCACGGGCGTAGTATTACGCCCTGGTGCGCGAAGTACCTAGTGCCCAGGACGTAATAGTACGTCCAGGAAGTTTATTGGCGTTGTTTCCCAGAAATATTAAGTTGTGTTTTTATGTACAGTATGCTGTGCAATCTCAAAAAAGATAGATTTTGGGGTCACAGTTTGCTATGTGCAGTATATATTTTCAACATATTAGTAAATAACAGTAAATATTGCTTCTGTATCAGTATTTTTGAGAGTATGAGCTCTTGTAGTTTGTGGTATATATAAATTGTGTTCACTTTGATCTATTTTATATGTGTTTTGTGTGTGAATGTATGATTGAATAGGAGTTTTAGGTGCAAATATTTGTTTTAGTGTATTTAAAAAAAAATAAAATTGTGTTTTGTCACAAAGTTACATCAGGTGGTAATGGCTATTGATAACCCATTGAGACACATGGTGGGTTGTCTACTTTCAAGCAATATATAGGGTTTAGGGGTGTACTTGCTTTTTACTTGTAATTCTTACATTTTATAGGATGATACTTTTTTAACATTTCCAGCTTCAAAGCAGATTTTTGTTCCTTCCAGTTCTGGTGATTTTATGAAGATATGTACATGCAGGTGTAGACCTTAGTGATATTTATGAACCTTGCACCTGTCGAACTCTTATTTTTGGGAGGTTTGGTTCATATAACTTTTTGTTTGTTTTCCACTTTTAGCAACTATAACTATAACTTTTATAAAACATACTTTAAATCAAAATTGCATGAAGGTGCCTGTTCAAATACAGTACCAAGTGGCATTTTGACACTGCTACATATGTCTACTTTTAGAAAATATATAGGTAAGGGCGGTTAGTATGATTTTTTTTTTTTTTTTAACATTGCAATTTAGGTTTTATTTGTCCATCTCAAAACTGTGAAAATTGCCCTGGCTACCAGAGGTGCAAAATATCCTGAAACCCCTGGCAGCGAAAGGGGTAAAGGGGTTGTCTAGGAATTTCAGAAGTCAGGGAGGGGATTGGTTGAAGGTAAAAACTTAAAAAAAAAAAAAAAAACATATCTGTCCCCAGTTCTCCAGTGTCCGCCAACACCTTTGGTGGAAGTCCTGTGCTGCACATGACTGCTGAGGCCAATCGGTGGCCACAGGAGAGGAACCAGTAACTCGCTAACATCACCAGTTCCTTTGCGGTGGCCACTGTTTGACCTTGGCAGTCATGTGCAGCACAGTACTTCTGCCAGTAAAGACACGGCGTATGCGGGACTAGACAGTGGTGGCAGACACCGGAGCACTGCAGACAGGTGAGTATTAGTATTATTATTATTTTTTTTTTTTTTTTTTTTTATATGTTTCACATTTTTTGGTATTCTCCCCGCCTTCTGAGATTCCTGGACGAGATTTTTAAAGGGATATGCGGAAGTATTAATAATTAGGGGGAACACAGGAGGCATTAATTGATGAACACTGTAAATTTAAAGGGGTCTTCCCAGATCATAACTTTTAATGCAGGCAGCAGGGGAGGGTTATAATGCATCATCCCTCCTTACTGCTGGGTCGGCTGTTACCTTCTATGTAAACAGAGCAGCTGCAGCGGTGATGTCGACAAGTGCAGCCAAACTCTGCATACTGCTGTACCGATGAGACCAACAGTTGGCTGTAGTGGTCCCATTAAGTTTACATCACTGCTGTAGTTTCTCCGTATACAGGTAGAGTGCAGAGATAACAGGCAGAGATTGAAAAACGAGGCAACCACAAAGAGAGGTTATAAAGGTGTAGAACAGGAAATACAGCATGAAATATTCAATTTCACTAGTTTTGTAGCAGTACTATGTAGTATTTACTGTGTGTATTTTTGCATGTCTATACTGTATGTATAAATTGTAAACTCTTTATGAACATGAGTGGAATGAAACTCGAAGAAACAAGAGCCTAGTGTATCAAATCTGTCAGGGAAGCTGCATGTTTGTAAACCAGAATAACTATTTCAGGTTTCATTTTCTAATAACTCTAAGAAAATGGTTTGAAATCTGTGGACAACTCTTAAAAGGGTGACTTTTATTGTAACTTTATTTCAGACCTCAGATTTTGGTGTTGGTAAACCTGGATTCTGAACAGAATGTGAAGCATCCTCGAGTTCTTTCACTGACCACTCAGCTTAAGGCTGGCAAAGGATTAACAATTGTTGGTTCTGTGCTGCAAGGGACTTTTCTGGATAAACATGTTGAAGCACAGAAAGGTGAAGAAGTAAGTACAGTCATCCTGAGACCTGTTTAGTTTCATTTAGCCTCTGGTCACACTACCATTCCCCTTTCATTTTATCTGTAAAAAAGTTCACTTACCTTTATGACTGATGCAAATGGAAGACTTTACATTTGTATGTGTCATAATTGACTTCAGTGTTAAAATAAAAATGGTCCATTATGTCAAATATTTGTGTACAAAACAGAAATAACATATAGTAAGCCTGAAATCAAAAAATAAGATGTATATACAACAAGAACATTCACCATAAGCAATAAAACAAAACAAAAGGAAAATTACATTGTATGGCGTCGGAGAGATGTACTGAAATAAAGGGAAGGAGGTTTATGCACGTCTTAAGTATAGAAAACAAGCAATTAAATATGGAAACAAGCTCCAGCAGTCTGAAGTACGTGGATCTGTGGTTTGAGGTGAAACAATGTGCAAATACATGGAATGGTGGAATTACTGAGTATTTTGGGTGGGAATATCAGGGTTTATCATGTTAGTAAAATCAGGGAGCTGCCAAAAGAACAGCCAAGGTTGCCAAATCTGATGGAATTTTGGGTGAGTACATAACTGATAGCCCTTCCATTATGTAATTTGGGGGCCACTGCGGAGTACCTAATGCTGTGTGGGGGCCACTGCGGAGCACCTAATGCTGTGTGGGGGCCACTGCAGAGCACATAATGATGTGTGGGGCCACTGTGGAGTGGCACTAGTAACAGTATCAGGCCCTGTTCACACAGTGGAATCTGGCACTGATTTTGCAGCGGATTTCGCACCTAATTCAGCAGCAGATTCCTCCCTCATTCTGCCTCCTATTAAAACTAATTGGAGCAGGAAGTTGGAAAAAAGCGTCCTGCTGGATCTTGCCACAGATTCTGCAGCTGATTCGGAGGCCGCGGCTTTTGACTCCCCATTGGTTAGACTCATTCATTTGGGTCTAATCAGTGGTGGAAAGCCACAACAGGATGCTGATATTCTGTACCGTGAGCTGGGGGCAGAAAATAAAAAAGAATCTGAGGCAGATGTCCGCCTCAAATTCCTCTTTAGTTTCCGATGTCCGAACAGGTTGTTTCTACTTGTATGGAATGGACTGTATTACAATCCACTCCAGTAGGTCTCCCTAAGCAAAAAACACCCAATTTTTATTGTTTGTTTACTGCAGTGTGCATGAATTACTCCAAAAGGTGCCCACTGGGGCTCTGTCACCCAAGAGCCCACACAAACCTGGAGCTAGCCCTGCACATGTGAACCCATATTTGAAAGGCAGTGCCAACAGGTTGAGGGGATTGTTATGCTGATCCTGTAGAGCCATTTAGGTGTTTTGTACCATCTGGTTATCTCTCTATCCATTATGGAGTAGTGTAATTTTCCTGCCCCGTGATGTACTCTTACATCATGGTAATAGCACCCGCTCAAGAGCTGAGTGGGAGCCACTAGGAATGGGTGTGCCCTGTAAGATATTGTTGACACCCACCTGTAACACCCATGGTTGGAGCTGACCTCAGATTGTTGATGTTAACCCTCATATGCATAGGCTGACAGCTCTTATACACTATACTTCTGTATTGGAATGTATGATAGTGGACCAAGTTCAAGTCCCCTAGTGGGACTAAAAAAATGTAGAAAACAATTTCAGAATAAAGAACCATACCACAAATTCCCCTTTGGCATACCAAAATGCTTATACAATAAAAATAGTTAATCCACATGGGGAAGAAAAAAAAATAAACCTGCCAAAAATAATTTTTTGTCATTTTACCTCTCAAAAAATGTAATAAAACATGATGAAGAAGTCTTGTTCCCCAAGCATATCTTGTGCCACAAGAAATAAGCCCTCGATAATAAAAATGTTACACCTCTCAGAAGATGATGCAAAAATTTGGTTAGTAAGGTTGAAAATAGACATGCGTGCATCAGTTCAACCAAAGGATGGGGAAGGGCATGGCTTTCTATGCATTTTCATAACCATCAATGCTAATTTTATTTTTTTTAAAAAAGGCATCTAAGCCTTATTAGAAGCTGTTAGCTGTTGCTGCTGTGACCAGCTCCTGGGTTATAGCTTAAAAAGCTAAAAAAGAGACAACGCCGAGCGGCACATAGCATAATACTGTTTGATAACACGTGCTCTATTCCCTTTCTGTATTTTCCCCCCTCCCCCCCCTCTTTTTTTAATGATATGCACATTGATATTTTTATTTCCAAACATACGATGCACACGATCCAACACTATAAGAGAGAAACAGCTGATCTAAGCCCTCTCTCTCTTTCCCTCCCTCCTCGCATTACAATATGCGCATTGGTGTACTTATCCCTTGAATAAACGTTGTATGCATCCTAATAGCGCATGCGCAAGAGAGTACGTAACCCCTGCAGGATACAAACACATATCTAGCGGGGAAACGACTCGCGCATGCGCACTAAGTTGTCAAAGACGCTAACCGAGCCCAGCAGCCTCCGTTATATGGTAATATGTGATTCAGCTCAATATTAATAATAAGTTTGATTGTAAATACATTAAGACTTTGTCCATACCCCCTGTTTATGCCTAATAGGAGTTCCAACTCTCTTATGTTAATTTTTATTAGTCCGCTTAGCCCCTCCCTTTAGTGGGTGTACCAAGCGGGTCAAAAGCTTTTTAAATGTTGTAACACTGTATGTTATGCACAGATTGTCTCACTTGCACTTGAAAAAGGAGACCTTTTATCTCCGAAACGCGTTGTGTGTTGAGCTTAATAAAGAAATCTATTTGGAAAAGCACAGGATATGCACCTCTATTTTTTGGGATCCTCATTTGTATCCAACACAATCTACAGCTCCTGGGTTAGGCTATTCCACAGATTCAACATTTTTTTTTCTCCACGAAAGGGAGTGCCCTTGTCTTTTGAGGGGATTTACATTTCCCCATATTTCTTGTATGGGCCATTTATATAGTTTTATTATATCTCCCTTTAAACTCTTCTTCTCAAGACTAAACAAATTTTGCTCCTTTAACCACTTCACTACCGGGCCCATTTCTGGTCCAGGAGCAGACACATTTTAGGGGTTTTTTGTGTGTGCGGTTTTGAGGGCTGTAACATTTTTATCATTTGCGTTATTCAACTAATTTCTGCGTCTTTTTTCGGTGACACATAGGGCTTTATTTTTGTTTTTTATTTTTGTATGTTTTATTTTATTTTTTTAAATCTGGGTAAATCTAAACAAAAGAGGAGGGAAACATCTGTTTTACACTTTTCTTCTTTTTTTTTTTTTTTATAGTGCAAAGTGCTACTAAAAAACTTTTTAAAATTTTTTTCTCTCCCTTACGGTATTTTGTATGGTGTCGTCGAGGGTGGGGCTAGAACCTGTAATAAGGGGGTGTTTTTGACGTATTTATTTTTTAAATTATTTTAATTTTTTTTTTTTTTTACTTCATTTTATCTTTTTTTTTTTTTTTTTTTTATCGTGTCCCCATAAGGTCGTAATATCACTTTTTTTTTTTTGTTTTTTGTGGGGGGGGGGGGGTGGAGGTTGATTTTCCCTGTAACTGGGACTGGTATATTTAGCCTCATTTGCAGGAGGATTACAGCTTCCTGCGCATTACTATAGAGCTGATCTGGGTTCTTTAGGACCCACCAGCTCTAACAGACTCTGAACCCGGCGGATCACGTGAATCGCATCATGCCGGCGCCCACAGCTGTGTACACAGCGATCAGGAAGGCAGGGACGGTAATAAACCTTCCCTGCCTTCTCTCTGGGAGCTCCGGCTGAAGTTACAGCCGGCTCTCTGTTTCAACAGCTGCCAGTACATCCTTGCAGAACAAGGACGCCACTATCCGGATATAAAAACCCAATGGGCAGTCCGGTAGTGGTTAATTTTCTCCTCATAACTGAGGTCCTCCATGATCTTATCAATTTTGTGGCCCTCCGTTGAACATTTTCCGACTCTAGGACATCCTTTTTATGAACTGATGCCCAAAACTGAACTGCATATTCCACATGGGGCCACAAACATAATTTATAGTGTAAGTGGTAACGTTACATCGCTGTCCTGCGAGTCCATACCCCTTCTAATACATTACAATATCTTGCTGGCCTTAGATGCAGCTGATTAAATAACAGCATGCAGTGTCAATCTATGATCTACAAGTACACCCAGGTCCTTCTTCACCAGCAACTCTGCTAGCTTTAATCCCCCTGGGACATACAGTGGGGAAAAAAAAGTATTTAGTCAACCACCAATTGTGCAAGTTCTCCCACTTAAAAAGATGAGAGAGGCCTGTAATTGTCATCATAGGTAGACCTCAACTATGAGAAACAAAATGAGAAAACATATCTAGAAAATCACATTGATTTTTTAAGAATTTATTTGCAAATTATGGTGGAAAATAAGTATTTGGTCAATAACAAAAGTTCATCTCAGTACTTTGTTATATATCCTTTGTTGACAATGACAGAGGTCAAATGTCTTCTGTAAGTCTTCACAAGGTTGGCACACACTGTTGCTGGTATGTTGGCCCATTCCTCCATGCAGATCTCCTCTAGAGCAGTGATGTTTTGGGGCTGTCGCTGGGCAACACGGACTTTCAACTCCCTCCAAGGGTTTTTTATGGGGCTGAGATCTGGAGACTGGCTAGGCCACTCCAGGACCTTGAAATTCTTCTTACGAAGCCACTCCTTCGTTGCCCTGGCGGTGTGCTTGGGATCATTGTCATGCTGAAAGACCCAGCCACGTTTCATCTTCAATGCCCTTGCTCATGGAAGAAGGTTTGCACTCAAAATCTCACAATACATGGCCCAATTCATTCTTTCATGTACTCGGATCAGTCGTCCTGGTCCCTTTGCAGAGAAACAGCCCCAAAGCATGATTTTGCCACCCCCATGCTTCACAGCAGGTATGGTGTTCTTTGGATGCAACTCAGCAATCACTCTCCTCCAAACACGACGAGTTGTGTTTGGTTTCATCTGACCATATGACATTCTCCCATTACTCTTCTGGAACATCCAAATGCTCTCTAGCAAACTTCATACGGGCCCGGATATGTACTGGCTTAAGCAGGGGGACACGTCTGGCACTGCAGGATCTGAGTCCCTGGCAGCGTAGTGTGTTAGTGATGGTAGCCTTTGTTACGTTAGTCCCAGCTTTCTGCAGGTCATTCACTAGGTCCCCCCGTGTGGTTCTGGGATTTTTGCTCACCATTCTTGTGATCATTTTGACCCCACGGGGTGAGATCTTGCGTGGAGCCCCTGATCGAGGGAGATTATCAATGGTCTTGTATGTCTTCCATTTTTAATTATTGCTCCCACAGTTGATTTCTTCACACCAAGCTGCTTGCTTATTTCAGATTCAGTCTTCCCAGCCTGGTGCATGTCTACAATTTTGTTTCTGGTGTCCTTCCACAGCTCTTTGGTCTTCACCATAGTGGAGTTTAAAGTGTGACTGTTTGAGGTTGTGGACTGGTGTCTTTTATACTGATAACAATTTCAAACAGGTGCCATTACTACAGGTAATGAGTGGAGGACAGAGGAGCCTCTTAAAGAAGAAGTTACAGGTCTGTGAGAGCCAGAAATCTTGCTTGTTTGTAGGTGACCAAATACTTATTTTCCACCATAATTTGCAAATAAATTCTTAAAAAAAATCAGACAATGTGATTTTCTAGATATGTTTTCTCATTTTGTCTCTCATAGCTGAGGTCTACCTATGATGTCAATTACAGGCCTCTCTCATCTTTTTAAGTGGGAGAACTTGCACAATTGGTGGTTGACTAAATACTTTTTTTCCCCACTGTATGTTACATGCAGATTATTTTTACCCAGATGCATAGCTTTACATTTATCCACATCGACAAATCACTGAGGGGAAGTACTTGATCAGATCTCGCAATTTCAAAATTATCACTGGAAATATCTAAATCTCTTATACTAAATGGGGTAAATTACAGTAAAATATAATTATTAATAATTCAGTCATAAAAGGCCAAAAACGTAATCCCACAAATAGAAAAAGAAAACTAACTCCTCCCTGATCCCCAAAGAGACTAGAAATGTCGGTGTAGATAGTATGGTACCAATACTGTCTGCCCAGTCCCTTGGGTGATGTTAAAAACAGTAAGAAGCATTTGCCCAAAGACCATTGGCTCATCAGGGGACTATAGGTCAGATAATCAAACCATATACAAAATATTATAGAACAATGCAAATTGGGTAAAATAAACACCAAAATACCTTTTAAAAAAAAAATAAATATCCCTATACACACATAACTAATAATAAATAAATATTTATGTTTGGTGCAGATAGACAATTTATCTTGTTCCTTTATTGTATGGTGTTATTCTTGGCTGGTGCATATTCAAGGCTCCAAAGAGCCAGTGGTGCAGATAATATATAAGCAGATGCAATTAGAGCTTCATAATGATCGCCGTATACAATCACAAACTTGTTCAGTAGATGTAAAGTCCATGAGTAGCGGTATATGGATGAGAGACAACTGATAAAAACTCAAAGCTCCATAGAGGCATTAGTGCAAAGATGGATATCTATAGATGCTATTACAGTTTCAAGAGGACCACAATAAATAGGCACGTGTAACCATACTTGCTGTTCAGTAGATATAAAGTCCAAAACAAGTAAGGAAGATCAAACAGTCCATATACAGGTGCATCTCAATAAATTAGAATATTTTTGAAACGTTCATTCATTTCAGTAATTCAGTGCATAATCAGCAGTCTTCCATGATTGTGTGTCCTACTGAACCAGACTGAGGGACCATTTAAAGGCTTAGGAAACCTTGGCAGGTGATGCACTGAATTTACAATACTGAACTTTTTTACAATATTCAAATTTTCTTAGATTTTGGTTTACATTACCTGTAATCCATAATCAACATTTACAGAAATAAAACACTTGAAATCGAACACTATGTGTAAAGAATCTAAAAAATGTAGGTCACTTTTTTAATTTAATTACTGAAAGAAATAAAAGGTTCAAAGATATTCTAATTTATTGAGATGCATCTGTATATTGGTGCATGGAACCAGCATCTCTCCTCGATATATGGACTGTTTGAGCTTCCTTACTTGTTTTGGACTAGTCTGAACTGTAAGGATACTCTGGTTACAAGTGCCTATTTATTATGGTCCTCTTTGAGTTGTAATTGAATCTTTTCATATCTTTCTTTGCACTAATGCCTCAATGTAGCTTTGAGTTTGTATCAGTTGTCTTTTTTCCATATACCGCTATTCATGGACTTCTTTGTAAATAAAGTTTTATTGGGTTTTTAAAACAAACAGCATTGTAAGCATTTCACAATTTGTAGAACATTTATAAACAGCAAATAATTGCAAATAAAGAGTGTCCAAAAACAAAGGTAAAACTACAAAACAAGAAGAAAATGTGGAGTTAGGGAAGAGTGAATATTCATGGGTTTCGAGAAAAGGGGTAGCTAATCAGGAGATTCCCACAAGTGTGCCCAGGCAGAATCTTGCATGAGCACACTTGTGAAGGAATATCATGTTGCCCACATGGAACTAAATTTAGGGTAGGTGCGAAGCTCCAGATGGGAGAGCTCCTCCATACAAGCTGTGAGACTTTCCTGAGGTAGTGCAGAAGCAGGGGATAGATTCTGTTGCCCAGTATAGGGGGTCTAGTGTTTTTTGGCAGAAGACAGTAGTTGAAGCCATAGCTGTTTATTGAACTTAGGGGGAAAGGTGGGCCACAGGTTCAGAAAGATGCCTATGGGGGTCAAGGGAATGGAAAGACCACATACTTGGTCAAGGACCAGCTGGATTTGTGTCCAGTAAGGGAGAATTTTTTCACATTCCCACCATATATGGAGGTAGGAGCTGGTGATCTTGGGACAGTGCCAGAACATGGGTGAAACCTCAGATGAATATTTGTGTAGTAAGGTGTTTTATCCCATCTGGTAACCAGTTTATAGTTCGATTCCTGTAGTCGTATACACCTGGAGGGGCCCATAGAGTGTCTAAGAACAGAAGCTATTTCTAAACGGGGTAAAGAAAGGAGGGGTGCTCTGTATCCATATCGCATAAGACATTGGAGTAAAGAGTAGATGGGGGTCTCTTTGGAGGTTGCTTTTGGAGAAGTAAATGCTCTAACCAAGAGGTGGCACAGGGTGAGGTTGCCGAACTCAGCGCTCTTAGATAGGCAACCTTAATAGATTGATATGTGAGGATGTGAGTTGGGATAAAGAGTGGAGAATGAGTAAATTTGGAAAAGGAAGGGAATGCTCCGTCTAGAAGTTTGGAATCATGGGGTAGGGGTGACAAATCTGCTTAGGTACAGCAGGGATGGTGCTGTCAATTCAGAGATAACCAAAACTTGTATCGACATGAGAGGGGATGGGCCAGGTGCTAGGAGTAAAAGATACTTATTTTCCACCATAATTTGCAAATAAATTCTTAAAAAATCAATGTGATTTTCTAGATATGTTTTCTCATTTTGTTTCTCATAGTTGAGGTCTACCTATGATGTCAATTACAGACCTCTCTCATCTTTTTAATTGGGAGAACTTGCACAATGGTGGCTGACTAAATTCTTTTTTTTCCCCACTGTACATAGAGCTTCGGATTTGGTAGTATTGATTTTAAAATTGGAGAGTGACCCAAAATGTGATTGTTGCTCTGCCTCGCATAGCCACAGACTGAATAGTGAGGATGATCAAAAGGTCATCCACAAACACAGCTGTGTGGTGTTGGGTGCCTCTACACTCCATTCCCTGTAATAGGGGGTCCTGTATCATATGTTGGATCAGAGTTTCAATAGGACAAAAAGTAAGGGGGAAAGTGGGCATCCCTGTCTAGTGCTGTTCTTGATAGTGAATGAGGGGGGAGAGGCAACCATTGACTCTAATCTTAGTGCTAGGACTAGAGTAAAGAGCCATTATTTTCTGAACAAACAGTGGAGAAACACAACAGTGCAGTAAGATTAATGGAGTTGTCTTCAATTATGCATACCGCCTCAGGTGGAGTATGTGTTGGTTATTGTGCTTGCTTTCCCTGCTCAGCACAAAACCTGTCTGTTCTGGATTAATCAGTGAGGGCAATGGAGATTTTAGTCGGTTGGCCATTAATTTAGCATATAATTTAACATCAACATTAAGCAGGTAGATGGGGCAGTAACTGCCACATTGAGTCGGATCTTTGCCTTTTTTAGGGATAATGGAGATATGGGGCTCCATGGCCTGGGGTGGAAAACAATGGGTGTCATCTATAGAGTTATGAACTTGTAAAAAATGTGGAAGTAAAATAGAGCTGGACTATTTATATTAGGGTGCCTGCAGGCCGTCAGGGCCCGGAGCTTTCCCCAAGGGGGTGTCAGAGAGTGCAGTCTGCAACTCAGTTAGAGTAAAAGAGGCCATAAGGGCTACTTGTTGTTGGGGTGTGATTGATGGTAGCGTAAGGAACTGGAGGAAGGTCTGGATATGAGCAGCGCAATCTTAGAGCTCAGTAGGAGTCTCTGTGGGTCTCAGATTATAAAGTGTCTGGTAGAAAACACAAAATTCAGAGGCAATATCTAAAGTGTCTTTAAGGCTAGTCCCAGACCGTGAAGTTATTTCTGCTACAAAGCTTTGAGAACGTCTTTTTTTTTTTTTTTTTTTTGCTAAATATGCCATCAGCTTTCCATCTTTATTACCGTGCATATAATATTTTTGAGAAAATGAGAGAAAAGCTGTCTTTGTCTGGCTGTCTTTAGATACAAACAGTCCTTGAGGCGCTCTCTGCATAAAATTAATTCTGAAAGGATGTTTTGAGCTGCTGATCGCTAATGCTGACTCTTTCAGGGCCGCAATACGGGAGAGTAGATCGTCTACCTCTTTAGTTCGTACTTTTTTTTTTTTTCATATATTTATATATATATATATATATATATATATATATATATATATATATAAGAACTCAGGCTGATGAAAACTCCTCTGATCACAGATTTATGTGCTTCCCATACCACACTAGGCTGAACATCTGAGGTGTCATTCTCAATAAACTAGTCAGTTAAAGCTTTTGCTATGGTACGACGAGTGTATTGGGAGTAGGGCAGAGTCTCATTAAAGGGAGTCTGTCATTGAAATTTTTAATTTTTAGCCAAGGCTATATTCATGTAGCCTTTAGAAAGGCTATTGTAGGCATACCTTTTATTTCCTTACTTTTTGCCAGCGTTTTACAGAAAAAGCCTTTGCCTTGTTATGTAAATTAGCTTCCATGGAGCACAGGGGGTCATTACCCTCTCCCTGCATCGCCGCCCCTTTCTTCCTTTTTGTTAACGCTTCCTCCGCCTCTTTGCTTCTTTCTCCTATCGCCGTGTACGAAATCTCGCGCATGCACGAGATTTTGTTCAAGCTAACAGGAAGAAGAAGCTTCTTTCTCCCGTTGACGTGAACGAAATCTGGTGCATGTTCGAGCTGACAGGAGGAAGAAGCGAAGAAGAGGAGGAGAAGGCGTCAACAAGAAGGAAGAAGGGGGCGGCAATGCAGGGAGAGAGAGAGCGATGACGCGAGGGGTGCTCGGCGCACAGGGGGAACGCCCCCTGTGCTCCGTAGAAGTTAATTTACATAACAAGAAAAAAAGCTTTTTCTGAAAAATGCCGACGAGTCGGGAAATGAAAGGTATGCCTGCAATACATGAATATAGCCTTAGCTAGAAATTGAAAATCTCAATGATAGACTCCCTTTAAGTCTCGAGTTGTAACTGCGAGGTGGGAGGGAAGAAATTTCCAATTGCAAGGAAATAGGAGCATGGTCAGAGATAGTGATGGTGCTTATGGAGGGGGAAGAGCGCAAGTAGAAGTGTTGTTTAGATATAAAAATATAATCCAGATGCTGGTACGATTTGTGGGGATTAGAATAGAAGGTATAATCTTTGACACTAGGGTGGAAAGTCCTCCATATGTCTGAGGTGCAAAGAGGAGAGATGCTTGGAGAGTTTACTGAGAGTGGCAAAATCTTGGAGAGGTTGAAGAGCAATGTTAAGGTCACCCTCAAATATAATAACACCTTCCATAAACATAGCAAACTTGTCTAAAGTGTCAAGTAGCAATGCAATTTGGCCTACATTTGGGGCATACACATTGCCAATGATAACTAGGGTATTGGCTATGCAGCCTTTAACTAACAGATATCTGCCCTGGTCGTCACTGCAGTGAGAGAAAAGGGGACATCATACTTAAAAGCTATGCTGATGCAAGAGTAAAACCAGGACAAATAGGGAGATCTTGGCAGGTTTAGAACAAAAGCACAATGGAGCGAAGTAAGTGTAAATAATACACTGAACCACAGTGCGGGAGCGATGGGGGGGGGGTGGTAAGGGGAAGTAGACGGCAAGGCAGGCTGTATTCTGTGTACTAATAACATACACGGGAGTGGTTAACTACCTGAGAATAAAAATACAAATGTAATCCAGCCCCGGCTACGGGGTGGCAAGGCTATGAAACAATCTTGTAATCTTGTGTCACTCATAAGAAATATCCAGTGTAAATCAGGCCTTCTGCAGAATTGCCTCCTTAACTAGGAAGGACAGAAGCTTACAAATAATGTCCCTAGGGGGTTTGCCGCATCAGGCGAAGAGCCCTATGAGCTCTCTTAAATTGAACTTCAGGAGACGGGTTGTCCCCCAGGACAGATTCCAGAATTTTCTTTGTAATTGTCATGGTTTCAGAGGGGTGGGGAAGTCTTCAGGTACTCCTCTTATGCAGAGGTTGTTCCTCCTACCTCTGTTATCCTATTCTTCCAGTTAGGAGTGCAGTGAGTTCTGATGTGCTTGACAAGCTGTAAGTGCCATAGAAGTAGCTTCGCCATGGGCCAGAAGAGACGTCTTTGTATCCTCCAAGTGCTCAACTCTGGAGCCAATGCCCCGAACATCTTGCTTTGTCAGCCAGCTCCTTTATAACCAGTGCAGTGTCTTTTCAATAAATTTCTGGAGACCCTTGGAAGAGATGGTGACCATGGAGGTAGAATCGGAAGCAATGCAATCATTCATAAGGCTCTCTGCATCAGATGATTCTGCAGGGTCAGCTATGAAAAGGGAGCACTTTGCTGCTGGTGTAGAGTGAAATGGCGAGTGTTTTTTGAGATGTTTATCAATGTCCACCCTCTAAACTTTCATCTCAAACAAGAAGAAGACTGATCAGAGATGCAGCCAAGAGGCCCATGATCACTCTGGATGAACTGCAGAGATCTACAGCTGAGGTGGGAGAGTCTGTCCATAGGACAACAATCAGTCGTACACTGCACAAATCTGGCCTTTATGGAAGAGTGGCAAGAAGAAAGTCATTTCTCAAAGATATCCATAAAAAGTCTTGTTTAAAGTTTGTCACAAGCCACCTGGGAGACACACCAAACATGTGGAAGAAGGTGCTCTGGTCAGATGAAACCAAAATCGAACTTTTCGGCCACAATGCAAAATGATATGTTTGGCGTAAAAGCAACACTGCTCATCACCCTGAACACACCATCCCCACTATCAAACATGGTGGTGGCAGCATCAAGGTTTGGACTTTCTTTTCTTCAGCAGGGACAGGAAAGATGGTTAAAATTGATGGGAAGATGGATGGAGCCAAACACAGGAACATTCTGGAAGAAAACCTGTTGGAGTCTGCAAAAGACCTGAGACTGGGACAGAGATTTATCTTCCAACAAGACAATTGTTGGAAAATAAAATCCAAACATAAAGCAAAATCTACAATGGAATGGTTCACAAATAAACGTATCCAGGTATTAGAATGGCCAAGTCAAAGTCCAGACCTGAATCCAATCGAGAATCTGTGGAAAGAGCTGAAAACTGCTGTTCACAAACGCTCTCCATCCAACCTCACTGAGCTCCAGCTGTTTTCCAAGGAAGAATCGGCAAGAATTTCAGTCTCTCGATGTGCAAAACTGATAGAGACATACCCCAAGCGACTTGCAGCTGTAATCGCAGCAAAAAGTGGCGCTACAAAGTATTAACTTAAGGGGACCGAATAATTTGGCACGCCCCACTTTTCAGTTTTTTATTTTTTACAAAAGTTTAAAATATCCAATAAATTTCGTTCCACTTCACGATTGTGTCCCACTTGTTGATTCTTCACCCAAAAATTTAAATTTTATATCCTTATGTTTGAAGCCTGAAATGTGGCAAAAGGTTGAAAAGTTCAAGGGGGCCGAATACTTTCGCAAGGCACTGTATTTGGACTCATACCGAAACATAGAATACAGTTGAAATGTCATTTTGGCTGCAAAGTAAACGCTGTAAAAACAAATGCACTTTCTTCAAATCCATCCCATTCTGAATTTTTTTCCAGCTTCCCAGTACATTACAGAATCATAAATGGTAGTGTCATGAAGAGTCCAAACCAAAAATCGAAAAATGGCACCGGCAGGAAGCAGTTAAGGCTTTGTCCTTAAAGGGTTAAAAAAATCTGTGGTAGGAAGGGAGTGCAAGCATAGTGTAAAGAAGTTTCAGAAGAGCAATCTGGATAAGGTTTTTCCTTCCAAGCCAAGAAATGTAGGAAGTTGCCAAGCTGGAGAGGGTTAATTTAAGTTCTGCAAGTAGTGCAAATTAATTTTAGTTTTGGAGAGGTGTCGGGAGTCAATTCAATACTCAGATATTTGAGGTAATCCATATGCCAAAGGGCGAAGATTATTTAACTTGGGACGCCATACCAGGGGTACAAAATACTTCTAATATTTTTAATTTAGAATAATTTACCTTAAAATTTTAAAAAATCAATCAAATGGTCAAGCAAGGTAACTGCGTGTGGGAGGGCCACATCTTGATTTGAGATAATGACCAATAAATCGTCTGCAAAAGCCAAAGTTCAGTGATGTACATTCCCATTTTGCGGCGCCTGAATGTATGGGCTCTGTCTCAGACTTTGGACAGAGGTTTTTATTGTGTAATTTTACAGGATCTGGACAATGGACAACCTTTTGAGTTCTCCTTTTCATCAGGTTTCCGATGAAAATAATTCAGACTGCAAATTAATTTATTTCCTTAAAAATAAGAAAAAATAAAAAGTGGTGTAAGGCAGCTCTTATCAAAATGCTTTAATATTTTAAATGTGAACATACAGTTGGCTTTCTTTAGCTGGCGATTTTTGTGTATTGTATGTAAGTGTTTTTAAATAATTCAGTGTTTTTTTTCTACTCCTGTTGTAGAACATTAAAGCTTTAATGAGTGCAGAGAAGACAAAAGGATTTTGTCAGTTAGTTGTGTCACCGAGTGTACGTGATGGAATGTCACATTTGATTCAGTCTGCTGGTCTCGGAGCAATGAAGCACAACACTGTATTAATGGCTTGGCCACACTCATGGAAGCAGCCAAACAATCCTTACAGTTGGAAAACATTCGTTGGTGGGTGTTGCTTTATTGTTGTCTTGATTTATTTTTATTTCTAACATTGTCTATGTATTGAATTGTGTAATATGTATTATGTGACAGTGCTGCACCTTTTCAGAAATTTAACTTTTAAGGGTGTCTGTAACCAGAACACAGCATATCAACCCAGCCACATTGATAGATTGGTGTCACCTGAATCAAACTGTGGTTTCCCCTTGCAATTTGGTGCCTCTCTTGCGATGATATTTAGAGCAATGAGGGCATTGCCGCTTAGCCCTTTGCAGCAATGGCAGTGCCCTCATTGCTCCAAACAGCTTATCTGTATCTGGTTATCTTTGATCTCTTACTAATGACGGTACTGGTTCACAGGTTAAAAAACAGGTTAGGATCACCTGAATCAATGTGGGGGGCTGGGTTCTGGTGACCTACTCCCGTTAAACTTCTAGGTAAACTCCTGTCTATATGCTTAAACATCATTGACTGGTTTTAGATTTTTTTTTTTTTTTTTTTTTTTTTCAATGAATTGCATGTATTTTGGACTAAAAATTAATTAGAAGTTTTCATTAAACGGTTTGGGTAGTTTCAGGGCTGTGGAATCCTGGAGTTGAAGTTGAGGCCAGTTTTGGGTGCAGTCGGAGTAGGATTGTGTGGTTTATAAAATTAATTCAGCTAATTCGCCTGCTGGGTACTTCACAGTTGATTTTTAACTGAAGTGCTCAGTAGAGAAGGCTCAGTATCTCCACTTCATTTACAGTATTGCATACCTCCCAACCGTCCTGGATTCTGCAGGACATTCCCGGATTTGTGAGCCCTGTCCCGCCATACCAGTCGGTGGGAGGTATGTCCCGGATTCCACAGAGGACACAGATGAATTGAATACATTGGTGAAGCAGGAGCCGTACACTCACAGCTCTTGCTTCACCACTGTTCCCCTCTGCATGCTCCGGCCCCGGGAGCTGTAGTCGCAATGTGATGTCTCTCACATCGCGCCTGTAGCTCCATGAACACTTTAGGAGAAGAGACAGCAGACTGAGCAACAGGGGAACGAGGAGAGGTGAGTATCAGTGATTTTATTATGTTAAACTTTGGGGGTGACATTAGACTGGGGATAGATAAAGGGGGACATTAAACTGGTAGCAGATAAAGGGGGGCAGTAAGCTGGTGGCAGATGAAGGGGGCAATTAAACTGAGGGCAGATGGAGGGGGGCATTAAATTGGTGACAGATGAAGGGGGGATATTAAATTGGTGGCAGATGAAGGGGGACAATAAAATAGTGGCAGATAAAAGGGAACATTAAACTGGGGACAGATGGATGAGTGGATATTTCACTGGGGGGCAGATGGAGGGTGACATTAAACTGGGGGCAACTGGAGGAGGACATTAAACCGTGGGGGTAGCTGGAGGGGGGGACATGTCTACACCATGTCCAGCTACCCCCACGGTTTAATGTCCCCCTCCAGCTGCCTCAGTTGCTTCAATGAGTATGAGAAAGATGGAGAAGAATGAAAGCCAAATGACACATGTAAATTCAGTGCAGTCAGATCTCTTATCAGCCAATTTAGTCAACTGTGTGTGTGGTCAGAGTATAATGGTATATGTGACTGCTTTCCCAGACCAACTGTAGCTCAGCTGAACCTAACTTGCTGCATTATAGTGATTTGAAATGCTGTGAGTTTCCATCCACATGCTTATACTGTCCTATATTCAAAGCACCATTTAAGTCCTTGACAGTAGGCCTGTCAGACTACAATTTACAAAATCATGGATTACTATAATGTAGTGAGTCCATCCTGGAAAAGCAGCTGTCACGTATATCATATTACCTGGCCCACACACAGCCAATTGAAATAGTCTTTAAATGGACTTTAATCAAAAGTTCACTGGTTTTATATTATATGACTCCTTTTGGTGTCTGCAGACTGAATTTATTTTAATTGGTTTTAATAAAATCAAGAAAATTGAGATTAAATTATATTATAGGCAAAATTCCAAAATAGACAAGCTACTGACTGATTTTAAAATAGTTATTTTTTAATTCTATTACACAATTTTTTTATATTGTAATATTAATTAGATATACATTTTGTTGCATATGTACTTTCATAGGAATGCTGCCTTTTTAATTTAGGTTAATTTACTGCTTCTGACTGACCATGGCTGCCATTTATGCTGTGAAAAATGCAGAGCCCGCAGCCCTGGATAATTTGACTTCTGCAGCTTGCATGTATATATACTACATAGCAAGCTCCAGAATGCCATTCACTAGCAACTAAGTCATACTGACTGAGTTTAGATGACTTCGACTTGGTCATAATCAACATTTTTAGTTATGGATCTGGTGTAATCAGTGGCATCTGATTTTTATATATGTCCACAGACACAGTACGAGACGCAACAACAGCGCAACAAGCTTTACTTGTGGCCAAAAATATAGATTCCTTTCCTACAAACCAGGAGCGTTTTGCTGAAGGAAATATTGATGTATGGTGGATTGTTCATGACGGTGGAATGCTGATGTTGCTTCCTTTCCTGTTACGCCAACATAAGGTATTTGTTTGTTTTCCATATTTTTCCATGATTTATCAACTTAGACATACATTAGTTGAAAATACCTTGCTAAAGTCATAAATCAGTGTAGAAAAAACTAGATCCATACTGCATCCATACCTCTTAGCTAAAATTTTGCTGACACATACAGTGGGGGGAAAAAGTATTTAGCCAGCCACCAAGTTCTCCCACTTAAAAAAAAAGATGATGATAGAGGCCTATAATTGACATCATAGGTAGACCTCATCTATGAGAGACAAAATGAGAAAACTTATCTAGAAAATCACATTGTCTGATTTTTTTAAGAATTTATTTGCAAATTATGGTGGAAAATAAGTATTTGGTCACCTACAAACAAGCAAGATTTCTGGCTCTCACAGACCTGTAACTTCTTCTTTAAGAGGCTCCTCTGTCCTCCACTCATTACCTGTAGTAATGGCACCTATTTGAAATTATCAGTATAAAAGACACCAGTCCACAACCTCAAACAGTCACACTCCAAACTCCACTATGGTGAAGGCCAAAGAGCTGTGGAAGGACACCAGAAACAATATTATAGACCTGCACCAGGCTGGGAAGATTGAATCTGCAGTAGGCAAGCAACTTGGTGTGAAGAAATCAACTGTGGGAGCAATAATTAGAAAATGGAAGACATACAAGACCACTGATAATCTCCCTCGATCAGGGGCTCCACGCAAGATCTCACCCCGTGGGGTCAAAATGATCACAAGAACGGTGAGCAAAAATATCAGAACTACATGGGGGGACCTAGTGAATGACCTGCAGAAAGCTGGGCCTAATGTAACAAAGGCTACCGTCAGGAACACACTACGCCGCCAGGGACTCAGATCCTGCAATGCCAGACGTGTCCCCCTGCTTAAGCCAGTACATATCCGGGCCCGTCTGAAGTTTGCTAGAGAGCATTTGGATGTTCCAGAAGAGTATTGGGAGAATGTCATATGGTCATGTGAAACCAAAGTAGAACTGTTTGGTAGAAACGCAACTCGTCGTGTTTGGAGGAGAGTGAATGCTGAGTTGCATCCAAAGAACACCATACCTACTGTGAAGCATGGGGGTGGCAACATCATGCTTTGGGGCTGTTTCTGTGCAAAGGGACCAGGATGACTAATCCGTGTACATGAAAGAATGAATGGGGCCATGTATTGTGAGATTTTGAGTGCAAACCTCCTTCCATCAGCAAGGGCATTGAAGATGAAACGTGCAGCAGACTTCAATGCAAGAAACCCTATGAGACCACCCATCTCCCATGCCACAGTTAGCAAACTTCTTGTCAAATTTCGTGCAACTGGTTCGGTGTTGGATAAGTCCAAATCTGGACGTATGAAAACGGTCACCAATGACGAAACATCAATGGCTGTCCTGGCCGCATTTACCAAGAGCCCACAGCGTAGCACTCGACGGAAGTCTCTGGAGTGTGGCGTCAGTCGAACTTCCATTCAGATACTGGCTACACACAGATGGCACCCTTACAAGTACCAGCTGCTATAACATCTCACCGAGGATGATCAGGACTGGCGCGTTGAATTTGCAGAGTGGGCGACACAACAACTGGAACAGGACGCATAGTTTACACAGAAGGTTCTGTTCAGTGATGAGGCAAACCGAACCAGTTGCACGAAATTTGGCGAGCAGTTTGCTAACTGTGGCATGGGAGATGGGTGATCTCGTAGGGTTTCTTGCCTTGAAGTCTGCTGCAGTGACCCGGGTACTGCGTTCACCAGACATCAACACAATGTCTGTCCAATCCTCGTCAGTTAACCTCTGTGACATGTCAATGGTTGTAACAATAAGAAACGTGTCATTAACTCGATAATGAATAAAGCTTCATTAAAAATGAACACACCATTGTTTTTCTTGTGAAATTCCCCATGTGTTAGTTGTGTCACATGACCCCCTTCCCATTGAAAAAAGTAAAGTTGAATCCAAAATGGCGGCTTTGCAGATGGCCGCCATGGGCGTCACCCGGAATTAAATGTTTCCCCCCTCCCATGTACTAATATGCCACAAACGGTAAGGTGATATCAGCAACCACTTCCATTTTATCTGGGTGTATCCGTACTTATGGCCCACCCTGTAGATTCTGTTGTATCCTTTAGTGAGTTAAATACAACATCAGCTGTGTTATCGAAACCCAAACTGGGTTCAAAATTGATTGTCAGGTGGTACCAAATTATTTGTAATCCATATATATGTACACTACCGTTAAAAAGTTTGGGGTCACCCAGACAATTTTGTGTTTTCCATGAAAACTCACATTTTTATTTATCAAATGAGTTGCAAATTAAATAGAAAAGATAGTCAAGACATTGACAAGGTTAGAAATAATGATTTTTATTTGAAATAATAATTTTCTCCTTCAAACTTTGCTTTCATCAAAGAATGCTCCATTTGACGCAATTACAGCATTGCAGACCTTTGGCATTCTAGCTGTTAATTTGCTGAGGTAATCTGGAGAAATTTCACCCCATGCTTCCAGAAGCCCCTCCCACAAGTTGGATTGGCTTGATGGGCACTTTTTGCGTACCATACGGTCAAGCTGCTCCCACAACAGCTCAATGGGGTTGAGATCTGGTGACTGCGCTGGCCACTCCATTACAGATAGAATACCAGCTGCCTGCTTCTTCCCTAAATAGTTCTTGCATAATTTGGAGGTGTGCTTTGGGTCATTGTCCTGTTGTAGGATGAAATTGACTCCAATCAAGCGCTGTCCACAGGGTATGGCATGGCGTTGCAAAATGGAGTGATAGCCTTCCTTATTCAAAATCCCTTTTACCTTGTACAAATCTCCCACTTTACCAGCACCAAAGCAACCCCAGACCATCACATTACCTCCACCATGCTTGACAGATGACGTCAGGCACTCTTCCAGCATTTTTTCAGTTGTTCTGCGTCTCACACATGTTCTTCTGTGTGATCCAAACACCTCAAACTTCATTTGTCTGTCCATAACCCTTTTTTCCAATCTTCCTCTGTCCAATGTCTGTGTTCTTTTGCCCATATTAATCTTTTCCTTTTATTAGCCAGTCTCAGATATGGCTTTTTCTTGGCCACTCTGCCCTGAAGGCCAGAATCCCTGAGTCACCTCTTCACTGTAGACGTTGACACTGGCGTTTTGCGGGTACTATTTAATGAAGCTGCCAGTTGAGGACCTGTGAGGTGTCGATTTCTCAAACTAGAGACTCTAATGTACTTGTCTTGTTGCACAGTTGTGCATTTAATGTTATCTTCATTGAAAAAAACTGTGTTTTTCTTTCAAAAATAAGGAAATTTCTAAGTGACCCTAAACTTTTGAACGGTAGTGTGTGTGTGTGTGTGTGTGTGGATAGATAGATAGATATTTAGTTTATTTATATATATATATATATATATATATATATATATATCATGAACTCACAGAGAAAGAATTAGCCTGACACACGCAGTTGGTGTTAAAGCAAGTTGTGTTTATTACAAACCTAGCATAAGATTTTATACAGAAAAGGGAAGGGTCATGTCAGTCATAATGCGTAAAAATGGGTAAACCTGATTGATCATTGGAGGGAGGAGTGTCTTGACACCCCCCCTTGCTCATCTCAATAATCAAAGTGTATTAGTCTTAAGAGCTACGTATTGCAAAGGCTGGCTGGGAACTTTTGTTCTACATTGGGAGAGGTTGACTCTAAACAGCGCAGCTACGTGCTGGGGGCTGTTTGCGTAAGCAGTGTTTAATTTTCAGTCTCTCTGAAGGACAAGTTACAGAAAGTTTATAAACAAACAAGTCTAGTGAGACATGTCGACCCAGCTTGGTTATCTGGCCTTGCTTCCAGTACATACTTATCAACAACTGTAAGCGTCTTCTCCTAAATGCATTTCTATGATTTTTTGAGAATAGCAAGCTAAAAGTTAGAGACATCACATTTCCATAACATATTCCCACCTTTTGTGATTTTAACACAATATTGCCCAAATGCCTGTACCTTCAGTTTCTAGAACTGATGGACTTTATTTTAATTCTCTTCACCTGATTCCAGGTTATGGGAGCATACTATTGTGTCAAGCATCACAACATCCTGACTTCTTGCATACGTTGAGTGGGATATACACTCGCAGTGGGGGTTATATTCACTGATGTCTCCTTCTTACAGGTAGTACAATACATATGATCAGTCTGTAGATTGCATAGAAGCATAACAGGATTACGGGTGCAAATCCATTAGGCCAACAGTCTTTAGGTTTCCTTCTGAGGATCCATATTCTTTAACAGTTTATTGTCCCATTTGTCTTTAAGAGCGCTATCCAGTGGGGACACCACCATGACAACAAGGTTTTCCTTGTAATTTTACTGATGTACTGGTTGTCAACAGGACCTGGAAGAAACCGTCGAATTGAGGCCCTTCTCATGTTTCTCTTTATCACCATGCAATCTTTGAGTTGTAGCTTATAGGTTCCTTCCACTGACACAGGATCTGGAGGAAAGGAGGAAATTCGAGAGTGTACGTTAGTCAAATGTTTTTGGCAATCCATCACATAGTCAGCACACCATACTACATCTGGAACAATTGTGAAAAGTACAATCCATACAATCCAAATCTAGGTTAATTCTTCTTCTGTCAGGAGGGAGTGAAAAGATAAATACTCTCCCCTTCTCTTGGGACGGTATGGGATATGGAACACTTGCTGTATCCTCACAGCCTTTATTATTTCTCTCATTACCTGTCCTGTATAGTGAATTCCATTATCACTTTGATGGTCTTGGGGATCCCATACATGCACACTGCTTCTTATCAGTAGCTTATGTGCAGTTCCTTTTGCCGTGGCTTTCTGCACCAGAAATGCCTCAGGCCATCCTGAAAAGAGATCAATACACACAAGCACGTACTCATACCTTCCCATCTTTGGTAACTGTTTATAGTTAACCTGCAGGTACAAGGGTTTCGGGATGTGTTTCTGAGAAACCTTTTACTTTTTGGCCTACATTATGTTTGACACATGTTATGCAGGCTTACACGTATCTGACTGCAGTAATGCTAAAACCTGCAGCTACCCATCATCTGTTCACCAGATCACACATGGGTATTTGAGTGGTGCACTTGAGAATGAGCTGCTTACGCCATCATTAGGAACAATGCTCTTGGTAAACATACTCTCTTACCACTGGCCATCAGGACTTGTTCATCCTTTTTCCCTTTCTTGCTGTTTCCAAATCTTTTCTTCTGGGCCATTTTGGTCTTGCAGTTTTTTTTAGAACCTGAAAAGAGAGCTGAGAGTTTTGGTCCAGTATGGTGACCACATGTGTTGAGCCATGTTCCCTAGGCTTTTCTGCAGCTAGTTTGTTAGCAGCATCTGCCCACTTGTTGCCTCTACTTTCTTTTGTACCAACCTTAGTGTGTGCCTTGACTTTGACTATACCCACCTGTATGGGCAGCAGCAGGATATCCATCGCCTCCTGAATAATCTGGAAATCCTTTTAGACTTAACATTAAACGCACAGATTGGACGATACCAAAAGCCCAGCGGGCTTACCCTCAGCCATTTTACACCGTTTCAGTGAGAACTTTCATTTCAGCTTTTTGAGCTGAGACCCGGTGGGGGTTCTGCTTGTTTTACCTTGTGTTCAGTGGCCATGGCATACCTGGTGTAGAATTTGCCATCCTTCCCAAATTGAGAACCATCTTTAAAAGAACTCAAAATCAGGGTTAACAATAGGTTCATCATTTACATGACCAAACCCAATAATTTCTTCTTGCATACAATCATGTTGTTCTATATTGTCAGCAGAAAATACTTGTGTATATATGAAAAACAATTGAATCCAAATGCATATATACAATATGTATATACAGTACAGACCAAAAGTTTGGACACACCTTCTCATTCCAAGAGTTTTCTGTATTTTCATGACTATAAAAATTGTAGATTCACACTGAAGGCATCAAAACTATGAATTAACACATGTGGAATTATATACTTAACAAAAAAGTGTGAAACAACTGAAAATATGTCTTATATTCTAGGTTCTTCAAAGTAGCCACCTTTTGCTTTGATTACTGCTTTGCACACTCTTGGCATTCTCTTGATGAGCTTCAAGAGGTAGACACCTGAAATGGTTTTCACTTCACAGGTGTGCCCTGTCAGGTTTAATAAGTGGGATTTCTTGCCTTATAAATGGGGTTGGGACCATCAGTTGTGTTGTTCAGAAGTCAGGTGGATACACAGCTGATAGTCCTACTGAATGGAGTGTTAGAATTTGTATTATGGCAAGAAAAAAGCAGCTAAGTAAATAAAAACGAGTGGCCATCATTACTTTAAGAAATGAAGGTCAGTCAGTCCGAAAAATTGGGAAAACTTTGAAAGTGTCCCCAAGTGCAGTGGCCAAAACCATCAAGCGCTACAAAGAAACTGGCTGACATGAGGACCACCCCAGGAAAGGAAGACCAAGAGTCACCTCTGCTGCGGAGGATAAGTTCATCCGAGTCACCAGCCTCAGAAATCGCAGGTTAACAGCAGCTCAGATTAGAGACCAGGTCAATGCCACACAGAGTTCTAGCAGCAGACACATCTCTACAACAACTGTTAAGAGGAGACTGTGTGCAGCAGGCCTTCATGGTAAAATAGCTGCTAGGAAACCACTGCTAAGGACAGGCAACAAGCAGAAGAGACTTGTTTGGGCTAAAGAACACAAGGAATGGACATTAGACCTGTGGAAATCTGTGCTTTGGTTTCATGAGTCCAAATTTGAGATTTTTGGTTCCAACCACCGTGTCTTTGTGCGACGCAGAAAAGGTGAACGAATGGACTCTACATGCCTGGTTCCCACCGTGAAGCATGGAGGAGGAGGTGTGATGGTGTGGGGGTGCTTTGCTGGTGACACTGTTGGGGATTTATTCAAAATTGAAGGAATACTGAACCAGCATGGTTACCACAGCATCTTGCAGCGGCATGCTATTCCATCCGGTTTGCGTTTAGTTGGACCATCATTTATTTTTCAACAGGACAATGACCCCAAACACACCTCCAGACTGTGTAAGGGCTATTTGACCAAGAAGGAGAGTGATGGGGTGCTACGCCAGATGACCTGGCCTCCACAGTCACCAGACCTGAACCCAATCCAGATGGTTTGGGGTGAGCTGGACCGCAGAGTGAAGGCAAAAGGGCCAACAAGTGCTAAGCATCTCTGGGAACTCCTTCAAGACTGTTGGAAGACCATTTCAGGTGACTACCTCTTGAAGCTCATCAAGAGAATGCCAAGAGTGTGCAAAGCAGTAATCAAAGCAAAAGGTGGCTACTTTGAAGAACCTAGAATATAAGACATATTTTCAGTTGTTTCACACTTTTTTGTTAAGTATATAATTCCACATGTGTTAATTCATAGTTCTGATGCCTTCAGTGTGAATCTACAATTTTTATAGTCATGAAAATACAGAAAACTCTTGGAATGAGAAGGTGTGTCCAAACTTTTGGTCTGTACTGTATATCAATATTAATGAAAATAATGTATAAACTATGTAATAGTCAATAAGTTCATAAAAGAAATTTAAATCTATTGGCAGCAGGGAAGGCGCACTATAGTCTAAATTATTTTCTAAACCGTGTTATAAACAATCTCTAAAGATTACTGAAGGTTACTCCTCAAAAACAGAACAAGAAAATCTTTTTTTTTTTTTTTTTTTTTTCTCCATGCAAGCAGAACCTGCAACACATAAACACATGGTTTTTAAAGTTCCATTAGCTCATTTATACAGTCTCATTGTAATCCCAAGTAAATTCAGTTCTCTACAACTTCTACACACTCCCGAATTACAAACAATTCAATAAGGTTAATAAATTCTCAGCAGAGCAGACAGAAGCCTTAAATAAGGGATCCAGTCTATCTCCTGATCACCATAACAAAAATTATACATAAAAGACATTACAGCATAGCAGATATGTGAGTGATTTCTAATTTACTTAGTCAGCGCTGAAACACAAGAATTTGTCTCTTTTCTTTGTTTTCTTTTCTTTTGAAAAAAACATTGTCACATAACAGTCTTTCTACAATGGGACATAACAGAATAACACAAAATGGAACAAATTTTACTGTCTACACTGTCTACATCTACGGCAGGTTCAGCCTGCTGGTCACCTGTCTATTTAAACAAAAGATGGCGCTTCCTCCTGCATACCATAACAAACATTTTTACAATCCTGTACAATTTGTAACAATCCTTTTTACCTTCTCTATTGACTTAAATCAACCTGAGGGACCACAGCGGGGTCATCCATGTTACCACAGGATAAAGACCAGCTCTTGGAGGATGCAGGTGTGGTTGGGGAGCTCCACATGCCGCATAGAATTCTCTCCAATCAGGGTTTTGTTGACCTCCTTCTAAATTTCTTTGCAAACCAGATTATGAACTTTATAATCAGCTAGATACATAAACACAGCAATAATATTCAGAATATTCCCTGCAATATTCCCATAATCCCTTTGTGCCTTGAATTCTTGCACTAGGGACTAGACACTTTAGAATAAAGATTCTCAAACCCCGGTGCTGTGAGCTGCTCTGGCGATGGAGTGCGTGAGTTGGCCCGTCTCTCCCCTCCATGACCCGCCATACCCACGCTGTGGAGATCCAGAATCTTTCACTGTCACCGTTTTGCTATTTTAGCCGATACCTATTTCAGGTGACTGTAACAGGCAAGACAATAGATTCACATAACATAGAACAAGACATAACTTCATATGTTTAAATATTTTCTTGAATATTTTACACTTCTATATTACACAATATTATGCACATATACAGTATATTGTCATTATACCTTACTTTTCCATTTAAACATAGGTTAACCCTTTTATCAAAACATTTTCCCTTTGGGCACAAACAGTTATCGTACACAGGCTGCGGACACTGGTGGCCCAAAGCCAAGTTTCACTTTGTAATAATTGACATTTACCATTATTGGTTAACACAGCATCATGTTCAGCGCGTGATTTTCTGCGTGTCCATCACATCAGATACAACGTCCTTGGAGTTACTTGACATTCAATTAATGTTTTGGTTATTCCCTGCAGAACGTCTGCAGAGCTCTACAACAGAATACAGGAATACAATTCAAGCAGATAGCAGTTAATACTGACACCAAAATTACATATTTTTGTGCAATTTTCAGATATTTTTCATGGCAAACCCCACCCTTTGTAATTATCACAGTCATTCAGAACCCCTGAGTTGTACTTCAGGTTACCTCAAGGGCAAATTGCAGACTTGAAAATTTTCTTCACTGGATTCCAACCAAAAGTTGAACCCCTGTGGAACATCACAATAAGGGGACGTCTCTGGAAAGCGGATTTAATCTTACAAAAAAGTATAAAAGTTGAATACTGACATTGATATAATGAATACAGAATGAATATTACAATTACAGGTTGCAATATATAATGTATAATCCCTTAAACATCATACCAGTGGTGTACAGTGAGGTCTCCTGTATCTGAACTTGTCACCTGCTATTACAGCAGACTGTTTTACCTTCTGTAGAGCGGCTTAACAATGAATTTTTTCTCTTTGCACTATATCAGAGTCTCTGAGTATTTTGTTAAGGTAAGTTATATTTCACACCGATCTGAAAGGATTGTATCATAACGTCTTTCCATGTAAAATGGATTATATTAAACACTAATCCTAAGGAGGGTGAAGTCCCCCTTCAAGCCTGATTCTCTGAGAGAGGTGGGGGTGATTCATTATTGTCATCCCCTTTGAACTTCCTTCTTGGAGTTCTACATTGCCTTTTCACATGTCCTGGCTTCCCACAATTGAAGCAGTAGATCACCTTTCGATTACCCATCCCATAACAGGGGTCAATGCCAGCCACTGCAGGTTTGCAGGGTCTACTATCCAATTCTACCCCCTGAGCAACTTTACACAACGTGGCTGGATCCATTCTCCTCCATTCTGGCCTGGATTTTTGTATTGCATTTCTTACTTGCCTTCCAAGCCCCTCCATGAAGGTAGAGGCTAACAACCTCAAATGCATCTTTTCTTGCTTCATATCCCATATCTTTCCAAGCGGTGTACACTCTGTTGTAGAATTTTTCTACACTTTCACCTCTGTCCTGTGTCAGGTCTGTCAAATTGACTGATAATTCACTTTGTCTGTTTTTCGGCCATTTCTTCAATCGAGCAACATAGTCTTGTCCCGAAACTTTATTTGTCAAATAGTCCTTTTCCATAAACATAGCATCACATTCTGGGGCTAAATCACATAACATGGTACTAGTCATTTTAGCTTCAACCAACTGTTTCATGTCATTCCGTGTGGCCCTATAACTTGTCTGTAGTTGAGACAGTACTTTTACAAAGGGCAGGGGTCTAATTTCTGGGTCTGGCAAGGTTTTAAGCAACCACATCATGTCAATCGAGGACCATTTGTACACCTGATATTGTCTCACTGGAGGCTGAGCCATTTTACGCAAAGAGTCTGCAACCACATGTTTCATGTACTCACTCTTCCCTCCGCTTCTATCAATTACTTCAGGTGACCTTTCCGACTCTTGAATCTCTCTGTTGTTATCCATATTAGTAAGGCCACCTCCCAGTAGAGTATACTGAGGGAAATCATCAGGAAAACTAGGTGACACATGAATCTTTACTTTCTTTTCCTGTCTCTTGTGGAGGGACATCAGAGGATATTTTGGGGGAGTCAGAGAAATCAACCATAGTCCAATCTGTCTGTCTTGGTGTCTGTCACAATTGAGAACTTCTGTTACTACAATTTTCCTGTCTTTATCAGTTCCAGACTTTGATTTAGTAATTGTCACTGTGGCCACTACACTTGGGCTGTTTGCTGAAAAGTCACAAAAGGATTATTGAGTGAATTTCCGGTCTGTGACAGGATGACAGAATTTATACAATTATCCCTCCAATTCAGATTCTGCTGTCCACATGCCAGACACACCCAAGCTCCTGGATTACTTATTGAGGATGGTAGATCAATATCTACCTCTGATTCCTTGAACACTTTAGATCACATCCTGGCTTGCCCATTCAAGTCACTGTCTTTCAACAACCCGTTATGTTGCTTCTCTTTCATGACCTTATGCATACTCTTAATGGATTTCTTCCCCTGCCTCTGCTTAGCGGGGGTCAAGCCAGCCGTCTTGAGCTCACTACTGGAGGAACCCCCCATCTTTGCTGCTTTCTGTTTTTACCAGCAAAGGATGCACCAGAATCCAAGATTCCTGAACCTTAGATTCCTAAACAATTACCCAGTATGGGGGTTCTCTCCCTCTCCTACTCTCTCCCGATGCAAAGTCAATTTCAACACTTCTTCCCAATATCTAATGGTGTTTTCATGCAAATAAGACCCCTCCTGGTTGTTTGAGTATGTGGTCTCTCCTGTTTACCGATTCCTCAAATGATGTTTCCTTCCAGTGTTCTGGGTGTGGTACAACATTTAACCACTTCCATACCAGATGCTTTACCCCCCTTTCATATTAGGCACATTTTCAGGTTTTTTGTATGTGCGGTTTTGAGGGCTATAACATTTTTATCATTTGTGTTATTCAATTAATTTCTGCGTCCTTTTTCGGAGACACATAGGGCTTCATTTTTATGTTTTTATTTTTCCATGTGTTTTTTATTTTTTTTTAATATCTGGGAAAATATAAACAAAAGAGGAGGGAAAACTTGCCCGTTTTTTCACTTTTTTCATTTTTTTTTTTTTTTTTTATTTAATACAAAGTGCTACTAAAAAGCTTTATAAAATAGTTTTTCCTCTCCGTTACGGTAATTTTTATTTTTTATGGTGTCGTCGTGGGGTGGGGCTACAGCCTGTGATAAGGGCATGTTATGGGCGTATTTATTTAATTTTTTTTAATTATTTACATTTTTTTTTTACTTTTCTATTAATTTTTAAAAAATTTTTTTTTTACAGTGTGTCCCCATAAGGTCATAATAGACCTTTGGGGACATCTGATCACTGTTTTTTTTAGTTGGGGAGGCTGATTTCCCCTGTAACTGGGGCTGGTACACTTGGCCCCAGTTGCAGGAGGAATACAGCCTCCTGCACGTTACTCACACAATACTATAGAGCTGATCTGGGTCCTGTAGGACCCAGCAGCTCTTGCAGACGATGCACCCGGCGGATCATGTGACCGCTGGGTCAGAGGGCGGCCGCAAGATGGCGGTGCTCATTGAGCGCTGTATACACAGCGATCGGGAAGGCAGGGAAGGTAATAAACCTTCCCTGTCTTCTCTCTGGGAGCTCCGGCTGAAGTTACAGCCGGCTCCCCATTTCAGTAGCTGCACGATCTCGTGCAGCTGCTGATTTCTGCTTCAACGTACCGGTACGTCCTTGCAGAACTAGACAACCACCACTTTGACGTATATACTCTATGGGCGGTACGGAAGTGGTTAAAGGGGTAATCCCATGAACATAATCATATCTATATTTGTAGATAAATAAAAGTTAAACATTTTTGCTAGTATAAGTAGTTAAAAATTCTGTAGAGTTTTAAAGATTTTCTCTTAGTGGTGACAGTCTGTTTTCCTGAGCAGTTGCCATTGGATACGACCACAAATGCAGAAACTTTCTATGGTCTGGGACTTGTCAGGAACCCAGCTATGATTTCCTTATTGTAGCTGGGTTATCAGGCAGTAACACAACATGTATCAGAAGATATCCTGGCCACAATAAGGAAGTCATGGCTGATTTTCTGAGCTTAGAAAGGTCCTGCATTTATGGTCGTATCCGTTGGCAACGATCAAGACAACAACTTGTGACCACAAGATATTTAGAGAGACACTCTAAAACTCTGTAAAATGTTTAATTACTTATACTTGCAAAAATGTTTAACTTTTAATTATCTACAAATTAAAAAATGGTTATGTTTGTGGGAATACCCCTTTAAGTCCAATCATCAAAATTAGTTACTCTACCAGCTTAGGCACAGTACATATATAATGCAAACATGGCATTTATCCAAAACAAGGAACAAGGATCTTTAACAACCATTTGTTACACTCGTGACCTTTTCCGACCAAAACAAACCACCTGACAATCACCTTTTTTATATCTGAGGGAAAGAACAGAATTCTTTTTACAAAGGGCCAACCAAATGTAACTTCCCTTTTACTTACCACCAACATCTTGAGCTTACACACAACGGAAGGGACAGAATTTTATGCAAGAAAAACTCTTACCGTTTTGCAGCACTGCTATTCTGTCCATTTAGATGTGCCAATAATCTCATGATAGATCTCGGGCTTAGTGGGTTAATGGGTTGGTCCTTGATCTCAGCAGTACCTCCAACTGTTATCGAAACCCAAACTGGGTTCAAAATTCCGATTGTCAAGTGGTACCAAATTATTTTTAATCCATATATATATATATATATATATACACACAGTGGGGAAAAAGAGTATTTAGTCAGCCACCAATTGTGCAAGTTCTCCCACTTAAAAAGATGAGAATGTCCTGTAATTGACATCATAGGTAGACCTCAACTATGAGAGACAAAATGAGATAAATCCAGAAAATCACATTTGTCTGATTTTTAAAGAATTTATTTGCAAATTATGGTGGAAAATTAAGTATTTGGTCAATAACAAAAGTTCATCTCAATACTTTGTTATATATCCTTTGTTAGCAATGACAGAAGTCAAACGTTTTCTGTAAGTCTTCACAAGATTGGAACACACTGTTGCTGGTATGTTGGCCCATTCCTCTATGCAGATCTCCTCAAGAGCAGTGATGTTTTGGGGCTGTCGCTGGGTAACACGTACTTTCAACTTCCTCCAAAGGTTTTATATGGGGTTGAGATCTGGACACTGGCTAGGCCACTCCAGGACCTTGAAATGCTTCTTACGAAGCCACTCCTTCGTTGCCCTGGCGGTGTGCTTGGTATCATTGTCATGCTGAAAGACCCAGCCACATTTCATCTTCAATGCCCTTGGTGATGGAAGGAGGTTTGCACTCAAAATCTCAGGATACATGGCCCCATTCATTCTTTCATGTACACGGATCAGTCATCCTGGTCCCTTTGCAGAGAAACAGCCCCAAAGAATGATGTTGCCACCCCCATGCTTCACAGTAGGTATGGTGTTATTTGGATGCAACTCAGCATTCACTCTCCTCCAAACACGACGAGTTGTGTTTCTACCAAACAGTTCTACTTTGGTTTCATCTGACCATATGACATTCTCCCAATACTCTTCTGGAACATCCAAATGCTCTCTAGCAAACTTCAGACGGGCCCGGATATGTACTGGCTTAAGCAGGGGGACACGTCTGGCACTGCAGGATCTGACGGCATAGTGTGTTACTGACGGTAGCCTTTGTTACGTTAGTCCCAGCTTTCTGCAGGTCATTCACTAGGTCCCCCCGTGTGGTTCTGGTATTTTTGCTCACCGTTCTTGTGATCATTTTGACCCCACGGGGTGAGATCTTGCGTGGAGCCCCTGATCGAGGGAGATTATTGGTGGTCTAGTATGTCTTCCATTTTCTAATTATTGCTCCCACAGTTGATTTCTTCACACCCAAGCTGCTTGCCTATTGCAGATTCAGTCTTCCCAGCCTGGTGCAGGTCTACAATATTTTTTCTGGTGTCCTTCCACAGCTCTTTGGCCTTCACAATAGTGGAGTTTGGAGTGTGACTGTTTGAGGTTGTGGACAGGTGTCTTTTATACTAATAACAATGTCAAACAGGTGCCATTACTACAGGTATTGAGTGGAGGACAGAGGAGCCTCTTAAAGAAGTTGTTACTGGTCTGTGAGAGCCAGAAATCTTGCTTGTTTGTAGGTGACCAAATACTTATTTTCCACCATAATTTGCAAATAAATTCTTAAAAAATCAGACAATGTGATTTTCTGGATTTGTTTTCTCATTTTGTCGTGAGCTCACAGAGAAAGAACTAGCCTGACACGCAGTCGGTGTTAAGCAAGTGGTGTTTATTACAAACATAGCATAAGATTTTATACAGTAAAGGGAAGGGTCATGTCAATCATTATAGAGCATGCGTAAAAACGGATAAACCTGATTGATCATTGGAGGGAGGAGTGTCTTGACACACCCCCTTGCTCATCTCAAAGCAATGATCAAAGCATATGTCCTAAGAACTACGTATGGCAAAGCTTGCTGGAACCTTTTGTTCTACATTGGGAGAGGTTGACTCTAAACAGCGCAGCTACATGCTGTGGACTGTTTGCATAAGTAGTGTTTAATTTCCAGTCTCTCGGATGGACAAGTTACAGAAAGTTTATAAACAAACAAGTCTAGTGAGACATGTCGACCCAGCTTGGTTATCTGACCTTGCTTCCAGTACACACTTATCAACATCTGTAAGCATCTTCTGCTAAATGCATTTCAATGATTTTTGAGAATAGCAAGCTAAAAGTTAGAGACATCACATTTCCATAACAGCTGCGCAAAAAATTGGTAGTTTGCTACAGTGCATTAGTGTGGAGTTCAGGCTATTTAGATTATATCCACTTTTTAAGAGTAGGCTAAGTCAGCTTCTGACTGTAATAAATTGTAGAAAAAAAATTAGAGCACAAGATATATTAGAACATTATATAGAATTCATAAGATTGCAACTGTAAAAATAAAAACTGGCTGTCCCTAGGTTCACACTAGTGTTTGAGTCACTCAAAATTCCGCTTAAAAGTGGCAGAGAGAAAAGTCCTGCAAGGCGGAAAACCGACAGTCCACATTATAGTCTATGGGGTCCGCAGGTTTCCCTGTGTAACTGCTGTTTGAGTGGAAAGGGTTTCCATCTTTCGGGTCCCCATGCGGACCTGAAGGATGGAAACCCGAACGCTAGTGTGAATTTAGCGTGTGCACTTTTCTTGTGTCAAGACATTAGGTGAAACATTAGAAAAGATCCACAGACTCTTTGATGCTCACTTTAGCAAATTATTAGTGTTTTACATAAATAGATTTTATTTCTATTAATTATAATTGGTGACATTTCCATAGGTTTGGAGAAAGTGCAGAATGAGGATTTTTACTGTTGCCCAAATGGATGATAATAGCATTCAAATGAAAAAAGATCTCCAGATGTTCCTATATCATCTCCGCTTGGATGCTGAAGTTGAAGTAGTTGAAATGGTTTGTTTTTCCTTTTTTTTTTTTTTTTTTTTTTTTTTTCTTTCTTGCCCATTTAAATGATCACTAACTTTTCTGACAACGTAGTCTTATTTAATAGAGCATGTGATTCTGGACCATATCTTTCTTTAAAAATGTTTTTTTCTGCCTAAAAACCTCTATAAAGTTCGTGCCACTAGGTCTCTCTCTTCCAGCCAATTTTCTGTTCACTGTTGCTAGGGAAGATCCGTCCATAAATAACATTTAGGTTTAATTCCTTAATGAATTAATCCACAAAGAATATATGGTCTCATAATCATAAATATATAACCAATATGATAGAGAACACCAGAGCAAAACTCAAAATAAGAAACCAATAATAATTCTCAAATCAATCAAATCATAAATAATCAAAATTCATCTTTTATTAAACAAGAAGATCCATTTCCTTATATTGCCAAAGTTTAAAAACAATTAAAAACAAGTAAAAAAATAACAATGAATTCATATATAAATAGGGAAATCGCCAAACTGAATAACACCAAGTAACAGTGAATAAAAAGTGCAAGTGCAATGTGCAAATATACAAGCCAAGTAATATAACCAGCTATGGCCCAAATCTTCATCACATATATTCTATTATAATATAAGCCACCTAATTAAAATAAATACCAACCAGCCATCATATCGCCTGAGACCACATGGACCACCACCCCAACGCACATTTCGCGATAGCTTCTTAATTCCTTAATGACGAGCTATGAGTGCGGCACTGTCGCCTGTTAGTTAACACGTTCCGCTGTAACTTACAGCTAACACCTCCAGCACTACCGGTCAGAGATGAGCTCTGATCGTGGGTTTTAATCCCTGCCATGACATCATTTCAGCGTTATACTGACCCACATCACCCCCCCTCCCTCCTCTCATGGCGAGTTTCATGGGTGCCAATATGTATTATAAGTGACCCCAGGCTGTCAGAACCATGTACCTTGTTGATCCTATCTGGAAATGAGGAAGTCAGCCTGCATCTGCATAGACTGAATTCTTGCATACACTGCACATGTGCTGCAGTGTATATTTCTGAACTAACAATCTGAAGATTACTGAAACATTACTTAATCTGCACAGTGAGCACCGGGAAATTAAAAGGGGAAAACGCCAGAAGTAACGATTTTTTTCGCCTCCTCACCTCCCAAAATATGGTATAAAAAGTGATCAAAAAGTCTTATTTACCCCAGAACAGCACTAGTAAAAAAGCACATCTTGTCCTACAAAAAAATAAGCCCTCATCCCACTCTTTGAACAGAAAAATAAAAATGTTATCCATCTCAGAAGATGGCTTTGGCTCCGCAAACCGCAACAAAGTCTGCAACAAAAAAGCTGCGTTTCCGCAACATGGGGCCTTAGCCTTAATTAGGTATCGCTGTAATCGTACTGACCCATAGAATAAGCTGGAGGTTTTTTATTTTTTTAATCCAGCAAGAAAGAGTTAATAAAATTTAGTCGATATATTTTAGGTACCACAAAATGCATTTCATCCTGCAAATAACAAGCACTCATATGGCTACATCACCTGAAGTATAAAAATATAGCTTGTACGATGTGACAACAAAATCCCCATATCTTTAGGGCAAAACTGGCTCTGGCAGGAAGGAATCATATAAGCTGTGCGAGTGTATATCAGAGTACAACCCAGATTTAAAGCTTACAAGGAAAAAAACACCAGAAATGGCCCCTAGAGTGACCCCCCCTCCCCCCAAATCATAGGAGTTACTGGGAAAATGATAGAGAATTTGATATTCCTAATGTACACCACACAGTTCACATATTCACTTTTCACCATCCGCAATGCTCTCTACGCCCCTTGATAAATTTTTTTAGGGGTGCAGTTTTCAAAATGGGGTCACTGTCTAGGGAACACAACTTTATTGGCACCTCAGGGGCTCTGCAAACGTGACATGCCATCCAAATACCACACATCTGCACTCCAGAAGCCATATAACGCTCCTGCACATCTGCACCCTGCTGTGTACTCAAACTGCAGTTTATGCCCACATGTATGACACTGTTGATCCCAGAATAACATACTTAATGTCATATGTGGGTATAAATTATTGTGTGGGCACACAGCCAGGTACAGTAGGGAAGGAGCGCTATTTGGTTTTTGGAGCACAGATTCAGATGGTTTGGTTTTTGTATGCCATGCCACTTTTGCAGAGCACCTGAAATGCCAGTAAAGGGGGATTCCCCTGATGCGGGACCCTATTTTGGAAATGCACCCCTCAAGTAATTTATCCAGGGGTACAGTGAACGTTTTTAACACCCAAGTGTTGAATTAACTTATTTTCCAGTAATAAATGAGCAGCTGATGGTGAAAAATTGAAAATGGCAATTTTTCTAGAAATACATCCTTTCAGTTTGTAATATGTTGTTCCCAGCTTGTGCCACAGACAATTGCTTTAAACGCTGTGGTGCCGCTGATAACTTCTTCACAGTTTATGGACTCTCTGTCTCTGCTGAAACTTATTGGGTGCAACATATTGACATAAAGTAGGCACAGCATATTGGGCACTAAATTAGCATATTTGTTTAAAAATTTCAATCTTCACTTTGCATCATCCACTGCACATTTATTTTTGGAACTCAAGTACAGTATACAGAAGACTTACACAGGCACTAGACACTTTTGTGGATTGTGTATTGGAGAATTTAAATAATGTTATTTGGGCACTGAGTACCAGTATTATGTAGGTAGTGTATACGTATTAAGTATTTTATTCAAGTATACAAAAGTGTTTATCTAATGTATAGAATGTGTGTGTTTCTAGATTTCTCTATGTTGAGAGGGATAGAGAGGTGAGCATATTTACTAACACTGTCTAAAAGTTAAACATAATGGGAGTGTTACGCTAGGTTCACACCTGCGTTCGGGTTTCTATTCGTGGGGTCCTCTTGGAGACCCCATGAACATAAACCTAATTCGCTTAAAAAAGCAGTTACCTGCGGAAACCCGAGGACCTCATAGTCTATAATGGGGTCCGCCGGGTTTCCGCCTGAATTCTGCCCGAAATTTTTTTTAAAAGGATTCGAGGATGAAAACCCCGAGTGGAGACCGGACACAGGTGTGAATGTAGCCTTATATATATTATTTAATAAAGAAAGCGTTTTCAAAGTGGAGCTTATTATGAGTAGTACTATTTCTCCAGTTACTAATGTAAAACAAACTTCCAGGTTGTAAATTATTACAATATTGACTTATTTTTTTTATTTATTTTTTTTTATACCTTATGTTCTTTTTAGTTTGAAAATGACATTTCTGCATTTACATATGAGAAGACGCTAATGATGGAGCAGAGATCTCAAATGCTTAAGCAAATGCAACTATCTAAGAATGAAAGAGAGAGAGAGGTATGTTTATTTGTTTTAATTTGTGATTAATGTATCTCTTCAGATTTTGTAATTTTTCTCTTGCAGTTCATCCATTTCAAAGTCATCTCCTTATTTGTGTAAAATAAGACTGCTTAGCCTACTTTATGCATACTATACTTTGGTGGTCTGAGACACTGTTGTGGTCCATCCAAGAACAGGTATGAGGAGTGTCTCAGACAATTAAAACACAGTTTGTATGGACTAGTGTGAGAAGCTGGTAGTCATGTTACAGAAATGACGAGGGGACTGGGAGTCACATCAGAAGTTTTAAAGGGGTCATCCAGGACTGTAATATTGAGCTCCACTTACTCCTCTTTTTTTATATCAATAGTTTTTATTGAAATTTATACATGAATACAATACAAGTGTCAAACACAGCACAAAATGGCATACAATCATGGCTTTACAAACCGCATATACAAAGGATAATACAAATGACTCAAGTGAAGTACAGCAATAGTAAAGATACATATCGCAATGCATATTAAGAGCATGTAAGTCTCTTTCAAGCGGCCCCTGCACATGGTATTATGCTCCATAGTGGCCCCTGCTCATGGTATTATGCTCCATAGTGGCCCCTGCACACGGTATTATGCTCCATAGTGTCCCCTGCACAGGGTATTATGTTCCGCAGTGGCCCCTGCACAGGGTATTATGTTCCACAGTGGCCACTGCACAGGGTATTATGCTCCACAGTGTCCCCTGCACTGGTATTATGCCCCATAGTGTCCCCTGCACAGGGTATTATGTTCCACAGTGGCCCCTGCACAGGGTATTATGTTCCACAGTGGTCCCTGCACAGGGTATTATGTTCCACAGTGGCCACTGCACAGGGTATTATGCTCCACAGTGGCCCCTGCACACTGTATTATGCCCCATAGTTGCCCACCCATGAACTATTATTATACTCTGGGGTCTTTTCAGACCCCAGAGTATAATGATCGAAGACCCAGGGGAGGTGACAAACATAAAAACCAGTGTTACTTACCTATCCTGGACACCGGTGCACTCCCCGCACTCGGCCCTGTTTAATTGCGCACACACGTCACGTGATCAGGCCTGCGACGCAACCTGATGACGTCACCAGAGGGCCCAAAGCCTGCTCGGAGTAACATCGGATCGCAGGAGAGGTGAGTAGCATTGTTTTTATGTTCCTTCACCTCCCCTGGGCCTCTGATTATTATACTCTGGGGTCTGAAAAGACCCCGGAGTATAATAGTAGTATTTGACGCCCTCGGCCTCACTTACCGATGCCCACAGCTGCTCACAGCGGCATCCACTTCCCCTTCTGCGTCCCATAGCAGAAGGGGAAGCGGAGGCGGCCACGAGCAGCCGCGGGGTAGGTAAATAAATAGGCCGTTACCTGCCGGGGATACCCCAGCAGGTTACGGCCTATTTATATATAAAAAAAAAGTTATCCTCCTACCTGCGATGCCTTGATGCAGCCACCGCAGCCTCTTCTTGTCGTCAACGTTTGTGTCTCAGCGTAGGCGGCGCGATGACGTCATTGTATCAACGCCTGCGCTGTGATGTGGACGTCTCGTAAACCAGCCCAGGACAGGCCCCGCTTAGCTTTGTTTTTTTTGTTTTTTGTTTTTTTAAAGCGGCCTGTCCTGGACTGGTTTACATTAAATGAATAGTAAAAATGCCACCCCCCAGACAGTGACGTATCGCCGCCTCACTTCGCCTCATTAGATGACCTTATCAAACAACTTGACATCCGCATTTAATAACGATATGGGCCAGTAGTTAGAGGGTAGAGAGGGGTCCTTGCCCGGTTTAGGCAACATCACAATCATTGCGGATAGCATCTCAAGGGGAAATTTTCCTGTAAACATGGCTAGATTAAACAACTCTGCAAGGTGAGTGAGAATAAGCGGCTTGAACAGCTTGTAATATTCTCCAGAAAACTCATCTGGACCAGCAGATTTATGGAGTTTGAAGCCATCTATCGCCTTAGCCACTTCCTGAGTAGAAATAGAAACATTTAAAGACTACAGCTGTGTAATGGGTGACGGAAGGAAGGTGCAAGGAGCTTAGGCATTGATTAATATCTATACCAGAAGGCTGCGTGGTGTCTGGGTCTTCCCTCAGGTTATACAAGTCCTGATAATATTTACTGAATTTTTGCGTTGGTCAATTTAGAAGCATGAATTGGAATTTTTGTTTTAATCCTTGCCGCCTTAACACGTTGTTCCATTAATTTGCTCGCTTTGTTGTATGATCGGTAATAAGAGACTTTCAAGCTTTTGGGGTGTTTTTCATAGTCCACCAGTAGGTGGGCACTCAGGACATCTCTAGCTTTCTGCAAAGCAACCAATAGGATGGGGCTAGGGGCAACCTTATGTTGCTGTTCTAGAGTTGCAATAGAAGTAAGTAGCTCCTTCATTGTTTGCAATCTCTTGCGCTTAAAATGAGAGGTATGCTGTATCATTAGGCCCCTGACAAATGCCTTATGGGAATTGCAGAAGCAAAACTTATCATCTACCGAGGGAAAGTAAATATAAAAAAATTCAGTAATGTCAGCAGTCAATTTTTCGGTTGCTGATTTCAGTGACATGACCTATGTATTGTCTCGCCATGACATGGGAGGAGCTGTTGTACCATCTGAGCGAATGATTAGTGTAATAGGAAATATTACGTGGTCGGACCACGCGCCTATCTCACAATATTGTACTCTAAGGAGCATATCAGTTTGGGCTAGGAACATGACTATTCTTAGTAGGATTGGTGCCTAGAAGAATAATACGTATAATCTTTCTCAGAGGCATGTAAGCACAGCCATACATTATGAAGCTCCTCTTGCCAGAGCCAAGGTCCTAATTGTTGAGGCGTATGCTTGCCGCGATAAGTGGAATTGGCTTCAGTATCATGCACCCCCACCACAATGACTTCACCCCATGCGGCCACTTCCCAACAGACCAGTAAATCCAGAAATCCGTCTTTATCTGACCACAGTCTGACCTTCACACGGGCCCAGGTGAGGAAGGAGATGAAAAAGATCAAGGCGAGGAAAGCCGCAGGGCCAGATGACATCAGTGCAAGGCTAATTAAGACTTGCGGGGACCAGCTGTGTGGTATAATTACATATATGTATAATATGAGCCTGAGGCAGGAAATAGTCCCTGAATTATGGAAATCTTCTTGTGTGGTACCAGTTCCAAAGAAACCCCACCCTATGGACCTCAATGACTACAGACCTGTAGCACTGACATCCCACCTGATGAAGATCTTAGAGAGATTGGTTCGCACACATCTCCGCCCTCTAGTGAGCCCCGCTATGGACCCCCTCCAGTTTGCTTATCGGCCGGGCATTGGGGTAGATGATTCCATCATCCATCTTCTGCACAGGGCTCTGTCTCACCTGGAGAAACCAGGGAACACAGTGAGAATAATGTTCTTTGACTTCTCCAGTGCTTTTAACACCATACAGCCCAGGTTATTGAGGGACAAGCTGGGCCTTGCTGGAGTGGACCACCACCTCTCCAACTGGATCCTAGACTACCTCACAAATCGACCTCAATACGTGAGAGCCCAAGACTGTGTGTCAGGTACCGTGATCTGTGATACGGGGGCACCTCAGGGTACGGTTCTCGCCCCTTTCCTCTTCACACTGTACACTGCAGATTTTAGGTGCAACTCATCCAGCTGCTACCTACAGAAGTATTCTGACGACTCTGCAATAGTAGGCCTCATCACAGATGATGATGACAGGGAGTACAGAGAACTGAACCAGGATTTTGTGGACTGGTGCCACCGGAACCACCTGAAGATTAACGCGGGGAAGACCAAGGAGATGGTGGTGGACTTCCGTAAAGGCAGAAGCCCTCCTAAACCAGTGGACATCCTGGGGACGGGCATCGAGATTGTGAACACCTATAAGTACCTGGGTTTGCTCCTTAATAATAAGCTGGACTGGGCAGATCATATGGAGGCCCTGTACAGGAAGGGCCACAGCAGGCTCTACCTGCTTAGGAAGCTGAGAGCCTTTGGAATCCGGGGGGCACTTCTTAGAACTTTCTTCAACTCGGTAGTGGCATCAGCCATCTTCTTTGGAGTGGCCTGCTGGGGGAGCAGTATATCAACCAGGGACAGAAATAAACTTGACAAGCTGATTAGAAAGGCCGGCTCTGTCCTGGGGAGCCCACTGGACCCAGTTTAGGTGGTGGGTGACAAAAGGATACTGTCCGTGGTGAGCTCCATGCAGAAGAAGAAGTCCCATCCCATGCATGAGACTGTGATCGCGCTGAGCAGTACTGTCAGTGACCGATTGCTCCACCCTAGGTGTGAGAAGGAGCGCTATCGGAAGTCTTTCCTCCCCACCGCGGTTAGACTGTACAACCAACACCGACCTAAGCGGAGATCAATACACACAGAGAACTGAAATATCTCTCTGCCTGTTAAATCCCCCCCCCTTCCCGCTACTTCCTATCTGTCTGTCGGCTATCAAAGTAATGCCTCTTACCTTGGAACATTCCTGTACATGTTGTATTTGTATTTGTATCTGCTTATCTTTGCTGCTGTAACACACTGAATTTCCCCCATTGTGGGACTATTAAAGGACTATTATTATTATTATTATTATATTATTATGCACAATATTGAAATCGCTGCACAAAAGAAACTGGCCCTGTGCACACTTCCTAACCTTCTTCAATACTGAGTTTAAAAATTATATTTACGATGTGTTAGGGCAGTATACGTTTAAAATAGTAAAGGGACAATTGTCAATCAAACAAATAAGAGCTACATAGCGGCCTTTAGGGTGTGTAATGACGTGTATCAGCTGAAGGGACACCGTGTATTTAACTGCTATGAGAACACCCGCAACCTTCTTGGTAGCATTGGAGCAAAAAACATGAGGGAACAGTTTGAGAAAATTTCGGTGGACAAGGGTAACAGAAATGCATCTCCTGTATGCAAATTACATCCGCCGCAGATCTGAAAGCCTCCTTCCACAGCAATGAACGCTTAAAGGGACTGTTTAAGCCCCTCACATTAAGTGACAGAAATTTGACACCCATAAATATATTCAAGAGTTAACACAGATTGGTATAAGAGAGACTCAAGTATGAAAGTGATACCAAAGATAAATCTGTTAGGCCTAGAGGGGAAAAACTCTAGGACAGTGTTCAACATAACTATATTCAACAGTAAGAGAGAGAAAAATAGTTTTACATGACCGGGCAGTGTAATACTGTGCAAACTTGGGGGGGGGGGAATTTGCCATAGAATAGAAATTAAAAAATGCACCATGAGTGACTCACAGTGTGTCCATTATGGGCTATTCACTTGGCGGTGGCGGTAGATTTCCACAGAGGATCCAACTTGTAGGACTCAGGCCTTGATGGTTTCTGCATATCAGGCACAGGTGGTGCCAGGTTCCACTGGAGTAGCAAACTCTTCCCGGTGTCGAAGGAATTGAACGAATAGGTCACTCCATTTCTGATAACAATAACTTTAGTAGGAAATCCCCACTTCTAAGGAACTTTGTGTTGACGGAGGACCGCTGTAACAGGAGCAAGTTTTCTTTTGGCAGCATTGGTAGCCTGAGAAAGGTCTGCATATAGTTGAATTTCCTTGAACCGCTCAGGCAAAGATGATCTTTTCCTTGACTCAAACATGAGACTGTCTTTGACATGGTAAAAATGTATGCGGGCGAGGGCGTCCCTGGGAATATGATCAGATCTGCGTCAGAGCAGTGTGGCAGGGTTGCTTTCAGTAATTGTTGCAGGAAAAGAATCAAGTTCTTGGCAGCGACTGACTCTGGTATGCCACGAAACTTAACATTGTTCCGTCTATTTCTGTCTTCCATGTCGGCAAGTTTGTTTGACTGCCACCAATTCTTCTTCAAGAACATTATGGGCATCCACTATAGTATTGTGTGCCGCAGTAAATTCACCCATTTTAGTCTCAACATGGTTAAGTCTATCGCCTAGCGTGTCAACCGTGGAAGAAATGGACGTAATCACCTTACTGATTGATTTTTAGATAGATCTATGCAAAGCTAGCATTATATCTTTCAAGAAGGACTCAGAAGCAGATTGGGTACCTGCAGGGATAGCCTGGAGCACATCCAAGTCGCATAGTTGGGGTTCTTCTGTAGCTGGGCGAGATTCAAAGCAAAATATGGTATCCCTTCTCATCATCTGCTTTACAGGGCTTTGCGTAGGAGTAATGCTGCCTGTCTGGGAGGATGCTGCTGCAGGAGAGATTTCAGGTTGGCCAACAGGAGTTGGAGTGGGTGGTGATGGGGGTGTAGTCCCCTCTTGTGAGGTTGCTGGCCCTCTGTACCCCTCTTCTGACTCTAGTGGGAGTCATTACTATCACCAGGGACCCCAGTTGCGGTGGAGTGTGCTGATGGGACTTCTCACCTGAAGCGCCGTCATATTCAGCGCGAGAGCTGCCTGCCACGCGCTGTAGTGGTCGAAGGGAGGATTCACCGGCGCCATCTTGGGCCGAGGCCGGCATAGCAAAGAAGTGAGTCAGCCGCTTTGGAGGGGCTTTCTTCCCCTGTTTCGCCATCTCCCCGCAACCTAGGGGAGCAGAGGATCTCCCTGCGTTCAATCTGCCAGGTTGTCTTCCAGCAGTAGCCACTTTCTTTGTGGCTTTCCAGCCAAGCTCAGCCACAGTCTGCTTTCCTAGCAGACTTCTTATAATTCCTTAACGATGAGATCCCAGTCAGCTGGGTTTCTTCCAGGAGTGTCCACAAGGTGTGGACTGGAGGAGAAATGGCAGGTCTCACTACCGGCCTACCCGCCATTCCATAAAAAAATCCAGCCCATTGCACTGCACTTAAATAATGCTCAGCAAACATAATTGTCTGCTGAGAAACAAACCTTCTGGATTTCCGTCATCTCACCCATCTGAGCAACCTGGGTGCTCACATTATAACCCAGATTATTAGTCCTGTTTCATCAGTATTTACAAATAAGTTATGTTTTACTATTAGGTTTTTTTCCAATATTCCTGTACATTAATTTCTCATAATGATGAATACTAATTTCTCAAAAGCTGTGGCTCCTTAGCTTAAATAGTTTTATATTTTTATAATCATTACATCAATAATTATTTGGTTTTTCAACACAAGAGTTGGTACTTGCAAGCAGAATTTAAGCTAATCTGACAGCATACTGATATGTATAGAGATGTGTGATATTTTTATTTATTTTTATTTCTGTTCATTTTAAAGGGGGTCTTTCGCGGGGACTGAAAATAGAGACGGTCTACGTATTAACACCGAAGACCCATGAGAGCGGTTCATAAGAGATCAGACTCATTGAGAAACATGAATGATTTGGAAATTTCATATAACCATATTTTATTCACAATAGAACACCGAACACATATCAAAGTTGAAAGTTAGACATTTTTCCATTTCATGTAGAAAAATTAACTCCCCTAGAAAGTAATGGTAGCAACACATTCCAAAAAAAGTCTGGACAGAGCCTTGTCTACCATCAGAGGCATAATATGAAGGTCCTGGACCCCAATGTAAAATATGTACAATGCACCCAAACTATATGTATCACTAATATCTCTGATCTCCTCATATTAGGAAGAGACTCCTTATGGACCCCTAAGACACCTGGGCCCAGATGTGCCCCTTCAAGTTACATTCGTGTCTACCCTTTTTCTTTTTACAACAGTGTAGGTCACCTGTATGTTATCTGCAGGGGTCTGACACCTGGATCCCACACAGATCAGCTTTTCCAGCAGCATCTAGGCACCAGAAGTTGCTGTAGTGGATGGGGAGCACTTGTAGGCTGCTCCTATTCAAGGGGAGGTTCTGGGTATTTGAAGCGCACATTGCTGCTTCTCCACAGTGAAATAGTCACTGCACGGTGTCGCTTATCCTATAAATATACGGGCACTGCACTGTACCATTTCTCTTTTACTATATATATATGAGCACAACACGGTACCACCTATCCCATCCTGTATAAATAGGGACTGTACAGTACCACAGGGATGGATTAAGGTTGGGGGATCCCTGAGCTGCTCACATGTCTATCTGCTTCTGCCACCCTCATACATGAAGGTACTGGCTGCCTGGAATGGACGTTGCATAAAGTGTACTTAGGATTACTGTATATCAGAAGACAAATACTATTACTGACACACTTTGGTGAGCTTATTTATTAAAATGTGGCAGAATTGGGCACTCATTGGGCCAAAAAGTTCAAGTGCAGAACAGCTGTTCTCAGCACTGCCGACTCTGTAAACTGTTTAATGGCCTAACTCAGGTCCCATTGAAGTGAAACCCGACCAAACCCCACCTATCTCATATAAAGGAGAATTCAAAGGTATGTTTATACTGGCAGGTTGGGTGCAGTGAAAAACCGTGTTATAAAAAAAAAAAAAATGCATGCACTAATCTGGTTTTTGGGTAAGTTTTTGATTGTACAGGTGAAACATTTAAAAAATGTATTTCATCGGTAAAATTGAAAAAACTGCACATGTAACCTCATCAAAACTTTGTGAACTGAACACTCAGGGTATGTTCACATGGGCAAGCCAATGAGTCTTTTGACTGTAGAAGCATGGCACAAAGCTGAGTTGGAGCCATGGTTACTCCTGTGGTTTAAGTGGGGCTAATCAGTGTGTGGCCATCTTCTATGATTTCAACACAACAAACCATAGCACAATAGGGCTGGATGTTTTTTTTACCCCCTTCATGGTAATACACCGCTAAATAATAACATAATTTGTAATGCTGAAAAAAACATATGGCCATCCAGTTCAGCCATTTATCCTGCAATGTTGATCTAGAGCAGAGGTTCCCAAACTTTTTTTCTCGTAGACCACTTTCAAAATTTTACTGGTTTTGGTGGACCCCCTGCTGCTACATTTCTACCATATTCCCATACTCGTCAAAAAATGTGAAGATTAGATCTAATGTAGACCCCCGTCTACATTAACTTCCTCACGAACTCCCTCTCACCTCACTCCCCCCCTTCCTCTCTACCTCTCTTCCTCCCTTCCATACACCCCCTCCCTGTCTCTAGCTATCCCGCCCACTACTAGCTCTTCCCAACCTACTCAGCCCAACCCCCCGACCCCATTATATACTTACCTCTCTTCCTTCTTTTCTGCCTGCCGGAGCGCGCTACAGTCTCAGTGCTGGTCTGTGCTCTGCAGCGACGATCCACCTCTACTGCGTAGGAGTGGGAGCTGTGCAGCAGAGGTCGATTATCGGCACCAGAGTGCAGAGCAGCGCTGGCAGTCGGAAAAGAGGGAGGAGCCATCCCACAGGAAGAAGGAAGATGGGTAAGTATGATGGAGTGGATGGGGGTTGAGTAGTAGTGACGTTCCGTTTCCGGAAACGGGGAAATGGATCGTCACCGGATAATGAGCAAATGCCCCTGCGGCGGTTTTATGGGTAAATATACATTTTTGATTGTCATTTAGAAAGTAGAAGGGTGTTTAGATTAGTGTAGGGATTTCCATTTATCCCTTTAAGGGGAAAGAGTTTTTTGGCTTCCAGGGTGGCATAAGTCTCCTTAGGAGAACCACTGCCTAAGCCTATTGCTGTCCCCCACACCGATTCCCCTTACATCTGGGTTCATCCTCCTGTCAGGTGAGGAGCTGTGTCAAAGGTCACCTCAGTTAAGTGGCTGGTCCAGGTTGGGGCACGGAGCATGTGATGGAAGTGCATGTGATGAAAGCACAGCGGACGTTTGGGAGCATGTGTGCCTTGCTCTTGTGTGAACGGGAATGGGTTTCCTGGCATGCACACATGGGGCAGCCAATCCTATAAACGCTCCTGCACCAGGGAGTAGGTGTAGCAGCAACAGACTGCAGCTCCCGCCATGGATGGGTACTGCATGGAAAATACTGATAATGGCATCCCTACCCCTGTACCAAGGATGGGTAAGGGGTGTTACCCCACTGATTTTATTTCTGCGTGTCATTTCTGACAATTGGTATTTGTTTAGATTGCTAAGGAAAATCTGAGCAAAGAACCTATTAAAGCTGTGTTTAAAGAGTCTGGTAAGAAACCATATAAGTCCAAGCATAAAGAATGTGCTGTATAGATGATAGTTAGGTGCCGCATACACAAATCCTTTGTCTGTCAGTCTTGTCTGGTTGAGAGAGTGCAAGAAGAATCACCTTTCTTGTTGGATGATAAGAGTTCGATTAAGACAAAGGTCTGAAAGTCTGTCAAAGCTCTTTCTGTGGAAGCTCTGAATACTTCACGAGAATGTAAGGCGTTTTCCTCAGGTAGTGATATGATTTTGGAAGTGGAAGAGAAAGGTGAACTCTTTTGAGACTCCAAAAATTCCTATTTGGATGAAGAATTGGCCGGAAAATCTTTATTTCCCATTGAGGGGTTTGAATCTTTGGTTAAAGTAGTCAGAGATACAATGTTACTAGAGGATGTGAAAGAGACTTTATTGGTTCAAGATAAAATGTTTCAGGGGCTTGTTCCCAGAAAGCACAGTTTTTTTTCAGTCTATAAAAATATTTTTGACCTGATTGAAAAAGGATGGAAAAAGCCGGACAAGGGAATTCCTGATTCTGGTGGCAGTCAAAAGAAAGTATCCATTTGATGACACTGCTTGTTGGGGCAGGGCCGCTATGATTGACTAAGTGGCTAAGCTTTCTAGAAATACAGCTCTCCCTTTAGAGAACTTTGGGTAATGTTAAACATTCCTTAGATAAGAGGGCAGAAAGTTTTTCCCCAAAAAATTGGGAACTTTCTGTATTTTGTTTTAAACCATTGATTGCTGCAACCTCTCTGGCTAGGTCTCTTAGCTTTTGGATATATCATCTAGAGCCCCATATGGTTACATCTAGGGGCAGTGCATTTTTGTGCACCAGATGCCTATTCAAATTCTTTAAGGCTTAGTGCTAAAGCAGCCGCCCTGCCATATTCCGTTCCCCCTTCCCCCATGGGCCTTGTGATTAAAAGCGTGGAGTAGGGGAGATTTGGCTTCTAAATCTAGGCTCTGTGCCCTTCCTTGTGATGGGAAAATCCTGTTTGGGCCACAACTTAATGCGGTCTTGGAGAAGGCCTCAGACAAAAAGGAGTTTCCTACTCCATCCTTTCCATCTCAGTCTAGATCCTTTTGTTCTAAGGCAGATCCTTAATGTGGAAGGAGACAGAGAAGCAGACTAGCTGGAAGGGACAAATGAAATCCAAGGGTTTTATCCTTGGGTTTTTTCTGTAGTCTAGGGGTGACTAAAATAAAGTTTTCTTCTTTTCCTGTGGAAAGATTCTTTTAGGAATCTCAATGTGCCAAACAACTAGCTGCTGTTGCTTTAAGTTACCGTGTCAACATATCAAACTTTTGTAGTTTTCAGAGCTCTGCTATTCTGATTCAATCATCAGCTGAGGAGGGATATTTAAACTCTGTTCCTGTGCACCCAGGTGTCTACTATTAGTTTCAGTTTGTAGTGTTTTATTTCTTACACTAGTTTCTGTGATGATAACTTGGTCCAAATTCAGCACAAGTCCATCTGGTTTTGCAGCTGGTGCTGGTGAAGATGTTTGAGTGCCCAGGATTTATCTCTGTGCTGTGTGAGATTTATAAAGATTATTTTACTACTCTCTGTTGTTATCCAGATCCCGCAATTTTTGATATTTGCTCCAGTGATATGATCATAACAGATTCTTAAAGATGGTTTTTCACGCAGATTCAGAACGGCTGAGGGCACTGGTGGTGGGGAGGGCCTACCTCTTGGAAAAGAGAATTTGAATCCCCGTTCCTGCAGTAGAATCGGGAAGAGGTTTCCATTCCACTCTGTTCCTGGAAAGGAAGCCAAATGGCTAATTTCGTATCATTCTAAACCTAAAACAGTTAAACATGTTTCTTATGAAAGGTTCAGGATGACATACACCAATTTTTTTTTAAGGGTGACAGTATTTATAGGTGGCTCTCTGTGGCATTTTTACTATCATGTCCTCCACTTGGGGCGCTCTCAGGCTCAGAGAATGTTCACAAAGGTTATGGTGCATATTGGAAAAAAAATAAATTTTATCGTGCCATGTCTAAATGATATTTTTTTGGCAGCAAAGTCCAGTGAGGAAAACACTGTTCAGATTCAGTGGACTTTGGAGACTTTTTCAGCTTCGGCTAGCAGATCAATCTGGAGAAGTCATGCCTCGTGCTCACTTGTCAGTGTTTGTTTTTGGGAGTCATGTTGGATTCTGTAGCTCAATCCTGTTTTCTGCGTCCTCGAAAAATCGTGCTAGTTTCCGAAATTGTGCAAGAGTTAATTGCTGTGAAATCAGTGTCCCTAATGAAAGCAATGTCAGTCCAAGGGCTTCTGATGTTTTGTACTCCTACAGTGCTGGCCAAAAGTATTGGCACCCCTGCAATTCTGTCAGATAATACTCAATTTCTTCCAGAAAATGATTGCAATCACAAATGCTTTGGTAATAATATCTTCATTTATTTTGCTTGCAATGAAAAAACACAAGAGAATGAAAAAAAAAGTCAAATCATTGATCATTTTACACAAAACTCCAAAAATGGGCCGGACAAAAGTATTGGCACCCTCAGTCTAATACTTGGTAGCACAACCTTTAGACAAAATAACTGCGAACAACCGCTTCCGGTAACCATCAATGAGTTTCTTACAATGCTCTGCTGGAATTTTAGACCATTCTTCTTTGGCAAATTTCTCCAGGTCCCTGAGATTTGAAGGGTGCCTTCTCCAAACTGCCATTTTGAGATCTCTCCACAGGTTTTCTATGGGATTCAGGTCTGGACTCATTGCTGGCCACTTTAGAAGTCTCCATTGCTTTCTCTCAAACCATTTTCTAGTGCTTTTTGAAGTGTGTTTTGGGTCATTGTCCTGCTGGAAGACCCATGACCTCTGAGGGAGACCCAGCTTTCTCACACTGGGTCCTACATTATGCTGCAAAATTTGTTGGTAGTCTTCAGACTTCATAATGCCATGCACACGTTCAAGCAGTCCAGTGTCAGAGGCAGCAAAGCAACCCCAAAACATCAGGGAACCTCCGCCATGTTTGACTGTAGGGACCGTGTTCTTTTCTTTGAAGGCCTCTTTTTTTTTTTTTTCCTGTAAACTCTATGTTGATGCCTTTTCCCAAAAAGCTCTACTTTTGTCTCATCTGACCAGAGAACATTCTTCCAAAAAGTTTTTGGCTTTCTCAGGTAAGTTTTGGCAAACTCCAGCCTGGCTTTTTTATGTCTCTGGGTCAGAAGTGGGGTCTTCCTGGGTATCCTACCATAGAGTCCCTTTTCATTCAGACGCCGACGGATAGTACGGGTTGACACTGTTGTACCCTCGGACTGCAGGGCAGCTAGAACTTGTTTGGATGTTAGTCTAGGTTCTTTAGCCACCATCTGCACAATCTTTCGTTGAAATCTCTCGTCAATTTTTATTTTCCGTCCACATCTAGGGAGGTTAGCCACAGTGCCATGGGCTTTAAACTTCTTGATGACACTGCGCACGGTAGACACAGGAACATTCAGGTCTTTGGAGATGGACTTGTAGCCTTGAGATTGCTCATGCTTCCTCACAGTTTTGCTTTTCAAGTCCTCAGACAGTTCTTTGGTCTTCTTTCTTTTCTTCATGCTCAATGTGGTACACACAAGGACACAGGACAGAGGTTGAGTCAACTTTAATCCATTTCAACTGGCTGCAAGTGTGATTTAGTTATTGCCACCACCTGTTATGTGCCACAGGTAAGTAACAGGTGCTGTTAATTACACAAATTAGAGAAGCATCACATGATTTTTCAAAGGGTGCCAATACTTTTGTCCACCCCCTTTTTTATGTTTGGTGTGGAATTATATCCAATTTGGCATTTTGACAATTCTTTTTGTGGTTTTCCATTGAAGACAAATTAAATGAAGATATTATTACCAAAGCATTTGTGATTGCAATCATTTTCTGGAAGAAATTGAGTATTATCTGACAGAATTGCAGGGGTGCCAATACTTTTGGCCAGCACTGTATATGTTCTGACCACAGATGCCAGGCCCATCGAACCTCACCATTTGCCTTAGAAGAAATCTTATCTGCAGTGGGAGAGGAACGATCTAGCATTGCGTTAAGGGAGAGATTGAAGTCTCTGCACCAGACCAATCGTGAGTCAGCCATTTGTTCCAGAATTGTACATAATTCTCTTAGAAAAGGGTACTGAAGAGTCGTTAGGAGCATAAGAGTTAACTAAGCAGAGGGGTTGGTCATACAGGTGAGATGTGATTATGGTTTATCAACCCTGAGGATCCTCCACTGTAGAATCTACCTGCATGGGTGTTGATTTATGTATAAAGACAGCGTCTCCTTTAGTTTGATTAGGGGCATGACTAAAAAGGGTGTAGCTAGAACGAAAAAATGTATTTATGGCAGTGGGGTGAAGTGTGATTCCTAAATACATAGAATGTTGGGTTGTAGTCTGTCATACTACCTTTTAGGCCCGGTTTGCTATTGTATGTGTAGATTTCTAACATCATGCATACTAGGGTTAAAAGATGATATTGTGTGACATAACCGGATGACAACCATAAGTAATATTATTGAGTTAAGGCTGTCTCCATGGTTCCATGATAATAATAAGTAGTGTGTGTAAGGGTCATGCCTGGATTCTACCAGGGGTAAATCACTGTTCCACAGCGTCCAGAGTTAACCTGGACACTGCAAATAGTGTTCAATGATGATGAGTGTGTAGAAAAAACTCTGGCTATACACTATTTATGAGATAATAGACCCTTAAGTATGACCAGCTAGAGGTAAAAAACAGCCTATAAGATTCTATAGGTAGTGTACCACAGCCAAATTTTTATAGGGATGTCAGCTGTTCAAGTGCAAGAATACAGGGTGATCTGCAGATATCAAAAAGGGAGGATGACTAAAAATGCTGACTGAAAAAGATCCCATAAATGTAGAAGGGGATCTCTGGTGTATCAGACAGATAACTTTTCCCTCAACTGTTTATTGCGTAAGAGCAGTGGTGTAGTAACATCCCCAAGGAGACGTGCCCTAAAAAGAGCATGCCACTGTCTTCTAGTCTAAAAAGACCCTAGAAGATGTGCATAAAGGCTAGCTAGAGGCTTGTCAGAAGAACCGCACACATAAGGTTCTCGGCTATTCTACATACAGGAGCTGTGATGCAGTGACATCTCAGTGGAGACATGCCCTAACAAGGGCATACCACAGTCCTATATATTAGCTACTGGCTAATAGATCTAAGTAGAGCTAGTTAGAAATTGAGCATAGAAACTGAAATAGAGGTTCCCGACGCGTTATCCCGATCCTATGTGAATCGGATCATCAGGGGAAGAGGAGAAAGCTGCAGCATGTGCTGCTACAGGCAGTCAGAAAGGCAGTGGTGCCTACGGCTCAAGCCCCTCCACAAAGACACACCCATCAGCTGAACTAATTGGAGAGCACAGGGGGTGGGGCCTAAACGGGATCCCACCCACTATGCCATCCTGATCGAGTATGTCATAGAGGGGTGGGGCAGATGTCAGATTAAAGGGATTCTATTATTGGAAAATGACCTTTTGAAGTAATGGCACATTGGAATATCCTTTAAAAAGGCTATTCTACTCCTACTTTCCGGTTCTTGTGATATGCAAATTAAGCTCAGGGAGCACTGGGTGCGTCACCCGTATCATCACCTCTTGCCGCCCCTTAGTTCATTCTCTTCATGCCTCCCTGCATCTTCTCCTGATCTTCTGCCTTGCGTAGGCATTTGACGCTGCACTATACGCGGTTGAAATCCAACGCATGCGCAGTTGGCTCTGCCACTTCGGGTTCAGGCATAGCTGACTGCTCATTCTCCGTCTTCCATTTTATGGTTGTCTGTTACACGTGGCCTCAACTTTGAGTGTGTTCATCCAGATGGATCTTATCACAATTTATCGTGGAGGAGAAGAGGTTAAGGGGCTGAGTCCATATGGGTCAAATAGCCGTGGCGGTTGGCCAGGTCTCTATTCAGACATTTGTGATGCTCCAGCATGGAGGCCAGTATGATGTAGCCCTGACAGAAGATGGTGAAGGGAAAAGGAATGAGACTCTCTACCAAAGATGGCAGGCTGTTGGTGGATAACAACCCACTTAACCCTCCTCGGTTATGTTATCTTCCAAAAAGGCACACCAGGATCGAAGGAGGCAGAGGTTCACTGTGGCCCTCAATATTAATGGTGGCTCAGGGTCGCAGATGGGAAAGGCAGGTCCAGGCGCTGTCAGACCTCAGTATTGATGTACAGCAATGGTGACACAGGAATAGGGGTCTGCCACTGTAACAGATATAAGGCTACAGCCTCAGCAGTCTGTGCAGGGGATAGTATACCAAATGCAATGATGGTAGTGTATGCTTGCACCGAGGGTGAGAGAGCCTGCTCCATGGGTGCCTTGGTTTTAGGCAGGACCCTGATGGCGGTCAGCAGGCCTGTGTAATAGGCGAAGCACCCAGCCGGAGCACAGGAGGCAAGTTGGATGCGCACTCCAAGCCGACAGAGGCATAATGACTGGCTATAAATTATAGGAGTCGTGATGGGGCAGAGAAGAGGCTCTCAGAACTTGTAGCTCCTGTGAGATGCTTGAGACCGCTAGTGCTGATGCAATATCTAGGCCGAGGACACTCCCTGTGGTGTAGACCTCACGAAGAGATCGTTGGGCACCATGGATTCTGATAGCCCTGATAAAGAGTTTGGGAATTTGGACGAGTCCTGGGGAGTCCTGTTTGCAATATAATGTGTGGTGGTTGTCTTTATTTTTTTTTTTAGGTGATTTTCGGACAAAATCTCAGGATTTCAGAAATACCAAAAAATGTTCAAAGAATGTTCAAACAAAATGGGTTGTCATACTTAATTCTAAATTTTAGTACGACCACCTTATTACCTTTTTTAATAAAGCAATATGTTTACATTAAACATTACTATGTTTACTTACGCCACTCCCTTACTCCCTCTTACCTATTTGCTTAATCTACCACCTAGACACCTAGGTAAAAGGAATCCAAGCTATTGCTATACTTATGTACTGCTGCTAAAACACTGATCACTTTCCACTGGAAGAAAGTGCCCCCCCCCCCCCCCCCACACGGGTCCCGAGTTAGCTGCTCGTATAAAGGACGTCCGTAGTTTAAAATTTCTGACTGCCTCCCTTAACCATACAGTGGAGGCCTTTAATGCCAACTCCTTCCCCCTCCCTTATTTCCCTTGTTGTCTTCCCCATATTCTTTGTGTTACTTGTTGACTTTTTCTTTGTGCCACCCATATTTTTTTTTAGCTACTGTTGCTGTTGGTCTAATTGGCCACTTGTGGCACAATTCCTTTGCTCTTTCTTATTGTTATTATGTATTTTATAAACTTTTCAATAAAAATTAGTTTAAAAAAAAAAATTAGGATAGCACCACATTGTACTGACATTTGATCTTGTCTTTTAACATTTAGTTCTTCATATTCTCATGAGCTCTTAAATGAATTTTCTACCATTTGAAATAACAACCTCCCTTAAATAGAACCACAAGTAACCTTCTTGCAGAACCTTCATCACACTTTTGTGTCTGCTAAAGCCAAGTTAAAAATACATTTTATATTTTAATGTATACACTACCGTTCAAAATTTTGGGGTCACCCAGACAATTTTGTGTTTTCCATGAAAATGCACACTTTTATTTATCAAATGAGTTGCAAAATGAATAGAAAATATAGTCAAGACATTGACAAGGTTAGAAAAAATGATTTTTATTTGAAATAATAATTTTCTCCTTCAAACTTTGCTTTGTCAAAGAATGCTCCATTTGCAGCAATTACAGCATTGCAGACCTTTGGCATTCTAGCTGTTAATTTGCTGAGGTAATCTGGAGAAATTTCACCCCATGCTTCCAGAAGCCCCTCCCACAAGTTGGATTGGCTTGATGGGCACTTTTTGCGTACCATACGGTCAAGCTGCTCCCACAACAGCTCAATGGGATTGAGATCTGGTGACTGCGCTGGCTGCTCCATTACAGATAGAATACCAGCTGCCTGCTTCTTCCCTAAATAGTTCTTGCATAATTTGGAGGTGTGCTTTGGGTCATTGTCCTGTTGTAGGATGAAATTGACTCCAATCAAGCGCTGTCCACAGGGTATGGCATGGTGTTGCAAAATGGAGTGATAGCCTTCCTTATTCAAAATCCCTTTTACCTTGTACAAATCTCCCACTTTACCAGCATCAAAGCAACCCCAGACCATCACATTACCTCCACCATGCTTGACAGATGGCATCATGCACTCTTCCAGCATCTTTTCAGTTGTTCTGCATCTCACAAATGTTCTTCTGTGTGATCCAAACACCTCAAACTTCGATGCGTCTGTCCATAACACTTTTTTCCAATCCTTCTCTGTCCAATGTCTGTGTTCTTTTGCCCATATTAATCTTTTCCTTGTATTAGCCAGTCTCAGATATGGCTTTTTCTTGGCCACTCTGCCCTGAAGGCCAGCATCCCTGAGTCGACTCTTCACTGTAGACATTGACACTGGCGTTTTGCGGGTACTATTTAATGAAGCTGCCAGTTGAGGACCTGTGAGGCGTCTATTTCTCAAACTAGAGACTCATGTACTTGTCTTGTTGCACAGTTGTGCAGCGGGGCCTCCCACTTCTCTTTCTACTCTGGTTAGAGCCTGTTTGTGCTGTCCTCTGAAGGGAGTAGTACACAACATTGTAGGAAATCTTCAGTTTCTTGGCAATTTCTCGCATGGAATAGCCTTCATTTCTAAGAACAAGAACAGACTGTCGAGTTTCACATGGCAGTTCTTGCTCAAAGGTTTTCTAAACATCCATTAGCCTTCGACACAGTTAGCAAACACAATGTACCATTAGAACACTGGAGTGATGGTTGCTGGAAATGGGCCTCTATATATCTATGTAGATATTGCATTAAAAACCAGACGTTTGCAGCTAGAATAGTCATTTACCACATTAATAATGTATAGACAATGTATAGAGTGTATTTCTGATTCATTTAATGTTATCTTCATTGAAAAAAACTGCTTTTCTTTCAAAAATAAGGAAATTTCTAAGTGACCCTAAACTTTTCAACGGTAGTGTATATTATTATTTTCTGTATGTATATACACAATATATCACTAAATTAACATAAAAGATAAATATTTCAACACCTTTTCTTAAATACGCTATAATCAGAAGTTTAAAAAATAAACATATGATTGGTATGTTCAGACACAAAATATCTTTTGATATCATTTTTTTTTTATCATTTGTATTAATTTTGTTTCATTACAAAGACTAGTTTACCTCATACATACCTTGCATATTTTCAAAATATATTTCCCCATGCTTGTATGTGTCGAACAATATGCTTATGTATGCAAGTTTATCATTTGTAACATGTTTTCTTACAAATCTAAATACCTTTACACACCATCAATAAAATATTTTTCCTATTCCAATTATCCCAAATAAACATGTCAATATTAAATATAGTGCTTAACACAGATGATGAAACTATTTTACATTATATTGTCATCATGTATGAAGTTAATTATTTTATTATAAAATATTCATTCACTTAAATAGCCTTACATTCTTATCATCCAAATATCTATCATTGCATTCATGTCATGGCAGCTGTCACTGACACTCAAATCTCATGTGTGTCAGTGACAGCTGACTAGAAGTCTATAAGTTCAATAGCTTTAATGTATGTGAGTTTCCTTTTAATTGATGTGACTCATATATATATATATATATATATATATATATATATATATATATACACACAGTTGTGCTAAAAAGTTTACATACCCTGGCAGTTTTTTTTTTTTTTGTTTTTTTGGCCTTTTTTTAGAGAATATGAATGATAACACACACACTTTTTCTCCACTCATGGTTAGTGGTTGGTTGAAGCCATTTATTGTCAAACTTCTGTGTTTTCTCTTTTTAAATCATAATGACAACCAAAAACATCAAAATGACCCTGTTCAAAAGTTCACATACTCCAGTTCTTAATACCATGTATTGCCCCCTCTAAAATCAATGACAGCTTGAAGTCTTTTGTGGTAGTTGTGGATGAGGCTCTTTATTTTCTCAGATGGTAAAACTGCCCATTCTTCTTGACAAAAAGTCTCCAGTTCCTGTAAATTCCTGGACTGTCTTGCACGTACTGCACGCTTGAGATCTCCCCAGAGTGGCTCAATGATATTGAGGTCAGGAGAATGAGATGGCCACTCCAGAACCTTCACTTTCTTCTGCTGTAGCCAATGACAGGTCGACTTGGCCTTGTGTTTTGGATCGTTGTCATGTTGGAAAGTCCAAGTACGTCCCATGCGCAGCTTCCTGGCTGATGAGTGCAAATTTTCCTCCAGTATTTGCTGATAACGTGCTGTATTCATCTTTCCTTCAACTTTGACCAAGTTTCCTGTGCTTTTGAAGCTCACACATCCCCACATCATCAGTGATCCACCTCCGTGCTTTACAGTAGGAATGGTGTTCCTTTCATCATAGGCCTTGTTGACACCTCTCCAAATGTAATGTTTATGGTTGTGGGCAAAAAGTTTGATTTTTGTCTCATCACTCCAAATTACCTTGTTCCAGAAGTTTTGAGGCTTATCTCTGTGCTGTCTGGCGTATTGAAGGCAAGATTCTTTGTGGCATTTGCGCAGTAATGGCTTTCTTCTGGCAACTTGACCATGCAGCCCATTTTCCTTCAAGTGCCTCCTTATTGTGCATCTTGAAACAGCCACACCGATAGTTTTCAGAGACTCCTGTATTTCAGCTGATGTTATGTGTGGGTTTTTCTTTGCATCCCGAACAATTTTCCGGGCAGTTGTGGCTGAAATTTTGGTTGGTCTACCTGACCGTGGATTGGCTTCTGGGCATGTTATCAGGCCAAAATCACCAGGGTATGTGAACTTTTTGAACAGACTCATTTTGATGTTTTTGGTTGTCGTCATGATTTAAAAAGAGAAAACACAGAAGTTTGACAATAAATGGCTTCAACCAATCACTAACCATGAGTGGAGAAAGTTTTTGTGTTATCATTCATATTCTCTGAAAAAAGGCCAAAAAATCTGACTGGGTATGTAAACTTTTTAGCACAACTGTGTAACTTTTTAGCACAACTTTAAAGGCACGGGGGACACGTGGATGTCACTCGTGTGCTGCCCATGCACTGGCCATGCTTCCGCAGCCCTCTTTATTAAATGAATAGGAGCCACGGAAGCAAGGGCCGCAAGTTAGGACAGGAATAGGACCTGTTCTATATTTTGTGGCCCGGACTGTCTGCCCGCACACGTGACCGTGTAATTCACGGTCATGTGTACGGGTCCATAGAGATGAATTGGTCGGTGTTCTATCTGTGAAAAACACGGATAGCACACTGATCTCTGCCACAGCCATCTGCAAGGGGCCTAATAGTAATGCAATAGATCAGGAGCTGCAGGCCTGTAATTTCAAGTAGTGAAGAATTAAAGTGTAAAATGCATTTTCCCCCATGTTTTCTTATAAACTAAAGGGCCTTTATGTAATGCAATAATATGAGTATTTGCATTCATGTTGTGAAATAATTTTTATTATACTAATCAGAAATGACGATATTTTGATATTTCTACAGTGTTGAAATCCTTTTTTAAAACAAAGCTGGAACATTGATCAGTTATAGTTGTTTTCTCCTGCTCATTTTGCATTACATCATAGTCATTTAAATATAATACTTTTGACTTGCTGGGATATAAAGAGCAGTAATCGGAACTACTCATAGAGGGTGTCCCAAGGGGAAAATTTCCTCTTTTTTGATGTCTTTATGCCCTGAATATGATTCTTGTCTACTAAATGTTGCAGGATTCTGCATTATAAAGTCTGGAGAGTTAAAGTTATGTATACTGGAACTTTGACAGTTTTATAAAGTCACTCACTGTGCATTTTCTATGTTGTTTTTGTTCAGGCACAGCTTATCCATGACAGGAATACTGCATCACATTCTGCGGTGACTGCCAAATCAAGTAATGCAGCACCAGAGAGAGTTCAAATGACATGGACTAAAGAAAAGCTTATTGCAGAGAAACACAAAGTTAAAGATCTGAATGCAACCGGATACAGGGATTTATTTAACATGAAACCGTAAGTAATAATAATTTAAAAAAAAAAAAAATCCTCCGTTTTTATGCTGCCACTGCATAGTATTAGACAGAGGCGTAGTTATAGTGGGTGCACCATGGTAAGTGCAGACCCTGTTATAGATTTTGCATCTGGGCGCAGGAGCTACTACTTACATCTAGGTTAAAGTGCTTCTTTTACTTAATGGTATATAAAAGATGGCCTTTGAGCGCCCTAGATTTGGCTGTTCGTGGAACAGGGTGAGGAGTGTGGTAGCAGAATTTGCAGCAATAGATGAGGGTCCCTACTGCATCTATCAGACATTTATGGCAGCTCAGTTTTATTTATTTTTCTATCCACCCTCCCTTTAGCTACCCATTTTGCCAATTTATTAGTACAACACATCTTTCATCTGCATGGGCTACTCCGTCATATTATGTATAAAGATGTACAGTTCATATCAAACTTGTTCTGGTCTGTTGCACTTCAAAATTAACTTTTCTTCCATCTAATGTCCACAATCCAACAGTCAAGCCGGATAATTATCCCCACCTTTTTTTTTTTTTTTTAATCAAGTTTTATTAAATTTTCCAAATATATAATATCAAAAAGTAACAAAGGGGTGAAGCAAAATGTAAAACAGTAAGCTGTGAAGCACCATAATGCAACGGTAACCAGGGCTGCAGGCCCGGAAAACAGGACAGTCAGGAAGGTGCAATTCAGGCTCTCGCAATAACACGAAGGGGACAAACAAAGGAGAGAACGAAGGGAGAAAATGATGGACAACAGACCTGAATGTAGTGACAGAAACGCATTCCAAGGTATCAGGAACTCAAGAAAAAAAAGCTAGCAAAATCAGTCGACTCCTGAAACACCACCCATGGCCGCCAGAGTGCATCAAATCTGGAGGAATCAGCGGATTCCGACGCTACTAGCACCTCCATACGCCGTATGCGGAGGAACTCCTGGAGCCACTCCTGCAAAGAGGGGGTGGCTACACTGCGCCAGTGCCGAGGGATGACTTCCCTGGCAGCCGCGAGGAAGTGTTGCAGGAGGTCACCCTTAACTGTCCTGTATTTACCCGGTACAAGGGAAAGGAGGGCTAACTGGGGGGAGGGTGAGAGGGAACGACCACTGATCTTAAAGTAGTGGTCGAAACCAGACTTCCAGAATGGCCGGATCCCCACGCACTCCCACAGTGCCAACACCGTCAGACACACAAGGGTACATCTTATGTAGGAGATCTGAACAGTGATACCACTGGGTCAGGATTTAAAAATTTTACTCCTGCACATTGCACGGCAGAGGCAACTTCTTAGTGAACACACAGATTCTAGACCAGTCAGTGGAGGAGATTGAAATACGCAGGTCCCTAGCCCAGGTCACAGTATATGGGGGATCAGAGGAGGAAACCGGCAGCAAAGAGAACTCACGGATGAAACAAAACAGTTGGTGATGTTCCAACCAGGACATGGTGAGGCCAGGACAGGAAGCACAGACCAACACAAATTGCCGAGAGGAGCAGCCCAACGGGAACATGGTGTTGTGGGACAATGGGCTCAAAGGGCTGGGAACCCTCACAATGCCCGTTCCATGGCACACCGAATCCCAAAATGTGAGGAAATGAGCAGAAAGAAATGTGTGGCAGACACGTCGCGGCCGGTAGTGAGCAGGAATCTAAGGCAGGGAGGGGGAGGGGTTGTCGCGAGTAGCTCTTTCTCAATAGCTACCCACTGCTTATCGGTAGCGCCAATCAAAGAGGCGCAACAGGATCGCGGACTTGTAGTACAAAAAAGTGTCATGTAATCCAGCTCCCCGTCACATTTACGGCATGACAATGTGAGAAACCGCAAGCGACTACGGGCCGACCCCATATAAATCAGCCAAAGATCGACTGGAGTCTAGAGAAAAAAGAGCGGGGGGCCCGAATCGGCAGGGCCTGGAACAGGTACAAAAACCGGGGAACAATGTCCATTTTTAAGGCATTGATGCGCCCAAACCAAGAGAGGCCCAGCACTCCGTATCTCCGCAAGTCTGTCTTGGTCTTCACCAAGAGGGGGAGGTAGTTGCTGGTAAACAAACCAACAAGGTCAAAGACAATCTGAATCCCCAAGTACTTAATGGAATGGGGCTGCCACCTAAAGGGGAATAGCGTAGCCAAATTGGCGACCTCCGCTGAAGGTAAAGTTATGTTCAAAGCCTCACTCTTAAATTGACTCTGAAATTACTAACCAGGCCAAACCTATGAAACTCTTGAAGTATCGAGGGGAAGGACACACGCAACTGAGAAACGTAGAGAAGTAGGTCATCTCCATACAGAGCCGCCTTAACATGTCTGTTCCCCATCTGTACACCGGAGCTGGCTCGCAGGGCAACCGCCAAATGTTCCATGACCAGGGCATATAACATGGGAGACAAAGGGCACCCCTGTCTTGTCCCATTCCGTACCAGGAATGAGGCGGAAAGGATCCCATTGGTCCGATCCCCGGCAGAGAAATCCCCGTAGAGAGAGAAAATCTTCCCTAAAAATGTTGGGCCTATGCCTACTTGCTCGAGGGTTGCCCGCAGAAAGCCCCAGTGGACACGGTCGAATGCCTTTTCAGTGTCAACAGAGAGGAGACACAGCGGCGATGACCTCCTTCAGGCCAAATCAATCGCCAGGAGTGTTTTGCCTGTGTTATCACAAGCCTCCCTGCCTGTGACAAAGCCAACCTGGTCAGTATGGACCAAGCCTGACAAGAGAGGGAACAAACGGTTAGCCAGTAATTTGGAGTGTAGTTTGACGTCAACATTAATTAGGGAAATCGGGTGATAACTAGTGCAGTTATCGGGGTCCTTCCCAGGTTTCGGGATGACGGTGGTTAGGGCTGACAGTGAGTGTGACGGCAACGGGGTATCACTATTGAGACAATTAAAGACACCCTGGAGGGCTGGGGGTAGGAGGTCTGGAAAGCATTTATAGAAGTGCGGGATAAAACAGTCGGTTCCCGGGGATTTACGGGAAGGGAATGCTCGAATAACCTCAAGGAGCTCCTCCGCGGAAAAAGGTTTCTGCTGGGAGGCCTTGTTGGCATCCGAGAGAGTGGGGAGGGCCGTGTCATTGACCTATTCCCACAGCTTGTCACATAGGGATGCCGATTCCATATCCGCATATTGGCCCCGTATATTATAAAGGTCGTGGTAATAAGTTCGAAAGGCCTCCACAATAGCAACAGGGTTATGGATATCCCCCCCCCCCACCTGGTTATGAATTCGGGGGATGTACAATAGAGACAAACGAGGATGTAAGCGACAGGCTAGGGAGCGACCACATTTATCCGCGAACTCATAATAGTGCTTACGGATTTTGTCCCTGTAGTGGATATGCATATTATTGAGGTAAGTACGGTGTTCCTCCCTAGCATTCAGGAGCTCCGTGTAAGTTGCACGGTCCAAGGTCCGCTTATGAGTCCCCTCTAGAGAGTGGATAGTTGCTAAGTGAGTGGCCACCCAGGCTGATCTCTCCTTCTTTAATCTTGAGCCATGTTTAATTAAACACTCCCCGAAACACACATTTCAGGGCTTCCCACCGCACTGGAAGGGGGGTCGGATCATTTGCATGATTTAGCTCAAAGTCTCAAATCGTGGCAGTGATGTCATCTTTACATGCCATATCTTTAAGGATACTGTCATGTAGGCGCCACGTATAAGGGTGTTAGAAGAGACCTGGGACTGCCAGGGACAGAAAGACCGGAGAATGATCGGACCATATGGCTGAGTCTATACGGGCCTCATGAGACAAGGAGAGCGCATGGCGGCTTGTCAGGAAATAGTCAAGGCATCCGTAGGATCCATGAGCAGGAAAGTGGTACGTGTAATCTCTACCCTGTGGGTGTAGAATACGCCACACATCTACAAGGCACAGGCTATGTAGAGTGTCTTTGAGTCTACGCAATTGAGAGGGGGCAGGGGATTACGAGGGGGGGCAGAGTCAACTGATGGATCTAAGACCAAATTAAAGTCACTCCCTAAGACTACCACCCCGTCACTAAAATCTACAAGTTTACATAACGGATCGACAGTATCGAAGCTGCTGTTGATTAGGGAGGTAACAAACCGCCACAGTGACCACCATGCCGGCAATCCGCAGTTTCAAGAAAATATATCTACCCTCAGTGTCTATCAGTGTGTCCAGTACCTCATGCTGGAGAGATCTATGCAGTGCAATAGATACTCCATTGGACTTGGCATTTGGGTTGACGCTGTGGAACCAGGTAGGGAAGTGCCGGTCACGGATCTCCGGATCGTGTGTGTCCCTGAAGTGAGTCTCCTGCAGAATCAAAATGTGAGAGTGAGATATATGGAGCTGGTACAAAGCTTGGCTGCACTTCTGGGGGACATTAAAACCCCTAAGATTAAGAGAACAGAAGTTCACAGTTGCCATATCCAGGTAGGACAAATGGGGTAAATATGGGATGGACAAAGGGATCACCAGAAGGGTAGTCACAATCAAGACAAGGATGTGGACAAGGGGAAACAAAAACAGAAAAGAGGAGAGAAGAAAAAGGAGAGAGAGAGATAAGGAAAGTGTGGAGAGAAAGAAGGGAGCTAAGAATAGGGAACCTGGGAGAGGAGAAGGAATGGAGAGACAGGAAGAGAAAAGCCACTAAAAGGGAGGAGAGGAAGACTCTCCTAGAATAGGTGGGGAGATGGCAAGAATGCCAATGTGTACACTACACAGTAGTGGTATGACCCAGGTGGGGGTCGGCCTTTTCAATAACGAAGCCGCACCCCTCAGGGCCCCCAAACCACTGAAAATAACATAATATACAGCAGCAGCAGTTTAAAACAACAGTACCGAAGTGTTAAGTCAATGCCTGGAGGACTGTCTCAGTAGGCAACAAAGACCTAAAGAAAACAAAAAGATCAAAGGGGAAAAAGGCATGGCACAACAAAGCAGGGAGAGGCAAAACATGAACCCAGAGAAGTCACAGAAGCCCCTCCAAGTCAGGTCGGCAAAGCATGTAGGTCTGAGGAGTTCCCCTCTTCTGCCGGTGCCCGGCCCCTTCTACATCGGCGCGGCCTGCGCTGTGTCCAGGTTGAGTGGAGGCTGTCATCTCAGGCAAGGCCGGCCAGTTCCCAATTTCCACTGGGGGCAGATCCAGGGTGTCCAGAAAGGAAGGGACATCACCGGGATGAGTCAGGGTGAATAGGCGGCCATCCCGCCGAACCTGAAGGCGAAAGGGAAAGCCCCAGTAGTAGGGGATATGACGCTGGACCAGAACATCCAACAGGGGTTTCAGGGCCCTCTGCTTGATCAAGGTGAGGTAGGAGAGATATCGGGAAGTCCTGAAATAGTACTTGGCCCCTCTCCCGGACCTTGCGCATAATGGCTTCCTTCAGCTGATAGCGGTACACCCGACAGATAACGTCCCTGGGGGTGTCCAGCTCCAGAAGGCGAGGGCCAAGGGAGCGGTCTGCTCTGTCCAATTCAATCGGAGAGTCCGAGGCCACCCCAGTAGAGAATTGAAGATAGAATGCAAAGTAAGGTCTAGCTGTTGAGGTTCAACCGACTCCGGCAAGCCCCGGACTCTGATATTGTTTCACCTATTCCTGTTCTCCAAGTCATCCAGGAGATCAGCGAGATAATGCAGTTGAAAGAAGTGTGTCAGAGAGGCTGCCTCCTGACTGGGTTATCTATCAGAGAATGTAGCAGAAGAGGCCTCAACAGTATCAACTCGTTCCGCCAGTTGTTGAACATTGGCGTGAAGCGCAGATAGCTCAGTCTTGTAGGATTTCTCCAGACAAGCGACATAGGCCTCCATATCAGCTCTAGTAGGGATCACGCTAAGGTGAGCACTTAATCGCCTCATCTCCCCCAAGCTATCAGAGGGTGGAGACACTGCGGAGCCATGTGTTCTCTGGTCAAGGCCATCACCAGCAGGAGCGCCAGGAGGAGCAGTCAGAGGAGCAGATGCAGTGCCAGGAGTAACAACTGAAGCCCCATAACGGACAGTAGGATTTTGGCCTACAGGAAGCCCAGTTCTGGAAGGCCAGGTGGGCTGAGAATGCAGAAGGCCCAGGGGCTGCCGGGTTCAGGGGATGCTGTGGTTGTGCTTTGCCGGCAGAAGACTTGTTGGAGGCCAAAGAGGAAGCGGGCTGCAGGTGAAGGAGGCAGGGCTGGCCAGTCAGAGTCCAAGGTTGATCCTGATGCCGGGGAAGGAGCAGATTCCCAGAGCTCACTGTAGACAGGAGGCAGGGGAGGTGAGGAGAAGGAGCGCTCATCCGGCGCTGTCGCCAAGGGATCCGACGCTGCAGGCCCCGGTGAGAATCCAGACCGGTTCCTTGGGGTGGATGCCAGCGGGGAGCAGGGAGACTGCACGCGTGGAGAGTTCAGTGTCATCTTGGACTCACCCTCAGAACAGCGTGGGGTCCCCGAGATGCTGATGAAGCGCTGGAGGGTCCAGGAAAATGCTGGAACCGGAGGCACCGACGACGATCTAGGAGGTCCCCGCTTTGTCCTCCCCATCTTATCGGCCCACTGCTGCTCGTTGGACCAACACAGCGAGACACCCGGGCAGGAGCTGAGGTAAGAAGCGCCTCGACTAGGCCACACCCCTCCATCCCCGCCATTTTGTTTCGGCTCAGCACAATGATTTGAATAATCTCCTTTCTTGGTTGGCATTCCCCCTACAACAATCAGGATTCTACAGGCTCTTCACCCTTGTTTATTATCTACATGCAAAAGCTTGCTAGTGTGCTGCAACAGTATTTGTTATACTCTGACCTTGGACTTCTCTCAGCTGATTCTACCGGTTGAGCCAGCCCAGATCTTGGACCGTGCTTTGACTACTCTTTTGCCTAATTGTGATTGGCATTGAGATATTTATATGGGCATTCCCATCTTCAGAATCATATTTAAACTTATTTAAAGAGGACCTGTCACAAAGAACAAAATACTAAAACCATTGCATCATTTGATTGCCACTGTCCTCCTGATCAATGTGGCGTTTTTATTTTTAAAATCACGAATGCAGATCAAGTTATAGCTTGGAGAAGATTGTAGCTCTGGGGATTCTGTTGAACACTAGCTTGTAGATTGATTTCATAACTGTTCAACAGAATCCCCAGAGCTACAAAGGCAGAAAGCATTTGCTCCTGACAGTAATTTTATTGATGCCTTGATACTTGATGCAGGGATCCAGCTTTCTTCTGCAAAAAGAAGAAACCTGAATAGCAGAAGAAAATTTTCAAATTAATCCCCTTTTCAGGTTCTCCATTATGTAATCTTATGTTGCTTGGGTCAGGTGTGGCAGGAGGGTAGTCACGTCAAAGTGGAGGTAAATTTTCAGGAAGTCGTTTTATGGGCAGTTGTACGGGCAATAGGGTGGCGGAGTCTCAGCTTCTTTCTTGCTGAACACATTTGTATACATGGGATATTGTGGTGGAAAATTGGACAGACTCTGTGGAACAGAAGGTTAGATGGAGGATGAACCTTGAAAAGGCAGTTGGATCGGCAAAAGACCTGTCCAGTTTCCTAGTCCAGGTTGGGAGCATAGAAGGTGGTTGATAGGGTGCAGAAGTACCTAAAATTAGATTTGCTCATTATAGAGAGCTCCTACTGAGTTCAAGGACCAGTGACCACCTGGACAGGTTCCAGGAGAAGCCGGCCATTGACTGATGCCACCAGGTTTCTTCAAATGGATGAAATGGAGCTGATGAAGATCAACCAAAGCCTGGTGTATAAAATTTCAAGCTGAACCAAAGTCCAAGTAGGCAGACACAGTGGTGCAGTTTTTGCTACAGGTGAAAGTCACAGGTATGCGCATTTTTTAAAAGCAGTCTTCTCCACCGAGGGTTGCTTTTCCACCAACCCTAAATGTTGGAATTTTCCCAACTTCAAGGGACAATTACTAACATAGTGTGCCTCACCTCTTCGACACAGGCACATGCTTCTAGTATGTCTGCAATTCTTGTCCTTGAGTTTCACACAAACAAGCTGCTTAGGCTCCTTGGTAGCAGAAGCCATTGTAGGTGACAGTGGTTTCTGGAAGGAATGAGCCGACTTCAGTGTTTTATTCTCATGCATGAATTTTATGTCAAGCCCGCTATAGCGTAAGTTAAAATGTGTGGCATCCTCATTTGAATAAAGAATAAAATTGCATTTTCTGCCCATCCATGGAGCTCTGAAACTTAGCAAAATCAAAACCGTACATTTCTTAAGTTTCAGAGCTCCAGGGATGGGAAAAAAAAGCACTTTTATTCTTTATTCAAACGAGGATCTTGGAGCACAGAAGGAGTTTTCTTCAGGCACTGAGCACTGCTGCATCATCACTAAACACGCCCATCCTGCATTCAGCTCATCCACCTGGGCAATGTGAGGATCAACTGACACTGTTTTTCAATTCATCAGTTTTATTGAAGATGATACCAAATAGAAAGCAATTACAACAATTTGCATATAGTTGCCACGTTCATGGAGTTGTAAAGTAATAATCAACTATGGTTATTACAACATATGGACATAATACAAAAACCAGGATTAGGGAACTTAAATGACTGGGCATGTCCACCTAATATGCTTCATGTCTCCCATGGTGTCACATTCCCTAAAACACCTGACAGAGACAAGTGGGTAAAAAAGACTGAGGCATGCTTTTATCAGATAGATCCTGTGTAAGAGCTTGACAGATATTTTAGTAAGCGAGACTTGGTGGCTACTAGAGATGAGCGAATTTCTCTAAAGTTTGATTCGGCAGTTCGATTCGAAGTTCCAAAAAAATTTGCTTCGATCCGAATTACTTCGCGGCGAATAAACAGCTATTTCCGGGCTGCAGAGAGCTGGGGTGGGTGGCAAAATGGCGGAAGCCCTTGGATGCCGCGGTCATGTCTCTCCCTCTCCAGCACGGACAACTTTTATTCATGTGGAAGGATCTGCTAACAAGCAAAGACACGCCTACCCAATCACATCACTAGAGAACATCTTGTGACCGTCTGATGTCACAAAGGTCCTTACTAAATATTCATTACTGCGAAGCATCAGGAAATCTGAAATCGTGGAGAATGGAAGATTTCCTGAAATTCGGATCGAATTCCACTTCTGCAGAATCGATTCGCTCATCTCTAGTGGCTACCTCTAGAAAGAATATCACAGCTGTACTGCCAACGTGGTAAAGTCATAGAGCCTCCCAGGTCCGTCTCCCTTATTCCATATATTTAAATTTCACGCCCTGTGGGGGGCTTTTTCTATGCCAAACACTAAGACCAAAAGTGGGGAGCAGCCTTAATGAAGGTACGTTTTCTTCTTATATTAGGGGCTTGACAAGAGAGGACAAATCAAAGATAATCAGGGTAGACTACAAATTTATGTGATGAGCTAAAATATAGGTAAATATTTAAGAGAAAGATAGGTTGGTAACTTTTTTTTACCTAAAGGGGATCACGCCAGTGTTTCACTATTACTGCAGCTTTAGCAACATAGAATTCTGGGAACGTCTGGGTATGTTACAATAGGCTTGTATATGTGGCGATAAGTGGGAGAAATGTTTTGTGATATGCGGCCGAATGCCTATCCGGACTGGGTACTTTTCCAGACTTGAAATTGGAGTCGTAGTTTTAGACACATTTATGAATCTGTCATACAGACCTTCATGAATATGGACTGTTTCTAGAAGCTTCAAAATTCTGTCTCACCATGAGACAAATATCTGGTGCAAGACGTAATGGCATAACATAAGCAGACAAATCATCTTACTTATTGAGACAAATATGTGGAGCACGACAGGAATTTTTGACACACGAAGTAAATTGTCGTAAATTTTTTATACCATTTTAAACTTGGTCTACTTTGCACAGGAAATCTGCGCCATATTCGTTCTTTTCTGTTTCATAAATGTGTCATAAAGTTAGACACTTCTAAACCACGCCCATTCTGTTCTGAACTACACCCATTCTGGTGCACATTTTTCAAAAGTGTCTAGCCTGTCATATTTTTCCGATATTTCTGGTGCACACTGTTCATAAATATGTCTTAAATTCTGTGCACTATGAACTTTGGCGCAAATGTAGATAGAAACGTGTCAGACTTGGATTGATAAATGTGCCCCTGTGTGTTCTGTATCTTCTGGTGTAACTCGGGCCATATAATGTTTTTAACAAGGTTGCAGATAGGTGAGGCATTTTCAGAGAGCTAAGAAATCCACATATAACTTCAGGAGTAGGAACCGCAGGGGTCAAATAAAGCGACTGGTAGCATGTATGGAACATCTGATATATCTTAGCAGATTGAATTTACCACAGTGTTAGTGTTAAGAGTTAAGTGTTAGTGTTAAGAGCATAAACAGAGTTCAGTTGATGTTAGGGTGCTGGCTAGGAAATTGAGAGACAACCAATGTTGTTGGCATGACTTTAACATCCCTAATTTGGTTAAATAAATACACAGTAAGGTGTAATTGGTGACCGTCTCCAGCCTAGGAAGTCTTTCCTCCAAACCAATCTACAACCTAGTCCTCTCCTCTTTTTTTATTTTTTTTTTCTCCCCGGAGAGGAGAGGCTTATGAATGCGCAAGTGATATATTTCTTAAGCACCATCAACATATTACCCACAGAAGTAACTGCAGTGCTGCTTAGCTTGAGGTATGTCATAAGGTCAGGTGTAATCTGTGCTTTAATGACTGGATCAGTAAAAATAGATTCATTAAGCCTCCACTGAAATACTGTTGAGGTTGGTGCAAAGAAACATTCCATACACTGGCACATGTACCGTGGCACTGTACACTGTTGTGATCTGACCATGCATAGTGGTTCCGTGTCTAGAGTATAATTGGGATGGCAAGGAAAGGTAATTTGCTAAAATAAAGTATTTAGGAATCTGATTTATGAGTTGCAGAGACTTAAAAGTAACCCTGGGTAGGGCCTTGGGATTCCCACCAAGTATGGATGAGCTGATCTTGTTGAAACAGGGACCAAAGAGTGTGTCTGTCTCTGGTGGAAATAAACATTCTATTTAGAGTAGAACCGTCTGTTAGGAGAGAGATTGAAGTCTTGAGAAGCTGGTTCTGACAGTGTTCAATTGAAGCGTAGCTCGAGCTGAACTACAAGCTATACAAACCTGACCAGTCTGGAGAGTACATTGAAGAATAATAAAGTGCCCTTCAGGGTCCAAATAAGAAGTCCTAGGCTTAAGTTGAAACTAATTATGTAATAAAAAAGTAACTCCTCTAATCTTACAAGTATGATTTGCTAAGTAATATCTACTATATTGGGATTGAAAATACCTAGGGTGGGAAGACGTGGAAAAGTGCATCTCCTATAGACATAATATATCAGACTTACAGTGCCTTGCGAAAGTATTCGGCCCCCTTGAACTTTTCAACCTCTTGCCACATTTCAGGCTTCAAACATAAGGATATAAAATTTAAATTTTTTGGTAAAGAATCAACAAGTGGGACACAATCGTGAAGTGGAACGAAATTTATGGGATATTTTAAACTTTTGTAAAAAATAAAAAACTGAAAAGTGAAATTATTCGGCCCCCTTAAGTTAATACTTTGTAGCGCCACCTTTTGCTACAATTACAGCTGCAAGTCGCTTGGGGTATGTCTCAATCAGTTTTGCACATTGAGAGGCTGAAATTCTTGCCCATTCTTCCTTGGAAAACAGCTCGAGCTCAGTGAGGTTGGATGGAGAGCGTTTGTGAACAGCAGTTTTCAGCTCTTTCCACAGATTCTCGATTGAATTCAGGTCTGGACTTTGACTTGGCCATTCTAACACTTGGATACGTTTATTTGTGAACCATTCCATTGTAGATTTTGCTTTATGTTTGGGATCATTGTCTTGTTGGAAGATAAATCTCCGTCCCAGTCTCAGGTCTTTTGCAGACTCCAACAGGTTTTCTTCCAGAATGGTCCTGTATTTGGCACCATCCGTCTTCCCATCAATTTTAACCATCTTCCCTGTCCCTGCTGAAGAAAAGCAGGCCCAAACCATGATGCTGCCACCACCATGTTTGACAGTGGGGATGGTGTGTTCAGGGTGATGAGCTGTGTTGCTTTTACGCCAAACATATCGTTTTGCATTGTGGCCAAAAAGTTCGATTTTGGTTTCATCTGACCAGAGCACCTTCTTCCACATGTTTGGTGTGTCTCCCAGGTGGCTTGTGGCAAACTTTAAATGAGACTTTTTATGGATATCTTTTGAGAAATGGATTTCTTCTTGCCAATCTTCCATAAAGGCCAGATTTGTGCAGTGTACGACTGATTGTTATCCTATGGACAGACTCTCCCACCTCAGCTGTAGCTCTCTGCAGTTCATCCAGAGTGATCATGGGTCTCTTGGCTGCATCTCTGATCAGTCTTCTCCTTGTTTGAGATGAAAGTTTAGAGGGACGGCTGGGTCTTGGTAGATTTGCAGTGGTTGGATACTCCTTCCATTTCAATATGATCGCTTGCACAGTGCTCCTTGGGATGTTTAAAGTTTGGGAAATCTTTTTGTATCCAAATCCGGCTTTAAACTTCTCCACAACAGTATCACGGACCTGCCTGGTGTGTTCCTTGGTCTTCATGATGCTCTCTGCGCTTTAAACAGAACCCTAAACATCTGTAAAGTTCCTGCCACTAGTTGTCTCCCTTCTAGCTAGTTTACAGTTGACTCGCTTGTTAATAAGGAACTACAGTGCCTAGCAGCAAAATGGCCAGCCAGTTCACTTTGCTCTGTACTGATGAGGGACAACAATCCTGAAACAGCGCTGTATGCAGATAAGTGAAATTGGCTTGGCTAAAATCCCTTTTGCTGTCTCAAGACTCGGTGAGTCAAAAGCAAATTGAGGATCTGTTACATCCAACAGAGGGCGTATGAGCTCCCCAGCTACTTTCCCATAATGCCTTGTGATAGCAGCAAAATGGAAAGACTGTGAGGTGATGGGGGGAGGGATTTTTCAATCTTGATACTGTGAATGCAGATAGGTGGGACTAATTTTCCTCTCAGCCTCAGAAAGGCTAAGTTTTCAAACTTCAAAGACTGAACATTCTGCACATCTCACAGCTTACAAATGTAAGAAAAAAAAAGTCTTCTATGTACTTGGATGTACTTCTGGCTGCTTGTGTGGTTACAGATGGGATTTTATTCACAGACCGCAAGCAGCTTTACTGACTGTGCTCATAGATTACTCTTTTCCTGTGTGATGCCTACACAGTAGATGCTAGAATGTAGAGGGTATCGGCATATATTGGCTCTATATTTGCAGATCGGTGTTCCTGGATCTCCTATATGATGGTTACTTGGGCCTTCCTCAAGAACTTGTTAGCTCTTGTACAACTACTCCTGGCAAAATTGCATGTAAATAAACCAAACTAGTTATAATGGAGAGGGGAAGTGGCAGACTGATCATTATTGTACATTACCATAGCTCAAAATAAAATGTGCTTCAGCCAAAATGGGGACATTAACAGCAGAAAAAATAGATAGGACATCATGTATTATACAGTTATAGAACAGACTGCCAAGTAAAACCCTGTACATATTTCAACTTCTCATGAAAATTCAGGTACCCGTTAAATAGATAACATTAAACAGCGATAACACCACCTTCAAAATGTAAAATAGGGTGACCGGAATCCTTGTGGCTAACCAGTAACAGGGCAATGAATATTACAGTACTTAGTCTGCAAGGAAGGCCATGGATGGATAATTGGGGAATTCTCTCTTAGTGTGAGGAGTGATTAGTAACATGAAGGGATGCAGCCCTTTGTAAAAAAAAAAAAAAAAAAAAAATCAAATCAATCAAACTTGAACTCAGAGGGAAATATATATGTAGCTGGAGCCTTTCCTCATATACATATAAGAAGCGAGAGTACCAAAGTGGCAACTAAGTCTTATAACCGCAAACGGTGTACTCCATGATCAGCACCCCAGATAATATCTAGGAACATGAATCTCTTGATAAACAAACCGTCCAATAATATCACTCCATATATATGAGAAGGGGGTATGTACCTGAGTGATAACTGTGGGCACAAAGTCTTGTACAGCAGACGATGTATTCCATGGTTGACAATATATGAAGTCCTTAAGCAGAGTACAGGGGAAACTGCTATTGTGGTCTTGTCTCACGCCATTCTTTGGATGGTAGCAGTGGTCTCTGTGGCACAAGAGCCGTGTGCCCTTTCTCCAGGGCTTACTTACTCTTCCATAGATTTGACGGTAAAGCTGGAGTTATATGTAAATGAAAGGGAGATCGGGAATCCCCAATGGTATTTCACCTGGGTAGCTTGCAAGGCTTGGGTTAATGGGTGTCTCGCCTCACCAGGGTAGCAGGGCAGATGATCGTGTAGTTGTGCGTCATTTCCGGTAGGCTTGGGAGAGAGAGGATATTTCTTTCAGCCTAGAGGAAAAAGTTCGGGGATTCCTTGTAGTGGAGTTTATGAATAATGTCTCTGCTCATGGCTGGTCTAGTACTTGATGAATGTGGGTGACCCTCAGCATATTGGCTGTGGCTGCAGTGCAGCGAAATGATTCAGGGCTGTTTTCTTTAACGCAGTAATATTTCTGGGGATTCCTCTGATCCTTAAGCTACCCCTTTTGGATATATTCTCGATATCTTCAGTACACAGTTATAATTGGCATCAGCAGTATCATCCATGCACTGATCCTTTTATTAAATAGCATGTATTTTTTGCAGTGAACTTCGCCACTGCAGTTGTGAGTTTTTGAGGTGGTCAGAGGTGGCTATTTCTGATTGCTGAGACCTCGTGGAGTTCCTGGTGAAACTAAACAAGACAGGTGCTGAGTAGAAGCGGAGAAAGTGTGTGATGTAATTATTACTGCTGGCCCAGGAGAGTTCTATGATGATGAGTGCAATTCAGCAATGGAGCAGTTTGGCTGTCACACTGTTCTCCCTATGTGATTTGGTCATGCACTCTATGCCAGCTTTTGAACTGATGGGTGCCATAAGATGTATTGTTTAGCTGGTTTGGGGAATGAGCTCAGCAAGGAATGTCTCACCATGCTGAATGCCACAGATTCACCCCTACCACATTATTTATTTATTTATTTATTTACTTTTATTTTTTAAAACATATTTTTTAATTGAATGGCAATGACACTGACTGAGAGTACATAGTATATATTACAAAACTGCAAGAAGTGCAACCCACACTTGTGGTGTTTTACACAAAATATTGTCATCGCAAAAAGAGAGAAAACATATTACATAAGAAACATAGAGTACATTAAAACAATAAAACTGTGGTTCAGCAACTTAATCCAAGTATATCCCTGTGTCCAGTTGTGGCCCTGTTCCATCCCAGTGTTGGGTTACCCTAGTTGGGTATGGCTACCGTAGATATAGAAGTCTCAGATAAAATTGTCAGCTAGGGTGTTAACATGTTGGTAATGTCAAGTGAAGATACCCTAGTCAGTCCTCAATACACCCTTCCTTCTATTAGTCACAACTGGATTTGGATGAACAGCAGTCCTAGTATTAGTCCCACTTCCTCACTCCTAGAGGTAAATCAGAGGATCATATTCCGCATTTCTCATCAGCAACTAAGTATGTGCTAAAACACATCGTCATTGTATCCTGTCCCGTCACAAACACTGTTATAAACACTGTTCTGCCCAATGGATCAGAATCTGATGTTAAAAGTGTATAATCTCATTTTACATACTTGTGTTAATGTATAGTCTAATTAGGTTATAGCACCATGTAGTGGTCTTTCAGTTACATTACCTGTTGAATTCTCCTTATGAAGCTATTGCATTATGGGAGCTACAATGCACTCTGGGTAAAGCAAGGCATTCTGGGAGCAAGAAACCTGCCCACAAGACATTGGGATGCCATCTCTTGCACTACTCCACACTTGAGCTCCATTATCCTTGTGCAAGCATATCTGGTAGGAATTGTCTTATTCCTATGTGAATGTATGTAGTGTTCAGGACTGTTAGTGAGCCATGTATAGCTTAATCAGGATGTATTACTGTTAGTTATATGTGTATATGTATAGGCTTCCATCTTACCATGTGCTTTCACTGTTGATTTTAAGTGTCATGGCCATGTATTCATGCTCAATACTTATACCTATACTTTTGTATTCTTATAGTTTTACCACAATATATCAATATCATCATCACATTACCATATTTACAACCTGTTGACCAATAAATTCTTAGACTACAGAAAAAACAGTCTGTTTATTTGGAAGACAGAGAAGGTTTATGCTGTATGTCAGACTGCACACTGAGAGAACGTGTAAGAAGACAGAACAGTAAAACAGATGCTAGTCACAAGCAATAGTGGATTAGACTATACGGAGCCGCTATCACCCACATGGTCGTACATACGGGTATTGCAGCAGCCGCCATACAGTCACAAGTAACGAGTGTGCAACCCTCCAACACAATTCAGACCACGCTGAAATCTGTTTCTATCTGATTGAGGTGCACACAGAGACATTCAGTGGTCAGCAAGCAGACACGCAATGTCTATCAGCAGGGCATCTTCACTCAGGACGAGGTCCCGAACAAGCTGTTCCAGCAAGTCTTCAATAAAAGAATCTGCTGCTCTCGCTCGTGCAGAAGCTGAGGCGGCAAAAGTAAGATTGTCCTTTGCTTCACAAGAAATGCAACTGAAGCTAAGACAAGCAGATCAAGAAGCAGAGAAATCACGCTTGCAAGCAGATCAAGAAGCAGAGAAAGCGCGTTTGCAAGCAGAAGGCGCACGTTTGCAAGCAGATCAAGAAGCAGAGAGAGCACGCTTGCAAGCAGATCAAGAAGCAGAGAGAGCACGCTTGCAAGCAGATCGAGAGGCAGAGAGAGCACGCCTGCAGGCGACTCTGGAAAAACTGGCCGCAGAGAAAGAGGCAGCAGCCGCAATAGCCAAAGCAGAGTTCCTGGAAACCGTGGAGTTCCCCAAATCTGAGAAACACAGCAGTGTACTGGGGCCAGACCTAGATCAACAAGATCCAGCATGGCGCGTCTCAGAATACGTCCACCAGCATTCCGGAACAGGCAACAACCATGATTCACTTCATCAACCAGCCTATGCAGATTACAAGAGATCCAACCCTGATGAACTGCAGTACCGCAAACAGGAAAGTATGCAACAAAGCGATGTCGACCACAACTACCGATCTACAGAGCAGAAGACACAGCCTCAGCTACAATTAAAAGGATCACCCTTCGCTTCAGAACGATATTATACAGACTATCCTAGACCAGAAGCTCCCAAAAGGTATGGTGATACACCTCACTCACACCACATCAGCACACCAGCTCATATCGGCAATAACCAAGCCTCCATGGACTTTGCTAAGTTCTTTGCTAAACGAGAGCTGGTTACCAAAGGACTTGTAAAGTTCACTGACCGCGCTGAGAGCTACAGGTCATGGCGAGCCTCTTTCCAGAACGCCATCAAAGACTTGGATCTTTCTTGTAGTGAGGAGTTAGATCTCATGATAAAGTGGCTTGGGAGTGAGTCTGCTGAACACGCCAAAAGAATAAGAGACATTAACATAAATTATCCTGACACGGGCCTAAAGATGGTATGGGAAAGGCTTGATGAGTGTTATGGGTCAATAGAAGCTATAGAAAATGCTTTATTTAAGAGAATTGATAATTTTCCCAGAATAGTGAGTAAAGGAGGTTACCAGAAGCTCAGGGAGCTGAGTGACTTGTTAATGGAGGTATGGGTTGCTCAAGCAGAAGGAGATCTACCAGGCCTGGCATTTCTGAACACTGCCAGGGGTGTCAATCCAATTGTTCAGAAGCTCCCATATAACCTACAGGAGAAGTGGATCATGCATGGATCCCGTTATAAACAGGTTAACAATGTAACAATGATCCTAGCTTTGATTTTACTTTGTCATGTTCCACTGCCGCTGGTGTCAAATCTTATAAAACACCGGTGGCAGTTCACAAAACTAATGTTACCGCCACAGGTTCTTCTTACAGAACGTTCAAGTCTTCTCAAGAAGAGAATAGACCTAAGGATCTCAGCAAGCAGTGTCCCTTACATAAGAAACCACATCCTCTACTAAAATGCAGAGCCTTCAGGGAGAAGTCTCTGGAGGACCGGAAGAGTTTCCTCAAGGAAAACAACATCTGCTTGAAGATGCTGCGCTACAACGTCACACTTCGCCAGGAACTGTGAGGTCAGTGTCAAATGCACAGAATGTGGTAGCACAGAACACAACACGGCTTTACACCCTGGACCACCCTCACAGATGTCATCGCAAGCTGAGGAGCCATTAGTACAGCAGATGGACACTGACGCAATAGACACCCCGATAGTCAGCTCTCATTGTACAGAGATCTGTAAAGGATTTGTAGGAGGAAAGTCCTGCTCAAAAATCTGCCTTGTGAGAGTCTATCCGGCAGGTCACCGAGATAAGGCTATTAAGATATATGCAATCTTGGATGACCAAAGCAATAGGTCTTTAGCTAAGTCCACCTTCTTTGACACCTTTAACATAGTAGGCCCCGGTTCTCCCTACTCCTTAAGGACATGCGCAGGTACTGTCGAGACGGCGGGGAGAAAGGCGACTGGATACAAAGTAGAATCCATGGACGGTCAGACCTGTTTATCTCTGCCAACCATACTGGAGTGCAACCAGATTCCCGACAACAGGTCAGAGATACCTATATCGGAGGTAGCAGCACACCACCCTCATTTGAAGCGTATAGCTCACCTGATACCACAACTGGACCCAGAGGCTCCAATAGTCCTACTCCTCGGAAGAGACATACTACGAGTCCACAAGGTTAGGGGACTAATTAACGGTCCCCAGAACGCTCCATATGCCCAGAGACTGGACCTAGGGTGGGTCATTGTAGGAGATGTCTGTCTAGGAGGAGCACACAAGCCGACTTCAGTCAACAGTATGCTCACTTGCACACTTGAAAAGGGACGTCCTTCTCTCTTCCAGCCTTGTCCGAGTAGTTTCCTGGTAAAAGAGTTGCCACACAGTGCTCCCCTGCCTTGTCCTTTCGCAGACCTTTCCTGTGAAGGCCATGCCTGTGATGGTGAGCCAGATCACATAGGGTGTACAGTTTTCCATAGGACAAGAGAAGACAACAGGGTCACAATGTCCATAGAAGACAGGCTGTTCTTGGACATAATGGATCAGGAAATGGTGAAAGACCAGTCAAAAAGTTGGGTCGCACCTTTACCATTTAAGCCCCAGAGACGACGCTTACCCAACAACAGGGAACTTGTCTACAATCGATTTGTCTCTCTCAAACAGAAACTTCAGAGGTCACCAGAGACAAGACAACATTTCTTTTCCTTCATGGAGAAGATATTTAAGAACAACCATACAGAAATCGCACCTGCGCTTCAGGATTCTGAGGAGTGTTGGTACTTGCCCATATTCGGTGTGTATCATCCAAAGAAACCAGGTCAGATAAGAGTAGTATTTGACTCAAGTGCCAGGTGTGACAGTATCTCGCTAAATGATGTCCTACTATCAGGTCCAGACCTTAACAACAGACTTCTGGGAGTGCTTCTCCGCTTCCGCAGAGATTCGGTGGCATTTATGGCTGACATACAACAGATGTTTTACTGCTTTCTTGTCAAGGAGGAACACAGAAACTTCTTGAGGTTCTTTTGGTACCGTGACAATAACCCTTGTAAAGACATTGTGGAGTATCGAATGAGAGTGCACATCTTTGGAAACAGTCCTTCCCCTGCAGTTGCGATCTATGGTCTCAGACATTCAGCCCGAGAGGGTGAAACAAGGTATGGGTCGGACGTCAGATCCTTTGTGGAAAGAGATTTTTATGTGGACGACTGCCTGAAATCCACACCCACAAGTGAGTCTGCAATCAGTCTCCTCAAAAGGGCTCAGGAAATGCTTGCTCTGTCTAATTTGAGGTTGCACAAGATTGCTTCCAACAGCCACGAATTAATGGAGGCCTTTCCCTCTCAAGATCACTCAAGTGACCTAAAGGACTTAGATCTAAGCACTGATTCCCTTCCCATGCAGCGGAGCCTTGGATTACTCTGGGATTTAAAGGTAGATGCATTCACCTTCCAAATCAGCAAGGAAGAAAAGCCTTTCATACGCAGAGGTGTCTTGTCTATCATAAACAGCTTATATGACCCTCTGGGATTTGTAGCTCCTGTTACTATCCAAGGTAAATGGATGTTAAGAGACTTCACCCAAGAGAAATCTGATTGGGATGATCCTCTTCCTGTAGGAAAAAGAGACCTGTGGGCAGATTGGAGGAAGTCTCTGGAAGCTTTGTCCAGCCTTCATGTGACACGACCTTATGCTTCCGTACCATCAACAGAAGTCAAAATACAAAGACTCTGCATCTTCTGCGATGCTTCAGTCAAAGCGATTGCAGCAGTGGCATACCTAAAAACTATAGACGTTGAAGATCAATGCCATATAGGATTTGTCATGAGCCGGACAAAACTGGCGCCACTCCGTGAACACACAATACCCAGGCTAGAACTCTGTGCTGCTGTGCTTGCAGTGGAGTTGGCTGAACTCGTAACGACAGCAATGAACTTGGAAATCAAGGAAGTTGAGTTCTACACGGACAGCAAGGTAGTCCTAGGGTATATCTGCAACGAAACCCGACGCTTTTATGTCTATGTCAGCAATCGGGTTCTAAGGATCAGGAGATCCACTTGTCCTAAGCAGTGGCATTATGTGCCTACACATCATAATCCAGCGGACCACGCGACCAGATCTGTCACGCCAAGCCACCTTAAAGACACAACATGGTTTACGGGTCCTAGATTCTTATACCATCCAACATCCTGCGTTGCCAGATCAGATGCATTTGAACTAATAGAGCCAGACGCCGATGAGGAAATCCGCCCTCAGGTATCCGTTTTGCGCACAGTGACTTTGGACAAACACTTCAAATCCCATCGTTTCAGCAAGTTCTCAACTTGGAAGTCGCTTGTTCGTGCGGTTGCTTGTTTAGTTCATATAGCTGAGTCTTACAAGTCGACCTTACCTACGGGACAGAAACCCTGCAAAGGTTGGCATCACTGTAGACATGCTTTTACTGCTCCCAACTTAGAGAGGTCCAAGAACTTGATAATTCGCACAGTACAACGTGAGTGTTATGCCAAAGAAATAGACCACCTCAATAAAAAGCAATCCATTCCTAAGGACAGTGCTTTGAAGAAGCTTGATCCAATCATCGACCAAGATGGGTTGCTCAGGATAGGAGGCCGTCTTCATGAAGCCAAAGTGGAATTTATGGAAAAACATCCACTAATAATTCATGGACATCATCATGTCACAACGTTGCTTGTGCAACACCACCACATTCAAGTGAAGCACCAGGGCCGATTGTTTACTGAAGGGAATCTACGAGCTGCTGGACTGTGGATAGTTGAAGCAAAGAGATGTGTGAGCAAACTTATCTTCAACTGTGTTACTTGTCGCAAACTTCGTGGCAAGTTTCAGAATCCGAAGATGGCCAATCTCCCACCTGACAGACTCAGTACAGATCCTCCTTTCACTAACGTAGGTCTGGATGTATTCGGTCCTTGGTCTGTAGCTACACGGCATACTAGAGGAATCCATGTCAGTGCGAAACGCTGGGCAGTTCTATTTACTTGTATGTCCAGCAGAGCTGTCCATATAGAAGTGATTGAATCGATGGACACTTCAAGTTTCATAAACGCACTTCGACGGTTTATCGCCATCAGAGGGCCTGTAAAGCATATTCGTTCTGACAGAGGTACAAATTTTGTTGGTGCAGTGAAAGAACTTCAAATTCCCTCCAACTTAGACACTACTAATGTGGAGAGATACTTAAGTGAGCAAGGATGCACCTGGACTTTCAATCCACCACATTCTTCTCACATGGGAGGTGCCTGGGAGAGAATGATAGGGATAGCACGCAGAATCTTGGACTCAATCTTCTTGCAAGTGGGGAGTACAAGACTCACCCATGAGAGTTTAATGACATTCTTGGCAGAAGTTTCAGCCATCATGAATGCCAGACCATTAACTACGCTATCTAGCGGCTCTGGAGATTTGACTATTCTCACTCCTGCCATGTTGTTGACCCAGAAAACCAGTGTTCTGAGTGCACCATCTGGAGATTTTGGTGACAAAGACCTTTACAGACGACAATGGAGGCAAGTGCAAAGTCTCTCCAATGCTTTCTGGGACAGATGGAGGAAGCAGTACATCTCTACCTTACAACCAAGGAGGAAGTGGCAGACTAACAAGCGAAACATTAGACCTGGAGACGTCGTGCTCATGAAAGACAGCCAGTTGCACCGGAATGAGTGGCCACTGGGCCTCATCACTCAAACGTTCCCAAGCAAAGATGGGAATGTACGTAAAGCCGAGGTCAAAGTGTGGAAGCTTGGCGAGAGTAAGCTATTCCTCAGGCCAGCAGCTGAGCTTGTTGTATTGTTTTCACAAGAGGAGCCTAATAGTGGCATCTCTTGATACCAGACGGGGAGTGTTCTGCCCAATGGATCAGAATCTGATGTTAAAAGTGTATAATCTCATTTTACATACTTGTGTTAATGTATAGTCTAATTAGGTTATAGCACCATGTAGTGGTCTTTCAGTTACATTACCTGTTGAATTCTCCTTATGAAGCTATTGCATTATGGGAGCTACAATGCACTCTGGGTAAAGCAAGGCATTCTGGGAGCAAGAAACCTGCCCACAAGACATTGGGATGCCATCTCTTGCACTACTCCACACTTGAGCTCCATTATCCTTGTGCAAGCATATCTGGTAGGAATTGTCTTATTCCTATGTGAATGTATGTAGTGTTCAGGACTGTTAGTGAGCCATGTATAGCTTAATCAGGATGTATTACTGTTAGTTATATGTGTATATGTATAGGCTTCCATCTTACCATGTGCTTTCACTGTTGATTTTAAGTGTCATGGCCATGTATTCATGCTCAATACTTATACCTATACTTTTGTATTCTTATAGTTTTACCACAACATATCATATATCAATATCATCATCACATTACCATATTTACAACCTGTTGACCAATAAATTCTTAGACTACAGAAAAAACAGTCTGTTTATTTGGAAGACAGAGAAGGTTTATGCTGTATGTCAGACTGCACACTGAGAGAACGTGTAAGAAGACAGAACAAACACTGTGTCTGCTCAGCAGCCATCTTGCAGATGGCATTGGCCTTGTTAGAAAACCTAGTCCATATTGGGGCTGGATGCAGACAAGTCACAGATACTGCCTTACTGCCACCAAGTGGGAAAAATATCTAATAGCAGTCAATATAGTAATTTCTTAGTGAGTTTATTACACAGGTCAGTTGGATTTTTATCACAGTAAGACAATCTGCCATATTGGGGCTGGCTGAACACAGATAATGTCTGTGCTTATGGCTGTCTCTTATAGATGCTGCTTAGCAGTGCCAGTCTACAGCATAAACCCCACATTCTGGGAAGAATTGTTAGGACAAGTAACCATATTGGGCCTGGCTAAATGCAGGTAACAGTTAATGCCTGTACTCACAGCTGCTACCTATTGATACTCCTTAACAATGGCAGCCTTTTAAACCTCATATTGTATCACTTCTGGGAGAATATCTAATAGCAGTCACTATATTTATTCACTAGTGAGTTCATTATACAGGTGAGACAGAACTTAACACTGATTAAAAAAAAAAAGAAAAAAAGTTCGTAATCCTTACTTCTCAGGAATAGCCAGAAGAGACAAATTAGAAGGGTTTCCCAATGTTTCCTCAGGATACACATTATATTGTCACTCTGATCATCAAATCATCATGGGGAGAACGATGGCTTATTGGTTAGTAATACCTCAATTCGGAGCAGTTCCTTTGAATTCTAAGGTGTTGATCCTTAGGAATACCTTTCTTGAGTGGAAATGGGTGGTGGCTCTTACACTGCATGAGGATATTGGAGACTGTGGATTTACGAAAGGTGGGGTAATAAGATTACCTTCTTGATCTTTAAATACAGGTCAATGAATGATACACATTCATCCCAGAGCTCATAAGTGAAGTGGAAATGAATGTTTTAATATTCAACAAACAAATGAGATGATTTGTCACTGCCTCTACAGAAGTAAAAGATGTAGTCTATAAACCTGCTCTAGAACAATATCAGGGGGAGGGGGGGTACAAAGACTGGTGTGTTCCCACTAGACTGGGAGTAGATTTACATAGATTTGGGCACATGGCCTCCCCATCACGGTGCCCCTGAGCAGGTGAAAGAACTTGCCATTGAAAAGAAAATGTAGTTATGGGAATTCAGGAAATTGTATGATAAATGTATTATGTTTGAAAATTGTACTCCCCTAGGTCTTGGGAATTATTCAACTGCATGCAAACACCAATAATAAGGGATTGTACTGTATAAAACCTCCACGCTAATTGAGGCTAGTCTGACATCATCGAATAATGTTATACCCTCCACATTATTTAGTGTCACTGAGGAATTGTTCGTTTATTTTATTTAGATTTTTTCTTTTTTCATTCTCCTTTCTTCTTTTCCTCTTACGTCAATTGCTTTTATACTACGCTGGTGTAAAAGCACTGAATACACACCCTTGTGAATACAGTTTCCATACACTTTTACACATGTTAAATCAAACACACTTACATCCCCCTTAAAAAAAATAAAAATGGCCCATTCATTTGGAAGAGTATATTCAGCCAAAGAGGCATATAGCTTCCTAGCATCTGACACTGAATCTGCAAGTGCCCCATTGCTCTATTTTTCTTCCTCCTCTTCCTCCAGGGATAAAAGGCCCCCAAGCAGGCACCACAGAACAACAGCTGAGGTAACTAGTCAAACAACTGACCAAATGTGGACCCTAGCCCCCTGAAAATTTTGAGTCTCAGATTCCTGATTTTAAGACTGAGGGCCTTACAAAGCACTTTTTCAAAGCAGTTTTTAGTGCAGAATCCCTAGGTGGGCCCCTGTAGATGCAGCAGAAATTGACATTTTGGGGTCTTGTGCTACATATGGGCCTCGCTGAAAAAAAATCTAAAATTAGACAGTATTAGAGTGTAGATGTTTTGTACAGCACTGCAATTTACTGTATGTCATGATCCGTACTCGATTCAAGTCCATTCTAAAATCTGTTCATTATAGTGTCCACCTCCAAATGACCCAAGATTTGACTGCCTATTTAAAATTAGACAATTCCTTGACCACTTTGCTACCAAGTTTCTAGAGGCATAAACCCCCCAAAATATGATTAGCATAAATGTGTCACTTATACATTGTAAAGGGAGGCTTAAAATCCATCAATACCTTTCTAACAAAAGGGCAAGGTATGGCATTAAAATGTATAAGCTGTGTGAGAGTAACTCTAGGTAAAACCCACAGGTTTTGGTTTTATCAGGGAAAGAACACCAGACCCCCCCGGATATCCCCATCCTAGGAGTTAATGGGAAAATAGTGTGGGATTTGGTGCACCCACTGCTGGACCAGGATTACCACCTCTATGTGGATAAATTCTTTATCAGCATCCCACTCTTTAAATCCCTTTCTTGCAGAGTAACTGTAGCATGTGGCACTTTGCGCAAAAACCAGAAAGGCCTCCCTAGGTCCCTGCTGGGGCAAGCACTCAGAAGGGGTGAGAGAAGGGCATTATGTAGTGAGAACGTGTTGTTTGTCAATTATAAGGACAAGAGGGATGTCCTTGTACTGACTCATGCAAACAGCAGCATCCCTGTCCCTGGGAGGGGTCATTTCTTTCAGATCAATTGCTGAAGCCATACAGTGCCATGCGGAGAACGAAGGTATGGTTCAAAAAGCTGGACGTGCACATTCTACAAATGGCACTGTATAATTCTTACATGCTATTCCAATGTGCAGGCAGGACAGGAACATCCCTTAATTTTCAAGAGGTGGTCCTGATTTTTGGAAGCCAAGAAGAGGAAGGACCTAGTACTTCTGGAAGAGAGGGCCCGTATTGTTCCAGGGCAACATTTTCCTGGTGAAATCCCCCAAGCTGTTAAGAAAGCAAGAACCCAAAAAAGTTGCAGTCTGGTCTGAAAGGGGGATACAAAAGGACACCATTTATCATTGTGAAACCTGCGCTGAAAAACCTGGCCTCTGCACGAAGGAATGCTTCAAATTGCACCACACATCTATGGATTATTATTAATTCCTTACACTTGGTACTATAAAACCCCAAATAAAACTACCTCTTCTTCTTCTAGATTCATTTCTTGAGGGGTGTAGTTTCCAAAACTGCATCACTTTTTGGGGATTTCCACTGTTCTGATACCTCAGGGTTTCTGAACATGTGACATGGTGCCTTTAAAACTATTTCAGCGAATCTTCCCTTTAAATAGCATTTTGTCCCTTTATATAGCAATTTACATCCGCATGTGGGGCATTTCTTTAATCAGGAGGAATTGGTAAAATAGAGTGTTTTTGTTTTTGTTTTGTTTTTTCTATTAACCCCCTGTGAAAATAAAAAAAAATTGCAGTTAGTAATATTTTGGATGGAAAAAATTATTTCTGTGAAACACCTGTGGGGTCCAAATATGCTCACTATATGCCTTTGTAAACTTCTTCAGGGGTGTACTGTCCAAAATAGGGGTCATTGATTGGGGATTTTTACAGTACTGGTACTACATGGGCTCGGAAAATGCAACATGGCACCTGAAAACTATTTCAGGAAAATATGCCCTCCAATAGTAATGTAACCCATGCAGCAGTTTACAACCACGTATGGGGTATTGTATTCAGGAAAAATTGTGTAACACGCTGTTGTTTTTTTTTTTCCTCCCTTGTGAAGATGAAAACTGCAGGGCTACAGCAATATTTTATTAGAAAAAAAGTAATTTTTCATTTTCACATCCTTTGGTAATTTAGTGAAAAACCTGTGGTGTCCAAATACTTACTGTACCCCCAAGTAAATTCCTTCAGGGGCCTAGTTTCTAAAATGGGTCACTTTTTAGGAGTTTCCACTGGCACCTCAGGAGCTATGAAAAAGCAACTTGGTGCCTGAAAACAATTCTGGCAAAATCTAAAAAAAAACTCAGTGGCGTGCCATCCCTTCTGTACCCTGATGCGTACCCATACAGCAGTTTACATCCACATTTTCGTAGTCGGAAGATATAGTTTGTTAAACAATCAATACATTTTTCTCCTTTTAACCCCAAATTTTTCATTTTTACATGTCGTTCTAGTAAGATTTTATAGTAAAAAAAAATGTCACTTTCCAGTTTCCTGCCCAATTCTTGGAAAATCTGTAGGGTCAAAACACTTAATATATCATACCCCTTGATAAATTCCTTAAGGGTCCCTATTTATCAAAATGGGGTAACTTTTTGGGAGTTTGTACTGTTACAGCACCTCAGGGTCTCTGCAAGTGCGACATGGTGCCTAAAATTGATCACTGATCTGCCCTCCAAATTTTCATTTGCACGCCTTCTGCATCTTGCTGTGTTCCCATAGATCAGTTTTCATCCACGTGTGGATTATTTCGGTAGTCAGGAGAACTTGCATAACAAATTGTGGAATGCATTTTCTCCTTTAACCCCTTTATAAATGTGTAAATTCTAAAGCTAAATGAATTTATTAGTAAAATTTAAAAAAAAAAAATTAAATGTGTAAGTTTCACCACTATTTTGTTTTAATTCCTGTGAAACATTTAAACTTCCTAAATGCTGTTTTGACTTAAGGGGTACCATTTTGAAAATGGAATTATTTATTGTTTTTGAAAATTGTTGGATGTTTAAAGTTTGATGCCAACATAAAGCAGAGATGTGGTAAATTAGTTTTATTTTGGACGGTAGGTCTATCTCTAAGAAAGCCAGATAATTTCAAACTTTGACTATTGCATATTTTTCCAAATTTTCAGCAAATTTTCCTATTTTTACATAATTAAACACAAAACATGTTGATCAATATTTAGCACTAACATGAAGTATTATTGTTTATTTATATGGCACCATTAATTCCATGGTGCTTTACATTTGAGGATTTACATACGGTACACAAGATGTACAAAACAGATAATACTAACAGTGACCAACTGGCACAGTGGGATAGAGGGCACTGTCCACGAGGGCTTACAATTTATGAGGGAAGAGGGATAGAGACAGAAGGTGATTGGAGAGACTGTACAGATGGTTGTGTGGAGACAGTAGTGTTATTGAAGCTTGTAGGCCTTCCTATAACACTACTGTCACCACACCACCATCTGTACAGTCTCTCCCCTCACCTTCAGGGCCTTCTTGAAGCTTGTGACTGTGGGGGACAGTCTGATGTGTCTTGGTAGTGAGTTCTAGAGTATGGGGGATGCACGGGAGAAGTCTTGGAGACGTTTGTGTGAAGAGCGGATAAGAACAGAGCGGAGTAGGAGATCTTTGGAGGATCTGAGGTTACGTGTTGGCAGGTAGTGGGAGATTAGGTTGGAGATATATGGAGGGGACAGATTGTGGATGGCTTTGTATGTCAGCATTAGTAGTTTGAACTCCATTCGCTGGGCGATGGGTAGCTAGTGAAGGGATTGGCAGAGGGGAGCGGCCGATGAAGAACGGGGGGAGAGGTGTATTAAGTGAGCAGCACAGTTTAAGGTGGACTGGAGGGGGGCGAGAGTGTTTGCTGGGAGGCCATGGAGAAGGGTGTTACAGTAGTCTAGGCGGGAGATTATGAGGGGGTGGATTAGTATCTTTGTAGGTTCAGGGTTGAGGAAGGAGCAGATTCGATGGATGTTCTTGAGTTGGAGGCAGCAGGAGGTGTTGAGGATTTGAATATGTGGCTTGAAGGATAGGTCAGAGTCTAAGATTATCCCAAGGCAGCGGACCCGTGGGACTGGGGTGAGTGTGGTTCCGCTAACTTTAATAGATGGGTCAGGTAGGGAGGCCATGCGAGGAGGGGGTGAAGATGATGAACTCCGTTTTCTCTATGTTGAATTTGAGAAAGCGGGAGGAGAGAAAGGAGGCTACGGCTGCTAGACATTCTGGACAACAGAGAGGTAATGTCTGGTCCAGAGAGCTATATTTGGATGTCATCAGCATAGCAATGGTAACGGAAACCATGGGATTCTATAAGTTGGCCAAGGCCGAGGGTGTAGATGGAGAACAGGAGGCGTCCTAGGACGGAGCCTTGAGGGACACCTACAGAAAGAGGGCATGGCAGGGAGGTGGTGTGCGAGTGGGAGACGCTGAACGTGCGGTTGGTGAGGTATGAGGAGATCCAGGAAAGGGCCAGGTCTGAGATGCCAAGGGATGAGTGCATTTCTAACAGGAGGGAATGGTCAACTGTGTCAAAGGCAGAGGATAGGTCGAGGAGGAGTAGGACAGAGTAGTGACGCTTGGCTTTGGCAGTTAGAAGGTCATTAGTGACCTTGGTTAGGGCAGTTTCTGTGGAGTGATGGGGTCTGAAGCCTGACTGTAGTCTGTCAAAGAGCACATTGGACGAGAGATAGGAGGATAGTTCGGAGTGGACATGTTGCTCCAGCAGTTTAGAGGCGTACAGGAGCAGTGAGATGGGGCGGTAGTTGGCTGGAGAGGACGGGTCGAGGGAGGGTTTCTTAAGTATAGGTGTGATGGTAGCATGTTTGAAAGCGGAAGGGAAAGATCCATTGGTTAGGGATAGGTTGAAGAGATGGGTTAGGACAGGAGTAATGACTTCAGAGAGTTTGGGGATGATGTGTGACTGGATCGGGTCAAGCGAGCAGGAGGTAAGGTGGTATTTAGAGATTAGGGTGGAGAGTTTTTCATCAGTGACAGTGGAGAAACAAGTTAAAGATGAAGAGCAGTCACGTGAGACGAGGACTTCCGCCAGTGTCCCCCACTGCTGGACCGGACCACAGTAGGAGACACCAGAGTACCGCGAACGGGTAAGTATGTTTGTTTTTTTTTTTTCATGTTCCCGGGTCTCCTTGCCAACAACAGTTTATCCTGGATAACCCGTTTAACCCCTTAACGACCTTGGATGTACTATTATGTCCTGGGTGCAAGGTACTTTGCGCACCAGGGCGAAATACTACGCCCGAGGCTTCCCGCCTGCCCGCTCGCTATCTGGGCGGGCGGCATCGGAACCGGGTGTTAGCTGTAACTGACAGCTAACACCCTGCTCCATAACCTCCGGTCGGAACTGAGTTCCGATCGGAGGTTTTAACCCCTTGGATGCCGCGGTCAAACATGACCGCGGCATCCAAGGGGTTCTGCCATATTGCCGCCCCCTGCGGTGAGATTGGGGGGTGCTGATATCTATAATCTGCAGCCTGGGGACTGCCCAGTGACCCCAGGCTGCCTGGAGACCCCACTACCTGGTCGATCCTGCTGGGACCTCCGAAAGTCAGGCTATGCGTCTGCATAGCGCTGACTTCTTGTATAGACTACAAGACATTTGTATGCTCGTGTCTATAGTACTGAGCCAACGATCAAAGCATCGCTGGCTCAGGTGTCCTAATGGGACACATGAAAAAGGTAAAAAAATGTGCAAAAAAAAATAACGTATGTGAAAAAAAATTAATAAAATAATAAAGCCCCAAAAATTCCCTTTTCCTATATAAAATGAATTATATAAAAAAAAAACTACTAAAAATTAATTAAAACAATACATATTTGGTATCGCCGCATCCGTAACAACCTGTACAATAAAACTGAAACCATATATAACGTACACGATGAATGTCGGGGGAAAAAAAAATTGCCAGACGTAATGATTTTTCGCCATCTTTCCTTACAAATTATGCCATAAAAAGTGATCAAAAAGTCATATCTACCCCAAAACAGTACCAATAAAAAGCACAGGTTGTCCCACAAAAAATAAGCCCTAAACCAACTCTGTAAACTGCAAAATAAAAATGTTACGCATCTCAGAAGATGGTGATGAAAAAAATTACTGATTTATGACCCCAAATGGGTTTTTGTTCTCCAGAACTGGTATGAGGCGATACCTCATTTATATTGTTTTTTTTATGCGATACTGATACACAGCATAACGGTAATAGGTTACTTATGCTGTACGCTGCATGGCAAAAAATTTTAAAGGTAAAACACAATGCCAGAATTGATGGGGTTTTTTTTTAATCCACCAAGAAAGAGTTAATAAAATTTATTCAATAAGTTATAGGCACCCAAAAATGATGTCATTACAAAATACATCTCATCACACAAACAACAAGCCATCATATGGCTACATCACTAGAAAAATAAAGAAAATATAGCTCGGACAATGTGAAGACAAAAACCTCAAAAATCACCAAATCATTAGAACACAACTGGCTGTGGCAGGAAGGAAATGTATAATCTGTGCGAGGGGACAAACCAGATTTAGAGTTTACGAGGGATAATAAACCAGAAGTGACCCCCCCCCCCAGATTGACCCCCCCAATAAAAGGAAATACTGGGGAAATAGTAGGGAATTTAGTGTTCCCAATGTACTTCGCACAGCTTACATATTCACTGTTCTCTATCCACTATGCAGTCATGTCTGGGATACTAATGCTTACTACACTCCTTGATAAATTCTTTGAGGGGTGCAGTTTTCAAAATGGGGTCATTCCCTAGGGGATTCCACTTTACTGGTACTTTAGAGGCTCTGCAAACATGACATGTTGTCCAGATCCCAAACATCTGAATGTGCGCTCCAAAAGCCACATAGCGCTCCGTCCCTTCTGCGCCCTGCTGTGTGTCCAAACTGCAGTTTATGCCCACATGTATGACAATGGTGTACCCAGGATAATGTACTTAATGCCATATGCGGGTATAAACTGCTATTTGGTTTCTGACCGCCATTACACTTTTGCAGAGCTGAAACGCCAGTAAAGTGGGGATGCCACCCCATTTTGGAAACTACACCCCTGAAGGAATTTATCCAGGGGTACAGTGAGCATTTTTAACCCCCAAGCACTGCTATAATTTATTATCCATAAATGAATACGCAGCTGATGGTGAAAGGTGAAAATGACAAATTTTCCAGGAATACGTCATTCTAGTGCGTAATATGTTGTGCCCGACTTGTATCACAGACGAAAGCTCCAAAAGCTGTTGTGCCCGGGATCCCCGCTTAACAGTTTTTGGAGTGTTTGTGTCTGCTGACACAAGCTGGGTACAACATATCAGGCACTGAAATGGCGTTTCTATGGAAAAATTTCATTTTTAAAATTTTTTCATTTTCAGCTGCACATTCATTTCTGGAAATTAAATTAATGCAACACTTAAGGGTTAATAATGCTTGCTACCCCACTTGATAAATCCCTTGAAGGGTGTAGTTTCCAAAATGGGGTGACATGTCTGTGGATTCCACTTTACTGGCAATTCAGGGGCTCTGCAAAAGTGGCATGATGTCCAAAAACCAAACTGTGCTCCAAAAATCAAAATAGCGCTCCTTCCCTTTTGTGCCCGTGTGAAAGATCCTCAGTGCGCCAACACCGCTTTGGCTCACACCTGCGTCTTCTTTCATATAAACCACACTCACCGCCAGTGAGTGCCAGGTTCACAAGATAAATACAAGACAAGCTTTCTAAATTTTATATATTTATTAACCCCTAAATGGGTCGGTATTAACATCTAACACATGCAGTTCAGAACAGCTATGTAGATATATGCAAGCATTAACAGTTACAAGATACAGTGCAATGAAATAAAAAGGGCATAAAAGTGAAATAGTTACTTTACCACACATCTCCTGGATGTGGCTCTATAGTCCAACACTCACACATGGCATGTGGAGATCACCAGTGGAGGCAGCGGCATTAACTCCTAGCATGTGGCATCACAGTATATTCCAGCCTGCATGCTCTCATCACAGTCTCTCAGTAAACTCTTGTAGTCTGTCTGTAAAAATCTGTAGTCTGTGATGGTCTGTAATAACTCCTCATAGTGTTCTCTTGTAGTCCCAGCACAATCTCCTCTCACTAACCTCTTACCTCATCTTATATACCCTTTATGCCACCTCCCAGAATGAGGTCACCGGCAACAGCAAGTCTGATGGATTAATGCACTCAAGTCCAGATTCTTTGTAAAGAGCTGACACCAAGTGGAATGATACAATGTTATCAACCAGGTCTGATCTACCTGCACAATGCATGTTTGTTTGATCAGCAAGGACTGTGTAGGAATTCAATGGAGCCCTGCTGGGATGGATACAAAGCCCTATTGTTCCAGTCCGGCCACTATTGGCAATATACCTATGATTATGGCTGCGCACCTTATGAGTAAATGCAGGTAAGAAGGGAGATGCTATACCCAGAGATCAAAATACATCTCTGAGTTATAGCCATATTTAAGCAGAATCATCACAGCCTGGCTGTGTCCAAACAGCAGTTTATACCCACATATGGCATTAAGTACGTTTTCCTGGGTACACCAGTGTCATGCATGTGGGCATAAACTGCCTTTTGGGCACAGAGCAGGGGGCAGATGTGAAGGAGCACTATGTGCTTTTGGAGCACATATTTAGATTGTCGGTTTTTGGACGCCATGTCACATTTGAAGAGTCCCTAAAATTGCCCCTACAAAATGGGGTCACTTCTTGGGGAATTACAGTTTACTGGCACCTCCAGGGATCTACAAAAACAACATGGTGTCCAGAAAGTCCCTCTAAATCTATACTCCAAAAGATAAAAAAAAACACAGTGCTCCTTCCCTTCTGAGCCCTGCTGTGTGCCCAAGCAGCAGTTTATACCCACATATATAATTTTTTTGTCCCCGGGATAGCCCACTTAATAGTTTTAGGAATGCATGTCTCTGATGCCACAAAGTGGCCGCAACGTATTAAGCACTTAAATTGAATATTTCTTTAAAAACTTTAATTTTCACTTTGTACATTAATTTTTGGGAAGCATTTTTAGGCTCAAAATGATAATACCCCTTGATACATTCTTTTAGCAGTGTAGTTTCTAAAATGGGGTCACTCTTGAGAGGTTTCCATTGTATTGGTATTTTAGGGGCTCTGCAAATGCAACATGGCACCTGAAAACTATTCCAGCCACTTCTTCCCTCCAAAAGCCAAATAGCGCTCTTTCCATTCTAAGTCCCACAATGTTCCCTTACAGCAGATTACATCCACATATGGGGCATTTCTGTGTTCAGAAGAAATTGTGTAACAAATTGTGGTGTGTATTTTCTTCTTTAACCACTTGCAAAAATTAAAAATATGTCGCTAAATGGACGGTTTATTGGGAAAAATAAAGTAATTTTTCATTTTTACGTCCCAAAATCAATAAAATCTGTGAAACAACTGTGAGGTCAAAATGCTCACTATATCCCTAGATAAATTCTATGAGGGGTGTAGTTTCCAAAATGGGGTCACTTTTTGGGAGTTTACATTGCATTGGTACTTTAGGGGCTCCGCAAATGCGACATGGCACCCAAAAGCTATTCCAGCAAAACCTGCCCTCCTAAAGCCAAATAGCGCTCTTTCCATTTTGAGCCCTGCCATGTAACCAAACAGCAGATAACAACCACATATGGGGCATTTCTGTGTTCAGGAGAAATTGTGTAACAAACTTTGGGGTGCTTTTTCTCCTTTGTCCTCTTGTGAAAATGAAAAATTTGGGGCTAAATTGACGGTTTATTGGAAAAAAAAAGTAATTTTTCATTTTCATGTCCCAATGTTAATAAAATCTGTGAAACAGCTGTAAGCGTCAAAATGCTCATTATACCCCCTGATATGTTCTGTGAGGGGTGTAGTTTCCAAAATGGGGTCACTTTTAGGGGGTTTCCACTTTGGGGGCTCTGCAAATGAGACATGGCACCTTAAAACTATTCCAGCAAAATCTGCCCTCCAAAAGCAAAATAGCGCTCTTTCCATTCCGAGCCCCACCATGTACCCATACAGCAGATTACAACCACATATTGGGTACTGCCGTGTTCAGGAGCAATTGTTTAACAAACTGTGAGGTGCTTTTTCTCCTTTAACCCCTTGTGAAAATGAAAACTTTGGGGATAAAGTGATGTTTTAGTAATTTTTCATTTATACATATCCCAATATTAGTAAAATCTGTGAAACGGCTGTGGGGTCAAAATGCTTACTATACCCCTTGATGAATTCTGTGAGAGGTGTAGTTTCCAAAATGGGTTCACTTTTTGGGGGTTTCCTTTGTATTGGTACTATAGGGGCTCTGCAAATGAGACATAGCATCAGAAAACTATTCCAGCAAAATTTGCTTTTCAAACGTCCAGTGTCGCTCCTTCCCTTGCATGCGCTGCCGTGTGCCCAAACATCAGTTTACAACCACATGTGGGGTATTTCTGTGCTCGGGAGAAATTGCATAACAAACTCTGAGATGCATTTTCTCCTTTAACCCTTTGTGAATGTGTTAATTTGAGGGATAAATTAAGGGATTAGAGGAAAAAAAAATGAAATGTCTAAATTTCACCTCCATATTGTTTTAATTCCAGTGAAATGCTTAAAGGATTAGCAAACTTCCCAAATGATATTTTGAATTATTTGAGGGATGCAGTTTTGAAAATGGGGTGATTTATAGGGGTTTCTCATATATAGGCCTTTATAATCCCTTTCTGAACTGAAGTAGTCCCTAAAAAATGAGTTTGGGAAATTTTCTTGTAAATCTGGAAAATCGCTGTTACACTTGTAAGCCTTCTAACATCCAAAATAAATGAAAGGATGATTAAAAGATGATGCCGATATATAGCAGAGATATGGTAGCTAATATGTATTCATGTATTTGGGTGGTATGACTATCTATCTGTAAAGCAGAGCATTTCACATTTTGAAAATTGTGATTTTTTTTTTTTTTCTTCCCCAAATTTCCATCAAATTTCCTATTTTTTATAAATACAAAAATATTCATTAGTGTTTACTACTAACAAGAAGTACAATGTGTCATGAAAAAACAATCTCAAAATCACTTGTGTAAGTTAAAGCGTCTGAATGTTCTTGCCATATAAAGTGACACATGTCAGTTTTGAAAAAAGAGGCCTGGTCCTTAACACACTTTTGGGCTTGGTCCTTAAGGGGTTAAGGAATATCAATAGGTTGCAGCCATGATTATAGGTAGAGATGAGCAAATTGATTCTGCAGAAGTGGAATTCGATCCGAATTTCAGGAAATCTTCAATTATATAATAATAATAACAATAACTTTTACTTATATAGCGCCAACATATTCTGCAGCACTGTACAATTTGTAGGGTTCAAGTACTGACAAAAAAGATAATTCTCCACGATTCCGGATTTCCTGATGCTTCGTGGTAAGGAATATTTAGTAAGGACCTTTGTGACATCAGACGGTCACAAGATATCTCTAGTGATGTGATTGGGTAGGCGTGTCTTTGCTTGTTAGCAGATCCTTCCACATGAATAAAAGTTGTCCGTGCTGAAGAGAGAGACATGACCGTAGCATCCAAGGGCTTACGCTATTTTGCCGCCCACCCCGGCTCTCTGCAGCCCGGAAATTGCGTTTTATTAGCCGCGAAGTAATTCGTATTGAAGCAAATTTTTTTGGAACTTCGAATCGAACTGCCAAATCAAACTGTTGAGAAATTCACTCATCTCTAATTATAGGCATTATATGTTCCCTGTATTTATCCAGCCCCAATATGGCCACTTGTCCTATTAACAACTCTAGGTTATTTATGAACTTAGCAGATGCCAGCCACAAGATAGCCGTTGAGACAGGATACAGCGGCAAAACACATTTTGGTGCATGCTCAATTGCTGATGAGGAATGCTGAGCCTGTACATACAGTTGGTTATCTAAAAATTGTGTGGCTAATATTGGTATTGGAGGTGGGTATCTATAGGTATATTTTTCATTAGCTGGACCTGGTGAAATTAGCTACTAATTATGTCTGTATCAGCCACCCTCCACTATCTATGGTGTCATTTGTAATGGTCACCCAATGAAGTTCGTGGAATAAGGGGGGGGGGACGACAAATCGGGACTGATGTTAATATCGGGACTGATATTCAATTAGATCCAAGTTGTAACCTAAAATACTATTGATTGATTTCATTAATAGAGAAAGCAGGGTGTATTAGGGACTAACTAGGGCAAGTTCAATATTCTCTTGGCATTACCAATGTTTTTGTTACCAGCACCAGGGGTTCCTGTGCCTCCTTGTGCTGTAGCCATTTCCCCTGTCTCGCACTTTCCTTGCATTTTCCACCTCTTTTGTGCCTTCTGAGTAATTTTGCGGTGGCATTGCTGTGGGAGCTACCCGGCCACGGTACCTCCTGCTAAAATCTCCCTGAGCATGTGCTTCAGTGTGGAACGCACGCCATGTCACTTCTGGTGGCACACTTCCAGTTCACAGAGATACGCGCTGCTGTGTAGGAGGAAAGGTATTGCTGGGCTAATGAATGCACACACCAAGGGAGATAACGTTTAGCAGCGGCTATTTTTAAAATATCTTACACAGAAGCTCCCAAGGTAAGATACAGTTTTGTTACTGCATCTGTGACATTATGCTGGGAGGAGTGTAAAATCAGGCTTGGAGTCTGGTATGCCCCCTGCATCATTGAGTATCTGGCTGTGGGAATGTATTTAAATATGGGGATTTGGTTGACTCCCACATCCAAACGCTCAATACCTCCTGCCGCCTCCAACTCAAGAACATCCATAAAATCTACTCCTCCTTTACCCCTGAAACTATAAAAATGCTAGTCCACCCCCTCATAATCTCCCGCCTAGACCATTGTAACACCCTTCTCCATGACCTCCCATCAAATGCTCTCGCCCCGCTCCAGTCCACCTTAAACCGTGCCGCTTGCCTAATCCACTTCTCCCTCCGTTTTTCATCAGCCGCTACCCTCTGCCAGCCCCTTCGCTGGTTACCCATCGGCCAGTGGATAGAGTTCAAAATGTTAACGCTGACATACAAGGCCATCCACAACCTGTCCCCTCCATACATCTCTAACCTAAACTCCCGCTACCTACCCACACGTAACCTCGGATTCTCTGAATACTTCCTACTCCACTCTGCTCTTATGCGCTCTTCATACAACCGTCTCTAAGATTTCTCCCGTGCATTTCCCATACTCTGGAACTCACTACCATGACACATACGACTGTCCCCACAATTATAAGCTGCAAAAAGACCTTGAAGACTCACCTATTCAGGTAGGCCTACAACCTTCAATAACACTACTACCACCATCTAAACGGCCTCTACCCTCACCTACTTTCTCTATCCCTCTTCCCTCATAGATTGTAAGCCCTTGCAAGTAGGGCCTTCAATCCCAATGTACCAGTTGGTCACTGTTACTATTGTATTTGTTTTGTATACTGTATGTAAACCCTCAAATGTACAGCACCATAAAATTAGTGCTGCTCTATAAATACGAGGGCAATCCCAAAAGTGAGGTCTCCTATTTTTTTAGAAATACAAATATGTTTATTTTCAATAATATTTACATCATTTTAAAGGTTGAACAATTACTGTATCTATTTTTCTACATAATCACCATTTTGGTCGATGCATTTATGTAGACGCTGTGACAGTTTATGTATGCCCGTGTCATACAGCTCGCCGTCATGTCCTTGAAGTGTTGAACCTCATTTTTCACCTCTTCCTCTGTATGAATCGCCTTCCAGCCAAATCTTCTTTCAACTTAGGGAATAGGTGGTAGTCACTGGGTGCCAAGTCCGGAGTATAGGGTGGGTGGGTGACGATGTTCCAACCAAAGTTTTGCATGAGAGCGACGGTTTGACGGGCGACGTGTGGGTGAGCATTGTCGTAGAGAATGCTTACGCCCTTGCTCAACATTCCTCTTCTTCGGCTCTGAATTGCCCGTCTGAGTTTTTTCAGTGTTTCACAGTACCTGTCAGTGTTTATTGTGGTCCCAGCAGGCATAAAGTTGACCAACAATACCCCCTTCTGGTCCCAAAACACAGTTGCCATGACTTTACCAGCAGACTGTGTTTGTTTGAATTTTTGTGGCTTGGGCGAAGAGGGATGCTGCCACTCACGTGATTGTTGTTTGGTCTCAGGTGTAAAGTGGAATGTCCAGGTTTCGTCACCCGTGACAAGAGTCCAAAAAGCATCCCCATGTACACAAATGTGCAGTTTGTAGAAATAAGCATCTTAACCCCTTAAGGACCAAGCTAATTTTTGTTTTTGCATTTGTTTTTTTTCTCCCCACATTCCAAGAGCCATAATTTTTTTCATTTTTCAGTTCATAGAGTCACATAATGGCTTATTGTTTGCGGAAAAAAATGTACTCTTTAGTGACACTGTTCAATATTCTGCGCAATGTGCTGGGAAGCTGGAAAAAAAATTATAATAATTTTTCTGAGTTTAATTTTTACAGCATGATAAAAATTACATGTTACCTGTATTTTGTGTGGTCAGTACGATCACGGCAATAACAAATTTATATAGTATATGTAATGTTTTAATACTTTCTCTATTTTGCAAAGTTTTTTTAATTTTTAAAAAAAAATTGTGTTGCCATATTCTGACACAACTTTTTCATATTTACATGTACGGAACTGGGTATGATGTTTTTTATGCAGGATAAGATGTCGTTTTTATTTATATCATTTTGTGGAAGGTCTGATGGTTTGATTACTTTTTATTCAGTTTTTTTAGGAGGCAAAGTGTTGAAAAAAAAATTGCCATTTGGCTATTTTGATTATTTCCCCGCTACGCATTCACCATATGAGATAAATTTTTTTAGATTTTAATAGTTCGGACATTTTTGAGCACGGGGATACCTAAAAAGTTTGTTCATTATTATTTTTTTTATATGTGATCTAAGGCAAGGGGGATGATTTTTTTTTGTTTTTTGTATACTTTTAAAAATTTTAATATAGACCCCCTAAGGACCTTGAACCCAAGGGGGTTTGATGGCTCATACAATACATTGCAATACAAATGTATTGCAGCATATAGTAAAATCCATTCACTATAGAATTATAGTAATGACAAGCTTGGGAGCCTTCAATAGGTTCTCAGCTGTCATGGAACTAATCGCCGCCCTCCAATGAAGTTCTGGAGCACAGCGATCAGTAAAAAATTGTGGCGCCCAAGGCATCTGCGCACTTTAGATGCTGGGGTCACATTTAACCACAGTATTTAAATTAACAGCTGTGATCGCTGCCGACACAAATCATGCATGTTAGCGGCGGGTGCTGGCTGTAGTTATCACCACTACAAGTGGTTATAGATGCTTTGAAACCGTCCAAATCTCTAATAGAGGGAGCCCGTATATAAATATTTTCCAACAATGTGACAACGGTACCACATCTAATTCATCAGGGCGGTGCCAGATAGAAAAAGCTTCAGTTATGAGTGCAAATATTTTTGGGGCAGAAAATCACCTATCTTCCTTCCCTGGCCTGTCTTCTGCAACTGACAAGCAGGCTTCCTGAGCAGGAAGGGGGTAAACCCAGGCGATTGGTATCTAAATCAGGATATTTATTTATAGATCATCCGGGGATGGGGACTCCGGATGTAGATTAATCAGAAAAAATCAAAGTTCTGTCAGACTGTTCCTCTCTCTCAACACCAAAGAGACCTGCATAGGGATGAATGCTCTGGCTCACAGCTGGAACTTTGTTGTAGCCTGCGCTTTCTCTCCCAATTCCATCAATCCAAAGGTACTTTAAAAAAAAAATGAAGTTCCCTTTATTACTTCCTTCTTGCCAAAAAGGGCCTGGTTCAGACTCTTAAATAATTTGAGCAGAGCAGAACCTAGTTCTTCCAGTTGTACCAGATTGTGTATACTAGGTACCTATTCTACATGGGAACCCTTAGAGGCTTTACCTGTCATCCTGAAAACTATTCTGTCTCTGTCAGTTATAAAGTTGGGTAGGAAAGATGCCATCTATACAGTAGTAAGGTATTGAAAAAGTTCCTATCTTGGTGTAAAGATGACCTCCCTGTTATCAATCATCCTAATTTAGCTAAAAAAAATAGATTCTCTTCAGGCAGGTCTTAATAAAGTGATTCAGCTTCCGGTGGTGCTGTCATGGAGGGCTACCCTTGAAACTGAAAATAATTCTTTAAAATAGTAAGACTGCCTGAAAGCTGTATTATTAAATAAGGGAGAGAAAAAGAGAAAAGAAAATACTAAAACCTTACTAGAATAAGGTGTGTTTGGGGTATAACCACCAAGGAAGTAAATGGGACCTGAGCTGTAATAGCGTAGCTCAGGTACTGTACAATGTATGGAGCCATCTGCTTCTGGTTCTGTACAATGTTTGGAGCCATACATAGTGCCAGGTGTTGGTTCATCAGATATTGATGGCCTATCCTAATGATTGGTCATAAAAAAAAATCCTGGAAAAAATCACTTTTGTTATTCAACAAATATAGGAATTATTACTGTACTTATCGCCTCTACTATTGTTCCATTGAATGCAGAGTTAACTACACACTTATGGTAAGCACCTTAATTTTTAATTAATATGATCACAATTAGTCAGTAAATGCCTTGTAATTAAGGCCCTGAATATATTCCACAGTAGTAAGAAATAAATTGTAATAATCTTCTTGCACATCTGCAAGAAGTTTAATAAAATTAAACTTATTGGTAGGAACATAAGACAGGTTCCATTGTAATAACAAAACCGCAGAAATTGTCAGACTACGTTTGGACAGGTTGATGACCTGTGCCTCTGTCTGGTGCTGTCAACCCAGATTCCTGTTGCAGAGAGGGTAAGGTGATCCAGATTCTAAACAATCCCTATTGGTTTGTACCAGAGTACTACATCCTCTACTGTGACCACAATTATTTTTATTCCTTAATCTAGGTTTCCCTCATGCAGAGGTGTCTGAATCTGAGACCTCCATTTCTGTAGAAGCGTTGCCTGTCTGTAAGGGAGCTCGATCCTGAGACCCGACAAAGGAATAGATTTTATCTTCAAAGTCAGTGAGGTCATAAACAAACTGTCAATGCTTTCTCTCCTTCAGATGATATTGAAAGTGTTCTACTGTTTGTTGTAACTGATGTTTGTGGCTCGCAAACTCTGCTTCAATTGAGAATTTCATCGCTAGTTCGATATTTTCTTTAACTTTACCATTAACTTACATCTAAATTGTATTTCTCCTCTTCCAGCAGTAGGTGCATAAAGTGAAGGGAACTATTTGTTGCCTCTCTCTCCCATTTTGACATAAAGCTGGAATTGCAGCATCTAGCTGCTGGAATTAGAGGAATTCATAAGCCGCGTGGTACTATAACCTGTTTAATTCAGTAACGTTCAAGGCTATGCACTTCCCACCAAGTACTGATGTGTTCCTTATATACTAATGCTAATTTTCTGAATGCTACCTTAAAGTTGGGTGGTATACCATTGCTTTTATCAGAAGAAAGCTCACTGAGTTAATTTAACCACTATGATTTATCCAATCCAGTTTTAAGAAATCCTGCCATACCAGAGAAACCAACAGAAAGACCAACCAAGAAAAATGGAGTATGAATAATCAACCCAATATAATCACACAAGTCCAAAAACGGAACCTCTAAAACATAACTTTTAGTATAATGTCTATAATAAGCGCATCCATAATGCAATATAATAAATACCTATTCAGCATCCATTATGCCATATAATAGAACAGGTCAGAATAACCGGCCAATAGAATTTAAACAAAAAAAAAGGGTGTCTTATCATATCCCTGTGATGCCAAATCAGATTATCCCCTCTAGGTTTGGATAGATCACTGCTGAATGATCTCCTTGGTGGAAGAGGGAAGGGTAGTATGGGAAACAAGATTAGTGTTCTATCCCTATTAAACCCTATAAACTGCCAACTATACTCTCAATTCTTAATTTCGAAGCCTAGTTGGACATGACCCTGACTGGAACCTGCCCCTTACACTATAAAGCCTTAGCTACACCCTGCCAGGACCCTATTAGTTCTTATTATCTAATGCAACCCAGGGTTAGCTAAGGGCATGTGAATGCCTGCTAATAAAAAGTCAGCCTCAGAAACCAGATAGGCTAAATTAGTATGCTGAATCTCATAAAGTAGTGCAACACAGTGCATGTAGCCTTGCCATCCATGAAGATTCTGGTGGTCCAGCAAAAATACATTAGAGACTAGAGATGATTGTCACAGCAAACAAGGGGGTGTGATTCTGAGCTCTGACACTGTTTACCTGTGATGGCTGAAGCAGTGTGCAGAATGACAATCTCTTCTCTAGCAGCACTGGTCCCCTCAGGCAGTAGTTTGAAACTCAGAGTATCAATTTTGGTAAATTTGCATATTATACACGTTTCTAGCCTGACTGGACTCTTCGTCAGTTTTACAATAAACAATACAAACAGATATATACATGCAGAACCAAGAAAGGTTGGCGATGTGGTTTCTGGGAAGGGTGATATTTATCTGACTGCTGTAAGAGAACTACTGTATGTATAATGCCCCCTTGCCTTTTTCTACCTGAAACCAACGAAGCATAAACTCTGTCCTGTTTAAATTGTATTTAGTGACAGTGTGGACTGAAACCATACTGTTTAAAGTACTTCACATTGGTTTCATAATCTCATATTCTCAAGGTATAGAATCCTGTTAGATCCCTATGTGTATTCAGAGCAATTCATGGCTGGGCTTTGTGATTTTAATAGCTTTCTAAGTTCCCACTTTAGATAAAATTGTGTATATAAAAGTAAAGTTTTAGTAGTTGGGTTCATAAAATAAAGACATTGTTTGTTAATCGGCAAATTGTTAATAAGTTAATCTAAGTACAAGCCCTTTCAGATCACTAGGGTCATTTGTTGTTTATGCTGTACCTTATGGAAAACACTCTTGTGGCAGCCATTTTCTTTTTAAATGTTTCTATATACAGTATGCTATGCCTTAATTGCTTGTCCTGTTGTAACATTGCTACTTATGGTTGTCATGCAAAATTCTGTAATTCATTAATGTCCATTTTTTTTTCATGCATTCAGAGAATGGGAGAGCCTGTAAGTTACTATTAAGTTTAATACGTAGGAGCTAGTCTACTGGTGTTTTTTCCACTGCAACGGTTGTCTATTAATAGGGAAAAACAATGGTTTTATTCCTTTTTTTGAGATAGTGGGATTTGCTAATTCCTTTTTTACCTGTGACAATATGGTATGTCTGAGGAAATTGTCAAAGCAAATAGGAACACCTGTATTTCCATGCTATCAAGGGGAATGGTCATATCAGGTTTCTGGGAAAGAACATCATACATTTTAGACTGTAGTTCCTGGCAGAGCATCTGTGCAGTGCTGCCATGTAGAAGGCAATTTAAGTTGGGTAGTCTTCCTTGGGTGGTTTATGACAACAGGTGTCTTCAGAATTGTGTTATGGTAAGTAAAATGTTAGGGGCTTATAGTGCAACATAACACCAACAACAGATGAATTAAAGTTTCTTTTTGTAATATTCTGATGAAATCCTTTAGACAAAATCTATTTTGGGTGTGGTTAGAAGCCAATTTGTGTTCCTCTTTGCTTCTTCCTGATCAATATATTCGTAGAGTAGTATCTGAAATAATTAGTACCTTTCTATAGCATACTTCATGACCTGTACCTATTCTTTTGACCATGGCTCTGAATGTACTTATAAATACAGTATCTGCCTGTATTATTGAAATATATATTCAAGCTTGCCTGGGAAAACTTATAGAAAGAAAATAACAAGCAAATTGACGGTAAAACTTTCATCTTTATTGGTGATGGCTGCCTAAATGAGACATATCAATTTCTGAGGTTATTCAAATGGAAATATATACCTTAAAACTTTTTGCTGTTTCTGTATCTTTTTCTTTTACTCATATCTGGCTATTTTGAAGTTTGGGGTGAGGAATATGCCAATAAGGCCTCATTGGTGACAAAGGAACTTGCTCCTAGCACCACCTTTCGGAAGGTAGCTCCCTATAGATTAATACCTGGTTTTCAAGCCAAAATAATGCCTTCAAAAGGAAGAGCATCCCATCCAGGTTTTTGCTGTGTGTAGGGTTCTGACTGCCTGTATGAAAGCCGTTAGTTTCTTTGAAAACCAGGTATTAATCTATAAGAAGCTACCTTCCAAAAGGTGGTGCTAGGAGGAAGTTCCTCTTTCACCAACAAGGTCTTATTAGCATATTACTTATCCAGAATTTTGTACCGTCTCTCCCTAGTGAGACACATTACCCCTTCTGACCAAAGTTCACGGTAGAAATCCTCTTTATTGATTTAATGATGTTATACTGCATATTAATTTCCATACACTTATTTATTTTCCTTACAGAAATCAGTCAAATGTCAGAAGAATGCACACTGCAGTGAAACTAAATGAAGTTGTGTTGAACAGATCTCAACATGCGCAGCTGGTGTTACTGAATATGCCTGGGCCACCCAGGAATAAACAAGGTGATGAAAACTGTATCCTTTTTTTAAATGATGTTTTGGGGTTTAAAACTTAAATTGAACTCTGAAAACCTTACTCTGCACTCCCTTGTAGGCAGGAAATATCCGAAGCATATTCAATTTTAAAAGCAGTGTCCCACACTTATGAATTTACATTTTTTGTGTCACTGACCGAGTAAATTGTTTTACAAGGTACCAGACAAGCTGCATGTTCCAGCAGCCTACAGAACCTGACTGGGGTGATTTTTTTTTTTTTCTCTTTTTTTAGTTTCGTAAATGGTACTGGAAATTTATGCTAGCACATCCTTTATGAGGAGGAATGCTCCTCATTATATAACAGGCGCTCTCTCTGGCAACGGGGTTATGAAGACTGCCATTATTAATGGCAGTTTACGTAAACTTCACAGATTTTCACGTAACCTGAAGTTCACCATGAGCACCTTTCAAACATGGGCACGTATTGCAATATACATCTAGAAACTAAGCCAATATATGATCAACAACTAAGCGTCATGGCACAATCCCTGTAGTACAGATGATTAACCTTAGTCCATTTGGAATATTACATTGTTTTCCCAAAAGCATAGTGAGAAACTGCACCACATGAAATCACTTATGTAAGACATAAGTCTCTTTCTTGCTGCTAGAGTTAACAGGAAGTATTTATCATGGCTCCCTGCCCCTTTGAGTATCTGTCAGCAAAAAAAAAAAAAAAAAAGCCAAATAATGCTCACTCCAACATTTGATCCGCAAGTAGTAGGCCACTTTTCTTCAAAAAATTTTTACTGTCGGAATACTCCATAAACAATGCAACAAATCTGCTTCCTTAATCCAACATTTCAAAAAACTGTGCATCATGCTCTTTAAAGCTTGTCTTTTGGGTGCATCAATTTAATTAGCATTTTGATGTATACTGCTACATTTGTAATATTCATTAATTTCCCATATGCCAAGAGGGAATATCATCTCTTCTGATAACTGGGGAAAGTCCCTTAACCATGTTGCCATCCACCTGAACAAGATGCAGAGTCCCATGCATGCCTGAGCATCTGGTAAATGATACTAGCTGAGTAAATGTGAGGAATCCTGACCCAGAACTTCATATCCATGTCATAAGAGATGTTTTCATGCTCCAGCTGTCTTTAAATCTGAGTTAAGTTATAACATGCCTGAGAAAATGAAAACATCTGAACCTTCCTCATGCTTGAGAAATTAATAATGTGGTAAGATTATCATCTGCATAAATCACATAGATGACAGGTACCCAGCCTGTTCCACTCTGAAAATGGGTGGACTGTGGTCCTGCCTGAAATGCCGGATTGCCCGTTGTTAGTCCTTGAGAATATAGCACATACAGTCCTAGTTTTTTCTAAGTTCCTTGCAACGCACTATATGTTACAGTCCGCAATGGGTTCCTTTCACTGTCCATGATTCGTTTGGTGATGGAGAAATGTAAAAAGAGACCAAATTGAGATTCTCCAGAAATTGTTGATCAATAGACGGCGCAGAATATGTCATCCTTCCTGTCAACCTAGGACTGTGCAGTATTTACCTGCCAGTCCATAATATTTTATGCATGGAAAATTGAGGCTCCCTTGCACCTTAGGAGTGTGTATTTCTAATATATAATGCATACAACTTATGCCTATGTTTGCATGCACATACCTTTAAAATAAATATTACAACTAAAGAGAAATATATACAAATCACATGGTCTGTTAAGGCTGATATGATGTGTAAATGATCGTGTTCTCTTCCATTTACTAGGGAGAAAATTGATGTGTGATAATCACATACCTCCCAACTTTCAAAGGACAGAAAGAGGGACAAAATGTGTGGCGCGCTATGCGTGCTGTGGCAAATTTAGCTCCACCCACTTCTGCGGTGTCTCTGGCCATTATCACCCATTTTCTTTGTGTCCCCACACAGTATAAAGCTCCTACAGTCTCCCTAACATTATATGCCCCCACATTATAATGTTCCCCTCCAATTGCCCCACAGTATGAAGACCTTCTCCTCTTTCCCCAGTTTAAACTGGGGGGCAACTAGAGGGGGACATTAAACTGGGGGCAACTAGAGGCAGACATGCCCCCCCAGCTACCCCCACGGTTCAATGTCCTCCTCCAGTTGCCCCCAGTTTAATACCACCTTCCATCTGCCCCCCCAGTTTAAAATCCACTCCTCCATCTGTTCCCAGTTTCATGTCCCCCTTCAACTGCCACCAATTTAATGTCCCCCTTCATCTGCCACCAGCTTAATTGCCCCTTCATCTGCCCCCAGTTTAATTGCCCCCCTACATCTGCCACCAATTTAATATCCCCTTTTATCTGCCACCAACTTAATGTCCGCCTTCATCTGCCCCCAGTTTAATTACCTCCCTTTATCTCTCCCCGTCTAATGTCCCCTTCAAAGTTTAACATAATAAAATCAGTGATACTCACTTCTCCTCGCTCCCCTGCTGCTCTGTAGAAGTCTCTTCTCCTGGAGTGTTCAGGGAGCTGCAGGCGCGATGTGAGTGACGTCATCACATCGTGCCTACAGCTCCCAGGGCCGGAGCATGCAGAGGGGAGCAGTGGTGAAGCAAGAGCTGTCCGCGGACGGCTCCTGCTTCACCATTGTATTCAACTCATGTGCGTTCTTTCTTTACAGATGAGTTGAATCTGGGACATACCTCCGGCCGACCAAAATCGTGCAGCTGCTGAAACGGGGAACCACCTGTAACTTCAGCTGGAACTCCCAGAGAGAAGGCAGAGAAGGTTTATTACCTTTTCTGCCTTCCGATCACTGTGTGTCGGCTCCCCTCTGACCCGGCGGCCGAGATCAGCGTCTGTAAGAGCTGCTGGGTCCTACAGGACCCAGATCAGCTCTATAGTAACGTGTAGGAGGCTGTATTCCTCCTGCAACTGGGTATAATGGGGCATAGTGTGTATTAGTTTTCCCAGATGTAACCAGTTACAGGAGAAATCAGCCTCCCCAACCCAAAAAAAAAAAAAAGTGATCAGATGTCCCCAAAGGTCTATTATGACCTTATGGGGACACAATGTAAAAAATAAAAATAAAAAAATTAATAGAAAAGTTGAAAAAAAAAAAAAAAGTAAATTTAATTAAATAAATAAATAAAATAATACGCCAATAAAACACCGTTATAAAAGGTTATAGCCCCACCCCTGACAACACCATACAAAATAAAAATTACTGTAACAGAGAGGAAAAACTATTTTATAAAGTTTTATATTAGCACTTTGTGTTATTAAATAAAAAGAAAATGAAAAGTGAAAAACAGACACAATTTCCCTCCTCTTTTGTTTATATTTTCCCAGATATAAAAAAAAAATGAAAACACATCAAAAAATAAAACATAAAAATAAAGCCCTATGTGCCACCAAAAAAAGATGCAGAAATTAGTTGAATAATGCATATGATAAAAATGTTATACCCCTCAAAGCTGCACATACAAAAAAAAACCCCGAAAATGTCTGGTCCTGGACCAGAAATTGGCCCGGTACTGAAGTGGTTAAACACACCGTAACTTCTTTTTATATTTACATGTACGGGATTGCATAGGGCATTTTTTTTTTTTTTTATAAATGGGGCCAAATGTACCATTTTGTTATACCATTTTGGGAAATGTCTATTGCTTTTGGCACTTTTTATTCAAATTTTTATCAGAGGCAAAACAGCAAAAAAACGACAGTTCAGTACTTTGATTTTCTTTCCTGCTACTGTGTTCACTGTATGGGAAAAATATTTTTATAGGTTTGTAGACTAGGCATTTTTTGACACAGGGTTAAATAATGTGTATGTGTTTCACTAAAAAAAATTTTTAGTTTTATATGTATTCTAGAGAGAGGACGGTGATTTAAACTTTTTTTTTTTTTTTTTTTTTGGTTTTTTTAATATTTTTTAAACTTTTTTTTTTTTTTTTTTTTTTTTAATTTTTGGCTAGATTTTTTTTTTACTATTTTACTAGTTCCCCTAGGGGGCTTGAACCTACAATGCTGCAAATTTGATTGCAGGTTCCTTAGACTGCAATACAACTGTATTGCAGTCTAAGGGTCTTTTGCTATTTACTATTGAGGCTGTTCATAGACAACATCAATTCTAATCTTCCTATTGCAGGCCTGGGAGCTTTCATAAGGAGATCTTGCCACGTGGGAGCCGGCTTGCAGCAGGAAAGATACAGGGCTAGTGGGGACCAGCCCCAGGGCATTTTTTTAATGGGCTGGGAGGTAGCAATGCCCGCAATCAGAGTGGACTCTGATTGTAGGCATTAGTGCCGGGTCTCCACTGTACATTACAGTAGAGACCCAGTAGCTATGTTGGCCGCTTTGCAACAGCCACCATCTTTAATGACCCAGCATCCGCTGTAACAGTATGGCAGATGTAGAGAAGGGGTTAAATACACCACCTAGTTTGGGCATTAACACCTTGAGGACACGGCCTATATGGCATTATTTTTCATTTTTTCATCCTTTAAAGAGCCATAACTTTATTTTTATGTCGATAGTAAGCATTTGTGGGCTTGATTTTTGCAGGATTAGTATTAAACAGTGTCATTTGTTGCACACTTAAATCTTTCTGGGAGAGAATGGGGAAACATGACAATTCCGCTATATCTACAATACAGGGTGAATATGGGACATATTACCCTAACAACGCTTAGAACATTGCTTGGGAGAAGTTTAGAACCTGTTTTATGCTAAAATGAAGTACATTAGGTTTGTTAAGTATATTACAAAAATGTTCAGCAAAATCCTCTATACACAATAGCAAAAATAGAAACCTTAAGGGGAGTCTATCATTAGAAAAACACCTTTTTAACTAATGGCATGTTGGAATATCCTTTAAAAAGGCTATTCTACTCCTTCCTTCCTTTCTTTTCTGATACCCGCCGTTTCTGATAAAATCCGTTTTTTCTGTTATGCTAATTATGATCATGGAGCACGAGCCCCACCCGTGTCATAACTGTCCACCGCCCCTTAGCTCATTGTGTTTACTCCCCTCTTCCTCTTCTCCGTATCTTCTGCCTTTCGCAGGCATCGGACGCAGCGTTGTAACAGACCAACGGAAAACGGGGGCCCGAGCATAGGCTCTGCTTCTGACTCTGAGCAATCGTGTACTGGAAAATGCGCTAATTAACCACATACCAAGTGTACAAAGGGGTTAAGGCTCCTGTGACTTTTTAATTTTTTCAATTCTACTTTTTAAAATTTCTAATGTTTTTTTAACATCAACATAGCCATATGATGGCTAGAGTGGCAAATTGTATTACTACTTGCTTCATTTTTTTTATGACATTCCATCTGCATTAAGAAGTATGTGGCAAGTCACTACAATTATGGTGATTATATTTATATGGGTTTTGTTTTTCCAATTCTACTAAATAAACACTGGTGTTTGAAATAGTTATTTTGCCTGGGAGGTACCATATTCTGGTGCCACTTTATGTATTATTATTATTATTATTATTATTATATATATATATATATATATATTTTTTTTTTTTTATCATTCTTCCCCTTTTTTGTGGGAGTCAAGGCGACCCAAAAACAACAATACACACACACTTTTTTTTTCCTTTCTACAGCATTAACAGTACAAGATAAATAACATTATTTTTAGGGACATGTCTAATGATCTTTTTACTCCTCGGCCAGTAACGGTGACAAGGGGACATCCTCTATGAATAGAGGACAGAACATTTCACCAGCATCATAGATGGGGATTCTTTATTGTAAGAGCAGTGAGGCTATGGAACTCGCTGCCATAGGATGTGCAAGTTCAAAAAGGGCCTGGATGTCTTTTTTTTTTTAAATGGAAAAATAATATAGGTTACAGGTTTTAAATTTTTGTTAAAGACAAATTGATCCAGGGATTTATACTGATTGCCAGATTTGGAGTTGGGAATTTTTTTTCCCAGACATGAGTCAATTGGCATCGGTCTCATGAGTTTTTTTCCTTCCTCTGGATTAACACTGTAGGGCTATAGGTTGGACTTCATCCAACCCCATCTACTATGTTACTGTCTTACTATGATATTTCAGCTGTTATGCGTGCGGCGATACCATAAATGTTTTTTATTTACATTTGAAATGGGGATCTTTCACTTTTATATTAGAACATTTTATTACACATTTACACTTTTTAAAATATTTTTTACTGTCCCACAGGGAGACTTAAAAATAGGATATCTTCATTGCCTGCATGAAATACAGTAATACCTCGTACACTCGCATTTCCGAATTTGCGAATTCACAGATTCGCGATATTTTTTTGGCAACTAACATATATAGATTTTGCTCTTTTTTCTCAGATCTGTGAAATTTAAAAAAAAAAAACACCTTCGCTATTGGGTAGTAGCGTCCTGTTCGTTACGTACCCGGTAATTAGTTTCATTTTACTGTGAGTGTATAAGAAAAATGAATGAATGTATTAAATATACAGTACTGTACAGTATACTTTAGTATACTGTACAGTACTGTAGGGTAAAGTTTATTGATATTTAGGGGTTAAACATTAGAAATCGGCATTGTAAGCGCTTCTAATTGCTTGTACCAAACATTCGCGATTCCTCGTGATCCGCGACCGGTTCTGGACCCTAACCTCGCGAATGTACGTGGTATTACTGTGCTGCAATAATACTGTGTTCCAAAATATTGTACATTTCACAACATGCCTATTCTGTCTCTGGCAGACCCTAATAGACATACATGTATGTCCATAGACAAGCCCCCTTGCTGCTATGGTAACCATCTGGAACTTCTCTAATCAGTTAGATGGTAGCTATTGATCACAACGTCTTGGGGGTTAATCTGCCATAATTGGAATTATGTCCATCAGCTTCTCTGTCTGTTTCATTGCAGCACCATATGATGCTAAGCATTAAGGGGAGTCTATCACCTCCTAAAACCATTTAAACTGCCACTACAGTGATATAGATCCCATAACACTGATAAATGTCATACCTTTTTAATGACTGAGACTGCTGTGGATGCTGAGAAAATTAACTTTTATCCATTGTGCAAATTAAGCACACAGAGCACATGGGGTGTTCCTTTTAGGTCCCCGTACACCACTCTAACTGATGAATCCACACCTCTTGTGATATTTGTGCCGCCCCTGTGCATTGAAAGTTGATCTGACATTTCCAACCCCTCAGTGAGATCTTGCAAATGCGCAGTGCGCTATTACAGTCCTTGGATAAATCTTGTGTACTCCTGCTCAGCCTGCCCTGCACTCGGAAGAGCAGAGAATTCATGGAGAGGACTGTAATAGCGCACTGCGCTAGATCTAGCTGATAGGGTGGTGACTTCAGATCAGGGATGGCACAAACATAAAAGAGGTGTGGATTCATCAGCTAGAGTGGTGCTCGGGGACCTAAAGGGAACACCCCCTGTGCTCCGTGTGCTTAATTTGCATAATAGATAAAAGTTAATTTTCTCGGCATCCGCAGCAGTCTCAAACATTTAAAAAGTATGATATTTATTAGTGTTACGGGGTCTGGCCAGGTGATAGACTCCCTTTAGCTATACATCCAGTGTGACATAGTGTGGTGAGTGGGAGGAGGTAAAGAATTAAAGAAAAAAAGTGGTATTATGATTTTGGAAAACATGAACCCAACCCTATAAGGAAGAAAAGTGCATGCAATTTGTGCTTATGTATGTTCTCCTTTTTTCCACAATCCTAAACAGGTATTCTTCTTTGTCTTTAAAAAAAGGATTCTCTGTGTATTTCCACAATAAATCTTCAGAAAACAACTTATTTCTTTAACCACTGTCAATCAGATATGGAATTTTTAGAAGTCTTAACTGAAGGCTTAAATAGAGTGCTGCTTGTACGTGGTGGTGGAAGAGAAGTGATTACCATCTATTCCTAACCTGATAAGGAGAAATAAAAATAAAAGTTTCTGAAAGTGACAACCCCCCCCCCCCAAAAAAAAAAAAAATATATATATATATATACACACACTGTTGTTGCATACTTGAAGTGAAGCGCCAATCACTGGTCTGACTAACACTCTACCAATGTTCATACATCGTAACATTTTATCACGTATGCTATTTAAGTGCCAGGATCTCTCCCTTATAGATATGACAGGATAATATATTAACTTTGCTTACATCAGCTTGATATATTAGTGTTTTGTGTTGTATTTACTGTTTGTTCTGTGTTCAACATTTAAAAATTGTAATAATGCAGTAAAACTGAAAGTTCAGAAAGGCAACTAAGAGTAAATGTCCTTTAAAGCAAAACTGTGTTTTATATTCACTTAGTATTTTCAACAATTAATTATTAGTGGTCAATAATGCAGTAATCTACTATAATTGTGAAAATGTACACATTTTATATTTTACTGTATCTTTTTTATTTATAGTACAGAAGGAAGGTATGCACTACTGATATTCTGGTTTGTATTTTTTTTCTGAAAAAAAGTTTAATACTGCACATTGTTTGCTTTTGATGTAAAAAATGTTTAAACTAATACATATAATGTATAGCTCAATCTTTGCAATATTAGAGCCAATAACCACTTTTATAGACTATACAACCATTTTTTTTGATTGCTACAATGTAACTAAAAAAAATTTAAAAATCTACAATTTTGCCTCTGCAGTTTGTAAGACTGCGCGTGTCAATGACTATGTACTGCAGTCGGATTCCTGTATGTAGTCTGAGCCTATAGATATTTTACTAGTGGTGATAGTTAAATGTTTATCCAGCTTGTTAAAGGGAACCTGTCAGGTCAATTTGAGACACTAAACCACCTACACAGGTCCTGATAGATTGGAGATTTAGTGTCCCAAATCACTTTGTTTTTAAATCCATTCATACCTGCATTTAAAAAAATAAATAAGCATTTATACTTACCTAGAGATGAGTTCGATGAGTCTCATCAGACTCATGTCTGGTGCTCCTGATGCCTGTGCAGTTCTTCAGCGAAGCCAAGGACATACACCCCGGCTTTACTACATAAGTGCTGGAGGTATGGGGCTTGTGCACTGAAGCCGAGGAGTACTTTTCTGGCTTCAGGAAAGAACTGTGCCGGCACAAGGAGTACAGCAGTAGGGCAAATATAAAGCTTTTTATTTTCATTGTGGGCATGAATGACTATATAACAAGGTGATTTGGTACACTATACCCTCAGACCTGTGGGTGGTTTAGTGTCTCAAATCACCCTGACAGATTCCCTGTAAGATGCATGCAGACTAGGAAATTTTAGAAGTTGCATATTAACAAGTTAGGTTGGGTTCATACTGCTGTTGTTACTTTCCGTTGCTGTCATCTGTCATAGACAGAAAGTGTCCATTATGTTTACATTAGTTTCAGTAAGAACTCTGCCACAGTTAATGCCCGTTGCTGTCATCCTATGACAGATGACAGCAATGGACCTTAACAACTGTAGTGTGAACCCACCCTTATTGAGATGACCTGCTATTTACCTTTTGTATGTAATATGTAGTTTAATAGAAGTCATGGCTTTTAGGACCTGCCAAAGAAATACATTTTTTAACTCAATTGTGTTTAAATAGAAAGCACTGTAAGACTGAGGCCACACGTTGCAGAAACGCTGCTGTTATATATATTTTAGGGGAATAAGCTCAGTGGTAGCCGCAGCGGACCCAGACAGTCAGAGAAGGACACAAAAATTCACGTCCAACAGGTTTTACCCTGTGCATTTATTTTTCTCGAAAAACAGCAAAACAAATAAGCCTTAACTTTCAGGCAAAAAAAAATAACAGAAATCCTGCTCGTCTGAGCAACTAACTATACAGAAAACTGTCCTATCTGTACGTGTGGCTTACTTCAGTCACACGGTCAATAAACAGCACAAAGCAAGGGCAGGAGTTCACTCCAGAGTCTCACCAGCCTTTACAATGTGAGGACAGAACCCGGCTCCTCCTTTCTCCCCAGGAACTGCTCAGTAGTGAGAACTAGCCAACCTTTTATAGGCCTTTAATGAAGCCCAGCTTCCACCTGTGGTTGAAGGCTTCTCCCTAGTAGGAGAGGAAGAGGTTAACAGAGACAGCCCTCACAGCAAAGGTTTTACCTGATCTACCACACATACGTAAGGAATCTGGGAGAGACATAGCGACCTTCTAGAATCTTACCTGTCACCTTCTCACAAGATAAATAAAAATAAAGCATTTATACTTCTCCCTTCCGCTAAATCGACTCTTGGCTTAGACTCAAAGAACCACATCTAAATCTGCAACAAAAAAAAAGCAGCTTTTCGACAACGTGTGACCTCAGCCTTAAGGCCTTAGTCAAATGACAGTGAAAAACAGCAACGTAGCAGCCATTTTTAGAACCATGTCACGCCTGTTGTCTGTTTTTTCCTCTTTTTTTTTTTTTTTTTGTTGTGTTAACTTTTTCGTGACTATCAAAAAACAGACATACTCTATCGTTGTCCATTTTGACAGCTCTAGATGGAGCCATGTATATAGACTTATGGACATTCATGAGTCTTAAGATGACCATTCACAAAACTTCCATTATTCATAGTCATGTGAATAATCCCCTTTCAAAGGACCAACACGGCCATTTTGCATGGATGTTCACAGGGACAAAAGTCTATTATACAAATTATAATACAGTTGCAAATTCCATTCGAACCATGGGTCTAATATCAGCAGACACAATGAACACTGAAACTTTTTAAAACTGTGGGTTTTTTTATGCATCAGGAGAGATTACAGTGGTCAGTAATTTAAGTTATTGAGGATATATGTATTTCCAGTGTTGTTCACATGCACCATTTTTGCCATAATTTCTGTTTTGTTTTTTGTTTTGTTTTTTTTTGTTTTTTTTTAAACTGTTAAAACGTAACTAAACTTTAGAACAACTTTTGATATTTTGGCAGTATTTGTGTCAATAATACATTTTATAATATACTTTATGAACAAACTTTGTCTCCTTTCTGTGAAATCCTGTATTTCCTTATTTTTTGCTTTGCCTTTCTATTGACAGCTGTCCCCTGCTTCTCACTGTGTACTGTGTACCAGCTTATGTTTAATGCAAGGAAAATAAGGGTGAGGGAGGGTCACTTCATACAGTTTTATATCTTGGGCTTTATAAAACATAGAAACATGCTTCTGGTGTCTTAAGACTGTAGTTCTACCTGTATTATTTCCAGAGATCTCACAGTTAGGATTGGGATTTTTATATGCCGCTGCTCCCAATTCTGACTGTATGTTCAACTAGTGATATCTGAAATAATGAAATAATACAGGTAGAACTGCAAATGTGGTGTTATATGATAGAAGTTTCTAACATCTGAGATATAAACTATTTGAATTAATGGCCCACCCTTATTTTCCCTGCATTACACACACAAGTCCGTACAACATATATATATGGTGAGAAGGATGCAGCTCTCAATAGAAAAGGAAAGAATAAAGAAATTCAGGATTTCACAGAAAAGAGCCAAAAATGTGTTAATATAAATATATTACAACATTTATTAATGACACAAATACTGCCAGAAAATCAAAAGTTGTTCGAAAGTTTAGTAATGCTTTAATTTTTTTCCAAAACATGACCCATGTGAATACAGTCTCAAATTTTAAGAAGTCATCGGAAAATGTCTGAATTGATTTCTATAGCATGGTTTTACACCCAAAAAATTGAGGCCAAAATTGAGACTTTAAAGTGGTTTTCTGGAATTGTATAAATGTGGTTAAAGGAATATGTACTCCAAATTACTAACTGATTTAATCCTATTTTTTAATCCCAGAAATCCACTATAATACAACTAACATTACAGATTTCAGATTGTAAGTAAAAATGGTCACCAGTGTTGCCATCAGCATATGTATTTTAGTGCCTTCAACATCTTAAAACTCCCATCAGAGATTGAAACAAATTTATAGGACAAGAATGTTTAGATTTTATTTTTTTTTCTCAGAAAATAGTTTTTTTTCCCCCTATCTCAACCTACAACTATTTGCAAAATAAATGTTTGTACTTTAATAATACTGGTGTTACTTGCTGTGATATGTCCAGTGAAGAATTTTTTGTGTAGGTCTAGTTTGAAGGTATCAAAATGCTAGAATCAGAGTTGCATTGTCTTTGCTACCATACTTGTCATTTCCTCTCACTTTGAGTTTTATACGCCCCTAGACTGACACTGCAGTGTTGAATCTGCTGCTATTCGTTTTGTAGCTTCTTTGGTTCCAAAGATATTAGTTTTCTGGATTTTTACATTGATGGCTTTTGAGACTCCCTCTGATCAGCAAAGTAAAAATGATGAGGGTACTTATGAAGTATTGTCGCATCAGCAACCACAAGTTTGTGGTTATCAGGTACTGCAGCTTGGGAACACATCTACCCCACCTGCTTAGAACCTCCTTACATTCATGGTTTATCCTTACAATAGTCCATTAATGTAAAATACTAGAAAACCCCTTTAGTATCTGTGTTGACGTTTATATTAGTGTGGTGTTGGGTTCTAAAAATAACATCATAGAAATGCATGCCGCTGTGGCTGAGCTTCTCTAGGTTCTGATTTTGATTGGGACTGTTCATGCATAACCATTAGCTTCCTAGTAATCTGTAAAACCAGGTACCTCAGGTTTGTAGAGCTGGTTATATGTTATGTACTTATAACTAATCAATGGTTTGTTGTTCAGCTTATATGTAAGATATTTTTAAATGCATTTTAAATGTTTAATTTGTATTAAATTATATTTTTCATACTAATATTCATTAATCTAAATATATTATTTTGTGGTGTTACCAAATAAATACCCTAATTTTCCTATTTATGCTGTATTTTGTTTCTGTGTCTAGTGTATTCCAAGATGCTTAGTTTATTCATATTTAACATATATTTAGGAATAAAGTAACAAATGTTTGTAGACCACATAGGATTTTTTTAATTGGTATAAAAGTTCTGCAATACCTGTGTATTGTAAAATGGTTCATGATGATTCTTCTACTTCAATCTAACTCTATATTAGCTTTGTTAGCTTTGTTTTAGCTTTATAGAAGATCCTGGTACCATCTGATACAAAAGGTGTAAGGTCAAATTCCAAACCAGAGGCCAACAGACATGCATACAACAGAGTTTCTGGAAAGATCAATACATTGAGGAGGGGGCTGGAAAGGCAGGCCTCAATAGTTACAGTGGGTACGGAAAGTATTCAGACCCCTTTAAATTTTTCACTTTGTTTCATTGCAGCCATTTGCTGAAAGCAAAAAAGTTTATTTTATTTCTCATTAATGTACACTCAGCACCCCATCTTGACAGAAAAAAAACTGAAATGTAGATATTTTTTGCAAATTTATTAAAAAACAAAAACTGAAATATCACATGGTCATAAGTATTCAGACCCTTTGCTCAGTATTGAGTAGAAGCACCCTTTTGAGCTAGTACAGCCATGAGTCTTCTTGGGAATGATGCTGTAAGAGACAGCCAATGTTGTCCTAAGCTTCATTTGTCTGTATAAATTGTTAATGTTGAATGTATTTCTGTGATTCTGTTCCTTTAAGACAGCAGCCATTGTAATTGTGACATGATGCTGGAGTGAGACCCCCCCCTTTTATGTCAGCCTGCCTGTTCTGCAGACAGAGTGTGAGCAGAGAAGCAGGTAGTGACGAGACAGAGAGCAGCAGCCATCTTGGCAAGAGAGGACAGGTGTCTATGTTGTATTGAACTGACGTGGAGATTTTTCTGTACAGCTAAGCTGTATCTTGGTCCACAGACAAACAGAGTGTAAAGAGACAACAGGACTAGTAAGTCCACGTGAAAGGAACTGTGCTCAGTGGCTGATCAGTGAGACTGACATTGTGACTGTGTATATGGATACCACATATAGAGACTCGCAGTGCTGTTGACGTACTGGACAGTAACTGCTAAATTCAGGCTTACATCCCAGCTCAGTGTATGGATTCGGCAGGACTGTCAGTGTGCTGAGTGGAATCTGCTGTTGGATTACATTGCATTCATTTGGTTTCCCTGTTAAAGAGGACTTCATTTCTCCCAAGATCCTGATAACCGTGAGGGGAGGACGCTTCACTATAAAAGAAAGGACCGACTTTGGGCCCCACCGCGCGCTTCTACGGACTGTAAGCGGTCCACCTGGACCACTGGGGAAAAGGGGGTGCACCCAAATGTGAAGTCAGGGTCGGTTAGGGATAGATTTGAGTATATTGTTCATTCAGTGTCCATACTGCAGAAGTGGACAGAGTAAAAGTAGAAACCATTGCAGAATTTGCCTTGAAATTGTTCATGCTATATTGTATATTTTGCTTGTCTTTTTCCATGTCATTTTACCTTTAACTAGCCTTTATTAACTTATAGTAAATATATTTTTTTTTTTCTTGAACTACTGCGTGTGCGTTCATTTCTGGTTGCGGAGTCCAAACCACCTGCCTTGCTCTCGGTTCACAAATTGGCGTAGTCGGCAGGATCCGCTTACCAGAATGGACGGTGATGCACCCGTTAGGGAGAATGGTGCTGGAGGAAGAATGCCAGCAGGGGCTATAATGAGTCAGTTAGCTAAATTTGATGGCAATAATATGTCAGTGAGTATGTGGGTGGAACAGATACGAATGATACAGCGAATGTACCAGACCGCACCAGAAGTACTAGTAGAGCTAGCAATATTGACATTACAAGGGGATGCTAAGACCACGGTGATACTGAGGCCATTTGAACAAAGGCAGACATTTGAGCAAGTAGTCCAGATTCTAGAAACCATCTATGGAGAAACTGCATTGCTGGGGTCTCTGCAGGCTCGGTTCTTCCAGAGGGTACAACAGGAGAATGAAAGCCTTCCCCAATATGCAAATGCCCTACAAGAACTGCTCCGAGATATTCAAGGGAAGGAAAGAGGGGGCTCGCCAGCCTTCTGTAACCCTGATCGGACTCTCCGTGACCAGTTTGTCCTGGGGATACGTGACGGCAGTTTAACTGTGACTGTGCAGGATTTTATACGACGAGAGACTGATGCTAAATTCCATGATGTACAGGTAGAGGCCATCTCCCGTGCCAATAGTATGGTCCCGAGGCCCCAGACCGCAGTTGGAGTTACTTTGTCACAGGGGGCTAGTTCTGGCTCAGAGACAGTAGAAAAAGGGACGGTTAAAGAAATTCTCACAGTAATGCAGAAACTGCAAGAGCAAATGGAACACTTGCACACCCGTTGTGATGAGCATTCTATGAAAATTGCAGACTTCCAAAAGACTGGAGATGAAAGGGTGAGCCATCCACACCCAGCAAGTCAGAATCACCCACCACCCCGCTGGAGGGATGAGGATAGGACCTACCGAAGGGGTCCAAATCATTTAGTGCAGTGCTCAGGAGAAATCGAAGGGGCCCCAGAACAACGGGAGATACGCTGCTGGGAGTGTGGACGGATGGGCCACGTTGCTGCTAGATGTCCAGAGCAGCGACAAACTTATGAGAGACCGCCGTTAAACTGAAGTCCCCTCTGCTGTAGGGCGTGTAGTAGGGGAGACTGACAAGAAGACTATGTGGGGAGAATGCCCTGATGAAGACCTGATCGCTGCAAGTCCTGTCATACAGGTGGAAATGGAGAGTATTCCGGTTACCGGGATGATTGACACGGGTTCCCAAGTAACGACCTTGAGTAGAGACTGTTATGAACGGTACTTCCGGCAACATGTGAAATATGATCCCCATACATTCGTACGAGTGGTCGCAGCTAACCAGTTACCAGTTCCGGTCGTGGGAGTGGCCTGGATGAATGTCCGGGTATGTGGCCAAGATCTAGGTAGGAAAGGCATTGTGATGGTGCAGGAGTCACATGAAGTAAAGGTCCCTGTCATTTTGGGGATGAATGTGTTAAAAGAATTAGATCAGATCCTCTTTGAAAAGAAAGGTCACGGTTATTGGAAAGAAACCACCACCCATCGGCCTACTCAAACAGCTTTCCAGCGGCTGATCCGGACATGTGGCTTACAGAAAAGTTCGGATGCACAGCGTCCTCTGGCTCAAATTTCAGTTCCTTTGCATACGAAAGTTACACTGCCACCCAGTCGGGAGACAATAGTGTCCATGCCCGTAGGCACCTGTCGGAAACTAGAGGGCATAGCTGTGTTGGTAGAACCACTGCAGGCAGCCGAAGGAGGTGTTGATCCGCTAGTGGCCCGTTCCTTGGCAATAGTTCGCAATGAAAGAGTACCACTTCGATGTGTAAACACTCAGGACCAGAGTGTGGACCTGACCCCAGGGAGGCTGCTGGCTAACATCTATGTGACTCCGGAGGAAGTAAGGAAAGTAACTCCAATGCAGCTGAAGCCGACTGAAAGGGATGAGTGGACCGTAACTGTGTCCATGGGAGAAGATGAGGAACCCACCTCTGAATGGAATGGCCGTGCAATTCGAGAACAGATGAAGATGGATGCAAGTTCATGTTCTCTGGAATGGGTGCAGAAGGTAGATGAGCTGTTGTGGAAGAACCGAGCCACCTTTGCACGGTATGCTGAAGATTTTGGATGTACCACAGGGATCTACCATGAGATTCCCACAGGGGACACCCCTCCAATTAGAGAGCGCTACCGACAAATTCCTCCACAGTTGTATCAGGAAGTGAAAGAACTGTTAGCTAAGATGCTACAGGGTGGGATCATCCAAGAAAGCCAGAGTCCCTGGGTGGCTCCTGTGGTGTTAGTAAGAAAAAAAGATGGGTCCATCCGATTTTGCGTAGACTATCGGAAGTTAAACGCTTGCACCGTACGAGATTCCTACCCCTTGCCACGGATTGAGGAGTCCCTCTCAGCGCTAGGGAGAGCCCGGTACTTCTCCTCACTAGATCTGGCTAGTGGGTATTGGCAGGTGCCGATGGCCACAAAAGACAAGGAGAAGACGGCATTCATCTTGCCCATGGGACTATACGAATTTAACCGGATGTCCTTCGGGTTGAAAAATGCACCCGGAACGTTTCAGCGGTTGATGGAGAAATGTCTCGGTGACTTCAACTTTGAGTTCACTCTCATCTACTTGGATGACATTATAGTGTATTCTGCGACCTTTGAAGACCATCTCCACCAGTTGGGGCAAGTATTTCGAAGATTGCGGGAACATGGGCTCAAATTGAAACCCAATAAATGTCGGCTGTTCCAATCTGAAATTGATTACTTGGGTCACCGCGTATCAGGAGAAGGGGTGAGACCATCAAGAGACAAGATAGCGGCTGTTCAAGATTGGCCAATACCGACTACCCTGCGAGAAGTGAGGGCGTTCCTTGGAGTAGCCGGTTACTATCGACGGTTTATTAAGGATTTCGCCAAGGTAGCAGCACCACTTAATGCTCTCCTACGAGGCACATCCGGTGGTCCAAAGAACCGGTCCGTGAAGTGGGGACCTGAACAGGAACAAGCCTTCCAGGCATTGAAGGATGCACTGACAACAGCCCCAATCTTGGCATATGCTGATTACCACTTGCCGTTCCAGCTATATACAGATGCAAGCCTGTATGGTCTTGGAGCAGTGCTTTCCCAGCTTCAGGATGGCCAGGAGAGGGTCATAGCGTACGGCAGCCGGTCTTTGAGAGATTCTGAAAGAAACCCCGAGAATTATAGTTCATTTAAGTTGGAGCTGTTGGCACTGGTATGGGCCATGACCGAGAAATTCTCTGAATATTTGACCGGTGCTGAAGTTTTAGTACTGACTGACAACAACCCACTAGCTCACCTGGAAAACGCCAAGCTCGGGGCGTTAGAGCAGAGGTGGATAGCCCGAATGTCTAAGTTCAATTACCGCATTAAGTATTGGTCCAAGACAGAGAACCAGAATGCTGACGGACTTTCTAGGGTAACCGCCCAGACCCCCACAGTAGAGGTGGATCATGAGTTGGAGCATGTGGAGGTGCCCGACTTCAGCAGATTTTCACAGGCCTTGGCCGCCGCTAATCAGTTTGAGATGGAGGGGACTGAAACGGCTCCTTTCTTTGGTCCCTCACGACAGGAATGGGCACAGATACAACAGACCCATGAGGGGCTGGCGCAGATGATCAAGTGTGTTGAGAAAGGCCAGAAGCCCTGTAGAGAGGAAAGAGAATGACTGACACGCGAGATATTATCTGTTTTGAGTCAGTGGGAAAAGTTGGAGATGAAAAATGGAGTGCTATGCCGAAAGGTCTATTTACCTTCTGAGATCGACATTCGATACCAAATTGTGGTGCCTAGTGAACTGGCTCGCTCGTTGGCAGTTGAGGCTCATAATAAGAATGGACATTTTGGTCATGAGAAGACCTTTCGTTGGTTACAGCGACTGATTTACTGCCCTGGTCTTCGTCAAATGGTCGAAGAAGTATGCCGCAGCTGTCGAACTTGTGAGATCCATAAGGCAATAGAACAGAGAGCTCCCCTGCAAACCATCGTGACCCAGGAACCTTTAGAAATCGTCATGATAGACTATCTAATGGTTGGCCCATCCAATAGCGGACACCAGTATTGCCTCGTAATGGTGGATCACTTCACCAAATTTGCGGTGGTAACCGCCACCAAGGACCAGACAGCTGAGTCAGCAGCTCGTGCTCTGTGCCAAGATTTCATTCGAGTATATGGGTGCCCCCAACACATCCACTCCGACCAGGGCGCCTGCTTTGAGGGACACGTAATGAAAGAAGTTCAACGTATCTACGGGATAAAGAAGTCGCACACGACTCCATACCACCCTCAGGGAAATGGGGCCTGTGAAAGATTCAACAGAACTCTGCTACAGATGCTGCGGACTCTGGAGGAAGACAAGAAGTTACAGCGGCCTCAGTTCTTGTCTGAAATGGTGTGGGCCTATAACAATCAGGTCCATTCTACAACGGGGTACTCTCCTTATACACTTCTCTTTGGGCGGTCCGGGCGAAGTATAGGAGAATTACAGTTGAATGATGTGGATGGGTTCCCTCCGAGGGATCCAACCTCTTGGGTGCGGGCGCACCGGCAGAGACTTGAGACGATCCATCGATTGGTGCGGCAGCGCCTGCAAGAACATCCCCATCCTGATAAGACCCCAGTGCAAGAAGCGCCATTGCAACCAGGCGACCTGGTGCTAGTTCGTGTCAAGAAACCCCAAGGGAAATTGGAAAGCAGATGGGAGGCTTTGCCGTATCGTGTTGTTGGCCGCAAGTATGCGAATGGGCCAGTGTACCAGGTCCAGAAAGAAGGAACTGATTGTGTTCGAGTACTTCACCGAAATATGTTGCGCCTGTGTCATTCTGAAGGGACAAATCATGATGGGCCTGCCAATGTGAATGAGCTCCCACAGTCAGAGAATGGAGGTGCGGAATGGGCCTCCGACGAGGAGGATGATTGTTGGCCGATCCCTGCTCCTGGTGATGTTCCACCTGTGACTGCTGTATCTCCGGCCTGTGCCTCCTCTGGTGCGGAATCCGCTGGTCCTTCTCAGCCCATAGCTGCAGCACCCCATAATATACCACCGGTCCTCAGACGGACCACTAGGCCAAATGCTGGTATTCCCCCTGTTCGGTATGCGCAGGATGAGTTTGTTGGGCCTGCCATACATCGGTATACTACCACCCTGTGCATAAAAGTACAACCCTCTGGATATACAGTCATAGGCAGGGACTGCCAATCTTAAAGTGGGGGGGAATATGTAAGAGACAGCCAATGTTGTCCTAAGTTTCATTTGTCTGTATAAATTGTTAATGTTGAATGTATTTCTGTGATTCTGTTCCTTTAAGACAGCAGCCATTGTAATTGTGACATGATGCTGGAGTGAGACCCCCCCCCCCTTTTATGTCAGCCTGCCTGTTCTGCAGACAGAGTGTGAGCAGAGAAGCAGGAAGTGACGAGACAGAGAGAAGCAGCCATCTTGGCAAGAGAGAAGACAGGTGTCTATGTTGTATTGAACTGGTGTGGAGATTTTTCTGTACAGCTAAGCTGTATCTTGGTCCAGAGACAAACAGAGTGTAAAGAGACAACAGGACTAGTGAGTCCACGTGAAAGGAACTGTGCTCAGTGGCTGATCAGTGAGACTGACATTGTGACTGTGTATATGGATACCACATATAGAGACTCGCAGTGCTGTTGACGTACTGGACAGTAACTGCTAAACCCCGGCTTACATCCCAGCTCAGGGTATGGATTCGGCAGGACTGTCAGTGTGCTGAGTGGATTCTGCTGTTGGATTACATTGCATTCATTTGGTTTCCCTGTTAAAGAGGACTTCATTTCTCCCAAGATCCTGATAACCGTGAGGGGAGGACGCTTCACTATAAAAGAAAGGACCGACTTTGGGCCCCACCGTGCGCTTCTACGGACTGTAAGCGGTCCACCTGGACCACTGGGGAAAAGGGGGTGCACCCAAATGTGAAGTCAGGGTCAGTTAGGGATAGATTTGAGTATATTGTTCATTCAGTGTCCATACTGCAGAAGTGGACAGAGTAAAAGTAGAAACCATTGCAGAATTTGCCTTGAAATTGTTCATGCTATATTGTATATTTTGCTTGTCTTTTTCCATGTCATTTTACCTTTAACTAGCCTTTATTAACTTATAGTAAATATGTTTTTTTGAACTGGGCGGTGTTGGGCCCCGGGGCTATGGTAAATAGTATTTTTTTTTCTGTGAATCCCCCCGGGCCCCTTGAGACCGAACAGACACAGGCAGGGGACAACGGCGTGCTGGGGACAGGTGAGTATGCTTTTTTGAATTTTTTTTTTTATTTTTACACCTGCCTGGCAGCCACCACAGTGGTGGCTCCAGTTTATGGACAACCTCTTTTAAGGGGTTGTCTGGGCCAAATTTTTTTTATCACCAAATCACTGGTCCCCCCATACAGTGACCTCTTCACTGGTCCTCCATACTGTATGGGGAACAGTGATGGAGCCATTATATTGTGTGGGAGCAGTGATGGGGGCTAACATCCTGTGGGGGGGACATTAATCTGTGTGGGGCATATTAAAGGGGTTGTCCAGGGTTAATCTTTTTTATGGCCTATGGTCAGGATAGGCCATAAATACCTGATCGGTAGAGGGCTGACACACGGCCCTATCAGCTGTTTGGAGCCACTTCCGGAGCCCGTTCTGTACACAACACAGGTCCGGAAGCAGAAAGCTCCATCGGCTGTATAGCAGCCCGGCGCCATCACTGCAGCTCAGCTCCTACTGACTTCAAGAACTGCTGAGATGCAGTGAAGGCGCCTGGCTAATACACAGTGGACAGAGCTTTCTGCTTCTGGCCCTGTATTGTGACAGCTGATCGGTCTGTGGTCAGCCCCCTACAGATCAGGTATCTATGGCCTATCCTGAGGATAAACCATAACAAATTATACCTGGACAACCCCTTTAATATACCCCCCTAATGTGCCACACTTTAAAGAGGTTGTCCAGTATAATTTTTGTCTTTTTTCTAATAGTCTGGGAGAGGTCAACCCCCCCCCCCCCCCCAAAAAAAAAAAAACCCCAAAAAACAAAAACATACTAAACATACTCACCTATTCCCGGTCCTCCGGTGTCAGCAGGTCCCAGCACGGTCCGTTCCTGCAGCTCCGCTGTCTTCTTTTGCCGGAAGTCCTCACTGGCTGTGACATCCCAGGTCCCTTCCTTTAGGCCGCTGATTGGCTTCAGGGGTCACGTGACGTAACAGGTAGTCACGTGCAGGGGGAACTTGCGCTGGAAGAAAACAGAGCTGCAGGCTGAACCGCACTGGGAGACACTGGGGACAAGAAAGAAAGTTTGGGTTTTTGTTTTTTGTTTTTTACCTGTGCCAGTGTAATTAAAAAAAAAATGTTATCCTGCACAACCCCTTTAATGTCCCCCAGGCTATTGGCCTCCATCACTGCCCCCCCCCATGACTCCATCAATGGTCCCCATACAGTATAGGGGACCAGTGAAGAGGCCACTGTACGGGGGGGAATATTGAAGGGGCCACTGTATGCCCATATGCCACTCTGCCATAAAGCCCCGACTGGTGGAGGGCTGCAGTGATAGTTGACTTTGTGGAACTTTCTCCCATCTCCCTACTGCATGTCTGGAACTCAGCCACAGTGATCTTTGGGTTCTTCTTTACCTCTCTCACCAAGGCTCTTCTCCCACGATTGCTCAGTTTGGCTGGACGGCCAGGTCTAGGAAGAGTTCTGGTCGTCCCAAACTTCTTCCATTTAAGGATTATGGAGGCCACTGTGCTCTTAGGAACCTTGAGTGCTGCAGAAATTCTTTTGTAAGCTTAGCCAGATCTGTGCCTTGCCACACTTCTGTCTCTGAGCTCCTTGGGCAGTTCCTTTGACCTCATGATTCTCATTTGCTCTGACATGCACTGCGAGCTGTGAGCTCTTATATAGACAGGTGTGTTCCTTTCCTAATCAAGTCCAATCAGTTTAATTAAACACAGCTGGACTCCAATGAAGGAGTAGAACCATCTCGAGGAGGATCAGAAGGAAATGGACAGCATGTGAGTTAAATATGAGTGTCACAGCAAAGTGTCTGAATACTTATGACCATGTGATATTTCAGTTTTTCTTTTTTAATAAATTAGCAAAAATATCTACATTTCTGTTTTTTTTCTGTCAAGATGGGGTGCTGAGTGTACATTAATGAGAAATAAAATGAACTTTTTTGCTTTTAGCAAATTGCTGCAATGAAGCAAAGAGTGAAAAATTTAAAGGGGTATTTAAAGGGGTCTGAATACTTTCCATACCCACTGTACACCATACCTCTCAATACACTCCAAAGACATACTGATAGGGAATGTAGATTGTGAGCCCTATATGGGACAGTGACTGTCAATGTCTGTAAAGCGCTTGCGAATATGATGGCGCTATATAAGTAAGCATAATAAATAAATAAAAAAATAATCCCCGGATTCAATGGAACAGTCCTGATCAACACTTTATACTGTGGAGGCACTTGAAGGGGGACATTATAGTGTGGAGACATACCATGTCAGGGTGACTGTAGGGGCATTATACTGTGTGGGGGCACAAAAATTGATGGGAATGGGCGGAGTCAAATTGGAAGTGGATGGGGCTGTCTGTCCTTTGAAAGTTTGGAGATATGGTTACAATGTGAATCTCCTATAGACTGCAGTACAGCAAGCTAATGATCACAGGTTCAAGTCCCTAGTTGGCTAATAAGACAGTTAAAACAATTTTTTAAAAATGTAAACCTTAAAATCATCTCCTTTGTCTAGATCTCAAAAAAATAAAACCAAACAAAGTAAGTATCCCCACATCTGAAAATGCCTGAACTACAAATGTATAAAAGTATTTTTCACATATGGTGAACACTGTAGCCATTTCAGCTTCCAAAAAAAAGAGTGAATGGATGAATTAACCCAAGACAGCTAAACCCATGTCATGAGCTAGGATGGTCCGTATGTGATAAATGGTATCCAGAAGAGAAGTTCAAGGATATTCTCAGGGCTTTGCAAAAGGCTCTTCTGAACTCTCATGAACAGAAACAGAGATGATAGTTAAATGGAGGCAGAATATTTCTTTGAAGACTTGAGAAAATTGAGGAGCAGAAGGAAGATTAGGCTGTGGAATGAAATTAGCCATATTACAGTGGCTTGCAAAAGTATTCATACCCCTTGAACTTTTTCACATTTTGTTACCTTACAACCACAAACTTAAATGTATTTTATTGAGATTTTAAGTGATAGACCAACACAAAGTAGCACATAATTGTAAAGTGGATCGAAAATGATAAATGGTTTTCAAAATTTTAGTCAAATAAAAATCTGAAATGTGTGAAGTGCAAAAATATTCAGCCCCCATATCAGTAATTTGTAGAGTCACCTTTCGCTGCAATTACAGCTGCAAGTCTTTTGGGGGTATGTCTCTACAAGCTTTACACATCTAGAGACTGAGATTTTTGCCCATTCTTCTTTGCAAAATATCTCACGCTCAGCCACATTGGATGGAGAGCATCTGTGAACAGCAATTTCCATGTCTTGCCACAGATGCTCATTGGGATTTAGGTCTGGACTAAGACTGGGCCATTCTAACACCTGAATATTATTTGATCTAATCCATTCCACGGTAGCTCTGGCTGTATGTTTAGGGTAATTGTCTTGCTGGAAGGTGAATCTTCTTCCCAGTTTCAAGTCTTTTGCAGCCTCCAACAGGTTTTCTTCCAGGAATGCCCCGTATTTAGCTCCATCCATCTTTCCATCAACTCTGACCAGCTTCCCTGTCCCTGCTGAAGAAAAGCCTCCCCACAGCATGATACTGCCACCACCATGTTTCACTGTGGGGATGGTGTGTTTAAGGTGACGAGCAGTGTTACAAAAAGTTCAACTTTGATCTCATCTGACTAGAGCACCTTCTACCACATGTTTGCTGTATCCCCTATATGGCTTGTGGCAAACTGCTAATGGCACTTCTTATGTCTTTCTTTCAATAATGGTTTTCTTGCCACTCTTCCATAAAGGCCAGATTTATGGAGTGCACGACTTATAGTTGTCCTGTGGACAGATTCTCCCACCTGAGCTGTGGATTTCTGCAGCTCCTCCCGACTGACCATGGGCCTCTTGGCTGCTTCTCTGACCAGTGCTTTCCTTGCTCGATCTGTCAGTTTATGTGGACAGCCATGTCTTGGTAGGTGTACTTTTCCATTTTTGGATGATGGACTGAACAGTGTTCATTGGGATGCTCAAAGGTTGGGATATGTTTTTATAACCTAACCCTGCTTTAAACTTCTCCACAACTATATCTCTGACCTGTCTGGTGAGTTCCTTGGTCTTCATAATGCTGTTTGTTCACTAATGTTCTCTAACAAACCACTGAGGCCTTCACAGAACAGCTGTATTTATACTGAGACTAAATTGCACACAGCTGGACTCTATTAACTAATTAAGTGACTTCTGAAGGCAATTGATTGCACTGGATTTTATTTAGGGGTATCAGAGTTCAGGGGGCTGAATACTTTTGCACTTCACACTTTTCAGATTTTTATTTGATTAAAATTTTAAAAACCATGTATCATTTTCCTTCCACTTCACAAATATGTTTTACTTTGTGCTGGTCAATCACTTAAAATTTCAATAAAATTAATTTAAGCTTGTGGTTGTAAGGTGACAAAATGTGAAAAAGTCCAAGAGGTATGAATACTTTTTCAAGCCTCTCTATAAAGTCTATCCAATATCACCCAGACACAGAGAATCTTCGGGTAGGAAGTCTGCGTAAATTTAAAACCATGGTTCTTTTAGAAGGGGTAGAGACTCAAGAAGACCTAATGGTGCTTACCAAGAGGGTTTGATCTGCACAAAAAATGTGTATAAGAAGCCACAAACTCCATAACCTCTTGTCTTCAATCTGCCCACCAGTAGTAATGTGTGTATAGTTCACCAATGTGTAACTCCAGGTTACAGTAAAGATGAATGGGACCCAAACGAGACTTTCCAGCAGCGCTCTTGTGTTACAATGAAGTGTCCTCTAGGAGTAATTTCTAGAGAGACCTCAGAGGCCAGGATGCAGTTTTAATCAATGAGGTGAGCTAAGGGGGATTTCCTTGAAGAAGCCAACAAGATTACTCTACAATTTAAAGTAATCCTCTCCAACTCTGAATGAAGAAGCATCGATCTCCTAGCGGAGTGGTCTGCTGGTGTCTGATGAAGGATAAGTGCAGAAGTTAAGCAAATACTATGCTAGTCATGGCCAGAGGCACAAATTGGGAGAATTTTGGGGTCAATTGGTGCTAGTAATTTGTAAACTCCAAGAAGACCTTGGAGGGCCTTGAAAAATACATGTTGTGAGCAACTAATCACAGCCAAAACCTTTTGTGGATCTATACTTTTTTTCTGGTAACCTCTATAAATACCCCCTAAACTCTGAGGTAAAGGCTGTTTTCTACGAAAAAGGAGGAGAAAGTAGCATTTCTATCTGGTAATATCTATTACACAGTTTATGGTAGTCACTTGCACTACTCATTTATGTAGAATGTGCTAAGTTATTGGCCATTTAAAGGGGTTGTGGTACTACACACACTTACCCCGTATGCTGTATCAGATCGCTGTGGGTCCAACAGCTAGGGCACCCTGCAATCAGGAAATTGTGGAAGAAAAAGTCTCTTTGACTCATTCCTGTGAATGAAGGTGCCATTGCGTTTGCATGACTAGCAATCTCCAGCAGCCCCTAGAAGTGAATGGCAACATAAGTGGACTGGTGTTTCATTCACAGGGATGATTCAAGGGGTCAGTGGTCTGACACTTGGCCCCCTAACCCACTGTTCTTGGGGTACCCCTACCATAAATACAGCCTAAGGCCACCGATGATAATGTTGCATGTCAGCATGCAGTCCTCTCTTTCCAAGGAGCCCGTCATATAATTTTTTACTAATGATCTTCTTGGCTTGTAGAATAAATGTCAATAATAGAGCATGAAAATAAATATCAAATCAAGGTGTACATTTTTTTTTTTTTTTAGAAAGGCTATTCTAGTCCTACCTCTGTTTTCGTCCTGCTCGCCGCTATTTTTTAAATAAATAGTTTTTTTCATATATGTTAATGAAGCTCAGGGAGCACAGGGGCGTTCCTCCTGTGCTCTGAGCACAGCATTGCCATACCCCCGAATACCACCTCCTGGGCCTTTGCATCACGCCTCCTTCATGCAGATGAGCTGTCCAGGTCTCTATCTTCACTGCCTAAGCAGCCGATTCTGTCTTCAGTGATATCCAAATCTCCCTGAGCTTAATTAACATATATGAAAAAAATGATTTATTTCAAAAATGGTAGCGAGCAGGACAAAAACAGAGGTAGGGCTAGAATAGACTTTCTAAATGCTATTTCTACGTGTGTTTAGTGAAAAATCAATATCACCAATGTGAAATGATAAACTGTTATGGAAACAAATATTTATGTTTTAGCAATTATTTCCATGATCAATTTTTCATTTAATATATTATCTGTTGTTTTGTACAAGTTGACAATAATCAAGCTATTTAAACTCGCCTCAAGAAGGATTTCCACATTTCAGCAGGTTTTTCATATTGTTGAGCTCTCCTTAGTATAGGTTATCAAAATCAGATCAGTTAGGATTGAAAACTTGACATCTCCACGAATCAACTTTTCTTTGTACCAAAAATAGACAATGTATGCAGCCAGCAGTAGTTTTCACATTAAGGCTAAGGCCCCACATAGTGAGCCGCAGCTAAAAAAAAAAACCCAAAAAAAAAAAAAAAACGCATTGCATTTTTTTTTCCGCAGCGTTTTTCACAAAGTCCACAGAGTTTTCCTCTGCAGACTTTCTGCCCCTATTATACCCCCCCTTTCTGCCCCTACCTGTATGGAAAACACTAGCGTTTCCGTAGATATAATTGACATGCTGCGACTTTTAAAAACATGAGCGTCTTTGAAAATGCAGCATTTCTGCTGCCGATTTTTCTCTGCAATGTGTGGATGGGATTAGCTAGAATAATGTAAAATGCAGCGTTTTCGCAACGTGGGGCCCCACGTAGTGTAAACACAGCAATTTTGTTGCAGCAAAAAACCATGGCGTTTTACAGTACCTGCAAAGTGGATGGGATACTGGATAATCCCATCCACACATTGCAGAATAATAACCGCAGTGGACTTCAAAACTCCTCACTTTTTTGTAAATTGCAGTATGTCAGCTATACCTACGGAAACCGAGTTTTCAGTATAGGTATAACTGAAGCAGAAAGTTCCCAGAAAAAGCGCCGTGAGATGAAACCACAATGTGTTTCCGCCATAGTTTTTCCTGCAGAACGTTTTGGCTGCAGCTCGCTACGTGGAGCCTTAGCCTGACACTAGGTTCACACCATAGCTGCTGTGTAGCTCCAGTCTGAAGATGGACATTATAGTCAAAACTAATGTTCTGCTACTGACTTAATTTTATTAATTTTTTTTATAAAGTATGCTTTATTTTATATAACAGAGCTCAACCATATAAGATACCAACATTTTACCATGTGTTTCAATACAAGTGAGGACAGTTATACAATCTATGCTAAATGCACACAAATTATTGCCAAGTAGTACAAATATCAAGATGATGAACACTGTGACAAATCTGATACTCAATATAAAACTTTAAGCTAGTTATAAATGTTTCCTCTAAAAATATAAATAGATATTTTAGTTTATATAAAATAATATAGTAGCTTAAAATGGTAGTGGTTTTAAATTGCGTATGGAAAAACTTTAGCTTATAAATCAAGAGTATACATACAAAGAACCTTAAAAAAAAATACAGCCCACAGAGCTGTGGGAACTTGAGATAAAAAAGGTAGATCATTTAGTGATAATTTCTTCTTCCCTAGGTAGAAACTGGAATACTGCATTTCAAAGACAAATTGTTCAGTTTGTTTCCGGACATGCTTTATCACTGATAATAGTGGTGGTAATGGTGGTGGTGATGGTCATGATGATGGTGGTGATCATGTCGCTGTATGATAGGAATAACATAGCCTTCATTGGTTAGAACAGGTGGGAAATCCCGAATGAATTCATGTTCTACAGCTTGTTGGGAAGGAGTAGTCTTCAGAGGCGAATGAATATCTTTACTCTTCTGCCTGTACCTCTTGTATGACTGTTGCTGGAGATGATAAATTTCTTGTGCACTCTGAACTGCATGAGATGGAGTTACTGGCATGTTGTTCATGCCTTTTCCTGGTTTTCCACCACTCATGCCACTGGGCATTGTAGAAGGTTTTCCACATCCTTTGGGAGACTTGATAAATTCTTTATCCTGGTTCCTGTTCCTTTGCTGCATTTCAGGTAGTCGAGGCATTGGTTCTACAAGTGGGACTGAATAATCATAGAATATCTGTGACCTCCTATGATGCACTGGATGGGTATCTGATTCTTGGGAATGTGATCTGCTCTGAAAATGAGGATTCTTGTACTGCTCTTGCTTTGTATGTTCATCAGTTAATCCTGCACAAAGTATCAATAAAAGTTTTTAATAAACAGACTATATTTTACTTTTCTTTTACTACTTGTTTTTGCTGCACAAATCATGGACCCATTAATTTCATGTAGTGTGCCTGGGTCACAAAACTGACATGAATAGGACTTTGCCCTAGGCTCACAGCCCCCCTACACAGACCAGTGATGATAAACATTGATGTATAGGGCCATATAAATAGGTTAGTGTGCTAGCTGTTAAAAACACAGGTTCCATAAACACAATACACACAAATGTGCTTATTCAGTGTGCTAGTTTGAGTATGTTAAACTATCACTTTAAAGAAGCACTAAACCCAGAATCCAAACAAATAGTAAAGAATAATTCCTTATAAAGCCTCACATTATCTCCTGATTTTTCTTGTTTTTTTTTTTTTTTTTTTTTTTCAATTCAACTAAGCGACAGGAGCTGTGGTCAGCATTGACCGCAGAATATAAGGGGTTAAATGGCAAGTATGTTTCTGATTGATAATAGGGGGTGATGTCATCCATGGTATCTCCTTCCCCTGGGGTCATCTGAAGTGACAGTAGAATGATAAAATCAGCTGCACATGTTCTCCTGCACACTGAAAGTGCGAGTATATGCACCTCCGCTTTAACCAGTAATATTTATATGGGCTACAGACATGATTTTGGCTTTAAAACCAGACCATTATCATGGCTCTAGCCTCTGCGGCTCCAGAGTTACAATTGTTTAAAGTTACAGCTCTGCTCAGGGGGATGCACTTTGCTCAGGCCCCGAGTCCTACTCGTTCAAAACAATAGTGGGGGTTAAGGTGTCATCTATTACCATATTAAAGATCAATATTGTATCTTACATCTGACCTAAAATGGGAAAATGCTACGTTTTACTTACATAATTATGTTTACAAAGACCTTAAAAATTGCAGAAATATGGAAGAAACTCTGTTTTACAGTCCAGCAAACTTACTATATAGATCTATATATATTTTCTTTATGCTGTATCTTATTTTTACCTGCAAAAATATTTGCATTTTTCCCTCCTACCATATGAAATTTTGGGGAAAATGCAAATACAGCAAAAAAAAGCTGGGGAAAACGCAAACTTTTTGGGGATTGCATTTTATTTTCTTGTTGTTCTGCAGCGTTTAACTATGTCAACTTAACATTAGCTTGGAATCAAACAGAGGCCCACATTCATTACTGTGTCCGTCATACTTTATGCCAAATTTGGCGCATAATGTTGCATCGTTTCAAGCAAGGTTTTCCAAGTAGCTCAACAAGGGAAAGGACTTAGCTCGAAAGGAGTGTGACTTGAGATGCAACTTATGTCAAAATTCTAAGGCAAAGCAACCAATAGTTATATAAACATAGTGTAATTCAAAACTGGTGCATCCTGTTCTATGATAAATCTGACACATTTAAGACTGTCTAGTCTAAATGTGTATTCTCTAAATTTAGGAAGGTTTAATAAAACTGCTACAAAAATACAATAGTGCAGATTTATGAGCCAAGGCCAGACGAGGTGCCAAAACTAAGAAAAGGCATAAAGGAAAGACTGAAATTCTCATTGAAATACCTAACTTTATATCCACTTTTCCTTTTTTAGGTTATAGTGTAACTCCAATTATAAAACATTTCATAAATTAATAGTATAGATGAATATAAGAAACCTAGACCAAGGCCTAATAAGACAGCGGACTCCTCTCCTCTCGACTTCTTTCTGTGTGTGGGGCTGGATACGAATTCGGGTGCTTTTTATGTTTAATCAGTTTTTATTGAGGTTTTTGCAAATAATAAAAGGAAACAAAACCAATACAAAGGCATCAAATAAGGCAGTAGGAGGCACGCAGCCACCCAATCGTGGAGAAGTCGCTGAGGAACAGTTAGGGTAGAGGGCTGCAGATGCCCGCAAAAGAAAAACTAGTAACGGGTGGCACTATAACAGCATGGGGAAATGCATCATTGGGGGGTGATGGCAGGGAACACTATAGGACAGAAGGAAAAGTCCGGCTGTGGAGGGCCACCACAGTGCCATTTGCGCACAGAAACACATAAAACCACATACAAGACCGGGATGGGACAGGGCACACTGAGGAGAGAGGGAAAGGGAAGGGGGAGAGAGGGATGGTACAGAAGGAGACGGCCAGACCCCTTATGGGAAGGGGAGCAAGTTCAGGAAAAGAAAGAAGAGAACTCTGAAGTCTCCTGGAACATCACCCACGGCTGCCAGAGGGACTCAAATTTAGAAGGATCAGGCGAGTTCTCAGCCACCAGGGCCTCCATTCTCTTAATAAGGAGAAGCTCCTGTAGAAACTCAACCAGGGTGGGCACAGCAGTACTGCGCCAATGCCTGGGAATGACTGTTCTGGCAGCAGTGAGAAAATGTTGCAGGAGGTCTCTCTTAACAGCGAAGACGTTCTCTGGTATAATGGAGAGAAGGGCTAGACGAGGTGAGGGTGTGACAGATTTGCCACTCACTTTAGTATACAACGCGAAAACAGCATCCCAGAAGGGTCTGAGGGCAGCGCATTCCCACCAGATGTGATACATCGTACCTCCTTTGGAACCACACCGCCAACACCGGTCGGATACTCCAGGATACATCCTGTGCAGGAGGACAGGACAGCGGTACCAGCGGGTCAGTATTTTGTAGTCTTTTTCCTGCGCACTGCAAGGCAGCGGGAGCTTATGCATATACAGGAAGGACCTATCCCAATTGGCAGGTGAAAGACAAGTACCAAGGTCAGATTCCCAGGGGCTGGTATAGGAAGGAAGCCCAGGTGTAGCATCCTCGAGGAGAATGCCATAGAGAACAGAAAGGATATGTGGGGTGGTGTCAGCGCAAGAAAGAGCAGACTCCAAGTCAGTCAAGGGGAATGAGAGCATGGGAAGTAAGGAGAACTTATGGAGGAAGGCAGTGAGCTGACCATATTCCAACCAAGATAATGAGATCGGGGTAGGAGGCGCGCAATTGTGTCAGGGAGGGGAGAGGTGTACTACCTGCAACTTGGTGCAAGCGAACGTCATCCCTACCTAGCCAGCAAAGGAATTTATCTGCAGAACAACCTGGGGAGAACATAGGATTGTTGAAGAGAGTGCTGAGGGGGCCTGGAACCCTGGCAATGTGACTGCCCACACACCGCATCCCAGGTCTTTAGGAAATGGGATGACAGCACAGAATGCCTAACAGCACTGGAGCGTAAGTGGGTCGGGTGCTTTTTAGTGCTAACAATAACTCAATCAGGGGCTTTCAATACCATTATGAAAGCAGAGTAGTTGTAGTAACTCCTCCACAGTTAACTATGATTCAGACATCTGTTATTTTTAATATCATCTTTCCCCAAGCTTTGTGTAGGAGATAGGGAATTATTGGAGGCCCCAAATTTCCCTATCCAAGCTGAGGGAGTCGGTCTCCAGGGCTGCTATTAAAAAGTCACTAGGTACAGATGCAATCCTATTTGACAAGACGAGTAAAACTACTGCTTATAATTTGTAGACTGTGTTTTAATATTCAGGGATAAACGGAGGAAGGAAATGTTGATACAAAACCATTATTTTTTTTTTTTACCCATATGGATTTTTATGCTCCAAAATTAATGCATAAAAAAATATAATTTAGCTATCACCCTAATCATAGTGACCCATGTTACTTATGTATGGTGAACAGCAAGAAATTTAAAATGTTAAAAAGCAATCTCAGAATTTTTTTTTTCATCAACCCAGAAAGAGTTGATCGTCTGACATAAGCTAGAACAGTCCAAAAGGTGCTTAATAGTTGGAGTGTGTGTCTCAGCTGTGCATTCATTTCTGTAAACTTAATTTATGCAACAATCAAGAGTTAAAAAGGTTTGTTACGCCCCTTGATAAATCCTTCAACTGGTGTAGTTTACAAAATGTCAGTCCCTTCTTGGGGAATTCCACTTTACTGGCACCCCTGGGGCTCTGCAATAGCAATATGACATCCAAAAACCAGTCAGTCAATCTATACTTTAGAAGCCAAAAAGCAAAGCACACCTTGCCCTCTGAGCCCTGCTGTATGCCCAAACCTACTCAAAAGATTTAAGTGCACACAATACATTGGGCACTGAAATAGCATATTTCTTTAAAAATTCAAATTTTCATTTAAAAGCATACCTCCATTTATAAACTTTTCATAAATGAATAGTGCATTTGAATATAGAAAACTGTGAAATATCTTAGGAAGGATATCTGCTTTCTTTTCCACTTATCTTCAATCAGACTATTTGTTTACATATACATCCTATCCAGCTCCTCTATGGGGAGGGTAGGGGAGGGTGAAGTAAGGGGCTGCTGCTAGCTGGTAATAGATTTATTGCCACATTCTTTGCAGTGTAGTGTCTTACCTGAAATATATAGCCCACATCAAAAGAGTTATCTCTCACTCACTGAGTAGCAACAGCGATTATTTCTGTGTGTTTTCCAGCAACCTACCACTCCCTTTCCTCCATAGACTAATATGTAAAAAGTAACTCCGCTTGATAAACTGAAGGAAACCTTTCTTAAATTAAATGTATTTTAAAGTTTCTTATATTCACCTGCACTATTCTTTTGTGCAAAACTGTTTATAACTAGAGGTACGCTTTAATTTTTGGAAATAACTCTTGGGCTCAAAATGATTGCTTTTCCCCTTAGCAAATTCCTTGGGGTATGTTATTTCTCAATGGGGGGAGGGGGTCATATTTTATGAGTTAAATTTTGTTATCTTTGCCTCAAGCTCTCTGAAAATGCCTGCCAATGATGTGTAAAGGCAAGCTGTGCATGACCTATTGGGCACTGAAATCGCATACATCTGAGGACATCAATTTTCATTTTGTATGGTCTGCTGCACACTTCTTTTTGGAAAGCATCTCTAGGATCAAAATGTTCAGTATAGTCCTTGATAAATTTTTTGAGATGCAGTTTCCAAAATAAGGTCCGTTTTTGTTACTTCCCATTGAACTAACATCTTAGGGCCTCTGCAAATGTGTCATAGCACCTGAAAATGATTCTGCCCTCTAAAAGCCTGATAGCGCTACTCAGCACCTGTTTCCCGTTGTGTACTTAAACAACAGTTTTCACCCACGTGTGTGGGTTTCTCTGTACCTGGGTGAAATTGTGTAACAAATTGTGGGGTGAACTTTTTTTCCTTGAACCCCTTGTGAAAATGAAAAAGAATTTGTGACTAAAGTGACATTGTATTGTAAAAAATGTATTTTTTTCATTTTCACAGCCCAATGTACATAAAATCTATGAAACACCTGTGGGGTCATAATGCTCACCATAGCCCTTGATTTCTTTTAAGGAGTGTAATTTTCAAAATTGGGTCACTTTTGAGGGGTTTCCATTGTATTGATACTTTAGGGGCACTGCAAGTGAGACATGGCATCTGAAAACTATTCCAGCAAAATCTGCCCTCCAAAAGCCAAATAGTGCTGTTTCCATTCTGAGCCCCTTCGTGTACCAATATAGCAGTTTCCATCTACTTTTGGGGTATTTCTTTGCACCACTTAAAGGGTTAACAGACTTGATAAAAAGATAAAAGTACACTAAAGATTTCTGACTTGCTTGTTTTCCTTAATACTTGTTTTCCCTATAATATAACAATGCATAAGCATATTCGCTCACAACTCCTTTTGGGGTTATTCCCTCTAATACTGTATAAATACATTGAGAACTGTGTGTTATTAGCTTTGCCAGTAGGGTATGTTTTTATATGGTCTAATACTGTCCTGACAATATCTGTGTGTGCGAGGACACACTCCCAACAGATAACATCCATTTGTCAATTTGCTAAACATTAAATAGGAGTAAACAGTGTTGGGCGATTTTATTTAAATCCAATGACATCCACCCAAAACTAATTTCTAAACAGCTGAATAGAGATTTTCATTACAATTCCACTGATAACTATATTATGTTTATAGCTGCTTGCTAGACTGAGATATAATGCTCATACATTGTATTGCTGTATGTAAAATCTTCTCCTGCTGCTATCTACACATACATATTTTCCCAGCCGATCTCTCCCTCTAAACATGGCAGTATTCCTGGGCATATGCATATTATTTATATATATTTTTATTTAATATAATTTTTATATAGGTGCGTGCGTGTGTGTGTATATACAATTTTCTTCCAGTCCCACACATATGATGAGAGAGAGAGAGAGACTAGGCAGACAATAATGGGGTTGGGGAGCGCATGGTGGACACCTGGGAAACTAATGTCCGGCTTCAGGTCTCACCTCCAGGTCGCTGTTTTTTAATCTCAATTTTCTTGTTTTTGCATGAAGAAACTAAAAAAAGGTTCAGTGAGTTGGCACAGTGAGGTAGGAGTTGGTGCAGGCTTCCTTGTTCAACCACCCAAGTATTGACTACAGTGAAGAAACTGTTGATCATAGTCTGTGGCGGAGTAGAGAGCCTGCATGGAATATATCAGACTCCAGGGTGGGGCTAACATCAATTTCACAACTCTGATTAAAATCAAAATTGTGCTGCTTTGCTACGGCAAATTAATCAAACTTGGGTGGAGATAGCAGAGCACTCTACTTTGGCTATTTCTAGTGCAACTCTTGAATTGAATGGACCACTTCAGAACAGTAGACAAATGTAACAAAGAAAACTAAGAGTTCTACAAAATGATGCCACAGAACACAATACTCTGATCCCTGGCATACTGCCCTACTGCTAGTTTCAGTGCGTAGCTAGCGGGGGGGGGGCAGAGGGGGCGGCTGCCCCGGGCCCACTGACTTTTTGGGGCCCACCATTAATACATCCTTTATTTCTAACTGGATCGGTGTCTGCAGACACCGATCTAGTTAAAACGTATCCTGCATGTGAAAGATCCTCAGTGCGCCAACACCGCTTTGGCTCACACCTGAGTCTACTTTCATAAAATACCACACTCACCGCCAGTGAGTGCCAGGTCCACAAGATAAATACAAGACAAGCTTTCTAAATTTTATATATTTATTAACCCCTAAATGGGTCGGTATTAACATCTAACACATGCAGTTCAGAACAGATATGTAGATATATGCAAGCATTAACAGTTACTAGTTACAAGATATAGTGCAATGAAATAAAAAGAGCATAAAAGTGAAATAGTTACTTTACCACACATCTCCTGGATGTGGCTCTATAGTCCAACACTCACACATGGCATGTGGAGATCACCAGTGGAGGCAGCGGCATTAACTCCTAGCATGTGGCATCACAGTATATTCCAACCTGCATGCTCTCATCACAGTCTCTCAGTAAACTCTTGTAGTCTGTCTGTAAAAATCTGTAGTCTGTGATGGTCTTAGTATTCTCTTGTAGTCTCAGCCCAATCTCCCCCCACTGACCTCTTACCTCATCTTTTATATACCCTTTATGCCACCTCCCAGAATGAGGTCACCGGCAACAGCAAGTCTGATGGACTAACGCACTCAAGTCCAGATTCTTTGTATTGAGCTGAGACCAAGTGGAATGATACAATGTTATCAACCAGGTCTGATCTACCTGCACAATGCATGTTTCTTTGATCACTCAGGGCTGTGTATGAATTCAATGGAGCCCTGCTGGGATGGATACAAAGCCCCATTGTTACAATGTTGCTACTACTGCCAATATACACCTAGGCTTATAGCTGCGCACATTATGAATAAATGCAGGTAAGAAGGGAGATACTATACCCAGAGATCAAAATACATCTCTGAGTTATAGCCATATTTAAGCAGAATCATCACACCTCCCCCTTTAGATGGGGCTTGTAGGAAGTAGGGGCCTTTGCCCCTCTTCTGAGAGCACCTCTGTCGCTTCAGCTCCTCAGGCTCTGGCCCCAAGGCTTCACAACCCCCAGGGTCCCAGTAGACTCGGGCCTTGTCAGAGTCCGGGGGTGGTTGAGCGCCACGCGCCTTCAATATGTCCAGACTAGGGTCAGCTTGGACAGCATCTCTGAACTCTTGGCTGGAGTGAGACAAAAGAGAGGTGCATGTTACATAGCTGCTGGACCCTTCTGGCTCTCTAGTCTGACTAGGGACACTTCTAAGGCTCAGGCCCTGATCCACATACACTTGGCTACCTCCTGCCTGTTCTGGGTCCGCTTTCTGAGTGCTGGCACCCTGTGGAGCCACACTCATAACCCCAAGTCTTTGGGATACCAATTCAGAGACCCCATCCCGGCGGTCTCTCAGGGTCTCTCTCACACTAGCCGCTAGTTGGGAGAGTTCTAGGGGATTCTGCACCTCCCCCTTTGCTTCCAAACCTACATCCTGTTCCTCCTGTACTTGGGTGGGTGATGGTGATACCTTGGGCAAATGACTGAGATCATGCTTCCCCAAACCATCCCCCCACAATACATTGACAGGTAATACATTTGACATACCCTCTTCTTGGATCACACCTCCAGTACCCCATGCCATCTGCACTTGGGCCATGGGCACTCCTGGAATAGAACTGGACAGAAGAGACGTGTATGTCTCATACCGGCCGGACTCAAGGGAGTAAGGCTAGTCATGGCGGTCTCAGCACTGACTCCAGGTGGTGTAGGCAACGGTTCAAGGGTCGGAGCGCCCTCCACCCTTGTAGCACTCTGGCTGCGGGCTAACACCGCACTACCAGCAGTCCGTCCCTCACCTGGATCGGCCATAAGATCCCCATAGCCTACCTGACCACCTGGTACATGGTCAGCAGTTGGGTGCTTATCGGATGCACTGGGCGAAATAATAGAAGTCGCTTCCAGTGACTCAGAAGAGCTACCCTGTACATTTTCACAACAAGCATTGGCAATTACATGGACAGTACATTCATTAGCAATTGTTAATTCACACCGGGTCTCAGTAATGCGTCCGAGCGACGGAGGGACCGGTGCAGAGGCTGGAAGGCTTTCCACCCCTTTGGCACTTTGACTGCGGGTAACCACCGCAATACCAGCAGTCCGTCCTACATCCGGACCGTCACTAAGAGCCCAGAGAGACACTGAACCACCTGGTACAACATCCACAGTTTCATGGCAGACATTTGCAATATCATTAACAGCATTGGTTCTATCACACTTTGCTGGAGGGAGGACTGGTAGACATAGAGACACAGACTGGGGGGGTGAGGCCCCCCGCAGATGTGGGCGGGTCTACAGCCCAGTCCTCACTCAGCTCCTTTACACCTGCATTAATCCCAGAGACAGTAGAATTAACATTATCACAGCCTGGAGGAAAGAACTCAGTAAGGGGTTTAGCCTTCCCTTTGGACATGGCAAGTTCATTTACAACATTCAAAGGTACCGTTACAGTAGCATTTTCACAGACTGTATGAGGAGACATTTCAGAGGGAGGGTTACCAGCCCCCTCTGCAGGTATTCCCACAGGTACACTATCAGACATATAAGCCTGGACAGACAGCTGATCACAGGGAGTTGGGATGGCCCCCACCCCATATTGGCACATCATAGGCCCCAAATCTGTCCCCAACAGTACATTGGCAGCCAACTCAGACATCACTCCCACATCCCGCATTCCTTTCCCTGCACCCCAGTCTAAATGAACACAAGCCATGGGTAGAGTAAAACGTTCCAATCCAATACCCCGTAGGGTCAGAGTTTTTCCCGGGAATAATACTATCTGGGGGGACCAAATCTGGTTGTACCAGCGTGACATCTGCCCCAGTGTCCCGGAATCCCATCACCACTTTGTCCCCCACAGTGACCTGTTGACGGTTAGCATTAAGCTGGGGCCCCTCCCTCGCAATTAGATACACAGATGGGCCGGCCGCTGTAGTTTGGGGAGCAGGGGGATTCCTAGGGCGGTTGGGGCAGTCTCGTTGAAAATGTCCCGTTTGATTACAGGCGTGGCACCGCCTGATCTCTCCCTGGTGTATGAGAGAGGTCGCCGGGGAGCTCAGAGCTCGAGGAGCAGGGGACGTATAGGAACCACCCGGGACAGAGTTTGGCCTACCCCACCTGGAAGCAGAGGGCTGTGGTGACCTCCAGCTTGGTTCAGGATTCCCCGGGACAGATTGTGTCTTACCCCTCCTCCAGCCATCGCTGGCAGGTTTCCACGGCAATTGGTTGGCAACATAACGATCCGCCATTGCTGCAGCTGTTTCAAGGTCCTTGGGCTCTCGGTCCAAGAGATATTTTTGCACTTCCTCGGTACAAATGTTCAAGAACTGCTCTTGAAGCATGAGGTCTGCAAGGCTTTCTTGCGAGGTGACGGACTTGCCCTCCGTCCACTCCCGGAACCACACGCGCAGCTGGGCCGCTGTATCCTCATGGCTCTCTGAATCTTTTTCTGCAGTCCTCGGAACCTTCGACGGTATAGCTCCGGCGTGAGTTGGTACCTCCGGATCAGCGCTGCTTTAACAGACTCATAGTCCTGGTCAACTGGCAAATTGGCGTAAGTGTCCAGGGCTTTTCCCCTCAACCGGGGAGCCAGGTAACGGACCCAATCCGTCTGTGGTAGCTGATACTGCTTACACACTTTCTCAAAGGCCCGCAAGAACGAGTCCAAATCCCCGTTTGTTTCAAGGATTGGAAAGTCCCCCGATCGGAGCCTTGGTACTTGGGCTTCTGGAGTGTGTGCAGTGACAGACGGTGCCTGCTGGGAGAGCTCCATTCTTTTGAGCTCAAGCTGATACTGCCGCTCAGCCTGCCATACTGCGGCCTGCCGTTCTCGTTCTGCAGCGTCACGATCGGCTTGCCGTTCTGCGGCCTGCTGTTCTCGTTTTGCAGCGTCACGATCGGCCTGCCGTTCTCGTTCTGCAGCTTCCTGAAAGTGGCACAACACCTGCAGGTATGTGTTAGGGTCACTGGTGCCTACTTGCTGCAGGGCCGTTTGCCAGTATGAAGCCATTACCATAGCAAGGCTGGGGCTACTGGTCCCTCCTGGTGAAGTAATCCTTGGGACCGGGCTGCTTGCCGCACTTCCTGGCCTAGCCCCAAAATCCGGACTTTGCTCGATTCTCTGCATGGCTGTGGCTGCCTCCATTTCAGCCATACGCTCAGGATCTCTAAAAGCCTGGTTCAGCCGTTCAGGAGATCTGCTTCTGAGCCCACTAGCCATCCACTGGTATTTGCCAAATAAAAGATAGGATAGAATACAAAGAGTAAGGGAGGGGAACAGCACTGTATCAAACTTTCACTGTATCTTAATGCTTGCTTTAATACAGAGTTTGCCTCATAGGATTACTACAATCCCCAGCGTTTGAGGGATAAAGGTCCCCAACGCACGCTGTTTATCCTAAGATCCCACTACGCTGCCACCAATGTGAAAGATCCTCAGTGCGCCAACATCTCTTTGGCTCACACCTGAGTCTTCTTTCATAAAAAACCACACTCACCGCCAGTGAGGGCCGGGTCCACAAGATAAATACAAGACACGCTTTCTAAATTTTATATATTTATTAACCCCTAAATGGGTCGGTATTAACATCTAACACATGCAGTTCAGAACAGATATGTAGATATATGCAAGCATTAACAGTTACTAGTTACAAGATACAGTGCAATGAAATAAAAAGGGCATAAAAGTGAAATAGTTACTTTACCACACATCTCCTGGATGTGGCTCTATAGTCCAACACTCACACATGGCATGTGGAGATCACCAGTGGAGGCAGCGGCATTAACTCCTAGCATGTGGCATCACAGTATATTCCAGCCTGCATGCTCTCATCACAGTCTCTCAGTAAACTCTTGTAGTCTGTCTGTAAAAATCTGTAGTCTGTGATGGTCTTAGTATTCTCTTGTAGTCTCAGCCCAATCTCCCCCCACTGACCTCTTACCTCATCTTTTATACCCTTTATGCCACCTCCCAGAATGAGGTCACCGGCAACAGCAAGTCTGATGGACTAACGCACTCAAGTCCAGATTCTTTGTATTGAGCTGAGACCAAGTGGAATGATACAATGTTATCAACCAGGTCTGATCTACCTGCACAATGCATGTTTCTTTGATCACTCAGGGCTGTGTATGAATTCAATGGAGCCCTGCTGGGATGGATACAAAGCCTCATTGTTACAATGTTGCTACTACTGCCAATATACACCTAGGCTTATAGCTGCGCACATTATGAATAAATGCAGGTAAGAAGGGAGATACTATACCCAGAGATCAAAATACATCTCTGAGTTATAGTCATATTTAAGCAGAATCATCACACTGCAACTTAACAGTATTGTAAACCGCAAGCCACATGAGGCTTGCGGTTTACAAGTCCCCGAGACCACAGACCGATGTCGTCTTTTCACACAGGCGGCGTGATGACATCACAAAATCACGCCAACTGCGCTCAGACACAGATATCCTGTGCGTGGACCGGGAGGAAGTGGCGGCGGCTCTGTTCATCAGCATCGCAGAAATAGAACTATAATGGGAGAATTCATTAGGGGGCATTATGACGATGGGGGGGCATTTATATAAGGGACATTATGAACATAAGGGGGGTCATTTATAGAAGGGTTATTACAGGATATTATGAATAAAAGGAGGGAGGTTATTTGTATAAGGAGCCATTACGGGGCATTGATATAAGGGGTCATTAGAGGTGCAGTATTTATGTCAGGGGGAATCAGGGGCATAATATGAGGGTCAATTAATTTAATGAAAGTGGCACTTGGGCTTTATTAAGACTAAGGCCCCACATAGCAGGCTGCAGCAAAAAAAGCACTGCAGGAAAAACCATGGTGGTAACATTGTGGTTCTTCCCGCAGCGCTTTTCACAGAACGTCCGCAGAGGTTTCCCCTGTGGACTTTCTGTTTTCAATACAGCTATATGGAAGCCGCCAGTGTTTCCATAGGTATAATTGACATGCTGCAATTTCCAAAACCGCAACGGCTTTGGAAATCGCAGTGCGTCTGCTGCACATATTTTTCTGCAATGTGTGTATGGGATTTGCTAGAATGCCACGGTTTTCTTCTGTGGGTTTTCGCCACATGAGGCCCCCATTCCATCCCCACTTTGCAGTAAAATACACGCAGCGGATACGCTGCGATTTCCAAAACAGTCGCAGTTTTGGATATCGCAGCATGTCAATTATACCTATGGAAACGCCAGCAGTTTACCTATAGATATAATTGAAGCAGAAAGTCCACAGAGGAAACCTCTGCAAACATTCTGTGGAAAGTGCTGCAGGAATAACCGCGATGTGTCGCCGCTGTGGTTTTTCTCACAGCTGTTTTTTACTGCGGGACGCCACATGGGACCTTGGCCTTAAGACGTTTTCCAGCTCATTTTTATTGATGGTCTATCCTCAGAATAAATCCTCAATAAGAGATAAGTGATTTCCCATTGATCAGCTGTATGAAGGGGCTATGGCGCCTGTTTATATCATATGCTGTCTGTTTATAGTGACTGTGTGGTGTCATTCCAGCCTTGTCACATAGACGTGTATAGGACTAGGCTGTAGTTACATTACATGGCCGCTATGAAAAGAATGACACTATGTAAACAGAGAAGGGGTCACGGCGCTTACACAGGTACCAAGGTTCATTCAAACAGCTGATCCTCGGGGTCCCGGGTATTGGAACCCCAATAATTTTTTTTTTCCCTTGTGTTTTTTTTTTTTTTTTTAATTAGGAAACACCTGGGGCATTATTAATAAGGGGCACTATTTAAAGGGGGTGCACAGGGAAGTTATTAATTTAAAGATGCACTTAGGGGTATTATTCATTATGGGGGGTTATATTATATATTTTATAATTGGGGGTAGCAGCAGGATGGGGGCTTTGTGTAGGTGAGGACAATGTGGGTCAGGTGCCTGGAAAAGTAAGGAGCCAAAGATGTCTGTGTTGCAAACTTTCCAGAGACTGGAAGAAGTGGTCATGGCCGTCCAGATAAAAGAGACGGGGAATGTGAACGATTAGTCAGAGACGTCACCGGTAAGTCACTAAATGTTACTGCACTGTATTCACCTAAATCGTCTGCAGAGCCCTGTGTAGAGCTGCTATATACCACTATATGCTCACCGTATACTGATAGTATCAGTATACGAACATGTCCAAGTGGGGGGCCCACTTGGACATGTTCGCCCCTCCCCCCCTGTGCTGAACCCCTAGCTACGCCTCTGGCTAGTTTATTTCCTACCTCTGTATTCTGTTCCTGCCCTTGTCTCTTTAATTATTAGGGTTGCATCTGTTTGCTTCCTCCAACTTATCTGTATGTACAGTGCTGGCCAAAAGTATTGGCACCCCTGCAATTCTGTCAGTTAATACTCAATTTCTTCCAGAAAATGATTGCAATCACAAATGCTTTGGTAATAATATCTTCATTTATTTTGCTTGCAATGAAAAAACACAAAAGAGAATGAAAAAAAAGTCAAATCATTGATCATTTTACACAAAACTCCAAAAATGGGCCGGACAAAAGTATTGGCACCCTCAGCCTAATACTTGGTAGCACAACTTTTAGACAAAATAACTGCGAACAACCGCTTCCGGTAACCATCAATGAGTTTCTTACAATGCTCTGCTGGAATTTTAGACCATTTTTCTTTGGCAAATTTCTCCAGGTCCTTGAGATTTGAAGGGTGCCTTCTCCAAACTGCCATTTTGAGATCTCGCCACAGGTGTTCTATGGGATTCAGGTCTAGACTTATTGCTGGCCACTTTAGAAGTCTCCAGTGCTTTCTCTCAAACCATTTTCTAGTGCTTTTTGAAGTGTGTTTTGGGTCATTGTCCTGCTGGAAGACCCATGACCTCTGAGGGAGACCCAGCTTTCTCACACTGGGCCCTACATTATGCTGCAAAATTTGTTGGTAGTCTTCAGACTTCATAATGCCATGCACACGGTCAAGCAGTCCAGTGCCAGAGGCAGTAAAGCAACCCCAAAACATCAGGGAACCTCCGCCATGTTTGACTGTAGGGACCGTGTTCTTTTCTTTGAAGGCCTCTTTTTTTTTTTCCTGTAAACTCTATGTTGATGCCTTTTCCCAAAAAGCTCTACTTTTGTCTCATCTGACCAGAGAACATTCTTCCAAAAAGTTTTTGGCTTTCTCAGGTAAGTTTTGGCAAACTCCAGCCTGTCTTTTTTATGTCTCTGGGTCAGAAGTGGGGTCTTCCTGGGTATCCTACCATAGAGTCCCTTTTCATTCAGACGCCGACGGATAGTACGGGCTGACACTGTTGTACCCTCGGACTGCAGGGCAGCTAGAACTTGTTTGGATGTTAGTCGAGGTTCTTTAGCCACTATCCGCACAATCTTTCGTTGAAATCTCTCGTCAATTTTTCTTTTCCGTCCACATCTAGAGAGATTAGTCACAGTGCCATGGGCTTTAAACTTCTTGATGACACTGCGCACGGTAGACACAGGAACATTCAGGTCTTTGGAGATGGACTTGTAGCCTTGAGATTGCTCATGCTTCCTCACAATTTTGCTTCTCAAGTCCTCAGACAGTTCTTTGGTCTTCTTTCTTTTCTCCATGCTCAATGTGGTACACACAAGGACACAGGACAGAGGTTGAGTCAACTTTAATCCATTTCAACTGGCTGCAAGTGTGATTTAGTTATTGCCACCACCTGTTATGTGCCACAGTTAAGTAACAGGTGCTGTTAATTACACAAATTAGAGAAGCATCACATGATTTTTCAAAGGGTGCCAATACTTTTGTCCACCCCCTTTTTATGTTTGGTGTGGAATTATATCCAATTTGGCTTTTTGACAATTCTTTTTGTGGTTTTCCATTGAAGACAAATTAAATGAAGATATTATTACCAAAGCATTTATGATTGCAATCATTTTCTGGAAGAAATTGAGTATTATCTGACAGAATTGCAAGGGTGCCAATACTTTTGGCCAGCACTGTACCTACAGCCAAAATAGCCATATCAGCGGTGTATGGGAGTCGGAAGTTGAATAACTCTGAGAGCATCTCAAAGACCTTTTCCCAGTATCCTTGAATTATGGGGCAATTCCCCAATATATGTAGAAGTGTTCCTCTACCACCACACCCCCTCCAACAATGCCCTGATTCAGAGGGATAGGCTAACTGTAACATAGTCGGGGTCCTATACCATCGTAATACTATTTTCATGGCTGTCTCTATATGTGTACTACACTTTAAGGATAAGTGGATCAGCTTAATTGCCTGCTGCCACTCTTCTAGGGTAATGGCTGTCCCTAAGTCTCTCTCCCAGCAACGGAATGGGGTAGATTTAGTGAAGGTCGAAAGTTCATCCATTTTGTCATACAGAAAACGCAACCCTCTCACCTTGGTTGACAGCCAAGTGAAGAGTGCGCCACTATGGGGCAAAAGTGTCACAGGATGTTTGGACACGAAGTGCCATATTTGAAAATATTTAAGGAAGTCTCCGTTAGGGATTCCATATTTCTGTCTAAGGTCTGCAAACAATATAGGTTGTTTAGTGTCAGAATATAATTGAGAAATCTGTGTGATCCCCCTCGATTCCCAGTCCGAGACTCTCAAACCGTCGATTATCCATGCCACTAGTGACAAAGGCATCTCAGCAATATGAAAATTTTTCATAGGGTTGGCTTTCTCGTGTATTAGCTTCCATGCCACCAATGAGGCCGCCATGACCGGGGAGAAGGAGCCAGGAGCCGAAATGTTCCAAAAGGGTAGCCACAGCGCATCTTCCAGTTTTAAAGGAGCTATAAATGCCTGCTCTATGTGCAACCATGGAACCGAGGTATCTATTGATTTCCACCTAGCGCACTGAGTGACCAGCGAGGCTATATAATAATTTCGTATCTTCGGAACTCCCAGCCCTCCTGCCTCCCTTTGTTTAAATAGGAAGCTTTTGTTGATTCTGGGTCTTTTCCCATTCCATATATACTTAGAAATCACTCGTTGTGCTATTTCAAAGAAAGACGTAGGAAGGGATATCGGGAGCGTGCGAAACAAATATAAAAGTCTAGGAAGTAGTAACATTTTGAAGGCCGCTACTCGGCCTATCCAGGAGGTATCTGTTTTTGACATTCGCTCTGTCTCCTCTTGTAGTAGTCTTAACATTGGTGTATAGTTACTTCTATAAAGGGTCCCTAGGGATTTTGTCATCCGCGTCCCCAGGTATTGGACATCATCCTTCCTCCAATCAAAGTTATAATTCGACTTCATTTGTTGAAGCAAAGAAAGAGGGACATTCAAAGGTAGCGCTTGGGATTTAGCCATATTCAATTTGTAAAATGATAAGTGCCCGAATGCAGTAATAGTATCCATTAGGCGAGGAATAGATGTTCGCGGCTTAGATAGGGTAAGAATAATATCATCAGCGTAGAGTGATATAAGGTGAATTTTATTGCCTATATCAATGCCCCCTATTCCCGTATCTAGTCTAAGTGTTTGAGCTAATGGTTCCATAGAAAGAACAAATATCAGGGGTGACAGAGGGCATCCCTGTCTGGTCCCATTTGTTATCAGAAGAGGGTCCGATACCACTCCATTGGTAAATACTCTCGCAGACGGTGCAGAGTATAGCGCCTCTATTGCCCTCAAAATAGCTCCAGAGAACCCCATAATTCTGAGCACCGAGAAGGCATACGACCAGCAAATGCGATCAAACGCCTTCTCAGCGTCCAATGCGAGAATCACCGCCTCCACCTTTCTACGATCAATATGATGTATGATGTTCAAAATGCTTCTGGTATTGTCGTAAGATTGCCTCCCCTTGACAAATCCTACCTGGTCATTATTTATCAAGCTCGGAAGACAGGTTGCCAACCTGTTTGCTATTAATTTGGCATATATTTTCAGGTCGGAATTTAGTAAAGAGATAGGTCGGAAGTTTTGGGGGTTAGTGGCCTGCTTTCCCGGCTTTGGCAGCGTAACTACTAAGGCCTCTTGGTTTTCTTTTGGGATGGTACCAGAATCAATCGCGGCCGCCAAAAAGGACAGCAATGGATCCTTCAGGATTGGGAAAAATCGTTTGTAGTATTCATTAGTAAGGCCATCAGGGCCCGGAGACTTATGAGATGGCAGCGATTTAATAATTGACAACAACTCCTCTGAAGTAATGGGTGTATTCAAATAGTCCAGTTGTGACTCAGTGAGTTTGGGCAATTGGGCAGCCGCAAGAAAGCGTTCAATGTCGCAGCTCGTTGGGAGAGCTACCACTGTGCCTTCCGCGATATTGTAGAGGCCTTCGTAAAATGATCTGAAGGCGTCATCTATGCCCCTTGGGTCATATATTTTATATGTACCATCCTTACTATGAAGGAGTTGAATTCTGGATTTCGCATGTTTCTGTTTAAGTTTGGAGGCTAGGAGTTTGCCTGCTTTATTGGACTGAGAATAATATGTAGCTTTGGTCCTTTTTAGATTTTTCTCGTATTTATGCAATAAACAAGCTGTCAATTGATGGCGCAATGTCATCAATTTGGCTGCGTTTGATAGAGATGGGGACTTTTTATTGCTGTCGTCGATTGATTTTATTTGGTGGAGCAATCTATCCATTTCTGCCAATCTATTTTTCTTTTCTATATGCCCCAAACGAATGAATGTACCTCTGATGAAGGCCTTGTGGGAGTTCCACAGTATATCAGGGCCAGGGGCAGAGGGGGCATTAATCAGAAAAAATTCCTTCAGATCAGTCTCTAAAGATGCTTTTAATTTCGGTTGTGTCATTAAAAATTCGTTGCAGCGCCATACGAACGCTCTTGGGCATTCATATTTTTCTGCTAAGGTCAAGGTTATTGCTGCATGGTCTGACCAAGTGATTACTGAGATATCAGATTGCATAACCATGGGGAGGCTGGATTGCTCAAGTAGAAATAAATCTATCCGTGAGTAACTATTATGTACAGAGGAGAAATAAGTATAATCTCTCTCAGTATTATGGAGGATACGCCAGGTGTCAAATAATTCATGGCGCCATAGCGCTTGCGAGAAAGAAGGGTGACGTGTCGACCCACCAGAAGTGGTATCCACTACCGGGTCCGGAGCCACATTAAAGTCCCACATCAATATTAAACATCCCTGCTTCCTCTTTTCCACCGCCTTTACCAGTCTCCCTAAGAATGCCACTTGTTTCCTGTTGGGGGCGTATGCTGATACTAGCGTATAACTAACACTATTGAGAGTGCAGATCAGTATTCTAAATCGCCTACCCGGGTCTGCATAATGTGACAATAACTGAAATGCTACCGAGTCCCTAATACCAATCAATACCCTTCTACGTTTTGAGGAATAGTGGGCATGGAATACATTTGGGTATGTCGGATGTTGAATGCGAGAGGCATCTGCCTTCAATAGGTGGGTCTCTTGCACTGCAAGAATGTCACAGCCTTGATCTCGTGCCTCGCGCCATAAATTGGCCCTCTTTTGAGGAGAGTTCAACCCTCTGACATTCATAGACATAACTTTAAGCACCATAATACACAATTAGGAATGCATTAAGAGTCTTACCACACTTGCCCACACCAAAGGATGTCCCTGGTTGCAGGAGGCGGAGATGTCTCCACCAGTTGTATTCATGTCGCCCTGTGTGCCAGAACCAGAAAGGAAACAAACCATATAAACTACAGAACCGATGGGCAACCCATCTTAACTGCATCAAAGGAAGACAAAAGAGAAAAAAAGACGAACATAGTACAGCGGACCAGCAGCTGTCGGAATCTTGGGGGGATAAGTTCAACAGCAGTGAACATATGGAATCCAAGATAGGTGAGTCTCTAGCTTTGAAGCCCTCTAGGTGGACGTCGTTGAGTTTTCGCCTGGCGCCAGCCATCCGATATTGGACCATGTGGATTCTTGATTGGAGGATCAACCATCGGAATATTCCATGCATTTAGCAATTTTTTCCCCTCCTCCAGAGTCTTGATAACATGTACGAGATTATTGCGGGAGACGATCACACGGACCGGGAATCCCCATTTATACAGAATGTGATGTTGACGTAATGTTGTAGTAAGAGGGATGAATTGTCGCCTGATTTGTAGTGTCGTGGCAGAGAGATCTGAATAGATGGATATCTTGTGATATGGTTCAGGTAGGCGGTCTGTCTTTCGTGAAGTCAGCAGAACCAGCTCTTTAGTGCGATAAAAATGGATCTTTGCCAGGACATCCCTGGGTACTGTTTCATCTAAATGTGAGGGTCTCGGAATTCTATGAGCTCTGTCAATAGTTAAGTCCATTTTCGTGAGATTTGGTAGGAGCGATTTTATCATATCCTGAAGGAAAGCGGTTAAATCTTTTGTGGGTACTGATTCTGGGATCCCTCTAAATTTTAGATTGTTTCTTCTGGAACGGTCCTCTAGATCGGCTATCTTAGCTTTAAGAAAGGACACATCCCTTTCCACGTCGTAGTGCGCATCTATAAGCTCATTATGTGATGCAGCAAATTCCGCCATTTTAGATTCAACATGTACCGCACGGTTTTTTAACTCTTGAAGATCTCTATCTAACGGTTTCACCATAAGGGACATGTCTGTCTTTAATGATCTACAAAAGGCCATGAGCATATTTTTCATTGAAGCCTCAGTTAACAGGCTTTCTGTCGCAGGTATATCTGCAAAGAAATCAATAGATGGAAGTGTATGCTGTGTGATGTCGCTCACCTCCTCTCCCTGCGGACCAGCGCTCTGGAGCCTGGGCTTCTGCTTCACCGGGCTCGCAGTAGGTGATTCCTGTGTCCCCAGGCTGGATGCAGTTGTAGGCCTCGTGACGCCATTTTGTGTAGGCCCGAGGTCCGCGCCCCTCCCCGGCCCGCCGGGAGGGAGAAACAGCTGATCACGAGTCTGTCCGTTCAATCAGCTGTGGCAGAGACGGGGCCGACAGTGCTCTCCGTTGCGCGGAGAGTGAAAGCGTGGATGCGGTGACTGCGCTCGGGCCTCCGCCATCTTGATCCTCTCCCCTACCGTGTGGGAAGAAGAAATCTAAGAGTTTCTGCGGTTTCACCGCCGATTTGCGCTTCCTGGGCATCCCCAAAGGTGAGATCTCGGTCCTGGGGTAAGTTTAATAGCTCACTCCACGGGCTTGTCGCTGGTAGACGTCACTTAGTGAGACTCAGGCTGGGAGCTCTGAGATTATGCGACCATATCGTACCGCAGCTAGGCTCCGCCCTTTAGTCTCTTTTTGGCTGAGCAGCGTGTTGTGATCTATTCATGCATGCATTCTGTTTTATTCTTCTGTCTGTCATGTTTGGTAGTTCTGTGTCTAAGTTCTGGATGCATGCATGTTGCTCAGTTATTTTATTTCTGAAGTCTTTGTCTGCCTTTTATGTTATGCTTAGTCTGGGATTTCAGCAATATATTCCTGTATATCTGTAGCCTCCGGCCTTTCTTAAATATAACTCTGCTTCCTGCCCTGTTCTCCTGCTCACGTTTCTTGTGTTTGACCCAGCTTCTGTTTTAACTCTGTTCACTTGTCTGTCCTGGTTTTAGTATAAGTATACAGTACATTGTGTATTTATCTGGTCTCTGCTCAGCACCACAGTTCTGTGTGCCAGATCGGCTGCTTCCAAACCAGGACCATCTCCAGAGGTAGTGCTGTACAAAGACCAGATCTTCATATGGGGGTTAAAGGGTGAAGTCTGCTAGGACAACGCTTTTAGAGGTGGCCCCAAGCCAAAACCGGATTGGTAGCACGGCAGATCCACAATCTTCTGCCTGTGGTAACACCTAAAAGCACAATATCACAATCTGCCATGCCAGTTTTATAGAATTCCAGTCATGTAGAACCATTTTTACCTGAATCAAATCTTGACGTATAATTCTCTATTCCAGCTAAGTCCAGATAATGGTTTCTTCGTTCTGTATTTTCATCTACACAATAATGATCACTGTTATCATTGCATGAGTGCTGCTCGCTCAGATTTCTCCTAAAAAGAGTAGAAAGACATGCATTAAACAGCAAGATAGATGGTTGTATTACGATTACTGCAGTCATTCACTGGTCTCAGTAGTAACTTGTCAACAATCTAGTTGTGAAGAACCGGCTTCAGCAGTTGTCATTTGTTTACATGAGCACAGAGGTCAGTGACTGGCAGCTGTGGTCACATCATGATGAATTTTGGTCTGTCAAGGACTGGAAACCTCAAGGAAAAGGCTGCTAGCACAGGAAAGGGGCACCTTTATAAGGTGTGTTTTGTTTATTTTTGTAGTTAATACCATGCCATTCCTTTGTGACAGTGTTGAAAATTTGTAGGATAACCCCTTTAATGCAAAAATGGTTGGGCAAGGTAGCTATCAATCTGACAGTCAAGTCTGTGGACCCCTCAAAGGGATTCTATCACCAGAACAGGCCCGATTGAACTATAGGCATAGTCAGATTATTTTATTCTTTCATGTGAATGAAACACTTTTTTCTGCTTCCCAATTGGTGCCTCCATGGTTGAGATTTTAGTTTTCTTTCCTAATTCTTTCCTAATATACTAATGTGGTATAATGTGGGCATCACCAATGCTCTCATCACACCAAAGAGCTACGCTTTCCAGTGCCCAGTCCCTACTTCCCTCCTTGTATGACTGGCACATGACTAACAGGCTGGAAGCTGAGTCACATCATGGTGGCTTCCAAAGCTGTGTACACAGTGCTCATTGCCCTGACGTATATAGTCAATGGGTGGTCCCACACTGGTTAAAAGATAAATGTAAATGTCATTTTAAACACTACTCTATCACTTAAAGAGGACCTGTGGCCACTCTTGCATGCCATATTAAGTAAATATTTGAATGCTACACAAAACAAAAATTCTATAGAATTTTTTTTTCTTAACACTGTTATTTCTCCTAGAAATGTATGAATATATGGACAACTGGGTGTTCCCACTCCACAATTCAAAAGGGTTTGTCTCTACACTGTCACGCACCCCTGGGGACACCCAGTTGTCTTCATAAATTTCTTGAAGAATATAAGTATTCAATTATTTACTAAAACAAACATGTCAGGTGTGTTTCTCTTGGACAAAATTAGAAATGTCAGCTACGATAGTAGATTGTTGAAAACCAAGGAGACCGGCTACACAGTGTTAACACACTGCAGAATTCCTCACAGGGAAATTCTAGTTTCTCCTCATGCAAACTGCGGTATCAAATATCAACCAATGTCAGATGTTACAATTTTTGATGATTAAAAGGGGTTTTCTAGCCCCAAATCAATTTTTCTTATGGATGACCTAATCACAGGATAGGTATTCAGTATGTGATTTGTGATGGTTCGATACCTGGACCCACACAGATCAGCTGTTGCTGCAGTCTGTAGGTGCCAGAAGTTGATAGTGGAAGGGCAGCATGTGCAGCCCCATCCACTAAATAGAGGTTATACTGGGGAATTCCAGCACAGCTCCTATTAATTTGAATATATGCACGTGTTACTTTTCCTCTAGCAGCTTCTGGCACAGCTGATCTGTGTCTGGGGCCCAGGTATTGAACCCCCACAGATCACATACTGATGACCTATCCTGCATACTCTGTCACTCAGCACTTTAAGTGTACTGATCTGTACTGGTAGCCATGTACAAAGCACTGATAAACTTTTTATTCAATTTATTTATTATATATATACAGTCATATGAAAAAGTTTGGGCACCCCTATTAATCTTAATCATTTTTAGTTCTAAATATTTGGGTGTTTGCAACAGCCATTTCAATTTGATATATCTAATAACTGATGGACACAGTAATATTTCAGGATTGAAATGAGGTTTATTGTACTAACAGAAAATGTGCAATATGCATTAAACCAAAATTTGACCGGTGCTAAAATTTGGGTACCCTTATCATTTTATTGATTTGAATACTCCTAACTACTTTTTACTGACTTACTGAAGCACAAAATTGGTTTTGTAACCTCACTGAGCTTTGAACTTCATAGCCAGGTGTATCCAATCATGAGAAAAGGTATTTAAGGTGGCCAATTGCAAGTTGTTCTCCTATTTGAATCTCCTCTGAAGAGTGGCATCATGGGCTCCTCAAAACAACTCTCAAATGATCTGAAAACAAAGATTGTTCAACATAGTTGTTCAGGGGAAGGATACAAAAAGTTGTCTCAGAGATTTAACCTGTCAGTTTCCACTGTGAGGAACATAGTAAGGAAATGGAAGACCACAGGGACAGTTCTTGTTAAGCCCAGAAGTGGCAGGCCAAGAAAAATATCAGAAAGGCAGAGAAGAAGAATGGTGAGAACAGTCAAGGACAATCCACAGACCACCTCCAAAGAGCTGCAGCATCATCTTGCTGCAGATGGTGTCACTGTGCATCGGTCAACAATACAGCACACTTTGCACAAGGAGAAGCTGTATGGGAGAGTGATGCGAAAGAAGCCGTTTCTGAAAGCACGCCACAAACAGAGTCGCCTGAGGTATGCAAAAGCACATTTGGACAAGCCAGCTTCATTTTGGAAGAAGGTCCTGTGGACTGATGAAACAAAGATTGAGTTGTTTGGTCATACAAAAAGGCGTTATGCATGGCGTCAAAAAAACACAGCATTCCAAGAAAAACACTTGCTACCCACTGTAAAATTTGGTGGAGGTTCCATCATGCTTTGGGGCTGTGTGGCCAATGCCGGCACTGGGAATCTTGTTAAAGTTGAGGGTCGCATGGATTCAACTCAGTATCAGCAGATTCTTGAGAATAATGTACAAGAATCAGTGACGAATTTGAAGTTACGCCGGGGATGGATATTTCAGCAAGACAATGATCCAAAACACAGATCCAAATCTACTCAGGCATTCATGCAGAGGAACAATTACAATGTTCTGGAATGGCCATCCCAGTCCCCAGACCTGAATATCATTGAACATCTGTGGGATAATTTGAAGCGGGCTGTCCATGCTCGGCGACCATCAAACTTAACTGAACTGGAATTGTTTTGTAAAGAGGAATGGTCAAAAATACCTTCATCCAGGATCCAGGAACTGATTAAAAGCTACAGGAAGCGACTAGAGGCTGTTATTTTTGCAAAAGGAGTATCTACTAAATATTAATGTCACTTTTCTGTTGAGGTGCCCATACTTTTGCACTGGTCAAATTTTGGTTTAATGCATATTGCACATTTTCTGTTAGTACAATAAACCTCATTTCAATCCTGAAATATTACTGTGTCCATCAGTTATTAGCTATATCAAATTGAAATGGCTGTTGCAAACACCCAAATATTTAGAACTAAAAATGATTAAGATTAATAGGGGTGCCCAAACTTTTTCATATGACTGTATATATATATATATATATATATATATTTTTTTTTTTTTTTGAAAGGTAAAATAGTGAAAAACAACAGATTCTGGATCTGATTCAAGTATTACTGATGAGACTAAGAGATGCATCAATTAACAAGGGCCACTTCTAACATTAATCCCTTTAGGAGGAAAATTACATGTGGACATCAGAGACAAAAGCAGAAAGAAAGCAGGTGTAAAAAGGAAGCAGATCTCCTGATGGTAGGAAATTCTGCACCTATGAATACCACAGAATGTTGATAAGATAAGATAATCCTTTAATAGTCCCACCATGGGGAAATTCAGTGTGTTACAGCAGCCTAGAACATACTGTACAAATGCAAAAGCTCCAAGGTAGAGGCATTACAGTGACAGTAGGTACAGATAAAAAGGTAAAGGTAAAAAAGTAGTAGAAGGGGTATCACAACTTAAGATCTTTCAGTTCTCTGTATGGAATGATCTCCGCTTAGGTCGGTGTTGGTTGTACAGACTAACCGCAGTGGGGACGAAAGACTTCTGCGCTCCTTCTCACACTTAGGGTGAAGTAGTCGTCACTGACAGTACTGCCCAGCGCTATCACAGTCTCATGCATGAGATGGGACTTATTCTCCAGCATGGAGCTCACCACGGACAGTATCCTTCTGTCACCCACCACCTGCACTGGGTCTAGGGGGCTCCTCAGGACAGAGCTGGCCCTTCTAATCAGCTTGTCGAGTCTATTCCTATCCCAGTTGAGATGATGGAGGTAATTAATCAGTCTAATGTGCAGCTCAATTCGGATTGTGTAAATTTTGCGGTTTGAATTGGATGGCATCAGAGTTTAAATTGGCCTTTTTTTGGCAATAAGAAAAATTAACCTACATAAATTGTTTGCAGTGAAACAGTGATATATTTGTGGGTGAAAGACTGGTTAGTATTGGATCTATGGGGTTTATAGAGATGTCAGCTGATGAAATAGTAATAAAAAGCTTGTTAGGTGTACCCACTAAGGTTATAGAAATTATTAATGCTCCAATCCTCACTTTGAAGGTGGAACGCCCTCTGAGATAAATCCCCCTTGTGTGCTGATTCTCCATTGGATATTTTCCAACATCAGGTGATGAAAAATACAATGGGGTAATATAGTGATAATGTCAAGTGAGTATTATAAGGAAGAGACAAAGCGCCAATTATTAGTTTATATGCATTTTGCAGCATAGCCTACCAATGTGTATAGTGGTCGTTTACGTACATTGTTGAGACAGAAAAATTTGCTGAAAAACTGTTGACTTGAATTTCCAAGTTGACCATTTTTGTCCCTAAAATTCATAATGGGAACACTGGAGGGCAACACTAAAAGTGAGACTTTATAACATCTAGGGAAGACCATAAGTCCTTTGCTTAATAGGTTTAGTGAACATTTGAACTCCGTAAAAACTGGTCATGGATCACCTAGATTGATAGAGCATATACGTTAGTACCACAGAGGAGACAGAAGTAATTTGTGGTTCTTAGGCTCAATTAAGGTACATCAGTAAAAAAAAAATCAAAACATCTGGTATAATATCATCGCTGGGCTGTGAGGAACACCCCCCCCCCCCCCGACTGTACTCTTCCATAGCCTTGTACTGTCGAAATTAACAGAACCAATTTCTCCAGCACTGTCTGCTTTCTAGCAGTATATAATATTGCACATTGATGAGGACATGAAAGGTCCTCTTTAAAAGGGGTTTTCAAGAAATTCCATTTCTTTTTGCTGGAAAGGTGAAAAAAAAAAAAACACACTGCATCTGTACCTGGAGCTCCAGTGTTCCAGGCCACTGTCTAGTCAGCAGCACCCGAGAACTTGTTCCAGCGGAAGTCCTCTCCACACGTGGCCCATGAGGCCAATCAGTGGCCTCAGAAAAGGGACGTCGCTCACATAAGTCATCTGTGAACATCCTGATTTCTTTCCTTAGGCCACTGATTGGCCTCAGTGGTAAAGTGTGGCCAGATAAAGCCTCGAGACGCTGCTGGACCAGACGGCGGTCTGGGACACCGAGGCACGGGGGACAGGTGAGTTTGTTTTGTTTTTTTGTTTTTTTTTATTTTATTATTTTTCACTTCTCCTGGCCTCCAGGAAAACAACTAATTCCTGAACAAGTTGACCATTTTTGTCCCTAAAATTCATAAGGATTTGGAGCGACCCCCATGGCTGCCCTAATGTGGCGGGAAAAGGGTTTGATTACCGAGCCATTATCTAAATTGCTGGATTGGGTATTACATCCCATCATTAAGTGTATACCGTTTTTTTTAAAAGACATTAAGGATTTTGTAATGATTGTGTCAGACGTTGGATGGCAAGAAGATTTCGGATGCGGGTGTGCAGGCGGTTAGATGTTTTCTGGAGCGGCTAGAGGACAATTTTATTTATGTGGATTATATTTGTAAAGCTCTACTCTTTGTGTTGCAACACAATTCATTTGTATTTAATGATCGGTGATACCACCAACAAGCAGGAACAATATGAGGATGTGGTGGCCCCCACATTCAATAATATATTTTTTTTGCCAGCTTTAGGTCTAGAATGTAATGTCAACAATATTTATGTAAAATACATTCACTTGTATTTGCGATAAAGAGTTTTCAGATGTATAATTAATGGCAGGGAACCAAGGATTGGAGACTAGCGCATTTAGGAAGCCAGCGACTATAAATGTGCTTTTAAGATATGAGAGCTTTCATCCGTCTCTTATCAAGATTAAGACAGCTTAATAGTTCAAATGATAAACTTAAAAAACAAGCACAAGAATTGAGTACAAGGTTAAAAAATAGAGGTTACTTAAACCAAATTATAAAACACGACAAAGCCAAAACTCAGGATAGGTCAGGATTAATAATAGGAGTTGAAAAAGAAAGTAAAGAAAAACATTTTGTTTTGTCATTTACTCATAGTCTTATGAGGGAAATGATCAACTAAGTTCTAAGGAAAAATTGATATATAGTCAAATTGGATCCACACTTGAATGAGCTAGCTAGTAGACAACCAATGGTCTCATTTGAAATGTGAAGAAATTGAAGAAATATGTTAGTGAATAGACTGTTTAAGGACACACATTCACAGACTAATTGGTTTCAAAGTAGTAAGCCCAAAAGCAACTTTTTTTTTGTCGACACTGAAATTATTGTATTCAACTGCACAGTGCGAGGTTCCCAATATTGGAGAGCAACACTGTAAAAGTGAGACTTTATAACATCTAGGGAAGACCATAAGTCCTTTGCTTAATAGGTTTAGTGAACATTTGCACTCCGTAAAAACTGGTCATGGATCACCTAGATTGATAGAGCATATACGTTAGTACCACAGAGGAGACAGAAGTAATTTGTGGTTCTTAGGCTCAATTAAGGTACATCAGTAAAAAAGAATCAAAACATCTGGTATAATATCATTGCTGGGCTGTGAGGAACACCCCCCCACCCCCGACTGTACTCTTCCATAGCCTTGTACTGTCGAAATTAACAGCACCAATTTCTCCAGCATTGTCTGCTTTCTAGCAGTATATAATATTGCACATTGATGAGGACATGAAAGGTCCTCTTTAAAAGGGGTTTTCAAGAAATTCCATTTCTTTTTGCTGGAAAGGTGAAAAAAAAAAAACATACTGCATCTGTACCTGGAGCTCCAGTGTTCCAGGCCACTGTCTAGTCAGCAGCACCCGAGAACTTGTTCCAGCGGAAGTCCTCTCCACACGTGGCCCATGAGGCCAATCAGTGGCCTCAGAAAAGGGATGTCGCTCACATAAGTCATCTGTGAACATCCTGATTTCTTTCCTTAGGCCACTGATTGGCCTCAGTAGTAAAGTGTGGCCAGATAAAGCCTCGAGACGCTGCTGGACCAGACGGTGGTCTGGGACACCGAGGCACGGGGGACAGGTGAGTTTGTTTTTTGTTTTTTTTTTTATTATTTTTCACTTCTCCTGGCCTCCAGGAAAACAACTAATTCCTGAACAACTTCTTTAATCACAGATGGTCATATTATATGCTCCATGTTACTGCTGCAAATCCTATCCTGACTGTGAGTCTAATGACCACCAAACACCATAGAGCCCTATGATGCTGTTACTTAGGGTCAGTTAACATGAAATTCAGCTCCTGTCTACACAGTGACTTGGCTGTTTCTCTGTCATTTATCTATACTTTTGCATTATTACATTGCCTGCTTTGCTAGAATGATAATAAACAATGTTTCTTGCCAGACATACTGCATACTGAGTCACATGAGCAGGGAAGAATTTTTAATTTTACAATTTACCTGACATGACCAGTTAACTGCTTGTCTGCAACTTTTATTTCTTCAGAGTGTTCAGGTCTGATGCCATCTCTCTCTAGAAAATATAGGTTTCATAGCTCAACAATTAAAATTCACCTAGTACCAAACCAAGACATTCAAATATAAAATGACGGAAAATACATGGAAATGTTATCTAGTTATCACTTTCTGTTAACACTTACCCTGGCTGGCGCAAAAGTTTTCCCTTTTCTTTGTTGAAGATTCAGGGCTCACGGTTAGTTTCACTCTGAGTGTTTTACTGTTGTTGGAGGAATGGTTGACAGTCTGATCTACAACTTCATAAATTGTGTGCATGAAACTGGACATATCCTGTGAAACACAATATTTAAATTAATGTTATCATGATATCTCTTTATGAGCAAAGTGTGCAACATTTTATGCATTTAAAGAGGTTCTCTCACCACATGCAAAATGCTATATGTCATACATCATTTGATTTCCTTCGAAAGGCCAAGTTTATATCAGCATCATTGTGGTTTGCATGTAATTGATTTAACTATAATTTCTTTTTTGTAGGTAGAAGAATGAAAAAACAGCAATTCTACTGGTCATTAATGCTTTATTTTTATAGAATAAAAGTGCATACAGTGCTGGCCAAAAGTATTGGCACCCCTGCAATTCTGTCAGATAATACTCAATTTCTTCCAGAAAATGATTGCAATCACAAATACTTTGGTAATAATATCTTCAATTAATTTGTCGTCAATGGAAAACCACAAAAAGAATTGTCAAAAAGCCAAATTGGATATAATTCATATATATATATAACTGTCTGAGGACTTGAGAAGCAAAATTGTGAGGAAGCATGAGCAATCTCAAGGCTACAAGTCCATCTCCAAAGACCTGAATGTTCCTGTGTCTACCTTGTGCAGTGTCATCAAGAAGTTTAAAGCCCATGGCACTGTGGCTAACCTCCCTAGATGTGGACGGAAAAGAAAAATTGACGAGAGATTTCAACAAAAGATTGTGCGGACGGTGGCTAAAGAACCTCGACTAACATCCAAACAAGTTCTAGCTGCCCTGCAGTCCGAGGGTACAACAGTGTCAACCCGTACTATCCGTCGGCGTCTGAATGAAAAGGGACTCTATGGTAGGATACCCAGGAAGACCCCACTTCTGACCCAGAGACATAAAAAAGACAGGCTGGAGTTTGCCAAAACTTACCTGAGAAAGCCAAAAACTTTTTGGAAGAATGTTCTCTGGTCAGATGAGACAAAAGTAGAGCTTTTTGGGAAAATGCATCAACATAAGAGTTTACAAGAAAAAAAAGAGGCCTTCAAAGAAAAAAACACGGTCCCTACAGTCAAACATGGCGGAGGTTCCCTGATGTTTTGGGGTTGCTTTGCTGCCTCTGGCACTGAACTACTTGACCGTGTGCATGGCATTATGAAGTCTGAAGACTACCAACAAATTTTGCAGCATAATGTAGGGCCCAGTGTGAGAAAGCTGGGTCTCCCTCAGAGGTCATGGGTCTTCCAGCAGGACAATGACCCAAAACACACTTCAAAAAGCACTAGAAAATGGTTTGAGAGAAAGCACTGGAGACTTCTAAAGTGGCCAGCAATGAGTCCAGACCTGAATCCCATAGAACACCTGTGGAGAGATCTCAAAATGGCAGTTTGGAGAAGGCACCCTTCAAATCTCAGGGACCTGGAGAAATTTGCCAAAGAAGAATGGTCTAAAATTCCAGCAGAGCATTGTAAGAAACTCATTGATGGTTACCGGAAGCGGTTGTTCGCAGTTATTTTGTCTAAAGGTTGTGCTACCAAGTATTAGGCTGAGGGTGCCAATACTTTTGTCCAGCCCATTTTTGGAGTTTTGTGTAAAATGATCAATGATTTGACTTTTTTTTCATTCTCTTTTGGGTTTTTTCATTGCAAGCAAAATAAATGAAGATATTATTACCAAAGCATTTGTGATTGCAATCATTTTCTGGAAGAAATTGAGTATTATCTGACAGAATTGCAGGGGTGCCAATACTTTTGGCCAGCACTGTAACTACATTTTTCTATTCCTAACTATTCCTTGCAAATTTGTAAGCTTTTCAGGACTGTGTTCTGTATGATGCAGTGAGATGAATCACAGATCCTTCGCTATCTCCAGCATTACTGCAACTACCTTATGTTTGAGCCTCCAGCACCTTATATATTATATGACATCAGCACTGTAAGGTGTCCACCTGCCACTGTCTATTGGCTGAGAGGCTGTCAGCTGATGTCAGGTGATACTAGAACATCACACAGTGACTCACATAACATGTGTCTCATCTCTATTTCCTGCTTAATACATGTGGCAGCGGCCATTTTGATCGTCCAAGAAAAATTGGCATTTGTTCAGTTTCGTTAAAAACCAAACAACTTGGAATATTCGGGTTAAACCTAGTGTGATGAACCGACCCTCAGTTTTATATCTTTCTTGGAAGTGTGTTTTACTTGCTTAGGTCAGTCCTTCCCCCACTTGGAATGCGGTGCTTTAGTTGAGTCCACATTGCTGGACGATAGGCTTCACTGGTTTTATGTGTGTTCATTGGAGATGGCTTGCTATAGCCAGGCACTTTTATTATCCCTGGCCAGATGGGATGGGGGATAGCAAGCCTTAACTTCACCCATCTCTCCGAGGGTTCTGCAAAGGTGGGAGAAGGGGGGCTGCCTGGGTGCAAGGGGTGGGTGGAGCACTAGCCATATGCTGTGGGCAGACCTGGATTCTGGGGTCATTCAGCAAAGAGGCAGTAAGGAGCTCTGATCTGGGAGAAGAGGAGAGAGCTTGACCTACTGAGGAATGCATTGAGGGCCTAGCAGTGAGGCCTGAAGCCTTTCACTTGTTCTGGACAACATGTAGAAGGATTGTTTTATGCAACTTGCTTAAGCTTGCGCCCTAGGCCCAAAACTCTTCTGTGGCCTAGAGAAACGGACTAAGAGTCTATTGTACTGAGCATGGAAGAGAGACAGCTAGGACAGGGCTGTGTGCTCAGGTATTTTTTCTAATCTTTATTTCCTTTTATTTTGGTGTAGTGTATCATTGCTCTTTTGCTTGTATGTTTATGCTTGATCATATTAATATTGTATATTTCTGTATATGCTATTAATCCATACCGACCCACTTGGGTTATTACACATATAAAATTTATATCGCTCGTTTCGTTTTTATCCTATGACCCGGTCTACTCACGGTGTGTGAGTGGGAGGTTAAGAAAGAAGTTTGATCGCAGGCGTTCCAGGCGGCTGGGCGAGGCGATATTCTTCACAGTCAAGCCATCTCCAATGAACACACATAAAACCAGTGAAGCCTATCGTCCAGCAATGTGGACTCAACTAAAGCACCGCATTCCAAGTGGAGGAAGGACTGACCTAAGCAAGTAAAACACACTTCCAAGAAAGATATAAAACTGAGGGTCGGTTCATCACACCTCCCCCTTTTAGAGCGTGTCGGGCGGAAGGACGATCCTAAGATCGCCTTCCGCGGACACCTTGGCGGCCTCACCCCGCCGGGACCTGCGCTGGTCCCTGACCATATTCCTGGCGTACTGATACCCTCTTCCTCTCCTGTCTGAATGGAGACTCTTCTAAGGTTCAGGCTCTGAATTAAGTATACCTGGCTACCTCCTGCTTGCTCTGGGTCCCTCCCCCGCGTGCTGGCATCCCTCAGACCCACACTCACAACCCCAGGCCCTTGTGGTACCGGTGCTGAGACCCCATCCCGGCAGTCTCCGCCCACCTGGCTACCCCCGGCCTGCACTGGGACCTCGTGCTGAGTGCTGGCATCCCGCAGATCCACACTCGCAACCCCAGGCCCTTGTGATACCAGTTTAGAGACCCCTTCCCAGCAGTCTCTCAGGGTCTCTCCCACACTAGCCGCTAGTTGGGAGAGTTCTAGGGGATTCTGCACCTCCCCCTTTGCTTCCAAACCTAGGGGCATCTCTGGTTCTGGCACAGATATGTTTGGACCCTGTCCTCCCTCCCAGACGCCTTGCCCCTTTGGGCCTACACCCTGTTCCTTCTGTACTTGGGTGGGTGATGGTGATACCTTGGGCAAATGACTGAGATTATGCTTCCCCAAACCATCCCTCCACAATACATTGACAGGTAATACATTTGACACACCCCCTTCTTGGGTCCCACCTCCAGCACCCCATGCCGTCTGCACTTGTGCCATGGGCACGACTGGCACACCTTGGATGGCTGTTTCTCCTTCCCAGGACTCTTTCACAAGAGTTAGGGGCCCACGTACACGTCTCCCGTACAAGAGCTCAAAGGGGAAGAACCCCGTTGAGGCTTGCGGCACCTCCCGGTAAGCGAACAGCAGGTGCGGGAGATAAGGCTCCCAGTCGCGCCCGTGGGACTCGACTAACATCCTGAGCATCTACTCCAGGGTGCCATTGAACCGTTCACACAGGCCATTGGTATGTGGGTGATACGGGCTGGACACCAGATGTTGCACCTCTGTTACCTTACACAGGCCTTGCATCAAGGCAGACATGAACTGGGTACCTTGGTCTGTGAGCATCTCTCTGGGAAATCCAACACGGGAGAAGATGCCTACCAGAGCCTTGGCCACTACATCAGCCCGGGTGGAAGACAGCACGACAGCTTCCGGGTACCTAGTAGCGTAGTCTACTACCGTTAATATGAAACGTTTCCCGGTGCGACTGGGAATGGACAGGGGTCCAATGAGATCCACAGCCACCCGCTGGAAAGGTTCGGTTATGATGGGCATAGGTATCATTGGTGCTTTGGAGCCTTGCCCCGCCTTGCCCATCCTCTGACAAGTGTCACATGAACGGCAGTATTTAGCTACATCTGTCCCCATCTTAGGCCAGTAGAATAAGTGGCTGAGGCGAGCCTTGGTCTTAGCGATCCCCAGGTGGCCTGCCAGTGGAATATCATGAGCAATCCGCAACAACTCCACCCGGTAGGGTTGGGGTACCACCAAATGTTTCTCCCTGAGCCGACTTTCTTTTCCCTTTGTGGGGATCGTTTCCCGGTACAACCTCCCTTGCTCCCAGTACACGCGGTCCTTGTTCGACTCCAAGGGAGGTTGATCGGCACGCTCCTTCAATGCGCCCAGACTGAGGTCAGCTTGGACAGCGTCCCTGAACTCCTGACTGGAACCAGACAGAAGAGATGTGCATGTCACATACCCGCCGGGCTCCTCCGGCTCCAGGGTGGGAAGGCTAGTCACGGCGGCCTCAGTGCCATCTCCGGGTGACAGAGGGAACGCCTCAGGGGTCGGAGCGCCTTCCACCCCTCTAGCACTCTGGCTGCGGGTCACCACCACAATACCAGCAGTCCGTTCCTCATCCGGATCGGCCCTGAGATCCCCGTGACCCACCTGACCACCTGGCACATTGTCCTCAGTTGGGGTTGCCCCCAGCATCTCAGAAGAGCTACCCTGTAAACCTGCAAGGCAAGAATTAGCAATTACATTGACATTGCATTCATTCATTGATTCACAGTGAACTGCATGGGTGAATGGCTGAGCCAGGGTCACACTGAGGGGGCTCTCATCACCCGCAGATGTGGGCGGGGCTACAGCCAGGTCAGCATTCCACAATGTCTCATTCACATGCTCACTGATTACTTTAGCTGGACACACAGCAAGGGGAGACAAAAGGCTGACCCCTCCCTCTGCCTCTGTGACAGGCTTCAACACCTCATTAAAATCATCCTTCAGTACAGACATTTTGTCACAGCGAGGTGGGGCTGCTCCCACCCCATATTGGGACACCAAGGGCCCCAATTCTCTTTCCAATAGTACATTGGCAGGCAGATCAGACATTAGCCCCACATCACGCATCCCTTTTCCCGCACCCCAGTCCAAGTGGACGCAAGCCATGGGCACAGTTAAGCGTTCTTGTCCAATACCCTTCAGGGTCAGAGTTTTTCCAGGGATAATACTGTCCGCAGGGACCAAGTCAGGTTGCACCAGAGTAATCTGCGCCCCAGTGTCCCGAAATCCCATGACCACTTTACCCCCCACAATGACCTGTTGACTGTTGGCATCGGATTGCAACCCCTCCCTCCCCACCAAGTATACAGATGGGCCAGCTGCCGTGGCTGGGGAAACAGGGGGGTTCTTAGAGCGGTTGGGGCACTCCGCCTTGAAATGTCCTGGCTGGTTACAGGCATGACACCGCCGGACCTCTCCTTGGGATTTAGAGGTGGTCCCTGGGGCGCCCAGAGTTCTTGGGACAGGGGAAGTAGAGGGGGCACCCGGGACAGAGTTTGTCTTACCCCACTTGGAGACCGCAGGCTGTGGTGAACCCCAACTTTGCCCCTCCTTCCCGCTTGGGGGTCTCTGCAGTGTGGCTCCTCTCTTGATCCCTTGCTCCCTGGTGGACACATAGTCGTCAGCAATCTCTGCAGCATTGTCTGCTGTTGTGGGTTTCCGATCACACACGAACTGGCAGACCTCCAGAGGGCACACCTGGAGAAATTGTTCCTTTATCATAAAATCCCCAATTCCCTCAAACGTGGTGACAGTAAGTCCTTTGATCCACTGCCAGAATGTAACCTGTAAGTGGTGCAGAACATCCGCATAGCTCTCTGTGGGACCCCGCTGGATATTCCGGAACTTTTTGCGGTACACCTCTGGTGTGAGCCGGTATCTCCGGATCAGCGCCGCTTTGATGGTCTCATAGTCCGCGTCCACTGGTAAGCTCGTGGAAACATCCAGGCCTTTTCCCTTCAGCCGGGGAGACAGGTAACGGGCCCATTCTGCCTGGGGAATATGATGCTGCTTACACACCCGCTCAAATCCCTGCAAGAACGAGTCCAAGTCCCCGTTATCTTCCAAGATTGGAAAGTCCTCGGATCGGATCTTTAGTGCTCGGGCTCCTGGAGTTGGTGCAGGGGAAGGTTGCGCCTGCCGGGGAAGTTCCAGCTTTCTTAGCTCAAGCTGATGCTCTCTTTCCGCCCGGCGCTCTGCAGCTTCTCTCTCCGCCCGGCGCTCTGCAGCTTCTCTCTCCGCCCGACGCTCTGCAGCAGCGGCCTCTCTCTCCGCCCGGCGCTCTGCAGCTTCTCTCTCCGCCCGGCGCTCTGCAGCTTCTTGGTACTGGTGAATCACCTGCAGACGGGCGCTATAGTCACTGGCGTCTATCTGCTGTAAGGCCATTTGCAAGTATAAGTCCGTTACCCCCACAGAACTGGGGTTACTGGTCCCCTCCAGGCACAGTTACCTCTGGGGTCCGGGCACCCTCGGAACCGTCTGGCATGGTGATGTTTTCTGGTGCCAGCCTCTCAGGACTTTGCTCCGCCTCCTGCATGGCTATGGTAGCTTCCATATCCGCCATCTCCTGGAGTTCAGCAGCAACCAAGTCCTGCAGACGTTTGGTTATGCTTCTGGTCCCACCAGCCATCCACTGGAAGCCGTTGCCAAATAAAAGATAGGACAGAAAAAAGAAGAAGGGAGGGAACAGTACTATACCAAACTTTCACCGTATTTTAAGCTTGATCTCATACCGCGCTCGTTCCATAGGATTGCCGCAATCCCCAGTGTCTGCGTGATACCACACCCACACACTGTTATCCTAAGATCCCACCGCTGCCACCACTGTGAAGAATATCGCCTCGCCCAGCCGCCTGGCACGCCTGCGATCAAACTTCTTTCTTAACCTCCCACTCACACACCGTGAGTAGACTGGGTCATAGGATAAAAACGAAACGAGCGATATAAATTTTATATGTTTAATAACCCAAGTGGGTCGGTATGGATTAATAGCATATACAGAAATATAAAATATTAATATGATCAAGCATAAACATACAAGCAAAAGAGCAATGATACACTACACCAAAATAAAAGGAAATAAAGATTAGAAAAAATACCTGAGCACACAGCCCTGTCCTAGCTGTCTCTCTTCCATGCTCAGCACAATAGACTCTTAGTCCGTTTCTCTAGGCCACAGCAGAGTTTTGGGCCTAGGGCGCAAGCTTAAGCAAGTTGCATAAAACAATCCTTCTACATGTTGTCCAGAACAAGTGAAAGGCTTAAGGCCTCACTGCTAGGCCCTCAATGCATTCCTCAGTAGGGCAAGCTCTCTCCTCTTCTCCCAGATCAGAGCTCCTTACTGCCTCTTTGCTGAATGACCCCAGAATCCAGGTCTGCCCACAGCATATGGCTAGTGCTCCACCCACCCCTTGCACCCAGGCAGCCCCCCTTCTCCCACCTTTGCAGAACCCTCGGAGAGATGGGTGAAGTTAAGGCTCGCTATCCCCCATCCCATCTGGCCAGGGATAATAAAAGTGCCTGGCTATAGCAAGCCATCTCCAATGAACACACATAAAACCAGTGAAGCCTATCGTCCAGCAATGTGGACTCAACTAAAGCACCGCATTCCAAGTGGGGGAAGGACTGACCTAAGCAAGTAAAACACACTTCCAAGAAAGATATAAAACTGAGGGTCGGTTCATCACACCTAGTGTAATGCAAAATAGCTGCCCTTGATAAAATGGCTGCCCATGACAAGATGTTTATAATAGCCAGCTCATAGTAACCTTAAATTAAACCCGGTATAAAGTAATGTCTACACACTCTATCAAGTTGACATGTTCTGAGATTTACATGTCCTCACAACCTAGATCAAAGACTCTGTTTAAGGTGAGATTTACATGTCAGATCATTGGGGACGCCTGATGCTGCATGCTGAGACCTGTCACATGGCTGGGTGATACTTCCTGCAGATACCCTTATCGGAATTCATCAATGAAGCTTGGAAGTGTTGTAAGTCTTGAATATATCATAGTTTGATTAACTTTGATTATCTTGCTATACCTTGCTTTATTGCTAGTGTTGATTATACCTTGCTTTATTGCAGGTTTTGATTATATCACAGGTTGATTAACCTTGATATACCTTCTGATATACTTTTAAGTGTTGGAAGTGTTGATTTAATTACATTCTAATATCTTTTATACTTTTCCTTGTTGTAAGACCTTTTTGATATCTTCTTATACTCTTCTTAATTAAAATGTTAAGCTATTGTTGATAGTCCAGTGTTTTATTCTATAACTTTATTCTATTATACGGAATCCAAAGAGTCTTTTTCCTCTTGGCAAAACACCTAGTTTCTGTCCAATCTGTCCACACAGCTCTACTAATGACAAGATCGTACTGGTATTTATGCCTCTGTACAAATCATTAGTATGCCCACATTATGATCTAATCACAATGTACAAATACACGAAGGGACAGCACAAAGACTTTTCTAATGATCTTTTTACAACTACGCCTGTGACAGTGACAAGGGTACATCTTCTACGCTTAGAGGAGAGAACATTTCACCAGAAACACAGACAGAGATTCTTTACTGTTAAAGCAATGAAATTAAGGAACTCACTGCCACAGGATGTTGTGATGGGGAATCCATTTTTGCAATTTTCTTTATTGACAAATTTTGGCTCTTTTCTGTGAAATTTGGCATTTTTTTCACTCTTTCCCTGCTTCTGTATTGAGAGCTGTTCTTGCCACTCACTGAATGTTACTGTGTACGGCAGTACAGGTAAAGAAAATGAGGGGAGGGTCATTTCAAACTGTTATATCTAGGACATTATAAAATGTAGAACGTATAGAACATTTTTTTCTAGAGATATCACTGTGTGAAAACATAGTTGACATTGGGATTTTTATATCATATATATTATACAGCCGCACATAAATATCCTAATCCCGACTTTCAACCAATGATATTGCTGGAAACAATTTAGAAGCCTGTTTTCTATTAAAAGAAAGCTTGATAGATTATTAAAGTAGATTACAAAAATGTTCGTCCACCACCCCCTGACACAATAGCAAAAAAAAAAAAAAAAAAAAAAAAAGTAAATGAAATGGGAGTTACACTTTCAAAGGCATTGTCCAGTTTAGCAAATAAATGTTATTATTTGCATAATAAAGATGTATAGAACTTTCCAAAATACTTTCCTCATGGTTTTCTAGATCTCACTGCTTTTTGTCATTTGGACACACATGTAAATGCTTAGTTACCATCAATCAACTATAAATTGCTGTGATGAGAATAACTGCTTCCAACACCTAGCCACTAGGGTAGGACATAAAGAAACAACTGAGCAGCCCTGTCTACGCTGTTCTTGTAACTGCCAGAGGTGAATGTGAGCTTCACAAACAGCGAAGCACATTTAGCTTCACTGTTTCCATAGCTCCCTTTCTTCTCTATGCTTGGGTCAGCAGACAGGGAACAGTTATTGGCATCTTGGCAGGGAGTTGCAGAAAAGTTAATAATCCTTAAGGCTAAGGCCCCACGTAGTGGGCTGCAGAAAAAAAAAGCACTGTCACCGCGTTTTTTCCCCACAGTGCTTTTCACAGAAAGTTAACTTTCTGCTTCCATTATACCTATAAGGAAACTGCCGGCATTTCTGTAGGAATAAATGACATGCTGCGATATTCAAAAATGGAATGGCATGTCCGCTGCGTGTATTTTTCCTCAAGGTGTGGAAGGGATTCACTACAATCCCATCCACCTTGCAGGGACTATAAAACACAGAGTTTTATTCTGCGGAGTTTCTGTAGCAGTAAAAGCTCGGCGTTTGCACCACATGGAGCCCTGGCCTAAAAGAGGACCTTTCATGTCCTCAGAAAAGTGTGGTTTTACATACCGCTAGAAAACTGACAATGTGTTGAATTCAGAGCACTGTCAACTTTCCCCGTATGCGCCCTGGTGCTGGAGATATTAGTGGCGTTAGTTTCGGCACCGATATCTCTCCATTGTCAGAAAGGCGGGCCTTACAGCTTAGCTTCATCGCTGGCCTGTGAGGAACGCCCCCCGACAGCACAAGACTATGGAAGAGCACTGTTGTCTTGATCAGTTGCCAATGGAAATGACCATGAATGAAGAAACTTTATATGATTTGGCAGGTGGCATAAACCCAGCCAAATTGCAATATTGTGGCTGGGTTATCAGGCAGGGACACTACATGCCTGAAATGATAATTCGTCCACAGTAAGGAAACCATGGCTGGATTTCTGGCAAGTGCCAAACCATAGAAAGCTCCAGCATTTATGGTCGTATGCACTAGCAACCAAACAAGACAACAGATTGTCAACATTAATATGATAAGTATGATAATGTGGAGACATTGGGGCACATTTATCAGTACTGTCTAGCTTTGTCTTAAACTATGAATACTATTCGTAGTTTTAGACATATATATGAATCTGTTGTACGGACCTTTATAAATTTGGAGTGTTTCTAGGAGCTCCAAAATTCTGGCTCACAGGGAGACAAATATTTGGTGCAATACATGTAGACAAAAATCTTAATTTGCAGGCTTTAAGGATCAAATATTTGGCGCACGCATCAAAAAAGACCCCACAATTCTTGTCATAACATAAGCAGACACAAATCATCCCTCACTTATTGAGACAAAGATGTGGTGCACAACAGGAATTTTTGGCGCACAAAGTAAATTGTCGTAAATTCTTTACACCATTTTAAATTTGGTCTACCTTGCACAGGAAATCTGTGCCATATTCGTTCTTTTCTGTTTCATAAATATGTCGTAAAGTTAGACGCTTCTAAACCACGCCCATTTTGGTGCACAGTTTTCAAACGTGTCTAGCCTGTCATTTTTCTGTTCTTTCTGGTTCACACTGTTCACAAATATGTCGTAAATGCTGTGCACTATGAATTTTGGCACAAATGTAGACAGAAAAGTGTTGGACTTGCATTGATGTGCCCTATTGAGAACTCTCTCCTTGAGATTATGGTTTCAGAAGTTTGAGGAAATGTGTGTTTATGGAGGACATGACTGCCCAACTGAAAAACAGAGATCCGTTGGCAGGTCTTAGTATTACTAGCTTGTTTACAAGGACTCCAGTGAATATAAATCCATAATGTCTCAACTGGTCCACTACCCCCCTTACGCCCCCTTTTTTCCATAAAAACTTTTAAATTATTTATATAAAATGTTTCATTTTTAGTTGTCTACAAGCTTAAATGTGCTTATGTTTGTGGGAATATCTCTTTACGTACTCCTTTTTTCAGATGCAGTAAAGTCAACTTTTAAAATGATGTATGTTCTATGCTAATTTTCAGTGAAGAGTCACATGGGCATAGTTGTCTGCAGGCAGTAGCCAGGCGTTCAAACCCACCCTTTCAGTCTTGATTGACGTCTCCCTGCCATTCCAGGTCACTACATCTCAGGTGTGTGCTGTTACCTTGTATATAGCATGCACAGTGCAGTGAGGAATAATGGGACAGATTTATGAAGACTGCCACATGCCCTTTATAGACGAAGGGTGCGTCCTATTTATGAGGAGGCCCATGCCTCTTTAAATCGGACACACCCTGCGAAAGCACGGAAATCTGCACCAGGTTGTAGCTGGCATAGATTTCAGGGATCACTTATGCCAGTAAACTGGCGTAAATAATCATAATACCTGCTCATACAACACCCCTCACCACTTCCCCTTCCAGGCAGCACAAAACAGAAACAAATTGCTCAATTTGTGAAATTATTTGTGACTTTTTGATTGCATGTACACCAGAAGTCATAATAAATCTTCTCCGCTGTGCTCCGACTCATTGCTGTACTATGCATGTAGGAATACTCTTCTGACATCTTTTATAAACCAGTGCATGCACAGTAAAGCATTGAAGCTAGGGACTATACACCTCAGTGCATACAGTGGGGAAAAAAGTATTTAGTCAGCCACCAATTGTGCAAGTTCTACCACTTAAAAAGATGAGAGAGGCCTGTAACTGACATCATACGTAGACCTCAACTATGAGATACAAAATGAGAAAACATATCTAGAAAATCACATTGTCTAATTTTTTAAGAATTTATTTGCAAATTATGGTGGAAAATAAGTATTTGGTCACCTACAAACAAGCAAGATTTCTGGCTCTCACAGATCTGTAACTTCTTTAAGAGGCTCCTCTGTCCTCCACTTATTACCTGTAGTAATGGCACCTGTTTGATATTGTTATCAGTATAAAAGACACCTGTTCACAACCTCAAACAGTCACACTCCAAACTCCACTATGGTGATGACCAAAGAGCTGTGGAAGGACACCAGAAACAAAATTGTAGACCTGCACCAGGCTCGAAAGACTGAATCTGTAATAGGAAAGCAGCTTGGTGCAAAGAAATCAACTGTGGGAGCATTAATTAGAAAATGCAAGACATACAAGACCACTGATAATATCCCTCGATCAGGGACTCCACGCAAGATCTCAGCCCGTGGGGTTAAAATGATCACAAGAACGGTGAGCAAAAATCCCAGAACCACATGGGGGGACCTAGTGAATGACCTGTAGAAAGTTGGGACTAACAACAAAGGCTACCGTTAGTAACACACTACGCCGCCAGGGACTCTGATCCTGCAGTGCCAGACGTGTCCCCCTGCTTAAGCCCGTACATATCCGGGCCCGTTTGAAGCTTGCTAGAGAGCATTTGGATGTTCCAGAAGAGTATTGGGAGAATGTCATATGGTCAGATGAAACCAAAGTAGAACTGTTTGGTAGAAACACAACTCGTCGTTTTTGGAGGAGAGTGAATGCTGAGTTGCATCCAAAGAACACCATACCTACTGTGAAACATGGGGGTGGCAACATCATGCTTTGGGGCTGTTTCTCTGCAAAGGGACCAGGACGACTGATCCGTGTACATGAAAGAATGAATGGGGCCATGTATCGTGAGACTTTGAGTGCAAACTTCCTTCCATCAGCAAGGGCATTGAGGATGAAACGTGGCTGGGTCTTTCAGCATGACAATGATCCCAAGCACACCACCAGGGCAACGAAAGAGTGGCTTCGTAAGAAGCATTTCAAGGTCCTGGAGTGGCCTAGCCAGTCTCCAGCTCTCAACCCCATAGAAAACCTTTGGAGGGAGTTGAAAGTCCGTGTTGCCCAGCGAGAGCCCCAAAACATCACTGCTCTAGAGATCTGCATGGAGGAATGGGCCAACATACCAGCAACAGTGTGTGCCAACCTTGACTTACAGAAAACGTTTGACCTCTGTCATTGCCAACAAAGGATATATATAAGAAAGTATTGAGATGAACTTTTGTTATTGACCAAATACTTATTTTCCTCCATAATTTGCAAATAAATTCTTTAAAAATCAGACAATATGATTTTCTAGATTTGTTTTCTCATTTTGTTTCTCATGGTTGAGGTCTACCTATGATGTCAATTACAGGCCTCTCTCATCTTTTTAAGTGGGAGAACTTGCACAATTGGTGGCTGACTAAATACTTTTTTTCCCCCAATGTATGTTTGGGAAGCACAACACAACATCACCTACTTGCGATTTAGAGGAAGCTTGCACTGTCCTAGAGACAGTGAGGCATGTCAATCAAGACTGGAGTTTAGACATTGGATTGTCTGGTTTTCCCGCAAACAGTACAACCCATATAACTGAATGGTTCCCTTTAATTGGGCACTATGCTATACCACATGTTTCTCGCAGAGCCTGGATTTCTACTTTTGGATCTGCAGCGATCTGTTATTCTCACCAAAAGAAGTGAAGTTCGCCCATACATTTGCTGTGCAACAGATATATGGCATTACATGGCAGTCACTGAAACGAGCAGCCTTCAATGTAATGCAAAGACAGCTAAACTGGACCCCAATAAAACATCCATATAATCTAACAGGGCATATACCCAGAGGTTGCCTTCATGCTGCAACACTATAAGCCTAATTTTTTTGTTTATCGGATGTAAAAATACAGTACAGACCAAAAGTTTGGACACACCTTCTTATTCCAAGAGTTTTCTGTATTTTCATGACTATAAAAATTGTAGATTCACACTGAAGGCATCAAAACTATGAATTAACAAATGTGGAATTATATACTTAACAAAAAAGTGTGAAACAACTGAAAATATGTCTTATATTCTAGGTTCTTCAAAGTAGCCACCTTTTGCTTTGATTACTGCTTTGCACACTCTTGGCATTCTCTTGATGAGCTTCAAGAGGTAGTCACCTGAAATGGTTTTCACTTCACAGGTGTGCCCTGTCAGGTTTAATAAGTGGGATTTATTGCCTTATAAATGGGGTTGGGACCATCAGTTGTGTTGTTCAGAAGTCAGGTGGATACACAGCTGATAGTTCTACTGAATGGAGTGTTAGAATTTGTATTATGGCAAAAAAAAAAGCAGCTAAGTAAAGAAAAACGAGTGGCCATCATTACTTTAAGAAATGAAGGTCAGTCAGTCTGATTAAATTGGGAAAACTTTGAAAGTGTCCCCAAGTGCAGTGGCCAAAACCATCAAGCGCTACAAAGAAACTGGCTCACATGAGGACCGCCCCAGGAAAGGAAGACCAAGAGTCACCTCTGCTGCAGAGGATAAGTTCATCCGAGTCACCAGCCTCAGAAATCGCAGGTTAACAGCAGCTCAGATTAGAGACCATGTCAATGCCACACAGAGTTCTAGCAGCAGAAACATCTCTACAACAACTGTTAAGAGGAGACTGTGTGCAGCAAAATAGCTGCTAGGAAACCACTGCTAAGGACAGGCAACAAGCAGAAGAGACTTGTTTGGGCTAAAGAACACAAGGAATGGACATTAGACCTGTGGAAATCTGTGCTTTGGTCTGATGAGTCCAAATTTGAGATCTTTGGTTCCAACCACCGTGTAGTTGGACCATCATTTATTTTTCAACAGGACAATGACCCCAAACACACCTCCAGACTGTGTAAGGGCTATTTGACCAAGAAGGAGAGTGATGGGGTGCTACGCCAGATGACCTGGCCTCCACAGTCACCAGACCTGAACCCAATCGAGATGGTTTGGGGTGAGCTGGACCGCAGAGTGAAGGCAAAAGGGCCAACAAGTGCTAAGCATCTCTGGGAACTCCTTCAAGACTGTTGGAAGACCATTTCAGGTGACTACCTCTTGAAGCTCATCAAGAGAATGCCAAGAGTGTGCAAAGCAGTAATCAAAGCAAAAGGTGGCTACTTTGAAGAACCTAGAATATAAGACATATTTTCAGTTGTTTCACGCTTTTTTGTTAAGTATATAATTCCACTTGTGTTAATTCATAGTTTTGATGCCTTCAGTGTGAATCTACAATTTTTATAGTCATGAAAATACAGAAAACTCTTGGAATGAGAAGGTGTGTCCAAACTTTTGGTCTGTACTGTATATTACAATGTGAGCACTTTATTGATATAACATTTTTTTTTCTAAATTAAGGGTCTAATTTTAAATTTTTCTCTCTTTCTTTCAATATTGTTGATAAAATATTCCATTTTATTACTATCACTTATTATTTTCACGTCAAAAACCATATTCTCATTTGAACAAAACAATTTCGACTCAAAACCACAAAAAACAAATATGTTACACGCAGGCTTCATTTAACATTTCTCCCTCCCTGAATAAAGCTACTGACCTGTCAACTGGCCATGTTTTCATAAATGACTGTCATCTATTTTGGAAAAGGAGTTAAACCAATGGTGGTTCCTAAGTGGCAGCGTAATTTGATGTCCAGAATCCTCACATTCTTAGAATGTCACATATTTTATGAAACAAAATCTTGCAAATATTTTAGCAAAACAATTTTAAAAATACATTTTTCAAAAAATGAATAGTTCCCTACAACACCACACCATGCAAAGTGAGTATATAAGGGAATGCAACACAAAAAACACGTTACCACATCATACTTCGTGTCTGTTCTTTAACTTGCTTTCCAATCGCATAAAATGATCACAGCCTTCAAAGCCCTTGCGATTAATGTAAGAATTCACAACAAAACTGTCTCCTGGAGCACAGAACATAAAATATATTAGCAAAACAGTTGAGACAGAAATTACATAAACATCACAACTGTCCACCTGAAACCATCACAGAACTCAACAGATTAGTAACCTTTTGCTGCAATTGTTTCATGGTCATAATTGTATTTTCTCTGGAGACAGTGAAGAGTTTGTTGTGTGCTGGTGATCAAAGCCTCCTGTCTGGGTCATCAATCATTCCTCCACAGACTAAGGGTGGGAAGAAGAGTAGAGGACTCAGCTAGAGTTGGGGGAGGCTCTGGCCAAACTTGTTCCTATTTTTCTACATAAACAAGCTAACTTTCCACAGATCTATTTACTACACATAGAAGACATCAAAGATTTAGGGACATGGGCCCAGATTTACTAATAGTTAGACGGTACAAACTTAGGCTGCGGTCACAATAGCATTCAGTGACCATTCGGGGACTCTGTCCCCCATTCCGCTTAAAATACAGAAAGAAGTAGCAGTACTTTTCTCTCTGCCGATTTCGGGCGGAAACACGGATTATAGTCTATGGGGTCCGCTTTTCAAGTGGACTTGAAGAACGGAAACCCGAATGCTACCGTGTTTCTCCGAAAATAAGACCTAACCCGAAATTAAGCCCTAGCATGATTTTTCAGGATTTTTGGAGTATGCTTGAAATATAAGCCCTACTCCGAAAATAAGCCCTACTGCAAAAATAAGCCCTAGCTATAATTCATAAAAAAAGTGTCCAGACAGCTATATGTGTGAAAAAGTAAATAGAATACAACAGAACAGATATAATAGACCCTTCATCAAGGAAAGGAGACACCTCCAAGAGAATTGCACATTGACAGGGAGCTATCTGCACAAGCTGGCACTAGTGAGATAGTTCTCCACAACAATAAGGGTTGACTACCATTAGTGCTGGTTTCTCACACACAGATCGGGTAGTCCCACTGGCATGACTACGTTGTGGCTGCCTTTGGTCACGGTACAACATTATACTACTATCAACTTGAAAGATACCACAATGTACCGCAAAAGAATGGAACTGAAAAACCGGCTTAAGAAACTTGCAGAACTCAACAGTGACATCTTCTTCTTAACAAAATGCAAAAAGGAGAGACTCATTCCAAAAGGCTTCAATTTACGTAACCCAACCCGGCACACCTACAACAGCCGATATGCAGAACAACTATGTATTCGGACATCTGAAAGGCTGCGGAACAATATGATAAAGATTTCCTATAACAACAAAAAAAGAACACAGGAGGAGATACAGGCCCTGAAATCATCATTGGATAATGACACAGAGGAAATGAAGGCCAAACTCAACATATAGTACCGGAAACTTCAGGACATGCTTATTAACAACAAAAAGAAAAAGCTCCACAGACTGAGACAAAAAGGCCTCATTACTACATCCGCAAGTACTAGCCCAGCTCACCAGAGCTGTGTTGTGAATCTTTCCTCTTATGAGCCAAACAAACACGAAATGTCAGTTCTCTCCAAAGATCTCTCCTTCTGCCCCTCAGCACACACTGACCATATCAAACTCTGCAATGATATGGAGGAGTTTTTCAGAAAAATGAGATTAAGGGAATATTTTTATGACAAAGACCTTCCATACAGCAGTGACTCTGAGATGGAACAGCCCATAAGGAATCCTACCAAAAAATCTACCTGGACCCCACGCCCTGGAACTAACACAGCACTGGATAAATATATTGACTGTTCCAGAAGCAAAGTAAAATCAGAAATCCTGGAGAAACAAAAGAAACAGGTCCATAACCTAACCCTGCAGGAACAGAAGGCTATTACTTCACTAAAAGAAAATCAGGATATAATAATAAAACCAGCTGACAAAGGGGGCGCAATAGTCATAATGAACATCTCAGACTATATCCAGGACGCAAACAGGCAACTGTCAAATTCCATCCATTACTCCAAACTTGGAAGTGATCCCACAGAGGCCTATATGAAAGAACTAAAGGATATGATCAAGAAGTTTCCAATCCAGATCCAGAATCAGATAAAAGGACTTATCCCACAAGATCCCAGGCCGGGCTGCTTCTATATGCTCCCAAAGATACACAAAGATGGCAACCCTGGGAGGCCTATCATTTCTGGCATTGGGACACTGACAGAAAACATCTCAGGTTGGGTGGAAAATCTCCTAAAACCCCTTGTCAGGGATACTCCAAGCTATATCCAGGACACCACTGACCTTCTTAACAAACTGAATGCCCTGGGCCAACTACCTGAGGGTACCATTTTGGCCACCATGGATGTGGAATCCCTGTATACCAACATTACCCACAAGGATGGAGTTGCAGCATGTCAGGTACACCTGGCAAAACAAAACCTCCCAACAGAACCAGTAATGCAGCTCATACAATTCATCCTGAGCCACAACCATTTTACCTTTGGAGAGGATCTATATCTACAGCGAATGGGAACTTCAATGGGAACCAGATGTGCACCCCAATATGCAAATCTCTTTATGGCAGAACTGGAAGGAGCATATTTATCAACATGCACCACCAAACCTATGATTTACCTTCGTTATATCGATGATATCCTTGTCATCTGGACTGCAGGTGAGGAGGCCCTACTTCAATTCCATAATGACTTCAATGACTTTCACCCTACCATCAACCTTAAACTTAGCTATTCAGGGAGTGAAATTCACTTTCTGGATACCACAATATATATCAAAGACCACCGGCTACTCACATCGATATACCACAAACCCATAGACAGAACGGCCTACCTGAGAAACGACAGCTTCCACCCCAAGCACACAAGACAATCTATTATCTACAGCCAGGCTATACGATAAAATCGTATTTGCTCTGAGAAAGCAGACCTGGACAAGCACCTCCTGGATCTGAAGATGAATTTTCACCGATTGGGATACAAACCAAAAGTGACAGACAACCAATTAAACAAAGCGGCAGCCATTAACAGAGACAGTCTGCTCACATATAAAAAGACCCAGAAAGAAGCCCGAGTGCCCCTAGTTGTCGCCTACAACCCACAGCTGGAGATCCTACGAAGGATTGCCAAGGATCTCCAACCTGTGCTACATAGTGACAACAGACTCAAGGACATATTTCCAGTCCCCCCTCTCCTTTCCTTTCGACAACCACCAAACCTGAGGCGTATTATTGTCCGGAGTGCCCTGAAGGCCCCAACTGAAAATGGCACCTCACCTTGCCTACATAAAAGGTGCATGACCTGCAAGCACATCCACACCGCTGACAGTGTACCTATCACACAGTCACAAGAGGTGCACAGAATTAGGGGGACATTCTCCTGCAGGTCTTCCAATGTGGTGTACCTCATAATGTGTGCGCAATGTCCCACCACAGGCCTCTATGTGGGAGAAACAGGGCAGAGACTTAGTCAGCGAATGAACTCACACAGGTCCAATATTAATAACAGCAGAACAGATCTCCCAGTGGCCGCACATTTCTCCGGAGAAAACCACTCTATTGAAGATTTGCGGGTTGTGGTTTTAATGGGACAGTTTAAGACGCAGGAGGAAAGGAAACAATGGGAGTACAAATTTATGCAAAAATTTAAAACTCTGCAATTTGGACTTAATATTCATGCCAGTTTCATGTCACACTATGTATGAACTGTGAGGGTCACAAATCATCTCCTGATAGCAAACAGATAACAGATCCCTCTGTCACGCACCACAACTTTCCAGATTGTTTTTTTTTGACCTGTTGTAAATTACTTCTGTACTTAGATTGCATTTTGTTTTGGGTTTTTTTAAGGACTCTAAAATCCTTTGAAGACCATGTGTATAAAAATCTGTGAATTTTCAGTTCTTGTATAACCATGTCTGATGAAGGAAGCTTGTGCTTCTGAAAGCTTACTTATAAATATACTCAGTTAGCCTCTAAAAGGTATCACCTGATTTCTTCACTCTTCCACTACTTTGGTCACCAGGGGGAGCCAACTGCTATACTTGGCTGCAGTGGAACACTGCTGCAATGGCAAGGGGCATGAGACAGGAGTGACACAGATCTGTGTGTGAGAGCCCATCCACCATTAGCACTTGCCAACTCTAAATTGTTTTGGGTGTAAGGGGGTCTGGTGAGTGGATTGTTGTTCATGGAAAAAAATAAGACATCCCCTGAAAATAAACCCTAACCCATCTTTCGGAGCAAAAACCCTGTCTTATTTTCAGAGAAACACGGTAGTGTAAACCTAGTGTTAGGCTGTTTGAAAACAGATTTAAGTGGCTGATGCTGGATGATTGTCTAGTTTAATTTCTTACTACCTTCTAAATGGCTTACTTTGAGCCACAACTTTACAACACAAATTAAGGACATTTTTGGTGCATTTTAAGCCACACCCCTTTTCTTAGATGCCACATTTCCGTCTTGCAAGTCGAAAGATTTTAGCCCATACTAGATGGGTAGACTTTGCAGTTGCGCCACTTTTATGGCAGTATCTAATCATAACCACTATAGAAAGTCTGACCCATATGGTTCACTTTGTATGCAAGTGTGCTAAACCTTATTTTGTAATCAACTTTATGCTCATTGGGAGAAAAAAGATCACTATGTACTACAGATCAAAATTATATATGGTCTATACATAGTGCTAATTAATATCTGTAAATATATTGGTAGTACAGCTGATACAACAATGTACTATCCTCAACAGTAAGATTTATCCCACTTGGGAGAAGAAGTGGTTAAAGTCCATAATGTATTGAATCTGGGTGAGCGGACTGCACAACATCTACTATAAGGAGCAGATCCCAATCCATTAGTACAGGAGCTCTGTAAGATTAATATGCGATCTATGAAATGCCAAGTTTGGATCCCTATCCAAATGATAAATGAAATCATCTCACCTTCAGGATTCTCTCTTCTATTGCTTGCTGGCAATTCCAAAAGAGAGCCCAACAATCATAGGGAAAGAAAAAGAGGGAAAAAGGTTTTAATAAGAATAGTTTAGATTAATCTACAACACATAATTAACACAGACAGGCCATACAGGTATGTAATTAGACAGAGGACATACATGTGTAATGCTGTGCAATTATAGAGTACTACACACACTTATGCTATGTGATTTATAGGGACATGCATGTACTAATTATACAGTGCATGTGATACACAGAACTTACATGTACTATGTAATTACACAGTGTTGCACAGTTAAGTCCTGTTAATTAGCATTGCACATATATGTGCTTCGTAGCATACATGAATGTAATGTATAATCACTCAGTGGTGCACATTTATGTAATTATACAGTACATACATGCACAATGATGTGTAATGTAATCTATACAATTATAAGGGACATATATGTAGCTACAATCTACAGAAGACACTACTCACCGTGCTTGGAGTGCTGCTTCCCCATGATCCCCCCTCCCCTCACTCCTCTTCACGCTGACTCTCACTTTTGCTCTTCAAGAAAAGATACAGAAACACTTTGTAATGCAAGTACTCATCCCAGGCACAGAGACTAGACTCCAGCAAGTGTCTGGTGAGTCCACACGTTTCAGGTCATTGTCGTGAGTGAGCCCGCATGATAACTTGATAATGTGTGAGGTAAATCTCCCTATTGTGCGGAAAAAAATCCCCAATTTCTTCTCTGTACCACATAAACTCATCTACGTACACATGCAAGACTGTAGCTGCAGTCACAAGTCGCTGCTGCAGCTGCGCCCCTAGCGGCCTGCTTTAGTATTACACGATTCGTACCCCTCACTTAGGCCTCCCTTTCTCAGTTTCCTAATGTCTTTCATCTGGAGCTAGGCAGAAGAATGCGGCGCTGCTGGGGTGGAAAGAAACCATTCCTTTAAAGTGCCATATACTCTGAATGACTTTGATCAATTAGAGTAGGTCTAGTTATGTTCATGCAAAGTTTCTGGACAGCTTCAGGCTCCAAATATGGTCCTCATTATATGTGAGTGAGTAAAATGCCTACAAATCATTTATGTTCTTCCTCAGAAAGTGGCTGCTTAGTGGAAAATTCTGAATTATTTTCCACATACTTTTTACAGCTTCTTCACAGAATATTTACGATTGTGAATGATATAGAGCTGAAGAATCAATTGGTGGATGGGACTGTGGGCGTTTCTGGAGATTACAGCCCCATAAAGTGAATGGAGTGCCAGTCACTCAAACACCCTTATGCAACATTTACAAGGAAGCCTTACGGGAACTCTTGGTTCCCCCATGCTCCAGATCATCTTTCTTTTTTGTTAGACCTTTCTGGTAGTTTGGAATAACTTGCCTGTAGTACTTGGCAAATGCAAGGAAGCTTCACATCTCCTGGACCTGGAGTAGGTCAGTTGTTGACTATGGCTATCTGGTCTGGATCTGACATCACACCTGAATCACAATCTACATAGCTCAATGCCTCTGCCCCAAAAGTATGTGGGTAAAACTGTTAAATAATTACAATGACGAATTTGTCAGCATATTCTCTTCATCTCGTCATCTCTTTCCAGGCATATGCTGTTTGCACATAATGGTGATGTGAAAAATCTTAAATTCTGTGGTATACAACAAGTAAAACTTGGCCCCAGAAAGAGAGACTAAAATAAAAAAAAAACTACTTCAGATTGAAGCACACAGGATTCAAAGACAGGGAAGCCTTAGCCCTAATGGACTCAATGAATAATTTAGTTTTTCTGTGTTTCTGTCCTACATTGTAGATACACATTTATTATTTTGTTGTAATAGTATTTATTGATCATGAATAAGCTTAGTTATCCAGTATGATAAATTATCTACACAGAATGACTTGTAATCTATATTATATTGTATATCTAGGTGTACACCATAAGTGAAGTATGGAGTGGTTCTAAGAATGATGCCTGTCATGTGCGTGTCATAAGTGCGTGTCATAATGACTCAGAGTATTGTTTCATTAACACAGTAGGCTCCCTATGCGTGTTACTGCAAGGCACAGTGATCTACACCACTATAAAGGCCCTCTGATGCCAGGAAATAGGTATTTTTTTAACGCAATTTGCCACTAATTAATCCAGATCGAAGCAAATTTTTTGGGAAATTCGAATCGAACTGCAGAATCGAACGTTTGAGAAATTCGCTCATCTCTAGTGAGTATGAGTATTTTTTATTTTTTTCACTGCCCTGTTTGATTTAAACGGGTTGTCCATATTTACCTGAACAAACCCTTTAAGTATCATGTTTACCATGAATAGAGAATAAGTCCCATTTGGACCATGGTGCACATGCATCCCCGCATGACCTCAATTGGGCCGCATCATATGGATGGAGATGAGCTTCAGATGCTCTCCCCGCTTCTTTATTCATGTGGAAGTTTGTGATTGGTAACAGGATATGCCTTTTACCATGGTGTGTGTGGCGATGTATCTGCCCCTCTTGAGACCGTCTTCAGACGGTGAAACATGTCAGGAGAGCATCTGTTGTTTTTAGTTGCAGTGTTAGGAGACCAATTGTCACATAGGGCCGTCCTAGCATGTGACGCAGGTGCAGCTGTCAGGGGTCAACTCACTCCACTCAATCTTGTGCTCACCCTTCACTCAGGCTGCAAATTGAGTGTAAATCGCACCCCAACACAGTCCATGCACCACAAATACACGCCAGTGACAGTAGTGGTGTTGGAGGTTGTAGGCTTTCCTGAATAGGTGAGTCTTCAGGGCCTTCTTGAAGCTTGTGATTGTGGGGGTCAGTCTTATGTGTCTTGGTAATGAGGTCCAGAGTATGGGGGATGCACGGGAGAAGTCTTGGAGACGATTGTGTGAAGAGCAGATAAGAGAGGAGTAGGAGGTCTTTGGAGGATTGGAGGTTACGTGTGGGCAGGTAGCGGGAGATTAGGTCGGAGATATATGGAGGGGACAGGTTGTGGATGACTTTGTATGTCAGCGTTAGTAATTTGAATTCTATTCACTGGGCAACAGGTAGCCAGTGAAGGGATTGGCAGACGGGAGAGGCCGATGAAGAATGGGGGGAGAGGTGTATTAAGCGAGCAGCACAGTTTAAGGTGGACTGGAGGGGGACGAGAGTGTTAGCTGGGAGGCCATGGAGAAGGGTGTTACAGTAGTCTAGGTGGGAGATTATGAGGGCGCGGACTAGCATCTTTGTAGTTTCAGGGGTGAGGAAGGAGCGGATTCGATGGATGTTCTTGAGTTGGAGGCGGCAGGAGGTGTTGAGGATTTTAATATGTGGCTTGAAGGATAGGTCAGAGTCTAAGGTTATCCCAAGGCAGCGGACCCGTGGGACTGGGGTGAGTGTGGTTCTGCTAACTCTAATAGATGGGTCAGGTAGGGAGGCCGTGTGAGGAGGGATGAAGGACAACAGAGAGGTAATGTCTGGTCCAGAGAGCTATATTTGGGTGTCGTCATCATAGCAATGGTAACGGAGACCATGGGATTCTATGAGTTGGCCAAGGCCGAGGGTGTAGATGGAGAACAGGAGGGGTCCTAGGACGGAGCCTTTGGGGGACACCTACAGAAAGAGGGCGTGGCAGGGAGGTGGTGTGCGAGTGGGAGATGCCTAAAGTGCGGTTGGTGAGGTTTGAGGATGTGAAAGATCCTCAGTGCGCCAACACCGCTTTGGCCCACACCTGAGACTTCTTTCATAAAAAAACACACCGCCAGTGAGTGCTGGGTTCACAAGATAAATACAAGACAAGCTTTCTAAATTTTATATATTTATTAACCCCTAAATGGGTCGGTATTAACATCTAACACATGCAGTTCAGAACAGATATGCAGATATATGCAAGCATTAACAGTTACTGGTTACAATATACAGTACAACAAAATAATAGGGAATAAAAGTGAAATAATTACTTTACCACACAAATCCTTGATGTGGCTCTGTAGTCCAACACTCACACATGCTCTGGTATGTGTGAATAACCAGTGGAGGCAGCAACATCAACACAGCATTCCAGCCTGCATGCTCATCACAGTCCCTCAGTAGTAGTCTCATCATAGTATTCTCATGTAGTCTCTCTCACTGACCTCTTACCTCCTCTTTTATACCCTTGATTACACCACCCAGAATGAGGTCACCGGCGACGGCAAGTCTGATTGATTAACGCACTCAAGTCAAGATTCTTTGTAAGGAGCGGAGACCAAGTGGAATGACACAATGCCTTCTATATGTTATCAACCATGTCTGATCAACAGCCCAGGCTGAACAATGCATGTGTGTTTGATCACTCAGGGCTATGTAGGAATTCAATGGAGCCATTCTGGGATGGATACAAAGTCCTATTGTTACATGGTTGCCACTACTGATAACATACACCTAGGATTAGGGCTGCGCACATTATGAGTAAATGGAACTAAGAGGGAGATACGCTACCCAGAGATCAAATATATAGCTTTGAGTTATAGCCATATTTAAGCGGAATCATCACAGAGGAGATCCAGGTAAGAGCCAGGTCTGAGATGCCAAAGGATGAGAGCGTTTCTAACAGGAGGGAATGGTCGACTGTGTCAAAGGCAGAGGAGCGGTCGAGGAGGACAGAGTAGTGATGCTTGGCTTTGGCAGTTAGAAGGTCATTAATGACCTTGGTTAGGGCAGTTTCTGTGGAGTGATGGGGTCTGAAGCCTGACTGTAGTCTGTCAAAGAGCACATTGGACGAGAGATAGGAGGATAGTTCGGAGTGGACGTGTTGCTCCAGCAGTTTAGAGGCGTACGGGAGCAGTGAGATGGGGTGGGAGCTGGCTGGAGAGGACGGGTCGAGGGAGGGTTTCTTAAGTATAGGTGTGACGGTAGCATGTTTGAAGGCAGAAGGGAAGGATCCATTGGTTAGGGATAGGTTAAAGAGATGGGTTAGGGCAGGAGTAATGACTTCAGAGAGTTTGGGGATGAGATGTGACTGGATCGGGTCAAGCGCACAGGAGGTGAGGTGGGATTTAGAGTGGAGAGCTTTTCATCAAAGACGGTGGAGAAACAGGTTAGAGAAGAAGAGCACAGAGCAGTTGGTTGTCGGGGGAGTAGGGTGAGACTGTCTCCGATGGTGTCAATTTTGCTTTTGAAATAAGAGGCAAAGTCATCAGCTGTTATAAGTGATGTCGGAGGGGGCGCAGGAGGATGGAGAAGGGAGTTGAAGGTAGTGAATAGCTGTTTGTAGTTGCGGGATAGGGCAGATATTAGTGTGGAGAAGTAGACCTGCTTTGCAGAGAACTGCCTCTTTGTACCTAAGGAGGTCCTCTTGGGAGTGGCTTTTCTTCCAGAGGCGTTCTGCAACCCGTGAGGCACGTCTCAGTTTTTTAGTCAGGTCAGTGTGCCAGGGTTGCCTATTGATCGGTCGGATTCTGGTGTTAGTTAAGGGGGCCACAGAGTCAAGGGCTGAAGTGAAGGTGTTATTGTAGAAGTCAGCGTCCTGGAGTGAGGATATGTCAGTGAGCGGTAGGAGAGAGTCTGAGAGCGTGCGGATGTCAAGGCGATTAAGGTTCCTGCGGGGGCGTGTTGGTTTAGGGGTTGGGGGGAAAATTACATAGGAGAGGGCAGAGAATGTCAGCAGGTTGTGGTCAGAGAGCGTGGACAGAGAATTAGAGAGGTTGACTAGAGAACAGAGGCAAGTGAATATGAGGCCAAGCGTGTGCCCCTTTGTGTGTGTGGCAGAGGAGGACCATTGAGATAGACCAAAGAAGGCAGTGAGGGACAAGAGACTGGAAGCAGGGGGTGGTGGTTTGTGTTAATGGGGATGTTGAAATCACCCATGATGATGGTGGGGGTGTCAGTGGATAGGAAGTGCATTAGCCAGGTAGTGAAATGGTTGATAAAGGCAGCAGTAGGTCCTGGCGGTCGTTATATGGCGGCCAGTTGGAGGTTGAGTAAATGCGAACAGTGCAATTCAAAGGAGGGGAAGGTGAGAGCAGGTAGCGGTTGGATTGGGGCAAATGAGCAATTGTCAGAGAAGAGTACGCCTACACCTCCACCAGGTTTATTGTTGGGGCGGGGATTGTGTGAGAATTGCAGACCTCCATAGCAGAGGGCAGCAGGGGAGGTGGTGTCTGACTGTGTTATCCATGTTTCTGTGATACCAAGAAATGATAATTTATGAGAAATGAAGAGGTCGTGGATGTAGTCAAGTTTGTTGCGTACAGAGCTAGAATTCCATAGTGCACCGACGAGGGCGTGGGGAGGGGCAGGAGCGGGTAAGATAGGTGTAAGATTTAGGGGGTTCCGTGCGCTGATGGCGGTTGTGCAGAAAAATCCGACAGCAGGGAAGTGCTGGGGCAGTCCAAGATTAGGAGATATGTCACCAGAAGTAAGGAGTAGCAGGGAGAGGGATAGCAAGTGTAAATAGGAGAGAGTGTGGGGAGGTTGTGTGTGTCTGGGGCGGAAAGCTTGTAGGTTTGTGAGTAGCTGTGCAGAGAAGGTCAGATGGTGGGGAAGACTAGATGGAGAGATAAAGATATTCTTATTGGCATGGCTGGTTTGGGGTGGAAAAATGTTTTTTACAAGTATGGGAAGAACAACAGTGAATATAGTGAGAAGCATTTCTGTAGATAATAGTTAGGTTTTGTTTTAATGGGTTGATGTTCCCTTCTGGTCCAATTCTGACCTAATTCTGGTCTGTACACTTTAGAGCTGCACTTTGAAGCTGCAAATTGACCTTGGTCAAATTGACCTGTGGCCTTACATTTATACTAACTAGGAATACATTTGTTTCATGTGTATCAGGTGTGAATAGGGGGTATGGAAACATGCAGATAGAATCAGAGACATCAGGAAGGGACAGAGAAACCAGCAGGGGGATGGAGACAGTGGTTTCAAAGTTAATACAATTACAAAGTGGAAAATAGCGTACAAGCTAATAAATAATAATAATAATAATAATAATATAATTAGCAAGCAGAGGTATATTATGAATGGAGCAGGAGAGGTTCAGTATATGGGTCCAGATGCATGACACATACCTGTGGATTACAGATATGTATAGCTGGAACAACTGTTCCCAATAGAGTCCCAGGATTTGCGCTCCTCTATGGATAAACCACAACTGGTCTCAAAGTGCGGGAAGTTCAGGCTTTATTTAAGATTACGCGTTTCTGGGTTTTAAAGGCGTTCAAAAGAGCGCACCCCTTCATCAGATCTACATAAATAATGATAAGAGATAAAATAAAAACACTTATTTCAATTACAATCAATAAAATAGTAATAAAACATAAAATAAACATATAAAAATTTATAGTAAAAAATCATAAGCTAATATTATAACAAGATATTATAACAAGAAAGACATAAAAGATGTACTATAAGATCATAACATAATCAGATGATAAAAGATCTAACTGTTGGTTACATTATTAACACACTTGTTGGTTACATTATTAACACACTTATTACTTTATAGTCTCCTATATAGAAACATAGTTTATATCTGTATGTATGTGTATGTATATATATATATATATGTATATTATTTCATAATAAAAATGTCGGGTATATATTCAAATTGCCTTATACAGACCATTATAAATACAATGGATTAATGGATGGTATATAAATTTATCAAGATGAATAAATCACTTGATATGGACACTAGAAAATATTGTATACTATGTGTACAGTCCAAACAAATATATAGTAACTAAAAGCAAATTGTGTAAGAACAGGTAGTTAGCACGAACAGGTGATTAGCACGTGTAACCATATCTGTAGTAAAGATGGTAATATAGCCAAGGGACTTGTCTTTATAGATACCTTTCATATAAATATCTGCAGTACTAAAAATTGCAACAATAGCAATTGTTATAGGGGGTTAGCGCGTATAACAATATATATAGCAATATATATAGTAAAGATGGTAATACAGCAAAAGGATATCTGCAGTGCTAAAAGTTGCAACAATATACATAATCAAAAGGGTGGCTTATCTATATATATATAGTAAAGATGGTAATAAAGCCAAGAAGAAAGGGGCTTATCTTTATAAATATCTTTTGTATAAATGCCTGCAGTACTAGAAAGTCAAACAATATACATAGTCAAAATGGTGGCTTATCTCTGTGAATGTCTTTTGTTTGAAATGCAGTTACACCAATTTGCAGCATTATGTATACTCCTGATGATGGTATAGTTAAAATGAAGAGTGCTTACCTCTGTAATATTGCTTGTGCAAAGAGCCAGTGTTGTGTGCAGGAAATGAGGGTTAATTTATAATGTGTGGCATGTGTGATGCCAGCGCAGGCGTCTAGAGTAGCTAGAAAAAAAAAAAAAAAAAAAGGGGGTTGAATACATGGGTAACAGATTATGTAAATGAATAATGAAATTGTGGTCCTAGATAAAAAAAAAAAGGTTATATAGATGGGTTATGTAAAAGGATGATGGAATTCATGAAATAGAACTGTGTATTGGATACTGAAATGACTGGATACAGGTGTCATATGGGAATGAATTGATAAAGGAGAGGAAAAAAAAAAAAAAAGGGTTGAATAAATGGGTTACAGATTACAGATTATGTAATTGGATAATGAAATTGTGGTCCTGGAAGTGTAGTAATGAAGTGGGATGAATTTTGGATGTGAAAGGTTTAGGTGATTATTTCGGTGGCTTCGTTCAGACCATAGGGATTTAAAGTACTGAGCTTGTAAATCCAATACATCTCGCGTTTTTTTTAGAGTGTCAAATCTGTTGTCTTTTGTCATAGGGATTTGTTCTATTATGGTAGATTTAAATGATGAGAATTCGCTATTGTGAAAATATTTGGCATGTTTTGAAACGCCATGTTTAATATAACCCCTACATGAATTGGATCTATGATTGTTGAGTCTAATATGGAAAGGGAGTGTGGTACGACCAACATATTGCAGACCGCATCCACATTCGATCAAATAAATCACAAATTCAGATTCGCAATTAAGAAATTGATTAATTTTGAATGTTTCACCCGTGGAATTACTTTTAAATTGTTGTAAATTATGGCTCAGAGTTGAACAACATTTGCATCTACTTTTTCCACATTTAAAGTTTCCATTTTTCTTTGGTATATTATTTGTACTGGTCAGAAGATGCTTCTGACGGAGCTTACTGGGGGCTAGGATATTTTTAATAAGTTTGGGCTCTTCGAAATGTGATGGCTGGGTTGTCTGGTAATGTTTTACCTATAATTGGATCTTTTTTCAAAACGTGCCAATGTTTATTTAGAATGTTGCGAATTGTTTTATGTTGAAAGCTGTATGTAGTAAGAAAATTATACTGCCATTTTTCATTATTCTCTGTTGGTGGAGGTTTTGGTTTTAAACAGTCGGATTGAGTAAGCTTGTTAGCTCTTGATTTAGCCGCTGTAATAACGGATTTGGGGTATCTTTTTTTCTAAAAATCTGCTTGTCATAATTTTACTCTGTTCAAGGTAATCCTCAGTTCGGGAACAGTTCCTCCTGAGGCGTTTAAATTGACTGAAGGGAACGTTGATTTTCCACTTCTTATAATGGTCACTATGGAAGCTTAAAAGGCTATTGCCATCGACTTTCTTAAAAAAAGTTTTTGTATGAATTACCGTATTTTCTTGACTGAGTACCAAGTCAAGGTATTCAATTTCAGTGTATGAATAGGAGCTTGTGAATTGCAGACTTAAATCGTTAGTGTTCAGGTGTTTAATAAAATTTTCTAGATCATTTGTAGATCCTTTCCAGATAAATAGCAGATCATCAATATAACGTGTATAGAAGACTATATTATTTGACCAATTATGTTTTTTATAGATAAATTGATCCTCAAAAGTGCCCATATAAAGGTTAGCAAAGCTGGGAGCGAATTTCGTACCCATCGCGGTGCCTTTGCACTGTTGGTATAGAGAACCCTCAAAAGTGAAAACGTTATGTTGCAAGATAAAATAGATACTGTCTAAAAGAAATTTCTTTTGTATAGATGGTAATGACATATCAAGGTCAAGGTAATGGGCAACTGCTTTAAGACCCTAATACGATCTATGTCATCTAACCATAATTGGGTTGGTTCAAATCCTCAACTACTAAGGAATAACTGAGGATTTACCTATATATATTATAGATAGTGGTCTCCTCCTCGGAGCGCATACTTTCCAACCATTTATTCCTTATATGTGTAAAGTATACTTCTCTGGGTCCCCAGAGATTTTGTCAATCAACACAGGTGTCTTTTGAAGTCATCCTGTAATTTGACATTGGAAAGTTGGCCTAGCACCTTGGAGCACTTGGTTTAAGTACCATCTTTCCCTTTGGTACATTACAAATTGTCTAATTACCATCTACCTCCTTGAGATACTAAAAACCACTATCTTTGTCGCTATTGTGAAAAAATGGATTACTGCAAAGATAGATTTGAACAAAGAGAAACTCTCCTCAATCAATACCTCAATAAAGAAGAGGATGCTCTGTCTACACATTCTAAAAGAGCAGAGAGTGTGGAATCATCCATTCCATTAAAGAAACTAAGTGAACTTTTTTTTTAACTGGAACACCTTTTGAAAGAAGAAACCCAGCACCACTTAGATTTTATATTTCTGAAAACATATCTGTCAGAAAGTCTTATCCCAAGGGGTCTAAGAATTAAACTAGATCCTCCCTTTAAGAATGATCCACTTTTTATATCCCAATGGAAACAGATTCTACACGATTGCTCAACTAACATACTGTCTCTATTAAGGGACAAGAGACAAAAACTAATACAAGATTTGAGAATTAGAATCGATGACTTACACACTATGCTCCTACGATTTCAAGATCATAGTTCCTTTATCAAATATGATAGATTACTCACATCCAGAATTCTATACTTTGAAAAAGAGATCTGTAATAGAAAATCTAAGAAACTCATGAGAGATAGAAGAGATTTTACATCAGGCAACATAGACTGTTGGTCTGAAAATGAAAATAAAAACAAAAATAAAAATAATCATATTTCAGTCAGACACCCATTTCCTATGTCCAACACAGGAGTTACACATAAATCAACATTTTCTACTAGAGGGGTCACACATAAGGGCTATAACAACAATAGCCCAAATCTTATTTTCAAACATACTAATAAGAAAAATCACCTATACCACACACATCTCTCAAACCATAGATTATCGTCCAAAAATATCACTGATGCTGGTTCATCATCTCCATTATCCATAGTAACTACTGCAGCCAAAGATCATTCAGTTTACATACCTCCTATTATCGGGCCCCTTGATGGTACCTTAGACACAATATCTATCCCGTCAGACACACCTTCTGTTGTACTGCCTCCTGACAACCTAGAAGCCCATCCTAATAATTATTCAATTCAGGATTCTTCCTTACCACCCACTACTTCAATAGACACCACTATATCTAATCCAGTGGTTGCAAACATCGTTAATTCCCTAGAAGGACTCAACATACATACTATTTCATCATTATCACTCCCACCCACCTCATTTGGTAACTCGGATAGTTTTAATCAACTATTGGATCTCAGCATACATAGCTCTTCCACTATTCTTGATGATTCTCTAGTTACAGTTTATAATACTCCAGTTTCATCTATACCTGCATCTAAATCTCTCACTTTTGTTACAACAAGCCCTCTGCAAATGCATATTAAAGATTCTTTTTTTAGAATTACCCCAAAACCTATCACCAAAAATAACGTTCACTACTCACGAAATTATTCACAATCCAGTACACACTTCATCTGTACACCATTTCCCCCCCAAAAAAACACCCATCAAAATCACCCAGTTTTTTCATCCTATACACTCCCCCTCGAAAAGACCTCTAAAAAGAAAACCAGAAGAGGTTGTAGAGGAGGAAGAAGTAGGAATAGATACAGAAAACGCTTATCCGAAAAAAAGTCCAAAACCCAAAAGGAACAAAATACATCCACAATAAAAATATTTAATTTATCGTCTCATATTTTAACCCCCTCTGAAAATAAACTTTTGCTGAAAGGGTTATCCTTTTGCCCCACTAAAAAAATAGACGAATTTCGCCTTTCTTTAGACCTTAACAACTTTACCCGTAAACTCACACTCAAACGACATTTTGAGTTGTTAAAAAATACGTCTACATTACGTAATGAACCTTCGACAAACTCAGTTGAAACAAATTTGATCAAATTTCATCATTTGTATCCTAATTCACCTCCACCTAGAGGGACAAACTTGAAACCAAAGTCACAATTTTACCCAACACATCATAGAGGCAATTTTATAGAAACATTCTTTGCCTTAGTCTCAGATGCATTCAGACACATCAATAATCCAAATCAACCTAATCATTCAAAATCTACCTTTTTAAAAAAGAACCTAACACTATCTGAACAAAAAGCCCTCACAAACTTATTAAAAAATACCGACAGTGTCATTAGAAGTGCTGACAAAGGTGGGGGTATAGTTCTACAAAATAGAACCGATTATCTTGCAGAAGCAGAAAGAATACTTTCTGATGTAGATTACTATGAAAAACTCTCTTTTGATCCATCTGATACTTTTCTCATAGAATATAAAAAGTTGATCCAAATAGGTGTTGATAATGGTATTTTAAACAAAAAAGAAAGTGAGTTTTTGACTATTAAACACCCTAAAACAGCTCTTTATTATCATCTACCAAAAATACACAAAAATACAACCAATCCACCAGGGCGACCCATTATATCAGGTATCAACTCCCTCACCTGCAATCTATCGGAATACATAGATCATCACTTACAACAATACCTACTTAAATTACCATCATACCTGAAAGATTCTTCAACATTAATTTCTCGGTTAAAATACCTTACATGGGGAGAAAATTATATTTGGGTCACATTAGATGTGAGTTCTCTTTATTCTAATATTCCACACTTAAAAGGTCTTAAAGCAGTTGCCCATTACCTTGATATGTCATTACCATCTATACAAAAGAAATTTCTTTTAGACAGTATCTATTTTATCTTGCAACATAACGTTTTCACTTTTGAGGGTTCTCTATACCAACAGTGCAAAGGCACCGCGATGGGTACGAAATTCGCTCCCAGCTTTGCTAACCTTTATATGGGCACTTTTGAGGATCAATTTATCTATAAAAAACATAATTGGTCAAATAATATAGTCTTCTATACACGTTATATTGATGATCTGCTATTTATCTGGAAAGGATCTACAAATGATCTAGAAAATTTTATTAAACACCTGAACACTAACGATTTAAGTCTGCAATTCACAAGCTCCTATTCATACACTGAAATTGAATACCTTGACTTGGTACTCAGTCAAGAAAATACGGTAATTCATACAAAAACTTTTTTTAAGAAAGTCGATGGCAATAGCCTTTTAAGCTTCCATAGTGACCATTATAAGAAGTGGAAAATCAACGTTCCCTTCAGTCAATTTAAACGCCTCAGGAGGAACTGTTCCCGAACTGAGGATTACCTTGAACAGAGTAAAATTATGACAAGCAGATTTTTAGAAAAAAAGATACCCCAAATCCGTTATTACAGCGGCTAAATCAAGAGCTAACAAGCTTACTCAATCCGACTGTTTAAAACCAAAACCTCCACCAACAGAGAATAATGAAAAATGGCAGTATAATTTTCTTACTACATACAGCTTTCAACATAAAACAATTCGCAACATTCTAAATAAACATTGGCACGTTTTGAAAAAAGATCCAATTATAGGTAAAACATTACCAGACAACCCAGCCATCACATTTCGAAGAGCCCAAACTTATTAAAAATATCCTAGCCCCCAGTAAGCTCCGTCAGAAGCATCTTCTGACCAGTACAAATAATATACCAAAGAAAAATGGAAACTTTAAATGTGGAAAAAGTAGATGCAAATGTTGTTCAACTCTGAGCCATAATTTACAACAATTTAAAAGTAATTCCACGGGTGAAACATTCAAAATTAATCAATTTCTTAATTGCGAATCTGAATTTGTGATTTATTTGATCGAATGTGGATGCGGTCTGCAATATGTTGGTCGTACCACACTCCCTTTCCATATTAGACTCAACAATCATAGATCCAATTCATGTAGGGGTTATATTAAACATGGCGTTTCAAAACATGCCAAATATTTTCACAATAGCGAATTCTCATCATTTAAATCTACCATAATAGAACAAATCCCTATGACAAAAGACAACAGATTTGACACTCTAAAAAAAACGCGAGATGTATTGGATTTACAAGCTCAGTACTTTAAATCCCTATGGTCTGAACGAAGCCACCGAAATAATCACCTAAACCTTTCACATCCAAAATTCATCCCACTTCATTACTACACTTCTAGGACCACAATTTCATTATCCAATTACATAATCTGTAATCTGTAACCCATTTATTCAACCCCTTTTTTTTTTTTTTCCCCTCTCCTTTATCAATTCATTCCCATATGACACCTGTATCCAGTCATTTCAGTATCCAATACACAGTTCTATTTCATGAATTCCATCATCCTTTTACATAACCCATCTATATAACCTTTTTTTTTTATCTAGGACCACAATTTCATTATTCATTTACATAATCTGTTACCCATGTATTCAACCCCCTTTTTTTTTTTTTTTTTTCTAGCTACTCTAGACGCCTGCGCTGGCATCACACATGCCACACATTATAAATTAACCCTCATTTCCTGCACACAACACTGGCTCTTTGCACAAGCAATATTACAGAGGTAAGCACTCTTCATTTTAACTATACCATCATCAGGAGTATACATAATGCTGCAAATTGGTGTAACTGCATTTCAAACAAAAGACATTCACAGAGATAAGCCACCATTTTGACTATGTATATTGTTTGACTTTCTAGTACTGCAGGCATTTGTACAAAAGATATTTATAAAGATAAGCCCCTTTCTTCTTGGCTTTATTACCATCTTTACTATATATAGATAAGCCACCATTTTGATTATGTATATTGTTGCAACTTTTAGCACTGCAGATATCCTTTTGCTATATTACCATCTTTACTATATATATTGCTATATATATTGTTATACGCGCTAACCCCCTGTCCATGCTAGCTACCATTTTGATTATGTATATTGTTGCAATTTTTAGTACTGCAGATATTTATATGAAAGGTATCTATAAAGACAAGTCCCTTGGCTATATTACCATCTTTACTACAGATATGGTTACACGTGCTAATCACCTGTTCGTGCTAACTACCTGTTCTTACACAATTTGCTTTTAGTTACTATATATTTGTTTGGACTGTACACGTCGTATACAATATTTTCTAGTGTCCATATCAAGTGATTTATTCATCTTGATAAATTTATATACCATCCATTAATCCATTGTATTTATAATGGTCTGTATAAGGCAATTTGAATATATACCCGACATTTTTATTATGAAATAATATACATATATATATACATACACATACATACAGATATAAACTATGTTTCTACATAGGAGACTATAAAGTAATAAGTGTGTTAATAATGTAACCAACAAGTGTGTTAATAATGTAACCAACAGTTAGATCTTTTATCATCTGATTATGTTATGATCTTATAGTACATCTTTTATGTCTTTCTTGTTATAATATCTTGTTATAATATTAGCTTATGATTTTTTACTATAAATTTTTATATGTTTATTTTATGTTTTATTACTATTTTATTGATTGTAATTGAAATAAGTGTTTTTATTTTATCTCTTATTATTTATGTAGATCTGATGAAGGGGTGCGCTCTTTTGAACGCCTTTAAAACCCCGAAACGCGTAATCTTATATAAAGCCTGAACTTCCCGCACTTTGAGACCAGTTGTGGTTTATCCATAGAGGAGCGCAAATCCTGGGACTCTATTGGGAACAGTTATTCCAGCTATACATATCTTTCACCAACGGCTTCAATCCTTCGGATAGTCGGTAATCCCAGTTTGAATGCGATCCTGATCTACTAGATTCCCTAATACGATCTATGTCATCTAACCATAATTGGGTTGGTTCAAATCCTCAACTACTAAGGAATAACTGAGGATTTACCTATATATATTATAGATAGTGGTCTCCTCCTCGGAGCGCATACTTTCCAACCATTTATTCCTTATATGTGGATTACAGATGATATACAAGGTCAGATGACAATTACAGATGCAGGATAACAGTCTTAATTTCACATATCAGGCAAATGAAGCAGCTTTGCTAAAGCAATGTATCTAGGAAAACTCTTCAATTTACATCAGCTATAAACACAGTTTAGATAGGATCCATGAGATGGGAATACCCCTGTAAGCTGTGGTTCATACCGAACCTATTCAACCTGAAACAAATCTTTGGACCAATTACCCGAACCCAAACTAAAATGAATCTTGAGAGGTTTGCCCATCTCTACTGCAGATCATCATTCACAGAAAGCAGTAAAATCTTGATTCTGTTTCTAACTGTCGCAAAGCGGCCGCCATTGCTATCGGGTCTCCGCTATAATGGGCATTGCAGACCAGGACCCACCCCTAAAGTAAAAAAAATGATCCCCGGGGCCGGTCCCCACTCCTGCGCGCGAGATCTCAGGAGCCGACCTGTTCCTATGACACCCGGAGCCTTATGAAGGCCGCCAGGCCTTTCATACGAATATTACTATTGAGGCTGGTCTATGACTAGCCTCAGTAGTAATGTAGCGAATCGCCAGTAGACTGCAATGCAGTTGTATTGCAGTCTATGGGACTTGAATAGATTGCAGGTTCAAGCCTCCTACAGTGGGCTAATAAAATAGTAAAAATAAATAAAAGTTCAACTCACACCCCTTTCCCTAGAATATATATAAAACTAAAAAATTACTGTGAAACACACACACATTAGGTATCCCTGTGTCCAAAAACACCCGGTCTACAAACTTATAAAAATATTTTTCCCATATGGTGAACGCCGAGGCAGGAAAAAAAAAAAAAAAAAGGTGCCGAAGTGCCGTTTTTTTCACAGTTTTGCCTCTGATAAAAAGTGATCAAAGCAATAGACATTTCCTAAAATGGTATAACTAAAAGTATACCTGGCCCCGCCTAAAAAACGCCTTATATTTTTTTTGCAAAGTTTTGGATTTTTGTTAAGGGGTTAAAATGTAAATAAAACTATATAAATAAAACATAGAATACAGGTGACATGTTATTTTGGCTGCACAGTGAACACCATAAAAAAGCCTGTAATTCTACCCCATTCTGAATTTTTTCCAGTACATTGTACAGAATAATAAATGGTACCAAAATGAAGATGAATTTGTTCTGCAAACATTAAGTTCTCATATGGCTCTGTGAACGGAAAAATAAAAAAGTTATGGGATTTGGAAGGCGGGGAGTCAAAAACGAAAATTGAAAAATGCCACCAGTGGGAAGGGGTGAAAGGGGTTTCCCTATCTCCCTGTTTCAGCAGCTTTGCCTGCTGTCTCTTCTTCTCACTTCCTGTATTCCTTATCAAACAGTCAAAGCCGCCTCCCTAAGTATCACAAAATTTATTATGATTACTAGAAATCTAATATAAATGCAGATCAAATATTATGCACATGCTTCTAGAGAATGGACTCAGTGTTATCTGTGTTTACATAGAGAGATTACAGACAAGGCTTTATCAGCAAACTGCAAATAGCTGAACAGCAGAGATGTAGATAACAGTGAGTGACCTCATTTGTCCTGTCTTATCACACAGGTCCAAGACTATGGAAACGCTGTGTAAACAATGGGAGGAATCATTTCACATAGCAGGAAAACAAAGCAGCATTGCTAAAGCAATGTGTTTAGGAAAACTTTTCAATTTACATAAGCTAGCAGTATAGATAGGTTTCTTGAGATGTGAATACCCCTTGAAGTGTGAGTAGTGTAAGAGATGGCACCACAATGTCATGTGAGAAATGGTCCAGAGAGGAAGACCCAGAGGAGGTGGATGGGCCCTTCATGGAGTCGTAACTGGGCCTTCACAATTGGGGAGGAACTAGCACCTGGCCTTGCTGCGTTTCTGCATTGTGGCCGATGCTGCTCAAAACATTGACCCAGTGGGCCATGAAAACCATGTATCATCCTTGTCCATAATTGCTGCTCCATGTGTCAACTGTGGCGTGCACCTTTCCCCAGACTGATGTATCCAAGGAAAGGACTATGTTCTCCAACACATGGCGATATAAAGCAGGGATAGCTTTCCTAGAGTGCATGCCATCAGTTGTCGAAACGCAGTGGAATCCACTAAGTGGTACGGCAAAGACTGGGGGGGGGGGGGAGGCCTTTACACTGACGTAACGGGTCAGGATATGGATTAGACCGAAAACCCGTTACATCAGCGGAAAGGTAAAAAATGTAATATGTCACATGACCTACATATGTTACTGAAAAACTATATAATATAGAAAAAAGATATAGTAGAAAGTTGGAGGGGGGCATGGGGGACTTAGTCACAAATTGTTGATTTATCCTGGACAACCCCTTTAACTCCATATGGACTCAATCGAGAATGTGACTTTTTTTTTATTAATGCATGATACGATATATGATATGATAGGATTTCTCTAACTCTAATTTTCTTTACAGTGCAGATTTGACACTTCGACCTGACTGGTTTCCCTTGTTGGTGAGAACAGTGCCTCCTCCCACCTTCTTTCCCCCTCCTTAAGTTTCTAGTATCTGCTAATAGGTGCCGCTCCACTGATTCCAGGATAGTTGGAATCTTCTCTCTAGCCCCCACCATTCCACATCAACACATGCAGATAGTTTTAATACTTGATGTGCTATTTAACCTCTGTAATGTCAGAGGCACACTGTCAGGCAGGGAGTGTGATTCAGAGCCCCAATCACAGGCAGCCAGTGTCAGAGCTTAAAATCACACCTCTTGTCTGCTTCTGTCTAAGGGTAACAGCACACGACCGTGTTTCACCCATAAAACTCGGTCCGTGTGTTAGCCAGATTTAGCAGCTTGAACTTCATGCTAGGAGCAGAAGCGTATCATTTACAGTACAGGACAGTATGTTGCTGGGAGGCAGGGACTCCTAGCATCATAGATAACTAGGATGTCCCGTTCCCAGCATTAAGTTCAAGTCGGTAAATCTGGCTAACACATGGGCCGAGTTTCACGGGTGAAACATGGTTGTGTGCTGCTACCCTAACACTGCCATTCTGATAGTACAGAACCCTAAATAGCATAACTAGAATCAGTGGAGCAGCATCTATTAAAGAGCTGGACTTGTTGGACATGGTGAAAGGTCCTCTAAGTTTAAAGGAATTCTCTGGGAATTGTGCAAAAAAAACTAAAAAAAACTAAAAAAAAGAAAATGTCAGGGTACCTGTCTTGATACCTACCTGCATGCTTTTAGTAAGAGGCAGGAGCTTGTTTTGCCTCTAGGGTTATGATAAAAATGTCCCCCATTACTCTTCACTAAAACCGGTCCTGGTTGGATTCCATTCTCTTGGAGTGGAGGGGGTGAAGTTAAGATTGGATTCTGTTTAGGTGGTATATCAGCATGCTATGCAGTGACCATGGCTGCACTAAATACCAAAAGATGATGGAGCAGTATAACCTCTCTTCTCGGATACTCCACCATCTTCTGGTATTAGTGTAGCCATGCTCACTGCTTTAGAAAGCCTGAACAGAAACCAACAATGCTAAACTTCACCACCAACACCAGCAGGGACCCCATCCAGAATAGGTTTTACATAGAGATGAGCATTGGCCAACAGCTACGTTTTTCACAATCATATTCCTAGATGCAAAACAAACTCTTGCATCTCACTAAGAGGATGTGGGTAGTTATCAGAGCAGGTACCCTGACATTTATTTAACTTTGACTTTCTGGTCAATTTCCAGTGAACCCCTTAAAGCAGATGTAAATTGTGCTTAGCCAACAGAATCATGACTGAAATGCACGTGAACATTTTGCAACATTATGGCCTTGAAAATCAAATGACGTTGTCTCCACTCGGATCTTGATTGCATCAACCACATTGCAGACACCGTACCATGTGGCTGGGCACTCATTAGTGTTCCCGTAGGGCTGAACAGGATTTTATTGTTCACTAAATGAGAAAAAAAAAAAATACAGCATTTTTTTATTCAAGCCTGACAAATATGCAAAAATAGAAGAAACTGGGAAGGAGCAAATAGTTTTTCACAGTACTGCAGCAAACTTTAACTATCTTCAATTAAATAAACAATTGCAAGAAAACTACTTGACTTTATCAGTGGCTTTTGTGATCATATACAGCACTGCAGCAAATTATCCCCTATACGCACCAAGACATCCTGGTGTATGTTACTAACAATGGTGTCCGCTCTGGAGCAGAGTGGATACACTAGTCGCTGGGTCTGTGCTGTTTCACACAGCAGGGACCCGGCAGCATTGTCCGTGATCAGAGATTACTCTGATCACGAGTGTTTAACCACTCAGATGCTGTGGTCAAATGACCACGGCATCTGAGTGGTTACTTTCACTTTCTTTATTACTATCGATAACGAGACCCCCCCCCTGCAGTGCAATCGAGGGAGCCATCCAGTTACTATGGCAGACGGCTCCCAGGCCTGTCATAGTAATGTACCCACTAAAGTCTGCCTGCAGCAGGCTTGAATAGTTACATACATAGGAAACCTAAATGTTTAAATCACCTCCCTTTCCCTAGATCACATATAAACATAACTAAATAAAAGTAAATATAAATACATTCGGCATCCCTATGTCCGAAAATGCCCAAACTATTAAAATATAAAAACATTTGTTCCATACGGCAGTAAACGCTGTAGCAGGAAAAAGAAGCACAATGGCTGAATTGGCGTTTTTTTCACCACTCTCTCTCCCTAAAAAAATGGAATAAAAAGTGATCAAAGTATAATACATTATCGAACATGGTATCAATAAAAATTACATTTTGTCCCGCAAAAAAAAAAAAAAAAAAAAAAAAAAAAAAGACACCTTACACAGCTTCATACATTGAAATATAAAAACAAATTACAGATTATTAAAACAAGACAAAAAAACATATAGAAATGTGGTATTACTGTGATCATACGACCCGGAGAATAAAGCTAAAATAGCATTTTTACCGCACAGTGGAAGCCATAAAAACAAAAATGTAAAAAAATTGTGGTACTGCATTTTTATTCAATTCCAACTCACTCTGTATTTTTACTGCTTCTCAGTACATTGTACAGAATAATAATTGGTACCATTTTGAAGTACAACTTGTGACGTAAAAATCAAGCCCTCACATGACCACGGAGAATTGGAAAAGTTACGGCTTTTGAAATGCAGGGAGTAAAAAACGAAAACAAAAAATGAAAAATCTCTGCATCCTGTGAGGGTTAAAAGAGTTATCTAGGAATTTCAGTACTGAGTCAAAAGACCAGGGACAGGTGACTCGCATATGCTGTACTGGACAGTGGACACCAAAGCACCCGGGACAGGCGAGTATGATTTTTTTTTTTTTTTTTATATTTTATGTTTCACCTTCCCCGGCCTCCTGGTTCAGTGCTGAAGTTCCTAGATAGATAGATAGCAAACAGATAACAGCAAGAATTACTGATCCCTCCGTCACGCACCACAAGTTTCCAGACTGTTTTTTTGACCTGTTGTAAATAACTTCTCTACTTAGATTGCATTTTTTTTTAAGGATTCTAAAATGCTTTGAAAACCATGTGTATAAAAATCTGTGAATTTTCAGTTCTTGTATCACACCATGTCTGATGAAGGGAGCTAGTACTCCTGAAATCTTACTTATAAATATACTCAGTTAGCCTCTAAAAGGTATCGCCTGATTTCTTCACTCTTCCACTAAGTTCCTAGACAACCCCTTTAAAATTTGCTACATCTGTACATTTTCTCAGAAATAAAAAAAAACACAAGACTTTTGATTATTTTTTTTTTTATCATTTATTGTGTAAACAAAACATTTAATAAAAACAGTTTTTTTGTTATTTAAAGAGGACTTGTCACCATACACAAAATGCTAAATGCCATTGACTGCTGCTGTGCCTTTAAACAATTTGACATTTATTGACATTTAAAATGTTCTGGGGCACAGTGGCAATTACATAATGTATAGTATTTAGCATTAAAGGAGTTTTCCAAGATTTGAATATTAATGACCTATCCATAGAATATTAATGATCATCGATATGGGGATCCGGCACCCCACTTGTCTGCTGGAACTAGAACAATGTTTGTAGAGCAGCAGAGAGCTCTGTGGCTGTGCTGGGTTATTGTAGCAGAGCTCCCATACTCTTGGATGATAGTTGTGCTTATAATAACCAAGAATGCCACTACATGGTGTACAGAGTTCTCTGCTTTTCAACTCTGCACACTGCTTCCATCATCCAGGATTAGCTTTTCGTGGGTGTGCCAGGTGTCAGACTCCCACCAATCTGGTATAGCCTTAGGATAGGTCATCAACATCTAAATCAGGGAAAACCTCATTAACCTCCATGTCATGTCGATGTAATAAACAGTGTAGTAGTTTCATGTTTCTCCTTCAACATTTGCTAAAACACATCCAACAAAGTAGAAAAATAAGCAGATAAAACCAAGAGCATACATCAGTTGTAATAGATCAAAAAGGAGAGGAGATTTATAAAAATTGGTGCAAATGAAACTGGAACAACTACCCACAGCAACCAATCATGTTACGCAGTGCTCCTGTTGACACTATATTTTAATCATCTTAGTTGTCAAAGCACAACTACTTTTAAGGCACAACTCAGTAAAGGAATGGCTGATACTGTGTTTTAAAGTTATTTTGAGCTTTTACTAAAGAACATGACAATAATTTCTCTCCTATTATACCGCATACAGCAGAATAAACACTCTACACATTCATAAGGAAATATATATATATATATATATATATATATATATATATAACACACACACACACACGTATAAAATATTACAACATATTTTTCAAAAAATTGTTAGTTGTTTTTAAATGTTCTCCTTTAGAGTTCTCCTTTCTTCAAATTGCTTATCTACTGCCAGTGAAAGAGCTTCAAGGAATTTTTCAATTGTAACTGTAGGAGACTTAAAAGAAAGGTTAGGAAATAAAGTAAATACTATTACACTATGGCAATGAAAAGATTATTATTGTCTTTACTTGTATTATTACCAATCAATTTAACCACTTCAGTACCAGGCCATTTTCCCTGGTTAGGGACTGGACACATTTCAGGGTTTTTTTTTTTCCATAAATGCATTTTTGAGGGCTGCTACATTTTTTTTATTCGGATTACTCATAAGTCTGAGTCTATTTTCAGTGATAAATAGGTCTTTCTTTTTATGTTTTTATTTTTGCATGCTTTTTTCTTTATTTTAAGATTTGTGAAGATGTAAACAAGGAGGAGAAAAGGGTCCGTTTTTCACAAGTTTTTTTTTCATAGTACAAAGTACTACAAAGTTTTTTAAAATAGTTTTACCTCTCCTTTACAGTAATTTTTACATTGGTGATGCATATTGTTGTGTCACTGGGACTAGAACCTGTGACATGGGCGTGGTAGTGGCAATATATTTTTTTTATTTTATACATTTTGCCTGCTATAAGCTCATAATAGACCTTTAGAGGGTATATCAACATAATTCACACATTATCCCCAGTTACAGGAAGAATACAATCTCCAAAATTACTCTGAAGAGCTTATCTGGTTCCTTAAGGAGCAAGCAGTTTGGCTGTGCCACCTAGATATAAACAAGGACATGTGTCTCCGCTTCCCCACTTTTGTTAATGCTCCTATGTTATTGTGATTCCAATGCACAGAAGTTAATTCACAGAAGGAGTGACTAAAACATAACTTATTAGGATAAAAATAAAAACCTCTCTGGAAAATACTAAACTGACAAATACAAAGTGTATACTGGAGCGAAGAACACCTCTGGGTTTGTCATAACAGTCTAAAAAGACCTGGTTACACCCATTTTCACTTAACTTTCCCAGAATCAGATATTTTGTTCAATATTGTGTGACCTCTATATAACAACAACAACAACAACATACCTTTACCAAGGTTACTATATCAGATTTCTAAGTGACATGTGGTCCAGTCTCATGAAGGATATATCTACTGGACCACTTAAATACCACTATATCTCTGTAACTTGGTAATCAGTGTATATAGGAAACACAGTGTTTCATTTACCAAAGGTTACTATATCAGATTTCTCAGTGATATGCAGTCCAGTCCTATTAGGAATATATATTTGCTGGGCTACTACATATCACTATATCTCTGTAACCTCATACTAAGTATATAGGCTAAGTACTGCGACCCACCATCAGGGTCGTGGGAACTGCAGTTTTTACTGCATTTTGTTATTTTTATTCAGTCCTCTTGTCTTTATACTTACCCTCCTGATGATCCCAGTAGTATTAGACTGGGGGAAACTAAAGGACTTGCTGTAGAGCTACAGGTTGTTGCTGTAGTTAAAATGATTGCATACAAGACCATCAGTAGCACCCTTACAGTACACCTGATGGGAGCCCAGAGCAACTAATGGGCATCCCCGCTGTGTGCTTCCTCTATATACTCAGTTTAGTATTTTCCAGAGAGGTTTTTATTTTTATTTTTTTAGTCACTCCTTCTGTGAATTTTCTCCACACTGAGTGTCTATCCCATGATGACTTTATTTTTCAATGCACAGAAGTTGAACCTTTTGGGTCCTCTAGGACTGCTCATACCCTTCTTTGGAAATGTACAAATGGGTGTTCACCTTGGCAAAGGTTATGTTGCTGGTTCATTATTCAGTCCTAGCACGGCTAAAGCTCAGACACCAGCTGAAACATAACTCCAGTGCCTTATGTGCATTTTAACCTTTCAGCGATCTAATCCATTGTAGTCTTAAAACCAGTAACATTTTATCCCTCTCTGTATTTCATCTTTCATAACTTTTGACATTTTATTTCAATGTAGCTTTACGAGACCTTGTATTTTGTGGGTACATAAGACTTTTACATCAGTTTTTTTTTTTTCAGCATTACTTTTTGTTTCTGAGAGGTGAGATGATCAAAAAACATTAATTCTGGCATTTGAATTTTAGGGGGTTATGGAATTTAGCACGTAGAATAAATAACATACTAATTTTATTTTAATGGTTGTTACGGATATGGTCATACCAATAGTGCGCTGTTTTTTTGGGGGTTTTTTCATTAACAAGGGGGGCAAAAGTCTTTTTTTACTTTTTTTGTCTGTAAAATGCATTGACTGCAGCATATAAGGGGTTAAATTGCAAGTATGCTTCTAATTGATAAGGGGGGCTGATGAACAAAAGTTCATGGTATCCCCTTCCCCGGATTATCTGAAGCAAAAGGGACAGGAGAATAACAAAATTATTTTCTTCTCTCCCTGAGCTGTCAAGCTGTATGTGTTCTCCTGCACACTGGTTAAAGTGAAAGTGCAAGTACATGCACATCTGCTTTAACCAGTGATAACGAAATCTATGTAGGCTACAGACATGATCTTATTTTAAAGTCAGAGTAATATATATATATATATATATATATATATATATATATATAACATACACATACATATACATACACACACACATTATATAGTGATAAATTTGCATATATCTATATATATCTATATATAGATATATAGATATATATATATACATACATACATACATACACCGTATTTTTCGGACTATAAGACGCACTTTTTTTTTCCCCAAAGGAAAATGGGGGGTGCATCTTATAGTCCGAATGTGAGGGGGGGTGGAGGAGCAGTGTCGCAGCTTCTCCCCACTCCTGTTGCCGCCAGCTTCCTGCAGCGGGGCTTCCTCCAGTGGCAGGAGTGGGGTGATGTGCGGGCCCTGGGATCGGAGGAGCGGGTGTCTCAGTGAACCCATCCCGGGATCCGCCGTCCTATTACGGCGGATGCCGGATCTGTAAAAATGATGGCAGCCGCTCTGCTGCAGTGCGGTCGCCATAGCTACCGTGTCTCTCACTATAATGTACAGCGCAGACCAGGAGCTAATGCCCGCAATCAGAGTCCACTCTGACCGCAGGCATTACTTCTTTAGAGCCCCCCCTAAAGTAAAAAAGTAGCTCCCAGGCCTGTCATAGTAATATTACTATTGCGGCTGTACAGAATCTCCCATAGACTGCAGTACACTTCTATTGCAGTCTATGGGACTTGCAATCAAATGATTGCAGGTTCAAGCCCCCTAAGGGAAGGGCTAATAAAATAGTAAAAGAAAAAAAAAAAAGTTAGAAATCATTCCCTTTCCCTAGAATACATATAAAAGTAGAAAATTACTGTGAAACATATACACATTAGGTATCCCTGTGTTTGAAAATGCCCGATCTACAAACTTAAAATATTTTTCCTGTACGGTGAACGTCATAGCGGGGAAAAAAAATCAAAAGTGCCGAACTGCCGTTTTTTTCGCTGTTTCACCTTTGATTTGAATAAAAAGTGATCTAAACAATAGACATCCCCCAAAATGGTATAACTAAAAAGTACATCTGGCCCGGCAAAAAAAGATGCCCTATGTATCCCAGTACAGCGGCAGTGCCACCTGTCAATGTGACCTTGCAGCTGTTGCAAAACTACAACTCCCATATGTTAAATATTTTACCATTTTTTTTATTCAAATTTTTTTTTTCCTTATTTTCTAGGTGCGTCTTATGGTCCGGTGCATCTTATAGTCCGAAAAAATACGGTATGTATATATATATATATATATATATATATATATATATATATATATAACACAGTGCCTTGCGAAAGTATTCGGCCCCCTTGAACTTTTCAACCTTTTGCCACATTTCAGGCTTCAAACATAAGGATATAAAATTTAAATTTTTTGGTGAAGAAGTGGGACACAATGGTGAAGTGGAACGAAATTTATTGGACATTTTAAATTTTTGTAAGAAATAAAAAACTGAAAAAGTGGGGCGTGCCAAATTATTCGGCCCCCTTAAGTTAATACTTTGTAGCGCCACCTTTTGCTGCGATTACAGCTGCAAGTCGCTTGGGGTATGTCTCTATCAGTTTTGCACATCGAGAGACTGAAATTCTTGCCCATTCTTCCTTGGAAAACAGCTCGAGCTCAGTGAGGTTGGATGGAGAGCGTTTGTGAACTGCAGTTTTCAGCTCTTTCCACAGATTCTCGATTGGATTCAGGTCTGGACTTTGACTTGGCCATTCTAACACCTGGATAAGTTTATTTGTGAACCATTCCAGTGTAGATTTTGCTTCATGTTTGGGATCATTGTCTTGTTGGAAGATAAATCTCCGTTCCAGTCTCAGGTCTTTTGCAGACTCCAACAGGTTTTCTTCCAGAATGGTCCTGTATTTGGCTCCATCCATCTTCCCATCAATTTTAACCATCTTCCCTGTCCCTGCTGAAGAAAATCAGGCCCAAACCATGATGCTGCCACCACCATGTTTGACAGTGGGGATGGTGTGTTCAGGGTGATGAGCTGTGTTGCTTTTACGCCAAACATTTCGTTTTGCATTGTGGCCAAAAAGTTCGATTTTGGTTTCATCTGACCAGAGCACCTTCTTCCACATGTTTGGTGTGTCTCCCAGGTGGCTTGTGACAAACTTTAAACAAGACTTTTTATGGATATCTTTGAGAAATGACTTTCTTCTTGCCACTCTTCCATAAAGGCCAGATTTGTGCAGTGTACGACTGATTGTTGTCCTATGGACAGACTCTCCCACCTCAGCTGTAGATCTCTGCAGTTCATCCAGAGTGATCATGGGCCTCTTGGCTGCATCTCTGATCAGTCTTCTCCTTGTTTGAGATGAAAGTTTACAGGGACGGCCAGGTCTTGGTAGATTTGCAGTGGTCTGATACTCCTTCCATTTCAATATGATCACTTGCACAGTGCTCCTTGGGATGTTTAAAGTTTGGGAAATCTTTTTGTATCCAAATCCGGCTTTAAACTTCTCCACAACAGTATCACGGACCTGCCTGGTGTGTTCCTTGGTCTCCATGATGCTCTCTGCGCTTTAAACAGAACCCTGAGACTATCACAGAGCAGGTGCCTTTATACGGAGACTTGATTACACACAGGTGGATTATATTTATCATCATCAGTCATTTAGGACAACATTGGATCATTCAGAGATCCTCACTGAACTTCTGGAGTGAGTTTGCTGCACTGAAAGTAAAGGGGCCGAATAATATTGCACACCCCACTTCTCAGTTTTTTATTTTTTACAAAAGTTTAAAATAACCAATAAATTTCGTTCCACTTCACAATTGTGTCCCACTTGTTGTTGATTCTTCACCAAAAAATTAAAATTTTATATCCTTATGTTTGAAGCCTGAAATGTGGCAACAGGTTGAAAAGTTCAAGGGGGCCAAATACTTTCGCAAGGCACTGTATATACACACACACATACGAACGTTTGTATCTCTATATACATATTTACCTATATATATATATATGCAAAGGTAAGTATAGAAGACTATGCATGTGTACCAGTATATATATTGACTGAGAATGTCTGTAAAACATGCCTGCAGACAAGTTGGAGAGAGCTATATCTGTAGGTGTGGGTCCTAGAGGAGGAACTTGTATCTTTCAGATAATTATGGCATATCTTATTGATGGAAATATACCTATAAACATTTTATTCCAATTTTTCCTCCCCAAATGTTTGTGACAATAAATAAAAATACTGGTACCTACTTGTATAAAAAGTGCATGTGCCAAAAAAGGAAGTTTCCTAAGAACTCGACCGCTAAGACCATCACTTTTTCTACAACAAAATGAAAGAAAATGAACAAAAATACCAGTAGCAAAACTACAATAAAAACAAACAAGGATTTATTACTTCAAAATAATACACAGTAAAAAGTTATATGAAAACAACTTTCATCTGCTTAGACTGTATTAAATGGAGTCTATCATTCGATTTATGCATTTTTAATTAAGCACATGTTGGAATAACCTTTAGAAAGGCTATTCTAGTCCTACCTTTCTTCTTCTGTTTCTGACAGCTGTTTTTGACCTAAATCCTTTTTACTGATATGCTAATTAAGCTCTTTTCTGTGTCACCAGCAGCAAGTATTTTCGCTGAGATCCAAATCCCACACCTTTGCAGTACACTTGTTCAAGAAGGAAGTAAAGATGGCCGGCTGTACCAGAAGCGGCCGAGCATACAGCGCATGCAAGGGACTTGGTTCTCGACGAAAATACTTGCTGCTGGTGACACAGCAAAGAAGATGAGGAAAAGCATTCATTTGCAAAGAAGGGGGCGTCCCTGAAAGGCGAGGAGGTGGAATGCAGGTGATGACGATGCTGTGCTCGGAGCACAGGGGTATCGCCCCTTGTGCTCCCTGAGCTTAATTAGCATATCAGTAAATAGGATTTAAATCAAAAACAGCTGTCACAAACAGAAGAAGAAAGTTAGGACTTGAATAGCCTTTCTAAAGGCTATTCCAACATGTAATTAGTTAAAAATGCATATATCGAATGACAGACTCCCTTTAAAGAGGACCTTTCACCAACTCCACCTCTATGGATGTATGATATCTGTCTACTACAACCCAACTGACATTAAAGCACTTAATTAGTATATTGGGTGTTGAAACCAACTGCACTTATTGCTCAGGAATAGTAGGGGCTAGAAAAAAAAAAAAACTCCAACGGCACCAGTATCAGTGGAGACCAGTTAACATCCACTGGAGAATGCCAATAGTTGGAGTTGCTAGAGGTGGTAAAAGACCCCCTTTAACGTTGGATTTAAATGATGCAATAAAAAAAACGCACTGCAGTAAAACCACGAGTAAGATTTTTTTCTGTCTAGTATTTTATATGTGCTATTCTGTCCATGCATGGCACATGTGAACAGCAGCTACAATATAATAACTGGAACACAAGCAGCAAAAATAGAAAACATCTTATTATAGGTAAAGCCAAAACAATTAGACTAAGTATTTAACCAGGTTAATAGAAACAACTTACCTGGAAATATCATTTAACAATAAACTAAGCTTGGATACATTGTTTTCCACATAGCCAATCATCTCTAAGTCTCTTAAAGTAAGTAGCTGTTGTCTGGGATAAATTATCTGACACTAAAAAAAAAATAAACAAAACAAAATCAAACAATATGAAGCCATTTTGATTGTTGATTTATTATTAATGTATGTAAAATATTTACAAATAAAAATATGTAGTAAAATAACCTTATTATAGGAATACAAATTGTAAGCATTACCTTCATAAGCTCTTCTATGCAAGAAATGTAAATGTTAAAAATTGCTGCAGGAGATGGTGGGCCAATGTATTGCTTTATATCTGCTCTGTCTACAAAGGCCATATCTATTTTCTCTGTGATGTTTGAAGTTGTCAAGATAACTACATTGGGATACCTAAAAGAAAAAACAGAGAACATGAAATCAAAATCACATAACGTTTAAGCCCTTGGCACACCATTCTGTAATATATACAGTGACTAGGAGATGTTGGCTGCTGTCATCAACGACAGCCAATTACTACTAATGGGCCTGGGACCAATCGTATCTGTGCAAACAGACTAACCGTAGCGAAAGTGAAAGTAGGAGGAGCGACTGGTACTGGAGCCTGTGCTCCAACTGCCTCATTTCAGTAAAGAGGTAGTTGAAGAACAGAGCTTGAGTCGATCCTGCCCTGATGGAGTGTGTGGGTAACCGTTTTTTTTTTAGCAGACAGGCTCTCAGTCTTTCAGGTCCCCCTGCGGACCCAAACAACAGTGAGCCAAACGTTAGTGTGAACCTAGCGTACGGATGCAGCGGCCCCTGAATTTGTGGAGGCTGAACAGGTTTTCCAGATGCATATTACCCCCAAATACCTGAATTCACTGGAAATTTAGAATTGTCATTTGATTCCCTGGACTCCAGGAAATTTAATTTTTTTTTTTTTTTTATGGATGATTGGGTTTATTAATGGTCACACAGACCAATCTTTATGGCCAACAATCCATAACAAGCAACCTGACTCCTCCTCCTTCATACTAGACCTAAAAAATGTACCCCCGTTAATATATTAGAATTATGAAGTTTTGGGGCCTTATTTTAGCTATGCCGTGTGTCAAAACAGCATTTTCATAGCCAGGAGAAATTGCGTAACAAATTGTTGGATACCTTTTCCTCTTTAACCCCTTGTAAAAATGTAAAATTTGTGGCTAAAGTAACATTTTATTGCAAAAATTATAATTTTTCATTTTCACTGCCCTATGTTAATAAAACCTGTAGGATCAAAAAGCTCAGTATAACCCTTGATAAATTCCTTGAAAGGTGTAGATTCTAAAATGGTCATGTTTTGGGATTTTCTTTAGTACTGGTATTTTAAGGGTCTGCAAATGAGGCACCCAAAATAGGGTCAGCAAAATTTGCCCTATAAAAGCCAAATATTGCTCATTCCGTTCCAAGCTCCTCCATGTACCCATACAGCAGTTTACTATCACATATGGGGTATTGCCGTGTTTAGGATAAATTGTGTAACAAACTGTGGGGTGCTATTTCTCTTTTTGTGAAAATGAGAAGTTTGGGTATAATATGTTTTAAGGTCAAAAGTTCTCACTATACCACTTGATAAATTCCTCAAGAGGTCTAGTTTCCAAAATGGGGTCACTTTTGGGGTGTTTCCACTGTTTTGGCACCTCAGGGACATTGCAAATGCGAAATGGTGCCTGAAACTGATCACAGCAAAACCTGCAAAGCTTGGTATTGTTGTGTTCAGGAGAAAAATGTTAGTTGCTTCAACCCATCGTGAAGATGAAAAATTTGGGGCTAAAGCACCATTTTATTGGAAAAAGGTAATTTTTCATTTTCACATCCCAATGGTAAAAAATTCAGTGAAAAACCTGTAGGGTCAAAATATTCACTATATCCCTTGATAAATTCCTTGAGGGTCACTTTATGGGGGTTTCCACTGTTTTGGCACCTCAGGGGCTCTGCAAATTTGACAAAGTGCCTGAAACTGATCACAGCAAAACCTGCCCTCCAAAAGCTCATTGGCGCGCCTTCCATTTTCCTTATATCCATATGTGGGGTATTTTGGTAGTTGGGAAAACTTGCGTAACAAATTGTGTGATACATTTTCTCCTTTAATCCCTTGTGAATGTGCAAACTCTAGGGCTAAATGAACATATTAGTAAAACATGTAAATTTCATCTCGATTTTGTCTTAATTTCTGTTAAACGCTTATAGGGTTAAGATACTTGTGTATAAGCTGTATTTACTTATTTAAGGGGTGCAGCTTTTACAATAGGGTGATTTATGGAGGTTCATAATACAGAGGCCTTTCAAAACCCTTTCAGAACTGAATTGGTCCCTTGAAAAATGAGTTTTGGAAAAAATTATAAGGTGATTAAAGTTTGATTCCAACATAAAGCAGAGATATGGTAAATAAGATTTATGAGCTAATTTGGGTGGTATGAAAAGCAGATAATTTCAAACTTTTTAAATTGCATATTTTTCAAAGTTTCTACCAGATTTCCTACTTTTTTCATAATTAAACACAAAACACATCAACCAAAATTTACCACTAAGAAAAAGTACGTGTTCCAAAAAAAAAAAAAAAAAATCTCAAAATCACTTAAAGTGTTCCAAAGTTATTACCGCATGAAGTGACACGCCAGATTTGAAAAATTGAGCACAAATCACCCCCAGTAAGATAGGTTACATAAAATTAGGCCCACAGTAACTCACTTTAAAAGCAGATTTCTATTCTAAATTAATTTTGGTATCCCTCGTTAGTTTTTTAAGGGGAGGCTGCAGTTCTGTCAGTACCTGACCAATAAGTGAGCAAGGTACGGAATAAAACTGTACAAGCGCTGTGATAGCTCCTCAGGCTACACCCACCCATTTAGAATTCATGAGGGAAAAGATAGTCACCTAGCTTCGTTAGCAGCAGCACTTCTCACTACAGTGCATGCAAGTCCCGCGTATGAATAAGAAGAGGCGGATATCTTCACATGAAGGGGCATGCAGCAGCAAGAGGCGGAATACTGGATATGACAGTGCTGTGCTTGGAGCACAGGGGGAACGCCCCCTGTGCTCCGTGTACAGATTAGCATATAAGAATAAAGTATTTATTTCAAAAATGGCGTCAGAGAAAAGCTAAAGAAAGGTAGGAATAGAATAGCCTTTCTAAAGGCTATTCCAACATGTTAGGCAAATTTGCCTAAATCTAATGATAGAATCTCTTTAAGCAGATAGGATTTCCGTTTTTCGGGTCACCAAGCAGACCTGAAGAATGGAAACCCGAACGCTAGTGTGAACCTAGCGTTAGATAGTATTCTGAATGGGCACTTTACACATGTGAGAGTACTTAGGTAATTTGTTGGGGATTTCCACTATACTAGCAATTTAGGGGTTCTGCAAATGAGACATGTTACCTGAAACAAATTTTGGGATGCATTTTCTCCTTTAACCCCTTGTGAATTTGTAAATTTTAGTTAAATGAACAAATTATTGAAGAAAATTGAAATGTGTACATTTCACTTCCATTTTGTTTTAAGTTCCTGTGAAACACTAAGGAAGTCTGTCAAGGCGATCTGGGACACTAAACCACCTACAGGTCCTAATAGAGGGGGTTTAGTGTCCCAAATCGCCCTGTAATAAAAGCCATCAGAGCCCACATTACAAATAAAAAAAACTTTCTACTCACCCTGCCGCTGTACTCCCCGTGCCTGCGCAGTTCTTCATTGAAGCCTGAGGAGTACACCTCGGCTTCAGTTCACATGCCCCGTTCCGCCAGCATTTGCGCAGTGAAGCTGGGGTGTACGTCCTCTGCTTCACTGAAGAACTGTACAGACGCTAGGAGCACCAGAGATGAGTCAGATGAGTCTCATTGGACCTATCTCTAGGTAAGTATAAAGGGTGTTTTTTTTTTGTTTTTTTTTAATAGAGGGCACAGATTATTTTAAAACAAGCTGATTTGGGACACTAAACTTCAGGTCTATAAGGACATGTGGGTGGTTTAGTGTCCCAAATCGACTTGATAGGTTCTCTTTAATGACATTTTCAATTAATTAATTTTTTTTAAATGGGGTGATTTATGGGGGTTTCTAATTTGGTCCCTGAAAAATTTGGCTTTCAAAGGTTCTTGAAAATTGGGAAAATTGCTGCTCGACTTGTAAGCCTTGTGACATCTTTAAAAAAATTAAAGGACATTTAAAGTTTTAGGACAACATAAAGTACAGATATTGTGCATAATATTTATAAATTTATTTGTGTGATATGACTGTCTGAAAAGCAGATAATCTCAAATTGGTAATTTTTCACCATATTTCCTATTTTTTGCATTAATAAACACTAGACATGTCGACCAAAATTTACACTAACCCAAAGTACAATGTGTCACAAAAAGCATTCTCAAAATCACTTGAGCAAGTTAAAGCATTCTACAGTTATTACTATAGAAAGTAACACAGATTTGAAAAATAAGGGTGTATCCTTAGTATTTTTAAGCTGTATCTTCAAGGGGTTAACAGAACACATCTGTGTTATATGTGTATTGAGATCATATTTATATCTTTCCAATGTGTTTGAAAAATATCTAAATAAATCTAAGTATTTCAATTCAAATGGATATAACTCAAGGTAATAAAGGTTGAGCTAAAAGTCTTGAGCTTTTACCTTGCTCTGTGCATTTTTTTTTTCAAGTAGCAATCAATCAGTAACTAAGGCTACACAGAACCTTTTTGTACACCGGGTCAAATTTAACTATACCATGGTAACATAGTAGATGAGGTTGGATGACGACACAGGTCCATAAAGTTCACCCTATAAAAAACCCTTATGTGGCTGTTGCCAATTGTCTCATGTCAGGTGTTAAAAAAAAAATCCTTCTAGGATGATCTTCATCAAAAATCTAAGACCCGGAACCTGTAATAATTTCCCTTTCAAGAAAGGCATCCAGGCCCTTCTTGAACTTGCACAATGAATCCACCATCACCACATCCTACTCCAGTGAATTCCATAGCCTCACTGCTCTTACAGTAAAGAATCCGAGTCTATGATTCTGGTGAAATATTCGTTCCTCTAGGTGTAGAAAAAGCATCCAAAATTTCAGAGATGACGTATAAGACAAGGTGTATCAGTGTAGTTAAAGGGGCTTATGTAGTGTATGTGTTGCACCAAAAGGGTCAGTATACTAATATAGATGTCAGACTCCCATCATACCAATTCCAAGCTTCTCCTAGTGCTGCCAAGAAAGTGAAAGTCTTCTGTTTCAGCGTGCTCTCCAATCTAACTCTCTGCTATGTGACAGACCCTGTTCTACTCCTGCTGTTTGTATTTGGAGTAGATCAGTGTCAGTCCAGTGTTTAATTGTTGGCGTGTCAGGCTAAAATTGTCAGAAGTTTTACATCTGTCGTTGCTGCTTTAAGGTTGCAGTGTCATCATAGGGAAGCTTCCTGTTAGGATTTGTTGTTGCTTCTTTAAGGTTGCCATGACAACATAGGGAAGCTTCCTGTCCTAGACCTCCAGCTTTCAACTGATACTTAGTTTATTAATCTGTGATTTTTTAAATTAATTTATGCCATGATTTGTACTACTATCTATTTTGTGTCAAATAGTTAAAAAAAAACAACATATTTTGCGTCAGAATTTAAAAAAATTAAAATCGTGAATTTTTTTTTTTTTTTAAAACTGTTAAAATCCCAGCAACATATTAATTTCCACATCCCAAAATGTTTAATAAAAAAAAAAAATATATATATATAAAACACTCATATTGGGTATTGCCCCCATCTGTAACTACCGAGCAATACTACTATAATGTTATTTTACCCACACGCTGAACAACATAACAAAAATATCTAAAAAAAAAAAAAAAAAAAAAGCCAGAATTATTGATATTTTGTCTGTCAGCTCCTGGAAAAGCGTTATAAAAACAGATCAAAAAGCGTTGTTTTGTCAAGTAATTTGCTGCTTGAATGGAGCATCCTGATAGTTGGCTACCTTCTCTTAATTCATCAAAAGTGAGACATCTAGGCTCTTCTTGGTGCGGTATGTGTGATACATTTCTTATTCCTCTCCCTGAACAGGATGTTTTCCACTCCAGGCAAGAATTCTGGATGGTCCAATAGCAACATATATTTGGAGAAAAAGTATGGTAGTGGTTATTTAGATCTTCTCAGTTGGCATGCCACTATGGCATCCCTTACCAGGGCACCAGAATTTAGGGGCCTTGGTATTTTAGTGAGACATGAATGTGAAAGCCCCAATAAGGACCATGGGTGGACTAAGCTTGCTTCCAGTGCTGCATTAGATTAGTGGAAGTTATTTATCCAATCTAATCCATGTGTCAACAAATTTGCCAAGTTGTACTTTCTAAGGTCTGGACGGATATATCCTCTGTGGTGGTTTAGCTCAGTAGTAGAGTAGGTGTTTGGTAGACAGAAACACAGTCTCAGGCTTCTTAAAGAAGACCTTTCACGTTCTTATGTACTGTATATGCGGTTTTACATACTGCTAGAAAGCCGACAGCGCGCTGAATTCAGCAGAGATGATGCTGAGCTGCAAGGAATGCCCCCCCCAGTACAAGTCTATGAACGAGTACTGTAAGGGAGGGTGTTCCTCACAGCGCAGCTAGACTGTCAGGAACGCTCTTCTGATGATGAACCATGAAACTACGACCCCCGATATCTCTAGCCCCGGGGCACATACCGGGAAAGCTGGCAGTGCGCTGAATTCAGCGCGCTGTCGGCTTTCTAGCATTATGTAAAACAGCATATACATGAGGACGTGAAAGGTCCTCTTTAACAAAAAAAACAGGCTTCTATTTATTTTGTGCAAGGCAAACAGTGGACAAACTTAAATCAGCTTCTTTCAGCAGGCTGTCAATAACAAACATGTGGCAAGCAAAAAAATCCAAAATAAATCAGTTGGTCTTACCAGTTTGGTTTGGACATAGTAGCAGACTCTGTCCGATACTTTTTCAGCCTGGGGAACATACAGAGAAAAGGGTCTCCTTCCAGTCTCTTACTCCCAGAGACACACACCACACCCTTGCTTTGTTCAATAACTTAAATATGTAGCAGGTAAGAAGGAAAACCCCTGAATGGAGTATAGGAGCGACCTCCCCACCAGGTCTGTTGTCACTCCTGAAACCTGGATATATGTGTCAGCAAGAGTCCTCGGTGACACATATACTCCAACCAGGATTCTTCCCCTTGATCTGCTACACCTCTCTATCTTTTAAGACTATCAGCGATGTGGGGTGGCCCTTCCCCCACAAGAACGCGGTAAAAATGGTCGATGAGAAACATGAATAAGTCATTCACATATAATGTGTAGCAACTGATCATTGTCCAACCCGTATTCCTGTTATCCTGCGAGTAGATTGTAATAGAACGGAAAGTGGCTTAATAGCTATATTGAAACGGAGACACAACAAAGGGCATCCCTGCCTTCTACACTTCTGTAGGTCAAATAACCTGGAGACAAAACCCAGGGTAGACACCCATGCTCTCAGGGAGCTATACAGTGCTGACACCAATGACCAAAAGGGGCCCGATCTTATCCATGACTGCACCCAGCCCACCAACTTTATGTCCATGTTTATTAACGATATGAGATGGTACGCGGTGGCCTGTGCTGGGTCTATAACTGGCTTTTCAAGGACTTTAATATAGGCCACGTTAGATTCAGCAGAGATGGGGATATTCGCTACTTTAGGATCTTGTAAAATTATACTGTAAGACCATCTGGACCTGGGGCCTTTAGGTCACAGCAGTCAGCTCTCTCTGATATGGGAGCATTAAGGTTCGCCTTTCCCTTGTCAGTTAGTGACGGTAACCTTACTCGTTGTAAACAGTCTGGGTGACACCTGGGACAGGGGGTCTCTTTGGTAGAGTGATTTGTAAAGGTTCCCAAGTCTGGTATTAATTTTATCTGGTAATGTCAGATCACTTTCTCACTTCTAGGAAAATGGGCCAACAAACGGCCGACTTTATTTCCGAAACTAAACAATTGTGCTTTAAGTCTACAGCGTGGATTGTAGAGCACGTGGATTCCCAGCTATTGACCCATAGTTCATATGATTGCTTACTGGTTTGTCATATTTATTTATTTTACTCAGAGGGGTCCTCCAAGAAGTTCTAATAGGCACGTTGCAAGTTGTAAGTATCTTTTGAGATATGGTATGTTTCCACTGGAGCATAAAACTGAGAATATGGCCCCTTTAAAGAAGACTTTTCACCACCTCCACCAATTTAAGTTTTAGCATCTGTTAATAGGCGTTTGTCAACTGATTCCAGCACAGTTGGAATTCTTTTCTAGCCTCCACTGTTCCCGAGCAACAAGCATAGTTAGTTTGGGTGCTTGATGTCAGAAGGGAAGTGGTGTGTGATTCAGAGATCCAATCAGAGGCAGCTAGTGTCAGAATTCAGAATCACACCCCTAGCCTCCTCTTCCGTGACACCACCCTTCTAACAGTAAAGAGCCTACATAGCATATCAGTCACCACAACTAAGCACTGATTGCTTGGAAATGGTGGGGTCTAGAGAAAAAATTCCAACTGTGCCACAATGAATGAAACAGTACTTATTAAATGATGTAAAGACCTGGACCTTGTTGGAGGTGGTGAAAGGTCCTCTTTAAACTGCTTTGGCCATGTCTCAAAGCTGGGGGGAAATTTTCCTGGGCTGCATTTGAATTCTCCAGTTCTCCAGCAGCGTCCGGAAAGCCTTGTCGCCTGCCAAATAGGGACAATGCTACATGTAGTCCATACCACTAGGGCAATTGTCCTTAAGTCCCAGTATCACTGAGGAGTGATTGGAGATCACTAAATCCCCTATGTCGTATGATTTAATCCTTGGTGTAAGGAAATATATGATATTTCCTTACCTTTGGATTTTAGCGCTCGCCAGGAATGCTACATCCCTAAACTCAAGGACACTGAGCAGCCATCTTTTCAAGCAGTTAGAGCAAAAGGGAACCCCTACAAATACTGGATCTGGAGATCACACAGCTGAGTAAGGAGGGGATTAAGAGGTATACACTTCTGAAAGGTGATCCTGTGTATAGCTGGATAGGAGCGCAGTCAAATTCAAAGTTTTCAAGTTTTAATAGTTTCTTTAAACACATAGTCCTGCATACAACAGATAACATTTCGGGGATCAGAGCACCTTCGGTTTCAGTGCCCATTGTTCCTGTCCAAATTAATGTGGTGCATCACTGGCTCTCCCAGTATCAGGTTGAAAAATGGTAATTACTTACCGGTAACTGGATTTTCCAGAACCCAGGACAGTACCCAGAGAGGATCCGCCCCCAGGGACAGGAAACCTACAGTATGAAAAGGTGGAGCCTCTCCTACCCCTCAGTTGTTTTATAGAAGTGAGAGACTCCAGTTAACTTGTAACTCATGACCCTAAGGTCAAAACATTTTTTTTTTTTTTTTTTTTTTTGCTTGCTACATCTGGTGTCAAGCAAAAGTCCATCACCAAGAAAAAAGGGAGGGATAAAGGATGGTGCTGTCGTGGGTTCTGGAAAATCCAATTACCAGTAAGTAATTACCATTTTTTCCCATCAGCCAGCCTATAAAGGCGAAAAAAGGTAGAAGGTGAAGACCAGGTTGCCGCTTTGCAGATAGATTCTATGGAAGCATCAGCTCTCTCGGCCCAAGAGGTGGAAATCGCCCTAGTAGAATGCACCTTGAGCCCCACTGGGGGGGGGGGGAAGGCCCAAAGAACTGTAGACCAGGGGGATTGCTAGTTTCACCCACCTAGCCAGACTACATTTAGAGGCCGCCTTCCCTTTGTTGGGACCTGAAAAGAGAACAAAAATGGAAGTAGATTTCCTCCAGGAGGAAGTAGAGGACAAATACTGGATTAGGCAACATCTTACATCCAAACAGTGGTATTCCTGCTCTTTAGCATTACTCAGGTTAGCACAGAGGGAGGGAAGAACTATCTCCTGAGATCTATGAAATTTTGAGGCTACTTTAGGCAAAAAAGCTGGGTCTGGTTTAATTATTACCCTGGCAGAGTTGGTCAGGGCAAGGGAGTGAGCTGATAATCTTACAGCATCTGCCAAAAAAATCTGCAGCTTTTCTAATAGTTGGCAGGGCTGACAGAATCTCCTCTCTTGGGGCCTTATCCCTTAATTGATCTTCCAGCTGCCCTAGCCAGATCATAAGGGATCTTGCAGTACAGGTAGCCGCTATATTGGGCTTGAAAGACGCTCCTACTGACTCCCAAGATCGTCTTACGAAGCTTTCTGCTTTCTTGTCTAAGGGATCCTTCAGGGTCTTCAAAAGGCAGTGCTGACTTCCTGGAGGCTCTGGCTATGGCAACATCAATTTTTGGTACATTATCCCAAGAAGAGCAAGCTCCCTCTTCAAACGGGTATTTATGATTAACTCATCTAGGGATAAAACCCTTCTTGTCCGGCTTTTTCCATTCCCTCTTGATAAGGTATGTAATATTTTTACAGACTGGAAAGTCTCTCCTTTGACGAACCTCCAAACATAATGTCCTGCATAGAACGGGAAGGTCTAGAGTCCTCAATCCCCATAGTCGCTCGAATGGCTTTGAGCAACTTGTCAGTGTCCTCTACAGGAAAACACGACTATCCTCCCTCTACATCAGATATGGAGGAAGAAGAGGCGTCATCAGATAATTCTCCACTTTCGCCCTGAATGGACCCCCTCAGAAGAGGAGTCATGACCCCGGGTAGAGGAACTGGACTTCTTTTTCTGGCCACTTTTGCCCTTAAGGGAACTCCTGACCGCCTCCTGCATCATAGATCTTATACCCTGTAAGAATGACGGGTACTCCTCAGCAATAGTTCTATCAATGTATGATGGGCAGAGTTTTTTCTCATAAGAAGAAGAAAGTCTAGCTCTACATATGGCACATTCCTTATTCTTAGATTTCGCCAAGGTTTTATTAGGTCTATCCTACAAAAGACAGGGGGACCAATTAATCAATAAAAAAAATAAAGGGTTGGCATGCAGCCACTTACATCTCTTAGAATACCGAGGAAGGCGGAGGTGGACCTTCATCTCATTATTGGGGTCTTCCTCTTGCCAGCGGCTACTGGAACTGTGACTGCAGCTGTGGCTGTAGCTGCTGCTCTTCCATACTGTAGAGAAGTCTTCTCAGTGGAGGGAGGGCCAGGAACTGCTTAGCAGCTCCACAGTCCCTCAATCTGCACTATATGGCCATTCAGCTGCTAGGCCACGCCTCTCTCATCGGAAGCCATGCCCCTTCAGTCCGGGCTGGCACCTCCAAGTGTCTCCCTGAAGGCCCGGAGCTTCTGTGGCCTAAAGTATTGGAAACACACTCCTTCTGCCTGGATATCGGAACCCCCGCGCCCGGAACACCAGCGGCGCATAGTTGGGGGGACGGCACCGACTCCAGACTGGGCCACAGCTAACAGCCAACCATGGAAGAAGGCACCCATGGAAGAGGCAACCCCGACCAGGACCAACTCTTTTCTATGCCATCAGGTAAGCCTGCCTCAAGCAGGCACGTAGGTCTTCCTCCAGGGACAGGAAACAACTGAGGGATAGGAGAGGCTCCACCTTTTTTATATCGTAGGTTTCCTGTCCCTGGGGGCGGATCCTCTCTGGGTGCTGTCGTGGGTGATGGGAAAAATTGCTTTAAATGTAAATTTACAGTACAGCAGCCTCTGGAAGCCCTCATTCGGATATTATGCCTCGGACATTGTTTTGCAATAAAATTTTTCATTTTTACAAGGGGTTAAAAGGAGAAAATGTATTCCACAATTTGTTACTTGATTTCTCCTGACTATTGAAATACCACACATGTGGAAAAAAAAAATGATGTTTTGGCAAACAGCGGGGTACAGAAGGCAAGGAGAGCCATGAGGCTTTTGGAGGGTAGAATCATTTTCAGGTGCCGTGACACGTTTTCCCCTGAGGTGCTAATGCAGTGAAGTGACTTAATTTTGGAAACTACATCCCTCAAAGGGTATAGTGTTCATTTTGACTCCAGAGATGCTTTCCAAAAAGAAATATGCAGCAGCTGCAAAATGAAAATTGACATTTTCTCAGATAGGCCATTTTAGTGCCCAATATGTCATGCCCATCTCATGGCACTTTGAAAAGTCTGCTGTCCAGTTATTATGCTCTGTTTCCTGATTTTTGGAAACACTCTACATACGGCCCTAATCTTTTGTTTAAAAATACTGCGCGCCTCAGAAGTGAAGAAGCACCATGCGCATTTGAGGCCTAATTTGGTACTTTAAACTCCATTGGAGAGCAACTGCTAAAGGGTCTGAGGCAAAATAATAATAATAAAAAAAAAAAGGCCCCCCCCCCCCATTTTAGAAACTATTCCTGTCAAGAAATGTATCAAGGGGCATAGAGAGCATTTTTACCCCTTGAGTGTTGCTTTATTTTAATTTTCAGAAATAAATGTACAGTGAAAAAGCTTTAAATTGCAATTTTTCCAGAGCTACACCATTTCAGTGCCCGAAAATGTTGTGTCCAGCTTGTGTCAGCACAGACACTCCGAAAACTGTTAAGCGGGTTATCCTTTGTACAACAATTTTGACTCATTCGTTCGTTGACAGAAGCTAGGCACAAAATATTGTGCAATGAAATGATGTATTTATGGGAAAATTCTAATTTTTACTTTGCACAGCTGATGGTGCATTCATTTCTGGAAAATAAATTAATGATAAAACACTTGGGAGGTAAAAATGCTCACTGTACCCAGAAATAAATTCCTTGAGGGGTGTAGTTTCTAAAAAGGGGTCACTTGTCAGGGTATTCCACTTTTCAGGAACTCTGCAAAATTGGCATGGCAACTAAAAACCAAAACAGTCTCCAAAACACAAATAGCGCTGCTTCCCTTCTGTACCCTACTATGTGCCCAAACAGCAGTTTATATCCACATTTAATATTTAAATGGGAGTGTCCAGGGTACAACAATGTCATATATGTGGGATAAGCTGCTGTTTGGGCACATAGCAGGGCAAAAGGGAAGCAGTGCTATTTGGGTTTCAGAGCGCAGATTTAGATGGTTTTTGGACACCATGTCATATTTGCAGCGTCCCTGAGGTAGTAGCAAATATGTAATTTTTTTTTTTTCTCTTTTTTACATAGTAAAACATTTTATATGGGAAAAGAGAGTTTTGGAGCGTTATTCATTTATTAATTTTTTTTAAACCTTTCTTTTTTTTTTTTTTTTACATTTTTTTTGTTCCCAATAGGGGTTATGAACCAGCGATCTGGGCTACATTGAGTTTCAGCTCCCTCCAAAGATTTTTGATTGGGTTCAAGTCTGAAGACTGGCTACGCCACTCCAGGACCTTGAAATGCTTCTTACGGAGCCACTCCTTAGTTGCCCTGGTTGTGTGTTTCGGATCATTGTCACATGCTGGAAGACCCAGCCATGACCCATCTTCAATGCTCTTACTGAGGGAAGGAGGTTGTTGGCCAAAATCTCGTGATATATGGCCCCATCCATTCTCCCTTTGCAGAAAAGCACCCCCAAAGTGCGATGTTTCCACCTCCATGCTTCATGGTTGGGACGGTGTTCTTAGGGTTGTACTCATCCTTCTTCCTCCAAACATGGCGAGTGGAGTTGATACCAAAAAGTTCTACTTTGTTCTCATCTGACCACATGACCTTCTCCCATGCCTCCTTTAGATCATCCAGATGGTCATTGGTGAACTTCAAACGGGCCTGGACATGTGCTGGCGTGACCAGGGAAGCCTTGCGTGCCCTGCAGGATTTTAATCCATGATGCGTGTTACTAATGGTAATCTTGGAGACTGTGGTCCCAGCTCTCTTCAGGTCATTGACCAGCTCCTCCTGTGTAGCTCTGGGCTGATTCCTGACCTTTCACAAAATCATCGTTACTCCACAAAGCGAGATCTTTGCATGGAGCCATAGACCAAGGAAAATTGAGTCATCTTGTGTTTCTTCCATTTTCCAATAATTGCACCAACAGTTGTTGCCTTCTCACCTATTGTACTGTAGCCCATCCCAGCCTTGTGCAGGTCTACAATTTTGTCCCTGGTGTCCTGAGACAGCTCTTTAGTCTTGGCCATGGTGGAGAGGTTGTAGTGTGATTGATTGAGTGTGTGGACAGGTGTCTTTTATACAGGTATTGAGTGCAGAGTAGGAGGGATTCTTAAAGAAAAACTAACAGGTCTGTGAGAGCCAGAATTCTTGCTGGTTGGTAGGTGATCAAATACCTATTTCATGCAATAAAATGCAAATTAATTATTTAAAAACCATACAATGTGACTTTTTTTTTTTATTCTGTCTCTCACAGTTGAAGTGTACCTACTATAAAAATTACAGAACTCTCCATTCTTTGTAGGTGGGAAAACTTGCAAATCGCCAGTTTATCAAATACTTTTTTTTCCCCTACTGTAACAGCTGACACCCACTAGGCATAGTGAGCACTTAGTTTGTTTGCGCACCATGCTTCCACCGTAATTGTACGGCAGTGTGTGGGAAGGGGTATGTCGGATGTTGATAAGGGGTTGAGTATAGGGATAGTTTTTTTTTATTATTTTTAGGTGTGTCAGAGGGTGTATGTGAGTGTGTGGATAAGATTCATAAAATTGTGGATGGGTTTGACGTACACTTTGAGGTAACTGGTTTTAATGTACCCTTTGAAGTAACTTGGGTTTTGAATTCTTGGTATTGTTTTGTGAATTTGTACAGTGGGGAAAAAAAGTATTTAGTCAGCCACCAATAGTACAAGTTCTCCCACTTAAAAAGATGAGAGAGGCCTGTAATTGACATCATAGATAGACCTCAACTATGAGAGACAAAATGAGAAAACATATCTAGAAAATCAGAGTGTAATTTTTAAAGAATTTATTTGCAAATTATGGTGGAAAATAAGTATTTGGTCAATAACAAAAGTTCATCTCAATACTTTGTTATATATCCTTTGTTGGCAATGACAGAGGTCAAACGTTTTTTGTTAGTCTTCACAAGGTTGGCACACACTGTTGCTGGTATGTTGGCCCATTCCTCCATGCAGATCTCCTCTAGGGCAGTGATGTTTTGGGGCTGTTGCTGGGCAACACAGACTTTGAACTCCTTCCAAAGGTTTTCTACGGGGTTGAGATCTGGAGACTGGCTAGGCCACTCCAGGACCTTGAAATGCTTCTTACGAAGCCACTCCTTCGTTGCCCTGGCAGTGTGCTTGGGATCATTGTCATGCTGAAAGACCCAGCCATGTTTCATCTTCAATGCCCTTGCTAATGGAAGGAGGTTTGCACTCAAAATCTCACGATATATGGCCCCATTCATTCTTTCATGTACGCGGATCAGTCGTCCTGGTCCCTTTGCACAGAAACAGCCCCAAAGCATGATGTTGCCACCCCCATGCTTCACAGTAGGTATGGTGTTCTTTAGATTTAACTCAGCATTCATTCTCCTCCAAACACGACGAGTTGTGTTTCTACCAAACAGTTCTACTTTGGTTTCATCTGACCATATGACATTCTCCCAATACTCTTCTGGAACATCCAAATGCTCTCTAGCAAACTTCAGACGGGCCCGGATATGTACTGACTTAAGCAGGGGGACACGTCTGGCACTGCAGAATCTGAGTCCCTGGCAGCGTAGTGTGTTACTGACGGTAGCCTTTGTTACGTTAGTCCCAGTTTTCTGCAGGTCATTCACTAGGTCCCCCCGTGTGGTTCTGGGATTTTTGCTCACCGTTCTTGTGATCATTTTGATCCCATGGGGTGAAATCTTGCGTGGAGCCCCTGATCGAGGGAGATTATCAGTGGTCTTGTATGACTTCCATTTTCTAATTATTGCTCCCACAGTTGATTTCTTCACACCAAGCTGCTTGCCTATTGCAGATTTAGTCTTCCCAGCCTGGTGTAGGTCTACAATTTTGTTTCTGGTGTCCTTCCACAGCTCTTTGGTCTTCACCATAGTGGAGTTTGGAGTGTGACTGTTTGAGGTTGTGGACAGGTGTCTTTTATAATGATAACAATTTCAAACAGGTGCCATTACTACAGGTAATGAGTGGAGGACAGAGGAGCCTCTTAAAGAAGAAGTTACAAGTCTGTGAGAGTCACAGATCTTGCTTGTTTGTAGGTGACCAAATACTTATTTTCCACCATAATTTGCAAATAAATTCTTTAAAAATCAGACAATGTGATTTTCTGGATTTGTTTTCTCATTTTGTCTCTCATAGTTGAGGTCTACCCATGATGTCAATTACAGGCCTCTCATCTTTTTAAGTGGGAGAACTTGCACAATTGGTGGCTGACTAAATACTTTTTTTTCCCCACTGTATTTACTGTGTACTGTTTTATAGATAGATTTATGTACGTATATTCTGAATAATGTATTGTGAATTTGTATTTACTGTGTACCGTCTTGAGTTATTGGTATCATGATTAGATATCAATAACCCGTATCAATCCATCTTTGACATTGAAGAGACCCCAGAGTATAATACCATTACCAGTCTGAATGAAACCACAGGCAAAAGGTTGTGAATACTGTAATAACCAAACTGAAATAACCGACGTGCAATAAATCAGATTATCCAGAGTGACAGTCGGTTTTGGTTATTTTTCAATTAATTACTCAGCCCTACCTAAAGGGAGTCTACAACCTCCCCTCAAGCATATTCAACTGACCATTTTAGAGAGTACATTACAGGTTTGAAGTCTTATACAAATGAGACAGTTGGTGCACTGGGACTGGCGCACTGCTCTTGCCACTCAGATGCCTACCATCTCCTGCCTGCACTACCCTGTGCAGTGAGAGTTGATTCTCCCACTGCTATTCAATCACCCTTCCTCTTGGGCAGGAAGAGCAATGCTCAAGGGAGCTGGAGGTGCGCACCCAGGGCACCACATGCCTTATTTGCATAAAACTTCAAAATTTATTTTTCTCCAAATCTAAGTGACATACATAGCAAAGGTATCATTTTTATCAATGTAATATGCCCTGTGTAAGAACACTGTTTGGCATTGTTCTGGGGATTGATGTACATAGCAGTCTTGTGTGGGGTATATTTATTATGTATTGTGGTATTTAATATTGTACATAAATTATATTGTTTATTTTTGGGACATTTATGATTTATTAATTACTCAGTACCCAACACTCAGTTTACCCATGAACCCACAGTGTTCTTCAGTCATGTCCTATTTTTGTCCGTTTTCAAAGATCCATTAATAGCCTAAAAGGGATCCATGAAATAAAATCCCAAATAGCTGTGAAAAAAAACCCTGATTTTGTGTCCATTTTTCAGAGCCTTTTTTTTTTCAGCGTTTGTATGCATGAGACCTTAGGATTGGAGACAAAACCATATTAAAGCAATTAAAAAAATAAAAAAAACACATACCTTTTTATTTGATCAATTTGGGTAAGAACAGCATTCACTACACGAATAGCATCAGATGGTTCAGTGCCTGCTCTGGACGCACTTCGTGCTGCAGTAAGACTTTCAACCTAAATATGAGAAAATATTTATTTCTGCAAACGCTAAAGTCAGTCAAAGTAGTCAATTTAACCTAAAGGACAATTTTTATTTTATTATATTTATTAAAAATGCATGTAAAATTAATATTTCCACAGTAATTGTTTACATACCCCATACATACATCAACTTTAAGGAAACGCCAAAATGGCAGAAATGTGCCAACCAATTTTGTGCATGAAAATTAAATAGGAGCTTACATAAGAATATAATTTTCTATCCCCCTATAAAAATTACACATTCATATCTAGTGATAATCTTTATTGCTATTATTTTAACGGATTTCGCTACAGAGGCGTATTTTACTCTAAGATCAGATATGGACAGGGTCAAATGTAAACTTTATTGATGACTTTCTGTATGTGTTGTGTGTTTGGTACAATTCTTTTGGCGCTGCGACCTTAACGATGGTAAACGTCTGGGTCACAGCGCCAATAAACTTCCTGGTTATGTTCAGAGGTATATTACATAAGAATACCCCTCTGATTAGGCCCAGAGGAGTATTACATTATACCTCTATGTGATAATCAGAGAACAAAAGTATAAAATGCTCTGTGATAGGAGAGGAGAAAGCATGGACAGAAGTCCTCCCTACCCCTCCTCCTGGGGTTACATACAGGTTATGCACAGACGATGATCATCACCTTATGTGCAGTCTGCAGCTCGGCTCCTTCCACCTCCATCCTTTTACATGCAACTCTAAGATGCTGCCAGAGGCTGGAGGGGAAGGACACTATAGAGTCACATATCTCAATATTGGTTAGGGCTATGAAGATGAGCTTGGATTCATTTTAAAGATGAGAATCTCATAGCCCTTACAGATTTGTAGCGATCTGCTGTTAAAACAGTTGTCAGGAATGGAGATCAATGCCAAATAGCGTTTTCACCAGAGAATCGCTCTGGACTATCATGACGATCCTGGAATCATTTTAAAGATCAGATTCTCTTCTGTAAAATGAATCCAAGATCCTCTTCACAGCCCTAACCAATATTGAGATATTGGCATTAGTAGTAAGGACGTATTAGATACATCTTCAGCTACAAAAGTGCCTCCCTGGGAGTACGTATAATACATGGGTGGCAGGGAAAGGGTTAAACGCCAAAATCTCAAATGTGCCAACCAATTTTGTGCATGCAAACTAAATAGGGGCATACATAAGAACATAATTTTCTATCCCTCTATAAAAATTGTAACGCTAATGAATAATTATAATCTCTAAACCTAACTATTGTGATAACTAGGGCTGATTTCAGATTGGCATAACATGGCCGCTTTATTGCTCACATATTATGGACACATCATTACTGGTGTTAGCCAGATTTCTACATCAATTGACCCGCTGGAAGTCCAGATGATTCGTTTGTACTGTAGGTGCAAAAAAAAGGAAACAAACCCAAAAAACACCCACTATTATACCCATATGAAAGCTGCCAAAACTGGGATTTTATATGGTGATAGTCAATGGGTGAAAATGTGTTATGACCAATGGAACATTCTGCCTGTCAGAAGTGTTTTATACGTTCATCACTAGTGATAATTATCGCTATTATTTTCGCATGTAACTGATATCACTAGAGAGGCAGTCGGCGTATTTTACTCTATAAAGATCAGGTATGAGAAGGATAGGGACAGGGTCAAATGTAAACTTTATTGATGACTTTGTGTATGTGTTGCATGTTTTGTGCAACTCTTTTGGCTCTGCGACCTCGACAATGGTAAACGTCTGGGTCATGGCACCAATAAACGTCCTGGTTATGTTCAGAGGGGTATTACATAATGATAATAATAATAATAATAATAATAATAATAATAATAATAATAATAGATACATTTTATTTATATAGTGCCAGCATATTCTGCAGCACTTTACAATTTGTAGGGTTCAAATACAGGCAAAGAGCGACATTACAGAGTAATAGTCAATTCACATAATGGGATTGAGGGCCCTGCTCGCAAGAGTTTACAATCTATGAGGTAACGGGGGTGACACAAGAGGTAGAAGGGAAGGCATAGGAGATAACCTTGCTTATACAGTGGTCCAGCCATTTTTCTGATAGATGTTCTTTTCATTACACGTAAAGCTGTATGAGCCGTCACCAGTCACTGTCCTTTAATGTTCAGATGGTCCCTGGACATATAAATTTACAGTCTGATATGGCATCATATCCTGTGGGGTAATGTGGGAGCGTAAACAGAGAAGGGTTAATTTTAGGGATTCTAATTGCGGAAGGGTTTACATTAGGAATTGTGATAGGCCTGTCTGAAAAGATGTGTCTTTAGGATTCATTTGAAGCTGTACAAATTCGGAATTCATCTGATTGTCCGGGGTAGAGCATTCCAGAGAAGTCTTGGATACGGGAGTGGGAGGTTCTGATACTAGGGGATGTTAGTCTTAGGTCATGAATGAAGAGCACAGGTTGGGTGATAGAGATGAGTGAGGAAATGTAGGGAGGTGCAGCATTATGGAGAGCCTTGTGGATGAGGGAGATAAGTTTATAGTCTCTTCTTTATTCAATAGGCAGCCAATGTAGTGACTGGCACAGACCAGAGCCATCGCTGTAGCATTTAGACTAATAGATGAGCCTGGCCGCTGAATTCAGAATAGATTGTAAAGGGGAGAGTTTAGTAAGGGAAAGACCGATTAGAAGGGAGTTACAGTAGTCAAGGCGAAAGTGAATCAGGGCGACATTAAGGGTCTTTAATGTTTCCATGGTAAGGAAAGGGCGGATTCTTTGATGTGGAGATGACATGAGCATGCAAGTGATTGGATATTGGGAGGGGGGGGGGTGAAGGAAAGTTATGAGTCGAACATAACTCCGAGGCAACAAGAATACTGCCTAGGAGTTATGGTAAGGCCAGAGACTGAAATGGAAATATCAGGGTTAGGTCTGTTCAGTGAAGTCTTTGGAGAGATTCAGTTTCAGATAAAGCAAAGACATGATTTTCAATGGTTACAGGAGAGAAAAGAGATGAGAGCAGTGAAATAGGCTTGTACTGCGAGGTAAAGGGCAAAGCTATAGGTTCTGAGCATAAACTTGAAGTGGAGGAAGTCTGCAGGTGTACGCCATTTTCTCCACAGACGTTCAGCACACCTAGAGCACTGCTGAAGAAAATGAGTCTGTTGCGTGTGCCAGGGTTGCTGCCTCCCGTGTCGAAATTTTCTAGTGGAGAGGGGAGCTGCCTCATCAAGTACACTTTTAAGTGTTTCAGTATAGTGACTGGTGGCCAGACTGGGGCAGGAGAGTGAAGAGATGGGAGACAGTGAGGATTGTAGTGTGTCTGAGAGGTGCTGGGTGTTAATAGCATGTAGATTCCTATATGTATGGTGGGTTGGTGTGTCCTGTGAAGCAGAGAGAGTACAGATTGTGAGAGACAGAAGGTTATGACCAGAAAGGGGCAGAGAAGAGTTAGTAAATTTAGAAACTGCAAGGAATCGTAGGAAAACAAGATCAATGGTGTTACCGTCTTTCTGTGTGGGGGAAGGGGAAAGTTATGAAAGACCAAAAGTAGTGGTTATTGAGAGAAACCGTGAGGCAGCTGGGGAGACAGGGGTGTCAGTGGGGATGTTAAAAGTTACCCATGACGAGGGTAGGAATTTCACAGGATAGAAAGAGGGGAAGCCAACTAGCAAAGTGATCAAGGAATTGGTAGGGTGAGCTAGGTGGATGGTAGATCACGGCTACACATAAAGAGAGCGAGCGGAAAAGTCTGATGGCGTGGACCTCAAATGAGGGGAAGGTGAGAGAGAGGGAGGGTACTGGGGGAATAACCTGAAAAGTGCACTGTGGTGATAGAAGTGATAGATAGATGTGGTGATAGGGTGATAGACTACCCCTCCACCCTGCCTGTTGTCAGGCCTAGAAGTATATGAGAAATGTAGGCTACCATGAGACAGAGCAGCAGGGAAGACCGTATCAGACTGCTAGATCCAGGTTTCAGTAAGGGCAAGCAGGGTGAGAGATTTACTAAATCATTAGTTGGCTTTCAACCACAAACTTAAATGTATTTTATTGAGATTTTAAGTGATAGACCAACACAAAGTAGCACTCTGAGGGAGTAAAATATCCCCCATTCTCAGGTTTCCCAGGGGTTCTGAGCATTTGGACTTCCACCAGTCAGCAATTTTTCGATTAGGTGCTCTTCTTCCCGTAGCCTCCGCCAATGATCCCTTGCTGGTTGCTAGTGAGCCGCATGAAAAGTCATAAGCCTGCCCTCTTCCTTTGCATCATTAAAGGGGTTATCCGGGATAAACTTGTTTTTTTTTTTTTTTATATAAGGCCGGGGAAGGTTGAAAAAAAAAACAAAAAAAAAAAAACAAAAAAAACAAACAAACACAGTCATCTGTCCCCGACTCCGCTGTCGTCCAACGCGGTGCGGTCCTGCTGCTTCGGTGTCTTATTTTGCCGTAAGTCCCAGTTGCACTTGGGCAATCAGTGACCTAAGGAAGGGAAACAGGACTGCCTCATATACACTGATCGCAGCTGTTAACACTTTAGATGCCGCGGTTAAACGTGCGCAGGCGCCATCGCCGCTCTCCAGAATGTCATCAGAGAGCAGTGATCGCTTGCATGACAAAAACGAAAATTGGCTCAGTCTTCAATAGGTTAATAAACTACCTGAATACTGCTCACAGAGGCTGTGTGTGTGTCAAGCAGCTGTTTAATTCAACTGATGAAAAGACGACTGCAAGAAAGGCTGACATCTCTTAGTGTGTGTTACTGCTCATCACTGTGTGTGTTACCATTCAGTTACTGTACTGAGAATGCCAACCATGCCAAAAAGGTTGTAGGACCTGTGATGACGTCACAGTCACATGATACACAGGTGTTCAACCAGAGAAATCAACTTCTGAAGTCTGCAGTCTTCAGAAGTAGCAGCACTGACTTTAATGCTAGCAGGACTCTCCCTACCACCAGAATTTCCTGTACAGGGATAGGCAGGGATTAAACGCTGCTGCAAGTGAGAGGGGTTGGAAGAGATAGAAGATAAATTGCTGATGGGGTACATGGTGTGGAAAGTTGCTGTACAAAGACTGCACTAAGAGAATTAAATGGCTGATACAGTGACCACTGGGATGATACAGTGCAATAATTATGTATTACAGTATACCATAACTTGTCAGTATTAAACTGAAAGCCTATTTGACAATGTCTCACACTGGCTTCCACATATGGCAGACCCCCAAGGCCTTTGATAGAACTCTGGCTGCTATAGCAATACATTGGCATCCCACAATCACTGACCCTTACATGGAAGTGGTTATATGGTTTGGATTAGAATGATTTCTGACACCTACAGTTACAATGGGAGAACACCTGGCAGACATAGTGATCATGCAGGAACAGTGCTTGTATGAAACCTTCAAATACATGTATTTGATCACATTGCACAAACTCCTTTTCTTTCATGACATACATGTATTTAACACGTAGGGAAGAAAGTAAATGAAAACTAAACAGTAAATACAGATAAAAACATAGAAAAATAAAACCAGCACATCCAAATGGATAATTTCTAAGGCACATTATGGCTCAACAATAGATAGACATGGCCATGGATGATATATTTTTTAGTCTTGTATTGCTATATGAAACAAAGTAAGTAAATCTTGCAAGTCTTTTTCTTTTTGGCTTTAGAGATCTTAAACTGAAAAAAAAATATTTAAGGCTGGGGCCCCACGTGGCATAAATGCAGCGGTTTTCCCACGGTGCAAACGCTGCGGAAAAAAAAATGCGGCGTTTTACAGTCACAGCAAAGTGGACATGGGATTCTAGCGAATCCCATCCCCACTTTGCGCTAAAAACCGCGCTGTGGACATGCAGCAATTTCCAAAACCGTTGTTTTGGATGTCAATTATACCTACGGAAACGCTGGCGGTTTCCCTAAAGGTATACTTGAAGCAATGAGTCCGCAGAGGAATATTCTGTGAACTTTGTCAAAAGCGCAGCAGGAAGAACCACAATGTGTTACCGCCGTGGTTGTTCCTGCAGCGCTTTTTTGCTGCGGGACACCACGTGGGGCCTTTAGCCTAAAAATGACTCACCTCATCTATTAGCACAAATACTAGAGCATCCTTGTCATCTATGAGTTCATGAATCTTCTGAAACATCTTTGTAACTAGCTTGCCACTCTGAAAACACAAGTGAAATATATGTTATTAGATGTAATATTTATAGAAATAAAATATTCACAACATTATTATTCATTCAAAGCTACGTAATACAACTTGTTTACATTAAAAATTGTTTGAGCCACTTAATGTAACGTTGATTGGCAAAAGCTTCAAGGAAACCTGCAGCTTTTGATCAGGTTTTGTTCAGAATGGGGAGGAAAGACTGCAAGTGCCATGAGTGGAGGACTTTTACATTTTTGATTATTTTAGAGAAATGAACGCACAGCAGATGGTAAAAAGTGAAATCTAGTAGTATACTGTATGTCCTTTATACTTTCTCTCCTTTTGTAGTCCACACTTTATTTCGATTTCAGAAACTGCATTAAAACACTGAATAAATCGTGAACAAAGCCTGCAAGCATGAAGCAAGCACCCCAACTGTAGACCCATTGTGATCAGTTCATATTGCTAGATATATAGTACATGTAAAGGGTTGTTCTGGAAAAGAAATGTCACAATGACATAATCCCTTTACCAAAGTTCCCGTGTTTAACAGAGTAACTTTGTGTGTTTTGTCCATTTTTTTTTCCATCCCTCATGTTTTCAGGCTCAATATATATTATATATACATATAAACACACGCATATACATGTAAATATATACACATCTATAGTATGTACACAGTAGTAGAAGCTACTCAAGAGTGTACCATATATGTAAAAATATATACACACGAATATTGATATACAGATTATACTCAGTAGTTGAAGCTACTGAAAAGTGTATTCACAAAGTGAATCTTGACACAGAAAATTCCACACCCCATTGGTTTCAATGGGGGGCAAACACTTTAGGGGCCGGTTTTCGACAAGGTGGAAAATGAAGAGGAATTGAGGCAGACTCAATCGCCCCAGATAAATGGGCCTAAGACACTGATACGATCTCACTTCCTCCTGCTGGATTCTTCATACTATCCCATCCTGGGGAACCCCAGGTTTCCTCCTGGTATCTCTGACAGGGTATTCTGGAACTGGCGTCACCATGGGATATACCGCGTGTACCATCTCCAAAGTAACTCCAGCTGGCAGACGACGCTGGTTACATCGCCCTCGGCTGATCTACCCCCTCTTGACGCCTGGCGCGAACTGCAGCTTTGTCATTTTATGAATTCACTTCCGGCCCCAACAGAATTTAGGTCTGAACCCACGTTTTTACAGCGCCTCTGCGTGGGTGATGGCCTTTTGTGGCATTCTCTCTCAGTTATTTACAAACTTCTGATCGACCCTCCTGTTGGGTTTGCCCCCCCCCCCTCCCGTTTATGCTGAAGTGGGAAGTGTCTGCTCCCTCTACCAGGAAGCCAGTTTTAAGATCCTGGCCCAATGGTATAGGGTCCCCACCAAACTACATGGTTTCTTCCTGCAGGTCTCCCCTACGTGCTGGAGGTGTGGACAGGAGGAGGGTGACATGCTCCATGTCTTCTGGTCCTGCTCTGCTCTCTCCCCATTTTGGGATGGTGTTAAGCGGATCATCCTACAGGTTACTGAGACATCTTATCAGTTGGGCCCTGCTCTGTTAATTCTCCACCACTGTGAGTCTCCGATGCGTGTCTACAAGCGCTCGCTACTCCGTTTTTTTTGATCCTCGCAGCCCAAGCTTGCATTCCGCAATTCTGGAAGAGAGTAGAACCTCCTCCTTTCTCCCTCTAGATTTTGAAGGTCAATGAGATTATGCACATGGAAAATCTCACTTCCTTCCTGCAAACCACAGTTGAAGACTTTAACAAAACCTGGTTTTACTGGTTGGAATTCCAACGTTCTGGAGAGTATCAGACGCTTCTGGGCTATGAGCCCCCCTCCCGGGCTTGAACCACTGGGCTCTGTGCTCGTGTCTCTCTGCTTACATATGTCCTACCATTGTTTCTTTATCTGTTCTCACATAGGAACTACAGTATATTGCACTATCTTTACAGACCTGACACGCATGGTCACCTGGGCCTCTGCCAGGACCCTCACATGGAATGCTCCCCTATTTCCTCCTGTTTACTCCACCCCCCCTTTTTTTCTCGTCTTCTCTCTGCTCCTTCTCTCTCCACTCGCTTTCCTTCTTTAGTTTTCTTTTTGTTCATGTATAGGTTGCCCTTTCTGGCTGTTGCTGTCTTGGGGTTTCCCCCCTTGGTGGCTTCTAGTGTGGTTGTATTTATGGTCTGTTTTGGTTTAAGTTGTTTTATTTGTGAAAATCAATAAAACACTTGAATTGAAAAAAAAAATAATATGCAGCATGGTCAGTTATGACATGGGCCAAATCCAGATTAGAACACTGACCACAAACGTGATGAAACGTTCATTGTGGGCAAGACCACCATGTAGAAAACACTTGAACAATGGATGGTACATGATTAAGGACCATAAAGAAGTGAGAGCAGTGGGGCACATAATAGGAAACTAAATATTTAAAAAAATGGTCACCAATTTTAATGGTGGGTCAGTTACGAATGTTCACTTCTTGACATTTTCAGACTGATGAAAAGGGAAAAAAATTTAGGAAAACCCCTTTAGGCTACGGCTTCACATTGCGGAAATGCATCTTTTTTGTTGCAGATTTTGCTGCAGTTGTTTGAGCCAAAGCCAAGAATGGCTACAAAAGGAATGGGAAATATATAGGAAGTTCTTATACTTCTACCTGCTGCTAAATCCACTCCTAGCTTTGGCTCAAAAAACCGCAGCAAAATCTGCAACAAAAAAAGCTGCGTTTCCGCAACGTGTGGCCATAGCCTTAAAGACAGTTATCCACAGTGGAATCTTTCTTTTTGAAGTTTGTTTCCAAATTCCTTTTGTTCACAAAAACATGAAAAACAAACAGACCCCATAAATTTATTCATACCACTGGAGTAAAGCAACATTGCTATATCAAGATTATGCTAGGTTCACACTTGCACCTGACATCTGTCTGCTGCCAAACCGTTAAAAAAATAAGAAACAAAAAAAAAAAAAAAAAAGATTGAAATCCTTTATGGACCAAACGGTTACACAGCGGATACCCGAATCCGTCTTTTTAGATGGATTAGTCAATGGGTGTCTGTCAAAAAAAAAAAAACCAAAAGCTGTCCGTGTTTGACAAATCCCCCCCTCCCACCCCTTCTTCATTCTGAGCATGCACAGAGGGAAAAACGGATTGCAAAACTATCTTTTGGTAATCCGTTTGTGTCCACCTTTCATAGACCTTATTGTTAAAAAAAAAAAAAAAAAAAAAAAAAAAAAGGATTTGTTGCTGTCCATCTAGTAGCCTTATTTTTTGGATGGAAAAAAAGTCCCGCAAGTCCGACTTTTTTTCCGCCCAAAAGACAGGACACCAGATGGAAATGTTCCAAACGCACACCTGTGGATTGGTTTTACAACCCATTTAAAGCAATGGGTTTGAAATGAACCATTCAAAAATCAATTTTTGAGGATTCTGAGACGGTTTCAAAAACTGATTTCGAATGGAGAGCCAAGCACTGATGTGAACCTAGTCTTACTTGGGTAACAGGGTCCACAGCCCACTTATTAGTAACAATAAATGTTCAGTCCAATAGACATTAAGGGAATCTTCACACGGAAGAATTTGGCACTGAATTTGGGGAGGATTCCGCCTCAAAATCAGTTCCAAATTCCGCCTGAAACCAGACTGCATTCATTTCAATGGGAGTCAGATGCTGATTTTTCCACTAGCAGATTTTTCCAGATAGCAAAAAAATAAGCATTATGCTCGATCCTTATGCAGATTCTGTCTGATGAATCTGTGAAGGGGAAGCAGAAAATACCGCCTAGCAAATGCGGATTTTGACACGGAAACCGAACAAGCGGAAAATATAGCTTCAAATTCCTGAAACAGAATTTTCAGCTAGGAAAATTTCCTCCATGTGAACTGCCCCTAATACAGAAAGTGAAGAGGTTGCATGATTCGGACAGTCACACGATACTGCTGAGAAACTGAACCAAGCATGATAATTATGGAAGAATGTGCATGGTAAGAATATTACCTGTAGTACTATTTACTCCATGTTTATTGCAAACAGGACAAAAGATAAAAATTGTTCCAAGACTTCTGCTTTATGTGGATTGACAGTTTACAACTATTTTTTTTAAGCCCCATGCAGACAAAATCAATTACCCATTCATGCCAAGTACTACAGTTATAGTAAAGGAATTACATTTTCTATTCATCTTTATTTAATATGCTTACCTCTGAAAACCATTTTGAGAATAGACTGTGGCTATTAATCTCTATGAGTTGACCATATCTATATCTAGAAAATAAAAATGTACAGGGTTAATCACTATAATCATTTTAATATCTAAAGCAAAAAAGACAACAGCCATCCATTAGGGTTTCTTACTTGTCTTACTTACATTTTATTTTTTATAACTTGTTTTCATTGGACTTTTTTTTTTTTTTTTAACAAAATTAAAAGAAAAAAGGGAATGGGTGAAGCGAAGTGGGATTGGACAAAAAAAAAATGAAAGGGAATGGCAAGGACAGAGTAAAGTACAATTCAACAATGAAACAAAAACACAAGTTATTAGGCTTTTCATGATAAATTTGAGCTAGGTGGTTCAAGCAAGTGAGTCACTTCAATTTCATGGGAACAGCTTTCAGGCATCACCAGAGCCTCTCTCATTGTGTATGTACTTTACCATCGGTTGTAGTTACCAGCCAACTATACCTGACTAGTGGATCTCTAAATCCTAGCCTTGGCTTCTCCCAGATGAGGAGCAGACCCCATAGAGCAAACAGATCTTGTCAACATCCGAAAGACCCCAGGTTTATGGAACTATATCAGAGGCACTTTATTCAGGAGCACTTGTCCATACCACAGTAATGATTAAAAGCAGTTTTTAATTGGTTATCGGTTTGGCTACAATGTGGGAGCAAAGTAATAAAACAATTTCAAAACATTGCTTGACCGTTTGTTCTTCATTTAGGAAGGTTTAGGCCTAATCCATGTTACCAGCCATTGACTACAGCGTAGAAACTCTTTGCAGGAGAAGGAGAAAGTCTGCATGGAAAGCCTGAAAATTCTGGTGAGGGGCCAACATTGTTGTTGCGATTCTGATGAAAATCATAATCCTGCTATATTAAAATGGGGAAATTTGATTAATTGCCCAGCCTTAAGCAAGACTTTGTAAACTCAAATATGAGCCTAGTAGGAATGAAATCTGGGAAAGATCATACACAGTGAAACAAATTAGCATTGGCATTTAAAGTAATTACGAGTGGGACATATTTCGATTTTGTACCCCTACGACTGTGAAGTATGATCAGTGGCAAATTTTTAAATACATCTCTAAAAAACTTTTAGTGCTTTGAGAATAGTCGCATTAGTTAAAGGGGTGTTCCAGTACATATTTTTAAAACATAGGGAGGCCTGAAATAACAAAACAGTATATACTCACTTCTCCATATGACGAGCAGAGAGACTCTTTTCAGGTCCCTTGACCTTTGGCCTGCACAGGAGAGCGGTAGCCAATCAGTGGCTTAGAGTTGATTGTATGTTCAAAGAGGGAATCAATGCCCAGCCACTAAACAAAGACCAGGGATACAAACTAAGACTCTCTGCTGGATCACTGGCCAAACAGACAGGTTAGTATATATTGTTCATAACTTTAGGATTCCCTGTTTTAATAAATGCACTGGAACAAACCTTTAAATCGGGGGTTATCCAATTTCCATTAACTGTAGTTAGTGAGGTTTTGGGATACATTTATACTGGTGCTCTTTGCCCATTAACTTTAGTGAATCATTTCAATAGATATCAGTTACATTCTTGGTCCAATAGGCAAGGCAATAAGGGGCCTAAGCTAAGGCCCCATATAGTGAGCCACAGTCCAAAAAAATGCTGCGAAAGACTGTGGCAGAAATGCATTCCTGTTTTTTTTTCCAGAGCGTTTTTCACAGAAAGTCCTCAGAGGAAAAAACTTTCTGCCTTTATTATACGGAAAACGCCAGCGTTTCTGTAGGTATAATTGCCATGCTGCAATTTATAAAGCTGCAAGTCCACTCTGATCACGGGCATTACTAACTGTAACTAGCCCCCAAAGTAAAAAAAAAAAAAAAAAAAAAAAAGACTCTTTTCTGTTGCAGGCCGGCTCCCATGTGTTCCTATGACAGCCGAGAGGCTTATGAAGGCTCCTTGTATTGTCATAAGAATCAGAGTCTGTTAGAGCTGCTGGGTCCTGGAGGACCCAGATCAGCTCTATAGTATTGAGCAGGAGACTGTATTCCTCTTTCAACTGGGGCTAAATGTAGCAGCCCCAGTTACAGGAGCAATCAGCCTCCCCGCCCAAAAAAAAAAAAAAAAAAAAAAAAAAGTGATCAGATGTCACCAAAGGTCTATTATGACCTTATGGGGACACAAAAAAAAAAAAAATTAAAAATTTCTAAAATAATTAAATAAAATAATATGTCAATAACACGCCCTTATTAAAGGTTATAGCCCCACCTTCGACACCATACAAAATAAAAATTACCATAACAGAGAGGAATAACTATTTTAAAAAGTTTTTTAGTAGCACTTTGTGTTATTAAATAAAAAAAAAAAGTAAAAAAAAAAAAAAGTGAAAAACAGACACGTTTTCCCAGATATAAAAAAAAAAATTTAAAACACATGCAAAAATAAAAACATAAAAATAAAGCCCTATGTGACACTGAAAAAAGATGCAGAAATTAGTTGAATAACCCAAATGATAAAAACGTTACAGCTCTCAAAACCGCACATGCAAAAAACCCGAAAATTTGTCTGGTCCTGAACCAGAAAATGGCCCGGTACGTGGTTAAGAAAAAAAAATTTTTTTGCAAAGATTCAGATTTTTGTTAAGGGGTTAAAATGAAAATAAAACTGTACAGTCATATGAAAAAGTTTGGGCACCCCTATTAATCTTAATCATTTTTAGTTCTAAATATTTGGGTGTTTGCAACAGCCATTTCAATTTGATATATCTAATAACTGATGGACACAGTAATATTTCAGGATTGAAATGAGGTTTATTGTACTAACAGAAAATGTGCAATATGCATTAAACCAAAATTTGACCGGTGCAAAAGTATGGGCACCTCAACAGAAAAGTGACATTAATATTTAGTAGATCCTCCTTTTGCAAAAATAACAGCCTCTAGTCGCTTCCTGTAGCTTTTAATCAGTTCCTGGATCCTGGATGAAGGTATTTTTGACCATTCCTCTTTACAAAACAATTCCAGTTCAGTTAAGTTTGATGGTCGCTGAGCATGGACAGCCCGCTTCAAATTATCCCACAGATGTTCAATGATATTCAGGTCTGGGGACTGGGATGGCCATTCCAGAACATTGTAATTGTTCCTCTGCATGAATGCCTGAGTAGATTTGGAGCTGTGTTTTGGATCATTGTCTTGCTGAAATATCCATCCTCGGCGTAACTTCAAATTCGTCACTGATTCTTGTACATTATTCTCAAGAATCTGCTGATACTGAGTTGAATCCATGCGACCCTCAACTTTAACAAGATTCCCGGTGCCGGCATTGGCCACACAGCCCCAAAGCATGATGGAACCTCCACCAAATTTTACAGTGGGTAGCAAGTGTTTTTCTTGGAATGCTGTGTTTTTTTGACGCCATGCATAACGCCTTTTTGTATGACCAAACAACTCAATCTTTATTTCATCAGTCCACAGGACCTTCTTCCAAAATGAAGCTGGCTTGTCCAAATGTGCTTTTGCATACCTCAGGCGACTGTTTGTGGTGTGCTTTCAGAAACGGCTTCTTTCGCATCACTCTCCCATACAGCTTCTCCTTGTGCAAAGTGTGCTGTATTGTTGACCAATGCACAGTGACACCATCTGCAGCAAGATGATGCTGCAGCTCTTTGGAGGTGGTCTGTGGATTGTCCTTGACTGTTCTCACCATTCTTCTTCTCTGCCTTTCTGATATTTTTCTTGGCCTGCCACTTCTGGGCTTAACAAGAACTGTCCCTGTGGTCTTCCATTTCCTTACTATGTTCCTCACAGTGGAAACTGACAGGTTAAATCTCTGAGACAACTTTTTGTATCCTTCCCCTGAACAACTATGTTGAACAATCTTTGTTTTCAGATCATTTGAGAGTTGTTTTGAGGAGCCCATGATGCCACTCTTCAGAGGAGATTCAAATAGGAGAACAACTTGCAATTGGCCACCTTAAATACCTTTTCTCATGATTGGATACACCTGGCTATGAAGTTCAAAGCTCAGTGAGGTTACAAAACCAATTTTGTGTTTCAGTAAGTCAGTAAAAAGTAGTTAGGAGTATTCAAATCAATAAAATGAAAAGGGTACCCAAATTTTTGCACCGGTCAAATTTTGGTTTAATGCATATTGCACATTTTCTGTTAGTACAATAAACCTCATTTCAATCCTGAAATATTACTGTGTCCATCAGTTATTAGATATATCAAATTGAAATGGCTGTTGCAAACACCCAAATATTTAGAACTAAAAATGATTAAGATTAATAGGGGTGCCCAAACTTTTTCATATGACTGTATATATTTGTTATCCACGGAATCGTTCTAAAACATAGAATACAGGTGACATGTCATTTTACTACACACATTTTTATTAAAAATATTTTCAAAAGGTAAATAAAAAAAGCAGAACGAGAATAAAGTCTCGCTGTCAAGCAGTACAAAAAAACAACAGGTAATATGCAGAAGCCTTGTACAGTACAGTATGTGTCCCATGGGGACCAAATAGACTGGAACATCTCCACTGTGTTGTTGAGACTGGCAGTAAGGAATTCAAGACTGCAGACATCTTTTAATGTAGCAAGGAGGTCATGGCCTGAAAGAGGGGGGGGCACCCTCTTCCAGTTCCTAGCAATAAGTGTCGTCGTAACTGTGCACTTGTATAGGAAGAGCCTAACTTTTTTTTTTTGCCAAGGTGTCTGGGAGGGAGGTTCAGAAGGTAATTGAGCAGATCCAAAGGAACCACCTGTAAAAAGAGGGCTTTAACCTCACACCAGAAACCCAGGATTAATGGGCACTCCCAAAAAATATGATACAGAGTGTGATGATGAGACCCTCAATTTATGTATCTTTCTTGGACATGTATCATTCCTCATTCGTATCAGTCACATATCTGTAGGTGTGTAAAGCTGTGTTTACATGGGTGGTCAATTCGCTCCAATGGTTTTATGTGCATACCATGGAGAGAGGGCCTGTCTGGCCAGTCAGTGTGATATCCCAGATGTCCAAAGGGGGGAGGGTGGGCTAATGACCTACAACTAACCCAGGCACCCATCTTTCCTTCTAACCAGCATAGAGGGCTGGCTGTGGGGGGTGAAGGGTGGGGCTGGACTAGGTTCTTCACACTGGCTAGAGTGAGTTGTGGAGTCTTGTGTGTGGAAGCTGTAAGAGTCACAGCTAAGACAGAGCTGTTAGCTCAGGTAACATTCTATATTTTATTTTCCCTTTTTTTTGTTTATGTACGGTACCATCGCTCCTTTGCTTGTATGTTTATGCTTGATCGTATTAATATTGTATATTTCTGTATATGCTATTAATTCATACCGACCCACTTGGGTTATTAAACATATAAAATTTATATCGCTCGTTTCGTTCTATCCTATGACCCGGTCTACTCATGGTGTGTGAGTGGGAGGTTAAGAAAGAAGTTTGATCGCGGGCGTGCCAGGCGGCTGGGCGAGGCGATATTCTTCACACAGAGTGCTTATCGCATTATGACAGCGCCAGCACTCTGATGGAATTGATGCGTTTAGAGAGTGAAGGAGGGCTGGGATGTGGTACCAATGCATCAGGAGTTTGTACTGGGTTTCTTTAAAAGTCACACACATAGAAGAATTCATGCCATTCGACCACACGACCTGCCACTGGCCCAAAGAGATCGGTCTGCCCAATGCATCCTCCTAGTTAGACATGTAGCAGTGGATGGGTAGCAGCCTTCCAGAGAAGAGAGTATCTGATAAATAGTGGAAATAAGACCTATGAAGGAGCCAAACAGAGAATGTACAAAGTGGACCACCTGCTAATAATGAAGCCATTCCGTTGTTGGAGGATTCAAGATAGAAGGTAGCAGAGTCAACTATATTAGCATTTCTAAATTAGCCCACTCTCGACCACACCCGGACCATGTTAGGGGTTAGCCCCTCAGGGAAGAGAGGGTTAAACAAAAGAGAAACCATCGAGGGACACCTAGATGCCAAAGGGAACATACGGTGGCAAGCAAACCAAAAGGCCCTAATGAAGCAAATGGGACCTTATAAGGTATGGTGGGGGGGAGCCGTTCCACAACAAGGCATTAGGGTGCATAGGTGCCAGAGTTTTTCAATTTCCACCCATTTACTGTATGCGGGTAAAGCCCCCCCAGAATGGGATACAGCGTAGGTGGGTTGCCCAGTAATAATGAAGAAGATGCGGGACAGCCAGTCCCCCACATCCCCTCAATGCTAACATCACCAACAGGGGAATGCGATGGCGCTTAGAATAGCTTTTTGCAAACTCTGGAGTTCCACCCAAGGGACCACAACTGGGAGCGTCTCGAAATGATAGCGTAATTTAGAAACGGGATGAGATGCATTTTGTAAGGACACCATTTTTGGGTGCCTATAACTTATTCCCTTTTTTTTATTAACTTTTTTTTTGTGGAAAAAAAACAAAACAAAAAAAAAAACCCCATCAATTCTTGCATTGCATTTTACCTTTTAAATTTTTTGGCATGCAGCATAGAGCATAAGTAACATGTTATCTTTATTCTGCGGGTTGGTATGATTATGGCGATACCGAACTTATATTGTTTTTTTATGCATTACTAGTTTTGCAGATCAAAAACCCATTTGGGGACATAAATCAATCATTTTTTCATCGCCATATTCTAATATGTGTAACATTTTTAATTTTTTGGTTTACAGAGTTCGTTGCGGGCTTATTTTTTGCGGGACAACCTGTTCTGGGGTACATATGACTTTTTATAACATATTTTGTAAAGGTGAGATGGCGAAAAATCATTACTTACGGTGTTTCTTTTCCCCGACATTCACCATGTAGGTTAACTCCTTAAGGACACAGCCCAAAAGTGCATTAAGGACCAGGCCTCGTTTTTCAAAACTGATATGTGTCACTTTATATAGCAAGAACTTTGAGACGCTTTAACTTACATAAGTGATTTTGAGACTCTTTTCTTGTGACACATTGTACTTCATGTTAGTGGTAAACACTAATCAATATTTTTGTATTTCTAAAAAAAAAAAATAGGATATTTGATGGAAATTTTGAAAAAAAAAAAAAAAAAAAGTGAAATGCTCTGCTTTTCAGACAGTCATACCACCCAAATACATTAATATATATTATTTACCCTATCTCTGCTTTATATCGGCATCATCTTTTAATTTAATTTATTTTGGACATTATAAAGCTTACAAGTGTAAGAGATTTTCCAGATTTACCAGAAAATTTCCCAAACTAATTTTTTAGGGACCACTTCAGTTCTGAAGGGGATTATAAAGGACTATATATTAGAAACCCCCATAAATCACCCCATTTTCAAAACTGCACCCCTAAAATAATTCAAAACAGCATTTGGGAAGTTCGTTAACCCTTTAAGCATTTCACAAGAACTAAAACGACATCAAGGTGAAATTTAGATATTTCATTTTTTTCCACTAATCCCTTCATTTAGCCCTAAAATTAAACACATTCACAAAGGGTTAAAAGGAGAAAATACATCTCACAATTTGCTATACATTTTTTCCTGAGCACAGAAATACCCCACATGTGGGTGTAAACTGATGTTTGGGCACACGGCAGTGCACGGAAGGGAAGTAGCGACATTGGACATTTCAAAAGCAGATTTTGCTGGAATAGTTTTCAGGTGCCATGTCTCATTTGCACAGCCCCTGGAGCAGGGGTCGGCAACCCCTGGCACGCATGCCAAGAGTGGCACGCGAGGCTTATTTCCCTGGCACGGCAGCGGTGTGTTCACATATGTCCGGCACAGCTATCTGTTTCCCTCCGGCGTGGTGCACACAAGCTGGAGGGAAACTGATGCCAGGACGGATCCCATAGTTTTCTATGGGATCGGTTCTGGCACAAGAGGCATCAGTTCAGGCGCCGGATCTGTGCCTCAGCCGGATGGAAAAACGTTACCTGCAGCGTTTTTCCATTCGGCTTCCTTAAAATTTAATTAGCGCCGGGTAAAGATGGATGCGGCATCACCCGGCTTCTGCACAGTCTATGTACAGTAGTGAAGCCGGTAATTGCCGGCTTCACTACTGTACCTGAGTGAATTGCTCAGGATTGATTAAAGCTATAAAGAAACACTTGGATTCATTTTAAAGATGAGAATCTCCTCTTTAAAATGATACCAAGATCTCCATGATCGTCCTTAAACATCCTGAGCGATTCGCTAGTGAAAACGATGTTCGGCATTGAAATCCCAATGCAGATCTCAATTCCCGATATCGTTTTAACAGTGAATCGCTCTGAATATGTAAGTCAATCATGGAGATCTTGGTATCTTTTTAAAGATGAGATTCTCATCTTTAAAATGAATCCAGTTGCATCTTTGTGGCCCTAATAGATCCTTAGAAATAGGGCTCTAAAAGTGCCCCCCCCCCCTCCTGTGTCAGGCAGCATCTTAGAGCTAAGGAAGGAGGGGGAGGAGGAGCTGCAGAGACAATGTTAACTCATCATTGTCTGTGCATAAGCTGCAGATGACGGGGTAGCAGAGACTTCCCTCCTTATCCCCTCTCCTATCAATCAGAGAGCATACTGTACTTTTGCTCTCTGATAGTCACATAGAGGGATAATGTAATACCCCTCTGAGCCTAATTACATAACCAGGAAGTTTATTGGCGCTGTGACCCAGACATTTACCATCGTCCAGGTCGCAGCGCCAGAAGTGTCGCACCAAACACTTACACAACACATGCACAAAGTCACCAATAAAGTTTACATTTTTTCACTGTCTCTGTCCTGTCCATACCTGATCTTTATAGAGTAAAATACGCTGCCTGCCTCTCTAGTGATATCTGTTACACGCTACAATAATAGTAATAGCAATTATCACTAGTATTATCACCATAATACCGTGTGCAGGGGCCGCTATGTGACATAATACCGTGTGCAGGGGCCGCTATGTGACATAATACCGTGTGCAGGGGTCGTCAGACTTACAATTATTGACCGGCACTCCGAGTACCTCAACTTTGATTTTTTTAATCGAAATTGGCACGCCGAACAAAAAAGGTTGCCTGCCCTAGAGTACCAAAACAATGGAAACCCCTTAAAAGTGATACCATTTTGGAAACTACACCCCTCACAGAATTCATCAAGGTGTATAGTGAGCATTTTGACCCAACAGCCGTTTCACAGATTTTACTAACATTGGGATGTATAAATGAAAAATTACTAAAACGTCACTTTAATCCCCAAAGTTTTCGTTTTCACAAGGGGTAAAAGGACAAAAAGCACCCCATAGGTAGTTACACAATTTCCTGAACACAGGAATACTCCATATGTGGTCGTAATCTGCTGTTTGGGTACATGGTGGGGCTCGGAATGGAAAGAGCGCTATTTGCTTTTGTAGGGCAGATTTTGCTGGAATAGTTTTCAGGTGCCATGTTGCATTTGCAGAGCCCCCAAAGTACCAATACAGTGGAAACCCCCTAACAGTGACCCCCATTTTGGAAACTACACCCCTCACAGAACATGTCAAGGGGTATAGTGAGCATTTTGACCCTACAGCTATTTTACAGATTTTATTAACATTGGGACATGAAAATGAAAAATTACTTTTTTTCCAATAAAACATCAATTTAGCCCCAAATTTTTCATTTTCACAAGAGGACAAAGGAGAAAAAGCACCCCAAAGTTTATTACACAATTTCTCCTGAACACAGAAATTCCCAATATGTGGTTGTAATCTGCTGTTTGTGTACATGGTGGAGCTCAGAATGGAAAGAGCGCTATTTGGCTTTTGGAAGGCAAATTTTGCTGGAATAGTTTTCAGGTGCCATGTCGCATTTGCAGAGCCCCTAAAGTACCAATACAATGGAAACCCCCAAAAGTGACCCCATTTTGGAAACTACACCCCCCCCCTCATAGAATTTATCTAGGGGTATAGTGAGCATTTTAACCTCACAGCTGTTTCACAGATTTTATTAACATTGGGACATAAAAATGAAAAATTACTTTTTTTCCAATAAACTGTCCATTTAGCAACATATTTTTAATTTTTGCAAGTGGTTAAAGAAGAAAAAAAACACCCCACAGTTTGTTACACAATTTCTTCTGAACACAGAAATGCCCCATATGTGATTATAATCTGCTGTATGGGAACATGGTGGATACTCAGAATGGAAAGTTTTGCCTGAAAGAACACTTTTAACATTTTTTTATCTTTATTGAAACAAATATAAAAACGTATGATCCTAACCAACCCAGTAGGACTATGCTGGTAGTTACTCAGGCTAGCTAAAGAAAGATCTCTGTGGATTCTATTGTTAGAGAAGAGATACCACGAGCGAGTAAAGTATGTAAGTACATATCACAAACTGCATTCCTTTCAGATATAATGCTGAGGATATATAGAGCTAGTTGGATATATTAAAAAAAAAAAACCCCATAAAAAACAGGTGCTAGATGTATTGACCTTTACACCAACTACACTAAATACAACTAACCTGATACCATGCTGGTGAATACATAAAGTATAGCAAATATAGGTAGTAATATTAATTCTACCCACACATATTATAAATGTTGTATATCACCAATTGATAACACTAGTAAGTTACCACACTAACTTATGTGATGACTAGGCAAAAGAAGGCAACATTTTAATCCCACTAAAACATAGGGATGAAAAGCTGGTCACACTATACTATATAAACATACAGTACAGACCAAAAGTTTGGACACACCTTCTCATTCCAAGAGTTTTCTGTATTTTCATGACTATAAAAATTATAGATTCACACTGAAGGCATCAAAACTATGAATTAACACATGTGGAATTATATACTTAACAAAAAAGTGTGAAACAACTGAAAATATGTCTTATATTCTAGGTTCTTCAAAGTAGCCACCTTTTGTTTTGATTACTGCTTTGCACACTCTTGGTATTCTCTTGATTAGTTTCAAGAGGTAGTCACCTGAAATGGTCTTCCAACAGTATTGAAGGAGTTCCCAGAGATGCTTAGCACTTGTTGGCCCTTTTGCCTTCACTCTGCAGTCCAGCTCACCCCAAACCATCTCGATTGGGTTCAGGTCTGGTAACTGTGGAGGCCAGGCGTAGCACCCCATCACTCTCCTTCTTGGTCAAATAGCCCTTACACAGTCTGGAAAACTCTTGGAATGAGAAGGTGTGTCCAAACTTTTGGTCTGTACTGTAGTTGTTAGATGTTTATAATAGAGTGACTATTCTTACTGTCTCCTTTATTGGTTGGAGACAGAGGTATAGCACGAGACTAAGGTTCAATGATTGAAACCTTGTTTGTGTATATAATTCATCAACCTGACGTGCGTTTCTCCCCTCACTGTTCACAGAGAGGTTCATCAGAGGTAATAAAAAGCTTTAACCATTCCCTGTAGCGAGGTGCTCCTATCTCCTGGAGTTCTCCTCCATAGATGGTAAATAATGTGCCTGCTAGTAAATCATGGCTAATAGCGGGGAAGTGAAGTTTAGCTCCGGTATCAACGTGTATACTGCTTCTCCCTTCGCTGCCTAGTTTCAAAGAGAAAGAGGGATCGCTGTGAACACAACGTTAGATGAATATCCGTTCCCTTTCACATGCCCAGAGATAGATGAATCTAATCAATGTAAAAACAGCGTTTGAAACTATGACACATCTCTGCAAGTGCTAAATCGCCACTGGTGTATGGCCACAGACGCGAGCCACTATCCTCTGGATCTATAAAGAGGAAGCTCCTCCGATGGAGTCGGGATGACCGGGAGTAACACCAATCATGCTGCATCATTCGTATGATGCTAATATGTGGGTGTTCCCGGCATATCATCTAACCCCCGCCTCCTAACAGCGTGCATTGGTACTACTGTCTAATACTGTTGGGGAAATTTCAAGCGGCTATCTATACTGTCGAGACTACTAATATAGGACTGACACTCAGACATTGTTAAGGAAGATAATGTATCAGGCAGTGAGCATATCCTAAAACTGAAATGTATATATAGGGCAACTTTACAGATAATTATCCAAACATATACAATACAATCCAAGGTTGCAGCTATTTATAAGAAACATGTACAACTACTCTCATATATCAAATGAATATGGCAGTAATCCAAAATTAATCAATGAAGCAATTATAAGAAATGGATTCATTTAAACCTGCTGGTTGTAAGGTTTTCATTATATACAGTGCCTTGCGAAAGTATTCGGCCCCCTTGAACTTTTCAACCTTTTGCCAAACATAAGGATATAAAATTAAAATTTTTTGGTGAAGAAACAACAACAAGTGGGACACACTTGTGAAGTGGAACAAAATTTATTTAAATATCTGAAAGGTTGTCACAGTGCAGAGGGATCTACCCTATTCTCATTAGCAGAAGGAAGCACGAGAAGTAATGGGATGAAACTAAGGGGAAGGAGATTCAGATTAGACATTAGGAAAAACTTTCTAACAGTAAGGGTAGTGAGAGAGTGGAATAGGCTGCCACGGGAGGTGGTGAGTTCTTCATCAATTGAAATCTTCAAGCGGAAACTGGATAGGTATATAGCTGGGATGTTTTAGGAATTCCTGCTTTTGCAGGGGGTTGGACTCGATGGCCCTTGAGGTCCCTTCCAACTCAAACAAACAAACAAACAAACAAAAAAAATAAAGAACTGAAAAGTGGGGCATTCAATATTATTTGGCCCCTTTACTTTCAGTGCAGCAAACTCACTCCAGAAGTTCAGTGAGGATCTCTGAATGATCTAATGTTGTCCTAAATGATTGATGATGATAAATATAATCCATCTGTGTGTAATCAAGTCTCCGTATAAATGCACCTGCTCTGTGATAGTCTCAAGTTTCTGTTTAAAGCACAGAGAGCATCATGAAGACCAAGGAACACACCAGGCAGGTCCGTGATACTGTTGTGGAGAAGTTTAAAGCCGGATTTGGCTACAAAAAGATTTCCCAAACTTTAAACATCCCAAAGAGCACATACCACAAGATCATATTGAAAGGGAAGGAGTATCAGACCACTGCAAATCTACTAAGAAGACCCAGCCGTCCCTCTAAACTTTCATCTCAAACAAGGAGAAGACTGATCAGAGATGCAGCCAAGAGGCCCATGATCACTCTGGATGAATTGCAGAGATCTACAGCTGAGGTGGGAGATTCTGTCCATAGGACAACAATCAATCGTACACTGCACAAATATGGCCTTTATGGAAGAGTGGAAAAAAGAAAGCCATTTCTCAAAGATATCCATAAAAAGTCTCGTTTAAAGTTTGCAACAAGCCACCTGGGAGACACACTAAACATGTGGAAGAAGGTGCTCTGGTCAGATGATACCAAAATCGAACTCTTTGGCCACAACACAAAACGATATGTTTGGCGTAAAAGCAACACAGCTCATCACCCTGAACACACCATCCCCACTGTCAAACATGGTGGTGGCAGCATCATGGTTTGGGCCTGCTTTTCTTCAGCAGGGACAGGGAAGATGGTTAAAATTGATGGGAAGATGGATGTAGCCAAATACAGGACCATTCTGGAAGAAAACCTGTTGGAGTCTGCAAAAGACCCGAGACTGGGACGGAGATTTATCTTCCAACAAGACAATGATCCCAAACACAAAGCAAAATCTACAATGGAATGGTTCACAAATAAACGTATCCAGGTGTTAGAATGGCCAAGTCAAAGTCCAGACCTGAATCCAATCGAGAATCTGTGGAGCGAGCTGAAAACTGCTGTTCACAAACGCTCTCCATCCAACCTCACTGAGCTCCAGCTGTTTTCCAAGGAAGAATGGGCAAGAATTTCAGTCTCTCGATGTGCAAAACTGATAGAGACATACCTCAAGCGACTTGCAGCAGTAATCGCAGCAAAAGGTGGCGCTAAAAAGTATTAACTTAAGGGAGCCGAATAATTTGGCACGCCCCACTTTTCAATTTTTTATTTTTTACAAAAGTTTAAAATTTCCATAAATTTCGTTCCACTTCACGATTGTGTCCCACTTGTTGATTCTATCACCAAAAAAATTAAAATTTTATCTCCTTATGTTTGAAGCCTGAAATGTGGCAAAAGGTTAAAAAGTTCAAGGGGGCCGAATACTTTCGCAAGGCACTGTACATCAAGCATTCCATGGTACCACTGATATAAATGGGTGTGCTGGGTCCTCCATAAGAACAGAGACACTGTAACCACTTTACATTTAGGCTATTAAATCGGGAATGAGGGACTTACTTTTATTAATCCAAAATATCCTAAGAGCGTATTTGAAAATGTGTCTTTTGAAATACAACAAACAACATTTATCACACAAAGTTTATATCCTATAAAAGATTTGTGTAGCTTCAACCACTATACTCCTGTGTGAAAGGGTGCTGGGACTCCTAATCCGGGTACGACACTGACCAAGTGTCTGATGGTCAACCCATTTAACTGTAATGTCTGTGTTACTACCAAGAAGTAGGTAGTTAAAGAAGACCCTTCATGTCCTCAGGCACATGCAGTCATATATACCGCTAGAAAGGCAACAGTGTGCTGAATTCAGAGCACTGTCGGCTTTCCCGTTATGTGCCCTGGGGCTGGAAATATCGGTGCCGTTACCGATCTCAGCCCACTGTCAGAAGGAGGTTCCTGACAGTCTAGCTGGGCTGTGAGGAACGCCCTCTCTAACAATACTCATCCATAGCCCTGTACTGGGGGGACGTTCCTCACAGCTCAGTGTCATCACTGGACAGTAAGGAACGCCCTCCCTGACTATACTCGTCCATAGCCCTGTACAGTCAGAGGGAGCGTTCCTTACAGCCCAGCGATGACGCTGAGCTGTGAGGAACGCTCCCCCTGTACAAGACGAGTACAGTCGGGAGGGGGGGGACGGACACGTTCCTCACAGCCCAGCTAGACTGTCAGGAACGTCCTTCTGACGGCGGATGGTGATACTAAGACCACCGATAGCTCCAGCCACGGGGCACATAACGGGAAAGCGCATTGAATTCAGCGCACTGTCGTGATTTTTAGACTGTTTTTTCGTGACACATTGTACTTCATGTTAGTGGTAAACACTAATCAATATTTTTGTATTTATTTATAAAAAAAATAAAAAATTATCGCAATTTTCAAAATGTGAAATGCTCTGCTTTTCAAACAGATAGTCATACCACCCAAATACATGAATAAATATTATCTACCATATCTCTGCTTTATATTTGCATCATCTTTTAATTGTCATTTAATTTATATTGGAAGTTAGAAGACTTACAAGTATAACAGCGATTTTCCAGATTTACAAGAAAATTTCCCAAACTAATTTTTTTTTTAGAGACCACTTCTGTTCTGAAGGGGATTTTAACTGGTTAAGGACCGGGTCTAAAAGTGCCTTATGGACCAGGCCTCATTTTTCAAAACTAACATGTGTCACTTTATATGGCAATAACTTTGAGATGCTATAACTTACACAAGTGATTTTGAGAATGTTTTTTCATGACACATTGTACTTCATGTTAGTGGTAAACAGTGATCAATATTTTTGTATTTATTTATAAAAAATTAGGAAATTAGATGGAAATTTGGAAAAAAATTGCAATTTTCAAAATGGGAAATGCTCTGCTTTTCAGACAGAGTGTCATACCACCAAAATACATGAATAAATATTATCTACCATATCTCTGCTTTATATATCATCTTTTAATCGTCCTTTAATTTATTTTGGATGGTAGAAGGCTTACAAGTGTAACAGCGATTTTCCAGATTTACAAGAAAATTTCCCAAACTAATTTTTTAGGGACCATTTCAGTTCTGAAGGGAATTATAAAGACCTATATATTAGAAACCCCCATAAATCAACCCATTTTCAAAACTGCACCCCTCAAATAATTCAAAACAGCATTTGGGAAGTTTGTTAACCCCCTTTAAGCATTTCACAAGAATTAAAACAATATGGAAGTGAAATTTAGACATTTATTTTTATCCAATAATATATTCATTTATCCCTAAAATTAACACATTCACAAAAGGTTGAAGGAGAAAATACATCTCACAGTTTGTTGTGCAATTTCTCCTGGGCACAGAAATACCCCACATGAGGGTGTAAAATGATTTTTGGGCACACAGCAGCGCACGGAAAAGAAAGAGCGACACTTGGCATTTGAAATGCAGATTTTGCTGGAATAGTTTTCAGGTATCATGTCTCATTTGCAGAGCCCCTAGAGTACCAGTACATTGGAAAACACCCAAAAGTGACCCCATTTTGGAAACTACACCCCTGACAGAATTTATCAAGGGGAATACTGAGCATTTTGACCCAACAGCTGTTTCAGAGATTTTATTAACATTGGGATGTGTAAATGAAAAATTACTAAACCATCACTTTATCCCCGAAGTTTTCATTTTCACAAGGGGTTAAAGGAGAAAAAGCACCCCACAGTTTGTTAATCAATTGCTCCTGAACACGGCAATACCCCATATGTGGTCGTAATCTGCTGTATGGGTACATGGCGGGGCTCGGAATGGAAAGAGCGCTATTTGGCTTTTGAAGTGCAGATTTTGCTGGAATAGTTTTCAGGTGCCATGTCGCATTTGTAGAGCCCCTAGAGTACCAATACAATAGAAACCCCCAAAAGTGACCCCATTTTGGAAACTACACCCCTCACAGAACATATCAAGGGGTATAGTGAGCATTTTGACCTCACAGCCATTTCACAGATTTTATTAACATTGGGACATGAAAATGAAAAATTACTTTCTTTCCAATAAACCATCAATTTAGCCCCAAATTTTTCATTTTCACAAGAGGATAAAGGAGAAAAAGTGCCCCAAACTTTGTTACACAATTTCTCCTGAATACAGGAATACTAACCATGTGGTTGTAATCTGCTGAATGGGTATATGGTGGGGCTCAGAATGGAAAGTGCGCTATTTGGCTTTTGGAGAGAAGATTTTGCTGGAATAGTTTTCAGGTGCCATGTCACATTTGCAGAGCCCCTAAAGTACCAATACAATGAAAACCCCCAAAAAGTGACCCCATTTTGGAAACTACACCCCTCAAGGAATTTTTCAAGGGGTATGGTGAGCATTTTGACCCTACAGCTGTTTCACAGATTCTATTAACATTGGGATATAAAAATTAAAAATTACTGTTTTTCCAATAAACTGTCCATTTAGCGCATATTTTTAATTTTTACAAGGGGATAAAGAAGAAAAAAACCCCACAGTTTGTTACACAATTTCTCCTGAACACAGAAATGCCCCACATGTGGTCGTAAACTGCTGTAGAGGTACATGGTGGGGCTCAGAATGGAAAGAGCGCTATTTGGCTTTTGGAAGGCAGATTTTGCTGGAATAGTTTTCAGGTACCATATTGCATTTGCAGAGCCCCTAGAGTATGAATACAATGGAAACCCCTCAAAAGTGACCCCATTTTAGAAACTACACCCCTCAAGAAATGTATCAAGGGGTATTATCATTTTGAGCCTAAAAATGCTTCCCAAAAATTAATGTACAAAGTGAAAATTGAAATTTTTAAATAAATATGCCATTTTGGTGCCCAATACGTTGTACCCACTTTGAGTCATCAGAGACATGCACTCCTAAAACTATTAAGTGGGCTATCCCGGGTACAAAAAAAATTATATATATGGGTGTAAACTGCTGCTTGGGCACACAGCAGGGCTCAGAAGGGAAGAAGCAGTGCGCTTTTTAGCTTTTGGAGTACAGATTTAGAGGGACTTTCTGGATGCCATGTTATTTTTGCAGATCCCTGGAGGTGCCAGTAAATTGGAATTCCCCAAGAAGTGACCCCATTTTGTAGGGGCAATTTTAGGGTCTTTGCCAATATGACATGGTGTCCAAAATCCAAAAATCTATGCTCCAAAAGCCACATAGCACTCCTTCACATCTGCCCCTTGCTGTGTACCCAAACTGCAGTTTGCGCCCACATGTATGACGCTGGTGTACCCAGGATAACGTACTTAATGCCATATGTGGGTATAAACTGCTGCTTGGGCACAGCCGGGTACAAAAGGGAAGGAGTGCTATTTTGGTTTTTGAAGCACAGTTTGGTTTTTGGACACTATGCCACTTTTGCAGAGCCCATGAATTTCCAGTAATGTGGAATCTGCAGACTTGTAACCCCATTTTTGAAACTACACCCCTGAAGGGATTTATCAAGTGGGGTAGAGAGCATTCTTAACCCTTAAGTGTTGCATTCATTTAATTTCAATAAATGAATGCGCAGCTGATAATGAAAAGGGAAAATTGCAGTTTTTCCAGAGAAACGCCATTTCAGTGCCCCATATTTTGTGCCCAGCTTATGTCAACAGGCACAAACACTCTAAAATCTGTTAAGTGGTTATCCCGGGCACAACATCTTTTGGAGCGTTCATATCTGATACAAGCCGGGCACAACGTATTATGCATTGAAATTACATATTCCTGGAAAAATTGCCATTTTCACCTTTCGCAATCAGCTGCGTATTCATTTCTGGAAAATAAATTATAGTAACACTTGGAGGATAAAAATGCTCACAGTACCCCTGGATAAATTCCTTCAGGGGTGCAGATTCCAAAATAGGGTCACATGTCAGGGGATTCCACTTTACTGGCATTTCAGAAGCTCTGCAAATGTGTCATGATGTCCAAAAGCTAAACTGTCTAAATCTGTGCACCAAAAACCAAATAGCGCTCCTTCCCTTCTGTGCTCGGCTGTGCCCAAACAGCAGTTTATACCCACATATGACATTAAGTACGTTATCCCGGGTACACCAGTGTCATACATGTGGGTATAAACTGCAGTTTGCACACACAGCATGGCACAAAAGGGAAGGAGCGCTATATGGCTTTTGGAGCGCAGATTCAGATGTTTGGTATCTGGATGCCATGTCATGTTTGCAGAGCCTCTAAGGTACCAGAAAAGTGGAATCTCCTAGGGAGTGACCCCATTTTGAAAACTGCACCCCTCAAAGAATTTATCAGGGGGTGTAATAAGCATTAGTATCCCAGACATGAATGCACAGCGGATGGTGAAGAGTGAATATGTAAGCTGTGCGGAGTACATGGGGAACACGAAATTCCCTACTATATCCCCAGTAGCTTCTATAATTGGGGGGGTCACTCTGGGGGTCACATTTAGTTTATTTTCCCTTGTAAGCTCTAAAGTTGGAGTGTACCCTGATATATGCTCGCACAGCTTATACATTTCCTTCCTGCCGCAGCCAGTTGTGTTCTAATGATTTGGTGATTTTTGGGGTTTTTGTCTTCACATTGTACAAGCTATATTTTCTTTATTTTTCTGATGATGTAGCCATATGAGGGCTGATTTTTTGCGGTATGAGATGCATTTTTTAATGACACCATTTTTTTGGGTGTCTATAACTTATTGAATAAATTATATTAACGCTTTCTGGGTGGATTAAAAAAAAAAACATCAATTACGGCATTGGCTTTTACCTTTTAATTTTTTTGCCATGCAGCGTACAGCATAAGTAACATGTTACCTTTATTCTGCAGGCCAGTACGATTATGGCGATACCTCATTTATATTGTTTTTTTATGCGTTAATAATTCTGCAGAACAAAAACCCATTTGTGGACATAAAATTAATTCTTTTTGCATCACCATCTTCTGAGATGCATAACATTTTTATTTTTCGGTTGACAGACTTGGTTTAGGGCTTATTTTTTGTGAGAGGACATGTGCTTTTTATTATTATTGTTTTGAGGTACATATGAGTTTTTGATCACTTTTTATAACATTTTTTTGTAAGTCAGCAAAAATCATTACTTCCAGCGGTTTTTTTTTCGACGTTCACCGTGTACGTGAAATATTGTTTCACTTTTATTGTACAAGTTGTTATGGACGCGGCGATACCAAATATGTGTTTTTATTAATTTTTAGTTTTTTTTTATATAATTCATTTTATATAGAAAAAGGGGGCTTTATAACTTTATTAATTTTTTTTTTTTTTTTTAAAAACACACTATTTTTTTTAAACTTTTTTTTTTTACTTGTCCTATAAGGACACCTGAGCCAGCGATGCTCTGATCCTGGCTCAGTATTATAGACTGCAATACACAAGTATACACGTGTTTTGCAGTCTATACAGAAATGTCAGCCGATGTAGACACATCGGCTGACTTTTTTGACATCCCGGCAGGATCAACCAGGTAGTGGGGGCTCCAGGCAGCCAGTTTGACCGCGGCATCCAAGGGGTTAAAACCTCCAATCGGAGCTCAATTCCGACCGGGGGTTATGGAGCAGGGTGTTAGCTGTCAGTTACAGCCAACACCTGCTCCCGATCCCGCTTACTGTGTCTCTGAAGTGCCGGCCATAAATTTACAATTAGCCGGACTTCAGAGACCAGGACCGCTGGCCATAAATTTACGGCCGGCGGTCGTCAACCGGTTAAAGGCCTATATATTAGAAGTACGTCACAGATGTTGAAAGGAATACCCAAAGTGAAATATTAGGATCACAGAAGTAGGTTCCTACGATACTCTCAATAAATTAAAATATAACTTTTATTAACACACAATAAAAACATAGGACAGACGTCAACTAAACATATAATATAGGGAATATCTCATCTATCCCAAAGATAAAAAATGGATTTTAATATCTATGTAATATCTAGGTATTGACTTGCTAACATAGTGTATGGTGTAGGTGTGTACTTCAGCAGTGGGTGGGGTGGTTTTATATCCCTAGCTAGTGGGAGAGAGCCGACATAATACCATTTAGCTGTGTTTGCACTCTATCTTTCACCTCCTTATGCGCTGTTAACTCACTGGCTTTTGGTTACACCATACACCAGGATATAAGTTACTTTATATATCTAGCACATCTACTGAGAGGAGAATTATCAGTTCCCCATTTTCCTGGCTCAGATAGTGTTTGGAGATGGTATAAACAATCCTATTTTTGATACTCATCCTCTCACAATTTGGATGTATGAGTTTTTCATCAGTTTATAAATTGCTGTCTTATCTATATGGGGTTAGGGATTAGGGGCCTTTTTTATAGGGAAATCCATTTTTTTATCTTTGGGATAGATGAGATATTCCCTATATTATATGTTTAGTTGACATCTGTCCTATGTTTTTATTGTGTGTTAATAAAAGTTATATTTTAATTTATTGAGAGCATCGTAGGAACCTACTTCTGTGATGCTATACAGTATATTAGAAACCCCCATGAATCACCCCATTTTCAAAACTGCACCCCTCAAAAAATTGAAAACAGCATTTGGGATGTTTGTTAACCCTTTAAGTATTTCACGGAAATTAAAACAATATGGAGGTGAAATTTAGACATTTCATTTTTTTCAATAATATATTCATTTAGACCTAAAATTAAACTCACAAAGGGTTAAAGGAGAAAATGTATCTCAGTTTGTTATGCAATTTCTCCCGAGCACAGAAATCCACCATGTGTGTGTGCAAACATATGTTTGCGCAGACGGCAGCGCAGAGAAGAGAAAAAGCGACACTGGGCGTCTGAAAAGCAGATTTTGCCGATATAGTTTTCAGATGCCATGTCTCATGTGCAGAGCCCCTAGAGTACCAATACAAAGGAAACTCCCAAAAAGTGATCCCATTTTGGAAACTATACCCCTCTCAGAATTTACCAAGGGGTATACTGAGCATTTTGATCCAACAGCCTTTTCAGAGATTTTATTAACATTGGGCTGTGTAAGTGAAAAATTACTAAAATGTCACTTTATCCCCCAAGTTTTCATTTTCACAAGGGGTTAAAAGAGAAAAAGCACCCCACAGTTTGTTAAACAATCGCTCCTGAACACGGCAATACCCCATATGTGGTCGTAATCTGCTGTATGGGTACATGGCGGGGCTCATAATGTAAAGAGTGCTATTTGGGTTTTGGAGGGCAGATTTTGCTGGATTAGATGTTAGTTGTCATGTCGCATTTCCAGAGCTCCTAGAGTCCCAATACAATGGAAACCTCCAAAAAAGTGACCCCATTTTGGAAACTACAACCCTCACAGAACATATCAAGGGATACAATAAGCAGTTTGACCCTACAGCTGTTTCACAGCTTTTATTAACTTTGGGATGTGGAAATGAAAAATTACTGTTTTTACAATAAACCGTCAATTTAGTCCCAATTTTTATATTTTCACAAGAGGATAAAGAAGAAAAAGCTCCCCAAAGTTTGTTACACAATTTCTCCTGAACACGGCAATATGTGGTTGTAATCTGCTGTATGGGTACATGGTGGGGCTCGGAATGGAAAGAGCGTTATTTGGCTTTTGGAGGGCAGACTTTGCTGCATTAGATTTCAGGTGCCATGTCGCATTTGCAGAGCCCCTAAAGTACCAATACAATGGAAACCCCCAAAAAGTGACCACATTTTAGAAACTACACCCCTCAAGGAATTTATCAAGGAGTATTAAAATTTTGAGCCCAAGAGTGCTTCCCGAAAATTAATGTACAAAGTGAAAATTTAAATTTTTGAAGAAATACATTGCGCCCAGTTTGTGTCATCAGAGAAACGCACTCCTAAAACTATTAAGTGGGCTATCCCAGGTAGAAAGAAGAAGTTGTATATATGGGTGTAAACTGCTGCTTGAGCACACAGCAGGGCAGAAGGGAAGGAGCACAGTGCTTTTTAGCTTTTGGAGTACAGATTTAGAGGGATTTTCTGGACACCATGTTTTTGCAAAGCCCTGGAGGTGGCCAGTAAATTGGAATTCCCCAAGAAGTGACTCCATTTTGTAGGGGCAATTTTAGTTTCTACAAATGTGACATGGCGTCCAAAAACCAACAGTCTAAATCTGCGCTCCCAAACACATAGCACTCCTTGACATCTGTGCCCTGCTGTGTGCCCAAGCGGCAGTTTATGCCCACATGTATGACACTGGTGTAGCCAGGATAACGTACTTAATGTCATATGGAGGTATAAACTGCTGTTTGGGCACAGAAGGAAAGGTGCGCTATTTTGGTTTTTGGAGCACAGTTTGGTTTTTGGACGTCATGCCACTTTTGCAGAGCCCCTGAATTGGTAGTAAAGTAAAACCCGCAGACACATAACCCCTCAAGAGATTTATCAAGTAGGGTAGCGAGCATTTTTAACCCTTGAGCATTGCATTCATTTAATTCCCAGAAATGAATGCACAGCTGATATAACGAAAAGTGAAAATTGCAATTTTTCCATAGATACGCCATTTCAGTGCCCAATGTGTTGTGCCCAGCTTGTGTCAGCAGAGACACACACTCCGAAAACTTAAGCAGGGATCCCGGGAACAACAGCTTTTGGAGCATTGATCTCTGATACAAACCAGGCACAACATATTACGCAATGAAATTACATTTCTGGAAAAAAAAATTAATGCAACACTTGGGGGTTAAACATGCTCACTGTACCCCTGGATAAATTCCTTCAGGGGTGTAGTTTCCAGAATGGGGTCAAATATCAGGCAATTCCACTTTACTGGCATTTCAGGGCTCTGCAAAAGAGTCATGACGTCCAAAAACAAAACCGTCCAAAAACAAAAACAATAGCGCTTCATCCCTTCTGTGCCCAAACAGCAGTTCATATGCACATATGACATTAAGTACGTTATCCTGGGTACACCAGTGTCATACATGTTGGCATAAACTGCAGGTTGGGCACACAGCAGGGTGCGAGCTCTATGTGGCTTTTGAAGTGTATATTTAGACGTTTGGTATCTGGGCGCCATGTCATGTTTACAGAGCCTCTAAAGTACTAGTAAAGTGGAATCCCCTAGGGAATGACCCCATTTTGAAAACTGCACCCCTCAAAGCATTAGTATCCCAGATGTCACTGCACAGTGGATGGTGAACAGTGGATGGTCAGTTACAGCTAACACCCGCTCCCGATGCTGCCGGCGGCATCCACTGCCGTAGGGAAACAACTAAGATGCCGCGGTCGCTATTGACCATGGAATCTTAAGGATTAAACAGCAGTGTTATCACAGTCCCCGCTGTTGTAGTTACAGCCAGGCTCCCGCAGTGATCGCACAGGCTCTGCTTCTGAGCAAGCTCGATCACCCTCACGTACATGTACGTGGGGATGCAGTAAGTAACCACATTCTCCCACGAACATGTACATGAGACTGCGTGAAGGGGTTAAGCACATTTTAGATTTGCATATTGAGATATGATGATAATCAACACAATACATATTATAATAGTTGAATAGATGTTTCATTTGTAAGCACTAGACATTTCAGTACTTTAATTTCAATCAGTTTTATTGAGATTTTTTAACAGGTCAAACAACAACATTCAAAAAATTATTATCATGTAAGCGCTAGAAGTAGCTAGAAGTCAAATAAACATATAGTTATCTAAGAGTTCGAGAGTCTCTAGAGTTAAAGAAACAAGTGCGTACAAGTATAAAGCAACAAAAGGTGACAATAATTATTAAAGTTTTGATCTTCCAAGTGCGGCACAGCCGGGTTACGGCAGATGTGTATGAGCCTTCAGTGTCCATGGAAACCAGTTCTTTTGGAAGTGGTTATCCCCAAGAACTCCATGAGAGAGAATCTTCTCATATTGGTAGGTCTGCTCCACCATGTTCACTAGCTCTCCTCTAATCGGAATAGTGGCTGATTTCCAGTTGCGTAGCAGAGCCAATGACGCTGATAACAAGGCGTGGCCAATCAACACTCTATGTGTTGCTGGGAAAGAGTCGATCTGCAGAAATAGTAGTGCTAAAGCTGGTGAGGGAGGTATGAAGAATCCCACTAGTGAAGAAATCCATCGGAAGACGTCTTGCCAGTACAGCACCACTCGGGGGCACGTCCACAGTAAATGCAGTAGTGATCCTTTCTCGCCACATCCCCTCCAGCAGGAGTTTGAGGTCTGCGGATAAATTCGGTGAAGTCGCTCTGGAGTATAGTACCAGTGGAGGAGAATTTTGACAGTTGTTTCATAGTGGGTCGTGCACCGGAAGGTCTTTTTCGTGAAGGTCATGGCTTTCTGCCATTGTATAACCGAGTATTTCTGCTGAAGATGCATTTCCCAACTAAGTAGTGGGGTAGATTTGACCAGATGATCTTTAGATCCTATAGTATTGTAGATGGAGCTGAGAATTTTTGTAGCCGGATTTGGAATTTTGAGGAGGTCCAACAGAGATTTATTGTATATTACTTGTTTATTGCGGTTGGAGGTGAGAAAGTGCTTGATTCTCAGATATGTAAAGAGGCAAGTGGAGGGTAGGGAGAAGGTGGATTGTAGCGATGGGAATGGTATCAATGAGTCCTCACTCCACATCTGTGAAATAGAGGTGATACCTGATGATTTCCAGATGGATAAGTTGAGATCCAGGATTGTTAGTTCTAAGAATTCAATTGGGGCCTGCTTGATGTATAGTATCTGCGTCTTGCCTGTAGAGCGATGGATATGTCGCCAGCTGTCTATGAGGTGTTGTAGGATTGGAGACGTGAGAGAGGGTACCACATCCGTCCAGAGGGAGTATAAGAGCCAAGATTTGAGACTGTGATGTGGTATCATACGAGACTCGATGGTGATCCAGGATTTATGGGCGTTGTTATGCCACCAGTCCTTTAGAGTAGAAAGATGTGAGGCCATGTAGTAATCATATATGTTTGGTATTCCCAAGCCTCCCACTCCCCGTTTTCTGTGCAGGATAGAAGATGGGAGTCTCGGCTTTTTGGAGTTCCAGATAAGTTTGTTGAGCATAGCGTTAATTTTCTGGAGGAACGTAAGGGGGGGGTGCTACGGGTATAGTTCTAAATAAGTATAATAGTTTTGGGAGCAGCATCATTTGAAAGGCAGATACCCTACCTAGCCATGACAGGGTGAGTCCTGAATAGGATCGACACTCTCTCTCCAGATCCGTCAGCCGAGGCATATAGTTTGCTTTGGCCACCTGTGCGATGTAGGGAGTGATCTTTATTCCCAAGTAGTCCAGATCTGTCGATTTCCAGTCGTAGGGAAACCTCTCTTTGAGATGTTCCAAAAGAGGTATGGGAACGTTCAGGGGGAGAATTTGTGTTTTGGCTTCGTTGAGTTTATAAAAAGAGAGAGCCCCATAATCTCTGAAAGTTTCGACAGCAGCTGGTAGAGATGTTTCTGGGTAGGTTAAGGACAATATGATATCATCAGCGTAGAGGGAGATGAGATGAGAGGAACCCTCTATGTCTACTCCCTGGACTCTGTCGTTTTGTCTCAGGGCTTGCACTAATGGTTCAATGGTGAGAATAAAGATCAATGGAGAGAGAGAGCACCCCTGCCTCGTTCCATTCTTGATATCAAAGCTGTCCGACAGTGTGCTGTTAGTAAACACTCTGGCCGATGGGGATGAGTATAGGTTTGAGATAGCAGTGAGGATAGGGCCAGAGAATCGCAGTTTCTGTAGGACGGAGAAAGCGAATGCCCAGTTGATCCGGTCAAACGCCTTCTCGGCATCTAAGGCGGCCATTAGGGATGGGGTCTTGTTGCGTTCCAGGTGATCTACCAAATGTAGGACACGTCTGGTGTTGTCTGAGGCTTGGCGGCCTTTTACGAAGCCCACTTGGTCTGTGCCAATTAAGTCTGGAAGAATGGGAGCTAGCCGTGCTGCTAGGATCTTCGCATAAAGCTTGAGGTCCGAATTTAGCAGCGAGATTGGCCTGAAATTTTGTGGGACATCCGCTGATTTACCGGGTTTAGGAAGGGTGACAATTAATGCCGCCAGCGATTCGCGCGGAAGCGGTGCACCCGACATGGCATGGTTGAAGAAATTCAGGAGAGATGGAGCAAGAATTTGCTGGAAATAGATTAAATATTTGTTGGAGAAACCATCTGGACCTGGGGACTTACCCTTAGGTAAGGACTTTATGGTTTGTAGGACTTCTGGAAGAGTAATAGGGGTGTTTAGGGCCAAGAGATGTTCATCCGTCAGGCCTGATAACTTTAAGTTGTTTAAGAAGCCGGATACCAAGGTGGAATGGTCAGGTGGAAGAAGGGTGTGTTCCTGTAGATTATACAACTGTGCGTAGTAGTCCTTAAAAGAGTTGGCGATGTCTCTGTTAAATGTTCTTTAGTGACAGGGTTCTTGATGTATGGAATCCGCGATTTAACTACCCTTGCCCGAAGTTGTCTAGCCAGTAGTCTGCCGGCTTTGTTGCTTTGGGAGTAAAATCGCGCTTTAGATCGTTGTAACGCCTTTTCGTAATCTTGTAAAAGAAGGAGACGCAGTTGCTGTCTAGCCTGGGTGAGCTGTTCAAAAGTATTCGGGTTCGGATTGGTTTTGTTCGCGGCTTCTAAAGTGTGAAGTGTTGACATTGCTACCGTAATCGCTTTCTGACGTTCTTTCTTGTTTCTATGTGCGATTTTTATAAGTGTGCCACGAATGTACGCTTTGTGAGCGTTCCAGAGAGTGTAGGGATCCTCTGTAGATATGGAGTTGGTCTGGAAAAAATCCTGGAGGTCTTTTTCTATTATCGGGCGATAAGTAAGATGACTCATTAGGTATGTATTGTTTCTCCAGAGTCTAGCAGCAGAAGGTGGAATCTTTTCTTCTATGGTGAGAGTGATGGCTGCGTGGTCTGACCATGTGATTGATTCAATCGTGGATGTTTTGGAGCTCATCAAGGTATGAAGGTCTACCATGAACATATCAATGCGAGAGTAAGAACCGTGTACTGCTGAGAAATAGGTATAGTCCCTTTCGCCCGCATGATGTGCGCGCCAGATATCATAAAGATTTTCAGTGTTCGGAAATTGGAGCAGGCAGGAAGTGTTGTCTCTGTTGGCGTTGGTAGAATCCAGAGAGGGATCCACTATGTTATTGAAGTCTCCACAAATTATTAACGCACCCTGTTGGATTTCTTGAATGTGTTTTCGGACTTTGTGTAAAAACGCCAGGGTCTTTCGATGTGGAGCGTATATGTTGACTACTGTATAGGGGATGTTATTGAGGAGGCAAACAATTATGAGGAATCTGCCTTGGGTGTCCGCTTTTTGTGCCGTTAAGGAAAATGCCACTGAGTCTCTAAAAGCGACAAGGACTCCCCGTTTTTTAGATCGGTGGTGTGCGTGGCAGATTATAGGGAAGGATGGGTGTTTTACCCTGAAGGCGTCTTTTTGTAGAAGGTGGGTTTCTTGTGCGCAGAAAACATCCGCGGAGAGTGAGAGAGCCTCCTTAAAGATGTACGTTCGCTTCTGTGGACTGTTTAGGCCTCGGACGTTGAGAGAGGCCAACTTGATCACCATAGTGTCACTTAAGAGTATGGACGTCGTGGGGATGTTGAATCTGCAGAAGACGAGTAGGCAGTGTCGCAAGTAAGAAGATCAATAGACAAAAACAGATGAGCAAACAGTTCAAAGACGAATACAGCTTTACTGTATATGTGGGGGTATTGGTTATAGGCTTGCCGGTTAAGCCACTAGAGCAAAGGGGGTTGTGCACCTGAGTGGATAGGGATAGCCATCCTAGAATATCATTTGCGGTTTGTGGGAGATCTACGCCCTGTAGCTGAGGGAGGAGAGGGACCTGCCGCCTCTTGAGGAAGAGAGATTGGCATTCTCCAAGTCGATAATAACGCTTTGCCTTGATTCAAGTTATGGATGGTGAAGGTGGTCCCGTCTTTAACGACAATCAATTTCACAGGAAACCCCCATCTATATTGGATCTTGTTTTTGCGGAGCGTTGTTGTGACCGGGAGTAAGTCTCTGCGGAGGCGAAGGGTCATAGCTGAGAGGTCCTTGTATAACTGCACCTCTTTGAATTTGGGAGGCCAAGATTTCTGCTTACGAGCAGCTTCTAGTAATCTTTCTTTTATATGGAAGAAGTGGAATCTCGCCAAGACGTCTCTCGGGATCTCGTCTCCCAGATGTCTGGGGCGAGGAAGCCTATGTGCTCTGTCAATGATGATATCCGTATTAGTAGAGGCAGGTAGTAGAAATCGGACATAATCCTGTAGGTATGGAAGCAGATCAGCTGTTTGGACCTGTTCTGAAATACCTCTGAATTTGATGTTGTTCCTGTGTTACCGGTCCTCCATGTCAGCCACTTTGGCTTTGAGATTCTCAACCTCGTCTTCAAGGTCATTGTGTGCATCGATGATTTTGTTGTGCGATGCAGCGAAATCGCCCATTTTGGTTTCAATATGTGTTACTCGTCCATCTAGTGCATTGACCGAGGACTGAAGAGGCTGAAGCAATTGTGAAAAATCCGCCTGAAGGGAACTGCGGAGGGCCAGATGCATATCTCTCAGAGTATGTTCAGAGGCGGGACCACTAGTGGTCGGGAAGCCGTCTAGGCCAGTCGTTTGAGTGGATGGAAAGGTCTCGGAGGAGGGTTGGTCTTTGGAGTAGGTTAGGTCTCCAGGGAGTTCCAGACGAGGTTTTTGTTTGAGCGGACTGGTACTCGGAGATGGTGAGTGTCGTAAGGGGGAGGTCTGCTCCTTGCTGGATTGAGTGGATGTATAATGGATTTGTGGTGCTGCTGATCGGATATCGTCAGGGGTTGGAGGTAGAAGAGGATCCATTAGAGCTTTGGTGCGGTTAAGGCCTTCCCCCTCTACAAATGTCGCTGTGATTATGGCAGTTGTAGGCGTTGAGAGTGTGCGCTCTGTATGGTCGTCAAGTGTAGGTCCCGGTTCTCCCTCCACGCCACGGTCCCACTCAAAGTAGTTAGTCAGGTTATTATCAGGTTTCTTGACGGATTTCCTACCCTTCACCATGTTGCCAGATATTTGTCTCCCGCAATTCAGCGTTTAAAGGGCAGATATTTTCAGACAGGCTGTTTGTCGCTAATAGTCGCTTAGGGTGCACTGGATCCCCAGAACTAAGTCGCCATCACCCAAGGGGAGAGGTACTTACGAGAATTCTGTGGGGAAAAATTGAGCTGCAGCTCAGTGGAGTTTCAGCTAGAGCTGTATGTGTGGAGGCCAATTAGGGGTTGCTGAGCTGAGGTGGAGATGCAGGCCTGCACAAGACTAGTAGGGCAGGAGTACAGGTGAGGGTCCGCTCAGGGCCTGATTATTCGTAGGTTGGAGGGATAGACTACGTCTGTACAGGGCCCGGTTCTGGCTGCCCTGGGGCCAAAGCGATAGGTCAGGTAAGGCCTATATTTCGTATGAGTGGAGATACCCAGGACAGGGTCACAGTACAGGCACTGCTTTGCCGCTAATCGGGCCTCGTTTTGAGTCTCCCTGATGTATGTAAGGGATCCCAGCACTCCCACCGCCCGCGCTGCCTGCAGTGTACCTTGTGTCCGAGGTCTGCGTCCAGGATCTGGGATGTGCAGCGTTGCTCAGGAATATAGGCCCCCTCTTCTGGTTGGGAGCGCTGTGCTGTCCCCCGCTGTAGGCCTCAGTGCAGTAACCGCTGCTCTCAACAGCCGCCGCTCTGTCGCCCCGCGCGGCAACCAGCACCGCGCAGGGCTGCCGCCTCTGTCACTCCCTGGTCCCGCAGAAAGCAACGTCAGCGGAGGCAGAGGAGGATGCGGAGGTCCGCGGTGCAGGAGATGCTCGTCCCGACGGTCGGGGTGCGGAGAAAATGGCGGGTCTGGAGGAAGGTCCAGGTAGGCCCCGACTCTGAACCACTGTAGAAAGGCCAGAAAAGCAGCTTTAACACCCAAGATCAGCTTACTAGGGCTTAGGGGAAAGCCCTTGGGTGAGTAAAGGATCCAGAATGTGCAGGATTAGGGTGATATGTGGTGGATCGCAAATGTGGCTAATAGGAGCTGGAAAATGTACGTCCTGTCGCTTCTCCGGCTAGCCACGCCCCCCCGACATTTCAGTACTTTAAATAAATATCTGCATTATTCTGTATACCACTGTTTCTCAAACCATGAGATAGGCTTCACCAGTGAGGAGTGATGTGCAATTGGGGAGGCAGTTTTCACAGAAGTGATAAGCTACACAGTAATTCCTTTGGCTGCAATCCCTGGTTAACATCACAGATCAGTGCTAATGTCAATGTAAGATCAACTTCAGGAGACAAATGATTGGCGAGTTAGGAAGTATTTTTAAAATGTTGACATGAATTTCAACCACTTGTGGTGAGGCCCTAGTAGAAAACATATGCTTGAGAAGGTTTATATTATAAATAGCACTACCTGCTTGACAATCTGATGGACAGCTTCTGAGCCAATGCTTTACAAAGTGATGTTTTCCCAGTACCAGGTGGGCCTAATAGATGGGATGTAAAAATAGGGCATGTGACAAAATGGCAAATTATACATTTCAAAGTAGTTTTCTTAAATTATGCCAATTTCTGAATCATGATTATATTTTTAAAGAGACCATTTTAGGCTTATAAGAACTGTTCAAAAAGCCTGAAAACTCACACAATCCAATAAAAACTCACCATGCAAAAGGACAACTCTGTTCCATGCAATCAAATTGCTATCAACATTTTTGTCAGAAAACAGCAGCGTTGTTGTAACATAATCTAAAAGCTAAAGAAAAAATGATGACCATTTATATAGCAATTATTAAATACAGCAGGACTAGAGCTACTTAACATTGCATAAAAATCACATGTCCTGTAAAACCTCTTATTCCTTAAGGGAATTACATTACATTACATGAAACAAGAGACTCACAAGGTTATTTATTTTGGTTACAGAGAATAACAGAAGTCAGATGTAAATTGCATTCAATTTTTAAGTAACCCTGTAGCCCTTATAATATTTTTTTTTCTTTTAAAATTGAACATACTTACGTTTGACTTTATTTTGCTGTCATATATTAGACTTTCCCAGAGCCTATGAAAGTCAGCTGAAAAAACAAAAATCAAGGAATTAAACACGAGAGCTACATCATATACACTAACTGTAAACATTGCTTAACCACTAAATTATATCTGTCATTTCAATTGAATTTCACAAAAAGCTGCCATGTGCTTTTACATGAAAAGTAACACTATTCATGGTCATTTTATGATTATATACAGTTGAAACCAAAAGTTTACATACACTATATAAAAAGACACATATGCATATTTTTCTCACTATCTGACATGAAATCAGAATAAACCTTTCCTTTTTTAGGTCAATTAGGATTGCCAAAATTATTTATATTCGCCAAATGCCATAATAATGGGAGAGAATTTAAGGCATTTTTATTACTTTCTGCAAAGTCAAAAGTTTACATACATTGCATTAGTATTTGGTACCATTGCCCTTAAACTGTATGACTTGGGTCAAGCGTTTATCCTTCCACAAGCTTCTCACAATAGTTGGTAGGAATTTGTGCCCATTCCTCCTGACAGAACTGGTGTAACTGAGCCATGTTTGTAGGCCGCCTTGCTCGCCCCTGCCATTTCAGCTTTGCCCATAAATTTTCAATAGGATTGGGATCAGGGCTTTGTGATGGCCACTCCAGAACATTGACTTTGTTATCCTTAAGCCACTTTGCAACCAGTTTGGCAGTATGCTTCGGGTCATTGTCCATTTGGAAGACCCATTTGCGCCCAAGCTTTAAAGGGGTAATCCCATGAACATAATCATATCTATATTTGTAGATAATAAACAGTTAAACATTTTTGCAACTATAAGTAGTTAAAAATTCTGCAGAGTTTTAAAGATTTTCTCTATTCATCTTAGTGGTGACAGTTTGTTGTCTTGATCGGTTGCCAATGGATAAGACCACGAGTGCTAACCCAGCCATGATTTCCTTATTGTAGCTGGGTTAGCAGACAGGGACACTATATGTATTAGAAGATATCCCGGCCACAATAAGCAAATCATAGCTGATTTTCTTACCTTATAAAGGTCCTGCATTCATGGTCGTATCCACTGGCAACCGATCAAGACAACAACTTGTGACCACAAGATATTTAGAGAAAATCTTTAAAACTCTGCAAAATGTTTAATTACTTATATTTGCAAAAACGTTTAACTTTTAATTATCTACAAATGGTTATGGCCGTGGGAATACCCCTTTAACTTCCTGGCTGATGTCTTGAGATGTTGCTTCAGTATTGCCACATAATGTTCTTTCCTCATGATGCCATCTATTTTGTGACGTGCACCAGTCCCTCCTGCAGCAAAACAACCCCACAACATGATGCTGCGCCCCGCATGTTTCACAGTTGGGATGGTGTTCTTAGGCTTGCAAGCTTCTCTCTTTTTCCTCCAAACGTAACGATGGTCATTATGGCAAAACAGTTCAATTTTATTTTGGTCAGACCACAGGACATGTCTGCCAAAATGAAGGTCTTTGTTTCTGTGTGCATTTGCAGACATTAATCTGACTTTTTTTATGTTTCTTTTGGAGTAATGGCTTCTTCCTGGCAGAGTGGCCTTTCAGCCCATGGCGATACAGTACTCGTTTCATTGTGGATAATGACATACTCTTACCAGCTTCAGCCAGCATTTTCACAAGGTCTTTTGCTTTTGTTCTTGGGTTGATATGCACATTACATACCAAAGCACGTTCATCACTGAGACACAGAACCCGTCTCCTTCCTAAGCGGTATGATGGCTGGACATTCCCATCTTGTTTGTGCTTGTGTATAACTGTTGGTACAGATGAACAAGGCACCTTCAGGTATCTGGAAATTGCACCCAAGGATGAACCAGACTTTTTGCAAGTCCACAATTCTCTTCCTGATATCTTAGCTGATTTCTGTAGACTTTCCCATGAGAAGAAAGTGTGTTTCAGGTACTGTATGCCTTAAAATACATCCACAGATGTCTCTCTAACTCAGATGTTGCCAATAATCAGAAGCTTCCAAAGACATGACATCATCCTATGGGACTGTCCCAAATTGTTTAAAGGCATAGTAATCTTAGTGTATGTATTACTTTTTTTGCAGAAAGTAATAAAAATGCCTTAAAAATATTCTCTCCCTTTCATTATTCTGGCATTTGGCAAATATAAATAATTTTGGTAATCCTAATTGACCTAAAACGGGAAAGGTTTATTCTGATTTCGTGTCAGATATGTGTCTTTTTATATAGTGTATGTAAACTTCTGATTTCAACTGTATATTATATTACCTGATAAATTTGCATTATTTTTGGTTTCTCCCTCTGTGTGCTGTATCTGTAGTTTAATTCCTCTTTGAGCTGCACACAGTGAGTAGAAAAGGAAATTGCTTTGTAACGGTATGTCTCTCTCATTCTGTAACAGCCCCAAGACTATGAAATTTATGTAGAGAAGTATAGATATGAGGAAAGTGTTCTGAACGTTTCTATTCAATGCCAACCATCAGCCTAAGCTTGGCTTTTCTTCCATTTATCTCCTCGTCACTCCTCCCACATTACCTCTCCACAGACCATGGAGCCCCCTGAACCTGCGGCGCATACCTTATGGGGTATGTGTAATGCAGGATGAGAACCACTGGGTTAACTTTATTTGATCAACTTTCATGGGTTCTTCAATTGAAAACACTGTGAAGTGTATGGAATTGTATTGCACATTGCCCCACAGAGTACCTTGGCTTAACTTCAAAAACAGTACAGAAAGTTCCCAAAAATTTCTGCAAGCTGTTAACTTCACATCCACCAGGCCCAATATTGTATTGGCCCACGAGAGAACTTGCCCCAACAATAAAGAAACGATGATGGCAACTTTTGACCAGTCTGATGTAAATGTTTGCACATGTAAATTAAAGTGAAGGAAACACTGGTTGAGTAATCGATAGCCTTTGGATCTCCATCATAATATGGCGATAAAGGAAAATTCAGACCAGAAAAGCCACTGTATACAGGAGGAGGAAGTTGCTAAACTAAGGTGCAGCATTCTGCAGGGTGCCTGGAGCAGGAGTAACAATGACTTCCAGATGGGACTCTATGCTGCTCAAATTGCCGCATCTGCTCTTGGCATTCACAATAACATCTAAGCTCTTGACAGCTATCTTGTAGGATAGCTTTTAGTTTTTCCAGCGGGGTCCAGGTACATAGCAAACTATCATGGGTAGCGGGATGTGAACTCAGTGTGTCGGTCTAACTTTGTGTCACTCCCAAAGGCGTTGTCTAAGCAACTTTCCTGGGCTTCAACTTTTGACTCCTGCATGAGGATCTTTACTTCGGTGTGGGAAAATTCACAGTGTAAATGGAAGCTGCATAAAGCAGCCTGCCATACAAATGAATGACAGACAAGCCTTGTAGCCTTCAATAGGCTCCCAACTATCATGCCAACGGGACGCCAGCCCCGGAAGGCGCCTTGGTCAGCTCCTGAGCGGCCGCCATATTTAAATACCCGACATCCGCCGTACTAAGACCTGAAACCTGAATATGTTTGAATGACTGCATATTACATATTTTTCTATTTGTAAAAATATGATGCTCTGCTTGTAATTCCCCTTTAAAGAATAGAGTAGTTGATGGCAATATACAGATAACCACCTGTTACTTTCTGCATGACCTTTAAAATTCTGCAGGATGCTCCTTCATAGCAGTCAGTAAACTGATGGTTTTGTAGGGCTCATGCACACAGACGATAAAAATTGCAAATGCATTGACAATATGTTCTTTTGTAGGCGTGCATATTGCCCAAAAAAATTACAGAACGCTCTACTGGATGCCATATACTGAACCTACTATTCCCTATACCTCCCCTCATTTTCTCTTCATTACACACAGAAGCCCACATACATACACAGCGAGAAGTAAAAACAACATTTTAAAGAACTAAAACAATAAGACTATGTTCACACGCCGGAAAATGAAGAGGAAATCTTCTTCATTTTCCGCCACCGGCATTTCCGTCCGCGGTCGGCTCTGACGGGATGCTGATGCAGCGCATCGGCATTCTGTCGCGGCTTCCTGCTGCTTATTAGGCCCAGATGAATGGGACTAATCAGCAGGGAGTCTCAAGCCGTGGACTCCATGGCTGAATCAGCTGTGGAATCCGCAGCAAGATCGAGCAGGATGCTTCTTTTTTTCCGTGTCCTGCTGCGATTTCTGCCTCCCACTGAAAACAATGGGAGGCAGATTACGGGCGGCGAAATTCGCCCCCAAATCCGCAGCAAATTCCGCCATGTGAACATACCCTAAGGTAGTGACGCGGCATTAAAAAAATTATAAAAATAAAAACAGATTGTGTAAAAGACAAAGGTGGCAAAGATCGAGGCAGAGAGAATAATTGCCAAGGAAATTAAAATAATCTAAAATTATTCTACAACTACATAAATAATAAAGTAAAAACTGACAACGTGGGCCCTCTCAAAAATAACCTGGTTGTAATGGTGGAGGAGGATGAGGAAAAGGCAGATCTATTAAAGGTCTCTACAGTATTTACACAGAACATCCAATGACCAAAGACATAATTGGGTTCACACTGACTCAGTTATAGGAAAGAGAGTGTGCTTGCTAATAGGAAATACTTAGACTGAGAGAGCAGGCTTCCATATTTGCAGACGATACCAAACTCTGTAAAGTAATCAAAACTGAGGAGGTTAGTAGAAAATTACAGTGGGATCTAGGGAAGGTGGTAGCATGGGTGGAGACTTTGCAAATTAAGTTTAATGTAGACAAATGTAAGGTTATTCATTTCGGTCAAATAAAATGTATATTTATGTAATGGGTAAATTACTGGGTAAAGACTACCAATGAAAAAGACTTGGGTATTTTGGTAGACATTATGCAAATGAGGCAATTGGTACACTGGGGGTTGGACTTCAGTTTCCCAAAGCGCTGCTGTTGCTGCTCAGACCCCTACAATCTCCAGCCTGCACCACCCCATGCAGTAACAATTTATCCTCCCACTCTTATGATTTCCAAGTTGTTTTTCTCCAAATCTACAAAAGTGACATAAATAATCAAGGTATGCCGTATGATATCACTGTACTGTGCTGTGTAACATCATGTGGACAGATGAATATTCATGGGATGGTGGAAACAGCACGCCACGCTTGCCATTTTCCGTATCTCCCAACCAACATACAGTGGGGAAAAAAAGTATTTAGTCAGCCACCAATTGTGCTCCCACTTAAAAAGATGAGAGAGGCCTGTAATTGACATCATAGGTAGACCTCAACTATGAGAGACAAAATGAGAAACCATATCTAGAAAATCACATTGTCCGATTTTTTAAGAATTTATTTGCAAATTATGGTGGAAAATACCATATTTTTAGGACTGGCAGCGTAGTGTGTTACTGATGGTAGCCTTTGTTACATTAGTCCCAGCTTTCTGCAGGTCATTCACTAGGTCCCCCATGTGGTTCTGGGATTTTTGCTCACCGTTCTTGTGATCATTTTGACCCCACAGGGTGAGATCTTGCGTGGAGCCCCTGATCGAGGGAGATTATCAGTGGTCTTGCATGTCTTCCATTTTCTAATTATTGCTCCCACAGTTGATTTCTTCACACCAAGCTGCTTGTCTATTGCAGATTCAGTCTTCCCAGCCTGGTGCAGGTCTACAATTTTGTTTCTGGTGTCCTTCCACAGCTCTTTGGTCTTCACCATAGTGGAGTTTGGAGTGTGACTATTTGAGGTTGTGGACAGGTGTCTTTTATACAGATAACAATGTCAAACAGGTAATGAGTGGAGGACAGAAGAGCCTCTTAAAGAAGAAGTTACAGGTCTGTGAGAGCCAGAAATCTTGCTTGTTTGTAGGTGACCAAATACTTATTTTCCACCATAATTTGCAAATAAATTCTTAAAAAAATCAATGTGATTTTCTAGATATGTTTTCTCATTTTGTCTCTCATAGTTGAGGTATACCTATAATGTCAATTACAGGCCTCTCTCATCTTTTTAAGTGGGAGAACTTGCACAATTGGTGGCTGACTAAATACTTTTTTTTCCGACCTGTAGGGAAGCAGACAGGGCTATTCACTGAAAAGGCGGAGATGGGAATATTTGAAGTTAATTTGCTGTGGCAGTAGCCAGTTAATGGATTAGAAGAGAACAAACAGTTATAGTGACAACTATCCTTTAATATAAATATATATTGATCTTGAGATCAATGACTATTATTTATCAAGGCTGGTATTTCATACATCAGATCTCCTGCCCTCTAGAATGAGATGCTTCTTTATAAAATTAGTCACATCTTTCTTTCTCTGTGTGCCAGAAAAAGGGGAATGATCATTTTCCTATGTCACTAATTTGTGAGGTACATGCAAGTGAAAGACAAGATTTTGTCATAAGAATTCTCACCAGCAGGTAGGAGCCAGTGGTTAGCTGCCACAAGCTCTTCATTCTCCTCTTCCAAATTCTCTGAACTTGGTCCTTCTTCATTCAGTTGAAATACATGAATACATATATTGCACTTTCTAAGCTCAATAGGCTTAAACACAAAAAGAAAAGAAAAGAAGTCAGACGTAATAATTGTAACAGCACATAGAAAAACAGCAAAAGCAACAAAAAAATGCAAAATGCAGTAGCATTGCAGACTATTGCAACAATCATGTAAGTCTACGGTCACATCTGCGTTAGCGTCTCCAGTGCAGATCTGTTAAAAATCAGGTCAGAGCGACATCCAATTGACCCCATTATAGTCAAAGCATCTGTCTGTGTCCATCAAAGAACAGATCTATTTTGCTGTTCTTCTGATTCTCGCCTGATTTCTTCACTCTTCCACTTCTGGTTCTCCGACATCCAAAAGGAATGAAATACCGATGCAGGTGTGAATCTAACGTCAAGCAGGACTTTTCTCTCCGCATTTTTCGGGTGGAAACCCGGCGGAACACTTTATAGTCTATGGGGTCCGCAGGTTTCCACAGGTAACCGCTTTTTAAGCGGATTAGGTTTCCGTTTCTCGGGTCCCCAAGCAGACCCAAGGAACAGAAAGCCGAACGCTAGTGTGAACTTAGCGTAAGCTGTTGTGGGAATTCACTGTGGTGGATAGACATTAAAATTCCAAATAGATCTGTTCATACAAAGCAACAAAAAATGTGTGTTATTTTAAAGTCTGCAGAGGTTTTTAAAAGCCCCTAACTACTTTATACATACCAAACCTGAAATGTAGGGGTTTGACTACCCTGTACTATTAGACAAAATAACACTTTGTCCAGTCATTACTGGAGTGACAACCTAACCTCAAGAGAAAGCCTCATCCAGACAGCTGCATTTCTTGCAGAACTAAGGAGTAACCTGAAACTTCTAGTTCTTTAATGAAAATTCTGTAACAAGGTGTTCACCCACTATAAGTCGTTTATTATAATTGCAGAGGTGCAACTGCGACCTCTGCACTTTCTATAGCCCAGGGGAAATGTATTTTAAAACGCCCATTCAGTTTGAGCACCATCAAGTCTTTCTTAACACGGCATATAGAAAGTACTTGTTTTGATGGAACAATCACTTCCAAGACCTGAAACCTGAATATGTTTAAATGACTGCATATTACATATTTTTCTATTTGTAAAGATGTGATGCTCTGCTTGTAATTCCCCTTTATATAACTGAGTAGTTGATGCTATATACAGATAACGTCCTGTTACTTTCTGCATGAACTTTAAAATTCTGCAGGATGCTCCTTCATAGCAGTCAGAAAACTGAAGGTTTTGTAGGGCTTATGCACACAGACGAAAAAGAGACTGCAAATGCGCTGACAATACGTTCTTATGTAGGCATGCATATTGCCAAACAAATTACAGAACGCTTTTTACTGGATGCCATATACTGAACTTACTATTCCCTATACCTCCCCTCATTTTCTCTTCATTACACACAGAAGCCCACATACATACACAGCGAGGGAAAGTAATACAGGATTTCATAGAAAGGATCCAAAAAGGAAGGGCTGAAGGAGAGCTGCAATTCTGATCCTGAATTGCAAATATAAATGATTAAAAAATTAGCAGTTTTAAAGATTTTAGTGGTGACAATAATTTGTCTTGATACAAACATGAATGCAGGAACTTTCTATAATCTGAGACTTATCAGAAACCTAGTAATGATACATTACAAGTATGATAAGATAAGATAACCCAGCCACAACAAAGAAATCATTGCTTTTGAAGGCTCCCAAGCCTTTCTGCCATTAACTTCATATTAAAAAAATCAAATCACCCTCATTTCCCTAGATCCCATATAAAAGTACTTAAATACTGTGAAACACATACACTCATTAGGTATCCCTGTGTATGAAAACGCCCAGTACAAAAAAAAATTTCACCAAAATGGTATAACTAAAAAGTACACTTGACCCGGTAAAAGAGACAGCCTGTGCATCCCTGTACACAGAAATATAAAAAAGTTCTGGGTGTCAGAATATGCAATATTAACAAAAAAAAATAATTTTTTTTTACAAAGTTTTGGATTTTTGTTAAGGGGTTAAAACGTAAATAAAACCATATAAATTTGGCATCAACGGAATCGTACCGAACCATAGAATACAGGTGACATGTCATTTTGGCTGCAGAGTGAATGCCGCAAAAACAAAGCCCATAAGTGCATTTTTGCGAATCCACCCCATTCTGAATTTTTTTCTAGCTTCCCAGTACATTGTACAGAATAACAAATGGTACCAATATGAAGAACAATTTGTCCCGCAAACATTAAGCCCTAATATGGCCCCGTGAACGGAAAAATTAAAAAAAAAATTTATGGGGTTTATAAGGCGGGAAGTCAAAAACAAAAATCGAAAAATGTCACCAGCGGGAAAGGGTTAAAAAGTCAAAAAATCCCCTTAAAAAAAGAAAAAAAAATTTACATATAAATTGCTATATACTTGGCTTCTATAAAAATGCAACTTGCCCAGTACAATACAAGGAGGAGAAAACTATTTTATTGGTTCTAAAAGCTAAAATTAGGTATGTCATTAATGCACTATAGACACCTTAGTTATGTGCCAAGTATATTTACTTGATGCATGAATTAAAAATCTACAGTAAAAACATTTTTTTTTTGTTTACTATTTTAATGTGACTGTTAAGAAAAACATTGTCTTACCTTTCTGTCCTTTAGTTCTGTATCCACTACAGCCACAGAGTTCACATGTTTAACCAAAAAAGAGTCATCAAATTCTGTCCAGGTGTAATCTCCAAATACAAGGCAGTGTCTGTTTACTAACTGTATTACATGAGCTTTCACATCTTCAGTCTTCGCAGTGCTGGAGCATGAAAATAAAATACTAGTGTATTAACTGTCACAGCAACCAAGAAAGATACTATTAACTGATCACAAGATAGTAAATACAGAGTCACAATAAATTAAATGAAAGGGAATGTGTGTTCTCAGAAAACTGATACATAGTTTAAAACAGAAGCGTGTTTCTCCCTTCTGCATTTCCTTTTTGATGGAAAAAACCCTGCACATATACTAAAAGTTCACAAAGAAAATGTAAAACTAAGCAATGTCCTGAGCTCTCTCCATACATGGTGGGTGCCGGCCATATAATACAGCCGGGACCCACCGCTAACAGCTGCAATCGGTGCCAACACCGATCACAGCTGTTAACACTTTAGATGCCGCGACATGTAAAGCACGCAGGTGCCATGGGCGCAGCCATCTTTACTTGATCGCCACCCTCCAGAACGTCATCGGAGGGCGGCGATCGGTTGTCATAACAGTCGGGAGCCTATTTAAGGCTCCCAGGCTTGTCATTAGCATGGCTCCATTACACACTGTCATGGAATTTTACTAGACACTGCAATACATTAGTATTGCAGTGAATAGTATGAGCGATCAGACCCCCTAGGGTTCAAGGTCTGAAAATAAACGTAAAAGAAAAATAAAAAAAAGTTTTTTAAAGTATTAAAAAAACCACAAAAAATATAAAAAGTTTAAAATCACCCCCCTTTCCCTAGATCACATATAAAAATAAATAAACATAAGTAAACATAAACACTTTAGGTGTCCCCATGCTCCAAAATATTAAAATATTTATCCCAAACAGTGAATAGCGTAGTGGGAAAAAAAATCAAAATGGCCAAATAGCTGTTTTTTCAACTTTTTGCCTCCTATAAAAATGGAATAAGAAGTGATCAAACCATCAGAACTTCCCCAAAATGGTATCAATAAAAACCCCATCTTGTCCTGCATAAAAAGACGCCTTACCCAGCTCCATACAATAAATATAAAAAAAAGTTAAACGTGTCACAATATAGCAACACAAAAAAAAAAATGTTCTATTTTGCAAAGTTTTTCATTTTTTAAAAGGTATCAAAACATTACAAATACTATGTAAATTTTGTATCACCGTTATAGTACTGACCCGCAGAATACAGGTAACGTCATTTTTACCACATAGTGAATGCCGTAAATATTAAACCCATAAGAAATTGGCTCAAATGTGTTTTTTTTCCAATTCCATCTCATTCTGAATTTTTTTTCTAGCTTCCCAGTACACTGCACAGGATATTGAAGGGTGCCAATACAAAGTACAATTTGTTTCTCAAACAATAAGCCATCATGTGACTCTGAGAACGGAAAAATGAAAAAATGATGGCTCTTGGAACGGGGGAGGAAAAAGCAGAAATGCAAAAACGAAAATTGGCTGTGGCATGAAGGTGTTAAAGTAAAAGAGTGGGGGATGCATCTGCATCAACCAAGGGGTGCATCTGCCTCCACTGTGGCTACATTGTCAACAGGGGTAAAACACCCCACCCCCATTCTCAGGATCATTGGAGATCTCAGCAGTCAGGCCCCCACCAATCAGCAATTTACTGCGACGGGAACTATGAGGGTGTCCAGGGAGATCCCTAGAAGCAGCCGACTGAGCGGCGATCTGGGAAAGCAGCCATTCCAAGTTTCCGGCACTGACTAGTTAAGTCTATACCCATGGTGCTGTGTCCCCCAGTGAAGTAGACGAGAAAGTGGGAATTTTGTGTACTCACCGTAAAATCCTTTTCTCATTGTATTATTGTATTGTATTGTATCCTTTTGAGAAAGGATAAAAAAAAATAAATTATATATATATATATATATATATATATATATATATATATATATATATATAGCGTGAACTCTTTAAGCAATGTAATAGTCATCCCTAAATACAAACCTGTGGGATTTTTGATGTACTTCTACATGTACTTGAAGAGAATCAACTAAAATTGGAAGGGCTTGTTTTAGATCTCCTGCTGCTTCATCCATTCTCCTTTGGTAAATTCTGTTTAAATAAAAAAATAAAAGATATAGATTTCTGAAATGTTACTATAACAAATGGTGCTGTCAAATATGTTATATAAACTTCACAAAACACAATTCCTCATTCACACATAACTGTGAAAAGAAAAATCCATTCCATACATTATGTGCATGGAATTGAGCAAAAATTGAATGGAACAGTTACAACAATTTCTGTAACAAATCTGCTACTTATACAAGATATACAGCATATAGCAGTAAAGAAAAAAATAGTTCATTATTTAAAGGGGTTGTCCAGGCAAAACTGGACATTAAATTAAATTTAATCTTTAAACAGGCCATAGAGCAGTGAAAAAAAATAATTTATATTCACCTTTCCCTGCTGCTCCAGTGCCTCCCATTGCGGTCCGGAATTCTTTGTCCAGTGTTGACGTGTAGTGGAAGTCCCAGCCACACGTGACCACTGAGGCAAATCAGCCGCCTAAACGAAGCGCATGAGATGTCACTACCTGTGACATCACAGGTCTTTCCTGACAGCAAGCGATTATCTATTTGCCTGGACAACCTCTTTAATTGTAGTAATTTGTAGTAAACACTGGAGCTATAATTCTTAGCATCAAAAATGAAGACAAAAAAAAAAAAAAAAAAAAAAAGAACAATCTTTCTCTAATTGGCCAGGTTGGAAACAACAGTTGTAAATATAAGAAACATTTCATTCCCTGATGCCCACAGTAACTACTATAATGATCAATAAGTATACATCCCATTGAAAATATTAGTATACTATGGCCCAGCTTTATTATGCCTTGTATACCAGTTTTCTAAATAGAAGCAGGACTGGAAACTTGTTGCTGATGTATCTTTAATATGCCAAATTGGCAATTTCTAGGTTTAATAATATAATTAAATAATACAAAGATTTATTGTGCGATGCTTTTTAATAGGCGATTATTAACATACAGGTGCAAGTGAACACTACTATATGGAAAAATTTTGCTATTTATGTGGCAGCTTTGTGTGAAGGTATTTGAACCAAGGTCAGCTGTGGATTCACCATTTTCAACCAGAGCAAAAATTATTTGCTAAATATATGGCATAAAACATTAGAAACCAGCAGTAACAGTAGTTTGTACAGAGCAGAGCCAGCTGTATTAAAGAGGTTTTACCCCCAAACAAAACCATATTTAAAATTGTAGACAATTAAAAGTTAAATATATTTGCAAATATAAAAAAAAATAATAAAAAAAACAATTCTACAGAGCTTTAACCCCTTCCTGCTGCAGCCAGTTTTTGTCTTCCGGATAGAGCTCAATTTTTCAAATTGAGACACATTGTACTATTGGTAAATTTTGGTTGATATAATACGTGTTTAATTATGAAAAAATAGGAAATTTGGTGGAAATTTTAAAAAATATCAATTTAAAAAGATTGAAATGATCAGCTTTTCATATAGTCATATTTCTGCTTTATGTTGGCATCAAACTTTAAGCACCTTTAAATTTTTTATGGACGTTATAAGACTTAAAGTCAAACAGCAATTTTCAAAAACATTTCCAAAACCCATTTCTCAAGGGACTAATTCAGTTATAAAGGGGTTATTGGGACATTAAAATGAAAAATTACTTTTTTTCCAATAAACCGTCAATTTAGCCCCAAATTTTTCATTTTCACAAGAGGACAAAGGAGAAAAAGCTCCCCAAAGTTCGTTACACAATTTCTCCTGAACACAGAAATGCCCCATATGTGGCTGTAATCTGCTATATGGGTACATTGCAGGGCTCAGAATGGAAAGAGCGCTATTTGGCTTTTGGAGGGCAGATTTTGCTGGAATAGTTTTTGGGTGCCATGTCGCATTTGCAGAGCCCCTAAAGTACCAATACAATACAAACCCCCAAAAAGTGACCCAATTGTGAGAACAACACCCCTCATAGAATTTATCTAGGGGTATAGTGAGCATTTTGAGCTCACAGATGTTTCACAGATTTTATTGACTTAGGGACGTAAAAATGAAAAATTACTTTTTTCCAATAAACCGTCCATTTAGCGACATACTTTTAATTTTTCCAAGTTGTTAAAGAAGAAAAAACACCCCACAGTTTGTTACACAATTTCTTCTGAACACAGAAATACCCCATATGTGGTCATATACTGCTGTAGGGGTACATGGTGGGGCTCAGAATGGAAAGAGCGTTATTTGGCTTTTGGAGGGCAGATGTGGCTGGAATAGTTTTTGAGTGCCATGTCGCATTTGCAGAGCCCCTAAAGTACCAATACAATGGAAACCTCTCAAAAGTGACCCCATTTTAGAAACTACACCCCTCAAGGAATGTATCAAGGGGTATTATCATTTTGAGCCTAAAAATGTTTCCCAAAAATTAATGTACAAAGTGAAAATTAAAGTTTTTAAAGAAATATCCAATTTCAGTGCCACTTTGTGGCATCAGAGACATGAACTCCTAAAACTATTAAGTGGGCTATCCCAGGGACAAAAAAATAAAATATGTGGGTATAAACTGCTGCTTGGGCACACAGCAGGGCTCAGAAGGGAAGGCGCACTGTGTTTTTTTAGCTTTTGGAGTACTTTCTGGTCGCCATGTTATTTTTGCAGAGCCCTGGAGGTGCCAGTAAATTGGAATTCCCCAAGAAGTGACCCCATTTTGTTGGGGCAATTTTAGGGTCTCTGCAAATGTGACATGGTGTCCAAAAAAACAACAATCTAAATATGCGCTCCAAAAGCACATAGCGCTCCTTCACATCTGTGCCCTGCTGTGTGCCCAAATGACAGTTTATGCACACATGTATGACACTGGTGTACCCAGGATAACGTACTTAATGCCATTTGTGGGTATAAACTGCTGTTTGGGCACAGCAGGGCACAGAAGGGAAGGAGCGCTATTTTGGTTTTTGGAGCACAGTTTGCTTTTTGGACACCATGCCACTTTTGCAGAGCCCATGAATTGCCAGTAAAGTGGAATCCGCAGACATGTGACCCCATTTTGGAAACTATACCCTTCAAGGGATTTATCAAGTGGGGTAGCAAGCATTATTAACCCTTAAGTGTTGCATTCTTTTAATTTCCAGAAATGAATGCACAGCTGATAATGAAAAGTTAAAAATGAAATTTTTCTATAGATACGCCATTTCAGTGCCCAATATGTTGTGCCCAGTTTATGTCTGCACAGACACACACTCCAAAAACTGGTGAGCAGGTATCCCGGGCACAACAGCTTTTGGAGCGTTCATCTCTAAAACAAGCCGGGCACAACATATTACGCACTGAAATGGCGTATTCCTGGAAAAATTGTCATTTTCACCTTTCACCATCAGCTGCGTATTCATTTATGGATAATAAATTATAGCAACACTTGGGGGTTAAAAATGCTCACTGTACCCCAGGATAAATTCCTTCAGGGGTGTAGTTTCCAAAATGGGGTGAAATGTCAGGGGATTCCACTGTACTGGCATTTCAGCTCTGCAAAAGTGCAATGGCGTCCAAAAATCAAACCGTCCAAGTCTGTGCTCCAAAACCCAAATAGCGCTCCTTCCCTTCTGTGCTCGGCTGTGCCCAAACAGCAGTTTATACCCACATATGACATTAAGTACATTATCCTGGGTACACCAGTGTCATACATGTGGGTATAAACTGCAGTTTGGGCACACAGTAGGGCGCAGAAGGGAAGGAGCGCTATGTGGCTTTTGGAGCGCAGATTCAGATGTTTGGGATCTGGATGCCATGTCATGTTTGGAGAGCCTCTAAAGTACCAGTAAAGTGGAATCCCCTAGGGAATGACCCCATTTTGAAAAGTGCGCCCCTCAAAGAATTTATCAAGGGGTGTAGTGAGCATTAGTATCCCAGACGTGACTGCACAGCAGATGGGGAAAAGTGAATATGTAAGCTGTGCGGAGTACACTGGGTACACTAAATTCCCTACTATTTCCCCAATAGTTCCTATTATTGGGGAAGTCACTCTGGGAGTCACTTCTGGTTTATTATCCCTCGTAAGGTCTAAATCTGGTGTGTCCCCTGATATACGCTCGCACAGCTTATACATTCCCTTCCTGCCGCAGCCAGTTATGTTCTACAGTAATGATTTGGAGATTTTTGGGGTTTTTGTCTTTACATTGTACGAGCTATATTTTCTTTATTTCTCTGGTGATGTAGCCATATGAGGGCTTGTTGTTTGCAGTATGAGATGTATTTTTTAATGACATCATTTTTAGGTGCTTACAACTTATTAAATAAATTTTATTAACTCTTTCTTGGTGGATTAAAAAACAACCCCATCAATTCTGGCACTGCATTTTACCTTTTAAATTTTTCACTATGCAGCGTAGAGCGTAAGTAACATGTTATCTTTATTCTGCGGGTCGGTACGATTACGGCGATACCTCATTTATACTGTTTTTTATGCGATACCAATTTTTCAGAAAAAAAAACCCATTTGGGGACATAAATCAACTTTTTTTGCATTTTTATTTTTCAGTTTACAGAGTTGGTTTAGGGCTTATTTTTTGCGGGACAACCTGTGCTTTTTATTGGTACTGTTTTGGGGTACATATGACTTTTTGATCACTTTTTATGGTATATTTTGTAAGGTGAGATGGCGAAAAATCATTACTTTTGGCGGGTTTTTTCCATTTTTTTCCCAACGTTCACCGTGTACATTAAATATGGTTTCAGTTTTATTGTACAGGTTGTTACGGACGCGGCGATACCAAATATGTATTGTTTTTATTAATTTTTAGGTTTATTTTTTATATAATTCATTTTATATAGGAAAAGGGAATTTTTGGGGCTTTATTCTTTTATTAATTTTTTTTCACATACTTTATTTATTTATTTTTTCACTTTTTTTACTTTTTCATGTGTCCCATTAGGACACCTGAGCCAGAGATGCTTTGATCTCTGGCTCAATACTATAGACTGCAAGACACAAGCATGCAAGTGTCTTGCAGTCTATACAGGAAGTCAGCGCTATGGAAACACAGCACTGACTTCCGCAGGTCTCGGCAGGATCAACCAGGTAGTGGAGTCTCCAGGCAGCCTGGGGTCACTTGGCAGACCCCAGGCTGCAGATTATAGATATCGGCACCCCCCGATCTCGCTGTGGGGGGTGCCAGGGGGGGCGGCAAGAAGGCGGAACCCCTTGGATGCCACGGTCATCCAAGGGGTTAAAACCCTGGTGCGCGAAGTACCTAGCACCCAGGACGTAATAGTACGTCCAAGGTCGTTAAGGGGTTAACCCTATAAGTGTTTAACAGGAATGAAGACAAAATGGAGGTGAAATTTACACGTTTCAATGTCTTTTACTAATATTTTCACTTAGCCCTAGAATTTCCACATTCACAAGGGGTTAAAGGAGTTGTTATGCAAGTTCTCCCGACTATCATAGTACCCCACATGTGAATCAGAGACATGCATTCCAAAAACTTTTAAGTGGGTGAACCCGGGTACAAAAAAGTTGTATATGTGGATGTAAGCTTTTTAGCTTTTAGAGTATAGATTTAGAGGGATTTTCTGCCATGTTGTTTTTGCAGAGCCCTGGAGGTGCCAGTAACTTGGAATTCCCCAAGAAGTGACCCCATTTTGTAGGGGCAATTTTAGTGTCTGCAAATTTGACATGGTGGCGAAAAACCAACAATCTAAATCTGCATCCCAAAAGCACATAGCACTCCTTCACATCTGCACCCTTCTGTGTGCCCACTGTGCAGTTTATGTTCATATGTAGACACTGTTGCACCCAGGATAACGTACTTAATGCCATATGTGGGTATAACCTGCTGTTTGGGCACAGCCAGGCACAGAAGGGAAGGAAGCGCTATTTTGGAGCACAGTTTGTTTTTTTGTACGCCATGCCACTTTTGCAGAGCCACTGAATTGCTAGTAAAGTGGAAACTGCAGACATTTGACCCCATTTGAGAAACTACACACTTCAAGGGATTTATCAAGTGTGTAGCGAGCATTTTTAATCCTTGAATATTGCATTCAGTTAATTTCCAGAAATGAATGTGCAGCTGAAAAGTGAAAATTGCAATTTTTCCACAGATACGCCATGTCAGTGCTCAATATGTTGTGCCCAGCTTGTGTCAGCAGAGACACACAATCCAAAAACTGTTACGTGGGTATCCTGGGCACAACAGCTTTTGAAACATTTGTTTTAGATATAAGCAGGGCAAAACATACTGTGCACTGAAATGATGTTTTCCTGGAAAAATTGCCATTTTCACCTTTCACACGTGGGCATAAATTACTGTTAGGGTACACAGCACTCCTTCACATGCCCTGCTATGTGGCTTTTGCAGCACAGATTTAGATGTTTGGTATCTGGACGCCATGTCATGTTTGTAGAGCCTCTAAGGTACCAGGAAAGTGGAATCCCCTACTGAGTGACCTAATTTTGAAAACTTCTTCCCTCAAAAAATTTATCAAGGGGTGTAGTGAGCATTAGTTTCCCAGACGTGAATGCACAGCGGATGGTGAAAAGTGAATATTTAAGATGCGAGGAGTACATTGGGAACACCAAATTCCCTACTATTTTTCCAGTACCTCCTATGCTTAAGGGGGTCACTTTTGATGTTTTTTCCCTTGTAAACGCTAAATCTGGGGTGTACCCTAATATACACTTGCACAGTTTATACTGTACAGACCCTTCTTGCCACAGCCAGTTTTGTTCTAATGATTTGGCGATTTTTTTTTTTTTTTGTCTTCACATTGTGCAAGCTATATATGTTTTTGGTGATGTAACCGTATCAGGGCTGTTTTTTTGTGTGATGAGATGCATTTTGTAATGACACCATTTTGGGGTGCCTATAACTTATTGACTAAATTTTATTAACTCTTTTTTGGTGGATAAAAAAAAAAAAAAAAAAAAAAAAAAACATTCTGGCATTGGGTTTTATCTTTTTTTGCATTGCCATCTTCTAAAAGGCATAACATTTTTATTGAGGGCTTATTTCTTATTTCTGTGCGTATGACTTTTGATCACTTGTTAAAGCATATTTTGTAAGACAAGATGATGAAAAATCATTACTTTCTGTGTTTTTTTCCCAATGTTCACTTGTGCAGGTTAAAAAATATTTCAGTTTTATTTTCGGACTGTTAAGGACGCAGCGATATCAAATATGTATCGTGTTTATTAATTTTTAGGGTTTGTTTTTCTATATATATTTTATATATGAAAGGGGCATTATTGGGGCTTTATTCATTTATTATTTTTTTTAACATCTAGAAGTGAAGTCCTCTGAAGCCAGCTTCCTTCAATTCCAGGTGCAGTGTGACATCATCAGATATGCACAGGACTGAGCTGAAAAGCAGTTAGCAGCAGCAGATATTGAAGCCCATTGATGGAAAGCCACATCCCTAAAGCCCTCCTGGGCCGTTGCATCATGCCCCCTTCATGAACTCCACTTCCCAAAGAACTTCTTGATACACTTTTGTTATGCTTAGTCTCTAGCTTCTCTAGATGCAGATAACTAAGTTGCTCCAACAGTCAACTCTCTATTGGAACCCGATGCTCCAACCAGTGCTGGAGGAGGCATGGCACTACCATCAAACAAGATTGCATGAAACAACAAGGGGATAGAAGCCTTCCTCATCCCCACTGTAGTGGAATATATACAGGAGCAGCTCAAACAGAAACTCTCTGTGTCATATCAGTCTGACTAGAAGTCAAACACCATCGCAAATAGTTTAGTATGTAGCAAAGTGCATAGGTCCCAGGCTGCACTATAGCTGATTTCCAACACATGCACCGAGAATCTACTAGTTTCCTGGACCCAGACAAAAATATGGTGCATCAGGCAGGCTAAAGCATAGCGTCTCTCTCTATTTAAGACAAAAGCAAGCTGATGTGGCACACACAACTGTATCTACTGATGTCAACGACGTCCATAGACAGAACAAATAGTATGGTGAAGTACGAAGACTTCAGCTTCCTGCTTCACCATTTAGGCAGCATCTAGTGATGTCTGCAGCTCAGTAAAGCAGGAGTTATAGACTGGAGGGTATGAGCTGCAGAGAGTTCTGTGGGAATGGGGCTAGGTAAGTATTACTTTTTTTTTTTTTTTTTTTTAAAGGTCATAACTATTATGTGGGGCTCATGTGGGCATAATCTATACTGTGGGGTGCCACTGGTGAGAACATAAAGTGTGGGGGACACAGTATTATAAACGGTGGGTTGCAACTGGGGAAAGCATTATATATAGTTTTGGGGACCCCTGGGAAGAACATTATATATTTATATTATATATCTTCACTTACTATGTGTGGGGGAGGGACACTCAAAAGAATTATATATTGTGGGGGAACTGGTAACATTGTATATACTGGGGGGGCCACTAGGGAGAGCATTATGTAAATTGTGGGGTGGAAACTGGGAAGAGCATTGTATATACGGGGGGGGGGGGTGGAACTAGCCTTTGAATTATATGAACTGTAGGGCAGAGACTGGGGAGAGCATTATATAGGTTGCGAGTTCCACTGAGGAAAGCATTATATATACTTTGCGGGGCGGCCACTGGGGAAATCATTACACATATCATAGGTGCCAATTGGGAAAGCATTATACATACTGAGGGGGGCCACTGGGGAAGCATTATACATACTGTGAGGGCAACTTGGGAAAGCATTATACTGTGAGGGGCACTAGAGAGCACATTATACTGTGTGGGGGGCCTGGGGAGCACTAGAAAGAGCATTATACTGTGGGGGTGCCACTTTGGAGATGACTTTACTGTCTGGGGGCTACTGGGAAAAACCATTATATATGATTTGGTGACTAAACCATATAATATCTCTGAACCCAGACACTCCCCCTCAGATACCGTGGTTAGATATGACTGCTACATCTGAGGATTTCCGCTTTCACAATCCCCCACCACAACCTCCATATGTCTTCCGTACTTAAAGGGGTTTTCCGGGTCAAAAAATCTTTTTTTTTAAAAAAAGGGTCTGTTAGTGCTATTAATGGGTTAATAAGTGCCCCCAAATACCTTTAGCAGTGTTTTGAGTGATCTCTGGGAGCTCCTGGCATCTTCTGCATTTGTTTACATGGTTTATCCTACAACTACCATGATGCATTGCTCTTCACTCAGCTCTCACTCCCTCCCCCTCACACCCCCTCCCTGTCTCCCTTCTCAACTAACTAACTCAGCCCACTCCCCCCTCCCAACCCCATCATACTTACCTGTCTTCCTATCTCCTCCTCTTCTTGACATCTACCTGGATCGGAGCAGATGCTGGCTCTGCGCTACAGGCCTCCAACGCCACCTTGAGCCAGGCCCGACGTCACTTCCGGAAGTGATGTCACTGCTCAGCTCCGGACCGAAAGCAAGAGAAGCCGGGTAAATATTGTGGGCTGGCTTCCCAGGCACTATTGCGCGTGCGTGGGAGGCTGGCACACAGAAAGAAAAGGAAGCGGCCTTCCCTCGATGATGTATCAGGCCCGGATCCAGAGGAAATGGTAAGTACAATGTGGCTAGGCCTTTACAGTGACGTAACGGGTCAGGATATGGATTAGGCCGAAAACCCGTTACATCAGCGGAAAGGTAAAAAATGTAATATATGTAGGTCACATAACCTACATATATTACTGAAAAACTATATAATATAGAAAAAAAAAAAAGATATATTAGAAAGTTGGAGGGGGGGCATGGGGGACTTAGTCAGAAATTGTTGATTTATCTTGGATAACCCCTTTAAGGTCCTGGGAGATGTTTGGTTGCACACTAGCACTCCATTCACAAGGCAGATTTAGGAGGACTTTTGGTCCCCCGTTCTGCTGATCGGTGTGGAACTGGTTGGCCCCAGCGATCAGACACTTATCTCCAATCCACAGGACAGTGGATAAGTGCCCTTAAGGGCACAATCCCTTTAAGTCCCTCCACGCACCCTCTATCAGAGCAGTTATCGCCAACCTGCTTAGCCAGCGATATATTCAATGCTGGCTTTTTCCTCCCACCACCAGATATGAATGACTGTTCTTCAAGGTAGTCAACAGTTGCAAGGTAGGACAAGGAAGCTTGCATCAAATAGAGCTCACTCCTCAGGGATCTTTAGTTTTTTTGGTCTTTTTAAATAAAAAACAAGAAAATTGAGATTAAAATCAATCTTCACTCATAAATGTAAAAAAAAAAAAAAAAAAAAAAAAAATCCAAGATTTTATGGCAAAAGTGCCCATCTCTAGTTGTGCGCTGAAATTGCGTATTTGTGGAAAAATTGCAATTTTCACCATCTGTTGTGCATTAATTTCTGGGAAATAATAAAAAATGTAAAAGAAGTTCTCCGCTCATGACACTTGCAATCTTTTGTTCCCATCTGTGTGCACAAGAAAATAAATTAACTCATTCCCTTTGCATATATTTTTGGATTTTTGTTTTTTTCTCCCCTGTAACTGGGGCTGGTACGTTTAGCTCCAGTTGCAGGAGGAATACAGGCTGTAGGACCCAGCAGCTCTTACAGACTCTGATTCCGGGAGATCATGTGATCGCCAGGTCAGAGGGCAGCCGCATCATGACAGCGCCCATAGTTGTGTATACAGCGGTCATTTTTGCATTTGTGCTATGCTATATGGAATTGCTAATGCAAGTATGGTGGTAGCCCTGGCTATCTAGTGCTGTTCCACCAGTTCTGCTCAGAGTTTGTGTTTTGATTTAATTGATTGTGTTTGATATGGCTGGTTTATTATCTGTGGGCCGTGATAAAGAACAATAGCTCAGTGAAGAAAAAGAAGTTTTTTCTGACAAAACCTTTGTCCAAAAACGCTATACCCCTTCTTTTAATACTGACTTTAAGGACTTATCTGTGGCTTTCAAGGAACAGATTGTCTCCTGGTGGGAGATTCAGAGCCTTGAAATCTACATTAAAAATAATATAGTCCCTAGGGGCTTGAGAGTCGGGTTACTCCCGGCAGCCCGTGTTAGAAGCACATGTTTACTGACTAAATGGGAAAAAGAAGCAACTAGCTTTTCCCTTAGATTACTAGAAATCCTTTTAGAGGAGGAAAAGAGTCATCTTGTGGTATTGGAAAATCAAGTGAAGGAACAACTTGAGATCATAAAGAAATTTCAGGGTGAACCGAAGCTTACAACTAAGGAGATTCAATTACAGACCTCTTTGGAAAAGTTCCAATATCATCTTAAGGAACGTAAACACCGGCAATTCGCCCGTGATCTGCAAGATTTTAGAGATAATAAAGTATATAGCACTATAGGTGATAGGTCGGTTTTTAGGGGAGGTGAAACTGACATTTCCTCCACGGATACGGAGCGGTCAGATTCAGAAACAAGGAATAGGGTGACCCAGACTCGACCTAGAGGGAGGGGTAGGGGTCGGGAGAGAGGTGGTACATCCCAAACAGGAGGTTTCTTAGAACAAACTTACCTCCTGAGAAATCGGAATCGCCCTCAGACCCCACCAAATCCCAGATAATTAATCTTTCATCTAAAATTTTAAATAGTGAGAAAATGGAGGTTTTGAGAAAGGGCCTCTCTTTTGTCCCCAGTTCAAATTTTGATCTTTTTTGTTGGGTTAAGGATTTGCATCTATTTACCCGCAAATTAAGATGGAAAAAGTTTTTTTTAAAAATCAGGACAAGAAAATCAGTTTTGAACTGGGGATTGATGTCACCCTCCTCTCAGACATTAGACTTTTAGCAAGTCTGGAGGAGGAGGATCTCGGATCATCAGGGCAGGGTCCATTTACTGATCTCCATGTGAAGAGCAACAGACTACCACCTAGTAGTGACTTATGTATTGATGTATTTATGGATAGAGTTATATCGGATCTTCGTAAGATCCAAAAAATACATTCCCCTTTAATCTAACCAAAACAGAATTTTCGGCCTTAGAAGGTCTGGAGCAGAATAATGAGATAATAATAAAGCCCGCAGATAAGGGGGGCAATGTAGTTGTTATGGATACATGACTATGTGTGACTCGTTATTACAGCAAAGGGATTATTATGAGATCTTGAGAGGAAATCCTACAGTGGAATATAGCAGTGAATTACATTCCCTATTGATGAATGCCAAGATTAATAAATTGATTTCGGAAAAGGAATATGAATTTTTGATGCCTCTTTCACCAGTAGAGGCTACTTTTTATTGCCTAAGGTCCACAAGGGCCTGTCCCCGCTGAGAGGTAGACCAATCGTGTCTGGAATTAATGGCCTCTGTCAAAATGTAGGGGTTTATCTGGATAAAATCTTGAGACCTTTTGTGACTGCAGTTCCCTCTTTCATCCAGGACACCTCTGACTTGTTGCGTAGACTGGAGGGGGTGAGCCTGGAGGAAAATGTGATATGTTCCATAGACGTGGAAGCTTTATACTCTTCAATACCACATCAGTGGGGTCTTAAACCAGTGGAACATTTTCTTCACTCACGGGGGACTCAGTATTGTGCCCACAGCTCATTCATTTTGGACCTCCTAGAGTTTTCTTTGACTCACAATTTTTTTTTTTTTTTTTTTAATGGAAAACACTTCCATCAGTTCATGGGCACGGCCATGGGGAATCCATGTACCCCTACATATGCCAACTTGCTCCTGGGCTGGTGGGAGGAGACTTTAGTTTTTACGGAATAAAATTGAATTTTTGTGTCCAGCATTGAGCTGTGGGCGCAATATATTGATGAGATCTTTGTGTTGTGGAAGGGTAGTCCAGAGTCCTTTTCAAAATTTGTACAGGATTCAAATCAGAATGATATCGGTCTTTCTTTCACCTTTGAGGTGGGGGAATCGGTGCTTCCTTTTTTGGATATTTTGATCTCCAAAGAATGTGGGGGATCTTTACGTACAAAGGTCTTCAGAAAGTCCACTGAAACAAATTCCTTCCTACAGTGGAATAGTCATCATCCATATGCTTTAAGGAAAGGAATTCCAAGAGGTCAATATCTTAGATTGAGAAGAAATTGCTCGCTGGGATAGGACTTTGTGGACCAGGCAGCTGATTTGAGGGTATGCTTTACTCAGAGAGGCTACCCTGATCAGATCTTGAGGGAGGCTTATCAAGCTTCCTTAAATAGTGATAGAACTCAATTGTTAAAATCGAAAGAGAAAAAGGATAGTGCTGATGAAATTGTTCGTCTTATCGGTACATTTAATAATAGGGTTCCTCAGGTACGTAGAATTTTGGAACGTCATTGGGAAATTCTCACCATGGACCCCGAATTAAGAGACTACATTGGGGAGAGACCCCAAATTACGTTTAGGAAGGGGAGATCACTTAAAGATCGTTTAGTTCATAGTCATCTGAATGTACCTGTTACATCTACTTGGCTGTCCCCCCCTAGGGGTTGTTATAAATACAGTGGTTGTTCAGCATGTCCTTTTTTACTTACAGGACGAAATTTATTTTCTGAGGTCATAAAAAAGTCTTTAGATATTCGACATTTTCTCTCTTGTCGTTCAAAAGGGGTTATTTACAAAATTACTTGTCAATGTAAAATGGAGTATGTTGGGAAAACCAATAGGGAGTTTAGAAGGAGGATGAACGTGATACCCCTGTGGCAAGGCACATTAATGGACTCCATGGTGGAAATATGAATTGTATTAGGTTTATGGGTATAGATCTGGTTAAACCTCATCCGAGAGGGGGGATTGGCAAAAGGCCACCCTACAGCAGGAAGCTAAATGGATTTTTAGACTGGCAATTGAAACCCCACGTGGTCTTAATGAACGACTAAATTTTTGTTGCTTTATTTAAGCCAACTGATGTAGCCAATGCAAAAAATAGATATATTGTCTGACCTACTCCAATTATTCATTATATATCTTGTGTATTCTTTGGATTTCTGGTTTATATACCTGGTTTATGTAGTTTGACTTGTAGGGTGCTTCTTAATATTGGGTCCCTTTTGGTTTATGTAGTTTGCCTGTAGGGTGCTTCTTAACATTGGGTCTCTTTTCTCAACTTAAAGGGAAAAAAGTTAGTGCTATTAGGTCTGCAGACATTTGATTTTTAACTAGCCGTTTAATATCAATGAGCCAAGGGATCGTTTTCCCTACTGTAATGTGATCATTGCAAGTGGATAATGCGTTTTGTTCCTACATCATATTATCACATTATTGGACGTGGTTTATCTGAGGAGCTATGGTAATTCGTTGGTATTATCTCCCCCATGTAGATGATCACTTTGTAAGCATCTGCCACTTTGTCTGTACACTAGTTGACATTTAACTGGAAGTGACGCCGTTACTGTCATTAGAAGGCGCTCACAGGCACACGTGGGATTGTTTACACATGTCTCCCCTTTGACAGTTCTCGTCCAAGCAGCTGTAGTGATTTGGACCTGATTAGGGAGGCGGCATGTATTTATATTACCCTATGATGCACATTTTCTAGCCACTGCCATTTTATGCTTAGACTAGTGAGGAATAGTCCCACCACTGTGGATTCTCTGGTTTATTATTTTTGTATCCCGTGAAGCACTTTTTTGGATAGTGTGACAGCTAAGGTCTCCTGAGGAGTGGCGCAGGACGTGCCATGAAACGCGTAGAGACTAATAGGGACAGTTAAAGGTACAGTTTAGTACTGCCCTTGTTAGGGCGGGGAGTCAATACGGGGAACAAGGGAGAGTGTGTAAGGGTTTGGATAGGGACCGTTTATCCTGCCCTGCAAAAGCCATCTCCTGTGGGTGATTTCCCTGTATCCTGCAGTGTGGGTAAGATCCATCCATTTTTACCTTATAGTGGTGATTTTTGGTGCTTTGATTCTGCCTTGGTTAGAGGTATTTTTTATCTATTTATAATATTAAATGTTAAGTTTTATTTTTACATTTGTGCTGTGCTATATTGAGCGCTGTGTACACAGTGATCAGGGAAGGCAGGGATGGTAATAAACCTTCCCTGCCTTCTCTAGGGAGCTCCGGCTGTAGTTAAAGCCGGCTCCCCGTTTCAGCAGCTGCACTATTTCGTGGAGCTACTGAAAACTGCAAGGACGCATTAGTATGTCCTTGCAGAAGAAGGCAACCACCTTTCGGACGTATATAGTCTTGGACGGTCCAGAAGTGGTTAATTTATATGTTTGGTTTTTTTACGTTTCAACATCCCAGCCCCCCCCCCCCAAAAAAAAAAAAAAAAAAAAAATTTTTTTTTTACTGAAATCGCCATATACTGACACCCATAACTATTATATTTTTAGATTTCCGTTTACAGAGAAGTGTTTTTTTGCAGGGCCAGATATACTTTTTATTTATACCATTTTGGGCAATGTCCCTTGTTTTGTTTATTCAAATTTTATGGGAGGCGAGACAGTGAAAAAACAGCGGTTCGCCTTATTTTTTTTTTTCCAGCTACGGCATTTAAGTTTGTAGATCTGGCGTTTTCTGATACAGAGATGCCTAACTTTTATTTAGGGATGCCTAACTTTTATTGAATTCCAGGGGGGTCTGATCACTATTACAAAGCACTGCAATGCTAATCCATTGCAATTCATTGTAAAATTGATGTGCTTCTAGTGCCGGCTGCCAAGCCTATATCAGCTAAGCCTTGGAGCGTTTAAACAGGCTCCTGGATGTCATGTAATGGATCACCACCCCCACATCTTTTACTGGGGGCTGTTGATCCACACCAAAACAGTGGTGCCGCTGGGAAGATAGTGCCTCAGTCATGTTTGACCAAGGAGTCAAAAATAATGTCAAAGTTAATGCCTTCGATTAGTACAGGCACTGATTGTGGGCCTTACCGCTGGGTCTCCACTGTATAATACTGTGGAGACTTAGCAGCTATGGTGGCCCCTCAGCTCCTGAGAGCCCGCCATATTTAAATATCCAAAATCCGCTGTAATATTATGGTGGATGTCGAGAAAAGCCTTAATGCAATACTAGAGGGGGGCTCACTACACCCCTTAATAAAAATACTTCAGAGGTATAGTTTCCAAAATAGGGTCATGTCAAGGGTTTACACTTTACTAGCAATTCAGGGACTCTACAAAGGCGGTTCAGCATCCATTAACCAAAAAGTCAGTGCAACAAAAATTAAACAGAGCCTCTTGCATTCAGCTCCCTGCTGTGTACCCAAACAGCAGTTAACACCCACATATGACATTAAGTGGGGTATCCTGGATGCAACGTCATGTATGTGGGCATAAACAGCTGCTTGGGCACACATCAAGGAACAGGTTTAGAAGTTTTGGTTTTTAGATGTCATGTCCCATTTGCAGGGCCCCTGAGGTGTCAGTAAGGTGGAGTCCCCCAGGAAGGCACCCCATTTTGGAAATTAAACCCCTCAAAGAATGTGTGAAGTGAGGATTAGTTTTGAAGATGTGAATGCACAAGATGGTGAAAAGTGAATATAAGCTGTGTGGAGTACAATGGGTAAACCAAATCCCACACTATTTTTGCAATAGCATCTAAAAGGAAGGACATTCTGGGAAGTCAGTTCTGGTGAGTTTCCCTTTGAAAACACAATCTAGGGTTCACCCTGATGTATGCTTGCACAGCTTATACATTCCCCTCCTTTTTGCGGGTTGAAATGCTTTTTTCAGTGACATCATTTTGGGGTGCCTATAACTTATTGACTAAATTGTATTATCTCTTTCTGAGGAGGATTAACCCCTTCCCACCGGTGACATTTTTCGATTTTTCTCTCCCCACCTTCCAAACCTCATATTTTTTTTATTTTTCCGTTCTCAGAGCCATATGAGGGCTTAAAAGGGTTGTCCGGGATGAAATAAAAATAAACCCTTAAACTAAACCCCCCCCCCCCTGCCTAACTTCTAATTTACTTACATAAAAAAAAAAAAATCTATAATTACCCATATCCCTGGGGCGGTCATGTGGCCGCCCCAGGCACACTTTATGATAATCCGGTGACTTTCCATTTCCAAAACGGAATGTCACCATTACTCCCCCCCGCCCCCAATCATACTTACGTGTCTTCCTCTTTGGGAACGGATACTCCTCTCTGCTAGCGCTTGCGCAGTCTGGAGGTGCCTCCGACACATGCGCAGTAGAGATGGCACTCCATCTCTACTGCGCAAGCGTCAGAAACACTTCCAGTCTGTGCACGCAACGTCAAAGGTGCCATCTCTACTGTGCAGGCGTCTCCAGCCTTCACACAGCCAGGACAGTGAAAGAAAAGGAGGAGCCGTTCCAGAAGGGAAGTCTAAAGAGGAAGACAGGTAAGTATGATGTGGTGGGGGGGGGGTAGTTAGTTGGGAAGGGCTAGTAGTGGGCAGGATAGCTAGAGAGACAGGAAGGGGGTGCAAGGGAGTGAGAGAGGAAAGGGGGGGGGAGTGAGAGGGAGGTAGTGTGGAAGCTACACCATGTAAACAAATGCAGAGGATGCCAGGAGCTCCCAGAGAAACACAGAAATCACTCAAAACACTGATAAAGGTATATGGATGTACTTATTAACCCATTAATAGCACTAAGACCTTTTTTTAAAAAAATATTTTTTGCCCAGAAAACCCCTTTAACCACTTCCATACCAGATGCTTCCAGACCAGGCACATTTTCAAGTTTTTTGAATGTGCGGTTTTAGAGGGCTATAACATTTTTATCATTTTTGTTATTCAACTAATTTCTGCATCTTTTTTCAGTGACACATAGGGCTTTATTTTTATGTTTTTATTTTTGCATGTTTTAATTTTTTTTTTTATATCTGGGAAAATAGAAACAAAAGAGGAGGGAAAACGTGTCTGTTTCTTTAATAACAAAAAGTGCTACTAAAAAAACTTTGTATAATAGTTTTTCCTCTCCGTTACGGTAATTTTTATTTTGTATGGTGTTGTCGGGGGTGGGGCTATAACCTTTAATAAGGGCGTGTTATAGGCGTATTATTTTATTTATTTTTTTAATTTTTTTTTTTTTTTTACATACACAGCGATCAGGAAGGCAGGGAAGGTAATAAACCTTCCCTGTGTTCTCTCTGAGAGCTCCGGCTGAAGTTACAGTCAGCTAGCTGTTTCAGCAGCTGCACGATTTTGTGCAGCTGCTGAATTCTGCTTGGACGTACCAGTACGTGCTTGCAGAAATAGACAACCACCTTCCGGACGTATATACCCAATGGGCGGTCCGGAAGTGGTTAATGTTTGTGGGACAAATTGTTCTTCACGATGCTACCATTTATTATTCTGTACAATCTACTGGGAAGCTAGAAAAAAAATTCAGAGTGGGGTGGATTTGAAAAAAAAAAGTGCGTTTGTGCGACTTTCTTACGGGCTTTGTTTTTACAGCGTTCAATCTGCAGCCAAAATGATATGTCACCTGTATTTTATGTTTATGTATTCCAGGGATACCAAATTTCTATGCTTTTGTTTACGTTTTAACCCCCATAAAATCTAAAACGTTGCAAAAATTTTTTTTTTCTAAAAGTTGCCATATTCTGACATCCGTAACTTTTTTATATTTCTGTGTACAGAGATGCATAGGGCATCTTTTTTGTGGGTCTAGGTATAATTTTTATTATACCATTTTGGGTAATGTCTATAGCTTTGATCACTTTTTATTCAAATTTTTATCAGAGGCGAAACAGTGGAACAAACAGCGGTTTGGCACTTTTGATTTTTTTTTTCCCACTACGGCGTTTACCGTACAGGAAAAATATTTCAGACACAGGAATACCTAATGTGTATGTGTTTCACTGTAATTTGTAACTTTTATATGTATTCTATGTATTCTGGGGGGGGGGGGGTGACTTGAACTCTCTTCAGACCCCAGAATATAATAAGCGGAGGCCCAGGTGAGGTGATTAAGCATAAAAAACAAAGTTACTCGCCTTGCCTAGACTTCGCACAGCTCCCTTTTCTCTTTGGTGCTTCTGCCTGACGTCAGAGACCACTGATAGGGCCAAGTTATGACACCAACATAACCCCTGAGGTCCTATCAGTTGTCTATGACTTCAGGCAGAAGCGCCGAAGAGAAAAGGGAGCTGTGTGAAGTCCAGGCAAGGTGAGTAATAGTTTTTTTTTTTTTTTATGTTTGATCACCTCACCTGGGCCTCCACTTATTATATTCTGGGGTCTGAAGGGACCCCAGAGTATAATAATAAATGGTCAGTGGCAAAGCTCAAAAATTTCAGGTTCTGCAGAACCCAACATTTTTTTAAAATTCTTTGGGGCCGCTATGGGACCACCACCATGTGGAGGGGCCGCTGTGGGACATTATTCTGTGTGATGGTGTTTTTTTGCACATAAAAAAAACAGGAAGTTTTCCAATAAAAATGCATGTGAACGCAGCTTTACATCAAAGTGAAAGTACCCAAGGCCTAGGATTGGATGCAGCTATAGATATATATACATAATGTGTGCCATAAGGGTGCTCCTGGACATATACACTTACCACTAATTGAGGTCTGCACATGTACATTCATTGCTTCTAATGGTAAAACACAGGTACGTCCCAGGAAATAGCAGTAAATGCATGTGTCCAGAAGCATCTCGTGGCAGCACTTCTGTGTTATGGTTTGTGGTATATGATTTTAGTTTAGGGATCATCAGCCTAAGGCCCATTGCAGATGACCGTGGGCGAGATCCGTGTGATATCCTTGTTTTTCGCGGATTGCACACTGATCCATTCATTTCTATGGGTACATGAAAACGACCATATTTTTCACTGATCAGTGTGCGAGCCATGATTCCACACCACGTCACATAGAACATGTCCTATTCTGTTCAGTTTTTGTGGAACGGAATTGCCCATAGAAGACTATGGGAGACTATAAACCTAGAAGGCACACTGATGTAATGGGATGGGAAAAACCGGGAGACAAGGTAGGTAGGTAACACCTGTGTTTTTTATGGTGGATCCGCAAACTAGGATCACACACTGATGGCACACTGAAGACACTGAGTTTTTGCGGACATAAATCACTGATACTGAACACACACTGATTATAATCTGTCCACAAAAACTGAAGACCAATTACTAGTTTGCAGACCGCAAAATACAAATGGTCGTCTGCAACTAGCCTTACAATTATTCCACGGCGGTTCAAGTATCTCATCTTTGGCCCGGTTCACATCTGCGTTCGGGGAGTCCGCTTGGGGACCCCCCGAACAGAAACCTATACGCATAAAAAAGCAGTTTACCTGGGAAACCCGCAGACCCCATAGACTATAATGGGGTCTGTGTGGCTTCCGCACGAAACATGCGGAGAGGAAAGTGCTGCTTGCAGAACTTTCCTCTCTGCTTGCTTCGTGCGGAAACCACACAGACCCCATTATAGTCTATGAGCACAGACAGAAAAGCTGCTTGCTGTTTATGACTAATATCCCATCAGCAACAGCACAAGCAACAAGAGGTAGATACAATTGCATACGCATTTGTAAGATTCTCTCAGGCTGGATTCACATCTGTGTTAGAGACTCCACCGCAGATTCTGCTTAAAATCCGTAGAAAGATTGACCTATGGAGTCAATGTTGTGAACATTTTTTACAGAAAAAGCCACTCATCAACTAGAAAAAGACCAGACATTCATAGCGTATCCTATGTGCGTTCATATAGTTCTATTTTTCAGATGTATTAAGTTACACATCTGTTATATACTCCATTACTTTCCTGCAAGATGTGCAGATAGAAATTTACTCATTCCATCACGGACGGCTACTGTCTCTGGGCAACAAGTGTTGTTTAATGTAACGCATTGCTTCAGCCTGTCAGGACAATTAACATCATAAGAAACACTGCTCTGACGTAACGTAGCCAACTAATACCATCATCCCCTTATAGCTGCTCCACAGCAGCATATGCGAACCAAATATGACCCCATATGACCCCAAGCTTCAATCAGAATTGTAGTAACGACAACCATCTCCGTAAAATCCATCCCGCGCTTACCTTTGTATAGAGCCGGAAGTGTATGCGTCTGACATCAGACGTAGATGATGACGATTCTAATCTGTCGCCATTTTCTCTGCGCCCTTTTTTCAGTTCTAGCCAACCCGGCACCTTTGTGGGAGGAAATGTATTGTATTTCCTTATCCGGCCTCTGAATGTGTTGTGCATTTTCACGTTAATGTTTTGTATTCTCGTACGGATTGACCATGGGAAAGAAACACAAGAGACATAGGTCTGAATGGAGGTCGTATGACGCTGGAGATCTGAGCTCTCCCCCGGACCAGTCTCAGTGTGAGTGTCCTCAGCGCGTGTACAGTATTTGCAGATCGCAGAATGTATGTGTTTAAATAGGGTTATAGCAAAGTCACATGACTTTTCACTGCAATTTACCGTCTAATCTGAGGCGTCGTTTTTAAATTGCAGAACATTTCATGTAAAATCGTATGAAATTGTTTGCAATAAGAAATTGTATACATATTCTCTACGATTGGAATGAAATCCATAAAATACATCCCTTCATGCAACCTAGTTTTGTATCGGGTAGTGTAGCAGATTTCTGAGCGGAGGATCAATGTTCTTCTGACATGTCAACCACACATATGAGATGATGATGATATGAACCCTGTGATTTCAGCACTTCTTCGATTTAAAGAGGACCTTTCATCACATCCTACAAGTCCAGTTAAAGGGAATCTGTCAGAGCAATTTGGGACACTAAACCACCCACACGTCCATACGGACCTGGGGTTTGGGGTTTAGTGTCCCAAATCACCCTGTTATGACGCAATCCATGACCGCATTAAAAATATAAAAAAGCTTTATACTCACCCTGCCGCTGTACTCCCCGCGCCTGTGCAGTTCTTCAATGAAGCCAGAGGAGTACTCCTCGGCTTCAGTGCGCATGTCCCGCAATTACGCAGTGAAGCCGGGGTGTCCATCTTTGGCTTCGCTGAAGAACAGCACAGGCTCCGGGAGGTGTGCCAACGAAGAAGCTCATGAATAAGTCGGACTGTTCTCGCCGAACAGCGTTGATTGAACCCTTCTCTAGGTAAGTATAAAGGTTTTTTATTTTTAATGCGCCTGCGGATTGCATTACAACAGGGCGATTTGGGACACTAAACCCCAGGTCTATAAGGACCCGTGGGTGGTTTAGTGTCCCAGACTGACGTGACAGATTCCCTTTAAGTCATTTAATAGATGCTGTTCCACTGATTTTGGCACAGTTGGAATTTTTTCTTTAGTCTTCACCGTTCCTGAGCAATCAGTGCTGTTATCTTTAGTGTATGATATGCTATTTAGACGCTGTACTGTCAGAAGGGTGATGTCAGGTAGGAGCAGGCAAGGGTTGTGAATGTGAGCTGTGACACTGGCTGCCTTGGATTGAAGCTCTTAAGCACACCCACCTTTGACATTACAGAGCTTAAAGGGTTTATCCAGCTTACAAAAAATGATCTGCAAATATATCCACAGCAGTGCTAAATACTCAATTTTCCCCTGTGTACCCTTTGCTTGGCCTTATTTTACTTGCTGCTCCTCGTATCACTCTTATTTACATTCAGTAAATTTGTGGACAAACTATATTTCTCATGATTTATCTGCCTGCTCTTACTGTCTGTGTACCCCTCACTTATCCACTCTCCCCTACAATGAAATCACAGGTAATAAATCACTCCCACATCTGAGGTCACGTGCTGCTGTGATATTTCGTTTGCTGGCTGAACTGCTTACAGGGAGGTGCTTGCAAACAAAACGTCACAGCTGATGTCAATGACCTGAAAATCAATCAGATAAATAGTGCTAAGTTTAAAAAGGATGTAATAGGAAATGTTTTGTATTGATGCATCTTGCTATTTGGCCAAAATTAAAAAAAAAAAAAAAGGATAACCCCTTTAAAGGGGGACCTTTCACGTCCTCATAGATGTGCAGGAGATATGGGTGCGTTAGTTTCGACACCGATATCTACCTACTGTCAGAAGGATGGGCCTTACAGCCTTGCGTCATCACTAGGTCTTCCTGACAGCCCATCGATGATGCTAGACTGTATGGCCCGCCCTTCTGACAGTGGGGAGATTTCGGTGCAGAAACGAACAGCACCGATATCGCCAGCATCAGGACACATACTGGGAAAGCCAACAGTGTGCTGAATTCAGTGTAGAGGTGCCTATTAACAGATGCAAAGAACTTGAATTGGTGGAGGTGGTGAAAGGTCCTCTTTAACACCTGGGTGCACCACAACGTAACTACGTCCTGGAGAGAGCTTCATTAATGCACCTGGACGTACAGTTACGTTGCAGCTCCCGTGGCTTTAATTTAGCAGTGAGAATGGCTGGGTATAGGGAGCTCAGCTGTTTCCGGCAGCTGAGACTCCCATTTCACTGATGAGGGACCACTACAAGCCTCCCCTCTTCAGCGATCGCTGTGATTGGTGGGTCTATACAGACCCATCATTCACAGTGCAGCTATGCACAGTACTGATCCCAGGGGTTACTATCATAACTGACAGTGCTCCAGAACAGGGAGATCGGAGTATCAGCTGTATGAAACAGCTGATACTCCGATCTGACCAGTGAGGGACCTGTCACAGCCTCCACTTGCCAGCAATCGCCATTTACAGTGCAGCCAGACAGCAGGGGAGAGGAGAGGTGAGTATTAGTTTTTTTTTGTTTGTTTTTTTTAATTATTATTCTCATCTTTAAAATGATCCCAAGATCATCCTGATACCCCTTACATATCTGGAGCAATTCGCTGTTGAAAACGCTATTGGACATTGAGATTCTAATGCAGATCTCAATTCCCGACAGAGTTTTTAACAGCGAATCACTCTGAATCTGTAAGAGCTATCATGATGATCTCATCTTTAAAATGAATCCAAGGCCATCTTCATAGTCCTAACAAATCCTGAGATATGGGGGTCTAAAGTGTACCCCCCCCTCCTCCTGAATCAGGCAGCATCTTAGAGCTGAGTAAGGAGGGGGGAGGAGTGGAGCTGCAGACTGCATAACTCATCATTCTCTGTGCATAACCTGTATGTGACCCCAGGGGGGGGGATAGCAAGGACTTCTGTCCATGTTATCCCCTCTCCTATCAATCAGAGAGCATACTATACTTTTGCTCTCACATTATCCCTCTATGTGATAATCAAATACCCCTCTGAGCCTAATCACAGGGGTATTCTTATGTAATACCCCTCTGAACATAACATAACCTGGAAGTTTATTAGCGCTGTGACCCAGTCGTTTACCATTGTCCAGGTCGCAGCGCCGAAAGAGTTGCCCCAAACACACAACATATACACAAAGTCAGCAATAAAGTTTACACTTTTTCACTGACCTTGTCCTGTTCATACCTGATCTTTATAGAGTAAAATACGTGACCACTTCTCTAGCGTTATCCGTTACACACTAAAATAATAGCAAGAACGATTATCATTAGAGATGAACATATAAAACAGTTCTGACAGGCAGAAAAGTTATGTCAGTCAGATAATACATTTTCACCCATTTAATGTCACAATATAAATTCCCTGTTTTTGGCAGTTTTCAGATGGGTATAACAGCGGTAATAGCGGGTGTTTTTTTTTTTTTTGTTTTGTTTTTTTAACCCACAGTACAAACGAAACACCTGGTCTTCCCGTAGTCTGGGGTTAAAACAACATTTTAAGTGAAAAAAAAATTAATCTATTTTCATGGCCCAGTTCTATGAAACAAACATCTGTAGGGTCAAAATACTCACTATACCCCTTGATAAATTTCTTGAGGGGTCTAGTTTCCAAAATGGGGTCACATTTCAGGGGTTTCCACTATTCTGGCACCTCAGGGGCCCTGCGAATGAGACATGGCACCTGAAAACAATTCCATCAAAATCTGCCCTCCAACAGCCAAATAGCACACTTTCTGTTCCAAGCTCTGCCATGTACCCATACCAGAGGCGTAGCTAGGGGTTCAGCACAGGGGGGGCGAACACATCCAAGTGGGCCCCCAACTCAGGTATACTGATATTATCACTATACGGTGGTAGATAGTGAAGACCAGTTACGTAAATACAGTACAGGAACAATGTTGTGACTTACAGGTGACATCTCTGACGGTTTACATTTATTGTCTCTTCCATCTGGACCGCCATGACCACTTCTTCCAGCTGTGACTTGTCTCTGTAAAGTTTGTAACACAGACATCTTTGGCTCCTCACTTTTCCAGGCACTTGACCCACATTGTCCTCAACTACATAAAATCTCCATCTTGCTGCTACCCCAATTATAAAATACTAGAGGAAGGACCCGGCTTCGCACGGGTATATTTCATTTTTTGTTTGTGTAGTGACCCCATAAGAATTGGCCAGTTTTGCACTTGACATCCAGTATGGCAGTCCAGTATAGGTATAGTCTATTTATGGCTGTGTTGATATGGAAACCTGGTAAATGAAATGTGAACTTATATTGGCTGATGCACGTCATATGACTGAATATTTAAGGACCTGCGAACTGCTATTGACTCATGCAGGACATAAATAGCTTGGTTACTATGGAAACCTGGTGTAAAGCTGTGTGTATGTCAAGACTGAACCTGCGATTTTGCATTGGTCCATAAGTGTCATGTGATCTTGTGCATCTCAGTTTGGATATCAGTGAAAAACCTGCCATCAATTGTTATGGAAAACCTGGAGTAAAGCTGTGTGTATGTGACCTTGTGTAACAGTGTCATCCACAGCGCCCTGCCCCTTTAAAGCTGACCTACAGCAGTGAAGAAAAATGGCTGGGTTGTTATTGAAACCTGGAGTGCAGCTGTGTGCATGTGACTGACAATGCTTTGTCAGATTGGAGATGGGCTTGGGTCTGCTGGGGAGTTTCAGCAGCTCGCTGTTGTCTGTAACATACCTTATCAGATTGGAGACAGGCTTGGGTCTGCTGAGAGTTTTCATTAGCTCGAGCAGCAGCCATGCGTTTTGCTGCAGGGGACATGAGTAGTTTAAAAAACGTTTCAATTTATAAGAATGCTGAAATCCAGTATGGCAGTCCAGTCAGTGGCGTAAATACCGGTTTAGCAGTGGTAGCGGCTGCCACAGGGCCCGGGACATTAGGGGACCCGGCGGGCCTCTAATGTTTTTTGTTTTTTTTTAACACCAGTAGGTAACGGGCCCTATTTACTTACCGATCCCCACTCCTGCTCACGGCTGCCTGCACTTCACCTTCTGCAGAGGCGGCTGTGAGCAGGAGTGGGGATTGGTAAGTAAGGCCTGTGGGCTGTGAACCCCACAAACACTGCTATCATTATACTCTGGGGTCTTTTCAGCAGGCTTCGGGCCTCCTTGGTGGCGTCCCAGATGTCGGTGGGCCAGTCCGACGTCATTATGTGTTGCGATACATGCCTGGCTCACGTGACATCTGGTCCAACATTGAAGAAGCAGCGGGAAGTGCGCATAATACTATATGAAGGAGCCACTATGATACTGTGTGCAGGGGCCACTATGGGGCAGAATACTATGTGCAAGGACCACTATGAGGCCTAATAGTGTATGCAGGGGCCACTATGGGGCATAATAGTGTGTGCAGGAATGCAGTTTGTGTGGGGGGGGGGGGTTGCCGGGGGGCGGGTCCCATGTCAAATGTTCGCCTTGGGGCCCTGCCATTGCTAGTTACGCCACTGAGTCCAGTATACAGTAGGTACAGTCTATTTATGGCTGTGTTGTTATGGAAACCTGGTAAATTAAATGTGAACTTATATTGGCTGATACACGTGATATGACTGAATATTTAAGGTCCTGTGAACTGCTATTCACTAATACAGGTCATACATAGCTTGATTGCTATGGAAACCTGTGTGCCTGAGGAGAGTATGGGGCATAATAGTGTGTGCAGGAATGCAGTTTGTGCGGGGGGGGGGGGGGGGTCCCATGTCAAATGTTCGCCTTGGGGCCCAGCCATTGCTAGTTACGCCACTGAGTCCAGTATAGGTACAGTCTATTTATGGCTGTGTTGTTATGGAAACCTGGTAAATTAAATGTGAACTTATATTGGCTGATACACGTGATATGACTGAATATTTAAGGTCCTGTGAACTGCTATTCACTAATACAGGTCATACATAGCTTGGTTGCTATGGAAACCTGTGTGCCTGAGGAGAGTAAGCGCCTGCGAGCTGTTATTGGCTGATAAGGGACATGTGACCGTGTGTATGGCAGTTGGAATATGAGTGAAAGACTTGCAGGCTTGTATAGACTAATGCTGGTCATTTTTTGGGAATACTGTACCTCAGGAACGGTACGTCCAAGAGAGCTGAGACCCAGTCTATAATATTCCCGGACACCTGATGTACATGTGTGCCAAATTTGGTGAGGATCGGTCCAGTCGTTTGGTCGCGCATAAAGAACAGACAGACAGGAACTCATTTTTATATATATAAGAGATATGATATAAAATCCCCTGGAAATGAATAATAACCCCATGTGCCTTTTTAATTTGATAATGCTCCTATGTGCCCCATTTATTTAATACTGCCCCTCAATTAATAATTCCCCCTAATTAATAATGCCCTGTGTACCCCCTTAAATCAATTTAATGCCCGAATGCCACCTAAAATTAATATTGCCCAATTCCCCTATTATTAATTACACCCTCTTATGTCTCCTTGTATACATTATGCCCTCTTACATAAATGCCCCTCTGTATTAATAATGCCTATTAATAACCCCTTTGTATTAAAGAGGTCCTTTCATGTTCTCATGCATATGCGGTTTTATATACCACTAGAAAGCTGACAGTGCACTGAATTCAGCGCACTGTCGGATTTCCGGTTATGTGCCCCGGTGGAGGAGATATCAGTGCTGCTAGTTTCGGCTCTGATCTCTCCTCACCGTTAGAAGGGCGTTCCTGACAGTCTAGCGTCATCGCTGGGCGGTGAGGAACGTCCCCCCCCCCCCAAGACTTGTACTGGGGGATGGGGCCTTCCTCATAGCTCAGCATCATCACAGGGCGGAAAGAAATGCCCCCTCTGACAGTACAAGGTTATATTAAAGTACTGTCAGGGGGGGGCCTTCCTCACAGCCCAGCGATGACGCTAGCCTGTCAGGAATGCCCTTCTGACAGTGGGGACAGATATGTGCCGAAACTAACGGCACCGATATCTCCTCCATCTGGACCAGGGCTGTGGAGTCGGAGTCGGTGCCTATTTTGGTGGAGTCGGAGTCGGTATAAAATGGACCGACTCCGACTCCCAAAATATATAATAAATTGGTACAGTTAGTAGTACAATGCAGTATGTGCTGAATATATTTTCATAAGAATTTGGGAAAATGATGAAATGTTGAAAATGATGAAATGTCCTGTAAAGGTCTGTTCTATTCCTCATATAATGATGGGACTGAGTTCTGACTGAACCTATAAGGTTTAGCAGTCCAGGGCTGTGGAGTCGGAGTCGGTGCCTATTTTGGTGGAGTCGGAGTCGGAGTTGGAGTCGGAGTCAGGGGAAATTGAGGAGTCGGAGTCGGGGCTTTGGCGTACCGACTCCACAGCCCTGATCTGGACACATAACGGGAAAGCCAACTGTCGGCTTTCTAGCGGTATATAAAATCACAGGTTCATGAGGACATGAAAGGTCCTCTTTAAAGGGGTTGTCCAGGAAGTGGACAAATCACAGTGGAGGTGGAGTAGGTGATAAAAAAAATCATACTCAGGCTGGGTTCACAGCAACACTTGAACCCCGTTGAGGGATTCTGTTCCCCATTCCGTTTCAAAAATACAGAGAGAAAAGTCCTGCAAGCAGGCCTTTTTTCTCCGCATTTTTCAGGTAGAAACCACACATAAACCCAGCAGACCCCATTATAGTCCGCAGGAAACCGCTTTACAAGCGAATTGGGTTTCCGTTTTCAGGTCCCCAAGTGGACCCGAAAAACGGAAACCGAGCGCTACTGTGAACCCAGCCTTACCTGTCCCCAGTGCTCTGGTGTCTGCCGCCACTGTCTGTTCATACACGTGCCATATGTGACTGCTGAGGCCATCAGTGGCCTCAATATTGGCTGGAAAGGAACCAGTCATGTATATGAGTGACATCACAGAGTCCTTTCCAGCCACTGCTGAGGCCAATCATGTGCAGTGCAGGACTTGTGGCAGGGAAGCGGCGTGCGTGTGCCTGGATAGACAGCAGCAGAGGGCTGAGGACATCGGTAGCCCAGAGACAAGTATTTTTTTTTTTATGTTTCCCCTTCCTCGCCTCCTCTCCAATTTGTCCAATACAATCATTACCAGTAAACTTTATTATTCCCTAGAAAAGCCCTTTAATACTGTCCAATGCCTCCTAATATTATCTCCCCATTGACCTTTCACTATAATTTATATCCTCTTTTATTAAAGCCCCCTAATACCCCTTATATTAGTTATGGCCTCTTATCTAAATTCCCAGTGCTCCCAATTGACCTCCTCTATGTATTCCCCCCACCCCCAATTACAATGCCCAAAGTGAGTTAATAAAAAAAGTCGATGCTACTCACCTACCTCCGATCCCCCGAGGAGGAGTCTCCACCTCCGGCACTGCCGCCGCTTACTGAAGAAGCAGGACCTGCGTCCTGGCGCGGATGGCGCAGGACAATGACGTCATCGCGCAAACGTCTGTGCCAGGACGCAGACATTTTAGGGCAGCTCGTAGGCCACAGGCCTGAAGTGGCTTGTGGTTTACGAGCTACGTACGTGTAGATAATGTATTTTAACTGTATCGGTTTCATGCAGACGCTGTTGCAGTTAATATGTGAGGTGAGGGTAACCTGTGTTGCGGCGGCCCCGAAGTGGGCCCCCGAGATTCAGTGGGCCTGGGGCTACCACCCCCCCCCCCCCCCGCTAGCTACGCCTCTGACCCATACAGAAGATTACAACCACATATGGGGTACTGCTACGTTCAGGAGAAATTGTGTAATGCACTGTGGGGTGCTTTTTCTCTCTTAACCCCTTGTGAAAATGAGACATTTTACTGGAAAGAGAGTAATTTTTCCTTTTCATATCCCAATGGTAGTAAATACTGTGAAACAACTGTAGGGTCAAAGTGCACACATAAATACCTTGAGGGTCGTATTTTCTTAAATGGGATAATTTATTGGGGTTTTTATTGTGCTCTGCAAATGCAACATGGCACCTGAAAATGATTCAAGTAAAATTTGCCCTCCAAAAGCTCAATGTCGCTCCTTCCCTTTCTGCATCCTGTCATGTGCCCAAAGAGCAGGTTACATTAACACATGTGGTATTTTTGTACTTGAGACAACAAACTGTTGGATGCATTTTCTCCTTTAACTCGTTGTGAATGTGCAAATTTTAGGGTTATATGAATATAGTATTGAAAAAAATTGTAATATATATTTTTCACCTTTATTTTGTTTTAATTCCTGTGAAGCGCTTAAAGGGGTAACAAATTTCTCAAATACTGTCTTGAATTGTTTTGGTGGTGCAGTTTTGAAAACGGGGTGATTTATGGGGGTTTCTAATACAAAGACCTTTCAAAGCCCCTTTGGAAATGAATTAGTAGCTTAAAAAAATTGTTAGACTGTAAGCCTTATAACGTCCAAAAAAATTACATGAACGTTTAAAATTTGATGTTAACAGAAAGCAGAGATATGGTAATTTATGTTTATTAACTAATTTGAGTGGTATGACTCTCTATATGAAAAGAGGAAACTTTCTAAATTTTCACCAAATTTCCTATTTTTTTCATAAATAAACACAAAACATATTGACCAAAATTTACAACAAACACGAAGTACAATGTGTCACGAAAAAAACATTCAAAATCAACTGGAAAAGTTAAAGCGTTCCAAAGTTATTACCACAAAATATGACACGTCATATTTGAAAAATGGGGCTGTATCATAAACTCCAAAACTGGCTGTGACGCCAAGGGGTTAAAATGCTAAGAGCCTTGAGAGAAAGGTTCCTGTGAGGACCAAAACGTCGCCTGTCTTGGATTAAAAGTCACTAGTTTTTGAATTTATCTGGAGTTCTGCCATTTTTTGCTTACTATTTAACCATTTGAGGTATTGCCACCCTCTCTTTGGACTGCCCTCGATAATATATATATATATATATATATATATATATATATATATATATATATACACACACATACACACACACACACACACACACAAACACACACGTGGACAAAATTGTTGGTACCCCTCTAATGAAAGAAAAACCCACAATGGTCACAGAAATAACTTGAATCTGAGAAAACTGGAATTTGCCAAACTACATGTTGACAAGCCACAAAGCTTCTGGGAGAATGTCCTACGGACAGATGAGACAAAAATCGAAGTTTTTGGCAAGGCACATCAGCTCTATTTTGACAGACGGAAAAATGAAGAATATCTTGAAAAGAACACTGTCCCTACTATGAAACATGGAGAAGGCTCTGTTATGTTCTGGGGCTGTATTACTGAATCTGGCACAGGGTGTCTTGAATCTGTGCAGGGTACAATGAAATCTCAAGACTATCAAGGGATTCTAGAGAGAAATGTGCTGCCCAGTGTCAGAAAGCTTGGTCTCAGTCGCAGGTCATGGGTCTATGACCCAAAACACACAGCTAAAAACACCCAAGAATGGCTAAGAGGAAAACATTGGACTATTCTGAAGTGGCCTTCTATGAGCCCTGACCTAAATCCTATTGAGCATCTTTGGAAGGAGCTGAAACATGCCGTCTGGAAAAGACACCCTTCAAACCCGAGACAACTGGAGCAGTTTGCTCATGAGGAGTGGGCCAAAATACCTGTTGAGAGATGCAGAAGTCTAATTGACAGTTACAGGAATCGTTTGATTGCAGTGATTGCCTCAAAAGGTTGTGCAACAAAATATTAAATTAAGGGTACCATCATTTCTGTCCAGGCCTGTCATGAGTTTTTCTTTTTTTTTAAATTCTGTTGAAGCATGGTTGAAAAGCAATGTCTGACTTTCATTTGTTCATTTTTGTAGAATTTTTATATATTATTACTTTCGTCAGATTCAAGTTATTTCTGTGACCATTGCGGGTTTTTCTTTAATTAAACAAGGGGTACCAACAATTTTGTCCGTGTGTGTGTGTGTGTAATATATATATATAAATATATATATATATATATGTCCCAACTTCATTGGAATTGGGGTTGTGTGTGTGTGTGTGTGTGTGTATAATACATATATATATATATATATATATATATATATATATATATATACAGTACAGACCAAAAGTTTGGACACACCTTCTCATTCCAAGAGTTTTCTGTATTTTCATGACTATAAAAATTGTAGATTCACACTGAAGGCATCAAAACTATGAATTAACACATGTGGAATTATATACTTAACAAAAAAAGTGTGAATCAACTGAAAATATGTCTTATATTCTAGGTTCTTCAAAGTAGCCACCTTTTGCTTTGATTACCGCTTTGCACACTCTTGGCATTCTCTTGATGAGCTTCAAGAGGTAGTCACCTGAAATGGTCTTCCAACAGTCTTGAAGGAGTTCCCAGAGATGCTTAGCACTTGTTGGCCCTTTTGCCTTCACTCTGCGGTCCAGCTCACCCCAAACCATCTCGATTGGGTTCAGGTCTGGTGACTGTGGAGGCCAGGTCATCTGGCGTAGCACCCCATCACTCTCCTTCTTGGTCAAATAGCCCTTACACAGTCTGGAGGTGTGTTTGGGGTCATTGTCCTGTTGAAAAATAAATGATGGTCCAACTAAACGCAAACCGGATGGAATAGCATGCCGCTGCAAGATGCTGTGGTAACCATGCTGGTTCAGTATTCCTTCAATTTTGAATAAATCCCCAACAGTGTCACCAGCAAAGCACCCCCACACCATCACACCTCCTCCTCCATGCTTCACGGTGGGAACCAGGCATGTAGAGCCCAATCGTTCACCTTTTCTGCGTCGCACAAAGACACGGTGGTTGGAACCAAAGATCTCAAATTTGGACTCATCAGACCAAAGCCCAGATTTCCACAGGTCTAATGTCCATTCCTTGTGTTCTTTAGCCCAAACAAGTCTCTTCTGCTTGTTGCCTGTCCTTAGCAGTGGTTTCCTAGCAGCTATTTTACCATGAAGGCCTGCTGCACACAGTCTCCTCTTAACAGTTGTTGTATAGATGTGTCTGCTGCTAGAACTCTGTGTGGCATTGACCTGGTCTCTAATCTGAGCTGCTGTTAACCTGCGATTTCTGAGGCTGGTGACTCGGATGAACGTATCCTCCGCAGCAGAGGTGACTCTTGGTCTTCCTTTCCTGGGGCGGTCTTCATGTGAGCCAGTTTCTTTGTAGCGCTTGATGGTTTTGGCCACTGCACTTGGGGACACTTTCAAAGTTTTCCCAATTTTTTGCACTGACTGACCTTCATTTCTTAAAGTAATGATGGCCACTCGAATTTCTTTACTTAACTGCTTTTTTCTTGCCATAATACAAATTCTAACACTCCATTCAGTAGGACTATCAGCTGTGTATCCACCTGACTTCTGAACAACACAACTGATGGTCCCAACCCCATTTATAAGGCAAGAAATCCCACTTATTAAACCTGACAGGGCACACCTGTGAAGTGAAAACCATTTCAGGTGACTACCTCTTGAAGCTCATCAAGAGAATGCCAAGAATGTGCAAAGCAGTAATCAAAGCAAAAGGTGGCTACTTTGAAGAACCTAGACTATAAGACATATTTTCAGTTGTTTCATACTTTTTTGATAAGTATATAATTCCACATGTGTTAATTCATAGTTTTGATGCCTTCAGTGTGAATCTACAATTTGTATAGTCATGAAAATACAGAAAACTCTTGGAATGAGAAGGTGTGTCCAAACTTTTGGTCTGTACTGTATATATATATATATATATATATATATATATATATATATATATATATATATGTATAAAATTATAGATATGAAACTCAAGTACTTTTCTTAAAGGGGTTGCCCATGATAAAATGCAATTTCTACCACCTCAGGCACATTTTTGATTGTCCGGTGATGTTCTGTTTCCCCATTTCCGGAAACGGAACATCACCAATTCTACCCCCCCACCCCATCATACTTACCTGCCTTCCTGTCCAGACTTCCTTCTGTGGGGACGGCTCCTCCGCTTCTTTGACCCTCTGCCGGCGCGTGTGCAATAGAGTCGGAGTCCCGGAATTGCGCTGTAGCCAGATCTCCATCTCTATTGCGCAGGCATGGGAGGCTAGAGGATGACGGATGACGCTCCGGCAGACATCAAAGAAGAGGAGTAACCGTCCCCACAGAAGGAAATCTAGACAGGTAAGTATGATGGGGTGGGCTGAGCTAGTTAGTTGGGAAGGGCTAGCAGTGTGTGGGATTGCTAAGGAGACAGGGAGGGAGAGGGAGGTAGTGTGAGTTAGCCTACAACTACCATGATGCATTGCATGCGCTAAGACAGCAGGAAGCTACACCATGTAAACAAATGCAGAAGATGCCAGGAGCTCCCAGAGAAATCCAGAAATCAATGAAAACACTGCCAAAGGTATTTGGGTGCACTTATTAACCCATTAATAGCACTAAGAGACCTTTTTTAGAAAAATAGTTATTGCCCGGAAAACCCCTTTAAAGCACTGTAGAATATGATGGCGCTATATAAGTAAGCAAAATAAATAAATACATTGTAAGCTGGGAGATTTGCAGAATCCTCAGTCTTTTACACGGCAACAGTTTGCAGACTTGCTGTAAAGAGAATCAACCCCTCTCCTCTCCACTGTTTATACTCACGGTCTTTCATCTTGCCTCTACAGATGGACTTCCTTGGTAACAAAAGAGTGATTAGCAAATTAGTTAGAAGGGAAACACCTAGTGGCAGTGGTTTTTCAAGTAGAAAGCAGACTCATTTTTAGGCCCCTTGCAGACGGCCATGGGCGAGTTCTGTGTGCTGTCCAGGTTTTTTTCCAAATAGCACACTGACCTCTTCATTTCTATTGTTCCACGCACATGACCGTGTATTACACAGATCAGTGTGCGGGCCAACAGTGTGGGCCGCAAAACTCCAGACAGGTCCTATTCCTGTCCAGTTTTGTGGCTGTGCTTCCGCAGCTCCTACTCATTGAATGAATGGGGCCACGGAAGCACGGGCGGGACACGGATGACATCCGGCACACGTTCGTCTGCAAGGGGCCTTAATTAAAGTTCATAACATTTTGTTTTAGAATCGGATGTTCTATGGAATGAGACTAAGTTGTTTGAAAAGTAAGTGAACATTTAAATATTGATGACCTATCCTTAGGATAGGTCATTCATATCTGATCAATGGGGGTCAACTGTTCTGTTCTGTTTAGAGGTCAGTGACTTCATGTTCATTTGTCATGTGGCCTGTTTGCAGCTCATTCACTTTCAATTGAATGGGGCTAAGCTGTAATACCAAATACACTCCCTACGCATTGGTCGGAACTGTTGGTGCTCAGCAAAACGACCAAAGCTCTCACCCAAACAATAGGGGTCCTGGTTGTTGAATTCCTACTGTTTTGTTATTGATGACCTGTCCTAACGATAGGTCATCAGTATTACAATCTTGGAAAACCCTTTAAGGCTAAGGCCCCAAGTAGTGAAACGCAGCAAAAAAAAAAAAAAAAAAAAAACACTAAAAAAAACAGGGTGGAAACGCATTATGTGTTTTTCCACAGTGTTTTTCATTGCATTTTTCGCAAAGGTTTCCTCTGTGGATTTTCTGCCCCTATTATACCTAAAAGGAAAACACCAGCGTTTCCGCAGGTATGATTGACATGCTTCGACTATTTTCCTGTAGTGTGTGGATGGGATTAGCCAGAATCCCATTCAATTTATAGGTACTGTAAAACGCAGTGTTTTTGCAACGTGAATCCTAAGGGTGAATTCACACACAGTTTTATGCAGGAAGATTTTGAGGCAGAATCCACCTCAAAATCTTCCTCAAAAAGCACCTCCCATAAATTTTATTTTTTTTTTTTTTCCCTCTAGCTGATTTTTTTTCTAGCTAGAAGAAAAAAAAAAAAGCTATGTAACCTATCTTCAGGCGGATTCCACCTTGACAAACCCATTGAAATCAAAGAGGTGAAAAAAACGTGATTTTCCAGGTCCATAAAGTAAACTGGGGGGAAAAAAAAAGCTATAAAAACCGCATTGTATAAAGAACGCGTCAAAAAAAGTTTCCCAATTCCTTAAGCAGATTTTTTTCAGCCTGCAAAAATCTGTGTGAACGTACCCTAACCAGTATGATCTTTTCCCATTTAGCTATAATGATTTTGAATATCATAAGTTATGGCTACATACAAACTTCTACTGAGGGACAGTTTCAGTATAGACTGTCACACCTCAGCCTTGTCACGTCTTTCCTCTTGATACTGGACATATTCTTTCATATATACTTATGTATTGTCAATTTGCTTTGTAATATCTGTGACAAAATAACATATTTATTTGACCTTAACCTAAAACTGGACATGTATATAGAGAAAAGGTTGCCTAATCCAGTGATGATCTAATGTGTACAGGAAGGGAGGCTCAGACATGCTGGATTCTCTTTGTTCCTTCATTGAGAAACTCAGCACAGCGGAGCATGGATGTTTATAGTGGATTTGGGAGAAATACAGTGCCTTGCGAAAGTATTTGGCCCCCTTGAACTTTTCAACCTTTTGCCACATTTCAGGCTTCAAACATAAGGATATAAAATTTTAATTTTTTGGGGAAGAACAAGTGGGACATAATCGGGAAGTGGAACAAAATTTATTGGATATTTTAAACTTTCATAAAAAATAAAAAACTGAAAAGTGGGGCGTACCAAATTATTCGGCCTCTTTAAGTTAATACTTTGTAGCGCCACCTTTTGCTGCGATTACAGCTGCAAGTCGCTTGGGGTATGTCTCTATCAGTTTTGCACATTAAGAGACTGAAATTCTTTCCCATTCTTCCTTGGAAAACAGCTCGAGCTCAGTGAGGTTGGATGGAGAGCGTTTGTGAACAGCAGTTTTCAGCTCTTTCCACAGATTCTCGATTGGATTCAGGTCTGGACTTTGACTTGACCATTCTAACACCTGGATACGTTTATTTGTGAACCATTCCATTGTAGATTTTGCTTTATGTTTGGGATCATTGTCTTGTTGGAAGATAAATCTCCGTCCCAGTCTCAGGTCTTTTGCAGACTCCAACAGGTTTTCTTCCGGAATGGTCCTGTATTTGGCTCCATCCATCTTCTCATCAATTTTAACCATCTTCCCTGTCCCTGCTGAAGAAAATCAGGCCCAAACCATGATGCTGCCACCACCATGTTTGACAGTGGGGATGGTGTGTTCAGGGTGATGAGCTGTGTTGCTTTTACGCCAAACATATCGTTTTGCATTGTGGCCAAAAAGTTCGATTTTGGTTATATCTGACCAGAGCACCTTCTTCCACATATTTGGTGTGTCGCCTTCCATTTCAATATGATCGCTTGCACAGTGCTCCTTGGGATGTTTAAAGTTTGGGAAATCTTTTTGTATCCAAATCCGGCTTTAAACTTCTCCACAACAGTATCACGGTCCTGCCTGGTGTGTTCCTTGGTCTTCATGATGCTCTCTGCGCTTTAAACAGAACCCTGAGACTATCACAGAGCAGGTGCATTTATATGGAGACTTGATTACACACAGGTGGATTATATTTATCATCATCAGTCATTTAGGACAACATTGGATCATTCAGAGATCCTCACTGAACTTCTGGAGTGAGTTTGCTGCACTGAAAGTAAAGGGGCCGAATAATATTGCACGCCCCACTTTTCAGTTTTTTTTTATTTTTTACAAAAGTTTAAAATAACCAATAAATTTTGTTCCACTTCACAATTGTGTCCCACTTGTTGATTTTTCACCAAAAAATTAAAATTTTATATCCTTATGTTTGAAGCCTGAAATGTGGCAAAAGGTTGAAAAGTTCAAGGGGGCCGAATACTTTCGCAAGGCACTGTAGCTGGCAGATGGATGAAACAACTATCCCATGTATGGCTAGCTAAATAATACTCAAGTGTTCCTCCTTTTATGTGAAGACATTTAATTAGTTTAGTAGTTACCTTGTATAATTATTTTTTTTATTACATACTTTATTATTTGCATTGGGATTTTCCAGCATGGAGCCCCAATGTCCTTTCTGTGCAACTATCATAACTTGAAGAATGGATATACTGAGCACAGAAAATAATCTACACTATTTTTTCTATAAAAAGCACTACTGACACTGGGCAATCAAAGCTATAGTATCAAAATAAGAAACCTATTAGCTATTAAATACTACACTATATTTATTTACATTAGGATACCTTGGCCAATATTTATTAATATCGTAAATCTTTAATATTTATTTTTGTAATTCTTCAGATTATGTGGGTAAACCTTCAGAAAAGCCTTTGAAACTGGTTCTTAAAGTTGGAGGAAGTGAAGTGACTGAACTGTCTGGATCTGGACATGACTCTAGTTACTATGATGATCGTTCAGATCATGAGCAACGTGAGCGTCATAAGGAAAAAAAAGAAAAAAAAAAAAAAAGAAGTCAGAGAAAGAGAAGGATAAGCATGTAGATGATGAAGAACGGAGACGGAGAAAGGTATGAAACTAGCTCATGTATACATTATTAGGTCATTGTTATCAATTTGCTCTGACTTTCTGTCACAGTGTATCATTTGTGTGGACTACTGTTTATCTTACAGTTACTTGATTTATTTTATAGTTAGTAATATTAAATCATAACTAAACTTTCGGACAACTTTTGAGTTTTCTGGCAGTATATGTAGCAGTAATTACAAATTTTGGCTCCTTTCCTTGAAATTCTGCATTTCTCACTCTTTACCGTCCATCTCTATTGGGAGCTGTCCCCTTCTTCTCATTGTGTATAGAGTACGGTACGGGCTGTGTGAAATGAAGAAAAAATGAGGATGGGGATGGTCACTTCAAATGGCTATATCTTAGGCTTTATGAAATATCCAAACTTGCTTTTGGTGTCACATGAAAGAGGAAATGCATTTCTGCCTGTGTAATTTATAGAGATTTCATTGGTTGAAAACACAACCAGGAGTGGGCTATTTATGTGCAGCTGCATATAAATTCACAGGAGCTGTGCCTGTGCGATCACTACTGGATCACAGCACTTACTGACAGCTCTCCTTCATTCCTAACCATGCTATGTCCACTTTGAGAAAAGTAGTGACAGCAGCAAAAAATAGTAGAGAGTTGCATTTTTTGCATAAACCACGACAAAAAAAAATGCGACTTTCATACCTTGTAAACCAGAAACACAGCATAGTAGGTATGAAAAATCTGCCCAAATGTGTACAAGTGTTATATGTAGCCACTTATCTATCTTTGTCCTGGGGTAGCCCATTTCCTCGAGCACAGATACCCCAAGATTTCACAGCAATTCTGTGATGGTAGCAACACCAGTAGGTATCTTACTTCCAATGAGCTAATTATTATGATGCACACCGAGCTTTTATACACTTGCAAACCCTAGAATTTACAGGTTATGTTGAAACTTAGAACACTGAAGTGCAATAAATTGGACCATTAAATAAATTGGACCATTGAATTAACTCTTTTACACTATACACTCACCTATTGAGTTTCCTCCGCTGATCAATGTCACCATTTTAGTTCACTTCATCAGTCTTTGTTTACTGCGCTTAAGTTATGACATGCCATCTACAGATGACCACCGCAGCCAAACACTGGCCTCACTGGTGAGACCGTCCATTGTAGCTCAGCTGGGGACTGACTTCACCCCACCCTCCTGCTTTTTTTTTTTTTTTTTTTTTTTTCCTTGATCCCAGAAATCATGCCATTTGCAGAATGACGTATGTCTTCGGACTGCGTCTTACTGATTATGCATATCCTTTATGGCTTAAACAAATTCTGAAAAGAAAAAATTCAACAGGGCCCTTGTGCGGGACCTTAAATGTACAAGTGAAATAATCCCAGGCTCCCCTTATAGGTGGAAAATTACCTTGAGGTGTTGTGTGATAAACAACAACTTTTGCGTCTTATTATAGAGGCTTTGTGGGGGTGCTGCAGTCATGGTGTCCCAGTCCTGAGCTCCAAAATAGAGAGACCAGGAGAAAGATAAATAATATGGGTGTGTGAATCTTCACAAAAAACACTCCCTCGTAGGCACCTCTATGGCTGTGATTCCTCCAGATTAAATGGAATTGACTGTGAATATGGTTGTCCAAAGATGGATTTTTTATTTGGAGTATACAGATAGCAATAAATGCAACAAAATAACAAACAAAAAAGAAAAAACAATTAGTAACGTGTTTCAGAGCCTACTGCTCCTTCCTCAGACTTGACTGGTATACTGATAGCCATTGTTTAGTGCAGTCTTATATAGTAGAAAGCACTGATGTGACCAACTAAAAAAAAAAAAAAACACTTTAAAACAATCATGCACAATAATTTTAAAAGAATAATACTGTGTCTGGTGTATGCACATATTAATTGATATCTTAGCATCCTTAAAAACCCAAAAATACACATTTCCTGCAAAGAGGTTGCACACATGTTGCATTTACATATGTCCGGCGCAGCTATCAGTTTCCCTCCAACGTGGTGCACACAAGCCAGAGGGAAACTGATGCCAGGACGGATCCCATAGTTTCTATGGGATCGTTTCTGACACAAGAGGCATCAGTTCTGGTGCTGTATGGTGCCGGATCTGTGCCTCAGCTGGATGGAAAAACGCTGCCTGAAGATGGATTGCGGCAGCACCCGGCTTCTGCACAGTCTCTGTACAATAGTGAAGCCGGCAATTGACGGCTTTACAACTGTACCTGAGCGAGTTGCTCAGGATCGCAAACCTGACACCCGCGGGCGGATTTGGGCTCCGATGGCGGGTGCTAACCCCTTAGATGCCGCGGTCAAAAATGACCGTGGCATCCAAGGGTGTTGCACTATAATAATGACCCCCGAGGCAACCCCCGCAGCGAGATCAAGGGGTGCCGTTATGCCGTTTCGGCAGCCTGGGGTCTGGCCAGTGACTACAGGCTGCTAGGACCCCCAAGCACCTGGCTGATCAGGCCTGCGATGGAGAAAGTCAGTCTATGCCTCTGCATAGGCTGACTTTCCCTATAGACTGAAATACACGTGTATGCTTGTGTATTTCAGTCTGTAGTACTGAACCAGCGATCAGTGTATGACTGGTTCAGATGTCCTTATAGGACAAGTAAAAAAAATTCCAAAAAAAAAGAAATAAAGTGTGTTAAAAAAAATTAATAACGTTATTAAGCCCCAAAAATTTCTTTTTCCTATATAAAATGAATTATATATAAAAAAAAAAAAATCTAAACATTTAATAAAAACAATACATATTTGGTGTCGCCGCATCCATAACAACCTGTTCAATAAAACTGAAACAATATTTAACCTACACGGTGATCATCGGGGAAAAAAACGCCGGAATTAATGATTTTTCAACTAACTCTGTAAACCGAAAAATAAAAATGTTACGCCTCTCAGAAGATGGCGATGCAAAAATAATTGATTTCCCCAAATGGGTTTTTGTTCTGCAGAATAAGTTTCGCATAAAAAAAATTATAAATGAGCTAGCCATGTCTGAAGAAGAGAGCTCTAGCACTCTCGAAAGCTCACTATCAAATATACTCAGCCTCTAAAAGGTATCGTCTGATTTCTTCACTCTTCCACTGTTTTTTGTATAATCCACTAAAAAAATTAGTTGATAAAATTTATTCAATAAGTTATAGGCACCCAAAACTGGTGTCATTACAAAATGCATCTCATCTCGCAAACAACCAGCCCTCATATGGCGACATCACCAGAAAAATAAAGAAAATATAGCTTGTACAATATGAATACAAAAATCACCAAATCATTAGAACAAAACTTTCTGTGGCAGGAGGGGAATGTATAAGCTGTGCAAACATATATGAGGGTACACCCCATATTTAGAGCTTGCAAGGGAAAAGACACCAGAAGTGACCCCCAGAGTGACCTCCCCCCCCCCCCCTAATAGGAACTACTGGAAAAATAGTAGGGAATTTAATCAGGGCTGTGGAGTCGGTACGCCAAAGCCCCGACTCCGACTCCGACTCCTCAATTTCTCCTGACTCCGACTCCACCAAAATAGGCACCGACTCCACGACTCCGACTCCACAGCCCTGAGTCAAGCAGTCTCTCTGTGTCCTCGGGCTGTGGGTGGGTCTCCAGCACAATTACAGATAAAGTCAAGCTTTTCAGTCCTCACAATCACAACACTTGTATCTTTTGCTTACTCCAGATAATGGTGCTAAACCTTATAGGTTCAGTCAGAACTCAGTCCCATCATTATATGAGGAATAGAACAGACCTTTACAGGACATTTCATCATTTTCAACATTTCATCATTTTCCCAAATTCTTATGAAAATATATTCAGCACATACTGCATTGTACTACTAACTGTACCAATTTATTATATATTTTGGGAATCGGAGTCGGTCCATTTTATACCGACTCCGACTCCACCAAAATAGGCACCGACTCCGACTCCACAGCCCTGTGCTCTGCACAGCATATTCACTTTTCCCCATCCGCTGTGCATTCACAACTGGGATATTAATGCTCACTACACCCCTTGATTAATTCATTGAGGGGTACAGTTTCCACACTAGAGTACCTCCTTAGGGGATTCCACTTTTCTGGCACCTTAGAGGCTCTGCAAACATGACATGGTGTCCAGATCCCAAATATCTAAATCTGCACTAAAAAAGCCACATAGCGCTCCTTCCCTTCTGTGCCCTGCTGTGTGCCCAAACTGCAGTTTATGCCCACATGTATAACATGGTGTACCCAGGATATCGTACTTAATGTCATATCTGGGTATAAACTGATATTTGGGCACACAACCAGGCAGAAGGGAGGGAGCGTTATTTGGTTATTGGCGCACAGATTTAGACGGTTTGGTTTTTGGACGTCATGACACTTTTGCAGAACTCTTGAAATGCCAGTAAATGCCAGCTCCCGAGTCTCCAGCACACTGCATCAGAGGTTTGTTTCTCAGGTAAGGGCCAAGAGGGTTGTACTATACAGCTATAACTCACCCTAAAAGTGATAGTAAAATCTGATGGTAAACACTGATGACAACTGATGGTTTTGTAGTAGGAATTTGTGAAAAAGCCTGATGACAACTGATGCATTTTAGCATCCGTTGTAATGACTAAAGGACAAAAAAACTGATACTGATGCAACTGACATATGTGAACCTACCGTTACTCAAAATTGGCAGCAATTTATGTAAACACAGCTTACTCTCATTAGGGCTGTAAACATACTCACTTTCAACCATATGATAACACTATTGTTTATCTAAAGAGCACATGTTGTGGGTCAAGATTGAGATTGTCCTAAAAATTGTCATATATATATATATACATACACAGACGTGGACAAAATTGTTGGTACCCCTCGTTTAATGAAAGAAAAACCCACAATGGTCACAGAACTAACTTGAATCTGACAGAGTGGAATTTGCCAAACTACTTGTTGACAAGCCATAAAGCTTCTGGGAGAATGTCCTATGGACAGATGACACAAAAATTGAAAGTTTTGGCAAGGCATATCAGCTCTACTTTCACAGATGGAAAAATGAAACATATCTTGAAAAGAACACTGTCCCTACTGTGAAACATGGAAGAGGCTCTGTTATGTTCTGGGACTGCTTTGCTGCATCTGGCACAGGGTGTCTTGAATCTGTGCAGGGTACAATGAAATCTCAAGACTATCAAGGGATTCTAGAGAGAAATGTGCTGCCCAGTGTCAGAAAGCTTGGTCTCAGTCGCAGGTCATGGGTCTTGCAACAGGATAATGACCCAAAGCACACAGCTAAAAACACCCAAGAATGGTTAAGAGGAAAACATTGGACTATTCTGAAGTTACAGGAATCGTTTGATTGCAGTGATTGCCTCAAAAGGTTGTGCAACAAAATATTAAGTTAAGGGTACCATAATTTCTGTCCAGGCCTGTTTCATGAGTTTTTCTTTTTTAAAAAATTCTGTTGAAGCATGGTTGAAAAGCAATGCCTGACTTTCATTTGTTCATTTTCATAGAATTTTTATATATTATTACTTTTGTCAGATTCAAGTTATTTCTGTGACCATTGTGGTTTTTTCTTTCATTAAACGTGGCATACCAATAATTTTGTCCACGAGAGAGAGTGTGTGTGTGTGTGTGTGTGTGTGTGTGTGTGTGTATATATATATATATATATATATATATATATATATATATATATATACAGTACAGACCAAAAGTTTGGACACACCTTCTCATTCCAAGCGTTTTCTGTATTTTCATGACTATAAAAATTGTAGATTCACACTGAAGGCATCAAAACTATGAATTAACACATGTGGAATTATATACTTAACAAAAAAGTGTGAAACAACTAAAAATATGTCTTATATTCTAGGTTCTTCAAAGTAGCCACCTTTTGCTTTGATTACTGCTTTTCACACTCTTGGCATTCTCTTGATGAGCTTCAAGAGGTAGTCACCTGAAATGGTTTTCACTATACAGGTGTGCCCTGTCAGGTTTAATAAGTGGGATTTCTTGCCTTATAGATGGGGTTGGGACCATCAGTTGTGTTGTTCAGAAGTCAGGTGGATACACAGCTGATAGTCCTACTGAATGGAGTGTTAGACTTTGTATTATGGCAAGAAAAAAGCAGCTAAGTAAAGAAAAACGAGTGGGCATCATTACTTTAAGAAATGAAGGTCAGTCAGTCCGAAAAATTGGGAAAACTTTGTAAGTGTCCCCAAGTGCAGTGGCCAAAACCATCAAGCGCTACAAAGAAACTGGCTCACGTGAGGACCACCCCAGGAAAGGAAGACCAAGAGTCACCTCTGCTGCGGAGGATAAGTTCATCTGAGTCACCAGCCTCAGAAATCGCAGGTTAACAGCAGCTCAGATTAGAGACCAGGTCAATGCCACACAGAGTTCTAGCAGCAGACACATCTCTACAACAACTGTTAAGAGAAGACTGTGTGCAGCAGGCCTTCATGGTAAAATAGCTGCTAGGAAACCACTGCTAAGGACAGGCAACAAGCAGAAGAGACTTGTTTGGGCTAAAGAACACAAGGAATGGACATTAGACCTGTGGAAATCTGGGCTTTGGTCTGATGAGTCCAAATTTGAGATCTTTGGTTCTAACCACCATGTCTTTGTGCGACGCAGAAAAGGTGAACGAATGGACTCTACATGCCTGGTTCCCACCATGAAGCATGGAGGAGGAGGTGTGATGGTGTGGGGGTGCTTTGCTGGTGACACTGTTGGGGATTTATTCAAAATTGAAGGAATACTGAACCAGCATGGTTTCCACAGCATCTTGCAGCAGCATGCTATTCCATCCGGTTTGCGTTTAGTTGGACCATCATTTATTTTTCAACAGGACAATGACCCCAAACACACCTCCATACTGTGTAAGGGCTATTTGACCAAGAAGGAGAGTGATGGGGTGCTATGCCAGATGACCTGGCCTCCACAGTCACCAGACCTGAACCCAATCGAGATGGTTTGGGGTGAGCTGGACCGCAGAGTGAAGGCAAAAGGGCCAACAATTGCTAAGCATCTCTGGGAACTTCTTCAAGACTGTTGGAAGACCATTTCAGGTGACTACCTGTTGAAGCTCATCAAGAGAATGCCAAGAGTGTGCAAATCAGTAATCAAAGCAAAAGGTGGCTACTTTGAAGAACCTAGAATATAAGACATATTTTCAGTTGTTTCACACTTTTTTGTTAAGTATATAATTCCACATGTGTTAATTCATAGTTTTGATGCCTTCAGTGTGAATCTACAATTTTTATAGTCATGAAAATACAGAAAACTCTTGGAATGAGAAGGTGTGTCCAAACTTTTGGTCTGTACTGTATATCAATGAGTTTTTTTGCCTATGAAAGCTTATGTACCTTATGTTACCTTATATGTTTTGTTTTCTAATCCTGCACATCCCCTTTAAGATTACTGACTCTAGTGGGACAGATGTCAGCAATGGCTTGTGCCTCAGTGACAGTTTCCAGGAAAATGTCTCCATATTCTGCTCCGCACACAAAGACCAGGACCTCTTCTACTATCTCTGAGACCTTCCTACTTTAACCACACAACAGATAGATCTGCTGGTTGCCCCAGTCACATTAGATGATGTCCAGTTTGCAATATAAAACATGGCGCTCAATAAAGCACTGGAATCCGACACTGAAGTTTATGAACGTACTCAGAGCAAATTACCCCATTTTATACCATACTTCAGTGTTTCCCAACTTTTTTAGACTTAGGGCACCTCTGGGAAAAAAAAAACTTTCCTCGGGGCAACTTGTAATTAGAGATGAGCAAGTTTCTCAGAAGTTCGATTCTGCAGTTTGATTCGAATTTCCAAAAAAATTTGCCTCGATCTGGATTAATTTGCGGCGGATAGTGTTAAAAAAACACCTATTTTCTGGCATCAGAGAGTCTGTATAGTGGTGTAGAACACTGTGCCTTGCAGTAACACGCATAGGGAGCCTACTGTGGTAGTGAAACAATACAGTATGACACGCACATGACAGTCGTCACTCTTAGAACCACTGCACACTTCACTTATTTGGCCAGTTACGGGGCCAAAACTGACCAACTAACTCAAGTGTGAACTCAGCCTTACAGATCCATGTTGGTGCCAGGTAGAAAGAACTGCTAATGTAGCATCAAAGAGCGCAATCCTTTTACACCGTCGTCTGCTGATTCCACATAGATGTCTTGTGGCAAGGCGATATAATGTGGAGGTGGCAGCAGCATGAGGAGGCTATACAGTGATCCAGTGGAAGCGGCATGAGGAGGTCATGCAGTGACCTGGTGGCAGCAGCATGAGGAGGGCATACAGTGACCCGGTGGCAGCAGCATGAGGAGGACATACAGTGACCCAGTAGCAGAGTGTGGTGAGGCAACATGGATCATTTAATCTGCTGCATCAGGCACTGGTGGGTGGAAATCCTCATCCTCCTCATCTTCCACTTGCTGTTCCGGTTGCTCCTGCTCCTTCTCTCCACCCATTTGGCTACACACTGCTTGTGCTCCAATCTCCATCTCATCATCCTCCTCCTCCTCCTCCAGTTCAGCCCCCACAGGGCTCATGTGGTCGTGAGATGTAGGGAGACCAGCCAGATTGAAAAGCATCTTTTCCAGGATGTGAATCAGTGGAATAACGTTGTTCATCCCTTAGTCCTGGCGATTGACTAACAAAAAAGTGGCCTCCTTAAAGGGAATGAGCAAACGGCAGGTGTCACGCATGAGCTGCCACTGTCTAACGTTAAAGTTACCCAGGGGAGTACCTCTGTCTGCTTGGATCATCAAGAAATCTTTTATGGCTTTTCTCTGTTCATATAGTCGATCCAACAGATGGAGGGTTGAATTCCAATGGGTGGAAACATCGCATATCAGCCTATGTTGTGGGAGGCCATTCTGCAGCTGAAGCTCAAGGAGGTTGTGCTTGGCAGTGTACGAGTGGCAGAAGTGCAAAGTTTCCTTGACATTTTTAGGATGTCTTGTAGATGGGTGGAACACTTAAGGAAACGATTGACAACCAGATTGAACACGTACGCCATGCAGGGCGCATGGCTCAGCCCTCCTTAACGCAGCGCAGACACCATGTTCTTCCCATTTTCGGTCACCATTGTTCCGATTTTAAGTTGTCGCGGGAGGAAGCCAGGATTCACTTTCTTGATGAAGGACACGGAACAGTTCCTCCCCTGTGTGACTTTGTTCGCCCAGGCAAATAAGGTGTAGAACAGCATGACACCTCTGTTCCCTACACATGTGGAATGCTGGAGGAGCACTGTGAATTGACCCTGCAGTGGAAGCTGAGGAAACAGTGGAGGATGAGGTGGACATTGTTGCAGGACCAACAGCGTGAGAACGTGGAGGCGTAAGTGACGTCACCCGGCCAAGTTGCTGGTGACAAGGCGACAATGTGGAGTTGGCAGCAGCATGAGTAGGCCATACAGTGACCCAGTGGCAGCAGCGTGAGGAGGCCATATAGTTGGCACCCTGGCCACGCTTCACCTTCTGCCCACAGATTGAACATATGGCTATGTTCACCTCCCCCAGCAGCTTAACAAAAAACTGCCACACCATCGAGTAGGTGATTTTACCCCAACACTCCGCACTAACTGATTGCTACCGCCACTGCCTCCATGAACCCCTGCACCACTGCTTTTCGGGCAGGTAGGCTGCTGCGAAGCAGGTGATCTACCCTGGGCACGTTTAGCTCCCGAACTCCCACTGCTACCACCCTGCTGACTCCGCCGCTGCCTTATGCACAAGCTGCAACCCTCTTCTCCTGATGATGATGAAGCCCCTTCGTCACCAGGCTCCCAATTACGATCGGCTACATCTTCTTCCACTACAATCTGCAGGTCTGATGTCTTCCTAAACACCAGCTCCCACACCACTCTCCTCATCACTACTTGCCCACCTACCGGAGGAAGTTGCGGATGTCTCCTCCACATCTTGGCTGAGCAGTAGCTGCTGACTGTCCTCTAGTACCTCCTCCTCACTGTATAGTGGATCTGAGCCCACAGCATAGAGTACTTCTCTAGCTGAGGTAACAGAAAAGGACAGCGGCAGGTTGAGGACAGGTGAGTGCACAGGGCCTGCTGCCGGGCCATGCCAACTAAGGGTTGTGTCTGACGAACCCACCGACTCTTGGCTGGGGGTGTCTGATGTGACTTGGGATGAATTGTATGACCGAGTCAACCAGTCTACAACCATTGGGTTGCTGGTAAAGACACGACAGCTACTTGACACTGGGAGCTCAGACCTCTGTAAGTGACCCCTGCTGCCATGCCCCCTTTACTCTGCTGCGACCTATGCCTGCGCCAGAAACATTTAGGCCTGTGGCCCTCCCCTGTGCGTGGCCTCTCGTTTCCCTGTCTGACATACTGTTCGATGAAAAAACGTAATTGCAAAGGAAATGAATACAGGGCAAAAAGGCATTTAATTTTCTACTTTGAAGAGAACGGCGAATGTGCCCATTATTTCTTTCCCCACTAATGAACACCTATAAAAAAGTGTGATCAAGGCAGAGATTAGTGGCTAAGAATTATTGATTTTTGCCAATACTGTATTGAGAAATGGCCTGTAACTTAATAATGGGAACAAAATAGTGAATATGGTCGTTATGTCTTTCCCCCACTAATAAACACCTTTAAATAAGTGTTAGAATAACAGCTAACTGCACAGATCAGTGGCTATTATTGAATTTTGCCACTACTGTTTAGAGAAATGGCCTGTAATTTTATACTCCTGAACAAAATGGCGAATATGCCCTTTATTTGTTTCCACACTAATAAATGCTTTGAAAAAGGCGTCAGAATAGATGACTGTAGATATAACTGGATGAGAATTCAGTTTTCTTTGGCACACTAGTACTGACAAATGGCCTGTAATGTTATGCTTTGGAAGTAAAGTGAATAAGCCCCTTGAAAAAGGCGTTTATTACAGATACAGTCATATGAAAAAGTTTGGGCACCCCTATTAATCTTAATCATTGTTAGTTCTAAATATTTGGGTGTTTGCAACAGCCATTTCAATTTGATATATCTAATAACTGATGGACACAGTAATATTTCAGGATTGAAATGAGGTTTATTGTACTAACAGAAAATGTGCAATATGCATTAAAACAAAATTTGACCGGTGCAAAAATTTGGGTACCCTTATCATTTTATTGATTTGAATACTCCTAACTACTTTTTACTGACTTACTGAAGCACAAAATTGGTTTTGTAACCTCACTGAGCTTTGAACTTCATAGCCAGGTGTATCCAATCATGAGAAAAGGTATTTAAGGTGGCCAATTGCAAGTTGTTCTCCTATTTGAGTCTCCTCTGAAGAGTGGCATCATGGGCTCCTCAAAACAACTCTCAAATGATCTGAAAACAAAGATTGTTCAACATAGTTGTTCAGGGGAAGGATACAAAAAGTTGTCTCAGAGATTTAACCTGTCAGTTTCCACTGTGAGGAACATAGTAAGGAAATGGAAGACCACAGGGACAGGTCTTGTTAAGCCCAGAAGTGGCAGGCCAAGAAAAATATCAAAGGCAGAGAAGAAGAATGGTGAGAACAGTCAAGGACAATCCACAGACCACCTCCAAAGAGCTGCAGCATCATCTTGCTGCAGATGGTGTCACTGTGCATCGGTCAACAATACAGCACACTTTGCACAAGGAGAAGCTGTATGGGAGAGTGATGCGAAAGAAGCCGTTTCTGAAAGCACGCCACAGAGTCGCCTGAGGTATGCAAAAGCACATTTGGACAAGCCAGCTTCATTTTGGAAGAAGGTCCTGTGGACTGATGAAACAAAGATTGAGTTGTTTGGTCATACAAAAAGGCGTTATGCATGGCGTCCAAAAAACACAGCATTCCAAGAAAAACACTTGCTACCCACTGTAAAATTTGGTGGAGGTTCCATCATGCTTTGGGGCTGTGTGGCCAATGCCGGCACCGGGAATCTTGTTAAAGTTGAGGGTCGCATGGATTCAACTCAGTATCAGCAGATTCTTGAGAATAATGTACAAGAATCAGTGACGAATTTGAAGTTACGTCGGGGATGGATATTTCAGCAAGACAATGATCCAAAACACAGCTCCAAATCTACTCAGGCATTCATGGAGAGGAACAATTACAATGTTCTGGAATGGCCATCCCAGTCCCCAGACCTGAATATCATTGAACATCTGTGGGATAATTTGAAGCGGGCTGTCCATGCTCGGCGACCATCAAACTTAACTGAACTGGAATTCTTTTGTAAAGAGGAATGGTCAAAAATACCTTCATCCAGGATCCAGGAACTGATTAAAAGCTACAGGAAGCGACTAGAGGCTGTTATTTTTGCAAAAGGAGGATCTACTAAATATTAATGTCACTTTTCTGTTGAGGTGCCCATACTTTTGCACCGGTCAAATTTTGGTTTAATGCATATTGCACATTTTCTGTTAGTACAATAAACCTCATTTCAATCCTGAAATATTACTGTGTCCATCAGTTATTAGATATATCAAATTGAAATGGCTGTTGCAAACACCCAAATATTTAGAACTAAAAATGATTAAGATTAATAGGGGTGCCCAAACTTTTTCATATGACTGTAAGTGCAGATATTAGTAGGATGATAATTCTCAGTTTTTTGCTGTACTGCACTGCAAAAGGCTTGTTATGTTCCACCTTGAAGAATAATAATAATAATAATAGTCCTTTAATAGTCCCACAGTGGGGAAATTCAGTGTGTTACAGCAGCAAAGATAAGATAAGCAGATACAAATACAAATACAACATGTACAGGAATGTTCCAAGGTGAGAGGCATTACATTAATAGCAGACAGACAGATAGGAAGTAGCAGGGGGGGGGGGGGGATTTAACAGGCAGAGAGATATTTCAGTTCTCTGTATGTAATGATCTCCGCTTAGGTCGGTGTTGGTTGTACAGCCTAACCGCGGTGGGGAGGAAAGACTTCCGATAGCGCTCCTTCTCACACCTAGGGTGGAGCAGTCGGTCACTGACAGTACTGCCCAGCGCAATCACAGTCTCATGCATAGGATGGGAGTTATTCTCCCGCATGGAGCTCACCACGGACAGTATCCTTCTGTCACCCACCACCTGCACTGGGTCCAGTGGGCTCCCCAGGACAGAGCTGGCCCTTCTAATCAGCTTGTCAAGTTTATTTCTGTCCCTGGTTGATATACTGCTCCCCCAGCAGGCCACTCCAAAGAAGATGGCTGATGCCACTACCGAGTTGAAGAAAGTCCTAAGAAGTGCCCCCCGGATTCCAAAGGCTCTCAGCTTCCTAAGCAGGTAGAGCCTGCTGTGGCCCTTCCTGTACAGGGCCTCCATATGATCTGCCCAGTCCAGCTTATTATTAAGGAGCAGACCCAGGTACTTATAGGTGTTCACAATCTCGATGCCTGTCCCCAGGATGTCCACTGGTTTTGGAGGGCATCTGCCTTTACGGAAGTCTACCACCATCTCCTTGGTCTTCCCCGCGTTAATCTTCAGGTGGTTCCGGTGGCACCAGTCCACAAAAAACCGATTCAGTTCTCTGTACTCCTTGTCATCATCGTCTGTGATGAGGCCTACTATTGCAGAGTCGTCAGAATACTTCTGTAGGTAGCAGCTGGATGAGTTGCACCTAAAATCAGCAGTGTACAGTGTGAAGAGGAAAGGGGCGAGAACCGTACCCTGAGGTGCCCCCGTATTACAGATCACGGTACCTGACACACAGTCTTGGGCTCTCACGTATTGAGGTCGATTTGTGAGGTAGTCTAGGATCCAGTTGGAGAGGTGGTGGTCCACTCCAGCAAGGCCCAGCTTGTCTCTCAGTAACCTGGGCTGTATGGTGTTAAAAGCACTGGAGAAATCAAAGAACATTATTCTCACCGTGTTCCCTGGTTTTTCCAGGTGAGACAGAGCCCTGTGCAGAAGGTGGATGATGGCATCATCTACCCCAATGCCCGGTCGATAAGCAAATTGGAGAGGGTGCATAGCGGGGCACACTAGAGGGCGAAGATGTGTGAGAACCAATCTCTCTAAGATCTTCATCAAGTGGGATGTCAGTGCTACAGGTCTGTAGTCGTTGAGGTCCATAGGGTGAGGTTTCTTTGGAACTGGTACCACACAAGAAGATTTCCATAATTCAGGGACTATTTCCTGCCTCAGGCTCATATTATACATATATGTAATTATACCACACAGCTGGTCCCCACAAGTCTTAATTAGCCTTGCACTGATGTCATCTGGCCCTGCGGCTTTCCTCACCTTGATCTTTTTCATCTCCTTCCTCACCTGGGCCCGTGTGAAGGTCAGACTGTGGTCAGATAAAGACAGATTTCTGGATTTACTGGTCTGTTGGGAAGTAGCCACATGGGGTGAATGGGGTGAAGTCATTGTGGTGAGGGGAGCTGAAGGACATTCTGGGGTGGGAGGAGCTGGTGTGTGATCAAATCTGTTGAAGAATAGGTTTAGTTCATTAAGCCAGTTAACATCTGCCTCAATCTGGCAGACCGACTGTTTATGACCCGAAATTGACTTAAGCCCCTCCCAGACCCCCCCTTATGTCTTTTCTTTCCATTTGCTTTTCCATTTTTTCCTTATAACTGGCTTTTCCTTGCCTGATTAGATGCCTCAGCTCCTTTTGTACTTCCCTCAACCCCTCCTTATCTCTTGTCCTGAATGCCATCTTTTTCTCCTTAAGTAGTGTTTTTATATCAGCGTTAATCCATGGTTTGTTGTTGGAGAAGCACCTCACCACTTTTGTGGGTACTGTGTTGTCCACACAAAAATTTATGTAGTCCGTTATGCAGTGTGTGAGTCCTTCTATATCTTCTCCATACGAATCCTGCAAAACTTCCCATGCGGTTGTGTCAAAACAATCCCTCAGAGCCTCATCACTCTCCTCGGACCATATCCTCACTGTGCGGGTGACAGCTGGTTCTCTACGTACAAGTGGCTTGTACACAGGTCGGAGATGTACTAGGTTGTGATCCGATCTTCCCAGGGGCGATAGGGCTGATGAGTTATATGCCTCCCTCACGTTGGCAAAGAACAAGTCCAGTGTTTTGTTGTCTCTTGTGTGGCAGGTTACATACTGTGTGAAACTGGGAAGTGTGGATGATGGAGAGGCATGGTTGAAATCGCCAGACACAAGAAGGAGGGCCTGGGGGTGCTGAGACTGTAACTGGCTCAGCGTGGCTTGTAGGACCTCGCAGGCAGCGTCAGCTTTCGCAGAGGGGGGGACATATGCAGCTATCACGATGACATGTGATAGTTCCCTTGGTAGATAGAAAGGTCTCATGCTCACAGCTAATAGTTCAATGTCCTTACAGCAAGTTTCCTCCTTAATCACAATGTGTCTAGGATTGCACCATCTATTATTCACAAACATTGCCAGCCCCCCTCCTTTCCTCTTACCGCTCTCCCTTGTCCTGTCTGCCCGAAGGAGTTTAAAACCATCCAAGGAGACCAGAGAGTCAGGAGTAACTTCAGTGAGCCAAGTCTCTGTAAGTAGCATCATGCTGCACACCCGAAACTCCTGATGGTGCCTGGTGAGCGCTGTTAGTTCATCCATCTTGTTTGCAAGAGATCTCACATTGCCCATGATGATGGAGGGAACAGTTGGTCGGTAACGCCTCTTTTTAATCCTCTGAAGAGTTCCTGCTGTGCAGCCCCTCCCCCCTCTTTTTCTTTCTCCAGAGTTCTTGGGGGATGGGTGGGCAAATGGTATGCAGCCCTGTTGTTGTGACTCTAAGCTGCAGTAATTTCTCTCTTGTGTAGACAAAAGAAATGCCTGCAGACACAAGAGTCCCCATTTCAGCAGGACAAAAAGACAGATAAAAACAAAAAAAAAAAGTATCACAAAGGTCCAATTCCAAGTCTTTGTTTCTTCATTTCTTCATAGTGTAAAGTCCATTAAGTAGAGAGATAAAAAACAGACAGAGAAAGAAAAAATAAGAGAGAGAGAGTCTCAGAGCTGCCGACCAGGCAGCCACTTCAGCGGCGCCATCTTGGATTATTGAAGACACAGGTATGAGTAATGAGCAGTATAACGGCAGTGAGTGCTGCAATGTGCATTACAATTCTTGCTGTTAATGACCCTGCAAGCACCCCAAATTCTTCTTTCAATTCTTCCCTATCCTTTCCCTACAGTTCTAGGGCTCTTTTTCTGAACTTCTGTTTTCTAAGTCTTTCCCTAGATCGTGCTGACGTCTATCCCTACAGTAAGAGCGATGTGAAATGACTGTACCTAAAATGGCCGAGGATTTTTATAGGGCTGTGACATCACAGGGTCGGCTGGATGCTGATTAGCTCCACACTTGGCATTGCGGGAGATCCCGCATTCCCAGAGTCACTTGCCCCTTCTCCTAACATGTGCAGCAGCCATTTTATAAAAAAATTTGATTTGAAGCTTGAGGAAATCCGGAATCAACATCTCTACTTGTAATGTTCTGCCACAATAAATGTTGTTCTTGGAAGTTTTAGAAAATGGTTCATTTCTTTCATTAATTACTATTTTGAATGATATTAAAATTAAAATGTATAACTGTGTATTGTAATGTATGTATAACTGCATCAAATATATCTGTTTGACCATTGCCTGCAATGCTGTAAATAAAACGAATAAAAAAAAAAAAAAATATGGGGTAAAATAATCACATGCCAGTTGGTATTAAAAGTGTTGCACTAATGCTGAAATAGAATTACATATACCGTGGCTTGCAAAAGTATTCATACCCCTTGAACTTTTTTACATTATGTCACCTTACAACCACAAACTTAAATGTATTTGATTGAGGTTTTAAGTGATAGACCAACACAAAGTAGTACATAATTGTGAAATGGAATGAAAATGATACATGGTTTTCAAAATTTTAATCAAAAATTTGAAAAGTGTGACGTGCTAAAGTATTCAGCCCTCCTATATCAATACTTTGTAGAGCCACTTTTCACTGCAATTACAGCTGCAAGTCTTTTGGGGGTATGTCTCTACCAGCTTTGCACATCTAGAAACTGAGATTTTTGCCCATTCTGATTTGCAAAATAGCTCAAGCTCAACCAGATTGGATGGAGAGCGTCTGTGAACAGCAATTTTCATGTCTTGCCACAGATGCTCAATGGGATTTAGGTCTGGACTGTGACTGGGCCATTCTAACACATGAATATTCTTTGATCTAAACCATTCCACGGTAGCTCTGGCTGTAGGTTTAGGGTCATTGTCTTGCTGGAAGGTGAATCTCCTTCCCAGTTTCGAGTCTCTTGCATCCTCCAACAGGTTTTCTTCCAGGATTGCCCTGTATTTAGCTCCATTCATCTTCCCATCAACTCTGACCAGCTTTCCTGTCCCTGCTGAAAAAAAAGCATCCCCACACCATGATGCTGCCACCACCATGTTTCACATTGGGAATGGTGTGTTCAGGGTGATGAGCAGTGTTACTTTTCTGCTACACATAGCGCTTTGCATTTAGGCCAAAAAGTTAAACTTTGGTCTCATCTGACCATAGCACATTCTTCCAAATGTTTGCTGTGTCCCCTATATGGCTTGTGGCAAACTACAAATGGCACTTCATATGTCTTTCTTTCAACAATGGTTTTCTTCTTGCCACTCTTCCATAAAGGCCAGGTTTGTGGAGTGCACGACTTATAGTTGTCCTGTAGACAGATTCTCCTAGCTGAGCAGTGGATTTCTGCAGCTCCTCCAGCGTGACCATGGGCATCTTGTCTGCTTCTCTGACCATTGTTCTCCTTGCTCGATCTGTTAGTTTAGGTGGACAGCCATGTCTTGTAAGGTTTGCAGTTGTAGAATACTTTTTCCATTTTTGGATGATGGATTGAACAGTGCTCCTTGGAATGCTCAAAGCTTAGGATTTGTTTTTATAACCTAACCCTGCTTTAAACTTCTCCACAACTTTATCTCTGACCTGTCTGGTGAGTTCCTTGGTCTTCATGATGCTGTTTGTTCACTAGTGTTCTCTAACAAACCACTGAGGCCTTCACAGAACATGTGTATTTATTCTGAGACTAAATTACACACAGCTGGACTCTATTAACTAATTAAATGACTTCTGAAGGCAATTGATTACACTGGATTTTATTTAGGGGAATCAGAGTACAGGGGACTGAATACTTTTGCCCATCACACTTTTCAGATTTTTGTTTAATTAAAATTTTGAAAACCGTGCATCATTTTTGTTGTTCACAATTATGTGCTACTTTGTGTTGTTTTATCACTTAAAATCTCAATAAAATACATTTAAGTTTGTGGTTGTAAAGTGACAAAATGTGAAAAAGTTCAAGGGGTATGAATAATTTTGCAGGCCACTGTAGACCCATCTTTGGACATTGCGTTGTTTGTACCAAATTAAAACTGCGCTTCTCTTCTGTTTTTTGTATGTGTTTAAACTCCTTTTTTTTTTTTTTTTTTTTCAGGAAGAGAAAAAGAGAAAACGTGAAAAAGAACAATGTGATTCAGATGAGGAAACTGAGTTTTTTGAACCAGAGAAAAAGATAGAAGTTGAAACCCCTACAGACCGTCCAGTCAGAGCATGTAGAACACATCCAGGTGATAACTAATATTAATGATTTGATTTAGTTGGACTGCTGCTTAACTAATGATGTTATTAGTTAATTAATGATCTTATTCTGTCTTACAGCAGAAAATGAGAGCACCCCAATACAGCAGCTTCTGGAATATTTTCTCCGACAACTGCAGAGGTAAGCTGGGTATTTTGTGTGTCTCTCTCCTTCTGTCTGGGTGGGACAAATGTGTGAAAATGTTGACTTGTAGGCTGAGACCCCACATTGTGGAAAAACAGCTTTTTTTTTTTTTTTTTTTTTAACTTTTTAATTTTTATAGAATTTTCATTGAATGTACAAGAAAACAAAAAAAAAAGAAAACCACAAGAAAAAAACACCCAATAACATAGGACACAAAGCACAGCGGACATGGGGAGAGACAACAAAGAGGAAGGGTGGGAAGGAAGGGATCAGAGACCATGAAGGATACAATACGTATCCCATGGGGAACCAGATTGATTGGAAGGCCTCCACGGTATTGTTAAGAGAGGCGGTGAGGTATTCCAAACTGCGTACAACTTTGATGCGAACCACTAGAGCAGGGCCCTTGCAGCGGATGTACACTTTCCAGTGAAGAGGCAGTAAATTAAGCAAGTAAATGAGAGGGTCTAGCGGGACACTCTGAAGAAAGAGCGCATCAGTCAATACCTTAACCTCTGTCCAGAAAGTGCGGATTAAAGAGCAGCCCCAGAAGATGTGAGATATAATGTGCCCTCCTCAGAGAGGCATCTCCAGCAGACCGTGGGAACACTGGGGTTGAGGGTGTGCAGCAGAACCAGGGTATGGTACCAGTACATCAAAAGTTTATACCTGGTTTCACGATTTAGCCTCACGGGACCATATGATCTCCCACTGACCCGAAGAGATCTGTCTGCTCAGAGCCTCCGTCCACTTAACCATATATTTATGGACGAGGGGGCTCTATTCCTCTGGAGAAGAGAGTATTCAATATATGTCTGAAATTGGTTCCTTCATAGATGTACCAGCTTGGCATCTCTTCTCAAAAAAATAAAGTAGGGACGGGGACCCGTGGGGCCCCAAATAGAGTGGTCATGAAATGGGCTATTTGCTGATAGTGAAACCAGTGAAAATTCAGTAGTTGGTAAGTGCAAGTCAAAGGTGAAATAGTCAAAGGGTCTGAGCTCCAAGGTTGACGGGTCAATGAAATCAGCGACATGGAACAGACCTAATCTACTCCAAGGGTACACCATATCAGTCCCCAGCCCCCCGGGAGGAGAGGGTTAAAGAGAGCTCTAATTTGGCTTTCTGTCACTTTTGGAAGCAAGTGTAGCACAGTAGACAATACTGCTCTTACTACTGGTAATACAAGAACCCTAGTGGACCACATTATACATGGGATATCTTGGAAAACTGTCACAGCCTGATGCCTTCTGTTATAAACTGAAGCATTGACGTTAATGAAAAACCTAGAAAGAACATATATTTATCACTTATTTCGCTGGGGGACACAGCACCGTGGGTATAGACCTGGCCACTAGGAGGCTGACACTAGGAGTATCAAAAGATGTCAGCTACGCCTCTGGGCTATACCCTCTTCCACAGACTCTGAGCTAGTCAATTTTAACCTAGTGTCCATAAGAGACAGACTCGACCTGACTCAGGTCTTTCTGTCTTACATTATTTTTATTTTATCTTTCAGGTGCAGGGGTGTCTTCAGCATGTACGCCACATTAGTCATACACCCTTGCGGGCGCAGTGCTCTACACAATGTCCTTGCCGGTCACCCAGTCCCCACTCACTGCATCGATGAATAGAATGCCAGTGACCCCACTACTTTGTGCGAGGTCCACTGAGGGGATGACCCTGCAGTGCCTGAAGATGCCAGATAGGTGAGTATGTGAATCTCCCCAATTCATCAGCATCAGCCAGGCACATCTATATCCTCTGCTACGCAGGAGCTCCTCCGTGCATTACGCTACAGATCTCCTGGATGACCTGGATCCTGCTTCCGAAGAGGACATCTCCTTCCACCACAGTCGCTGCCCTCCTCTGGTCTTCCCCAACCATAGGGTGTTTGACCATATCTTGAAGGAACAATGGCTTCACCCGGATCGTCTTGTCTTCCACTAGGAAGTCGGACGTTCTCTTTCCCTTCCCAGACGAGTGGACCCCGTGATAGTTTGGCTCTCCAAGGCTACTATTCTTTCCTTATCAAACTCCGTCTCTCTCATCGATCCCTTGGACAGCTCCAGACGGGTCTCTCCAGTGAAGCTCCCCTCCAGGACAACCAGCTGTTTTTCTCAAATCCTGAACGCTTCCAAGTACCTGTGCGATGCTTCCCTGGCAGCAACTTGCCATTCTGCCAAGGCGACCACCAATGCCAGCTACCCTCCTCCAGCCGTTCTCAGTGTTTTCACTTCTTTTGTGGCTGCTCCTCTTGTTCCGGAGGACGGTCTTTCTGGGACTCCCACTCCCACTCCCACTCTTTTAAGCTCAGACCTGCTTGGCCATCCCTCACCAAGTCCTCCAGGCCTTCCTCTTCAAAGCCCTCCTTTGCATGAAGGTATTCCCCCACCTGGTTCCGAGAGGCCACTACCTCCATCCGCAGAGTCTCCAGATTGGCTTCCCTGACTTGAAAACCCACTTTTCTTGTTCTCCACAGTCCTTCGTCCATCACCGTCTTTTCTGCCTAAGGTGGTTTCTGGCTCCCTCATCAATGAAGATATCGTCTTTTTGCCCAGACCCCAAGCACCCACGTGAGCATTTCCTTCACTGCCATCATGTGATCTGGGTATATTTGTCTCTCACTGACCCCTTCCGTCGTTCGGACACCTTGTTGATTCTCCCTCACAAGGGCCTGGCCGCATCCAAGGCTTCCATCTTCCGATGGATTTGGTCCACGATCAAGGAGGCCTATCAGCTCAAGGATAGGGTGCTGCCCCTCCATGTGACTGCTTACTGCACCAGAGCTGTCAGAGCCTCCTGGGCTGTTAGGCATCAGGCTTCCACTGCCCAGATCTGCAAGGCTGCCACCTGGGCCTCTGTCTACAGCTTCACCAGGTTTTATCAGATACATTCCATGGCCTCTGCTGATGCCAGATTGGGTCATAAGGTTCTACAAGTTTCTGTGCTTAAGATTGCTCATGTGGCCATGTAATTCCCACCCTCTGGGACTGCTTTTGGACATCTCATGCTGTCTCTCCTAGTGAAATAAGTGAGAAAAATTGATTTTTGTATTCGCCATAAATCCTTTTCTCATTGTATTCACTGGGGGACAAAGATCCCACCCTTGTTTATTCTTGTTGTTCCTGCCCGGGCTGTTTTGGTGCGTTTTCGGATTCAGGACATGGAGGTGATGGTTCCATGTTCTTTTTTGTGTTTATTTTTTGTGTCTCTCTCCTCCTACCGCTGCGTTACAAACTGGCTAGCACAGTGTCTGTGGAAGAAGGTATAGCCCAGAGGCGGAGCTGGCATCTTTTGATACTCCTAGTGTCAGCCTCCTAGTGGCCAGGTCTATACCCATGGTGTTGTCCTCCAGTGAATACAACGAGAAAAGGATTTTACGGTGAATACAAAAATCATTTTTTTTCCTTTTAGTCTATGCAAATGCCTATCACAGTCTACAATTTTTTGTTATGCACTCTGTTTGCAACTGCATAGGGGTTTCTGTTTACAACAGAAATTATGGCTCTGGAGTGCAGAACACATGGTATGATGGACGCTACCTGTGCCTGACTTTACCGGTGCCAGACAGACGCCATTGGTTTACGATAGAGTTCTTCTGGGTCTTGACTGAGATATAGTTTGTTTACATGGGAAATACAGCGCTGCATGAAGAGCTATTTTTTTCATGTAATGTGATGGAATCTGCTATTGAGCTTTCTGAACAGATGTAAACAGAACCTAAAACCCTTGAGTTTTTAGTTGTGTTTTTGAAGTAATTTGGTGATTCTAGCAGGTCCTTTTTTAAATGTTACCTACATTGAGTGTCAGTTCTTCTGCTCAAATGTAAATAACTTACAAAATAGAACAACTTGCCCTCTTAGGGTAACTTCACCTAGAGTTTTTTGCAGGCAGATTTCTGAGGTGGAATTTGCGTCAAAAGCTTCCTCAAAAAACGCCTCCAAGCTCTCCCATTCATTTCAAATTAGTTTCCTCTAGTTGAAAAAAAAAAAATCATCATCAGATCCTATCTTAAGGCGGATTCTGCCTTGCAAAGTCAGTTGAAATGAATTAGAAGCAGAAAAGAAAAAACACTGCCTCCTATTCATTTCCTGTAGCCGAAAAAGATAATTTAAAGAAAAAAATCTGCTACTAACAACCACTGAAATGATTCGGAACTTTGGGAGACATTTTGTGAGGCAGATTTCGAGGTGGATTCTGCGTCAAAATCTGCCTGCAAAAAACTCCATGTGAATATACCCTTATGTAATGTTTAACGGCAGTATGAAACATTTCATGGTACAGTAAGTGCATTGATTTTCTATCTTATGTTCACAGTTCTATTTATTTCTGACTTTTAGAAAGGATCCTCATGGTTTCTTTGCCTTTCCTGTCACTGATCAGATTGCCCCTGGTTATTTCATGATCATAAAACATCCAATGGACTTTAGCACTATGAAGGAAAAAATTGCTGCAAATGAGTACAAATCTATCACTGAATTTAAGGTATGTGAACTGCTGGTCATTAGTATCTGTAGATTATATATCTTCTGAACTTTCTGACATCTGTAACAAATTTTTTTTATTCTAATATACATTATAAATGAAGCTATGAGGGCACTAATATTTTATTTGTCTTAAACACATCCCTATTGAATTATTGGTTTTGGTGCATGCCTCCTCATACATCAGGCGTTCCTTTTGCCGGGACCATGTGCCTGCACTGAAATGTACACCAGCTCACAGGTGTGGATTTTTTTCATGCATTAGTTTGGCCAGTTTGCTGTCGTAAATGGTAATAAATGTGGTGAGACTCCACCCAAATCACACTCCCTTGTCATTCCGTCTTTCAGGCAAGGTGCAAGGGTGCCATAAAAAAGGAAGTCGCAATTTTTGCGCAGAAACCTGACTTGTGCAAAAAGTTGAACTTTAGAGCCTGTTTTCTATTAAAAAGAATTCAGATAGGGTAATAAATTATATTACAAAAATGTTCACCAAACACGACCCTATACATAAGTAAACAAAAAGTGAACTGGCACTTTAACAATTTTTCACTTTGCCACGCAAGCATTGAAACAAATGAACCTCACAAAGATCCTTACAGGACAACCACATTAGGAATTGTTTTTTAAATGGTACCTGATTTTTCATCAAAAGTTCAAATATCTGCAGGGTCTTACTGGGCAACCTGTTCTTTGGGTGTATAAGCCTTCGTATATGGTGTCCTATCAGTTTTCCTGCTGCTAATAGCCCCATGACTACAGCACATTCTGAATTTCTCTTAGTGGACGGTGGTGTACAATACAGAGTAGACTGCTCACCCATCCATTATTACTACAACCAGTTTCTTTACATGTAATTCTGCCAGATGTAAATGTAAAATAGCATCTAGTGGCAGGAACGTTAGAGAAGTTTTTCAAGCAGACAACTGCAACATTTTTAAATAAAGTGCTTTACATTTTGGCCCAGAATCACTTACAATTAGATGAGACTAAGTTGTCTGAAAAGTTAATGATCATTAAAAGGGACATTATAGTTTCAGCATTGCTTGATTAACCATTATTCAATTTAGTTTTCAAGATCTTTGCTTGATCTCTCAAAACCTGCAAGGAACTGATACAGAAAGAAATATATACAGAGAAATATTGGAACATTAAATTTTTATTAGTCAATGAATAAGCCTTATTTGCTAAAACAGTATTTCTTTACTTATAGTGTTTTGCTAGATTACTTATCCACACATCTATCAAAATAATATCTAACTGTTAAAATGTGTGAAAGGCAGCAGTGAGCACCAAAATTATTTCTGGCAGTAATATTTATGTTTACACTACTGTGTTTCACAGGCCGATTTTAAGCTTATGTGTGATAATGCAATGACCTACAACCGTCCAGAGACAGTCTACTATAAGTTGGCAAAGAAGCTCCTGCACACGGGCTTTAAGATGATGAGTAAGGTAAGAGTTAAGCTGATTAAAAATATTTGCTAATTTCTGTTTAATTATTTTTTCCCTTTTTCACATCTTTTGTTTTGTTTGATTTTAATTTTATCATTAGAAAACACCACAATAGAAAATGCAATTTAGCAATAATGTTTGACCGGGCACCCTCAACCTCTTTCCGCCCAGTTCCACCCATATTGATTAAAACTATCCCCTGTACATGTAAAGCACTGAGGACCTAAGCCTGCGCCATTCGAAGCAGTTTTCAGCTATAACATCCAGCTTACACTGTGCTGAAATGCCCAAGACTGGAGCTATGCTTGATCCTGGCCATTTAATTCCTTACATGTTTTAATAAATAGAGACCACAACATTTGAGAAGTTTGACTGAGGAATTGGGCTCCCACTGTCAGCCTATCAACACCTTTGGAGGCTTAATGCAAAAGGATATTAGGCCCTGAGAGAAGTGGAGCCTAATAGGCTACCTCTTAATAGAACATTGTCAGGCAGACATAATACACTGCACTATGGAAGTCAAAATCATTAGATCAGCTTGTTCAGGTCCCCTTGCGATACTTATAAATATTGAAGGGAAAAATAGTTGAAGTATAAAAGATATCATGTTGAAGAAAATCACAAAAATGTGTATATAACAATATATCAATGTAGCACTATTTAACATGACTTGCAGATTGCATTATTGTGATCTGCCTATGAAGTGGCGCTCTGCAAAATTTTCCAGTGGTTGAAAAAATAGCCAAATGGTCGATTCAAAGCCTCTACTCTGTCACAGAACAGCAGCAGTGGCTCTCCTGTGATTCAACCATTTCAATTTACATGACCAGAGCCAGCAGCAGCAACTAAGCTTTCTTTTTACTCTTTCAACCACTGCCACCGTTGTTTTGATTACTATCTCTGTACTGTGAAATCAGTGTCCACCATCAGAGCAGGACCACCACCAGTAATGGTGGTCCCGCTATAATTTATCCCTGTGCTGTGACACTGTGATAGGCCCTTTGGCCATATAAGTTTATTGAAATCAATAGTGGTAGTGGCTCTTCTGTTCTTGGCCCATTTGAATGTAGCACCAAATTATAATAAAAATGTTCTAAAGTGCTTACTGAATCCCAGTAATGTACTCTAATAGGATGTCATCATTGTACAAAATCAGCTTGTAACATTCCTTCTAGATATTCAACTGTGAGTGGTATTATTAAAATGTACTGCTAAACCCCTGATGGTGTCCCGGTCCATAAAGGCATAGATAACTGAGTTTGCTGTGGAAAGACATGACTGGCCTGCAGATTACCCTGACCTCAAACCCATCAAACATCTTTGGGCTTAACTAGAATGAAGATTGCAAGTCAGGCCCTCCCATTCAACTTCATTGTCTGATCTCATAAATGATCTTCTGGAAGAATGGGGTAAAATTCCCACTTTAAAACTCCAAAATCTTGTAGAAATTCTTACCAGAAGAGTGGAAGCTGCAAAAGAAGGGGGGAAACAACTGCATAGTCATGTCTATGGATATTAATGTGTCTGGAATGGGATGCCATAAAAGCTCCTGTAGAAGTCCCAAAACTTTTGTCCATATAGTGAATATATATATATATATATATATATATATATATATATACAGTCATGGTCAAAAGTTTTGAGAATGATACAAATATTAATTTTTACAAAGTCTACTGCTTCAGTTTTTCTAATGGCAATTTGCATATACTCCAGAATGTTATAAAGAGTGATCAGCTTAACAGCAATTACTTGCAAAGTCAATATTTGCCTAGAAAATGAACTTTATCCCCCAAAACACATTTCAACATCATTGCAGCCCTGCCTTAAAAGGACCACCTAACATCGTTTCAGTGATTGCTCCATTAACACAGGTGTGGGTGTTGATGAGGACAGGGCTGGAGATCAATCTGTCATGATTAAGTAAGAATGACACCACTGGACACTTTAAAAGGAGGCTGGTGCTTGCCATCATTGTTTCTCTTCTGTTAACCATGGTTATCTCTAAAGAAACACGTGCAGTCATCATTGCACTGCACAAAAATGGCCTAATTGGGAAGAGTATTGCAGCTAGAAAGATTGCACCTCAGTCAACAATCTATCGTATCATCAAGAACTTCAAGGAGAAAGGTTCCATTGGTACCAAAAAGGCTCCAGGGCGCCCAAGAAAGACCAGCAAGCGGCAGGACCGTCTCTTAAAAGTGTTTCAGCTGCGGGATCGGGCTACCAGCAGTGCAGAGCTTGCTGAGGAATGGCAGCAGGCAGGTGTGAGTGCATCTGCACGCACTGTGAGGCGGAGACTCTTGGAGCAAGGCCTGGTCTCAAGGAGGGCAGCAAAGAAGCCACTTCTCTCCAGAAAAAACATCAGGGGCAGACTGATATTCTGCAAAAGGTACAGGGAGTGGACTGCTGAGGACTGGGGTAAAGTCATTTTCTCTGATGAATCCCCTTTTCGATTGTTTGGAACATCTGGAAAACAGTTTATTCGGAGAAGAAGAGGTGAGCGCTACCACCAGTCTTGTCTCATGCCAACTGTAAAGCATCCTGAAACCATTCATGTGTGGGGTTGCTTCTCAGCCAAGGGAATCGGCTCTCTCACAGTCTTGCCTAAAAACACAGCCATGAATAAAGAATGGTACCAGAATGTCCTCCAAGAGCAACTTCTCCCAACCGTCCAAGAGCAGTTTGGCGCTCAACAATGCCTTTTCCAGCATGATGGAGCACCTTGCCATAAAGCAAAGGTGATAACTAAATGGCTCAGGGAATAAAACATAGAGATTTTGGGTCCCTGGCCTGGAAACTCCCCAGATCTTAATCCCATTGAGAACTTGTGGTCAATCATCAAGAGACAGGTGGACAAACAAAAACCAACAAATTGAGACAAAATTAAAGCATTGATTCTGCAAGAATGGACTGCTATCAGTCAGGATTTGGTCCAGAAGTTGATTGAGAGCATGCCAGGGTGAATTGCAGAGGTCCTGAAGAAGAAGGGTCAACTGCAAATATTGACTTGCTGCATTAACTCATTGTAACTGTCAATATAAGCTTCTGTTACTCATAATATGAATGCAATTATATTTCTGTATGTGATAAAAACATCTGACAAACACACATAAAAACCAGAGGGCAGCAGATCATGTGAAAATATAATATTTGTGTCATTCTCAAAACTTTAGGCCATGACTGTATATATATATTTTTTTTTTTTAGTGTAACAACCCTATTAAAGTTTTCTGTTTTAAGTATTTCTAAGAAAGGCGGATTCCCACACCAAACTTCACATAGTTTTCTGGCAGAAAATATTTACTGAATGTATTTATAAAGCCACATTGCTACTCTTTCCCATACATACTCCATGGACAACTCATTTTTCACTGTTTTTCAAAACACTCTGTGATTAACGATGTCCTGACATGCATCATACTTGTACGGCTCTACCAGAAAGGTTTTCTTGCAAAGCACCATACATGTACTGCGCTAATATGGTGTTGGCTCAAAAACTAAACCATTACCATGAACAAATGGTGTCAACTGTAACTTACAGCTGACACACTGTAATAATAATAAAAAAAAAAAAAAAATGATATTTATATAGCTCTAGCATCATCCACAGCACTTGCAGGGTAGAGTCAGGATCGGACTGGCCCACCGAATCCTCTGGTGGGCCCCATTACTTTAGTGGGCCTTACCGGACCATCACTGCTTTTTTAATAGGCAGTGGAGGTCTGGTAAAGATCGCAGTTGCAAGGGGTGCGACCGCGACCAGAGTGCTGCGGGACCTGCTGGATATGGCCGGAGCCCCGCAGCACCGTGATGGCGATTAAGGAAAGCCTGGTTTCCCAACTGCTATACATATTGTTAATGGAAAGGAGCCCAGCATTATGTCAGCTCCTTTCCAATAGCGCTATTATTATACTCTGGGGTCGCCTCAGACCCCAGAGTATAATATGCAGAGGCCCAGGGGAGGTTATTAAATATAACAAATACTGATACTCACCTCTCCTTGGACTCTTGATGGCTCCCAGCATCATCTACGGGGCCCTTCCAACCTGTGAATGAGGTCACATTCCCCAGACATCACTGCTGGGGCCTGTGATTGGGCCCCAGCAGTCATGTGCGGTGCACCGGCATAATAACGTCAGCACACCCCACGTGACCGCTGAGGCCCAATCACAGGCCCCAGAAGTGACATCAGAGGGGCCTGACCTCAGTCACACGTAGAAGACCAAAAAGGATGCAGAAGACAGCCGAATGGGGCGAGGGTGCCCAGGAGAGGTGAGGTAAGGTGAGTATAAGTGTTTATTTATATAAAACATATAAAACAGATCTATGCAATGTAAATAGCGAGGGGGTGATGGTGCTAGCAAAAGCACCTTGGTGCGTTTAAATAGTTGATTAGCAGGGGCCCTGGGTGTTAGATCCCCTCTGATCTATTATATCTCTTAGACTGTTAGGACCCTGCAGATCAGATGTTTACCAGAACACGCAGCTCCCAGTATTTTTTCCATGCTGAGTGCCGTTCACTTCTTGATAACCACAGTTGTGGGTAACTATAGTTGTATGGGCCATGTTAATGTTAACAATTCCAGGACCCACGCTGCTCGCTTGCTATACACAGTGTAGAGGTGGGTTTAGGTAGTGCAGTGGTGCACATCGTATGGCATTGTTATTACCTGAAGTCGCACTGTGTCGGTACAGCTGATCTGCAGGGGTCCTGGAGGTGGGCCCCTAGAAACAATTCCACTGCTGGGCCCTAGATATCCCAGTCCAACATTGTGTAGAGTAATAAATTAATCGTCAATTTAAACAGTGAAGGCCCTTTTCACAGAAGCTTTAAGTCTTTGAGGAAGAAGGAAGGAAATGGGATGTGAAAATACTTGTACAATGGTCCGCCATCTGGGTAACACAGATAATGCTTCATATACTGGTCACTAGCTGGTATCTGTGTATGTGTGTAAGATTAGGGCAACAGGGTCTGAGTAATAATCCCGAAGGGGTGGATTAAACAGTCAGTCAGTTTATGGAGAGTAAGTAAAGAAGAATCAGCCAAAAAATATGTTTTAAGGCACACTTGAAATTGTGGAATTTGTGTAATAAGCTGTCTGAGGATAACTATTGTACCCTGGTTAACTTGCTTAACAGCTTTTGTACTGTCACTTTTTTTTCAAGAAAATAAATTCATGCAGGACTCTGGTAAAAATCCTGATACTCCTAAATAAATTCTTTGAGTGAGGGGTGTACTTTCCAAAATGGAGTCATGTCTTGGAGGATTCCTCTTTACTGGCACTTCAGGTGCAAAAGTGGCATGCTGTCAAAAAAAAAAAAAAAAACAGCCTAGATTTGTGCTCTGTTGTGTGCCCAAACAGCAATTTATGCCTGCATATATGACATTGTTGTACCTGGAATAAGTAACATGACATTATCATACATGTGAGCATAAACAGCTTTTTGGGCACACTGGGGGAAACAGAAGGTATGGTTTTGGATGCCAGGTCATGTTTCTGGAGCCCCTGAGGTGCCAGAAAAGTGGAATTCCCTGTGAAGTGACCTCATATTGGAAACTAAACCCGTCTAGGAATTTATTTAAGCGGTGTAGTGAGTATTTTGACCCCACAGTATTGCATCAAATAATTTTCCACAAATCAATGCACAGCATATGGTGAAAAGGGAATATCATGTGTGGAGTACATTTGGGTATACCAAATGTCACACTATTTTTCCACTATCTCCTAAGCTGGGTGGATATTCTAGGGGTCAGTTCTGTCTGGTTTCCTTTAAACATTGTATGAACCCCAGTCTTCACTCGGGGGTCAAAATGTCTGCTACTCCCCTTATTAAATTATCCAAATCTGTTCAGCCCTTCTAAAGATGTTAGTGTTCATGAAAATTAGCCTAGTTGCGGAGTAGGCAGTAACACTGCATGACATGCAGCACACAGATTTGCTTCCCCAAGTGAAACCACAGGTTTAATATACCACTTTCCTCGCCGCATGTTTCGTGCGGAAACCATTTTCCATGTAAACTGCTTTGTATGCATATAGGTTTCCATTCGGGGGGGGGTCCCCAAGCGGACTTCCCGAACGGAAACCCGAACGCAGATGTGAACCGGCCCTTACTTAAGTGATTCTAAGTATTCCAAAGTTATTACCAAAACAAAAATCAAAACTTGCTGCAGCAGGAAGGGGTTAAAAAGTGCTACATCCAACTTGTCATTTTTTTTTTCTCCTGCAACAAATTTAGTAACGGGGTTGTTGTGTTTTTCACATGGATTGTTTATATTTTGCATGCGCTGCATAGTTTTTAGCTTGAACCTTTCATTTCTCTCATTTCATTTGGAAGCTTTGATTTGGTCTACGTTATATTTTGGTGTTATTATTCTTGACAAAATCATGCTGCATGAACATTCAAAAGTAACATTTAGGACTGAGGTAACACCATTTCCATCCCATCCATCATAGCACCTTTTGCTATGAAGGGAAATGTAAAGTTCCTGCTGCTCTGTCCTTTTTGATTCTAGGAACGGCTTTTAGCTTTGAAGCGCAGTATGTCGTTTATGCAGGACATGGATTTTTCTCAGCAGGCTGCTATTTTGGGAGATGAAGACACCACAGTTGAAGAACCTATGCCAGAAGTTGCTCTTCCAGCTCCTGTAGAAATTACAAAGAAATCTAAAAAGCCAAGCAAGGAAGTTATTAGGTAAAATCTGTACAAAGCCTGTGTCTGGCTACTGTGGTTTGGCATACTTAGACAATGACCAATCCACTGTAGCTTAAAGCCCCTAGTTACCGTGAGTGGGAGGGTCTTCAACCATGTGCAGCTTGCCACACTGGCATCTAAGTGTGCCATCACACTACTATACATTGCCTAAAGTTATACAGTTGAATTGGATCGATACTAAATCTGTATCCTGAGTTGGTTATTTGGTTTCCAGATTTGTTATAAAGATAAGAGCGCGCTCAAGAAGTAAAATACTCTGCACACAGTCAGGGTGACTAGAACTTCTCCTTTTATTTACCACTGTACATAATCTTTTATAGTATTGCATATGGGAGTTGACATATATTTGTGTGTCCGTTTGCTGTTGGCTGATGCATCTTGCAATCTCCTCTTCTTACATCCTGTTTTTGCACTTGCCTTGGGTGTTGGTCAGGAAGTAAGCGCCATCTTGCATAGATGATATCTAGTTACACACAGCAAAGTTCACAAAAGGAATGTAATAATAAACACTTAGGAAGGAAAGTATATATTTGGTTAATATTAATACAAAATAGACCTGTTGATATCAAAAATAGACATTTTATCCACAACACAGTCAGTAATTGTAAACATCTTTGCAGGATTTCACAATTAGGCTACATTTACATTTGCCTCATCTCTGTAGTCTGCTTGAAATCAGAGTATGAAAAAGTCTTGCATGCACAACTTTTTCTCCTGCCACTTTCATTTTAAAAACAATGGACATCCAACAGACTATTATAGTCAATGGGTCTGTCAGTCTCCACTTTGTAACCGCTATTTAGTGGTCCAGCAGTCTGCCTGTCCTTTTTTCTGGTCCTCCAATGGAGCAGAACAACAGACAGTGTGAACCAGATGTGAACTTACTTTACCTACTGTTTTTATTAGTCTGTTGGTGTTCTATTATGCTCTGTGCTTTGTTGAGAACAATAGGTTGATGTCTGCAAGCTGTTGCCGACAGTTATTGGTTTTTTTCCCATATAAAAAGGCTACAATTCCATGTTGATTAGCTGTATTATACTATATATTGTATCAAAATATTTCAAACATGCTTAATTTTAATTTTTTGTACTTTTGCAGGGCAATTGAAGATGATCAGAGGTATGCATTTTTGATATTGGTTAAAAACGACTTGTTTTTGTTAGTTGAAAATACTCATAATAATTGATACTAGGCTCACAGCATTCCTTTGCCTCACTTCATACAATACTATTATTGCCATATACTTTTTGCTTGGAGATATTGGCATTTTTCTGTTTCACCATTTTTGGCCACTTTCTTTTTATTGATAAACAGATGGTTTTTGGTGAACTTGTTGCATAAGCTTGGGCTATAACTCATTTTCACTCAATAAATTTTTTTTTTTTTTTTTTGGTGAATTTTTATTGCAGATTTTAGAACTGCTACTGGCCCAAACTTCAGTATGATAGATATATGATTGTTCACCATAATCCAAGAGAGGTTAGATTTGTATACGTGCCCATATTATTGCAGTGGCAGAAGCAGTGGGATGTGAACTGAGGACAAATTGAATACCATATATCATCTGTGTGTTAGCAAAGGAAGTTTATCCAAAGGTATTACCAGGTTGTACTGTGAAGCTAGCACAAGCATTCAGAGGTAGACTCAACAGGCATTCAAAGAATGACAGCAAGTGTCTTAATTGGGTATATCTGTATTGTTTTGGGGCAGGATATACCTAAAGAATCTTGAAAGTAATCCACTGTTGAGAGTTGTCTACCCACAAAAAAATCTTTTAGATGGTAAAATACCTTGTCTGTCTATCACTGGAAGGCCAATTTCTGCATGTCCAGCGGAAAGTCTGATTTGTTGTAGATTATAGCTAGAGGAGCATGAGGGACCATGAGCACATGCCACAAGTACAACATGATTATGATTGTGACAGAACTGGTGATCGGTCTATCTTGGGGTCTCAACCAAACCAGGGTCTATAGCGTTGGGCCACAGTGACAACCCACTGCTTCGATCTGCACCCACTGAGTGCAATAGAGTCTAGCAAACACATCGGCTAGTTTGGGCAATTGTGTACCATTATAATATTGATGGAGCTCCTTGGGTATGTAGGGTGCGCCCCTGAACACAAGGTCCCCATCTCACTTAAATAAGACGCATCATGTTGGCCATGCAGTTCCCTATGGGAGACGCCGATCAATATAGCCCTGAAAAGATTGAGAAGTTTGGGTAATAGGTGATAGATCAAGATTAGTGATGATCGAATCGATTCTGCAGAAGTGGAATTCGATTCGAATTTCAGGAAATCTTCGATTCGCCACGTTTCCAGATTTCCTGATGTTTTGCGGTAACGAATATTTAGTAAGGACATTTGTGACATTAGACGGTCACAAGATATTCTCTAGTGATGTGATTGGGTAGGCGTGTCTTTGCTTGCTAGCAGATCCTTCCACATGAATAAAAGTTGTCCGTGCGGGAGAGAGAGGACTGCAGCATCCGAGGGCTTCTGCCATGTTTTCCTCCCACTCCGGTTCTCTGCAGCCCGGAAATAGCTGTTTATTCGCCGCAAAGTAATTCAGATGGTAGCAAATTTTTTTTTGAACTTCGAATCGAACTCCCGAATTGAACTTTGAGAAATTCCTTCATCTCTAATCAAGATCGGTGACATGTGGACCATGTCTGCATATCTCTGTCCAACTGACAAAATAATAGCAGTTAGTTTGGGCATGGGCTATATGAATGCTCTGTAAGATTCTGCAGTGAGGCTCTCACCACTTTTGCATTATAAGCAATATAAGCCAGTGTCAGATGATATATATAATATACTGAAGAGCCTTTATTCCTCTAAGCCATATTTAAAGTCACACCTAATCCATCCCTTTCCTAGTCTGTTTAGTGCACGGGAAATGTATGGGAGAGTACAGTCAGGGCTTCCACGGTATTGAGATCTAAGGGCTTAGTATATAATGCGGAATAAAGGCTATTGCACTCTAAGGAGTTTATGAGGGTTTAGGGGGACAAATTCAGAAGTATAGAGGAGGAATGATTGATTATTTGGGTAATATTTACAAATGTGTGTTCCCTAGCTGCCAATAGTTCTCAAGAATGTTGTTTCCAGTGGTTGGCAATTTGTATAAACTTTCCCTGGGTGATGCCTTATCGGCCTCCTAATTAGTCAGAGGTGTGGTGTTCTTCGAAGAGTCAATAAGGAAATGGGCATCAGTCTTACCTCGGATCTCCCTGCCCACCTCTAAATCCACCAATAAAGACTGAATCTCCAGCCCATGAATGGGGGTCACTCACCTAGGCCATCGATACGTGTAAGAGCAGAATCATGGTCTGACTACGTTTGTAGTCCCTCCATGCTTCCAGAACATCAGTGGAGTGCATAAAACGAGCCATGTGGAAACTATATGCAGAGGTAGGGTGGGGGGAGGGGCAATAGCTTGTGAATGAAACGGCCCCATCCTGTCTTTAAAAAAAAAAAAAGCATCCAAAGCCAAGTTGGAGTCTCATTAGAACAGGTACTTAAAGTAGTAGATTGGAGTTGAGCACGTAATACTTAATAAATGTAACTCGGGAGTTGCTAACAGTTCCAGTAGTGCAGCTATTTATAATGAAAAAATATTTTGTGTTCTTTGACTGGTGAATTAAGGCCTTGAATGTTATGAATCATTTGCACTAGACCAGAGTTGGTGTAGCAGGATGGCTGGCCAAGTCAAGAAGTGTGTGTGTGTGTGTGTGTGTGTGTGTGTAATGGAGGGGGGTGCGCAGGAAGAGAGACAAAGGGAAATAAAAAGGGGAAGACAAAGGAACAATTGTATCAATTTAGTTGGGGGAAGCAAATATGAAATGTCAAAAATAAAATAAAACTTAACCTATACAAAATAAGGAACATATTCAAATGACCAAATAGTCCCATTAAACTGTACATTAAAATATGGCTTGCAGAGCCCTATGCGAAAAAAGAAGCGCTCGTAGCGATCCTCTATATTACATGTATGTGATGCAGTTTCCTGTCCATTGTATAAAATTCAAAACCTGAAACCCCTGGGTTTGTGTCTTGCCACCTAGGGTCAGACAGACACAAGACCCTTTTAAAGGAGTTTTGCAGGCAAAAAATCATTTTCAAAAATGGTCAGTTAGTGCTATATTAATAGGTTAATAAGTGCAACCAAATACCTTTTAGCAGTGTTTTGAGTCATTTTCTGGGTTTCTCTGGGAGTTGCTGGCATCTTCTGCATTTGTTTACATGGGTAGTTTCCGTTTCTGTTTTCCTACAACTACCATGATGCATTACGCTTCATTCAGAGCTGACTCACACTACCTCACTCTGTCACACCCCCTCCCTGTTTCCCTAGCTAGCCCACCCACTTATACCCCTTCCCGACTAACTAATTCAGCCTAGCCATGGTCAAACAGAAGCAGTAAGGGTGTGTTCACACGGAGGAATTTGCCGCAGATTTGAGGGCGGATTCCAGCCCCGAATCCGGAGCAGATTCCTCCCGAATCCGCCTCCCATTGTTTTCAGCGGGAGGCGGAGATAGCAGCAGAACGCGGAGAAAAAAAAGCAACCTGCTCTATCTTGCCGCGGATTCCGCCTTCGCTGTCCACGGCTCGAGACGCGCTCCTGATTAGGCCCATTCATCTGGGCCTAATAAGGAACGGGATGCCGCGATGGAATGCTGATGCAGTGCATCGGCAGACCGCGGCGAAAATTCCGGCGGTTCATTTTCCGCCATGTCAACACACCCTAAAGCTTCTCTAAGAATAAAACAAATATGCAACATGCTATTAATCTAAATATTTATGCAATATGTAGAATTGTGTAATATTTATGGCTTCAACTCCACCCAAAACTAGCCCCGATTGCGACTACACAGCATTGAACAAAATAGTGACTGCTTACATGATTTAAACCATTAAATGGCTCAAGCTGTCACCTTGTGGGTCAATACAGAGCTTTCTCTGTGGATTGGCATCTCGGTTTTTGAACATTTAAAGCACAAATAAAAGATAAATGAAAAATGCCACAATGGGTAAATCACAATAGGTGTGTGATACTAGCCTTGAGATCTGTTGCCATTTCACATAGTTGTATTCTTTTATTTTAGTTGCATTTTTGAGCCAGAAGGCAATGCATGTAGTTTAACAGACAGTACTGCGGAAGAACATGTGCTTGCTCTAGTGGAACATGCAGCAGATGAAGCCAGAGACAAGGTCAATAGATATTATCGAAATTGCAAGGTATATTCCACACTCAATATATGAAACTATTTCTGATTGTCTATAATATAAATAAGTGTTATATGTTATTACTTTTTTACTTTTTTTTTTTTTTTTTTTTTTTTAGATTGGTTACCTAAAAAAGAACATGGATAGCAGTTTGATTTACACCGTAGTAAATGGTGATCCAGATGCAGAGGGTAAGTACATTTATTCACTATAGTCCTTTATTGGAGTTTACATGTTTTTGACATTTTGTTCAGTGTCTGTGTTAAGAGTTTTTCCCAGCATACAACAATGCATTTTGAGACCACAATTACCAGAGATGGCTGTGCTTACTATAGAGCATGTACGGTAATTTTTTGTTTTTCTACGAAAAACTACATTTCCCAAGTTCACTTTGCTCTATACGTTTCCTAACTGCCTCAGTTGGCCATTCCTCCTAATAGAAGTTATTCATGCACTGCACATGCTCCATCTTTTAGGATCTGATAAACAGCTACAGAGGGGATAAAAAACAGACCATGTGTGACCTGGATGAAGGCAAATTACAAGACATGTCCAGTGGCAACATTGATCAAACAGTTGTAGGGAAAGGGGGATTTCATTGTGCTATTTCTAGTGATGTATACGGTTTGGCTAATTACTTTCAATGAGTGACAAATATATTTTCCATAGTGCTGTGAAATATGATTGTTGTTGAGGGAATATTCCTTTAACCCCTTAATACTATGCACGTACTACTCCAACTCTGGCAGATTAATTTAGCTATTGATCACGACATCCCTCCCCCGTGACCCTCTGACCACCCCCCAAGTGATAAGGTATCCCTACGTGCGCATAAGTTCCTGCTATCCCAAAATAGCGTTATTTATACCGTAAGGTGAACCCTGTAAAATATATATATATCTCAATGTGTACATTAACGTATTTTGATCACTTTGCTCAAAAAATGAATTTAAAAAAAAAAGTGATCAAAAAGTAATACATACCAAACATTGGTACCAATAAAAAGTACAACTTGCCCCGCAAATAAAGAGCCCTGACATATCTCCGTCAACAATACAGTAAAAAAGACAGAATACGGTGACCCCAGGAAAATGGTTCATTTTCAAAAACTGACATTTTATTTGTAAAAGCGGTAAAATGTAATAAAAACCAATATACAGTGGGTACGGTAGGTATTCAGACCCCTTTAAATTTTTCACTCTTTGTTTCATTGCAGCCATTTGCTAAAAGCAAAAAAGTTCATTTTATTTCTCATTAATGTACACTCAGCACCCCATTTTGACAGAAAAAAACCCAGAAATGTAGATATTTTTGCAAATTTATTAAAAAAGAAAAACTGAAATATCACATGGTCATAAGTATTCAGACCCTTTGCCGTGACACTCATATTTAACTCACATGCTGTCCATTTCCTTCTGATCCTCCGTTGAAATGGTTCTACTCCTTCATTGGAGTCCAGCTGTGTTTAATTAAACGGATTGGACTTGATTAGGAAAGGCACACACCTGTCTATATAAGACCTCACAGCTCACAGTGCATGTCAGAGCAAATGAGAATCATGAGGTCAAAGGAACTGCCCAAGGAGTTCAGAAACAGAATTGTGGCAATGTACAGATCTGGCCAAGGTTACAAAAGAATTTCTGCAGCACTCAAGGTTCCTAAGAGCACAGTGGCCTCCATAATCCTTAAATAGAAGAAGTTTTGGAACTCTTCCTAGACCTGGCCATCCAGCCAAACTTAGCAATCATGGGAGAAGAGCCTTGGTGAGAGAGGTAAAGAAGGACCTAGAGATCACTGTGGCTGAGCTCCAGAGATGCAGTAGGGAGATGGGAGAAAGTTCCACAAAGTCAACTATCACTGCAGCCCTCAATCAGTTGGGGCTTTATGGAGTGCAAGACATATGAAAGCCCGCATAGAGTTTGCCAAAAAAACACATAAAGGACTCCCAGACTATGAGAAATAAGATTCTCTGGTCTGAAGAGACGAAGATTGAACTTTTTGCCGTTAATTCTAAGTGGTATTTGTGGAGAAAACCAGGCACTGCTTATCACCTTCCCAATACAATCCCAACAGTGAAACATGGTGGTGGCAGCATCTTGCTATGGGGGTGTTTATCAGCTGCAGGGACAGGATGACTGGTTGCAATTGAAGGAAAGATGAATGCGGCCAAGTACAGAGATATCCTGGAAGAAAACCTCCTCCAGAGTGCTCTGGACCTCAGATTGGGCATGAAGGTTCACCTTCCAACAAGACAATGACCCTAAGCACACAGATGAAATAACAAAGGACTGGCTTCAGAACAACTCTATGACCATTCTTGACTGACCCAGCAAGAGCCCTGACCTCAACCCAATTGAGCATCTCTGGAGAGACCTGAAAATGGCTGTCCACCAACGTTCACCATCCAACTTGACGGAACCGGAGAGGATCTGCAAGGAAGAATGGCAGAGGATCCCCAAATCCAGATGTGAAAAACTTGTTGCATCATTCCCAAGAAGACTCATGGCTGTATTAGCTCAAAAGGCGGCTTCTACTCAATACTGAGCAAAGGGTCTGAATACTTATGACCATGTGATATTTCAGTTTTTCTTTTTTAATAAATTTGCAAAAATATCTACATTTCTGGTTTTTTTCTGTCAAGATGGGGTGCTGAGTGTACATTAATGAGAAATAAAATGAACTTTTTTACTTTTAGCAAATGGCTGCAATGAAACAAAGAGTGAAAAATTTAAAGGGGTCTAAATATTTTCCGTACCCACTGTAAATATGGTATCATTGTAATAACCCGCCAGACAAAGCTGCCATGTCATTTTTAATGCAGAGTGTACACTGTAAAAACAAAATGCAAAAAATGATGATAGAATTGTGTGTTATTTCACATGGACCCCCAAAACACGTAAATAAAAGCTAATCAAAACATTATATGTACCCCAAAATGGTGGCAAATGAAAGTACAACTCAACATGCAAAGAATAAGCCCCCACATAGCTATATCGACAGAAAAATAAAAAAAAAATTATGAATTTTAGAAGGGGGGGGGGGAATATGAAAAAAGTCACCGAGCATTAACGTACAAATGACCCTGAGTCCTTAAGGGGTTAACACTTTGTTAGAGAAATTAGTCTAAAGGATTGTTATCCATTACTATGTTCACACAAGTGATTATTTTCTAATTTGCATTTTACAGGACAGAAATCCAAGGCAGATTTCTGCCCTGGATTTCCACTGCCACTGATCCACAGGAGGATTAGCCCCATTGCCATTCAGTGGGACTAATTCTAAAGTTTTATGCCCAAAATGAGTGACAGAGCACTTATTTCCACATGAGAAAAAAAAAAAATTATGCATGTGAACAAGGTTACGGAAACTCCATTCTCTTGTATGGGATGCAGATTTTAATGTGGAACATGCTCGGGAAACCACATAAAAATGCGGTGTCTAAACATACTCCTGCAAGCTTCATTCATCATTTATGCTGTCTAGTATTGTAAAATACTTCCTGTGCAGGTCATCTTTGTTTGTTTTTTTTTTTAAAAAAAAAAAAAAAAAAAAAAAAGGACAATATTTGATACCTGTTCCTTTGTGATACAAATTGTGGAATCCACGTCTATTTGCCTTTCTCCTTTTGTGCAGTTACTTTATCCCTATCAACTCTTTGGTAAAGTACAGGTTGTGTGATCTTTGCTCACAGAAGACTTGGCCCCTTTCCTTCCTCCCTATACTGATTTGCTATGTACAGCTTCATCACTTTCCTGCTACTATCTCTGATACAGGGCTACTGTGTGAGGAGGGGGAAAGAGAGCCAACAGCCAGATCTGACAAACCAATCAAGCAGATTTGTGAAAACTGTCTTAGTCTATTTTTCAACTTCCCATTACATCCAACTGCATATGAAATGGTGACTTAAGGAAGTACCATTTGTCCAGCAATAGATAAACCCCCATGTGACTCTGACTCTGTGAAGGGAAAAGAAAGAAAAAAAAGTTATGACATTTGGAAGGCAGGGAGTAATGACAGAAATGCAAAGATGAACAATGGCCAGATCCTGAAGAGGTTTTAATGTATCTGATCTCCTCCAGGAGGACTGATGTTCCAGTGTTTTCAATAGTAATTCAATAATAATTGTTTCCTGTATTTCTAGAAATATATTGTTCATATGGTTAAAAATACATATTACTGAATTAATACATGTGCTGCTATAATAGGAAACTTGGGAAACAGGTACTCAGGCCTGTTTTGTCAATTATGTGAAATGATTATCAAAAAAATCATCATTGTTCTTATTTTTTGTAGAGGAAGAGACTCATTCTGTGGACTTAAGTTCTCTGTCAAGTAAACTTTTACCCAGCTTTACTACACTGGGCTTTAAAGATGATCGCAGACATAAGGGTAAGCAATGAGTACAGTTGGTTCAGTAAACAAATAAGAAATGTCTTTGGTATCAAGGCATTACTAGTGTAACAAAGGGCCACATCCATCTAAAACCACCCTGGTACCATGAAATACACATCCAAGGAAGTGTTTGTGACCTAGTTCTAGGCAAGATAGATAATTTTCCTGGCTGAGTAGTAAAGCATTTTCCTCTACCATTTGCATAAAAAGGACAAACAATTTAATGGTTTATATCAGGGGTCTCAAACACATGGCCCCTGAGGCTGTCATCTGTGGCCTGCGGACAGGGCTGGCATGCAACAGTTTCTGGCGATTCAGCTGTGAAAACTGCAGCTGGATTGCAGAATTGGGGAAAAGAGGAGCCCTAACCAGATTCTGAAATCGGCAGTACAGAAAGCCATAGGCTTCCTGCCCCACCACTTTCCAAATTGTTATTCTTGTGGCCTACTTACCTCTCTGCTCCCTGGCTACTCCCACTCTTTCCTGCTCCGAGCGCACATGACATGTGACTGCAGTGTATCCAGAACGGGAACAGTGCAGCCGGGGAGCAGTGAGGTAAGTACTGTGGTTACTATATGGAGTCAACATAAGGAATGCAGCCCTTCAACTTAAAATGTTTTTTATGTGCTTCCCCCTTTTACGCAGCCAAGTTTGAGACCCCTGGTTCAGATGTTAATGTGTATCCTAAGATTAACTGAAAAATAGAAAAAAGGCACTGCACCTAATAGTGCAGTAATCCCCATTAAAGACGGGCATGAAATATGTTTAGCATGCAGCCTGCTATTCTGTATTGATTGTGCTATTGGAAGCTCCATTTAGGTATGGGTAAGTGGGTTGTCAGCTGCAACTGCTTCCAAACTAAAGGGTGCTTAGATCACCATTGCTTGATTAGTAATACTTGTGCCATGGGAAACATATGCAGAATTTGTTTACTTGTTTCAATGGCTGAACGGCTGAACCTGATCAGGCAATAAAGACCTGTTTACAACAAGAATTTATAGTGGGGGAAAAACACCAAAACCATCAGGTAAATGATGTGAGTGTTCTCTTTCTGCTGTGTGGACATAGGAATTGTCACTTATGATTTCATAACCTGATGTTTCGTGGTTATTTTACTGTAAATCCATGTTGTATGCAGGGCTTTATTACCTGACCTGATGTGGCGTTGAAACACTTAAATGATTTCTTTATGGATTCTGTTAATGGTCAGCTTTAGCCCTAACTATCTAACACTTTGTGCACAAGTGTTCTTTAAAGTGTCTGTTGAACAGTTTAAGTTTAATGAATATTGTAGTGTTTCCTGAAGCATTCCATGGAAGAAATTGTGCAAAGAATATTGTTAAAAAAAAAAAAATTAGATTTTAAATCTGGTTTTATTTGATCTTGTGTCCTTAAAAAAAAAAAAACTTGATCTCAAACCAATCACAGTACATTGTAAGGCACACTATGCTGGGCAACATCATACCTTTTATATAGTAGAGTAGATGAACCTTTGCAATGCAAATACCATTTTTATAAATATGAAAAAATTTTAAGTGCACTGGGAGCTTGCCCACATGGGCTCAGTCTCCAGCTTTGAATCTCTGCTGAAAAACCTACCCAACATTGCCCCCTACGCTTGATTGACAGACTCTTCAAATTCTCCAGCTGTTATGCTCATCGCCAGACTTCCCTGGCTAAAACATGCACACTACAGTTCCTGAAGTCGCATGTGTCATTTGGGACAGTACTGCTCATGTACCAGCCTGGGAATGCTGGTGATCAGTGAACTAGCCTGGAGTGGGAAGAGGCTATCAATCAAGTGTAAGGGGATGACATTGAGAAGGGTTTTTAGAGGAGATTCAAAACTGGAAACTGAGCCTTTGCAGGTTCCGGCACACATCTCTACTGTACCTGAACCTATTTATTAAAATGCCTTTTTGATGTAAATGGTGCATCCAGACCCCAGAGGCACTGAAAGGAATGGGCCGACTGAAGCGTCTTGAGGCGCTGGGTAATATATTATATTGTGTGGGGCCACTGTGGAGCATTATATTGGGGAGGGGACTCTGGGGAGCATATTATATTGTGTTGGACCACTGTGAAGCATTATACTAGGGGGGCCCTCTGAGGAGCATACTATACTGTGTGGGGGCACTGTGGAGCATTATACTAGGGGATCATTGTGGGGAGCCTATTATACTGTGTGGGGCGCATATTATTCTGTGTGGGGCCACTGTGGAGCATTATACCGGGTTGGAGGGTGCGCTGTGTGGAGACTTTTATACTGTGTGGAGAATATTCTATTATGTGGGGCTGGGTGGGGCCACTAAAGGATATAATACTGTGTTGGGGCTCTGTGGAGCATTATAATGTGTGGGGGAGCATATTATACTGTGTGGAATGTTATATATCATGTGGGGCCACTATGGCGGGGCTCTGGGGAGCTTTTTATACTGTGGAGCATTATATGTGGAGCAAAATTCCAGCTGGCAGCCCTGTGTGCTATGTCTGCATCACAGCTACCTCACTATAATCTTGCACATACGTGTAGTGCTCCTTGGCCGTGTCATTCCCCATACAGTACTTTGCATGAAATAGCCATGGAGCCATTGGGGCATGCACAGTACTATAGGGAATGACTATACTGGGAACATACTCAGTAACGCTGGATAGTCAGCACATATGTAAGATGTCAGCGAAGGAGTGTGGTGTAGGCTATTAACAAGCAGCTGTTGGGTGGACCCCCAGAACAAGTTCCACTGGTGGACCCTAGGCCTTTCAGTCCGACACTGGTTGCATCTATTTAACTAATTAAAAATATAGTGTTCCTCAGCACAGTATGCCCTACAATGTACTGTAGCTGGTTTGAGATCAGTTGCCCTGCTTACAGGTTCAATTTAAAGGGAGTCTATCATTGCCCCAGCTACTTTAAACTGCTCCCATAGTGCTATAGATGCTGTTAGCAGAATAAAAACCATACCTTTCTTATGTTTCAGAGCTTCAGGGATGTGTAGAAAAAGCACTTTTTATTCTTTATTCAATTGAGGATCTTGGAGCACAGAGGGAGTTTTCTTCTATTCTGAGCACTGCTGCATCATCATTAAACATGCCCATCCTGCATTCAGCTCATCCCCCTGAACAGTGTGAGGATCAACTGACACTGGGAGGATCAAATCACACTGCCCAGAGGGATGAGCTGAATGCAGGATGGGCGTGTTTAGTGATTATGTAGCAGTGCTCAGTAATAGAAGAAAACTCCCCTTGTGCTCCAAGATCCTCATTTGAATAAAGAATAAAAGTGCTTTTTCTCCCCATCCCTGGAGCTCTGAAACCTAAGAAAGGTATGGTTTTTATTCTACTAACAGCATCTACAGCACTGTAGGAGCAGTTTAAAGTAGATGAGAGCAATGATAGACTCCCTTTAATATAAATGAAGCCTGAATACAACCTATTGGTCTGGTAGCCCAGCAAACTGGTATATAACTATAATATACTGCCTTTATATTGCATATTCTGGTGACAGATGCACTTGCATTTCTTAATCACATTGTTGTATTTTGTTATTGTACACACACAGCAGTAGTGTTTATTTATATATATATATATATATTTTTTTATTTTTTTTTTACTTTTTTATAGTCACATTTCTTAACAGTACCAGTACAGCCCTGTCTTTACAAAATAATACTCTCTTCACTGATCTTAAGCCTGATGAGATGGAATTAATGTATGCTGCTTATGGTGATGACACAGGGATACAGTGTGCTCTTAGGTAAGGGTATTTAATAAGGCCAAGTAAATTTTATTTAAATATATTTTAGAATTTGTAAAAATGTTTTACATGTGGTTGATTTTAAAACAACCATTTCCTTTGTAGAAAGCTTAGCAAATCAGTGGCCTAGCTACCAGAGGGAGGGGCAGACATTGTGACAGCTTTGGGGCCTTTTGACACAGATATTGTGTTTCCATGCACTGCCACTAGGGGAAGTTCAGTGCTCATAAATTACAGCACCCATTGGTCCAAATTGAACTTTGATCCTTCGTTTGGATGTATTTTACTGAAAAATAGTGTCTTACATGCTGTGCAACTTATTTAATAACTCACTTAAAGCATCAACTGAAACTGCAACAATACCACTTATGATACATGTTCGGCACTGAGATCAGTAGTAGCAGCTGTGCTGGAGTACTATAGCTCACCATTCTGGCATGACCACTATACAGAAGACATAGCCTTATGTTTCTTGCTCCATCCCCTGTATATGTTTCTGGGCTGGAGACTGCTTGGAACAGCTGATTGCGGGGTCTGGGTGTCCCAACCAGGAAAATCCCTTTAAGGCTAAGGCCCCACGTAGTGGGCCGCAGCCAAAAAACGCTGCGGAAAAGACCACAGTTCCTCTGTAGACTTTCTGCTTCCATTATACCTATACGGAAACCGCCGGCATTTCCGTAGGTATAATTGACATGCACGGGTCGGTTTTCGAAATCGCAGCATGTCTACTGCAGATTTTTTTTCTGCAATGTGTGGATGGGATTAGCCAGAATCCCATCCACTTTATGCAGAGTGGGGCACCAGCCTTAAGCAGGTCAGCCAGTAAGTAATTGGTGCACTAAAATAGGCTTTTTCTCACCTGCATTCAAAACAATGAGTGAACATTCTAGGAGGAAATCAGACAAACATCAGGGAATGCCATAAGCATGTAATAATACTGTATATAGACACAGGAGCATTCTTTGTATATCTTTTAAAAATGTGAGGCCTTTTTGTGATCTAACGTTAAAACTTAAATTTAATTATGACACTAATGTTGTTATGTATTTAAAGGAAGACTGTCAACAGGAAAATCTGTAACAACCTAATGACAGTACCTTGTAGGGCATCTTCTTCACTTTTCAAACATGCCTTTTGTATTCAGCATTACAGCTCCATTTTCATGAAAATCAGTTTGTTATACAAATTAGCTGAAAACGGGGTTCTTCTTCTCCTGCCAGGGTTCGCTTTTTACTCTAGATAATCGACCCTAACTGCAAACAAAGTGCGAAAAAGTGGAAGACATTACTCATGCAATGGGGGGGGGGGAAGAGCTGGGAAGCAGTTAGCAGGCGATTATCTAGAGCAGAGAGTGAAGCCCAGCAAGAGAAGGAACACCCCTAAAGCACTTTTCAGCTAATTTGCATAATAATAAAACACTGATATTCATGAAAATGGAGCCTTGATACAGATTTTCCTACTAAGACACCCTTTAAAAGGGTTATAAAGCTCCAAGTGGATTTTTCATACTGTTAACCTATCCAAAGATGTCAGCGGCGGTCCAAGACTTGGACTTTACACAACTCAGCTGTTCTGGCAGCCTTCAGGCAGTGTAAGCTGCTGCAATGCACAGGGAACGCATGCAGGCTATTCCTATTCAAGTAATAGGAGTGACGATGCAGTTCCCCAGAACCACCGCTATATAGTGGATGGGGCTGCAGTGCTGTTCATATTACTTGAATAAGAGCAGTCTGCACACACTTCCCGTCCACTGCAGCAGCTTCCAGCTCCTGGAGGCTGCCAGAACAACTGATCTGTTCAGGGTCCAGGTGCCTGATCTCTGGGGTCCGATACTGATGACCTATCCTGTGGATATATATTCCAGTATGGAAAAATCAATTTGGGTTCAGAAAACCCATTTAAGCATTATACGCCCCCTGTTGTGATTTATACTATATATATATTTATACATTTTTTATTTCAGCCTTCAAGAGTTTGTTAAAGATTGTGGGAGTTATGCAAAGAAAATGGTGAATGACATGCTGGACCAGATAACAGAAGGAGATCATTCCAAAATTCTTTATCAGCTAAAGCAGGTGTAGTTCTTTCTCATGTGTATTTTACTTTAAAGGGTTATTCACTTTTAATAACTTGAAGGAGTATCATTAGAAAATGCTGTCACTTTTTGATTCATGGGATCTGACCTCTGAGATCCCTCACTCATCCTGAGAATGAGAAAACTGCAGCAGTGGTTTAGTGTTACACACCTTTCTAGGTTTCACCCTGCACAGTGGTACTCCTGGCTGTGCAGAGAACTGCAGCCAGCCCCTTTTCCTTGAACAGCACAGCAGATGGCCAAAGAGCATCTGAGCAGCGCTACATCAGACCTGTCACGTCCAACATTCATTGTGGGTCTCAGAAGTCAGACCCCTGCTAATCATAAAGTGATGGCATAGTTTAGAGGTACAGGTGCATCTCAATAAATTAGAATATTTTTGAAACGTTCATTCATTTCAGTGATACAATTCATAATCAGCAGTCTTCCATGATTGTGTGTCCTACTGAACCAGACTGAGGGACCATTTAAAGGCTTAGGAAACCTTGGCAGGTGACACATTGAATTTACAATACTGAACTTTTTTACAATATTCAAATTTTCTTAGATTTTGGTTTTCATTAGCTGTAATCCATAATCCACATTTACAGAAATAAAACACTTGAAATAGAACACTCTGTGTGTAAAGAATCTAGAAAATATAGGAGGTCACTTTTTAATTAAATTACTGAAAGAAATAAACGTTTAAAAGATATTCTAATTTATTGAGATGCACCTGTATGTCATCACCTTATAAGTTGGGAACACTCTTATTATTTGATTACATGCTTATAAAAGTGTATTTCATTTTCTGCCACTTTAGATTGGAGAATCTGTGGGTGATGGTAGCAATTCTGTTCTTGATTTTATGTCCATGAAGTCCTATTCTGATGTGTCGCTCGAAATGTCAATGCTAAATTCATTAGGTATGTATACAATGCAGATTTTCATGTGCAAGTTTAACACTTTTTCTGATCAGTCCTTGAGTACTTTCTTGTTACAAATATCCATAAACTATGAGGCTTTGTCCATGTGTAATATTAAAGGAACTTTTTTTTCCTTTCTATGTAAACCATTAGGAAAAGTGAAGAAGGAGCTTGACCACGATGATGGTCATCTTAACTTAGATGACGCAGCTAAACTCTTGCACGACTTTCATGACGTACACAATGACAGAGTTGGATCTAGACCGCCTTCCAATATAAGTTCTTTATCCAACAACTCGGAAAGAGATCATCATCATCTTGGTTAGCTTTATGCCTTCTTATTTCATGCTCTCAATGTGAATTTCTGCTTTTGCTAACTTTAATGCAAAGAGATGCCTTTCTGAACCTGAGATGCAGGCAAATTTGTGCTCTTATTTATTTTTACAATTCTGAACAATTTTAAGAGAAACTCCAGTCCAGTCTTCAATGGCACTTTCCCAAATGAAGGGTTTGATATCTTTGTAGAATGGAAATATATAGTTATTAAAGTTTGGTGCCATGATACTGCAATTCAAGTTTCAGTTTATTAAATTCTACCATGGGCAGAGCTTAAAAGGATTGTCCAGAATTAGAAAAGCATGGCTGCTTGTTTCTAAAAATCAGTGCTACAACTGTTCATGGATAGTGTCCAGTATTACAGTTTAGCTCCATGAATTGAAAGGGGCTGGGCTACAATGCTGCATACAATCTGTGGGCTTGGTGTGGTGGTGTTTCTGGAATAAAGAAACCATGTCTGTCTGTATGTATGTATGTATGTATTTATTTTATTTTTATTATTATTTTTTTAATCCTGGATAACCCCTTTACCTTAAACTGTGTATAGCTGTCAGATGCCTTTGTAGTAAAATGGAGTCTGACACTTATTTTTCCATGCCAGTAATGTTAATGCATAGGAAATTTGTGCCACTAAAATGTCAGTAGCTGGCTTAGTTTTGAAAACTACAAAGTTATAATATGGTCCAAACTGTATTTACAGTGTGCAGGTAAGAGAAACCCATGACACAAATTATTTAATCTTTCATTTTAAACTGGGAGTTTTCCTTTTAAAGTGGTATGTATGTGCCAACAGTGTGGCCTTATGGGTCACAAACCTTTTCCCCCTTGGAGTTTACACCAGATAGTGCTCAAGAAAGAACGTGGTACCTTGTCTGGCATTGCACTATGCTGCAATAGGCATGAGTTGTAACGCCAGACACAGCTGAAGGGTGAGAGCGGTATGGTATTGATAAAACTTCTAGTGGATTGCTACATCACCAGTGGGGGATTCCAGCAGTTAGACCCTCAACAATCGTATATTGATGGGATATCCCACCAATATCTAAAGGAATAAAGTATCTTATATACATGTTTTTACTTGTACTATTAAGATGTATACAGATATTGCAGTCTTTAACTGTAATATTAAACTTTACTACATCTGTATTAACTTCAGAGTTGCAATTAGAATGCAATTAAATTACAAAGTGAACGGAGAACAGCATAAGACGGAGGAATAGCAGATAATCCCAGTTATATCGTATACAATGTGATTTAAAGGGTTTATTTTGTTTTTAGAGTAGGTGCAGGAACTGATTAAAAATAACAAAGCAACTAATACTTGCCTGGTCTGGCCACTGTCGTTTCAAGCTCTGACCACCAGTCCTCAGATCTTGGATTTGTTTGCATTGCAACAGGGAGGTGCCATATACACACACATCACTACTGCAGTCAATTAGTGACCTTAACATGGATGTGCTGTATACTGCTGTGCTCAGTGATTGGCTGCAGCGGTGATCTGTGTGTATATGGACACCATCCAGTTGCAGTGATGTAAACAGATAATGATACTGAAGATTGGAGGTCAACACAGGAAGTGGTGGCAGTCAGGAAAGATGAGCATCATTTGCATTATAAGTTTTTTGAGTTGTGTCCTAAAAATAAATCAAGTCAGAAAAACCCTTTATAGCAGGATTTAAGAGTAAAAATAAGAGTAAATTCTGACAGAATTCTTAGGAGATTCCCTCCTGGCAACTGCATGAATGTGCTTCCTGTGCTTTTATTCGGGAGTGGCACATTCATGTTGAAGTATAGCCATCAGTAGAAATATTGCCATATCAGCACTGTAATGAATAAAGGGAAAGGGCACTCCCACATGCAGCCCTCCGGTAACCTCCTTTTTTGATCCATTTTAAATGTACTGTGTTATTTCATCTACAGGTAGCCCTTCTCGCCTCAGTGTTGGAGAACAGCAAGACATTCCAGACCCCTATGAATTTCTACAGTCTCCGGAGCCTGAAAATAATTAAAGGGATATTCTGGTTTTCAATTTTTTCTTTTCAATTTATTGTCTATTGGACTCAAAACCATACAATTTTGTAATATACTTGCATTTTAAATTCTGCTCAAGTAAAGGTATTATAATAGTGCAGACCACTTTTGGCACATCAGAATGGTATCCCATGTATCAGTATTGTGTAATACACCCATAGACTAACAGTTGTTATGTTGTTAATTTAGTTACCTGAAAAAAAAAAGCAACAAAACTATCAAACAGCACAGGCATAAGAAGAATATAAAATGTGCTTCTCCACAGACCACATGGTGATTCCGTAACAATATTGTATATATTTTGCTCTTCAATAAACTACTCCTTACCTGTCTTCTGGACAAGTAGTGAAATGCCATGTTTAATCCTATTTAGTACTCCTGCAGATGCACTTAACAGGACCAAAAATGGGCCATAAGATGTTTTGTTTTTTTCTTTAGAGACAGGCTACTGCACTGATATAGTAAAGATGTGTGAGCAAAATGTTAAATACATGAATATTAGAAAAGTGTATGATATCCTACTTTCTACCCAAAGAAGTTAAATCATGAAAACCAGAATACCTCTTTAAAATGTTTTTAAAATTCTATTTATGGGTCTTACCTTTTTGTGTTAATGATACTAATATATGTAGAAAGCAGCATCTTCCTTTTCATCATGCAGGTCCACTGTAAATGTTTAGAGGTATCTTCAATGTTCTAAAAATCCTACATTAAATGGTAGACTGGGGGAATTGATTTTCTGTCCTTTTCCCTTCAGAAAAAGGTAAGGAGAGCAGAAGTCCTATCACCCATGAAACTCATTCCATGCGTTCGCTGGATATACTGTTATGACCTTTATGCTGGGAGTGGGACTCCCAGGATGATAATTATCTATAATGCTAGGAGTCCCTGCCTCCCAATGACATGCTGTCCCATACTGTAATCAGTATGGGACAGTATGTTGCTGGGAGACAAACTCCTAGCATCCTAGATAAATATGCTGCTAGGAGTCCCACTCCCAGTATGAAGGTCATAACAGTAAATCTAGCGAACGCATGGATTGAGTTTCATGGGTGAAACTCGATCGTGTGAATTTATCGAATTTTTAACACACTGTCAAAAAAAACTGACATGCACGTTGATTTCTATTGGGTCCTTGTGACCGTTTTCATGGACACAAGGACCCAATAGAAATCAACAGATCAGTTTTTAACTGATATAAAATGGACTGATATCCGTTTTACATCCATTAAAAACGGATCAGTAGGTTGGGTCAAAAAAGAAAGACCAATGAAATTCATCTGTTTTTTTCATTGACAGTTAAAAACAGATGCAAAACGGAAGACACTTGGCCATCAAAAACGGGAAAACAGAACAGATGCAAAACGACCGTCAAAAACTGACAATAATGTCAGATTTTAGATTCGTCAACAATCTCACTGTCATGTGAAAGAGGCCTAAAGCTAGAGTCACACGACCGAGTTTTACCTGTGAAACTCAGTCCGTGTGTTTGCCAGCCTGACCTTTATGTAAATCCAGTGAACACACACACACAGTTTCACGGGTGAAACTCTGTTGTGTGAATTGAGACTAAATTGGGTGGTCAGAAAGTAATGAAATCATATTAATAGAACACAGAAAATACACAAAAAAAAAATTAACAAAATACAAGCCCTTCATTTGCTACTCTGTTTCTTTTTGGACTTATAATACAATTAGCACTGCAAAACATAGAATATTTTTATGTGTCATGTCTCATCTCCTTGTCTATAAATCTAACACAGGACATGAAGAGAACTCCACCTACAAGTTGTTTTTTTTTTTTTTTTTAAGTTGACTGTTCCTAGTGATAAAAGTAACATAAAACGTGTTTGGCAAAAAAGCGGACAAAGGAAAATTCATTCAAAGGATATGTATACTTTTGCAACCACTTTTTATTGCTGCAGTTGATTTAAAAAAGGAGTTTGCAAAAAAAATTTTTTTTTACTTTGTTTTGTGTCTGTGTTGTTACTAACTGCAAACAAACCTTTCAAGTGTAGTTGCCAGCAGTCCTGAATTTGCCAGGATTCTACATCATTTTCACTGGCAAAACAGGGAGGGTTTGTGCAAACTCCATCCTAAAGTGGGCATTTCCAGGTGAGTTGAGAGAAGGGACTTAAAATGGATCTCCAATTATAAAGCAGATTTTCACAAATGAATAGTAGAGGTGAATAAACTTGGAAATATTTCTTTACTAAGGTTGAGTTACATTTTATATAGAACTCTATGGTGCAGGGAAGTAGGGGCTGCTGGAAATGACACACAAATAACTAACTGCTAACTGAGAATGAGAGCACTCTTGACAGTGCTGCCTTTCAAGGGTGTACCACTTCACAAGTGAATTAACTAGCTGGCGGCCTCCTCTCGTCCCCTCTCCATTAATTGAGGGTGAGAGGCAAAAGATGGGTATAGATGATATAGAAATAAGAGCCTGAGGAAAGAACCTTAATAAGTGGAGAACAAAACACATTTCTTAATTAAGATATATTACAAAGTTTCTTATATTTACATGTACCATTAATGATTTTATGATTGGAGGTACTCTTTAAAATTACCCAATTTTTGCTAATGAAAAGTTAGTAGCTATGTTAAACTGGTGTAGTTTATGTAGTTCAGTCCTGTAGTTATGTGATTCTCCTGGCCTCCATCTACTCTGTAGGTTGCAAGAAGAGCTACATTTTAGATTCATTGGAGCAAAAAAATAAATAAATAAATAAAATTGATTACAGAACCGAATGGCAAGAGTTTTTGATGTTTGACATATTGCTCACTTTATATGAATAAAATATCCAGGGTAGACCAAATCGTTATATATTTGAGTTTTGAGAGGTTTTACATGGCATAAATGCTGCAGTTTGTCCATGGTGGAAAGTCTGCAGGAAAAAAAAAACGTGGTGTTTTACAGTCACTGCAAGGTGGATGGGCTTGTAGCAAATCCCATCCACACATTGTGGAAAAAATACATGCAGTGGACACATCGCGATTTCCAAAACGTCACTGTTCCATCGCTACGTGGTGCCTTGGCCTTAAATGAATATACCAGGACTATGAAATCTGTAGGGGTCACACGAGTCACACCGCTCTCTGTTTCTTGTGCCATTATCTATATATTGGCTTTAATTTCACTGTAACACTAGGTTCACAATGAGGGACAAGGTCCACTTGGGGATCCGAAAAACGGAAACCCTGTCAACTTAAAAAGCAGCTATCCGTGGACCCCATACACTAGAATGGGGTCTACCTGGTTTCCACCAATTTTATACTGAAATCGGCGGAGAGAAAAGTCCTGCTAAGTCCTATTTTAAATGGAATCGGGATGGAGTGCCCGAACGCCAGTGTGAACCTAGAGTAACAAATCATGTTAAAATTAGATTATTTTTTTTTAGGGCAACATAGGGATTGTGTAGCTTTTGTATTTTCAGCTAAATGCTACTTTTCTAATTTACATATGATCTGCAAAAAAGTTATTTACTATAACAATTACTGTACATTTTTCTGTATATGTAGGCTTTGAATAGCATCATTTTGTGTATTTCATTATTCAAATTATTGCTGCCATGATGTTTTGTAACTGTAATAATACATGTACAGTACAATAAAGTGTTATTTTTTTCATAATGTATATGAATTTTATCTTCTATCTATGAGTGATCCTTTGAGGTGCAAGATATTATTTGCATTAGGGCTGAAGGGGCTTAGAGGGTGTAGATATGCAGGATGTGTAGCTTTTGCACAAAATGCTATTATTCAAAATCTCAGTTTTTAAAGAGAACCTTTCACCACTTCCACCAACTCCAACTTAATTTTACTGGACAGGGACCGGACCGCTCACTTGACAATAGAGAGCAAAATTGGGCTGAAATTAACAGCAATGTATGCTCGGAAATGGTCGGGCCTAGAGAAAAAAATTGCAACTGCGCTGGTATCAGTGGAGGGGCACCTGTTGCAGTAAGTGGAGGTGGTAATAGGTCCGCTTTAAGTAGTTCTCTGTATGTTTTAACTTTGCCAAACAGTTTCTCTTTCCTTTTACTTTGCAACCCCTACATTGGAAAGCATATAATGATGACAGATCAGCTTTAGGCTGGAATTATACAGTACGTGCTATTTTATGTGTCAGTTTTTGAACCAAAGTGAGCAATGGATTCAAAAAGAAGAAAAAGCATAAAGACTAAAATCTCTCTTGTATCCAAACTCTATTGTATTGTTTGGCTTTAAAAAAAAAATATATAAAAAAAAAACCCTTACACAAAAACTGGGTTTGTTGTTTCAGCCTTAAATATTCCAATCTGCTCGTTATGTAGTTACTGAAGTTCTGTTAGTCTGAGCAGTTCAGCACACAATGAGGAATATAAACTAAAACTGTACATTATCTAAAAATTACAAAGTTAGACTAGACAGTGTTAAACTGCACCAGATTTTCTAAAGTGTCGTTGTTTGAAAATCTGGCATACTTTTAGGGACCTTTCACACCACAGAATCCCGTCCATGGAAAATGGCCCATGTACACTGTATTTCCTGGTCTGAATTGTGTCATGTGCAGAGGACTCACTGCAGATGCAGTGAGCTCCTGAACAGTCTGATCACTACAGTAATAACTGATAGCGTTATGTCAGTTCATTTCTGTAGCGATTGGGCTGTTCGGGAGCTCACTGCATCATATTTGACTATGATGCAGTGGCTCCTATGCACATGACAGAGTTCAGTCCGACTATTATATCTCACATACTGACTGTTTTCCACGGACAGGACTCAGTCATATGAAAGGACCCTTACTTTCTAGTATAACTTTACACCACTTATTAGTTGGCTTGGATTCTGACAGAATATAGTGCAACAGCTGCAAATTTGGTATAACTTCCAAAATATTCGTGCAGTTTCTTGCTCATAGTTTAGCAGTGTTTCCCAATGTTTTCAGACTTGGGGCACCCCTGGGAGAAAAATATTTTCGTCGAAGCACCCCTACTAAATAATTTTTGCCAAAGGACACTGCACTCACGAGGCTGAAAAACCTCAGTGCTGACAGAAGCAAGCAATGGGCCATTTGACGCACCATTTGCTTTCTCTGGCCTTTACAAAGGAATGATGTAGGAGTTGCTCCTAAAAGAGTATTTCCCAATGCCGTTCCTAGGTAACCACAAATAACTCCTGTCTTAAAGGGACACATGAAAATTAAAACAAATTGCAACAGATAGGCAGACTGCTGCAACAGCAGTCACATATGGAACCTGACAGACACCATTAATTATAACGATCCGTCTTGTGTCCGTTGTTTAAATCTGAAATTGCTGGATGAAAAAATAAAAAATCAGACTTTTTCTTCTGGTGATTTTGGATGCACCCTGCAATGGAGACCTCAATGCAGATGTGAACACAGCCATATTTTAGTTTAAGATTTCTACTCACAATGCCTTCTAGTTCACTAATAGTTTGTAGAGTTAAAACAAAACAAAAAAAACAGGACCGCTATGGGTATGCCTTTCATGTGCACCTAATTTTTTTTGTTTGCATTTTTGTGGCAACTTGCATATACACAGTTAATAATCCATTTGTGAAGTTTATTGGAGGTATATGGACAATGTCTTTCTGATCTGGATCAGTACTTCTGCCCAGTTTAAGGACTTCATCTCAAACCTCAATGAGATAAATTACACAAATATGAAACTTGCATCCAAATTTAGGGGTTCCCAGCTGGAATTTCATGACGTGTTGGAGACTGGTGATATGATTGTTTGAAGAGGATAAAATACATTAATTTTACCATGCAGATCCTTGGTTAATTTTAGCACAGTTATTCCTTATATGGATCAGTTTATGTTATGTATTGTGGGGAAGGTAGCTCAGTAGCAGCAATGGTGCAGACCCAACCAGTCAGAGACAGGGACACACAAATCTGGTGCAAACAGGTTTATTTAGAAAAAAAAACGGCAAAATAAATAAACCTTCACCTCAGGCACAAAAATGAGTAACATAAAATACAGCCTTAACTTCAGGCAAAACAGTAAGAAACTAAATCCTGCTCATCTGAACCCTAACTAACCATAAATAGTAACTGTACGTGGGGCTTGCTACCAACCACACGAATCAACCGAAAATAGCACAATACCATCACAGCAGACTCACAGTATCAGGACAGACCCAGGATCTCCCCTGAAGTGCAGGCTCTACATCCTTTTATGGCCCAGTAACGATCATGGGACCTACACCTGGGCTGAGGCCTATTCAAGATCTGCACTGGACCACACATAAGTTAGAAATCTGGGCGAGATATACCCAGACTCCAGCACTCTGCCTGTCACCTTCTCACAGTATATATCTATCATATTGATGTGTATTATGTACGATTTAGAAAATTGCCTAGGCAATGTATAAGAAAACTGATATACATGTAATTAGTTTTTATAGGCATAAATCCACCCGGTAGGTCCCTTACGTTACAATGAAAATGCTAATAGTACTAATGTGTGTATATAATCACTGCAGAAGGAAACCTGAGATAGTTAATACCAAAGAATGGACATAAAATTAAACTAAAAATTTGCTGTAATGAAAAGAGCCTACTTGTGTGTGTATCATTCCTGAGTTATATTGTTCATGTCTGTATCCTTAGTGAATGTAGTGTTTATGCATGTGTCGTTTGTATATTGCATTGGTATGTGTGTATACAAGTAATGTCAAGGGCGAAAATGTTATCTCGCTTATTTCATTAGGGGGCTCAGCACCATGGGTATAGACCTGGCTACTAGGAGGCTGACACTGGGAATATCAAAAGAAGTCGGCTCCGCCTCCAGGTTATACCCTCTTCACAGACACTGTGCTAGTCAATTTTAACCTAGTGTCCGTAGGAGGCAGACACGACCTCACTCTGCCATACCTCTCTGCGGGCGCAGCGCTCTGCACAAGTGCACCTCGCCGGTCTCCCAGTCCCCGCTTGCCTCATTGGCAGTCAGATTACTGGTGACCCCACTCCCATGTGCAAGGTCCTCCAAGGGGGTGACCCTGCAGCCCCTGAAGACGCCAGACAGGTATTAGAAGATGGGTGACTATGAGAATTCCTCAAATGCTACCCCCACATGGGGTCTCCTACAAGGCCTCTATGACCACAGATTCCCCCTCCAACCATGGTGGGCATCCTGATATGGGGGGCCTCCATCTTAGCGAATATGACCCTTTTTTTTTTCCTGGGGGCCCCTGTTACCTTTATCAGGCCCCGGCTGAAGCCACAGCTAGGCCCACCCTATGCTTTCTGGACCTCCAAACTCCTAGGCCTTCCCTTTGGCCAGGGGACAGTCCTGGGGTTCTCTCTTTGTGCAGCTTCCACTGCAGCAGTCAGTAATCAGACATGCTTCTGGTGGTCTGGTAGGTTAACTCCCTATTACCCCTATTTTCCCTTGGGTCCACTCAGCCATGTCCTCCTGTGTAGAGCCATCTCACCTATGGTCCTGCCATGTTTATACATGTGCCTGCTGTGACAAATGTTTCCATGCAGCCAGTCTGAACCCATCTGTTCTCTCTGCCTTCCGGTGCTCGCTTCACAGCAAATATACTAACATTGGAACGATACAGAGAAGATGCAGTTCAGAACAGATATGCAGATGTATGCAAGCATTAACAGTTACTAGTTACAATATACAGTACATTAAAATAAAAGTGAAATAATTACTTTACCACACATATCCTGGATGTGGCTCTATAATCCAACACTCACACATAGCATGTGGATTTAACCAGTGGAGGCAGCAACATCAACACAGCATTCCAGCCTGCATGCTCATCAAAGTCTATCCCAGTAGTCTCTCTGTAGTCTCATCATAGTATTCTCCTTGTAGTCTCAGCCCAATCTCCTCCCACTGACCTCTTACCTCATCTTTTATACCCTTGATTACACCACCCAGAATGAGGTCACCGGCGACGGCAAGTCTGATTGATTAATGCACTCAAGTCAAGATTCTTTGTAAGCAGATGGGACCAAGTGAAATGATACAATGTTATCAACCATGTCTGATCTAACAGCCCAGGCTGAACAATGCATGTGTATTTGATCACCCAGGGCTATGTAGGAATTCAATGGAGCTATTCTGGGATGGATACAAAGCCCTATTGTTACAATGTTGCCACTAATGACAACATACACCTAGGATTATAGCTGCGCACATTATGAGTAAATAGAAGTAAGAGGGAGATACGACACTCAGAGATCAAAATACATCTTTGAGTTATAGCCATATTTAAGTGGAATCATCACACTCTGCTTTTCAGACAGATAGTTATACCACACAAATACATTAATAAATATTATCCACTATATCTCTGCTTTATATTGGCATCATCTTTTATTTGTCCTTTAATTTATTTTGGAGACTTAGACTTAGAAGACTTACAAGTGTAACTGCAATTTTCCAGATTTACAAGAAAATTTCCCAAACTCATTTGTTAGGGACCACTTCAGTTCTAAAGGGAATATTAAAGGTCTATATATTAGAAACCCCCCAAAATCACCCCATTTTCAAAATTGCACCCCTCAAATAATTCTAAAAAGCATTTGGGAAGTTTGTTAACCCTTTTGCATTTCACGGGAATTAAAAAATATGGAGGTGAAATTCAGACATTTTTTTCAGTAATATGTTCATTTAATCCTACAATTCACACATTCACAAGGAGTTAAAGGAGAAAATGCATCTCACAGTTTGTTATTCAATTTCTTACCAGCACGGAAATACCCCACATGTGGATGTACACTGATGTTTGAGTACCCAGCAGCGCGCTAAATGGAAGGAGCGTTTGAAAAGTAAATATTTAGCTGGAATAGTTTTCAGGTGTCATGTCTTATATGCAGAGCCCCTACAGAGTATCAATACAATGGAAATCCTCCAAAAATTACCCCAATGACACCCCTCAAGGAATTTATCAGGGGGTATAGTGAACATTTTGACCCCACATTTATTTCACAGATTTTATTAACATTGAGACATGAAAATGAAAAATTAATTTTTTTCCAATAAACTATCAAATTAGGCCCAAATTTTCAATTTTCACAAGAGGTTTAAAGAGAAAAAGCGCCCCACAGTTCGTGAAACAATTGCTCATGAACACGGCAATAACTCATATGTGGTCGTAAACTGCTGTATGGGGGGACACGGTGGGGTTTAGAATGAAGAGAGTGCTATTTGACTTTTGGAGGACAGATTTTGCTGGAATAGTTTTCTGGTGCATGTGTAATTTGCAGATCCCATTTTGGAAACTACACCCCCATAGAATTTATCAAGGGTTATGGTGAGCATTTTGACCTCATGGTTGTTTCACAGATTTTATTCGCTTTGGGTTGCAAAAATGAAAAAAATTAGTTTTTTTCTAAGGGGTTAAAGAAGAAAAAAGTACCCCACAGTTTGTTACACAATTTCTCCTGAAAACGGAAATAGATTTTGGAGTAAAGATTTAGAGGAACTGATTTCTCTTGTTTATGCAAAGCCTCAGAGGTGCCAGTAAATTAGAATTCGATCAACAATTTAAATCTGCACTCCAAATGCCAAATAGCGCTCTTTCACATCTGTGCCCTGCTGTGTGCTAAAACAACAGTTTATACCCACATATGTGACACCAGTGGCGTAAGTCTTGTGGGCCCTGGTGCAAACTTTTGTCTAAGAGGTTGCGCCATAATAATGTTCCCCACTTCCTCCATACATTGCATACACTGTACATGTGTTTTGCAGTGTATAGTACTGAACCAGAGTATCGCTGATTCAGATCCGCTAGTGGGACATCATTAAGAAATTAAAAATAAGGGCAATAAAAAAAAAGTGTGTGAAAAAAAATTAATCAATGAATAAAGCTCCAAAACGCCCTTTTCCTATATAAAATGAATTATGTTAAAAAGAAAAAAAAGAAAAATTAATAAAAAAAACAATATAAATATTGTCGTAATCGTACCGACTCACCGACCCACGTTACTTATGCCGTACTCTGCACAGAAAAAAAATTTAAAATGTAAAAGACAATGCCAGAATTGATGGGGTTTGCTTTTTTTTTTTTTTTTAAATCCACCAAAAAAAGTTAATAAAATGTATTGAATAAGTTATAGACACCCAAAAATGGTGCCATTACAAAATGCATCTCATCCCACAAAAAAGCAACCCTCATATGGCTACATCACTAGAAAAATAAAAAAAATTTAGCTTGTACAATGTGAAGATAAAAACACCAAAATCGTCAAGTCATTAGAACAAATCTGGCTGGGGCAGGAAGGGAATGTACAGGCTGTGCAAGCATATATCAGCGTATGCCCCAGATTTAGAGCTTATGAGACAAAAGACAACAGAAGTAACCCAAAGAGTGACCCCCTAATAGTAGGGAATTTGGTGTTCCCAATGTACTCTGCACAGCTTACATATGCACTTTTCACTATCCGCTGTGCATTTACATCCGAGAAACTAATGCTCACTACACCCCTTGATAAATTCTTTGAGCGGTGCACTTTTCAAAATGGGATCACTCCTCTGGGGTTTTCACTTTTCCGGTACCTTAAAAGCTCTGAAAACATGACATGGCATTCAGATACCAAACATCTAAATCTGCACTCCAAAAGCCATATAGAGCTCCTTCACATCTGCGATCTACTGTGTGCCCAAACTGCACACATGTATGACACTGGTGTTGAACATAGTAGTGGTTCAGTTGAGTCGGGGTCTTAGTGTATCAGGTGAATGGTCTCTCAATCATGAGCGTTCCACCAAATTACCCTGAAGTGGGGCCTTCCAGAAGCAGACCTTATGGCGACCAGACTCAACGCCAAGGTAGAGACATTCTGCTCGCTGTATCAGGAGGACTATCCCTTGGCAGTGGATGCCCTGTCCATCCCTTGGAGGTTCAGGCTGGCGTACATCTTCCCTCCACTTTCCATGATACCAAAGGTATTGATGAAAGTCAGACAGGACCAAGCCTCTGTGATAGCCAAAAAGAGCTTGTTGTTCCCAACTCATGCTCATAAGTCGAGTGATCTATTGGAGGCTTTCCCCAATTGAGAACCTGATTTCCCAAGGAACGCAGAAGTGCCAGGATCTGAGATGATTCAACCTGACAGCCTGAAGGTTGCTCAGTCCCTATGGAAATCTAGAGGACTGTCAGAAGTCATCCTGAAGACCTTTTTTCTGCGCAAGAGCAGAATCCACCAATAAAAGCTACCTAAGGATAGGTAATATCTTCAAGGAGTGGTTCTCCAGACAGGAAGTGAATAGTTCAAATCCTTCTACTAGAGTGATTAAAAATTTTCTTCAGAACCGCTTGGATAAGGGCCTTTCCCTTGCCCCACTGAAGGTACAGGTTTCAGCCCTATCCACCTGCTTAAGCAAAAGATTTTCTCAAAACCCCTTAATTCCCAGATTTCTTAAGGGTGCTATGAGACAGATCAGTGGTTGCAGCTCCCATTCCACTCTGGAATCTATCCACAGTTCTTTCTGGCCTTTGCGGCCGGCCATTGGAACCACTTGAGGAGGTGGATCTTAAGTTTCTGGCTTTCAAAACCACCTTTTTGCTAGCTATCACCTCAGCTAAAAGGATACGATAATTGCAGGCTTTTTTCTAAGAGCCACATATTTTTTTTGTTAAGGTCCAGAGTTCTTCCTAGGTTTAACCCTAAGGTGCCCTTTTGGGCTAATATTAACCAGGTGGTCTCCTTACCTTTGTTAAACACTATCAGTTAGATGTCCATAGTACAGAAGCTACTGCCTTTGGACATTCATACTGTACTGTAGTGAGAGAGAACCCTCCCTAGGAGATCTACTTGCTACGTCCCCATATTGAGCTGCTGTTGGACGTAAGGGGAATTGTTGATTATGTAGATAATCTGTTTTCCCTTAGTCCTAACAGCAGCACAAGCTTTCCCCCTCTTTAGGAAGGATTGTTGTTTATTTCTTTTATTCTTTGTAACTAACACAGTGAGGAGAGGTCTCCTTTGCCTCTTATAGGGGAGTATTGCTTAATTAATTATGTAAATTAAAAATTCCACCTGTCCTACCAGCACACAGGGGCAGAGATACCCCATATTGTGCTGCTGTTCGGACTAAGGGAAAACAGATTATCTACATAATGACTATAGCTGATTACTAGCTGATTACCAGCAGGATAACTACATCCACTTGGATTAAATACAGCACATCATTAGACCGGTTAATAACTATTACGCTGACATCAGAGCGCTCTAAGATACATATAGTAGCAGTGATGAACCTAGCCTCTTTGCTGCCTCAGGTGGACGATAGAAAGGCGTCCCCCCCCCCCCCCCGAAAAAAAAAATTGAGCTTCCATGCTACTAGCTTCACACACTGCTATCGTCGCACAATAAACATACACAATACACAAAGTCATGAAACAGTTTTTAAGAATTCTTCTTACTGTATTACTTCGGTATCAAAGATCAACACGTCATTAACAATGAAAATAACTTCACACATCTTCTGCATGGTGGATGGACGAGCCCACATGGCCCCCATTCTCTTTAATAGGAACACCGCAGATAGCTGAATACTGTACTTTGGCTATCTTTGGCACTCCCATCGAAGTGAATAAGAGTGTGGGTTTGTCCATCCATCCACCAAGCGACACGCCTATATTCAGCCTGGCTGCGGCCAGGCAGAATTCCCACCCAGTAGGGGGGGAAAAAAACCCTAAATTCTCAGGATCAGTGGGCATCTCAGCAGATAGACCCCCATCAATCAGGTATTTATTCTCTATCATTTAGGTGAATACAGTGCAGTAACATTTAGTGACTTACAGGTGATGTCTCTGACTAATCGTTCACATTTCCCTTCTCTTTCCTTTGGACTGCCATGGCCACTTCTTCCAGCTGTGACTTGTCTCTGTAAAGTTTGCAACACAGACATCTTTGGCTCCTCACTTTTCCAGGCATCCAACCCACATTGTCCTTACCTACACAAAGCCCCCTTCCTGCTGTTACCCCAATTATAAAATAAATTATATAACCCCCCATAATTAATAATACTCTCAAGTGCATCTTTATATTAATAATGTCCTTGTATACCCTGTTGAAATAGTGCTCATTATTAATTTTTCCCCATGTGTTTCCTAATTAAAAGATTTTCCAAGTCATTAATAAAAAAATCAGTGGGGCTCAAAAACCCAGAAACCACACTGATCAGCTGTTTGAATGAACCAAGGTTCCTGGGTAACAGCTGTGACTGCTTCTCTGTTTACATAATGTCATTCATCTCTTAGTGGCCATGTAATGTAACATGTAATTTAACTACAGCCTCGTCCTATACACGTCTATGTGACGAGGCTGGAATTACATCACACGGTCACTATAAACAGACAGCGTGTGATATACAGTGCCTTGCGAAAGTATTCGGCCCCCTTGAACTTTTCAACCTTTTTCCACATTTCAGGGAGAGGTAAGTAGGATATGTTTTTATGTTCTCTCACCTCCCCTGGGCCTATACTCCGGGGTCTGAATAGACCCCGGAGTATAATAATAGTAGTATTTGAGGCCCGCGGCCTCACTTACCGATGCCCGCGGCTGCTCACAGCGGCCTCCGTTTCCCCTTCTGCGTCCCATAGCAGAAGGGGAAGCGGGGGCGGCCACGAGCAGACGCGGGGTAGGTAAATAAATAGGCCGTACAATTTTGAGGTTGCAGTAATATCAGTTTTATGTTTAAAACATTGCTGAATTGGCTTCTATCTGAGTTTTAGTGAACAGGATGTTTTCCCTTCCAAACCCTGTTGGTGTGGCATTAGGCCAGTAGCCTCTGGGTTAAAAAGGGATACACCTGATGGAATTTGTGACTAGCTCAATTATTTTATGAAGCCATTTCAGGTTTTGTTCTGACATGCATATTTGGATGAGAGAGTTCAGTTAGTGGAAAGATATAGGGTGAGATTATAGCTCTATCCACTGATTCACTGATAGTGGTCTGTATGACATACTCCCGCACATGAGAGGACACCGTACAATATCTATTTTTTGAGGTAGCCTGATGATTTGAAAATTTTAATTGATATTAATAAACTACATTTTAACCTTTGTTGCTGTTTTCTTTCTGAAAACCTGTGTTTGCAGTCTGCCCCTCTGATCTTTCTGGATGACTACGTCTAGAAATGATAATTCATGTCGCTCAACCACTGAGGTGAAGTCCAGAACTAAGTTGTTAGAGTTAATGCATTTGACAAAATCATTGAAAGATGTTTCACTGCCTTCCACAACACAAAGATATCATCAGTGTACCTCAGCTAGAGGCAGATGTGTTTCTGTCTCTGGTCGAAGTCCTCCGATCCGATTACAGATGCTTCCCACCAGCCTAGGAGCAAATTCGCATAGCTGGGCGCACAAGGGCTACTCATAGTGGTGCCCCTGAGCTGGTGGCACACGCGACCGTCGAAGACAAATTAATTATTTGATAGGCAGAATCTCAATAGTTCACTGACAAATGCATTAAGGGGTCTCAATCTGATATCTCATATGGCTAAAAAATGCTCCACAGATCTTAAGCCATGTTCATAATGTATGGATGATGTGTATAACGCCTCAACATCAATAGAGGCCAGAAGAACATCTTGATCTAGACCAATGCCATTCAATTTGATGGCGGTCTCTAAGGCGGTTCTTGCTAGTTCTATAGCAGACACTTCTAATAAGACAACCAATCCATTTTAATTACACATGTCTGGTCTTACTTACTGTTTTATTTTTTACCTTTAATAAAAGTTACGTTTTATTATTTTTCACCTTTTCTTCAAATTATCTCAAGAGACCTATCGCTCAACCCCCTTTTTTTTTGTTCATCTTCTAATGTCAAGATCTTTCAAAGCAATTAGGAAACTGAGACCAGAGGTAAAACCTGCTGTACCTATTTGGTATTTATCTGTTGTTCTCAATGCTCTGGCATCCCATCTATTCAAACTGACCCAGGAGATAGATCTAAAATGGCCTGTAAAGTGGTTTTCCTAGTAGCCATTGCATCTGCTGAGAAGCTGGGAGAATTAATGGCCTAATGGGGTTTTCCTGAGAACTCTACCAAGTTTCATACCTAAAGTTCATTCTTTTCAAAATATTAATAAAGAATTCTTCTTACCAGTTTTCTATCCCCATCCTGAAATAGAAGAACAGATAAGTCTCCACAGTTTAGATGTAAAAAGAACTATTCTGACCTATCTGGATAGAACCAAAGATTTCAGAAAGGAGGAGAACTTATGGGTCCAGCCTTTGGCAAAGCAGTGCTTATTACAGTTTCCAAGTGATGATTGTCCCCCCTTAGACAGCTATTTAGGTCCCTTCTGTGCTGCCGCAGGACGAATAGGAAAGAGGAAATTGGGTTTACCTGAAATTTTACTTTCCTTGAGTCCAAAGGGACAGCATACCCATCCAATACAATACAAGTAAAAAAAAATGTGTCCTTTAAACAGAAGAGATGGTGGAGGTGGGGGTTCTTATACTGTTAATCATGCTAATTAACTGTCTCATTGCTATAAAGGTGGGCTGGTCCTGGGAGGAGTTTAAGATGGGGATAAAGACACCTTCTGTGCTGCCTTCAGACTTAAGGAAACTAAAATTTCAGGTAAACCAATTTTCTCTATACTGGGAATTACATTTAATTTGTACACTAATATAGGGAAAACGTAAGTATAAAACAGATATTAGCATTATAATGCAAGCATAAACCAGCATAATCAAGGAGGGACAGAGATGTCAATTTACAATATGATGTCACAAAGTATATACAGTGTCTTGCGAAAGTATTCGGCCCCCTTGAACTTTTCAACCTTTTCCCACATTTCAGGCTTCAAACATAAGGATATAAAATTTTAATTTTTTTGGTGAAGAATCAACAACAAGTGGGACACAATCATGAAGTGGAACGAAATTTATTGGTTATTTTAAACTTTTGTAAAAAATAAAAAACTGAAAAGTGGGGCATGGACTATTATTCGGCCCCTTTACTTTCAGTGCAGCAAACTCACTCCAGAAGCTCAGTGAGGATCTCTGAATGATCCATTGTTGTCCTAAATGACTGATGATGATAAATATAATCCACCTCTGTGTAATCAAGTCTCTGTATAAATGCACCTGCTCTGTGATAGTCTCAGGGTTCTGTTTAAAGCGCAGAGAGCATCATGAAGACCAAGGAACACACCAGGCAGGTCCGTGATACTGTTGTGGAGAAGTTTAAAGCCGGATTTGGATACAAAAAGATTTCCCAAACTTTAAACATCCCAAGGAGCACTGTGCAAGCGACCATATTGAAATGGAAGGAGTATCAGACCACTGCAAATCTACCAACACCTACCAAAACCTCCCTCTAAACTTTCATCTCAAACAAGGAGAAGACTGATCAGAGATGCAGCCAAGAGGCCCATGATCACTCTGGATGAACTGCAGAGATCTACAGCTGAGGTGGGAGAGTCTGTCCATAGGACAACACTCAGTCGTACAGTGCACAAATCTGGCCTTTATGAAAGAGTGGCAAGAAGAAAGCCATTTCTCAAAGATATCCATAAAAAGTCTCATTTAAAGTTTGCCACAAGCCACCTGGGAGACACACCAAACATGTGGAAGAAGGTGCTCTGGTCAGATGAAACCAAAATTGAACTTTTTGGCCACAATGCAAAACATTATGTTTGGCGTAAAAGCAACACAACTCATCACCCAGAACACACCATCCCCACTGTCAAACATGGTGCTGGCAGCATCATGGTTTGGGCCTGCTTTTCTTCAGCAGGGACAGAGAAGATGGTTAAAATTGATGGGAAGATGGATGGAGCCAAATACAGGACCATTCTGGAAGAAAACCTGTTGGAGTCTGCAAAAGACCTGAGACCGGGATGGAGATTTATCTTCCAACAAGACAATGATCCCAAACATAAAGCAAAATCTACAATGGAATGGTTCACAAATAAACGTATCCAGGTGTTAGAATGGTCAAGTCAAAGTCCGCACCTGAATCCAATCAAGAATCTGTGGAAAGAGCTGAAAACTGCTGTTCACAAACGCTCTCCATCCAACCTCACTGAGCTCGAGCTGTTTTCCAAGGAAGAATGGGCAAGAAGTTCAGTCTCTCGATGTGCAAAACTGATACAGACATACCCCAAGTGACTTGCAGCTGCAATCGCAGCAATAGGTGGTGCTACAAAGTATTAACTTAAGGGGGCCGAATAATTTGGCACGCCCCACTTTTCAGTTTTTTATTTTTTACAAAAGTTTAAAATATCCAATAAATTTCGTTCCACTTCACGATTTTGTCCCACTTGTTGATTCTTCACCAAAAAATTAAAATTTTATATCCTTATGTTTGAAGCCTGAAATGTGGCAAAAGGTTGAAAAGTTCAAGGGGGCCGAATACTTTCAAAAGGCACTGTATATATGGCCAAAGATAGCTGCCAAAGATAGCTGAAGTCCAGTACTCAACTATCTGCGGCGCTCCTATTATAGAGAATGGGGGCCACGTGGGCTCGTCCATCCACCAAACAGAAGATGCGTGAAGTTATTGTCATTGTTAATGCCATGTTGTTGATCAGTTACTGAAGTAATACAGGAAGAAGAATTCTTAAAAACTGTTTTATAATTTTGTGTATTGTGTATAATGTGCGACGATAACAGTGTGTTAAACTAGTAGCATAGAATTTTTTTTTTTTTTTTTGGGGGGGGGCGCCTTTCTATAGTTCGCCTCAGGCAGCAAAGAGGCTAGGTTCACCACTGCACACAGGTGAATTATATTTATCATCATCAGTCATTTAGGACAACATTGGATCATTCAGAGATCCTCACTGAACTTCTGGAGTGTGTTTGCTGCACTGAAAGTAAAGGGGCCGAATAATATTGCACGCCCCACTTTTCAGTTTTTTATTTTTTACAAAAGTTTAAAATATCCAATAAGTTTCGTTCCACTTCACGATTGTGTCCCACTTGTTGATTCTTCACCAAAAAATTAAAATTTTATATCCTTATGTTTGAAGCCTGAAATGTGGCAAAAGGTTGAAAAGTTCAAGGGGGCCGAATACTTTCAAAAGGCACTGTATGTATGGTAAATAATAAATAAACATCAAGAGTCACACAGAAGGACCAAAAAAAAAAATTATTTTTTTTCTCCTTTCCTCTTCCTCTCTTTTTTTTTTCCTGCAGATCCAGATACCATTGTAAACACATCATGTGTATCACATCCAAGGGATGAAAAGACAAAACTTCATAAATATTTTTAAATAATTCACTAATGGGTCATATATAATATTAGTGATTAGTCCACACGTACTCATAAATTGTAGATGGACCTTACAGGGCTGCAAACTCACCCTAGTAGGACATAAGGCAAAAAGAGGAATTCAGATTAAATACAGAATGAGGGAACCATGTCCATATTTAGAACATATTCAGGGTAGGTAAAGTCATCAGAAAGTCCCTAGTTGAATAATAAATATAAAAAAGCCAAATATGTTTTTATTTATGCCATCAGGGTAAACTGTCCTGCATCTATGTATCCACCTACATTCTTGCTGCAGTATGAATTCATCCCAGTCACCTCCTGTCATTGGAGGTGGAATAATTTGTAAATCAGTAAACCGGAAGGCTCTGGGATCCGACCTATGCAAAGTGATGGCATGTCTCAAAATCAATGTATCTCTTTTATTTAGAATGTCATTGATATGTTCACTCATCCATTTTCTAAATTCTCTCTTTGTTTTGCCAATGTAGTCCATCGGACAGCTACACTGTGCCTGGAATGACCTGGAATGTATAGGTGATACCGGATCTAGGAGAAATCTTAGATATGAGGAAAGCATAGCCCTGAAAAATTTAGAACAAGATAAAAATATAATAATAAAACCATCTAACAAGGATGGTAATGTTGTTGTCATGGACACTTTTAAATATAAATCTATGTGTCTAGATCTCTTATCAGATAGTGCCTTTTATGGCAAGCTCAGCTCTAATCCCATATGGACGTGTCAAAGTGAACTCAATCTTATCCTATCCAAAGCTTTGGAAGAAAAGATCGATAAAAATGAATACGAGTTTTTATAACTCGCATTTCCTGTGATGGCTACTTTCTACTCACTTCCTAAAAATATATAAGGGAACAAACTAACTTAAAGAAAGATGCTTTATATCAGGTATGGGTAGCCTGACCAGGAATCTTGGGCTATTTGTTGATTGTGTTCTTCATTCATTTGTTGAATCACTTCCTTCATACACCCGTTATACCTCTGGTATTTTATTGAAACTAGATGGGATTTGTATAGAGGAAGATATCTTGTTAGTATCTGTTTATGTATAAACTTTGTATATGTCCATTTACCATGAACATGGGATTATTACTGTTGCATTTTTCCTAAAGATGAGAGATACTAGACTGGTGTCTCATAGCAAATTTGTACCAGACCTGTTGTTTTGTCTTTAACCTCTGTCTTTAACTTTGCCTTTAACCTCTGAAGCGGAGCGGCCACACTAGCTGCTGGGTCTGTGCTGTATCATACAGCAGGGACCCGGCAGCATTGCTCGTGATCAGAGATGACTCACATCACATGTTCAAGTCCCCTGGGAAGGGGAATAAAGAAAAAGTAAAAAAAAAAAAAAAAAAAAAAAAAAAGAATAAAGTTTTTAAAAATATTAAAAAAATAAAAGTTTAACCCTAATCATTAATGCACCATGACATACAGTTACGTTGCATCTCCCAGGGCATTTTTCTAGTAGAGAGAATGACTGGGTATCGGCAGCTCATCTGTTGCCAGCAGCTGAGACTCCCATGTGACCTACGAGGTACCAATAGAAGCCTCCCCACACTGGTGATTGGTGGGTCTGTACAGACCCACCATTCACAGTGCAGCTATGCACGGTACTGATCCCAGGATTTACTGTCATAACTGACAGTGCCCCAGAACAGGGAGATGTATGAAACAGCTGATACTCTGATCTGAGTGCGAGGGACATGTCGCAGCCTCCACTTGCCGGTGATCGCTGTGATTCACAGTACGGCAATGAATTATGCAGGGAGACAGCAAGGGAGAGGAGAGGTGAGTATTAGTTTTTTTAATTATTCTCTCAGGATCCGATAGGACTATGAAGATGAAGATTCTCCTCTTTAAAATGATACCAAGATCATCATGATAACCCTTACAGATCCAGAGCGATTCGCTGGTGAAAATACTATTGGGCATTGAGATTCCAATGCAGATCTCAATTCTTGACAGCGTTTTAGCAGCAAATCGCTACGGATCTGTAAGGGCTATCGTGATGATCTTGGTATCATTTTAAAGAGGAGAATCTCAAGATCATCTTCCTAGCCCTAACGGATCCTGAGATTGTGGTCTCTAAAGTGTCCACCCCCCTCCAGCCATCTTAACCAGCTGTGTGAAGGAGGAAGGAGGGGGAAGGAGCAGAGCTGTAGACTGCACAGACAATGATAAATCATCATTGTCTGTACATAACCTGTATGTGACACCTGGGGGGGATAGCATGGACTTCTGTCCATGTTATCCCCTCTCCTATCAATCAGAGAGCATACTATATTTTTGCTCTCTGATTGTCACATAGAGGGATAATGTAATATCCCTCTAAGCCTAATCAGAGGGGTATTTTTATGTAATACCCTTCTGAACATAACATAACCAGGAAGTTTATTGGTGCTGTGACCCAGACATTTACCATCGTCCAGATTGCAGCACCAAAAGAGTTGCACCAAACACACAACACATACACAAAGTCTTCAATAAAGTTTACAATTTTTACTGTCTCTGTCCTGTCCATGCCTGATCTTTATAGAGTAAAATACGCTGACCGCCTCTCTAGCGATATCTGTTACACGCTAATAAAATAGCAATAACGATTATTACTAGAGATGAATGTATAAGACACCTGTGACAGGCGGAAAAGTTCCATCAGTCAGATAACATATTTTCACCCATTATATAAAATCCCAGTTTTTGGCAGCTTTCAGATGGGTATAATAGTGGGTGGTTTTTTTTTGTTTTTTGTTTTTTTGTAACCCACAGTACAAATGAAACACCTGGACTTCCAGTAGTCATCAGACATAGAATTATAACTCTCTAACACCAGTAACTTTAGAGGTTGCGTCCATAATATGTGAGCAATAGAGATGAGCGAATTTTTCAAAAATTCGATTCGACCAATTCTCCGAAGCTTCCAAAACAATTTGATTCGATCCAAATTAATTTGTGGCAAATAGCATTAAAAAACATCTATTTCCTGGCTGCAGAGAGTCTGTATAGTGGTATAGAACACTGTGCCTTGCATTAACACTTATAGGGAGTCTGCTGTGGTAGTGAAACAATATTGTGAGTCAGTATGCACATGACAGGCGTGGCTCTTAGAATCACTGCACACTTCACTTATTTGGCCAGTTATGAGGCCAAAACTGACCAACTAACTCAAGTGTGCACTCAGCCTTACAGGTTAATCTTAGTGCCAGGTATAAAGAACCGTGCAGAGGCCCAAGATCCTACTGTAGTGTGAAAGAGTGCACTCCTTATGGCAAGGCGACATAATGTGGAGTTGGCAGTAGCATGAGGAGGCCACAGAGTGGCAAGGCAACATAATGTGGATTTGGCAGTAGCATGAGGAGGCCACAGAGTGGCAAGGCGACATAATGTGGAGTTGGCAGCAGCATGAGGAGGACACAGAGTGGCAAGACAACATAATGTGGAGTTGGCAGCAGCATGAGGAGGCCACAGAGTGGCAAGGTGACATAATGTGGAGTTGGCAGCAGCATGAGGAGGACACAGAGTGGCGAGACAACATAATGTGGAGTTGGCAGCAGCATAAGGAGGCCACAGAGTGGCAAGGCGACATAATGTGGAGTTGGAAAAAGCATGAAGATGCCACAGAGTGGCAAGGCGACATAATGTGAAGGTGGCAGCAGTATGAAGAGGCATAGAGTGACCCAGTGGCAGCATCATTAGGAGGCCATAGAGTGACCCGGTGGCAGCAGCATGAGGAGGCCACAGTGTGGCAAGGCGACGTAATGTGGAGATGGCAGCAGCATGAGTAGGCCACAGAGTGGCAAGGCGACATAATGTGGAGGTGGCAGCAGCATGAGCAGGCCACAGAGTGGCAAGGTGACATAATGTGGGGTGGGGGTGGCAGCAGCAGGAGGAGGCCACAGAGTGGCAAGGCAACATAATGTGGAGGTGGAAGCAGCATGAGGAGGCCACAGAGTGGCAAAAACAAAAAAAAAAAAATCGAGGGCATACAGTGGGGAAAAAAAGTATTTAGTCAGCCACCAATTGCGCAAGTTCTCCCACTTAAAAAGTTGAGAGAGGCCTGTAATTGACAACATAGGTAGACCTCAACTATGAGAGACAAAATGAGAAAACATATCTAGAAAATCACATTGTCTGATTTTTTAAGAATTTATTTGCAAATTATGGAGGAAAATAAGTATTTGGGCAAGCAAGATTTCTACAAACAAGACCTGTAACTTCTTCTTTAAGAGGCTCCTCTGTCCTCCACTCATTACCTGTAGTAATGGCACCTGTTTGACATTGTTATCAGTATAAAAGACACCTGTCCACAACCTCAAACAGTCACACTCCAAACTCCACTATGGTGAAGACCAAAGAGCAGTGGAAGGACACCAAAAACAAAATTGTAGACCTGCACCAGGCTGGGAATACTGAATCTGCAATAGGCAAGCAGCTTGGTGTGAAGAAATCAACTGTGGGAGCAATAATTAGAAAATGGAAGACATACAAGACCATTGATAATCTCCCTCGATCAGGGGCTCCACGCAAGATCTCACCCCGTGGGGTCAAAATGATCATAAGAACGGTGAGAAAAAAATCCCAGAACCACACGGGGGGACCTAGTGAATGACCTGCAGAAAGCTGGGACTAACGTAACAAAGGCTACCGTCAGTAACACACTATGCCGCCAGGGACTCAGATCCTGCAGTGCCAGACGTGTCCCCCTGCTTAAGCCAGTACATATCCGGGCCCGTCTGAAGTTTGCTAGAGAGCATTTGGATGTTCCAGAAGACTATTGAGAGAATGTCATATGGTCAGATGAAACCAAAGTAGAACTGTTTGGTAGTAACACAACTCGTCATGTTTGGAGGAGAGTGAATGCTGAGTTGCATCCAAAGAACACCATACCTACTGTGAAGCATGGGGGTGGCAACATTATGCTTTGGGGCTGTTTCTCTGCAAAGGGACCAGGACGACTGATCCGTGTACATGAAAGAATGAATGGGGCCATGTATTGTGAGATTTTGAGTGCAAACCTCCTTCCATCAGCAATGGCATTGAAGATGAAACATGGATGGGTCTTTCGGCATGAAAATGATCTCAAGCACACCGCCAGGGCAACGAAGGAGTGGCTTCGTAAGAAGCATTTCAAGATCCTGGAGTGGCCTAGCTAGTCTCCAGATCTCAACCCCATAGAAAACCTTTGGAGGGAGTTGAAAGTCCGTGTTGCCCAGCGACAGCTCCAAAACATCACTGCTCTAGAGGAGATCTACATGGAGGAATGGGCCAACACACCAGCAACAGTGTGTGCCAACCTTGTGAAGACTTACAGAAAATGTTTGACCTTTGTCATTGCCAACAAAGGATATATAACAAAGTATTGAGATGAACTTTTGTTATTGACCAAATACTTATTTTCTACCATAATTTGCAAATAAATTCTTAAAAAATCAGACAATGTGATTTTCTGGATTTGGTTTCTCATTTTGTCTCTCATAGTTGAGGTCTACCTATGATGACAATTACAGGCCTCTCTCATCTTTTTAAGTGGGAGAACTTGTACAATTGGTGGCTAACTAAATACTTTTTTTTCCCCACTGTATGTAAACGTTTACATATGCCCTTGATTTTTTTTTTTTTTTTTTTATTACATCCTCAAACATTTGTGTATGAACTTTTTGAGTTTTTATTCACTCTTATGGATCTATTCATGTGGATTTCAGTGCAAGGTTCATCCACAAAGTGATCAGTTGTGTATTCTAGCACTTTATTCAATGTCATTGACATTGTCCACATTTTTACGTTTTTATCGACAATATCCACAGAATTATTATTATACACATCATTCTTATCCCTCTCTCTTCATTGTGTATGTATAGACATTATTTATTTATTTATTTTGTTCAACTTGCCTTTCTTATCATCAAACAATGATTTTTAATAGATTATATCATATGTAATTCGTGTTTTATAGATATCGTTTTTGTTGTTACTGTTGTTTTTGTAGTACACACTTGAAAAAGGGGTACGAAAGACCCAGAAAAGCGTCGTGTATTTCTATGAAATAAAAAGATTTGTTCAAATTATACTGATCCCGCGCAGTCCCTAAAATCCTGGTCCCCGTTGTATACTCCATTTACACCTTCCATGGTGTCACAGTGTGACAGCTGAGGCTTCCAGTTTCTCCCGGTTTGGTTCCTCATATTACTTGTGGTCACACAAACACCAAAGGTGAGGAGCCATCTGTTATCATTTGGATCATTGTGTCTTTAAAGTTACTATACCATTTATTGCTTGGTGTCTCTATCTTTGTCATTTGCAGAATTTAAAGGTGACCCATCAACAGTCACTAATTCAACTGGTGAAGATCTTGGACTGTGCTCAATATGATTATCAAATGCAAAGTTAATGTCCATAAAATTTCCAGCTGTGCCAGAATCCAACATTGCTGTAGTGGACAACTTGTAAGAACCATAAGAAAGCTGAACTGGTAAGGTGAAATGAGTTTCGGTTAGTAGTCATGTTATCAGGACATGGTATGGTGGAAAACAGAGGCTGTGTCACCTGACTAAGTGAAGCACAATGGGGACAAGACTCCGAATTTGATCTAATTTCAGTTGCAGCAACTGCCTGTTGAGGTTTATTAGGGCAGTCAAGAACATAAAGTCCAGGTTGCCCACAATAAAGGCATAGTTTTTCAGCAAGGCGACAATGTTTTTCAGCAGTCAAAATTGGTCCCCGGATGGCATCTACTTGCATAAGTTCTGGGGCAGAAATTGTTGGAGAAGGTATCTGCATGTTTGGGAGAAAACGACCCTCTGGCAAATGGAAGAAGTTGCCTGGATCGTTATAACCCCGTCTTTCTCGCTTTCTGTCCAGGAGTCTTTGGTAAATATAGACGTATAACTGTATATACTCCTCAAAGTCATCTGGAAGTTCTATTTTAACAAGTTAATCTTTAACGGATTCAGAAAGTCCTCCATAGAACTGCCATTTTAATGCAGAGGTGTTCCAGGAAACATCAGAAGCCCAGCGCCGAAACTCTGCAGTGAATTCTGCAACAGAGCGTCTTCCCTGGCGAAGATCATGCAAAGCCTCCTGCCCCCTCAGCAGTGGCACAATGGTTGGGGTCATCAAATACTAGGTTCATTGCTGCAAGATAGTCCTTCAAATCATCCAAAATGGCATGATCCTGTTCTAAATAGGGTGATGTCCATGCTTGTGGATCGTATATTAGCAGGGCAATGATGAACACAACTTTGGACCTATCAGTAGAGAACTGACAGGAATGCATAGAAAAAAATCATCCGGCAATGATTAAGAAATCCTCGGTACAAATTTTTCAGGTAGTGGAATCCGTAGTCAGATGTATGCAAGAACCGGTACACAGGAGCAGTAGATTAGCTGTAGTCAGACGTATACAGAAATCGGTACACAGGAGCAGTAGATCAGCCGTAGTCAGACATATGCAAAAATTGGTACACAGGAGCAGTAGAGTAGTGGTGAGGATCAGGGCAAACAGGAAGCAGACAGCCAGAATAGGCACAGGATGGAGTAAGCTGTGGGTTTATATAGGGATTGCTATACTGTGATTAGCCACAGAACAGGTGCGATTCCTAAGCTAACCATTCCAATAGAAAAGTCCAGGTTAAGCAAGGCAAAGAACAAACAGTCTTCTTCAATTGCATAATTGTCAAGGCTGCAGAACATGGCTGGGAAGTTAAGTGTTCAAGACCCAGTGAGCTCAGTTTCTGACACATGTGGCTGCTACACCCAACTATATAGAAGCAACTAGAGAAAAGTACAAAGAAAGAAAAAAATGTCAAAAAGTATGGGGGGAGACAACAAAGGAAAGAGGGAGGAAAAAAAAGGGGGGATTAGAGACCTTGTAAAATACAGTACACGTCCCAAGATGACACACAGCATCAAAAGCTTCCATGTTATGATTAGGGGAGGCAGTCAACTACTCCATACCACGGACGTCCTTCATATGGGCAATAAGCTCCGGACAAGTAGGGGGAGAGGTCTTCCTCCAGTGGAGAGCAATGAGTGTTTTGGCAGCAGTGCATAGGTATAAAAATAGTTTGGAGGTCTTCTTACCTTAGGTGTCTGGGAGGGAGATTAAGCAAATAGGTGAGGGGATCCAAGGGGACACCCTGTATAAAAAAGCCATCAGTAAGAGACCTGGCCTCCATCCAGACGGGGCGAGTCTATGAACAATCCCAGAAAATGTAGCATAGCATACTCACCTGTTTCCATGATTTTTTTTTTACATTTTTAATTTACTTAACAGAATTTTCATTTTTAAACAAATAATTATCTTCAGAAATTGCCATTTCTGAATATGACGTCTGACATTCCCTCTCAGAGGAGTTAGAGGACTCAAACAACTCTTGAAAACAAATTTCTGTTTGAATTTTTTGGATATTTCTTAAAATCATTTTTTAGCCCCCTTATCAGTCATCTGTTCATCTTCAGAAACATGCGTGCAAACACTGCATACTGTATGTTAGATGGATAATCCTCAGAAAGATGTTGGAGACAGCTAATGCAGCGTTCAGATTTAGTCTTCTGCTTGGTTTTAGAAGATGCATGAGGAGAGGCTTGACCCTGAGTACAAACTATACATATGTCAGGCACATGGTCATCAGATAACAACTGCTGACATTCAACATAACTCCTATGTTTCCTCTTAGAGAGTTTTTTACCACTGGAAATCTGCAACACACAGAAGAGGACTCTATTTAATATATAGACAAGAGGAGATATGATGCAGGAAAAGCCCCAGGAGGGGCATTTTTACCTTAAGTCTCTGAGGGCGCGGCTTGCCAGGCACAGGGTGCTGGCCCTCAGTCATCAGCAGTTTAAATGAGCTATCCCAGTTCGGGAACTCCACCACCATTGTGACGTCACATACCTACGTCATCAGAGATCTGTATTGGCCACAATAGGTACTCCTTTCAGCACTATTGTGCTTTTCCTCTTGCTCCTCCTACTCCTGACATCCTGGGCATGCGTATTATGCGCTATGGAAAGCTGATCTGGTGGACCTGAGCTGGAATGGCGGCTATAGCCGCATGATGCAAAGTACCACGGCATACTTCTTCAATTAGCTTGCTAGCATCATGCTAGTCTTAAACTTACACTTACTGAGAGGAGCCTCCAGGAGTGTAAAAGCGCTATCTGAGAACCTCAGACCTACCCTGTGAACATGTTTGGAGAAAAAAATTAAAAAGCCCGTCTTAAAGGAAAACCCCCCTGTGGGCCACACTCAGGAAAATACGAGGACAAATAAAAACACAAGGAAGTAGTGATAAAGGGTTCTTATACCATCAATTATGCTAATTAACTGTTTCATTGCTACCTAGGTGGGCCAGTCCTAGAGGGAAAGAAAGTGGGGCTACTTACTCATCTGTGCTGACGCAGAACGAATAATATATATATGAGATTTTAAGTGATAGACCAACACAAAGTAGCAGATAATTGTGGAGTGGAACAAAAATTATACCTAGTTTTCAAAATTTTAATCAAATAAAAATCTGAATAGTGTGATGTGCAAAAGTATTCAGCCCCCTGAACTCTGATACCCCTAGATAAGTGCAATCAATTGCCTTCAGAAGTCACTTAATTATTTAATAGAGTTCAGCTGTGTGTAATTTAGTCTCAGTATAAATACACCTGTTCTGTGAAGGCCTCAGTGGTTTGTTAGAGAACACTGATGAACAAACAGCATCAAGACCAAGGAACTCACCAGACAATTCAGAGATAATGTTGTGGATAAGTTTAAAGCAGCTTTAGGTTATAAAAACATATCCCAAGCCTTGAGCATCCCAATGAGCACTGTTGAAACCATCATCTAAAAATGGAAAAAGTATTCTACAACTGCAAACCTACCAAGACAGAAATTGACAAATCGAGTAAAGGGAGCACTGGTCAGAGAAGCAGCCAAGAGGCCCATGGTTACTCTGGAGAAGCTGCAGAAATCCACTGCTCAGGTTGGAGAATCTGAGGACAACTATAAGTCATGCATAAATATGGCCTTTATGGAAAAGAGGCAAGCGTGGCAAGAAGAAAACCATTGTTGAATGAAAGACATAAGAAGTGTCATTTGCAGTTTGCCACAAGCCATATAGGGGACACAGCAAACATTTGGAAGAAGGTGCTCTGGTCAGATGAAACAAAAGCTGAACTTTTTGGCCCAAATGTAAAGCGCTATGTCAGAGGCGTAGCTAGGGGTTCAGCCCAGGGGGGGCGAACACGTCCAAATGGGCCCCCAACTCAGGTATACCAACATTATCACTATACGGTGACCGTATAGTGGTAGATAGTGGTTCTACACAGGGCTGTGAAGACCAGTTAGGTAAATACAGTACACAGGTAAATACAGGAACACTGTTGTGACTTACAGGTGACGTCTCTGACGGTTTACATTTATCATCTCTTCCATCTGGACCGCCATGACCACTTCTTCCAGCTGTGACTGTAAAGTTTGTAACACAGACATCTTTGGCTCCTCACTTTTCCAGGCACCTGACCCACATTGTCCTCAACTACATAAAATCTCCATCCTGCTGATACCCCAATTATAAAATATATGATATAAAATCCCCTGGAAATGAATAATAACCCCATGTTCCTTTAATTTAATAATGCTCCTATGTGCCCCTCAATTAATAATTCCCCCTAATAGTACCCTGTGTACCCCCTTAAATCAATGCCCGAGTGCCACCTAAAATTAATATTGCCCATTTCCCCTATTATTAATTATACCTTCTTATATCTCCTTGTATAAATTATGCCCATACGGTTTTATATACCACTAGAAAGCTGACTTCAGCGCACTGTCGGCTTTCCTGTTATGTGCCCTGGTTAGTTTCGGCACCGATCTCTCCCCACCATTAGAAGGGCGTTCCTGACAGTCTAGCGTCATCGCTGGACTGTGAGGAATGCCCCCCCCAAGACTTGTACTGAGGGAGGGGGCCTTCCTCATAGCTCAGAGTCATCGCACGGCGGTAAGGAACGCCCCTCTGACAGTACAAGGTTATGTTAGAGTACTGTCAGGGGACGGCGTTCCTCACAGCCCAGCAATGACATTAGACTATCAGGAACGCCCTTCTGACAGTGGGGAGAGATCGGTGCCGAAACTAACGGCACTGATATCTCCTCCACCGGGGCACATAATGGGAAAGCCAACTGTTGGCTTTCTAGTGGTATATAAAATCACAGGTTCATGAGGACATGAAAGGTCCACTTTAAAGGGGTTGTCCAGGAAGTGGAAAAATCACAGTGGAGGTGGGTTAGGTAATAAAAAAATCATACTAAGCTTGGGTCCACACCAGCACTTGAACCCCGTTGAGGGATTCTGTCCCCCATTCCTTTTGAAAAATGTGGAAAGAAAAGTCCTGCAAGCAAGACTTTTTTCTCCGCATTTTTCAGGCAGAAACCCAGCAGACCCCATTATAGCCTATGGGGTCTGCGGGTAACCACTTTACAAGCGGATTGGGTTTCCGTTTTTCGGGTCCCCAAGTGGACCCGAAAACGGAAACCGAGCGCTAGTGTAAACCCAGCCTTACCTGTCCCCAGTGCTCTGTCTGCTGCCACTGTCTGTTCAGACACATGCCATATGTGACTGCTGAGGCTATCAGTGGCCTCAGCGTTGGCAGGAAAGGACCCAGTTATGTATATGAGTGACATCACAGAGTGTTTTCCAGCCCCTGCTGAGGCCAATCACGTGCAGTGCAGGATTTGTGGCAGGGAAGTGGATTGCGTGTGCCTGAACAGACAGCAGAGGACTGAGGACATCGATAGCCCGGGGACAGGTGAGGTTTTTTGTTTTTTTTTATGTTTCACCCTCCCCGCCTCCTCTCCAATTTGTCTAATACAATCCTTACCAGTAAACTTTATTATTCCCTAGAAAAACCCCTTTATTACTGCCCCAATGCCCCCTAATATTATCTCCCCTTACATTTATACAGCCCCCACTGACCTTTCACTATAATTTATATCCTCTTTTATGAAAGCCCCCTAATACCCATTATATTAGTTATGGCCTCTTATCTTGCTAAATTCCCAAATGACCTCATAAATGTATTACCCCCATCCCCCCACCCCAATTAAAATGCCCAAAGTGAGTTAAAAAAAAAAATTGATGACACCTACCTCCGATCTCCCGAGGAGGAGCCTAAGCCGCCGGCACTGCCGCCGCTTACTGAAGAAGCAGGACCTGCGTCCTGGCGCCAACAGCGCAGGACAGTGACGTCATCGCACAGACGTCTGTGCCAGGACGCAGACATCTTAGGGAAGCTCGTAGGCCACAGGCCTGAAGTGGCTTTTGGCTTACGAGCTACGTACGAGTAGAGAGGCTTCCTTCTCTATGTATTTCAACTGTATCGGTGTCATGCAGACGCCGATGCAGTTGATGTGTGAGGGTAACCTGTGCTGCGGCGCCCCCGAGGTGGACCCCCGAGAGTCAGTGGGCCCGGGGCCACCGTCCCCCATGCCCCCCCCCCCCCCCCCCTAGCTACGCCTCTGCGCTATGTGTTTCGGAAAAGTAACATTGCTCATTACCCTGAGCGGTGTGCAAACATGGTGATGGCAATATCATGCTGTGGGGATGCTTTTCTTCAGCAGGGACAGGGAAGCTGGTCAGAATTGATGGATGGAGCTAAATACAGGGCAATCCTGGAAGAAAACCTGTTGGAGGCTGCAAAAGACTTGAGACTGGGAAGAAGATTCACCTTCCAGCAAGACAATGACCCTAAACATACAGCCAGAGCTACCGTGGAATGGTTTAGATCAAAGAATATTCACGTGTTAGAATGGCCCAGTGAAAGTCCAGAGCAAAATCCCATTGAGCATCTAGGGCAAGACATGAAAAGTGCTGTTCACAGACACTCTCCATCCAATCTGGCTGAGCTTGAGCTATTTTGCAAAGAAGAATGAGTAAAAATATCAGTCTCTAGATGCGCAAAGCTGGTAGCCCAAAAGACTTGCAGCTGTAATTGCAGTGAAAGGTGGCTCTACAAAGTATTGATATAAGAGGGGCTGAATACTTTTGCACGTAACGCTTTTCAGATTTTTACTTGATTAAAATTTTGAAAACCATGTATCATTTTCGTTCCATTTCAAAATTATGTGCTACTTTGTGTTGGTCTATCACTTAAAATCTGAATAAAATACATTTAAGTTTGTAACTGTACGATGACAAAATGTGAAAAAGTTCAAGGGGTATGAATACTTTTGCAAGGCACTGTATATATATATATATATATATATATATAATATTGCTCCCCAATCTTGATCTCTGAATCCAGGTACAGTTGTACTCAAGGAGCACAAATGATAGACAGAACTAACGGTCTATTTCATTGCCCTATAGAATTTGGGTTCATGGATAGTGAAACCAGGGAAATGTATATTGTAGGTACAGATATATAAACCCAAACTGGTACTGACTCTACGCATTTCGCCCCAAAAACCTTCCTTTACTTAAAAGTGGAAGCACCAGTAGTCGCAGTTATTAACTCTGTTTGGAACACTGTGCAGTACCACCCCTGAGTGAAGAAAGGCCCAGTACTGAATGCAGCTGTGATTGCATTCGGTATACCATTTGGCAGAAGCCTAAGAATTGCATGTTTGTTTTTTCAGTCATTGGTCACTAGAATGAAAAGTAGAAGTTTTCAATGAAATGACTATTACAGACTAACCAGAGACTTTCAATTTATTGTGCATTAACATACAGCTTAAATGCATACTAAAGATAGGATTACTGCATTATGTCATTACTGCAGTGAAAAAAAGACATATGCCAGTGGTGACATACAGTGAACTTGGATTACTGGTGCTTTAATTTCTGTGTAACACTAGGTTCACACTAGTGTATGAGTCTCAGTACGAGACTCTCTCACCCATTCCGCTTAAATTAGGTGGAGAGAAAAGTCCTGCAAGGAGGTCTTTTCTCTCCACCATCTTCGGCAGAAACTGGGCAGACACTGGGCGGACACCATTATAAACTATGGGGTCCGCAGGTTTCCGCATGTAACAGCTTTTTAAGGATGGAAACCCAAACACTAGTGTGAACCTAGCATAAGGCCTCATTTATTTGTCTGCAAATTGTGGTCTGACCACAGGTCTAAAGATCTATGATACTGAAAGTTTCAGTATTTGACCTATGATAAGTGAATGCAGTTTGTGGCATAAGATAAAGGATATCCTGCAGATTGGTGGGGGCTTGGACTCCCACCCGTCTAGAGAAAAGGGGAATTTTGTTCCCAATGGAGCAAAATTGAATGGACTATCACAGAAACTAACCAGCCATAAAACATAACTAGTGATGAGCGAACCCAAACTGCAAAGTTCCGGTCCGTGACGAACTTCATGGGTTCGGGTACTCGAACCTGAACCCGAACTTCAACACTGAAGTTCAGGTTCGACTCATCCCTAAAGCTGGTTGATTGACTACTGAGCAGCCAATCAACCAGCTTTAAGGCCACAGACATCACAGACATGTCCAGTGTGGGCATGGCTGTGAATGGCCAGGCAGGACATGTGACTCCTCTGTATAAGAGACAGGGTCACAGGTCCCATCGCCATTACAGCTAGTAGGGAGAGGTTGAAGCTGGAGATAGGGACAGTCAGGGCCTTAGCTAAATTTAATAATTGTCCTTTTCAGGGCAGTGCAGCGAGGTAGGGAGAGGAGCCTGATACTGTGAGGGACAGTTAGCCTAGAAATAATAAGGGCAATGACAGTAAACAGTGTGTGTATACCCATACCGTCTCCTAGCACAGTAACAATAAGTGTGTGTGTACCCATACCGTCTCCTGGCGCAGTAACAATATGTGCGTGTTTACCCATACCGTCTCCTAGGGCAGTAACCACAACAGTGTGTGTACCCATACCATCTCCTAGTGCAGTAACTCCAGCAGGTAATGGGCCCTATTTACTTACTGATCCCCACTCCTATTTGGTGACATCCCTAACATCACGTGGGCCAGGCCTGCGTCATTATGTGTCGTGACTGGCTGGGCTCAGTGACGTCTGTACCAACATTGAAGATGGAGGAAAACAGCGGGGAGTTCATCGGAGCCAGGAAGAGGTAAGTAACATTGTTTTTTAATAATAATAATAATAATAATAATAATCCTTTAATAGTCCCACCATGGGGAAATTCAGTGTGTTACAGCAGCAAAGATAAGCAATACAAATACAACATATACAGTTGGGCTAAAAAGTTTACATACCCCAGCAGATTTTTTGTTTTTTTTGGCCTTTTTTCAGAGAATATGAATGATAACACAAAAACTTTTTCTCCACTCATGGTTAGTGGTTGGTTGAAGCCATTTATTGTCAATCTTCTGTGTTTTCTCTTTTTAAATCATAATGACAACCAAAAACATCAAAATGACCCAGTTCTTAATACCGTGTATTGGCCCCTCTAACATCAATGACAGCTTGAATTGAATTTGTGGTAGTTGTGGATGAGACTCTTTATTTTCTCAGATGGTAAAACTGCCCATTCTTCTTGGCAAAAAGTCTCCAGTTCTTGTAAATTCCTGGGCTGTCTTGCATGTACTGTGCGCTTGAGATCTCCCCAGAGTGGCTCAATGATATTGAGGTCAGGAGACTGAGATGGCCACTCCAGAACCTTCACTTTTTTCTGCTGTTGCCAATGACAGGTCGACTTGGCCTTGTGTTTTGGATCGTTGTCATGTTGGAACGTCCAAGTACGTCCCATGCGCAGATTCCTGGCTGATGAGTGTAAATTTGCCTCCAGTATTTGCTGATAACGTGCTGCATTCATCTTTCCTTCAGCTTTGACCAAGTTTCCTGTGCCTTTGAAGCTCACACATTCCCACATCATCAGTGATCCACCTTCATACTTTACAGTAGGAATGGTGTTCCTTTCATCATAGGCCTTGTTGACACCTCTCTAAATGTAACGTTTATGGTTGTGGCCAAAAAGTTAAATTTTTGTCTCATTACTCCAAATTACCTTGTTCCAGAAGTTTTGAGGCTTGTATCTGTGCTGTTTGGCGTATTGAAGGCAAAATTCTTTGTGGCATTTGCACAGTAATGACTTTCTTCTGGCAACTCAACCATGCAGCCCATTTTTCTTCAAGAGCCTCCTTATTGTGAATCTTAAAACAGCCACACTGATAGTTTCACAGACTCCTGTATTTCAGCTGATGTCATATGTGGGTATTTCTTTGCATCCCGAACAATTTTCCGGGCAGTTGTGGCCGAAATTTTGTTTGGTCTACCTGCCCATGGTTTGGTTTCTGGGCATGTTATCAGGCCAAAATCACCAGGGTATGTGAACTTTTGAACAGGGTGATATTGATGTTTTTGGTTGTCATTATGATTTCAAAAAGAGAAAACACAGAAGTTTGACAATAAATGGCTTCAACCAACCACTAACCATAAGTGGAGAAAAAGTTTTTGTGCTATCATTCATATTCTCTGAAAAAAGGCCAAAAAAACAAAAAATCCTGCTGGGGTATGTAAACTTTTTAGCACAACTGTACAAGAATGTTCCAAGGTAAAAGGCATTTAATTGATAGTAGACAGACAGATAAGAAGTAGCTGGGGAAGGGGGGGGACATCACACACAGAAAAATATTTCAGTTCTCTGTATGTACTAATCTCCGCTTAGGTTGGTGTTGGTTGTACAGCCTGACCGAAGTGGGCAGGAAAGACTTCCGATAGCGCTCCTTCTCACACTTAGGATGAAGTAGTCTGTCACTGACAGTACTGCCCAGCATTAGCACGGTCTTAAGCATGGGATGGGACTTATTTTCCCGCATGGAGCTCACCGTGGACAGTATCCTTCTGTCACCCACCACCTGCACTGGGTCCAGTGGGCTCCCCAGGACAGAGCTGGCCCTTCTAATCAGCTTGTCAATTTTATTTCTATCCCTGGTTGATATACTGCTCCCCCAGCAGGCCACTCCGAAGAAGATGACTGATGCCACTACCGAGTTGAAAAAAGTCATAAGAAGTGCCCCCTGGACTCCAAAGGCTCTCAGCCTCCTAAGCAGGTAGAGTAGGCTATGGCCCTTCCTGTACAGTACCTCCATGTGATCTGCCCAGTCCAGCTTATTATTAAGGAGCACACCCAGGTACTTATAGGTGTTGACAATCTCGATGCCCATCCCCTGGATGTCCACTGGTTTAGGAGGGCATCTGCATTTACAGAAGTCCACCACCATCTTCTTGGTCTTCCCAAGTTAATCTTCAGGTGTTTCCGCTGGCACCAGTTCACAAAATCCCGGTTCAGTTCTCTGTACTTCTTGTCATCATCGTCTGTGATGAGGCCTACTATTGCAGAGTCATCAGAATGTAGGTAGCAGCTAGATGAGTTGCACCTAAAATCTGCAGTGTACAGTGTGAAGAGGAAAGGGGCAAGAACTGTACCCTGAGGTGCCCCCATGTTACAGATCACGGTATCTGACACATAGTCCCGGGCTCTCACATACTGAGGTCGGTTTGTGAGGTAGTCTAGGATCCAATTGGAGAGGTGGTGGTCCACTCCAGCAAAGGCCAGCTTGTCTCTCAGTAGCCCCGGCTGTATGGTGTTAAAAGCACTGGAGAAATCAAAGAACATTATTCTCACCGTGTTCCCTGGTTTCTCCAGGTGAGAAAGAGCCCTTTGCAGAAGGTGGATGATGGCATCATCTACCCCAATGCCCGGCTAATAAGCAAACTGGAGAGGATCCATAGTGGGGCTCACTAGAGGGTGGAGATGTGTGAGAACCAATCTCTCTAAGATCATCATAAAGTGGGACGTCAATGCTACAGGTCTGTAGTCGTTGAGGTCCATAGGGTGAGGTTTCTTTGGAACCAGTACCACACAAGAAGATTTCCATAATTCAGGGATTATTTCCATCTTCAGGCTCATATTAAACAAATATGTAATTATACCACACAACTGCTCCCCACAACTCTTAATTAGGCTTGCACTGATGTCATCTGGCCCTGTGGTTTTCCCTGCCTTGATCTTTTTCATCTCCTTCCTCCCTTGGGCACGTGTGAAGGTCAGACTGTGGTCAGATAAAGACGATTTCTGGATTTACTGATCTGGTGGGAAGTAGCCACAGGGGGTGAAGTCAGTGTGGTAGGGGGAACTGACATGCTTGGGTGGGAGGAGCTGGTGTGTGATCAAATCTATTGAAGAATAGATTTAGTTCGTTAAGCCAATTAACATCTGCCTCTATCTGGCAGACAGACTGTGTGTGACCCGAAATTGACTTAAGCCTATCCCAGACTCCCCTTATGTCTTTTCTTTCTATTTGCTTTTTTATTTTTTCTGTATAATTGGCTTTTTCCTGTCTGATTTTATGCCTAAGCTCATTCTGTACCTCCCTCAGCCCCACCTTATCTCTTGTCTTGAATGCCATCTTTTTCTCCTTAAGTAATGTTTTTATGTCAGAATTAATCCATGGTTTGTTGTTAGGGAAACACCTCACCACTTTTGTGGGTACTGTGTTGTCCACACAAAAATTTATGTAGTCCGTTATGCAGTGTGTGAGTCCTTCTATATCTTCTCCATAAGAATCCTGCAGCACTTCCCATGCGGTTGTGTCAAAACAGTCCCTCAGAGCCTCATCACTCTCTTCAGACCATATCCTCACTGTGCGGGTGAGAGCTGGTTCTCTATGTACAAGTGGCTTGTACACAGGTCGGAGGTGCACTAGGTTGTGATCTTATCTTCCCAGGGGCGGTAGGACTGATGAGTTATATGCCTCCCTCGCATTAGCAAAGAACAAGTCTAACGTTTTGTTGTCTCTTGTGTGGCAGGTTACATACTATGTGAGACTGGGCAGTGTGGATGATGGAGAGACATGGTTGAAGTCTCCAGACACAAGAAGGAGGGCCTGGGGGTGTAGAGACTGCAACTCGGTCACCGTGGCTTGAAGAACCTCAGAGGCAGCATCAGCTTTTGCAAATGGGGGGCATATGCAGCTATCATGATGACATGCGATAGATCCCTCGGTAAATAGAAATGTCTCATGTTCAATGTCCTTACTGCAAGTTTGCTCCTTAATTACAATGTGCCTAGGATTACACCATCTATCATTCACAAATATCGCCATCCCTCCTCCTTTCCGCTTACCGCTGTCCCTTGCCCTGTCCGCCTGAAGAAGTTTAAAGCCATCCAAGGAGACAAGAGTGCCTGGAGTAACTTCAGTGAGCCAAGTCTCTGTAAACAGCATCATGCTGCACTCCCGAAACTCCTGATGATGCCTGGTGAGCGCCGTCAGTTCATCCATCCTGTTTGCAAGAGATCTCACATTGCCCATAATGATGGAGGGGAGAGCTGGTCTAAAACGTCTACTCCTATCCCTCCGAAGGGCTCCAGCTCTACACCCCCTTCTTTTCCTTCTCCAAATTCCTTGGGGATGTCTGGTCTATTAGCATGCAGCCCTGCTGTGTCCAGTTCATCCCTGGAGTAGACAAAAGAATCCTGTCCAAATGCAGGGTCTGCAGACACAATAGTTCCCATTTGAAGCACAACAAAACAAACAAAAAGTATCACAAACGTCCAATTCCAAGTCCTCATATACTTCTTCATAGTGCAAAAAGAATGCCCCTTATGTAGAGTGATAAGACAAAACAAAGAAAGGAAAAGAAGGGAAAGACTCAGAGCTGCTTTAACAGGCTACCACTCCAGCGGCGCCAACTTGGGAAAAAAAAAAGTTTGTATCCTCCCCTGGGTCTCCGATCATTATACTCTGGGATCTGAAAAGACCCCAGAGTATAATAATTGTTCATGCGTGGTCCACAATGGGGCATAATAGTGTGTGCAGGGACCATTATGGGGCATATAGTGTGTGCAGGGGCCACTATGGGGCATAATAGTGTGTGCAGGGGCCACTATGGGGCATAACAGTGTGTGTAGGGGCCATTATGGTGCATAATAGTGTGTGCAGGAGTGAGACTTGTGCGGGGGGGGGGGCCCATGTCAAATGTTTGCCTTGGGGCCCAGCCATTCCTAGTTACGCCACTGAATCTACCGTTTCTCGTCTCTACAAAAGTCAAGGCATATCAGGAGGTAAATATGACATATTATGAACACAATGCTACTCATATCCTAAATAATTGCGGCCCACAGCCAAATATATAAGGAGAAAGTACCTCCCCCTGTGTACCCCTACCTCTGACATATCGCGGCCCTATTGGTCACGCCCTCCTTTGTCTTTGGAAGGACAGGCGGCTTGCTATGAGACAAAGAGACCTTAAACCCTGTTCGAACACAGCTATAGCTCTATAGCTCCAGTCCTCGTTATCTGATGGACATATTAGAAACAAAGGCAAGTACACCTCAGGAGCTATAGTATGCTCATATCAAACGATGTCCTCGGACCTTGGACTTAACATAAAGTGACAACACATATTCTCAAAGAGATTTTCACATTTTTGGATAAAGGATGGTTATTATGTAGATCTTAGAGAGAGGCAATATCTAGCACATATATAGTGCCATTTAATCAGTATTGTTCATAATAATAATAATAATAATAATAGTCCTTTAATAGTCCCACAGTGGGGAAATTCAGTGTGTTACAGCAGCAAAGATAAGATAAGATAAGCAGATACAAATACAAATACAACATGTACAGGAATGTTCCAAGGTGAGAGGCATTACATTAATAGCAGACAGACAGATAGGACTTAGCAGAGGGGGGGGGGGTTTAACAGGCAGAGAGATATTTCAGTTCTCTGTGTGTAATGATCTCCGCTTAGGTCGGTGTTGGTTGTACAGCCTAACCGCGGTGGGGAGGAAAGACTTCCGATAGCGCTCCTTCTCACACCTAGGGTGGAGCAGTCGGTCACTGACAGTACTGCCCAGCGCAATCACAGTCTCATGCATGGGATGGGAGTTATTCTCCCGCATGGAGCTCACCACGGACAGTATCCTTCTGTCACCCACCACCTGCACTGGGTCCAGTGGGCTCCCCAGGACAGAGCTGGCCCTTCTAATCAGCTTGTCAAGTTTATTTCTGTCCCTGGTTGATATACTGCTCCCCCAGCAGGCCACTCCAAAGAAGATGGCTGATGCCACTACCGAGTTGAAGAAAGTCCTAAGAAGTGCCCCCCGGATTCCAAAGGCTCTCAGCTTCCTAAGCAGGTAGAGCCTGCTGTGGCCCTTCCTGTACAGGGCCTCCATATGATCTGCCCAGTCCAGCTTATTATTAAGGAGCAGACCCAGGTACTTATAGGTGTTCACAATCTCGATGCCCGTCCCCAGGATGTCCACTGGTTTTGGAGGGCATCTGCCTTTACGGAAGTCCACCACCATCTCCTTGGTCTTCCCCGCGTTAATCTTCAGGTGGTTCTGGTGGCACCAGTCCACAAAAAACCGGTTCAGTTCTCTGTACTCCCTGTCATCATCGTCTGTGATGAGGCCTACTATTGCAGAGTCGTCAGAATACTTCTGTAGGTAGCAGCTGGATGAGTTGCACCTAAAATCAGCAGTGTACAGTGTGAAGAGGAAAGGGGTGAGAACCGTACCCATATAACATTCAAAGGTTTATGATGAGTTAATAAGGCCTATAATGACATTAGTCCCATACATTATGTATCCTAATTGAGTACTGGTGCCCACCATGAGGGCACCGGAAAATGGAGTTTTAACTGCAATAATTTAGGGTATCGGCAGCATTATTCTCATATTATCTCATATTTACAGTGCCTTGCGAAAGTATTCGGCCCCCTTGAACTTTTCAACCTTTTGCCACATTTCAGGCTTCAAACAAAGATATAAAATTTTAATTTTTTGGTGAAGAATCAACAACAAGTGGGACACAATTGTGAAGTGGAACGAAATTTATTGGTTAATTTTAAACTTTTGTAAAAAAATAAAAAACTGAAAAGTGGGGTGTGCAATATTATTCGGCCCCTTTACTTTCAGTGCAGCAAACTCACTTCAGAAGTTCAGTGAGGATCTCTGAATGATCCAATGTTGTCCTAAATGACTGATGATGATAAATATAATCCACCTGTGTGTAATCAAGTCTCCGTATAAATGCACCTGCTCTGTGATAGTCTCAGGGTTCTGTTTAATGCGCAGAGAGCATCATGAAGACTAAGGAACACACCAGGCAGGTCCGTGATACTGTTGTGGAGAAGTTTAAAGCCGTATTTGGATACAAAAAGATTTCCCAAACTTTAAACATCCCAAGGAGCACTGAGAAAGCGATCATATTGAAATGGAAGGAGTATCAGACCACTGCAAATCTACCAAGACCCGGCCGTCCCTCTAAACTTTCATCTCAAACAAGGAGAAGACTGATCAGAGATGCAGCCAAGAGGCCCATGATCACTCTGGATGAACTGCAGAGATCTACAGCTGAGGTGGGAGAGTCTGTCCATAGGACAACAATCAGTCGTACACTGCACAAATCTGGCCTTTATTGAAGAGTGGCAAGAAGAAAGCCATTTCTCAAAGATATCCATAAAAAGTCTGGTTTAAAGTTTGCCACAAGCCACCTGGGAGACACACCAAACATGTGGAAGAAGGTGCTCTGGTCAGATGAAACCAAAATCGAACTTTTTGGCCACAATGCAAAACGATATGTTTGGCGTAAAAGCAACACAGCTCATCACCCTGAACACACCATCCCCACTGTCAAACATGGTGGTGGCAGCATCATAGTTTGGGCCTGCTTTTCTTCAGCAGGGACAGGGAAGATGGTTAAAATTGATGGGAAGATGGATGGAGCCAAATACAGGACCATTCTGGAAGAAAACCTGTTGGAGTCTGCAAAAGACCTAAGACTGGGACGGAGATTTATCTTCCAACAAGACAATGATCCCAAACATAAAGCAAAATCTACAATGGAATGGTTCACAAATAAACATATCCAGGTGTTATAATGGCCAAGTCAAAGTCCAGACCTGAATCCAATCGAGAATCTGTGGAAAGAGCTGAAAACTGCTGTTCACAAACGCTCTCCATCCAACCTCACTGAGCTCAAGCTGTTTACCAAGGAAGAATGGGCAAGAATTTCAGTCTCTCGATATGCAAAACTGATAGAGACATACCCCAAGTGACTTGCAGCTGTAATCGCAGCAAAAGGTGGCGCTACAATAATAAGGTGGCGCCGAATAATTTGGCACGCCCCACTTTTCAGTTTTTTTATTTTTTACAAAAGTTTAAAGTATCCAATAAATTTCATTCCACTTCATGATTGTGTCCCACTTGTTGTTGATTCTTCACCAAAAAATTAAAATTTTATATCCTTATGTTTGAAGCCTGAAATGTGGCAAAAGGTTGAAAAGTTCAAGGGGGACAAATACTTTCGCAAGGCACTGTACCTCCTGATGTGCCTTGACTTTAGTAGAGAGTGGTTAGCAGCGTGATTGGCAACTACCAGAGTGAGCGGGAGATTGCTTGAAATTATATCAACCCCCAGCAGTGTCTGAATGGGATGTCTAGGGCCCACCAATGGAATTGTTTCTAGGAGCCCACTGCCCAAGACCCCTATAAGATCAGCTGTACTGAGACAGCGTTGCTACAGTTAATAACATGCCGGGAGCCATGCTGCTCACCAGCCTTATGATGTGCACTACCTAAACCCACCGCTACACCCTATATGGCAATTGAGCAGCTGGAATTGTTACCACTACCTGTAGCTGCACTTCCCTGGGAAAGCTCATCTGCAGAGAGCCTGGCTGTCGGACTCCTGCAGATGTAATATTGATGGCCTATCCTAAGGACAGGCCATCAATATTAGAAAGATAGATAAACCCTTTAAAGAGGTTGTCCAGCAATTGGAGCAACCCATGTGGCCGGTGGGAGGTGTAAAATTAAAAAAATAATTAAAAAATAGCATACTCACCTGTTGCTGGAAGTCCTGCACCTCATGTGACCATTAAGACCAATTAGGTATAGGATTTCCAGAAATGAGGCACCGCCATGAGACTGAACAGGCGGGAGACAGTTAAGTATTTTTTTTTTTTTTAAATTTTACACCTCCCTGACACAAGGGTATCTCCAATTTATGGACAACCTCTCTAAAGGGGTTGTGTGGGACTAATTTTTTTTATGGCCACTTCATTGGCCACCCCTATACAGTGGCCTCTTCACTGGTCCCCCATACTGTAAGGAGAACAGTGATTGGGCCATTATATTGTGTGGAGGCAGTGATGAGGGCTAACATCCTGGGGGGCGGACACATTAAACTGTGTGGGGCATATTAAAGGGGTTGCCCAGGCTTAATTTTTTTTTTTTTTTTTTTATGGCTTATCCTAAGGATAAGTACCTGATCGGTAGGGGGCTGACACACAGCTCCATCAGTTGTACAGCGCCAATTCTGACACCCACTCTACACAATACAGTGCCAGAAGCAGAATGCTCCATCTGCTGTATAGCGGCTGGGCACCGTCAGTGTAGCTCAGCTCCCACTTTCAATAAGTGCTAAGATGCAGAGAAGGTGCCCAGCCCTTATACAGTGGACAGAGATTTCTGCTTCCATCACAGTATTGTGTACAGGACGGGCACGGGAAGTGGCTCCATACAGCTGATCGGTCCAAGGGCAGAGTGTCAACTCCCTTTTTTATTATGCCAGGGGAGGAAAAAAAAACATACCTGTTTCCGATGCTCCGCTGTCCTCCCTGCACGGTCCAGTCCTGCTGCTCCGTTGTCTTCTTTTGGCGGAAGTCCTCACTGGCTGTGATGTCCCGGGTCCCTTCACCGAGGCTGCTGATTGGTCTCAATAGTCACGTTTGACGTTTCTTCTGCCAGAAGAAAACAATAGAGCTGCAGAACCAGACCGCCCTGGGAGACAACGGAACACCAGAAGAAGCTCACTGTGGCCTGTGGCCTACAAGTCTGGGAGAGGTAGAGTAGAAAGTCTGTGGCTTCCTGCTGTACCAGTAGCAGAAACAAGTCGGCTGTGCCACTTTTCCCTGATTCTGCGATCTGGTTTTAACAACCGGATCGGCAGAATCGGGGAGAACCTGACTGCATTCACTTATTGCTCCCTATTCCTGCTCGCAGCCTCTCCTCTTCCCTCTTCAGCCTTCAATTGTCTGTGTGCGTTGCACATCAGGTTGCGATGGTGTAATGTGCAGTGCATAGGGGCCCCCTGGAGGCTGAAGAGGGAAGAGGGGAGCGGCACCTCCATTGCCTTTAAAAAAGTAGTGGGGATTCATCAGTACCCCTGTGGGCCAGTCCAAGCCGGATCCCCAGTACTATTCCTGTGTGGGTGGCTTGACTATAATAGTGTGGGTATCAACCACCAAATTGTATCTGATATTGCTCAATACACTAGGCTGTGGTACTGATTGAAAAGGGGTGTTCTTTTTTGTTTATCCTTCCCGATTCCACCCCTATATATTGTTGAGTGTGTAGGCTTTTTTAGCTCACTTTAGCCTATGGCTTTTTATTTATTTATCTCTTATTTATATATAAAAAAGTGTTTCTGTCTGTCTGTTCTTTATGCGCGACCAAACGACTGGACTGATCCTCGCCAAATTTGGCACACATGTACATCAGGTGTCCGGGAATATTTTAGACTGGGTCTCAGCTCTCTTGGACGTACTGTTCCTGAGATACAGTATTCCCAAAAAATGACCAACATTAGCTAATACAAGCCTGCAAGTCTTTCACTCATATTCCAACTGCCATACACACGGTCACATGTCCTTTATCAGCCAATAAGAGCTCGCAGGCACTTACTCTCCTCAGGCACAGAAGTTTCCATAGCAACCAAGCTATTTATGACCTGTATTAGTCAATAGCAGTTCGCAGTTCCTTAAATATTCAGTCATATCACGTGTATCAGCCAATATAAGTTCACATTTAATTTACTAGGTTTCTATAACAACACAGCCATAAATAGACTGTACCTATACTGGACTCAGTGACGTAACTAGGAATGGCTGGGTCCCAAGACGAACATTTGACATGGGACCCCCCCCGGCTCCCGCCCCCACAAACTGCATTCCTGCACACAGTATTCTGCCCCATAGTGGCCCCTGCACACAGTATCATAGTGGCCACTTCATATAGTATTATGCGCACTCCCCGCTACATCTTCAATGTTGGACCAGATGTCACATGAGCCAGGCATGCATCGCAATGCATAATGACGTTGGACTGGCCCACCGACGTATGGGACGTTACCAAGGAGGCTCGAAGCCTGCTGAAAAGATCCCAGAGTATAATGATAGTAGTGTTTGTGGGGTTCACGGCCCGCAGGCCTTACTTACTGATCCCTGCTCCTGCTCACAGCCGCCTCTGCAGAAGGTGAAGCGCAGACGGCCATGAGCAGGAGAAGGGATCTGTTAGTAAATAGGGCCCATTACCTGTTGATGTTACACCAGCAGGTAACGGCCTATTAAAAAAAAAAAAAAAAAACATCAGGGGCCCGACGGGACCCCTAATGTCCCGGGCCCTGTGGCAGCCGCTACCACTGCTACCCCGGTATTTACGCCACTGACTGGACTGCCATACTGGATGTCAGCATTCTTATAAATTGAAACGTTTTTAAACTACTCATGCCCCCTGCAGCAAAACACATGGCTGCTGCTCGAGCTAATGAAAACTCTCAGCAGACCCAAGCCTGTCTCTTATCTGACAAGATATGTCACAGACAACAGCGAGCTGCTGAAACAACCCAGCAGACCCAAGCCCGTCTCCAATCTGACAAGGCATTGTCAGCCACATGCACACAGCTGCACTCCATGTTTCCATAACAACCCAGCCATTTTTTTTTACTGCTGTAGGTCAGCTTTAAAGGGGCAGGGCGCTGTGGATGACACTGTTACACAAGGTCACATACACACAGCTTTACACCAGGTTTCCATAGCAACCATGCTATTTATGACCTGTATGAGTCAATAGCAGTTCGCAGGTCTTTAAATATTCAGTCATATGACGTGTATCAGCCAATATAAGTTCACATTTCATTTACCAGGTTTCCATAGCAACACAGCCATAAATAGACTGTACCTATACTGGACTGCCATACTGGATGTCAAGTGCAAAACTGGCCAATTCTTATGGGGTCACTACACAAACAGAAAATGAAATATACCCGTGCGAAGCCGGGTCCTTCTGCTAGTGTACCAATAAAAGTTATGTTTTATGGCTAGTTATTTTGTTTCTCCCTTCTGTGATGGTTATAAATAATGAGCAACTGTTCCCTCGGTGAAGAACAATTCTACATGGAGGGGGGTTGGCCAACCTCTTTAACTTCTAGTGTATTTTCTTGGACTCTGTGACAACGCTAGATTTTTCACATTGTTCCCCCATCTGATTATCTGTACAACCTATAAGAGAAGATAAAATTATTTTTATATTTTCTAAGCTAGATCACTTTATTTTGATATTCTGACATTTTGTACATATATATGTAATTACTAGTGTGATTTTTCTTATGACCTACGTTTTGGGAACAGAAAATGTATGTACTGTACATGTAAAAGAATTTGAACCTTTCCTTATTTTCTTTACTGTTTTAACAGCTATGTCCCTGTGGCAACAACAGTTTTCACATCCTGGTCCACATCCTGGAAATATACATTACCTCACCTTTAGATAGGAGTATTGCTTTTTTCTCTAACCACCAATGACACATTTTGCCTTAAAGGGGTTATGCCATAAAACATTTTTATCCTCTACCCATAGGATAGAGCAGGGGTCAGCAGCATTTTTTGTCTGTGGTGCCGGTTCTGAAAAGAAAATCAAAGATGAAATAGTCAGTGTGCCATGCGATAATTGTAAGGGGGTTGACCCCCTACATGAAAGCCATATAACACAAACCATAACAGCAACCGATTAGATAGTCGATTAAACTTAAATTTCAATGTGATCGTAGTCCCTGACTTTTTTAGCAAAATTATTCCTATTTAGTGGATATGAATTTTGGCAGAGCATGGGGCTAAGTGTAGTGTGCAGTAAGGCTGCTTTGTGGGGGGCAGAGGATAGTCTTTTTCTTGAACAAATCCAAACAAATCTTTCTAGCCTTATTGAAATGATTGAATGCAAGTTTAGCTACCATATTACACCTTGCACAGGCAGTTGCTGTCTCTAACTAAGGTACTGGCCTGGTACTGCGTCCCATATCACGGGGCCCCCTGGAGTGGAGGCATCCGTGAGCAGGATTTGGGATTGGTAAGTAGGGCCACGAGCCCACGGCATAAGTATTTTATGAGCGAACCCCATGAGATTCATCTCGCGAGGTTCAACTGACGGTTCCATTTGGACCAGATACATCTGAATTGAAACTGCTATTATTATATCTGTGGTTTATTCAGACCCCAGACATTATACTGTGTACAGGGTCCACAATGGGACATTATACTGTGTCAAGGGGCAGCTATGGGACATTATACTGTGTGGAGGGGTTGCTATGGGACATTATATTATGTAAAGGGGCCGCTATGGGACATTATACTGTGTGGAGGGGCCGCTATGGAAAATTATATTGTGTGGAGGGACCACTATGGAATATTATACTGTCTGTTGGCAACTTTGGAACATTATAGTGTGTGTAAATTGGACATTATACCGTGTGGGGGCCAGGAAAGGGGGTGCTATGTCGTGTGGGCCCAAGTCAAAAGTTTCCTATGGGGTCCAGTCTTTGCTAGTTCTGCCCCTGATGGGGGGTTGTTATACCCCTGCTGCAAATGCAGCTGTGGGAGAAGGAGTCAAAATCCCTGATGGACGCAGACACGTACCCATTCCCTTTCACTTCAAAGAGAGCATCGGAGATGAACAGCACTTTATTATTATATTTACAGTTATGCTAAAAAGTTTCCCTTTACGTCCCACAGCAGCACAATATGGGGTATTCCTGCCCCTGTGTGCTGGTAGGATAGGCGGAACTTTTAATTAGCATAAATTATGCATGACTACATTACCCTATAAGAGTGCAAAGAGACCATCCCTCCTTGTGTTTTTTTCTGTCCTGTCTGGTGGTACAGGTGTAGGGAGGTCTCTTTGGCCTCCCATAGAGTTCGTTCTCTCTTTCGTTACTTACTGTTACTCTCGTCTTCTTTCTCTCTGTTGAAAGGAGTTTCTTCTTGGCACCTTCGGTTCTTGCTGCCTTGTTTGTCCACGCGCCGGAGTTCCGTTGCCGCAACCAGAAGTGATGTCGGTCTTTTTTCTTCCCGGAACCTTTCTTTCGTGCCGGGTTTCCGGGGACGCAATTTCTCGCCGTACCTATGCTGCGGCCTACTTCTGGTACCGCGAAAATTTGAAAATCTGACCCACTTATCCGCAGTTCACATCAAAGGTTCCCTGAACAAAGTAGTGGATCAGTTGAGTCGGGGTCTTGTCGTATCAGGAGAATGGTCCCTCAATCCAGATGTATTCCATCAAATTACCCTGAAGTGGGGTCTCGCAGAAGTAGGCCTCATGGTCGACCAGACTCAACGCCAAGGTAGAGACGTTCTGCTCACTGTATCAGGAGGACTATTCCCTCCACTTTCCATGATACCAAGAGTATTGATGAAAGACAGGACCAAGTCTCTGTGATAGCCATCATACCATTCTGGCCAAAAAGGACTTGGTTTGCCCAGCTCATGTACATGAGTCGAGGGACATATTGGAGGCTTCCCCCCACCCAGAACCTGGTTTCCCAAGGAACTCAGAAGCACCAGGATCTGAGGAGATTCAACCTGACAGCCTGGAGGTTGACCAGTCCCTTCGGAGATTTAGTGGGCTGTCAGAAGCCGTTGTGAAGACCCTTTCTTGTGCCAGAGCAGAGTCTACCAGGAAAAGCTACCATAGGATAGGTAACATCTTCAAGCAGTGGTGCTCCAGAAAAGAACCTGATAGTTCAAACCTTAATACGGCAGAAATTCTGGATTTTCTTCAAAGTGGCTTGGATACAGGCCTTTCTCCTGCTACACTGAGGGTACAGGTTTCAGCCTTATCCACCTGTTTAGGCAGAAGTTTGTCCCAAGATTTCCTTATTGTTGGGTTCCTTAAGGGTGCTACCAGACTTAGAACGGTGGTCTCTGCCCCGTTCCCCAGTGGGATCTCTCGACTGTTCTTTCAGGTCTTTGTTGTCCTCCCTTTGAGCCGTTGGAGGATGTAGATCTTAAATTTCTTGCCTTTAAAACCACCTTTCTCTTAGCTATCACTTCAGCCAAAAGGGTGAGTGAGCTCCAGGCTTTTTCCTCCAAGGAACCTTATATATTCTTTTTTACGGATAGGGTCCAGCTTAGGTTTCTTCCTGGGTTTAATCCTAAGGTGCCTTCCCACGCAAATATTAATCAGTTAATTGCTTTACCCGTGTTCTTTCCTTCCCCTTCCTCTGAAGAGGAGAAAAAACTGCACACACTAGATGTTGTGAAATGTCTACGGATTTACCTCTTACGTACACGGTCCTTTAGGAGAGCTGAGAATCTCCTTGTCAACATGTATGGTAGAGACAAAGGTCTCAAGGCTACCAAGCCTACCTTGTCTAGGTGGATAAAGGAGGCAATCAAAGTCTCTTTTTTTGCTCAGGGGTTAGCTCCACCCGAATTTTGTACAGCCCATTCAACCAGGGCTGTATCAACCTCTTGGTCTGAGAATCGGGCCTTACCACTAGATCAGGTCTGTGCAGCAGCTTCTTGGTCATCTCATCTAACCTTTATGGAACATTATCATCTAGATGTTCGGAGTTCTGTGGCGACTGCCTTTGGTCGGTCAGTCCTAAGTATTGTAGAGCAGGGAAACCCTCCCTAAGGGAATTACTTGCTATATCCCTATATTGTGCTGCTGTGGGACATAAGGGAATCGTTGATTATAATGTTAATTTGTTTTCCCTTAGTCCCAACAGCAGCACAAGCTTCCCTCCCTAAATTTGGAAATTTTTTACTTTATAACTTACACAAGGGGGGAGGGGAGGTCTCTTTGCTCTCTTATAGGTTAACGTAGTCATGCATAATTTATGCTAATTAAAAGTTCCGCCTGTCCTACCAGAACACAGGGGCAGGAATACCCCATATTGTGCTGCTGTTGGGACTAAAGGAAAACAGATTAACATTATATTCAACGATTACATACCCCGTCAGATTTTTTGTTTTTTTGGCCTTTTTTCAGAGAATAACTTTTTCTCCACTCATGGTTAGTGGTTGGTTGAAGCCATTTATTGTCAAACTTCAGGGTTTTCTCTTTTTAAATCATAATGACAATCAAAAACATCAAAATGACCCTGTTCAAAAGTTCACATACCCCAGTTCTTAATACCGTGTATTGGCCCCTCTAACATCAATGACAGCTTGAAGTCTTTTGTGGTACTTGTGGATGAGGCTCTTTATTTTCTCAGATGGTAAAACTGCCCATTCTTCTTGGCAAAAAGTCTCCAGTTCCTGTAAATTCCTGGGCTGTCTTGCAAGTACTGCGCACTTGAGATCTCCCCAGAGTGGCTCAATGATATTGTGGTCAGGAGACTGAGATGGCTACTCCAGAACCTTCTCTTTCTTCTCCTGTAGACAATGACATGTTGTCTTGGCCTTGTGTTTTGGATCGTTGTCATGTTGGAACGTCCAAGTACATCCCATGCGCAGATTCCTGGCTGATGAGTGCAAATTTGCCTCCAGTATTTGTTGATAACATGCTGCATTCATCTTTCCTTCAACTTTGACCAAGTTTCCTGTGCTTTTGAAGCTCACACATCCCCACATCATCAGTGATCCACCTCCCTGCTTTACAGTAGGAATGATGTTCCTTTCATCATAGGCCTTGTTGACACCTCTCCAAATGTAACGTTTATGGTTGTGGCCAAAAAGTTAAATTTTTGTCTCATCACTCCAAATTACCTTGTTCCAGAGGTTTTGAGGCTTGTCTCTGTGCTGTTTGGTGTATTGAAGGCGAGACTCTTTGTGGCATTTGCGCAGTAATGGCTTTCTTCTGGCAACTCCACCATGCAGCCCATTTTTCTTCAAGTGCCTCCTTATTGTGCATATTGAAACAGCCACACTGATAGTTTTCAGAGAGTCCTGTATTTCAGCTGATGTTATGTGTGGGTTTTTCTTTGCATCCCAAACAATTTTCCGGGCAGTTGTGGCCGAAATTTAGGTTGGTCTACCTGACCTGAGTTTCCATTTGTTAATCACAGTTTGAACACTGCTGACTGGCATTATCAATTCCTTGGATATCTTTTTGAATCCCTTCCCTGTTTTATACAGTTGAACTACCTTTTCCTGTAGATCCGTGGACAATTCTTTTGCTTTCCCCATGACTCACAATCCAGAAACGTCAGTGGCTGGAGGAAAGATGCAACAGTCTGTCTGGATCCCAGAAACTCACTCAGCTTTTATGCACACACACTGATTACAAGCAAACAGGTCACAGGTGAGGATGTTACCTTTCCCTGTCATCCCACAGCAGCACAATATTGGGGTATTTCTGCCCCTGTGAGCTGGTAGGACAGAATGGAATTTTTAATGAACACCAAATAGTTAACTGTAACCTCTCCCCCTCCTCAATATAAGGAAGGAAGTACCAACTCCCCAGTGTGTTTTTTTCTGTCCTGTGTTGGTGGGACAGTTGCAGGGAAGGTTATTCCTTCCCTATAGTGAGGTTATTCAGATATCTGTCTGAATTTCCCCTCCTCTCTCCTGTTTGTGTTTGTTTTGTCTATCCTTCTGTGTGAGGACTCTTTTCTGCCTTTGGTTCCTGTTGGAACAAAATTCAAAGGTTAAAACTCCTTGTCTGTCTTTTCTGCCTCGGCTGCTTAGTCTGCTTAGCTGCAGGGAAAGGCATTTTTTCAGCTGTTGCTTATAATGTGCGGCCAGACAGGTCTGCTGCCTTTAAGTGTCTATACTGAACCCTTTGTGGCTTTGTAAGCTTTGCATTGCTTGTTTTATTGCAATGCATGGCGTTTCCTGCTACTTCTCTCCAGCTCCCGTGTATGGGGGCACCGGAGTCTAGAGTACGCTGGGTTGCATACGTGATGACATCTTTGAACCTCCTTCTGGTGAGCTACTAGGTAATGTTGTTTATCTTAACTTCCACCATTTTTTTTAATAAAATCTGTGCAGGGCAGTTTTTTTCTTCAAAAAAAAAAAAAAAAAAGTGAAGAGAAATAAGGGGCTTTTATTTTCTGTATAACCTGTCACAGGTATTGGGAGAGTCTTTGCTCTCCATTTCTTCTATATAAGTCTGCTGCTTCCTTTTTTCTGCCTCTTTGTTGTTTGGCAGAGAGTGCGCATACTGGACATTCTAGTTCAACAGACTTGTACTATTGCGTTTTTTTCTGGATTTCTTGCTATTTACTCTTACACTTGTGGTAAGATGTCATCCTCTGCATCTGGTGGTGATGAATCCTCCAGGTAAGGCTGCATCTAGGCACAAACATCTAAACCAGGGGTCGGTAACCTCCGGCATGCGTGCCAAGAGCGGCAAACGAGGAAGATTTCCCTGGCATGGCGACCCGAGTCCTCACCCAGCAGTTTCGATCGGACCAAACACGGCCGAAACGAAACTGCTGTTCTCTTCAGACCCCAGAGTATAATAATAAGCGGAGGCTCAGGAGAAGTGATGAAACATAAAAAAAACCAATGTACTCACCTTTACTGCGCTCCGCAGCCGCTGTGTTTTCTTTGTGCACTTCTGCCTGACTGATGTAAAAGACAGCTGACAGGACCTCTGGGGTCACGACCGACGTCATTACGCATAATGACGCGACGTGACCCCTGAGAACCAATCAGCGGTCGCTGACTACAGGCAGAAGCGCCTGAAGAGAACACAGCGGCTGCGGAGCATGGAATGGTGAGTACATTGTTTTTTTATGTTTGTCACCTCTGTTGGCCCTCCGCTTATTATATTCTGGGTTCTGAAGAGACCCCACAGTATAATAATAGCTAGTGAGTGGTGAAAATGATAAAAGTTAGAATGTTATACCGTGTGCAGGGGTCGCTATGAGACATAATACGGTGTGCAGGGGCCACTATGAGACATAATATGGTGTGCAGGGGTTGCTATGAGACATAATATCATGTGCAGGGGCTGCTATGGGACATAATACGGTGTGCAGGGGCCGCTATGGGACATAATACGGTGTGCAGGGGGCCGCTATGGCACATAATAGGGTGCGCAGGGGCTGCTATGAGACATAATACGGTGTGCAGGGGCCGCTATGGGACATAATGCGGTGTGCAGGGGCCGCTATGGAACATAATACGGTGTGCAGGGGCCACTATGGGACATAATACGGTGTGCAGGTGTCGCACCATGTGAACCAGATTTACATCAAGCTAGTGTTTTTTCATCATAAGAATGATGTCATACGGTGCTCCTGGACACATACATTTACCACTAATTGGGGGCTGCACATGTACTTTCATTGCTTCTAATCGGAAAGTACAGGAGTATCCCAGGAAATAGCAGTAAACGCATGTGTCCTAAAGCGTCTGGTGGCAGCACTTCTGTATTATGGTTTGTGGTATATGACTTTAGTTTAGGGGTTGTCAGACTTATAATTGACCGGCACTCTGAGTACCTCATTTTTTTATTTTTTTATTAAAATCGGCACGCCGAACAAAAAAGGTTCCCTAACCCCCTTATCTAAACTGTCGCTCCTGTGAAATTCCCTTGCCTGACGGTCACAAATTCAATACATTCCACCAGTGCTGCTTGGGCAGCCCTGTGGCTCACTGGTTGACACTGCAGCCTCACAGAGCTGGATTCCTGGGTTTGAATCCTGCCAGGGGCGACATCTGTGTGGAGTTTGTGGTTCTCCCTATGTTTGCGTGGGTGTACTCCAGTTTCCTCCCACACTCCAAAGGCGTGCTGGTGGGGGGTATGGATTGTGAACCCTATATGGGACAGTGACTGTCAGTGTCTGTGGCGCGCTGTGGAATATGATGGCGCTTCTGTCATACGATCTGATGAGGTATTCAGGATCATAGGAGGAAGCTAATTCTTTATCTGAGGATTCAGATACGGATATAGAAAAACTGCTTTTTCCTTTGGAGAAAATTCAGAAATTACTGAAGTCCATCAGGTCAAGGGACCATGATGTTGACCTTGGGGAAGCCTCTAGTTTCACCTCTAGGGGGCCTAGGGCCTTCAATGTGGACGACATGCTTAAAAGAGCTATGTCCACTGAGTGAAAACACCCAGAGAAGACCTGCGTGTTATCCAAGAGGTTCAAGACACTCTTCCCAATAGCTTAGTCCACCACCTAAGCTTGTCATGGTAGTCGCCAAATTGCCAGGCGAACATTTGTATCCTCTACGGTTCTAGCCTTCAGGACCCCATGGACCACTGGGCAGAGTGCTCCCTAAGGAAAGCGTTTACGGCTTTCTCTGCACAGTGTTTGATTGGTATCGCTACTAGTGAGGTAGCTAAGAAGCTGTGCTCCGGGCTCTCTTCATTAAAAAGAGATATTGATTTGGGGGTCTCCAAGGACAAATTGTTGTCCTCTTTGAAGGGTATAGCCCTTGAGGCGGATTACCTCAATGAAACCTCTTCTCTAGGTGAAGTTAGCTGCCAAGTCTAGGGTCTTGACTTCGGCTGCCCGTCACCCCCTATGGTTAAAACCTTGGAGGGCGGATTATGCCTCAAAATTTAATATTTGCGGGCAGAAAACGATACAAGGACTAGTGGGAAAGGAAGGAAAGTCCTTCCAGAGTCCTTCCGTGGACAGGGTAGACAGCATCGTAGAGGACAGTCTCCTCAAAGACCGCCACCTGCAAGAGGTTACGTGTGGACATTCTAGGTTCCTGAGTGGGAACTCCAACCGTCTTTTTTTTTACATGATGACAGGAAAATCAGAAAATCAAATTTCTGACTATTACCTTCTCCCCCCCTCCAAGACATGAAGTTCCTGTGGGGGTAACAGATCATGGGTCTTGGAGATAATTGGGTCCGGTTCTGGCATAGTTTTTTCTGTGCCTCCCCAGGACAGAATTATACAGACCTCTCGCCTCCGTGCTGTCCATCACAACGTCAAGAGTCTGGAATTTATTTTTCAGTATTTCTGGTTCCAAAACCTTCACGAGACTGGTTGATGATAATAGAACTACGATACCTCAGCAGAGCTATCTCGGGAAAAAATTTCCGTATGGAAACGTCTGTGATATCCATTCTCCAGCAAGGAGATTTCATGGCCACTCTGAACCTAAAGGATGTGTACCTCCATGTCCCTATTCTTCCTGCTCACAGGAAATACCTAAGAATTGCAGTGGTTGTAGAGGGTCGGCTGAGGCACCTCCAATTCACCGCACTTCCAGTCGAGATAACGTCAGCACCCTACGTATTCACCAAGGTATCCACGGTAGCTGAGTCACTGAGAATCCAGAGGTTCACGTGTGTTCCTTATCTGTAAGACTGGCTGTTTAAAGTCTCTCAAGAGAAGGCCTACTACAGCATCTATTCATCACGATGAATTTCCTCAAACAATTGGGGTGGATTATAAATTGGGGAAAGTCCCAAATATTATCAGCAACCCAGAAAACATTTCTAGGGTTCATACTTGATTCAGGCCTAATGAAAATATCTCTTCCTCCCTCCAGAAGGTAAAGAATCATCAAGGCCGCAAAATTCCTGCTGGTTCCTCGGCCAATCACCATCAGGACAGGCATAAAGTTTTGGGATTGATGTCATCAGCTGCAGAAGCAGTCGCTTGGGAAGTCCTGTCGGCCTGGAATAGCAAAACCAGCGGTCCTTCAAGCGGTGATTTGGCTAAAAAATGGAAAGTCCACGGTCCAGCCTCGCTGGACCCTGTTGACTACAGATGCATCACTCACAGGTTGGGGAGCCCACCTGAATGACTTTCTGGCCCAAGGGCATTGGAATTCCCTCGAGAAGATGATGCCATCCAATTGGAGAGAACTCCGAGCAGTACGACTGGCACTGCTTCACTTTGCCGACCAGTTGAAGGACAAGGCAGTCCGTGTAAGATCGGACAATATGATGACCGTCCTTTATTTAAACAAGCAGGGAGGAACTCGGTCACAACCTCTTCTAAGCGAAGTGGGGAAGATCTTGAGTTGGGCAGAGAAGAACTTAACCCATCTTTCTGCAGTACATATCCGAGGGTCACTCAATGTAGTGGTGGATCAATTGAGTCGTGGCATCACTGTTCCAGGGGAATGGTTTCTCCATCCAGAAGTCTTTCAAGCAATCACCCTGAAATGGGGTCATGCAGAGACAGACCTGATGGCAAGCAGACTCAATGCCAAGGTAGAGAAGTTCTGCTCTTTATACAAGGAGGACAATCCCTTGGCTGTGGATGCCCTGTCCATCCCTTGGAGATTCAGGCTGGCATACATATTCCCTACAATCTCCATGATTACCAAGGGGTATTGATGAGAATCAGACAGGACCAAGTCTCTGTAATCGCCATCATTCCGTTCTGGCCAAAGAGAGCTTGGTTTTCTCATCTCATTCAAATGAGTCACAGGATATATTGGAGGCTTCCCCCCGATTCAGATCCTGGTGTCTCAAGGGCCCAGGCTCTGTCAGGATCTGAAATCCTTCAATCTGACAGCCTGAAGATTGACCAGTCCCTATTACGATCTAAGGGACTCTCAGGAGCCGTCTTAAGCACTCTCTCTCTCTTGCTAGAGCAGAGTCTACAAATAAAAATTATTCCTGGATCTGAATCATCTTCATCTCTTGGGCATCAGGTAGATGAATTGAGAGCTTGGATCCTTCCATTCCAGAGATCCTGGAATTCCTTCAGGATGGCTTGGACAAGGGCCTTAGTCATTTCACTTGAAAGCTGAGGTTGCTGCCCTGTCAGCCTACTTAGATAAGCAGATATCTGCAGACCCTTAGTCCACCTGTTACCCACCCAATCCCCCAATGGGATTTATCTACTGTTTTAAAGGGGTTATTTGATTCCCCCCTTGGAGCCTCTAGAAGAGGTTGAGATTAAATTTCTCACACTAAAGACAGTGTTCCTTTTGGCCATAACCTCAGCTCAGAGAGTTGGTGAGTACAACTAAGATTTATGCCAGGACTCCTCCCTAAGGTACCCTCATATTCTAACCTAATTACCAGTTTTCTATCCCAGTCCATCATCTCCGGAGGAAGTTAAACTTCACTCCCTGGATGTGGCCAGATGCCTTGGAATTTATATTCAGAGATCTCGGCCTTTTAGACGGTCAGAGAATTTTTTTTTTTCTACCATTTCCTGGGAAAAATAATGGGCTCAAGGCCTATAAAGCCTCCTTGGCACAATGAAGCCATAAAATTGGCTTTCATTTCACAGGGGTTAGACCCCTCTGAGTTTGTTCGAGCTCATTCTACAAGAGCCATTTCTACCTTTTGGGTGGAAAGAAGCTCTGTTCCTTGGAAACAAATTTGTTCATCAGCTTCTTGGAGCTCTCTCCATACCTTTGTTAATCATTACAGATTTAACACCCGGGGTATGGAGGCCACGTCTTTTGGCCATTCCGTGTTAAAATCAATTCTTCAAGAGGGCCCTCCCTAGGGTTTTTCTTGCTAGATCCCCAATATTGTGCTGCTATGGGACGACAGGGAAGTATAGATTATGATGTTAATCTGTTTTCCCTTACTCCCAACAGCAGCACAAGGCTCCCTATGTGTTATGTATTTGTCTTTATAATTACATGCTGGGGGGTTCGTACTTCCTTCCTTATATTGAGGAGGGGGAGGGGTTACAGTTAACTATTTGTTGTTCATTAAAAATTCCATTCTGTCCCTGCGTCTCTGCTGTGTATTTGGCTTCTGACTGACAGTGTTTCCCATGTTGTTGTTGGTTAGTTATTATTATTATTACACATGAGGGGGAGGCGGGGTTATGACGTCACTTGTGGTTACTCCTCCTATCTGAGAGTCTCCCACTGTGACATGGATAGGTCAGTTACTTGGACCAATTGGAGTGCGGGGGGAGTTGGCTCCTACTCCACCCGTGATTGGGGATGACATCACACAGGGGAGGGGTTTTAACAGATATAAGGCTGAAGGTTTGCTTAGTCTGTTGGCCGCTGGTATCAGAGCGGTTACACTATACCACCACCGTATTATGATATATCGCACAGTTTAACCCCTGAAGAGTGATTTAGTTCATGAAAAGCGTAGGCTTTAATATACGCATATTATTTAGTCAGTATGGAGTAGTGGCACTAATATTCCAGCAGCAGCTAGTTGCGTTTCTGTTCCTGTTGGTGTGTCACAAGGCCAGTATCCTCAGGACAGACTCTGACGAGTTTTTCTAGCTTGGCTGCATATGTTGTATCTTTTGGAAATATTTGCTGCATACTCCAACTGAGATAAGTTTGGACCAGGGAGATTAGTTGGTCAGGAGCAATAATCAGGTACCAGGATTTATCGCAGGGTGCCCACACACTAATGTTTGTAATTAGAGGCACCATTACTATTTGGAACACCTGTAGCTCCTAGGATCTCTGCAGATATATCTTCTTTGATACTGGAGTGTATATCTTTTTATTGAGCCCTTATGGATTTGTTTTCTTTTAACATTTATTATTAAATGTTTAGTTTTAATAATTAGCATTGTCTTCACATTTTGTTTCTGTGAATCTACTTTTCAGATGTATAGCCACAACACTCAAATCAGTTAGACATTTTATTTTTTTTTTATATGTTCATTAACCCCTTAAAGGGATTCTATCATTAGATTGGTTTAATGCATATTGCACATTTTCTGTTAGTACAATAAACCTCATTTCAATCCTGAAATATTACTGCGTCCATCAGTTATTAGATATATCAAATTGAAATGGCTGTTGCAAACACCCAAATATTTAGAACTAAAAATGATTAAGATTAATAGGGGTGCCCAAACTTTTTCATATGACTGTAAATACTTTATTGTTATATGCTAATTCTGTGCACAGGGGGCATTCCGAGCACAGCACCGTCATATCCACTATTCCACCTCCTCTTGCTGATGCACGTCCCTTCATGTGAAGGATTCCTTCTCTTCTTATTCTTCGTTGCATAGGAAGCAGCACTTCTCACTGCAGCACATGCAAATCCAGTGCATGCGCTATAGTAAGAAGTACTGCTTCCTACGCAGCGAAGAATAAGAAGAGAAGGATCTCTTCACATGAAGGGGCGTGCAGAAGCAAGAAGAGGCTGAACAGTGGATATGACTGTGCTGTGCTTCATGCACAGAATTAGGATATAACAATAAAGTATTTATTTCAAAAACGGCGTCGGATAAAAGCTAAAGAAAGGTAGGGATAGAATATCCTTTCTAAAGGTTATTCCAACATGTCGTTAGGCAAATTTGCCTAAATCTAATGATAGAATCCCTTTAAGGACACAGTAGTTTGGGCCTTAATGCTCAGACCCCATTTTTCAAATCTGACATATTTTAATTTATGTGAGAATAGCTTCAGAATGCATTTACCTATCCAAGTGATTCCAAGATTGTTAATTCGTAACACATATTTTTTGCTGGTGGTAAATTTTGGTCATTATACTTTGTGTTTGTTAAAAAAAGGACAATTTACTGAAAATATCATAAAATTATCAATTTTGAAAGTTTCTGTTATTATGGTAAAAAACACAGATGTCATATCACACAAAATTGTTAATAATTAACATTTACCATATGTGTAATGTCTCTGCCTGTTCGGGTCTCTGCATCACCCTCCGCCCGCCTATCCTCCTATCAAGTCTGGGGCAGGTCCTGACTTTCTACAGTATAAACAGGTTGTCATCCCTCACATGGGCGCTGGCTATTGATTCTGTCTTGTAACTTGTCCCTGCTAGCTCCTATTTTGTTACCTGTATTCCTATTCCTGACCTCTGGCCTTGACTTTTGACTATTCTCTTGGATTGTGATTTTGTACTGCATTGCTCGTCTGTTACCGAACCCTTGGCTAGCTGACCTCCCTTTTTGTCATTTGTCCTGTCTGCATTCTGTGTAGTCACTTATATTAGGAAGGTACTGATCGACCGGTTGCTGGCTGTCGCCTAGGACAGATCGGGCAAGTTAGCCAGTGGGGGGATCAGCTTTAGGTCTCACTGTCTTGTTGTGCCCCTCCCCCCAGGGTTCTGCAGCAGCACTGGGGAATTGCTCAACTGGCAATTTCCTTACAGAATGTCTACTTTATGTTGGCATTGTTTCTTCAAAGTCCTTTTACTTTTCTAGGATGGTTTAGAAGACAATTTCAAGATTCTGTTTTCTAGGGACCTATTCAGTTGTGAAGTGACTTTGAGGGTCTATATAACAGAAAACCCCATAAATTACCCCATTTTAGAAACTGTACTCCTTAGTGTATAGGAACTTTGTTTACCCTTTAGGTGTTCCACAGGAATTAATGCAAAATGGAGGTGAAATTTCCAAATATAATTTTTTCCATTTTCCATCTCAAACCAGTTTTTCCTGTAACAAAGACAGGGTTAACAGCAATACTATAATATTTATTACTCTAATTCTGCAGTTTGTAGAAATATCCCATATGTGGCCCTACCCTGCAACTTGACTCAAACATAGTCCTTAGAAATGAAAGAGCACCTTTATGGATTTTGATGCAATGATTTGCTTGAGACACTATGTTCCATTTGCAGAACCCAAGATGTACCACAAAAGTTGAAAACCCCCAAAAGTGACCCCATTTTGGAAACTAGACCCCTTAAGGAATTCCTCTGTAAGTGATTTGACCATTTTGAACCCCCAGGCTTTTTACTGAACTTATCTGAATTTGGCCGGCAATTAAAAAAAAAAATTTATTTCTCCAGTTATATATATATTTTTTTTATTTCAATAGATTTTTATTGAATTTTTCAAAACAAAGTAGAGTAGAGAGAACAGTCGAACAGCAGATATGTACTATAAAAGACAAACAAGGATACCAGTGTCAACATTGACAGAACATACCACTGCATAACTGCGGTAGGTGGTAATCCAGAAGGGTCAAAGAACAACGATTGGACATAAAATGCACACAAAGACACTATAGCAACAGAGTCTATGGTGGGGGGGAAGGCAGAGGGTATACATAACCAGGGTAGGGAGAACATAGGCCCATCTATACACTCATTTAGAAATATGGGAACAAGGCACCAGCCCGAAGATAGCCATTGAACGACATGAAATCTATTAGGAAGGTTGCATTAAGCATCTAATACCGACTGGCCATAGCCGCAAAAAAAAAAAAAAAAAAAAATCCCAAATGAGGCTGCAACTATGCCTTGATGGGAGAGTACCCTGAAGACGGCGGGGCTTTTGTAATTTTAGGGCACCCGGAGAGGATAGACTGCATTTACTTCTCCCAGTTAGTTTTGAAATTTATATCGACTACCATTCCGGGGGCGGAGCCTGACCGCTATACAAGACGGCCACTTAATCTTGAGCTCCCATCTCACCGCTCGGAGTACCTGTTTATTTAGCGTCTTCCAGCCTCCAAAATGGTAAAAACCCTGAAGGATAGGTTGGGGGAGAGACTGGAGACCCCCAAGTCTTAGAAAAATGCCAGGGAAATGGAGAAATTCCTTCGCAAAAAAATCGGCCCTGTCTCCTGCGCGCCTCAGCAATATGGCACCGCCGCTTCCAGCCCCAGCAGACTTTGAGGAGCCAGATGACTCTGATCAAGACAGCGTGACTGACGCCACAGACGCATCTGAATCCTGCGACTCTGTTCCTATCTCTCGCTCCTTCCTGAAGCGGGCCCTTTCTCAAGCCATCGCTCCGGTAATGCGGGAACTGGGAGACATTAAGGCCGAAGTGGGCCAAATGGGTCAATGCCTGGATACGGTGGAGACCACTCAAGCCGCCATTATAACTTTCTGCAAACAGCAGCTGAATGCGCGCAATATGGCGCTGGAGAAGATAGAGGATCAGGAGAACCGTGGGAGGCGGAAGAAAATTAGCTTTAAGGGTATCCCTGAAGTGGTGACCCATCAGGAACTACCAGAGGTGGCGAAAAAACTTTTTTGCCAGTTGCTTGGCGAGGAGCAGGCGGCAAATATTTCTATCAAACATATCCATAGGGCCTTGCGCCCTGTCCTGCCGGCAGGTGAGCCTCCTCGTGATGTCGTCTACGCCCTCTTGTGTTACACCGATACTGCCGCGGTCTTCCGAACTGTGAGGGACTGCAAAGATTTGACCCTTGATGGGGACTCTGTCTCGCTATACCAGGACTTATCTCCTTATACCCTGTACAAGAGGCGTAAAGGTAGGGTGGGGAACCTGCTGATAACATTGGGAAACTTTTATGCCCTTAATGTGAAGCAAACGTATTGGTTATCTCAAACACCAGGACAGGGCCTTCGCTGAGGGGAGCAGAGTGGTTCGGGGGGACTTCAATGTCGCTCTTATCCCGACCTTGGATTCCTCTACTGCCACCTCTGTCCACTCCCAGAGGGCGCTTGCTGGCTTACAGAAAGCTCTTCATGATACGGATGTCTTGGGCTCCTGGAGGATATTCAATCCGTCCTCGAAGGACTATACATATGTATCCACTGTCCACCATTCTTCACATAGGTTGGACTACCTGTTTTTGTCTAAATCACATGTGTGTGCTCTGAAATCAGTGGACATTGAATCCCTTACTATTTCGGATCACACACCGGTGTCCATGTCGCTGACCCTCCATACCTTGCTGGTAAGGACTTGGTCATGGAGACTAAATGAAACACTTCTAGATAGCCCTTGCCATGTGGCCCACTTTCACTACTAAACTTCAGAGTTTCTTTGTAGAAAATCCTGCTATTGACACCTCTCATGCTATTACATGGGAAGCGCATAAAGCTTTCATTTGAGGTGAGTTGATAGCCCTTGGGTCGAGGGTCAAGAGAGAACGCATGTCACGTCTTAATGACCTATTGACTAGAATCTATGCACTAGAGTACATTCACAAGCGTTCTGGGTCCTTGTGGTTCAATCGGACCTCTCTAATCTTCGTACTCAGTTGCGTGACCATCTAAATGTCCGGTATGCCAAAAACTACCAGTATGCGAAGTTCAAATTCTATGCCCATGGGGATAAGGGGAATAGGATGATGTCCCACTTAATTAAAAAGCGGAAAGACTCCACCTTCATTAACAAGATTGTTTTTGATCAGGGTACTACAGTCACCAGCACGGAAGATATTGCAGCTCAGTTTCAGGAATACTTTCAGAACTTATATAATTTGAAGCCAGCCCTAGACCCCTTTGACCCAGCCAGTGCGCAGCATATGGATAATTTCCTTCAACATCTCCATCTGCCCACACTGTCTGAGAACAAACTTTCTCTTCTCCAACCAGTTTCCGACCAGGAAGTACAGTTCACCCTTGCTTCCATGCCCTTGGGAAAATGTCCAGGCCCAGATGGTCTCCCGGTGGGGTATTACTAGGTGTTTAGCTCCACCCTTCTTCCACACTAAAATGCCTGGTGAGAAGCTGCCAGGCTAGGTGGTTCGCTCCCCCCCAGGCTCTGGAAGCGACCATTACGATTCTGCCAAAAGAAGGTAAAGACTTAACCAAATGTGGCAGCTACAGACCAATATCTCTGCTGAATGTTGATGTGAAGCTGTGGGCGAAGGTACTGGCATCGCGTCTCCTGCTCCTCCCATCCCTGATTCACCCAGAACAATGTGGCTTCGTCCCTGGAAGGGAGGGCAGCCATAACTCCTGTAGGGTCATTCAACTGGTACAATATGCACTTGAGACCCATCTGCCGTTGGTTCTTCTCGGCACTGATGCCGAGAACGCCTTCGATAGATTCAACTGGTTGTTTATAGAGCATACTCTAACCAGAACTGGCATACCCACTTCCTTTATTCAAGCTTTTTTTTTCTCTGTATTCAGGACCTCGAGCCAAAATTAGGGTCGATGGTACCTTGTCAGAGCCGTTTTCTATTAAGAATGGCATGAGGCAGGGATGCCCCCTTTCGCCCACTCTATTTTAGTAATGGAGACTTTTGCAGGCCATTAGAGACCATCCGGATATCAGGAGTATCACGGTGGGGGACACCACCCATTATAGCGCAGCTTTTGCTGATGACTGGCTCCTCCTTGTATCAGACCCTATCCGCACTTTTCCTCAGGTACTATAGCTGTTAGAAGAGCAAGATTATCCTATGACTGGCTTATTCGGCCCAAACGGTTTTGGGGATTTGGCATGCCGGACATAGCTACATACTATAGAGCCGTTCTGCTTAAACGCTAGCTTTGTCTACACACACTAGAGTAGCAGGCCCTCAATGTATCGGCAGAGTTGTCTTCCCTTGGCCCTCGACCCAGAGCCGGCCTTTGGGGCCTTATTCCACATTCTGAGATTTCTCACAAAATTTCTGCTTTGGCGAGGGTTTTTAGGGACGTGGGCCGTTTGCGTCCGCTGGTGAGCTCACCCCAGCACTACTGCTGGGTGATCTGGCCCCCTTTGTCTTACATCCTGGCATGGTGGAGGTGTTGGCGGCCTGGGCACCACTGGGTAGTGTGAGAAGGTGACAGGACAAGTGCTGGAGTCATGGTATGTCAGCCCCCGGTTTTTGTCATATGGTTGGTCCAGGTCAGGTTTTTGAGTAAGCCCCAGCTCAGGTGTGGGTCTTGAGGCTCATTAATGGCCCATATAGGCCTGCAGAGCCTGCACTTGATGGCAGATCCTGGGGAGTGAGGGCAGGCGTCTGGATCTGTCCTGATCAACCTAAAAACTCTGATACTGTGCCAAACTGTTTGCTGGGGTGGCTGGCAGAAAGCCACACAAGATAGTAAGTGTTATTTTGTTTAGGTAGCCGCTCAGACGAGCAGGAGTTTATTTATTTTGTGCCTAAAGTTAAGGCTGATATTGTTTTTGTCTGTTTTCCTGAAGTGAAGGTTTCTTTATTTTTTTTTTGTCATTTTTTAATAAACCTGTTGCACGTGAGTTTTCGTGTCACTGTCTCTGACTGTTTGGGTCCGTACCTAGGCTGCTACCGAGCTACCTCCCCCACAGTAGTCATTGACTACGGGATCTTTTATAATCAGATGTTATTATGGAACAGGCCGGAAGTGGCCTGCTGAACTTCCTTCAGGTGGCTGACCTTACGAGGTCGCATACCCAACTTAGGTGAGCCCATCCTCAGCCCCCTGCCCCTGCCTGGTTTGAATCTCTTTTATTACACACTAGACCCTCTAAGGGCCTTATTTCCCTACTCTACCACTACAGTCTGTCCTTGACTCCTAATGTTAAATCCTCATATATAGGTAGATGGGAGAAAGACCTGGGCTGCTCCTTCACGGAACCAGAGATAGCACGTATACACCGAAGATCCAATGGTTTTTCGCCTTGTGTAAGAGTTCAGTAGAATTCATTCAAAATGCTCACTAGATTATACAAGACTCCAGCGGATTTCGCAGTTATGGGACTGCGATCCGACAATCACTGGGGAATCTGGCGGCTCTTTGGGGCATATCTTGTGGGCCTGCAAGGCTATCTCCCCCTTTAGGTCACAGGTGGAAAGGATTCTTCGTAAAGTGGGGGCACTGGACATTACTCTGACCCCTGCCTCCGTTTTGCTGTGGTTACCCTCAGGGAATTGGTCTCCGGCAAAAGGTGATCTTGCTACTTTACTGGTCCAAGCTGCTAAATTATTGGTACCACTTAATTGGCTTAAGAAGGAACCCCCATCTGTGACCGATTGGATGACTAAGGTGGATGAGATCGCCCGGCTTGAGGAATTGCATAGTTGGGAACTACGTAAACATCAGTCCTTCGAGGCCTTATGGCGACCATGGTTTGACTATAGAAGGAGCTTTAAATTGGCATGAGCTTCCTCCTTCCCATCCGGGGTAGTTGGTCAAGGGACTTTGTCAGGGGGTCTTTTCCCTCTCTTCCCTTCCTTTTCATTTATTATTTTCATTTCTGGTTCCCCTCCTCACCTGCCCCCCCCCCACCTCCCTGGTCTCTGATATTTATTTATTTATTTATTTAATTTTATTTATCCATTTATATATTTATTTAGTTATTCATTTACACCTATGGGATGTCATAACCGCGCACTATTGCTCCCTTCTTTGCTTATTTTGAAGGTAGGATTGTACTGTTTTGCACGCCATTCTCTGTTCTCAGGGACCTGATGCCCCCCATTTTTGTCACTGTTCGATTGGATTCATCTCATTGCAGCACTCGTGGCCTCCTCCCCTAGATGCAGCTGGCCTCGATGAGAGCTTCCCATCTAACACCATCACGCGTAATACCGTTCTGTAGCATCGTATTGTATTGTACTGTACTGTATTGTTTTGTATTTTTTATCTCCTTCTCCTTTCCTTCCCACTATTCCCTCACTTTTTCGACTTCCTGTTGTTTTGAACAATGGCAATGTTTTACTTGATTTATTCACATAATGCTCTTTTATTTTATTCTGTACATTTTACTTTTTCAATAAAAAGAGATTTGGAAGACTACCATTCCTACTAGTATACATTTGTTCAAATTTGCAATTAGTGGTCGCTATAGTTAGCAGTTCCGACAAGGATAGACATGTGTCAGTCTTCTATCTGCGGGCTATTAACAATCATGCGGCTCCAAAGGCCTGACATATAACTGTCCTATTTCTGTGCGGAACCAAATGAATGCCAAGCAACAGCAATGCCATCTCAGGGGAAGGAACGAGATCATGACAATAAAGTCTATTAACCAGCGAAAAGACTGAGGACCAAAAGAGGCGGAAAGTCGGGCAGTGTCAAAAAAATATGTAACAGCGAGCCCACCTTGCCGCAACCCCTCCAGCAATAAGTAGTGCAGTTAGGATAGAATTTAGTCAAGCGAAGGGGGGGGGGTGATAATACCAGCGCAAGAGACGTTTGCTAAACTGTTCCCTGTGGGAGGCACACGCAGTGGAGCATTTAGACCATGTAATCTCTTCTTGACACTGTTGCACTGTAAACCGGAAACCCAAATCGTCCTCCCATTGCAGGATAGACTTACAGTCATATGAAAAAGTTTGGGCACCCCTATTAATCTTAATCATTTTTAGTTCTAAATATTTGGGTGTTTGCAACAGCCATTTCAATTTGATATATCTAATAACTGATGGACACAGTAATATTTCAGGATTGAAATGAGGTTTATTGTACTAACAGAAAATGTGCAATATGCATTAAACCAAAATTTGACCGGTGCAAAAGTATGGGCACCTCAACAGAAAAGTGACATTAATATTTAGTAGATCCTCCTTTTGCAAAAATAACAGCCTCTAGTCGCTTCCTGTAGCTTTTAATCAGTTCCTGGATCCTGGATGAAGGTATTTTTGACCATTCCTCTTTACAAAACAATTCCAGTTCAGTTAAGTTGGATGGTCGCCGAGCATGGACAGCCCGCTTCAAATTATCCCACAGATGTTCAATGATATTCAGGTCTGGGGACTGGGATGGCCATTCCAGAACATTGTAATTGTTCCTCTGCATGAATGCCTGAGTAGATTTGGAGCTGTGTTTTGGATCATTGTCTTGCTGAAATATCCATCCCCGGCGTAACTTCAAATTCGTCACTGATTCTTGTACATTATTCTCAAGAATCTGCTGATACTGAGTTGAATCCATGCGACCCTCAACTTTAACAAGATTCCCGGTGCCGGCATTGGCCGCACAGCCCCAAAGCATGTTGGAACCTCCACCAAATTTTACAGTGGGTAGCAAGTGTTTTTCTTGGAATGCTGTGTTTTTTTGATGCCATGCATAACGCCTTTTTGTATGACCAAACAACTCAATCTTTGTTTCATCAGTCCACAGGACCTTCTTCCAAAATGAAGCTGGCTTGTCCAAATGTGCTTTTGCATACCTCAGGCGACTCTGTTTGTGGCGTGCTTTCAGAAACGGCTTCTTTCGCATCACTCTCCCATACAGCTTCTCCTTGTGCAAAGTGTGCTGTATTGTTGACCGATGCACAGTGACACCATCTGCAGCAAGATGATGCTGCAGCTCTTTGGAGGAGGTCTGTGGATTGTCCTTGACTGTTCTCACCATTCTTCTTCTCTGCCTTTCTGATATTTTTCTTGGCCTGCCACTTCTGGGCTTAACAAGAACTGTCCCTGTGGTCTTCCATTTCCTTACTATGTTCCTCACAGTGGAAACTGACAGGTTAAATCTCTGAGCCAACTTTTTGTATTCTTCCCCTGAACAACTATGTTGAACAATCTTTGTTTTCAGATCATTTGAGAGTTGTTTTGAGGAGCCCATGATGCCACTCTTCAGAGGAGATTCAAATAGGAGAACAACTTGCAATTGGCCACCTTAAATACCTTTTCTCATGATTGGATACACCTGGCTATGAAGTTCAAAGCTCAGTGAGGTTACAAAACCAATTTTGTGCTTCAGTAAGTCAGTAAAAAGTAGTTAGGAGTATTCAAATCAATAAAATGATAAGGGTACCCAAATTTTTGCACCGGTCAAATTTTGGTTTAATGCATATTGCACATTTTCTGTTAGTACAATAAACCTCATTTCAATCCTGAAATATTACTGTGTCCATCAGTTATTAGATATATCAAATTGAAATGGCTGTTGCAAACACCCAAATATTTAGAACTAAAAATGATTAAGATTAATAGGGGTGCCCAAACTTTTTCATATGACTGTAGTCTTCTGGAAGGTACAATCCAGAGTTAAGGCCCTATATAGCGATTTTGTCTTGATAATCAATTGGGGTGAAGGCATAGTTAGAAGATCGACCGTCATCTGCGGCAAAAGAATCTGTCGCAAGGGATGTTTGGACAGATAAGAGACTAATCTATTATATGTAAATTCTTCAGTAGTAGGAAGACCACATTTTTCCCTAAGCACCACAAACAGTGCCATGCTATCGTGTAGATATAGATCAGAGACAAACTGGACTCCACACCTATTCCATACGGCAAGAGAAATATGGGGTATCTTATGCGAAAGCACAGCTATGGGAGTGCTTAAGGGCACCCTAGGTATAGAACTGTCATTAATAGCAGAGAGTGATTCCCAAGCTGCCATAGTGGCAGCAACTGTGGGTGGGGGTGGTGGTAGAAGTGGGTAATCTGTTCAAACTCCTTAAAGAAAGTAAAAGGTCCTTGCAGTTTGTCACCTATGCTAAATGGGATTCCATAGTAGGCCACATCTTATCATGGCTAGAGGTGAGCCAATATTTAATTTGACCCAGTACAATAGCAATACAAATTGGGAACACCCATCCCACCGTGGGCCCCATCCTTTGTCAAAATGAAAAGAACAACTCTTGGTTTACGATTACCCCAAATAAAGCTAGACATTTGTTTTTGAAAGTCATTAAAGATATGGCGGGGAATAGTGACCACTAGAGTGCATAGGTAATAAAGAATTTTTGGGAGGATCAGCGTTTTGTAAAGTACTATTCGCCCCATCCAGCTATTCTCAAACCTAGCCAGGCCATTAAGTTCTTGCTGTATAGAGGACAATAGACCCGGAAAGTTTGCTTTAACTAACTCCCTAGGGTTAGCAGTAAGTTTAATGCCTAAAATGGTATAGAATGGGGGCACCATTGATAGGGGGAAGGGTCTCTCATATGTTGGAGAAGTGTTCCCGAGACATTCATCCCCAATAGTTGGGACTTAGACTCATTCACTTTATAATATGACACAGCCCCAAAGTCAGATAATATTTGCGACAAGAAAGCAAGAGTAGTGCTCGTGTAAGTAAGGGAGAGGATTACATCATCTGCAAATAAATTAATTCTGTGATTGCTAGAACCCAATCGTATGCCCAAAATATCTCCATTCGTCCTGATAACCTCCACCAAGGGTTCCATTACTAATGAAAAAATTAAATGGGATAGGGGGGCACCCTGCCTAGTACCATTCGTGATGGAGAAGGGGTGGGACAGCACCCCATTCGCCAAAACCTGAGCGGATGGCGTGGAGTATAAAGCAGAAATGGCAGTGAAGATAGGACCTGAAAAGCCAAACTTATGTAATACCTCGAAAAAAGATATCCCCAATGTACTCTATGAAACGCCTTCTCTGCATCCAGAGAAAGGAGCAGAGAAGGCGTTCGACTGGCGATCATCCGCCTGGTACCATTTGGAGCCTAACTCCCCTTGGTAAAGCCAGCTTCATCGCCTTTTATAAGGGCTGGCAAGATATCTAATAAGCGGTTGGCAAGTACTTTAGTAAATAATTTAACATCTGCATTTAACAATGATATAGGGTGATAGTTTGAAGGGGAGGAGGCCACCTTTCCAGGTTTGGGGAAAGATATGATGGTCACGGAAAGCATCTCTGATGGAAAATTGCCTAGAGACATGGCTTGATTAAATACCTCAGTTAGGTGTGGAAGGAGAAGTTATAAAGTTCCTGGTGGAACCCACTGAATTCGTCAGCAATGTGCAAGTTTGTCAGCAAGTTTTGAGTTAGAGGATTTATCAGTCAAAAAAGGGATCTTAGGTTTAATTCTCGCTACTTTGACTCTTTGAGCCATGAGTTTACTCGCTTTATTAAATGAGCGGTAGTAAAATGCCTTAAGTTGTTTAGAGTGATTTTCAAAATCTATTAGTAAATGATTGGCAAGATCATCCCTTGCCTTCTTAAGAGAAGTTAACATAGAGGGATCAGGGAACTGCTTGTGCTGACATTCTAACCTATCAATAGAACTCAAGAGCTCCTGTATGGCCTACATTCGTTTACGTTTAAAGAGAGCCACGTGTTGAATAAGAAAGCCCCTAACATAGGCCTTATGTGATTTCCATAGACTAAATTTATCAGACACTGAAGGTGTATTAATAGCAAAAACTTCCTTAATATCAGCGTGTAGTTTCTCTGACACCAGCTTTAAGGACATAACGTAAATATTGTTACGCCATAAAGTTGATGGACCAACTGGAGAACAAAGGTGAACACTGAGAATGATTGGCGTGTGGTCCGACCACGTAATATTGCCTATACTACATTTACTAATATGACATAGCAAGTTCCTCTGGACTAAGAACATGTCTATTCTAGTGTAGGATTGATGACTAGAATAGTCATCAATCCTCACTATGAAGCCAGGGACCCAACTTCGGAGGTGTGTTTTTGCCTCTATATGTGGAATCACAAGATGCATCATGAACTACATTAAAGTCCCCACAAATAAGAAGCTGTCCCTGAGTGCATTTCCTAACCTTTCTCATTACCGAATTTAGAAAGGAGATTTGGGAGGAATTGGGGCAGTAAAGGTTCAAAATAGTGAATGTACAGTTATCAATCCTTGGGGTCAATAAGGAAATGCAGCAGCTGAAAAGACAACGTGTTTTTAACAGCTATAAGAACGCCCGCAACCTTCTTCTGGGCATTAGTGCAATAAACATGTGGAAACAATTCATGAGAAGTTCTTGGAGGGTGAGGTTCGCAGAAATGCGTTTCCTGTACACATAGAATGTCTGCGGCAGATCTGAGAGGCCTCCCTCCAAAGAAGTGACGGTTTAAAAGGGACTATGAAGGCCCTTTACATTAAAGGACAAAACATTGAACACCATAAGGAGTAGAGTAATAGCACTGTACAACCATAGCAAGTCGGTACATAAAGATCATCCTGATAGTCCAGATAGGCCTACAGGGTAGAAAGAGGTTAATGGTGGATCCATTGAATCCAAACATATACAGGTATATACAGTGGGGAAAAAAAATTATTTAGTCAGCCACCAATTGTGGAAGTTATACTTATTTTCCACCATAATTTGCAAATAAATTCTTTAAAAATCAGACAATGTGATATTCTGGATTTGTTTTCTCATTTTGTCTCTCATAGTTGAGGTCTACCTATGATGTCAATTACAGGCCTCTCTCATCTTTTTAAGTGGGACAACTTGCACAATTGGTGGCTGACCAAATACTTTTTTTCCCCACTGTAACAAAGAGATCAAGAAAGTCTTCCGTGACTGATCAGTAGAAAAACTGCGCAAACTTGGGGGAAGTCTGCAAAAAAAACCAGAGAACACAAAAGGTGGCTTGCATCGATATGTAACAGTGAAAGTTCACTCGACAGAGTTGCTGGTTGTCCAAGGAGGTTCAATTCTGGAGGACATTGAAGTAGTCTTCATCTTTCCATAAGGAGCAGGTAGCAGGAGGTTCTATTGCAAGAGAAGGGCCTTTCCTGTATCGTAAGAGTTGAATGCGTGAGTATCGCCATTTTTCGTAACAATAATCTTACTCGGGAAGACCCACTTGTAGAGAATATTGTGCTGGCGAAGAACTGCGGTAATCAGCGCAAACTTTTTCCTAGCCATTATAGTAGCCTGGGAGAGATCCGTAAATAGCTGAATTTTTGCAAACGGCTCAGGCAAAGAGGGTCCTTCGCAGGATGCCTGCATAAGGCGATCTTTGATGTGGAAAAAATCCAGACGAGCTATAGGATCCCTGGGAAAGTCCGCATTAGAGCAGTGAGACATAGTAGCTTTTATCAGTTGTTGTAAGTAAGGAACCAGATCTTTGGAATTGACTGATTCTGGTATCCCACGGAATTTGACGTTATTACTTCTATTTCTGTCTTCTATGTCTGCCAATTTAAGCTTAACTTCCACCTGCTCCTCCTCAAGATCATTATGTGCGTCCACAATGGAATTATGCGCTGAGGTAAAATCCCCCATTTTTCGTTCAACATGGTTAATCCTATTGCCAAGCAAATCAATAGTGGAGGATACATTAGTGATAGCCTTGTGATATCTTTCTGTATAGACCTGTGTAAGGCTAACATTATATCTTTTAGGAAGGATTCAGAAGCAGTTTGGGTACTGGCGGGAATCGCCTGAAGCACATTAGAATCAGAAAGCTGAGGATCTTCAGACTGAACCCCTGATCTGGTCTCAAAACAGGAGGTAGTGTCCCATTTTACTCTCTGCTTAGCAGGGCTCTGAGTTGGGGTGACTGGACCATTGCTGAAGGCTGCAAAATCCTGTGAAAGAGCTGGGTTACAGCTCTGAACTGCAGTGGGCTCTGGGGGAGGGTGAAAATTCCTCTTCTGTGAGAATGAGGCAAATGAGGCATCATTAACCTGCCCGCCTTGTAAATCAGAACTGTCCCCAGAGGATTGGGATAACGAGGGGGAGATAGTAGGAGAAGGCATACCCTGTACAGTGCTGCGATCAGCCAGAGCTTCAGTTTGCCCCTGACAGCGGTGCCACGAGTTCTGCACCAGCGCCATCATGAGAGTGTGCAGGGGCTGTGAAGAAATCTGTTAGCCGTTTAGGTGGCCCTTTATTCCCTCTTTTACGCCATTCTCGAGAGTCCTGACAGCTGAGACAGAATGAGTATTGCAATTTTCAAATCTATGCCATTTCAGTAACTGATATATTGTGCCCCGCATATGCCACTGGAGACATAAACTCCATAAATTGTAATGTGGATTCTCCTGTTATGTGATGCCTAGCCACACGGCAGGGCTCAGAAGGGAAGAACCACCACTTAGACTACTGGAGCACGGATGTAGCTTGAATGCTTTTGTGGTGCAGGGCATGTATGCAGGGCCCCTGAGGCAGCAGTACAGTTAAGACCCCCCAAGAAGACACCCCATTTTAAAACTTCACCCCTTAAGGTATTCATCTATGGGTGTAGTGGGCATTTTGACCCTACAGGTGTTTTCAAAAGGTATTGTGCAGAAACTGGTACACAGTGAGAACTGCAATTTTTGGATCATATAGGCCAATTCAGTGCCTGATATATTGGGCCCAGCATATGCCACCAGAGACATAAACACCATATATTATAATGTGGGTTCTCCTGGGTATGGCAATTCCCTATGCTTGGCTGCTATGTGATACCTGGGCACACGGCAGGGCTCAGAAGAGAAAGAGGAGGGATGTATGATATGTAAAAACAATCTTTCATACAGAGCCCTGGTTTGTCAGGACACGTATCACACTGATATATAGTGTCCTTCCTTATCCCCCTCTTTGAGCAGACTCGGCACCCCTTTTGACTATTTCCCTTCTTGGCAGTTTGAGGAACTTCTCCTGGAAAGTGTTGTCCTAGTACTATGTATGTGGCATTGCTTCCAGAAGTACTGGGTTCCCCCCCAATCCTTCCTGGTTTCTAAAATGGAGGTTCTTGATATCCACTTCTTGAAACTCCAGGAAAGTTCCCCTCTGGTCACCACATCAAAATAACATGTACGCATTGTACAGTGAAGTCTGTACGATGTGCACGGCTAGTTTCTTATACTACACCCTCGATTTGCACATGGCTCTGTAGGGCTTCAGGACTTGATCTGACAAGTCCACCCTCCCATGTAACTATTGTAATTAAAAACAGGACCCACTTCAGAAAGTAGCAATCAATCTGTGCTTACCCAGGAGGTTCTTGATGAGATGCTCTTTATTGGTTACCACAAACACAATGCGTTTTCGAGTACTACACACTCCTTTCTCAAGTGTATCAGTCGGCAGATGTAATAGAACAGTGTCAACACATCTCCCTTAAATGGGAAATGATGAAAAAAGTACACGCCTCTAGGGAGTGTCAAACTCAATTGTAAACAATGTAAGATTTCTAATACATGAGTGTAAGGGAATCGCTAGAGGAGCGATTCCCCAGTAGCTGCTGGAGAACCTTGGGGGGAGGGGCACAACAAGACAGTGAGCCCTAAAGCTGAAAACCCCCCACTGGCCCTGCCTCTTGCCTGACTGTCCTAGATGACAGCCGACAACTTGGAGCCAGTTCCTACACTGAATAAGTAACTACACCGAACAAACGACAAAAAGGGAGGTCAGCAAGCCAAGGGTTCAGTAAGAGACGAACAATGCAGTACAGAATCAAAATCCAAGAGAATAGTCAAAAGTTAAGGCCAGAGGTCAGGAATAGGAATACAGGTAACAAAAAAAGCAAGGAGTAATAGCCAGAACACACGAAGCAATAACCAGCGCCAATGTGAATGTGAGCAAAGAATAAATAGGAAGAAAGAACCCGCCCCAGACTTGATAGGAGGAAAGGCTGTCAATCACACAGGCAAGACCAAAATTAACTATTAGTGGAGCAGAGGAAAACCAAGGTGAAGGAGACAGAAAATCAATTACATAGTTTAGGACAGTGTTCAGACTGAGCAACAAGAATCTTAAACAAGGAATCAAACTGAGCACGCCTCCTGCGCCACTGCGTGCGGGGGGGAGGGTAGTGCAGAGACCTGAACAGGCAGAGACATTACAATGAGAATCTAAAAATAGTTAAACCACGACATATACGACAAATAGCAATGTAGAAACAAATCAGGGCAAATAATAAAACAAATTAGTGCCATAAAGTAATATAACATTACCTTTAATTGTTTTGAGCGTCCTATGAAACCTACTGCACTTGTGCAGTGGGTTTCCCACTGTAACTACATAGTGAACAGGTGGGGAGGCATGTTAGCATGCCTCCTCAGTGTTCTGACAACGTCAGGAGATTCGGATAGCGCAAGTGCGGGAAATACCGTGCCTGCGCCCGCACACTCTTGACGGAGTGGAGATAGTTGGTGCACATGCGCGGGCCTGTAAGACCGCGCGTGCACACCAGTGGGAGCAAGGAACAGAACTTGAGTCTGTTATCTCTGTGCACGTATGGGCAGGAGAACCCGTGGGTGCGCACTGGTACAGTGAGCTGGCTGTACGGTGGGTTGGTTGTAGCGTTGCTAATAGTAGAGGGATATGGGCATGATGAATTTTATAATCACACAATATTATGGACTGGTTAAAGAGTTGCTGATATTGATGGGCATGAAGCATTATAAAATGTCACAATTATAATAATAACACATCAAAAAATAATTAAAAACCTTATAAATTGCATATTGCATGCTGTAGTTATATAAAGGTATATGGGGGTTACTAAAACTACATGTGTACATCATAAAAACATTAATAAAAAGTATATAAAGAGAAAATGTTTTTCACATATTAGTGGGAATTTTGTAATAAAATAATACAAAATAAAACATCATTATGAAATCCATATACGCAGAAGTTCTTACAGAGAATGCATCAATTAGTAATATCTTCAAGGGCTTCATTCAGTCCATTGGGAACAAGTGTATTTAATTTGTATATCCAGTACATCTCTCTCTTGCTGAGTGTTTCAAAGCGGTTGGTGTTATCGCAAGGGATTTGGTCAGTTGGGATCACAAGAAAGCTGGCAAAGTCACTATCATGATAAGAGCTATAGCATGTCGTGAGACATTATGTTTTTGATATCCTGATGTTGTCAGAATACTGAGGAGGCGTGCTAACACGCCTCCCCACCTGTTCACTACGTAGTTACAGCGGGAAACCCACTGCACAAGCGCAGTGGGTTTCATAGGAAGCTCAAAACAATTAAAGATAACAATTATATTACTATATGGCACTAATTTGTTTTATTCTTTGCCCTGATTTGTTTCTACATTGCTATTTGTCGTATAAGTTGTGGTTTTTCCAGATATTTTGTGGAGGCTGGATAACCCCTTTAAGCCCTAAAATTTACACATTCACAAGGGCTTACAGAAGAAAATGCATCCCACAATTTGTTATTAAATTTCTCCCAAGAATGGCAATATCCCATGTGTAGTCGTAAACTGTTGTATGGGTAGGTGGGGAGTTTGGAACAGAATGAGCGCTATTTTGGCTTTTGGAGGGCAGATTTGCAGAGTCCCTCAAGGTCCATTACAATGGAAAACCCCAAAAATTGACCCCATTTTTGGAAGTTACACCCCTCAAGGAATTTATCAAGGGGTATAATGAGCATTTTGACCCCACAGCTGTTTCAAAGATTTTAATAACATTGGGATGGGAAAATGAAAAAAGTACTTTTTTTTGTATTAAAACATCGCTTTAGTCCCAGGATGTTAAAGGAGGAAATGTGCCCCACAATTTGACACAATTTCTCCTGAGAATGGAAATAACCCACATGTCGAAGAAAACTGCTGTTTGTGCCCTGCTGTGTGCCCAAACTGCTGTTTGGGCACACAGCAGGGCACAGAAGGCAAGGAGCACCATTAGGCTGGATGGCAGAATAATTTTCAGGTTCTATGATGCATTTGCAGAGACCCTAAAGTGCCAGTGCAGTGGAGAGTACCAATAGCTGACTTCAGTCTGGAAACTGCACCCCCCAAAAATTATATCAAGTGGTCAGTGATTATTTTGCCTCCAGGTATGCTTTCCAAGAAGACATGCGCAGTGAATGCAAAATGAAATTTTTACTTTTCTTGGATATATGTTATTTCATTGCCCGATGTGTGATGCCAAGTCAGCTGTCAAATTATTATGCATTGTTTCATGATTTTGGAAGCACCCTACATACCAACCTAATCTATTCCCTACGCTAGGTTCATACTAGTGTTTGGGTTTCCATCCTTTGGGTCTGCATGGGGGCCCGAAAGACTGAGACTCTGTCCGCTTAAAAAGCGGTTTTATACTGACACTGGCGGAGAGAAAAGTCCTCATTGCACGACTTTTCTCTCTGAAGATTTTAGGCAGATTCTGTGGCGGAGTCTCCTACAGACACTCCAATGCTAGTGTAAATCCAGCCTAAGTCATATGACAGAGCTCAGAAGTGAAAGAGCACCATATGTATTTGAAGCCTAATTTGTTATTTACATTGCATTGGTGGGAAATAGGGCTTAAACCTCTCCAACCACTTATTAGGAGCAACAGCTACTCAGCCTGCTTCCTTGACACCATTTTCTGTCTACAGAATCCCACCAGGTGCCAGAACAAGAAGAGTTTTATACTCCACCTCCTTTCCAGAGGTGTAACTTGAAGCTCCAGGGCCCCAATGCAAAATAGGTAATGGGATCCCCCTCCTATCATTTCCTATCTGTTAATATGCTGTCTTATGTTGCTTTCAGACAGGCCAACGGACCCTGAAACTCCTGGGCCTAGATAGCTAACTTTGCACCCTTTATAACTACATCCCTGCTCCTGTCCCATCCCAAAGTCACTTGAGGAATAGTTGCATTAACATAGAAGAGACATGCTGAGTGCACAGAAAGTTAGAAACTCAAAAATAAAAAGCTACAAATGGGGCCAGTAAAAATAAAAAGCCAGCACCTGCCTGTCAATAAACATTCCAGCCAGATGGCAAATCTACCTCCAGCAGACAGGGCTACACCAGATACGCTGAACAGATTATTTGTATCTGTACTAAAAGCTGATTTTTTTTTTTTTTGGTAGCAAAATTGACACATACAAATACACCAATATTCCACTAATAGCCCCCACACCAGTATATATGTGGTTCAGAAGAGACTTTGGTGGTAGACTCACTTTAAATGGAGTCTAATATTGGGATTTTTGAATTTTAACTAAGCCTATCTTCAAGTAGCCTTTAGAAAGGCTATTGTAGGCATACCTTTTGTTTCCAGATTGTTGCCGGTGTTTTCACGAAAAAGCCCCCTGTACTACTTGAATACTAATTTTGCTTAAGAAGAAACGTGCTTTTTCGTGAAAACGCCGGCAACAATCTGGAAACAAAAGGTATCCATATAATAGCCTTTCTAAAGGCTACATGAAGATAGGCTTAGTTAAAATTCAAAAATCCCAATGATAGACTCCCTTTAATACATTGATATCCACTTTTAAAGGCATGCGAGGGTAGGATGAGGGCTGTATGTGCCCCCCATTACAGTATTGACCAAACTGTTAAAATCAACTCAAGATTTAATTTAGGTTTCATTTAGATTAAACCCCAATGCATTTTCCTTACATCATATGTTTTGCACTTCCGCTTTCTTTTATAACTAAGTTTGAGCCTAACAGCGCACCGTCCACCACCCGATTCACACTGTAGTACTAGCCTGACGTCCTTCCCGGCCTCCGTAGGACGGAGTGTTGGAGATTCTACGTAAGAGGAAGAAGGTCTACAGAGTGTGACTTGCGCATACAAGGGCCTGTGTTAGACTGAGGGTTATATGTCTTACTTTCGGCTGTAAATTACTGTGAATTCAGTGGAGTCGGCGGGCCATGGCGCTGGTCTATGAGAACTTGAAGCTGTGAGTATAAGCTTTGTGATCGGCATTTGTGTGGCGTGCAGTTTGCGGCTAGCTGTCATTGAGTCGAGTTGACACTATGTAAATGTATGGGCTGCTATGGCGGGCGTCAGACTGCTCCTGCTTTCCCGTCTTTACATTGCGGTTCAGTGAGAGTAGACTGCACGCTAGCCGCTGTGCTACCTGCTCTCTCCTTTCAGTCTGCAGATGTGGCAGGTCTGTAGGGAAGTTCATGCTATTGGGCAGTCTCATGATCAGCATTGTTCTTCAGTTTGCGGTGTCTGTGTGATCAGTGTCAACACGCAGTTGACACGTTCCTATTTCATCCTAGGGTCACGCCAGCTGCTCATAGATAAGGAGATAAATAATAAGGCAGTGTAAAGCTTTATTCCAAATCCCACTGGGTTACATAAATGTATGTGTTGTAAAAAATAATACACAAAAAGCCCTACATTTCATGTTCATATACAATTGCGCTCAACTCCAGTGGGACTGGTTGTTGTGTTTTTTTTTTTTTTTTTCTGGCATAAAAATTTCGAGCTTTCTAGCAGTGAAAAATACCGCCAATGTCAGAGGACATGAAAGGTCCTCCTTAACAACTGGTCGCATTATTTAAAAAAAAAAAAATTGCAAATATAGTGATGTCTAAAAGCTCTGTGAAATCTGCCTTAGGCTAGGTTCACATCTGTGTTCGGGGCGTCAGTGGATTCCCCCCCGAACGGAAACCTAATATGCTTCAAAAAGCGGTTACCCGCAGAAACCCACGGACCCCATAGACTATAATGGTGTCCTTATGGTTTCCGCTCGGTTTCTGCCCGAAATGTGCGAAAAATGCGGAGAGAAAAGCGCTCCTTGCAGTGCTTTTTTTCTCTGCATTTTTCAAGCGGAGAGCGGAACGGAATCCCCGAATGGACTTCAAGCACTGGTGTGAACCCAGCCTTAACCAGTTCCTGACAGCCAATAGAGTATTTACGTCCAGGTGGCCCACTTTTAACTCTGCAAGGACGTACTCGTATGTCATTGCAGTGTTAAGCAGTATTGGGGAGCTGGCTGTAACTACAGCCAGGGCTCCGATAAAGTAGGCAGTGACGGCTTATTACCATCCCTGACTTTACAATCACTGTATACACAGTGCTCAATGTTTAGACCTTTCATGCTTTAAGTTTTCTTATGTTCAGCACTGTGGATATACTATTGCTTTCTGAATTTCTTGGGTTGTTTTCTTTCTATGGAAGTTACTTAACAGTTCTAAACAACTTTTGAATAGTGCATGTGTATATAAGAAACATTGTAGTATATCTTACTAAAGGGAGTATATCGCCTCTCCCAAGCATATTCAACCACCACCACCCTGTTACAGAGCTCATTACATTACTGAGGATGGGCCTTCAGCTCCTTTAAACACACATTTTTCCACTCAGACCACTACCATCTCCTGCCTGCACCAACCCATCAACCATCCCAGGCCTAAACACCTGTGCACCAACTCCCTCGTTTGCATAAAATTTCAAAGTTGTTTTTCTCCAAGTCTACAAAAGTGACATAAATAACAAAGGTATGTTGTTTATCACTATAGTGTGCTCTGTAACAGGCTGCTGGCAGTTGATTATGCTTGGGAGAATTGATAGACTCCCTTTTACCCATAGGCGACCATAGCCATACTAGTAAAGGTCTAAAGCCACACTGTCATACTATTATGGTGGAAGCTTTCCACCCGCTCATACACACGGTTGGAGCTGAGCTTTGATGTTTTTTTTTAACCCTTTAGATGATGCGATCAAACATGGCCGCTGCATCTAAGGGGTTTTGTTGTTATGCTGCCCTCCTTCAGTGAGTGTGGGGGTGCTAATATGTATTTTTGGCAGCCTGGGGTCTGACCAGTGACCCCAGGCTGCCAGAGCCACATACCTGGCTGATCCTACCTGTAATTGAGGAAGTCAACCTATGCGTTTGCATAGGCTGACTTCCTGTATACAATTGTAATTGTAGTATTGCAGTGTATACTACTGAACGAGTGACACATCCAAAAAATGTTAAAACGTTTAATAAAGCCCAAAAGATGTCCCCATCCCATATAAAATGAGTTACGTAAAAAAAAAAACTAAATTATACAATCAATACATATTTGGTATTGACGTGTCTGTAACAACCCGTACAATAAGACTGAAACATTTTTTAACCTGCACAGTTTCGCCATCTCGCCTCACAAAATATGGTATAAAAAGTGATCAAAAAGTCACCTGTACCCCGAAACAGTACTAATTAAAGGGGCTTTCCGGGCAAAAAATCATTTTTCAGAAAAGTGAGTTATTAATAGGTTAATAAGTGCAACCAAATACCTTTTAATAATGTTTTGATTGATTTTCTGGGTTTCTCTGGGAGCTCCTGACATTTTCTGCATTTGTTTACATGTGTAGCTTCCTGTTCTGTTTTCCTGCAACTACCATGATGAATTATTTCTTTATTTATTTTGCTTACTTCTATAGTGCCATCACTCAGTTGACTTGCACTACCTTCCTCTTTCTCTCTTACTCCTTTCCCCTCCCTCTCTTACTCCCTCACCTGTTTCCCTATCTAGCCCGCACACTACTGGCTGGTTTAAAAAGCCTCCCTCCCCTTTCTCCTCAAGGTAGGACCATCTGTGACTGTTATAATTCCTGGAGATGAGTCCTCTAGAGTGGTGTATGAGCCTGGCGTACTCCCAGCCCCAGTGAGTAATCTGGTAGTGGGATGTTTCATGGTATGATTAGGGGAGTTCTCATGTCCCTTTATTGTCATGTATTTATTTAGGAAAAAGAAGCTAAAGATGTATCTTCTAAATCTAAGAAAGTGGCTGTATTTAAAAAATGTGCCATCTGTGCGAAAAAGCTTTCTTCCACGTCCAAAAAATCTTTGTCAGTCTTGCACTGAAAAGATAATTAAAGAGGAACAGCCGTCTTTAATGGCGGAAATTAAAGGGATGGTTCGTCATGAGATCCAGTCCTCCCTAGCTTCTTTTTCCCATGCCTTTTCCTCTGCTGAGCCACAACCTGCGGCCAAAAAGAGGAAGTTAATTACTGATCCAGATTCAGATAATAGTGACGTTTACGTCCCATCTGTGTCTGAAGATTTCCTGGAGGATGGGGAATTACCTCGGCCTGCAGATATTGAGGATAGAAGATATTACTTCTCATCTGCATTTACCCGGGAGCTTCTTTCTGCTGTTATAAGCACCATGAATATAGAGGATGTTCAGGAGAAGCAAACTATTCAGGATGAAATGTTTGCAGGGCTTAAGCCAAAGAAAAAATTAGTTTTTCCCATTCATGAGAATTTAGAGTGTAATTCAGGATGAATGGCTACATCCAGAGAAAAGACTGTTTCTGTCTCAAGAAATTAAGGACAGATTTCCCTTTGAGTCTAAAATCAAAGGTTGGGCAGAAGTGCCAAAAATTGATATACAGGTGGCTAAAGTGGGGAAAAAGACGACACTTCCTTTTGAAGACTCGTCGCAGCTTAAAGACCTGCTAGATAGGAAAGCTGACAGCCTCCTTAAAAAATCCTGGGAGTGCTCTTCAGCCCTATTACAAGTTAATATTGGATCAACTTGTGTGGCAAGGTCTATGTATAGATGGCTAGACCAACTTGAGATCCATCTAAGAGAAGGCACCTCAAGGGAAGATATCTTCTCCTCCATTCCCCTGCTATAGAAGGCCACTGGCTGTCTTGCAGATGCTTCTGCAGAGTCAGTAAGGATTGCCTCCAGATCTGGGGTCCTCTCTAATACAACTCGCTGAGCATTATGGCCGGTGAACCAATTTCTAAACAGAAGCTCTGTGCTACTCCCTTCCAGGGAGAGTATGTTTTTGGTCCAGAGTTAGATATGTTGCTTGAAAAGGCAACGGATAAAATGAAGTTGCTTCCAGAGCCAAAACTTTCCAAAAGAAAACAGCCATTTCGTCCCTTTCAAGAATACAGTTCTGAATTTAAATCCAAGGGTAAAACAGGCAGATGGAGCTACCCTAAGGGAGACAGGGGGAAAAATATCTTTAACCCCAATAAGCAATCCCAGAACAAACAATGACGCCAGGAGGATAGGGGGCAGGTTGTCCAGGTATGCCGTACACTGGAAGGAAATAACATCCAGTCTGTACATTCTAAATTCTTTAACAAACGACTTCAAAATAGAATTTTCAACTTATCCCCCCAGGAGAGTAGTGTTCACATCCATACCATCTCCTACGCTTTACCTGGCTTTGATGGAAGGTGTCCAGAAACTTCTGGACACGGAAGTAATTTTTTCTGTTCCCCCCTTAGAAAGAGGGGAAGGTCATTATTCCCGCCTGTTTATGATAAAAAAAAACCAAGTGGGGCATACAGAATAATAATAAATTTGAAGCCTCTAAACAATTACATAGTTTATCATCACTTCAAGATGGAGTCAGTAAAGTCCACAATTCCCCTGGTAGGGCAGGACCATTTTATGGTCACCATCGACCTTCAAGATGCATACTATCACATTCCTATTCATCCTCTCTACCAAAAATTTTTAAGGTTTGCAGTCCAGCATGGAGGGGGGGGGGGAGACACTCCATTTTCAGTTTCGGGCTCTCCCCTTCGGAATATCATCATCCCCAAGGCTATTTACAAAGGTGATGTTGGAAGTAGTAGCTTTTCTAAGGAAACAAAATCTGATAGTTGTCCCTTATCTAGACGACCTCTTAGTGGCAGCTCAGTCTTTTTCTCTTCTCCAGTATCACGTTCAGATAGTGTGTCAGACTTTACAAAAAATAGAATGGGTAATAAATTGGGAGAAATCCAATATAGTCCCAAGGTATCACAAGATTTTCCTAGGTATCCTGCTCAAATCCCATGTGCAGATGTCCTTTCTCCCTCCAGACAAGATAGTGGCATCTAAAGTCCAAAGTTGCTACCTTTCAAAGGAAAACAAATGTATCTATAAGGGAGGCAATGTCTGCACTGGGGTCTAAGACCGCTTGTATCCAGGCGGTTCCTTGTGCTCAAGCTCATTCAAGAGCTCTTCAGTTCTTGATACTATCAAGTTGGGACAATAGTCAGCTGTCATTAGACAAGATGATCTATGTGTGTCTCAGTGTAAAAGTCTCCCCACAATGATGGAGGAAGAGCGCAAACTTACAGCAGGGAATTCCTTGGAACCCCTCTCCAGTAATTCAGATTACTACAGATGCAAGCAGATTGGGTTGGGGAGCAACCCTCTCTCAGAGATCATTTCAGGGGGCATGGCCTGCGGTTCTCCACAGCCATTCCTCAAACTTCCTGGAGCTCAAGGCAGTTTGGGAAGCCCTAAAAGCAACCAGACCATTGATAAAAGACTCTCATGTCAGGATATTGTCAGACAACATGACAGCAGTGGCATTCCTGCGCCACCAGGGAGGTACTCAATGGCGGAACCTTCAGGCTCTCTCAGCTCAGATATTTGCCTGGGCAGAGAGACACCTAAAATCCATCTCTGCTTTCCATCTAAGGTTCTTCAAACCATCAAGTGGATTTTCTGAGCAGAAAACATCTAAATCCAGGAGACAGAAATTTTCCAGCAGCTTTGTCAGAGCTGGGGAACTCCAGAGGTGGGCTTATTTGCCAATCGTCAAAATGCGAAGGTCCTTTCTTCTCACTCAACCAAAGAGGGTCTAAGGGTAGATGCCCTTTCCCACAGCTGGGATTTCATTCTGGCATATGCTTTTCCTTTACTTCCAAGGGTTCTGCAAAAGATCATCAAAGAGAATCTGAGGGTCATTCTAATAGCCCCAGTATCGCCCAAGGGAGCGTGGTTTGGGCTCCTACAAAGTCTCAGAATGGCAGATCCATTGATACTCCCATTACTTCCAGACCTTCTACATCAAGGTCCAATATTTCATACGGATCCTCAGAAACTCCGGTTAGCAGCCTGGCTTCTGAAATCTCCATTTTGAAATCAAGAGGACTGTCTGAGTCGGTTATTCAAACCTTCCAGGCGGGGAGGAAGAAAGTTACCCATGCTATCTATAGTAAGGTGTGGAAGAAATTCCTTTCCTGGTGTGGCAGTAGTGTTCCTGATATCAACCATCCAAATATAGCAAAAATCTTAGATTTCTTGCAAGGAGGTCTGGATAAGGGTCTAAAACCTAGTACTTTGAAGGTACAAGTATCAGCCTTTAGCAGTTATTTTGATTCTGACTTAGCTAACCATCGCTGGGTTAAGAGATTTTTTACTGGGGCCTGCAGACTTCTCCCAGGGAGAAAGGTTTTACTTCCACAGTGGGATCTCAATATAGTCCTTAAGGGCCTGACGCTGCATCCCTTTGAGCCAGTGGCTGAGGCTAATATAAAAGAACTGTCCTGGAAAGCGGTATTTCTGGTTGCCATAACATCTGCCAGAAGAGTTAATGAAATTCAGGCTCTCTCTATCAGAGAACCTTTCCTAAAAATTTTTAGAGGACAGAATAGTTTTTCGGCGTGACCCTACTTTTTTTTTTCCAAAAGTAGTTTCAGATCTTCATATGTCTCAGGAGATCATTCTTCTTTCCTTTTGTCATCATCCGTCTAATAGGAGGCAAGAATCGTTTCATAGGCTAGATGTCTGAAAGCCTCTTCGGACTGCAGAAAGGATAATCATCTTTTTATTCAGTTTTGTGGCCCTAATAAGGGGAAGAAACTGTCAAGGAAATCCCTTGCTAGTTGGATTAAAAACACAATTTGTAAGGCCTCTTTGTGTCAGGGTTTATCTCCCCCGAAACACCTTAAAGCTCATTCTACCAGAGCCATGTCCGTTTCTTGGGCTGAAAGGGCTGATGCCTCCTTAGACCAAATCTGTAGAGCCGCTACTTGGTCTTCGGTCCATACATTTACTAAACATTATAGATTGGACCTTTCTCGCTCGTCGGACCTCTCCTTTGGGAGGAAGGTCCTGCAGGCGATAGTGCCCCCTGAGAGTAGTTATCTGGCATTCCTCCTGTGGTGCGGTCATGGAGGGCATTTGAGAAAATAGAATTAGTACTTCCTGGTAATTCGGTTTCTGGTAAGCCCTCCATGACAGCACCCTGATTTCCCTCCCATTAGCTAGACTACATTTGGTTTAGAATATACTAATAGTGGTCATCCGGAATACACTGAAGAGGGAGGAAGGGGAGGGGCTATTTAACCTCTTGTGTGCTTTTCCTGTCCCTAATAGTGGGAGGAGATACAACCTCCTGTGGTGCTGTCATGGAGGGCTTACAAGAAACCGAATTACCGGTAAGTACTAATTCTATTTTTGTCCCAGACAACCCCTTTAAAAGCACAGCTCGTCTTGCAAAAAAATAAGCTCTCAACCAACTCTGACCTTCACATCTGCGCCCTGTTGTGTGCCCAAACTGCAGTTTATGCCTTCATTTATGACACTGTTTTACCTTGGATAATGTACTTAATGTCATATGTGGGCAGTGGCGTAACTAGGAATAGCTGGGCCTCAAGGCGAACATTTGATATGCCCCCCCCCCTGCACAAACCGCATTCCTGCGCACAGTGTTGTGCCCCGTAGTGGCCCCTGCGCACAGTGTTGTGCCCCGTAGTGGCCCCTGCGCACAGTGTTGTGCCCCGTAGTGGCCCCTGCGCACAGTGTTGTGCCCCGTAGTGGCCCCTGCGCACAGTGTTGTGCCCCGTAGTGGCCCCTGCGCATCCATGAACAATTATTATATTCTGGGGTCTTTTCAGACCCCAGAGTACAATGATCAGAGACCCAGGGGAGGATACAAACCTAAAAACCACTGTTACTTACCTCTCCCTGGCTCCGGCGCACTCCCCGCTACTTTCGTCTCTTTTTCAATGTTGAACCAGACTTCGCGTGAGTCAGGCCGGCGTTGCGACGCATAATGACGTCGGCTGACATCTGGGACATCACTAAACAGGCCCGAAGCTTGCCGGAGTGGAGGAGAGGTAAGTAGTAGTGTTTTTTATCTTCCCTCACCTCCCCTGGGCCTCTGATCATTTCAGACCCCAGACAATGATAGTAGTGTTTGTGGAGTTCGCGGCCTTACTTACCGATCCCCGCTCCTGCTCACGGCCGCCTGCGCTTCCAATTCTGCGGAGGAGGCTGTGAGCAGGAGCGGGAATTGGTAAGTAAATAAGGCCCGTTACCTGCTGGTTTTACTCCAGCAGGTAACGACCTATATAAAAAAAAGCATCGGGGGCCAGTTGGGCCCCCTAATGTCCCGCTACCGCTGTTACCCCGGTATTTACACCACTGCATGTGGTATAAACTGCTGTTTGGGCACACAGCTAGGCACAGAAGGGAAGGAGCGCTATGTGGTTTTTAGGGGCACAGATTGACTGTTTAGTTTTTGGATGCCAAGACACTTTAACAGAACCCCTGAAATGCCAGTAAAGTGGAATCTCTTGACATGTGACCCCATCTTAGAAACTGCACTGTAAAAGAATTTATCCAGGGGTGCAGTGATTATTTTGGTGAAAAATGCCAATTTATCACTTAACAGTTTTTGGAGTGTGAATCTGGTGACACAAGAAGGGTTCACTAAAAATATTGTATGTTTGGAAAAATTGCAATTTTCATTTTTCGGCTATACATTTAATTTCTGAAAACAAAATTAAACTCTAAAGGGTTAAAAATGCTTGCTCCCCTGATTGATAAATCCCCTGAGTGGTGTAGTTTCCAAAATGAGTTTGTGTCTGTGGATTCTCCTTAACTGCCAATTCAGGGGCTTTGCAAAAATAGCTTGATGTCCAAAAACCAAATAGCGCTCCTTCCCTTGTGTGCTCAAACACACCCACCTATGACTTTAAGTACATTATCCTGGTTACAACAAAGGGGTATAGTACGCATTTTGACCCCACAGCTTTTTCTCAGATTTTATTAACGTTGGGACGCAAAAAAGAAAAATTACTTTTTCCAATAACCGTCAATTTAACCCAAAATTTTTCAATTTCACAAGGGGTGAAAATGTAAATTTTATTTGGGTGGTATGACTATCTGTCTGAAAAGCAGAGCATTTAAAATTTAGAAAATTGCATTTTTTTTTTCCACATTTAATCAAATTTCCTATTTTTGAATTTTTTTTTTTTTTTAAAGTACATACAAAAATATTGATGAGTGTTTACCACTAACATGAAGTACGATATGTCACGAAAAAACAATCTCAAAATCATTTGTGTATGTTTAAAGCATCTCTATGTTAATGCCATATATTTCAGCTTTGAAATATGAGGCCTGGTACTTAAAGGGGTTGTCTGGGATAAATGAATATTTCAAGCATAAGCCCCCCCCCTCCAACTTTCTAACTTACATTTATAATTAATTTTTCTTAGTTTTACTGTAATATATGTAGGTCATATGATCTACATATATTACATTTTTTGCATTTTCACTGACATTCCGGGGTCTCGGTCTAACATATATCAACACCCTGAAACGTCAGTGGAAAGAATACCACCCCCCCAGCCCCATTATACTTACCTGTTCCTCCTGTGGATATCCGGATCCCGGGACGTCATCACTGGAAGGCCTCCTCTTCATTGTGTATGCCGGCTGCCCACGCATACACAATACTTGGAGTGGTCGGCGGGGAATCCTTCCATCATGTAGTGCCGTATAATATGGACTGCGCATGTGCAATCCATATTATACTGTGCTGTGGCCACCGTGGAGCATATTATACTGAGCTGGGGGCAACCGTCGCGCATATTATCCTGTGGACAGGGCTGGGTGGATGCGCATGTTGATAGGAGGAGTTGGTGGCTTCACAGCTATTAGGCTGTGGTAGTGGGTCAGGACAGTGAGCAGGGTACTAATCAGAGTGGCTTTGGCATAGAGCAGGATAGTATGGCAGAAGCAGGACAGTGTGTATAGAGTAGATTTTGGGCCTTTCATTGAGCAGGTTTGGGACTGTGTACAGGCAGGAAAAGGGAAACTGTTTAAGGAGCAAAGCAACCCTAGAAAACGAGGGACATGTGAACATTCGGAACAGAGAGAGATGGGACACTGCAGCGAGAGGAGGATTTGAAGCTAGGAACAGAAAGAAAAAAGGACATTATGCAGAGTACAGGGCATGCTGCTGATGTGGAAATAGGTTAGGACTGTAGCTTTCAGCAACTTGAGAGTTTGAGTACACCTGTGAGCCCTGTCCAGTCAATCACAAGCAGGTCACAACTATTTAACTGTTTCCCAACATCCACCATAATAGTATGGCAGATGTTGGATATTTAAATCTGGTGGCCACTCCGCTCCTGTTTTATGCAGTGGAGACCTGATGCTACTGCCCGCACTGATCCTGTGCATTAACATATCATGCACCATGTTAAAGTGGACTGAGGCACCATTTTTGTGGTGGCGCATGGACACTCCCAGTTTGCCAGCTCAAAAACTAGATCTGGGGCTGGTGATCCTTTGCCATGGCAGCCGGGAGCCTATTGAAGGCTTACAGGCTTATCTGGCATCGATTTTTATTTCTGGCTGCTCTATGGATAGGTCATCATTATTTTAGTCCTGAAGGCTTTCCATAAAATATTGATGACCTGATCTGTTAGGGTCATGTATGTAGTGGCTTTGCATATGGCGTCATCCCGAATGGCTAACACTTTCAGTCCAGCTGAAGTGAAAGTGATTGTTCGTCTCACTGTGAGTACTTTCAAGTTTGATGTCTTTCTGCGCTCTGACACTAGCTGTCTCTGATTGGAGCTTTCAATCATTCTCTACCTGACTCTGCCCTTCTGACATTACAGAGCAAAATTGTACAATTTTTTAAAAGGGGTTTTTAATACCTTTTTTTTAAAAAGGTATTTTAGTGCTATTAATGGGTTAATAAGTGCACCAAAATATCTTTAGCAGTGTTTTGAATGATTTCTGAGTTTATCTGGGAGTTCCTGGCAACCTCTGCATTTGTTTACATGGGTAGCTTCCTGCTCTTCTAGCCTACAACTCCCTTCCCTCCCGCTCCCTGTTTCCCTAGCTAGCCTGTGGACTACTAGGCCTACCTCAGCCCACCCCATCATACTTACCTGTCTTCTGTGTCCTGGAGATCAGTTTCTTCTGTCCCGCTGGCTCCTTCTGTGTGGACTTTTTGTGCACGCATGGTAGGTGCTCTTCACTTCTGCCAGCGAGTGTACAATAGAGCTCTATTGCGCCGGCAGAAGCGGAGGAAGTGATGTTTCCTGCCAGAAGACTGGAGACTTGTAAGTATGATGGGGGCAGGGGGAGTATTGGTGACACTTAGTTTTGGAAACACAGAAACGGAACGTCACTGGATTAACAGAAAGTGTGCCTGGGGCGGTCTAAGTAAATTAGAAGTTAGGTGGGAGGAAGGGGGTTTAGTTTAGGGGTTAATTTTTAAATTATCCCCGACAACCCTTTTAAATAGCACATCAAGAACCAAAACTAACCGCATTTATTGCGTAGGTATAGCGGGGGCTAGAGAAAAAAATTCCAAGAAAAGTTAATCTCTATGTTTCATATATTTCAGAAAGATCCAAAAGAAAGCACAGTATCCATTATCAAAACTCAAACATATACATATACACACATGGACAAAATTGTTGGTACCCCTTGTTTAATGCAAGAAAAACCCACAATGGTCACAGAAATAACTTGAATCTGACAAAAGTAATATATAAAACTAAATGTTGACAAGCCACAAAGCTTCTGGGAGAATGTCCTATGGACAGATGAGACAAAAATCAAAATTTTTAGCAAGGCACATCAGCTCTATATTCACAGATGGAAAAATGAAGCATATCTTGAAAAGGACACTGTCCCTACTGTGAAACTTGAAGGAGGCTCTGTTATGTTCTGGGGATGCTGTGCTGCATCTGGCACAGGGTGTCTTGAATCTTTGCAGGGTACAATGAAATCTCAAGACTATCAAGGGATTCTAGAGAGAAATGTGCTGCACAGTGTCAGAAAGCTTGGTCTCGGTTGCAAGTCATGGGTCTTGCAACAGGATAATGACCCAAAACACACAGCTAAAAACACCAAAGAATAGCTAAGAGGAAAACATTGGACTGTTCTGAAGTGGCCTTCTATGAGCCCTGACCTAAATCCTATTGAGCATCTTTGGAAGGAGCTGAAACATGCCGTCTGGAAAAGGCCCCCTTCAAACCCGAGACAACTGAAGCAGTTTGCTCATGAGGAGTGGGCCAAAATACCTGTTGAGAGGTGCAGAAGTCTCATTGACAGTTAAAGGAATCGTTTGCTTGCAGTGATTGTCTCAAAAGGTTGTGCAACAAAATATTAAGTTAAGGGAACCATCATTTCTGTCCAGGCCTGTTTCATGAGTTTTCTTTTTTTAAAAATTCTGTTGAAGCATGGTTGAATAGCAATGTCTGACTTTCATTTGTTCATTTTCATAGAATTTATATATATTATTACTTTTGTCAGATTCAAGTTATTTCTGTGACCCTTGTGGGTTTTTCTTTCATTAAACGAGGGGTACCAACAATTTTGTCCACGTGTGTGTGTGTGTATGTGTGTGTGTATGTATATGTATATATATATATATATATATATATATATATATATATATACAGTATATATGAGAGAAAATTCCACTGGATTCACAGGAGCAGCTCATATTAGCAGATGCTAAGAACTTGAATGCATGGAGGTGGTGAAAGGTCCTCTTTGAAAGTCTTTGTTAGAAGTCTAATGAAGTAGTGACACTGGGACACGTTAATATAATCTATAGAAGAATTATGGATTTGTACAAGTTTCCTGAATGGTGCAGTCACCTCTGATGTGAGGGGCATGGGAGAGCCAAAGGAAGAGTGTGATGATTGGTCCTTTCTCAGCTGATGATGGGGTAGGCTTAGAATATTGCTTCAGACATAATTTATTTTAGAGAGAGCATTTATGCACAGGGCATGAGTATTTTGAGGTCGAGGGATGGTGGAGTCTGCTTAAAGGGGTTTGCCACTTTCTGTTCAACATTGAGAGATTTTAAAAAGTTGTACAATCTTCCAATATACTTTCTTTATCTGCTTGCTATCATTCATTCTGCAAATTCTCAGTGGATAAAAATTAGTTCATGGTCATGTGATGGACACACAGGTGCAGATGTCTGATTACTATGCTGTGACTATAACTATATATGGATCTTTATCCACTGGGAGTAAGCAGAATAAGAGCAAGCAGAGATCTAGAAAACTGTGAGGCATTGATACAGAAAGTATATATAGAAAAATTGTGTTTTTTTTTTTTTTTTTTTTTTTTATGCAAAGGATAACATTGGACTCTCTATTGATCTAAAAATGGGCAACCCCTTTAAGTCTTGCCAGCCGCTTCATCGCAGCATTCGGTTGGTGGGATTTGTCTGTGTGGGTCATGAAGAGGAGGTTTATAGTCTACAAAACAGATGATTGTTGCTTGTAGATAGGCTAAAGCGAAGACCAGTGATTCATATACAATTGATAAGGGTGCTGAGGAGAGGTATACAGCCAGAAGGACACAGGGAAGGCCATTGACTTTTGTCTGCATAAATATAATTCTTGGAGACAAAATATGTGGGGTTTTTGTTTATGTAAGAACGAAAATATCACTTCTCTTCCGTGCTGCGCCTATTCCTGAACATATACAGAGTGAATATTAATGTCATCTTGTAGTGTACACTATGAAAATATAGATATCAAGCTTCTGAGCTATAAACAAATTTAACAAACAATTAGGTAATTTGTGCTCTCTAAGTAATTTAGAGAACTCTGAAAGATCAGTACCTATATATTTGATCATACGTAGGTATTCATGTTACGGTACAGACATTCAGCAACAATAGTGTGACAGCTGACAGATAAATCAGCACCAGCGTGCATAATATTGTGGGGTTGTCTAGCGGGACAGGGAGTCCTATAAGGCTGTAGGCTTGGACTGGCACACCAGGGTACCAATCCCCCGGTGGGTCCCGTGCCCAACTTGCGCGGCAAGTGAATGCAGCCAGGTTCTGCCAATCCGGTTGTTAAAACCAGAACCAGGTAGAAGTGGTGCTGACTACCCTGTTCTGCTATTGGTTACAGCAGGAAGCCACAGGCTTCTTGCTCTACCACTTGTAGGACACATTGATCCTGTGGCCTACAAACTAAGCACCAATACTTACCTGTCTGCTTTCTGGTGTCTCCCATTTCTTCCTGCTCTGGGTACACATGATGTCACAACAGTGTGCCCAGAGCAAGGACCAGGGAGCAAACAGGTAAGTAATAACCTAATACTTCCCCCAGTGATGGGGCCATTATACTGTGTGGTGGCAGTGATGGGGGGCCAATATCCTGTAGGGGTTTTGGCACAGTACAGCTGATGGGGATGTGTGTCAGGCCCCTACCGATCAGGTAGGTATCCTTAGGATAGGCCATAAAATTTTTTTTTTTTTTTTTTTTTAAATTAAACCCGGGCAACCCCTTTAATATTGCCCCAAACAGTTTAATGCCCCCCCCCCACAGGATGTCAGCCCCCATCACTGCCTCCACACAATATAATGGCCCCATCACTGTTTCCCCATGCAGTATGGGGAGAGGCCATAAATAAATGAATAAATTAGTCCCAAAGAACCCCTTTAATCCCTTAAAGACACAGCCTATTTTTGATTTAAGGACACAGCATTATTTTTCATTATCATATAGCAAGAGCCATAATTTTTTATTTTTATGTTGACATAGCCATATGTGGGCGTGTTTTATGTGGGATTAGTTGAATTTAACAGTATCATTTTTACAACACATCATTTAATAAGTAACATTTTTTTTTTTTTTACTTTCTGGGAGAGAATGGGGAAAACAGCAAAATTGCCATTGATTTTTGCACTATTAATTTTGCGCTGTTCATTCTATGGTAAAAATAACATTCTTAATTCTGTGGGTCAGTACAATGATGGCGATATCAAATATGTATAGGTTTTTTTTAATATCTTACTATGACACAAGAAAAAGTATTTTAAAGAAAAACATTAGTATTTTTCCATCAAAGGAGCTGTGTTGGCTTTTTTTTTTTTTTTTGTAGGATAATGTAAAGTTTTCATTGGTATCATTTTTGGATTGAAGCAAGTTATTGATCCTTTCTATTGTGTTTTTTTGGATAGCGAAATAAACAAAAATGTCGATTTTTGGCACTATTTTTTTTATGCCATTCATCAGGCGGGTAAAATATTGTAGTAATATTATATGTTAGGTTGTTATGGATGTGGCGATACCAAATGTGTACTTTTTAAATTATTATTTTTTTTTTTTTTCTTTAAACCTGCAAAACATTTTAATGGGGAAAATGGGGCTTGTGTGTGGTGTGTTTTTTTTCTTTTTTTTTTTTCTTTTTCTTTTTCTTCTTCTTCTTCTCTTCCCCCCCCCCCCCCCATCAAGTCCCCCTAGGGTACTTTACCACTAGAGAGCTTGATCACCTGTCCAATACACTACAATACATTTGTATTGCAGTGTATTGTGTCTGTTACTTAATTGTTCAGATACAGCTGGGCTCCCACAGTGATCGCACAGGCTCTGCTTCTGAGCCCGCTTGATCACTGGTGGTAACTCCCCGCATTCCCTGACGTACATGTATGTGAAAATGCATGAAGGGGTTAAAGAGGTTGTCCATAAAATGGAGTTATCCCTGTGTCAGCCAAGGAGGTGTAAAATTAAAAAAAAACAAACAAAACAAAACAAAAACATACTCGCCTGTCTCCCGCCTGTTGAGTCTCATTGCGGCATCTCATTTCTGGAAATCCTGTACCTAATTGGTTTTAGAGGTCACATGAGGTGCAGGACTCCCAACAAGAAGATCACTGGCACGAGATTGAATGGATACTGGCGGCAGACAACTGAGTGCCAAGGACAGGTGTGTATGTTTTCTTTCTTTTTTTTTTTTTATATATATATATATATATATATATATATATATATATATATATATATATAAATTTTACCCTGCCTGCCACATGGGTTGCTCCAATTCTTGGACAACCTCTTTAAATGGTTTATCCATCTTTCCAATATACAACCTCTTTAAATGGTTTATCCATCTTTCCAATATTGATGGCCTGTCCTTAGGATAGGCCATAAATATTAAACCTGAAGGGGTCCGACAGCCAGGACAGTGCAGCTACAGGTAATGGTAACAATTCCAGCTGCTCCCTTGCCATACAGGGTGTAGCGGTGGGTTTAGGTAGTACAGTGGGGCACATTGTATGGCGGGTCACCAACATGGCTCTCGGCATGTTATTAACTGTAGCCGCGCTGTCTCTGTACAGGTGATCAGCAGTGGTCTTGGCGGTGGGCCCCTAGAAACAATTCCACTGGTGGGCCCTTGACATACCAGTCCGACACTGTGGCATGGAAGGAAGGAGAATATTGCATACTTATTGGTCAGAGGAAAACATAGGAGAAAGTTATTGCTGGAGCTCGTAAAGGCAGCAGGAACGAGGACTGCAGTCAGAGGTGTCTTGGCGATCCATGTCTGTATTTAGTCAGTTGTCTATCTCAGCATGCCCATGGTGAAAGCTCTAGATTCCTTGAGCACTGCGGAGAAGTCTGGAAATAGTGAGTGAAGTTCTATCTAATCTCCCCTTACTTTGTTCTGCCAGCAGTGTAGTCTTAATCTTTGCTGCTGAATAACCTGTTCAAGAAGGATCGGGAGGGAGTGTTCTAGGTGGTGGATAAATGGGAATGCTGTGCGTCCTCTTTACTGCGTATTTGGCAAGGTGTCACGGAGCCATTGGTCTATGAAATCAAATGGGTCCTATCCCTTCACCCACTTTAGTTGGACCAGGAATCTTTCGTTATTCTGCCTCAGCCGGTTTTCAGCATCATCTGCTCTCTGGGCGCAGAGTAACACATCTTCATCCAATGAGGCATGTTGCGCTGGTAATGAGGCATCAGTATCTTCCAACCTCGACATTGGGATCTCTGCTTCTTTCACTCTGTCGTGATTATGTAGGTTTTGGCAGAGGAGGCTGACATCTACCTTGACTAATTCTTTTCCTATTAAGGAAGTGGTTGTTAGGAGCTGTGCTGCTTAAGTAAGTTGTTCTTTTTCAGTGGCTGGGCAGTCACCAGCAGTCAGAGTCTCAGTGGTCTCGTATACAAAGAGACTTCGGCGCCATGTTGTATTGGTGTGTTTCAGGTTTTCGGCGGCTGCTGGTGTGGTTCATGATGCTTGTCTGGTTGCAGTTCTTGCCTGTACCCCAGAGGTATATTGGTAGCAGATTAATGCTGAGAAAGCTGGACCCAAGATGAAGCTCTCAATATATGCATCTGTCTCTCCTGGAAGTCAGGCACTCTCCCAAAAAAGTTAAATGTTTTTGAAAATAAAATGATTTAACATTTTGCAGAGCTTTAAAGATTTTCTCTAATCATCTTAGTGCTGACAGCTCTGTTTTCTTCATCGGTTGCCAATGACTTTCTCTGGTCTGGGACTTGTTAGAAACCCAGCCATGATATCTTTTTATGCATGTAGTGTCCCTGCCTGATAACCTAGTCATAAGGAAATCATGGCTGAGCTTCTGACAAGTCCCACACCATGAAAAGTTCCAAAAGTCCACCCCCCCACTAATATGGTTAGAGGGAGTCTTTTAAAACTCTGCAGAATTTTTAATCACTTATATATGCAGAAATGTTTAACTTTTAACCATGTCTAAATCTGTAGACAATTATGTTCATGGGAAAACCCAGTTAAAGAGGACCTTTCATGTGCTCATGAAAGTGCGTTTTATATACTGCTAGAAAGTTGAGTTCAGCTCATTGTCTGCTTTCCCGATATGTGCTTAAGTGGTAGAGATATCGGTGCTATTAGTTTCAGCACTGATATCTCCCCACTGTCAGAAAGGCATTCCTCATAGCTCAGGGTCAACACTGGGCGGTAAGGAATGCCCCCCTCAACAGTACTCTTGGCATAGCCTCGTACTGTCAGAGGGGGTGTTCCTTACCGCCCAGTGATGACGCTGAGCCATGAGGAACGCCCCCAAGTACAAGTTCATGGACGAGTACTGTCGGGTAGGGTGCTTGGGGGGGTGTTCCTCACAGCCCAGCGATGACGCTGAGCTATCACGAAAGCCCTTCTGACAGTGGAGAGATATCGGTGCCAAAACTAACGGCACTGATTTTCTCCACCAACGGGGCACATACTGGGAAAGCAGACAATGCACTGAATTCAGTGCACTGTCGGCTTTCTAGCGGTATATAAAACCGCACTTTAATGAAGACATGAAAGGTCCTCTTTAAATATGATAATTTTATAAGTTGTTTTTTTTTTTTTTTTAACAGGCGTGGTGATACCAATTGAGTAGACTCAATTTTTAACTTTAACTACTGCCTAACATGTTACAAAGATAGATAGCTAGATAGATAGATATATATATTTTTTTTTTTTTTGTACTTGTATTTTTCTAGGCATACAACACCCGAGAAGTTTTTTGTGGAAGCCTGTGATGATGGTGTTGATGATGTTCTTGCCATTGACAGAGTGTCTACAGAAGTTGCACTTACAGGTAATATTTGTTTTTATGCAGTCTACCACTATTGATGTTGTTTTTTCCTGTGTAAACTTTCCTGAAAAAAAGGGGCTCGCACATTTGTATTTGTACATTGTGCTTCTCTTGTATAAAACACAATACTAGGGAAACCCTAAGGCTCTAGTAGTTAACCCACGTGTGTAACATTTATTTGGAGAGAGCTTTCATTATACTTCGACCCCTTATGTTATAATCTTATATGGGTTTTATATGTGTGGGGTGTGTGTGTGTGTGCTTTTTTTTTTTTTTATTTATTAGATATATACATCTAGGTCTGTGTGCTGAAAAATTGGGTCTCCTCAATTTCTAGGGTACAACTGAAGCAGTAGCCAGAACTCTAACATACAGTGGGGAAAAAAAAGTATTTTAGTCAGCCACCAATTGTGCAAGTTCTCCCACTTAAAAAGATGAGAGAGGCCTGCAATTGACATCATAGGTAAACCTCAACTATGAGAGACGAAATGAGAAAACATATCTAGAAAATCACGTTGTCTGATTTTTTTTTTTTAAGAAGTTATTTGCAAATTATGGTGGAAAATAAATTGGTGGCTGACTAAATACTTTTTTCCCACTGTATATAAATAGCATGTTTGTCTTTACTCCATGACTCAAACAATGAAAGAGCAAACACGAAATACACATCCACCTCTGATGCGTTTCTAGCCTACAGACCCCTTAATTATTTTTCAGTTTCTGGTATATGTTCAGTAACATACGACATTGGTCTTAATGCTTTAATAAGCAATGGATACTAGGGCATGTCCACATGGGACAAAACAAATCAACAGATTTGCTATGGATTTTTGCTTGTGTATCACATAGGGTAAATCCACAAAAAGTTTTAACGTGCTCATTTAAAATCCACACCTAGTGTCAGTTTAGGCTCAGAGTTTCTTTTCTTGGAGATGTGGATGAGATTTCTTGAAATATAATCCGTTTTGATACCGTTCCACTGTGGATTTAGCCTATTTAAATATAAATTAGGATTAAATTTTTTTCTGTTTAAGGTTAAATTTTATAACCATACATTGAGATTTATATACTGAATATATTATTATTATTATTATTATTATTATTATTATTGGAATTGAATGATACTAATTATTATATCTTGCAGCAAAAAAGGACATTCCACCATCAGCTATTACAAGACCTATATGTGGTATCTTTGGTACAGTAAGATTAGTTGCTGGTAAGTAAATTATGCAGTCCTTGGAGATTTGGGTAACAAATTTTTAAGTCAGTCAACTTTTTATTCCTTTTGACATCAAGGTTATGCCATGTTGTTTTAGATAATGGCAGGGGTCATATGTCGCCACAGGGCTCTCATTGCTGTGCAGGACTTCGAATACTTGGCCGTTTTCTTCTTCTCAGGAAGTGTTATCATGTCCGTTGATCACATGGCCATGCTGCAGCTCAGTTCCATCCATTTTAAAGGGACGGAGCAGTGGCATTGCCATGTGACCAATAGTCATGAAGTCACTTCCTGAGAAGAAGAAAGCAGCCATGTTTTGTAAGTCTTGCACAACCTCTTTATACAAAGAACATTGCTGCTTCAGGCAACAGTCTCTCTTCTGGACCACGGAAATACAGTCAGAGGGGAAGAGTCAATAAGGGGGAAAGTGTGAGGTGTGATGCCCTAGTATCCAGGCTCTTATCTAGTTTAGTCAGAGATCATCAGTTATACGTGCAGTTTTTTTGTTTTGGACACAATTTCAAAAGTATAATATGGCAGCTAAATATGCTAAAGGTTGCGTAAAATTTTTTTTTTCAACAGGACTGGACAGACTTTATATGCATGTATTGAACAAAAAGATCAGACTGCTTGAGTGGCAACCTCTGACCCCACTTCTGAAATTCGTATTCGCCAGGGAATGATTGTTACAAAAAAATAGTCAGTGACTAGGACCACATTCAAATCTAAGTCTAATCAACTAAGTAATTTATTGCAGTTATGGTTTCCATTAATTGACTTACATGTAAGAGCCAACATCCTTACAATTAATGCATGGCACACTGACTGTTTCAGCTCTGATTTTTTTTTTTTTTTTTTTCTTATTTTAAAAGGGAATCTGTCAGGTCAATCTGGGACACTAAACCACCCTCAGGTCCTTATAGACCTGGGGTTTAGTGGCCCAGATCGCCCTGTTGTAATGCAATCCGCAGGCGCATTAAAAATAAAAAAAAAAAAGCCTTTATACTTGCCTAGATAAGGGTCCAATCGAAGCTGTTTGGTGAGATCGGTCCGGCTTATTCATGAGGCACACCTCCCGGCGCCTGCGCTATTCTTCAGTGAAGCCAAAGATGGACACCCCGGCTTCACTGCGTAATTGCGGGGCATGCGCACTGAAACCGAGGAGTACTCCTCTGGTTTCATTGAAGAACTGCACAGGCGCGGGGAGTACAGTGGCAGGGTGAGTATAAAGCTTTTTTTTATTTTTAATGCGGCCATGCATTTTGTTATAACAGGGCGATTTGTGACACCAAACCCCAGGTCCATATGGACGTGTGGGTGGTTTAGTGTCCCAATTTGCCCTGACAGATTCCCTTTAAATCTGAACACCATACTAAAAATGCAACCCCCCTGATCTTTGGAATGTCAGATAAAGAAATTCAGCAAGCCACCTATAGTTTTATTTAATCACTTCTGGACCGGACCAATTTCACTGGTTCATAACTAGACACTTTTTCAGGTTTTTTTTCATACATGTGGTTTTGAGAGGGTTTTTAAATTTTTTTTATTTTAGAAGCAGGAAAATGTAAACAAAAAAGGAGGGCAAAAGTGTCTGTGCTATTAAAAGAAAATGTGGAACATGTGGAAAAAAAACCCAGCTCCAAAATACTTTATAAAATAGTAGTTTTTCCTCTCGCTTACAGTAATTATGTAGGAAAAGGTGTTGGACCTGTGATGTAGTATTTTTCAGTTATTCATTTAAATTTTTTATTTTTTGCCTTGCTCATCATGGCAGCTCTCATTGAGTGCTCTGCACACAGCGATTGGGAAGGTAGGGACGGTAATAAACTGTCCCTGCCTTCTCTATAGGAACTCTGGCTGTGCTCCCCAGTTGTGCAGCTGGGCTCTCTTCTTGGGGAATTCCACTTTATTGGAATCTCTGGGGCTCCGCGAAAGCAACATGGCATCCAAAAAAACAAGTCCCTCTAAATCTGCACTGCAAAAGCCAAAAAGCATGGCCCTCCTTCCCTTCTGATCCCTGCATTGTCCCTAAACAGCAGTTTTCTCCCACATATACATCTGTTTTGTACCTGGGGTAACCCACTTAAAATTTTAGAAGTGTGTGTCTCTGACACTTAGTTGTCACAGCATATAGGGCATAGTTTTTTTTGTTTTTTGTTTTTTTTTAGCAAATCTTTATTTAAGAATATACAGCTGTCAATACAACAGTCCTTCAGAGGTAAACGGAGATAATACAAATGATGTCGTGGGAGTGCGACACCAACATTCAATAAACATGTACAAAAATTTTACTCTTATAGAAGCATGAGGAAGGGGAGAAAGGGGGAGAAGAGGGGTGGAGGAGACACATCATTGTAGAAAATCGCACGTTCAAACCTGGAAAGGAAAGTAAAAGTAATGAGCAGCGAATAAAGAGCAAGAGACAGCACACCACCAACATAGTATCAGATACAGTTGAAAGGGGGATTATAGGAGAGTGAGTGTTCACTGCAAGGCGGTCCAGGGCTGCCACAAGGCAGTTACAGCTGGCCCATGTATTTGAGCCATGGGTTCCAGGTCCTGAGGAATTTACTGCAGTTACCTGAAACCCAACTAGAGAGCTCTTCAAATCTACAGATCTGATTTATTTTAGCGACCCATTCCGAGTGAGTAGGCGCCACAGTCTGTAGCCATTTTTGCGGAATTAGAAATTTTGCCGCCGCAAGTAAATGCATGGTTAAATTTTGCTTGGAGGGTGTGAAATTGGCGGCAGGTAGAGCTAACACAATCTGGGGAAGGGTCACCTGGAATTTAGATTCAAGAAGGGTCTGCATCGTGGATTCAAACGACTTCCAGTAATGAGTTAGGACTAGGCACTGAGCCAACTGCCTGATTACATCGCCAGCATAGGTTATTGTCAGCTAAGTGGAAAGCATGCAAACATTTGGGAGTTTTGTACCAACAGGTCAATAGTTTATAGTTGTTTTCCTGAACCCTAACCTGGCACTTTTTTTAGGCTTCCGCCATGCCTTCTGGAGCCCCTGGTCTCGACCGGGGACTAGGCCGCAACTAGGCCTGCCCTTTTTTCTGGCCTCCAGACTCCTCCTAGGCCAGGGGGCAGTACCGGGAAGGAATGTGCAGAACTGAATGTGGGAAACTCCAGGGGAATTTTCTTTCCTGTTTCTTCTCCGCTCCTGCTACTCTACTCACAGGACTTTTTTTTAGCCTTCTTGAGAGACATAGCACCTGGAGATCCCTCTCTGTTTAGCCTCTCTGCAGAAGTTGGTGATCAGACATTCTTTCTTTCCAGTGGTCTGTTATGTTAACCCTCCCAGGTTACCCCTATTTTCTTTGTTATATTCTCCCTCCGCCAGGTCCTCCCGTGAAGAGTGAACCTGCCCCTTGACTCCCCGCCCCCCCCCCCGTTGCCGCCACATTTTTTCCGTGCACCTGCTGTAACAAAAAGTTACCAGGTGGCCAGCCTGAGCCTCATCTGTTCTCTCTGCCTTCTGCCTAAGCCATTTCAGGATCCTTCCCGACACTCTCTGGTGGATTTCCCCATGGATTGGGTGGCCTCTCTTACCCGGGCACCTGGGATGGAAACGGCTGCCTTCCCAGATTTCCGCTCAGTTGGCGACTTCTAATCCCCTCCTTAGACACCCTTGTCGCTCCCATTCCAGCTGCAGGAGCCGTCCTCGCAAAAGGACCACGAGATCATTCTACAGGTCACTGTCCTCTTCCCCTTCCTCTGTGCACTCCCCGGATAGGGCCACCGCTCACAGCTCCACTCCGACAGGCAGAAGTCTTCTCTTGCACGGTCTGTTTCTCCTTGGGACGCCTCTGACTCTAGGCACATCTATGTCCACTGCTACTCAGGAGCTCATTCATGCGGTCAGAGAGAGCCTACAGATATCAGAGGACCTGGATCCTGCTACTCAAGAGGACACCTTCTTCCCCCACAGACTCCGCTCTCCTCTGGTCTTCTTCAACCATAGGGCGTTTGACCATATCTTGAAGAGGGTCATTCTTTGGGGAGTTCCATTTACGGGGATCAGAAAAAATATGGCATCCAAAGACCAGTCCCTCTAAATCTATACTCCAAAAGCTAAAATGCGCAGCTCCTTCCCTTCTGAGCCCTGCTGTGTGCTCAAACAGCAGTTTTCACCCACATATGGAACTTTTTTGTAACCAGGTAACCCACTTAAAAGTTTTAGGAGTGGATGTCTCTGATGACCCAAAGTGGGCACAACTTATTTGGCACTGAAATGGTGCATTTCTTTAAAAATTTCAATTTTCACTTTGGTAAGCACTATTGGCCTCAAAGTGATGATAATTCTCCTTAATAAAGGAGTGGGTGTAGTTTCCAAAATGGGGTCTCATTTTGGGGTTTCCATTATACTGGTTCTTTAGGGTCTTTGCAAATGTGACATGGCAGCCGAAAACTATTTTGGTGAAATCTTCCCTCTAATAGCGCTCTTTCCATTCTGAGCACTGCCATGTGCCCATACAGTAGATTGACCACAGGGGGTTTTGCCTTGTTCATGTGAAAATGTGTTTAAAAAAAAAAAGTGCATTTCTCCTTTTAACACTTTGTGAAATTTAAAAAATTGGGGCTAAATGGACTTTTATTTTTTTACTTTCATGCCCCAATCTTGTTAAAATATATGAAACAGCTGTTGGGTCAAAATGCTCACTATACCCCTTCATAAATTCCTTGATGGGTGTAGTTTCCAAAATGGGGTCACTTTTGGAGGAGGGTTTCCATTGTACTGGTACAATGTACTGGTCTCTGCAATGGAGACATGAAACCTGAAAACTTATTCAGCATAATCTGTTTTTCAAGCCTTCCCTCTGGTGAAACTGCCTTGTACCCAAACAGCAGTTTACATCCACATGTTGGTTATTTCCATACTTGTGAGAAATAGCGTAACAAATCGATGGATGCATTTTCTTTTTTAACCCCCTTGTGAATGTGTAAATTGTAGGGCTAAATGAAGGTATTATTGTAAAAAAAAAAAAAATTTCATCTCCATGTTGTTTTAATACCCATGGAATGCTTAAATGGTTAACAAACTTCCCAAATGTGGTTTTGTAATTATTTAAGGGGTGCAGTTTTGAAAATTGAGGGTGATTTGTAATATAAAAAAAAAAAAAAAAGGATTTGTAAAAAAAAAATTGATCAATGTGTCCCGAAAAAACATTCTCCAAATCACTAGGGTAAGTTAAAGCATCTCAATGTTTATTGCCACATAAAGTAACACGTCAGTTTTGAAAAATGGGGCTGTGTCATTAAGGATTTAAAGGAGTCTGTCAGCTCAAAATTGCATATAAAAATAAACACAGCACCTTGCAGGGCTTGAAATAAGGTTTTCTGACTGAAGCCCAAACTTCAGATTACACACCCCTAAAGCCCTGTTCAGTTCAGTTCGGTGAATAACTGAAAACAAAATTCAGTGACTTGTAATAATAAGTGTGCCAAAATAATCGTTCATAAATCCCATTCGAGGTAAAATGTTCAATTTAATCAAGATTTTAATTTGGCTCATAATCGCACAGCCCTATTTCAAACATTTATAACTACAGAGGGGCAAATACTTCTCCCTGCATATAGGGTGGAAAAACCACATCAAAGGTCCCCTTTACAAGGAAGCTGGTCTTGGCGTTAGTACTTTAGTACCGAACACCTTCCCGATATCCTCTTTATGCAGCCTGTCATACAAATGCTGGTATTTTGCAATGCATTAGCTACGTAATGCATTGCATTAGTGTTCAGATGGCCTGGGGTTCAAGAGCTTCTAGGGGGTATAATAAATGTATTTAAAAAAAAAAAAAAAAGCCTATAAATATATTAATTCCTGTATTCTTCAACAAGCTAGTGGGTGGTCTTTGATCGACAGGACACTATGAAGTACCTCAGTAGATAAAGTCATTGCCTTTACCATGAAAGACTATTATAATTACTAGAAATCTATAATAATGCAGATTGATTAATATGTACAGTAAATGTATATTACGACATACAGAGATAACAGGCACTGATCTAGTCCCTGTCAGTCTCTTATCAGCAAAATGCAATTAGCTGACCTAAGAACAGGAGATAGCAGGTTTGATAGCAAGCTTAAAGGGGTTTTCCCATCTTCCTGTCTCACCAGTTTGCCTGCTGCCTCTTCTTCTCACTTTCTCTATTCTTCAACAAGTTAGTGGGTGGGCTTTGACTGTTTGATGAACAGGACACTATGAAGTGCTTCAGTAGATATAGACATTGCCTTTACCATGAGAAATTATTTATGATTACTAGAAATCTAATATAAATTTAGATCACGTGACATGCACCTTAAATGTATATTATATTATACGGGTGTGGAGAATGCTTCCAGAAAACGTTCTTGCAGTAAACTCCGTTATCTTTGTGTTTACAAAGAGAGATATTACACACTATCCGAGCCTTTAACAGCAAACTTCAATTGGCTGACCTGATTGTCCTGATGGCAAAGTTGTACATAACCTCTCTGGAAGCAAGCATGATCTAGAGAACTCCACTTCCCCCCCCCCTTCCTGAAAAGCAGTGAGTCACGTCATCTGACCTGTTTTATCGGATACAGGCCGGGGACCAAGGAAACTATGTGGTATGGACAATGGGAGGTATAATTTCACATAACAGGCAAATGAAGCAGCATTTCCAAACCCAATGTATTGATAGATAGGGTTCTTGAGATGGGAATACCCCTTTACCCTCCTGACAGCAGTGAGTCCCTTCATCCATTCGTAGATGCAAAATAAAGAAAGAGGCCAGGGACCAAGGCAACATTGCGTAAACAATGGGAGGTATAATTTCACATAGCAGGTAAATTAAGCCATATTTCTATAGCAGTACATTTAAGAAAACTCTTGAATTTGCATAGGATAGGATCATAGAGATGGGAATACCTCTTTAAAATAAAAATAGAAAAAAAATTGCGCTTACCAAGTGGCGTATCAGTGGTGAGATTTACTGTGACTCATTGCTGAGAAGGTAATTTATATAAAAAAAAAAAAATATATATATATATATATACACACATACAGTACAGACCAAAAGTTTGGTCACACCTTCTCATTCCAAGAGTTTTCTGTATTTTCATGATTAGAAAAATTGTAGATTCACACTAAAGGCATCAAAACTATGAATTAACACATGTGGAATTATATACTTAACAAAAAAGTGTGAAACAACTGAAAATATGTCTTATATTCTAGGTTCTTCAAAGTAGCCACCTTTTGTTTTGATTACTGCTTTGCACACTCTTGGCATTCTCTTGATGAGCTTCAAGAGGTAGTCACCTGAAATGGATTTCACTTCACAGGTGTGCCCTGTCAGGTTTAATAAGTGGGATTTCTTGCCTTATAAATGGGATTGGGACCATCAGTTGTGTTGTTCAGAAGTCAGGTGGATACACAGCTGATAGTCCTACTGAATGGAGTGTTAGAAATTGTATTATGGCAAGAAAAAAGCAGCTGAGTAAAGAAAAACGAGTGGCCATCATTACTTTACGAAATGAAGGTCACTCAGTCCGAAAAATTGGGAAAACTTTGAAAGTGTCCCCAAGTGCAGTGGCCAAAACCATCAAGCGCTACAAAGAAACTGGCTCACATGAGGACCACCCCAGGAAAGGAAGACCAAGAGTTACCTCTGCTGCGGAGGATAAGTTCATCCGAATCACCAGCCTCAGAAATCGCAGGTTAACAGCAGCTCAGATTAGAGACCAGGTCAATGCCACACAGACTTCTAGCAGCAGACACATCTCTACAACAACTGTTAAGAGGAGACTGTGTGCAGCAGGGCTTCATGGTAAAATAGCTGCTAGGAAACCACTGCTAAGGACAGGCAACAAGCAGAAGAGACTTGTTTGGGCTAAATAATACAAGGAATGGACATCAGACCTGTGGAAATCTGTGCTTTGGTCTGATGAGTCCAAATTTGAGATCTTTGGTTCCAACCACGTGTCTTTGTGCGACGCAGAAAAGGTGAACGAATGGACTCTACATGCCTGGTTCCCACCGTGAAGCATGGAGGAGGAGGTGTGATGGTGTGGGGGTGCTTTGCTGGTGACACTGTTGGGGATTTATTCAAAATTGAAGGAATACTGAACCAGCATGGTTACCACAGCATCTTGCAGCGGCATGCTATTCCATCCGGTTTGCGTTTAGTTGGACCATCATTTATTTTTCAACAGGACAATGACCCCAAACACACCTCCAGACTGTGTAAGGGCTATTTGGCCAAGAAGGAGAGTGATGGGGTTCTACGCCAGATGACGTGGCCTCCACAGTCACCAGACCTGAACCCAATCGAGATGGTTTGGGGTGAGCTGGACCACAGAGTGAAGGCAAAAGGGCCAACAAGTGCTAAGCATCTCTGGGAACTCCTTCAAGACTGTTGGAAGACCATTTCAGGTGACTACCTCTTGAAGCTCACCAAGAGAATGCCAAGAGTGTGCAAAGCAGTAATCAAAGCAAAAGGTGGCTACTTTGAAGAACCTAGAATATAAGACATATTTTCAGTTGTTTCACACTTTTTTGTTAAGTATATAACTCCACATGTGTTAATTCATAGTTTTGATGCCTTCAGTGTGAATCTACAATTTTTATAGTCATGAAAATACAGAAAACTCTTGGAATGAGAAGGTGTGTCCAAACTTTTGGTCTGTACTTGTGTGTGTGTGTGTGTGTGTGTATATATGTATGTATATATGTATATAGCACAAACAACAAACCATGTAAAAGCGGCTTCCACATAGTTAGGGGCCGGGAACAAACTGTAAAAAACAGACAATCAACATAACAAGGTATGATATTACATAAGGGATAAACTCACAGAAAAGTATGCACAAAACCAGAGGGAGGGAAAAAGGTAAAGGCAGAAGATCAGAGAGGGTACAACAGAAGCGAGAAGGGTAAAGGAGAAATGAAGGAGAGGATGGGAGGGAGTAGAGCGAGGAGGAAGAAAAGAAAAAAAAAAAGGTAATTTTATTGTGACAAACAGTATAGTTACATAATAAAATCCAGTTTGAGTATTGCATAGAATAAAGTTGCAAGAATTTTCATTTAGACTTGACTGCTAGATGTTCTTGTAATTGTTAGAACCAGTGGCTTATACTGACATACACCAGATCTGATCTGAAAATGGGGTGAACTGAGAGACTTGGCTTTTGTTACAATAAAAACCATCAGGGTTGCACTTTGTTGTCATTTGCAAATATATCAATGGCAACTGAGTAGTAAATTGTAATTAAAACTGACATTGTAAAACTTTTGCTATAATGCATATATGAGTAAATCAGATGTTTGGCCATTTATTCTTTAGGTGTAAGGGCCCTGTAACAGACAAAGCCCTTCTATAATGGAATGCCCTAGCCTTAATTTTGCATGCAGATCACACTCTGTGTAGACAGTGAAATATGTGATATGGATGTCTGCAGAATACAGCTTTGGCTGAGAGTGGGCTATGGAACATACTGTGTAATGTTAGGATCAGCTTGGAGTAGCTACACAGCAACGATGTATGTTCTGTGCTCCTTACGTGCGAGGGGGCATAAGTTGATAGGCAACTAAAAATTCCTTCTAGCGTTTCATCGACACAGGAGCGATGTCCAAACTTCAACTTTTATTGCAAGATGGGGTGAAACTGGGAAACAGAAAAATAACGTGCTTACTGTTGTACACCAGAATGTACATAAACATGTGCTTGAGTTATAAGTTGCATACATAACAGCATTGTAGAGATGAGTGTCTGTAGACATTTACACAAGGTGGGGGTTGTCCTATCTCTAACAAGCATGGTTTCTAACTCATAGCTACTATGAACTGGAAAATAACAGCAGGAGACCTGCAAACAGAATAATATGCATCCACATATAATCCTCCAGTGCTAGATGGGAGTTTGAACATACCAGCGATGCTACCATAGGCCTGGATGAAAAGGATGGCTTCAGATGTTGGTTTCTTAACAGCAAGTTCTGAGGCAAATTATGCTAATTTGATAATGATTTGGGTCACAGTTGATAGGTACGGTGACTTTCATGGGACACAGGGAATTACATGCTAACAAACATAAAGCAGCTTGCACAAATGGCCAGTAGATATAGCTATTACAAGCTGTGACACAAAGTACTGTAAAATTGCATGACAGTCTGCAGAAGGCATAATAATGTAGATTACATCTATGCATAAAATTGTGTGTTTATACAAACCTAAAAAAAAAAAAAAAAAAAAAAAGGTTACACTCCAATCTGAAGCAGCTGTGACACCTCAGGGGTCATTCTAACTCATGGGATCACCATTTCTTGGTCAGGATGGTTGGCCCATCAGAAGCTTCAAATAAATTCTCACTCCAACACAGTTGAATCACTTCGAAACTGACTTCAGCCACAGCAGCTCCCTGGTGATTGGTCCATCTTAACCCCTTAAAGACCATGCAAACTTTTTTGTTTTTGTGTATCTGTTCCTCTCCATCTTCCAAGAACCATATTTATTTATTGAAATTTTTTTTTTTCGTTTCACAGAGTCACATGATGGCTCATTGTTTGTGGAACAAATTGTACTTTCTAATGACACCATACAATATCCTGTACAATGTACTGGGAAGCTGCAAAAAAAAATCAGAATGAGGTGGAATTGGAAAAAAAAAAAAACGCATTCACTCCAAATGGTTTGATCACTTTCTATTCAATTTTTTAGGAGGTAAATTGTTGAAAAAAAAAAAAAAAAAAAATCACTATTTGGCTATTTTGATTTTTTATTTTTTTCCCCTGATACATCATTCACTGTATGGGATAAATATTTTTATATTTTAATAGTTCAGACATTTTTGAGTGCGGGGATCTCTAAAGTGTTTGGTGGTTGTTGTTGTTATAATAATAATAATAATAATAATAATAATATTTGATCTAGGAAAAGGGGGGCGAGTTGGACTTTTGTGTGTTTTGCCCTCTGATGACGTTCTGGAGGGCGGCTATTAAATGCCGCAATCGTGTTTAACCACAGCATCTAAAGTGTTAACAGCTGCGATCGGTATCTTCACCAATTGCAGCTGTTAGCGCGGGGTGTTGGCTGTATTATACAGCCTATATCCACCATGTATGGAGAGGGCTCAGCTCCTGAGCCCTTTCCATACAGTGGGGAAAAAAGTATTTAGTCAGCCACCAATTGTGCAAGTTCTCCCACTTAAAAAGATGAGAGAGGCCTGTAATTGACATCATAGGTAGACCTCAACTATGAGAGAAACAATGAGAAAACAAATCCAGAAAATCACATTGTCTCATATATATATATATATATATATATATATATATATATATTTTTTTTTTTTTTTTAAGAATTTATTTGTAAATTATGGTGGAAAATAAGTATTTGGTCACCTACAAACAAGCAAGATTTCTGGCTCTCACAGACCTGTAACTTCTTCTTTAAGAGGCTCCTCTGTCCTCCACTCATTACCTGTAGTAATGGCACCTGTTTGACATTATCAGTATAAAAAACACCTGTCCACAACCTCAAACAGTCACACTCCAAACTCCACTATGGTGAAGACCAAAGAGCTTTGGAAGGACACCAGAAACAAAATTGGAGACCTACACCAGGCTGGGAAGACTGAATCTGCAATAGGCAAGCAGCTTGGTGTGACGAAATCAGCTGTGGGAGCAATAATTAGAAAATGGAAGACATACAAGACCACTGATAATCTCCCTTGATCAGGGGCTCCACGCAAGATCTCATCCCGTGGGGTCGAAATGATCACAAGAACGGTGCGCAAAAATCCCAGAACCACACGGGGGGACGTAGTGAATGACCTGCAGAAAGCTGGGACTAACGTAACAAAAGGCTACCGTCAATAACACACTACACCACCAGGGACTTAGATCCTGCAGTACCAGACGTGTCCCCCTGTTTAAGCCAGTACATATCCGGGCCCATCTGAAGTTTGCTAGAGAGCATTTGGATGTTCCAGAAGAGTATTGGAAGAATGTCATATGGTCAGATGAAACCAAAGTAGAACTGTTTGGTAGAAACACAACTCGTCGTGTTTGGAGGAGAGTAAATGCTGAGTTGCATTCAAAGAACACCATACCTACTGTGAAGCATGGGGGTGGCAACATCATGCTTTGGGGCTGTTTCTCTGCAAAGGGACCAGGACGACTGATCCGTGTACATGAAAGAATGAATGGGGCCATGTAGCGTGAGATTTTGAGTGCAAACCTCCTTCCATCAGCAACGGCATTGAAGATGAAACGTGGCTGGGTCTTTCAGCATGACAATGATCCCAAACACACCGCCAGGGCAACGAAGGAGTGGCTTCGTAAGAAGCATTTCAAGGTCCTGGAGTGGCCTAGCCAGTCTCCAGATCTCAACCCCATAGAAAACCTTTGGAGGGAGTTGAAAGTCCGTGTTGCCCAGCGACAGCCCCAAAACATCACTGCTCTAGAGGAGATCTGCATGGAGGAATGGGCCAACCTTGTGAAGACTTACAGAAAACGTTTGACCTCTGTCATTGCCAACAAAGGATATATAACAAAGTATTGAGATGAACTTTTGTTATTGACCAAATACTTATTTTCCACCATAATTTGCAAATTCTTTAAAAATGAGACCATGTGATTTTCTGGATTTGTTTTCTCATTTTGTCTCTCATAGTTGAGGCCTACCTATGATGTCAATTACAGGCCTCTCTCATCTTTTTAAGTGGGAGAACTTACACAATTGGTGTCTGACAATACTTTTTTTTCCCCACTGTACATGTCCATGCAACCAATGACATTACATGTACAGTACATAATTGGTAATTAAGGGGTTAATTTATGCTCTGGTGCTAAATTCAATTGGGCCAATCACAGAAGAGCAGGCAACAATTAGGAGCAGCTCCACTATATTTTGTTTTTCAACCACTCTCCCCAATGTTCCTATTTATTCCTGCATTGTCGTCATTGTTTTACCGCACAGGAATAAACCAGTGTGGGGCTGCAGCAGCGGCTCCACTATGATTTTATGCAGCTTCACACTGCTGTCAATTATTTCTTTTATTGTACAGTCATGGCCAAAAGTTTTGAGAATGATACAAATATTAATTTTTACAAAGTCTACTGCCTCAGTTTTTCTAATGGCAATTTGCATATACTCCAGAATGTTATAAAGAGTGATCAGCTTAACAGCAATTACTTGCAAAGTCAATATTTGCCTAGAAAATGAACTTTATCCCCCAAAACACATTTCAACATCATTGCAGCCCTGCCTTAAAAGGACCACCTAACATCGTTTCAGTGATTCCTCCATTAACACAGGTGTGGGAGTTGATGAGGACAGGGCTGGAGATCAATCTGTCATGATTAAGTAAGAATGACACCACTGGACACTTTAAAAGGAGGCTGGTGCTTGCCATCATTGTTTCTCTTCTGTTAACCATGGTTATCTCTAAAGAAACACGTGCAGTCATCATTGCACTGCACAAAAATGGCCTAACTGGGAAGAGTATTGCAGCTAGAAAGATTGCACCTCAGTCAACAATCTATCGCATCATCAAGAACTTCAAGGAGAGAGGTTCCATTGGTGCCAAAAAGGCTCCAGGGCGCCCAAGAAAGACCAGCAAGCGGCAGGACCGTCTCTTAAAAGTTTTTCAGCTGCAGGATCGGGCTACCAGCAGTGCAAAGCTTGCTGAGGAATGGCAGCAGGCAGCTGTGAGTGCATCTGCACGCACTGTGAGGCGGAGACTCTTGGAGCAAGGCCTGGTCTCAAGGAGGGCAGCAAAGAAGCCACTTCTCTCCAGAAAAAACATCAGGGACAGACTGATATTCTGCAAAAGGTACAGGGAGTGGACTGCTGAGGACTGGGGTAAAGTCATTTTCTCTGATGAATCCCCTTTTCGATTGTTTGGAACATCTGGAAAACAGCTTATTCGGAGAAGAGGTGAGGGCTACCACCAGTCTTGTCTCATGCCAACTGTAAAGCATCCTGAAACCATTCATGTGTGGGGTTGCTTCTCAGCCAAGGGAATCGGCTCTCTCACAGTCTTGCCTAAAAACACAGCCATGAATAAAGAATGGTACCAGAATGTCCTCCAAGAGCAACTTCTCCCAACCGTCCAAGAGCAGTTTGGCGCTCAACAATGCCTTTTCCAGCATGATGGAGCACCTTGCCATAAAGCAAAGGTGATAACTAAATGGCTCAGGGAACAAAACATAGAGATTTTGGGTCCATGGCCTGGAAACTCCCCAGATCTTAATCCCATTGAGAACTTGTGGTCAATCATCAAGAGATGGGTGGACAAACAAAAACCAACAAATTCAGACAAAATTAAAGCATTGATTCTGCAAGAATGGACTGCTATCAGTCAGGATTTGGTCCAGAAGTTGATTGAGAGCATGCCAGGGAGAATTGCAGAGGTCCTGAAGAAGAAGGGTCAACACTGCAAATATTGACTTGCTGCATTAACTCATTCTAACTGTCAATATAAGCTTCTGTTACTCATAATATGAATGCAATTATATTTCTGTATGTGATAAAAACATCTGACAAACACACATAAAAACCAGAGGGCAGCAGATCATGTGAAAATATAATATTTGTGTCATTCTCAAAACTTTTAGCCATGACTGTAGACAACAGGGAGGGGGTGGGGGAAGGTGCTGGTCACCAACTGATTTGAATTGTTGGGCATTGCTGGTGCAAAATAATGTGTTAAGTCATGTTAACAAATGTTACATCAGTACAACACACATCAATAGCTCTTTAGAGTGGGATTGTGTTTTAATGATTCTTTTCCAATTTCACAGGAATGTATCTGATTGTGATAACCCGTAAGAAGAAAGTAGGTGATCTTCTCAACCATTCCATTTGGAAGGCGACAGATTTTGATATAATCTCCTATAAAAAAACAATTTTACATTTAACTGATACCCAGGTAAGTGTTGCCAACTGAATTGTGTCTGTGTGTGTGTGTGTAGATAGTACCGAGAGCTACAATGTGACCTCAGATTAATCAAAGTCCTACCATCCTCCTGCCTTTAAAGTGTATCTAAACTTTGTCAACTTTTTGTGGCAGTATTTCTGTCATTTAATACATTTTGCAATACAGTAATACCTCGTACACTCGCGTTTCCGAATTTGCGAATTCACAGATTCACGATATTTTTTTGGCAACTAACATATATAGATTTTGCTCTTTTTTTTTCTCAGATCTGTGAAATTTAATAAAAAAAAAAACACCTTCGCTATTGGGTAGTAGCGTCCTGTTCGTTATGTACCCGGTAATTAGCTTCATTTTACTGTGAGTGTATAAGAAAAATGAATGAATGTATTAATATACAGTACTGTACAGTATACTTTAGTATACTGTACAGTACTGTAGGGTAAAGTTTATTGATATTTAGGGGTTAAACATTAGAAATCGGCATTGTAAGCGCTTCTAAGCGCTTGTACCAAACATTCGCGATTCCTCGCGATCCGCGACCGGTTCTGGACCCTAACCTCGCGAATGTATGAGGTATTACTGTATACTTTATTAACAGGTTTTGTCTCTTTTCTGTGAAATCCTGCATCTTTTTTTTTTTTTTTTTTTTTTCCCCTTCTGTATCGAGAACTTTTTCTGCCTCTTACTAACTGTGTATGGAGTATAGTAGCGGAAGAGGAGAATCACTGCAAACAGTTATATTTCGATGTTATAAAACGCAAAAACTTGCTTTTGATATGTGAAAGAGGATATTCTCTGACAAGGTTACAGTACTATCTATATTATATCTAGAGATATCACTGGTTGAAAATATTGTTGGGATTAGGATATTGATATGCAGCTGCATAATATATATGATATACAGTCATATGAAAAAGTTTGGGCACCCCTATTAATCTTAATCATTTTTAGTTCTAAATATTTGGGTGTTTGCAACAGCCATTTCAATTTGATATATCTAATAACTGATGGACACAGTAATATTTCAGGATTGAAATGAGGTTTATTGTACTAACAGAAAATGTGCAATATGCATTAAACCAAAATTTGGTTTAAGGTCCTGGAAGTTATAATTTTGTATTGGCTCTACAGTGTTTTGTTGAAACTGATACTGGACATGGCATGTATGACATCAGCAATAGCAGATTCTGAATCTACTTTGATGCCTATATTGCATAGCTTTAAAAAAAACGAAACAAAACTTGAGTTTCTCTCTAAATCTTCTATGTTATGACTTCTACATTATAATTTTATTCAGTTAGAGTTCTCCTTTTGTGTGTGATAAATCTGATAAAACAGATGGTAGTACAGGATGTTTCTCATTTCACTGTCAGACAGTTCAGAAAAATGTTGTTGATGTTTTGAAATTGTTGCATGTCCTCATTGAAATGCAAGTGAATGTGGCTTTAAAAACTATTAATCTTAAAAGATTTCCCAACATACAATGCACCTCCTATGTGCCCTCTCTTTCAAGATCTGCACCCCAGTAGCACCATTACATTTTTAGCTTGCAATTGCCAGTGTGTGTGCAGTCCTTACTATGGAGCCTGCTTACTAGTAAAAACCATATTTCCCAGGTATACCTTTCTCTGGGTGCTTTCTAACTGCCGTACTGGCTGTTACTCCTAGCAGAAATCATTCAAGCACTGCACATGCTCTGTATGTTAGGATGGCACATGTATGGTTTTGTATCCCTGATCTAATAAGCAACAAAAGGAAAGTGAAAGAAACAAATTGGGCACCCTCGCCCTGAATGAAGATGGACTACAGGTCGCATCCATTGACAACAGTGCTCAAACAGTGTTAGGGGGATTTTCATTGGGCTTTTATTAGTGACCTAGAAACATTTGATAATTGCTTTCCATAGGTGACTAATATTTAGTAAATTATTTTTATATTAAATATGATTGTTGTGGGAATGCCCCTTTAAGCTAGGTCTTGCAATGCAGAACTGAATTGCTATCCTTAAGTTTCTAAGATCAATAGTATCCTATTTTGTTGTATGCCAAACTTTAGAATTGTGTTTTAAAGGGGTGTCTAACTCATAATTTTATCATTTTATCCTCTCCCCAGACCTCCGTTTCCAGCACCAACAGCCATGTGAAGCTGCATTTTTGCCTACCCGTTTTCTTTAAAATACAGTTGAAACCAGAAGTTTACATGCACTATATAAAAAGACACATCTGCATGTTTTTCTCACTATCTGACATGAAATCAGAATAAACCTTTCCCGTTTTAGGTCAATTAGGATTACCAAAATTATTTATATTTGCCAAATGCAAGAATAATAAGAGAGAGAGAATTTTTAAGGCATTTTTATGACTTTCTGCAAAGTCAAAAGTTTACATACATTTCATTAATAATTGGTACCATTGCCACCCTTAAACTGTATGACTTGGGTCAGACGTTTTGGATTTGCTTCCACAAGTTTCTCACAATAGTTGGTAAGAATTTGGGCCCATTCCGCCTGACAGAACTGGTGTAACTGAGCCATGTTTGTAGGACTCCTTGCTTGCACCTGCCTTTTCAGCTTTGCCCATAAATTTTCTATAGGATTGAGATCAGGGCTTTGTGATGGCCACTCCAAAACACTGACTTTGTTAACCCTAAGCCACTTTGTAACCAGTTCAGCAGTATGCTTTGGGTCATTATCTGTTTGGAAGACCCATTTGCGCCCAAGCTTTAACTTCCTGGCTGATGTCTTGAGATATTGCTTCAGTATGGCCACATAATGTTCTTTCCTCATGATGCCATCTATTTTGTGAAGTACACCAGTCCCTCCTGCAGCAAAACAACCCCACAACATGATGTTGCCACAGATGGGATGGTGTTCTTAGGCTTGCAAGCTTCTCCCTTTTTCCTCCAAACGTAATGATGGTCATTATGGCCAAACAGTTTAATTTTAGTTTGGTCAGACCACAGGACTTATCTCCAAAAATAAAGGTCTTTGTTTCTGTGTGCATTTGCAAACATTATTCTGGCTTGTTTATGTTTCTTTTGGAGTAATGGCTTCTTCCTGGCAGAGTGGCTTTTCAGCCCATGTCGATACAGTACTCGTTTCACTGTGGCTAATGACACTCTCTTACCAGCTTCAGCCAACATCTTCACAAGTTCTTTTGCTTTTGTTCTTGGGTTGATATGAACATTTCATACCAAAGCACAGAGAATCCGTCTCCTTCCTGAGCGGTATGATAGCTGGACATTCCCATCTTGTTTGTACAGGCGTATAATTGTTTTTTACAGATGAATGAGGCACCTTCAGGTATCTGGAAATTGCACCCAAGGATGAACCAGACTTGTGCAAGTCTATGTGTTTCAGGTGTGCCTTAAAATACATCCACAGGTGTGTCTTTAATTAACTCAGATGTTGCCAATAAACCTATCAGAAGCTTCCAAAGACATAACATCATCATATGGGCTGTCTCAAATTTTTTAAAGGCATAGTAATCTTCGTGTATGTAAACTTTTGACTTTGCAGGAAGTAATAAAAATGCCTTCAAAAATTGTGTGTCCCTCTCCCTCTCCCTCTCCACAAATATAAATAATTTTGGTAATCCTAATTGACCTAAAACAGGAAAGGTTTATTCTGATTTCATGTCAGATAGTGAGAAAAACATATATATCTGTGTCTTTTTATATAGTGTATGTAAACTTCTGGTTTCAACTGTAAGGCTGTAACTCTAAGTTCAAATCTGTTGTGAGCATTTGTTGCAGAGTTTGTTTAAAAGTCATGGCCAAAAAAGTGCAGAAAGGTGCAAAATTTACAGTCATATGAAAAAGTTTGGGCACCCCTATTAATCTTAATCATTTTTAGTTCTAAATATTTGGGTGTTTGCAACAGCCATTTCAATTTGATATATCTAATAACTGATGGACACAGTAATATTTTTTGGATTGAAATGAGGTTTATTGTACTAACAGAAAATGTGCAATATGCATTAAACCAAAATTTGACCGGTGCAAAAGTATGGGCACCTTAACAGAAAAGTGACATTAATATTTAGTAGATCCTCCTTTTGCAAAAATAACAGCCTCTAGTCGCTTCCTATAGCTTTTAATCAGTTCCTGGATCCTGGATGAAGGTATTTTTGACCATTCCTCTTTACAAAACAATTCCAGTTCAGTTAAGTTTGATGGTCGCCGAGCATGGACAGCCCGCTTCAAATTATCCCACAGATGTTCAATGATATTCAGGTCTGGGGACTGGGATGGCCATTCCAGAACATTGTAATTGTTCCTCTGCATGAATGCCTGAGTAGATTTGGAGCTGTGTTTTGGATCATTGTCTTGCTGAAATATCCATCCCCGGCGTAACTTCAAATTCGTCACTGATTCTTGTACATTATTCTCAAGAATCTGCTGATACTGAGTTGAATCCATGCGACCCTCAACTTTAACAAGATTCCCGGTGCCGGCATTGGCCACACAGCCCCAAAGCATGATGGAACCTCCACCAAATTTTACAGTGGGTAGCAAGTGTTTTTCTTGGAATGCTGTGTTTTTTTGATGCCATGCATAACACCTTTTTGTATGAACAACTCAATCTTTGTTTCATCAGTCCACAGGGCTTTCTTCCAAAATGAAGCTGGCTTGTCCAGATGTGCTTTTGCATACCTCAGGCGACTCTGTTTGTGGCGTGCTTTCAGAAACGGCTTCTTTCGCATCACTCTCCCATACAGCTTCTCCTTGTGCAAAGTGTGCTGTATTGTTGACCGATGCACAGTGACACCATCTGCAGCAAGATGATGCTGCAGCTCTTTGGAGGTGGTCTGTGGATTGTCCTTGACTGTTCTCACCATTCTTCTTCTCTGCCTTTCTGATATTTTTCTTGGCCTGCCACTTCTGGGCTTAACAAGAACTGTCCCTGTGGTCTTCCATTTCCTTACTATGTTCCTCACAGTGGAAACTGACAGGTTAAATCTCTGCGACAACTTTTTGTATCCTTCCCCTGAACAACTATGTTGAACAATCTTTGTTTTCAGATCATTTGAGAGTTGTTTTGAGGAGCCCATGATGCCACTCTTCAGAGGAGATTCAAATAGGAGACCAACTTGCAATTGGCCACCTTAAATACCTTTTCTCATGATTGGATACACCTGGCTATGAAGTTCAAAGCTCAGTGAGGTTACAAAACCAATTTTGTGCTTCAGTAAGTCAGTAAAAAGTAGTTAGGAGTATTCAAATCAATAAAATGATAAGGGTACCCAAATTTTTGCAGCGGTCAAATTTTGGTTTAATGCATATTGCACATTTTCTGTTAGTACAATAAACCTCATTTCAATCCTGAAATATTACTGTGTCCATCAGTTATTAGATATATCAAATCGAAATGGCTGTTGCAAACACCCAAATATTTAGAACTAAAAATGATTAAGATTAATAGGGGTGCCCAAACTTTTTCATATGACTGTAATTATTTATTTTTTCTAGTCATTGATCTCCGTTACGATCTGTTTTTGACAAATGACTGACTAGTCATTTTGCTTCTTTTCCATTTTTCTGCTACTGTAACAGAACAGAAAAATGTGAAACTCTGATGGAGGTGTGAATCCAGCCTTAAACATGTTTGCCTATTTTAGTTTCCTCACTGTTGCTAACTTGAACAATGACTAGTAGTTCCTTTTCCAGTTACAGGATAATAAAACGTTCCTTTCCATGATCAACCACATTCTAAGTGTTGATGGATTTTACTTCTCCACATCTTATGATCTTACCCATACTCTGCAAAGATTGTCCAACACAAGTCCAGAATTTCAGGAAATGAGCCTACTGGAAAGGGTAAGAAGAAGGACAAATACTTTTTAATATGTTGCATTTTTATATTTATTATGCACAATGCTTCATGAGGTTTTTGTTTTATATATTTGAGTTTCTTCCATTGTCGCTTTTGTCACTTACAAGTAAAAGTGTAACTGCAATTATAGGTACTAAAGTTTGTGGGTTGTGTTGAGGATTTATTTTTTTTTTTTTTAATAAAATGGTCTGAGGGGCATAACAAAATTTAAAAAACCTGACACACTTCCTTATTGCTTTACTGTTGATCCTGTTCTGATGCCTACCAGGGATATTTTCTTCTCCCACTGTTCAGGCAGAATTACTTTCTACATATTAGTCTATGAAGAGGGGAGGAGGATAGAAAAGACACTCAAATAATTGCTGCTGTGACAATCTGCTAATCTGTATGCTTGTCACACTTCTAGGTTACAAGCATACAGTTAAGTGGCTTCTAGTGCACAGAGTGAAGTTATAAGTCCATTAAAGAAAGTAAAGTGACTAAAACTTAACATTTAATAATTGATGAATACACCACTTACTCTTGGGTAAGCTTAAAGCAAAGTCTACTGTTAATAGCTGTTTATTGTAAACAGACTGCTGTTGTGGATTATTGCTAATTGCATGTTACACAATGTGTTTATCATACATGCAATTATAAATCACCATGAAAAACTCGCCAGACTGAATACTATTATAAAATTCATATGTATTAAGTTTAAAAGTAAAACAACAATATAATAAAGGAGGAATACAATAGAGAATAAGCCACAGATGAAAATAATCCTGAGAGGTAGGCAAGTATCAATGCAGATAAAGGTGATGTAGTAGGCTGGATATAATAAATTGACCTACTAACAAACTGAATATGCTACGATCTTAATCTTATCTAGGCCTAATGAAAGGAGCAAAGTCCAGACAATAAAGCCTCGTAATATAAAAAAATAAGGCACAATATACACACAAATGCTAATGAAAGCTGAAATTCAGACAAATATAAAAGGCCAATATAAATCAGAGTTGAAAGCAAGGCATATTCAAAAGGTATAACTCAGACAAATAATACATCAAAATTTGAACAAATAAAGCATATTACCGACCAACAAGGATATACGTGTATAAATATGAATTTTATAATAGTGTTCAATCTGGTGAGTTTTTCATGGGGATTTGTACGTTTGAACTCACTGACTTTTTTGTGATTTATACATTTATTTGCCTGTTTTCTAGTGTTGCTATACATGCAATTATGTCAGCACTTGTTATCAATGTGTGTCTGTTTTAATTTACTATATACATCCCAACCAGTGGGCTGTGTTACTCAGCGTCAAGGTATACTACGCCTTCAGGTTATTGTGTCTGCAGTGCCATACCCAAAGCATATGTTCCACTGCACCGGAGACACATCTACTGTTCATATATCCTATTAACAGACCCTAAACACTGTCTTAAAAGTAACTAATCCATATGCTAGTCCATATGTCCTGCCTAATTAGATTGTAAAATTGCATCCCTAGGCGAATAGTCATTGTTCCTACATGTTTCTTTGTGGATAGCCATGCTTCATCAGGGGAAAATTGTAAGGAAAAGCAGAGAAATAGCTTTTAGGGTGATGGAGGAATCCACCGTCTAGTGGCACTGCCTCCTCTTCACCCGGGTGTCTGGCGGACCTCCTCTAGCTTTCGGTGTAGTTTCCTGTCCTTGAGGTTAGGAGACCTATTCAGACAATCTCTTTGAACTATTTTCTTTTTGGACCTCTGGACTGTTTGGCCTTCCTCTCCTCCATATTCAGCTCTGTGATCAGATAGCATTACCTAAATTAAGTGATGTGTTTAAGGGAGTAATCCTGAGTCCTATTCCGGCTGTGGCTGGGGGGTTGTCATCTACTCTGAAAGTTCAGTTCAGTTTCAGTTCTGAAAGTTCCAGTTGTTTTTGTACAAGAAGAAAATTAGGATTGTTATTACACACCCAAACAGTACTCAACCAACAAAGATCACACCAAGAGCAAGGTGTGTATAGCTGTAATCACCTATAATAATTACTTCATTTTATGTTGCTCCCTTATCTGTTTATCTTATTTTGTCTTATTAGTAAATTTTCTAGAAATTAATAACATAAATAACATATAGGAGTTGTAGTTTTGCAAAGGTTGCAAGGCCACAATGACAGGTGGCCCTGCAGTGGAATTTGCTTATGTTAATGTAAAGCCCTTCCCGCTGGTGGCATTTTTCAATTTTTGTTTTTGACTCTCCGCCTTCTAAACCCTATCACTTTTTTATTTTTTTATTTTTCCATTCACAGAGCCATATGAGCGCTTAATGTTTGCGGGACAAATTGTTCTTCATACTAGTACCATTTATTATTCAGTACAATGTACTGGGAAACTGGAAAAAAATTCAGAATGGGGTGGCTTCTTTTTACAGTATTCACTGTGCAGCCAAAATTACATGTCATCTCTATTCTATGTTTCGGTATGATTCTGGGGATAACAAATTTCTATAGTTTTACATTTTAACCCCTTAACAAAAATCCAAAACTTTTGTAAAAAAAATTTTTTTCCTTAAAATTGCCATATTTTGACACACTTTTTTTTAACTTTTTTTTTTTTTTTTTTTTTGGGTCCACGTATAGTTTTTAGTTATACCATTTTGGGAAATGTCTATTGCTTTGATCACTTTTTATTGAAATTTTTATCAGAGGCGAAATAGTAAAAAACGGTGGTTTGGCCCTTTTTTTTTTTCCCGCTACGGCGTACGGGAAAAACATTTGTATAAGGTATCCCTGTGTCCGAAAAATTACCGGTATACAAACTAATGTGTTTTGTGTTTCACAGTAATTTTCTACTTTTATATGTATTCTAGGGAAAAGGGATGATTTGAACTTTTAATACTTTATTTTTTTAAATACGTTATTTGAGACCTCCTAGGGGTCTTATACCCCAGGAGGTCTGTTCACTAATGCAATGCATTGCAATGCTAATGCATTGGAAAATACCGGCATTTGTATGACAGGCTGTATAATATATCAGAGACCTCCTAGTTATGGTGGCCGCTCAGCTCCTGAGCATCCGCCATATTTAAATACCTGACATCGGGTATCGGAACTTTTGATGTCAGGAAGGGGTTAAAGGGGAGGAGGCCAGGGAAGGTGAAAAAAAAAAAAATTGGGGGCGGAAACCCAGTGGACCCAATTATAGTCTATTATAGACACGGTGGACCCCATTATTGTTTCCGCGTGTAACTGCTTTTTAAGCAAATAGGATTTCCATTTTTTGGGTCCTCAAGCTAACCCGAGGGACGGAAACCTGAACGCCAGTGTGAAGCTAGTGTGAGTTGTCCAATTCCTGGACAATCCCCCCCCCCTTTTTAAACCAGTAATATTTGTTACTTTTTTAACTTTATTTGAATGTAGCTTTGCTTTTTTTTTTTTTTTTTTTTTTGAGTGAGTTGAACAGAAAAATTCCATCATGGCTTCTGAATTTTAAGGTTTATGGTGTTTTATCATGTGGTTTTAGTAGAGCAATTGCACTATAATCTTATTTAGTGTAACAATTAGCTGGAGCATCCTTTAAAAGGATACTCCTATTACTCTCCCACGCAATGACAGTTCACTAAAATTGATTTGGATTTATCCAATACTGCTACACGTAAGACATCAACACTGTGCCTGGTCAGACCATGACATGGTCCTTGCAGAATTTGATTTTGTAGGGAAAACCTCTATCTCATACTGGTGGCATCTGAACAAATTCTTGCTTGCTTACCCAACTGATTGAATTTTTATTGGATTATGTGTTTTGGGCTAAGAAACAAGCCCTTTCTCAAATCTATCCACACGATACATAACAAATAGTGATTTGGTGCACAAAAGCGATCATATGATGGTCAAATGTTAATATAGTTATCTAAAGCATCAATGTAATATGATACTAGATAACTTCATAATGAAAACTATATATAAAAAACACTGGATCAATTCATAGAATAGTATAGAAATAGATGCAGGAACAAATACATCAGTCATAAAAATAAAAATATATAATTCCATTCAGAAAAAAAACACTTACTGTATGTATGGTGTGGATGGATTTGAGAAAGGACTTGTTTATTAGCCCAAAATGTGTTAGCATAAAGATTCCATATTTGAAATATCTTTGGCGCATGACTGCTGTGACAGTGCTAGTGTATAGTCATCGTACATCGGAGGAAAAGTTTGCCGACCAAGAGAGACTGGAGCAGCTACCGACATTGATACAAGCAAAGCCTATTTTTGAAAGGCGCATTAAGGAGTTGTATCTGGTACAACTCGTGCAGGTGAACAGAATATATCCTCAAGATACTGGTCAAAGGTTCTATTCAGCTCTACACATTATTCTGTCTTTGCTCTCCCCCTTTTTTTTTTTTTTTTCTCTTTTTTTTTTTTTTCATTATTCCCGGAGGCACAAGGGAACCATGGATACCAAGGCCCAACTTGATCTTAAGTTATCCAGTGCAACTGAAAAGATATGAGATGAACCTGAGCTACTTACTATAAAAAGGCTAATAAGCCTTATTGTCAGCTTGTATGCTCTGGGACTTCCACTCCATTAATTAATGAAGTTTTAAAGATACGGATAAGGCCTGGACATACCACCTCCCACTTCAATCATAGTTATGATTCCTTTCATCAGTTCTATTCATTTGGGTCCCGATCACACACACAACTTTTTACAAGATTTTCCACTCACAACATTCTTCCAAACTACCAGAGACACTGTGAACAAAATCCTGACTGCTGAAGACGTGGAAGACTCTATTAAAAATTTGAAGCTAGGGAAAGTCCCAGATGATTTATCAGCGTTATACTACAAGAAATTTTCTGCTATACTCTTACCCCACAGAATGTGTGTGTGTTTTTTTTTTTTTTTTTTTTTTTTTGCAACCACATCTTATAAGGCCATCAGATTTTCTAAATCATTAACAGTAATGTCTAAGCCACATTAAGATGCTACATTCCCTGCTAATTACAGCTTTATATTCCTCGTTAATTTGGACGCAGAAATATTTACTCCCATCTTGATGAGACACCTTAAGAGATTGCTTCTATAATTGATTAATTTTGGGGGGATTCATTTGAGATGCAAGGCCCCAGACTTCCACTTCCCAGGCTAGCCCTTTATTCTCTAACTAAACTGGATTAGGGCTGAAAAAAAACCTCACCAATCTGCACCGCCAATAAAGGAAATCAATATAAACTGCTTATGCTTTGCTATGAAACCCCTGCATTACTTCACTCACTCAATCCTACTATTCTTAATGTTAGTTTCAAGTTGTGCCACCCCTCCTAGCAACATTGAGTATGTCCTCTAATACATACCTTCTGGTCATGAGTAAAATGCTGCTATTATGAGGTGTTGAAGTTCCATAGGGAAGATTAAGATTCAAGTGGATGGGGCTAAGCTGCAATACTAGATGTCCCAAGATTTAATTACATACTTTGAGGATGAGGGAAAACTGAACTTGGACTGAGACAACATGCTGTGGAAAAGTTTTTTTTTTTTTTTTTTGCTAATTTTACTGTTGCTGTGCTCTTCTGTAATTGAGTTATACACAAATGAAAGAAATTAGGTTGTTGGAAGGGCTGTGGAGATGGAGTCTGAAAGAGAGTCAGAAAAAAAATTGACTACTACTCCAGCTTAAAATCAAAAGGATTAATTATGTTATGCAATTATTGGTATTCTATAGTTAACCCTTTCCTGACACTTGCTATAATAGAGCCTGTTCTTTAAATATGGCGTCTATGCTGAAGCAGTATTACATGCAGTACCTGGCACTAGTGCCTGCAATCAGATTTCACTCTGATCGTGGGCATTGTTTTATTTTATGTCTCCCACCACGCCCCATACCTTTATTAGTGCAAGACGGCTCCTGCATGGCAAGATCATGGGGAGCCGTTCTGCTCCTATGACAGCTGGGAGCCTTATAGAGGTGCCCAGGCCTGTCATAGGAATATAGCTATTGAGACTTGTCTATAGCTGGCCTAAATAGCTTTATAGTGAATCTCCCAAGTTTTTGCACTTGGATGACTTGATTGAAATGACCACTTTGTTGTGATTTTGTACTATTTATGCTTTTTTTTTTTTGGTGTGTGTGGTGTGTGGGTGTGGTGGTGTGTGTGTGTGTGTGTGTGTGTGTGTGTGTGTGTGTGTGTGTGTGTGTGTGTGTGTGTTTTTTTTTTTATCATTTAAAAAATCCTAACTGAAAAAGTATTTTTTTTTCCAGGCAGATCAGAGATTTGTTTGGAATGGTCATTTACTCCGAGAATTTTCAGCCCAGCCAGAGGTAATAAGATAATTTGTAATGTTTCTAGAACCCTTTTTCCCCAAACTGCACAGCCTAATACACAATGCCCACAACTGAGCAAATGAAAACATGTCCCATCCAAAAGAGGCAATAACATAAGAGGATTTTGCTAGTCATATAATGTCCCTCCTCACATCACATACAGTAATCTGCCATTATGTTGGTGTCAAATTGTATATACACTCTGATCGCACACATATATATTGAAATAGCTGTCTTAGCATAGTTATTCTTGCAAAGTAGAATATAGGTAGAAAAACAAATACAGCTGAAAATGTGCACAAGAGGCTGAGTACAGATTTTAAAGGGAATTATTTTTTTTGAATATGGCGAAATATGGTAGTGGGTGGATCCCTAAAAAAAAAAAAATATCACCCAACGGTAGGTCCCACCATTAAAATGTTTGTTAACCACTGATCTAGAGCACAACTGAACTATACTGTTTCCATAATTGTGGCGCAACAGAAACAGTGTAGAACAGCTGTGATATTTTCTATGTCTGTAGCTCCACCACTATTAGAGAAATGGTATAGAGAAGTGACCCTCACTTGCTTCGGTAAGTCCTGCAATGGTAGTTGGGGCTTGCATCCAGTTTTACTGTCTTTGCAGCAATTTTCCTGTTGGGAATAACCTGTTAAAAGTAAATGACCACTCAGTCCCCCCATTGATTAGGAGAACGGGAAACTTTTGTATTTTCAAGCTGCTGAAGGGCAAGTCTCCATTTCTCTCTGACAGCTGAGCCTCTTACATTAGATATGGTTACAGTCCTTCTCTACCTTCAGTTTTACCTTCTCATAACTGATAGTGCCGGCGCTGAGCATGACGTTGTTCTATACGTTGCAATGCTTGTTACAGTGAGCTTTTTTTAGGCCAGTTAGTGGTAAATGATTTATGTGAGAAATTACTGAAATGATTTCCAAGGATGTCTGTCACCAGAATCCAGCATGTCAACCTAGATTAGATTTCAATGGTATTTTCCCCTGCTGTTGCTGCAGAGAGTAAAGCGGCAAAGTCCTCATTGCAACCAAAGATTGAATTTGCAAATTGACAAAAACAACAATGGAGGCACTGATTCACAAGGGGAAAACACAGTTTGATTTATGTGACCCTAACCTATCTATATGCAGATTAACTTGATATGCTAAGTTTTGGTTATATACTTCCTTTTAGTTACTTTAGAATATATTACATATTTTTTGGAGCCCAAAGTTCCCTGCATTCCTTGGTCCATCAGTAGGAATGACTTTATATAACTTAAGTTATGTTAACATTTTAGTACAAAATAATAAAGAAAAAGAAAAATAAACCCCATGCTACTCTCTCACCACGCCCATTCCCGTTTTTTGATTTGCACAAGCTTATAAAATGAAAGTCACATTGTATACTATAGTATAATAGCAATACAGAAATATGCTATTATAAGACTGAAAGCCAAAGGCCAACAACATTTAGAACAAGCTCCACTTTTAAGATATATTGCTTTATCATGCATGATTAAGTGATTAGGTTATCTAGTTTATCAAAAAAAAAACTGACAATCGGGTGGTTCAGCTGCACCGGACTACTGCTGAAGCTGAATGGTGGCCTCAGTGGTCACATGCTGTGCTACTGCCATCTGCTCTTGGTGATTGGGGCCAAGTGACATGCTGGCCATTTAGTAGGAAAACATATATTGGATTCAATGCAGTAGGCAATAAAAACTGAGAGCAGTTCTACCATAGGTTTTTCATGCTCAATCATTCACGTGGTACAATATAGCTGCCATACAGTTATTTACAAAATCCTGCCTTCCCTGATGCTGCTACTTAGAGGGAGCTAAATGAAATCCTATACAGTTCCCATTGCATATAAAGAATGCCTTTAGTAAGCATCAAAACTCACTCCAGTGCTGCATGCCATCTGTAGTTACAAAGTCATTTAGGGTGTTCATGATGTTGTTTCAATTGCATTTTAAACTATGGAAAGTTGAAGTGCATTCTTCTGTTGGGGTTGTAGTCAGATGTGGAAAGATGAGGGCAAAGGGTAAATCCATTTTAAAGGTCTTGACCGCTCTTTTATTGCAGTCTGATATGCAGTTTAATAATGAAATAGTAAGATTTTTTTTTTTCTTTCATTTACAGATTCATAAATTTGCAGTTCCAGTCATTCATGGATGTATCCTTTTGAAATGTAATCACAGAATATAATCAGTATTGTTAAAGTGTACCTCCGATTTATAAGTTTTCATAATTGAATAGAAGAATATATATTTGTAATATACTTTATTAAAGAAAGTTTGAATATATACTTTATTCAAACTTTACAGGGAATGTAATAAAATTTATGGGTAAGATCTAATTTATGGCCACTAAATAGATCTAAGGCTGTTGTACACATTGCAAGTTTTGTTGGAGCTCCTAGTTTTGACTTTAAAAGCTTTTTTTATTAAAAAAAACAAACAAAAAAAAACTTGATCTAAACCTATGCTGTACGTTTGTGTGCTGCGGCCAAGAACTGCATGGAAATCCGTATATTGCTGCAGTTTTTGTCTGAGAAGCTTGTATAGGTACAGCCAAATGGACAAAACCACCCTTACCAAAGCATTGGTTAGAGTAAATTTAAAGCCTGTAATAATTGGTAATGGGTTCTTGTGTCTCTGATTTCCTACTAATATGCAATTGTAAAAAAGATTTCAAATACAAGTGATTATTGGTACAGTTATTGGATCAAAGTATAAAGTACTGTGTAAATAATTAAACCACATCCATGCAAAATTAGTTTAGGTTAACGTTTTTTTCATTTTTGTGTCACGTGCTTTGTTTTTCTGAACTGTGTTTTCAGTCATTGCTATACATTCCTGTTCGGTTAATGGAAAATACTTTGATTGGATTCTCATCTCTAGAAGAAGTTGTTTTCGAGCTGGTGTAAGATACTATGTTAGAGGTATAGTACTTATAGTCTCTATAGAATAGCAAAGAGAAAATAAAACTCATTCAATGTATGTGTAATCCGTGCTTACTTTAAAAGGAACCTCTCACCAGGTTTGGAGCCCCTAAACCAGCATGTTCTTATGCTACTGGGTTTTAGGGCCACTAATTTGGTTTCATCTGCACTGTGTTTGTCAGAAATTGAAGTTTTTATTCTGACTAAGATGAGTTATGGCACCTCACTTAACTGCTCAAGTGCCCTTTTAAAGGGTCATTAAACTCTGCACTCTAAAAAAGTACACTTATAAGATGTCCTTATGAAACTGTTGAAACGGAGTGCCCTCTAAGCTGTCCAGCTGGGTTTATGTGGCGAAATGCTCACACTGTATACACCTAAATTATTCTACTAAGATTTCAAATGTAGCAGAAACATCTGGGGTATACCTTTGGCATATACGTTGGGAAATACCCTTTTAACTGATACAGTCATGGACGTAACTGTTGGCATCCCTGACCCGACTTTTCCAGCAACTGAAGTATTTCTGTCAGAAAATTATTGCAATTACACATGTTTTGTTATACATGTTTTTTTTTTTTTTTTTTACCTTTTGTGTATTGGAACAACACAAAAAGCAGAGAATACCAAGGCAGCTTTCTGACACTGGTCCCTACATTGTGACGCTAAATCTTTTGGTGATCTTCAAATTTCCTTGCAAGACACAGTGCCAGAGGCAGTAAAACAATCCCAAAACATCTTTGCACCTCCACCATATTTGACTGTTGGTACTGTGTTTTTTTTTTTTTTTGTAGACCTCATTCTGTTTTCGGTAAACAGTAGAATGATGTGCTTTACCAAAAAGTTCTATCTTGGTCTCGTCTGTCCACAAGATGTTTTCCCACTCAAGTATGTTTTGGGAAAGTGCAGTCTAGCTTTTTTATGTCTCTGTGTCAGCAGTGGGGTCCTCCTGTGACTCCTTCCATAGTTTTTCATTTCATTGAAATGTTGACTGATTGGGACTGCTTATCCACCATCCAGACTATCCTGTGTTTCAACCTTTCATAAATTTTTCTCTTCTATCTACGTCCAGGGAGATTAGCTACAGTGCCATGGGTTGTAAATTTCTTGATTTATGTTGTGCACCGTGGACAAAGGAACATCAAGATCTCTGAAGGTGGACTTGTAAACTTGAGATTGTTAATATTTTTCCACAATTTTGGTTCTCAAGTCTTCAGAAAGTTCTCTTCTCCTCTTTCTGTTCTCCATGCTTAGTGTGGCACACACAGACACACAATGCAAATATTAAGTCAACTTCTCTCCTTTTTATCTGGTTTCAGATGTTATTTTTCTATTCCCCACACCAGTTACTTGCCACAGGTGAGTTTGAACGAGCATCACATGCTTGAAACAAAGTTATTTACCCGCAACTTTAAAAAGGTGCCACCAATTTTATCCGGCCCATTTTTGTAGTTTTGTGTGAAATTATGTCCAATTTGCCCTTTATTTATTTATTTTTTTTTCTTGTGTTGTTCCAATATACACAAAGGAAATAAGTGTATAACAAAACATTGTGTAGTTGTAGTAATTTTCTGGGAAAAATTTCAGTGCCACGACTGTATGTAGTTTTCTTGCACTAAATAATGTGAACCTCTTCATTTATTAATTATCTGAATTCAGGATTAATCTATGTGTCTTGTATATGTTCATAAATACATTTTTATAAAGGTTATGAAATTCTTTTTGTAGTGTTAATTTGCTTTCTAATTCCGTGGCTGTCATCCATCATAGGATGTTGTTGTGTGTGTGTTTTTTTTTTTTTTTTTTTTTTTTACACACTGGGTGAATGCAGACGGGGAGCCCCCTCTCTTGCGTTTCCGTCTGCATCTGTCATTTAATGTCTGTTGCTCTCATCCTGAGACTGATGAAATGAACAGACATTAAATAACTACAAAATGAAGAAATTTTCAAAATCAGGACTGTGAAGTTGGAGTTGGGACCAAGATGGTCTGGAGTCAGAATAAAGTTACTCACTCTTACTTGAGAATCAAATTTTTAATTATTGTATCCATTCATATAAATTCAGTAGTTTTTTAATAAATTAGACAATATTTACTGCTTCTGTTAGATCGTGGTTGCCAGCCTTTTGTGAAGGAGTCTGAGTCAGTTCAGGAGTTGGAGTCGGATGCTGTGGTTTACCTTACTGACTCCACAGCTTGGTTTTAAATATTATCTACATACCATTTTATTTTGTGTCGTTGTTGCAATATCTCCTTATAACCTATTCCTGTTGCTTTTGACATTTGTGCCAGGCTGTGTCTTTCTGCTGTCCCCCTCTCGCCATAAAATTTTAAAAAAGTGGGAATGGGGAGGAGGGCATATACAGCTTTTCAGAATGTGACCGGTCTGAATGTAGATGGGATGAAGAGCACACACAACAGTCTGTCAGCAGAATATAGAATAAATCCCACATAGGATATAGAACTAGAAATGAATGGAATTATTCTGATACATGTGACGGCAGCAGCTTTTTGGATGCACAGAATACACAAGCAGCATGTATTGCTGAGAGGGACACACTCACATTACAGGTTGCTAACTGCATATCACATGGTCTGAAAATTGATCAACTTTTGAAGGTTGCTGTCTAAACTTAGTGCAACTTCTCAACTCAAGGTAACCAATGACATATGTAAAATTAATTTTCTATCTATGTGAAATGTGTTCATATCCATTAATTTGTTTGAAATCCTTTTTTATTCTGCTTTGTATTTTAGGTATTGATTCTGAAGGCCATGCAGCAAATTTCGTTGAAACAGAGCAAATTGTGTACTGTAATGGAGGAAAAGCATCATTTGTTCAGGTAAGGTTTATGCAGACACCTATTATTTATTATTGGCCTTGAAAAGAGTATTTCTTTAGAGAAATAATTTCAACCATGCACATCAGAAATATCTCCAGAAAAGAGTAACCTTGTTTATTAGAGTAACCAATAAGCTTGCAAGCTACAATGAAGAGGGTTACATGGAATTGAGTTGTTATGAACCAACATCCAGTACACGTTCTCTCTCAGAAAATTTTGATACACCCGATGAGCCAAAAGTGAAGCTATGGAATACTTTTTCTTTGCATTAAATTTCCTTAAGGCCGCATGCAAATGACTGTGTGTACAGTCAGTGTGGTAGCCATGTTTTTCACAGCTTGCACACTGAACCATTAATTTCTATGGCCCACGACAGTTTATTTTTATGATTCCAGTGTATGGGGACCATAAGCAAAACTCAGGAAAGGTCCCTATTCCTGTCCATTTTGCAGACCGTGCTCACTGGCCTCAATGAATGGGGCCACGGAAGCACAGGCGGTGCATGAGTGGCACACAAATGACATCTATGTGCCATCTGAGCCATTAAATCATGGCCCGGCAAAACGCACATGGTTGTGTGCATGTCTCCTAAGGCTGAGGCCACACCTTAAAAAAAAAAAAATAAAAATTTTGCACGTTTTTTGAGCCAAAGCCAGGAGTGGCTAGCAGAGAAAAGTATTAAAAGTGCTTGCTATATATTTCCTTTTGAAGCCTCTCTTGGCTTTGGCTCCAAAATCTGCAACAAAACGCACAGCTTTATTGCTTTTATAGACCTGGCCACTAGGAGGCTGACACTAGGTATAACAAAAAAGTCGGCTCCGCCTCTGGACTATACCCTCTCCACAGACACTGTGCTAGCCAGTTTTAGCCTAGTGTGCGTAGGAGGTAGACACGACCTATCTCAGGTCTTCTGTTTTGCACCGTTTTTCTTTTCTTTTTTTCTTTTCAGGTGCAGGAGGGTCTTCAGCGTGTACACCACACTAGTAGCACCCTCCTGCAGGTGCTGCGCTCCATTAAAGAGCACCTCACCGGTCAACTAGTCCCCACCACTGCCGCATTGGCAGCCAGAATGCTGGTGAACCCCACTTCCACATGTGAGGCTCACCTGCGGCGCCAAAAGATGGCGGATCAGGTATATATAAAATTCTTCTTCCCCCTCCCAGGCCCTGGACACGAGAACATTGCAGGAGTTACTTTTTGATAAAATAATTTTTTTTTTTCCTCTGTTGAGACTCGAGCCAGGGGACCCTCTCTCTGCAGTCTTCTCTACAGCAGTCGGCAGAGGGACACTGGCCAGTGGTCTGGTAAGCTACCCCTTGGGTTAACATCCCCTTCCTTCAGGGCCCCCCTCCTTCAGTGCAGGGCTGTTCCTCCCAGTGCCGCCACGTTTTTTTTTCACCTGCTGTTATTACAGGTTGCTATGTAGCCATCCTGTGCCTATCTGCTCTCACTGCTCCTGCCCAATCCCGCCATGCTCTTCACGACCCCCCTCCGGCGAATTTCCCTCTCCCCTCCGTATTGGGTGGCCATTCCCTACTTGGGTCATGGCTGACCCTATCAGACTTATTGTCTGCGGTGGACCTCCTGGAATGGCTGCTCTCCCATATTGCCGCTCTGCCAGCGTCCTCTGGGCCCCTCTTTGAGTGCTCCCCCTGCTCCCATTTCTCATCTAGGAGCTGTCCCCACAAAAGGACCAGGATATCTAATAACTGGTCATTGCCACTCTACCCTTAGGGATAAGGCTACAGCTCTGGCTCCACTCCTATAGGCGGAACATAGTCTCTCCCTGTCCGGCCTGCTTCTCGTCATATCCATAGCCGCTACTATGCGGGAGCTGATCCATGTGGTTGGAGATACTTGTCTCTAGGGGCTCTGGCCCGTCCCGGCTCAGCCTGCTTTTCCTGGTGACGCCTTTGATTCCGCCCCAGAGCCTCAGCAGATTTATCCATAGCCACTGCTACGCTGGAGCTCATCCGTGAGGTCAGAGATACATTGCTCAGTGGACTGTGTACCAGCCTCCCTGGAGGGCAATCCTTTCCATGGTGGTCAGAGGTAATCGCAGCCCTCCTTGCTCTCCTTCCGGGAGATCTGGCTTGCTAGTGTCAGTGATTCCTAGGACCGAGAGGTGGTGTGAACCGGCTACTTAACTTCCCCAGATTGACTACCATCCTGCAGGCAGTCTCAGCTCTACAGCTACAGAGCATCTCTGTTCCCTGTCCCGCTTAAGGGCGGTCTCAGGGCTTTTATTCCACCCTTACTCCTGTGAAGGATCATAATGAACTTTTTATAATTTTATACTTGTATAGCTGTTTTATATTTTCATATCTGCTTAAGGTGTACTGTGTGTGTGTGTAAAAAAAAAAAAAAAAAAAAAATTGTTATCCTAAAAGTTGAATATTAGATGTGGTTGTTTATGATTGAAACTGAGTGTGATGTAATGTTGCACTACCAGATAGTATCTGCATACCAAAGGGAGAATCCTTTGTCCCAAGAAGACATGTGCTTGGCTTGCTGCCAGAAGACACCTCCCTGCATCACAGAGCAAGACGGGAGATGGCTGACCATATACAGAACTGCTTATATCTGTTATCTATGCATTTAAGATAAACTACACCAATTAGGATTGAACATGAGGACTTGCGTTGCTATGTTAACCCTTTCCTATATTTGCTGCTATATGAACTTATGTTGTCTTAATAAAGGCTCAGGTGCGCTTCTGTATTCGGCTAAGAAAGAGGAAAATATACCAACATTCTGTCTGGTGTCTATCCCTCGCCGCTAGCACTTAGCTCATATCAATTAGGACAACGACAGTTACCTGGGAAACCTGGTCATCTGGCCCACAAAGGGTCATGACCTTATCACTCCGTCCTCTTGATGGGCTGCCCCTTTCAACCGATCCTGGACCTACAGGGGCTTAAACGGTTTATCCATGTTCATAGGCTTCACATGGAGTCCCTATGGCCAGTGGTGGCATCTCATGAGTCCAGCAGATCCCTGCCATTCCTTGACATTCACAATGCCTACCTTCACATCTTCTTCGCGCTGTGTCTTCAGCATTTTTTCCATCACTTTGTGGTGGATTTTCGTCCTTTCCAGTTTGTCGCGCTCCACTTTTGAGCTGGCTTCTGCCTCCCTGGTTTTCCCCCCGAGGTGATAGTTTCCCTTATTTATTTATTTATTAGTTTCCCTCATGGTGATCCTCCACTCGCTGTGTTTTCATACTTGGTTGTTCTCCCGGTCTAGGCTTCATAGATGGACCATCTGACCAACTTATGAGTCACCTTGGATCTCCTTCACCAGTTCAGCTGGCTTACCAACTAGGAACAGTTGAGTCTTGTACTTTTTAGCGCATGGACTTTATGTTCATGCACCTCTATGCTCTCTAGGGCAGGGTTTTTATTCTCCTCCCGGAGTCCTAGATCCATGCTTGCCAGTCCAGTGTGTCCCTCCTCCGAATGATCTCTCCCTGCTCTCTTCTTTCTGCACACGGGTCCTGGGCCCACTGCCCAATTCCACTCGTGTCCTTTTCAATAGCACTTCTGGTGCCCTGGGACCAGCCTCCCTCCAACTTCAACTGCCTGATCCTTCTCCATTCTTGGGTTCGCTGGGAACTTCTTAGTAGCTCTTCTCCTTTGGGGAAAGTCATTTCCTCCGCTAGTGGAGATCTTGACCTTCTCCAGAATCCAAGATCTTGGCCCTCCAATCTGGTGTGTCCCGCAACCTCCCTTTGCTCTCTTCGGTTCTGCATATGGGTCCTGGGCATGATGGTCTCAGCCTTTGAGGCCGTCCCTTTGGCGATTCTGACCTGCTGTGACAAGTCTCCTTCCAGCCTCGACCATCTCATTCTCCTGCTTGCCCAGTTTCGCAAAGCTTCTTTGGTTGCTCTCTTCCCCAGGAATCTCACAGTGGAAGTCCTTTCTTACTCTCCATTGGCAGGTGATCTCTACCAACTTGAGTCTTTTCAGCTTGGGAGCGGTCTTCAGTGCCTTGACCGTTCAGGGCCTGTGGTCTAAAGCTGAGACCCTCCTTCCAGATCAACCTGCTGGAACAGAGGGCCATCTTCTTAACCCTGTCTCATTGGATCTCTCTTCTCCAAGGGCGTCTGGTCAGAGCACAGATTGACAACTCCACTGCGGTCGCCTACTTGAACCACCAGGGGGGCACCAGGAGCCGTGTGGCCATGCAATAAGCCTCCTGCTCTCTCTTTGGCTTGGACAATTGGGCGGCAGCCTACCTAAGCCGAGAGAAACTCGACCAGGGCGAATTGTTGTTTCACCAGAAGATCTTTCTCCAGTTAGTCTCCTGATGGGGCACTCCCGACATAGACCTCTTCACATCCCATCTGAAAGACAAGCTCCCCTACTATGTGACCAGGTCCCAGGATCCCCGAGCCATCACCGCAGACGCTTTTGTTATTCCCTGATCGGACTTCCATCTTCTGTACCTGTTCCCTCCTCTTCCTCTTCTCTCTCAGGTTCCCAAGAAACTAAAGACCGAGGGGGTTCCAGCCATCCTGGTTGCTCCAGATTGGCCCTGCTTACGGGTGCTCCTTGACCTCTTCCTCTCTGAATCAACCATTCTGCAAATGGCTGTGTGCTAGGTTCCTCGCGTGGCCATATAATTATGAGAAAAATAGATTTTTGTACTCATTGGATTAATTGGGGGACGCCAATCTCCTCCTTGTTTCTTTTTGTTCCTGCCCGGTCTGTTTTGGTTTGTTTTTCGGGTTCTGGACATGGTGGTGGTGTTGGTTCCGTGTTCTTTTTTTTGTTTATTTGTGTCTTTCTCCTACTGCAGCGGTACAAACTGGTTTGCATAGTGTCCGTTTAGAAGGTATAGCCACATCTTTTACTATTCGTAGTGTCTTTTGCTATTCTAGTGGCCAGGTCTATACCCATGGTTCTGTGTCCCCCAAGAAAAGGATTTTAATTTGTACCTTGATGATGCAGGAAATGTGGTGGGGTGTTTTTTTTTTTTTTTTTTTTTTAAATCTTGGTGACGTCTTATGCATTGTTACCAGGGGTTTGATCGTCATCAGTGATAGGACTGCGAGGGGCTGGCAACTTGCAGTCATGTGATCTATGCCGATGTCTCCCACAGGAGGAGGAGCGCAGGACAGGGGCTGGCTGTATTTGCCAGCCCTGCTGTATTCTGCAGGTGGAGCTTAGCTCTTGGTCTGGCAAATGCAGCCCGCCCCTTCATGTATATTTAAATGTGTTGTCGATCATCAGAGGAACTGACTGTATTTTCGCTATTTGAATTTTGCGCTGAAGCAGGTGCTCTGGCACTAAATTTAAAATGGACGAATCATGGCCAAAGTAGCCTCACAGCATTGCAGCACATGCAGGTATACAGCATGCATTTAATAGTTACTTATAACAGTCTCTGGAGAAACCCTATACTGTGTGTAAGTTGAAAGGGGAACTTATCTTATTTTTATAATTGATTTCTGAATATTGGCTTCTTTTTGAAAACAATTACTACAAGTTGCCAGAGGTATTTATTTGGTTATATAATGTGGTAGAAGACAACACATTAGTTAGTCCTTGATAAATAAAATCAAGAATTGAAAGGAGGTATATTTTTTTCCATGACAGTGTGTGAATTGGGGGGGAGGGGGGACATTATTTTGTGTAAAGTAATTGTTTCACTATAGACACATCCTCAATACTTTGGCTAGGAGATAAATTGTCTGATCAATGGGGGTCTAATTGTTGGGTCCTCCACCTAGCTCTTGTGTGCTCCATTCATCTCTTTGTGATCACCAGAGATAGCTGAGCACTACTACTCTACGAAACATTAGTGGCTGTCCTGGCAGTATTTACCAAGAGCTGAGGATGAGATGTTGTAGCAGCTAGATCTTGTAAGGGTGCCATCTGTGTGTAGCCAGTATCTGTCGAATGGACGTTGGACTGATGCCACACTCCAGGGACATACATCGAGTGCTACGCTGTGGGCTCTTGATAAATGCTGCCAGGACAGCCACTGATGTTTCGTCATTGGTGACAGTTTTCATGCATCCAGATTTGGGCTTATCCAACACCGAACCAGTTGCATGAAATTTGGCGAGCAGTTTGCTAACTGTGGCATGGGAGATGGGTGGTCTTGTAGGGTTTCTTGCATTGAAGTCTGCTGCAATGACCCGGGTACTGCGTTCAGCAGACATCAACAGAATGTCTGTCCGCTCCTCGTCGGTTAACGTCTGTGACATGTCAATGGCTGTAACAATAAGAAACGTGTCAATAACTCGATAATGAATAAAGGTACGTTAAAAATGAGCACACCATTGTTTTTCTTGTGCAATTCTCCATGTGTTTGATGTGTCACGTGACCCCCTTCCCATTGAAAAAAGTAAAGTTGAATCCAAAATGGCGGCTTTGCAGATGGCCACCATGGGCATCACACGGCCTCAAATGTTTCCCTCCTCCCATGTACTAATATGCCACAAACGGTAAGGTGATATCCATACTTATGGCTCACCCTGTGTGTGTGTGTGTGTGTGTGTGTGTGTGTGTGTGTGTGTGTGTGTGTGTATATATATATATATATATATATATATATATATATATATATATATATATATATGTGTGTGTGTGTGTGTGTTTTGATACACTGTCGATTTTGCAAGTTTTCCCACCTACAAAGAATGGAGAGGTCTGTAATTTATATCGTAGGTACACTTCAACTGTGAGACAGAATCTATAAAAAAAAAAATCCAGAAAATCATTGTATGATTTTTAAATAATTAATTTGCATTTTATTGCATGAAATAAGTATTTGATACCAATAAAAAGAGAACTTAATATTTGGTACAGAAACCTTTGTTTGCAATTACAGAGGTCAGTCATCTTGTGTTTCTTCCATTTTCAAATAATTGCGCCAACAGTTGTTTCCTTCTCACCAAGCTGCTTGCCTATTGCTCTGTAGCACATCCCAGCCTTGTGCAGGTCTACAATTTTGTCCCTGGTGTCCTTAGACAGCTCTTTGGTCTTGTCCATGGTGGAGAGGTTGTAGTGTGATTGATTGAGTGTGTGGATAGGTGTCTTTTATACAGGTAATTAGTGCAGTATAGGAGGGCTTATTAAAGAAAAACTGACAGGTCTATGAGAGCCAAAATTCTTGCTGGTTGGTAGGTGATCAAACACTTATTTTATGCAATAAAATGCAAATTAATTATTTAAAAATCATACAATGTGATTTTATGGATTTTTTTTTTTAGATTCTGTCTCTACAGTTGAGACCTATGATAAAAATTACAGACCTCTCCATTCTTTGTAGGAGGGAAAACTTGCAAAATCACCAGTGTATCAAATACTTAGTTTCCCCACTGTAATAAAAAAAAAAAAATATATATATAAAATTTAAAATGAGCATTTATGACCCCAGCTAGAAAATGTCTGAGCTGAGTGCTATGTATTACCCACGTGACCGTTTTTCTTTTTTAACTGTATAACAAAGTACAGCTGACTGGTACGAAAAATTGATGTGTGGTACTTGCTGATCTGTCGGTACCTAAGTGTTAACAGATTTCATCTTGTACACATATTTCCCAACTAAAAGAAAATGCAAAAATAATCAAATGTTTTCATTTGTAGACTCGTGGATCAATTCCATTTTTCTGGTCACAGAGACCAAACTTGAAATACAAACCAAAGCCTCAAATCAACAATGCTGTAAACCATGTAAGTAAACGCCCCTCTGCATTTTGACATCATATGAGCACTGTGTTGTGGACCTTCCATGCAACATAACTTTGGTCCACTCTTTAGGCTGCTGTTTAAGGAGCCTCCCCGGTGTTCATCCTTCAGCCTTGTACAGGGATCTGGAGTCTGCTTTGGGGAGACTACCAGGTTGCTACCACAAGGCACCGGAGGGTCAGCCAAGAGAACGGTCAGGTAGCTAGCCAAAAGCGTACACCGTTGTAAACAGTCAGGAGGTTAGCACATCTAGCTCAGGTTTGAAGGTCAGAGACGGGTTTAGGCTATACACAGGTGAGCCATAGAATGGGTTCTGGATCAGTGATGAAGTTAGAAACAAGCCAGGGTCTATACACCTAGAATCAGTCATATTCATTTCTATGAGTAAACATTGTAATAATTTTATATATGATGACTTATTTCTATTATTGATCACATTTTTTTCTTAGTGGTATAGAACATGTGTACTGTGATAAAATATATCTAGAGGAGTTTTTTTGTTTTTTGGTTATATATGCAGAGATTGCCTGGGGATCGATTTCTTTGAACACGTACTGGCCCTTTAAGAGAGCGAGAAGGCCAACACATGCACCCTAAGGGTGCAGGCCTAATGGGGGGCGGAGAGAATCTTGGTTAAGGAATAGATGCCAGTATCAGGAGGGCAGCTGCGCACTACAATCTGGGTAACAGGGAAGTATCAGCTAATCTGGCGGTAGGGGCATAAACCTAGCCTCTCTGCTGTCTGAGGCAAACAATTGAAAGGTGCCCTCCTAACCCCTCCCCCCCCCCCCAAAAAAAAAAAAAAAAAAAGCAAACTCGGCTATCTTTGGTTGCGTGATTGGTCCCCCCTAATTAAAATTGTAGGTTATGCCCCCCCCTTTTTGATCCCAAACCGTATGACACACTTTTTTATGCCCCCCCATAGCATATGACCCCTTTTTTTTCACTGCTGAGTCTTCATGAGCTATCATATATCCTGAATGACTGCCTCATAATATGGGATTGGAACTGCATGGACTAGATAAAGCATTCCTGTTTCATTTGACTTTTCAGGATAAGCTGTTGTGTACAGTATGTACAGTTGAAACCAAAAGTTTACATACACTATATCAAAAGATACATCTCATCTGACATGAAATCAGAATAAACTTTTCCCATTTTAGGTAAATTAGGATTACCAAAATTATTTATATTTGCCAAATGCCAGAATAATGAGAGAGAGAGAGAATGTTTTAAAGCATTTTTATTACTTTTTGCAAAGTCAGAAGTTTAAATACACTAAGATTACTATGCTTTTAAACAATTTGGGACAGGCCATATGATGATATCATGTCTTTGGAAGCTTTTGTTAGGTGTATTGGCAACATCTGAGTTAATTAAAGACACACCTGTGGATGTATTTTAAGGCACACCTGAAACACACTGCTTCTTTGTGTAACATCATGGGAAAGTCTAAAGAAACCAGCCGAGATATCAAGAAGAGAATTGTGGACTTGCACAAGTCTGGTTCATCCTTGGGTGCAATTTCCAGATACCTGAAGGTTTAACTAAAATTAAACTGTTTGGTCATAATGACCATCGTTACATTTGGAGGAAAAAGGGAAAAGCTTGCAAGCCTAAGAACACCATCCCAACTGTGAAACACGGGGGTGGCATTATCACGTTGTGGGACAATAGTGAAGCAACATCTCAAGACATCAGCCAGGAAGTTAAAGCTTGGGTGCAAATGGGTCTTCCAAATGGACAATGACCCGAACCATACTGCCAAACTGGTTACAAAGTGGCTTAAGGATAACAAAGTCAGTGTTTTGGAGTGGCCATCACAAAGCACTGATCCCAATCCTATTGAAAATTGATGGGCAAAGCTGAAAAGGCAGGTGTGAGCAAGGTGGCCTACAAACATGTCTGTTACACCAGTTCTGTCAGGAGGAATGGCCCCAAATTCCTACCAACTATTGTGAGAAGCTTGTGGATCAGAAAAAGTAAAGGTAGGAGAAGAATAGTCTTTCTAAAGGCTATTCTGACTTGGTGTTAGTGAAAAATGGGTTTCCCAGTGATAGAATCCCTTTAAAAATTCTTTCTCTCTCATTATTCTGGCATTTGGCAAATTACAAATAATTTGTGTAATCCTAATTGACCTAAGATGGGAAAGGTTTATTCTGCTTTAATGTGAGATAGTGAGAAAAACATGCATATGTGCCTTTTTATATAGTGTATGTAAACTTCTGGTTTCAACTGTATTTGAGGAGTAACAATATTTGTGGTCATTATATGACTTCTATTCTGCAGTTCTTAGCATTTTCCAAGTCTATATGCTATATCTGATGTTTGTAGTTCTCGACAATCTGGTTGGTGGCGGCTAACTGCCATGCACTGCTCAAAGTACAGGAGAGTGTGCTATAGAACGGTCTGTTTTATTCAGAAACCGCTCCAGGACAGTGTAGAGCATATATAGAAAAGCAGTAACCTGTTAGGCGGACACAGTCTGATGCTGAAGCTATCTTCCTTTTATATGCTGCAATTCCTCCTCACACCTCTGCCTCCCCTCTCCATACAGTCATGGCCAAAAGTTTTGAGAATGACACAAATATTATATTTTCACATGATCTGCTGCCCTCTGGTTTTTATGTGTGTTTGTCAGATGTTTTTATCACATACAGAAATATAATTGCATTCATATTATGAGTAACAGAAGCTTATATTGACAGTTAGAATGAGTTAATGCAGCAAGTCAATATTTGCAGTGTTGACCCTTCTTCTTCAGGACCTCTGCAATTCTCCTTGTCATGCTCTCAATCAACTTCTGGACCAAATCCTGACTGATAGCAGTCCATTCTTGCAGAATCAATGCTTTAATTTTGTCTGAATTTGTTGGTTTTTGTTTGTCCACCCGTCTCTTGATGATTGACCACAAGTTCTCAATGGGATTAAGATCTGGGGAGTTTCCAGGCCATGGACCCAAAATCTCTATGTTTTGTTCCCTGAGCCATTTAGTTATCACCTTTGCTTTATGGCAAGGTGCTCCATCATGCTGGAAAAGGCATTGTTGAGCGCCAAACTGCTCTTGGACGGTTGGGAGAAGTTGCTCTTGGAGGACATTCTGGTACCATTCTTTATTCATGGCTGTGTTTTTAGGCAAGACTGTGAGAGAGCCGATTCCCTTGGCTGAGAAGCAACCCCACACATGAATGGTTTCAGGATGCTTTACAGTTGGCATGAGACAAGACTGGTGGTAGCACTCACCTCTTCTTCTCCGAATAAGCTGTTTTCCAGATGTTCCAAACAATCGAAAAGGGGATTCATCAGAGAAAATGACTTTACCCCAGTCCTCAGCGGTCCACTCCCTGTACCTTTTGCAGAATACCAGTCTGTCCCTGATGTTTTTTCTGGAGAGAAGTGGCCTCTTTGCTGCCCTCCTTGAGACCAGGCCTTGCTCCAAGAGTCTCCGCCTCACAGTGCGTGCAGATGCACTCACACCTGCCTGCTGCCATTCCTCAGCAAGCTCTCCACTGCTGGTAGCCCGATCCCGCAGCTGAAACACTTTTAAGAGACGGTCCTGCCGCTTGCTGGTCTTTCTTGGGCGCCCTGGAGCCTTTTTGGCACTAATGGAACCTCTCTCCTTGAAGTTCTTGATGATGCGATAGATGTTGACTGAGGTGCAATCTTTCTAGCTGCAATACTCTTCCCAGTTAGGCCATTTTTGTGCAGTGCAATGATGACTGCACGTGTTTCTTTAGAGATAACCATGGTTAACAGAAGAGAAACAATGATGGCAAGCACCAGCCTCCTTTTAAAGTGTCCAGTGGTGTCATTCTTACTTAATCATGACAGATTGATCTCCAGCCCTGTCCTCATCAACACCCACACCTGTGTTAATGGAGCAATCACTGAAACAATGTTAGGTGGTCCTTTTAAGGCAGGGCTGCAATGATGTTGAAATGTGTTTTGGGGGATAAAGTTCATTTTCTAGGCAAATATTGACTTTGCAAGTAATTGCTGTTAAGCTGATCACTCTTTATAACATTCTGGAGTATATGCAAATTGCCATTAGAAAAACTGAAGCAGTAGACTTTGTAAAAATTAATATTTGTATCATTCTCAAAACTTTTGGCCATGACTGTACACTTCCATAGACATGTATAATTTGTGTCTTGTGATCTGCAGTCCCTCTCAAGACAGATATAGCAGGGGTTTTCAGAGTGAAAGTCAGTTTAGCAGATGAAGGGGCAGCAGAAGGAGTCATTTCTCTCTGAAGATACATTACAAGGTTTCTTGTAATCGCCTGTACTATCAAAAATGTGTGTTTGTGGTGTTTTATTAATTTCTAAAAATCTTCAATAAATAATGAACATCAACATAAGGAAAGGGACAAAGGGGATGGAAGAGGGATGGTTTAAAATGAAAATAACTGCCTCAACAATGTTCAATAGAGTCACATATGGGTTGTGACTGTCCCAGGTCTCTCTGTTCTCTATTGCATCAAAACAATCAGGCAAATGAGGTGTAGCAGTTACAAGTCGTCTTTTAGTCCAGAATCACATGCTGTATTAAATGAGGCTAAGATGTCTGAAAAATGTTGTGGCCATTTAACAATACAAGGTTAAAGAAGACCTTTCATCACCTCTGCTGCTTCATTGATTATGGCAATGTTGGCTAGAAAAAAAAAATTCTCCACAGTTGCTGAGCAGTGCCATTAGTTTTGGTATGCTATGTAGGCTTTGTTCTTTCAGGTAGGCGTGTCAGGCAGGAAGAGTCAAGGGGCATGATTTTGAGCTCTAGCACTGTTCACCCCTCTGATAGAGGCTCTGAATCACACCCTTTTGTCTGCTCCTGACTGATACTACTGAGCTGACAGTATAGAACTTTAAGTAGCATATCCGGAACCAAAACTAACTGCATTAGTTGCTTGGGTATGGTGGGAACTAAAGAAAAAAAAACTCCAACTGCGGTGGAATCATTGACACTGCACCTATAAATTGATGCTAAGAACTGGAGTTCGAGGTGGTGAAAGGAACCTGTCAGGTATTCTTTTCCTCCATAAAATAGTCCCATCATGTGCAGGATCAAGTAATTCCCTTTCCAATGATGACGCTTTGTAATCTTGTAATCATGGTAGTAAAGTGAAATTATAAATGTCTGAAAGCCTAAAAAGTCATATGTACATTAACCTGCTCGTAAGTATTCACAGTGGATGAGGAGCTGCTTCAGCCTAGTCACACTGTTCCCTTGCCAATCGTGTCTCCAAAGTGTAATTGACATCTCCCTTGTAATGTCAGGGAATAAGGGGACTATGAGGGAGATGTCAATCATGCCCAGGAGGTGTGACTAGCAAGGGGACAATGTTGATTACTCTGAGGCTGCTCCCTGCCCACTAAAACTACTTAGGTTCAAGTAGCCTTGGTGGGCAGGGAGAAGCATTGGAACCTGGCTACAACCTGCAGCAGTATGGTTTTTTAACTTTGTGTTATTAGGTATGGCTTGTTGTCAGTATTACCGTGATGGGTTTAAATTACAGACATGATTTGCTACAATATTACTGATGTTGTACAGTATGTTCCATTTCGTGTGGTATTATCTGCTATATAGTGTGAAATATGAAAGAAATACGAAACGTGTGTGGTGTTTTTTTTTTTTTTTGGTTTTTTTTAACTAATATTGCAAAGACAGTGGTCCTTCAATTTTTAGTGGCTTCAGAATGCAATATTTTCAAAGCAAATTTAAAGCACCTTCGGCATACAATGCAAGAGACATTCCCAAACTGCAGCACATTAACAGGAGGTTCCAGAATATGGGCTTGAGCTTTTCAATGGTAAAACATCTGTGTTACTTGGGGCTTATTCAAATGTTGTTGTGTTTTGTTTTTTTTTGTTTTTTTTAATGGACTGTTGCACTATCTTTGTGAGTTTTGATGGACATAGTGCGACATGAATAGACTATCATGTGAATAAGCCCTGGACTGACACTTCCGTTTTTCACGGATGTTAGGTCCATTAAAATTGCACTGTTGTGTGAATAAGGCCTTAAATTGCATGCACTTCCCTACATTGAAGTACTACATTAAGCTGTCCTCTACCAAGTTGCTCTTTTGGACAGCAGTCTAAGGCAGCTTCAGTTTATTTTTCTGGTAAACTTTGGATGAAATGTATTAAAGTTGTTACAACAGTTTTCCCAAGACAATGTTCACATTTTTATGGAGCATGGCATTTAACACCAGAAATTGCAACTTTTCTCTTTTTATACCACTCACACCACTTTTGTGGGCGGAAAGAAGGAGGGCTACTGCAGCCCAGGAATAATACTATAATTTATGGGGAACAGACTTAAATTATACCTGAAATCTCCGCTAGCTCCCAGCTAGTATCCTTCAAATGCATGAACAGGTCCAAGATGTATCACAATTATTAATATGTTACGCCTTTTAATCTAATTCTTGCTGAAGTAAGATTTGCTGCAATTTTTAAAACCAGAGAGTAAAACACTAGTCTAATACATATGCTGGACCATGAAGAAACTACTTTCTTGTACACAGAAAATGATTTTACAGCTTCCACCAAGTTGTGTTAACCTCTGTATGTAAGGACTTGCAGTGTCTGTATTAATTATGCTAGGCTCACACTTTTGACAGCTGTCCGTTGTTCTGTTCTGTAAGGGGACCAGAACAACAGCCATATGGAGCCCTATGGACCCCCTTGACTGTAATGGGGAATGTTGGGTGTCCGTTGTTTTTAAACTGAAAGCGGCAGGTGAAAAAGCAGAGACTCAGACACAATATGAACATAACCTTATTTGCTTGTTTTAATTTAATCTTCATTTGCTATTATTTTTTTTAACGTTTTGGTACTTCAGAAACTATTACTAATTTTTCACAAAGTTATGTTCTCATGTTACAATAGTTTTTAAACTATAAACTGAGTGCTGGGTGATCTTATAACAGTTGAGATTTTTCAACATTTTGCAGAATCATGAATAGCTAGATATTTATTATAAACTATCAAACTCTGCCAGTTCTAATGTTCAAATGTTTTGATTTGTCAGTGTTTATTTAGTAGTGATTTTGTCTTCACTTTTTTTTTTTCTTCCCCTATAGATGGATGGATTTCAGCGACATTTTGACTCACAGATAATTAGTTATGGCAAGCAAGTTATAATTAACTTGGTATGTTAAAAAATTAACTGTAATTGTTCTGCAGTTGTCCACTATTGTTACTGCAATATAATATTTAACCCTTTAGCTACATATAGTATACATGTAAGACGGATATGCACAAGGTTAGTGTTTTAAAGGGGTTATACCTCAAAGTATATTTATCCTCCAACAATAGGTAGACAGTGTCTCCCAAACTTTCTGAAGGTGAAGATCCATTTTTGGACAAGAATTTTGCTGGAGACCCCCCTCTAAATATGTCCCTACCTGTATTTTGCCACTTATTCAACTGGAATCTTCCTTTTATTCTGCCTTTTATCAGTGTATGCTTCCTTTTATTCTATTCTGCCATCAGAAATTTTGGGGTCCCATACCGGCAAAATTTGTGTACCCCCCTCCTCCCCGATATATCTTACAGTTTCCTGTCCTGTACCCCCACACAGTATACATAATGTTCCCTGGTGCTCCCCATACAGTATAAAATACTCCACAGTGTCTCCACATGGTATAATGCTCCACAATGACCTCACACAATATAATACTCTAGAGAAGCCCCACACAGTATAATGCCCTGGGCTGCTTCATTAAAAAAGATAGGCGAATCTCATGAGATTCATTTCGACGAATATTTGTGTGGTTGCCCAAACCGCAAACCCCCCCAACCCGGTTCTCAGACCCCAGAGTATAATAAGTGGAAGCTCAAGGGATGTGAGGGAAAATAACAAACATTGCTGCTGACCTTGTCCAATCTCCGTATCTTCTCTGCGTACTGCTGGCACCTCACGTCATCTTCAGGTCTCTTGTGATGTCAAACGTCCTTGGAGACATTCACGGCACATTGACACCATGATGCACTGACCCAGCGTTATGACGTCAGTGCGCCCCATGTCACAGACTATCACCAGACGCACAGGAGAGGTGAGTATAAGTGTTATTTTTACTCACCTCCTTAGGCCCACGGCTGTAGGCTGTGCAATGCTGTACTTACAAACCGGCTGCTTGTGCAGCGCTGCATAGCCTATTTAGCAGTGATAGATCTTGACTCCCCCGGCAGTCTTTATATGACCCACTAGGGGTCATGACCCACTGTGAAAGATCCTCAGTGCGCCAACACCGCTGTGGCCACCCCTGAGTCTTCTTTCATATAAAAACCACACTCACCGCCAGTGAGTGTCAGGTCCACAAGATAAATACAAGACAAGCCTTCTAAATTTTATATATTTATTAACCCCTAAATGGGTCGGTATTAACATCTAACACATGCAGTTCAGAACAGATATGCAGATGTATACAAGCATTAACAGTTACTAGTTACAAGATACCGTGCAACTAAAATAAAAGGGATAAAGGTGAAATGATTACTTTACCACACATGTCCTTGATGTGGTTCTGTAGTCCAACACTCACACATGCTTTGGTATGTGTGAGATCACCAGTGGAGGCCTCTCAGCATTAACTCCTAGCATGTGGCATCAATAGAATAATCCCGCCTGCATGCTTTTCACAAGAATCTCAGCATTAGTCTCTCTGTAATATCTCTCAGTCTCTTGTAGGCTCATCATCGCGAGCAGCAGCATTCCAACCTGCCTGCTCATAGTAGCATCTCAGTCAAAGTCTCTCTCAGTGGAAGTCTGTGATGGTCTGTCTCAACTCCATAGCATAATCTTCATAGCATAATCTCTCTCCACAGACCTCTTACCTCATCTTTTATACCCTTTATGCCACCCCCCAGAATGAGGTCACCGGCAACAGTAAGTCTGATGAGTTAATGCAATCAAGTCCAGATCCTTTGTAAAGAACTGAGACCAAGTGAATTGATACAATGTTATCAGGCAGGTCTGATCAACAGCCCAGGCTTGAATAATGCACTAGTGTTTCTTTGATCACTCAGAGCTGTGTAGGAATACAATAGAGCCCTGCTGTGATGGATACAAAGCCCTATTGTTCCAGCCTGGCCACTACTGCCAATATACACCTAGGATTATGGCTGCGCACAGTATGAATAAATGGAACTAGAGAGATACTATACCCAGAGATCAAAATACATCCCTGAGCCACAGCCACACTTAAGCAGAATCATCACACCCACAATTTGTGAACCACTGGGATAGAGCATACATTATTGTTTGGTAAGGGTTTGACTGCTGAAACTGCCACCAATCCTGAGAATGGCATGTATGTTTTCCCTCCCATTGTGAATGCACCTGTGCTGAACGTAGGCATACCCCTGCTGGGTGGAACGCATCCCCTCTCTTTCACTTCAGTAGGAGTGCCAGAGATAGGGAAGTGCAGAACCGGGTCAGCAGCACCACTTCTCCCCGATTCTGCTGATCCGGTTTTAACACTGCCTGTTAAAAAAAGCAGTGGGGATCTGGTAGGGCCCCCTAAAGGCATGGATTCACCAGTACCTCAGTGGGCCAGTCTGAGCCTGCTGTGGTCAACAGTGCTGGTGGGCTGCATATTGATTTTACTACAGAGGATGTGGGCCAGTGAAAATTGGAACATAGGCCGAAATTGACTCCCTGGCCGGACTTTGGACATGTCTGCCTTAGATGACTTGGTCATATGCGACCACTGCATTTGAAGGATTTCAAGTTGGTAGATGAAACGCCCTATTGTCATACATGAAAAATTGACTTGTCGGGCACACCTATACTTTTTCCCTACTGGGAAAGGGCCCTAATGGCAAGAAAACACACCAAATGCCCTTAATTTCAAACTCTGCACTATACCTTTACCACTGCATGTGGCTCTGCTCTAATATACAAACCTTTTGGAAAGATCTGCATGCTTCCCTGTCCAACAACTTTTGAGAGAACCTACCATTCACCACCATAGTCCTCCTTTTCTATTCCATTGCTCCATCAAATATTACAACTACAACCAAACATAAACCCCCTGCCAGCCCACATTATACTTTTAGTTGCCAAACGGTGCATATAAAATCTCTGGATTCATCGAACGCTGCCCACACAGACAGGGGTAATCGCACAAACAAAGTAATACATATGTTGATAAAATAGAAGCTGAAAGTTTCTTCCGCAAGTGGAAGCAATTGATAATTCCGCATCTAACACATATTGAGATAGCGAACCTGATGCCATAGTTTAAGCATACCTCTGGGAGCTCTGAAGCAAACCTGACGTTAGGTGGAAAGGGTAGCATACTCAAGAACACTGTCACTTATCTTAGTGTAACATTTTATTAAAATTTTTTTTGCTATTCTAACAATTCGTTCACATCTGCACTCCGGGATTCCGTTCACCATTCTGCTTTAAAAATGCATTTTTCAGGCGGAAACCCAGCAGACCCCATTATTGGCTATCTATATAGTCTTTTAAAGCAGATTGGGTTTCCGTTTTTCGGGTCCCCAAGCAGACTCGAAGAATGGAAACCCAAGCGCAGATGTGAACCTAGCCTAAGGTGTTTGGTGAACATTTTTATAATATACTTTATTAATCTAGCAAACTTCCTTTTAATAGAAAACAGGCTGTAAAGATCCCATTAGACTGTCTGTCTGTACACTTGTCAGTGCAGCACATAGAACTGAAGCATTTACTAAGGGGGAATGGTCACTTCAAATGGCTGTATCTCTGTTTTTTTTACCAACCAGAAAAATGGTTCTGGTATCATAAGAAATCTCTAATTCTTTTACAGCTAGTACTTCATTTATTGATCACTAGCTAAAAACACAGTCAGGAATGTGATTTTATATGTAGCCTGGACTGTTGTATATGAAGTTCAAATTCCCAACTGGTTTTAAGTAAAGATATCTCAGGTTCTTCAGTCTTGGAATCTAATTTTTCTAAGTGGTATAAAACTGAAGATTCAGCCATTTGAAGTGACCATCCCCATCACGGACTTTCTTTAGTAACAGCTCAGTTAGATGATTGTTAAGGAGACTGTTAAAGCCTCTTTTTTAATAAAAAGTAAATTAGATAGATTAATAAGGTATATTACAAAAATGGTCTCCAAACACAATGTCGGGGGGGGGGGGAGATGGGAATTACACTGTAAACCTTATTAACTGTGTGATTTCTTAGCAATGGCTAATAAGGCACGGATCTCTGCCAAATGATGCCTATTGACCCTATGATGTACCCTTATTTGCAATGTAATGTAAAGGCAAGGTAGGAAGTAAAAAAATTAAAATGAGGAATGGCTGCAACAGATAGGGGGTTAAAAAAAACATCTTCACAAAAAAGTAAAAATGGCCTTAGTCCATGTTCAGAAGTGCTACATTTGTTGTGGATTTTTAAATTCATTTTCCTCTCTTCAACAAAGTACTGTGCAGTAAAATACACATGAATGGGGTTTTATAAAATTGCAAAAACAATAAGATTGGTTTAAATGCATGCGCTATAACTTATGCTGTACATTTCTAGTGGATTTTTGCCACAGATTTCAACCTTTGCAGTTCAAACCGTTAAACCTGCTGCAAAATCTATATTTTAAACCAGGGTTGGGCAACCTTTTTTGTTCGGCGTGCCAATTTAAATGAAAAAAAAAATCAAAGCTGAGGTACTCGGAGTGCCGGTCAATAATTGTAAGGCTGACGACCCCTATACTAAAGTTGTATACCACAAACCATAACACAGGAGTACTGCCACAAGATGCTTCAGGATGTATGTGCTTACTGCTATTTTCTGGGACGCATCTGTACTTTTCCAGCAATGAAAGTACATGTGCATCTCGCAATTATTGGTAAATGTATGTGTCCAGGAGCACCGTATGGCAGCAACCTTATGGTGAAAACACACACTATGTATATTCTTAGGCCACTGGAACTTTTTCTTTGATGTAAAACTGCATTCACATTGTGCATTTTGCACAAAAAAAAGCCTGTTTTTTGTGCAAAAACACACCTTTATACAGAATAATGTCCCGTAGCGGCCCCTGCACCAGATATTAGGTTGCATAGCAGCCCCTGCACATGGTATTATGTCCCATAGTGGCCCCTCCACATAGTATAATATTCCAATTTGTGCCACTCACTAGCTATTATTATACTCTGGGGTCTCTTTAGACCCCAGAGTATAATAATTGGAGGGCCAATAGACAAACGCACAAAACAATATTACTCACCTTCCCTGCATTCCGGAGCCGCTCCATTCTCTTCAGCACTTCTGCTTGAAATCAGCGACCACTGATAGGGCCGCAGGGGTCTTGAGACCCAATCGGAGAACTGAGCTGCTCCGGAGCACAGGGAAGGTGAGTAACATTGTTTGTTTTTTATACTTCATCACCACTCCTGGGGCTCCGCTTATTATACTCTGGGGTCTGAAGAGACCCCAGAGTATAATAATAGCAGTTTCGTTTCAGCGAGGGTTGCTGACCCCTGCGGTAAACATTTACTGAGGCTTATAAAGCCATTTCTGCAGCATACATGTTTACTATGTATGAATGGGGCAAATTAATACATTTTGCTTTCTCAGAAAACCTCTACTGATCCGATTTGAATTGCTGAAATTCGGCAGAACAATAGGACACGTCAGGAACTAGCATACCATGAAGCATGTCTATTTACTTTGTTGTTGTTTTGTTTTTTTATTAAGGTTAACCAAAAAGGATCAGAAAAACCACTTGAACAAACATTTTCACAGATGGTAGATGGTCTTGGAAATGGAATGGTTAGGTAATCATACAATTTCAATCTTCATATCGTTCTCTCTTACTGTCATTTTTCATTGTCAAATGAGCTTAGAAAATCATCTCCTCCAATATGTATGACTGTATTTAGTACCAACTAGAAACTGGTTGTAGTTTCAGTCAACATGGCCTAGACTAGGATTTCACCTCAACAGAAGTGAATTTTTAAGAGGTGCTCCTAGAGCTGAAAACCCACCCCTAGTGCAACATCTACCTAATTTGCATACAACTTGTACAAATTGTTCTTCAAATTTACAAAATTGACATACATAATTGGCCTATTGTTTATCACTGTAATGTGCTCTGTAACACTGTGGTAGAAATTCAGTATGTTTGAGAGAAGTGGTAGACTCCCTTTTAAACCATTATGACAGCATATAAATGTCTCATAGTTGGAGCTCAAACCTCTTGGAGCTTCACCCATAAGAAAAATGAGTATTTCCATGCTCCCCCCCCCGCCCATATGAATGGCTTGCTTTACATTGCCTTAAATGGAGAGTACTGTGCAACTGCCTTCACCTAGAAGTTGTGGTCATCTCAATTGCTGGCATAGTCTAGAAACCTTTTTAGGGCTATATTCACACTGTGAAAAATGAACAGGAATGTGAGACAGGCATCTTCTTCAGATTCCTCTTTTATTTTTTTGCTCAGCAGCAGATTCCGTTGTGTAAAGATAGACTAAGAGTTCTTTACAGTGCCAAGAAGGAAACCTCTAACTAAGCTGCAGAAGATGTGCTTGTTTTCTTATTTTGGGTGTAGGCAGAAACTGTTCCCACATCTAGACAGAGAATGTACAGTAATTTGAGAAATTACAAGGGTTTCAAGTATTCTTCTTACTGAAACTGGAGTGCAACTATAGAACATCCAAGAAAGTGGAGACTTTAATGCAGCAGGCAGTTTGGTTTCCACGCATAAGGATCTATTCTCCATGAAAACTACACTTGCTATGTTCATGAATAAAAACAAGCGCTTACTTGGACTCTGTTACACAGCACACAAATTCTACCACACTAAACTAGTACCTGAAAAGGCAATACCAATTATTCCTTTCTGATACCTAGCCAAAAAACAAGACATTGCCAGATTTGAAAATTACACAAAACTTAGTTTGCATGGCCAGGAAGTCTTATATGTCATAGTTACTTTCCTTTATTGTACTAGTAAAATGTGATTGGATGCAGGAAGGGGCTTCGTGCAAAATCAAAAAACAAATTAAATTCTAATGTCATCCTTCAACTTTATTTCATTTTATAGGTATTTTGCTTTCGACTTCCACAAAGAATGCAGCCGAATGCGCTGGGACCGTTTACAGATTTTGGTGGATCAAGTGGCTGAAATTCAAGATGAATTTGGGTGAGATAGTATTAATAGATATTGGGCTACTATTACAGGGTAGGCCTAAATGTAACAAAACAGTGGCTAATAGGACAACCTACAGTGCCCTAAGAAAGAGACCAAATGTGATTTTGGTCTTATAGTAAATTTGTCATGTATATATGATTTACTTAATGGTTACTGGTTTTGTGTCAGTTGTCATTCTTTCAACTGCTGTCTTCTAAAATTTTTCTGCTGATCATAATTAAGAATTTCAATTCATTGCAACACATTTATGGACAAGAGTATGAAACATGTACAGGTAATGATGTGTTTTTTTGTTTTTTTTTGTTTTGTTTTTTTTGTCTTCCCTCTACCTACTAAACCTTATTGTGTGTGCTTACAAAAATATGGACTGACACCTTTAACCCCTTAGCGACACATGATGTACAATTACGTCCTGGGTACCTGGTACTTGGCTCACTATGTGAGTGGGTGGCATCGAAAGCAGGTGTTAGCTGTAACTGACAGCGAGCCCCACATACCTGGTTGATTGCCCCTACAAAAGGGGTGCACTACTTGGCAATTCCAATTTACTGGCACCTCAGGGCTCTGGAAAAACAGGGCATCCAGAAAGTCCCTCTAAATCTCTATTCCAAAACCTAAAAAGCACAGTGCTTCTTCCTTTGCAAAAATGAAAACTTTGGAAATATAGTGACGTTTTAGTAATTTTTCATTTACTCATCCCAATGTTAATAAAATCTGTGAAATGGCTGTGGGGTCAAAATGCTCACTATACCTCTTGATAAATTCTGTCAAGGGTGTAGTTTCCAAAATGGGGTCAATTTGGGGGTTTCCATTGTATTGATACTCTAGGTCCGTGATGGTGAACCTATGGCACGCGTGCCAGAGAGGGCACGCAGAGCCCTCTCAGTTGGCACGCTCGCCGTCGCCATGATCGCTCACTAACAGGGAATCCGGTACAGGATTCCCTGTTAGTGAGCGATCACTTCTTTCAGCTGTATGTACAGGCCGTGGTCTTTAGGACCGTGGCCTACACTGATTGCAGAGTGTAACCTCTGCCCCGACGCAGGCGTGATCATGTAAGTCATCAGTGCGCACCATCAAAAGGAGGAGAACCCTCTTTGTGGGACTGCAGCTCTTCATGGGACTAGGTAAGTAGCATAAACTACTGTGTGGGGCCTGTGATGATTCTGCTTAAATATGGCTATAACTCAAAGCTGTATTTTGGTCTCTGGGTAGTGTATCTCTTTACTCATAATGTGTGCAGCTATAAGCCTAGGTGTATATTGGCAGTAGTAGCAACATTGTAACAATGGGGCTTTGTATCCATCCCAGCAGGGCTCCATTGAATTCATATACAGCCCTGAGTGATCAAAGAAACATGCCTGCACTGGTAGATCAAATATGGCTGATAACATTGTATCATTCCACTTGGTCTCAGCTCTTTACAAAGAATCTGGACTTGAGTGCATGATTCAATCAGACTTGCTGCCGACGGTGACCTCATTCTGGGAGGTGGAATAAAGGGTATAAAAGATGAGGTAAGAGGCAATGGGAGGAGATTGGGCTGAGACCATCACAGACTACAGAGTTTTTACAGAGAGACCACTGTGAAGAGCATGCAGGCTGGATTGTTGTATTAATGCCACATGCTGAGAAGCCTCCACTGGTTATTCACACATGACAGAGCATGAGTGAGTGTTGGATTATAGAGCCACATCAAGGAGATTCGTGGTAAAGTAACTATTTCAATTTTATGCCCTTTTATTTCATTGCACTGTATCTTGTAACTAGTAACTGTTACTGCTTGCATATATCTACATATCTGATCTGAACTGCATGTGTTAGATGTTAATACCGACCCATTTAGGGGTTAATAAATATATAAAATTTAGAAAGCTTGTCTTGTATTTATCTTGTGGACCCGGCACTCACTGGCGGTGAGTGTGGTTTTATATGAAAGAAGACTCAGGTGTGAGCCAAAGCGGTGTTGGCGCACTGAGGATCTTTCACATTGGTGGCAGCGAAGTGGGATCTTAGGATAAACAGCGTGTGTTGGTGACCTTTATCACTCACATGCTGGGGATTATGGTAATCCTATGAGACAAGCTCGGTATTAAAGCAACCATTATGATACAGTGAAAGTTTGATACAGTGCTGTTCCCCTCCCTTACTCTTTGTATTCTATCCTATCTTTTATTTGGCAAATACCAGTGGATGGCTGGTGGGCTCAGAAGCAGATCTCCAGAACTGCTGAACCAGGCTTTTGGAGATCCTGAGCGTATGGCTGAAATGGAGGCAGCCACAGCCATTCAGAGAATCGAGCAGAGTCCTGATTTTGGGGCTAGGCCAGGAAGTGCGGCAAGCAGCCCGGTCCCAAGGATTACTTCACCAGGAGGGACCAGTAGCCCCAGCCTTGCTATGGGAATGGCTTCATACTGGCAAACGGCCAAGCAGCAAATAGGCACCAGGGACCCTAACATATACCTGCAGGTGTTGTACTGTTTTCAGGAAGCTGTAGAACGAGAACGGCAGACTGAGCGGCAGGCTGATTGTGAGGCAGCAGAACGGCAGGCAGATCGTGAGGCAGCAGAGCGGCAGGCTGAGCGACAGTATCTGCTTGAGCTCAAAAGGATGGAGCTCTCCCAGCAGGCACAAACCACCCCTGCGCAAACTCCAACAACCCTGCAGAGACCCTCAAGTTGGAAGGAGAAGCCAGGCCGGAGGTCACCACAGCCGTCTGTCGTCAGGTCGGGTGAGACAAACTATGCCCCGGGTGGTCCCTCCCCTGTCCCAAGAACTCTGGGCGCCCGAGTGACCTTTACCAAACCCCAAGGGGAGGTGCAGTGGGGCCATGCCTGTAACCAGACAGTACATTTCAAGGAGAAGTGCCCCAACCGCCCTGAGAACTTCCCTGCTTCCCAAGCCCCAGCAGTTGGCCCATCTGTGTATCTGGAAGGGGGTGCAAGAAAAGGAATGTGGACTGTGGGACTATTGACTGATTTGCCTGCTAATGTACCGTTGGGAATTGATTTAGGACCTCTGATGTCCCAATATAGGGTGGGGAGCACCCCAATTTACTGTGATAAACTGTCTATGACTAATGTTGATAATGTGTCTGTCATATCTGCAGAGAGGGCCCGTAACCCCCTCTCTGAGATTCCCATGGCAGTCAATGTAAATGCTAATGAGTTGCCTTCAGCTGAGAGCAGGGAAGATGCAAATGAGCTTCCTGCAACCCAGCTCAGCAAAAATGTTATTGATGCTTTGTTTCCTCCGGTGCTAGGAGCCAATGAGATCTGGTCTGTAGACACACCCACATCTGCGGGGGCGTCTCCCTCCCAGCTTGTTAATATGTCTACCACAGATCTCATTGAGGCCCGGTGTGAATTAACAATTGCTGATGAATGTACTGTCAATGTAATTGCCAATGCTTGTTGTGAAAGTGTACAGGGTAGCTCTTCTGAGTCACTGGAAGCGACTTCTACTATTTTGCCCAGTGCAACCGATAAGCACCCAACTGCTGACCATGTGCCAGGTGGTCCGGTAGGCTATGGGGATCTCATGGCCAATCCAGGTGAGGGATGGACTGCTGGTAGTGCAGTGTTAGCCCGCAGCCAGAGTGCTACAAGGGTGGAGGGCAATCCGACCCTTGAACCGTTGCCTACACCACCTGGAGTCGGTGTTGAGACCGCCATGACTAGCCTCACTCCCTTGAAGCCGGAGGAGTCCGGCCGGTATGAGACATACACGTCTCTTCTGTCCAGTTCTATTCCAGGAGTGCCCATGGCCCAAGTGCAGATGGCATGGGGTACTGGAGGTGTGATCCAAGAAGGGGGTATGTCAAATGTATTACCTGTGAATGTATTGTGGGGGGATGGTTTGGGGAAGCATGATCTCAGTCATTTGCCCAACGTATCACCATCACCCACCCAAGTACAGGAGGAACAGGGTGTAGGCCCAAAGAGGCCAGGCGTACGGGAGGGAGGACAGGGTCCAAACATACCTGTGCCAGAACCAGAGGTGCCCCTAGGTTTGGAAGCAAAAGGGGAGGTGCAGAATCCCCTAGAACTTTCCCAACTAGCGGCTAGTGTGAGAGAGACCCTGAGAGACTGCCGGGATGGGGTCTCTGAACTGGTATCCCAAAGACTTGGGGTTATGAGTGTGGCTCCACAGGGTGCCAGCACTCAGAAAGCGGGCCCAGAACAGGCAGGGGGTAGCCAAGTGTACGTGGATCAGGGCCTGAGCCTTAGAAGTGTCCCTAGTCAGACTAGAGAGCCAGAAGGGTCCGGCAGCTATGTAACATGCACCTCTCTTTTGTCTCACTCCAGCCAAGAGTTCAGAGAATATGTCCAAGATGACCCTAGTCTGGACATATTGAAGGCGCGTGGCGCTCAACCATCCTCGGAGTCTGACAAGGCCTGAGTCTACTGGGACCCCGGGGGAAGGTGAGGGAGCCTTGGGGCCAGAGCCTGAGAAGCTGGAGGTGGAGGTGCTTTCAGAAGAGGGGTGTAGGCCCCTACTTCCTGCAAGCCCCATCTAAAGGGGGAGGTGTGATGATTCTGCTTAAATATGGCTATAACTCAAAGCTGTATTTTGGTCTCTGGGTAGTGTATCTCTTTACTCATAATGTGTGCAGCTATAAGCCTAGGTGTATATTGGCAGTAGTAGCAACATTGTAACAATGGGGCTTTGTATCCATCCCAGCAGGGCTCCTTTGAATTCATATACAGCCCTGAGTGATCAAAGAAACATGCCTGCACTGGTAGATCAGATATGGCTGATAACATTGTATCATTCCACTTGGTCTCAGCTCTTTACAAAGAATCTGGACTTGAGTGCATGATTCAATCAGACTTGCTGCCGCCGGTGACCTCATTCTGGGAGGTGGAATAAAGGGTATAAAAGATGAGGTAAAAGGCAATGGGAGGAGATTGGGCTGAGACCATCACAGACTACAGAGTTTTTACAGAGAGACAACTGTGAAGAGCATGCAGGCTGGATTGTTGTATTAATGCCACATGCTGAGAAGCCTCCACTGGTTATTCACACATGACAGAGCATGTGTGAGTGTTGGATTATAGAGCCACATCAAGGAGATGCGTGGTAAAGTAACTATTTCAATTTTATGCCCTTTTTATTTAATTGCACTGTATCTTGTAACTAGTAACTGTTAATGCTTGCATATATCTACATATCTGTTCTGAACTGCATGTGTTAGATGTTAATACCGACCCATTTAGGGGTTAATAAATATATAAAATTTAGAAAGCTTGTCTTGTATTTATCTTGTGGACCCGGCACTCACTGGCGGTGAGTGTGGTTTTTTATGAAAGAAGACTCAGGTGTGAGCCAAAGCGGTGTTGGCGCACTGAGGATCTTTCACAGGGCCCCTCTGTGAAGCATATACTACTGTGTGGGGGCCACTATGCAGCATATAATACTGTGCAGGGGCCACTCGAGTATATAATACTGTATGGGGGCCATTCTGGAGCATATAATACTGTCTGGGGGCCATTCTGGAGCATATAATACTGTCTGGGGGTCACTTCGGTGCGAATTGTACTGTCTGGGGGCCACTGTGGAGCGCATTCTACTGTGTGGGGGCCCTTCACTATTTAGATCGCACAGTATCTGTTTTATAGCAGACATGTGATATTATTACAGGATGTAATAACATTGCACGGTCACTATAAAACAGGTCCTGGTTAATTTAAGGTTAAATTGGCGTGTTGGCACTTTGCGATAAATTAGTGGATTTGGGATTGCAGTTTGGGGCACTCGGTCTCTAAAAGGTTCGCCATCACTGCTCTAGGTTCTCTACAAATGAGACATGGCACCTGAAAAACTATTCCAGCAAAATCTGCTTTTCAAACACCCAGTGTCGCTCCTTCCCTTCCACGTGCTGTCATATGCCCAAATATCAGTTTACACCCACATGTGGGGTATTTCTGTGCTTGGGAGAAATGGCATAACAATCTGTGAGATGCATTTTCTCCTTTAACCCTTTATGAATGTGTTAATTTTAGGGCTAAATGAATGTATTGGTGAAAAAAAATGTCTAAATTTCACCTCCATATTACTTTAAATTCCTGTAAAATGTTTAAAGGGAGTCTATCATTAGAAAAATTCCTTTTTAACTAATGGCACGTTGGAATAGACAAAAACCATATGCAGATCTTTATAGTACGTGTACCAAAAGAAAATCCATATCAAAATTAATAAAATAGGGTACACTAAAATATAACCTTTATTCGTATATCTAAAAGTTAAACCAAGCTACCTGTAAATGTCAGGTGCTAAATAAAACATAGGGTAAGTATTAGGACTCAGCATCCCAACTGGTTGTGATATGATAGACTAGTGCATAAAGAACAATTCCCCCCCCCCCCTTTCCCAGTCTGTAGGTCGCACCCTATTCACAGTAAAGGCGCAAATCGCTTCTAGGGAGAAAACACACAGATAAATCATTCACAACAACTTACTGGCTAGTGGGTCAGTAAAAGACCGGCCCAAACTCTCTAGCTAGCCACTGACTCAGGAGCTGACATTACACTCCCGCAAGCTACCTAATATCCTGGACACACATACACACTCATAAAAGGCACAATAGAGTGGTGCCCTGTCACCCAGTCTGATGCGTTTCTACTGGATTGACCAGTTCATCAGAGGCATACAACATAAAGCATGACCGAATGCTATAATGCTCAATCTGCCAAACACAATAGTAATTAGCGCCTGGTATCACGCCCGGCCGGCCATGATGACTGGCCGTGAATACCGGCGTGCGCAGCCTCACTTGATATATTGTAGGCCACACCCCCTCAGGTCACGTCATCCGGAGGTGTGCCCAATCACAAAGCACCAACCTCCAGACCAAACGGACACCGATATTGGATGGGGACGCCCAGTCCAGGACTTCCCCTGATCTCTTAACAATGCTTCTTAGCATCCTTAGTAGCGCCTGAACACTCCATCGCGGTGAGTGCTAAAGCCGGGAAACTGAGATACACACCATGAAAATAGAGATCTAATGATACATAAGGAAAAGAAATAAGGAAACTACTGCCCCAATAAAGGCATACCTAACATATATTGGGCAGACGCCCAATTAAGGGCCTCCACATCTCAAGGGGAATCAATATCATAACCAATACAGCAAATAAGGCTCTAAAGCTATCTTAGGGAGCGTTCACACTACCGTTGGTGTCCGTTGCTATTGTCCGTTACAAGATTTTAGCAACGGACACTAGTTGAACCGTCAGAAATCCGTTAAAATGTCCATTCATTTCAATGGGTTTTTATATTGTGTCCGTTAGTGTCCGTTTACACCAAATCCGTCAGAAGTCCGTTATTTTTTCACGGACAAAAAATCCTACATGCTGGACTTTTTGTCCTTTTGAAAAAAAACGGATTCTTGACGGACAGCAAGTGTCCGTTATTTTTTTTAACATTGAAGTCTATGGGTAACGGACTTATAACGGACAGTAACTGATAGCCATCGGTTACTGTCCGTTATTTTATGTCCGTTTACTTTCCCTGCGCATGCTCAGAAAGGAGAAACAAACAAAAAAAAAAAAAACTAGCAGTGTTAGAGGACATTTCATGTCCTCAGGCACATGCGGTTTTACATACCGCTAGAAAGCCGACAGCGCGCTGAATTCAGCACACTGCCGGCTTTCCTGGTATGTGCCCGGGGCTGGGGATATCGGCGGTGTAATGTTTTACTGTTAGAAGGGCGCTGCGAGGAACTCCCTCCCTGACACTTCTGTTCGTTCATAGCGCTGTATGAGGGGGCGTTCCTCTCAGCTGAGCATCATCACTGGGCTGTAAGGAACGCCCCCTCTCTGTACTGGTCTATAGCCCTGTACTGTCAGAGGGGGCGTTCCTTACTGCCCGGCGATGACGCTGAGCTGTGAGGAACGCCCCCTCAGTACAGCGCTATGGACGAACGAGAAGTGTCAGGAGGGAGTTCCTCACCGCGCCCTTCAAACAGTAAGTAAAGTAAAACATGTAACTTACACCGCCGATATCTCCAGCCCCGGGGCACATACCGGGAAAGCCGGCAGTGCACTGAATTCAGCACGCTGTCGGCTTTCTAGCGGTATGTGACATTAAAAAACGGACACTACCTGATGCTCTTCAGATAGGGTCCGTTATGATAGGTGTCCGTTTATTTTTTTTTAACGGACACCTTCATAACGGACTCCAACGGTAGTGTGAACCCTGCCTTAAGGGGATAATAAAAAATAATAATAAGTAGGAACATAACGTAAAGGAAAACGTAGGGAAGGAGAAGGAAAGGAAGGAAAGGGGAGGAGATGAGAGGAAGCCCTAACCAACTCAAATATCTAAATAAATGATGAATATGAAATAAACTAATATCGATGTCCGTTTGGTCTGAAGGTTGGTGCTATGTGATTGGGCACACCTCCGGATGACGTGACCTGAGGGGGTGTGGCCTACAATATATCAAGTGAGGCTGCATGCGCCGGCATTCACGGTCAGTCATCACGGCCGGCCGGACGTGATACCAGGCACTCGTTACTATTGTGATCGGCAAATTGAGCGTCATATTATAGCATTCTGTTGTGCTTTATGTTGTATGCCTCTGATGAACTGGTCAATCCAGTAGAAACACGCTAGGCTGGGCGACAGGGCACTGCTCTATTGTGCCTTTTATGTATGTGTATGTGTGTCCAGGATATTAGGTAGCTTGCGGGAGTGTAATGTCAGCTCCTGAGTCAGTGGCTAGCTAGAGAGTTTGCACCGGTCTTTTACTGACCCACTAGCCAGTAAGTTGTTGTGAATGATTTATCTGTGTGTTTTCCCCAGAAGCGATTTGCGCCTTTACTGTGAAGAGGGTGCGACCTACAGACTAGGGGGGGGGGGGGGGATTGTGCTTTATGCACTAGTCAATCATATCACAACCAGTTGGGATGCTACCTGAGTCCTAATACTTACCCTATGTTTTATTTAGCACCTGACATTTACAGGTAGCTTGGTTTAACTTTTAGATATACGAATAAAGGTTATATTTTAGTGTACCCTATTTTATTAATTTTGATGTCACGTTGGAATAGCCTTTAAAAAATGGCGGCCCGGGCAGAGCCGACTGCGCATGCCCGGGCCACCATTTTCCAGTGGTCTGTTACAATGCTGCGTCCGATGCCTGCGAAAGGCAGAAGATACGGAGAAGAGGAAGAGGGGAGTGAACACAATGAGCTAAGGGGAGGTGGAAAGTTTTGACGCGGGGGTGTTCGCCGGTGCTCCTCGATCGTAATTAGCGTAACAGAAATCAGATTTTATCAGAAACGGTGGGGAGAAGAAAAGAAATGGAAGGTAGGAGTAGAATAGCCTTTTCAAAGGCTTATTCCAATGTGCCATTAGTTAAAAAGGTGTTTTTCTAATGACTCCCTTTTAAAGGGTTAAAAAACTCCCCAAATGCTGTTTTGAATCATTAGAGAGGTGCAGTTTTGAAAATGGGGTGATTGAAGTTTCTAATATATAGGCCTTTATAATCCCCTTCAGAACTGAAGTGGTCCTAAAAAAAAAAAAAAAAATTGTTTTCTTGTATATCTTGGTACAGTAATACCTCGTACATTCGCGAGGTTAGGGTCCAGAACCGGTCGCGGATCGCGAGGAATCGCGAATGTTTAGTACAAGCAATTAGAAGTGCTTACAATGACGATTTCTAATGTTTAACCCCTAAATATCAATAAACTTTATCCTACAGTACTGTACAGTATACTAAAGTATACTGTACAGTACTGTATATTAATACATTCATTCATTTTTCTTATACACTTACAGTAAAATGAAACTAATTACCGGGTACGTAACGAACAGGACGCTACTACCCAATAGCGAAGGTGTTTTTTTTTTTTTTTTTTTTAAATTTCACAGATCTGAGAAAAAAGAGCAAAATCTATATATGTTAGTTGCCAAAAAAATATCGCGAATCTGTGAATTCGCAAATTCGGAACCGCGAGTGTACGAGGTATTACTGTATATCATTGTTACACGTGTAAGCCTTCTAACGTCCAAAATAAGTTAAAGGACAATTAAAAGATTATGCCAATATAAAGTAGAGAGATGGTAGATAATATATTTATTTATTTGGGTGATATGACTGTCTGTCTGAAAAGCAGACCATTTTCACATTTTGAAAATTGCGATTTTTGTTTTTTTGTTTTTTTTCAAATTTTCATCAAATTTCCTATTTTTATTTTTTTTTTTATAAATAAAAACGAAAATATTGATCAATGTTTACCACTAACAGGAAGTACAATGTGTCTCAAAATCACTTGTGTAAGATTTAGCATCTTCGAGTTATTGCCATATAAAGTGGTACATGTCAGTTTTGAAAAATGAGGCCTGGTCACTAAGGTACTTTTGGGCTGCGTCTAAAAGGGGGTTAAAGCAAATGAGCCAGAGGTTCCGTCTGTTCACTTTCTTTATTCCAAACACGATAAGTAATCGTTCTTTTGTATAGGTAGACCTACACAGACTCTATAGTGGTTTCGATAATTCTTATAACAAAAAGTATCACTGCAGCAGCAACAGACCAGTCTGCCCTTGTTTTAGTCCACTGTGTAAAAAATAAACATGGATATTTTGGTGCCTGTTGCAAATATGCAGTGGATGCCATCATATTTAATACACTAAAGTTGGTCATACAAATTTGGTGGGATTGACCAACAATTAATTTTGTATAGGGTTTTGGCTTGGGCTTGGAATTTGCATTAAAAAATAAATTCTTATAGGCGATTTAAATCTCAGCGCTTTTTTTTTTTTTTTTGCTTCAATAAACTATACAAATATGCCTGCACTATGGGCCTTGAGAATGGCATTTCAAACAGGCAATCGATAATAGCAGACTTTTTTACTTCTTTTGACAGACTTTTACCAGCAGTTTAAGTGAACACTTTAATTCTGTAATTGACCAACATTTTCTTGCGTCAGTAAAAGTGTTTTTAATAAACACAAGTATTTTAATACTGAAATTTCATAAATAGAGATATACAGTGGGGGAAAAAAAAGTATTTAGTCAGCCACCAATTGTGCAAGTTCTCCCATTTAAAAAGATGAGAAGCCTGTAATTGACATCATAGGTAGAATAACAAAAACGAAAACAAAAAAAGACATGGACCGCACATCCCAATATTATACATTGATCTTGTGCTTCTCAACAAATTTTACAATACCGAACATGAGGTTCTTAGTATACATATTGATCAAGGTGTATAAGCCCATTAGCCACTTCACGGCGACCTCTTTATAGTGGGTCCCTACACTACTGGGTGCGGCACTGAACAGCGACCGCCACTACCACAATACAGCGCCCACAGGGCAAGCGACCCGGCAGCCCAGCAACACCCCTGCCGCCAGGCTAAGCCCCCAGGCTCCGGGCCACACCGCCCCATGGGCACTGCACCACAGCGACGGCAGACACCGCACAGCACCGCACCATGTGAACAGATAACAAAAAAGTTCACCTTACCATATAGTCTGTCAGAGGACTGGACCAGTAGAAGGCTCCCTTAATTTAAAAACACCTGGGCCAAACTGCGTATAAATTGGTCAGTAAAAATGTTTTTAATAAACACAAATATTTTAATATTGAAATTTCATAAATAGAGATATACAATGGGGGAAAAAAGTATTTAGTCAGCCACCAATTGTGCAAGTTCTCCCACTTAAAAAGATAAGCCTGTAATTGACATCATAGGTAGACCTCAGCTATGAGAGACAAAATGAGAAAACAAATCCAGAAAATCACATTGTCTGATTTCTAAAGAATTTATTTCCAAATTATGGTGGAAAATAAGTATTTTGTCAATAACAAAAGTTCATCTCAATACTTTGTTATATATCCTTTGTTGGCAATGGCAGAGGTCAAACGTTTTCTGTAAGTCTTCACAAGGTTGGCACACACTGTTGCTGGTATGTTGGCCCATTCCTCCATGCAGATCTCCTCTAGAGCAGTGATGTTTTGGGGCTGTCGCTGGGCAACACGGACTTTCAACTCCCTCCAAAGGTTTTCTATGGGATTGAGATCTGGAGACTGGCTAGGCCACTCCAGGACCTTTAAATGCTTCTTACGAAGCCACTCCTTTGTTGCCCTGGTGGTGTGCTTGGGATCATTGCCATGCTGAAAGACCCAGCCACGTTTCATGTTCAATGCCCTTGCTGATGGAAGGAGGTTTGCACTCAAAATCTCACAATACATGGCCCCATTCATTCTTTCATGTACACGGATCAGTCGTCCTGGTCCCTTTGCAGAGAAACAGCCCCAAAGCATCATGTGGCCACCCCCATGTTTCACAGTAGGTATGGTGTTCTTTGGATGCAACTCAGCATTCACTCTCCTCCAAACACGACAAGTTGTGTTTCTACCAAACAGTTCTACTTTGGTTTCATCTGACCATATGATATTCTCTCAAGACTTATGCACTAGTCTATCATATCACAACCAATTGGGATGCTACCTGAGTCCTAAAACTTACCCTATGTTTTATTTAGCACCTGACATTTACAGGTAGCTTGGTTTAACTTTTAGATATACGAATAAAGGTTATATTTTAGTGTACCCTATTTTATTAATTTTGATATTGATTTTCTTTTGGTACACGTACTATAAAGATCTGCATATGGTTTTTGTCTATTCCAATGTGCCATTAGTTCTGTATGTCTTCCATTTTCTAATTATTGCTCCCACAGTTGATTTCTTCACACCAAGCTGCTTGCCTATTGCAGATTCAGTCTTCCCAGCCTGATGCAGGTCTACAATTTTGTTTCTGGTGTCTTTCCACAGCTCTTTGGTCTTCACCATAGTGGAGTTTGGAGTGTGACTGTTTGAGGTTGTGGACAGGTGTCTTTTATACTGATAACAATGTCAAACAGGAGCCATTACTACAGGTAATGAGTGGAGGACAGAGGAGCCTCTTAAAGAAGTTGTTACAGGTCTGTGAGAGCCAGAAATCTTGCTTGTTTGTAGGTGACCAAATACTTTATTTTCCACCATAATTTGCAAATAAATTCTTAAAAAATCAGACAATGTGATTTTCTAGATATGTTTTCTCATTTTGTCTCTCATAGTTGAGGTCTACCTATGATGTCAATTACAGGCCTCTCTCATCTTTTTAAGTGGGAGAACTTGCACAATTGGTGGCTGACAAAATACTTTTTTTTCACCACAGTGTGTGTGTGTGTGTGTGTGTGTGTGATATGTGTGTATATTTGTGTGTGTGTGTGTGTGTGTGTGTATGTATGTATGTATGTATGTAATATATATATATATATATATATATATATCTCCCAATATAGATAGTACACAGCTATCCCTGCCTGTATTTTCATGGTCATATTTCTTTGTGTCTAAAAGTTTTTTGTTTTTTTAGCTGGGGGCGTGTCTAGCACACAGTGTGAGCAAACGCATAATCTCTTAGGTCCTGCATTTATCCTATATATTCTCCACTGTAACCTGATGGTACAAGCCCATCTTGCCCAAAAACGATTGGGCTTTCCTCCTGCTGTCCACAGAGAACCTTTAGGACTGTGTGTCTCTCGTTTATGGTTAAAAGCAAGGCCGCTAAAGGGACTGATAAGGAGATCCAAGATGGCGCAGTCCGATCCACACCAGCTCGTGCAGGCTACTCCATGGACTCTCTGCACAGAGAGATGGCCTTGAGGCTCAGCAGACTTGCGATAGTTATGCAGCTGGAGGAAGACCATGATCCTCCTGACCCTCTGCCACTGAACCCTAACAAATCCCTGCTGGAAGGACCCCGAACTCCACTGATGGTCATAGTGAAACTACCTCACTGCATGGAGATCTGTCTGAATTGGATGCTGACAGTGTGAAATGGCAATATTTGCTGTCCACTCTGCACTGTCTGGGCTTCTGCCCTGCATTTGTTCAATGGGTCTCCGTACTCTATGCTACCACAAGGGTTCAAGTGCGGGCGAAGTACCTCCTTTCGACCCCCTCTATTTAGAGGGATGCGACGGGGGTGCCCATTGCCGCCACTCCTGTTCATGATTGCTCTAGAGCCTTTGGCAGCAGCAATATGGAAGGTGGAAGACATTCATATAAACACTAACAAAAAAAATAAAAAATAGCCCTATACGCAGAGGCGATTGTTTTTTAGTGACTGGCTGTGGTCTCTTTAATATTGGACATTTGTCTGGTTTACAGATTAAATTGTCGAAGTCAGCTCTCCTATTGGTGGGACTGCAACCCCATGTGGTGGATGATGGGACGTTGCAGATAATCACAACCTTTAAATACCTAATACCTTTCACTCACTTAATGTAGTTCCCCTGATTTCCTGGTTACAACACTCAGTATGATTGGGCGTGGGAACCTTATAAAAATGATCTATATGCCTCAAATACTGTATATACTCCATAATGTCCTGATATGGATCCCCCTCCACATCTTACATAAATTCAATGGGATTTTCTGTGATCTTATCTGGAAAAAGGGTACTGCACAAATTAGTTGGGAGACCTTGCAGAGACCCAAGGAGGAAAAATGCATTTTAGAGGGTCTCCCTACCCCACCCTACAATTGAACCAGAAGGTATGTGACAAAGTGTAGGGAACACCGAGACTGATGGGTTATACCCCCTTCTCACCTATCTAGGATAGTATCCACTATCCAGAGTTTTCTATGCTCAAGGGATTTGAAGTTGGGGTTGGAGGTCAGCTGGCCTTAGACTTATGCCGCAGTTATGTAATGACCTTTGTTTTAAGACTCTTGCTGATTTCCAACAAGAATTTAATCTGCCGCATCAGTGTTTCTATTAATACCTACAGTTATGACACCTGTAATTCTCAATGTCGACAGGCTCCTATCCAACCTGTCTCCTCGACCCCCTTCTTAGAGGTGGAGATACAGGAGTGGAGTACTAGCTGGGCCATATCCCTGTACTACTGATGTCTGATGGAGGCAGTATTGTGCTTAATATCTAAATGGGAGAGAGATATAGCCCCCATTACAGAGGAGGCCTGAACTGATGTCCTTGAGGCACTGCTGTGAGTCTCTTAGTGACACACTGTATATCCCAACTCTTCCTGATACACAGGGTATACAGAACCCTATACCTGTTGCAGAAAATGGGATATAGAACAGATGCTCAATGCTATAGACACGGAGTATGGGGCTGATCTTGTCCATGTTATGTGGAGTTGTTCGAGACTTAGAGTTTTAGGGTTGAAGGACTAACTTTGTGGGGAGGGTATAAGTATGTCTTATACAATCAGATCCTATTTTATGCTTATTAGAATACACTGTTGAAATACCTGTGATGGAGGGGCAGCGTCTGGCCATCCTATGATTTCTCTACCTGGCCCGTAAATTGGTAGCAGCCCATTGGAGAGATGTGGATCCCCACAAGTTGTATTAATAATTTATTTAGTTTAGTACTATATGTAAATATTGTTTTATTTTAATCTTGAAAATCTTGAGTTTATACAGTACAGACCAAAAGTTTGGACACACCCTCTCATTCCAAGAGTTTTCTGTATTTTCATGATTATAAAAATTGTAGATTCACACTGAAGGCATCAAAACTATGAATTAACACATGTGGAATTATATACTTAACAAAAACGTGTGAAACAACTGAAAATATGTCTTATATTCTAGGTTCTTCAAAGTAGCCACCTTTTGCTTTGATTACTGCTTTGCACACTCTTGGAATTCTCTTGATGAGCTTCAAGAGGTAGTCACCTGAAATGGTTTTCATTTCACAGGTGTGCCCTGTCAGGTTTAATAAGTGGGATTTCTTGCCTTATAAATGGGGTTGGGACCATCAGTTGTGTTGTTCAGAAGTCAGGTGGATACACAGCTGATAGTCATCCGAGTCACCAGCCTCAGAAATCGCAGGTTAACAGCAGCTCAGATTAGAGACCAGGTCAATGCCACACAGAGTTCTAGCAGCAGACACATCTCTACAACAACTGTTAAGAGGAGACTGTGTGCAGCAGGCCTTCATGGTAAAATAGCTGCTAGGAAACCACTGCTAAGGACAGGCAACAAGCAGAAGAGACTTGTTTGGGCTAAAGAACACAAGGAATGGACATTAGACCTGTGGAAATCTGTGCTTTGGTCTGATGAGTCCAAATTTGAGATCTTTGGTTCCAACCACCGTGTCTTTGTGCGACACAGAAAAGGTGAACGAATGGACTCTACATGCCTGGTTCCCACCGTGAAGCATGGAGGAGGAGGTGTGATGGTGTGGGGGTGCTTTGCTGGTGACACTGTTGGGGATATATTCAAATTGAAGGAATACTGAACCAGCATGGTTACCACAGCATCTTGCAGCGGCATGCTATTCCATCCGGTTTGCATTTAGTTTAGTAGTCATTTATTTTTCAACAGGACAATGACCCCAAACACACCTCCAGACTGTGTAAGGGCTATTTGACCAAGGAGGAGAGTGATGGGGTGCTATGCTAGATGACCTGTCCTCCACAGTCACCAGACCTGAACCCAATCGAGATGGTTTGGGGTGAGCTGGACCGCAGAGTGAAGGCAAAAGGGCCAACAAGTGCTAAGCATCTCTGGGAACTCCTTCAAGACTGTTGGAAGACCATTTCAGGTGACTACCTCTTGAAGCTCATCAAGAGAATGCCAAGAGTGTGTAAAGCAGTAATCAAAGCAAAAGGTGGCTACTTTGAAGAACCTAGAATATAAAACACATTTTCAGTTGTTTCACACTTTTTTGTTAAGTATATAATTCCACATGAAAATACAGAAAACTCTTGGAATGAGAAGGTGTGTCCAAACTTTTGGTCTGTACTGTATGTGTATAGCTAGTTAAATATATAGATTTAATCCTTTTTTTTTTTTTTTCCCTTAACTAGATATTTTTTGGTGGACTCTGAAGGGAAAGTGTTAATGACCCAAGATGGAATATTCCGAAGTAACTGTATGGATTGCTTGGATCGCACAAATGTTATTCAGAGTCTACTGGCACATCGCTCTCTTCAGGCTCAGTTACAGGTATAACATTGTTATTTGTTTACTATATTTGTAACCTTTCCTTTAGTGTGTATTCACACACAGTAGATTTGTTGCAGAAGATTTGACGAATGAAAGTTGGGTCTATTCATCTATGTTCAGTTGGTTCCATTTGCAAGCTGAAAAAATCTGCTTCAGGAATTAGGAAACCCTTTTTTTTTTTAACTTGATGCGTTTTTGTCATGGTTTTTGCCCCATTTTTTTTTTTTTTTTTTTTGCTCCAGCACATTGTATGGACCTGGAAACTTCTCTTTAAAGAAAACAGTAGCGTTTTTTCACGTGGTTTTTGCAAAAATCACGTCAAAAAAACGCTAGCGGTTTTTCCGCCTCCCATTGGCTTCAATGGGTTTTTGAAGGTGGAATCCGCCTGAAGATAGGTCATTTCGCTTTTTTTCTTTTTTTTCCACTAGCTGAAAAAAATCAGCTAGAGGGAAAAAACTGCTACTGACTCCCATTGAAATGAATGGGAGATGTTTTTTCAGGCGGATTTTGAGGGGGATTCTGCGTCAAAATCTGCCTGCAAAAAACTCTGTGTCAACATAACCTAAAGAAGGTTGTTTTGACACCAAATCACAGTAGGAAAAATAGCTCAAAATATATAAAACAAATAAATAACTATGTTGATATACTTTAAAACAATGAATAAAGCCTTAGATGAATAAAATGTAGTGGACCGCTACATGATGCCAGCAGCCATATAAATGGGTAGAATATTTTGAGCTCTAGATTTGTTGATTTCACAGGTGAGATTGATAAAATACTCAAACTGCTTAAGAGCTCTGTGCTTATAGAACAGGGATAGGCAACCTTTTTTGTTCGGCGTGCCGATTTTAATTAAAAAATCAAAGATGAGGTACTCGGAGTGCCGTTCAATAATTGTAAGTCTGACGACCCCTAAACTAAAGTTATACACCACAAACTATAACACAGAAGTGCTGCCACCAGATGCTTTAGGGCGCATGCACTTACTGCTATTTCCTGGGACGCTCCTGTACTTTCTGATTAGAAGCAATGAAAGTACATGTACATCCCGCAATTAGTGGTAAATGTGTCCAGGAGCACCGTATGGCGGCATCCTTATGGTGAATACACACTATGTATCTGGATGCAGATATAGTCTTAAGCCACTGGAACTTTTACTTCAATGTAAAACTGCGTTCACATGGTGCATTTTTGCACAAAAAAAAATGCCTGTGTTTTGTGTGCAAAAAGACATCCTTAATGCAGAAAACACACCGTTATACAGAATAATGTCCCATAGCGGCCCCTGCACAAGGTATTATATCCCATAACAGCCTCTGCACACACTATTATGTCACATAGTGAATCCTGCACACGGTATTATGTCACATAGTGAATCCTGCACACGGTATTATGTCACATAGTGAACCCTACACACAGTATTATGTCACATAGCGGGCCCTGCACACGATATTATGTCACATAGCGGCCCCTGCACACGGTATTATGTCACGTAACGGCCCCTGCACACGGTATTATGTCACATAGCGGCCCCTGCACAAGGTATTATATCCCATAACAGCCTCTGCACACCGTATTATGTCACATAGTGGCCCTTGCACACAGTATTATGTCATATTGTGGCCCCTGCACACAGTATTATGTCCCATAGCGGCCCCTGCACATGGTATTATGTCACAAAGCTTTCCCTGCACACGTTATGTCGTCACATAGCTGTCCCTGCCTACGGTATTATGTCCCATAGTGGCCCCTGTACACGGTATTATGTCACACAGTGGTCCCTGCACATGGTATTATGTCCCATAGTTCTCTTCAGACCCCCGAGTATAATAAGTGCAGGACCAAGAGAGGTGACAAACATAAAAAAACAATGTACTCACCTTTCCACGCTCCGCAGCCGCTGTGTTCTCTTCGGCGCTTCTGCCTGTAGTCAGCGACCGCAGATTGAGTCTCTGGGGTCACGTTGCGTCATTATGCGTAATGACGTCAGACGCAGACGTGACCTCTGAGGCCCTGTCAGCTGTCAGAAGCGCCTGCAGATCACACAGCCGCCGCGGAGTGCAGGGAGCAAGGTGAGTATCGTTGTTTTTTATGTTTTATCACTTCTCCTGAGTCTCCGCTTATTATACTTGGGGTCTGAAGAGACCCCACAGTATAATAATCGCAGTTTCATTTCGGCCGTGTTTGGTCTGATCGAATCTGCTGGATGAGGAATCCGCTGCCGTGCCAGGGAAATAAGCCTCGCGTGCCACTCTTGGCACGCGTGCCAGGTGTTGCCAACCCCTGTTGTAGAATGATGTATCCTATTATATATCACATATCCCAGACATTATGCATACTCCAATAGACCACTGTGTGTCAGGTATGCTTGCAATCCTCATCTGCCACTCTGGATAAAGGGTAATGAGTATAGGTCAAAAGAACCAGCTGAAGTTATAGACTAATTCACTTCCCTCATGTCAAACTGATTACTGTATCATATCCAAATCTGTGTTAGACCGCTGATTAGAATCAGACATCGTGTAAATTACTGTGAGCTTCTAGAGTTATATTCTAACAGGTGAGCTCATTAAAATGCTCAAACTGCTTTAAAGGGAATCTGTCAGGTTAATCTGGGACACTAAACCCCAGGTCGATAAGGACCTGTGGTTGGTTTAGTGTCCCAAATCGCCCTGTTGTAATGCAATCCTCAGGCACATTAAAAATAAAAAACCTTCATACTTTTTTATTTTTAATGCGGCCATGGATTGCGTTATAACAGGGTAATTTGGGACACTAAACCCCAGGTCAATATGGACGTGTGGGTGGTTTAGTGTCCCAAATTGCCCTGACAGATTCCCTTTAAACTCATTGCAACTCATAGACCATCTATGTGCATAAAGGTATACACCCTATTAAATATCACAGATGACCCCATACAGTGGGGAAAAAAAAGTATTTAGTCAGCCACCATTTGTGTAAGTTCTCCCACTTAAAAAAATGAGAGAGGCCTGTAAATGACATCATATGTAGACCTCAACTATGAGAGACAAAATGAGAAAACCTGTCTAGTAAGTCACATTGTCTGATTTTTTTAAAGAATTTATTTGCAAATTATGGTGAAAAATAAGTATTTGGTCACCTACAAACAAGCAAGATTTCTGGCTCTCACAGACCTGTAACTTCTTCTTTAAGAGGCTCCTCTGTCCTCCACTCATTACCTGTAGTAATGGCACCTGTTTGAAATTGTTATCAGTATAAAAGACACCTGTCCACAACCTCAAACAGTCACACTCCAAACTCCACTATGGTGAAGACCAAAGAGCTGTGGAAGGACACCAGAAACAAAATTGTAAACCTGCACCAGGCTGGGAAGACTGAATCTGCAATAGGCAAGCAGCTTGGTGTGAAGAAATCAACTGTGGGAGCAATAATTAGAAAATGGAAGACATACAAGACCACTGATAATCTCCCTCGATCAGGAGCTCCAAGCAAGATCTCACCTCGTGGGGTCAAAATGATCACAAGAACGGTGAGCAAAAATTCCAGAACCACACGGGGGGGGGACCTAGTGAATGACCTGCAGAAAACTGGGACTAACATAACAAAGGCTACCGTCAATAACACACTACGCCGCCAGGGACTCATATCCTGCAGTGCCAGACGTGTCCCCCTGTTTAAGCCAGTACATATCCGGGCCCATCTGAAGTTTGCTAGAGAGCATTTGGATGTTCCAGAAGAGTATTGGGAGAATGTCATATGGTCAGATGAAACCAAAGTAGAACTGTTTGGTAGAAACACAACTCGTGGTGTTTGGAGGAGAGTGAATGCTGAGTTGCATCCAAAGAACACCATACCTACTGTGAAGCATGGGGGTGGCAATATCATGTTTTGGGGCTGTTTCTCTGCAAAGGGACCAGGATGACTGATCCGTGTACATGAAAGAATGAATGGGGCCATGTAGCGTGAGATTTTGAGTGCAAACCTCCTTCCATCAGCAAGGGCATTGAAGATGAAACGTGGCTGGGTTTTTCAGCATGACAATGATCCCAAGCACACCGCCAGGGCAACGAAGGAGTAGCTTTGTAAGAAGCATTTCAAGATCTTGGAGTGGCCTAGCCAGTCTCCAGATCTCAACCCCATAGAAAACCTTTGGAGGGAGTTGAAAGTCCGTGTTGCCCAGCGACAGCCCCAAAACATCACTGCTCTAGAGAAGATCTGCATGGAGGAATGGGCCAACATACCAGCAACAGTGTGTGCCAACCTTGTGAAGACTTACAGAAAACGTTTGACCTCAGTCATTGCCAACAAAGGATATATAACAAAGTATTGAGATGAACTTTTGTTATTGACCAAATACTTATTTTCCACCATAATTTGCAAATAAATTCTTTAAAAATCAGACAATGTGATTTTCTGGATTTGTTTTCTCATTTTGTCTCTCACAGTTGAGGTCTACCTATGATGACAATTACAGGCCTCTCTCATCTTTTTAAGTGGGAGAACTTGCACAATTGGTGGCTGACTAAATACTTTTTTCCCCCACTGTATACAGGTAAAAAGAGCATACTCCTCACAGGTATGGCAGGGCTGGATATACCCTGACAGCTCTAAATGTAGAGTAATGTGTCTTAGTAATAGAACCAGCTGGAGGTGCTTATTGATTAGCTCCCCCCCCCCCCCCATGTTAAACAGGATACTATGGTATTCCTCAGGAGATATGGTATAAAGATTGTTCTTTCCCTATGCCCTGATGGTGGGCATAGGTACTAAATGTTAAAGGGGTTTGCACAATTGACCTGGTGTGCTCTATTGCGCAGGCGCTGGCTTCCCTGAAGGAAGTGACGCTTCGTTCCCAGTAGAAGAAGAGGCCCTGAAGACAGTATGATGAGGTTGGGGGGAAAGGGGGAGAGGGAGTATTAGTGACTTTCCGTTTCCGGAAACGGGACGTCACCAGGAAATCAGAAAATATGCCTGGTGCGGGTCACATGACTTCCCCAGGGATGTGGGTAAATATACGTTTTGTTTTTTTTTTTTGTTTTTTTTTAAAGGGAGTAAATTAGAAGTTAGGTGGGGGTGGGGGTTTAGCTTAGTGTTAAATTTTTAGTTTATCCTGGACAACCCCTTTAAGGCCAACCCTGGTGTGGGAGAAACACGTTGAGATTGGGGTCTAACATGGTAACCAGTTTAACATAGGGGGCTAGCTAATCAATATGCACATCCAACTGGTTCTATTACTGAGATGCATTATTGTGATTTTGAACGGTTGATTTGAGCTTTCAGGGTATATCCAACCCTGACATACCGCTACTACAGTATGAGTATGTCATATGTGATATATAATAGGATACATCCCTCTATATATACAGATGCATGGAGTAAAGCTCTTAAGTGGTTTGAGTATTTTATCTATCTTGGGCTGCGGTCACACTAGCGTTCAGTGACCATTTGGGGACTACGTCCCCCATTCAGCTTAAAATATGAGGAGAGAAAAGTCCTTCACACAGTAGAGTGGCACACAGACATAGTGATTTTCTAACAGTTTCAGGTTTGATCAAACTACTCTTATACTCTGGGGTTTCTGTAAGCAGGACTTTTCTCTCCGCCGATTTCGGGCAGAAACCCAGTGGACCGTATTATAATCTATAGGTAACCACTTTTTAAGTGGATCCGAAGAACGGAAACTTGAACGCTAGTGTGAACCTAGCGTTACTTGTGAGAATAACAAATCTAGAGCTCAAAACATTCTACCCCTTTATACAACTGCTGGCATCGTGTAGCGGTCCAATACATTTTATACATCTAGGGCCCTATTCATTGTTTTAAGGCAGATCAATAAAGTTATTTATTTTAAATATTTTAAGCCATTTTTCCTACTGTGATTTGTAAATAGATATGTTTACCCTGTGAATTTATGTTTTGACACCAAATTCAAAATAAATCCCATCCAAACACTGCTGGCCATTAAAAAAGACACAGGGCAAAGTGTCTTGCACTGAAGGTTTTGAACCTGTAGCAGGTACAGTGGCGTAACTAGGAATGGCTGGGCCCCAAGGCAAACATTTTTCATGGGACCCCCCCTCCCCCCCGCACAAACCGCATTCCTGCGCACACTATTATGCGCCATAGTGGCCCCTACACACACTATTATGCCCCCATAGTGGCCCCTGCAAACAGTATTATGCCCCCATAGTGGCCCCTGCACACAGTATTATGACCCCATAGTGGCCCCTACACACAGCATTATGCCGCCATAGCGGCCCCTGCACACAGTATTATGCCCCATAGTGGCCCCTGCACACAGTATTATGCCCCATAGTGGCCCCTGCACACAGCATTATGCCCCCATAGTGGCCCCTGCACACAGCATTATGCCCCATAGTGGCCCCTGCACATAGTATTATGCCCCATAGTGGCCCCTGCACACAGTATTATGCCCCATAGAGGCCCCTGCACACAGTATTATGCCCCATAGTGGCCCCTGCACACAGTATTATGCCCCATAGTGTCCCCTGCACACAGTATTATGCCCCATAGTGTCCCCTGCACACAGTATTATGCCCCATAGTGGCCCCTGCACACAGTATTATGCCCCATAGAGGCCCCTGCACACAGTATTATGCCCCATAGTGGCCCCTGCACACAGTATTATGCCCCATAGTGTCCCCTGCACACAGTATTATGCCCCATAGTGGCCCCTGCACACAGTATTATGCCCCATAGTGGCCCCTGCACACAGTATTATGCCCCATAGTGGCCCCTGCACACAGTATTATGCCCCATAGTGGCCCCTGCACACAGTATTATGCCCCATAGTGGCCCCTGCACACAGTATTATGCCCCATTGTGGCCCCTGCACACAGTATTATGCCACATTGTGGACCACCCATGAACAATTATTATACTCTGGGGTGTTTTCAGACACCAGAGTATAGTGATTGGAGACCCAGGGGAGGATACAAACAAAAAAAACAATGTCGCTTACCTCTTCCTGGCTCTGGCGCATTCTCCGCTACTTCGGCTATGTTCAATGTTGGACTCGATCTTGCGTGAGCCGGGCCAGCGTTACGACGCATAATGATGGAGGCCCGGCCCACGTGACGTCAACAAACATGCCCGAACTCTCCGGAGCGCAGTTTTCAACCTTTCTGCTTTTTTTTTTTTTTTGCAACTGTTTCTGTTAGTGTTGAAACCATGCTTCTGTAATCTTGGGAAAACCTTGTTAATCCTGCATGAACATGACCTGATACTGCCATGTTATTGGGTGTCAGAGAAAAGTAATAAAATATGTTTGCAATGATAATAAAGAACCTCAAGGTATAGAACGCTAAAGTAGAATGTTAACATATAGCTTTAGCATAATGAAGGCATCGTAAAAGCATTTTGGAACTACATAATGTCATGTTTTGCATTTCTTCACTGACCATTCTGTACAGTTTTCCTATGTTAGAATGTATTGATTGCTACTTTTTATATTTTACAGCTACAATTATCTGTATACACCATATTTTAATATAGTCAAGTATATAAACTGAGATCATACTGTTAACAATAACTGAAATTTCTATTAAACTTTTTACAGTCTTTGTGCTTGTTGCACCCTTTTTAAAAGCACTTTTCCTCTACTTGTCACCCTTTCATTAGACCAGAGTTTCTCAACTTGTCCAAGCCAAATACCCCTACTGAAATTCACAACAAAGTACCCCCAAAAAAGTTATTACTTTTGAATGTTAAAGCATACTACCAATTATTTGAAGAAGAAAAAAAAATATAACCAACTTTGTAATGCATTTTATTTCAGAAATATGTTTCCTTCTCAATTTATCAAGCTAATATGTAAAAAGCAATTCAATCTATGGAGAAGGAGGCTCCACACAGATAACTGCTGCTGCTACTATACTCTGCTATTCTGTTAGGTTGCTCTTTTAATCCGAAAATGCTAAAGATAAGAGGCTAAAAGTGCACAGAATGAGGCAGCAAATCATTTAATAGCTTCATCATCCCCTCTTCTCACCATACAGTTCTGTGTGTGAGCTGGATATGGCTATGGATTCTAAGTAAACAGTCAGTCTCATAAGGAGAAGAGCAGCTTAATAAATGGAAAAGAAAACACATTTCCTTAAGATATTGTACATAGTTTCTTATATTCATATGTACTGTTCATTTAGGAAAAGTTGTTCCAGAATTGGATGTATGCTTTAAGAAAATAAAGAAATTGACAACAATACACTTAAACATGGGGGGTGGCCACAATTTTATTCTCTGAAACGTAAAGTGTTTACGATTTTATGTACTAAAAATGTGGGCTGGATGCCTGTTAATGCTCTGAACATGTGGGGTGGGCGCCATTTAATGAACTGAACATGTGGGGTGGGCACCATTTTATGTGCTGAACATGTGGGCTGATATTAAAATCCTTCTAAAACCTGCATAGTGGTGAAGATAAGCCCTGTTTCTGTGTGATGTGGGAGTGAGAACAAACACTTAATGGCAGCATGTTTAATAACTCCCATTTCCATAACAGGGTTGTTCAACGCTTACACTGCTCATTCTCCTCCATACCTGACTTCCTTTGCACCTACTCCCCACTCCCAGCCCTTCTCACCAATTCCTTTCAGACATTCCCTCCCCTACCATCGCCAGTCAACAGACTTTAAAGAAGTGCAGAGAAAGTGTTTTTTTTCCTTTTCAAAGAGCTGCTGGTGCGTACCCCTTGTGGTACGAGTACCATGTCTTGAGAACCACTGTGTTAGACCAGAGTACCTATGATTTTTTTTTTTTGCACTACATATTACTAACTAGCCCTTATGAGACCTGTTGTGGCTAAATACTGGAACAGCTGTCTCATGTGCATGGTCTCCCAGAGTCTTGGCAAGTTATACTTTAAGTAAAAGTTTATTTCTTTCATGTTTCAGAGACTTGGAGTACTCCATATTGGGCAACGAATTGAAGAGCAAGTACAGTTTGAAAAGATTTACAAAAATGGTAATGTTCCTGCTAATGTTAAAAAATGTAACTCCTTAGTAACTAAGAAATTATTAATTTTTACGTTTTCGTTCTTTTGACATTCCATCAAAAGGCCACATCTTTATTTTTACCTTTCAGAGTTTTATGAGGGCTTATATTTTGGGGGTAAATTTTACTTCATAATCCCACTGTTAAATATTTTGTGCAATGTATAAAATTCAGAATGGGGTAGAATTGGAAAAAAAATTCAGTAGCTCCATTTTTTTACAGGTTTCATTTTTACAGTGTTGACAGTATGATAAATATAACATGTTTTCTATTTTATGGGTCAGTACGGTCACTCCAATGCCAAATTTATATGTTTATGTATGTCTATATACAGTGGCTTGCAAAAGTATTAATACCCCTTGAACTTTTACACATTTTGTCACCTAGCAACCACAAACTTAAATGTATTTTATTGAGATTTTAAATGATAGACCAACACAAAGTAGCACATAACTGTGAAGTGGAATGAAAATGATACATGGTTTTCAATATTTTAATCAAATAAAAATGTGAAAAGTGTGACGTGCAAAAGTATTCAGCCCCCTGTACTCTGATACCCCTAAATAAAATCCAGTGCAATCAGTTACCTTCAGAAGTCGCTTAATTAGTTAAGAATCCAGCTATGTGTAATTTAGTCTCAGTATAAATACACCTATTCTGTGAAGGCCTCAGTGGTTTGTTAGATAACACTAGTGAACAAACAGCATCATGAAGACCAAGGAACTTATCAGACAGATTAGAACTAAAGTTGTGGAGAAGTTTAAAGCAGGGTTTTAAAAACATATCCCAAGGAGCACTGTTCAATCCATCATGCAAAAATGGAAAAAGTATTTTACAACTGCAAGCCTACCAAGACATGGTACCTAAACTAACAGATCAAGCAAGGAGAGCAATGGTCAGAGAAGCATCCAAGAGGCCCATGGACACTCTGGAAGAGCTGCAGAAATCCACAGCTCAGGTGGGAGAATCTGTTCACAGGACAACTATAAGTTGTGCACTCCACAAATCTGGCCTTTGTGGAAGAGTGACATTTGCAGGTCAGGTGAGACCAAAGTTGAACTTTTTGGCCTAAATGAAAAGCATTATGTGTGGCGGGAAAGTAACGCTGCTTATCACCCTGAATACACCATCCTTCTAAATCCCATTGAGCATCTGTGGCAATACATGAAATTTGCTGTTCACAGACACTCTCCATCCAATCTGGCTGAGCTTGAGCTATTTTGCAAAGATGAGTGGGCAAAAATGTCAGTCTCTAGAAGTGCAAAGCTGGCAGAGACATACCCCAAAAGACTTGCAGCTGTAATTGCAGCAAAGGGTGGCTCTACAAAGTATTGATATAGGGGGGCTGAATACTTTTGCACGTCACACTTTTCAGATTTTTATTTGATTAAAATTTTGAAAAGCATGTATCATTTTTGTTCCACTTCACAATTATGTGCTACTTTTGTGTTGGTCTATCACTTAAAATCTCAATAAAATACATTTAAATTTGTGGTTGTAAAGGTGACAAAATGTGAAAAAGTTCAAGGCATATGAAAACTTTTGCAAGGCACTGTATGTATGTGTGTGTGTGTGTGTGTGTTTATGTGTGTATGTAAAATACAATGCCTTGCGAAAGTATTCGGCCCCCATAAGGATATAAAATTTTAATTTTTTGGTGAACAATCAACAAATGGGACACAATTGTGAAGTGGAATTAAATTTATTGGATATTTTAAACTTTTGTAAAAAATAAAAAACTGAAAAGTGGGGCGTGCCAAATTATTCGGCCCCCTTAAGTTAATACTTTGTAGCACCACCTTTTGCTGCGATTACAGCTGCAAGTCGCTTGAGGTATGTCTGTATCAGTTTTGCACATCGAGAGACTGAAATTCTTGCCCATTCTTCCTTGGAAAACAGCTCGAGCTCAGTGAGGTTGGATGGAGAGCGTTTGTGAACAGCAGTTTTCAGCTCTTTCCACAGATTCTTGATTGGATTCAGGTCTGGACTTTGACTTGGCCATTCTAACACCTGGATACGTTTATTTGTGAACCATTCCATTGTAGATTTTGCTTTATGTTTGGGATCATTGTCTTGTTGGAAGATAAATCTCCGCCCCAGTCTCAGGTCTTTTGCAGACTCCAACAGGTTTTCTTCCAGAATGGTCCTGTATTTGGCTCCATCCATCTTCCCATCAATTTTAACCATCTTCCCTGTCCCTGCTGAAGAAAAGCAGGCCCAAACCATGATGCCACCACCATTTTTGACAGTGGGGATGGTGTGTTCAGGGTGATGAGCTGTGTTGTTTTTACGCCAAACATATCGTTTTGCATTGTGGCCAAAAAGTTCGATTTTTGGTTTCATCTGACCAGAGCACCTTCTTCCACATGTTTGGTGTGTCTCCCAGGTGGCTTGTGGCAAACTTTAAACAAGACTTTTTATGGATATCTTTGAGAAATGGCTTTCTCCTTGCCACTCTTCCATAAAGGCCAGATTTGTGCAGTGTACGACTGATTGTTGTCCTATGGACAGACTCTCCCACCTCAGCTGTAGATCTCTGCAGTTCATCCAGAATGATCATGGGCCTCTTGGCTGCATCTCTGATCAGTCTTCTCCTTGTTTGAGATGAAAGTTTAGAGGGACGGCCGGGTCTTGGTAGATTTGCAGTGGTCTGATACTCCTTCCATTTCAATATGATCGCTTGCACAGTGCTCCTTGGGATGTTTAAAGTTTGGGAAATCTTTTTGTATCCAAATCCGGCTTTAAACTTCTCCACAACAGTATCACGGACCTGCCTGGTGTGTTCCTTGGTCTTCATGATGCTCTCTGCGCTTTAAACAGAGCCCTGAGACTCTCAGAGCAGGTGCATTTATACGGAAACTTGATTACACACAGGTGGATTATATTTATCATCATCAGTTATTTAGGACAACATAGGATCATTCAGAGATCCTCACTGAACTTCTGGAGTGAGTTTGCTGCACTGAAAGTAAAGGGGCCGAATAATATTGCATGCCCCACTTTTCAGTTTTTTATTTTATACAAAAGTTTAAAATAACCAATAAATTTCATTCCACTTCACAATTGTGTCCCACTTGTTGATTCTTCACCAAAAAATTAAAATTTTATATCTTTATGTTTGAAGCCTGAAATGTGGCAAAAGGTTGAAAAGTTCAAGGGGGCCGAATACTTTCGCAAGGCACTGTGTGTGTGCGTGTGTGTGTAGATAGAGAGAGAGAGAGAAAGATAGATAGATATCTATCTATCTATCTATATATATATCTATCTATATATATCTATATAGATATAGATATATATATATAGATATATATATCTATATCTATATAGATATATACCACCACTTTCACTAGAATACATATAAAACAGAAAAAAAATTATATAAGACCCTTTCTTATTTTCGGAGAAACACGGGTAGTAGTATTTAATGCTGCAACGAATCTGTGGCTTCTGATCCCCCCCCCCCTTGCCCCAACCAAGTGCCCTTCCTTCCACCACCTACTCACCTTTTGTTGCCAGTACAGCTCCTGCTTGGCGAGATCATGTAAGCCATCTGGTTACTATGACAGCCGGGAGTTTTCTGAAGGCTCCCAGGCCTGTCAAATTAAAATAACTATTGAGGTCTGCCTCAGAGTTCACTCTGACTGCGGACATTGTTGAGTGTGCCAGTCAATGCCCCCCCCCCTTCCCAAATCCACTCCCTAAAGCAGAGCAACTATCCCCAGGGACGGTCCCCATCGGCCCTGTACCTTTCTCGTTGCAGGTCGGCTCCCGCGTGACGAGATCACAGGAGCTGACCTGTTCCTTTGACAATCGGTAGCCTTATGAAGGCTCCCAGGCCTGTCATAGGAATATTACTATTGAGGCTGGTCTATGACAGCAGTAGTATTGCTGTTTGTTACAAGTGATCTAATGAGCGCAGGTTCAAGTCCCCTAGGGGGCTTACTATAATAAATAAATGAAAATGGTTTTAAAATATTAAATTTCAACACCTCCCTTTACGTAGAATGCATGTAAAAATAAAATAACATATTTTGATCACTTAGACTCCTGGTCGAACTTTAAGGTCAATACGGCAAAGTTAGAAGCACTAAATGTCTCCCTCCCCAAGGAGGTAGATCTCCTCCAGAGTAATTACTCCATCTGGGATATGCTATTTGGGGTTGAATATCCATAGTGACTTGAATAGTTTGTATGACCTTAACCTTCGCCCTTTGCTCTCTTAGATTGGCAGGAATCTTGAGTCGTAGAGATTGGGTCTCACTCCTGGTTCGGCCGAGTTAGTATCCTATAAATGAATATCCTTCTGCATCGTTTATATCTTTTCCACATTATTCCTATCCCATCCCTGCGACGTTCTGGTCCGCGTAGCAAAGCCACTTTATCCACTTTATTTAGGCCGGTGGTAGGGCATACCTGGGCTGGTCTAATTCTCTTATCACCCCAGGGAACCCATAGTCCCAGTTTCTGATGACCCTTTCTTTCTTCCTGGGATGTCCTCCAATAATTTTCTTGGTAGGTCTAAGTTTTTTCCACTATTCTAACAGGTCCTATTGTGTTCTTCTCTGGCACCACTGTCGGATCTGATTCACCATGATAGATAACTTCCTAGAGCCTGCTTTGATTATACGCCATTGTCTCATATTTATTACTCATTAGACTCTACAGGGTCCTTTGGGACCCCACCGACTATGAGCAACTGTGGCTGGCATCCTCTCCTCCCATGCACACCGTTTGATTACTTTACAGTTACTTCTTGTCCAATACTACCTCAGAATTACCAGCGTATTGACGCAGCTGGGAAATTTTGCTTGGGAAGCAATTTGATGAGACTCAATGGCATAACTTGTTCTGCTTCACTCACAAATCCCATATTGCGACAAGAGTGCAAGAGACTTAATTTTCAGATTCTCTCCCGCTGGTATAGGGTTCCTGCTCTTTCGCATAAATTATACCCATCACGTTCAGACTGTTTCTGGCATTATGGTCATGGGGAGGTGATGACATCTCATATTTGATATGGTTGCCCGCTCTTATGGGGTTTCTAGCACCAAGTAGTTTCATACACGTCAACTATTGTGGGAACACTACCCCTCATTACCCCGGAAGCTTTGCTTTTACTCATGCTTCCCATAACTTTTCCTGCAGGCGGCAAAAAATGTACTCCCTAGGCATTGAAAAAGCCAGTCATCGCTGACGGTAGAGTAGTTTTCAGAGGTTGTCTTTCTTTATCGAATGGAAGACTTCATTGCCCATACTATGGCCTAAGGGGAGCACATTATTTGAAGCTGGGGCCCCTGGATTGTCTCTTACTACTCAAATGCCTTCCGTCGTGCTGATTGGAATGCCTAAGTGTTTTGGTCTCTTCTCTGGAGTTGCGTCTCCTATTGGATCCTGGGTGCTGGTCTACGCTGCACTGTCGCCACCTCGTGGATATATGTATTCTCTGCTTCTTTACATTTAACTGCTGCTTCCTTTGTTTTGACTCCCACCGTCCCGCTCCTCTCCCATCCCTCTCCGTCCTTTTCCTGTTTGACTTGATTTACAATTTTGTTTGGGAAGCTGCATCTTCCTTTGTTTTGTACCCACTTTGTTCTTGTAAGCTTATTAAAGTTAATTTGAAAGAAAAAGAAAAAAACATATTAGGTATCCCTATGTCCAAAAATGCCCAAATGAAAAAAATTATCCTGTATTATAGATATCATAGCGCATAATTAATGTAAACCTAAAAACGTGTTGGAACTCTTCAGAATATACCAACTAAAATAATTTAGCATTTTTCAGTTTTTGATTTTTTAAAAACTTCTTTTTTAAAAAGGTATTAAAACGTAACAAAAATTATAAGTTTAGTATCTCTGTAATTATGCCAACAAGAATATAATGAACATCTAATTTTTACTGCATTGTGAATGCTGTAAATACGAAAGCAATAAGAAAATGGTGTAAATACAGTTTTTAATTTCACCCCATTCTGTGTTTTTTTTGTTTTTTTTTTTCCAGATTCCCAGAACTGATATGTAAAAATTAAAAAAAAAAAAACTTCTGGCTTTTGGAAGGCGTGTAGTAAAAAATGAAAAATGTCTGTGGCAGAACAGGTTACATAAAAACTGTGTGTAGGGCCAGATTAAGTTTTAATTGACACCATTTTGGGAGGTGAAACAGTGAAAAAATGGTGATTCAGGCATTTTTACTAACCCCCTTCCCAAACACATTCAGCATATGGGATGAGTAATTTTATATTACTGATGAAGGGATTTAACTAATGTGTTTATTCTTATATATATTCTTCGACCATGGTGGCGAACCTATGGCAGAGGCACTTCAGAGCCCTCTCTGGGCACCAATCTATGGAACAGATTATACTGTGTGGGGGGCACTGTGGAGCAGACTGCACTGTGTGGGGGTCCTTCACTATTTATGTCACTCAGTATCTGTTTTATAGCAGACATGTGATATTATTAAAGGCTGTAATAACATTGCACGGTCACTATAAAACAGATTCTGTGCAATGTAAATAGTGAGCATTAACTGTTCAAAATTATGCCAAATGCAAACCTTTACCTTTCAGTACAAGTTGTTTTGTATCCTTGAAAGCTCTGTAAAGTCCCATTCACACGACCGTATTTTGCGAGTCCGTAAGTGTCTGCAATTGTGGATCCGCACAGTATTAAGGTTAAATTGCCATGTTGGCACTTTGTGACAAATTATTGGGTTTTGGGTTGCAGTTTGGGCACTCTCTAAAAGGTTTGCCATCACTGTTCTAGGAAAAGGGGATGACTTGAAACTTTGTTTTAAAACTATTTAAACTTTTTTTTTTTTTTTTTTGTTATAATTAGCTCTTGGGTCATCACGTAAAAAAACTAGCTTATGTTTGTTGCCCCCTCCGCTGGTGCACAGAAACTGCACCTCGTTCTTGAGTGAGCGCCATGTTTGAAACATGCACTTCTGACGTACAAACCCATATGAGCTATCACTAAAGATGTGAAATCAATGTAAAATTTGCATATGATAAGGTCTAGTTCTTTGTTCATATACCACTATATGTTCACAGCTTGGGCCGATAATGCAAATGCTTGTGCAAAGCAGTATGCAGGAACAGGAGCTCTGAAGACAGACTTTACAAGGCAAGTTGAATTGCAGCCATATAAATATGCTGTTCTGTATCACAAATGAGTGTTTCCACCACCTAGAGCATGCATTTGTTTTTCAGAACTGGCAAGCGGACACAGTGGGGTCTTATAATGGATGGCTGGAACTCTCTCATACGATATTACAAGAACAACTTCTCTGATGGATTTAGACAGGTAGGTTGTTACATCAAGCTTTGTATTCTCTCAAGCTTTGGATGTAAGGGCAAGTTATATTGTGATATATTTATATGGCAGAGTTAACCCAAACTTCTGCAATTGGGTAAAATGCTGCAGTGTGATATTTTATCATAGAAGATGACAATAACCAGTGAAAAGTAATTGAAAAATGTTTGACCATTGACTTTTCCATGGTCTTTGTTGTCTTCTGTCACACTGCAGCAGTTTAACCAATTGCAGAAGTGTGGGTTAACTCTTCTACATCTGTACGTGAATGATGTTCATCAGCCATGACAGAACAGGCATGGACCATAGGTTTTGCCAGTAGGCCCCTCAGCTTATGGTCAGCTGGTACTCTTCATGTTGTGTTTTTTTTTTTTTTTTTTTTTTTTTTTGTTTTTTTGTGAAGAGTATGGTGCAGGTTTATGAAACTGTCTAAAGGAAAAACTGTTACTCATAGCAACCACTTGCATCACAGCTTTTACTTTGTATTCTGCCCTTGAAAATTGAAAGCTGTGTTGTGGTTGGTTGCTACATGCAACAAAGACCATTTTTGTTTAGGACCGTTTAATCCCCTGCAGTATGTTGCAATGGTAACATTTTTATATTTTCTGTTATTTCCATTGTTATCTAAGTAGATTATTGTCTATATAGATCAGTAAATATACAATTAAAATGATCAGGGACTTTATGTATCTAGTCTACAGTTGTACACTATAGGTATATTGGAGGTGATGATGCTTCAAGATGCAGAGACTATGTCAAGGATAGATCTTATAAAATTTACACACGTGTATTTTTGTGTCTCTTACAGGATTCAATTGATTTATTTCTTGGAAATTATTCAGTTGAAGAAGTTTATTCCACAAGTCCTTTACAAATACAGAAAGACTGGAAATTTTTAGCTGTAAGTTTATAATCCACTGCACTAATTGTCTAATGGTATCACCTGTAAGTTGTATTGTGTAATTTATTAAAATTTGTAGGATATGTCCATCTTCACAGGTATTTTTTTAGTTCATGCATTCAGAATGAAAAATGAAGCATCTTTACAAATGGTCTTCATTACAAATGTACTCCTTGTGTGGTTCTTGATATAATTAATGCTCCTCACATTACCTGTTCACGTCCAGTGTAATGTGGTATATTATTAAACCCTTAATGACCATGGACGTACTATTAAGTCCATTTGTGATAAGAGGTGTTGTGACACGGGGATCTATTATTATTATAACCGGCAAGCCGAGTACCTCAGCTTTTTTTTTTTTTAAATCGGCACACTGAACATAAAAGGTTGGCTGCCGCTGTGTGTGTGTATATACACTGTGTGCAGAATTATTAGGCAAATTGTATTTCAGATGATGATTTTTATTATTGAACAACTGTGTTCTCAATCAACCCAAAAGACTCATAAATATCAAAGTTTAATATTTTTGGAAGTTGGAGTGGGTTTTTTTTAGATTTGGCTATCTTAGGAGGATATCTGTTTGTGCAGGTAACTATTACTGTGCAGAATTATTAGGCAACTTAATAAAAACCAAATATATACCATCTCACTTGTTTATTTTCACCAGGTAAACCAATATAACAGAAAATTTAGAAATAAACATTTCTGACATTCAAAAACAAAAACAAATCAGTGACCAATATAGCCACCTTTCTTTACGATGACACTCAAAAGCCTTCCATCCATAGATTGTGTCAGTTGCTTGATCTGTTTACGATCCACATTGCACGCAGCAGCCACCACAGCCTCCCAGACACTGTTCAGAGAGGTGTACTGTTTTCCCTCCCTGTAGATCTCACATTTTATGAGGGACCACAGGTTCTCTATGGGGTTCAGATCAGGTGAACAAGGGGGCCATGTCATTATTTTTTCTTCTTTTAGACCTTTACTGGCCAGCCACGCTGTGGAGTATTTGGATGCATGTGGTGGAGCATTGTCCTGCATGAAAATCATGTTTTTCTTGAACGATACCAACTTCTTCCTGTACCGCTGCTTGAAGAAGGTGTCTTCCAGAAACTGGCAGTAGGTGTGGGAGTTTAGCTTCACTCCATCCTCCACCCGAAAAGGTCCCACAAGTTCATCTTTGATGATAACAGCCCATACCAGTACCCCACCTCCACCTTTCTGGCGTCTGAGTCGGAGTGGAGCTCTCTGCCCATTACTGATCCAGCCGCGGGCCCATCCATCTGGCCCATCAAGAGTCACTCTCATTTCATCAGTCCATAAAACATTTGAAAAATCAGTCTTAAGACATTTCTTGCCCCAGTCTTGACGTTTTATCTTATGTTTCTTGTTGAAAGGTGGTCGTTTTTCAGCCTTCCTTACCTTGGCCATGTCCCTGAGTATCGCACACCTTGTGCTTTTTGATACTCCAGTAACGTTGCAGCTCTGAAATATGGCTAAACTGGTGGCTAATGGCATCTTGGCAGCTTCACGCTTGATTTTCCTCAATTCATTAGCAGTTATTTTGCGCCTTTTTTTTTTTCAACACGCTTCTTGCGACTCTGTTGGCTATTTGCCTTGAAACGCTTGATTGTTCGGTGAGCACGCTTCAAAAGTTTGGCAATTTCAAGACTGCTGCATCCCTCTGCAAGACATCTCACAATTTTTGACTTTTCAGAGTCCGTCAAATCTCTTTTCTGACCCGTTTTGCCAAAGGAAAGGAAGTTGCCTAATAATTAAGCACACCTTATATTGGGTGTTGATGTCATTAGACCACACCCCTCCTCATTACAGAGATGCACATCACCAGATTTACTTAATTGGTAGTTGGCTTTCAAGCCTATACAGCTTGGAGTAGGACAACATGTATAAAAAGGATGATGTTATCAAAATACTCATTTGACTAATAATTCTGCACACAGTGTATGTATATAATGTCTGTGTGTATGTATATGTGTATATATATATATATATATATATATATGTATATGTGTGTGTATATATGTATGTGTGTATATATATGTATGTGTGTATATATATAATATTTTTTTTTTTTTTTTTTTTTTTTATAAATACGCTACCATTCAAAAGTTTGGGGGTCACCCAGACAATTTTGTGTTCTCCATGAAAACCCACACTTTTATTTATCAAATGAGTTGCAAAATGAATAGAAAATATAGTCAAGACATTGACAAGGTTAGAAACAATGATTTTTATTTGAAATAATATTTTTCTCCTTCAAACTTTGCTTTCGTCAAAGAATGCTCCATTTGCAGCAATTACAGCATTGCAGACCTTTGGCATTCTACCTGTTAATTCGCTGAGGGAGAAATTTCACCCCATGCTTCCAGAAGCCCCTCCCACAAGTTGGATTGGCTTGATGGGCACTTTTTGCATACCATATGGTCAAGCTGCTCCCACAACAGCTCAATGGGGTTGAGATCTGGTGACTGCGCTGGCCACTCCATTACAGATAGAATACCAGCTACCTGCTTCTTCCCTAAATAGTTCTTGCATAATTTGGAGGTGTGCTTTGGGTCATTGTCCTGTTGTATGATGAAATTGGCTCCAGTCAAGCGCTGTCCGCAGGGTATAGCATGGCATTGCAAAATGGAGTGATAGCCTTCCTTATTCAAAATCCCATTTACCTTGTACAAATCTCCCACTTTACCAGCACCAAAGCAACCCCAGACCATCACATTACCTCCACCATGCTTGACAGATGGCGTCGGGCACCTTTCCAGCATCTTTTCAGTTGTTTTGTGATCCAAACACCTCAAACTTTGATTCGTCTGTCCATAACACTTTTTTCCAATCTTCCTCTGTCCAATGTCTGTGTTCTTTTGCCCATATTAATCTTTTCCTTTTATTAGCCAGTCTCAGATATGGCTTTTTCTTGGCCACTCTGCCCTAAAGGCCAGCATCCCTGAGTCACCTCTTCACTGTACAGTCATGGCCAAAAGTTTTGAGAATGATACAAATATTAATTTTTACAAAGTCTACTGCTTCAGTTTTTCTAATGGCAATTTGCATATACTCCAGAATGTTATAAAGAGTGATCAGCTTAACAGCAATTACTTGCAAAGTCAATATTTGCCTAGAAAATGAACTTTATCCCCCAAAACACATTTCAACATCATTGCAGCCCTGCCTTAAAAGGACCACCTAACATCGTTTCAGTGATTGCTCCATTAACACAGGTGTGGGTGTTGATGAGGACAGGGCTGGAGATCAATCTGTCATGATTAAGTAAGAATGACACCACTGGACACTTTAAAAGGAGGCTGGTGCTTGCTATCATTGTTTCTCTTCTGTTAACCATGGTTATCTCTAAAGAAACACGTGCAGTCATCATTGCACTGCACAAAAATGGCCTAACTGGGAAGAGTATTGCAGCTAGAAAGATTGCACCTCAGTCAACAATCTATCGCATCATCAAGAACTTCAAGGAGAGAGGTTCCATTGGTGCCAAAAAGGCTCCAGGGCGCCCAAGAAAGACCAGCAAGCGGCAGGACCGTCTCTTAAAAGTGTTTCAGCTGCGAGATCGGGCTACCAGCAGTGCAGAGCTTGCTGAGGAATGGCAGCAGGCAGGTGTGAGTGCATCTGCACGCACTGTGAGGCGGAGACTCTTGGAGCAAGGCCTGGTCTCAAGGAGGGCAGCAAAGAAGCCACTTCTCTCCAGAAAAAACATCAGGGACAGACTGATATTCTGCAAAAGGTACAGGGAGTGGACTGCTGAGGACTGGGGTAAAGTCATTTTCTGTGATGAATCCCCTTTTCGATTGTTTGGAACATCTGGAAAACAGCTTATTCGGAGAAGAAGAGGTGAGCGCTACCACCAGTCTTATCTCATGCCAACTGTAAAGCATCCTGAAACCATTCATGTGTGGGGTTGCTTCTCAGCCAAGGGAATCGGCTCTCTCACAGTCTTGCCTAAAAACACAGCCATGAATAAAGAATGGTACCAGAATGTCCTCCAAGAGCAACTTCTCCCAACCGTCCAAGAGCAGTTTGGCGCTCAACAATGCCTTTTCCAGCATGATGGAGCACCTTGCCATAAAGCAAAGGTGATAACTAAATGGCTCAGGGAACAAAACATAGAGATTTTGGGTCCATGGCCTGGAAACTCCCCAGATCTTAATCCCATTGAGAACTTGTGGTCAATTATCAAGAGACGGGTGGACAAACAAAAACCAACAAATTCAGACAAAATTAAAGCACTGATTCTGCAAGAATGGACTGATATCAGTCAGGATTTGGTCCAGAAGTTGATTGAGAGCATGCCAGGGAGAATTGCAGAGGTCCTGAAGAAGAAGGGTCAACACTGCAAATATTGACTTGCTGCATTAACTCATTCTAACTGTCAATATAAGCTTCTGTTACTCATAATATGAATGCAATTATATTTCTGTATGTGATAAAAACATCTGACAAACACACATAAAAACCAGAGGGCAGCAGATCATGTGAAAATATAATATTTGTGTCATTCTCAAAACTTTTGGCCATGACTGTAGACATTGACACTGGCGTTTTGCGGGTACTATTTAATGAAGCTGTCAGTTGAGGACCTGTGAGGCATCGATTTCTCAAACTAGAGACTCTAATGTACTTGTCTTGTTGTTCAGTTGTGCAGCGGGGCCTCCCACTTTTCTTTCTACTCTGGTTAGAGCCTGTTTGTGCTGTCCTCTGAAGGGAGTAGTACACACCGTTGTAGGAAATCTTCAGTTTCTTGGCAATTTCTCGCATGGAATAGCCTTAATTTCTAAGAACAAGAATAGACTATCGAGTTTCACATGAAAGTTCTCTTTTTCTGGCCATTTTGAGAGTTTAATCGAGCCAACAAATGTAGTGCTCCAGATTCTCAACTAGCTCAAAGGAAGGTCAGTTTTATAGCTTCTCTAACCAACAAAACTGTTTTCAGCTGTGCTAACATACTTGCACAAGGGTTTTCTAAACATCCATTAGCCTTCTTACACAGTTAGAAAACACAATGCACCATTAGAACACTGGAGTGATGGTTGCTGGAAATGGGCCTCTATACACCTATGTAGATATTGCATTAAAAACCAGACGTTTGCAGCTAGAATAGTCATTTACCACATTAACAATGTATAGAGTGTGTATTTCTGATTCATTTAATGTTATCTTCATTCCAAAAAACTGCTTTTCTTTCAAAAATAAGGAAATTTCTAAGTAACCCTAAACTTTTGAACAGTAGTGTTTGTGTGTGTGTCTATATATATATATATATATATATATATATTTATTTAAAATGATTCTCTTACAATACTGCACAAACCGGCTTTTTGTGCAGGTCCTGCCGTCACTAAGCGCTGTTGACATATATGATGAGCGACTCCAAAGGAGGCGCCCCAGAACAATTGCTGAGGCAACTCCTGAAAGTGATGAACCAGTGTGGACCCCACCCCCTGAAAATTATCAGCCTCAGCTTCCTGGCTTTAGAGAAATTTGACTTTTTTTTCAAAGTCATTTTCTCTAATGAGTTTATACATTTAATAGTGGCCCAAACAAATTTGTATCTCCAGCAATTCATAGAACAAAATGCCACCTCTTCATATGCTAGGCCTCAGAGGTGGATCCCAGTAAATGTAACAGAGATGAAAATATTTTGGGGTCTTGTTCTGCACATGGGCATAGTGAAGAAACCAAAAATTAGACAGTATTGGCCATGAACAGGACACGTTTTGAAATGATCTTGAAATTCTTACACTATAATGATAATACACAGTGCCCGCCCCAAGATGCCCCCAAACTCTGACCGCCTATTCAAAGTCAGGCCAGTCGTTGACCACTTTAATGCCAAATTTGCAGTGTCATACATCTCTGATCAGAACATTTCTATAAATGAGTCTCTGATCAGTTTCAAAGAGAGGCTTAAATTCTGCCAATACCTGCCCATTAGCAGGGCACGGTACAGCATTAAAATGTATAAACTGTGCGGGAGCAGATCAGGGAACACACACTCAAGTTTAGGGTTTATGAAGGAAGGGACACGAATTGAGCCCCCAGAATGCCCCCAATCCTAGGAGTTATTGGGAAAATAGTGTGGGATTTGCTGCACCCACTGCTAGACCAGGGTTATCACCTGTATGTGGATAACTTTTACACCAGCAGCAAACCAGCATCCGACTTGAATGCCTCAGTTCGAGGAACTGCAGCTTGTGGGACAGTGCACAGAAATCTGAGAGGTTTCTCTAAGTCACAGATTGAGCAGCCCCTCAAAAAGGGTGAAAGTAGGGCAGTCTGCAATGAGAATATGCTGTTGAAGTATAAGTACAAGAGGGATGTCCTTGTATTGACCACAATTCATGGCAACGGCAGCACCCATGCCCCTCTATGTGGTACCCCCAAGCCAGACTGCATCCTGCAATACAATAAATACATGGGAGGGGTTGATCTATCTAATCAAGTCCTGAAGCCGTACAGTGCCATGTGAAAAATAGAGTGTGGTACAAAAGGCTTGTACATTGTACAGATGACATAGTATAATGCTTATGTGCTATCACAATGTGCAGGCTGGACAGAAACTTTCCTTCAGTTTCAGGAGGAAGCTATCAAGACTCTGGTATTTGGGGATCAGGAAGGGCCAGGCCCCAGTACTTCTGGAACTGAAGGTGCCCGTATTGTACCAGGGCAAGACTTTCTCAGTGCACTGCACCTTTTTTTGGGTTTTCCCTTTCTTTGCAGAGTATGTTTCAAAAGGGGGATAAGTAAAGACCCCATTTATCAGTGTGACACCTGCCCCAAAAACCTGGCCTGTGCATGAAGGAGTGCTTCAGGCTGTACCACACATATACGGATTATTAATTTTATAATTTATTTGCCTTGGTATATCACCTCCTTACACCATGATGTACACTGCACAAAATTTCCTTTTAACCTCTGTTATGCAGTCATTTCTGGAAAATAAATTAATGTAATACCAGTTGGGTCCAAATGCTGTACCCCTTGATACATTTTTTAAGGGGTGTAATTTCCAAACTGAGGTCATTTGTTGGGGGTTTCCACTGAAAACTATTACAGCAAAATCTGTCCTCCAAATATATTTCTGTCCCTTCTCAGTTCCACTGTGTGACCATATAGCAGTTTACATCCACACGTGGGACATTTCTTTAATCAGGAGAATTTGTGCAACAAAATGTTTTTCTCCTTTAACCTTTTTTGAAGATGAAAAATTTAGGGCTAAAGTGACATTTTATTGTTAAAAAGTATTTTTTAATTTTTACATCTCAGTGGTAAAAAAAATCTGTGAAACACCTGTAGGGTCAAAGTGCTCACTATACCCCTTGATAAATTCCTTGAGGGGTCTAGTTTCCAAAATGGGATCATTTGGAGGGGGGGGGGGGGGACCACTGTTCTGGCACTTCAGGGGCTCTGCAAATGCAACATGGTGCCTGAAACAGATTCCAGCAAAATCTGCTCTCCAAAATCACAATAGTGCTCCTTCTTTTCTTTACCCTACTCTGTGTCCATATATCAGTTTACATCCTCATGTGGGATAATTTCATAATCGGGAGAAATCACATAACAGATTGTGGAATGCATTGTCTTTTTTAACCCCTTGTGAATGTGTAAATTCTAGAGCTAAATGAATATATTAGTAACAGAAATTGAAAAGTATAAATTTGACCTCCATTTTGTTTTCATTGCTGTGAAATAATGAAAGGGTTAAGAAACTTCCTAAATGTTGTTTTGAATTCTTTCAGGGGTGCAGTTTTGAGAATGGGGTGATTTATGGGGGTTTCTGTTAGAGAGGCTTTAAAAATCCCCTTTCAGAACTGAACTGGTCCCTTGAAAAATGTGTTTTGGAAATATTCTTGAAAATTTGGAAAATTATGGCTTGACTTGTAAGCCTTATATCTGAAATAAATGAAAGGGTGATTACCACTGACACGAAGTATAATGTGGCATGAAAAAACACTCAGAATCACTTATATACGTTAAAGCGTCTCAAAGATAATACCAAATAAAGTGACGCATGTCAGATTTGCAAAATGAGGCCTGGTCATTAAGGTACTTTTAGGCTGTGTCCTTAAGGGGTTAAAGTTGCTGTTGTGTACACTAAATTCACACTTCAGACTATAGTTTTTACAAAACACCATAGGATTGCTAAATAGTTGTGCTTTATTCCAGTTGCATCATTTGAACTTGTGGAATTTTTTTGTCCTAGTTTTGTAAAAAATGTTGACAATGACCATTTAAACCAATGATTTTATTTCTAACTTGTCTCTTTATCTTTTCAGTTGCCAATTATAATGGTGGTTGCATTTTCTATGTGCATTATCTGTCTACTCATGGCTGGTAAGTCTTCTATACTCTATGTATTTTGTCCAACTATCTTTCAGCTTGTTACTAAAATCAGGCATTTTGTTAATAATGAGGCATTTGCAGAACTTTTTTTTTTTTTTTTTTCAATAAAACTTTCATATTTTTAATACAATTCACAATCAATACATAACATATCAAGAGTCTACTAAGTAATTGTCTTGTCAATTGTAATGATGGAGCTAAAAGGGAGAAAACAAAATAGATAACAGAGAGAGGAAAACAAAGATGTAAGTAAATGCTCAACAGGCAATGAAAATGTATAAACTGTGCGGGAGCAGATCAGGGAACACACACACAAGTTTAGGGTTTATGAAGGAAGGAGCACAAGAATTGAGCCCCCAGAATGCCCCCAATCCTAGAAGTTAGTGGGAAAATAGTGTGGGATTTGCTGCACCCACTGCTAGACCAGGGTTATCACCTGTATGTGGATAACTTTTACACCAGCATCCGACTTGAATGCCTCAGTTCCAGAGGAACTGCAGCTTGTGGGACAGTGCACAGAAATCTGAGAGGCCTCTCTAAGTCACAGATTGAGCAGCCCCTCAAAAAGGGTGAAAGTAGGGCAGTATTGATACAAAGTATATTGGAAAATTGTACAACTTTTTGTTATGCAAACAATAACATTGGTGTCTCGATATTGGTGTGAAAGTGGTCAACCACTTTAAGGCCTCTGATTTAATCAAGTTTGAGACTTCACAGGTGGTGTGAGAAAGCTGGAGATGTGGGTTAGTATCTGGGTTAGCAGGTCATTGCAAATACTACTGTGGTGTGCATGAATCCACTTTAAGGCTAAGACCCCACATAGCGAATTACAGCTGAAAAACGCTGTGGAAAAGACAGCAGAGGAAACGTACCGTGTTTTTCACATTCTACTGTTAATATAGAAAATATCAAAGTGTGCCATTGATTCTAATTTTATAACATGTGGATTGTGATATAGGGAGAAACGAGTTACAATTAAAACAGCCAGCTTCCAGCTCCTGCACGGTCAACATACAGGTTACGTCTTTGCAAAGTTAATTATATATAGTCAATAGGTAGTTAGCAAGGAGTTACACACTTGCCATGTGGTATGAATTATACAGCGAGATGACAACCCAAAATTGCATTATAAAGAGGACTTATAAAGAGAAAAGAGTATTGCCTTGTGCTGCGGTATCCATTCTGTTCATAGGAGTATTAAAATGAATGACCTAGGGGTTGTCAGTAGGCCCAAAACTGCCATGACAACACCTCAGTTGCATTATGTGTGTGTGTGGGGGGGGTGCTATTGACTAGTGTATCTGCATGACTGATAAATTTACTTTTTGTAGGTGACACATGGACCGAGACCCTGGCCTATGTTCTTTTCTGGGGTACTGCTAGCATTGGAACAGCCACGATTATCCTTTACAATGGCAAAGACTTTGTTGATGCTCCAAAACTAGTGCAAAAGGAGAAGATGGACTGAATTTATATTTGTTCAAAGCATCGCAGCAGTGATTGTTCCACAAGCCATAGCTGGAGTCTATACTAATCTGCTTTCAATCACATTGTTGATCGTCCTAATGTTGAAGCTGATTCAAATTCATTATAATACAGGTGCATCTTCATGCCCATGGCATAAAAAATTAATTACTACAATGTGACATGGAGCACAACATACTCTTAACTAATGATCTGCGTCTCAATGTACATTTTCCATTGACTTGCAGTGTAATTACATTACAGGAAATGAGACCTCATCTTTAAGTCCACAGTTGTACAATAAAGACTTTCATTTTCAGTTCCATGCCTTCAGGTTTTTTTTTTTTTTTTTGAAACACACAGTTTAAACTCAAGCACGATAAATACTTTAGCTCCTAAACATTCCTCTATTGTGTAATAAGACATTTTCTTTCTTTCATTTGTATGCCTTAATTTATAATAAAAGGTTTTAATTTACATATTGCTAGAACGGTTTGCTTTAAGAAATGTGCAATCAGGCAGAAAAGCATATCATGTAAAATGTATATGAGCACTGCAACAGTAGGTGTTTATCCTTTTGTTCACTATATAATCTTGCTTTGTCATATATACATGGAGGTGGCAGCTACAGAAACTCATTATGGTTCATGATTAAATAAATGAAATAAGATACAGAATATGTAAGAATTTTGAGGCAGGACACTTGATTGGGTATTAGAAAACTTTTAAACTAATATTGAATAAAGACTTTTGGTTAATGTTTTGTACACAGTGTAGATATGTTAAATATAAAGAAATTTTTTCTTGCCGCTCTCACCTATGAACATTTGTGGTTCTCAATGACTAAAAAAAGCTTATACAGATATGATTGTCTCCATAGACAGTTCTACCACTTTTCAACCAAATTGCTATACTTTGTATCTGCTAAAATATGGACAGCACATGTGGTCTGATTTTCACAGACCCAAAGACAATGAGGTAATTGGTCCCTAAAATGGATCAATGGTCTGTGAAAAGTCTAAATATGCACATAAATCATGTATTAGGCCCGGTTCACATCTGCGTTCGGGAATTCCGCTTGGGTACCCCCCCCCCCCCCAAACGGAAACCTATACGCATAAGTGTGGTTTACCTGGGAAACCCGCAGACCCCATAGACTATAATGGGGTCCGTGTGGTTTCCGCATGAAACATGTGGAGAGTATAACACTGCAAGCAGCACTTTCCTCTCAGCTTGCTTTGCGTGGAAAGATCAGAAACCACATGGACCCCATTATAGTTCCCCAAGTAGACTCCCTGAACGCAGTTGTGAACCGGGCCTTAGGCTAGTTGTAGACTACTGTATTTTGCAGACAGTGTGTGTTCAGTGTTTCATCAGCGATTTATGTCTGCAAAAACAGACAGTATCTTCAGTGTGTGATCCTAGTTTGCAGATCCACCATAAAAAAAAAAAGTGACCTAATTATATCCCTAGCTTGTTCAAGAAAACGGACGGTACATCAGTTTGCCGTCCTAGGTTTTTAGTCTCCCATAGTCCATTCTGCAAAAACTGAACAGAATAGGACCTGTTCTGTCTGATGCAGCGTGGAATTACAGCTTGCACACTGATCAGTGAAAAACATGGTAGTGTGCATGTACCCATAGAAATGAATGGGTCAGTGTGCTATCCACAAGAAACAAGGATAGCACATGGATCTCACTCATGGTCATTTGCAAGGGGCCTTAGACTGACCTAGGTCATTTTGCTGGCAAAAAGTGCTGTGGAATTTATAATCTGGCAATTGGCTGTGTGGTTTTTACAGGCAAGAGTATGTGCTTATTTCTGATTTCGTCACAGCAAAACACTTAAATCTGTTTCCTTTAATTTCCTTTCCACTTTCCAAGAGCCTTAACTGCCACAGGTTAGCTAAATTGGTGTAAATATGTTGAGCACAGTGGATAGGATTTAAACAAATCCTATCTACACATTAAATAAAATCCTATTATGGTCTGTGACTTATAAAAATCCATGAATATCAGACAGGACAAGAATGCCATATGGGTGGTGTTAGTTTTTCTCAAACTACAACAGTATAGGAATTTACCTAAAAGCTGTAGCCATTGCTTACACAGAAGATAAATTAAGGGATTTCAGTAAAGGGAAAAAAACAAAACTAAAGCAGGTTTTAGGTTTTAACAATTTTATTCAAAAATGAAAGTTTCATAAACCCCAGTGTGGATGTGCACAAGTTCTAAAGCCATTACTTATTAAAATTTAACAAAAAACTGTACAAAATGATATTTTGTCCATATGAGCATTTTCTTTATCGTCTTGGTCCACCTCTTCCTCTGCCACGACCTCTTCCTCGACCACGACCTCGGCCTCTGCCACGGCCAGCAACTGAATTCAAAGAAGTATGAAAACATTAACACAAGTACACTACTAGTACCATAGCAGACCAGGTACTGAAATGAGTTTTATATAGTTAACCCCCATTACCATGAATATAACTCTTGACATTCACCTCCATATTGGTATACAAAGGATGTAGCATGAGTATAAGCTATATTTGATACATATATGTGACAATGTTTGTCTTCAGACACCTACACTATTGGTATAAAGTGATTGTCAGTAACACACGGGTGGCAGTTCACACATATGGGCAACATGCACAGAGCTGAGTGGAATCCCTGCCCTCTAAAACTATGGAGGTCTGATGTAGCTATTGCTCATCTTTTTCCTATATCTACTTATGAAAATTTCAATAAAACTTCCAGTTTTTATATGCAACCTCAATATATCCCATATCTCACAGAAAATAAATGGTTTCAAACGATAAAACTTAACTTTTAATATTTTAATATAAAAAATACACAAGGAGCCAATGCTAATAAACTTATCAATTGGTCTAAGCTGCTATAAATATTTTTCAAAAATGCAGTTACAACTGCAGTTCCTGGAGCACTGATGGTGTGCTCCAGTGTATAGAGTATTAGCATTGGCTCCTGATGAACCTGATACAGATAACAGATAATAAGATAAGTGAAAGTATCTAATTACACCCTAGGTCCAGTGGAAAGTTGGAGAGTGTGAATACTGTCTAACATTTAAATCCTGAATAAACTTTGAATAGTAGTATAATGTTGTACCGTGTTAGCCATTGAAAGTAGTGGAAGAGTGAAGAAATCAGGCAATACCTTTTAGAGGCTAACTGAGTATATTTATAAGTAAGCTTTCAGGAGTACTCGCTCCCTTCATCAGACATGGTGTGATACAAGAACTGAAAATTAACAGATTTTTATACACATGGTTTTCAAAGCATTTTAGAGTCCTTAAAAAAAATTGCAATCTAAGTAGAGAAGTTATTTACAACAGGTCAAAAAAACAGTCTGGAAACTTGTGGTGCGTGACAGAGGGATCAGTAATTCTTGCTGTTATCTGTTTGCTATCAGGAGGTGATTTGTGTCCCTCACAGTTCATACATAGTGTGATTTGAAGCTGGCATGAATATTGAGTTCAGTTCATGGTTCAAACATAGTGTGACATGAAGCTGGCAAGAATATTAAGTCCAAATTGCAGAGTTTGAAATTTTTGCATAAATTTGTACTCCATTTCTTTCCTTTTCTCCTGTGTCTTAAAATGTCCCATTAAAACCACAACCCACAAATCTTCAATAGAGTGGTTTTCTCCGGAGAAATGTGCGGCCACTGGGAGATCTGTTCTGCTGTTATTAATGGGGGATCTGTGTGAGTTCATTCGTTGACTGAGTCTCTGCCCTGTTTCCCCCACATAGAGGCCTGTGGTGGGACATTGCACACACATTATGAGGTACACCACATTGGAAGACCTGCAGGAAAATGTCCCCCTAATTCTGTGCACCTGTAAACTTTGAATAGGCAGGCACAGACCACATTGATCTGTCTTTTAGTAGATTAGTGGACGTCCTTTGTGTATTTTTTATATTAAAATATTAAAAGTTAAGTTTTATCGTTTGAAACCATTTATTTTCTGTGAGATATGAAGTAATAGGGAATGGTGTAGAACCCGCTGTGAGACCCTCAATATATCCCATTGGTCACATGTTGGAAAGAACAAAAAAAAAAGCTGATTTTTCTACAGGTACAGTACATGACAGCTAGATTAAGAGGTGCCCAAACACAAAACTCTAATGGCCTAGTGATTTAGGCAGCCTGTAACAGAAGCACTGCAATTTTGCACTGTATTAGTGATCGGACCCCTAGAACAAAATAACACGTTAGGTATCCTTTGCCTGAAAGCACTTGGTCTACAAACTTTTTTTAGCTGTTAAAAAAAAAAAAAAAAAAAAAAACACAACAACCACCACTGTTTTTGCCCCCCATAAAAATTTGTATAAAGTGTACATCTGGCCCTGCCAAAAAAAAAAAAAAAGTGAATACTGCAAGAAGTGTTTTTTTTTTTTTTAAAGGTGCTAAAGTTATGGTGTATAGAAGACCGGGAGGTGTGAATCTAGTGGAATTAAATACATCACCAGTTGTAAACAAATTTTCATAAATGAGTAGTACAGGTGAAAAAACAAATTTTCTTAAAATACCATATTTTTCAGACTATAAAGACACTTTTTTTCCAAATTTGGGAGTAAAATTGGGGATGCATCTTATAGTCCAAATGCATCGCCCCCACTCCTGCCGCAGACGGCTTCCTGCAGCTGCAGGAGTGGGTGTTCCCGGTGGCGTGAACCCACATACACATTAGGTATCCTTGTTCAAAAACGCCCGGTGTACAAACTTATAAAAATATTTTTCCGTAGGGTCAAAAGTATCAGTGGGAAAAAAGTATAAAAAGTGCCGAACTGCTGTTTTTTCACGATTTCACCTCTGATTTGAATAAAAAGTGATCAAAGCAATATTCCCCAAAATGGTGTAACTAAAAAGCACATCTGGCCCCGCAAAAAAAAATGCCCTATACTTCCCTGTAGAGCTGCAGGGTCACCTGTCAATATGGCCTTGCAGCTGTTGCAGAACTACAACTACAATATTTTACTTCAAAAAATTTTTTTCCCTATTTTCCTCCTCTAAAACCTAGGTGTGTCTTATGGTCCAAAAAATAAGGTATGTTTCCTTCTCCTCTTTTCTATATTAGACTATGAAGAGCGGAAACCACTTTTTAAAAAATTACAATTTTTTTTTAAATATTCAAATACATTAATTTATGAAAAAAGTTTAACTGGTGGTACGCTTTAACAGTCTTTTAGAACTCTGCGCCATGTAAATTAATATGATAATGTAGAAGTTCCAATTTATAATCCTGTTAATTCACCTGTGTGATGGGTTGTTGCATGTACTTGTGCCCGCAAACCCACAGTGTTAAATTCAACATTCCCAAACCTTTCCCTTGAAAAAGGCCAACTTCCTTGCACCTTCATAAACCACCACCTAAGTGTCTGGCAGCAGCTAAGGGCTTATTCACACAAGTGTTCCATCCGGAAAACGTTGTCCAAGTGAAAGACATACTTGCCAGACTGACCTCAGACGTGCATAATAGTAAGTTATGAGGCAGTGAGCGCCCAAAAGGCTGGACTGCTACAGTACTGAACTGAAAGACTTTACTCCCCGCAGATGCTCTAGAAAAACTGAGTACATGCGTACTGGGATTTTGTTAAAGAGAACCTTTCATGTCCTCAGGCACATGCGGTTTTATATACCGCTAGAAAGCAAACAGTGCGCTGAATTCAGCACACTGTCAGCTTTCCTGTTATGTGCCCCGGGGTTGGAGATATCTGTGCCCACCATCAGAAGGGTGTTCCCGACAGTCTAGGTGGGCTGTGAGGGGGGGCGCTGAACTGTGAGGAGGGGGCGGCGTTCCTCACAGCCCAGATAGACTGTCAGGAACGCCCTTCTGCTGGTGGGCAGAGATCGGCGCCAAAACTAACGCCACCGATATCAACAGCCCCTGGCGCACTGTCAGCTTTCTAGCGGTATATAAAACCACATGTGCATGAGGACATGAAAGGTCCTCTTTAAGGCTACATTCAGACCGAGGCAAAAAACGTCAATTTTTCAGAGCCGCCTTGCACCCGAGGGGCAACTGTTTTCACAGATCCCCTCACATATTGCAGTGAATGGAGGGATCAGTGAAAACAGGACATGACCTATATTTTGATGGTCCGTTATAACATAATGCTGCCGTGTGACTTCTGTTAATATCGGTTGTGTGAATGTAGCTTAAAATAGCCGTTGGCTGAAACAGAATTTGGTGAATTCTCAGTATTTATGGCTACATTCATATGATATGCCATAAATACCTGACAGGCGTGGAACCCACCTCTAGCTTGCAAATGAAGAGCGGTCTTGGGTCCAAAAGTCATTCACTTGTGAATCCAGACAGGGGCTGCACATGCATCTCCATTTGCTTGTGCAGGAGTTACAGAAATAGCTGACAAGCATCGGAACCCAAGTCTATCACGTATTGATAGTATGTCCTATAGACATAGCCATAAAAAATTAGAATGTTCATAGCCTTTTAAATGGGGGTTTTCAGGATTAAGATATTGATGACCCATGTTTGGGAAAAGCTGACACCCAGTACCTGCACTGATCAGACAATATCAGCAGCCACAACAGGAAGTGCACAAGAGTTCCTGGGCAGCATGACGCTTCCTGCATAAACATGCTGCTGAAAGGAGCCATGTATGTGAACATAGCCAACTAATTCACATATTTTATCCCAAGCAGGTTTGATGCTATGCAGTGATACAGCGTTTGAACAGTTTTATAAACCATGCACAATTTCCGGACTTATTACAATGCTTTCCAGAGCAAAACTTACCGGCTTCTCTCTTTTTGGATTTAACTTTTGGTTCAACATCAACAAGTAAGGTGTCAAGTGGCAAGCTGTCTGGTAGAATGAAGTAACGGATGTTATTCCCACGAATACTTAATGTCTCCAACTGGACAGGTTCTCTGTTTTTAACAGTCATTTTGACAGCTTTCAGATGTGTATTCATACTCACATCAACACCTAGAAAATAAATATTAAAAGTTTAATTTTAAACATGAGAACTGTTAACCGTGAGTGGGTACAGACTTACATTCATATAAACTGCCATAAAGCACACACCCCTGCAGCTTATATAAGCTATTTGGGAGGTAAAAAAAACCCCCCAAAAAAACCCAGTAGAATACATTAATCTGAGTAATTCAAAGAATAACTAAACTTTCAGACAACTTTTGATTTTCTGGCAGTATTTGCGTCATTAATACATTTTGTAATATACTTTAAAGGGGTTGTCAATACAAAAATTGGACAACCACTTTAACGTTTAAATCAGCCAGGGGCAGTGAAAAAAATGTAAAAAAAAAAAAAATTCACACTCACCTATCCCCGATGCTCTGGTGTCCTCCCCGCACAGTCTGGTCCTTCTGCTCTGGCATCTTAAAGTGAAACTGCTCATTGGCTGTGACGTCACAGATCCATTCAGGGGCCTCAGCAAGAGACCCGTGATGTCACAGGTAGTGACATTGCATGCCATTTGCTGATTGGCCTCAGCGGTCATAGGCCCCGGCTGATTTAAAAGTTAAAGGGGTTGTCCATTTTTGCCTGGACAACCCGTTTAACAAATGTTGGCTCCTTTCTGTGAAATCCTGCATCTTTTCATTCTTTCCCTTGCTTCTCAGTGTACAGAGTACAGGGCTGTGTGACATGAAGAGAAAATAAGGATGGGGGACGGTCACTTCAAACAGCTATATCTCAGGTGAGGAGGAGATTTTCATCTTTTGACTCCAAGATTGCAGTTCAATTTTATTATTTCCAGAGATAACACTGGGTTGAAAAGACAGCTGGAATTAGTATATTTATACTGCATGCAGCTGCATATAAATATCCCAATCCCAACTGTGTTTTCAACTATCTCTGCAAATCATACAGATAAAACTGTATCCTTGGTGTCATAAGATGAAAATATCATCTTTAATATGACACCCTTCTACACAATGAGAAAATGAGAAGCAGGATACAATAGAGAGGTAAAGGGAAGGAGTGAAAATATGCAAAACAGAAAAGGCAAAATTTGTTAAAGTATATTACAAAATTAAAATTTATTAATGACACAAATGCTGCCATCTCAGTCTGATATCACAGAGCAGGACCTGCTCTATAAATTATCGAAACAGAGCATTGGATTCCGTCTAGGACAGCACACATGTGCTTGGGGCCTAATGGTTGTAGTTTTACTCTTCATACATTAATTTGTACAATACGTCACCGGAAAAGATTGTAATCACTGATATTTACCTATCAGCACTATGAAGTTATCCTCACAAAGTGAAAGGTATCAGATTTGAAACAGTCATAGAATGAAGACCCAAACTAGCTGCATTCTTAAAGGGTTAAAAAGGACATATCTGCCTTAGTAAATACTTCTTTCTTCATCAAAAGATAATTTTGGAGCATCATTCAGGTGCTAACACTTCAGGAGTGGGTCACTGTATCAGCACTGACTGGTCAGCGTCAGACTATGTGGACACAGATGTCCACAATTTTTTGTTTAACAGACAATACAACTCTGATGGGTCTGTTCTGACAAATACCTTTCCATAAAATATCACCTCTCAGCGTTGTTTAACCAATAGTCCTGGACTAAAATGGCCACTGAGTAAATTAAACCGCTATGCTGATTTTACCAAAAAAAAAAAAAACCCCAAACAAATGCAAGCTCAGTGAGCTAAAACCCCAGCCATTGACCATAGTCGATCATAGATGGAGGCTAGGGGAGAAATCCTGCATAGAATATATGACTGACTAACCATGCTGTGGGTTATGGCTCTGATGAAGTACCAGACAGGAATGCTGATTCTTGTGGTTAACACGGCAGCTCTTCCAAAGCCATTTCTCCTTTAGGTAGTTTCACCTTTTTTTAAGTGGTTAAACGAAATAAAAAACTCCACAGACTTTGCTAATTTTTTTTTTTTTCTCTGGTATGGCGTTCACCGTGATCAGAAGAGTTAGAATTCATTGACAGGCTGCTGTCAATGATCAGGCTACCTTTCACCTTAGTGGAAAGGACAATCGGCACAATGTCGGTTTTTCAGAGCCTCAAATTCTATGTGCCTTTTCCTGAGCACGAGGTAGTCATACAAAGTTAACGTGTTCTATGCAATGAGAAATGCCATCACTGGCCATACTTACCTCAACATGTTAATGGATTATGTCATAGACACATATAAAAGAATCTTTACACTTTGAAAATAAATGTGTATTAATACACATGCGTTTCTGTGCACTTTATATGCGGCCCCACTCAGAAACAGAGCGGGTGTCAAAACCATTGGTTCTCGGCTGTTTTACATAGCAGAGACCTGCATTAATCATGGGCATTTAGTACATCTGAAGGCCCCCCATCCCACACCTCTCACTATATGTTCCAGTCTGTATGATAGCCAGGAGCCTTGTGAAGGCTCCCAGGTCTGTCATAGAAATATTCATGCTTGCTTGTGGCAGGCCTCAATAATTATACTACATATAACATTTATTTACATCACTACAAACTTTGAACTCTTTCATGGTTAAAATAATCAAAAATGACAAGAGGAGATTTTTACTCTTCTGGGAAAAAAAAAAAAAAAAAAGGCAGTGTGACCTCTGCTACTTAGGCTTTATATTGTCATGTGGACAGTCAGGCAGGAGCAGACAAGGGATGTGATTCAGAACTTTGAGAAGGACAAAGGAACTGTGAGGTGTGTAAGGGGTTATAATGAGTATTCTTAGCCTCATGATGTAATGAAGGAATAGTGAACTTGAATGTTATTACTGGAGATTTTATATATATATATATATATATATATATATATATATATATATATATATATATATATATACACACATACACACATATATACATACACATACATATACACACACACACACACACACAATAACAATACATTTTATTTATATAGCGCCAACATATTCCGCAGCACTGTACAATTTGTAGGGTTCAAGAACAGACAAAAGATCATTACAGAGAAATAGTCAATTCACACAATGGGACTGAGGGCCCTGCTCATAAGAACTTACAATCTATGAGGTAGAGGGGGTGACACAAGAGTTAGCAGGGGCCGCATCAGAGGTAGCATTGCTTATACAATGGTCAGACAATTTTGTAATAGAGGTTACTGTCATTACACATATATAAAGCTGTATGAGCAGTCACCAGTCATGTCCTTTAACGTGCAGATGGTGCCTGGACATATTAAGTTAGTCTGATACAGCATCATATCCTGTGAGGTAACGTGGGAGCGTGAACAGAGGAGGATATGTTTTAGGGATATGAGGTGGCGCTGACATGATATATAATATATATGGGAAGAAAAAAAAACAAAAAAAACAATCTAGTGACTACTTTGAAGGGGAGGGTAAGCCTGAATCCGAGCAACAAGAGCACACTCACACTAGGAGCGAGTAGGAGACAGCCTAAAATCGTCAGAAAGATCCTCCGTGCAGGACTTTTCTCTCCGCCAGTTTCAATATAAAACCAGCGAAAATCTGACGGACCCCATTATAGTCTAGTTATTCATTTTAGCGGACAGGCTCTCCGTCGTTCAGGTCCCCATGCCAAAACAAATGTTGGAGAGACCAACGCTAGTGCAAACCTAGCCTTAGTGGTAGCTGCAACCAACCCCCCCCTTAAATTGACTGCATTCAGCCAACACTACGTGAGCATGCACCCTAAGCCTTTTATGGTACATGCACACGATCAGGATTACATGAAGATTTTTCACATGGATTTCAATGTAGAAAATCTGCAAGTAATCAGCATCTATGATTTTATATTCTGCACCATGTCAGTGCCAAAAAACGGCTTCAAAATGTGCACATACATGTATAACAAATGCATACCAAAATCTACTCCCGTTCGTGTGTATACATGTGGATTTTCTGCATGTAGATCCTGATCGTGTGCATGTAGCCTTATTCAGAAATGGAAACTTTGAAAGTGTTCAAACTGATTGTCAGTTATGAGTAGGAGAAAGTAAGGCTAGGTTCACATCTGCATTGGTGTCTCCATAGGAAACTCCTCTGCAGATTCCGCCTAAAATCGGCAGAGAGAAAAGGCCTGCAAGGAGGACTTCTCTCTCCACTGGTTTCAGTATAAAACCAGCGGAAACCCAGTTTACTGGGTCCGCAGATAACCGCTTTTTAAGTGGACAAGCTCTCCGTCTTTCGGGTCCCCCATGCAGAAGCATACACTAGTATAAACCTAGCGCAAGACCGTGTTCACACCACCATGTAAGAATTTGGCCATAACAATATTAAACCATGAGTTCAGTTCACAAAGCTGTGTTCAGTCTGGGACATATGACCCAAAATATAATTACATACGTATTTAAATTTGGCAACAAAAATTTGATTCGACTCTTTCAGTTTAGGAGACAATGGTTCCTAAGGTTTTTTTGTTTGTTTTCTTTTAAAGTCTGGAGCTTTGTGTACCCAATATGGAAATACTTTAAGAAGTCTTGTTAGGGTGGGTTCACACTTCCTGCATGTCCGACTGTTTCCAGCGGAAAAAAAAAAAAACGGCTTTGCGGCGCAGAGGGTGTAAGCACACACCCGCGCATTGCTTTAAAACCCCATTCAAGTGAAAGGAGTTTTAAGCAATGCGTCGCAAACCTTTCCCTATCCAGTGCCTATCCAGTTTTCCGACATTTGGGTCGGATTCGCAGTGGACGGAGTGCTGCCGCAAGTGTGAACCCACCCTCAGTACACCTCTTGTGTGCCAGACTTGTGTGCCTCATTCACTTTACAGGTCATAATCACAAAAGATAAACATGAGTTTGCCCCTATCAGTACTTAAAAAGTAATCTGAGCATTAAAACTAAAATTGAAAAACACACTGGTAAGGGTGGGTTCACACCAGCGCTTCAGTCCGTCCACTGCCAATCCGAATAAAAATCTCGGGAAACTGAATTGGCATCGGATACCGACAGGTTAGCGACACATTGGTTAAAAACCCATTCAAATGAATGGGTTTTTAAAGCAATGCGCGGGTGTGCGCTTACACCCTCTGCGCTGCGAAGCCGTTTTTTTTTTCGTCGGACACGAAGTCCTGCATGTCCGACGAAAAAAAAAAAAGGATTTACAGCGCAGAGGGTGTAAGCGCACACCCGCGCATTGCTTTAAAAACACATTCAAATGAATGGGTTTTTTAACCAATGCATCGCTAACCTGTCGGTATCCAATACCAATCCCGTTCCCCGAGATTTTCACTCGGATTGGCAGCAGACGGACTGAAGCACAGGTGTGAACCCACCCTTAAAAAGTAAAATTCCCGCTACAATATCTATCCATCCATCCATCTCACACATAGACAATCATGAGAATCAGTTTTCATAAATCGCTTGAGGTGGTCCATGGTAACCAGATTTAAGTGGAAGCAGGTAGTGGACACAATAAAAACCTCAATATATGCAGGTTTTTAGTTATATACACACACATCGGCGATTTATTTGACAACAATGGTGCAAAACAGACACCGTGACAGATTCTCCTGCCATGATCGCACTGCCTACCTGTAATAGTTCCATGAACCTGCGTGCCATTCTTCAGCTCCACAGTAACCGTTTCATGACTCAATTTCATCAAAAACCTGGAAGAGATCAAGAGCTCGTAACAATGCCACAAGAGCGCCCATACCCGTACACCCCGCTACACAGACACAACAGGAACAGCTAGCTCCCAATCTTTGTTCCCGCCGAATTGAATCCATTGCCATCCACTGCCCTCACATTATTACCTGACTAACTTCATGACTTCCCGCAAGATACGCGACTCACGAGCCCTTAGGAAGGAAAATCGAGGAAATAGTTGTAAGATTCAACGCTATATTTATGTCTAAAGAGCCGACACTAGAAAAACGACAAATACACGAAGGACCGGAAGCCGGCTGAAACCTGGATGTGATAGTAGACAATGTAGCGGAAGTTACTTTTCTGTATATGCTAGAGTAAGCGCGGTATGTTTGGTCGGGTCTCCTCTTGTGCGTGTTGCGGCCATTTTGTAGTAGTCTTATCGTATTGAATAAGGATTTCCAGAAACTTCATTTTTCAGTATATGTGTTTATTGTACTTTCGGAATAGCTATCGAGTAGGTTTGCGGATTTTTTGGCTTCTACAAAATGTGGGACATTATTTTATTTACTAAATATTAATTATTATTTTAATATTAATTAAAAGCCCACGTATATATCAAGCTAAATGCAGGGCAGATTTTAGACAAAGTGTGGCCCTGGGGAAAATTAAAAGGGAGGGGGGGGGGGGGTCCAAATGCTGATATACAAACAACACCATCGTATTCAGTAAATTAAGAAGGCAGTACAGCACTTCCTGTGGCAACCCCTTTAATAATGCCTCCTTTCTGCCCCCAAAACAGTAAAAACAAGTCCCATTTTCCCAAACTCAAGTCAAATAACCACCTTTGTACAGCCTAATAGATTTTTGCACCCAGTCATCAGTTATTCCAGCGCCTCCTTATAAATAATAGTCCCTGCTTATCTATATATATAAACCTCAAAATCTGTAGTAGCCTGCTCTATACAAATCCACAGTTCTCACCCGATTTGGGTGAAATTTGGCACGCTCCCTCTCCACCCACAGGAGCAGAATACTGCACACGTTAAATCTTGCTAGCGTCCCCCAGTCATCAGATTGGGGCCCCCGAAGTTAGGCTCTATACATATAATGGGGAAATGTGAAGGTGAAAGTGACAGTGCTGAGGGGAAAACAACACTTGTGACTGACAGGGACAGATTATAGCGACGGCGCCATTTCACAAACATCACACAGACAGCACACATACACCAACCCACAAGCACAACACCATACAAATGCAACAACACACCACACAAACACCAGACCACACTAGACATACACAACACAAACACCACCCCACACCACCCCACCCCACCCCACCCCACCCCACAAATACCACAACACCACTCCATAAATACCACATGCACACCACACACACGCAACGCACGGACCAGTCATGCACACAAACACACTGAGATGGATGCACCCTACGCACATGGACGAACAGAGCACATGCGTACTCACACACACCTACCGCATGCATGGACACTTGCACTGTGCACGCACAAACACATGGATCACATGCGCACACACACGCATACATATACACGGACCACACATGTGCATGCACACACGCATAGATACACATGGATCACACGCGTGCACATACACGCACGCACTGACAAAACACGTCTGGTATCCTTACTGGCTGCTTGCACACTACAGCATTTTTCACGGGCCTCGGGGCCATGGATTTGGCAGTTCCATAGACTTCTTTGTGCACAAAGCTGTGAATTTTGCAGGCTCCATAGAATGTTTATGGAGCTGTAGAATCCACGGCCCGGAGACCCGTGAAAAATACTGTAGTGTGCAAGCAGCCTTACTGAGCAGCAATATTGGTCAGGCGAAAACTGCCTCATAGTAAGATTGTCATTATTGCTTACTATACAGGGAGCTTTCATCACTGAAGCTGCTGAGGTAAAGTGAAAGCTGAGCTCTGATTGGTTGCTATGGGCAACTATACAAGTATGCCTGTGAGGCGGTTTTCATTACTGAGATGTGAGCTCCTTCAGGTCATAGTAATACTGTGTGAGGGCTGCTCTGTATTTACTATTCATTCTATTACATCTCTTATCAGTGTCAGGTGAAGACTAAAGGGTCATAATACTAGGACTGTTTCTTAAAATGCCGCCCAAAAAACAACCATCTATTGGGCAAGTTCATCCAAAAGCTAAGAATGCAAAATTGTGTCAAAGAGCTGAGACAAGTGAACAACGTGACTCACGGCTTGAAAAGAAACGAATGAGACAGGCTAAATGTAAGGCAGCTGAGACATCAGAGCAATTGGAATGTCGTCTTCACAAGAATTGGATAAGGCAGACTGAAGCAAGGAATATGGAAACATCTGAACAAAAGGATAAACGTTCTGAAAATGACCACATACAACATATGCAACGTGTGCAAAGTTGTGACCCATTTCCTGTCTGACCCGAACCTCTTTCATTCGAGCTTCCACTACTTCGTGAGCTTCAGCCAGGCGTCTCTGATGGTCACTCACCCAGTCGGTCTTTGGCAGTGGGTTGATGTCATCAGGGACAGCCACTCCCAAGGCAACATCTACAGGCAGCTTCCCATGTCTCCTGAACATCAGGTAATAGGGAGTATACCCGGTGGACAGCTGCTTCTGGTTATTATACTGGTAAACCAGTTCAGGTAACCGTAGCGGCCAATCTGCACGGCTGGATGGTGACAAAGTCCTGAGGAGCCCAAGAAGAGTCTGGTTAATCTTTTCACACAGACCATTACCCTGAGGATGGTAAGACGTTGTACGCAGCTTCTTGCAGTCGTACAGGGCACAGAGCTCCAGGAACAGCTGAGACTCAAAGGCAGAACCCCGGTCTGTAAGGATCTTCTCCGGACATCCATAGGGAAGAAGGAAAGACTTCCAGAAGGTCTTAGCAGTAGTCTTAGCTTATAGATCACGTACGGGTACAGCCACTGTGAACTTAGTGTAGTGGTCAATCATAGTCAGCACGTAGGTGTATCCAGAGCGGCTGGGTTCTACCTTTAGGTGGTCCAGAGCCACGATCTCCAGAGGGCGATGGCTCTCAATAGGATGGAGTGGAGCCTTCTGATCAGCTTTCTCCCCTCTGGCAAGGGTGCAGGCAGTGCATTCTCTGAACCACTTCTCGACGTCGTCTCTCATACCAACCCAGTAGAACCGACTTCTGATAGTAGCTTCAGTCTTCTGAACTCCGAAGTGTCCAGACTTGTCATGATAAGCTTCCAGGACTGTTCCCACATCGCATCGAGGGATGACAATTTGATGGATTCGGGTCCTAGAAACAGGATCAGTGGAACGCCTACACACCAGTCCTCCTTTCAGGAACAGCTTCCTCCTCTGTCTCCACAGCTTGCGCAGCTCCGGATTGGCACGAACTCCACGGAGTCCAGTTGGCAGCCGACCCTGGTTCAGAAAGTCTCGTACCTCATGCAGAACTTTACTTTCAGACTGCAACTGGGCCCATAATTCCGTCCCAGAAGTCGAATTCACCGGAGGCCGTGTGGGAGCAGTGGGTGCAGCTGGAACTTTGACGGTGTGAACCGCTTGCTTGGCAAACCAGGCATAGAAAGCTGGCATCTCCATTTCTTCCCACTCATCCGCATCCTCACCAGGACTGGTCTCTGTTGGTAGCCGGGATAAGGCGTCCGCCCCGACGTTGGCTTTGCCAGACTTGTACTTGACCACAAAGTTGTAATTGGCCAGACGTGACGCCCATCTTTGCTCTAGAGCTCCCAGTCGTGCGGTAGCCAGGTGTGCTAGTGGGTTATTGTCTGTATAGACTTCGAAGGGAGTAGCAGCCAGATAGTCTTTGAACTTTTCGGTGACAGCCCACACCAGGGCCAAGAACTCCAGCTTGAAGGAACTGTAATTCTGGTCATTCCTTTCAGCTCCCTTCAGAGACCGGCTGGCAAAGGCAATGACTCTCTCCTTCCCATCTTGAACCTAAAAGAGAATGGCACCTAAGCCCTTGGTACTGGCATCGGTGTGCAGCCGAAAAGGTAAGCTGTAATCCGGGTAGCCCAAGACAGGTGGTTCAGTCAGCAAGCACTTCAGTCTCTGAAATGCAGTTTCTTGTTCCTCTCCCCACTCAATAGGAATCTTCTTTCTCAGCTCCTCTTTAGGATGCCCTCTCAACAGTTCTTGCAGAGGCTCAGAGATCTGGGCAAACTTAGGGATGAACCTCCTGTAGTATCCGGCAAACCCCAAGAAACTCCTGACCACCTTCACAGTAGTAGGCGTGGGCCAATCTTCCACAGCAGCGATCTTATCAGGATCAGGCCTCACCCCTTCGGCGCTGACCACATGCCCCAGGTATCGGACTTGAGTCTGCAGCAGGTGACACTTGGATGGTTTCACCTTCAACCCGTGCTGTGCCAGGATCTGGAACACCTCTGTAAGATGTTGTAGGTGCTCCTCATATGTCTTAAAGAAGATGATGACGTCATCCAGGTACAGCAGCACAGTCTCAAAGTTCTTGTGTCCCAGACAGCGCTTCATGAGACGTTGAAAGGTTCCAGGGGCATTACAGAGTCCAAAACGCATGCTGTTGAACTCAAAGAGGCCCATAGGTGTCGTGAAGGCCGTCTTTTCTCGGTCAGTAGCAGCTACGGGTACTTGCCAGTACCCGCTGGTCAAGTCCAGGGTGGAAAAGTAGGCTGCGGCTCCCAGTGCTGTAAGGGACTCCTCTATACGAGGTAAAGGGTAGGCATCCTTGTGAGTGACAGCATTCAGCTTCCTGTAATCCACACAAAATCGAACACCTCCGTCTTTCTTCTTTACCAGCACTAGTGGCGCAGCCCAGGGGCTGTGGCTCTCCCGGATGACATTAGCGTCCTTCATTTCTGCCATCAGCTTCTTGACAGTCTGATAATTAGCTGGTGGAATAGGCCTGTACCTCTCCTTGATAGGAGGATGAGTACCCGTAGGAATAGTATGCTCAATGAACTTGGTGTGCCCAAAGTCCAGTGGATGTTGGCTGAAGGCTGACTGACAGTCCTTTACCACCGCAAGAACACCTTTAATCTGTTCAGCTGGGGTGTCTGGGGCTCCAATATGTAAGTCCTCCCACCAAGCTTTGTCAGTTTCTTTCTCTTCTTTGAAGGCAACTTTCTGTGAGAACTGACATGCAGCGGAAGCAGCAACTTCAATAACATCCTCTGGAGCCACATAAGACACCACAGCCACTGGGCAATGTTTCTTTAATTCCACTGGAAGATTGCTTAAGTTCATGATGCGAACTGGCACTTCTCCTCGAGTGATCTTGGACAGACAGCGGGCAACCAACAGCATGGGATAAGCCTCTAGGGGCATAGGTTCCACTAGAGCCAGATAGTCCTGTCCCTGCACACCCATGCGTGCCCGACACCACACCACAGTCTCTGTGCCAGGTTGAAGAGTCACTGACCTGCTGTCTTGGACACGGGCCCTGCAAACTTCCCCTCTGTTGTTGGCAAATTTCTGCTGAGCAGCCAGGATACGGATGGTTTTCTGTATCACCCTCTTCTTGGTAGGCGAGGCAGTAGGAAGTGAGTTCTGCAGGGCCTCCAGCATTTCTCCATAGCAGCTCTTCAGGACATTCATGCCCAACACCACAGGGGGAACTTCATCGTCACAGATGTTAGTGACCAGGACACCTTGTCCATACAGCTTGACACGTCCAACTTGCATGTCAGGGGTCCAGTACCCAGTGATAGGTACGAGCAGTCCATTACTAGCAAGCACCATGGGTGGAGTCTCCCGGGGGTGCACCAGTCGATCCTCTCCCCAAAACTCATCGAAGGTGGCTCTCTGGATGTCTCTGGATGGTGGTAACCTGAGAGCCAGTGTCCAGCAGGGCAGTCAGTGGCACCCCGTCAATATGGATGGTAACCTCTGGACGGGGGCCCACATACTTAGGGGAAGGCTTTGACTTGGCTGGACCTATTGTTCTTCCTTCTGAGGGGCGGTCCTCGGCCTCAGGGGAAGCCCGTTTTAACTGCCAGCATTGGGATTCACTATGTCCATATTTGTGGCAGTATCTGCAAATGGGTCTCTTTGGCTTTTCACTGGCAGCAAAGGGTAGCCTTCTCCGGGCAGTTCCCCTTGGAGCCTCTGGCGGAGACTTGGAAGGAGAGGGTGGTGCACTCCTTGATTGAGGACCGGCCTGCAGGTGTTCCAGCTTTTTGGTCAGGATATCCACACTTCTGACCAGTAGGGAGACCTGTTCTCTCAGATCCGCCACATCACTAGGCCCTGGTGTTGATACAGCCTGCAGTGCTGACAAGTAAACATGGCGGCGTCTAGGAGAGTAAGGCTCCAAGGTGATAGCCGGAGCACTCCCAGGTGAGGCAGGCTGAGCTGGGAGCTCCAGTTGCTGTTCAGGGCCCAGTATTGGAATGACTAGTTCTTTAAAGTCCAGGAAGGAAACAGCCAGGTGTTGAGCAGAGAGAATTCTTAACTGTCTCTTTAAGGCCTCGTCCTCAGCTCCTTCAATGAACTGTTCTCTCAAGGCAGCGTCGGGGTTCTCTGCAGCCCGAGGATCTACTTGGGCTACAGCTTGAAAAGCCTCTTGCAAGGACAGGGCAAATTCTCGGAGGGACTCACCGGCTTGTTGTTTTCTGCTGTAGAACCGCATCTTCAACTCAGACGCAGTTTGGACTTCAAAGATATCACGAAGCCGCTGCAGCACTTGTTCTAGGGACGTCTTGTAGAAAGAGGGCCAGGATTTGACTTCCCTCTGAGCAGCGCCCTCCAGCTGCCCCACCAGAATTTCCACTTTCTGCTCCTCAGATAGGGGGTACAGCTTGAACATGGCCTGCATGCGGTCTTTAAAGTCTCTAAGGGTGTGCGCTTCCCCTTTGTATCGGGGTAGCCAAGGCACACCCAGATAATACGGCAGGGTGTGCGGCATAATGGTGGCCATTGAGGTAGTAGTAGAAGTCACCGGTGATGCAGCACTCTCAGGCGATGCGGCAGCCATTGGAGACCCCGCAGGGCTAACGGACTCGCGATCGCCTTGATCCGACATGGTGACAGCAGACAAGCTTTTTAAGTAAGGACAGAGTTATAATGATCAGTAAATGGGAACAGTCTCACCCAAGATGGCGGCGCCCAGGAGGCTCCGATGACGCTGTCCTATAGGAGGGGGCTGTCCCGCGGACGTCAGCGGCCGCTGATTCGCCCTTTTCAAAGCAGGACGGTGGAGCTTGGCTGATGCACTTCTGATGTCAGTCTTTCCCGCCTGAGCGCTGGTCTTGCCGGGCTGGTGGTTAACCTCTGCGGAGCTGTAGAATTTTGAATGATGCAGCTCCGTCTGAGGCTGGAGTTAACCCCTCGTAGGATGGGCTCACGTGCACCGGTGATGTCGCAGCACAGTATACAGTCCGGTAACGGCTGGCAGTCCTCTGGCATGCAATAAAGTGGCTTAAACACGCAAACAGTTGCAACAGCCCACAGTCTTTGCAAAATCATCCAGGGAGATAGCGACAAACAGCTCCGGGCCCACAAACAGAGTCCTCAGTATAAATCCACAGGGTAAAAGTCTCTCACACAGCCAATAAAGGTTTTCAGCTCACCCGTTGTAGAGATGATGAAATTAGGATCTTGACACCGTACTCTGTGATGATATAAGGACACGGGAGTCACGATCCTGCCGACTACGCCAAAAATCGCCTTGCCGCAACCCAGTCGGATGAGACCGGAGGATGGGAGTAGTAGTGGCGGATGCTGTGCCACCTAGCAGGCCAAGCACGCTCCCAAACGGCTCCAGTCCCACTCCTAGGCCGGAAAAGGTCAAGGGGGGGTCCTGCAGCACTACCGGATGGTGGTGGTAGTTTTTTTCCCCCGGGGCACTTCCAGTTGCAAAGGAATCTCTCCTACCTGAGCCGGTGTGGTGTTGGTCGGAAGAGCCCTGATGGTAATGCAGGCACGACTCAGGAGTCAGCGTTGCAGGTAAATCAAACAGCCTTTTATTTAGGCAACTGTCACAGAAGAACAACAGCAGCTTCCTGATGGGGGTTGTAGTACAGTGTCCAAACCCCAGCCTTGGTTCTAGGAGGCCTGACAAGGAACTGGAACCTGAAGACTAGGCCCGAAATAGTCCTCCTGAATGGGGTTGTGCTGGCTAACCGTTGGCCTCAGTGCAGCTTGTGGGGGCAGGAAACCTCTGCACACCCTTACTCTTCCACTGCTCACACTAGACTAACTGCTCTCAGACCAAGGGTTACCGTGGAGACGAGGTCTCCCACAACCCCGCCCAGTGGCCAGTGATAGGCCAGGGCTATACGAAGGCTAGACTTGAACACTGCAGGGGAGAAATAACAGGGAAAGCTGCAAACAGTGACACGTAACACAGAACAGAACTCACAGACATAAAACCCAGAGGCACACAAGACAAACACATAAATGCAGTAGCACTCTGGGATGCTGCAGTAATTCAACTCATAATCAGCAGTCTTCCATGATTGTGTGTCCTACTGAACCAGACTGAGGGACCATTTAAAGGCTTAGGAAACCTTGGCAGGTGACACACTGAATTTACAATACTGAACTTTTTTACAGTACTCAAATTTTCTTAGATTTGGTTTTCATTACCTGTAATCCATAATCAACATTTACAGAAATAAAACACTTGAAATAGAACACTCTTTGTGTAAAGAATCTAGAAAGTATAGGAGGTCACTTTTTTAATTTAATTACTTAAAGAAATAAACGTTTCAAAGAGATTCTAATTTATTGAGATGCACCTGTAGAGGGATAATGTAATACCCCTCTGAGTCTTACTAGAGGGGTATTCTTATATAATACCCCTGTGAAAGATCCTTAGTGCGCCAACACCGCTTTGGCTCACACCTGAGTCTTCTTTCATATAAAAACCACACTCACCGCCAGTGAGTGCCGGGTTCACAGGATAAATACAAGACAAGCTTTCTAAATTTTATATATTTATTAACCCCTAAATGGGTCGGTATTAACATCTAACACATACAGTTCAGAACAGATATGCAGATATATGCAAGCATTAACAGTCACTAGTTACAAGATGCAGTACAATAAAAATAAAAAGGGAATAAAATTGAAATAATTACTTTACCACGCATCTCCTTGATGTGGCTCTATAGTCCAACACTCACACATGCTCTGTCATGTGTGAATAACCAGTGGAGGCAGCGGCAATAGCTCCAGCATCTCAGCTTGCATGCTCCTCACAGTATAATCCAATAGTCTCTCTCAGGGGAAGTCTGTCTGTAATCTCCTCATAGTGTTCTCTTGTAGTCCCAGCACAATCTCCTCCCACTGACCTCTTATCTCATCTTATATACCCTTTATGCCACCTCCCAGAATGAGGTCACCGGCGACAGCAAGTCTGATTGACTAACGCACTCAAGTCAAGACTTTTTGTAAGGAGCTGAGACCAAGTGAAATGATACAATGTTATCAGCCATATCTGATCTACCAGTGCAGACTGATCAATGCATGTTTGTTTGATCACTCAGGACTGTGTAGGAATTCAATGGAGCCCTGCTGGGATGGATACAAAGCCCTATTGTTCCAGTCCGGCCACTATTGGCAATATACCTATGATTATGGCTTCGCACCTTATGAGTAAAGAGATACGCTACCCAGAGACCAAAATACAGCTTTGAGTTATAGCCATATTTAAGCGGAATCATCACAACCCCTCTGAACATAACCAGGAAGATTATTGGCGCTGTGACCCAGATGTTCAGTGGTGAACCTAGCCTCTTTGCTGCCTGAGGCGGACTATAGAAAGACGCCCCCCCTCCCAAAAAAAAAAAAAAAAAATTGCAATTACATGCTGTTAGCGTCACACGCTGTTATTGGCGTACAATAAACATACACAAACTTATGAAGCAGTTTTTAAGAATTCTTCTTACTGCATTACTTCAGTATCAGAAATCAAAAACACGGCATTAACAATAAAAGTAACTTCACACATCTTCTGCTTGGTGGATTGACGAGCCCACGTGGCCCCCATTCTCTATAATAGGAGCCCCGCAGATAGCTGAGTACTGGACTTCAGCTATCTTTGGCACTCCCATTGAAGTGAATGAGAGCCACGCGGGTTCATCCATCCACCAAGTGACACACCTATATATATGGCTGCGGTCAGGCTGAATTCTCACCCAGTGGGGGAAAAAACAATTCTCAGGCTCAGTGGGGGTCTCAGCTGACAGACCCCACTCAGGTATTTATCCTCTATCATTTAGGTAAATACAGTGCAGTAACATTTTGTGACTTACAGGTGACGTCTCTGACTAATCGTTCACATTTCCCTTCTCTTCCCTTTGGACTGCCATGACCACTTCTTCCAGCTGTGACTTGTCTCTGTAAAGTTTGAAACACAGACATCTTTGGCTCCTCACTTTTCCAGGCATCCGACCCACATTGACCTCACCTACACACAAATCCTGCTGCTACCCCCAATTATAAAATATATGATATAACCCCTCATAATGAATAATACTCCCAAGTGCATCTTTATATTAATAATGTCTGTGTGTACCCTGTATAAATAGTGCCCCTTATTAATAATGCCCCAGGTGTTAACAAATTAAAAGGTTTTCCTGGTCATTAATAAACTAATCAGTGGGGCTCAAAAACCGAGGACCTCCACTGATCAGCTGTTTGAATGAACTGTGGTACCTGTGTAAGTGACGTGACTGCTTCTCTTTTTACATAGTGTCATTCATCTCATAGTGGCCATGTAATGTAACTACAGCCTCGTCCTATACATGTCTATGTGACAAGGCTGTAATTACATCACACGGTCACTATAAACAGACAGCGTGTGATATAAACTGGCACCATAGCCCCTTCATACAGCTGATCAGAGGCGGAGTCCACTGATCTCTTATTGATAATCTGTCCTAAGGATAGAACATCAATAAAATGAGCTGGAAAGCCCCTTTAATAAAGCCCAAGTGCCACCTTAAAAGGGTTGTCCAGGATAACCACTTTTTTTTAATATGAGGCTGGGGAAGGTGCTCCGGTGTCTTCCAGCGCGTTTCAGTCCTGCTGCTCCTGTGTTTTCTTCCCCACATCACTGTGATGTCTCGTGTCAGCGACCTCAGTGGTCTTGTGCGGTGGGGAACTTCCACCAGAAGAAAACACCAGAGCAGCAGAACCAGACTGCGGTGGGAGACATAAGAGCACAAGGGACAGGTGAGTAGGTGTTTTTTTCTTTAATACAGTATTACATGGTATTATGGCCCACAGCGACCCCTGCACACGGTATTATGCCCCGCAGTGACCCCTGCACACGGTATTATGCCCTGCAGCGGCCCCTGCGCAGGGTATTATGCCCCGCAGCGGCCCCTGCGCACGGTATTATGCCCAGCAGCGGCCCCTGCACACGGTATTATGCTCCATAGGGGCCCCTGCACACGGTATTATGCATCATAGTGGCCCCTGCACTCGGTATTATGCTCCATAGTGGCCCCTGCAGACAGTATTATGCCCCGCAGCAGCCCCTGCACACAGTATTATGCTCCATAGTGGCCCCTGCACTTGGTATTATGCTCCATGGTGGCCCTAGCACACGGTATTATGCTCCATAGTGGCCCCTGCACTCGGTATTATGCTCCATAATGGCCTCTGCACTCGGTATTATGCTCCATAGTGGCCCCTGTACATAGTATTATGCTCCATAGTGGCCCCTGCACTCGGTATTATGCTTCATAATGGCCTCTGCACTCAGTATTATGCTCCATAGTGGCCCCTGTACATAGTATTATGCTCCATAGTGGCCCCTGCACTCGGTATTATGCTCCATAGTGGCCCTTGTACATAGTATTATGCTCCATAGTGGCCCCTGCACACAGTATTATGCCCCGCAGCGGCCCCTGCACACAGTATTATACTCCATAGTAACCCACCCATGAACTATTATTATACTCTGGGGTCTAAAAGACCCCAGAGTATAATGATCGGAGATCCAGGTGGTGACAAACATAAAAACCAGTGTTACTTACCTGGGCTCCGATGCACTCCCTGCTTTCAGCCCTCTTCAATGTCGCACAGACCGGCATCGCAACATAATGATGTTGGCCTGGCTCACGTGATGCCTGGGACGTCACCAAAGAAGGCAGAAGCCTGCTGGGAGTAACATTGGATCACCGGAGAGGTGAGTAACAATGGTTTTTATGTTTATCACCTCCCCTGGGTCTCCGATTATTATACTCCAGGGTCTGAAAAGACCTCGGAGTATAATAATAGTACTATTTGGCCTCACTTATTGATGCCCGCTGTCGCTCACAGCCGCTTCTGATTCCCCCTTCTGCGTCCGATAGCAGAAGGGGAAGCGGAGCCGGCCACAGCAGGAGCGGGGATTGATAAGTAAATAGGCAGTTACCTGCTGGGGATACTCCAGCAGGTTACGGCCTATTTATATATATAAAAAAAAAAAGTTATCCAAACCTACCTGCGATCCCTTGATGCAGCCGCCGCCTCCTCTTCTTCACCCGCGTCCACGTCTCAGCGTAGGTGGCGCAATGACGTCATTGTATCGCCGCCTGCGATGAGATGCGACGCCTCGTAAACCAGCCCAGGACAGGTGTCGCGCAGATTTTTATTTTTTTTTACGCAGCCTGTCCTGGGCTGGTTTACGGTAAATAGAATTTAAAAAATGCTGCCCCCCACACAGTGACGGACCATGCCACCTGAGGTGGCCGCCTCACTTCGCCTTATTAGCGGTGCACCCCTGCAGATGTTTACCATTGTCCAGGTCGCAGCGCCAAAAGAGTTGCACCAAATACTTACACAACACATGCACAAAGTCATCAATAAAGTTTACATTTCACCCAATCCCTGTCCTGTTCATTCCTGATCTTTATACTGTAGAGTAAAATACGCCTATAGCGATATCCGTTACATGCAAAAATAATAGCAATAACTATTATTATAATAATTATCACTAGAGATGAACGTATAAATTGCTACAATTTTTATAGGGGGATAGAAAATTATATTCTTATGTAAACTCCTATTTCATTTGCATGCACAAAATTGGTTGGCGCATTTCTGCGATTTTGGAGTTTCTTTAACACCCGCACCTGTAAATATATATATATGTGGTATGTATGAATTCCTCACATATTGCAGCTTTTTGGAAAGTAAATTTTGTGTGCAGAAAGGAACTGCTTGAACATGCACTTTAGTGGCAAATTTGAATTTTTGTGCAATTTTTGCTTACAATCTCTGTTTGCGCAAAGTTTTATGAAGGTGGTTGTATATATGAAATATTAAGTTGTGTTTTTATATACGGTATGCTGTGCAATCTCAAAAAAATTAGATTTTGGTATCACAGTCACAGTTTGCTAGGCGCAGTATAGATTTTTAACATATTAGTGAATAACAGCAAAATCTTGCATGTCTTCTGTATCCAGCGTTTTTGAGAGTACGAGCTCTTGTTGTAGTTGATGTTTGAGGTATACATAAATTGTGTACACCTTGATCTTTTATTTTAAATTTATTTTGTGTGTGAATGTAAGATTGAATAGGAGTTTTAAGTGCAAATATATGTTTTAGTGCATTTTAAAAAAAAATTATTTGTGTTTGTCACAAAGTTACATGAAGGTGGATGTGGCTATTGATAACCCATTGAGACACATGTAATCTTCAGGTTGTCTACTTCCAAAAAATATATAGGGTTTAGGGGTTCACTTGCTTTCCACAGTGCGTAATCCCTACATTTTATAGGATTAAAACTTTTTTAATATTTCCAACATCAAAGCAGATTTTTGCTCATTCCAGTTCTAGTGATTTTCTGAAGACATGTCCATGCAGGTGTAGGCCTTAGTGATATGAATGAACTCTGCACATGTTGATCTCTTATTTTTAGGAGGTTTGGTGCATATGACTTTTTGTTTGGTTTCCACTTTTGGCAACTAATATACATTTATTTGCATTTTTTTTTAATAAAACATTGACTTTAAATCAAAATTGTATGAAGGTGCTTGTTCGCATCCAGTACCAAGTGGTATTCTGACAATGCTGCAGGTGTCTACTTTAAGAAAATATATAGATATGGGGGGGGTTGGATGATTTTTTAATGTTGCAGTTTAGATTTGATTTGTCTATCTCAAAACTGTGAAAATTGCTCTGGCTACCGGAGGTGCAAAATTTCCGAAGACCCCTGGCAGTGAAAGGGTTAAACTTAATGTCTGCTTGGAACTATGTTGCCTGCTTACGTCACTATCAGTTTTGAATACTTCATGCTGCGTATATGAAGGAAGCAACTGCAAAAGGAGAAAGCGCAGTGATGTCGTTGTTACTGGGTCCACCCTATAACATAGGCAAGGATATCACATGGCATGCATTCCACACTGCATCAGGAGCTGCGTCAACACCCAGACAAGTTCTTTGATTACTTGCAGATGTCTGTATCCAGCTATGATGAACTGCTACAGCGCATCTCTTACAGGATCCAATGGCAGGACACACACTTCCGCAGATCAGTGTCCCCAGAAGAGCACCTCATGGGAACTCTGCGGTAAGTGTTGAATTTTTATTCATAACCCCCACAGGCCCTGTAACATTTTGTTTCCCCATATTTTGTTTGTGCCCTTTTTAGCTTCAATTTTTTTTACATAATGTCTTTCCTATAGTTTAAATTTTTGTTTGCTATTGCATAGCATGTATAGACAGGACAATATTTATAAAAAATCCGTATGTGAAGATATGTTGGCCAATTTTAATGTATATAGTATTGCATTTATATTTTTATATTTATTATAACTACTGTTGATTTATTTTAAATTCTCTAAATATTTATGTTTCATCTTTTAGTTACCTTGCAACTGGAGAGAGTTTTTCTTCCCTACACTTCCAGTTCCATCTAGGGAAGTCAACTCATCGTCCAGGACACTTGCAAAGCCCATGGGCAAGTGCTCCATTATGAATTCATCCCGGTACCTTTAACCCAACATTGGAATGATGCCGCCAAAACGGTTAAGCAAGTCACACAATTTCCGAACTGCGTTGATGCTGTGAATGGGAAGCACATTCGGATTCAGAAGCCTCCAGGAACTGGATCTGACTTCTACAATTATAAATGGTACTTCTCAATCATCCTCATGGCCATTGCAGATGCCCAGTACCCAGGGGCGTAACTATCGGGGTAGCAGTGGTAGCGACTGCCACAGGGCCCGGAACATTACGGGGCCCCGAGCCCTGTGGCAGTCGCTACCGCGAACCCCACAATCACTGCTATTGTTATACTTCGGGGTCTTTTGAGACCCGGGAGTATAACGATCGGGGGCCCAGGGGAGGTGAGCGAACATAAAAAACACTGTAACTCACCTCTCCGCTGCTCCGCAGGCTCCGGGCCTGTTTGGTGACGCCCCAGACGTCAGCCGACGTCATTATGCGTCGCGACGCCGGCCTGGATCGCGCGAGATCCGGTCCGACATTGAAGATGGCCGAAGTAGCACACGGGAGTGCACCGGAGCGAGGAAGAGGTAAGTTGCAGTGTTTTCTATGTTCCTAGCCTCCCCTGGGTCTCCGATCATTATACTCTGGGGTCTGAAAAGACCCCAGAGTATAATAATCGTTCATGGGTGGTCCACTATGGGGCATAATACTGTGTGCAGGGGCCACTATGGGGCAAACTACTGTGTGCAGGGGCCACTATGGGGCAAACTACTGTGTGCAGGGGCCACTATGGGGCAAACTACTGTGTGCAGGAGCCACTATGGGGCAAACTACTGTGTGCAGGGGCCACTATGGGGCAAACTACTGTGTGCAGGGGCTACTATGGGGCAAACTACTGTGTGCAGGGGCTACTATGGGGCAAACTACTGCGTGCAGGTGCCACTATGGGGCAAAATACTGTGTGCAGGGGCCACTATGGGGCATAATATTGTGTGCAGGGGCCACTATGCTGCATAATACCGTGTGCAGGGGCCACTATGGGACATAATACCGTGTGGAGGGGCCATTATGGGGCATAATAGTGTGCGCAGGAATGCGGTTTGTGTGTGTGGGGGGTTGGGGGTGGCGGTTTGGGGGGGGTTGGGGGCGGCGGCTTGGGGGGGTTGGGGGCGGCAGCTTGGGGGGGGGGGGCATGTCAAATGTTCACCTTGGGGCCCAGCCATTGCTAGTTACGCCACTGCCAGTACCGTTTCATCGCTGTAGACATTGGAGCATATGGCCGAAGCAATGACTCCAGGGTATTCAAGAACTCAGCTATGGTACTGGAAGACTTTTTTCTGGACAATTCGGACTTCCACCACCTGGACCCTTTCCTGGAACTGATGTACTGCCTATGCCCTTTGTTCTTGTTGGTGATGAGACCTTCCAGATGTGTGGCAACTTGCTGAAGTCATATGCAAGTCGTGGCCTGAACTATTCCAAACTGATTTTTAACCCCTTCCCACCGGAGGAATTTTTTTGATTTTCGTTTTTGACTCCCCCCCCCCCTTCCAAACCCTACAACTATTTTATTTTTCCGCCCTCAGAGCCATATGAGGTCTTAATGTTTGCAGGATAACTTTTTCTTCCTGATTAATTAATCTGTACAATATACTGGGAAGCTGGAAAAAAATTCTGAATCGGGTGAATTGGAGAAAAAGTGCATTTGTGCGACTTTCTTATGGGCTTCGTTTTTTACTGTGTTCACTGTGCAGCCAAAATGACATGTCACCTCTATTCTATGTTTCGGTATGATTCCGGGAATATTTTTATTTACATTTTAACCCCTTAACAAAAATCTAAAACTGTGCAAAAAATTTTTTTTTTCTAAAAGTCGCCATATTCTGACACCTGTAACTTTTTTATACTTCTGTGTACCGGGATGCATAGGGCGTCTGTTTTATACACTTTTGGGGAATTGCTATTGCTTTGATCACTTTTTATTCAAATTTTTATCAGAGGCAGAATAGTGAAAAAACGGAGGTTTGGCACTTTTGATTTTTTTTTCCCCCTACGGTGGTTACTGTAAGGGAAAATGTATTTTATAGATTAGTAGACTGGGCATTTTTCGGACACAGGGATACCTAATGTATTTACCGTATTTTTCGGACTATAAGTCGCACCGGACTATAAGACGCACCTAGGTTTTAGAGGAGGAAAATAGGGAAAAAAAATTTGAAGCAAAAAATGGTAAAATATTTAATATATGGGATTGGAGTTTTGCAACAGCTGCAAGGACACATTGACAGGTGACCCTGCAGCTGTACGGGGATGCAAAGGGTATCTTTTTTTTTCGGAGACAGATGTTCTTTTTAGTTATACCATTTTGGGGAATGTCTATAGATCACTTTTTATTCAAATCTAAGGTAAAACAGTGAAAAAAACAGCAGTTCGGCACTTTTGATATTTTTTTTTCCCCGCTACAATGTTCACTCTACGGGAAAAATATTTTTATAACTTTGTAGATCGGGCGTTTTTGGACACAGGGATACCTAATGTCTATGTGTTTCACAGTAATTTTCTACTTTTCTATGTATTCTAGGGAAAGGGGGTGATTTAGAACTTTTATTTATTTATTTTATATATACTGTGTATATATATATATATATATATATATATATATACATATATTTTTTTTTTTTTTTATTTTATTAGCCCCCCCCCAAGGGGGTTTGGACCTGCAATCATTTGATTGCAAGTCCCATAGACTGCAATACAAGTGTACTGCAGTTTAATGTACTGAGATTCTGTACATTACTATTGCGGCCGGTCATAGACTGGCCGCAATAGTAACATTCCTATGACAGGCCTGGGAGCCTTCATTAGGCTCCCGGCTGTCATAGGAACAGGTCGGCTCCCGCAATCTCGCCGTGCGGAAGCCGGCCCTACTTTTTTATTTTAGGGGGGCTTTAAAGTAGTAGAAGCCGGCAGCGGCAGGAGTTGGGCGATGCTGCGACCCCGCTCCTCCGAAACCCCTTCCCCTTCCCCTTTCCCCAACACCCACTTTCGGAAGATAAGATGCACCCCCCATTTTCCTCCCAAATTTGGGGGAAACAAAGTGCGTCTTATAGTCCGAAAAATATGGTAAGTACTTTTATATGTGTTCTAGGGAAAGGGGGGTGATTTGAACTTTTAATATTTTTTATATATATATATATTTTTTTACTTTTTTAACATTTTTTATTTTGCATTTATTAGACCCCCTAGGGGTTTTGAACCCCAGTGGGTCTGAACAATTTATACAATGCATTGCAATGCATTGCAAAAAACGGCATTTCTATTGCAGGCTGCATAGAGCAGCCTGCAATAGAAAGATACTAAAGACAAGCCTAGGAGCCTTCACAAGGCTCCCAGCTGTCATAGTAATGGGACGTCGTCCCCGAAGCTTGCTCTGGGTGCCATTGATCCCCGGCAAAATGGCGGCTCGGTCATTATTAAATAATTATACTCACAAGCTGCCGCAGGCACCGGAGGATGGGAGGATGACATCTACAAAGTAAAAGACATGGAACAGTTTTGGACATCAAATTTTTATTTTCACAAAAAACATGCAATGCACTATATATGGTATGGGGGCTAACTTTTAGATCTCTGATGGTCTGACTGCATTTCTGACAAATATATTTAATAAATCTAAATTTCTAAAAGAAAAAAAAAAAAGTTATAAACTTACTAGTCTATGCCGGTACCCAACGCCACCAGGGGTGCCAGGAAGAGCTGGGTCTGATCCAGTAAACTTACCCTCTATTATTTATTATTATTATTGTTTATTTATATAGCACCATTAATTCCATGGTGCTTTACATTTGAGGATTTACATACGGTACACAAGATGTACAAAACAGATAATACTAACAGTGACCAACTGCCCGCAAAGGCTTACAATCTATGAGTGAAGAGGGATAGAGACAGAAGGTGGGGGTAGAGGCTGTTCAGGTGGTGGTGTGGTGACAGTGTTATTGGAGGTTGTAGGCCTTCCTGAATAGGTGAGTCTTCAGGGCCTTCTTGAAGCTTGTGAATGTGGGGGTCAGTCTTAGGTGTCTTGGTAATGAGTTCCAGAGTATGGGGGATGCACGGGAGAAGTCTTGAAGATGATTGTGTGAAGAGCGGATAAGAGGAGAGTGGAGTAGGAGGTCTTTGGAGGATCGGAGGTTACGTGTGGGCATCTATTGATGGTCATTTACTGGGGCGGCTGCAGGCTAATGTTATTATGCTGTGAAAGGCCAAAAAACGTGAGCTTTCACACTCTGATAATGCCAGGTTGCCACTGCTTTATTGGATATGGTTGGTTAGAAATAACAGCGTGAGGTACCTCCATATTGATAACCAGCCAGATCCTAAATAGCAGCGGCAGCCTGGTATTACCAGGGTGGGAAAGCCCATGCTTTATGGGCTTTCCCAGTCTATTAACATCAGGTTTAGGTTCTCAAGAGAACCATTGGGCAGAATTATTAGATACGGGCTTTTTGAAGATAAGGCCTGTAGTTCTCCCAGCCTCTTAGCAGATGTAATTGCTACTAGAAAAGCTACTTTACATGATAACCATTTAAGGTCAATGTCCTAGGTTCAAATGGATGAAATGTCAAAGCATTGAGAATAACAGATAAATCCCAGACAGGTACAGGAGCTTTAACTTCCTGCCTCAGATTCCTAATTGCTTTGAAAAATCTTGACACTAAAGGATGACCAGAGAATTTTCCATCAGTCACAGCATTAATTGCTGTCATATGTACTTTAAGAGTATTAAATGTAATGCCTTTTTGAAAACCATTTTACAGAAATTGTAGAACACTTGGTATTTCTAGTGACTGAAATTCTGAATCGCTGAGCCAGGAAGAAAATTTAGACCATATTTTATGATAAGTCTTTGAGTTCTTACGGGCTGCCAATAGAGTATTAATTACTGATGTAAACAATCCTGTATCTTTCAATCTTGACCCTTCACAAACCAAGTCGAAAGATGGAGTTTTTTCAGTTCTGGATGGAACATGTATTTCTGAATTAGCAGATCTGGATACTGGGAAAGAGGCCAATGCTCTTTCTTTGAAATCTGCAATAATAGAGAAAACCAGGCCGTCCGGGGCCAAAATGGCGCTATTATTATTATTATTAATGATAGTCCTTCCTTCAGTATTTTCTGCAGAAGTCTCTGGATAATCTGGACTGGCAGAAAGACGTAAATAAATTTGTGTCTCCAACTCATGGAGGATGCATCCACTACATACAGGTGATCTTGAGGATTTAGGGAACTGAATACTGAAAGCGTTGTACTGTTCCTGGTTGCCATCAAATTCATCTGTGGTATTTCCCATCTGTCTGTTAGGAGATGAAAATATTTGGGATTCAATTCCCACTCTGATGGTCTGAGTGTCTTCCGGCTCAGAAGATCTGCTCTGGTATTCATAGATTCTTTTATATGCAGAGCTTTTAAGTCTAGCAGGGCAGATTCTGCCAATTGAAAAATCTTCTTGCATTCTGTCATCAATAGCTTGCTTCGGGTTCCACCCAGCTTGTTCATATAATAGGCCACTACCTGGTTGTCTGTTTAAATTAAAGGGGTTTAATAATAATAAAATAATCGGGTGGCTTGGGATTCCCTGACTCTCGCAGATACTAAAAGACCTCGATGCTCCAGCGGGTAGAGGACTGGTGCTGTCATCTTCCCTACAAGCAGTGGTTCTCCTTGGAACGTGCCTTCTCAGGAATTCCCCTCCACTTGCTCCCCTGGCTCGACTCACACCCCTCTGTGGCTCTAAAATCTCATCCCACCATCAGGCCTATATTTCAAGCCTGTAAGACCCTCTTCCCTACAGAACCAATCTCTCCCTCCCCGTCCCCGATGTTCTCTATACTAGGTAATCCGGCTTTTCCTTCTGTTTTATCTCCTGGCCCCTTCCGACAGTGGCAAGAAGCAGGTAGGCACAGAGCAATGCATTTCCACTCTGCTGGACACTGTTTTATTTTTCTTCTCTCCCTCTCTCTCTCCCCATCCTTTCCTTCATTTATCTTTTCCTCTTCTCTATTCTTTTCTCCTTTCTCTGGTCTCCTGTCTCTCCTTCCTTCAGTCCTTCTGGTTATGCATATACTTTTCTGTGAGTCTATCAATTTTGTGTTCTCACACCTTATTATGCAGAATGTTTCTGTATTTTATACAGTTTGTTTCCGGCCCCTATTTGTATAGCGGCCATTTTTGTATGGTTTGTTGTGTGTGTTTCTATTTTTGTAAAAAAAAAAAATTCTGATGTCAAAAATCCTGTTTGTAAACACTATCGTCTTCATGTTTTATCTGCAGTTTTTCTGAGGTAGTAGTTAAGAATTTTTGACAGAGTCTATCACGATCAATTCTTCTATTATTTCCTCTCTTCAAGAATAATGCATGTCTTCTCTGATAACGTAAACGAGGCTTAAAGCTTCTATTGGTCGGAGGAAAGACCAGGGCTCTTTTGCCTTCTTATTAGCATCCAAAAACTGATCCAACTTTTCCCCAAAAAGTCTTCCAGGTTCAAAGGGTATAGAACGTAGATTATATTTTGATGTAGCTTCCACTGTCCATGATTATAGCTGTAAGGGAATTGCAAGTTGAGCAATTCCCCAGTGCTGCTGCAGAAACCTGAGAGGAAGGGAATACAGAGACAGTGAGCCATAAAGTTGACCCTGCCTACTTGTCTCACTGTCCTAATGACAGGAACAACTTGGAGCCAGTCCCTACTCTGAATAAGTGACAACACAGAACACAGATAGGACAAACAAGAACAAAAAGGGAGGTCAGCTAGCCAAGGGGTCAGTAACAGTCGAGCAATGCAGTACAAAATCGCAATCCAAGAGAATAGTCAAAAACAGAGCCAGAGGTCAGAAATAGGAATATAGGAAATAGCAGAGAAGGAGCTAGCAGGGACAAGTCACAAGACAGAATCAATAGTCAGCGACCATGTGAGGGCTGACAACCTGTTTATAGAAAGTCAGGACCTGCCCCAGACTGGATTGGTAGACAGGCTGTCAATCACACAGGCAAGGCTGAGATTAACTATTGAGAAGCCAAAAGAAACAAGGTGCTGGAGACGGGTGTGGCAGAAAATCAATTACATATTCTAGGACAGTGTTCATACTGAGCAGCAAGAATCTTATGCAAGGAATCAAACTGAATACCCCTCTTTCGCCGCAGCATGCGAGCAGAGGGTGGCGCAGAGGCCCGAACAGGCTGAGATGTTACAATAGCCATATGGCTATAATTGCCGCATTAGGAACTGCCAGATTCTTTGCAGCTATTCTCAAGGTATTTAAAGAAAAATCAGAAGAAAAATCTGCAGCAAGTTTAACTGAATAAAGTTTCTCCATTAGTTCTTCCCTTGAAGAACGCCATCTTGAATATCTCTTCCCAACTGGCTTAGCCATAATCTCAGGGCCCTGGACACAGGAACGGATGCCATTGTGGCTTTAGATAAAGCTGCTAAGGATACATATGCTTTTTTTTTAAGAAAAATGTCAGCTCTGCAATCTATTGGATCTTTAAGAAGATAAGAATCATCTGTTGGAAAAAAAGATTTTCTAAAGAGGTTTGCAACTTCTGGATCAACACTGGCTGGCGCTTCCCAAGCTTCACATTCCACAGGGTCTAATTTGTACACAGTTTTAAACCTAGATCCAAGCTCACATTTTCTAGCTGGAAAATTCAAGGCCGGATGTTCTGGAAGGACTATAGCCTAGTTTTTGGGGAAATAAAACAGACTCTCTGTAAGGGAATCGCTAGAGGAGCGATTCCCCAGTGGCTACTGGAGAACGCTGGGGGGAGGGGCACAACAAAACAGTGGACCCTAAGCTGAACCCCCCCCCAACTGTCCCTGGCTAATTGCCGGAACTGTCCTAGGCAACAGCCAGCAACTGGTCGACAGTCCCTCCTTATTATAAGTGATAACACAGAACGCAGACAGGATGAACAACAACAAAGGGAGGGCAGCTATTCAAGGGGTCAATAATAAACTAGCAATGCAGTACAAAATCACAATCCAAGAGAAAGGTCAAAGATAAGCCAGTGGTCAAGAATAAGACGAACAGGTAACAAAGAGCAAGGAGTATAGCCAGTACGTGCAAGGCAATAGCAGGCACCAATGGCAATGTGAGCAAACAATAAATAGGGAGGAAGAACCCGCCCCAGACTTGTTAGGAGGATAGGCTGTCAATCACACAGGTAAGACTAAAGTTAACTCTTAGCGGAGCAGAGGGAAAGCAAGGTGAAGGAGATGGGTGTGGCGGAAAATCAATTAAGGATGTGTGGGAATAGGACAGTGTTCAGACAATACAAGAAAAACCCAAAGGAAGGAATCACAACCGGACACGCTTCCTGTGCTGCAGAGTGCGCCTGGAGGATGGTGCCAAAGCCCGGACAGGCAAGGATGTTACACTCTCCCTGTCCAGAGAGGACGGGGGCAGCCTGTCCTGTTTCCATGATTTTTTTAACATTTTTAATTAACTTAAAAGGGTTTTCTGGGATGAAATAAAAATTAACCCCTAAACTAAACCCCCTCCCCCATCTAACTTCTAATTTACTTATCTTTAAAAAAAATCTATAATTACCCATATCCCTGGGGCGGTCATATGACCGCCCCAGGCACACTTTCTGATAATCCGGTGACGTTCCATCTCCCCATTTCCAAAACGGAACGTCACCATTATTCCCCCCCCAACCCCATCATATTTATGTCTCTTCCTCTCTGGGAATGGCTCCAACAAAGAGACAAAGAGATTTGATACCTCCCCCCCCCCACCCCTTCCCCTAAGCAAGATGTTTCTTTGTGATGTGGATCTGTTAAAGAACCCTAAAGATCATAAGGCAGAAAGGTTTTTGAAGAACTATTGGAATGTATCTGCAGCCTCCTTCAAACCTAGCATAGCTGCTATAGATATATCTCGTCCTGTTCGCATTTTGGTGGTTCGGGACCAATATTCGTTTGGGTCAAACTAGGTTGGTACAAACCACAGCTTAAATTGGTGTATAACAAGTGTATAACAATGTCAGGGCTCCTAGGAATCTATCTATTCAATTTCTAGCTCTCTAAGGTAAACATAGCTAAAGTTGTGTCAAAGTGAATATGACATGTACAGTGGGTACGGAAAGTATTCAGACCCCTTTACATTTTTCACTCTTTGTTTCATTGCAGTCATTTACTAAAAGCAAAAAAGTTCATTTTATTTCTCATTAATGTACACTCAGCACCCCATCTTGCCAGAAAAAAACCCAGAAATGTAGATATTTTTGCAAATTTATTAAAAACGAAAAACTGAAATATGACATGGTCATAAGTATTCAGACCCTTTTCTCAGTATTGAGTAGAAGTACCCTTTTGAGCTAGTACAGCCATGAGTCTTCTTGGGAATGATGCAACAAATTTTTCACATCTGGATTTGGGGATCCTCTGCCATTCTTCCTTGCAGATCCTCTCCAGTTCCGTCAGGTTGGATGGTGAACGTTAATAGACAGCCACTTTCAGGTCTCTCCAGAGATGCTGAATTGGGTTGAGGTCAGGGCTCTGGCTGGGCCAGTCAAGAATGGTCACAGAGTTGTTCTGAAGCCAGTCCTTTGTTATTTTAGCTGTGTGCTTAGGGTCATTCTCTTGTTGGAAGGTGAACCTTCAGCCCAGTCTGAGGTCCAGAGCACTCTGGAAGAGGTTTTCTTCCAGGATATCTCTGTACTTGGCCGCATTCATCTTTCCTTCAATTGCAACCAGTCGTCCTGTCCCTGCAGCTGATAAACACCCCCATAGCATGATGCTGCGACCACCATGTTTCACTGTTGGGATTGTATTGGGCAGGTGATGAGCAGTGCCTGGTTTTCTCCACACATACCGCTTAGAATTAACGCCAAAAACTTCAATCTTCGTCTCATCAGACCAGAGGATCTTATTTCTCATAGTCTGGGAGTCCTTCATGTGTTTTTTTGTCAAACTCTATGCGGGCTTTCATATGTCTTGCACTGAGGAGAGGCTTCCTTCAGACCACTCTGCCATAAAGCCCAGACTGGTGGGGGGCTGCAGTGATAGTTGACTTTCTCCCATCTCCCTACTGCATCTCTGGAGTTCAGCCACAGTGATCTTTGGGTTCTTCTTTACCTCTCTCACCAAGGCTCTTCTCCCACGATTGCTCAGTTTGGCTGGACGGCCAGGTCTAGAAAGAGTTCTGGTCGTCCCAAACTTCTTCCATTTAAGGATTATGGAGGCCACTGTGCTCTTAGGAACCTTGAGCGCTGCAGAAATTCTTTTATAACCTTGGCCAGATCCATGCCTTGCCACAATTCTGTCTCTGAGCTCCTTTGGTAGTTCCTTTGACCTCATGATTCTCATTTGCTCTGACATGCACTGTGAGCTGTGAGCTCTTATATAGACAGGTGTGTGTCTTTCCTAATCAAGTCCAATCAGTTTAATTAAACACAGCTGGACTCCAATGAAGGAGTAGAACCATCTCAAGGAGGATCAGAAGGAAATGGACAGCATGTGAGTTAAATATGAGTGTCACGGCAAAGGGTCTGAATACTTATGACCATGTGATTTCAGTTTTTCTTTTTTAATAAATTTGCAAAAATATCTACATTTCTGTTTTTTTTTCCTGTCAAGATGGGGTGCTGAGTGTACATTAATGAGAAATAAAATGAACTTTTTTGCTTTTAGCAAATGGTTGCAATGAAACGAAGAGTGAAAAATTTAAAGGGGTCTGAATACATACTGTACCCACTGTATGTCAATGGAAAAATGGATGGCAAGCAGTGGATAGAAACTCATAGTTTAACCATACACTGCACTGCCAATCAGATTTGAACATTTAAATAACTTTTTTTTGGGGGGATATGGTGCTTGCTCGTGTTTTTTAGACACAGATGGCGGTTATATATTTTGTAGAAAAAAATTGCTTGTTTTGATCGCTTGTAAATGCTACAGGCTTGTTGCTATTTGAGAGACAAATTTGTGGCTATGAGCCTAATTGAAAAGTCAGAAAAAAGCCACCACAAAATATCCCTTTATGGAAGCAGATGTGAAATCAAAATGGTTTTGTTTTGTTTTTTTATGCCAATACTGTGGAACCATGTGAAGCATGTGATTTTCAAAAAACAAACAAACACTTAGCTGTCTAATTGAGTCCTTTTATACCATAGACATTTCCCATAATCCTATGCAGTTTTCTCTAAAACACTAGAGTTGCTTCAGACTTGCCTCTTATAGGGTCAGGGCAGACACACCCTTCTGCAACTCTACTACTGCAGGTAAGTAAAAAAACAAACAAAAGAAACACCTCTTTATTAACCCATATTGTTGTGAACATATCCTCAGTTTTGATACATTGTTCCCAGGTGGCAAGACCAGAAAGAGTAGAAAAATAGAGTATTAGGTGGCCAGCCTAATGAGAAAAAAAAGGAATAAGATGTAGTAATAGAACATTTACATAGAGGTTTTAGTGGAATGTGATGGGCCAGGAGTGGTGGCAGTGGTGGTAGCTGTTTAAGAGGCAGACAGTATCAGCAGTACATAAATGGAACATGATACAGGGAGACGGAGGTACCATTATTCAGAGGCATCAGCCGTAGGTGTATGCTTCTGAATCTTCATGGATCCATACCTGATTCATTTTGACAAAAGTAATTTTTCCCACTGTAGCGGTGGAGAGTTTTGTCCTTTTAGGTGTTATAATGCCACCATCAGCACTGAACACTGTCTCGACCATGAGGCCAGACAAAATAAAATTCCCATGGCAAAATGGATCAGCTCTTTCCACTTCTCTAACCTATTGGCCCAGAATTCCATGGAGTCACAGTTATCTACTGCAATATAAGTGCACTCTAGGTATGACAGTACCATCTGGTGCAGCCTGGAGGTGTTAGTTGAGTGTTGTGGCTCTGGTTGGCACAGGGAGCTGAAAAATTTCTGGTTTGTCATGTTCCAGGTACTGTACTGGCTGCTGCCTTTACTCCTGTCATGTGTAGCTGTGGCACTGGCAGAGGAGATAGAGTACTGGCTGAGTGAGGTGGACTCGGAGCGGGCAGAGGCAATCTCGGCATGAATGCGACTGAAAGTTGCAGTGGTCTCCCTAAATGCTGCGGTAATCTGAATATAAGGCTTATCCTGATAATATATTTTATATTTTTCCCTTTGGGAGGCGGGGAAGATTTTCCCCATTTTGGTTTTATAGTGAAGGTCTAAGAGCACTGTCATCCAGTACTCCTCCCTCATCCCTGCTTGATGCTAATAATATGCTTATTGCTGTGTAAGCAGCAGAGCATACATCCTGGCATTCTTGCCAGCATGTCCATGGACCGAGGGGCCTACCATGGTTGGTGTTATTGGACAATATGCTTGTCATCATCATCATCCACATCTTGAAAGAAATAAGGGTCAACCTCCTCCCCTGGCTGTGCCTGTGACAAATCGTGGGTCCCATCTGCATCCATAGGAGGAGAGTCTTCCTCCTCTTCCAGTTTAGGAGTCCCAGTTCCACCACCATAATGACCCTGAACCAAATCCTCATCCTACTCCATCAACTTATGGTGATGACATTGACTAAGAGGTGGAAGCTGTTCCTCCTCTTCTATTCCTCATTGCATTAGTGTGATTCCTGTAAGATATATAATAAAGGGATCACATCACCGATGCTGCAGTTGTCCCTGCTGACAAATTTGGTGGCCTCTTCAAAGGGCTTGAGAAACCAACACACTTCCATCATGGGCTTCCAATAACAGATCTCAAAACACATTCTCCTTGTGTTCTGTTAGATGTAGTAATTGTTTACCACCTTTTGCTGCCCACACAGACTCTCCAGCATGTTTAAGCTGAAGCGTCACAGATAAGGCAGTGCAAAGGCAGACTGTTTTGTCGCTGCAAATCAAGTAGGGAGTTTTTTTGCGACATAAGAATGGCTGAAATTCGCAGACTTTTGTGGCCATGAGGAGCACTTAAAAGTCACTATACCAGTTACGCTAGGTTAACACTAGTGTTCGGGTTTCCAATCTTCGGGTCCACTTGCAGGACATTTCTCTCCTCATATTTTAAGCGGAATGGGGGACGAAATCCCCGAGCAGTCACCCAACACTTGTGTGACCTTATCCTTAGAAAAGCTGTGATTAAGCACATACACCATATTATTATTATTGTTTATTTATATAGCACCACTTCGGGTTCAGGCAGAGCCGACTGCGCATGACTGGCCACCATTTTCCGGTGGTCTGTCACAAGAGCGTACTGTGGCAGAGCCGATTGTGCATGTGCATAGTGCTGAGTACGAGGACTTAAAAGAAAGAAGATACAGAGAAGACCAAGAGGGGAGTCACTGCAACGGACGAAGGGGTGGTGAAAAGCGATGACGGGGTGGGTGCTCGTAGAAGAGGAGGAACGCCCTGGGTGCTCCGTGATTCTCATTAACATAAATGAAGAAACAAATTATCTTTGAATGGGCTGGGAGAAGAAAACATTGAAAGGTAGGAGAAGAATGGCCTTTTTAAAGGCCATTTTAACATACCATTAGCTTAAAAGTCGTTTTGCGAATGATAGACTCCCTTTAATTCCATGATGCTATAAATTTGAGGGTTTACATACGGTACACAAAATATACAAGACAAATATAATACTAACAGTGTACAACTGGCACAGTGGGATACAGGGCCCTGCCCACAAGGGCTTACAATCTATGATGGAAGAGGGACAGAAGGTGAGGGGAGAGGCTGTATAGATGGTGGTGTGGTGACAGTAGTGTTATTGGAGGTTGTAGGCCTTCCTGAATAGGTGATTCTTCAGGGCTGCATTGAAGCTTGTGATTGTGGGGGTCGGTCTTATGTGTCTTGGTAATGAGTTCCAGAGTATGGGGGATGCACGGGAGAAGTCTTGGAGATGGTTGTGTGAAGAGCGGATAAGAGCAGAGCGGAGTAGGAGGTCTTTGGCGGATCGGTTGCGTGTGGACAGGTAGCGGGAGATTAGGTCGGAGATATATGGAGGGGACAGGTCATGGATGGCTTTGTGTATCACCGTTAGTAATTTGAACTCTATTCGCTGGGCAACCAGTAGCCAGTGAAGGGATTGGCAGAGGGGAGTGGCCAATGAAGAACGGGGGGAGAGGTGTATTAAGCGAGCAGCACAGTTTAAGGTGGACTGGAGGGGGGGGGGCGACAGTATTTGCAGTGAAGCCATGGAGAAGGTTGTTACAGTAGTCTAAGCGGGAGATTATGAAGGCATGGACTAGCATCTTTATAGTTTCAGGGGTGAGGAAGGAGCGGATTCGATGGATGTTCTTGAGTTGGAGGCGGCAGGAGGTGTTGATGGTGTGCATGTGCGGCTTGGAGGATAGCTCAGTCTCAGGTTATCCCAAGGCATCGGACCCATGGGACTGGGGTGAGTGTGGTTCCATTAACTTTGATAGATGGGTCAGGTAGAGGGGCCGTGCGAGGTGGGGCGAAAATGATGAACTCCGTTTTCTCCATTTGAGTTTGAGAAAGCAGGAGGAGAAAAAGGAGGCTATAGCTGCTAGACACTCTGGGACTCTGGACAACAGGGAGGTAATGTCTAGTCCAGAGAGATATATTTGAGAGTCATCAGCATAGCAATGGTATTGAAAACCATGAGATTCTATGATTTGGCCAAGGCCGAGGATGTAGATGGAGAACAGGAGGGGTCCTAGGACGAAGTCTTGGAGGACACCTACAGAAAGAGGGCGTGGCGGGGAGGTGGTGTGCGAGTGGCAGACACTGAATGTGCGGTTGGTGAGGTATGAGGAGATCCAGGAAAGGGCCAGGTCTGAGATGCCAAGGGATGAGAGCATTTCTAACAAGAGGGAGTGGTCGACTGTGTCAAAGGCGGAGGAGAGGTCAAGGAGGAGGAGGACAGAGTAGTGACGCTTGGCTTTGGCAGTTAGAAGGTCATTAGTGACTTTGGTTAGGGCAGTTGATGTGGAGTGATGGGGTCTGAAACCTGACTGTAGTCTGTGAAACAGCACGTCGGACGAGAGATAGGAGGATAGTTCGGAGTGGACGTGTTGTTCAAGCAATTTAGAGGCGTACAGGAGCAGTGAGATGGGGCAATAGTTGGCTGGAGAGGATGGGTCAAGGGACGGTTTCTTAAGTATAGGAGTGATGGTAGCATGTTTGAAGGCGGAAAGGAAGCATCCATTGGTTAGGGATAGGTTGAAGAGATGGGTTAGGGCCAGAGTAATGACTTCAGTAAGTTTGGGGATGAGATATGACTGGATCGGGTCAAGCGTGCAGGAGGTGAGGTGGGATTAAGAGATTAGGGTGGAGAACTTTTCATCAGTGACGGTGGAGAAACAAGTTAAAGAAGAAGAGCACCGAGCAGTTGGGTAGAGTGGTTGTCAGGGGTGTAGGGTGAGACTGTCTCTGATGGGGTCGATTTTGGGTTTGAAATAAGAGGCAAAGTCATCAGCTGAGATAAGTGATGTCGAGGGGGCACAGGAGGACAGAGAAGGGAGTTGAAGGTAGTGAATAGCTGTTTGGGGTTGCGGGATAGGGCAGATATGAGTGTGGTGAAGTAGACCTGTTTTGCAGAGGTGAGTGCATTCTTGAATGTGTGGGGACAATGTGTTATTTGACCCAACTGCAGCGCAGCAACAATATTGGTGCCATTGTCACTCACAATGCTGCCAAATTGGAGTTGGTGGGGAGCCATCCATAGGATTCTTGCTGCAGGATACAGCAAAGCAGCTCCTCTGCTGTGTGGCTCCTCTGATCCAGGCTCATTAATTGTAGGACTGCATAGCAGCGCTTCACCTTACACCCATGAAACAAGGGGGAAGAAGGAGTAGAAGCAATGCCTGGTGAAGAAGGTTAGGGGAAATGGTCTAGAGAGGAGCATCAAGAGTAGGTGGATGGGCCATGCATGAGGTTGGAACTGGGCCTGCAGAAACTGGGTGGAACTAGCATCTGGCCTTATTGCATTTCTGGACTGTGGCTGCTGACACTCAAAACATTAACTCAGTGGGCTGTGAAAGCTATGTATTGTCCTTGTCCATAATTGCTGAACCTTTCCTCAGACTGACATATCTAGGGAAAGGCCCATATTCTCCGACACATGTGCAGCATCCCAGAGGGCTACTGCTTTTATATGTTTGTCTTGTGTGCCTCTGGGTTTTATGTTTGTATGTAACATGTTGTGCAGCTTTCCCCTCGGCATTTCCTCCCTGCAGTGTTCAAACACAGACTTGCTTCAGCCCTGGCCTATCACAGGCCACTGGGCAGGGTTGTAGGGAGATGCCATCTCCCCCGGCAACGGTTGGTCTCCTCAGTTCAGTTCAGTGCATGCTGTGAACCAGACTAGGTGTGCAGAGCTCACTTGCCACCAGGATTTGTACTGAAGGGCAACCGCCGCTCTCACAGCCTCAGGAGGGATATCATCAGCCCCAGGCTCACCTGAAGACAGTCCAGAGCAAGGGAGAAAAGATTTCCAAGTGGCTGGATTCATTCGGTGCCGTGCCAGGAGGAGCAGGAGAGGACCCTGACAGGAGAGTCGTACTCGGGCCTAGTCTACAGGTAACCAGATCCCTGTTATCTGGGAGAGGCACAGAGGAGGAGTAGAGAAAACCTTCCTGTGGAGCCTATACCACCTTTGGGCGCCCTCCTAGAACCAAGGCTGGGGGTTGGACACTGTAAGACTACTATCCCCATCTGGAAGCTGCTGTTGACCCACTGTTCCAGTTGCCTTAATAAACGGCTGTTTGTTTTACCTGCATCGCTGAATCCTGAATCGTGCCTGCTTTACCATCAGGGCTGTTCCGACCAACACCACACCAGCTCAGGTAGGAGAGGTTCCCTCTTCAACTGGAAATGCCCCAGGGGAAAGAACTACTACCACCACCATCCGGTAGTGCTGCAGGACCCCCCTCGGCTTTGTCCGGCCTAGGAGTGGGACTGGAGCGGTTTGGGAGTGTGCTTGACCTGCTAGGTGGCACAACATCCGCCACTACTACTCCCATCCTCCGGTCTCATCTGTCTGGGTTGCGACACATGGCACTACAAAGGGATAGCTTTCTTACAGAAATAATGGCAGGTAGGTATCCTATATCAAGGTTGAGCCCATGCCATCAGTTGGTGCAGTGGAATCCATTAAGTCACAGGTGTCGAACACAAGGATCATTAGCCAAATCCGGCCTGCAGCCTTGTGTTTTGTGGCCACACGTACCATGAGGTGCCACTGCCAAATATTTTGCCACATAAGATGCTGATGCCTTTTCTTGTGTGTACATATGTCATTCCTACATCTGTTCCTGCATGGCCACGACTAAGTTTCTGCTTGCAGATCATGCACATTACCAAGGATTTATCATATGGCAATGTATGAAAAATTTCCAAATAAGAAATGATCATGTGTAGTTGTTGCCGCCAACACCAGCAGCAGCAAAAACATGTCTACCACTACCACCACCAGTGCCACTACCCTGTGAGGTTTCCATAGGTCTGCCCTGGGTAGGCTTTTTGGATGTTGGGCCTGCGGATTGGCTGGTATTGTTGTTATCAGCACAGCCACCACCCTCTTCATCTGATGTCACCTTGTGACCCTGAACCTGTTGTCAGGTCCTATCCGCTAAAGAATTTTTTTTTTCTGACACATCATGGCCATGGAATTCCTATACACCCTCATAATATACAACTCTAGATTTCTCCCTAGTTCTCCTACCAGAAAGACTACCAGGAGTAGTACCACACTCCCTGCCATTACTGCCTCCACCATCAACAGTCATGTCTTCCTCCTCTACTTGCAAACAATGCTGACTGTCCTCATCCAGCTCATCAAAAAGAGGAGGAAGACTGTTCTAAGAGAAATCGATTTCACGAAATAATAAAGATTTTTTTTTTAGATTAGAGCAGGCTGTGAGACTTTATTGGGTGACCAACAACAAAAATGCTTAAAAAAATTTTTTTTTTCAGATTAGCAGGGTCTGTCACACTGTTTATTGGGTGAGCAGTGCACAAAAAAACCCCTAAAATAACAGAGATTTTTTTCAGATTACTACAGGATGTGAGACACATGGCGTCCCGCAGCAAAAAAGCGCTGCAGGAAAAACCACGGCGGCAACGTATCGCAGTTCTTCCCACAGTGCTTTACACAGAAAGTTTGCAGAGGTTTCCTCTGTGTCTGCTTCAATTATACCTATAGGGAAACCACCAGAGTTTCCGTAGGTATAATTGACATGCTGAGGGAAATCACAGCATTTCCGCTGCATGTATTTTACTGCAAAGTGGGGATGGGATTCGAATCCCATCCACTTTGCTGTGACTGCAAAATGCTGTGATTTTTTTCCATCGGTTTCCACCGTGGGCAAACCACACCATTTACGCCACGTAGGGTCCCAGCCTAAGGCTGAAGCCCCACATTGCAGAAACGCAGCTTTTTTTGTTGCAGATTTTGCTGCGTTTTTTTAAAGCCAAACCCAGAAATGGACTGAGCAAGAGGGATAAGTATAAGAACTTCCCATATATTTCCCATTCTTTTGAAGCCATTCTTGGCTTTGGCTCAAAAACCCAACAAAATCTGCAACAAAAAAAGCTGCGTTTCCGCAATGTGGGGCCTCAGCCTAAGAAACTAATATTTTTTTCAGATTAGCATACCCCGCCACACTGTTTATTGGGTAAGCACAAAACCCCCCCTGAAATAAGAGAGTTTTTTTCATATTACTGCAAGCTGCGAGACCATATTGGTTGAGAAAGAAAAAACGCTTTAATAATGAATAATTTTTCAGATTAGCACACTCCATCACACTGTTTATTGGGTGAGCACAAAAAACCCTCAAATAACAGATTTTTTTGAGCAACAACAACATAAAAAACGCTTAAGTATTTTTTTTTTAATTAGTTTATTGGGTGAACAGCACAAAAAAAAAAAAAACCCTTAAATCAGCGGTTCTCAACCTGTGGATTGCGACCCCGGCGGGGGGTCGAATGACCAAAACACAGGGGTCGCCTAAAGCCATCGGAAAATACATATTTCCAATGGCTTTAGCCGCTGAGAAGTCGTGCTATTCAGCTGGAACGCACGTCGTTATGGATGTGCGTTCCAAACTGAATGCCTGAGAGGGTGCCCCGCGCTGTGTAGCTCCCGGCATCTGCCGTGCCGTTACGCGGATGCCGGGTCTGTTACAATGATGGCAGCCGCTCTGCTGCAGAGCGGTCACCATAGCAACCGGGCCTCCGCTGTACAGCGGAGTCCCGGAGCTAATGCCCGCGATCAGAGTCTGACCGCGGGCTGTAAAAACTGTCCCCGGTCCCCACCAGCCCCATACCTGTTAAGTTGCAGGTCCACTCCCCGTGCGGCAAGATCGCGGGAGTCGACCTGTTCCGGTGACAGCCTGGAGCCTAATGAAGGCTCCCAGGCCTGTCACTGGGATACTACTACTGAAACTGGTCTATGACCAGTCTCAGTAGTAATGTACAGAATCTCCCATAGACTGCAATACACTTGTATTGCAGTCTATGGGACTTGCAATCAAACGATTGCAGGTTCAAGCCCCATGAAGGGAGGGGGGCTAATAAAATAGTAAAAAAATAAAATAAAAAAAAAAAGTTCTAACCCACTTTCCCTAGAATACATATAAAAGTACAAAATTACTGTGAAACACATACACATTAGCTATCCCTGTGTCCAAAAATGCCCGGTCTACAACCTTATAAAAATATTTTTCTTGTAGGGTGAACATCAGAGCGGGAAAAAAAAAAATCAAAAGTGCCAAACCGCCATATTTTTGCTGTTTCGCCCCTGATTTGAATAAAAAGTGATCAAAGCAATAGACATTCCCCAAAATGGCATAACTAAAAAGTACATCTGGCCCTGCAAAAAAAGACGCCCTATTCCTCCCGGTACAGCTGCAGGGACACCTGTCAATGTGACCTTGCAGCTGTTGCAAAACTACAACTTCCCTATATTAGACATTTTACCACATTTTTTTGTCTTAAAATATTTTTCCCTATTTTCCTCCTCTAAAACCTAGGTGCATCTTATGGTCCGGTGCGTCTTATAGTCCAAAAAATACGGTAAATATTATAATATGACTCAAGCCCATATTAACCAGAAGCTTGGCCATTATTGCTCTCTGTCTTTATGTGAAGTCAGGCTATCGCCACTGTTAAGCGATATATTTATATGAACAATGACCGTGTGGCATCTATTTTGTTTTTGGTCTGTATATGAGGGGCTATTACAGTTATAGTGACACCACACAGGTAATAAGATTACTCATATGGGGGGCACTATTACTGTAATAATTCTCAATTTCCCCATAGTTAATAACATTACCTGTGTAGGGGGTAGATCACTATGTTTAAATTATGTTTGATTTGTAGCAATTAGAATACATAATGCATATCATGTATTTACATTCCGAATCATAACTGTAGCAAAATTACAGTTTTGAAGTAGCCACCAAAATTATTTTTTGGTATGGGGTCACCGCAACATGAGGAACTGTATTGCGGGGTCACGGCTTTAGAAAGGTTGAGAACCACTACCTTAAATAAAAGTTGTTTTTTTTAGATTAGTGCAAGAGTTTGAGTGAGTAACAAAAAAATAAATGCTTAAACACTGAATATTTTTTTCAGATTAGCGCAGACAGAGTCAGAGTTTTGCTTTTAGAAAAACTGTATGTATTTAATAAAATTAATTTTAACTCTTGCCCAAAAAAAATCTTAACAGGACTGACTGTCAGTAAAAACTATGTCAACACGCTGGAGACAGATGAAACTGCTCTATTGCACAACAGACTTAGACAAAATTAGATTATTTGGCAATGGAAGGTTTAACTGTTCTTTGTCTGTGTCTGTATTACCGCAGTCTGTGTGGCCACAGCAGCACAGCTATGCTCCCTCACTCAGTCCTATCTATGATTTCTATCACTAATCTGTCTGTAATTGATTACATCTGACTAAACTGTGCTGTTCTTAAGATTCTCTAGCTCTATTGCAATTTGTATGCTTTTCAGCACTAAGTGCTCTCTATATCATGCATTGAGATAAATAACAGATCCATCCCTACATCCAATACTGCAATGCCCACAGCACTTTATATGGTTTGTATGACATCAGCACTGTAGGGTGTCCACCTACCACTGACTATTGGCTGACATCACAGTGACTCACAAGACATATGTCTCCTGTATTTTTCCTGCACAATACATGTGGTGTCCATTTTAGTTTGTCCAAGAGAAATCGCGATTTGGTCGGTTTAGTTAAAAACTGAACAATTTGGAATATTTGGGTTGAACCTGGCTCATAACATATTGGTTTGCCCATCTCTGGTAAGCAGTGAATGCAAATTGCGAGTTTATCCATATACTGCGCTGCCACTCGCTTTTATGCATTTTAACATTTAGGCTAAGGCCCTATGGCGTTTTTTTCTGCAGTGTTTTACATAGTGTTTTTGCTGCGTTTGTCTGAGGTTTTTTTCCTCTTATTAAATCTATAGGGAAAACGTTAGTGTTTCCACAGGTAAAATTGACATGCTGCGTTTTTCAAAAACACATGCGTTTTTGAAAACACAGCTTTTCCACACTGCTTTTTTTCCACATTATGTGGATGGGATTAGCCACAATCTCATTAACTTTGCTGGTACTGTAAAACGCAGGGTTTTCTTCCGCTGCATTTATGCAGCAGGAAAAATGCAGTGTTTCTGCAACGTGGGGCCTTTTTTTGGGGGGGGGGGGAAGCATGAGCAGCAGTACAGCAAATGTAAAATGATAAGGGAAACGTGCCTAGCTTGCCAGCTTAAAATGCTAAAATATCTTCTGAAATGGAAAGGATTCTATGACCCTGAGAACACTTTTGGCAGAAAAGAAAGTGGATAATCCTGCCAGTTAACTCTGTATGGAAGGAAATGCCCCATCAACATTGTTGAGAGACAATAGACATAGTTTCAAGATAAATTTGCGGCACACTTCCAGTGAATCGACTGCCTGGCTGCCAACTGAAAAAGCTAGACTATCTTCCCAAAGTGATTTTTGTGTCTGTGGTCTGCTGCATGCAGCATATACTGCTGCTAAAACTGGTGCTCAAGCATGTGCAAAAATGCCACTCAATGTGCGCATCACCTTAAAAACCATGAAACAAGGGTGGGGGAGTGGAACCAATGGCTTTCCCTGGTGAAGTTGGGGGTGGGAAATGGTCCAGTGTGTAGGGGCTTTAGGAGGTGAATGAGTCCCTCTGGTGTTAAAACTGTGCCTGTCCTGCACCTGTGAAGTGATATCAGTACTAGAAAGCACCAGGCCTTGCTGTGCTTCTACACTATGGCCTCTGAATCTCAAAACATTGACCCAGTGGGTCATGACAGTTAATGTATTGTCCCCTGCCCATAACTGATGCTCCACGTATTGAGGGTGGTGTGCACCTTTTTCCACATGGACACTTACAAGGAGAGGCCCACATGGCCATCAAGCAGGGACAACTTTCCTCAAGGAATAATGGCAGCTAGGTATTCTCCATGGATCGGTATTCTCCATCAGTTGACAAAACACAATTCCACTACATGGCACAGCAGCAACTGCTCCACCAGGTGGGAGTTAATCTTGCTGTCCAGCCAGACGACTGGGTGGAGATTGCGTGGAGGAGGAGGAGTAGAAGCAGATGGAGATGATGATAATGAATGATAATGTGACGATGACCATGTGCTAGGTGTGGAATGGATGTGGCGTGCCTTTAAAGATGATCATGGGGAGAAGGTTAAGAATGGTCTTGCTCACTTGGTGCCACTGCTAATTCCATTTTGCCAAATATGCTGGTGACACCATTTCATATGAGTATGGACAGACCTAGTTCCTACACGTGTGCCTGCACGCCCATGGCTAATTATCTGTTAATTATCTGAAACCGCTTGCCCTTGATTTGACATTTGGTAATATTAAGGACGGATTGCTCATGTATATCACTGGGAAAGTTCCTGGTGGGTCGACAGTAATATGGGCCGCTGGGCCGGCAGTGCTACCTGCCCCGAGGCCTGGCCCTTACCCTCACTATTGCTGCAGAGTGCAACCTGGCGGCCCCCGCTCTATACCTTTGGAGTGGCGGCCGCCGGGCTGCACTCAGAGTATGTATTGGACAAATCTCACGATTCGCACGAGGTTCGCCCAGGCCCAGCGGTTTCGTTCGGACCGCACAGGGCTCTTAAGACCCCAGAGAATAATATGCTGGAGCCCAGGGGAGGTGACAAACATAATAAACAGTGTTACTCACCTTTCCTAGGCACAGGTGCGTGCCTTCTGACCTCTTCTGAACGTCATGAATGAGGTCAGAGACCACTGAGGCCCAATCATAGCAAAAATGATGCCGGCATGACCCACATGACATTATGCCGGGGTCATTCATGACATCTCAAAGACATGAAGATGACGGAAGACGGGCAGCCGTGCCAGGAGAAGTGAGTAATACTGTTTATTATGTTTTGGGTTTTTTTTAACTGTAATTTGTATTGAAACGTTTTACAATATAGTATATAACAGAAGGGAAAGCCATAACATGTGGCATAATAGGTTAACAAAATCCACTGTAATCAGAGAATAAAAACCCCAATAAGGGAGGAGACAGGGACAAACACAGGACAAGACGGGGGGGGGGGGGGGGGAGAGGTGGGAGAATGGGGGGTGGGGAGAGTTTGGATAGAATCAAAAGCCATGCAAGGTACTGTAGGTGTCCCAGTGCGACCAAATAGAAGTAAAAGCTTCCACAGTGTTGTTCAGGGTAGCAGTCATAAATTCAAGGCTGCAAATATCTTTCATGTGGGCAATCAGTTCAAACCCCGTGGGGGAAAGCGCCCCTCTCCAGTGACGGGCAATAAGAGTCTTTGCTGCAGTACACAAGTAGAGAAACAGCCTGAACGTCTTCTTGCCCAGGTACCTGGGAGGTAAGTTGAGCAAATAAGTCATAGGGTCCAGCGGGACCCTCTGCACAAAGAGAGCTTCAGTAAGGAGTTGCACCTCCATCCAGAATAAGTGGATGATAGGGCAATCCCAGAAGATATAAAAAAAACGTACCCAATGAGGTCTGACAACGCCAACACGAAGAGGAAATAGTGGGGTTAAAAGTATGGAGTATCAGTGCATAAGGATTTTGTATTGGGTTTCACAAAACGTGATGCAGGATGAGGATTTGGCAGTTCGTGACCATATGATCTGCCACTGTCCGGGTGAGACCTGTCCACTTAAAGCTTCCGCCCACTTAGTCATGTACTTATGGGTTGGGGGGGATCATCCCTCAGGAGAGGTCAAGAGCCTTTATATACTGGATATACAGTGGGGGAAAAAAGTATTTAGTCAGCCACCAATTGTGCAAGTTCTCCCACTTAAAAAGATGAGAGAGGCCAGTAATTGACATCATAGGTAGACCTCAACTATTATAGACAACATCATAGGTAGACCTCAACTATTATAGACAAAATGAGAAAACATATCTAGAAAATCACATTGTCTGATTTTTTTAATAATTTATTTGCAAATTATGGTGAAAAATAAGTATTTGGTCACCTACGAACAAGCAAGATTTCTGGCTCTCACAGACCTGTAACTTCTTCTTTAAGAGGCTCCTCTGTTCTCCACTCATTACCTGTAGTAATGGCACCTGTTTGAAATTGTTATCAGTATAAAAGACACCTGTCCACAACCTCAAACAGTCACACTCCAAACTCCAATATGGTGAAGACCAAAGAGCTGTGGAAAGACACCAGAAACAAAATTGTAGACCTGCACCAGGCTGGGAAGACTGAATCTGTAATAGGCACAAGAATCTCTCACATTGAGTAGAGCACCAGTGAAGGTGTGTAGAGATTTTAATTGCCTTTTGCCCTCTACTTAGCATCTACATATCACAAGGCATTATGGGAAAGGAGCTGGGGAGCTCATGCGCCCTCTATTGGATGTAACAGATCCTCAATTTGCTTTTGACTCACCGAGCCTTGAGACAGCAAAAGGGATCTTAGCCAAGCCAATTTCACTTATCTGCATACAGCGCTGTTTCCGGATTGTTGTCCTTCATCAGTACAGAGCAAAGTGAATTGGCTGGCTTAGTGGGAGGCAATGAGTGGGTTAGGGACAAGAATCTCTCACATTGAGCTCCCCAGCTCCTTTCCCATAATGCCTTGTGATCTGTAATAGGCAAGCAGCTTGGTGTGAAGAAATCAACTGTGGGAGCAATAAATAGAAAATGGAAGACATACAAGACCACTGATAATCTCCCTCGATCAGGAGCTACATGCAAGATCTCACCCTGTGGGATCAAAATGATCACAAGAACGGTGAGTAAAAATCCCAGAACCACACGGGGGGCACCTAGTGAATGACCTGCAGAAAGCTGGGACTAACGTAACGAAGGCCACTGTCAGTAACACACTATGCCGCCAGGGACTCAGATCCCGCAGTGCCAGACATGTCCCCCTGCTTAAGCCAGTACATATCCGGGCCCATCTGAAGTTTGCTAGAGAGCATTTGGATGTTCCAGAAGAGTATTGGGAGAATGTCATATGGTCAGATGAAACCAAAGTAGAACTGTTTGGTAGAAACAACTCGTCGTGTTTGGAGGAGAGTGAATGCTGAGTTGCATCCAAAGAACACCATACCTACTGTGAAGCATGGGGGTAGAAACATCATGCTTTGGGGCTGTTTCTCTGCAAAGGGACCAGGACAACTGATCCATGTACATGAAAGAATGAATGGGGCCATGTATCGTGAGATTTTGAGTGCAAACCTCCTTCCATCAGCAAGGGGATTGAAAATGAAACGTGGCTGGGTCTTTCAGCATGACAATGATCCCAAGCACACCGCCAGGGCAATGAAGGAGTGACTGCGTAAGAAGCATTTCATGGTCCTGGAGTGGCCTAGCCAGTCTCCAGATCTCAACCCCAAAGAAAACCTTTGGAGAGAGTTGAAAGACAGTTTTGCCCAGTGACAGCCCCAAAACATCACTGCTCTAGAGGACATCTGCATGGAGGAATGGGCCAACATACCAGCAACAGTGTGTGCCAACCTTGTGAAGACTTACAGAAAACATTTGCCCTCTGTCATTGCCAACAAAGGATATATAACAAAGTATTGAGATGAACTTTTGTTATTGACCAAATACTTATTTTCCACCATAATTTGCAAATAAATTCTTTAAAAATCAGACAATGTGATCTTCTGTATTTGTTTTCTCATTTTGTCTCTCATAGTCGAGGTCTACCTATGATGTCAATTACAGGCCTCTCTCATTTTTTTAAGTAGGAGAACTTGCACAATTGGTGGCTGACTAAATACTTTTTTCCCCACTGTAAGCCCCTTTGTAGAGGTGCCGGTTCAGTACAGTCTCTCAAAAGCTGTGGGAAGTGAGACCCGTGTGGACCCAAGCTGAGCCTGAGCAAAGTGGGATATTTGTTGGTAATGTAACCACTCCATGGCCGGCAAGCGTAGGGCCGAGGTGAAGTAATCAAAGGACCTGAGCTCCAGGGTCAAATGGTTGACCAGGTCTGCGATATGGAACAGGCCAAGCCTGCTCCAAGGGTGCACCATAGCGGAAGAGAGTCCCTCCGGGAGGAGTGGGTTATAGAGAAATGAAATCATGGAGGATGAGCAAGAGGCTAAGGCAAATAGCTTAGAGCAAGTAATCCAAAGCACCCTCGTAAATTTAATAGGCCCCAGGAGGGGGATAGCAAGTGAGGGGGAGGAGCGAGACCACAAGAAAACATTCAGATGTACAGGGCCCAACCAAAGCTCTCCTATTTCAACCCACTTGGTGTAAGCCTGGGAGGCTGCCCAAAATGGAATAACTCGGAGATGGGCTGCCCAGTAGTAATGCAGAATGTGTTGGACCGCCAACCCCCCCTCAGCCTTGGCAGCCAACATCACAGAACGGGGACTACGATGGCGTTTAGCGTTCCAGATAAACTGGAAAATTGCCTTTTGAAGGGAACGCAGTTCACTGTTTATTATGTTTAATCACCTCTCTCGGGCCTCCACGCATCATACTCTGGGGTCTGAAGAGACCCCAGAGTATAATAATGGATCGTGGGTAGTGTGTGGAGGGGCCACTGTGTGACGTTATACTGTATAGAGGCCACTATAGGGCATTATAGTGTGTAGAGCCACCACTAAGAGACATTTTACTGTGTCGAGGGTCCACTATGGGATATTATACTGTGTGGAGGGGCCACTATGGGACATTTTACTGTGTGAAGGGGTCACAATAGGGCATTATAGTGGGTGGAGGGGCCACTATGAGACATTATACTGTGTGCAGGGGCTACTGTGAGATATTATATGGTGTGGAGGGGCCACTATGGGACATTATACTGTGTGGAGGGGCCACAATAGGGCATTATAGTGTGTGGAGGGGCCACTATGGAGCATGATACTGTGCACACTATGGGACATTATTCTTAAAAGAGGAGTAACATTAAGAGAAAAAATTATACTCACCTGTCCCCAGAGTTCCAGTGTCTGACACCCGCAGCCCATTCGGTCGCACACCGTGCCTCATTCCCCCTGCTCCCCACGTGACCTCTGAGGCTAATTAGGCAGTTGCTGGAGAGGGATCAGTGATGTCACTAACATATTTCACTAGTCCCTCTCCAACAACCGTTGAGGCTGCTGATTGGCCTCAGCAGTCACGTGGGGTGCATGGGTTCTGAAGACCAAAGCATGGAATTGACCAAACAGGCTGCAGCAGCGGACACCAGAGCGCCAGGGAATGTTTTTCTTTTTTTATGTTACATCTACCCCGGCCCCCTCCGGTGATTCTCCAAATCCTGAGAGCCTCTAGATTGAGGAGTCAGTGGACTGTTAGTGTCATGGCAGCTGCTGCTGCACATACAATTTAATTGCCACCCTGACCCCACTGGTTCTAACTTTACATAGGACTGATGCCTTTACATATAAAGCAGACAGACCTGTGTAACAGAAATGTCTGCTTTACATGGAGTGAGAGGCAACAGTCCTGTTCAAGTTACAGTTTCAGTCTGACATGGCAACTTATATAGGACTGCTAGCTCTCCCTCTAAAGCAGTTCTGTGCAAAATTACTTTAAACAGGACTGCTTTACATGGAGAAGCTACTTGTGCTGGGCCTGCCTACTTGTATTGACTCTGCCTACTTGCACTGAGCCCACCTATAAAATGGGGCCACTTTTACATTTTTTTCCAGGCCACTTTCAGGCCCCAATCTGCCCCTGGGTAATGTAAAAAAAATCCCATACAAGAGATGATCATATGTAGCTGCTGCTGCCAAAACCAGAACGTGTCTACCAGTTCCACCACTAACCAACCTTGCCTTAGATCTACCCGAGGTAGGTCTTTTGAATGTTGGGGCTGCACATCAGGTGGAACTATTACAGCTGCCACCACCCTCTTTCTGTGATGTCACCCTGACTCAATTGCCAGGTCTTATGTGACAGACTCATCTTCACCCCCTGCCACACTACCTACCTCCTCATGTATTCCAGCTCTAACTACTCAAAAAAACAATGGCAGTTCTCATCTGACTCAAAAAGATGAGGAAGTAGAGGAAGTCTTGGGCTATGAGGAATATCTTTCCCAGAAAATGCCACATGACTAGTAAAGAATGGGATCTGTGTCATTGAAGAACACATGGTTGACAGTACATAAAGACAGCATTGTAAATTACAAGTTACAACAGAGGAGGGACACTACAAACAATGATTCAAAGTCAACATTTGTGATTCACTGCTTTTAAAAAAATGTCTTTATTCAAGTATGACAACACTACTTCTGGCCTTGACAGCCCTGCCAGTAACCGCAGTGTTGCTGTTGCCTTCCACATTCTTATTGTTAGTAGTAGTACTTACACATGTTTCCTTTGTCCTGTTTTTTTTTCTTTTCAGTCAGTTTTAGTCATTTTAGTGATTTGGAAACAATTCTGACTATTTTTTTTTTCATTTATTGATTTAACAAAAAATATTTTAATAGAAATAGCAAAGGACTAAAAGTCTTTTGGTCAGCGAGTATTAGACTAGAACTGTGTAAGTCAGCTTATAGTAAACAACAAAAGTTTTTTTTTCAGATTAGCACAGGCTAGACTGTATATTGGAGAACTACAAAAAAACATAAATAATGGAGATTCTTTTTTTACATTAGCAGAGGCTGCAATACTGTAGATATATAGTTACTTGTGCAGCCAAAAAAAAACCCTCTCAAGCAATGAATATTTTTTTTCAGATTAACAACACACTGTGTATTTAGTGACCAGAGCACAAAATACCCCATTACCCCCTGTCGTAAGGGGGGGACAACACCAGAAGAGCTGTGGATTTGATTGATGCTGCCAACCTTGATGCTGTTCCTACCCTCCTTTTAAGCCAGATTAGACTGGTCTTTTATGATTGCTACTCTAGAGAGATTTGGTTTTTCGAGGGCCTTCCTCACGGCAGTCAAGGCACTCTATTCCCTCCGCTTGGCGGTTGTCAAACTCCCTAACACTAGCTCCCCACTTTTCCTATCTGTAACGGGACCCGTCAGGGTTGCCCTCTGTCCCCGCTTACTTTCGCTCTCTGCATTGTACCCCTGGTGTCACAAATCCGCTCTGTGATCCGTGATAGGGAATTTAAGATTAGCCTCTTTGCAGATGATGTCCTTCTCACCCTTATTAGGCCCCATACGACTCTCCCCTCCCTCATGGCTATTCTCAGGGAATATGGCTCTCTCTCGGGCTACAAAGTCAAGCATACCAAAACAGAGGCCATGCCCCTGAATATTCACTCTGCAGATGTACAGCTGCTCCGTCAAAACTATGACTTTAGCTGGAGAAACCGCCATATATGATATCTGGAAATCCAGTTGTCCTCCTCGTACACCTCCTTGTACTCGGCTAACCACCCCCGCTTGTTCCACAAACTCTTAGATAAATGGTGCCCTCTCCCAATCTCCCTCATTGGCCGTATTACAGCAGTTAAAATGACCCTTCTCCTGAAGTTTCTATATTACTTTGAGACCTTACCTGTGGCAGTTCCTCGTTATGAACTGCGCTCCCTCCAGAGTGCTATCTTCCAATTTATATGGAATGGGAAGCGTCATCGCATCCCTCGTTCTATTATACTGGCTGGCTTACCCTATGCTAGGACCTATTCGTTTTACTAGAGCTATATGGATGGAGGGTTCTAGGCTATTCCCTCTGGCCTCTAGTTGCTCTTCCATTATTTCTTTCCTCTACAACCCACTCCTCCCAGGGGGGCTCTCTGCCGCTATGGTTCATCCTTGGAGTAGGCTGGGCCTTTTCCACTTGACGGACCTGGTTGATCCGCTGACTCTGGAGCTGAGACTCTTTTACTCCTAGCCTACACTTGCCTACCTCAGAATGGTTTCACTACAGTCAGATTTCTCATTTTATGACCACCGTATTTGGATCTCAACGGGTCTCCATTCCCACCGCTTTCGAGAGAATGTGTTGTGCAGGCACGTCCACTAGGGGCCTGATCTCAGGAATTTATAAACTCGTCTTGTCTCCGGAGGGACGGTCTCCCCCTACTCACAAGTACATGGTTTGGTGGTCTGAAGATTTAGCAAGGCAGATCTCACCCAGTCAATGGTAGATCATTTGGTCTTGGGCAGATAAGTCTTCCACCTGTATAACATTTCGGGAAACCCAGTACAAACTCCTTATGCACTGGTACCACAACCCGGCCCTCCTACATGCTCTCAATCCCCTGATACCCCCTTCCAACTGGAAGTGCCAGTCTGGCATGGGCACCCTTTTTCATATTTTTTGGGACTGCCCGGACATTCGCCCCTTCTGGCAGGAGGTTAAGGTGGTTAATGATGCCCTCTTCCCACAGGGAGTCCCGTTAGACCCTCTCATCTACTTAACCTGCTACCCAGACATCTGAGTAAGAAAACATCTAAATGATTTCTGTACCTCTGCACTGCTGCCAAGACCCTTATAGCCCACCACTGGAAGGAATCCCTTCCGCCTTCGGGCGCTGAGTTGTTGGCCAGGATGAAGGACGTCCGTAGTCTCGAGTTCCTGACTGCTACTGTTGAGGCGTTCCAAGCAGTTTGGTCTCACTGGGACACCTACTGTATAACACATGGGATCTGATCTCCTCTCTCTGTTTTGTTAATCCCCCCCTTCCCCCGTTTTTCCTTTCTCTTGTCCTGTCTTCCCCTCCCTACATAATGTTATGACTATGCTATGCCTATATTTCTATGGTCTCCCCATAGGCTGACCTGTGATGGAGTTGACCATGTTAGGTCGTAGTTGATATGTATACTTCTTTCCTTAGTATGCCTTTTTTTGTGTTCTCACTGTTTATTTACCTTTTTTGTAAAAAAATTTTCAATAAAAATTACAAAAAAAAAAAACACAAACCCCATTACAGTTAAAGAGGTTTTTTTTTCTAGATTAGCACAGGCTAGACTGTATATTGGGTAAGCAGCAAAAAAGCTCATATATAGCAGAGTTTTATTTTTTTGGATTTGAAAAGGCGAAATCAGCGCGTTGCTGCTAGAACAGCAGTATGTATTTAATGAAAAAAATGTAAACTCTTGTCCAAAAAGTCCATGAAAAAACATTTTTCACTATCAGGATTGTCTTGCCAGTAAAAAGAATGTTTAAAGAATGTGTATATCCTATCCTATCTCTATTGATTTCTAGCATTAATACATAGACTGTATGTCTGCCTGTGTAATTGCCTGATTCTGACTAAGTTCTCCTAGTCCTCTAGATATTGCTTGAATTCATAATGCTTTTTCAAAACTATGCTCTGTATGATGCAACTAAATTCTGAGCATGATTGTACAACCTTATATAGTCAATAAGACATCAGGACTGTAAGGTCCACCTACCACTGTCTGTTGGCTGAGGGGGTGTCAGGTGCTGCTACAATTTCACAGACAGTGTCTGAGTCATACACCCGTTTCTCTTCTGTATTTCCTGGTTAAACACGTGGCGGCGACCATTTTCATGTAGCGGTGGCCATTTTTGTTCACCTGAGACGATTTAACCATTGTTCAGTTTTGTTAAAAACTGTACAATTTGTAATATTTGGGATGAACCTGGTTCATGACAAAGCGGTTCGGCCCTCTAGCTATAATGATGAGATATGGTAACTATGGACAAACAGCACCTGGATTCTGGATATGATTCGAGACAGACTAAACAGTGGCGTAACGATTGTGGTCGCAGGGGGTGCGACCACGACCGGGCCCGGAGGGTTATGGGGCCCATGGCCAGCTGGGCACTCCAGGGCGCCAATAAATTGTTTATTTTTTTTTTAAATAAAATGGTCAAAGATGGATATGTGGGGAAAATTTTATTTAAAAAAAATATAAAATATGTTGTGCTTTTTAAAACTTTATTACTGTCTGTGTCTGAATAACAAATCCATTACTATTGTTGGGGGTTAATGGTAGCCAGCAAAAATGCCCCATTATACTTGGTACCCACTGCCACCAGGGATGGTCAGAAGAGCTGAGTAGCAGCCACTATATGACCATCTGATGTGATGGTCAGGCATTGGAGTGGCTGCAGTCTGTTATCAACAGGCTGGGTAGGACCAAAGGCTGCGGACCTTTCTTCTGGTAATGCTGGGCTCTAACAACTTATTGTATCTAGCCGATTACAAAAAAATAGGAAGGCACCCCATGTCACCATGTCATTTTTTTCAATTATTAATTTTTTAAAGAGTGGCTTCAGGACCTGCTGCATGTCCTACAGCACCAGGGTGTGGAATCACAATGGGTTGATGAGGAGGAACCAGGAGTGTGGACAGGTGAGTTAATTAATTATATTATATTAATTAATATCTGCTGGTACCCATTAAATAAATTATGTGACAGCACCAACTCTGGGGGACTATCGCCATGATATGCACAGCAGTAATCAAATCAGTCAAAACAGTATCTCCACCACAGTCTTGTAGAAAAGTTTAAAAAAAACAAACACCATGTACACTCTCCCAGGGGTCTTTTTCAATTGCAAATATATACAGTCACCCACCAAATATTTAAAGGTCTGTTGGCCAATCAATACATACAATACATCAACCAACCAGCAATCCAATGGTATTATATATTAAACATAAGCCACTGATGTGATCATAAATATAAAAAACACATCTAGTGCCAAATATGTCATTAAAAATCATAAATAGCAATAAATAATCCCCTAAGCACATGGTCGATGCCAGAGTCCCAGCATCAATGTTGAGGAAGTAACACTGCACATCACGATGAATAATCAACTCAGGCAACACGACATATATAGCATATAGGGTTGGGTGCTGCGAGCCTGACATACTTTGATGCTGGTGGAGATACTTTTTTTGACTTTGCTGGTACCTATTGAAATGATCCATTTGGTAGCAGCTAATAAAAAAAGAACTGGCGGTATTATACAGCAGTTGTGAAGTAAACTTCCATGCTTAAGGCTGAGGCCCCATGTTGCAGAAACGCAGCCTTTTTTGTTGCAGATTTTGTTGCGGTTTTTTGAGCCAAAGCAAAGAATGGCAGAAGGAATGGAAAATATATAGGAATATACAGGAACAGAGGCGTAGCTAGGGGTTCAACACAGGGGGGCGAACATGTCCAAGTGGGCCCCCAACTTGGACATGTTCGTATACCGATACTATCAGTATACGGTGAGTGTATAGTGGTATATAGCAGCTCTACACAGGGCTCTGCAGACGATTTAGGTGAATACAGGGCAGTAACATTTAGTGACTTACCGCTGACGTCTGACTAATCGTTCACATTCCCCATCTTTTTTTATCTGGACGGCCATGACCACTTCTTCCAGTCTCTGCAAAGTTTGCAACACAGACATCTTTGGCTCCTTACTTTTCCAGGCACCTGACCCACATTGTCCTCACCTAAACAAAGCCCCCATCCTGCTGCTACCCCAATTATAAAATATATAATATAACCCCCCATAATGAATAATACCCCCAAGTGCATCTTTAAATTAATAACTTCCCTGTGCACCCCCTTTAAATAGTGCCCTTTATTAATAATGCCCCAGGTTTTTCCTAATTGAAAAGGGAAAAAAAAAAAACAAGGGAAAAAAAAATTAATTTGGTTCCAATACCCGGAACCCCAGGATCAGCTGTTTGAATGAACCGTGGTACCTGTGTAAGCGCCATGACACCTTCTCTCTTTACATAGTGTCATCTCATAGCGGCCATGTAATGTAACTACAGCCTCGTCCTATACACGTCTATGTGACAAGGCTGGAATTACATCACACGGTCACTATAAAAAGACAGCGTATAATATAAAGAGGCGCCATAGCCCCTTCATACAGCTAATCAGTGGGGAATCTCTTATCTCTTATTGATGTTTTACTCTGAGGATAGATCATCAATAAAAATGAGCTGGAAAACTCCTTAAGGCTTAGGCTGTGTTCACACGGAGTTTTTTGGCAGCAGATTTTGACACGGCATTTGCCTCAAAATCCGCCTGAAAAATCTCCTCCCATTCATTTCAATGGGAGTCAGTAGCGTTTTTTTTTCCGCTAGTGGAAAAAAAAAAAAATCAACATAACCTATCTTCCCACGGATTCCGCCCGCGATGTGGCGGCTCGAGCCACGCTCCTGATTAGGCCCATTTATCTAGGCTTAATCAGGAGCGGTTAGGCACGACGGAATGTTGATGCACGGCATCGGAATCCCGTCGCGGCTGACCACGGCGAAAAGTCCGGGGGCGGAAAATTTTCCGCCGTGTGAACACAGCCTAAGGCCCCATGTAGCATCCCTCAGCAAAAAACAGCTGCAGGAAAAGCCGCGGCGGTGGTGCATAGCGGTTTTTCCTGCAGCATTTTGCACAGAAAGTTCACAGAGGTTTCCTCTGCGGACTTTCTGCTTCAATTATATCTATAGGGAAACTGCTGGCATTTCCGTAGGTATAATCGACATGCTGCGATTTCCAAAACTGCAACTGTTTTGGAAATCGCAGCGTGTCCGCAGCGCATATTTTACTGCAGAGTCGGGATGGGATGTGGGCCCCATGTGGCGAAAACCCACAGAAAAAAAACGTGGCATTCTAGCAAATCCCATCCACACATAGCGGAAAAATATGTGCAGCAGACGCACTGCGATTTCCAAAACCGTTGCAGTTTTGGAAATTGCAGCATGTCAATTATGGAAATGCTGGCGGTTTCCATATAGGTGTATTGAAAACAGAAGGTCCACAGAGGAAACCTCTGCGGACCTTCTGTGAAAAGCGCTGTGGGAAAAACCACAATGTTACCGCCATGGTTTTTGCTGCAGCGCTTTTTTTTTGCTGCAGCCCAGTACATGGGGCCTTAGTCCTAATAAAGCCCAAGTGCCACTTCAATTAAATTAATTGACCCTCATATTATGCCCCTGATTCCCCCTGACAAATACCGCACCTCTAATGACCCCTTATATCAATGACCACCCCTTATGTTCATAATGCCTCCTAATATGAATGATGCCCCGTAATGGCCCCTTATATAAATAACCTCCCCCTGGTATTAATAATACCCCGTATTAACCCTTATATAAATGATGCCCAATCGTCATAATGTCCCCTAATGAATCCTCCCATTATAGTTATATTCCCCCCTCCTAATCACCCCTTATACTATTAATATACCCACAAAAAAAAAAGTCATACTCACCTGCGACGCTGATGAATGGAGTCGCCGCCGCCGTCGCTTCCTCCCTGTCCACGCACAGGACGTCTGTGTCTGAGCGCGGGCGGCGCGATGTTGTGACGTCATCGCGCGCCCGTGCTGAGAAGCAGACCACAGATGAGGTCTGCTTCTCGGCGTCTTGTAAACCGCAAGCCTGTATTGGCTTGTGGTTTACAAGTCAGTTAAGCACCAGGAAGCATTGTAACTAGATCGGTGTCTGCAGACACCGATCTAGTTAGAAATAAAGTATGTATTAATGGCGGCCCCGGGGTGGGCCCCAAAAAGTCAGTGGGCCCGGGGCAGCCACCCCCTCTGCCCCCCCCCCTAGCTACGCCTCTGTACAGGAAGCTTCTACCTTTTGCTCAAGCCACTCCTGGCTTTGGCTCAAAAAACCACAACAAAATCTGCAACAAAAAAAAGCTTCGTTTCCACAACATGGGCCCTTAGCCATACTGTCTCAAGTAGGTGCAAGGTGGAAGGACAGTTCAGACAGAGTCCATCCACCATCAGGCAACACCCGGCATACATTTGGTGTTTAATGCATTTAAATGAGATACAGCACCAGACCTCCAGGGAACAGCATAGAAAAATCCTGCAGGTAATGTTTTTCCATCCAGCTCCTGCATAGGTTTAATCAGAAGTGTACCAGAACAGATTCCATATAAAGTTATAGGATCTATTTTGGTATCAGCTTCCTGCAGGCTTTTGCTCACCATGCCATGTCACACGGGATATATGGATCCAGCAAGTCATAAATTTTGTGTAAAAATAGCTTGTGTGTAAGGGAATTGCTAGAGGAGCGATTCCCCAGTAGCTGCTGGTGAACTCTGGGGGGAGGGGCACAACAAGACAGTGAACTCTAAGCTGAACCCCCCACTGTCTCTGGCTACTTGCCTGAACTGTTCTAGGTGACAGTCAGCAACTGGGCAGCGATCCCTTCTTAATATAAGTGATAACACAGAATGCAGACAGGACAAACAACAACAAAAAGGGAGGTCAGCTAGCCAAGGGCTCAGTAACAATCGAGCAATGCAGTACAGAATCAAAATCCAAGAGAATAGTCAAAGTCAAAGCCAGAGGTCAGGAATAAGAATACAGGTAACAAAACAGTAAGAGTAAATAGCCAGTACATACAAGGCAATAGCAAGCGCCAATGTGAAAGTAAGCAAACAATAAATAGGAAGGAAGAACCCGACCCAGACTTGATAGGAAGACAGGCTGTCAATCACACAGGTAAGGCTAATATTAACTATTAGAGGAGCAGAGGAAAACCAAGGTGGGTGTGGTGGAAAATCAATTACAGAGGTGAGGGAATAGGACAGTGTTCAGACAATACCAGAAGAACCCAAAGGAAGGAATCACAGCCGGCCAGGCCTCCTGCGCCGCAGCATGTGGCTGGAGGATGGCGCCAAATCCCTGATGGGCAAGGATGTTAAACTGTGACAAAATTTAATGTTTAGACACTCTCCATTACCTACAGCAGCCAAGGAAATGATTTATTGCATTTATTATCCTGCCTTAACTAATGTGCAATTGGTTTCTAGTATTTTTTTCTTTAATTTTATCATAAAGGGGTTGGCCATTTTCAGACCAATATTGAGAGACAAATGTTATTGTTTGTATAATAAAAAGATGTACAATTCTCCAATATACTTTCTGTATCAATTCCTCACAGTTTTGTAGATCTTTGCTTGCTGTCATTCATTATGCTTACTGCCAGTGGATAAAAATCAGTCCATGGTCGTGTGATGGACACACAGGTGCACAGCTTGTTATAGTCACGGCACAGTAATCTTCCTGGTAACGAGCTTTGCACAAATATCAACTTCTTAACAAAAAAATTAGGCGTGTGGCTTTTCTTCAGCTAACCCAGTATTTTACTATACAATTTCTTTCTCCACCTTGCTGAAAGGATTACACGGTGACACAGTGGTAACCATTCTGGAAAGAGGTCCTTGGTGTTGAAAAGCAGTCCTAATTCTACTACCTGAAAAAGATCTGGAGACAGGGAAACAGAGATGACTTGTATTAACTTCTGGTATAAACTCTTTCATTTTCCAAGGCTACAGTAAACCAGTATGAACATACAAAATAATAAAAATATTACAATATATAGGTGTTGAAGCGTCTGTTTTTTTTTTTCCTTCTTGCTGAAAAGCTACTAAAGAATAATAAGGAAACTCTCAGCAAGATTATGGACAGCAGTACACAGCGAGAGAGCACACAAGGATAATCTAGTGGACTGGATGTAAAAGTCGCAATATCACGTGTTTTTGGGTGTTCCTGGGGTAGGGCTTAAATTAGTTTTCCAGGATAACTGGGGTAAAATAAAAAAAGTGATACCTACCCCTGGTCCTCTATTTGGGTAGCACATCCCCTGTTCTTTCCAGTGCTTGCACTGTCCGGGCCAAAAATGTAGAGGCTCAGGTCACATGTTGAGTACTAGAGATATTACTGCTGATGCATCACCAATACCCAACTTGTGAGCACTGAGACTAGTGACTGGCCACAGTAATAGGGCTCAGAAATTAATCACAAAATAACCAAAACCTAAAGTTAGCTCAATCGATGTAAACTTACATTGCCAATTTCAATTATTTTGTATTCATATCATACTGTCTCACAGTGTCACACTGCTATGTTATCCAATCAGGACTGCAGATATGTGAATAACCAAAACCAAAATTCAGTGGCATGGTTTGACATATAAATAGGGGTCGATTTGGGTTCAGCGGCCTGGGTTTCCGGTTTGTTTTGGGACGAACAAGTTTGGTAAAAACCACACTTTAAATCTATACATTGGCTTAAAACATATTGTAGAATACTCTTAGGGCTCCTATGAACCTATCTAACTAATTTCTAGTTCTCTAAGGCAAACACAGACAAAGTTATGTCATAGTGAATGTGACATGTAAGTCTATGGAAAAACAGATGGTAAGCAGTGAATACAACCTTCAAGTTTAACCATAGACTGTGCTGACACGTTTTTATGCATTTAATTAACACTTAAAAGGCTGTTTTTTTTTTAAACACACATGGTTAAATTGCAAAAAACAATGGTTTTGAAGAAAAATTAACCCCTTTTGATGACTTGTAAATGCTACAGGTTTACTGTTATTTGGGAGACAAATTTATGACTGTGAGCCACTTAAGTGATGAAGAACTGACTTTTCAAAAAAAAAAAAAAAAAAAAAAGTCACCAAAAATTATCCTGTGATGGGAGCAGATATAAAATTAAAACTGAAACACTGTGGCAGTAGCACCAACTGTGTGCTATAGTGGAATGTAATGGTGGATCAGGCCCAGGTCGCAGGACATGTCTGCATGAGTGGTGACAGTGGTGGTAACTGTGGCAACATGTGTGGCAGTGCGACAGGGGCTAATATGATGGACCAGGCTGCAGGACATGTCTGCCTGAGTGGTGACAGTGGTGTTAGGCACTAAGCAGCTGTGCCAACATGTATGGTAGTGCAGCAGGGTATAATATAAAGGACCAAGCTGCAGGACATGTCTGACTGAGTGGTGGCAGTGGTGGTAGCTGTGACAACATTTGTGGCAGTGCAGCAGGGCTGATGATATCAGTGTGCCTGGCCTGGCTGCCAGCTGAAAAAGTTGAATTATCTTCCAAAAGTGAAAATTGTATCTGTGGTTTTCTGCATGCATTTATCATTTATCATATACTGCTGGCAGGGACAGTGTGTGATGACAATGTATGTAAAGCACTGCAGAATATGTTGACACTAAATAAATAAATTTATGATGCAGCATTCTCTACATTATTGTATAGTTTGTAGTTTTTCATACAAGCATCTGTGTTGAGAGAGCCATTAGGGATGTTCACATTGCAGAATATTTCTATGCAAGCTGCCACTGCAAAAGCCACCCAATATCTGGTATTTTTTGTTGTGGCGCCTGCAGTTTCTCTGTGGAGCCTGTAGTGTGTCTGGAGGTTTTTGACTGCCCTATCACTGGAGCATTGCCCAGCTCCTTAACCACTCAGCTTGGCAGCTGCCATGGCTTAAGGCCCTACGAGACAGGGTGCAGCAGAGATCGTTCCTACCCCATTCTGTTTGCATTAGTCTATGTAATAAGGCCAATGCAAACGAGTGCCGATCAACATGTTTCTCGTTGATCGACACTCTTAGGGACTGAGATCTGGCTGTCTAATACAGCCTTTAGAGATAAAACTGATGATGGTGTGTTTTCATGCCTACATCTAGCTGAAACTACTGTTATCTTTTAAGCGACTTAAGCTGGATATTCAGCAACGCAATAATCCTAAAAAGTCTGCAACTGAATGGTTAATGAGAAACAAAATTATGGTTTTGGATTGTAGTAGTGAAAGTCCTGAAATTAATCCATTAGTGATGGTATTACAAGACAAAGAACAAAGACCTTATGCATGAATACCTACAGCTGAATTAAGGGAATTCAACAAAAATGAGTGGCTACTAAAAAGATGTGATATTGTGTCCTATACACTGCACACAGAAAGTAGTAAAAATCTGCTTTCTAACTTTCTCTCACTCATTAACCTACTCAGCAGCAGCAAAATCATGGAAGACATGTATCTATAAGTAATGATCTAAAGGGGTTGGCATCCCCCGGCACGTGTGCCAAGAGTGGCACGCGAGGCTTACTTACCTGGCACGGGCAGCCCGAGTCCTCACCCAGCAGTTTCGAGTGGACCAAATACGGACGAAACGAAACTCTTCAGACCCTAGAGTATAATAAGCAGAGGCCCTGCTCCGCAGCAGCTCTGTGCTCTGCAAGCATTTCTGCCTGACATAAGATACCACCGATAGGGCCTCAGGGGTCACGTCCAATGTCATTATGCATAATGATGCTGGATGTGATCCCTGAGACTCAATCAGCGACTGCTGATTGAGTCTCAGCAGCAGTCAGCAGCAGCAGCAGTCGCTGACTACAGGCAGAAGCACCCAAAGAGAACAGAACAACTGTGGAGCACAGGGAAGGTGAGTAACATTGTTTTTTATGTTTGTCACCTCTCTTGGGCCTCCGCTTATTATACTCTGGGGTCTGAAGAGACCCACAGTATAGTAAGCGCTAGTGAGTGGCAAAAATTGGAATATTATAAAAGTTAGATTATTATACTGTGTGTGGAGGGGGCCGCTATGGGGCATAATACCATGTGCAAGGCCGGCTATGGGGTATAATACCATGTGCAGGGGCCGCTATGGGACATATACCCTGCGCAGAGGCCGCTATGGGGCATAATACCGTGCGCAGGGGCCGCTATGGGGCATAATACCATGCGCAGGGGCCGCTATGGGACATAATACCATGCGCAGGGGCCGCTATGGGGCATAATACCATGTGCAGGGGCCGCTATGGGACATTATTCTGTATAACTGTGTTTTCTGTATTAATGATGTGTTTTTGCACAGAAAACTCAGGCATTTTTTTTTTTGTGCACAAATGCACCATGTGAACACAGTTTTACACTGAAGTAAAAGTTTCAGTGGCCTAAGAACAGAGGCGTAGCTAGGGGTTCAGCACAGGGGGCGAACATGTCCAAGTGGGCCCCCAACTTGGACTTGTTCGTATACCGATACTATCAGTATACGGTGAGCGTATAGTGGTATATAGCAGCTCTACACAGGGCTCTGCAGACGATTTAGGTGATACAGGGCAGTAGCATTTAGTGACTTACCGGTGATGTCTCTGGCCAATCCTTCACATTTCCCATCCCATCTGGACGACCATGACCACTTCTTCCAGTCTCTGTAAAGTTTGGAACATAGACATATTTGGCTCCTCACTTTTCCAGGCACCTGACCCACATTGTCCTCACCTGCACACTCATCCTGCTGCTACCCCAATTATAAAATATATAATATAACCCCCTATAATGAATAATACCCCCAAGTGCATCTTTAAGTTAATAACTTCCCTGTGCACCCCTTTAAATAGTGCCCCTTATTAATAATGCACCAGATGTTTCCTAATTAAAAAGGAAAAAAAAAAGGAAAAAAAAATTATTGGGGTTCCAATACCCCGTATCCCAGGATCAGCTGTTTGAATGAACCCTGGTACCTGTGTAAGTACCGTGACTCCTTCTCTGTTTACATAGTGTCATTCTTTTCATAGCGGCCATGTAATGTAACTAGAACCTCATCCTATACACGTCTATGTGACAAGGCTGGAATTACATCACACGGTCACTATATACAGACAGCGTATGATATAAACAGGCGCCATAGCCCCTTCATACAACTGAACAGTGGGGAATCACTTATCTCTTATTGATGTTTTATTCTGAGGATAGACCATCAATAAAAATGAGCTGAAAAACTTCTTAAAGAGGACCTTTCACTTCCTCATGTATATGCTGTTTTACATACCGCTAGAAAGCCGATAGCACACTGAATTCAGCGCACTGCCGGCTTTCCCGGTATGTGCCCCGCGGCTGGAGCTATCAGTGGTCTTAGTTTCACGGTTTACTGTCAGAAAGGCGTTCCTGACAGTCTAGTTGCGCTGTAAGGAACGCCCTCTCTGACAGTTCTCGTTCATAGACTTGTACTAGGGGGCGTTCCTCACAGCTCAGCGTCATCACCGGGCAGCAAGGAACGCCCCCACTGACAGTACAGCGCTATTGACGAGTACAGAGAGAGGGGGCGTTCCTCATAGCCCAGCGATGACGCTGAGCTGTGAGGAACGCCCCCCCCCCCGTACAAGTCTATGGACGAGAACTGTCAGGAACGCCTTTCTGACAGTAAACCGTGAAACTAAGACCCCCGATATCTCCTGCCCCAGGGCACATACCTGGAAAGCTGGCAGTGTGCTGAATTCAGCGTGCTGTCGGCTTTCTAGCAGTATGTAAAACAGCATATACATGAGGATGTGAAAGGTCCTCTTTAAGGCAAAGGCCCCACGTGGTGTCCTGCAGCAAAAAAAGAGTTTTTTCCTGCAGCACTTTGCACGGAAAGTTCGCAGAGGATCTGTAGACTTTCTGCTTCAATTATATCTACAGGAAAACCGCCAGCATTTCCATAGGTATAATTGACATGCTGCGATTTCCAAAACTGCGTCTGTTTTGGAAATCGCAGCGTATCCACTGCGCATATTTTACTACGAAGTGGGGATGGGATGGGGACCACATGTGGCAAAAACCCACAGAAAAAACCCAGCATTTTACATTAGCAAATCCCATCCACACATTGCGGAAAAATACGTGCAGCAGATGCACTGCGATTTCCAAAAGTGTTGCGGTTTTGGAAATTGAAGCATTTCAATTATACCTACAGAAACACTTGCAGTTTCCATATAGGTGTATTGAAATCAGAAAGTCCACAGGGGAAACCTTTGCGGACCTTCTGTGAAAAGTGCTGCGAGAAAAACCACAATGTTACCGCTGCGGTTTTTCCTGCAGCGCTTTTTTTTTCTGCAGTCCACTATGTGGGGCCTTAGTCTTATTAAAACCCAAGTACCACCTTAATTAAATTAATTGCCCCTCATATTATGCCCCGATTCACCCTGACATAAATACTGCACCTCTATGTTCATAATGCCTTCTAATATAAATGATGCCCCCTAATGGCCCCTTATATAAATAACCTCCCCCCTTGTATTAATAATACCCCCTAATAACCCTTATATAAATGACCCCCCATCGTCATAATGCCCCCTAATGAATCCTCCCTTATAGTTATATTTCCCCCTCCTAATCACCCCTTATACTATTAATATACCCACACTAAGCTAAAAAAACAAAATTCATACTCACCTGCGATGATGATGAATGGAGCCGCCGGCGCTTCCTCCCTGTCCACGCACAGGACGTCTGTGTCTGAGCGTAGGCGGCGCATTGTTGCGACGTCATCGCGCTGCCCGTGCTGAGAAGCAGATGTCGTCTGATCTCGGCGTCTTGTAAACCGCAAGCCTATATTGGCTTGCGGTTTACAATACCGTTAAGTTAAAAATAAAGGATGTATTAATGGCGGCCCTGGGGTGGGCCCCCAAAAATTCAGTGGGCCCGGGGCAGCCGCCCCCCCCCCCCCCCCGCTAGCTACGCCTCTGCCTAAGAATATAGCTGTATCCAGATACATAGTGTGTTTTCACAATAAGGATGCTGCCATACAGTGCACCTGGACACATACATTTACCACTAATTGGGGGCTACACATGTACTTTCATTGCTTCTAATTGGAAAGTACAGGCGCATCCCAGGAAATAGCAGTAAACAAATGCGTCCTAAAGCATCTGGTGGCAGCACTTCTGTGTTATGGTTTGTGGTATATGACTTTAGTTTAGGGGTCGTCAGACTTACAATTATTGACCAGCACTCCGAGTACCTCATCTTTGATATTTTAATTAAAATCGGCACGCCAAACAAATAAGGTTGCCTACCCCTGATCAATAGCATCAGGGGTGTGATAAATACATCCCATTAGTTGCTGTACTCTCTGTATATTACTCTACTCCTCTCACTGGGCACATTTACCCTTCCTTCTCCATAAACATTTATACACAACTATAATTTAATACTTCTGTAGGTTGCAGTTTTGAGAAAACAAGATGGAGTTCACAGAGATTTCAGAGTGAATATAGGGAAGAAGGGAGAAATAAGCATTTTTCTCTGATAACATATATTGCAGAGTTTTTCAGATTCACCTAAACAACTTATTTATGCAAAGTTTGTTGAAAGAGTCTCACCCTCCCTCCCTCTCTACATTCAGATACTTAAACAGTCAAGGCTCCCAAAAAATGATTGCAATTACACGTTTTGTTATACACGTTTTTTTCCTTTGTGTGTATTGGAAGACCAACAGCAATTAAGATCCGGACTCATTGCTGGCCCTTCAGAACTTTGTTTCCATCCATTATTGGTGGGTGCTTTTTGAAGTATGTTTGGAGTCATTGTCCTGCTGGAAGACCATGACCTTGAGACCCAAAATCCTTTGGTAATCTTCAGATTGCATGATGTCTTGCACACAGTCAAGGAATCCAGTGCCAGAGGCACAAAACAACTCCAAAACATCTTTGAACCTTCACCATATTTGACTCTTGGTACTGTGTTCTTTTCTTAGTAGGCTTCTTTCCGTTTTTGGTAAACAGTAGAAACATGTGCCTTACCAAAAAAGCTCTATCTTGGTTTCATCTGTCCACAAGACGGTTTCCCAGAAGGATTTTGGCTTACTCACGTACATTTAAGCAAACTTCAGTCCAGCTTTTTTATATCTCTATGTCAGCAGTGAGGTCCTCCTGGGTCTCCTGCCATAGTGTTTCATTTCATTCAAATGTCGACGGATACTGTGCGTGGACATTGATGCACCCTGAGCCTGCAAGACAACTTGAATTTCTTTGGAACTTGATTGTGGCTGCTTATCCACCATCCAGACTATCCTGCGTTGCAACCTTTAGCCCCTATGGCATAACTAAATGCTACAGGCCCTGGTGCAAAAGATTAGCTTGGGTCCTCCTACACAACTTCTCAACATGACCAGACAACACGTTCCATCCATACATTTCAACAGCATTTACATTGCCCCTTCCTTCTCTATCTGGGCCCAGACTGGTCTTATTCAAAACATGTTTGTGCACACAAGCTTCCCATCATTCCCCTCCCTTGTTAGTGCCTCCCACATAGTAATCATGTCCCCTTTTGTGCCACAGCCTCCCCACAAAATCTGTCCTTAACTATAAGCTGCTGACCAACTACTACTTTTGACATTAAAAGCCTAATTTCTCTTTCGGGCAATGGAAGTCTATATATCATAAATATTCTCACTTCAGTGCACCAGAATGCAGAGGTAATAAATTTACAATGCACAGACTGACAGCCATCAAAGGAAATCAGACCAAAGAAGTTTCATCTGCCTTGGTGTGGTGAGGGTGACCTGTGGGCCCCCCAGCTTCTGGGCCCAGTCACTGCAGTGACCACTGTGAACCCTACAATGATAACAGTGCTTATGAGTCCCCTAAGGTTCCTGGGCCCAGGTGCGACTGCACCCTCTGCACCCCCTCATGTTATGTCCCTGTTTAGCCCTGCAGCCCATTAGCGATCACATCAGCAGTACATGAAGCATAATGACATCACCGTGCTGGCTGAGGTGGGTAAACTCAGGTCAAAGAGAAGAAAAGGCCTGTATGCTGCACCAGATGGAGTGAGGAGAGTATTATGTAGCATTATGCGGGCACACTGGAAACGCAATAATAGTATTGAGGGCACTGGTACTAATTATTAATATTAGGGTACTATCACAAGCACTATTACCAATAAGGGCATTCTGGGGATATGTTACAACTATTAGAGAGATTATGAGAGCACTTTAACTAATGGGGCATAATAGGGGAGCATTATATCTATAGGGGGATTATTACTGCTGGAGGAATTATAACTATGAGGACACACTGAGGAGCTATATTACTAATAGAAGACTGTGGGGAGCACTATGACTAATGGGGCACAAGGGAGAGCATTATTTTTATGGAGGTTCTAAGGAGAGCACTGGGGGAGCATTACTGGTACTATATGGGGCACTATTTGTGTGGTACTAATATTTTCAGAGGAGGAGCTACCTGTATGGCACTATTATTTCTGCAGTACAGTGATAGGGGTAGCAGCAGGAGGACACTGTTAGGACACAAGATTTATTTGTGAACGTTCTGCAGACATGAGTTGTGGTGTGAAGAAGTGTTCATGGACATGAATGAAGAATATGAAAAAAAAAAAAATTCTAAACATTGGCAATAAGGCTTGGGCCCCAGATCTTTTAAGACTCTTGCAATGACCATGCTGCTCAGTTCAAAAGACAATGGAGGTATAGAGAGATACCACGTCCAGTGTTATCAAAATAGAATTGGGTGGTAATATACCAAGTTCTCTAATAAGGGATAGGAACATATTGGTATCCAGGAGAAAAGACTGTTTTTCTAATGAGTGGGGTCAGGATCTTCTCTCTACACCTCCATTCAGCATACTAAGGGTATCCATGCAACTAAGACATTACTTGAATCATCTGACCTACATCCCAATGCCATTAAATTTTGTCTGGACCTCATACAGTTTATACTTGGAGGAGAATTATTTCTTATTTCAAGACACGTTCTATATACAGAAACAGGGAACTGCCATGGGTTAAAACATGGCACCACCATATGCGAATAGATACATGTCCTTTTTTGAGGAAAATTTCATTTATACTAATTCTCTTTTCTCACAATATTCTCTAACGTGGAAGAGATATATTGATGACATTTTCTGTATTTGGAAAGGTCCACATAGTACCCTATTAGAGTTCACAGAGTACTTAAACAACATTTGGCCTGAATTACAATTTACTTTGCATTTTGATTTTACCAATATCAGTTTTCTGGACACAATGGTATACAAAAAAGCAGATAATTCACTTGGTACGGACCTTTACACCAAGGATACGGACAGAAATAGCCTTCTTCATTACTCCTGTTTCCACCCAGTGGCCACTAAAAAGTCCTTACCTAAATTCCAATTTTCTTGCATCTCCCATATTGTAGACGATCCCATTAAAAGAAAGGTAAGACTGTCGCAAGCCAGTAATAAATTTCTAGAACGTGGCTATCCATCATCAGTTCTATAACAGTCACTGAGGGACATCAGTACACCACATATTACCACCTGTACCCCGAAACCTAAACGACTAGCTTTTGTACACACTTATCCATTTGCTTATCGCATACACCAGATACTCAGGAAACATTGGAACCTATTAGGTGTGGCTTACCCACAGATAAGTGAGTTCCAGGCTCCATTTCTTCCCTGTTACAGGCGGCTGACAAACATTAAGGACAAACTAGTCAGAGCAGATATAGGTTCTGAGGTCAGACCTTTGAGACAAGAGTTTTTGAGTACCCCAAGAAATGGGACTTATGCATGTCTCTCATGTAATCAATGTTCCAATGTCCTTAAGGGCGATAGTCTGTATCATCCCCTCAGTGGAGAATGAATTCAAATTAAGGATTTTTTTTACATGTAATTTCAATTTCGTGGTTTATTTAATTAAGTGTCCGTGCGGTCTCGCATACGTTGGGGAAACTACCCAACGTGTGAGAGACCGCATAACACAACTTAAATCCAACATACGATGCCAGAATTTACTATTACCCATACCGGCCCATTTCATCAAACACAAACACACAGTGGCACAGCTCAGATTTCAGGTTTTGGAACATGTCACTTCTCCTAGGAGAGGTGGAAACAGAATCATGCTTCTAAAAGAGAGGCATACTGGATTCACAGATTGCAGACCTTGGAACCTCAAGGGTTAAACTGTGAATATGAAATCTCGGCATTTATCTAAGTGGACTGTGGTTAACTGTATTATCTAAATTTTAAAACTGTGCTGTGACTAAATTGCTTAACAGTATGTCCTACTTTCTAGATATGTTGATTGATCGGAATTTCTACACTAACTTCATCTGGATTCTTTACTACAGTATCCTTCTTCACACTATATGGGTTTGTAGTCCTCTTATAGTCCATCTGGTGACTTCTCCATAGCTTTTACTTAATGCCTTACTCTCTCGTATCCTCTTTTCTTTCTTCCCCCCCTTTCCCCCCTCCTCTTCTCCATTTTAAATTTTTAAAAAATTTTTTTTCTCATTTTATTAACAGTTAAATATCCTCTCATTTGCCCCTTGACTGTCTGAGTTATTCTCTATTATTTTTTCAGCTCTTATTTAGGTTAGTAGTAGTCCCTTATTTATCTATATTTGTTTATATATTTATCTCACCTTAATAGATTATATGTTTTTTACCATATGTATAGCTTAGACCATGTATTTTTCTAATATTTAGCGTTTATCGTTTATACAGCAATTACTAGCGCTATTTACATGAATAGACTAGGTTTGTCCTTTCTAACTTGCCGTATAGGCCTTTTTTGACCTTTTTCCTGTGCAGTATGACCCACTTCCGGCGGGAATGACAGACTGCGCATGCGCGAAGAGCAATGACGTCATCGGTGTCTCGCGCGCATACTATATGTATTCAAACATTACACAGCGGCGGTAGCAGAATTCTGCTGTTTGATGCACCTGAAACATTTTGGGATTATCTCCTGTATACTATTCTTCAAGGTGGGTCTGCTATATTACTTTTAAACCATACTCCGCTATCTGATGACTCTTTTCCTCCACACACCTTGGTTACAGTTTATATTATATTATAATGATGCATTATGTAATATTATTCCAGGTCACCACCTCAGCCTTGTTATGTAGTCCCTTCATTATACCATATATTGAATGTGATGCGACTATTGTTGATGTATATTTGATGTATATATACTATTGTATTCTTTCACATTTATCACTGTATGATTTATTGTCATTGTAGAGTCTGATGAAGGTCAATTAGACCGAAACGTCACAACTTTAGCAGTTTTTATGTGGTCTCACATATCTTTGTATACATTATGGACATATTGTCTTGCTTCAGTACATTCTTTATACATATATTCTTATAATTTGGGGTAATCCATCTAATTTAGAGCGCTATGAGAGTCTATTCATGTGTTTAACAATTCTTTATAGTATGTAGCGCTGGTTTGAGGTATTTTACCTTTTCCAAGATAGAGCCCGCTCTTTTTAGCGGCTATTGCGCATACATGAGACATTAAGCACTATTCAATACGTATACAACTTCATTATACTTCGGCATATGCGCAGTAAACGTTACTAGACGCTGACAGGGCATGGAGATTATGTTACACATGCTTTTGGAGGGTATCAGGTATTTGCATATTATATATCTATACACCTGGTGTTTATTATTCATTATCATAGATGTTTTTTTATGATAGCACTTGTATTTTCACTTATATTATAATGCACTGTGTATGATATATTATGTATCAATTTTTATATATTTTTGTATCTAATTGCTTGATTGTCACTTATAATTGATTGATATTGCACACCCTATTTATATTTGCATACCATCACCATTGTGTTGCTTGATACAGGCTCATTATAGAGCCGAAACGTCGCATGGGGCAATAAACCCACTTTTTACTTCACTATACTACGGAGTGGTGCCTGTTTTTCACAATTTGTTTTGAACGGGAGACTACCTTTTCCCAGTGGTGAGCACCCACATATTTTACTGGTGCGGTCATTCATTGTATTGCTATATAATATATATATATATATATATATATATATATATATATATATATATAAACATACATACACACACACACACACACACACACACACACATCTGTATATGGCTACTTGTCCATGTATGCTTAATTTGTATATGTTTTAAGTGTAGATTATGATGTTAATCTGTTTTCCCTTAGTCCCAACAGCAGCACAATATTTGGGGTATTTCTGCCCATGTGTGTTGGTAGGACAGAATGGAATTTTTAATGAACAACAAATAGTTAACTGTAACCCCTCCCCCTCCTCAATATAAGGAAGGAAGTAACAACCCCCCAGCATGTAATTATAAAGACAAATACATAACACATAGGGAAGGAGCCTTGTGCTCTGTTGGGACTAAAGGAAAACTGATTAACATCATAATCTACACTTCCCTGTCGTCCCACAGCAGCACAATATTGGGGATCTAGCAAGAAAAACCCTAGAGAGGGCCCTCTTGAAGAATTGATTTTAACACGGAATGACCAAAAGAAGTGGCCTCCGTACCCTGGGTATTAAATCTGTAATGATTAACAAACGTATGGAGAGCGCTCCAAGAAGCTGATGAACATGTTTGTTCCCAAGGAACAGAGCTTCTTTCCACCCAAAAGGTAGAAATGGCTCTTGTAGAATGAGCTCGAAAAACTCAGGGGGGTCTAACCCCTTTGAAGTGAAAGCCAATTTTATGGCTTCATTGTGCCAAGGAGGCTTTAGAGGCCTTGAGCCCATTATTTTTCCCAGCAAATAGTAGAAAAAAATTTTTTCTGACCGTCTAAAAGGCCGAGATCTCTGAATATAAATTCCAAGGCATCTGGCTACATCCAGGGAGTGAAGTTTAACTTCCTCCAGAGATGACGGACTGGGATAGAAAACTGGTAATGAGATAATCTGGTTTAGGTTAGAATAAGAGGGAACCTTAGTGAGGAACCCTGGCATAAAGCTTAGTTGTACTCACCAACTCTCTGAGCTGAGGTTATGGCCAAAAGAAACACTGTCTTTAGTGTGAGAAATTTAATCTCAACCTCTTCTAGAGTCTCCAAGGGAGGAATCACATAACCCCTTTAAATCAGTATATAAATCCCATTAAGGGATTGGGTGGGTAGCAGGCGGCCTAAGCCTGAATGCACCCTTAAAATATCTTTTAACCAGCGGGTCTGCAGATAGCTGCTTATCTAAGCAGGCTGACAGGGCAGCAACCTACGCTTTCAAGTGAAAGGGCTAAGGCCCTTGTCCAAGCCATCCTGAAGGAATCCCAGGATCTCTGGAATGGAAGGATCCAAGCTCTCAATTCCTCTACCTGATGCCCAGGAAATGAAGATGATTTGGATCCAGGTGTAACTTTTATTTGTAGACTCTGCTCTAGTGTGAGAGAGAGTACTTAAGACAGCTTCTGAGAGTCCCTTAGATCATAATAGGGACTAGTCAATCTTTAGGCTGTCAGATTGAAGGATTTCAGATCCTGGCAGAGCCTGGGACCTTGAGACACCAGGTTCTGAATCGGGGTAAGCCTCCAATATATCCCGTTACTCATTTGAATGATATGGGAAAACCAAGCTCTCTTTGGCCAGAATGGAATGATGGCGATTACAATGACTTGGTCCTGTCTAATTCTCATCAATACCCCTTGGTATCATGGAGATTGGAGGGAATATGTATGCCAGCTGGAACCTCCAAGGGATGGACAGGGCATCCACAGCTAAGGGATTGTCCTCCTAGTATAGAGCAGAACTTCTCTACCTTGGCATTGAGTCCGGTTGCCATCAGTTCTCTCTCTGGATGACCCCATTTCAGGGTGATTGTTTGAAAGACTTCTAGATGGAGAGGCCATTCCCCTGGAACAGTGATGCCACGACTCAATTGATCCGCCACTACATTGAGTGACCCTCGGATATGTACGGCAGAAAGATGGGTTAAATTCTTCTCTGCCCAACTCAAGATCTTCCCCACTTTGCTTAGAAGAGGTTGTGACCAAGTTCCTCCCTGCTTGTTTAAATAAAGGACGGTCGTCATATTGTCCGATATTTCACGGACTGCCTTGTCCTTCAACTGGTTGGCAAAGTGAATCAGTAACAGTCGTACTGCTCCGAGTTCTCTCAAATTGGATGACATCTTCTCGAGGGAATTCCAATACCCTTGCGCCGGAAAGTCATTCAGGTGGACTCCCCAACCTGTGAGTGATGCATCTGTAGTCAACAGGGTCCAGCAAGGCTGGACAGTGGACTTTCCGACAAGAAGGCTTCTTGAGACAGGAAAGAAAAAACTTCTGTCTAGACCGCTGGTTTTGCGATTCCAGGCCAACAGGACTTTCCAAGGGACTGCTTCTGCAACTTTATGCCTGTCCTGATGGTGATTGTCCGAGGAACCAGCAGGAATTTTGCAGCCTTGATGATTCTTTCCCTTCTGGAGGAGGAAGACATATTTTCATTAAGCCTGAATCAAGTATGAATCGTTGAAAAGTTCTCTCGGTTGCTGGAAATATTTGGGACTTTCTCCAATTTATAATCCACCCAAATTGTTGGAGGAAATTCATTGTGATGGATAGATGCTGTAGGAGGCCTTCTCCTGAGAGACTTTTAACAGCCAGTCTTCCAGACAAGGAACATTCATGAACCTCTGGATTCTCAGTGACTCAGCTACCGTGGATACCACCTTGGAGAATACGTAGGATGCTGACGTTATCTCGAATGTAAGTGTGGTAAGATGGAGGTGTCTCAGCCGACCCTCTACAACCACAGCAATTCTTAAGTATTTCCTGTGAGCAGGAAGAATAGGGACGTGGAGGTGCATGTCCTTTAGGTTCAGAGTGGCCATGAACTCTCCTTGCTGGAGAATGGATATTACAGACGTTTCCATACGGAAATTTTTTCATGATAGCTCTGCTGAGGTATCTTAAGTCTATTATCAACCAGTCTCCTGAAGGTTTTGGGACCAGAAACACTGAAGAATAAATTCCAAACCTTTGATGTTGTGATGAACAGCAGGGAGGCGAGAGGTCTGTATAAATCTGTTCTGGGGATGCACAGAAAAAACTATGCCGGAACCGAACCGGATTATCTCCAAGACCCATGAATCTGTTACCTCCACAGGAACTTCGTGTCTTGGAGGAGGGAGAAGGTAATAGTCAGAAATTTAGCTTTCTGATTTTCCTGTCATCATGGAAAAAAAGACGGTCTTTGAGGAGACTGTCCTCTACGACGCTGTCTGCCCTGTTCACGGAAGGACCGTGGAAGGACTTTTCTTCCTTTCCAACTAGTCCTTGTATCGTGTTCTGCCTGCAAATATTGAATTTTGAGGCATAATCCACCCTCCAAGGTTTTAACCATAGGGGGCGACAGGCAGCTGAAGAGCTGAAGTCCTAGACTTGGCAGATAACTTCACCTGGAGAAGAGGTTTCATTGAGGTAATCCGCCTCAAGGGCTATACCCTTCAAAGAGGACAACAATTCGTCCCTGGAGACCCCCAAATCAATATCTCTTTTTAATGGAGAGACCGGAGCACAACTTTTTAGCTACCTCACTAGTAGCGATACCAATCAAACACTGTGCAGAGAAAGGAGTATACACTTTCCTTAGGGAGCACTCTGCCCGGTGGTCCATGGGGTCCTGAAGGCTAGACCCATCCTCAGAGGATACAAGTGTTCACCTGGACAATTTGGCGACTGCCATGACAAGCTTAGGTGGTGAACCCAAGTCCCAACTGGTCCTCAGCTATTGGGAAGAGTGTCTTGAACCTCTTGGATAACACGCATGTCTTCTCTGGGTGTTTTCACTCGGTGGACATAGCTCTTTTAAGCATGTCGTCCACTTTGAAGGCAATAGGCCCCATAGAGGTGGAACTAGAGGCTTCCACATGGTCAACCTGATGGACTTCAGTAATTTCTGAATTTTCTCCAGAGGAAAAAGCAGTTTTGCTATAGCCATCTCTGAACCCTCAGATGAAGAATTAGCTTCCTCTATGATCCTGAATACTTTTTTTTTTTTTTTACTGGATGGACTACAGCAGCCTATTTATCTTCGCTAGAGGAAAGAGGTCTGCTGGAATTCTCCGAGGTATCTTCATCTGTTGAGAGCATCTCATCAATCATTTGGAAGTCCTCTTAGATACTAGTGATAGAGCATATTTCATTTCATGCCCACAGTGTGTTACAATCCACACAAACTAGGCCCCTTTTTTTTTTTTTTTTTTTTTTTTTTTCAAACTTCTTGCGGGATTTGAACTCAGGACTCTAGTGTTGCAAGGCTGCAGTGCTATCCACTGAGCCACTGTGCTGGCCTCATCAGATTGTATGAGAGAAGCACCATCGTATTCCACAGACACTGACAGTCACTGTCCCATATAGGGCTCATAATCCATACTCCCCACCAACACGCCTTTGGAGTGTGAGAAGAAACTGGAGTACACCCACGCAAACACAGGGAGAATACACAAACTCCCTGCAGATGTCGCCCCTGGCAGGATTCAAAGCCAGGACTCCAACACTGTGAGGCTGCAGTGTCAACCACTGAGCCACTGGGATGCCCAAGCAGCCCTTGTGGCATGTATTGAAATTGTAACCATCACAGGAGTGACAGTTTAGATGTTTGTGCCTAGACGCAGACTTACCGGGAGGACTCATCACCACCGGACGCAGAGGCTGACATCTTACCGCAAGTGTAAGAGTAAAGAAAGTCAGAAAAAAAAACACAACAGTACAAGTCTGTTGAACTAGAATGCCCAGCATGCACACTCTCTGCCAAACAACAAAGAGGCAGAGGAAAAGAAGCAGACTTATATAGAAGAAATGGAGAGCAAAGACTCTCCCAATACTTGAAAACAAAAGCCCCTTTTTTTTTTTTTTTTTTTTTTTGAAAGAAAAAGGCTGACCCGCACAGATTTTATAAAAAAAATGGCAGAAGATAAAGGTAAAAAAACATTTCCTAGCAGTTCACCTTAAGGAGGTTCAAAGATGTCACGTATGCAAGCTAGCGTACTCACTGTAGCTAAGCAGACTAAGCACCAGAGGCAGGAAAGACAGACAAGGAGTTTTAACCTTTGAATTTTTTTCCAACAGGAACCAAAGGACGAAAAAGAGTCCTCACAGGAGGATAGACAAATCAAACTCAAACAGGAGAGAGGAGGGAAAATTCATTCAGAAATCTGAATAACCTAACTATAGGGAAGGTATAATCTTCCCTCCAACATGGGACAGAAAAAAAAACATGCTGGGAGGTTGGTACTTCCTTCCTTATATTGAGGAGGGGGAGGGGTTACAGTTAACTATTTGTTGTTCATTAAAAATACCATTCTGTCCTACCAGCACACAGGGGCGGAAATACCCCAATATTATGCTGCTGTGGGACGTGTGGGAAATGTGTATGGGTGTAAGGTTGTGTTAACATTTGCATTCGTCAATTCTGTTGTCCTGCTCAGTCAATGTAGCCATATCTGTTACATGACACACATCAATGTCGCCCAGCAGACCCAACTGACTTATAAGGTAAAAAAGTCTACCAGGTTTCCATCATAGTGTGTCATTTTAGGAGAAAAAAAATAGTGCAACATGCTACGCTGTTTTTCCAGAATTTATGATAAGAGCCTATTTGCAGATTCTAACAGAGCCCAGTATGTATATTTGTGGGTAGTGTCTACTGTATGCGTGCATATTATGTATATCAACGTGTGTGTGTGTGTTTTATATACCTGCATGTATATGTGGGAGTTACATATGAAAGAAGTGGGGCCCGAATGTATGTCTTGCACAGGGCCCCTTTGCTGTCAGTGTTTTCCCCTGCCCCTCAGCAAAGACCACCTGTTTCTGGGCTAATAGTCACTTATGCATATACTCTGTAAGGCGCAAAGTGTATTCTTGCTGCAGCCCCAACCAGTGCACTTGTTTCCCCTCTGTGGGATCAGCAATGTAGGCCACCTCTGCTCCTGCTAAGCTTACGGAACACTAACTAAAGCAATGTGGCCAAGGTTCCAGGAGTGAAGGAGGCACTGTCCAGAGGCCTCCTACCTCATGTTTCTCTCAGGCAGGTTTCTCCGCGCGCTCATGAGTTTCAGAGAGTAGGAGTATGCTGGAGGGGATGGAAGAGTTGGTGACTGCAGGGGGCCACTACCCCTGTAACTGCCACATGATCAGGGGAGAGCCAAGATAGCATTAAATAGTACAGGGATGCCAAGCTGGGAGGCCGAAAAACGTCGTCCAGAGAGCTCCGGACCTCAGAATAACCAGGTGCAGGGTGTCCAAGCAGTCCCCGGATCACAGGCCAGAGAGGGAGTATTGAGGGGCTGTATGACAGGCAGGGCCGACTCCAGGTTTGTGTGGGCCCTTGGGCGACAAAGCCTCAGTGGGCCCTTTTGGAGCAACACATGCGCACTGCAGCAAAAAAAACTACCGAAATTGGGTTGTTTTTTTTGCTGAGGCAGATCTACTGGAGTGGACTGTAATAGTCGATTCCATACAAGTAGATACAAGTAGATAAATGTTAGTCAGACATCTGCCTCGGATCATTGGTGTGTCTCAAGCTGTGGCCTCTGAATCAGCTGCAGATTCCACGGCAAGATCCAGCAGGACACTGTTTTTCAGCGTCCTGCACTAATTGTTTTCAATGGGAGGCAGAATGAGGGAATAATATGCCGCTGATTTGGAGGTGAAATCCACTGCAAAATCAGCGCCTGATTCCACTGTGTGAACAGGGTCTGTGAACAGGGCCTGTGAGCAGGGCCTGATTCTGTTAACAGTGCAATGAACATTTTCATCTGTATTAATGGGAGTGCTCAATGCAAAAACTGAGTTGGCCCTTACAGATATATATAAACATATACACAGACAGGGTATAATAAATATATACAGGGACATAACTAGCAAAGACTGTGCCCCATAGCATACTTTTGACTTGGGTCCCCCCCCCCCCCCAAGTCCCATAGCAGACCCTCCACACGGCATAAAGTTCCATAACAGCCCCTTCACAAGGTATAATGTCCCATAGTGGCCCTTTCACAAGGTACAATGTCCTATAGCAGCCCCTCCACACGGCATAATTTCCCATAGCGGTCCCTTCAAATGGCATAATGTACCATAGCGGCCCCTGCATACAGTATAATGTCCCATAGTGGCCCCTAGGGTGGTCCTTGCAAATATTGGAAACATTTTGGGTTCGGCAGAACCCTAAATTATTGGGGTTCACGACCCACAAACTATTATTATACTCGAGGGTCTTTTCAGAACCCCCAGGTCTGGGGCGAGCACAGGAGAGCTAAGTAACACTGTTTATTATGTTCGCTTACCTCCCCTGGGCCTCCGATCATCAAACTTTGGGGTTTGAAGAGCCCCGGAGTATGATAATAGCATTTTCGGTTCGGACCTATTTTAACACACTGGTGGGCCCTATGCAAAGGTTTCATAAGTGGGCCCCCCCCCCCCCATCACCACCACCACTTAGAAATACTTGCCCTGCACAAATTATAATACCCCCTGAATGGCGCCCACACATTATAATGCCCCTTAGTGGCTCTCACACAATATAATGCCTCCATAGTGGCCCCATACAATATAATGCCCCTCTCCAGGTTACCCCCCAGATTCATGTCCCCCCTGGTTGCCCCCACAGTGTCATGTGTCCCCCCCAAGTTTCCCCCACACTGTCATGTCCCCCTCAGGTTGTCCCCACAGTATCATGTCAACCCATCCCCCAGGTTTCCCCCACGGTATCATGTCCTCCCACAGTGTCATGTCCCCCCGTTGTCCCCCACAGTATCATGTCTCCCCTCCCCTCAGGTTGCCCCCACAGTATCATAAACCCAACTGTACTGTATTAAAAATGGATGTCAGGAAATTAACATTATAGCTCCCACATACACTATAAAAGCAGTGTGATTTGACTCAAAACAGATTTTTGTGAGCAAAACTGAAATGGATAGTTTCCGAATAAAATCTTTACAATCAATACAGCAGTCTAAGACTCTATAAACCAATGACGACAGAACATACCCAGCTTTCCTAGAGAGTAGAGCAATCTTGTTCTCTCAGGTGAATATACACCGGTCCTTTTTTTTTTTTTTTTTTTTTTTTTTTTTTACACAGAAGCCAGTAGTGGCTACTGATGACAGCTAGCAGTGTTCAGAAGACTGCAGAAACACGTGATACAGAGTGTTGTGCTTCAATTCATACAACTACAGAAGGTGAGAAGTTAATGAACTACATTATAAAAATTATAATACATATGTTGGGCCCTTTTTCATGTTGCATGCTTAAATATTGATTGTAAATTCAAAATCAGAAAACTAAGATATTACATACTGTGCTGTGTTCGTGTACTGTGGTTGCACAGTTCTCTTTTTCGTAAAAGGTATGACCTTTACATTGGGATTATCCATGTCTTCTGAGTTGGTAGAACCAGAAAAGCCACTGTATAGATAAAAGGAAACAATATTGAATGTATTCATTCTCTATTTCAGACCTTGCAGTATTAATTTTTTTAAACCCCTTCTCACAAACATGGACTTAAAGCATAATTAAACTTTTCAACAACTTTCAATTTTCTGGTAGTATTTGTCTTATTAACACATTTTGTAAAATACTTTATTAACAAATTTTGGCTCTCTTCTGTCAAATCCTGTGCTTCTTTATTCTTTTCTTTACCTCTCTATTGCCAGCTCCTCTAGCTGTGTATGGTGTACAGGCTTGTGTGTAATGCAAGGAAAATAAAGGTGTGGAGGGTCATTTCAAACTGTTATATGTTGGGGATTACAAAATATGGAAACATGCTTTTGCTGTATGAGGAGAGAAGAACAGTTGCATATATATTTAGTCACGATCTGGGGTGCTGGGTGGGCTGACATGAACACAGACTCCAAGGTATTAGTCCAAGTTTTGAGTTTTATTCACTCAAAACACTCCTTGGTACATGCAACATAACAGAAACCGAAAAAAATAAATACCTGCCCGTCTGGGCTCTAACTGAACAGAAATAGGTTACCTCACCTAGAATAGGAACAAGTTCAAACAGTCAGATTGTCTACCAGCAGTAGTAACCCTCTTTGTGGCTTTCCAGCCAAGCTCTGCCACAGTCTGCTCTCCTAGCAGACTTCTTATATCCTCTTAACGAGCAGATCCCAGTCAGCTGGGTTTCTCCAGGAGTGTCCACAAGGTGTGGACTGGAGGAGATCGGAATGATAAGTCTCACTACCAACCTACCCGCTATTCCATAAAAAATCCAGCCCAGTGCACAGCACTTAAATAATGCTCAGCAAACATAGTTGTCTGCTGGGAAACAAACCTTCTGGATTTCCGTCATCTCACCCATCTGAGCAACCTGGGTGAGATGTACATCCCTTCCAATATTTTTCCAGTCATCGGCTTACAATATATATATATATATATATATATATATATATATATATACACACAGTTGTGCTAAAAATTTTACATAACCCGGCAGATTTTTTTGTTTTTTGGCCTTAATTCAGAGAATATGAATGATAACACAAAAACTTTTTCTCCACTCATGGTTAGTGGTTGGTTGAAGCCAGTTATTGTCAAACTTCTGTGTTTTCTCTTCTTAAATCATAATGATAACCAAAAACATCAAAATGACCCTGTTCAAAAGTTCACATACCCCAGTTCTTAATACCGTGTATTGCCCCCTCTAACATCAATGACAGCTTGAAGTCTTTTGTGGTAGTTGTGGATGAGGCTCTTTATTTTCTCAGATGGTAAAACTGCCTATTCTTCTTGGCAAAAAGTCTCCAGTTCCTGTAAATTCCTGGGCTGTCTTGCATGTACTGCGCGCTTGAGATCTCCCCAGAGTGGCTCAATGATATTGAGGTCAGGAGACTGAGATGGCCACTACAAAACCTTCACTTTCTTCTGCTGTAAGCCAATGACAGGTCGACTTGGCGTTGTGTTTTGGATCGTTGTCATGTTGGAACGTCCAAGTACGTCCCATGTGCAGCTTCCTGGCTGATGAGTGCAAATTTTCCTCCAGTATTTGCTGATAACGTGCTGCATTCATCTTTCCTTCAACTTTAACGAAGTTTCCTGTGCCCTTGAAGCTCACATATCCCTACATCATCAGAGATCCACCTCCGTGCTTTATGGTGTTCCTTTCATCATAGGCTTTGTTGAGACCTCTCCAAATGTAACGTTTATGGTTGTGGCCAAAAAGTTCGATTTTTGTGTCATCACTCAAAATTACCTTGTTCCAGAAGTTTTGAGGCTTGTCTCTGTGCTGTTCGGCGTATTGAAGGGAGATTCTTTGTGGCATTTGCACAGTAATGGCTTTCTTCTGGCAATTCGACCATGCAGCCCATTTTTCTTCAACTGCCTCCTCATTGTGCATCTTGAAACAGCCACACCGACAGTTTTCAGAGAGTCCTGTATTTCAGCTGATGTTATGTGCGGGTTTTTCTTTGCATCCCAAACAATTTTCTGGGCAGTTGTGGACGAAATTTTGGTTGGTCTACCTGACCGTTATTTGGTTTTTACAGAGCCCCTGAATTTCCATTTGTTAATCACAGTTTGAACACTGCTGACTTGCATTATCAATTCCTTGGATATCTTTTTGTATCCCTTTCCTGTTTTATACAGTTTAACTACCTTTTCTCATAGATCCATGGACAATTCTTTTGCTTTCCCCATGACTCACAATCAGTGGTGAACCTAGCCTCTTTGCTGCCTGAGGCGGACTATAACAAGACGCCCCCCCCAAAAAAAAAAAAAAAAAAAAAAATTGAGTTTCCATGCTTCTATCTTCACACGCTGCTATTGTCACACAATAAACATGCAAAATACACAAAGTGATAAAACAGTTTTAAAGAAATCTTCTTACTGTATTACTTCAGTATCAGAGACCAACAACACGTATTAACAATGAAAATAACTTAACACATCTTCTTGCCATGTGAAACGTCAAGGTCTTTGACCAAACTCTAACTACAAAAGAGACAACAGAATACACAAATAAAAACTATTGCAATGCTTATTACAAAGAGTCCCCCGACATGCTCCCCAGTGATGGGGAAACCTGACGTCAATGAGTTGTTTGTATAATTCTGAAAAGGACAGGTCCTCCAGAGAAAAAGACCCTCCCTCATGCCAAAAGATGAGGATCCTGTAAGAGGACCACTTCTTTTTACTTACGATTCCCTATTATGGGCCGTTTGCACAGCAGTAAATGAAGAAGAATACCAAGATGAATAGGCCTAATAAAAATGAGTTTTCTGAATTGCACTTTTTCACTGCCCCCAGCTTATTTAAACTTTAAAAGGGTTGTCCATTTTTGCCTGGACAACCCTTTTAATGTTTGTGGGACAAATTGTTCTTCATAATGGTACCATTTATTATTCTGTACAATGTGCTGGGAAGCTGCAAAAAAATTCAGAATTGGGAGGAAATGAAGAAAAAGTGCATTTCTGCGACTTTCTTATGGGCTTTGTTTTTATGGTGTTCACTCTGCAGCCAAAATGACATGTCACCTGTATTCTGTGTTTCTGCACAATTCCGAGGATACCAAACTTATATAGTTTTATTTACATTTTAATCCTATAACAAAGATCTAAAACATTTTTTTTTAAAGTTGCCATATTCTGACACCCGTAACTGTTTTTTTATATTTCAGTGTACGGGGATGCATAGGGCCCCTTGTTTTGCAGGACCGGGTGTACTTTTTAGTTATATCATTTTGCGGAATGTCTATTGCTTTGACCACCTTTTATTCAAATTTTTATCAGAGGCAAAACAGCGAAAAAACTGTGGTTCGGCACTTTCGATTTATTTTTCCCCGCTATGGCATTCACCGTATGGGAAAAATATTTTTATAAGTTTTGGGCATCTGCTGAGAATCCCACTGAGCCTGAGAATTGGGTCTTTTTTCAACCACTGGGAGTTCAGCCTGACCACAGCCGCTTGGTGGATATACAAACCCACGCTCCCATTCTCTTTAATAGGAGCGCCGCAGATAGCCTATATTCAGCCTGGCTGTGGTCAGGATGAATTTCAAGTGGAGGGGAAAAAAACTAATTCTCAAGCAAAAGGGGGGTCTCAGCAGACAGACACCCAAAACGCCCCCCCCACCAACCACCCCCCTGCGGCACCCAACATCCATGGCACCCCAAACCTCGCAGGAACCATACAGCATGGTTCTCTGCATAGTAGTTAGACCAGATTATGGTAGATCAGATCTTCCACCAATCTGATATTGACAATCTATCCTTAGGCTAAGTCTCCACATAGCGGGCCGCAGCAAAAAGCGCTGCAGGAAAAAACATGGAGGCAACGCATCGCAGCACTTTTCACAGACTGTCCACAGAGGTTTCCTCTGTTGACTTTCTCTTTATACCTATATGGAAACCACCGGCGTTTCCATAGGTATAATTGACATGGTGCGATTTCCAAAACCGCAATGGTTAGGCTAGGGCTACATGACAATTTTGGGTGTTTCCTGTCACGTGATCAATCATTACTGGGTTGCCCTGTGACTCCTTCATTAATATTAGTGAATGGAGTCACATTGCAACCTCTAGTGCTTTTGCGACTGTGACTTCAAGTCACAAAAGGGTTGAGCAATGCTTGGCTTGAAGTTGCGGTTGTGGCACCCTCAGGATCTCAATGTGACTTCATTCACTAACATTAGTGAAGGAGTCGCAGGGAGACCCAGCGATCTTTGGTCATGCAATAGGCAGCCAAGATTGCAATGCAGTGCTAGCCTTATTAAAGAGAACCTTTCATGTCCTCATGAATATGAGGTTTTATATACCGCTAGAAAGCCGACATAGGGTTTTTTTTTTAATTTGTAACATATTTGTAATGGGTCTGTCAGGTGCATTTTACTGGGTAGGGAAAAACAGCAGAATACATTCAGGATTATCACAATGACAAACCATGACATGACCTGAGACATGAATGGAGCCTAAGCTTTATTTACATAAAAATACTTTGCATTTGTTTGTGTGATTTTTCAAACAATGTCTCAACATATAGCCTTTTAACCCTTCATGCTACAGAGATTAGCTGATAAAACTATAACTGTAATGTGATGGTTTGAGCAGCAGTGTACTAAGGTTATATGGGCCTGGCATGAGCTACCCTTACAGTGCTGGGCACATAATCCCTGCTCCTTATCACAGAGGATATTCTTTGCTTGGAGGCTTTTTCTGCCAACGCCCCTTCCCCCGCGACATCCAACATCCACTGCAACCCAAACCTTGTCTCACCTGTCCCCCCCTGCGACACCCAACATCCACTGTTCCCCAAACCTTGCCTCACCCGCCCCCCCGTGACACCCAACATCCACCGTTCCCCAAACCTTGTCTCACCTGTCCCCCCGCGACACCCAACACCCACCGTTCCCCAAACCTTGTCTCACCTGTCCTCCCCTGCGACACCCAACATCCACCGCACCCCAAACCTTGCCTCACCCGCCCCCCCTACGACACCCAACATCCACCGTTCCTCAAACCTTGCCTCACCCGCCCCCCCTGCAACACCCAACATCCACCGCACCCCAAACCTTGCCTCATCCGCCCCCCCGCGACACCCAACATCCACCGCACCCCAAACCTTGCCTCACCTGCCCCCCTGCGACACCCAACATCCACCGTTCCTCAAACCTTGCCTCACCCGCCCCCCTGCGACACCCAACATCCACCGCAACCCAAACCTTGCCTCACCCGCCCCCCCTGCGACACCCAACATCCACCGCACCCCCAAATCTTGCCTCACCCGCCCCCCCCTGCGACACCCAACATCCACCGCACCCCAAACCTTGCCTCACCCGCCCCCCCTGCGACACCCAACATCCACCGCACCCCAAACCTTGCCTCACCCGCCCCCCCCTGCGACACCCAACATTCACCGCACCCCCAAACCTTGCCTCACCCGCCCCCCCTGCGACACCCAACATCCACTGCACCCCAAACCTTGCCTCACCCGCCTCCCCTGCGACACCCAACATCCACCGCACCCCAAACCTTGCCTCACTCGGCCCCCTGCCACACCCAACATCCACCGCACCCCAAACCTTGCCTCACCTGCCCCCCCTGCGACACCCAACATCCACCGCACCCCAAACCTTGCCTCACCCGCCCCCCTGCGACATCCAACATCCACCACACCCCAAACCTTGCCTCACCCGCCCCCCCTGCGACACCCAACATCCACCGCACCCCAAACCTTGCCTCACCCCCCCCCCCCGCGTGACCCAACCCGCCATCATCATCAATCTGATATTTATCCCCTATCCTATGGATAGGGGATAAATACTTAGAAAAGCAATATTTATCTAATATGAAACTTACCTCAGTAGCGCTTTTGAGAGCAGGGACACCTTAGGAGACCGCGCAGGAGCCACTGTGTGTCCTATCACATCAGTTCTTGTCACGTGATGCACGCAGCCAAGCGTGGGTGCGGGCGGGGGCGGAGAGCAAGGAGCAGGCTAAGTGAACGGGGCGGAGGCGGAGGGCAAGGGCCGCTGGAGCAGCGCTGCTGCCAATAGGTGAGTCTTGAAGCAGCGCTGTCTCTGCACAGCCGCCCCGAGCTACCGCTCTCCTCCCCTGCCTAAAACGCTAAACCAGCCCAGGACAGGTCCCGCTCAGCATGTTTTTTAAAGCGGCCTGTCTTGGGCTGATTTAGGTCAATCAAAATGCCGCCCCCCGAAACTGACAAGTTAGCGCCGCCTGAGGCGGCCGCCTCACTTCGCCTCATTAGCGGTGCGCCCCTGCTCACAATCCAGAAACGTCAGTGGCTGGAGGAAAGATGCAACAGTCTGTCTGGATCCCAGAAACTAACTCAGCTTTTATGCACACACACTGATTACAAGCAAACAGGTCACAGTTGAGGATGTTACCTTTAGTAGCCATTCAAACCCCTTTGTGTCAACTGCTGGGCATGTTAATAGGCCAATATCACCAGGGTATGTGAACTTTTGAACAGGGTCATTTTGATGTTTTTGGTTGCCATTATGATTTAAAAAGAGAAAACACAGAAGTTTGACAATAAATGGCTTCAACCAACCACTAACCGTGAGTAAGAAAAAAAGGTAAAATCTTCAGCTCACCATATCCACATATAGATAGATTCCATATTAGAAATGCCAAGGAACGCTCACTGGACTCTCCTGAGCAAGATATGTTGAAAATGATGAAAGTAAAAAAAGGTTCCAGCATCCAACAATTATGATCAATGAATAAAATGTAACTTTTAATCCATATAGTTTAAAAAAGTAATATATACCCAAATCCATTTTGAAAAAACAACATCAACAATATGGTAAAACACGTGTTTTTTACAATAGACGCAAGGTTTCATTCAGTTCCTCTGAATTAGGTTCTGATCTTTCCAATTCCAACTTGAGTGACAATTCATTAAGTGACCGCACAGATGTATCTGATACCCAATCTAATTTTTCTTCAACACCATTTAATAGGAGAGATAAAAATGTTAAAATGGATGAATTTGCAAGAGCAAAAAACGCAGACGACGAGCGGGACAAAAACATAATAAGAAAACGCAATCAACGATATTCAACCCGCTCACACAAGAGACTGCAATACAATTAGATTCTACAACACCTTGTTGCAATGAAGTAGTCAATTTGTCATCCTTTGTTTTTACCAATGATGAATTATCTGTGTTGTCTAAAGGTTTAAATTTTGTACCTACAAATGATTTTAACCTGTTTGATACTATAAAGGAATATCAACAGATTTATAAGGCTTTTGACTGTGAAAAGACATTTTTTTGAAAGTAGTTCTCAACAAGATATAATTAGTAATGATGATACATCGTTGATTAATGAAAATGATAATGTTTTTTCTGAGTTATGTTTTAGAGGACAGGTTTCCCTGATGGATCTTATTCGCTTACAAGAACTTAATGAAGGTTTTAATGACCATTCAATACATGCTACTAGTGTCTTTAAAATTAACCCTTCGTTTTACCCAATTAAATCTAGAGCTCCAGTATATAGCCTCTTTCAACAAGCTAGGCTTCTATCAATGTATCGCAAACTAATTATAATTTATCTAACAAAGAGAAATTAGTTTTGGCAAAGTTAAAATCATATGATGAAATTACAATAAAAATGGCTGATAAGGGAGGGAAAATAGTTATCATGAATAAAGATGACTATAGAGCTTGTTGTTTGAAAATATTGAGTAATACCAGCACTTATTGCAAATTAGAAGGGGATCCCTCTACTGTTTTTTTTACAGAGTTTACAAGATATTATTTCAGAAGGGGTCAAGCTTGGTATTTTTACTGAATCACATTCCAAACATTTACTCCCTGATTTTCCAGTAGTTCCCATTTTCTATGGGTTACCAAAAATACACAAGGGTGTGATTCCACCTCCACTTCGTCCAATCATTGCGGGTATAGGTTCTATTAATAGCAAATTATGTACCTGGGTTGACAAATTAGTTCAACCTTTGGTATTAGGTACCCCTGGTTATCTTCGTGACAGTAAAGAGGTCTTGAAAATATTTGACAAATTTCAATGGTATAATAATTTTTTGTGGCTTACCTGTGATTTTAATTCATTATATTCAAGTATTTCACATGAAGCTGCTATTCAAGCGATTTCTTTCCATTTACAGAAATATAGTCAATATTCCGAGATTTTATCAGAATATTTAATTGGGGTAATTTTTTTTTCTTTTCAGACATAAGTTTTTCATGTTTGACAATACTTTTTATTTAAAAATACAAGGTGCCCCTATGGGGGCCCCCTTCTCCCCATCCATAGCCAACCTTTTTATGGCATGGTGGGAAGAATTTTTTATTTTTTCATCTGACAATCCATTTGTAAGTTCCTTATATTGGTACGGGCGCTACATCAACGATATCCTAATTATTTGGTCTGGAGATATAGCGTCTGTATCCAATTTTGTCAAGTACATTAATTTCAATGAAATTAACTTGCAGTTTACATTTAACACACATTCTTTAGAGATTTGTTTTCTTGATATTTTTTTATGAGGTAACTGTGATATGGGAATGGTGGAAACTTCGTTATATAGAAAACCTTCATCAGGGAATACTATTCTTTCAGCTACTAGCCACCATCCCAAACTCACAATTAAGCCTATACCAGTGGGGGAACTTATTAGAACAAAGCGTGCTTGCTCACAAGAAAAAAATTATATTGTTCAAAGTACTATTACTTTAGATAGGTTAAGAAAGAGAGGTTACCCCAACTGGTCCCTAATTAGAGCTCAAAATTTAGTAGACAAAAGATACCGTTTTTCTTTGTTATCCAATACACGGTTCAATAGGAAATTCAATAATAATCAAAATAAAATTGTTTTTTCAACCCCCTTTAGTGCACAATATCAAAGTATTGTTAACATTTTAAAAAAAAAAACTTACCTATATTACAACAAGATTCCATTACTAATACAATTTTAGCGGAGAGGGTACAATATATCGCTAAACGGGGACGTACCATTGGTAATTTATTATCACCTAGCATGTTCACAACTATCAAATCGATATCGTCAACTTGGCTAGACTTGAAAGGTTTTTTTAAATGTGGACTAAACAGATGTAATGTTTGCAAATATGCGAAAAAAACTACAAATTTTCAAGCTGTTGTGGATAATAAAACTTATGAAATTAAGAGCTTTTTAAATTGGACTTTACAGACTTCTGTGCCACAGTATACACAAAGTCCATTCCCTGGATTCCTCTTCCAGAGTTTTACTTTCATCAGTTTTTTTGCACACAATTTGCTATTTTGTAGTTCCACTCACCCCTCCTGGGTTTCTCACTTGAAATCACAGACTTCTTCCAGCTGTAGGCCACAATGCACATTTAGCAGTACCTCAGTTACCAAACACTTGTCTTCCAGGACTTGCGTGGATCTCTTTTGCCCGCATCCGAAGCACCATATGTGACAACTTGGGGGGATTTAGCCTCAAAGGTGGCAGCCTTCTGGACTCGACAGCAGTGTTGGTGTTACTGGGTGCCGAAGAAGCAGTGTAACAGGCAGTGTAAATCCAAAGTAAACGGCTTTATTCAGCTTTACAAATGGTACAGGAACAAAATAACAAATAGCCTAGCCCACACATAGGGCACTATTTCACTGCTTGCTCCCTTACTAGCCTCTGGGGGCAAGAAGCAGCCTGACTCACACTCAGCTCAAGCAAAAGTCCTTTGTGGAAACCCAGTCCTCCTGGGACAGGCCTGTCCATCTTCGACTGGTTCCACTGCACACCTGCTCCCTGCAGGTCTCCTCAGCAGCTCTCCTGCTGCATACACTCCCTCTGGAGTTGCCCCACCTATGGGTGTGGCTGAGGACCTTTTCAAGCCTGGCTCTGGGTCGCTCACTAGCGCCCTCTGGGTTCACACTCTCACAGGTGTTATATATAGAAATTATATTGCAGCTATATATATACTAGTAGAATACCCGCGGCTTTGCTCGCGGAAAATATGTTAAATTGTTGGTTATGCTAGCTAAAGTAAAATTTTCAGTGTGACACTGAAATTGACATTTTCAGAGTGCTACAGTAAATCTTTTTTTCCACTTGAAATTTTTCTTATTATTTTCGCATTTTACTTATTTGTCGTAACATTGATGTGAACAACAACTTTTTTTTTTACTTCAACATTTTTATTGATTTTACATATTCAATACATATTATGTAGTTACAACTATTACAACTATTTTTTTAACTATTTTTTATCAAAAATTAAAATTTATGCACCGTACACAAACATATAAAACATTTACACCCAATTAACAACATAGTGCAACCCTTCCCCCCTCCCTCCAGTGTAATCTATAAGTAGTTCACAGACAAAAGAGTAAAATTGGTTTACAGTTAAAGAACTATCTATTGTAGTGCTTTCTGGTAAACAATGTTTCTGGTTTTACCTTCAGGTGCATATATGAAAAGATTTTTGGGGTTACCCACTCTAGAGCAAGCAACGTACAACTGTCCATGTGAAAAACACGGGCTCTTCAAATTAATGCCGGCTACTTTAAGTGATTGACCTTATGCTTTGTTTATAGTCATAGCAAATGCAAGTTGGATTGGGAACAGCAGACGCTAAAAATTGAAGGGCATGTCGCTTGGTAGCAAAGGAATACGCGGAATGAAAACATTTGCTCCCTTAGAGTTTCCCAAAAGAATAGTGGCTTCAATAACATTGTGCATGACACTATTAATGCACAATCTTGTGCTGTTACACATTTTTGGTGGGTCAAAGTTCTGAAGCAAAATTATTGTGGCTCCTATTTTTAAAGTGAGCTTATGCGGTAGCATTCCAGGAGGCTCCAAAGAATTCAGGAACTCCAATGGATACATTACGGCTTGTTCATTCTCCATGACTGAATCAATGGACATGTATGTGGTCGCTAGACCAGGCAGCCTTCCCTGAATTAGTAGATTTATGGAGCTGACACTATCATTTTTAGGCGCTAGGATTGCACATTCACAAAGCCACTGATGGTTGTTAAAATGGTTAAAATATCAGGGAAAACTTGGTCAATAAGTTCCATTACCGAATATGTCATTTCACAAAAATCTTCCGGAAAGGAAATGAGACCAGTAGTGGAATCAGTAAGGAACCTGTCATTTCCAAGGCATAGTAGCTGGTGTGTAAATTTGTCCGCAGTTGTATTTCCCATCAAATGAACCTGCATATTAATAGTAAGAGTTTGCTTCAGAACATGTATCCACGGATAAGAAGATTTTAGACAGGTATTCAGCTCATCCACTGGTGTTGCTCCCTTAAGAACAGGTAACGTCTGGCAGAAGTCACCTGCAAAAATTACAACAATTCCCACCATTAAACAATCAGTTCCCTGCAGATCTTTCTAGGTGCGATCAAGGGCCTCGACCGCTTTCTTGTGCGCCATGGTACATTCATCCCAAACAATTACTTTGCAAGTTTGTAATACCTAAGCTTTCCCAGAGCCCATAGTGATATTACAGACAGGAGTTTCTGACAGCGCTATATTAAAGGGCAATCCATCTAAAAGAGTGGCCGCAATCCCAGATGATGCAACAGCCAAGGCAATGTCATTGTTTGAGCGAATTTCTGCAAGCAGCAAATTAATTAAAAATGTTTTACCAGTACCTCCTGGTGCATCTAGGAAAAATAGTCCCCCATTTCCACTTGAAATCTGACCCATAATTGCCATATAGGCCGATCTTTGGTCATCAACCAAAAGAGGCTTATTTAATATGACAAATTCTTTACATTTTTCCAAATCATAGCTTTTTTCTTGCAGAATATCTCTGTTCATAATATCAAAATCTGGTCGATTTGGTGCATATATATATATATATATATATATATATATATATATATAAGAAAACACCTAATATAAAGGTGCCATACTATAATGGGGTCATATATAGGGTAAAGGTAGCCTATCTCAACATAGTAGGATAGAATGGTGATGCCTATATCACTTCACATCACAACAACCCCTCAGTTATAAATTGTAGTTCCCAGTATTTAGATATCAATTAACTGAAGGGGAAGAGTAAAGGATAAATCCACTAAAGATATAGCGCACACACACATACACACCAATTGGCTAGAGGTCAGTAAAAGACCAACCACATTGTCTGACTAGCCACTAGCTAGGGAGCTAACATTGCACTCCCACAATTGACTGCCTAATACCACAAACAAACAAACATCATAGACGATACAAAAGGAGTATTTGCCCTAACTCCCAGCCTGCCTAAGGCACCTTTATATTAGGTGTTTTCTTATATATATATATATATATATATATATATATATATACAGTACAGACCAAAAGTTTGGACACACCTTCTCATTCCAAGAGTTTTCTGTATTTTCATGACTATAAAAATTGTAGATTCACACTGAAGGCATCAAAACTATGAATTAACACATGTGGAATTATATACTTAACAAAAAAGTGTTAAACAACTGAAAATATGTCTTATATTCTAGGTTCTTCAAAGTAGCCACCTTTTGCTTTGATTACTGCTTCCCACACTCTTGGCATTCTCTTGATGAGCATCAAGAGGTAGTCACCTGAAATGGTCTTCCAACAGTCTTGAAGGAGTTCCCAGAGATGCTTAGCACTTGTTGGCCCTTTTGCCTTCACTCTGCGGTCCAGCTCACCCCAAACCATCTCGATTGGGTTCAGGTCTGGTGACTGTGGAGGCCAGGCCATCTGGCATAGCACCCCATCACTCTCCTTCTTGGTCAAATAGCCTTTACACAGTCTGGAGGTGTGTTTGGGGTCATTGTCCTGTTGAAAAATAAATGATGGTCCAACTAAACGCAAACGGGATGGAATAGCATGCCGCTGCAAGATACTGAGGTAACCATTCTGGTTCAGTATTCCTTCAATTTTGAATAAATCCCCAACAGTGTCACCAGCAAAGCACCCCCACACCATCACACCTCCTCCTCCATGCTTCACGGTGGGAACCAGGCATGTAGAGTCCATTTGTTCACCTTTTCTGCGTCGCACAAAGACACGTGGTTGGAACCAAAGATCTCAAATTTGGACTCATCAGACCAAAGCACAGATTTCCACAGGTCTAATGTCCATTCCTTGTGTTCTTTAGCCCAAACAAGTCTCTTCTGCTTGTTGCCTGTCCTTAGCAGTGGTTTCCTAGCAGCTATTTTACCATGAAGGCCTGCTGCACACAGTCTCCTCTTAACAGTTGTTGTAGAGATGTGTCTGCTGCTAGAACTCTGTGTGGCATTGACCTGGTCTCTAATCTGAGCTGCTGTTAACCTGTGATTTCTGAGGCTGGTGACTCGGATGAACTTATCCTCCGCAGCAGAGGTGACTCTTGGTCTTCCTTTCCTGAGGCGGTCTTCATGTAAGCCAGTTTCTTTGTAGCGTTTGATGGTTTTGGCCACTGCACTTGGGGACACTTTCAAAGTTTTCCCAATTTTTCGGACTGACTGACCTTCATTTCTTAAAGTAATGATGGCCACTCGTTTTTCTTTACTTAGCTGCTTTTTTCTTGCCATAATACAAATTCTAACACTCCATTCATTAGGACTATCAGCTGTGTATCCACCTGACTTCTGAACAACACAACTGATGGTCCCAACCCCATTCCAGGTGACTACCTCTTGAAGCTCATCAAGAGAATGCCAAGAGTGTGCAAAGCAGTAATCAAAGCAAAAGGTGGCTACTTTGAAGAACCTAGAATATAAGACATATTTTCAGTTGTTTCACACTTTTTTGTTAAGTATATATTTCCACATGTGTTAATTCATAGTTTTGATGCCTCCAGTGTGAATCTACAATTTTTATAGTCATGAAAATACAGAAAACTCTTGGAATGAGAAAGTGTGTCCAAACTTTTGGTCTGTACTGTATATATATATATATACTTTTAGTGGATATTAATAAAAGTTAGTTTTTAAGTGTACTATATGCACCTTTCTTCTAACATCAAGAGGGCTTTGTTGAATATGTCAGCAGTGAAATTTAAGTCTAAGTGTGGATTAACTCTCCTTTGCACTCTAAGAATATCTTCACTAAGATATTGTTTGTATTTGTCTCAAAGCGTGCAGGGATTGGAAGGTGCGTAGGTTGTAATTATTATAGCGAACAGGTCTCTTAGCTGTGGTGGAAAGCGAGTGACAGATGCTTCCGGCAATGTCATGTCACAGTGTTGATCGTCTTTGATCAGACCATGCTTTTGGCATGCTTCCCTATAAGTTTGACACAGCTCTCCATCAACTATTTTCAAATCTGTGAAAGAAGTTGGCCCACGGACAGTGTGAAGCAGTAATTGGAGGTAGTAACTCCGTCCCATCCTGGGACCCTTGCACCTTGTTTCCTCTTGCAAAATACTTTTCTCGATTTATTCCATGTATAATATTTTGAAACATCTGAATATAATAAAGTCCTTGCAAATGGATCTTCTTGACATAGGAGAAAGCAAGCTGTCAATGTTGTATTGGGTGGTCGAGCAGCTCTTTCCTCTGCATTCTTGGGAGTAAAATAAACTCGTTGTCCATTTTCAAGATGGACACTGAGATGAACTACAGTCGGATGTCTTTCATGGATGGGAAAATTTAGCAATCGCCACACGGCTTCATTACTACTTATATACCTTCCCATCTGATACAGCATAATCTCAACAGATGTACATTTTGGATTCTCTAGCTGCAAAACTGCCATATCACTGCCCTTGTTAACATATTTGCAAATGTATTTAATTGACTTAACAGAGTTACAATATTCTACGTTAATGTGTGCATCAAACATTTTTGAAAGCAGTGGAGAGTAAGGTACAACCCATCGATTATCTATTTCAAGATCTGTGTTTTGTTTAACCCGTTTTAATCTGATTGTTGCAGTATATCCTCCCTGTTCAGGTTTCCGTCTTCTGTAAAGAGGATAACCATCATCTCCTGTTTGTGTTTCTACAATCAAGTTGCGAGGATACTTTTTAGTACATTTTCCTTCCTTCATACATGGTGATCTTGGGTTAAGTGGCCCACAGGGATCATATTTTTAGAAATAGTTTCAAAAAGTACCGGATCCTCTTCTGGATTTGGAAGCTCAGCAGAAACAACACTGTCAATTTGATCAGGGCGTATCTTATCCTTTAGCCATATCAGTAAATGAGCATGTGGAAGACCTCTTTTTTGCCACTCAATTGAATACATCCAACACAGACTTTCACCAAAAATTTAACACTTTGTAATTACGTCCATGAGCTTGATCAGTTTTTAAAAACCCTTGCTATTAAATTATGTCGATCAGAGGGGCCCTGACCATTCAGAAGCTCTTCCTTTATCTCTGACCAAGTTGTATTACATGTAACTGTAATAAACAAATCAGGACGACCATATATCCGAACATATGTCATGGCGTCTTGAGCATACTCATGCATATGTCTGGGACTTCCAGTAAATGTAGCTGGTAAAATAAACATTCGCCCAATGTCAGTCACGTTGCCATCATTAGCAACAGCATCCCTTAAATTAAAGTATTCATCCACTCTAAGTTTTTGTTGGTTCAATCGTATGTACAAAAGGCGCTCACTTTCCACCTTGGCATACATATCAACTATAAATTGATGAAAAAGTTGCCTACATTGTAAAATGTGGTTAGAAGACCCATGTCTGATCATTATTTGGTAGGCATAAAAGTCCATAGCTGATATTTTTTTATTGGTTGTCCTAGCAGTCTTGGGATCAGTATGTGTTAGATTAAAGTGATAGCCATCTTGGCCATTCCAAAATATTATCGGATATTGCAGAGCATCATATGATCTATGTGTTTCTGCAATATGTTGAAGATTGTTGCTTCGTCGCTGAATAATTATATCTTGGCTTTGAAAGTCCTGTCCAACCAGTACAATAGCTACTTCGTTAACAGTGAGAGAATTAAATAGCCTTTCATGCTCACCAAAAGGTGTCTTGTCTGCTCTTATTACAACTTGATATTCCTCACAAGGCATTCGGTCTAAGGCTCTTTTGAAAAGTTTACTAACTGATTGTCCTGATGGAAAAATCTTTGCAAATTCAACACAATCTCTTTTTTTGTCTCAAGTATAGCTTCACAACGTCTATCAGCTTGTATTTGTTCATCTCCCAAAAAATAAATTTGTAAAAACTTTGGATCTTCATTTGCTACAGGAAGCATTGAACCGATTTTGTGATATATTTGGCCCTGGACTTTAAAAGTTGGCATAAATCCTGCTTCCTGGAGTCCAGCTGTCGTACCAAAGGATGTCATCTGGAAAGATGAATTGTATCTCCTAAAATTTTGTAGAAAATGCTTTGACTCGGGAGTTGTTCCTGACATGTATGTAAGAAGTGGTTCAGGAGGTAGATCTAAAGGTGGCAAACTGACTTTGCCATTTGAGCAGCACATACCAGTCGATTCCAAGTTAAACTTCTTTGCTTGACAATGTTTGCATATTATGTCCATTTTGCCAATTATGACTTTCTGATGTGACCTATAGTCTTGAATTGGGTTGTAGTGAAATGCTCCCAAACACAAATCAGCCTGCCTACATCTTTGCACACGTTGCATATGTCGTATGCGGTCATTTTCAGAACGCTCATCCTTTTGTTCAGATGTTTCCATATTCCTTGCTTCAGCCTGCCTTATCCGATTCTTGTGAAGACGACATTCCCGTTTCTCTGATGTCTCAGCGGCCTTACATTTCGCCTGTCTCATCCATTTCTTTTCAAGCCGCGAGTCACGTTGTTCACTTGTATCAGCTCTTTGACACAATTTTGCATTCTTAGCTTTTGGATGAACTTGTCCAATAGATGGTTGTTTTTTGGGCGGCATTTTAAAAAACAGTCCTTAGTATTATGACCCTTTAGTCTTCACCTGACACTGATAAGAGATGTAATAGGATGATTAGTAAATACAGAGCAGCCCTCACACAGTATTACTATGACCTGAAGGAGCTCACATCTCAGTAATGAAAAACGTCTCACAGGCAGACTTGTGTAGTTGCCCATAGCAACCAATCAGAGCTCAGCTTTCACTTTACCTCAGCAGCTTCAGTGATGAAAGCTCCCTGTATAGTAAGCAATAATGACAATCTTACTATGAGGCAGTTTTCGCCTGACCAATATTGCTGCTCAGTAAGGCTGCTTGCACACTACAGCTCCATAAACATTCTATGGAGCCTGCAAAATTCACAGCTTTGTGCACAAAGAAGTCTATGGAGCCACCAAATCCATGGCCCGGAGGCCTGTGAAAAATACTGTAGTGTGCAAGCAGCCAGTAAGGATACCAGACGTGTTTTGTCAGTGCGTGCATGTATGTGTGTGTGTGTGCACGCGTGTGATCCATATGTATGTATGCCTGTGTGTATGCACGTGTGTGGTCCGTGTATATGTATGCGTGTGTGTGCGCATGTGATTCATGTGTTTGTGCGTGTGCAGTGCAAGTGTCCATGCGTGTGGTAGATGTGTGGGAGTACGCATGTGCTCTGTTCGTCCATGTGCGTAGGGTGCATCCATCTCAGTGTGTTTGCATGCGTGTCTGGTCCTTGCGTGCGTGTGTGTGTATGGTGTGCATGTGGTATTTATGGAGTGTTGCTGTGGTGTTTGTGGGGTGGTGTTTGTGTTGTGTGTGTCTAGTGTGGTCTGGTGTTTGTGTGGTGTGTTGTGGCATTTGTGTGGTGTTGTGCTTGTGGGTTGGTGTATGTGTGCTGTCTGTGTGATGCTTGTATGGTGTTTGTGAAATATTTATGTGTTGTGTGTGGTGGTGCGGCTCCTTTAGCAGCGACTCTTTGGCGCCGTCGCTATAATCTGTCCCTGTCAGTCACAACTGTTGTTTTCCCCTCAGCACTGTCACTTTCACCTTCACATTTCCCCATTATATGTATGGGGCCTAACTTCGGTAGCCCCAATATGATGACTGGGGGGATGCTAGCAAGATTTAACGTTCGCAGTATTCTGCTCCTGTGGGTGGAGAGGGGTCGTGCCAAATTTCACCCAAATCGGACGAGAACTGTGGATTTGTATAGAGCGGGCTACTACAGATTTCACATTTCCCCATTATATGTACAGGGCCTAACTTCGGGGGCCCCAATCTCATGACGGGGGGACGCTAGTGAGATGTAACGTGCGCAGTATTCTGCTCCTGCGGGTGCCAAATTTCACCCAAATCGGGCAAGAACTGTGGATTTGTATAGAGCGGGCTACTACAGATTTTCAGTTTTATATATATAGATAAAAAAAATCTTTACAAATTTTAGTTAATTACAGTCATATGAAAAAGTTTGGGCACCCCTATTAATCTTAATCATTTTTAGTTCTAAATATTTGGGTGTTTACAACAGCCATTTCAATTTGATATATCTAATAACTGATGGACACAGTAATATTTCAGGATTGAAATGAGGTTTATTGTACTAACAGAAAATGTGCAATATGCATTAAACCAAAATTTGACCGGTGCAAAAGTATGGGCACCTCAACAGAAAAGTGACATTAATATTTAGTAGATCCTCCTTTTGCAAAAATAACAGCCTCTAGTCGCTTCCTGTAGCTTTTAATCAGTTCCTGGATCCTGGATGAAGGTATTTTTGACCATTCCTCTTTACAAAACAATTCCTGTTCAGTTAAGTTTGATGGTCGCCGAGCATGGACAGCCCGCTTCAAATTATCCCACAGATGTTCAATGATATTCAGGTCTGGGGACTGGGATGGCCATTCCAGAACATTGTAATTGTTCCTCTGCATGAATGCCGGAGTAGATTTGGAGCTGTGTTTTGGATCATTGTCTTGCTGAAATATCCATCTCCAAGTTACTTCAAATTCGTCACTGATTCTTGTACATTATTCTCAAGAATCTGCTGATACTGAGTTGAATCCATGCGACCCTCAACTTTAACAAGATTCCCGATGCCGGCATTGGCCACACAGCCCCAAAGCATGATGGAACCTCCACCAAATTTTACAGTGGGTAGCAAGTGTTTTTCTTGGAATGCTGTTTTTTTGACGCCATGCATAATGCCTTTTTGTATGACCAAACAACTCAATCTTTGTTTCATCATTCCACAGGACCTTCTTCCAAAATGAAGCTGGCTTGTCCAAATGTGCTTTTGCATACCTCAGGCGACTCTGTTTGTGGCGTGCTTTCAGAAACGGCTTCTTTCGCATCACTCTCCCATACAGCTTCTCCTTGTGTAAAGTGTGCTGTATTGTTGACCGATGCACAGTGACACCATCTGCAGCAAGATGATGCTGCAGCTCTTTGGAGGTGGTCTGTGGATTGTCCTTGACTGTTCTCACCATTCTTCTTCTCTGCCTTTCTGATATTTTTCTTGGCCTGCCACTTCTGGGCTTAACAAGAACTGTCCCTGTGGTCTTCCATTTCCTTACTATGTTCCTCACAGTGGAAACTGACAGGTTAAATCTCTGAGACAACTTTTTGTATCCTTCCCCTGAACAACTATGTTGAACAATCTTTGTTTTCAGATCATTTGAGAGTTGTTTTGAGGAGCCCATGATGCCACTCTTCAGAGGAGATTCAAATAGGAGAACAACTTGCAATTGGCCACCTTAAATACCTTTTCTCATGATTGGATACACCTGGCTATGAAGTTCAAAGCTCAGTGAGGTTACAAAACCAATTTTGTGCTTCAGTAAGTCAGTAAAAAGTAGTTAGGGGTATTCAAATCAATAAAATGATAAGGGTACCCAAATTTTTGCACCGGTCAAATTTTGGTTTAATGCATATTGCACATTTTCTGTTAGTACAATAAACCTCATTTCAATCCTGAAATATTACTGTGTCCATCAGTTATTAGATATATCAAATTGAAATGGCTGTTGCAAACACCCAAATATTTAGAACTAAAAATGATTAAGATTAATAGGGGTGCCCAAACTTTTTCATATGACTGTATTTACATTCTATTTTATTGATAATATGTTTTCTGTAGTGTTCCCGTTTCAATATTTGAGACCTATGAATTTCATGACATTATGAAATACTACGTTATTTTCCCGCTTTACTTTGAATTTTATGACATTATGAAATATTTTGTTACTTTCCCGCTTTATTTTTGAATTTATACATCATATTCATTGGTAGTGTATGTTTCTCGATGTTCCCGCTTTGTAATTTAAATTTTTTAATTAAACATATCTATGTTGTCTTTATTCCATTGGACGATGGCAATATTGCCGCTCGTCTTTTTGAATATCTTTATGGGAGATATAATGTGACCTTTTTTGTATTAATCACGTTTTATCCATTCATATGACTTTTTTCCTTTTGAATTTTATGGAGGGAATGCCGCTACCTATTGTATACACAGCTATTTTATCGGGTGATGGTAGTTTGCCGCTCATCCTTTTGAATATAGTCATGTAAGATATCATGTGATCTTCTTTGTATTGGTTTCATGTGATCTTCCCTCACCCTTTTTTTGAATTTTATGGAGGGAACTAGTGACGGTATTTTTACCGCTTGTTTTCTTGAATATGGTTCCTTGAGATACCATGTGACCTTTTTGCAGCGGTCACGTGTTATGTGGTCAGGTGATTTCTTCCTTTGAATTTTATGGAGGGAATGTCGTTGTATACTATATACACTACTTTAATGAAACACTATATGTAAGTTCATATTTTCCATCTTATATATTATGTTGTATTTATATATATATATATATATATATATATATATATATATATATATATATATATATTTATATTTTATATATGGTTAAGATTATGTTTTTGGTTTATGTATTATATATTTGGTTATACTATATTGGTTAATAGTTATGTTAATAGTTAAATTTGTTAGTGGGTGGGGATTTGTGATCCATTTGTGTTTTAAATTCAGCATGTTTTTGATCCTTATGTAGCCATGACTAAGGGGCTATACGCCCTGAAACGCGTAGGTTGTTTCATGGATCCTATTCTCGACTAACCATGAGTGGAGAAAAAGCTTTTGTGTTATCATTCATATTCTATGAAAAAAGACAAAAAAAACAAAAATCTACCGGGGTATGTAAACTTTTTAGCACAACTGTATATATATATATATATATGTGAAAAAGTATTTAGTCAGCCACCAATTGTGCAAGTTCTCCCACTTAAAAAGATGAGAGAGGCCTGTAATTGACATCATAGGTAGACCTCAACTATGAGAGACAAAATGAGAAAACAAATCTAGAAAATCACATTGTCTGATTTTGAAAGAATTTATTTGCAAATTATGGTGGAAAATAAGTATTTGGTCACCTACAAACAAGCAAGATTTCTGGCTCTCACAGGCCTGTAACTTCTTCTTTAAGAGGCTCCTCTGTCCTCCACTCATTACCTGTAGTCATGGCACCTATTTGAAATTGTTATCAGTATAAAAGACACCTGTCCACAACCTCAAACAGTCACACTCTAAACTCCACTATGGTGAAGACCAAAGCCCTGTGGAAGGACACCAGAAACAGATCATAATTTGCAAATAAATTCTTTAAAAATCAGACAATGTGATTTTCTGGATTTGTTTTCTCATTTTGTCTCTCATAGTTGAGGTCTACCTATGATGACAATTACAGGCCTCTCTCATCTTTTTAAGTGGGAGAACTTGCACAATTGGTGGCTGACTAAATACTTTTTTTTCCCCACTGTATTGCCTTATAACTACTCCTGTGTGTTATTCTAGACCTCCTATGCATTATACACTGCATCATGTAGGTGTTATATGCCACACTGGAGACATGACCTATTCTGATCAGCTCTGGACTGTGCACCTATATATCATTTGATTGCTAATACTATATAGGATTGCCATGTTTTGTATACCATACGAATTTAATGTTACTGATTCCTGCATTTTACTTTATAGGTCTATTACCTTGTCTCTTGCCCAAGTGACTTGCTTCAATATGCACTGACCGCTCAATTTAGTTATGAATGTAAAATAAGCAAGCTTATTTGGAAACCACTTGGAGTGACAGTTCGGAACTAATTGGTTTGGTCATCTCTAATTGTCAACTTTATTTTAACCCACTACAAGGCATTGTACATTGGTAAAGTTGTGTGGTAATGTACTAGACCATATACCAATATACTATATATGGATACATTACTAGGGATACTTGCACGTTGCACATACAGGAGCTTTTATGACATCCTATTTAAATCCATAGGCATTAATATGGAGTTGCCCCCCCCAGCTTTTGGCTTAGTATTTACTGTACATTCTAGTTTATATCAAAGATGTTGGATGGGGTTCTTCTATACTAAAGTCAACCATGCTGTTATGGACATTGTTTTGTGCACAGGGGCACAGGACAGAAAAATAGGAACTTCTCTAAATTATTCCAAAAAAGTTGGCAACGCCCTAGTCATTCCAAAGAGCTCATTTGCATGTTTACAAAAATAGTGATCTTTCAGTAATATATCCACCAATTCACAATAGGAAAAAGCAGTTTGATTCAGGTGATTCTAACCGATTTTTCTACTGAGCCAGGTTGATATGCTGGGTTCTGGTGACAGGCTCCCTTGAAGAATTAAGTCACAACACTTTTGTCCACATAGTATTATGGAATATAAGTGGTAAAGTAACAACACAATACACCAACATAAAGCAACACCATGCATTCTGAAAGAATAATGAAAACCTAATGAATACTAAATAAATTATTACATTGTTTATCCAATAACAATCACAATTAATACTTACAAAGAAAGAGGTTTTTTATGTTCATGGAGCAGCCTGGTTTGAAATCGATCCCACATGCCACTGGCTATCTGAAATATTTTTAAAAATGTGTAAAGACTTTAATAAGGTTAAGTTCAGATTTGTGTGGTTCATCATAGGAAAATCAGAACAATCAATAAAACCAGAAACATCTAATGGTGAATTCATTCATGGATCCAAATATACCCTGTTGGCTATAATGGCTTCAGTTGGGTATTCATTATGGCGTCCGGCAGACAAGACTTGTCAACTGCAATCTTAGACAAACTGCAAAGGAGGATGGATCCTAACCTAGCTTCTAACGCAGATATAGGCAGAGCCTAAGTGCTTATTCACGCTACAGAGTTATCCGGTCGTGTGCTAGCCATTGAATTAATGGCCTGCACACAGCCCAATAGCCATTAATGCATCTATTCAGGGAATCATTTTTTAATGGTTTACGTGACCGATCATTTAAATAAAAGAACATAGAACATGCCATTTCCTGGGCTGTTTTCACAGATCCTTCAATAGATTCAAGTCTATGAGTGATCCATGAAAACATGTACTTTTTCCCGGCTCAGTGAACGACACAAAGAGAAATGTATTAAAATATCACCAGTATTCTGCATTTTTAACAGTATATCTACTTGTAGGGGAGTCCATTTCTTGTCACTGTCCTGCTTGGATTTTTTTCCATTACTAAAGAAGCTAATCCTGATAACATTAAAGTTTACCTAACAGTATCACAGAAGAAGGTTCCTACGATACTCTCAATAAATTAAAATATAACTTTTATTAACACACAATCAAAACATAGGACAGACGTCAACTAAACATATAGTATAGGGAATGTATCATCTATCCCAAAGATAAAGAATGGATTTCCCTATAAAAAGGCCCCTAATCCCTAACCCCAGATAGATAAAACAGCAATATATAAACTGATGAAAAACTCATACATCCAAATTGTGAGAGGATGAGTATCAAAAATAGGATTGTTTATACCATCTCCAAACACTATCTGAGCCAGGAAAATGGGGAACTGATAATTCTCCTCTCAGTAGATGTACTAAATATAAAGTAACATATAACCTGGTGTATGGTGTAACCAAAAACCAGTGAGTTAACAGCGCATAAGGAGGTGAAAGATGTAGTCCAAACACAGCTAAATGGTATGGAGATATTATGTCGGCTCTCTCCCACTAGCTAGGGACATAAAACCACGCCACCCACTGATAAATAAAATCATGGTCTGCATTAAGAAAGGAAATGATGCTCACGACAAGGATATTGTTTTGCCTCTATACAATCACTGGTCAGACCACATGTAGAATACTGTGCACAACTTTTGCATCTGTGTATCAGAAGGATATAGGTGATGTGGAGCGGGTACAGAGGAGGGCAATGTAATTAAGGGGATGGGTTGAATGGAGGATAAAGACAGATGATCAAATTTGGTTTTGTTCATTTTGGAAAAGAGATGGTTTAGGGGGCGACCTAATTATGATGTACAAATATGTGAATAGACCATACAGTGATCTTTCTAATGATCTCTTTATATGGAGGCCTGTTACTGTGACAAGGGGGCATCCACTACGTCTAGAGGAAAAAAGGTTTTACCACTGTCATAGGCAGGGCTTTTTTACAGAGCAATGAGAAAATGGAACTCACTGCCACACAATGTGGTGATGTTAGATAACTTATATAAGTTCAAGATGGGCATGGTTGCCTTTCTTGAAACTAAGAATGTCATTTTTGGGATAGGATGATGATCCATGGCCCTATTGCCATATTTGGTTGGAATTTTTTCCTCTGATGGGGCAATTGGCATCAGCCTCATGGAGTTTTTGCCTTCCCCTGGATCAACTTGGTAGGTTTATAGTTTGGACTTGATGGACTTCTGTCTTTATCCAACCTTATGTACTATGTTACTATGTAAATATACTTTCAAGTCTTGACTGGCCTCTTGTGTCAATCTCCTCATGCAGGAGAAAGAAAGAAAGTAGGGAACAAAAGGAATTGAGCTGCATTCTATGAAATATACTATGTGGGGACAATCACATATAGAAGCTGGTGATTGAACTGCAAATTCTGTTTGAAAAGTTCTTGTTAACACTATACATACTTGCCAAATTTCAGGCTCAGACTCATATCTCTTCAATGTTAAACGGTGTGAGATGGGATCAGGCATTTTTTCTATTGTTATCTCCGGTGGTTGTACCTTTGCTGGTAGTTTATTGTCCCATGGAATATCTTCATATGCTCTGTGGAAAAGTTTTATGTTAACATGTCAAAATATGTAGTACAGCCTGAAATGGCTGCTGTAAGCTACTCACAATGACATAGCTCTAGAGGTCGCAGTATTTGGAGTTGCGAATTTACCCCTAAACCACGGGGACCCACAGGTCTCCCTCACCACATAGAGAGAACTGTGCAGCCATGCAATGATAATCTGCACAATCTGTTCTATCCCCTTTCTGCAATCATTTCTATAATCAAAGCAAGGAGGATAGAGGACACTGCAGCCAGGACAATGTCAGAGCCTGGAGAATTGAGGAACCACTGGACCCCAGGTATGTAACATTAACTCTTTCACTTATAGCCAGGAATAGTAACATTGACCCTTTCACTGCCCTAAACCACCAGTGAACCTTATATTAAGCCTTTCACTGCCCTAGGCCACCAGTTATACTGACATTATCTCTTTGCAGCCTTAAACCACTAGTTATGCTAACATGTACTGTACCTGATCACCAGGGTTCCTTATTTTTATGTTTTAAGTGACTTAGACTACCAAACACTGACATTTACATCTCTAATATTATAGATCACCTTGGATACAAATATTAAGTCCTTTCACTTCCCTATGCCACCAGGGGTGTAAACAATAAGCTTCACAGACTTAAACCTAGATGCAGCTTAATGCTATCTGCCTGATACAATTTTGCCAGAATTCTCCAATGGTTTAATTTTTATTTGGAGCTGTAACATTCTCTCCAAGTTTGATGTCATAACAAGCTTGAGTTGGTCAGGATGAACCACAGATGACTAGCAAATATCATTTATCTCCATGTAAAGAAAAATGACAGTAAGGCTAAGGCCCCACGTAGTGAAACGCAGCTTCTTATACTGCAACCAAATTTCTCAGGATGGAACTTTTAAACCATGCCCCCTGAATGATCTGGCTTCAGGTATGGGCACCCTAACTCTTGTTGTTTCCATGCACACTGATTTGTGTCTTTGCTCACCTGACCACAGTAATGGATAAAGGGAGGAGGCTGAGGACTGACAATGTATCCTTTAGGAAATTGTATCTGGCTGAGATTAACTGTTTAGTGACCATCCTGTTTTAGGACATAATGGCCAAACCATTTTTTGCATTCTCCCATCATCACATACCAAGAGCCATCATTTTTTTATTTTTCCGTTAATCTAACTGTATGAAGGCTTTTTTATTTGTGGTACAAGTTGTACTATTTAAAGGGATTCTATCATTAAAAAACACGTTTTAAACTAAGAGCACGTAGGCGATTCATCTCTTACCTTTATCTTGAATGTCTGCGCTGCCGTTTTTGAATTTTTTATTCATTCTTCATTGTGCTGAGAATGCACAGGGGGTGTTCTGAGCAGAGCGTTGTCATCCAATCCAACACCGCCTTTCTTCTGCTCCGGTCATTCTCCCATTCTCCTCCTCTTCTTACAGGAGACCACTACAAAATGGCCGATGGAACAGCCGACTGTGCATGTCCATCGGCCATTTTGTGGTGGTTTTTATAAAGGCTATTCCTACGTGCTCTTAGTTTAAAACGTGTTTTTTAATGATAAAATCCCTTTAATGCCACTATTTTTGGGTAGATTTATTTAATTAGTACAGAAAAAACTGCAATTCTGTCATTGTTATGCCATTTCATTTTGCATCATTCACCATGAAGCTTAAATAATCTGATAAATGTCTTCACTGGGATGATATGATAACAATGATACCAAAGTTGTATATTTTTTAAATTTTGTTACTTTTGCAAAGTAAAAACCCTTGATCTAATTTTTTTTTTTTTTTGCATTGCCACTTTTTTGCATCACCCTCTAAGTTAACTTTTTATCAACAGAAATGTGTGAGGGCTTATTTTTTGCCAGATGACTTGATGTTTTTATTGATGACATTTTGCAGAAGTTAATAGTTTTTGATAGCTTTTAATAATACTTTTTTCAGTATCCATCTAAGAATGAAACTACATCACTGAACTCTGTCATGATCTCGGTGAATATTCTTGGCGACGAGAAAAGGTCAAATGGAAGGGCCTGGGAACTTACAATGGAAGACCTCTGAATTTTGAAATATTGATTCTCAATCTTCTCACCAGAAACCCAATCAGACTAGGTTCACACCTGCGCCTGATATACGTTCCAAGTTTCCATCCCCGAACTCACTTAAAAAATGTGGAGAGAAAAATCCTTCAAGCAGGACTTTTCTCTCCGCATTTTTGAACATCTTTCGGTTGGAAACCTCGCAAAGCCCATTATAGTCCATGGGTAGTTGGACAAGCCATTCGCAGATTTAGCTTTCAATACCATCTTTATGCTGATGATACCCAACTATATACCTCATCCCGTGACATCACCCCTACACTACTACACAACATCAGTGACTGTCTCTCTGCTGTTTCCAATATCATGTCTTCTCTTTATCTGAAATTGAATCTTTCAAAAACTGAACTTCTTGCGTTCCCTCCATCCACTAACTGACCTAACCCTGATATCTCCATTTCTGTCTGTGGCCTTACTATTACACCGAGGCGGCATGCCCGCTGCCTGGGAGTTGTATTTGACTCAGATCTCATCTTTACCCCACATATTCAGACACTTGCACGCTCTTGCCACCTGCACCTTAAAAACATCTCTAGAATTTGCAATTTTCTCACTGTGGAAACATCAAAAACCCTCAATGACGCTTTGATTCTCTCTTGTCTTCACTATTGCAATTCTCTTCTAATTGGGCTTCCTCTTACTAAACTCTCCCCACTACAATCTGTCCTGAATGCAGCCGCCAGACTCATCTTTATGTCAAACCGGTACACAGACGCATCTACCTTGTGACCTTGTGTCAGTCGATGAATTGGTTGCCCATCCATCACAGAATACAGTATAAAATCACACTTACCCACAAATCCATCCATAGTGCTAAGCCCCCCTATATCTCCTCTCTCATCACTGTCTACCGCCCTAATCGTCCTCTCCGTTCTACCAATGACCTTAGACTTGCATCCTCTGTTATCCGAACATCCCACTCCCGTCTCCAAGACTTTTCTCGAGCTGCACTGGTGCTATGGAACGCTTTAACCCGGACAATCCGATTAATCACCAACTACAGCAGCTTCAAAACTGCCCTAAAATCACAACTGTTTGGTCAGGCTTATTACGTGACCTGATCACAGTGTAGTGTGTGGAGGTGTAGAACAATAACACCTTTTATCCTTCCTCCTCTGTTCCTCAGATCCTGTCCTTTCCATCTAGAAGTTACACTGCACTTCTTGCACTTAGTATCTGTTTATTCACAGATACCGGCTGGTGACGGGTTCATACAGCTTCAGTTACACAACCTTTTCTATTAAAAGATCGCTGGACCATTGTAGCAAACAAGCCCTCTGACCTCCTGTGTTCCCCTATCTCCTCATAGAATGTAATTTAAATCACAGCATGACAATTATACCAGCAGAAATGCTGGATTTTTCCTGATAGGTATAATAGGGGCAGAAAGTCAGCAGAGGAAAACTCTGTGAAAACGTAATAAAAAACATTGTGGAAAAAAACGCTAGCCTAAAGGATTGTATCCATAGACGTATGATCAATGACTGCTTTTCAGACTGGTCTTCTGCTATAAGTGGTGTACTCCAGGGTTCTGTGCTAGGTTTGTTGTTATTTAACTTAACCCCTTTCCGCTTTGCACCGTACTATTATGTCGCGCTGAGTGTATACTCAGAACCGTAATAGTACAGCACTGTAATGCCATGTGCACAGGAGCTGTGTCTGTGGCATTACTGATGAATCAATAGCAAACACATTATCCAAGGGGTACCGCGGGCAAAAAGATTGCAGGATTTGAGGGATTGCCATGGCAGCCAGGAATATATATATATAGTTACCTCCATGGTTTGAGTAGCACTCTCTTCTAATTGCACAGGTTTATCTAATTGGAATAGAGTATATATATTTTCCACTTCCTCATCTGCCCTAGGCTATTTTGAAATAGAGTGTGCTCTGGATCCTACTCGCACAGTGTTCACACTATAGACCTATTCTGGGTCCAAGAGAGGTAACTTGCCCTGTGTTCATACTGTAGACCTGTCCGAGTCCAAGAGAGGCATGTTTATTTAGTGTAGGTTCCCATTTGAATGAGGTCGCCTTGTCGTGGCAGGTGGGCTTTTTACTGTCTGGTCAAATATGTATAACAAAGAACCTCTAAATTGTAGATCATATTAGGTGTTTTTAACTACATGAGTAGTTCCCTTTAGGGTTTTCATATGCCCTTGTGCTGTGTGCAGAGTGCCCTGCATTTTTGTATTTATATATATACAGTGGGGAAAAAAAGTATTTAGTCAGCCACCAATTGTGCAAGTTCTCCCACTTAAAAAGATGAGAGAGGTCTGTAATTGACACCATAGGTAGACCTCAACTATGAGAGACAAAATGAGAAAACAAATCCAGAAAATCACATTGTCTGATTTTTTAAGAATTTATTTGCAAATTAAGGTGGAAAATAAGTATTTGGTCACCTACAAACAAGCAAGATTTTTCACTCTCACAGACTTGTAACTTCTTCTTTAAGAGGCTCCTCTGTCCTCCAGTCATTACCTGTAGTAATGGCGCCTGTTTGACATTGTTATCAGTATAAAAGACACCTGTCCACAACCTCAAACAGTCACACTCCAAAATCCACTATGGTGAAGGCCAAAGAGCTGTGGAAGGACACCAGAAACAAAATTGTAGACCTGCACCAGGCTGGGAAGACTGAATCTGCAATAGACAAGCAGCTTGGTGTGAAGAAATCAACTGTGGGAGCAATAGTTAGAAAATGGAAGACATACAAGACCACTGATAATCTCCCTCGATCAGGGGCTTCACGCAAGATCTCACCCCGTGGGATCAAAATGATCACAAGAACGGTGAGCAAAAATCCCAGAACCACATGGGGGGACCTAGTGAATGACCTGCAGAAAGCTGGGACTAACGTAACAAAGGCTACCGTCAGTAACACACTATGCCGCCAGGGACTCAGATCCTGCAGTGTCAGACGTGTCCCCCTGCTTAAGCCAGTACATATCCGGGCCCATCAGAAATTTGCTGGAGAGCATTTGGATGTTCCAGAAGAGTATTGGGAGAATGTCATATGGTCAGATGAAACCAAAGTAGAACTGTTTGGTAGAAACACAACTCGTCGTATTTGGAGAAGAGTGAATGCTGAGTTGCATCCAAAGAACACCATACCTACTGTGAAGCATGGGGGTGGCAACATCATGCTTTGGGCTGTTTCTCTGCAAAGGGACCAGGACGACTGATCCGTGTACATGAAAGAATGAATGGGGCTATGTATCATGAGATTTTGAGTGCAAACCTCCTACCATCAGCAAGGGCATTGAAGATGAAACGTGGCTGGGTCTTTCAGCATGACAATGATCCCAAGCACACTGCCAGGGCAATGAAGGAGTGGCTTTGTAAGAAGCATTTCAAGGTCCTGGAGTGGCCTAGCCAGTCTCCAGATCTCAATCCCATAGAAAACCTTTGGAGGGAGTTGAAAGTCCGTGTTGCCCAGCGACAGCCCCAAAACATCACTGCTCTAGAGGAGATCTGCATGGAGGAATGGGCCAACATACCAGCAACAGTGTGTGCCAACCTTGTGAAGACTTACAGAAAACGTTTGCCCTCTGTAATTGGCAACAAAGGATATATAACAAAGTATTGAGATGAACTTTTGTTATTGACCAAATATTTATTTTCCACCATAATTTGCAAATTAATTCTTAAAAAATCACACAATGTGATTTTCTGGATTTGTTTTCTCATTTTGTCTCTCATAGTTGAGGTCTACCTATGATGACAATTACAGGCCGCCCTCATCTTTTTAAGTGGGAGAACTTGCACAATTGGTGGCTGACTAAATACTTTTTTTCCCCCACTGTACATAGTTTAGAAGCAGACTTGTACAGACTGAGTGTTTGGGCACCCACATGGCAAATGAGGATCAATGTGAATAAATGTAAAGTTAGGGTGGGTTCACACTTGTGCCGGAGTCCATCCACCGCGAATCCGATTGAAAATCTCGGGAAACTGTATAGGGACTGGATAGCGAAAGGTTAGCGACACATTGCTTAAAAAACATTCATTTGAATGGGTTTTTAAAGCAATGCGCGGGTGTGCACTTACACCCTCTGCGCCGCAAATACATTTTTTTTCGCTGGAAACAAAGTCCTGCATGTCCAACTTTGTTTCCAGCGACAAAAAAACTGGACGCATCTGAGTAAAAATAAAGTTCATGCAACATATGTCCTAAGGGGGTGTTCACACTACTGTCTGGATTCCATTATAAAAGTGTTAAAAAAAAAAAAAAAAGGACACCTATAATAACGGACACAAATGGATATTAATGTTTTTTTTGTGTTTATTTGGTTACTATAACACCGAATGTTGGCAGAGTGAATATAAAATCAGGAGGAAGAGCTGACACAAACTGACACCAACTTTGGAGAGGAGAGCATAGTTTCTGTGTTCAAGTTCTACTTGTGCTGCTGCTGTAAGTTTTGAAAATGATTCCTCCATCTTTGCTTTTTTACCTAGAGATGATCAGGCTGCAGATGAAGTGGAAAACAATTGACGGCAGAGACGACGGCGAAGGCGACGCTTCCGGCTTCATCCCATAACATCCGCCTGCATAACAAGTGGAGTCTATTCCAGTCTTTATTCCAGTCTTTATGGAGAACTGCGCCAACACCTGGAGAAGATCTCTACTTGCGTATGAGGCAGGAAATCCACTTGTGGAGAAATTTATTACCAGAGGAACGCTTGATAGTAACCCTTCGGTAAGTATGAACATTGTAAATTCACTATATACAGTTGGGTGCATCCTCGGGTGCAATTTCCAGATACCTGAAGGTGCCTCATTCATCTGTACAAACAAGTATACGCAAATACAAACAAGGTTTGAATGTCCAGCCATCATACCATTCAGGAAGGAGACGGGTTCTGTGTCCCAGAGATGAACGTCCTTTGGTACAAAATGTGCCTATCAACCCAAGAACAAAAGCAAAAGACCTTGTGAAAATGCTGGCTGAAGCTGGTAAGAGTGTGTCATTATCCACAATAAAACGAGTACTGTATCAACATGGGCTGAAAGGCCACTCTGCCAGGAAGAAGCCATTACTCCAAAAGATAAAAAAAGCCAGATTAATGTTTGCAAATGCACACAGGAACAAAGACTTTAATTTTTGGAGACATGTCCTGTGATCTGACGAAACTAAAATTGAACTGTTTGGCCATAATGACCATTGTTACGTTTGGAGGAAAAAGGGAGAAGCTTGCAAGACTAAGAACACCATCCCAACTGTGAAACACAGAGGTGGTAGCATCATGTTGTGGGGTTGTTTTGCTGCAGGAGGGACTGGTGCACGTCACAAAATAGATGGCATCATGAGGAAAGAACATTATGTGGCAATACTGAAGCAACATCTCAAGACATCAGTCAGGAAGTTAAAGCTTGGGCGCAAATGGGTCTTCCAAATAGATAATGACCCGAAGCATACTGCCGAGCTGGTTACAAAGTGGCTTAGGGTTAACAAAGTCAATGTTTTGGAGTGGCCATCACAAAGCCCTGATCTCAATCCTATTGAAAATTTATGGGCAAAGCTGAAAAGGCAGGTGGCCTACAAATATGGCTCAGTTACACCAGTTCTGTCAGGAGGAATGGGCACAAATTCCTACCAACTATTGTGAGATCCTTGTGGAAGGATATTCAAAATGTTTGACCCAAGTCAAATACTAATGAAATGCATGTAAACTTTTGACTTTGCAGAAAGTAATAAAAATGCCTTAAAAATTCTCTCTCTCTCATTATTCTGGCATTTTGCAAATATAAATAATTTTGGTAATCCTAATGACCTAAAACGGGAAAGGTTTATTATGACTTCATGTCAGATAGTGAGAAAAACATGTATATGTGTCTTTTTATATAGTGTATGTAAACTTCTGATTTTAACTGTAAATATATATATTGTGAGAAGGTGACAGGTAAGATTCTGGAAGGTCGCTATGTCTCTCCCAGATTCCTCACCCTACAAAATTTTAAATTTAATATAGAACATCGATCCAGTAGGTTGCAAGGGAATGCAGATACTCTGTCCAGGGCACACTGTAAGGTGACGAAAGGTGTTCGCCCCCTATAGGTTCAAATTAAGGGGGAGGGTATGTGAGAAGGTGACAGGTAAGATTCTGGAAGGTTGCTATGTCTCTCCCAGATTCCTCACTTATGTGTGGTAGATCAAGTTATAATTCAGGTAAAACCTTAGCTGTGAGAGGGCTGTCTCTGTTAACCTCTTCTTGTTCTACTAGGGAGGGGCCTTCAACCACAGGTGGGAGCTGGGCCTCATTAAAGGCCTATAAAAGGTTGGCCAGTTCTCACTACTGAGCAGTTCCTGGGGGAGAAAGGAGGAGCCGGGTTCTGTCCTCACATTGTGAAGGCTGGTGAGACTCTGGAGTGAACTCCTGCCATTGCTTTGCGCTGTATATTGACCGTGTGGCTGAAGGAAGCCACACGTACAGATAGGACAGTCTCTGTATAGTTAGTAACTCAGACAAGCAGGATTTCTGTTATTTTTTGCCTGAAAGTTAAGGCTTATTTATTTTGCTGGTTTTTTTTGGAAAATAAATGCACAGGGTAAAACCTGTTGGACTTGAACTTTTGTGTCTGTTTCTGACTGTCTGGGTCCGCTGCTGCTACCACTGAGCCTATCTTCCCACAATATATATACATTTATATTTATTAATTTAATTTTGGATTGCCAACACCAAAGCCATTTCCTGTAACTGATGGACCTCCTATGCCTTTTGTGTTTGTTGGCAATGAGGCCATCCAGATGTGTGGAAACCTTCTTAAACCATATTCCAGTCGTGGACTCAACTACCAGAAAATAATCTATAATTACAGACTGACAAGAGCCAGTCGACTTGTGGAATGTGTGTTTGGGATCCTCACTTCAAAATGGTGTATTTTCAACACTGCAATCCAGCTGAACCCAGAAGCTGTGGATGATGTGGTGAAAGCCTGCGTGGTCCTCCATAACCTTCTGCTGACAAGAGAACTGTTGCTAGTTGACACCCAGGAACTGGAGTCTGGCTTACATGGCATCGACTCATCTGGCCCAAGATCAACAGTTGCTGTCAGCCGCATGAGGGACAATTTTGCAGCATCTAGAGTCTAGATTTTTCATTGGACTTTTTTTTTTTTTTTTTTCTTTTTTTGGACAGTCAAATGTGCTGTAAAAGTCTCAAGGATTAAAGTCCTGAGCATGGAAAATGAGACTCTAGTCCTCAGCATGCAGACTGCTGCATTTTCACTGCTTACAACTGCCACAGCATTTAATAAAACCATTATTTAGCGTTGGCTCTACTTGTTTTTTGTACCATAGTTTCTTTAAAGATGGTGTCAGGAGAGGGATCCTCAGTGGTCAAAGTGTACATCAACACTTTCCCCACTGAGGAGGCTTTCCCTGACCCTATCTTAAAGAAACCATTATAGTTACCCTTGCCTCTGGTTCTCTTATTATTGTTTATTTATATAGCACCATTAATTCCATGGTGCTTTACATTTGCTGATTTACATACGGTACACCAGATATACAAAACAGATAATGCTAACAGAGACCAACTGGCAAAGTGGGATAGAGGGCCCTGCCCGCAAGGGCTTACAATCTCTTGTTTTATAATAAAAAAAAATACTCATTTATTTTTAATAAAATAACCTTTATTAAAAATTTTTTATTGTATATCAAGGGTCGGCAACCCCCCGCCACGCGTGCCAAGAGTGGAACGCGAGGCTTATTTCTGTGGCACGGCACCCTGAGTCCTCACCCAGCAGCTTCGATCGGACCAAACACGGCCGAAACGAAACTGCTATTATTATACTGTGGGGTCTCTTCAGACCCCCGAGTATAATAAGCGGAGACTTAGGAGAAGTTATGAAACATAAAAAACAATGATACTCACCTTGCTCCCTGCGCTACGCGGCGGCTGTGTGAGCTGCAGGCGCTTCTGACAGCTGACAGAGCCTCAAGGTCATGTCCAGCGTCATTACGCATAATGACGCGACGTAACCCCAGAGACCCAATCAGCGGTCGCTGACTACAGGCAGAAGCACCGAAGAGAACAGAGCGGCTGCGGAGTGTGGAATGGTGAGTACATTGTTTTTTTATGTTTGTCACCTCTCTTGGTCCTGCACTTATTATACTCGGGGGTCTGAAGAGAGCTATGGAACATAATACTGTGTGTAGGGACCGCTATGGAACCTAATACCGTGTGCAGGGACTGCTATGGAACATAATACCATGTGCAGGGACCGCTATGGGACCTAATACCGTGTGCAGGGACTGCTATAGGACATAATACCGTGTGTGGGGACCGCTATGGGACCTAATACCGTGTTCGGGGACCGCTATGGGACCTAATACCGTGTGAGGGGACCGCTATGGGACCTAATACCGCGTGCGGGGACCGCTATGGGACCTAATACTGTGTGCGGAGACCACTATGGGACCTAATACCGTGTGCTGGGGCCACTATGTGACATAATACTGTGTGATGGGGTCACTATGTGACATAATACCGTGTGCTGGGGTCACTATGTGACATAATACAGTGTGCAGGGGCCACTATGTGACATAATACGGTGTGCAGGGGTCACTATATGACATAATACCGTGTGCTGGGACCACTATGTGACATAATACGGTGTGCAGAGGCTGTTATGGGATATAATACCTTGTGCAGGGGCCGCTATGGGACATAATACCATGTGCAGGGGCCGCTATGGGACATTATTCTGTATAACGGTGTGTTTTCTGCATTAAGGATGTGTTTTTGTACAGAAAACACAGGCATTTTTTTTTGTGCAAAAATGCACCATGTGAACGCAGTTCTACATTGAAGTAAAAGTTCCAGTGGCCTAAGACTATATCTTCATCCAGATACATAGTGTGTTTTCACCATAAGGATACTGCCATACAGTGCTCCTGGACACCTACATTTACCACTATTTGGGGGCTACACATGTACTTTCATTGCTTCTAATCGGAAAGTACAGGAGCGTCCCAGGAAATAGCAGTAAATAAATGCGTCCTAAAGCATCTTGTGGCAGCACTTCTGTGTTATGGTTTGTGATATATGACTTTAGTTTAGGGGTCATCAGACTTACAATTATTGACCGACACTCTGAGTACCTCATCTTTGATTTTTTAATTAAAATCGGCACGCCAAACAAAAAAGGTTGCCAACCCCTGGTGTAAACTAATGTTTGGGAACAACGCAAGGCTCAGATGGAAGGAGCGCTGCACTTTTTGACTCTTGGTCCGTAGATTTAGGCTAAGGCCCCACATGGCAGAAAAGCTGTTATTTTTATTGCAGATTTCGCTGCGTTTTTTTGAGCCAAAGTCAATAGTGGCTACAAAAGTAATTTGAAATATATAGGCTGAGGCCCCACATTGTAGAAAAGCAGCTTTTTTTGTTGCAGATTTTGAGGAGGTTTTTTGAGCCAAGGCCAAGAATGGCTACAAAAGAAAGGGGAAATTTATAGGGAGTACTAGTGCAGTGTTCCAGAATAGGATGTTAACGTTCTGTTTAAATCGTCATTATGCCGCCATAATATCTTGTATTTTGTCAGGTGGTAATTTCTCATGTCAGTTTTTTTTTTTTGTGTGCTGTATTTTGTATTCTACTGCATTACTTAGCATACACTGAGGATTGTCTGCAACATTGTAAGGGTTAACTAGCTTTGCACCTTGTCTTAGCGCTGTAAACTCACATGTCTAGTCTCGTGCTGCTTCAGTCACATGTTTTGCTCTCGGCCTATAGAAGCACACACTGCTGCTGGGGCAAGCCGAGACAAGTCCCTAGTCCAGCCTCTGCCTGCACAGGGAGAGGTTGTTTACAAAGGAAGTCTCAGCCTGGCCTCCAGCCAGTACACATGTCTGCCAGCATTGCTCACATGGGCTATATACAGCTACCAGTCCATCCCAACTACTGAACTCCTGCTGGTCCACACTTGGGAGATCATATAAAAACCTAAACCTGTTCTATCGGTCTAAGCCAGAGTAATAACCTGTTGGATAAAGAAGTCCTCTTCCTGGATCCACACTTTTCATGGTTTCCCCAGCTGGATCTAACCTAAGCGGCTTCCACGTTGTTGAATCAACGCTTTAGCACCCTGCGATAGGGCATTGCTCTAGCACCTAACCTGTAAGTACTCTCTTGCACCACATTGCACAGTATAGCCGTGTTATATCTCCCAAGGTAGAGCTAAAGCTGCACAGGACTGTGTACACATTAACTAATACGTACTCAGAATACTGCATACCTGCTATTACAGAGGATATATGGGACTGTGACTGAAGTACTGCACTACTTGTAAGAAGTGTAAAAGCTGTACTGCCATTTACTACCAAAGAGACTGTGATATATGTACTTTGCCTTACAAGAGGTGTTCCTAGTAAAGTTCTTTAAAACCGTAGTTTAAAGTCATTCCAGCCTGTGCTCTGCAGAAAGGTAACAGCTGAATTGAAAGAGGTCCATGTGTGTGACAGGGGAACAGGGTTGTAGACCTCTCAGGCCATTGACACAACTGTGAATATTACCCCCATCAGCCCTGCACTACCACCACCATCATGCATCCTTCTGCTCACCGCATGCCCCCCCCCCTTTTTTGGCGTCACGGACAGGATTCGGCTGTGCACCAATCCTGCTACTTATGCCTATGCTTTGAAACCCCTTCATCTTGGGAAGTGATTTTTGTGGCTTGAACTGTCGTTTGTTGCATACACTCTGTTACTGTGGTCTGAAGGACTGTGTTCTGTGTTAGTGCTGACTTTTGGATTGTTCACCCACCATTGTCTGCTGTGCGCCAAACTTTGTCTGCACCAAAGTTGTCACGCGGGATCTGCCGGAGCAGTCCACTATTACAGTATTCATTTCATCTAGCCACCAGTGTTGTTGTCACAGAGGGGAAGCATAGAGAACTGTGTTGTACAGAGCTGGGCAAACTGCAGCTGCTACGTGTGTGCCGCACATGTGAGGAGAAACCTTGCTGCGCTTTGGACTGAGCAACCGCCCCTGAAAGGGTTAACTTGCATCGACCAACGGAACAGCCATTGTCTGCAGGTATCATCCTGTCATCTTCTCAACGCATCTCATACCCCTACTAAGGCTAAAGAGGGGGAGCATATCCTTTCCAAGTGCAGTATAAAGAGACTGAGCCAAATACTGCATCTGCTGCAACGCATTCATCTACTTCTTAAAGAGACGGTACGCTAATTCATTTCAACATGTCAGATCCAAGTGACAGCGAGCAGCCTGGTACCAGTATGCCAGCTGCACCTGCAGCCATTGCTCCAACAGCCCAGGATGCTGCTGTACCTTCGCTTGCTGCCATGCCTATGGGGATGCCTGTAATCTTGGGGACCTCAAGTCTGCCTAGCTACAGAGGAGACCCCCACGCACTGCCAATCTTCAGGGAGAAGATGATGAGCACTTTCCGGTTTCTTTCTCTCTCTTCCTCCCAACAGGTGCAGTTGTTGCTGAGCCAGCTAGAGGGACCTGCTGCTGAAGAAGCTCGTTCCTGGTCCGCATCAGAGAAGTCGGAGGTAGCCCAGATCTTTGCTAAGCTCAAGCCAGAGTCTGAGACCAGGTCAGCTACTGAGGTCAGACTTCACTTCTACCAAAGACGACAGATGCCAGGTGAGACCGTAAGAGACTACAGTATGCCCGATCCCTAAGAATTGCTTTTCGGGATGTCCAGCAAATTGACACTATTCCCCCTGCTGAAGCAGAAAGAATCTTACTGGACCACTTTATTGAAGGCCTAGATTCTAGATACACTCAGAGCCAACTACACCTTATTGCGGTCCAGAACCCTGACATTTCATTTGACCAGTTTAAATCCTTGGCTATGAAAGTCTTAGGGACTGATGCACCCTGCAAAGGCTACACTACTTATGCTCACTCCCCAGACCTGGCTGGTAGAGTTCCTGCTGTATCTCCACTACCTTATGCTCCACCTACCCAGGCTTGTCAGGCGGCTCAGGCCTCTACCCCTGATACGTCTCCACTACAGGAGCAAGTATAGACTATAGCCAAGACCCTTGACACAGTATGCCAAGCATTAAAGGAGCTAACCACTCACAACACACCATCCTCCCGTGAGTCTTCACTTTGCAGGACTATACCTCCTGGGCCACACTACAAGATTTCTAGTCCTGGACGGCCCCCTCCAGGAAGGACTTTCCGTACTCAGCGCCCTTATTGCACATTTTGTCAGCAGTATGGACGCTACAGGTCCCAGTGCTTTCAGTTAAACGAGCAGCCCCCGAGACAGAGGACTGCTCCTCGGGAGGAAAAGCAAAAGGTCCAGAAAACCAGTCGTCATGGGTTTCCAGATTCATATCGTCCTGCCCGCACATAACTGTACGAGTTAACGGTGTTCCATTAGATGCCTTAGTGGACACGGGGTCTCAAGTGAGTATTGTTCCTAAAGTTAAACTACGTTTGTTAGCTAGCAATGGACTGTCGGTTCCTCAACTGGGTTATTGGGAGCCCACCGTCCAAGTGGGAGATCACATTCTACCTCGTCAGGGAGTAATAGTCACTGAGTCAACAGAAGGAGCTACATCAGCTATAGTTTTAGGCATGAATGTAATTCGCCATTGTTTTTCTGATTTGCTTGATGCCTTGCATGCCTCTCTCCCTACTGCTTCTCCCTCCTACAGGAAAACCGTGCAGCATGCCAAACAAAAGTTCTGTGCTGAGCAGAAGTTTTCCAACCACAAAGGTGAAATCTGCCGAGTTTGCATATGTGATGCACGTCCAGTGACCCTGACACCTAACAGCGAAACTCTAGTGTGGTGCCATGCCCGTCCGGGTATCGAGAACCGAGACTGTTAAACGTTTCTTGAGCCCATTCAAGTTGATGGTTAGCCACTGGTGAAAGCTGCGAGAAGCTTTGTCACTGTTTCTAACGGTAAAGTTCCAGTACAGCTAGTGAACTTAAGTGATGCACCTGTAGAGCTCCACAAGTTCCATCCAGTTGCCCAGCTATACCATCTAGATCCTGAGGATGTTCTAGGTGATGACACCATCGCTCGTCAGCGATCAGCTAGAGCTGCAATATCCAGGTCCAACACGACTGCTACTAATCCTTGGTGGTCCGAACTCAATGTGGGAGATGCCAATACTCCTATTGACCGCATCAGAGGAGTCCTCAATGTTGCCAAGCGTCACCACCAGACTTTCAGCCAACATCCACTTGACTTCAGAAAGACAAAACTCATCCAGCATCACATCAATACCGGTGAACATCCTCCAATCAGGGAAAGACATCGTCCAGTACCACCAGCAATGTACCAAACTGTGAAGAAACTGCTAAAAGACATGAAAGATGCTGATGTAATCCAGGAAAGTCAAAGCCCTTGGGCAGCGCCAAATGTCCTTGTGTGAAAGAAGGATGGCAACATACGATTCTGCGTGGACTACCGTAAGCTCAACAATATCACCCATAAAGACGCATACCCGCTTCCGCGAATCGAGGAATCGCTTACCGCTCTCGGCTGAGCGGCCTACTTCTCCACTCTGGACTTACAGTGGATACTGGCAAGTTCCCATGGCTCCAAAGGATTGCGAGAAGACAGCATTCACCAAGCCTATGGGACTCTATGAGTTCAGTGGAATGCCTTTCGGGCTCTGCAACGCCCCTGCCACGTTCTAGCGATTAATGGAAAGATGTCTTGGCCACCTCAATTTTGAAAGTGTTTTGTTGTACCTTGATGACGTTATAGTCTACTCCCGCACCTATCAAGATCATCTTCATCATCTGGCAGAAGTGTTTGACACTTGCTCAAATCAAAAGTCAACTACTTGAGACATGTCGTCAGTGCTGAAGGTGTACAACCTGACCCTGAGAAAACCGCTGTCGTACAAGATTGGCCAACGCCACGAACTGTCAAGGAAGTAAGATGTTTCCTACACTTGTGTATGCCTTTTTGTACTTTTCCATATTTTCCTAGGTACCACCCTCCAATACGGTTTACGCCGAGGACTGCTTATCTTAAGAGGGGAAGTATGCAGTGTCCCAGAACGGGATGTTAAAGTTCTGTTTAAATCGTCATTATGCTGCCATAATATCTTGTATTTTGTCAGGTGGTAATTTATCATGTCAGTTTTTTTTTTTTTGTGTGCTGTATTTTGTATTCTACTGCATTACTTAGCATACACTGAGGATTGTCTGCAACAGTGTAAGGGTTAACTAGCTTTGCACCTTGTCTTAGCTCTGTAAACTCACATGTCTAGTCTCGTGCTGCTTCAGTCACATGTTTTGCTCTTGGCTGCTTCTGGGGAAAGCCGAGACAAGTCCCTAGTCCTGCCTCTGCCTGCACAGGGAGAGGTTGTTTACAAAGGAAGTCTCAGCCTGGCCTCCAGCCAGGGCACATGTCTGCCAGCATTGCTCCAAGCTGGTAAGACCCTCACATGGGCTATATACAGATACCGAGCTGTGTTATATCTCCCAAGGTAGAGCTAAAGCTGCACAGGACTGTGTACACATTAACTAATACGTACTCAGAATCTGCATACCTGCTATTACAGAGGATATATAGGACTGTGACTGAAGTACTGCACTACTTGTAAGAAGTGTAAAAGCTGTACTGCCATTTACTACCAAAGAGACTGTGATATATGTACTTTGCCTTACAAGTGGTGTTCCTAGTAAAGTTTCTTTAAAACCGTTGTTACTGGACTCTTTGTCACAGAAGTCATTCCAGCCTGTGCTCTGCAGAAAGGTAACAGCTGAATTGAAAGAGGTTCATGTGTGTGACAGGGGAACAGGGTTGTAGACCACTCAGGCCAGTGACACAACTGTTAATACTACCCTCATCAGCCCTGCACTACCACCACCTTCATGCATCCTCCTGCTCACCGCACTAGACTTCTCCTTTCTGCTCAATTCACTCCTGGCTTTGGTTTGAAAAACAGCAGCAAAATCTGCAACAAAAAAAGCTGTGTTTCTGCAACATGGGGCCTCAAGCGAATCCTATCCACACATTGCAGAAAAATACCAGCAGCGGAAATGCTGTGATTTCCAAAACCGTCAGGGACATTTTTAATTTTGTTACGCTAGGTTCACACAAGCACTATATCTCCATTGTACTGGTCCATTGGGTCTATTACCTTTAAAATACTTTAAAATTATATATGGCATTAATTTATTATCTTAAGTTGTCATCCTGTTCTAACTATACCTTTTTCGAGGTACTTCAGCCATCTCCTGTATTTTCTCCGCTCATGAGGCGAAGGGAGGCGGCCGCCTCAGGTGGCACTGTCTGGGGGGCAGGCATTTTTTACATTCTATTTACCGTAAACCAGCCCAGGACAGGCCGCTTAAAAAAAAAACAAAGCTGCGCGATACCAGTCCTTGGCTGGTTTACGAGATCTCAACGCAGTCGGCGATACAATGACGTCATCGCGCCACCTACGCTGAAACGCGGACGCGGGTGAAGAAGAGGTGGCGGCGGCTCCATCAAGGGATCGCAGGTAGGTTTGAATATTTTTTTTTTTATACAGTACAGACAAAAGTTTGGACACACCTTCTCATTCCAAGAGTTTTCTGTATTTTCATGACTATAAAAATTGTAGATTCACACTGAAGGCATCAAAACTATGAATTAACACATGTGGAATTATATACTTAACAAAAAAGTGTGAAACAACTGAAAATATGTCTTATATTCTAGGTTCTTCAAAGTAGCCACTTTTGCTTTGATTACTGCTTTGCACACTCTTGGCATTCTCTTAATGAGCTTCAAGAGGTAGTCACCTGAAATGGTTTTCACTTCACAGGTGTGCCCTGTCAGGTTTAATAAGTGGGATTTCTTGCCTTATAAATGGGGTTGGGACCATCAGTTGTGTTGTTCAGAAGTCAGGTGGATACACAGCTGATAGTCCTACTGAATGGAGTGTTAGAATTTGTATTATGGCAAGAAAAAAAGCAGCTAAGTAAAGAAAAACGAGTGGCCATCATTACTTTAAGAAATGAAGGTCGGTCAGTCCGAAAAATTGGGAAAACTTTGAAAGTGTCCCCAAGTGCAGTGGCCAAAACCATCAAACGTTACAAAGAAACTGGCTCACATGAGGACCGCCCCAGGAAAGGAAGACCAAGAGTCAACTCTGCTGCGGAGGATAAGTTCATCCGAGTCACCAGCCTCAGAATTTGCAGGTTAACAGCAGCACAGATTAGAGACCAGGTTAATGCCACACAGAGTTGTAGCAGCAGACACATCTCTACAACAACTGTTAAGAGGAGACTGTGTGCAGCAGGCCTTCATGGAAAAATAGCTGCTAGGAAACCACTGCTAAGGACAGGCAACAAGCACAAGAGACTTGTTTGGGCTAAAGAACACAAGGAATGGACATTAGACCTGTGGAAATCTGTGCTTTGGTCTAATGAGTCCAAATTTTAGATCTTTGGTTCCAACCACCGTGTCTTTGTGCGACGCAGAAAAGGTGAACAAATGGACTCTACATGCCTGGTTCCCACCGTGAAGCATGGAGGAGGAGGTGTGATGGTGTGGGGGTGCTTTGCTGGTGACACTGTTGGGGATTTATTCAAAATTGAAGGAATACTGAACCAGCATGGTTACCACAGCATCTTGCAGCGGCATGCTATTTCATCCAGTTTGCGTTTAGTTGGACCATTATTTATTTTTCAACAGGACAATGACCCCAAACACACCTTCAGACTGTGTAAGGGCTATTTGACCAAGAAGGAGAGTGATGGGGTGCTACGCCAGATGACCTGGCCTCCACAGTCACCAGACCTGAACCCTGAGATGGTTTGGGGTGAGCTGGACCACAGAGTGAAGGCAAAAGGGCCAACAAGTGCTAAGCATCTCTGGGAACTCCTTCAAGACTGTTGGAAGACCATTTCAGGTGACTACCTCTTGAAGCTCATCAAGAGAATGTCAAGAGTGTGCAAAGCAGTAATCAAAGCAAAAGGTGGCTACTTTGAAGAACCTAGAATATAAGACATATTTTTAGTTGTTTCACACTTTTTTGTTAAGTATATAATTCCACATGTGTTAATTCATAGTTTTGATGCCTTCAGTGTGAATCTACAATTTTTATAGTCATGAAAATACAGAAAACTCTTGGAATGAGAAGGTGTGTCCAAACTTTTGGTCTGCACTGTATATATAAATAGGCCGTTACCTACTGGAGTAACCCTGGTAGGTAACAGCCTATTTATTTACCGATCCCTGCTCCTGCTGTGGCCGCCTCTGCTTCCCCTTCTGCTATCAGAAGCAGCTGTGAGCGGCAGCGGGATCGCTAAGTGAGGCTGGGGCCTCAAATACTACTATTATTATACTCCAGGGTCTTTTCAGACCCCGTAGTATAATAATCGGAGACACAGGGGAGGTGATAAACATAAAAAACAATGTTACTCACCTCTCCAGCGATCCAATGTTACTCCCAGCAGGCCTCGGCCTTCTTTGGTGATGTCCCAGGCGTCACGTGAGCCAGGCTGACGTCATTATGTTGCGACGCCGTTCTGTGCGACATTGAAAAGGGCCGAATGCAGTGAGTGCATCGGAGCCCAGGTAAGTAACACTGGTTTTATGTTTGTCACCATGTGGGTCTCCGATCATTATACTCTGGGGTCTGAAAACACCCCAGAGTATAATAATAGTTCAAGGGTGGGTTACTATGGAACATAATACTGTGTGCAGGGGCCACTATGGTGCATAATACTGTGTGCAGGGGCCACCATGGGGCATAATTACGTGTGCAGGGGATACTATGGAGTATAATACCGAGTGCAGGGGCCACTATGGAGCATAATACTGTGTGCAGGGGCCACTGTGGGGCATAATACTGTGTGCAGGGGCCACTATGGAGCATAATACCGTGTGCAGGGGCCACTATGGAGCATAATACCGTGTGCAGGGGCCACTATGGAGCATAATACCGAGTGCAGGGGCCACTATAAGGCATACTACTGTGTGCAGGGGCCACTATGGAGCACAATACCGTGTGCAGGGGCCGCTGTGGGGCATAATGCCCTGTGCAGGGGCCACTGCGGGGCATAATACCGTGTGTAGGGGCCGCTGCGGGGCATAATACCGTGTGCAGGGGTCGCTGCGGGGCATAATACCGTGTGCAGGGGTCGCTGCGGGGCATAATACCGTGTGCAGGGGCCGCTGCGAGGCATAATACCGTGTGCAGGGGCCGCTGCGAGGCATAATACTGTGTGCAGGGGCATCTGCGGGGCATAATACCATGTGCAGGGGCTACTGCGGGGCATAATACTGTGTGCAGGGGCCGTTGCGAGGCATAATACCATGTAATACTGTGTGCAGGGGCCGCTGTGAGCTATAATACCGTGTAATACTGTATTAAAAAAAAAAAACACCTACTCACCTTTGCGATATGCTTGTAATAAGGGGTAATAAAACTGTCTGGCTGGAGCAAGAAAGGGCAATCTCTCCTTGTATACACATAAAACCATTGAAGTGGATGATCAGCAAACGTAAACAACATAGGACTAACAGGATTAGGTAATTTGTATATAAAACAATACATATCAAAGAAAAATACATAAACTGGGGTTCTCTCATTATCACTTGTGTGAATAGAACACTATTTACATCTGTGTTGCATACACTTTCTTTTCTATACTGTAGAATCCTCTGGTGAGGTCTATTTAATCTGTGTGATAGCTAGGGCAAATTATCCCTTCCAGTTTGAATCATAGCAGCTTCAGGATTTCCCTTGTCACATGGATGCTATGACGTCCTAGCTACTCCCCACTGGCCAAATACATTATTTGATAGGCTGATAGATAGTGGGCGTGATCAGCACGCTGGATACACCGATTGGCTGATTGATATTCCTATCCATGGCCAGAGAGGCATGTCCGGAGCTATTTAACAGGCAGTGGGATGCCGTCCACATACGGCCATACACCAGAGCTGAGGTAGACATGTTATCCTTCTGCAGTGAACAGTGCCTGCAGGTTTAATGTGTCTGTCACTGTACATGATTTCCCCTGAGGAGGAACAAAAATTGTGCAGAAATGCGCAGGGTATGTGAGATAACAATATACTATTGTGTAGGGTTGAGCTAATATTGGCAGTATTGGGCACTCTTAATACAGTACCTATGAAGTGGGTTGTAGGGTGATTAATTGAATTAAGGTCTGGACCAACTCTGTCTATTCAATGGCTATCTGACATATTAGACTGATTTACAACTGAACCCGGTGGATATGTACCTAATTTAAGGCTAAGGCCCCACGTTGCGGAAACGCAGCTTTTTTTGTCGCAGATTTTGTTGCGGTTTTTTGAGCTAAAGCCAAGAGTGGATGCAAAAGGAATGGAGAATATATAGGAAGTACTTATGCTTCTACCTTCTGTTCAATCCACTACTGGCTTTGGCTCAAAAATCCACAACAAAATCTGCAACAAAAAAAGCTTCATTTCCGCAACGTGGGGCCTCAGCCTAAAGGTCAGCATTGATGGATTGGGGATAGCTAACCCAGGTGGAATACTGGGGACTTCTCTCTGTTTTTGAATTTGATTCAGTGAATGAGGACATTCAACTGAGATAAGCCACCCAATATGTAAGGTGATCACCATAGCTTAGCTGCTTGTATGTTTATTAGAGTTTGAGGGGTTAATCCATACCCCTCTATCACGAGTGTATGTTTTTATTATATATTTTTTTTAACTTAAAAAAAATTAAAAGTTAAATTTTAATATTTCTATCTAGGTGTTTAGACAGTGTGGCTAAATTAATAAGAACAATCTACTCTTTACATCAGTTTATTGATAAATGTAAGTCATTGCTATGAGATTATTGGGGGTCCAACATTTGGCACCACAGTTGATCAGCTGTCTACTGAGTGCACGGAGATCTTTCATTTTGTCTCTGTGCTCTGTGCCGAGATCAGCTGAGTTATTGGACCCCCCACTAATCTTATATCGATCAATATGAATTCTTAGACAATCCCTTTAAACATCTCACTGTAGTTAGACATCTAAAACACCTAACATAGTTGACTCACATTATGGGGTCAACTCTTTTTGTGGCACAGTTAGTGCCCAATTCTGGCACATTTTATTTAGCAAATCTCAAAAATGTGTGTCACTAATAGTCCTCTATCAGAAGCCATGCACAACGTGCACTTTCTGAATTGCCCATTCCTGAAAACCACCACATACCATTTGTGTTTCCTCTAGTAACACACTGACCAAGTGTTAGAGGAGAGTGGCAAAAGTAGAAAAGCATGTGTGCAGCTCAGGGATACAGCTACAGTTACTTAAAAAAAAATAAAAATAAAATATTTATATGGGACCACATACCACATAATAATTTGAGAGACATGGAGGAGGTACTTATTCAGTTTAGCACCTTCACGTGTCTCATAAAATAGTAATCCCTATGTGAGACTAATATAACCCCAATGTGCCTTACATAAGGATTTCTATTTTATTAAGCACATGACGGTATGGTGGTAATAAATTAGAGCCTATGAAAATTAGTTATCCAGATGGATGCTGTAGGAGTCCCTAGTACAGAATTTAATTTAATAATATAGCTTTTTTTTCAACATAACATTCAATACGTGTTAGCTAAAAGATGTTTCCAAAAAAGATGTCCTCACCTTTGTGTAGATGAAGTATACATGAATTTTCTGACCAGGTTTTCTCTAGTGCCTGGAGCATCACATTTCTGCTGCCCAAAACAATTAAACAAAAACAAACATTCAGGAGAACTGTAAAAGCTACCCCTAATATACCAAACATACCACTGACCTTGTTAAAACTTTCTTTGCTAAGAATTATGAATTTACTTCATACTTAGGCTAAGTTCACACAGTGTAAAAGGAAGAGAAGTTCCTCTTCATTTTCCGCCGCTGTATTTGGCCGCAGGATTGCCGCTATGGATTGCCGCTGCAATGCATCGGCAATCAGTTGTGGCTTTCTTCTGGTAATTAGGCCCAGATGAATGGACGTTATTAGAAGGGACTCCTGAGCTGATCAGCTGCGGAATCTGCTACGATCTCTGCCTCCTATTGAAAGCAGTGAGAGGCAGATTCGGGGCGGAATCTGCCACAGATTCGGGGTGGAGTCCGCTCCCAAATCTGTGGCAGATTCCTACGTGTGAACGTAGACTTACTTTTTACCGATGTACAGAATCTAATAAAGCGTGGTGGGGGAGTGAGGGGTTGACCAAAACAAGGTAAAGAATACATAAGGGACAGAAGTGGAGAACAAGTAAAAGAACCAACATCTGTTAATAAAGTATATTACAATATTTATTAATGAATAGCGTTGGTGGTACCACTCTCCTCTTACAGAATGTGGGTTCCAGTGAAAGGCTTCTTCAATCAGTAGTACCACATACAACAAAATAACAGCACTCCAGGTTAGATGTGGTGAATAAAGTGCTTGTTTATGCATCAGCCATATCCAGCTTAGTATTTAAATTATATCATATCAAAACCCGATTTAATGACAACGACGTTTTGGCTACATGCCTTTATCAAAATATATCTGGGATACAGAAGAAAATGACTCTATAAATATCAAATGGATACAGCAAAGGATGAATACAGTGAAATTCTCATACATAAACAACAAAACATAAATGTGGTAAAGAGAAATATGCATAAAACAGTAAATACACAGTGTGAGCGACCACAAAATATAAAGTAGTAGTAGAACTGGAGATGATTCTCTTGAATAAGCATAGTCTAAGGTACATAGATCCACATGTTATACAAGGGCTGTAGAACGATACAGGTCATGCACCGGTTGAAGGCCAGAGCCTAGGGCCACAGAATAATAGATAGGTCTAGGAACATGTATAATAATAATGTATGTAACACTAGATATAAGTAAACAGTTGTTTAACATCAGCCAGAGACATAGTAGTATAAAATAAACAATAACCAAAATAAATGATGGGGTATACAAACTAAGGATAGGAATATGGGAATGGGGGAAGACAGTAAAAAGTCAAACATGACCATGGCATCCAAGGGGTTCCGACATGTTAATGTTCCCCATCGGCAACCCCTGCGGAGAGATCGGGGGTTGCCGTTATGTATTTTCTGCAGCCCGGGGTCTGGCCAGTGACCCTGGGCTGCAAGGCGCCCCCATACCTGGTTGATCCTGCCGCCGAATGGAGGAAGTCAGCCTATGTGTCTGAATAGGCTGACTGCCTCTATAGACTGCAATACACGTGTATACACATGTATTTCAGTGTATAGTACTGAACCAGCGATCAGAGCATCGCTGGTTCAGGTCCCCTAGTAGGACACACTAAACAGTATAAAAAAGTTGAAAAAAAAAAAGTAGAGAGTATGAAAAAAATAATAATAAATGAATAAAGCCCCAAATTGCCCATTTCCTATTTAAAATTAATTATATAAACAAAATACCTAAAAATAATAAAAACAATACATATTTGGTATCGCCACATCCATAACAATCTGTACAATAAAACTGAATCATAATTTAACCTGCACGCTGAACGTCAGGAAAAGAAACATTAAGTAAGTAACATTAAGCATAAGCTGTGCAAGCATATATTAGGGTACACCACAAATTTAGAGCTTACAAGGGAAAAGAAAACAGAAGTGACCCCCCAGAGTGACACCCCCCCCCCCCAAACATAGGAGCTACTGGGGAAATAGTAGGGAATTTGGTGTTTCCAATGTACTCTGCACAGTATACGTATTCACTTTTTACCATCCTCTATGCATTCACATCTGGGATACGAATGCTCACTACACCCCTTGATAAATTCATTGCGGGGTGCAGTTTTCTAGGAGATTCCACTTTTCTGGTACCTTAGAGGCGCTGAAAAACATGACATGGCGTCCAGATACCAAACATCTAAATCTGTGCTCTAAAAGACCCATAGCGCTCCTTCCCTTCTGCGCCCTGCTGTGTGCCCAAACTGCAGTTTATGCCCACATGTATGACACTGGTGTACCCATGATAATGTGCTTAATTTCTTATGTGGGTATAAACTACTGTTTGTGCATAGCCGGGCACAGAAGCGAAGGAGCGCCAAGTCGTTTTTGGAGCACAGAATTAGTCAGTTTGGTTTTTGGACATCATGACACTTTTGCAGAGCTCCTGAAACATCAGTAAAGTGGAATCCCCTGACATGTGACCCCATTTTGGAAACTACACCCCTGAAGGATTTTATCTAGGGGTACAGTGAGCACTTTTAACCCCCAAGTGTTTAATTTAATTATTCTCCATAAATGAATACACAGATGATGGTAAAAGGTGAAAATGGCAATTTTTTCAGGAATAAGTCATTTCAGTGTGTAATATGTTGTGCCCAGCTTGTATCAGAGATGAATGCTCCAAAATCTGTTGTGCCCAGGATACCCACTTAACAGTTTTAGGAGTGTGTGTGTCTACTGACACAAGCCTGGCACAAGTTATCAGGCACTGAAATGGTGTATCTCTCGATAAATTGCAATTTTCACTTTTCATTATCAGCTGAGCATTCATTTCTGGAAAATAAATGTATGCAACACTAAAGGGTTAAAAATGCTTGCTATGCCACTTCATAAATCCCTTCAGCGGTGTAGTTTCCAAAATGAGGTCACCTGTCTGCGGATTCCACTTTACTGGCAATTCAGGGGCTCTGCAAAAGTGGCATGATGTCCAAAAACCAAACTGTGCTCTGATAACCAAAATAGCGCTCCTTCTCTTCTGTGCCGACTGTGCCAAAACAGCAGTTTATAGCCACATATGGCATTAAGTATGTTTTTCTGTGTACAACAGTGTCATACATAAACTGCCGTTTGGGCACACAGTAGAGTGCAGATGTGAAGGAGCTCTATGTGCTTTTGGAGCGCAGATTTAGATTGTTGGTTTTTGGACGTAATGTCACATTTGCAGAGACCTTAAAATTCCCCCCGACAAAATGGGGTCACTTCTTGGGTAATTCCGGTTTACTGGCACCTCCAGGGATCTGCAAAAATCTTCGCGTCCACAAAGCCCCTCTAAATCTGTACTCTAAAAGCTAAAAAGCGCAGTGCTCCTTCAGTGAGGACAAGCTACTAGAGGACAGTCAAAAGCTACTGCCCAGCCAAGAGGAGACATCCGCGGGCAAGTAGTGATGAGGAGAACGGCGTGGGAGCTAGTGTTCCGAGCGGTCAGCCTCCTGGCTCAGAGACCGTTGAGGAGAACATCAGTGACGTGCAGACAGTACTCGATGGTGATGTAGCCAATTGCGATTGGTTGCTGGGTGACGAAGGGGCTTCATCATCATCGGGAGAAGAGGGTGGCAGCTTGCGCATGAGCCAGCAAGTTGGAAGTGGAAGCGGAGTCAGCAGGGTGGAGGTCGGGAGCCAAACGTGCCCGGGTTAGACCACTCACTTCACAGGAGCCTACCTGCCCGAAAAGCAGTGGTGCAGGGGTTCACTGAGTCAGTGACGGTAGCAGTCAGTTAGTCTGGAGTATTAGGGGTAAAATCACCTACTTGATGGTGTGGAAGTTTTTTGTTGATCCACCGGGGCAGTTGTACATGGCCATATGTCAAAGGTGAAGCGTGGCCAGGGTGCCAATGTTGGTACCAAAGCCCTGCGTCAGCTTATGAAACATCACCATAAAGTGGCCTGGGAGAACTGTGGCTCCAATGTGGTAGTCCAGCCTGCCGCAGCAACCGCTGCAGCACCCAGTTGCACGCACCCCATTTCAGGCAGTCAAGGCTCCACCACCTCAGCCGAAGGAAGCTGTGTGTCCTTCCCATCATCTGCTGGTACTGATGCTCCTGCTCCTCCTAAGCCTAGTCAGTCATTGCATCAGCAATCGATCACCGAAGCGATTTCGATGAGACAGCAATATGCGTGCACTCATCCAATGGTGCAGAAACTGAATGTGCTCCTGTCCAAGTTGCTGGTGCTGCAGTCCCTCCCTTTCCAAGTGGTGGACTCTGCACCTTTCAGAGAGCTGATGGCTTGTGCCAAGTTGAAGTGGAGAATCCCAAGCCATCATTTCTTTGCCAAAAAGGCAGTACCAGCCCTGCAAAAATATGTAGAACAGAAGGTGGGCCAGTCCTTGAGCCTGTCGGTGCCACTTCCGCCTCATGCCGTTGGTCCTGCAACAATGTCCACTTCATCCACGAATGTGTCCTCAGCCTCCACTGCAGGGACAATTCACAGTGCTCCTCCAGCATACCACATGTGCAGGGCACGGCGGTGTCACACTGTTCTACACCTTGTTTGCCTGGCGAACGGAGTCACACAAGGGAGGAACTGCTCCGTGTCCTTCATCAAGAAATCGAATGCTGGCTTTTTCTGCGACAACTCAACATTGGAACTATGCTGATTGACAAAGGGAAGAACATGGTGTCAGTGCTGCATCAAGGAGGGCTGAGCCATACGCCCTGCATGGCGCACATGTTCAATCTGGTTGTCAAGTGATTCCTTAAGTCTTCCACCCATCTGCAAGACATCCTAAAAATGGCCAGAAAACTTTGCATGCACTTCAGCCACTCATACACCACTAAGCACACCCTGCTTGAGCTGCAGCAGCAGAACGGCGTCCCCCAACATAGGCTGATATGCGATGTTTCTACACGTTGGAATTCCAGCCTCCATATGTTGGACCGACTGTATGAACAGAGAAAGGCCATAAACGATTTCTTGATGATCCAAGTGGACAAAGGTACTCCCCTGTGTAACTTCGATGTGCATGAGCTCCACTAGCTAACGACACCTGCTGTTTGCTCGTGCCCTTTGAGGAGGCCACTTTATTTGTCAATCGCCAGGACTATGGGATGAACAACGTCATTCCACTGATTCATATCCTGGAAAAGATGCTGGTAAATCTGGCTAGTCAGGGGACTGGAGGCATGATGCCTACATCTCACAGCCACATGAGCCCTGTGGGGGCTGACCTGGAGGAGGAGGAGGAGGACATTGGAGCACAAGCAATGTGTAGCAAAATGTGTGGTTTTTCTACACAGGTGACAGGAGAGGAGCAGCAGGAGCATCCGGAAGAGCAAGAGGGAGATGAGGTAGATGAGGCAGATGACCAAGACACACTGTGGAAGAGTGAAGAAATCAGGCGATACCTTTTACATTATACTACTACAAGACACACTGTGGCAGTATGCAGTGGAGATGGATGCAGGCAATCCCTCTGAGTCACTTGCGCAAATGGCCCTATTCATGCTCACTTGCTTGCGTAGTAGCTGCCGAATTGTCACCATTCGGCAGAGGGATGACTACTGGCTCTCCACCATGTTAGACCCTCGCTACAGGTCAAAAATGGGGGCCTTTTTTACACCCGCTGAGAGGGAGAACAAACTGAACTACTATAGAGACATCCTATGTAGTCAGTTGGCCGCTGCCTATCTGTGCCATCGTCCATCCTCTCGCAGGTCTGACCGGGGGGGCCCTGGGTGCTCACCTTGCACTACCATGGCTGCTGTGGGGAAGTGGGGGAGCAGGAGCAGTATCAGCTCCATCAGCGGCAGCCTGAGCCTAGAATCGCTGATGAGCAGCTTTCTTCACCCGCATAGTGAAGAAACTACTCACCAGAAGCTAGACATAAAGCAGAACCTGAACCAGCAGATGGTGGCATACTTGGAGTGCACCCTGCCACCCATCATCGGAGATCCGCTGGACTACTGGGCAGCTAAACTGTATTTGTGGCCGCAACTGGCCAAGATTGCCCTGAAAAAGCTGTCCTGCCCGGCCAGTAGTGTGGCATCAGAGCGGGTGTTTAGTGCGACGGGGGCCATAGTTACCCCAAGGAGACCTCGCCTGTCCACCCAAAATGTGGAGAGACTGACCTCTGTCAAGATGAATGAGGCATGGATCAGCCAGGATTTCCACCCACCAATGTCTGATACATCAGATTAAATCATTCATGCTGCCTCACCCAAACCTTGCCAAAAGAGACCAGTTTCTTCTGGCTACCTGCCTCAGCTACTATTCTGATGCTGCAACCCACCTGATGCCACACATCTGATGCCAAGTGCTCCTTCTTACAGCCACCATCAGCGGGTACTGTTTGTGCCACCCACCTCCCCACTCTGTCACCGAGTCACTCTATGGCCTACTCATGCTGCTGCTACCTCCACATTATGTCAGCTTGCCACTCTGTGGCCTACTCATGCTGCTGCTACCTCCACATTGTCACCTTGCCACTCTGTGGCCTCCTCATGCTGCTGCCACCTCCAGAATTTTGTCACCTTGCCACTCTGTGGCCTACTCATGCTGCTTCCACCTCTACATTGTCACCTTGCCACTCTGTGGCCTCCTCATGCTGCTGCTACCTCAACACTATGTCACTTCTCATGCTGTTCCCACCCTCCCTACTCCATGACTGGGCCACTATTTTGCCTTTTTGGCCTGGTTGACATCATCATTTATTTTACCCTTCTTCTGATCTGTCAGAAGGAAGGAAAAATGAGACGCACAATGGATCCTGTCTGTGTAGCACCTGTAAGGCCTTTATGTCCCATTAGAATTGGCTTATGACTTGGCAGCCAAAAGCAGGAGTGGGTACAAAACACAGAAGACATGCAAATATTTCATTCACATGTCATCTCTGTTTTGGATCCACTCCTGTTTTTTTTTTTGGCATCAGCAATACTGATGGATTACTAACCAAATCCTGACCGAGTGAAGGCGGATGCTCAACAGACAGGATCCGTTTTTTTTAGGGGTTATTGTTCTGACGGATCAGAGGAATGGCAAAATAATCAGTGACGTCAACACAAACTTTCTGCTGACACCCTCTCCACTCAGGGGAACTCTACTTATATAAACGTTTAGTAGAACAGGTTATGTAGACATCTATGTGGAATCAGCAGACAATGGTGTAAAAGGAGTGCGCACTTTCACACTACAGAAGGATCTTGGGCCTCTGCACGGTTCTTTATACCTGGTACTAACATCAACCTGTAAGGCTGAGTTCACACTTGAGTTAGCTGGTCAGTTTTGGCCCTGTAACTGGCCAAATAAATGAAGTGTGCAGTGGTTCTAAGAGCGACACCTGTCATGTGCATGTTATACTGACTCACAGTTTTGTTTCACTACCACAGCAGACTCCCTATGTGTGTTACTGCAAGGCACAGTGTTCTACACCACTATACAGGTTCTCTGCATAAAGGGAAATAGCTGTTTTTAACGCGATTCGCCGCAAATTAATGTGGATCGAATCGAATCGTTTTGGAAACTTCGGAGAATCGGTCAAATCAAATTTTTGAAAAAATCTCTAACTATAACCAACTAACATGTGTCCGAAATAGATTTTGTGTAATCAGCTAAATTCTATCATACAACGCATAACATACACCTCTCACTACCTGCCCCAGAATAATCCATTATAATCCTCCAATGGGCTTCATAATGGGACAAAGAGAGAGGGAGCTCTCTAAAATCTCAGACAGGAAAAAGAGACCCTTTCTACAATGGGCACCTGATCCAGAAACAGTGGATATACAGTATATTTCAACTCTCCTCAGGGCTATCAGGATAAATCCCTCTAATCCATCCCTTTATTCAATGAATGCAAAACAACAATACATAGGCACCGAGCAGTAGTGCATTACCACTTAAAGCAAAAGGGAATGAAAAATATAAATGTGGCTCCTTACCTTAAATGGTTGTGTGAGTCACAACACACTATAAAAACAAAGGCAGGTCACATTCAGATTTCAGGATCGCAGCAGGGCCAGTAGAACACCATGGGACAGGTGTAAGAGAGATATCTGTGTATAGGACTAATGAAAGAAGCCGCGCAGATCCAGACTTTAAATTCAAACTTTTATTCCAGAATAAACAAGTAGGACACACGACGCGTTCGAGGTATTCAAAAACCCCTTGATCAAGTGTGTATAACACTAACAATAGAAGACAATAAAAATGAGTACCTGAGCTGAAAATCAATAAAAGATACCCCCTAATAGTGAAATAGTGAAGAGGTAAGATATAAATGCCAAGATATTAATAGGAGAGAACCACAGTGAGAGATGTGCGAAAAGTTACCAAAAACTATTGTTACAGCACAGATCACATTATAGCTGCGTAAGTTCACAGATGTCTAAGAATATAGAAACATATAGGAAGTTCCAATGGAGAAGCAACCACAAGCTTATTACCAAAGTTAAGTATCTGGTGGAAATAATGAGCCCAAAAAACAGAAGCAGGGCAAAAAGAAAGAACACAAGCCAAATCATTACCTTAGATGATGAAGAATGCTGGAGAGTTTGCAGGTACAAGCAACTCACCGCTGCATGTGGGTGGAATAAATAGCGTCTTACTGATTCCACTGCGCAGAACCGCTATCTCGTGCATGTCAAGTGTAATACCAAGAAAAAGGAGAGTCCAAGGCTTCAACGGATGCACTGGGCATCCTCCAGATGGTTCAATCCTCTCCTCAAGAGACGTAGAGGCTTTAGAGGCAGTGCTAGATCACGACCTACTACTGGACCCTCTAAGTCCTACAGCAAAAACGAACAAAATGTAAATACGTGTATTTTTAACCCTTCAGATTATACCTTAAATGAGTTTGAGGTCAGCCTTCTCAGCAAAGGGTTGTCCTTTTTGCCCTAATCAAAGTCACAACGAATTGCAGCTTTTTATTGAAAAATTAAAATTTTATTGAAAATGAACTCTCAATAGGCACTTTCTCATTACGTCTCAAACCAAGGTGGACCCCACATCTCCTAACACTATCTCCAGTAGTCCTGTTAAATATTGCCCCTACCTGTGATAATTCTGTTGATACTGATACTAGGATCTGTGAACCTAGTCCCATTTCTACAGATCTCAAATGCAAGTCCTCCTTTAATCCTACATATCACAGGGGAAGTCACATTGAGACATTCTTTTCTTTGGTTGCAAATGAATTTAGACAACTCCCCAAAACTTTGAGCAAAAAAGGTAGACCCAATTTAACGAAGGAAGAAACAAGTAACTTACGTTCTTATGAATAATACTGACAAAACACTAAAATAGATAAATCACCAGGTCCAGATAGCATACACCCCCGAGTTCTGAGGGAATTATGCACAGTGATAGACAGACCCTTATAGCTAATATTTAAGGATTTAGTAATGACTGGGTCTGTTCCACTTGATTGGCGCATAGCAAATGTGGTGCCAATTTTCAAAAAGGGGTCTAAAAGTGAGCCTGGAAACTACAGGCCAGTAAGTTTGACTTCTGTGGTGGGTAAGATATTTGAGAGCTTTCTAAGAGATGCTATCCTGGAGTACCTCAATGTAAATAATCTTATCACACCCAATCAGCATGGTTTTATGAGGAATCGGTCCTGTCAGACTAATCTGATCAGCTTCTATGAAGAGGTCAGTTCAAGACTAGACATGGGTAATGCAGTGGATGTGGCGTATCTGAACTTTTCAAAGGCTTTCGATATTGTACCACATAAAAGGTTGGTATGCAAAATGAGAATGTTGGGACTGGGGGCAAAACATATGCATTTGGGTTCGCAACTGGCTCACTGATAGGAAACAGAGGGTGCTTATTAATGGTAAATATTCAGACTGGGTCACAGTCACCAGTGGGGTGCCACAGGGGTCAGTATTGGGCCCTCTCCTGTTTAATATCTTTATTAATGACCTGGTAGACGGTTTACAAAGCAGGGTGTCCATATTTGCAGATGATACTAAACTTTGTAAGGTAATCAAAAATGAGGAGGATAATAGAATATTACAAGGGGATCTAAGGAAGCTGGAAGCATGGGCCGAGACTTGGCAAATGAAGTTTAATATTGACAAATGTAAGGTTATGCATTTTGGATGACGAAATAAAATGTATGATTATGTACTTAATAGTAAACTACTGGGTAAAACTGCCAAGGAAAAAGACTTGGGGATTGTGGTGGACAATAAGCTTACCTTTAGTGACCAGTGCCAGGCAGCCGCTGCCAAGGCAAATAAAATTATGGGATGCATCAAAAGAGGTATAGATTCTCATGACAAGAACATAGTTATGCCTCTATACAAATCACTGGTACGGCCACACTTAGACTATTGTGCACAATTCTGGGCCCCAGTATACAAGAAAGACAAAATCGAACTAGAAAGAGTGAAAAGAAGGGCAACCAAAATTATTAGGGGAATGGGTGGATTGGAGTACAACGATACTTGGGGTTATTCAGTTTAGAGAAAAGACATCTACGAGGAGATCTAATAACAATGTACAAATACATGAAGGGACAGCACAAAGAACTTTCTAATGATCTTTTTACTCCTAGTCCAGTGACATTGACAAGGGGACATCCTCTACGACTGGAGGAGAGAAAGTTTCACCAGCAACATAGAAGAGGATTCTTTACAGGAAGAACAACAAGGCTATGGAACTCTCTGCCCCAGGAAGTGGTGATGGTGGATTAATTGAACAAGTTCAAAGAGGGCCTGGATGCCTTTCTCGAACAGAATAACATTATGGGTTTTAGATTTTAAGGGCACATTGATCCAGGGTTTTATACTGATTGCCAGATTGGAGTCGGGAAGGAATTTTTTTCCCATGAAATGGGGCAATTGGCATAAGCCTCATGAGTTTTTTTTTGCCTTCCTCTGGATCAACACTGTAGGGGACTGTAGGGTTATAGGTTGGACTTGATGGACTGATGTCTTCATCCAACCTCATCTACTATGTAACTATGTAACTATCGTTATATGGAATGCAGATAAGGGAGGGGGTGTGGTCATTCAAAATAGAGTAATGTATCTTAAAGAGGCATACAACATCCTATCAGATACAAATTACTATACACCTTTGTCCTATAACTCTACCTATGAACATTCAATTGAATATATGGCATTGATTTCCAAAGCCTATACGGATGGGATTATTAGCAAGAAAGAGAGGGATTTTCTCACTGTCACTCACCCCTCATTGGCACTATTCTACCACTTGCCTAAAATTCACAAGGACGCTTATAATCCTCCTGGGCGACCCATAATCTCATGGGTTCAATCCCTCACTAGAAACCTCTCCAAGTTTATCGATACACACCTTCAAAGATATATATTACAATTACCTTCCTATTTAAAAGATTCAGCGAGTGTCATAAGAAATCCAATACACCTCCAATGGAGACCAAGTTACCTATGGGCAACTTTAGATGTGGCATTGCTATACAGTAACATCCCTCACACCAAGGGCATCTAAGCAATTTCAACAATCCTGTAAAGGGATCATACTATGCCAGTTAGACAGAGATAATTTCTTCTTTCTAGTATCAAATTCATATTGACACATAATGTTTTTCAGTTTGAGGAAAAGGTGTATATACAAACTAGGGGAACGGCGCAATTGTACAAGGGATGATGACTACCATACACAGAGCAGGATTCTAATCGACAGATTTAGAGAAAATAATTATCCTGCTGGGATTATTAAAGCCGCCAACATTAAAGGTGGGGGTTTAACCCAAACACAATGTCTTGCCTCACATCCAAAAGCCAAGGATGGTATGTCTTTCAAAAGCAATTTTAGCACCACTTTTAATGGGGCACTGGCACATCCTGAGCAATGATCAATATCTCAAGAAGACTCTCCCTGTTAGACCGGGTGTTACATTCAGGCGTGCTCAAACACTTAAGAATATGTTAGGCGACACCTTCCAGAATAAACAAAGATTAGACTGTTCTATATCGTATGTTATTTACCTACTGGAGTGCCCTTGCGGCCTTCAGTATGTGGGCTGCACAACAATGTGTTTAAGGGAGAGACTAAACAACATTCTAATGTTAACAACAGTTATCTGAAACACATCCTCTCCTAACACTCCCACTTGCAACACAATAACAACTTTAAAGGCTTTTCCGTTATACCATTAGATCAAATCTGTGTAGGTAAACCAAATAGATTTGATGCTCTAAAACAAAGGGAGATGTACTGGATTTTTAAATTTAATACATTGTCTCCAGAAGGTCTCAATGAAGCATTAGAAGATGTGACGTGTTTTTAATATTATTTTATATATACCTATTGATGCTACCATTATGTTATATGTACTATATTAATATATTAATATAGTATATATATTAATTTATGGTTATATATGACTACTTACATGTTTATTTATTTGTACTTTTTTTTGTATTTATATTTATTTTATAATTATTTATTTTATATGTATTAATTTTATGCGTATTTATATTCCACATTTCTTATCTATTTCTTTTAATAATGAAACCCTACTGGCTATGTTCTCTTCCTTACATGCCATCATTCATTGTAATGGGCTTTAGCTATGCGTGCTATAAGGCTGTGCGCTTCACATTTGTGGTTTGATAACAGTGGGCATGTGTTAATTAGCACTCCGCGCATGCCCAGTGCATCCATTGAAGCCTTGGACTCTCCTTTTTCTTGTTATTTCAATTGACATGCTCGAGATAGCGGTTCCGCGCATGCGCGGTAGAACCAGGAAGTCTTGGACTCCCTTTTCCTTGTCTTTCCACTTGACATGCGTGAAATAGTGGTTTTTCACATGCGCAGTGGGATCAGGAAGATGCTATTTCTCACATGCAGCGGTGAGTTGCTTGTACCTGCAAACTCTCCAGCATTCTTCATCATCTAAGCTAATGATTTGGCTTGTTTCCTTTCTTTTTGCTATGCCTCTTTGTTTTTTTGGGCTTATTGTTTCCACCAGATACTTAGCTTGTGGTTGCTTCTCCATTGGAACGTCCTATATGTTCCTATATTCTTAGACATCTTAGACAACTTACGCAGCTATAATGTGATCTGTGCTGTAACAATAGTTTTCGGTAACTTTACACACATCTCTCACTGTGGTTCTCTCCTATGTGGCATTTATATCTTACCTTCTTCACTATTTCACTATTAGGGGATGTCTTTTATTGATTTTCAGCTCAAGTACTCATTTTTATTGTCTTCTATTGTTAGTGTTATATACACTTGATAAAGGGGTTTTTGAATACCTCGAAATGCGTCGTGTGTCCTACTTGTTTATTCTGGAATAAAAGTTTGAATTTAAAGTCTGGATCTGTGCGGCTTCTTCCATTGGTCCTATACACCTTTATTCAATGAATGGTGCAAATGATATCCCATCATTAAGACCTTTGGGTTTAACTCAGTCAAATCTAAATATCCATTCTGCTTCCTTTCTCAAGATTGCTAGATCCCTATCTCCTCCTCGCGATGATTTATGCACCAATTAAGTACCCTGAAACCTAAGTGTAGATGGGTCTCCTCCATGTTTTTTCCAAAAATGTACACTCAGGGGGTGTTTTTCTCTCCTGTTTATGTATCCCACATGATCTAATATCCTGCGACATAACTCCTATTTTGTTTGTCCCCCGTAGTTGACCGGGCAGGGACAAGATGCAACATAGACGACCCCTGTTGAGCAGCAGTTCATGAAATCTCTAGCATAGTATTTCTTACCAGTTGTAGCCGCTATGACTTCACGTCCCTTAAGAATAAATTCACAGGTTCTTCAGCCACCACACTTAAATGTACCTTTGGGTCTCTCACTTCCCAACCAAGTACCCCCATCTTCCTCTGGTTCTAGATGACTGTGTACAAGTCTATCTTTCAGGTTGCGGTCCCTCCTATATGTCACGGATGGATATTCAGACACCCTATTAATAAGGTGGGGATCCTGTCGAAGGATATCCCAATAGGATCTTAATATATCGACTACCATCCTGGAACCTTGATCGAATGTTTCAATCAACCTCATAATATCTTGTGGAGCAGAATTGTCTTTAGGTATCAACAATCTTTGTCACATGCTGTCGTAAATTGTCTGGCCTCCCGGAGTACATTTTTAGGGTATCCTCTATTCATAAGTCGTCATTCCAGTGTTTGAGATTGAATGTTAAATTCCTGAATCGATGAACAGTTTCTGCGTACCTGCAGGAACTGTCCATTAGGGATCCCACTATGGAGTGGTCTAGGATGAGAGCTTTCCCACCTCAGGAGTTTATTAGTTGCCGCCTCCTTTCGATATAATGTAGTGGAGATGCTCCCATCATCCCATCATTGATATACTTAAATCAAGGAAAGTGATGTTATACTGACTGATGGCTGCTGTAAATTTCAGATTCAAATCATTGATGTTTAATTTACTCACAAATTCCCAGAAACATTCCGCTGAACCAGTCCATATCACCAAAACATCATCAATATATCTAAGCCATAAAAGGATGTGTCTCGTCCACTCCTCCCATGACTCAGAAAAACACATGACGCTCCTCCCACCACCCCAAAAACAAGTTGGCATATGTGGGGGCTGCAGAGCTGCCCATGGCAGTACCCTGCAGCTGGTGGAAGAAGCGTCTATTGAACGTAAATACGTTCCGTGTCAGGATGAATTTCATCAACCTCATGACAAACTGATTGTGGGACTCCATATGTGTGCCCCTAGTGTTTAAAAAGTGCTCTACAGCTCCACACCCCAACTCATAAGGTATGGAGCTGTATAAAGCCTCCACGTCCAGGCTAGCCAGTGATGCATTAGCTGGAATCTCTACTCCCTCAAAGTGCCTCAGGACATCCATAGTGTCCCAGACATATGACGGCAGGGCCAGCACGAACGGACGCAAAATCCTATCGACGTATGTGCTCACCCCTTCTGTCATGCCACCGATGCCCGAGACTATAGGACATCCCTTAAGGGGAGGGTACCCCTTGGGGAGACAGTAAAAAATGGCCATTCGTAGAAATTTAGGGCACATAAATTCCCACTCCTTCCTATTAATGAGGCCATTTTGTCACGCATCACCCAGAATGGTACATAATTCCATCAGGAAGTCAGATGTAGGGTCATTTACCAATATCTTATAGTTATTCCGTATAGAGAGGATATCCATACACATAGTCAAACATTCTTCCCTATTCAGAATCACAATATTGCCCCCCTTGTCAGAGGGCTTAATAACAATGGACTTTTTCTAGACTCAATAATGCCTTCATCTCTCCAGAAGTCAATTTCATATTCCTATACTGAGGAATTGTCATTTTAGACAATCTCTTCACCACCATGTTCTCAAAAATGTCAATCACTGATGTATGACAAGGTGGGGGGGGGTAGCTGTACTTCTTAAATGGAGATCAGTAAAGGGACCTGGACCAGTAAGACCCTCACCTTCATTTGACAATTCCTCCAGAATGTCTAGGCCCTGAAGGTCCTCAATTTCTAGACCTAGTTCACTGGATTGCCTCTGTTCTATTATCGCCATAAATTTTGACCAGCGGAATTTTCTGGTAAAAAGAGCAATGTCCTTTACCCATGAGAACAGATTAAACCAAGTAGAAGGCACAAAAGATAGTCCTTTAGATAGTACTTGTGATTCTGCATTTGTTAGACTATGTGAGGATAAATTGATAATTTGCATATCCTCTTCTTTGGACTGTATTGTCCAGGGCTGTGGAGTCGGAGTCGTGGAGTTGGAGTCGGTGCCTATTTTGGTGGAATCAGAGTCGGAGTCGGTATAAAATGGACCGACTCTGACTCCCAAAATATATAATAAATTGGTACAGTTAGTAGTACAATGCAGTATGTGCTGAATATATTTTCATAAGAATTTGGGAAAATGATGAAATGTTGAAAATGATGAAATGTCCTGTAAAGGTCTGTTCTATTCCTCATATAATGATGGGACTGAGTTCTGAGTGAACCTATAAGGTTTAGCACCATTATCTGGAGTAAGCAAAAGATACAAGTGTTGTGATTGTGAGAACTGAAAAGCTTGACTTTATCTGTAATTGTGCTGGAGACCCACCCACAGCCCAAGGACACAGAGTGACTGCTTGTCAGCAAGTGAATCATTGTGCTGAGACTGAGAACTCCTTTAAGGCAAGTACTTCTTCTTAGTATATCTAAACTTTCAATAAACTGCATAAATCAATTGTCCAGTGTATGTTCTCTCTGTATGCTTTGTGTTAGTTTGCTTCTCCTCTGAGCTCATGTTTGGAGAGGTTAGCTGCTCTGCTCAGATGGCTTATATATGCTATACATAGAATATAAGGGGGGAAACTGTTTTCTAACATCTCAAACTTAGAAATACAGAAACACACATGTGAGAAAGTACTATAGGTGTAGAAGCTGTTGCCACTTGCCAAGGCTTTGTTATCTAGCACTGCTAGTAGTTTCACTTTGTAGATTGTGAAGCAGTATGATGTAAAACACCCAGGGCCTGAAGTATGAAACTGTCTAGGTGTAGAAGTTTCTTTGTTGCCCATAGCAACCAATCAGAGCTCCCCCTTTCATGTAGTGCTCTGGAGAAATGAAAGCAGAGCTCTGATTGGTTGCTGTGAGCTCTGACTGGTTGCTATGGGTAACAAAGAAAGTCTTAGACCAAGACAGTTTTCACACATCAGGCCCTTAGTGAGCTGTATCCAGAGAAAAGTGTGATACTGAAAGTTCAGAGTAAAGAGACCTAATAAAACATATATTACAAACTTTTTATTTATCATGACATATCGATAGCTGTATTATTGATTTATGCATAGTTTGTTTTATTTCTATCCAAAGTTATACTCGCTATTCTTTCAGATATTACAATATACCTTTTTTTTTTATAGGACAAAATTATTTTGAAAACAAATTTATATCATTATAAAATGTCTAAGAAGCTTCCTATGAAGTCAGCTGTATTTGAGCATTTCACACTAACTGAAGATAAAAAATATTTTGTGTGTCAGTGTAAGATAAGTGACCCAGATGAGAACAAATGCTGTGATGTCAAAATCAGTGCATACTCCAGAAGCGAGAAAAACGCTCCTACGAGAGCTTCCAATCTAAAAAGACATTTAAGCCGCTTCCACCCAGAAGTTTTCAAATCTGTGACTGAGAAGGATCAGAGTGACACCAAGAAACCAGTGGACAGCACTTCCCGCCAGGCAACGGAGGATTAAAGATTGTCTCAGACATCAGTAACAAGATATTTTCTAAGTGACAAAATTACTGTAACAATGACAGCAGATGTGTTTAAAAGACAGCTCATAGAGCTTGTTGTGAAGGACGGTGTACCATTATCATTATTTGCTCGACCAAGTTTTAAAGCTCTTAATGGAGAAATGGCCCGCAAACTTGGTGTTTCTCTGGAAAGACAAAGTATTAGAAAATTAGTGATTGAAGAAGCCCTTAACCAAAAAGAACATCTTAAAAAGATTCTCAAGAGACGCTTAATATATCTTAAAATGGATGCCTGCACGCGTCACAGAGTGAACAATTTTGCTATAAATGTAAGATTTGTTTGTGACAACAAAAAAATTTGTTACCAAGACACTGGCAGTAAAGGATACTAAAGCTCAACACACCAGTCAGTTTCTCCAGGCCTTAGTGGAAAATGTTCTGGAAGATTATGAACTCAAAAAAGAACAGGTTCTTGCTATTGTAACGGACAATGCTTCAAACATGATAAGTACAATTAAACTGATGAATGAGAATAAGGAAGGTGAAGAACAGTTAGAAGAAAACTTTGGATTCAGTATGTCTGAGATGGAAGCCCACAGTCCTGTTCCTGTAACTGAGGAACAAACAGATATTACTACAGAACAACAGCAAAATGATACTTTAGAATTAGATCTTGCTGAAGCTGCTTCAAAATTCTCTCATATTTATCACATGCGCTGTGCTGTGCACACACTGCAGCTGGCAATAAGAGACAGTCTGCAAGAGGGACATGCTGGAACTCTGATTGGCAAGGTGAGGAAATTGGCTATTGCTGCCCGAACCCCTAAAATTGATTCCATCTTGAAGAGACGTGCTGGGAAAGGAGCAATCGTAGATCAAGCCACTCGGTGGGGCAGCACCTATTTAATGATTGAGCAATTAGTTGAGCTGAAGCCCTTTCTTGTGGACATGGCCAACCCTCAGGTAACATTAACAGAAGGTCAATGGACACAGGTGGCTGAATTAATGGAACTGCTTCATCACCCATTCACAGTAACAAAAAAATTACAAGCTGAGGATTTAACTCCTGGAACTTTCTTAAAGGAGTGGAAGAACTTGCTGTTTTTCATGTCCCAAAGACAAGGCTTAATCGCAGAGGGCTTTGCTGCTTCAATGAAAAGGAGAGAGACACTGTTATTAGATAACAAAATTCTTCTGGCAGCTGTTTATGTGGACCCAAGTCATCGCATATTGCTGAATGATCAACAGATTACTAAAGGAAAAGAAGCTCTGACTGAGGTAGCAATTAGGATGAGTGGGCTACAGGACTGCCAAGAGCAAGAGGAATTGGGTCTTGCCAGTGCTACTGCCACCATATCTTCAGCCTCATCAGATGAAGAGTTTAACTTTGAAAAGTATTTGGATGACATGGATCAGGCAAAGCGTTGCCGCAGAGAAAAAGATTCCATTCCCATAGCAAACAAACTGACTGTATTTCAGCAAAATTTTTCACTTGCTCTCAAAGAAGTAGAAGAGTTCAACCGATCATCAAAACTGACTGTGCAGGAGGCAATTCCTTTATACCCCGAGATTGTTAGAGATCTTGCCCATGTGGTCACCGCTTTGCCACCAACCCAAGTTAGTGTAGAGAGGCTGTTCTCTAGCCTTAAAATAATTCGATCCGATTTGAGGTCATCTTTGAAGGAGGATCTGATGGAGGCGATACTTTTTCTCAGAACAAATTCATAGACTCCACAAATGTTATTCAGGACGTTTTTGTTGAAAACTGTTTTTTTACCACTTACTGCAGCGTTTTGCATATTTGCAATTTATTAAAGTTTTTTGTGTTCTAAAGTTGTATCCAATAAATATATTTTATGTTCTACCTAAATAGCTTGATTATTGTATCATAAGGATGATAAAAAGCTTAAATTAAGTTATCTCTTAAACATGCACCATGTATATCGGAGTCGGAGTCAGGGGAAATTGAGGAGTCGGAGTCGGGGCTTTGGTGTACCGACTCCACAGCCCTGGTATTGTCTGGGAATTAGTGGTAGGTCTGTGTAATTCTATTGAGTTTCTGTACGGTCCCGCAATAAGTATTGAGTTATTCGGGGCCCTCGGGATAAAAAAACAGTTGCACCCTGATTTCTTACTAATGGATTTTCGCAACTGGGGCCCATACCTCTTTCACAACGTCCCCTTCCCCTTGAGTTAGATGTAAAATTCCTTCCTTTGGGTCTCCCTCCCATTTCCTTTGATCTTACCGGTCATTATCTGATGTCTCATAATCAGAGGAAGACAAGTCACTTGGAGGTTGGGGTACTACAAGGCCCGAATAAGCTATGTTCTATCTGAACTCTGCCAAATCTCGCTGGAACTGTTGATGCTTACGATGCTTAATAAATTGTGTATACTTCTCAATATTAGCTTGCAGTTCCCTTTCTTTTTTTGGCATATTCAGGATCCCCTGAAAAGGTCCTAGCTTTACCGATAACCTCCTTCAAAGAATTGGAACATTTAGCTAAACCCAATTTTTCTTCCTCCAACAATAGGGCGATTAATCCTAGAGAGGATTCTGTGATCTCTCTTTCCCATTGTGCACATAAATTCACTGATTTAACCCTCCTCGCGGGTTGAATTGGATTTCTCAGCCCTCGAGGCATGACTTTATGCTCTAAATCGTTAGAGAGACAAACAGCGTGTTAGCTCTGTCGGATATGCTCTCAGTTTAGGCGTGAGATCTGCAGTATGACAGTTACTGACTATTAAACAAGTTAGTTATGTTACCTTGTAAGATCTGCCAGAATTTGTGCCTCCATAATGAAGTACTTATCATAAGGGATATGTATCTTCAACCATGGTATCTCATGGATGATCAGGGGCGTAAATACCGAGGTAGCAGCGGTAGCAGCTGCCACAAGGCTCGGGACATTAGAGGGCCCGAAGCCCTGTGGCAGCCGCTACCATGAACCCCACAAACCAGTGGCGTAACGACAGTGGCATATTGCAGGCTCCCTTCCAATAGATGGCAGGGTAGGGCACTCAGGGGAGGTGACTGAAAACAATAAATACATATTCTCACCTCTCCTGGGCACAGCGTCCTCTCCGGTGCTCTTCCGTCATGTGACTGAGGCCTGCAGTGGTCACATGGGGTGCGGCCGCATAATGACGTCAGTGCGCCCCCATGTGACCGCTGAGGCCCAATCACAGGCTTCAGCAGCGACGTCGGAAGAGGGCCTGAAGACGCTGAAGATGGCACGATGGAGCGAGGATGCCGAGGAAAGGTAAGACAAGGTGAGTATGAATGTTTGTTATTTTTAATCACCTTCCCTGGGCCTCCGATTATTATACTCTGGGGTCTGAGGAGACCCCAAAGTATAATAATAGCACCGAAGCAGAGGGGGGCTGTTGGGAGCTTATAATACTGTGGGGGGGCCACTGTAGAGCATATACTATTGGGTGGAGGCCACTGTAGAGCATATAATACTGGGTGGGGGCCACTGTAGAGCATATAATACTGGGTGGGACCACTGTGGGGGGCATATAATACTGTGTGGGGGCCACTGTAGGGAGCATATAATACTGGGTGTGGCCCACTGTGGGGGGCATATAATACTGGGTGGGGGCCACTGTGGGAAGCATATAATACTGGGTGGGGACCACTGCGGGGAGCATATAATACAGGGTGGGGCCACTGTGTGGAGCATATTATACTGTGTGGAGCCACTGTGGGTAGCATATTATACTGTGTGTGGGGGGAGCAATGTAGAGCATATAATGCTGTATGGGGGCCACTGTGGAGCATATAATGCTGTGTGGGGGCCACTGTTGAGCATATAATACTATCTGGAGCCACTGCTGAGTATATTTTACTGTTTGGAGACCCGTAACTGATTGGGGGGGGGGGCCATGTCAAATGTTTGCCTTGGGGCCCAGCCATTCCTAGTTACGCCACTGTGGATGATGTATCATGCTAGGCGTCATGGATGGAGTTTAAAACATTTTTCTGGGATCAGTACTGACTGATGAAATAAATGATTAATTTAATATCTTTGATGCATTACTGAATGTGATAGTGGTGAGTCTACTTATTACCCCTTCATAGCATGCATGTGATAATCTGCTATATAGTATAGATTACGCTATTAATTGTATTGATGGCGACATTAGTCCCTGTTGATCCATAAATTCCCCTAATCAGGATCCGTGACATTCAGAACGTTATATGTAGAATACACACTTACCGTCTAGTTTGTGATCGCTACAATTGTTTTGATTTAGTGGTCACATGCCAATATGGTCACATGATCACAGGAGTTATCGAGGCGGACACAATCCCTGATGGGACTTGATGGAGGCAGGGTGAGCTGATGATTCTCTGATTGGCTCGGCGCCGATAGAGGGGTGGCGCCTGATGAGTGGGCCTAGCTTTATATAGTGGGGTGTGCTCAGTGTGGCGTCGGCTATTCCAAGTACCAGAGCACACCATCAGTGCTCCGCGAACTGCAGTTATCACTGCATATCTTTGTTATTTTGTGGAACTGATAGCAGCCTAGACTATTTGAGGAAGTTTAGCATTAGCTCCTGATGAACCTGGTATAATTAGAACAGGGGAAACGCGTAGAGCAGTTTACCAGCCAGAATAATAGGTACACTATATATTTACTGTGATTATTAGGATTGAACAGTCTGTGCACGATAGACTGAGGTTGGCCACATATCCCTGGATACAACGGAGGAGGTATGGGCTAATGCTGCAACTATTGCAGGGGTGCCAATACTTTTGGCCAGCACTGTATGTGTCAATTGATATTAAGGGTTATGAAGACCATTTGTTCCCTTACTGAGGCATGATTTTACTGACAATCAGGGCTTTGCTGTGGTCTGCACCCTAAAATACCAACAACCGAATATACTTAAGAGTACAAAGAGTACAACAGTGTTATAGCATCATAGTTGTGTAGTGGTCTACTCAGTGATGCTTTATGAATTTTGTATGGGGGGATCTGGTTCAGGGGAGTCTACCAGTGGTGACACCTGGTTCTAAAGCACTACCCTAGTACTAAGAGCGATTGAGACTATTTTTGACTCGATGCATGACTAAGTATAAACTCATATTGGGGCTATACTACGCGAATAAACCCAGTTCTGGTTGAGAGGTGGATGGTGTGATTGCTATTTAGCATTCAAGATCTGAGTGGGCAGCCAGAGAGCATTGTTGATTGTCTTTTATGAAGTAGTGGACGTCCTTATGTTTGTTATTATTTTTACTTAACGACAATAAAAGTTAAGTTTTATCCTTCAATTTTCAACCATTCATATCTGTAAGGTGTTGTTTATAAGGGATGGTACAGAACCCTGTGTGAGATTAACATAAAGAACAATCTTAAAATCACTTGGGTAAGTTAAAGCGTCTCAAAGTTATTGCCACATAAAGTGACAAAAATGGGGCCTTGTCCTTAGGGGCAATTGTCTATAAATTTAAATATGGTTATGTTTGTTGGAAATCCCTGAGCAGAAGTACTTCTTATATATTTCCTATTCCTTTTATAGCCATTCTTGGCTTTGGCTCAAAACGCAGCAAATTTTTTTTATTTTTTTATTAACCTCCCTTGGCCTGGACAACCCCTTTAAGTTCTCATTCGAAGCTCCTGTGCCTTTGTTTCAGCAATCAGTGAGGTTTTGCCAGAAGCTGCAAGTAGACAAGCACCGTTTAAATATGTGTTGCCAGATTCTAGTTATAACCATTTAATCATAATTTTTAATCATCGGACAATACAGAGCAGCTACCTGGAGCGTGAATGTTTGTGTTAAAGATGTACCAGGTCCATGGGTCAGTTGAGGAATCACCTTTACCTTGCTAGTCCAACCTGCAGAGAAAAGCCATAATATTTGACAATATTAGATCTAAGGAATTGATTAGAGGAGATCAAGGTATCTATTAACAACCAACAATGCATATTTCTTAATAGTAGGTATAAGAAATATACATGAAATATAGATGGATAGGGGAAAGTAATTTAAAGAAGGCTTTTAACAACCTCCACCACTTCCAGTTTTTGCAGCCTTTAATAGCTGTTGCTCCACTGATTCCATTGCAGTTGTAGTTTTTCTGTAGTCCCAACTGTTCCTGGGTAATCTGTGCAGCTATTTTTGGCGCCTGATAGGTTAATAAGGCTCTTTACTGTTAAGTGGGTGGTCAGGCGAGGAGGCATAACTAAAAGCTGTCACACTCTACATGTACCTCTGATTGAATAGTGTTAGGCTAAGTTTACAAATCACGCTGCAGAAATCGCCACAGAGAAGTCCTATATGGAGAACTTTTCTCTCCACCGCTTTCAGTATGAAAACAGCAGACACTATTATAGTCAATGGGGTCCGATGGTGTCCACGGGTAACCACCAAATCATGCCTCCTTGCCTGCTACTCCCTGAGACCATCCACTTGACAGACACAAGGACTAACTCCACAGATTGCTCAGGAATGGTTGGAGCTAGATCTGATGTAGGAAGCCCACTTGTGTATGTATCATTACTGAATTATATTGTTCGTGTATCTATCATTATTTAATATAATGTTAATGCATGTCAAGAGTATATTACATTGTTATGTGTGTTATGTCTGGGATTGGTCAAGAATGAGACATTTCTTTTACTGTGATCGCAGGATCAGACTCCCTGCCCTTTCATGGCAGCATGCTCTTTGACGGCCAGGCCAGGTTTATGGCTTATTTATGGAGTGTATTTGGGGTGTGTGGACTGTGTTGGGATGCTCAATTTGCAGCTTGAGTGAAGGTAAGTGCAAGAATGAGTAAGTGGAGTGAATTGACCCCTGACAGCCGTACCCATGTCACGTGCTAGGACAGTCCGTACGTGACACTAGAGAAAAAACTACAACTGGAAGTCAGTAGAGCTGAGCATATTAAATGATGGTGTTAGTAAAAAGTCCTCTTAAGATCGGGGGCCCCACGTGGCGTAAACACCATGGTTTGGCGGTACATTGCAAAAAAATATGCACAGCGGACTTGCTGCGATTTCCAAAACTGTTGTGGTTTTGGAAATCACAGCATGCCATTTATACTTATGGAAACACCAGCGGTTTCCCTATAAGTATAACGGAAGCAGGAGGTTTTTCTGTGAAAAGCAGTAGCCGCCACAGTTTTTCTTGCAACACTTTTCACATAAAGACTTTTTTGCTGCGGCCCGCTATGGTGCCACTTGCTGTGAAAATTCAGCGTTACCTTCAGAGCTAATCGGTGGAGTTTCTTTTTGCAGCATCTGGACCCCAACTGAACAGCTATTGATGGCCTATCCCTTTATCATGACCAAGGCAGCATGCTTAGATATTCTGCCCATATTGTATTTTTATTTTTACAGTCACAGTATAGTGATATCAAACTAGATACAAAGCAACTTTCTGCTCTTTATTTGTACTATTTTTGAATAATATTCATCTTTCTCTCTCTCTCTCTCTCTATATATTTACACACACAAACATTGTAGGGGCAGGAATTTAACAATGAGTGTTACACTGGTGAGAAATTTACCTCCAAGTGTTGCTGGAAGTGTTGCGTCTGACCTTGACACAGAATTCCACAGTGTGCCAGTTTTATGGATGAGTTCACTTTTTTGGCTATCTTCATGTGCCAGAACATTCAAGGGCAAAGACTTGAGACGTGTAAGAGAAATTACTCTTCCGACAAGTGGCGCAGTCTTACATCTTAAGTAAGAGTTGGTCCTTTGCTCCCAGGAATCAACTTGCTGAGTCTTCAAGTTACAAAGATCAACCAGAGCTGGTAAGGCTTTGACTGTTCTCAAATCGGCTTCTGCCCCCGGACTCATAAACCCTGAGCAGGGATCCACAATTGTTATGTCATCCCGCAGAGGGTGCAAACTGTACCCAGGCATATCAGGGGAAGATGATAAGGGATTAAATTTGACAAATAGCCTGGGAGGTGAAGTCACACAGCTTTGGAATCTCCCCCTCCTTTCAGGACTACGTGTGTTGGGCATAGCGTTCGGTTGAAGAAGTTTTGATCTGCAGCGGTGTTCTACATCTCTGCTAAGTTGGTGCATTGTATTGACGTGAGATGTGGTCCGGGCAACTATGGCCGAAGAACCGACCAGTTCTTCACTGCTGCGAACTCTGTGACTGCGCGCTACGTATACGCTGAGGCTAAAGCGTCCTTGGTTGCTGGGAGACGGTGAAGAACAAGACACGCCTCCCTATAGTACAGAATGAGGTGAAGGGGTGGAGAGAATTTGTTGGAAAATGTTCCGGAAATGACGTAGTGTTGCTCTCAAGAACTTATTTATGTTTTACACTCGAGCTGTTGTTGGATGTTCTTTGTGTTCTAGATGCAACGTCAGATCTTGTTCATACCCTTTTTTTTTTTTTTTTTTTTTTTTTTGAGAGTTTTACTTTTGTAGCCGAATTTATAATGATAGCATAATTGTTAAAGTTATGGTTATGGTGACAGTTTGGGGTTGCACAAGTCGGCCCTTCAACCCTGCTTCTTGTGTCTTCCCCGCAATGTGGGGCCTTAGCCTTAAACGGATTGGGTTTCCGTTCTTTGGAAGAAACACAGGAGGAGATTTATGAAGACTGGGGTTGTGTGGCATTATGGGAAAGGAAGCTGGTGCTCTCCTCAAGGAGAGATAGTCCCTTCCCTAGGGTTGTGTGGCATTATGGGAAAGGAAGCTGGTGCTCTCCTCAAGGAGAGATAGTCCCTTTCTAGGGTTGTGTGGCATTATGGGAAAGGAAGCTGGTGCTCTCCTCAAGGAGAGATAGTCCCTTCCCTAGGGTTGTGTGGGACAGTCTTGCTAATCCCTGTGCGGTTCGAGGATGCACCATATATATTATGTGGTGGAAGCTCATAGCTGCGTAGATTACAGGCGTCATCTATAATAAATCTGACAGGGTGGGTGATGTTCAAGAAAGTAGTGAGGGCTGTGTAAAAGAGAAAAAAGTGTCAGAAAAAAACATAGGCCTATCAGGCACACCATAGGAAGATAGCATTTATAAGCTTGTTAAAAGAAGTGTTTTGAAAGGTTACACACTGATTTAATTGAAACAATAGGCTAAATTTATCAATACTGGGTTTCCAGACACTATCGATACATATGGCTGTTGTTTAATTTCTGTTGATGGAAGAGCAACGGACAAGAAATAACCATAGTGTGAACCCAACCTAATAGCTAACATTTTGCTGAGCCTACCTACTTATGTTGTCCCAGCTTCCTTGTGCTGACTCCACCTACTTCCACCAAGTCCACCGATAAAATGGGGCCACTTTCAGCTCCCAATCAGCCCCTGCTGATCTTCAGTTGAAGATAGCTCATCAATTAAAGTCACAGAAAACCCCTTTAATTTGCATTGTCTTTTCTTATTTGGACCTTTGTGTGTCTGTGAACATATGGTTACCTTTAGCAGAGATTACAGCTAAGTACATTATATTTCCCTGCTGGGATTTCACATCATCACCAATTTTTATTACTACTTTCTTAAATTCAATAGTAGTAATTATTATTTTATTATTTATTTGTAGCGTGCCATGAATTCCATGATGCTGTACATTTGAGGGTTTACATACAATACACAAAGCAAGTACAATACTAACAGTGACCAACTGGAATAGTGGGATACAGGGCCCTGCCCACAAGGGTTTACAATCTAGACGGAAAGGGGAGAGAGACAATACGTGAGGATAGAAGCTGTTCAGATGGTTGTGTGGTGGCAGTAGTGTTATTAAAGGTCGTAGGAGGTGTTCAGGGCTTGAATGTGTGGCTTGAAGGATAAGTTAACGTCAAGGGTTGTCTTAAGGCAACAGACCTGTGGGGCTGGGAGGAGGCTATGGCTGCTAGACATTCTGGAACTCTAGACAACTGAGTGCCGTAACAATAGTATTGGTTGGTGAGGTATGAGATTATCCAGGAGAGAGCCAAGTCAGTGATGCCAAGGGATGAGAGAGTTTGTAAAAAGAGGAAGTGGTTTATTGTGTTGAAGGTGGAGGAAAGGTCAAGGAAGAAGAAAACAGAGTAGTGCTGCTTGGCTTTGGCAGTTAGTAGGCCATTTTTGACTTTGGTTAGGACGGTTTCTGTGGAGTGGTGGGGTCAGAAGCCTCACTCAGTCATAGATTAAGTTGGATGAGAGATTGCAGGATATTTCAAAGTGGACGCGTTGTTCAAGGAGTTTTGAGGTATATGGGAGCAGTGAGATTGGGCAATAGTTGGCTGAGAGGACTGGTTGAGGGATGGTTTCTTAAAGGGAGTCTGTCATTTAAAAAAACATTTTTAAGCTACTGGCACGTTGGAATGGCCATTGTTGTCTTCTCCCAGCCGTTTCTGTAAAAATCCATTTCTTCAATTATGGAAATGGTCATCACGGAGCACCTGGGGCATTCCTCCGTGGCAGTGACAACCAGGGCTGTGGAGTCAGAGTCGGTGCCTATTTTGGTGGAGTCGGAGTCAGTATATAATGGACCGACTCCGACTCCCAAAATATATAATAAATTGGTACAGTTAGTAGTACAATGCAGTATGTGCTGAATATATTTTCATAAGAATTTGGGAAAATGATGAAATGTTGAAAATGATGAAATGTCCTGTAAAGGTCTGTTCTATTCCTCATATAATGATGGGACTGAGTTCTGAGTGAACCTATAAGGTTTAGCACCATTATCTGGAGTAAGCAAAAGATACAAGTGTTGTGATTGTGAGGACTGAAAAGCTTGACTTTATCTGTAATTGTGCTGGAGACCCACCCACAGCCCAAGGACACGGAGTGACTGCTTGTCAGCAAGAGAATCATTGTACTGAGACTGAGAACTCCTTTAAGGCAAGAACTTCTTCTTAGTATATCTAAACTTTCAATAAACTGCATAAATCAATTGTCCAGTGTATGTTCTCTCTGTATGCTTTGTGTTAGTTTGCTTCTCCTCTGAGCTCATGTTTGGAGAGGTTAGCTGCTCTGCTCAGATGGCTTATATATGCTATACATAGAATATAAGGGGGGAAACTGTTTTCTAACATCTCAAACTTAGAAATACAGAAACACACATGTGAGAAAGTACTATAGGTGTAGAAGCTGTTGCCACTTGCCAAGGCTTTGTTATCTAGCACTGCTAGTAGTTTCACTTTGTAGATTGTGAAGCAGTATGATGTAAAACACCCAGGGCCTGAAGTATGAAACTGTCTAGGTGTAGAAGTTTCTTTGTTGCCCATAGCAACCAATCAGAGCTCCCCTTTCATGTAGTGCTCTGGAGAAATGAAAGCAGAGCTCTGATTGGTTGCTGTGAGCTCTGACTGGTTGCTATGGGTAACAAAGAAAGTCTTAGACCAAGACAGTTTTCACACATCAGGCCCTTAGTGAGCTGTATCCAGAGAAAAGTGTGATACTGAAAGTTCAGAGTAAAGAGACCTAATAAAACATATATTACAAACTTTTTATTTATCATGACATATCGATAGCTGTACTATTGATTTATGCATAGTTTGTTTTATTTCTATCCAAAGTTATACTCGCTATTCTTTCAGATATTACAATATACCTTTTTTTTTATAGGACAAAATTATTTTGAAAACAAATTTATATCATTATAAAATGTCTAAGAAGCTTCCTATGAAGTCAGCTGTATTTGAGCATTTCACACTAACTGAAGATAAAAAATATTTTGTGTGTCAGTGTAAGATAAGTGACCCAGATGAGAACAAATGCTGTGATGTCAAAATCAGTGCATACTCCGGAAGCGAGAAAAACGCTCCTACGAGAGCTTCCAATCTAAAAAGACAGTTAAGCCGCTTCCACCCAGAAGTTTTCAAATCTGTGACTGAGAAGGATCAGAGTGACACCAAGAAACCAGTGGACAGCACTTCCCGCCAGGCAACGGAGGATTAAAGATTGTCTCAGACATCAGTAACAAGATATTTTCTAAGTGACAAAATTACTGTAACAATGACAGCAGATGTGTTTAAAAGACAGCTCATAGAGCTTGTTGTGAAGGATGGTGTACCATTATCATTATTTGCTCGACCAAGTTTTAAAGCTCTTAATGGAGAAATGGCCCGCAAACTTGGTGTTTCTCTGGAAAGACAAAGTATTAGAAAATTAGTGATTGAAGAAGCCCTTAACCAAAAAGAACATCTTAAAAAGATTCTCAAGAGACGCTTAATATATCTTAAAATGGATGCCTGCACGCGTCACAGAGTGAACAATTTTGCTATAAATGTAAGATTTGTTTGTGACAACAAAAAATTTGTTACCAAGACACTGGCAGTAAAGGATACTAAAGCTCAACACACCAGTCAGTTTCTCCAGGCCTTAGTGGAAAATGTTCTGGAAGATTATGAACTCAAAAAAGAACAGGTTCTTGCTATTGTAATGGACAATGCTTCAAACATGATAAGTACAATTAAACTGATGAATGAGAATAAGGAAGGTGAAGAACAGTTAGAAGAAAACTTTGGATTCAGTATGTCTGAGATGGAAGCCCACAGTCCTGTTCCTGTAACTGAGGAACAAACAGATATTACTACAGAACAACAGCAAAATGATACTTTAGAATTAGATCTTGCTGAAGCTGCTTCAAAATTCTCTTCATATTTATCACATGCGCTGTGCTGTGCACACACTGCAGCTGGCAATAAGAGACAGTCTGCAAGAGGGACATGCTGGAACTCTGATTGGCAAGGTGAGGAAATTGGCTATTGCTGCCCGAACCCCTAAAATTGATTCCATCTTGAAGAGACGTGCTGGGAAAGGAGCAATCGTAGATCAAGCCACTCGGTGGGGCAGCACCTATTTAATGATTGAGCAATTAGTTGAGCTGAAGCCCTTTCTTGTGGACATGGCCAACCCTCAGGTAACATTAACAGAAGGTCAATGGACACAGGTGGCTGAATTAATGGAACTGCTTCATCACCCATTCACAGTAACAAAAAAATTACAAGCTGAGGATTTAACTCCTGGAACTTTCTTAAAGGAGTGGAAGAACTTGCTGTTTTTCATGTCCCAAAGACAAGGCTTAATCGCAGAGGGCTTTGCTGCTTCAATGAAAAGGAGAGAGACACTGTTATTAGATAACAAAATTCTTCTGGCAGCTGTTTATGTGGACCCAAGTCATCGCATATTGCTGAATGATCAACAGATTACTAAAGGAAAAGAAGCTCTGACTGAGGTAGCAATTAGGATGAGTGGGCTACAGGACTGCCAAGAGCAAGAGGAATTGGGTCTTGCCAGTGCTACTGCCACCATATCTTCAGCCTCATCAGATGAAGAGTTTAACTTTGAAAAGTATTTGGATGACATGGATCAGGCAAAGCGTTGCCGCAGAGAAAAAGATTCCATTCCCATAGCAAACAAACTGACTGTATTTCAGCAAAATTTTTCACTTGCTCTCAAAGAAGTAGAAGAGTTCAACCGATCATCAAAACTGACTGTGCAGGAGGCAATTCCTTTATACCCCGAGATTGTTAGAGATCTTGCCCATGTGGTCCCCGCTTTGCCACCAACCCAAGTTAGTGTAGAGAGGCTGTTCTCTAGCCTTAAAATAATTCGATCCGATTTGAGGTCATCTTTGAAGGAGGATCTGATGGAGGCGATACTTTTTCTCAGAACAAATTCATAGACTCCACAAATGTTATTCAGGACGTTTTTGTTGAAAACTGTTTTTTTACCACTTACTGCAGCGTTTTGCATATTTGCAATTTATTAAAGTTTTTTGTGTTCTAAAGTTGTATCCAATAAATATATTTTATGTTCTACCTAAATAGCTTGATTATTGTATCATAAGGATGATAAAAAGCTTAAATTAAGTTATCTCTTAAACATGCGCCATGTATGTCGGAGTCAGGGGAAATTGAGGAGTCGGAGTCGGGGCTTTGGCGTACCGACTCCACAGCCCTGGTGACAACCATTGCGTCATCGCTTGTCACCGCCCATTAGTCTGTTGTGGTGACTCCCATCTTGGTCTACTACTTCCTCTGATGCAGCGCTGGACGGCAGTGACTGCGCATGACGGGTTGCAATTTTCCGGTGGTCTGTACTGCGCCTCTTGTGAAAAACCACCGGAAAATGGCGGCAGTCCAGTGTTGTGTCAGAGGAAGTAGATGAAAGAAGATACAGAGAAGACCAAGATGGGAGTCACCACAACAGACTTTAGGGCGGTGACAAGTGATGACGCGATGGGTGCTTACTGCCACGGAAGAACGCCCTGGGTCATTTCCATAATTGAAGAAACGGATTTGTACAGAAACGGCTGGGAGAAAACAACAATGAGAGGTAGGAGAAGAATGGCCTTTTTAAAGGCCATTCCAACATGCCATTAGCTTAAAAGTGTTTTTTTCATGATAGATTCCCTTTAAGGATGGTTGTGACAGTAGTATGTTTAAAGGCAGAAGGAAAGGTACCTCTGGTTAGAGATAGGTTGAAGAGGTGGTTTAGAGCAGAAGTAAAGACTTCAGTGAGGTTGGGAATGAGGTGTGATTGGATCGGGTCAAGTGCACAGTTGGTGAGGTGGGATTTTAAAAATAGGGTGAAGAGCTTTTCATTGGTGATGGTTGAGAAGCAGGTTAAGGATGAAGAGCACTGAACAGTTGAGTAGAACTGTAGTGGGGGGTGTAGGTTGAGGCTCTCTCTGATGGTATCTATTTTATTATTCAAGTAAAAGTCAGGAGGAAGGGACTTGAAGGTATTGAATAACTATTTGGGATTATGGGAGAGGGAAGATATGAGTGTGGTGAAAAAGACCACTTTTGCAGAGGTGAGTGCATCCTTGAACTTAAGAACTGCCTCTTTATAACTGATGAAGTCTTTCTTGGAGTGGATTTTTTTTTTCCAGAGGCGTTCTGTAACCCGTAAAGCACGTCTCAGTTTTTTAGTCAGTACCGTGTGCCATACTAGCATCCTCACTAATGTGAAGGATCATAATGAACTTTTTCTAATTTTATACTTTTATATCTGTTTTATATTTTCATATCTGCTTAAACCTGTATTGTGTGTAAAAACATTGTTATCCTTAAAGCTGAATATTAGATGTGGTTGTTTATGCTTGAAACTGAGTGTAATGTAATGTTACACTACCAGACGGTGTCTGCATTCCAAAGCAGGATCGATCCTTTGTGTGCAAGAAGACATGTGCTTAACTTGCTGCCAGAAGACAGCTCCCTAGAGGCATAGCGCAAGACCGGGAATAGTTGGCTATATATGGAACTGTTTATGTTTCCCTTCTACATAATCAAGATATACTACACCAATTAGGATTGAACATGAGGACTTACGTTGCTATGTTAACCCTTTCCTATTCTTGCTGCTATATGAACTTATGCTGCCTTAATAAAGTGTGTCAGTGCGTTCCTGTATTCGGCTAAGAGAGGGTTCATACCAACATTCAGTGTCTGGTGTCAATGCCTCGCCACTAGCACTTAGCTCTTATCAATTGGGACAACGACAGTTACCTGGGGGACCTGGTCAGCTGGCCCACAAAGGGTATCATGACCTTATCACTAATTCCTGTGTATTCATTGCTTTATGGACAACTTTCTTTCATTGGCACGTTTCAGTATGTCTGGCACCTGTAGTCCTCCTTCAAAAGAGTTCTAGGTTCTCTGACATATGCTGAATCTTGAACTTCCATCTACAATTTCTTTGGGATATTGTTTTCTCCCGTTTCAAGTTGAAGGACGATTATGGCTGCCATTGCCAAATATAAAAAATAATATGGGAAGGATGATGATGTAATTCTTATCTACATTTGGAATATATGGAATATATCAGGTGGACTCATGGAATCTTAGAAAAAAAACTGGACATTTTTTGAAGTCTTCATGAAAAGTACATACAGGAAAAATATGCAGAATAATTGTTGTAGCAGTCAATACTCGGTCTTCCATGGTTGAAACTGTTATGTTTAGAGATCAGGGACTCCACTCAACTCTCTGTGTATGTGTATTCTTATGCGTGTTGTCCATCAGTGTGTCCACCCAATAAGTTTCACTACCACATTAAATATTATTAGATTACAATATTCAAGACATGTAAGGGTTAATTCTATTCTGCTGACAACACTCTTCTATCTTACGGTACATGGATGTGGTAAGGGTATACTTATTTTAGTGTTTTCCAAATACAGCAAAGAGTTTGAGGATGCTGGGGAACACCCCTATCATGAATATAAATGATTGACAGACACACATTTCTGGGTCAGTCTGTCCGTCTGTCTGTTTTTTTCTGAAACTTTGAGAAATGTCGTCAGGGCTGGTTTTAGACAAAGTGGGGCCCTGGGCAAAATTAAATATTACACCTTTATCAGTAATAGCTCACGTATAAATGATAAATAGTGCCTTGTATCAGTAATATTCCCCCTTATCAGTAACAGTCACCCCGTAAAAATAATACTGCTCTCTTATTAATAGCCCTCTCAAAAATATCAGTTACCCTTGTAAATAATAGTCCCCATTATCACTAATAGCCCCCTTTATAAATAAGCCCACTTAACAATTATACCTCCCTTATAAACAGTTCCCCTCTTATAAATAATAGCTACCCCCTTATAATGGATGTTTTATATATAATAGTTTCCCCCTTTTTATAGGCCTCTTATAAATAGTTCCCTTCTTATAAATAATGGCCCGTCTTATAAATAATAGTTCCCCCTTATAATAGCCCACTCATATTTAACAGTTCCTTCCTTATATATAGTAACCCACCCTTATATATAATAGTTCCTTATATATAGTGGCTCCTTCACTGAAGTCTTACATATGTGCTGACTATCTGGTGTTACTGAGTATGTTCCCAGTCTAGTCAGCCCCTATAGTACTGTGCAGGCCCCAATAACTCCTTGGCCAGTTCATGCACAGTACTGTATGGAGAATGACATGGCCATGGAACACTACACGTATGTGCAAGATTGTAGTGAGGGAGCTGTGATGCAGACATAGCACACAGGGCTGCTAGCAGGAATTTACTCCACATGGTATATAATGCTCCACAATATAAAATGCTCCCCTGAGCCCTCCACAGTTTCCCCACATGGTATATAATGCTCCACAGTGGCCCCACACAGTATAAAATGCTCCCCTGTGCCCCCCATAGTGGCCCCACATGGTATATAAGGCTCCACACAGTATAATACTCCACAGTGGCCCACACAGTATACTACCCCTTAGTGGCCCCAGATGGTACAATATGCTCCCCAGCAGCCCCACACAATATAATATGCTCCATACAGTATAATATGCACCCCACAGTGCCCCCCCCAGTATAATGCTCCACAGTGGCCTAACACAGTATAACATGCTCCACAATGGCCTCCACACAGAATAATATACTCCCCAGAGGGGTTCCCCCAGTATAATGCTCCACAGTGGTCCCCCACAGTATAATATGCGCCCCACTGTCCCCCCCAGTATAATGCTCTACAATGGCCCCACAGAGTATAATATGTTCCCAAGAAGCCCCACACAATACACACTCCACAGTGGCCCCACACAATATAACAGGCTCCCCACACTGCCCCTTTCCCCCAGTATAAAGCTCCACAGTGGCCCATAGTATAATATGCTCCCCAGAGGGCTCCCCCTAGTATAATGCTCCACAGTACCCCTCAGTATAATGCTCCACAATAGACCCCACGCAGTATAATATGCTCCCCATAGGGCCCCCTAGTATAATACTCCTTGGTTCCCCCCCTGAATAATACCCCACAGTGGCGCCACGCAATATAATATGCTCTGCAGCTGGCTTCCCCCGGAATAATGCTCCACAGTGACCCCACACAGTATAACATGCTCCAGAATGGCCTCCACACAGTATAATATACTGCTCAGAGAGGTTCCCCCAGTATAATGCTCCACAGTGGCCCAAAACGGTATAATATGCTCTCCAGAGGGCCCCTCCAGTATAATGCTCCACGGTGGCCCCACACAGTATAATATGCTCTCCAGAGGGGCCCCCAGTATAATGCTCCAAAGTGGCCCCACAGAATAAAATATGCTCTCCAGAGGCCCTCACAGTATAATGCTCCACAGAGGCCCCACAGAATATAACATGCTCTCCAGAGGGCCCCTCCCCAGTATAATGCTCCACAGTGGCCCCACATAGTATAATATATCCAGAGGGGCCCCCCAGTATAATGCTCCACAGTGGCCCTACAGACTCCCTTAGTACTATTATTATATTGTACTCTGGGGTCTCTTCAGACCCCAGAGTATAATAATTGAAGGCCCAGGGGAGGTAAGGGAAAATAACAAACAGTTATACTTACCTTGCCTTACCACTTCTGGGCCTCCTCGCGCTGCTCCACTTTCCCCGCCGCCGCCAGCTTCCTCTTCTCTGCGGCTGACGTCACGCGTTGTGGACGTGATTGGGCCTCAGCACTTACATGAGGCATGCTGTTAGCACACCCCATGTGACCGCGGTGACGTCTGGAACGCCAGAAGATGAAGCTGGACGCCAAGGACAGGTGAGTAAAAATGTTTGTTATTTTTACTCATCTTGGAATAGGGGCCCTGCGGCACATGATGCTGGGTTCCTTTCTGTTATTGATATGGCTGGGCCTGACTCTGGGATCCAGAGTCATCAGGTTCCAGATCTCAGGGGCCCCTTTAGATACGGGGCCCTTGGCAATTGCCCAGTTTGCCCCCCCCCCCCAACGCCGCCCCTGGATGTCGTGACCATCCCACAGATATTCAGAGCACACAGATGAACAAACATGAGCCAAGCAATCCAGCTTAAAGAAACCTAACTATGAGCTTCTCCCATGATGTAAGCTAATAAGGCATTGACTGATATTTCTGTTTATTCTGAAAGTTTTTCCTGTGTCTATTTTTCAATGAAGACTTTAACCTCTTAAGGACCCAGCCCAAAAGTGCGTTAAAGGGGTATTCCCATGAACATAACCATACCTATATTTGTAGATAACTAAAAGTTAAATATTTTTGCAAATATAAGTAGTTAAAAATTCTTCAGAGTTTCAAAGATTTCCTCTAACTATCTTAGTGGTGACATCTGTAGTCTTGATCGGTTGCCAATGGATACGACCACAAATGCAAAAACTTTCTATGGTCTGGGACTTGTCAAAAACCCAGCCATGATTTTCTTATTGTAGCTGGGTTATCAGACAGGGACACTACATGTATCAGAAGATATCCCAGCCACAATAAGGAAACCATTGCTGATTTTCTGACCTTAGAAAGATCCAGCATTCATGGTCGTATCCATTAGCAACTGATCAAGATAACAAGACTGTGACCACAAGATATTTAGAGAAAATCTTTAAAACTCTGCAAAATGTATAATTACTTATATTTGCAAAAATATTTAACTTTTAATCATCTACAAATTGAAAAATGGTTATGTACCTGGGAATACCCCTTTAAGGACCAAGCCTCGTTTTTCAAAACTGACATGTGTCACTTTATATGGCAATAACTTTAAGACGCTTTAACTTACACAAGTGATTTTGAGAATGTTTTTTCGTGACAAATTGTACTTCATGTTAGTGGTAAGCACTAATGAATATTTTTGTATCTATTTATTAAAAAATAGGAAATTTGATGGAAATTTGGAAAAAAAAATCGCAATTTTCAAAATGTTCTGCTTTTCAGACAGATAGTCATACCACCCAAATACATTAATACATATTATCTACCATATCTCTGCTATATATCGGCATCATCTTTTAATCGTCCTGTAATTTATTTTGGACGTTAGAAGGCTTACAAATGTCACAGCGATTTTCCAGATTTACAAGAAAATTTCCCAAACTAAGTTTTTAGGGACCACTTCAGTTCTGAAAGGGATTATAAAGGCCTATATATTAGAAACTTCCATAAATCACCCCATTTTCAAAACTGCACCCCTCAAATAATTCAAAACAGCATTTGGGAAGTTTGTTAACCCTTTAAGCATTTCACTGGAATTAAAACAATACGGAGGTGAAATTTAGACATTTAATTTTTTTCCACTAATCCCTTAATGTCACTTTATCCCCAAAGTTTTCATTTTCACAAGGGGTTAAAGGAGAAAAAGCAACCCACAGTTTGTTAAACAATTGGTCCTGAACACGGCAATAACCCATATGGTCGTAATCTGCTGTATGGGGGGGCTCGGAATGGAAAGAGCGCTATTTTGCTTTGGGAGGGCAGATTTTGCTGGAATAGTATTCAGGTGCCATGTCGCATTTGCAGATCCCCCAAAGTACCAATACAGTGGAAACCCCCTAAAAGTGACCCCATTTTGGAAACTACACCTCTCACAGAACATATCAAGGCGTATAGTGAGCATTTTGACGCTACAGCTGTTTCACAGATTTTATTAACATTGGGACATTAAAATGAAAAATTACTTTTTTCCAATAAACCGTCAATTTAGCCCCAAATTTTTCATTCTCACAAGAGGACAAAGGAGAAAAAGCACCCCAAAGTTCGTTACACAATTTCTCCTGAACACAGAAATGCCCCATATGTGGTTGTAAACTGCTGTATGGGTACATGGTGGGGCTCAGAATGGAAAGAGCACTATTTAGCTTTTAGAGGGCAGATTTTGCTGGAATAGTTTTCAGGTGCCATGTCGCATTTGCAGAACCCCTAAAGTACCAATACAATGGAAACCACCAAAAAGTGACCCCATTTTGGAAACTACACCCCTCATAGAATTATCTAGGTGTATAGTGAGCATTTTGACCCTACAGCTGTTTCACAGATTTTATTGACTTTGGGACGTAAAAATGAAAAATTACTTTTTTTTGCAATAAACCGTCCATTTAGCAACATATTTTTAATTTTTCCAAGTGGTTAAAGAAGAAAAAACACCCCACAGTTTGTTACACAATTTCTCCTGAACACAGAAATGCCCCATATGTGGTCATAATCTGCTGTATGGGAAGATGGCGGGGCTCAGAATGGAAAGAGCGCTATTTGGCTTTTGGAGGGCAGAAGTGGCTGGAATAGTTTTCAGTCGCCATGTCGCATTTGCAGAGCCCCTAAAGTACCAATACAATGGAAACCTCTCAAAAGTGACCCCATTTTAGAAACTACACCACTCAAAGAATGTATCAAGGGGTATTATCATTTTGAGCCTAAAAATGCTTCCCAAAAATGAATGTACAAAGTGAAAATTAAAGTTTTTAAAGAAATATTCAATTTTAGTGCCTAATACGTTGCAGCCACTTTGTAGCATCAGAGATACGCACTCCTAAAACTATTAAGTGGGCTTAATATGTGGGTGTAAACTGCTGCTTGGGCACACAGCAGGGCTCAGAAGGGAAGGAGCACTGTGTTTTTTTTAGCTTTTGGAGTATGCAGTAGATTTAGAGGGACTTTCTGGACGCCATGTTGTTTTTGCAGAGCCCTAGAGGTGCCAGTAAACTGGAATTCCCCAAAAAGTGACCCCATTTTGTAGGGGCAATTTTAGGGTCTCTGCAAATGTGACATGGCGTCCAAAAACCAACAATCTAAATCTGCGCTCCAAAATCACATAAAGCTCCTTCACATCTGCCCCCTGCTCTGTGCCCAAATGGCAGATTATACCCACATGTATGACACTGGTGTTCCCAGGATAATGTACTTAATGTCATATGTGGATATAAACTGCTGTTTGGGCACAGCTAGGCACAGAAGTGAAGGAGCACTATTTTGGTTTTTGGAGCGCAGACTTGGACGGTTTGTTTTTTGGACGCCATTGCACTTTTGCAGAGCTCCTGAAATGCCAGTAAAGTGGAATCCCCTTACATGTCACCCCATTTTGGAAACTGCAGTTTGGGCACCCGGCAGGGCAGAGAAGGTAAGGAGCGCTATATGGCTTTTGGAGCGCAGATTCAGATGTTTGGTATCTGGATGCCATGTCATGTTTGCAGAGCCTCTAAAGTACCAGTAAAGTTGAATTCCCTAGGGATACGGGGCCCTTGGCAATTGCCCAGTTTGCCCCCCCCCCCCCAACGCCGGCCCTGGATGTCGTGACCATCCCACAGATATTCAGAGCACACAGATGAACAAACATGAGCCAAGATGGAACTGCAAGCAATCCAGCTTAAAGAAACCTAACTATGAGCTTCTCCCATGATGTAAGCTAATAAGGCATTGACTGATATTTCTATTTATTCTGAAAGTTTTTCCTGTGTCTATTTTTCAATGAAGACTTTAACCCCTTAAGGACCCAGCCCAAAAGTGCGTTAAAGGGGTATTCCCATGAACATAACCATACCTATATTTGTAGATAACTAAAAGTTAAATATTTTTGCAAATATAAGTAGTTAAAAATTCTTCAGAGTTTCAAAGATTTCCTCTAACTATCTTAGTGGTGACATCTGTAGTCTTGATCGGTTGCCAATGGATACGACCACAAATGCAAAAACTTTCTATGGTCTGGGACTTGTCAAAAACCCAGCCATGATTTTCTTATTGTAGCTGGGTTATCAGACAGGGACACTACATGTATCAGAAGATATCCCAGCCACAATAAGGAAACCATTGCTGATTTTCTGACCTTAGAAAGATCCAGCATTCATGGTCGTATCCATTAGCAACTGATCAAGATAACAAGACTGTGACCACAAGATATTTAGAGAAAATCTTTAAAACTCTGCAAAATGTATAATTACTTATATTTGCAAAAATATTTAACTTTTAATCATCTACAAATTGAAAAATGGTTATGTACCTGGGAATACCCCTTTAAGGACCAAGCCTCGTTTTTCAAAACTGACATGTGTCACTTTATATGGCAATAACTTTAAGACGCTTTAACTTACACAAGTGATTTTGAGAATGTTTTTTCGTGACAAATTGTACTTCATGTTAGTGGTAAGCACTAATGAATATTTTTGTATCTATTTATTAAAAAATAGGAAATTTGATGGAAATTTGGAATAAAATCGCAATTTTCAAAATGTTCTGCTTTTCAGACAGATAATCATACCACCCAAATACATTAATACATATTATCTACCATATCTCTGCTATATATCGGCATCATCTTTTAATCGTCCTGTAATTTATTTTGGACGTTAGAAGGCTTACAAATGTCACAGCGATTTTCCAGATTTACAAGAAAATTTCCCAAACTAATTTATTAGGGACCACTTCAGTTCTGAAAGGGATTATAAAGGCCTATATATTATTAACTTCCATAAATCACCCCATTTTCAAAACTGCACCCCTCAAATAATTCAAAACAGCATTTGGGAAGTTTGTTAACCCTTTAAGCATTTCACTGGAATTAAAACAATACGGAGGTGAAATTTAGACATTTAATTTTTTTCCACTAATCCCTTAATGTCACTTTATCCCCAAAGTTTTCATTTTCACAAGGGGTTAAAGGAGAAAAAGCAACCCACAGTTTGTTAAACAATTGGTCCTGAACACGGCAATACCCCATATGGTCGTAATCTGCTGTATGGGGGGGCTCGGAATGGAAAGAGCGCTATTTTGCTTTGGGAGGGCAGATTTTGCTGGAATAGTATTCAGGTGCCATGTCGCATTTGCAGATCCCCCAAAGTACCAATACAGTGGAAACCCCCTAAAAGTGACCCCATTTTGGAAACTACACCTCTCACAGAACATATCAAGGCGTATAGTGAGCATTTTGACGCTACAGCTGTTTCACAGATTGTATTAACATTGGGACATTAAAATGAAAAATTACTTTTTTTTCCAATAAACCGTCAATTTAGCCCCAAATTTTTCATTTTCACAAGAGGACAAAGGAGAAAAAGCACCCCAAAGTTCGTTACACAATTTCTCCTGAACACAGAAATGCCCCATATGTGGTTGTAAACTGCTGTATGGGTACATGGTGGGGCTCAGAATGGAAAGAGCACTATTTAGCTTTTAGAGGGCAGATTTTGCTGGAATAGTTTTCAGGTGCCATGTCGCATTTGCAGAACCCCTAAAGTACCAATACAATGGAAACCACCAAAAAGTGACCCCATTTTGGAAACTACACCCCTCATAGAATTATCTAGGTGTATAGTGAGCATTTTGACCCTACAGCTGTTTCACAGATTTTATTGACTTTGGGACGTAAAAATGAAAAATTACTTTTTTTTGCAATAAACCGTCCATTTAGCAACATATTTTTAATTTTTCCAAGTGGTTAAAGAAGAAAAAACACCCCACAGTTTGTTACACAATTTCTCCTGAATACAGAAATGCCCCATATGTGGTCATAATCTGCTGTATGGGAAGATGGCGGGGCTCAGAATGGAAAGAGCGCTATTTGGCTTTTGGAGGGCAGAAGTGGCTGGAATAGTTTTCAGGCGCCATGTCGCATTTGCAGAGCCCCTAAAGTACCAATACAATGGAAACCTCTCAAAAGTGACCCCATTTTAGAAACTACACCACTCAAAGAATGTATCAAGGGGTATTATCATTTTGAGCCTAAAAATGCTTCCCAAAAATGAATGTACAAAGTGAAAATTAAAGTTTTTAAAGAAATATTCAATTTTAGTGCCTAATACGTTGCAGCCACTTTGTAGCATCAGAGATACGCACTCCTAAAACTATTAAGTGGGCTTAATATGTGGGTGTAAACTGCTGCTTGGGCACACAGCAGGGCTCAGAAGGGAAGGAGCACTGTGTTTTTTTTTAGCTTTTGGAGTATGCAGTAGATTTAGAGGGACTTTCTGGACGCCATGTTGTTTTTGCAGAGCCCTAGAGGTGCCAGTAAACTGGAATTCCCCAAAAAGTGACCCCATTTTGTAGGGGCAATTTTAGGGTCTCTGCAAATGTGACATGGCGTCCAAAAACCAACAATCTAAATCTGCGCTCCAAAATCACATAAAGCTCCTTCACATCTGCCCCCTGCTCTGTGCCCAAATGGCAGATTATACCCACATGTATGACACTGGTGTTCCCAGGATAATGTACTTAATGTCATATGTGGATATAAACTGCTGTTTGGGCACAGCTAGGCACAGAAGTGAAGGAGCACTATTTTGGTTTTTGGAGCGCAGACTTGGACGGTTTGTTTTTTGGACGCCATTGCACTTTTGCAGAGCTCCTGAAATGCCAGTAAAGTGGAATCCCCTTACATGTCACCCCATTTTGGAAACTGCAGTTTGGACACCCGGCAGGGCAGAGAAGGTAAGGAGCGCTATATGGCTTTTGGAGCGCAGATTCAGATGTTTGGTATCTGGATGCCATGTCATGTTTGCAGAGCCTCTAAAGTACCAGTAAAGTTGAATTCCCTAGGGATACGGGGCCCTTGGCAATTGCCCAGTTTGCTCCCCCCCCCCCAACGCCGGCCCTGGATGTCGTGACCATCCCACAGATATTCAGAGCACACAGATGAACAAACATGAGCCAAGATGGAACTGCAAGCAATCCAGCTTAAAGAAACCTAACTATGAGCTTCTCCCATGATGTAAGCTAATAAGGCATTGACTGATATTTCTATTTATTCTGAAAGTTTTTCCTGTGTCTATTTTTCAATGAAGACTTTAACCCCTTAAGGACCCAGCCCAAAAGTGTGTTAAAGGGGTATTCCCATGAACATAACCATACCTATATTTGTAGATAACTAAAAGTTAAATATTTTTGCAAATATAAGTAGTTAAAAATTCTTCAGAGTTTCAAAGATTTCCTCTAACTATCTTAGTGGTGACATCTGTAGTCTTGATCGGTTGCCAATGGATACGACCACAAATGCAAAAACTTTCTATGGTCTGGGACTTGTCAAAAACCCAGCCATGATTTTCTTATTGTAGCTGGGTTATCAGACAGGGACACTACATGTATCAGAAGATATCCCAGCCACAATAAGGAAACCATTGCTGATTTTCTGACCTTAGAAAGATCCAGCATTCATGGTCGTATCCATTAGCAACTGATCAAGATAACAAGACTGTGACCACAAGATATTTAGAGAAAATCTTTAAAACTCTGCAAAATGTATAATTACTTATATTTGCAAAAATATTTAACTTTTAATCATCTACAAATTGAAAAATGGTTATGTACCTGGGAATACCCCTTTAAGGACCAAGCCTCGTTTTTCAAAACTGACATGTGTCACTTTATATGGCAATAACTTTAAGACGCTTTAACTTACACAAGTGATTTTGAGAATGTTTTTTCGTGACAAATTGTACTTCATGTTAGTGGTAAGCACTAATGAATATTTTTGTATCTATTTATTAAAAAATAGGAAATTTGATGGAAATTTGGAATAAAATCGCAATTTTCAAAATGTTCTGCTTTTCAGACAGATAGTCATACCACCCAAATACATTAATACATATTATCTACCATATCTCTGCTATATATCGGCATCATCTTTTAATCGTCCTGTAATTTATTTTGGACGTTAGAAGGCTTACAAATGTCACAGCGATTTTCCAGATTTACAAGAAAATTTCCCAAACTAATTTATTAGGGACCACTTCAGTTCTGAAAGGGATTATAAAGGCCTATATATTATTAACTTCCATAAATCACCCCATTTTCAAAACTGCACCCCTCAAATAATTCAAAACAGCATTTGGGAAGTTTGTTAACCCTTTAAGCATTTCACTGGAATTAAAACAATACGGAGGTGAAATTTAGACATTTAATTTTTTTCCACTAATCCCTTAATGTCACTTTATCCCCAAAGTTTTCATTTTCACAAGGGGTTAAAGGAGAAAAAGCAACCCACAGTTTGTTAAACAATTGGTCCTGAACACGGCAATACCCCATATGGTCGTAATCTGCTGTATGGGGGGGCTCGGAATGGAAAGAGTGCTATTTTGCTTTGGGAGGGCAGATTTTGCTGGAATAGTATTCAGGTGCCATGTCGCATTTGCAGATCCCCCAAAGTACCAATACAGTGGAAACCCCCTAAAAGTGACCCCATTTTGGAAACTACACCTCTCACAGAACATATCAAGGCGTATAGTGAGCATTTTGACGCTACAGCTGTTTCACAGATTGTATTAACATTGGGACATTAAAATGAAAAATTACTTTTTTTCCAATAAACCGTCAATTTAGCCCCAAATTTTTCATTTTCACAAGAGGACAAAGGAGAAAAAGCACCCCAAAGTTCGTTACACAATTTCTCCTGAACACAGAAATGCCCCATATGTGGTTGTAAACTGCTGTATGGGTACATGGTGGGGCTCAGAATGGAAAGAGCACTATTTAGCTTTTAGAGGGCAGATTTTGCTGGAATAGTTTTCAGGTGCCATGTCGCATTTGCAGAACCCCTAAAGTACCAATACAATGGAAACCACCAAAAAGTGACCCCATTTTGGAAACTACACCCCTCATAGAATTATCTAGGTGTATAGTGAGCATTTTGACCCTACAGCTGTTTCACAGATTTTATTGACTTTGGGACGTAAAAATGAAAAATTACTTTTTTTTTGCAATAAACCGTCCATTTAGCAACATATTTTTAATTTTTCCAAGTGGTTAAAGAAGAAAAAACACCCCACAGTTTGTTACACAATTTCTCCTGAACACAGAAATGCCCCATATGTGGTCATAATCTGCTGTATGGGAAGATGGCGGGGCTCAGAATGGAAAGAGCGCTATTTGGCTTTTGGAGGGCAGAAGTGGCTGGAATAGTTTTCAGGCGCCATGTCGCATTTGCAGAGCCCCTAAAGTACCAATACAATGGAAACCTCTCAAAAGTGACCCCATTTTAGAAACTACACCACTCAAAGAATGTATCAAGGGGTATTATCATTTTGAGCCTAAAAATGCTTCCCAAAAATGAATGTACAAAGTGAAAATTAAAGTTTTTAAAGAAATATTCAATTTTAGTGCCTAATACGTTGCAGCCACTTTGTAGCATCAGAGATACGCACTCCTAAAACTATTAAGTGGGCTTAATATGTGGGTGTAAACTGCTGCTTGGGCACACAGCAGGGCTCAGAAGGGAAGGAGCACTGTGTTTTTTTTAGCTTTTGGAGTATGCAGTAGATTTAGAGGGACTTTCTGGACGCCATGTTGTTTTTGCAGAGCCCTAGAGGTGCCAGTAAACTGGAATTCCCCAAAAAGTGACCCCATTTTGTAGGGGCAATTTTAGGGTCTCTGCAAATGTGACATGGCGTCCAAAAACCAACAATCTAAATCTGCGCTCCAAAATCACATAAAGCTCCTTCACATCTGCCCCCTGCTCTGTGCCCAAATGGCAGATTATACCCACATGTATGACACTGGTGTTCCCAGGATAATGTACTTAATGTCATATGTGGATATAAACTGCTGTTTGGGCACAGCTAGGCACAGAAGTGAAGGAGCACTATTTTGGTTTTTGGAGCGCAGACTTGGACGGTTTGTTTTTTGGACGCCATTGCACTTTTGCAGAGCTCCTGAAATGCCAGTAAAGTGGAATCCCCTTACATGTCACCCCATTTTGGAAACTGCAGTTTGGGCACCCGGCAGGGCAGAGAAGGTAAGGAGCGCTATATGGCTTTTGGAGCGCAGATTCAGATGTTTGGTATCTGGATGCCATGTCATGTTTGCAGAGCCTCTAAAGTACCAGTAAAGTTGAATTCCCTAGGGATACGGGGCCCTTGGCAATTGCCCAGTTTGCTCCCCCCCCCCCCACGCCGGCCCTGGATGTCGTGACCATCCCACAGATATTCAGAGCACACAGATGAACAAACATGAGCCAAGATGGAACTGCAAGCAATCCAGCTTAAAGAAACCTAACTATGAGCTTCTCCCATGATGTAAGCTAATAAGGCATTGACTGATATTTCTGTTTATTCTGAAAGTTTTTCCTGTGTCTATTTTTCAATGAAGACTTTAACCCCTTAAGGACCCAGCCCAAAAGTGTGTTAAAGGGGTATTCCCATGAACATAACCATACCTATATTTGTAGATAACTAAAAGTTAAATATTTTTGCAAATATAAGTAGTTAAAAATTCTTCAGAGTTTCAAAGATTTCCTCTAACTATCTTAGTGGTGACATCTGTAGTCTTGATCGGTTGCCAATGGATACGACCACAAATGCAAAAACTTTCTATGGTCTGGGACTTGTCAAAAACCCAGCCATGATTTTCTTATTGTAGCTGGGTTATCAGACAGGGACACTACATGTATCAGAAGATATCCCAGCCACAATAAGGAAACCATTGCTGATTTTCTGACCTTAGAAAGATCCAGCATTCATGGTCGTATCCATTAGCAACTGATCAAGATAACAAGACTGTGACCACAAGATATTTAGAGAAAATCTTTAAAACTCTGCAAAATGTATAATTACTTATATTTGCAAAAATATTTAACTTTTAATCATCTACAAATTGAAAAATGGTTATGTACCTGGGAATACCCCTTTAAGGACCAAGCCTCGTTTTTCAAAACTGACATGTGTCACTTTATATGGCAATAACTTTAAGACGCTTTAACTTACACAAGTGATTTTGAGAATGTTTTTTCGTGACAAATTGTACTTCATGTTAGTGGTAAGCACTAATGAATATTTTTGTATCTATTTATTAAAAAATAGGAAATTTGATGGAAATTTGGAATAAAATCGCAATTTTCAAAATGTTCTGCTTTTCAGACAGATAGTCATACCACCCAAATACATTAATACATATTATCTACCATATCTCTGCTATATATCGGCATCATCTTTTAATCGTCCTGTAATTTATTTTGGACGTTAGAAGGCTTACAAATGTCACAGCGATTTTCCAGATTTACAAGAAAATTTCCCAAACTAATTTATTAGGGACCACTTCAGTTCTGAAAGGGATTATAAAGGCCTATATATTATTAACTTCCATAAATCACCCCATTTTCAAAACTGCACCCCCTCAAATAATTCAAAACAGCATTTGGGAAGTTTGTTAACCCTTTAAGCATTTCACTGGAATTAAAACAATACGGAGGTGAAATTTAGACATTTAATTTTTTTCCACTAATCCCTTAATGTCACTTTATCCCCAAAGTTTTCATTTTCACAAGGGGTTAAAGGAGAAAAAGCAACCCACAGTTTGTTAAACAATTGGTCCTGAACACGGCAATACCCCATATGGTCGTAATCTGCTGTATGGGGGGGCTCGGAATGGAAAGAGCGCTATTTTGCTTTGGGAGGGCAGATTTTGCTGGAATAGTATTCAGGTGCCATGTCGCATTTGCAGATCCCCCAAAGTACCAATACAGTGGAAACCCCCTAAAAGTGACCCCATTTTGGAAACTACACCTCTCACAGAACATATCAAGGCGTATAGTGAGCATTTTGACGCTACAGCTGTTTCACAGATTGTATTAACATTGGGACATTAAAATGAAAAATTACTTTTTTTCCAATAAACCGTCAATTTAGCCCCAAATTTTTCATTTTCACAAGAGGACAAAGGAGAAAAAGCACCCCAAAGTTCGTTACACAATTTCTCCTGAACACAGAAATGCCCCATATGTGGTTGTAAACTGCTGTATGGGTACATGGTGGGGCTCAGAATGGAAAGAGCACTATTTAGCTTTTAGAGGGCAGATTTTGCTGGAATAGTTTTCAGGTGCCATGTCGCATTTGCAGAACCCCTAAAGTACCAATACAATGGAAACCACCAAAAAGTGACCCCATTTTGGAAACTACACCCCTCATAGAATTATCTAGGTGTATAGTGAGCATTTTGACCCTACAGCTGTTTCACAGATTTTATTGACTTTGGGACGTAAAAATGAAAAATTACTTTTTTTTTGCAATAAACCGTCCATTTAGCAACATATTTTTAATTTTTCCAAGTGGTTAAAGAAGAAAAAACACCCCACAGTTTGTTACACAATTTCTCCTGAACACAGAAATGCCCCATATGTGGTCATAATCTGCTGTATGGGAAGATGGCGGGGCTCAGAATGGAAAGAGCGCTATTTGGCTTTTGGAGGGCAGTAGTGGCTGGAATAGTTTTCAGGCGCCATGTCGCATTTGCAGAGCCCCTAAAGTACCAATACAATGGAAACCTCTCAAAAGTGACCCCATTTTAGAAACTACACCACTCAAAGAATGTATCAAGGGGTATTATCATTTTGAGCCTAAAAATGCTTCCCAAAAATGAATGTACAAAGTGAAAATTAAAGTTTTTAAAGAAATATTCAATTTTAGTGCCTAATACGTTGCAGCCACTTTGTAGCATCAGAGATACGCACTCCTAAAACTATTAAGTGGGCTTAATATGTGGGTGTAAACTGCTGCTTGGGCACACAGCAGGGCTCAGAAGGGAAGGAGCACTGTGTTTTTTTTAGCTTTTGGAGTATGCAGTAGATTTAGAGGGACTTTCTGGACGTCATGTTGTTTTTGCAGAGCCCTAGAGGTGCCAGTAAACTGGAATTCCCCAAAAAGTGACCCCATTTTGTAGGGGCAATTTTAGGGTCTCTGCAAATGTGACATGGCGTCCAAAAACCAACAATCTAAATCTGCGCTCCAAAATCACATAAAGCTCCTTCACATCTGCCCCCTGCTCTGTGCCCAAATGGCAGATTATACCCACATGTATGACACTGGTGTTCCCAGGATAATGTACTTAATGTCATATGTGGATATAAACTGCTGTTTGGGCACAGCTAGGCACAGAAGTGAAGGAGCACTATTTTGGTTTTTGGAGCGCAGACTTGGACGGTTTGTTTTTTGGACGCCATTGCACTTTTGCAGAGCTCCTGAAATGCCAGTAAAGTGGAATCCCCTTACATGTCACCCCATTTTGGAAACTGCAGTTTGGGCACCCGGCAGGGCAGAGAAGGTAAGGAGCGCTATATGGCTTTTGGAGCGCAGATTCAGATGTTTGGTATCTGGATGCCATGTCATGTTTGCAGAGCCTCTAAAGTACCAGTAAAGTTGAATTCCCTAGGGATACGGGGCCCTTGGCAATTGCCCAGTTTGCTCCCCCCCCCCCCAACGCCGGCCCTGGATGTCGTGACCATCCCACAGATATTCAGAGCACACAGATGAACAAACATGAGCCAAGATGGAACTGCAAGCAATCCAGCTTAAAGAAACCTAACTATGAGCTTCTCCCATGATGTAAGCTAATAAGGCATTGACTGATATTTCTGTTTATTCTGAAAGTTTTTCCTGTGTCTATTTTTCAATGAAGACTTTAACCCCTTAAGGACCCAGCCCAAAAGTGCGTTAAAGGGGTATTCCCATGAACATAACCATACCTATATTTGTAGATAACTAAAAGTTAAATATTTTTGCAAATATAAGTAGTTAAAAATTCTTCAGAGTTTCAAAGATTTCCTCTAACTATCTTAGTGGTGACATCTGTAGTCTTGATCGGTTGCCAATGGATACGACCACAAATGCAAAAACTTTCTATGGTCTGGGACTTGTCAAAAACCCAGCCATGATTTTCTTATTGTAGCTGGGTTATCAGACAGGGACACTACATGTATCAGAAGATATCCCAGCCACAATAAGGAAACCATTGCTGATTTTCTGACCTTAGAAAGATCCAGCATTCATGGTCGTATCCATTAGCAACTGATCAAGATAACAAGACTGTGACCACAAGATATTTAGAGAAAATCTTTAAAACTCTGCAAAATGTATAATTACTTATATTTGCAAAAATATTTAACTTTTAATCATCTACAAATTGAAAAATGGTTATGTACCTGGGAATACCCCTTTAAGGACCAAGCCTCGTTTTTCAAAACTGACATGTGTCACTTTATATGGCAATAACTTTAAGACGCTTTAACTTACACAAGTGATTTTGAGAATGTTTTTTCGTGACAAATTGTACTTCATGTTAGTGGTAAGCACTAATGAATATTTTTGTATCTATTTATTAAAAAATAGGAAATTTGATGGAAATTTGGAATAAAATCGCAATTTTCAAAATGTTCTGCTTTTCAGACAGATAGTCATACCACCCAAATACATTAATACATATTATCTACCATATCTCTGCTATATATCGGCATCATCTTTTAATCGTCCTGTAATTTATTTTGGACGTTAGAAGGCTTACAAATGTCACAGCGATTTTCCAGATTTACAAGAAAATTTCCCAAACTAATTTATTAGGGACCACTTCAGTTCTGAAAGGGATTATAAAGGCCTATATATTATTAACTTCCATAAATCACCCCATTTTCAAAACTGCACCCCTCAAATAATTCAAAACAGCATTTGGGAAGTTTGTTAACCCTTTAAGCATTTCACTGGAATTAAAACAATACGGAGGTGAAATTTAGACATTTAATTTTTTTCCACTAATCCCTTAATGTCACTTTATCCCCAAAGTTTTCATTTTCACAAGGGGTTAAAGGAGAAAAAGCAACCCACAGTTTGTTAAACAATTGGTCCTGAACACGGCAATAACCCATATGGTCGTAATCTGCTGTATGGGGGGGCTCGGAATGGAAAGAGCGCTATTTTGCTTTGGGAGGGCAGATTTTGCTGGAATAGTATTCAGGTGCCATGTCGCATTTGCAGATCCCCCAAAGTACCAATACAGTGGAAACCCCCTAAAAGTGACCCCATTTTGGAAACTACACCTCTCACAGAACATATCAAGGCGTATAGTGAGCATTTTGACGCTACAGCTGTTTCACAGATTGTATTAACATTGGGACATTAAAATGAAAAATTACTTTTTTTCCAATAAACCGTCAATTTAGCCCCAAATTTTTCATTTTCACAAGAGGACAAAGGAGAAAAAGCACCCCAAAGTTCGTTACACAATTTCTCCTGAACACAGAAATGCCCCATATGTGGTTGTAAACTGCTGTATGGGTACATGGTGGGGCTCAGAATGGAAAGAGCACTATTTAGCTTTTAGAGGGCAGATTTTGCTGGAATAGTTTTCAGGTGCCATGTCGCATTTGCAGAACCCCTAAAGTACCAATACAATGGAAACCACCAAAAAGTGACCCCATTTTGGAAACTACACCCCTCATAGAATTATCTAGGTGTATAGTGAGCATTTTGACCCTACAGCTGTTTCACAGATTTTATTGACTTTGGGACGTAAAAATGAAAAATTACTTTTTTTTTGCAATAAACCGTCCATTTAGCAACATATTTTTAATTTTTCCAAGTGGTTAAAGAAGAAAAAACACCCCACAGTTTGTTACACAATTTCTCCTGAACACAGAAATGCCCCATATGTGGTCATAATCTGCTGTATGGGAAGATGGCGGGGCTCAGAATGGAAAGAGCGCTATTTGGCTTTTGGAGGGCAGAAGTGGCTGGAATAGTTTTCAGGCGCCATGTCGCATTTGCAGAGCCCCTAAAGTACCAATACAATGGAAACCTCTCAAAAGTGACCCCATTTTAGAAACTACACCACTCAAAGAATGTATCAAGGGGTATTATCATTTTGAGCCTAAAAATGCTTCCCAAAAATGAATGTACAAAGTGAAAATTAAAGTTTTTAAAGAAATATTCAATTTTAGTGCCTAATACGTTGCAGCCACTTTGTAGCATCAGAGATACGCACTCCTAAAACTATTAAGTGGGCTTAATATGTGGGTGTAAACTGCTGCTTGGGCACACAGCAGGGCTCAGAAGGGAAGGAGCACTGTGTTTTTTTTTAGCTTTTGGAGTATGCAGTAGATTTAGAGGGACTTTCTGGACGCCATGTTGTTTTTGCAGAGCCCTAGAGGTGCCAGTAAACTGGAATTCCCCAAAAAGTGACCCCATTTTGTAGGGGCAATTTTAGGGTCTCTGCAAATGTGACATGGCGTCCAAAAACCAACAATCTAAATCTGCGCTCCAAAATCACATAAAGCTCCTTCACATCTGCCCCCTGCTCTGTGCCCAAATGGCAGATTATACCCACATGTATGACACTGGTGTTCCCAGGATAATGTACTTAATGTCATATGTGGATATAAACTGCTGTTTGGGCACAGCTAGGCACAGAAGTGAAGGAGCACTATTTTGGTTTTTGGAGCGCAGACTTGGACGGTTTGTTTTTTGGACGCCATTGCACTTTTGCAGAGCTCCTGAAATGCCAGTAAAGTGGAATCCCCTTACATGTCACCCCATTTTGGAAACTGCAGTTTGGGCACCCGGCAGGGCAGAGAAGGTAAGGAGCGCTATATGGCTTTTGGAGCGCAGATTCAGATGTTTGGTATCTGGATGCCATGTCATGTTTGCAGAGCCTCTAAAGTACCAGTAAAGTTGAATTCCCTAGGGATACGGGGCCCTTGGCAATTGCCCAGTTTGCTCCCCCCCCCCCCCCAACGCCGGCCCTGGATGTCGTGACCATCCCACAGATATTCAGAGCACACAGATGAACAAACATGAGCCAAGATGGAACTGCAAGCAATCCAGCTTAAAGAAACCTAACTATGAGCTTCTCCCATGATGTAAGCTAATAAGGCATTGACTGATATTTCTGTTTATTCTGAAAGTTTTTCCTGTGTCTATTTTTCAATGAAGACTTTAACCCCTTAAGGACCCAGCCCAAAAGTGCGTTAAAGGGGTATTCCCATGAACATAACCATACCTATATTTGTAGATAACTAAAAGTTAAATATTTTTGCAAATATAAGTAGTTAAAAATTCTTCAGAGTTTCAAAGATTTCCTCTAACTATCTTAGTGGTGACATCTGTAGTCTTGATCGGTTGCCAATGGATACGACCACAAATGCAAAAACTTTCTATGGTCTGGGACTTGTCAAAAACCCAGCCATGATTTTCTTATTGTAGCTGGGTTATCAGACAGGGACACTACATGTATCAGAAGATATCCCAGCCACAATAAGGAAACCATTGCTGATTTTCTGACCTTAGAAAGATCCAGCATTCATGGTCGTATCCATTAGCAACTGATCAAGATAACAAGACTGTGACCACAAGATATTTAGAGAAAATCTTTAAAACTCTGCAAAATGTATAATTACTTATATTTGCAAAAATATTTAACTTTTAATCATCTACAAATTGAAAAATGGTTATGTACCTGGGAATACCCCTTTAAGGACCAAGCCTCGTGTTTCAAAACTGACATGTGTCACTTTATATGGCAATAACTTTAAGACGCTTTAACTTACACAAGTGATTTTGAGAATGTTTTTTCGTGACAAATTGTACTTCATGTTAGTGGTAAGCACTAATGAATATTTTTGTATCTATTTATTAAAAAATAGGAAATTTGATGGAAATTTGGAATAAAATCGCAATTTTCAAAATGTTCTGCTTTTCAGACAGATAGTCATACCACCCAAATACATTAATACATATTATCTACCATATCTCTGCTATATATCGGCATCATCTTTTAATCGTCCTGTAATTTATTTTGGACGTTAGAAGGCTTACAAATGTCACAGCGATTTTCCAGATTTACAAGAAAATTTCCCAAACTAATTTATTAGGGACCACTTCAGTTCTGAAAGGGATTATAAAGGCCTATATATTATTAACTTCCATAAATCACCCCATTTTCAAAACTGCACCCCTCAAATAATTCAAAACAGCATTTGGGAAGTTTGTTAACCCTTTAAGCATTTCACTGGAATTAAAACAATACGGAGGTGAAATTTAGACATTTAATTTTTTTCCACTAATCCCTTAATGTCACTTTATCCCCAAAGTTTTCATTTTCACAAGGGGTTAAAGGAGAAAAAGCAACCCACAGTTTGTTAAACAATTGGTCCTGAACACGGCAATAACCCATATGGTCGTAATCTGCTGTATGGGGGGGCTCGGAATGGAAAGAGCGCTATTTTGCTTTGGGAGGGCAGATTTTGCTGGAATAGTATTCAGGTGCCATGTCGCATTTGCAGATCCCCCAAAGTACCAATACAGTGGAAACCCCCTAAAAGTGACCCCATTTTGGAAACTACACCTCTCACAGAACATATCAAGGCGTATAGTGAGCATTTTGACGCTACAGCTGTTTCACAGATTGTATTAACATTGGGACATTAAAATGAAAAATTACTTTTTTTTCCAATAAACCGTCAATTTAGCCCCAAATTTTTCATTTTCACAAGAGGACAAAGGAGAAAAAGCACCCCAAAGTTCGTTACACAATTTCTCCTGAACACAGAAATGCCCCATATGTGGTTGTAAACTGCTGTATGGGTACATGGTGGGGCTCAGAATGGAAAGAGCACTATTTAGCTTTTAGAGGGCAGATTTTGCTGGAATAGTTTTCAGGTGCCATGTCGCATTTGCAGAACCCCTAAAGTACCAATACAATGGAAACCACCAAAAAGTGACCCCATTTTGGAAACTACACCCCTCATAGAATTATCTAGGTGTATAGTGAGCATTTTGACCCTACAGCTGTTTCACAGATTTTATTGACTTTGGGACGTAAAAATGAAAAATTACTTTTTTTTGCAATAAACCGTCCATTTAGCAACATATTTTTAATTTTTCCAAGTGGTTAAAGAAGAAAAAACACCCCACAGTTTGTTACACAATTTCTCCTGAACACAGAAATGCCCCATATGTGGTCATAATCTGCTGTATGGGAAGATGGCGGGGCTCAGAATGGAAAGAGCGCTATTTGGCTTTTGGAGGGCAGAAGTGGCTGGAATAGTTTTCAGGCGCCATGTCGCATTTGCAGAGCCCCTAAAGTACCAATACAATGGAAACCTCTCAAAAGTGACCCCATTTTAGAAACTACACCACTCAAAGAATGTATCAAGGGGTATTATCATTTTGAGCCTAAAAATGCTTCCCAAAAATGAATGTACAAAGTGAAAATTAAAGTTTTTAAAGAAATATTCAATTTTAGTGCCTAATACGTTGCAGCCACTTTGTAGCATCAGAGATACGCACTCCTAAAACTATTAAGTGGGCTTAATATGTGGGTGTAAACTGCTGCTTGGGCACACAGCAGGGCTCAGAAGGGAAGGAGCACTGTGTTTTTTTTTAGCTTTTGGAGTATGCAGTAGATTTAGAGGGACTTTCTGGACGCCATGTTGTTTTTGCAGAGCCCTAGAGGTGCCAGTAAACTGGAATTCCCCAAAAAGTGACCCCATTTTGTAGGGGCAATTTTAGGGTCTCTGCAAATGTGACATGGCGTCCAAAAACCAACAATCTAAATCTGCGCTCCAAAATCACATAAAGCTCCTTCACATCTGCCCCCTGCTCTGTGCCCAAATGGCAGATTATACCCACATGTATGACACTGGTGTTCCCAGGATAATGTACTTAATGTCATATGTGGATATAAACTGCTGTTTGGGCACAGCTAGGCACAGAAGTGAAGGAGCACTATTTTGGTTTTTGGAGCGCAGACTTGGACGGTTTGTTTTTTGGACGCCATTGCACTTTTGCAGAGCTCCTGAAATGCCAGTAAAGTGGAATCCCCTTACATGTCACCCCATTTTGGAAACTGCAGTTTGGGCACCCGGCAGGGCAGAGAAGGTAAGGAGCGCTATATGGCTTTTGGAGCGCAGATTCAGATGTTTGGTATCTGGATGCCATGTCATGTTTGCAGAGCCTCTAAAGTACCAGTAAAGTTGAATTCCCTAGGGATACGGGGCCCTTGGCAATTGCCCAGTTTGCTCCCCCCCCCCCCAACGCCGGCCCTGGATGTCGTGACCATCCCACAGATATTCAGAGCACACAGATGAACAAACATGAGCCAAGATGGAACTGCAAGCAATCCAGCTTAAAGAAACCTAACTATGAGCTTCTCCCATGATGTAAGCTAATAAGGCATTGACTGATATTTCTGTTTATTCTGAAAGTTTTTCCTGTGTCTATTTTTCAATGAAGACTTTAACCCCTTAAGGACCCAGCCCAAAAGTGTGTTAAAGGGGTATTCCCATGAACATAACCATACCTATATTTGTAGATAACTAAAAGTTAAATATTTTTGCAAATATAAGTAGTTAAAAATTCTTCAGAGTTTCAAAGATTTCCTCTAACTATCTTAGTGGTGACATCTGTAGTCTTGATCGGTTGCCAATGGATACGACCACAAATGCAAAAACTTTCTATGGTCTGGGACTTGTCAAAAACCCAGCCATGATTTTCTTATTGTAGCTGGGTTATCAGACAGGGACACTACATGTATCAGAAGATATCCCAGCCACAATAAGGAAACCATTGCTGATTTTCTGACCTTAGAAAGATCCAGCATTCATGGTCGTATCCATTAGCAACTGATCAAGATAACAAGACTGTGACCACAAGATATTTAGAGAAAATCTTTAAAACTCTGCAAAATGTATAATTACTTATATTTGCAAAAATATTTAACTTTTAATCATCTACAAATTGAAAAATGGTTATGTACCTGGGAATACCCCTTTAAGGACCAAGCCTCGTTTTTCAAAACTGACATGTGTCACTTTATATGGCAATAACTTTAAGACGCTTTAACTTACACAAGTGATTTTGAGAATGTTTTTTCGTGACAAATTGTACTTCATGTTAGTGGTAAGCACTAATGAATATTTTTGTATCTATTTATTAAAAAATAGGAAATTTGATGGAAATTTGGAATAAAATCGCAATTTTCAAAATGTTCTGCTTTTCAGACAGATAGTCATACCACCCAAATACATTAATACATATTATCTACCATATCTCTGCTATATATCGGCATCATCTTTTAATCGTCCTGTAATTTATTTTGGACGTTAGAAGGCTTACAAATGTCACAGCGATTTTCCAGATTTACAAGAAAATTTCCCAAACTAATTTATTAGGGACCACTTCAGTTCTGAAAGGGATTATAAAGGCCTATATATTATTAACTTCCATAAATCACCCCATTTTCAAAACTGCACCCCTCAAATAATTCAAAACAGCATTTGGGAAGTTTGTTAACCCTTTAAGCATTTCACTGGAATTAAAACAATACGGAGGTGAAATTTAGACATTTAATTTTTTTCCACTAATCCCTTAATGTCACTTTATCCCCAAAGTTTTCATTTTCACAAGGGGTTAAAGGAGAAAAAGCAACCCACAGTTTGTTAAACAATTGGTCCTGAACACGGCAATAACCCATATGGTCGTAATCTGCTGTATGGGGGGGCTCGGAATGGAAAGAGCGCTATTTTGCTTTGGGAGGGCAGATTTTGCTGGAATAGTATTCAGGTGCCATGTCGCATTTGCAGATCCCCCAAAGTACCAATACAGTGGAAACCCCCTAAAAGTGACCCCATTTTGGAAACTACACCTCTCACAGAACATATCAAGGCGTATAGTGAGCATTTTGACGCTACAGCTGTTTCACAGATTGTATTAACATTGGGACATTAAAATGAAAAATTACTTTTTTTCCAATAAACCGTCAATTTAGCCCCAAATTTTTCATTTTCACAAGAGGACAAAGGAGAAAAAGCACCCCAAAGTTCGTTACACAATTTCTCCTGAACACAGAAATGCCCCATATGTGGTTGTAAACTGCTGTATGGGTACATGGTGGGGCTCAGAATGGAAAGAGCACTATTTAGCTTTTAGAGGGCAGATTTTGCTGGAATAGTTTTCAGGTGCCATGTCGCATTTGCAGAACCCCTAAAGTACCAATACAATGGAAACCACCAAAAAGTGACCCCATTTTGGAAACTACACCCCTCATAGAATTATCTAGGTGTATAGTGAGCATTTTGACCCTACAGCTGTTTCACAGATTTTATTGACTTTGGGACGTAAAAATGAAAAATTACTTTTTTTTGCAATAAACCGTCCATTTAGCAACATATTTTAAATTTTTCCAAGTGGTTAAAGAAGAAAAAACACCCCACAGTTTGTTACACAATTTCTCCTGAACACAGAAATGCCCCATATGTGGTCATAATCTGCTGTATGGGAAGATGGCGGGGCTCAGAATGGAAAGAGCGCTATTTGGCTTTTGGAGGGCAGAAGTGGCTGGAATAGTTTTCAGGCGCCATGTCGCATTTGCAGAGCCCCTAAAGTACCAATACAATGGAAACCTCTCAAAAGTGACCCCATTTTAGAAACTACACCACTCAAAGAATGTATCAAGGGGTATTATCATTTTGAGCCTAAAAATGCTTCCCAAAAATGAATGTACAAAGTGAAAATTAAAGTTTTTAAAGAAATATTCAATTTTAGTGCCTAATACGTTGCAGCCACTTTGTAGCATCAGAGATACGCACTCCTAAAACTATTAAGTGGGCTTAATATGTGGGTGTAAACTGCTGCTTGGGCACACAGCAGGGCTCAGAAGGGAAGGAGCACTGTGTTTTTTTTTAGCTTTTGGAGTATGCAGTAGATTTAGAGGGACTTTCTGGACGCCATGTTGTTTTTGCAGAGCCCTAGAGGTGCCAGTAAACTGGAATTCCCCAAAAAGTGACCCCATTTTGTAGGGGCAATTTTAGGGTCTCTGCAAATGTGACATGGCGTCCAAAAACCAACAATCTAAATCTGCGCTCCAAAATCACATAAAGCTCCTTCACATCTGCCCCCTGCTCTGTGCCCAAATGGCAGATTATACCCACATGTATGACACTGGTGTTCCCAGGATAATGTACTTAATGTCATATGTGGATATAAACTGCTGTTTGGGCACAGCTAGGCACAGAAGTGAAGGAGCACTATTTTGGTTTTTGGAGCGCAGACTTGGACGGTTTGTTTTTTGGACGCCATTGCACTTTTGCAGAGCTCCTGAAATGCCAGTAAAGTGGAATCCCCTTACATGTCACCCCATTTTGGAAACTGCAGTTTGGGCACCCGGCAGGGCAGAGAAGGTAAGGAGCGCTATATGGCTTTTGGAGCGCAGATTCAGATGTTTGGTATCTGGATGCCATGTCATGTTTGCAGAGCCTCTAAAGTACCAGTAAAGTTGAATTCCCTAGGGATACGGGGCCCTTGGCAATTGCCCAGTTTGCTCCCCCCCCCCCCCCCAACGCCGGCCCTGGATGTCGTGACCATCCCACAGATATTCAGAGCACACAGATGAACAAACATGAGCCAAGATGGAACTGCAAGCAATCCAGCTTAAAGAAACCTAACTATGAGCTTCTCCCATGATGTAAGCTAATAAGGCATTGACTGATATTTCTGTTTATTCTGAAAGTTTTTCCTGTGTCTATTTTTCAATGAAGACTTTAACCCCTTAAGGACCCAGCCCAAAAGTGTGTTAAAGGGGTATTCCCATGAACATAACCATACCTATATTTGTAGATAACTAAAAGTTAAATATTTTTGCAAATATAAGTAGTTAAAAATTCTTCAGAGTTTCAAAGATTTCCTCTAACTATCTTAGTGGTGACATCTGTAGTCTTGATCGGTTGCCAATGGATACGACCACAAATGCAAAAACTTTCTATGGTCTGGGACTTGTCAAAAACCCAGCCATGATTTTCTTATTGTAGCTGGGTTATCAGACAGGGACACTACATGTATCAGAAGATATCCCAGCCACAATAAGGAAACCATTGCTGATTTTCTGACCTTAGAAAGATCCAGCATTCATGGTCGTATCCATTAGCAACTGATCAAGATAACAAGACTGTGACCACAAGATATTTAGAGAAAATCTTTAAAACTCTGCAAAATGTATAATTACTTATATTTGCAAAAATATTTAACTTTTAATCATCTACAAATTGAAAAATGGTTATGTACCTGGGAATACCCCTTTAAGGACCAAGCCTCGTTTTTCAAAACTGACATGTGTCACTTTATATGGCAATAACTTTAAGACGCTTTAACTTACACAAGTGATTTTGAGAATGTTTTTTCGTGACAAATTGTACTTCATGTTAGTGGTAAGCACTAATGAATATTTTTGTATCTATTTATTAAAAAATAGGAAATTTGATGGAAATTTGGAATAAAATCGCAATTTTCAAAATGTTCTGCTTTTCAGACAGATAGTCATACCACCCAAATACATTAATACATATTATCTACCATATCTCTGCTATATATCGGCATCATCTTTTAATCGTCCTGTAATTTATTTTGGACGTTAGAAGGCTTACAAATGTCACAGCGATTTTCCAGATTTACAAGAAAATTTCCCAAACTAATTTATTAGGGACCACTTCAGTTCTGAAAGGGATTATAAAGGCCTATATATTATTAACTTCCATAAATCACCCCATTTTCAAAACTGCACCCCTCAAATAATTCAAAACAGCATTTGGGAAGTTTGTTAACCCTTTAAGCATTTCACTGGAATTAAAACAATACGGAGGTGAAATTTAGACATTTAATTTTTTTCCACTAATCCCTTAATGTCACTTTATCCCCAAAGTTTTCATTTTCACAAGGGGTTAAAGGAGAAAAAGCAACCCACAGTTTGTTAAACAATTGGTCCTGAACACGGCAATAACCCATATGGTCGTAATCTGCTGTATGGGGGGGCTCGGAATGGAAAGAGCGCTATTTTGCTTTGGGAGGGCAGATTTTGCTGGAATAGTATTCAGGTGCCATGTCGCATTTGCAGATCCCCCAAAGTACCAATACAGTGGAAACCCCCTAAAAGTGACCCCATTTTGGAAACTACACCTCTCACAGAACATATCAAGGCGTATAGTGAGCATTTTGACGCTACAGCTGTTTCACAGATTGTATTAACATTGGGACATTAAAATGAAAAATTACTTTTTTTCCAATAAACCGTCAATTTAGCCCCAAATTTTTCATTTTCACAAGAGGACAAAGGAGAAAAAGCACCCCAAAGTTCGTTACACAATTTCTCCTGAACACAGAAATGCCCCATATGTGGTTGTAAACTGCTGTATGGGTACATGGTGGGGCTCAGAATGGAAAGAGCACTATTTAGCTTTTAGAGGGCAGATTTTGCTGGAATAGTTTTCAGGTGCCATGTCGCATTTGCAGAACCCCTAAAGTACCAATACAATGGAAACCACCAAAAAGTGACCCCATTTTGGAAACTACACCCCTCATAGAATTATCTAGGTGTATAGTGAGCATTTTGACCCTACAGCTGTTTCACAGATTTTATTGACTTTGGGACGTAAAAATGAAAAATTACTTTTTTTTGCAATAAACCGTCCATTTAGCAACATATTTTTAATTTTTCCAAGTGGTTAAAGAAGAAAAAACACCCCACAGTTTGTTACACAATTTCTCCTGAACACAGAAATGCCCCATATGTGGTCATAATCTGCTGTATGGGAAGATGGCGGGGCTCAGAATCGAAAGAGCGCTATTTGGCTTTTGGAGGGCAGAAGTGGCTGGAATAGTTTTCAGGCGCCATGTCGCATTTGCAGAGCCCCTAAAGTACCAATACAATGGAAACCTCTCAAAAGTGACCCCATTTTAGAAACTACACCACTCAAAGAATGTATCAAGGGGTATTATCATTTTGAGCCTAAAAATGCTTCCCAAAAATGAATGTACAAAGTGAAAATTAAAGTTTTTAAAGAAATATTCAATTTTAGTGCCTAATACGTTGCAGCCACTTTGTAGCATCAGAGATACGCACTCCTAAAACTATTAAGTGGGCTTAATATGTGGGTGTAAACTGCTGCTTGGGCACACAGCAGGGCTCAGAAGGGAAGGAGCACTGTGTTTTTTTTTAGCTTTTGGAGTATGCAGTAGATTTAGAGGGACTTTCTGGACGCCATGTTGTTTTTGCAGAGCCCTAGAGGTGCCAGTAAACTGGAATTCCCCAAAAAGTGACCCCATTTTGTAGGGGCAATTTTAGGGTCTCTGCAAATGTGACATGGCGTCCAAAAACCAACAATCTAAATCTGCGCTCCAAAATCACATAAAGCTCCTTCACATCTGCCCCCTGCTCTGTGCCCAAATGGCAGATTATACCCACATGTATGACACTGGTGTTCCCAGGATAATGTACTTAATGTCATATGTGGATATAAACTGCTGTTTGGGCACAGCTAGGCACAGAAGTGAAGGAGCACTATTTTGGTTTTTGGAGCGCAGACTTGGACGGTTTGTTTTTTTGGACGCCATTGCACTTTTGCAGAGCTCCTGAAATGCCAGTAAAGTGGAATCCCCTTACATGTCACCCCATTTTGGAAACTGCAGTTTGGGCACCCGGCAGGGCAGAGAAGGTAAGGAGCGCTATATGGCTTTTGGAGCGCAGATTCAGATGTTTGGTATCTGGATGCCATGTCATGTTTGCAGAGCCTCTAAAGTACCAGTAAAGTTGAATTCCCTAGGGATACGGGGCCCTTGGCAATTGCCCAGTTTGCTCCCCCCCCCCCCCCCAACGCCGGCCCTGGATGTCGTGACCATCCCACAGATATTCAGAGCACACAGATGAACAAACATGAGCCAAGATGGAACTGCAAGCAATCCAGCTTAAAGAAACCTAACTATGAGCTTCTCCCATGATGTAAGCTAATAAGGCATTGACTGATATTTCTGTTTATTCTGAAAGTTTTTCCTGTGTCTATTTTTCAATGAAGACTTTAACCCCTTAAGGACCCAGCCCAAAAGTGTGTTAAAGGGGTATTCCCATGAACATAACCATACCTATATTTGTAGATAACTAAAAGTTAAATATTTTTGCAAATATAAGTAGTTAAAAATTCTTCAGAGTTTCAAAGATTTCCTCTAACTATCTTAGTGGTGACATCTGTAGTCTTGATCGGTTGCCAATGGATACGACCACAAATGCAAAAACTTTCTATGGTCTGGGACTTGTCAAAAACCCAGCCATGATTTTCTTATTGTAGCTGGGTTATCAGACAGGGACACTACATGTATCAGAAGATATCCCAGCCACAATAAGGAAACCATTGCTGATTTTCTGACCTTAGAAAGATCCAGCATTCATGGTCGTATCCATTAGCAACTGATCAAGATAACAAGACTGTGACCACAAGATATTTAGAGAAAATCTTTAAAACTCTGCAAAATGTATAATTACTTATATTTGCAAAAATATTTAACTTTTAATCATCTACAAATTGAAAAATGGTTATGTACCTGGGAATACCCCTTTAAGGACCAAGCCTCGTTTTTCAAAACTGACATGTGTCACTTTATATGGCAATAACTTTAAGACGCTTTAACTTACACAAGTGATTTTGAGAATGTTTTTTCGTGACAAATTGTACTTCATGTTAGTGGTAAGCACTAATGAATATTTTTGTATCTATTTATTAAAAAATAGGAAATTTGATGGAAATTTGGAATAAAATCGCAATTTTCAAAATGTTCTGCTTTTCAGACAGATAGTCATACCACCCAAATACATTAATACATATTATCTACCATATCTCTGCTATATATCGGCATCATCTTTTAATCGTCCTGTAATTTATTTTGGACGTTAGAAGGCTTACAAATGTCACAGCGATTTTCCAGATTTACAAGAAAATTTCCCAAACTAATTTATTAGGGACCACTTCAGTTCTGAAAGGGATTATAAAGGCCTATATATTATTAACTTCCATAAATCACCCCATTTTCAAAACTGCACCCCTCAAATAATTCAAAACAGCATTTGGGAAGTTTGTTAACCCTTTAAGCATTTCACTGGAATTAAAACAATACGGAGGTGAAATTTAGACATTTAATTTTTTTCCACTAATCCCTTAATGTCACTTTATCCCCAAAGTTTTCATTTTCACAAGGGGTTAAAGGAGAAAAAGCAACCCACAGTTTGTTAAACAATTGGTCCTGAACACGGCAATAACCCATATGGTCGTAATCTGCTGTATGGGGGGGCTCGGAATGGAAAGAGCGCTATTTTGCTTTGGGAGGGCAGATTTTGCTGGAATAGTATTCAGGTGCCATGTCGCATTTGCAGATCCCCCAAAGTACCAATACAGTGGAAACCCCCTAAAAGTGACCCCATTTTGGAAACTACACCTCTCACAGAACATATCAAGGCGTATAGTGAGCATTTTGACGCTACAGCTGTTTCACAGATTGTATTAACATTGGGACATTAAAATGAAAAATTACTTTTTTTCCAATAAACCGTCAATTTAGCCCCAAATTTTTCATTTTCACAAGAGGACAAAGGAGAAAAAGCACCCCAAAGTTCGTTACACAATTTCTCCTGAACACAGAAATGCCCCATATGTGGTTGTAAACTGCTGTATGGGTACATGGTGGGGCTCAGAATGGAAAGAGCACTATTTAGCTTTTAGAGGGCAGATTTTGCTGGAATAGTTTTCAGGTGCCATGTCGCATTTGCAGAACCCCTAAAGTACCAATACAATGGAAACCACCAAAAAGTGACCCCATTTTGGAAACTACACCCCTCATAGAATTATCTAGGTGTATAGTGAGCATTTTGACCCTACAGCTGTTTCACAGATTTTATTGACTTTGGGACGTAAAAATGAAAAATTACTTTTTTTTGCAATAAACCGTCCATTTAGCAACATATTTTTAATTTTTCCAAGTGGTTAAAGAAGAAAAAAACACCCCACAGTTTGTTACACAATTTCTCCTGAACACAGAAATGCCCCATATGTGGTCATAATCTGCTGTATGGGAAGATGGCGGGGCTCAGAATGGAAAGAGCGCTATTTGGCTTTTGGAGGGCAGAAGTGGCTGGAATAGTTTTCAGGCGCCATGTCGCATTTGCAGAGCCCCTAAAGTACCAATACAATGGAAACCTCTCAAAAGTGACCCCATTTTAGAAACTACACCACTCAAAGAATGTATCAAGGGGTATTATCATTTTGAGCCTAAAAATGCTTCCCAAAAATGAATGTACAAAGTGAAAATTAAAGTTTTTAAAGAAATATTCAATTTTAGTGCCTAATACGTTGCAGCCACTTTGTAGCATCAGAGATACGCACTCCTAAAACTATTAAGTGGGCTTAATATGTGGGTGTAAACTGCTGCTTGGGCACACAGCAGGGCTCAGAAGGGAAGGAGCACTGTGTTTTTTTTTTAGCTTTTGGAGTATGCAGTAGATTTAGAGGGACTTTCTGGACGCCATGTTGTTTTTGCAGAGCCCTAGAGGTGCCAGTAAACTGGAATTCCCCAAAAAGTGACCCCATTTTGTAGGGGCAATTTTAGGGTCTCTGCAAATGTGACATGGCGTCCAAAAACCAACAATCTAAATCTGCGCTCCAAAATCACATAAAGCTCCTTCACATCTGCCCCCTGCTCTGTGCCCAAATGGCAGATTATACCCACATGTATGACACTGGTGTTCCCAGGATAATGTACTTAATGTCATATGTGGATATAAACTGCTGTTTGGGCACAGCTAGGCACAGAAGTGAAGGAGCACTATTTTGTTTTTTGGAGCGCAGACTTGGACGGTTTGTTTTTTGGACGCCATTGCACTTTTGCAGAGCTCCTGAAATGCCAGTAAAGTGGAATCCCCTTACATGTCACCCCATTTTGGAAACTGCAGTTTGGGCACCCGGCAGGGCAGAGAAGGTAAGGAGCGCTATATGGCTTTTGGAGCGCAGATTCAGATGTTTGGTATCTGGATGCCATGTCATGTTTGCAGAGCCTCTAAAGTACCAGTAAAGTTGAATTCCCTAGGGATACGGGGCCCTTGGCAATTGCCCAGTTTGCTCCCCCCCCCCCCCCAACGCCGGCCCTGGATGTCGTGACCATCCCACAGATATTCAGAGCACACAGATGAACAAACATGAGCCAAGATGGAACTGCAAGCAATCCAGCTTAAAGAAACCTAACTATGAGCTTCTCCCATGATGTAAGCTAATAAGGCATTGACTGATATTTCTGTTTATTCTGAAAGTTTTTCCTGTGTCTATTTTTCAATGAAGACTTTAACCCCTTAAGGACCCAGCCCAAAAGTGTGTTAAAGGGGTATTCCCATGAACATAACCATACCTATATTTGTAGATAACTAAAAGTTAAATATTTTTGCAAATATAAGTAGTTAAAAATTCTTCAGAGTTTCAAAGATTTCCTCTAACTATCTTAGTGGTGACATCTGTAGTCTTGATCGGTTGCCAATGGATACGACCACAAATGCAAAAACTTTCTATGGTCTGGGACTTGTCAAAAACCCAGCCATGATTTTCTTATTGTAGCTGGGTTATCAGACAGGGACACTACATGTATCAGAAGATATCCCAGCCACAATAAGGAAACCATTGCTGATTTTCTGACCTTAGAAAGATCCAGCATTCATGGTCGTATCCATTAGCAACTGATCAAGATAACAAGACTGTGACCACAAGATATTTAGAGAAAATCTTTAAAACTCTGCAAAATGTATAATTACTTATATTTGCAAAAATATTTAACTTTTAATCATCTACAAATTGAAAAATGGTTATGTACCTGGGAATACCCCTTTAAGGACCAAGCCTCGTTTTTCAAAACTGACATGTGTCACTTTATATGGCAATAACTTTAAGACGCTTTAACTTACACAAGTGATTTTGAGAATGTTTTTTCGTGACAAATTGTACTTCATGTTAGTGGTAAGCACTAATGAATATTTTTGTATCTATTTATTAAAAAATAGGAAATTTGATGGAAATTTGGAATAAAATCGCAATTTTCAAAATGTTCTGCTTTTCAGACAGATAGTCATACCACCCAAATACATTAATACATATTATCTACCATATCTCTGCTATATATCGGCATCATCTTTTAATCGTCCTGTAATTTATTTTGGACGTTAGAAGGCTTACAAATGTCACAGCGATTTTCCAGATTTACAAGAAAATTTCCCAAACTAATTTATTAGGGACCACTTCAGTTCTGAAAGGGATTATAAAGGCCTATATATTATTAACTTCCATAAATCACCCCATTTTCAAAACTGCACCCCTCAAATAATTCAAAACAGCATTTGGGAAGTTTGTTAACCCTTTAAGCATTTCACTGGAATTAAAACAATACGGAGGTGAAATTTAGACATTTAATTTTTTTCCACTAATCCCTTAATGTCACTTTATCCCCAAAGTTTTCATTTTCACAAGGGGTTAAAGGAGAAAAAGCAACCCACAGTTTGTTAAACAATTGGTCCTGAACACGGCAATACCCCATATGGTCGTAATCTGCTGTATGGGGGGGCTCGGAATGGAAAGAGCGCTATTTTGCTTTGGGAGGGCAGATTTTGCTGGAATAGTATTCAGGTGCCATGTCGCATTTGCAGATCCCCCAAAGTACCAATACAGTGGAAACCCCCTAAAAGTGACCCCATTTTGGAAACTACACCTCTCACAGAACATATCAAGGCGTATAGTGAGCATTTTGACGCTACAGCTGTTTCACAGATTGTATTAACATTGGGACATTAAAATGAAAAATTACTTTTTTTCCAATAAACCGTCAATTTAGCCCCAAATTTTTCATTTTCACAAGAGGACAAAGGAGAAAAAGCACCCCAAAGTTCGTTACACAATTTCTCCTGAACACAGAAATGCCCCATATGTGGTTGTAAACTGCTGTATGGGTACATGGTGGGGCTCAGAATGGAAAGAGCACTATTTAGCTTTTAGAGGGCAGATTTTGCTGGAATAGTTTTCAGGTGCCATGTCGCATTTGCAGAACCCCTAAAGTACCAATACAATGGAAACCACCAAAAAGTGACCCCATTTTGGAAACTACACCCCTCATAGAATTATCTAGGTGTATAGTGAGCATTTTGACCCTACAGCTGTTTCACAGATTTTATTGACTTTGGGACGTAAAAATGAAAAATTACTTTTTTTTTGCAATAAACCGTCCATTTAGCAACATATTTTTAATTTTTCCAAGTGGTTAAAGAAGAAAAAACACCCCACAGTTTGTTACACAATTTCTCCTGAACACAGAAATGCCCCATATGTGGTCATAATCTGCTGTATGGGAAGATGGCGGGGCTCAGAATGGAAAGAGCGCTATTTGGCTTTTGGAGGGCAGAAGTGGCTGGAATAGTTTTCAGGCGCCATGTCGCATTTGCAGAGCCCCTAAAGTACCAATACAATGGAAACCTCTCAAAAGTGACCCCATTTTAGAAACTACACCACTCAAAGAATGTATCAAGGGGTATTATCATTTTGAGCCTAAAAATGCTTCCCAAAAATGAATGTACAAAGTGAAAATTAAAGTTTTTAAAGAAATATTCAATTTTAGTGCCTAATACGTTGCAGCCACTTTGTAGCATCAGAGATACGCACTCCTAAAACTATTAAGTGGGCTTAATATGTGGGTGTAAACTGCTGCTTGGGCACACAGCAGGGCTCAGAAGGGAAGGAGCACTGTGTTTTTTTTTAGCTTTTGGAGTATGCAGTAGATTTAGAGGGACTTTCTGGACGCCATGTTGTTTTTGCAGAGCCCTAGAGGTGCCAGTAAACTGGAATTCCCCAAAAAGTGACCCCATTTTGTAGGGGCAATTTTAGGGTCTCTGCAAATGTGACATGGCGTCCAAAAACCAACAATCTAAATCTGCGCTCCAAAATCACATAAAGCTCCTTCACATCTGCCCCCTGCTCTGTGCCCAAATGGCAGATTATACCCACATGTATGACACTGGTGTTCCCAGGATAATGTACTTAATGTCATATGTGGATATAAACTGCTGTTTGGGCACAGCTAGGCACAGAAGTGAAGGAGCACTATTTTGGTTTTTGGAGTGCAGACTTGGACGGTTTGTTTTTTGGACGCCATTGCACTTTTGCAGAGCTCCTGAAATGCCAGTAAAGTGGAATCCCCTTACATGTCACCCCATTTTGGAAACTGCAGTTTGGGCACCCGGCAGGGCAGAGAAGGTAAGGAGCGCTATATGGCTTTTGGAGCGCAGATTCAGATGTTTGGTATCTGGATGCCATGTCATGTTTGCAGAGCCTCTAAAGTACCAGTAAAGTTGAATTCCCTAGGGATACGGGGCCCTTGGCAATTGCCCAGTTTGCTCCCCCCCCCCCAACGCCGGCCCTGGATGTCGTGACCATCCCACAGATATTCAGAGCACACAGATGAACAAACATGAGCCAAGATGGAACTGCAAGCAATCCAGCTTAAAGAAACCTAACTATGAGCTTCTCCCATGATGTAAGCTAATAAGGCATTGACTGATATTTCTGTTTATTCTGAAAGTTTTTCCTGTGTCTATTTTTCAATGAAGACTTTAACCCCTTAAGGACCCAGCCCAAAAGTGCGTTAAAGGGGTATTCCCATGAACATAACCATACCTATATTTGTAGATAACTAAAAGTTAAATATTTTTGCAAATATAAGTAGTTAAAAATTCTTCAGAGTTTCAAAGATTTCCTCTAACTATCTTAGTGGTGACATCTGTAGTCTTGATCGGTTGCCAATGGATACGACCACAAATGCAAAAACTTTCTATGGTCTGGGACTTGTCAAAAACCCAGCCATGATTTTCTTATTGTAGCTGGGTTATCAGACAGGGACACTACATGTATCAGAAGATATCCCAGCCACAATAAGGAAACCATTGCTGATTTTCTGACCTTAGAAAGATCCAGCATTCATGGTCGTATCCATTAGCAACTGATCAAGATAACAAGACTGTGACCACAAGATATTTAGAGAAAATCTTTAAAACTCTGCAAAATGTATAATTACTTATATTTGCAAAAATATTTAACTTTTAATCATCTACAAATTGAAAAATGGTTATGTACCTGGGAATACCCCTTTAAGGACCAAGCCTCGTTTTTCAAAACTGACATGTGTCACTTTATATGGCAATAACTTTAAGACGCTTTAACTTACACAAGTGATCTTGAGAATGTTTTTTCGTGACAAATTGTACTTCATGTTAGTGGTAAGCACTAATGAATATTTTTGTATCTATTTATTAAAAAATAGGAAATTTGATGGAAATTTGGAATAAAATCGCAATTTTCAAAATGTTCTGCTTTTCAGCCAGATAGTCATACCACCCAAATACATTAATACATATTATCTACCATATCTCTGCTATATATCGGCATCATCTTTTAATCGTCCTGTAATTTATTTTGGACGTTAGAAGGCTTACAAATGTCACAGCGATTTTCCAGATTTACAAGAAAATTTCCCAAACTAATTTATTAGGGACCACTTCAGTTCTGAAAGGGATTATAAAGGCCTATATATTATTAACTTCCATAAATCACCCCATTTTCAAAACTGCACCCCTCAAATAATTCAAAACAGCATTTGGGAAGTTTGTTAACCCTTTAAGCATTTCACTGGAATTAAAACAATACGGAGGTGAAATTTAGACATTTAATTTTTTTCCACTAATCCCTTAATGTCACTTTATCCCCAAAGTTTTCATTTTCACAAGGGGTTAAAGGAGAAAAAGCAACCCACAGTTTGTTAAACAATTGGTCCTGAACACGGCAATACCCCATATGGTCGTAATCTGCTGTATGGGGGGGCTCGGAATGGAAAGAGCGCTATTTTGCTTTGGGAGGGCAGATTTTGCTGGAATAGTATTCAGGTGCCATGTCGCATTTGCAGATCCCCCAAAGTACCAATACAGTGGAAACCCCCTAAAAGTGACCCCATTTTGGAAACTACACCTCTCACAGAACATATCAAGGCGTATAGTGAGCATTTTGACGCTACAGCTGTTTCACAGATTGTATTAACATTGGGACATTAAAATGAAAAATTACTTTTTTTCCAATAAACCGTCAATTTAGCCCCAAATTTTTCATTTTCACAAGAGGACAAAGGAGAAAAAGCACCCCAAAGTTCGTTACACAATTTCTCCTGAACACAGAAATGCCCCATATGTGGTTGTAAACTGCTGTATGGGTACATGGTGGGGCTCAGAATGGAAAGAGCACTATTTAGCTTTTAGAGGGCAGATTTTGCTGGAATAGTTTTCAGGTGCCATGTCGCATTTGCAGAACCCCTAAAGTACCAATACAATGGAAACCACCAAAAAGTGACCCCATTTTGGAAACTACACCCCTCATAGAATTATCTAGGTGTATAGTGAGCATTTTGACCCTACAGCTGTTTCACAGATTTTATTGACTTTGGGACGTAAAAATGAAAAATTACTTTTTTTTTGCAATAAACCGTCCATTTAGCAACATATTTTTAATTTTTCCAAGTGGTTAAAGAAGAAAAAACACCCCACAGTTTGTTACACAATTTCTCCTGAACACAGAAATGCCCCATATGTGGTCATAATCTGCTGTATGGGAAGATGGCGGGGCTCAGAATGGAAAGAGCGCTATTTGGCTTTTGGAGGGCAGTAGTGGCTGGAATAGTTTTCAGGCGCCATGTCGCATTTGCAGAGCCCCTAAAGTACCAATACAATGGAAACCTCTCAAAAGTGACCCCATTTTAGAAACTACACCACTCAAAGAATGTATCAAGGGGTATTATCATTTTGAGCCTAAAAATGCTTCCCAAAAATGAATGTACAAAGTGAAAATTAAAGTTTTTAAAGAAATATTCAATTTTAGTGCCTAATACGTTGCAGCCACTTTGTAGCATCAGAGATACGCACTCCTAAAACTATTAAGTGGGCTTAATATGTGGGTGTAAACTGCTGCTTGGGCACACAGCAGGGCTCAGAAGGGAAGGAGCACTGTGTTTTTTTTAGCTTTTGGAGTATGCAGTAGATTTAGAGGGACTTTCTGGACGTCATGTTGTTTTTGCAGAGCCCTAGAGGTGCCAGTAAACTGGAATTCCCCAAAAAGTGACCCCATTTTGTAGGGGCAATTTTAGGGTCTCTGCAAATGTGACATGGCGTCCAAAAACCAACAATCTAAATCTGCGCTCCAAAATCACATAAAGCTCCTTCACATCTGCCCCCTGCTCTGTGCCCAAATGGCAGATTATACCCACATGTATGACACTGGTGTTCCCAGGATAATGTACTTAATGTCATATGTGGATATAAACTGCTGTTTGGGCACAGCTAGGCACAGAAGTGAAGGAGCACTATTTTGGTTTTTGGAGCGCAGACTTGGACGGTTTGTTTTTTGGACGCCATTGCACTTTTGCAGAGCTCCTGAAATGCCAGTAAAGTGGAATCCCCTTACATGTCACCCCATTTTGGAAACTGCAGTTTGGGCACCCGGCAGGGCAGAGAAGGTAAGGAGCGCTATATGGCTTTTGGAGCGCAGATTCAGATGTTTGGTATCTGGATGCCATGTCATGTTTGCAGAGCCTCTAAAGTACCAGTAAAGTTGAATTCCCTAGGGATACGGGGCCTTTGGCAATTGCCCAGTTTGCTCCCCCCCCCCAACGCCGACCCTGGATGTCGTGACCATCCCACAGATATTCAGAGCACACAGATGAACAAACATGAGCCAAGATGGAACTGCAAGCAATCCAGCTTAAAGAAACCTAACTATGAGCTTCTCCCATGATGTAAGCTAATAAGGCATTGACTGATATTTCTGTTTATTCTGAAAGTTTTTTCCTGTGTCTATTTTTCAATGAAGACTTTAACCCCTTAAGGACCCAGCCCAAAAGTGCGTTAAAGGGGTATTCCCATGAACATAACCATACCTATATTTGTAGATAACTAAAAGTTAAATATTTTTGCAAATATAAGTAGTTAAAAATTCTTCAGAGTTTCAAAGATTTCCTCTAACTATCTTAGTGGTGACATCTGTAGTCTTGATCGGTTGCCAATGGATACGACCACAAATGCAAAAACTTTCTATGGTCTGGGACTTGTCAAAAACCCAGCCATGATTTTCTTATTGTAGCTGGGTTATCAGACAGGGACACTACATGTATCAGAAGATATCCCAGCCACAATAAGGAAACCATTGCTGATTTTCTGACCTTAGAAAGATCCAGCATTCATGGTCGTATCCATTAGCAACTGATCAAGATAACAAGACTGTGACCACAAGATATTTAGAGAAAATCTTTAAAACTCTGCAAAATGTATAATTACTTATATTTGCAAAAATATTTAACTTTTAATCATCTACAAATTGAAAAATGGTTATGTACCTGGGAATACCCCTTTAAGGACCAAGCCTCGTTTTTCAAAACTGACATGTGTCACTTTATATGGCAATAACTTTAAGACGCTTTAACTTACACAAGTGATTTTGAGAATGTTTTTTCGTGACAAATTGTACTTCATGTTAGTGGTAAGCACTAATGAATATTTTTGTATCTATTTATTAAAAAATAGGAAATTTGATGGAAATTTGGAAAAAAATCGCAATTTTCAAAATGTTCTGCTTTTCAGACAGATAGTCATACCACCCAAATACATTAATACATATTATCTACCATATCTCTGCTATATATCGGCATCATCTTTTAATCGTCCTGTAATTTATTTTGGACGTTAGAAGGCTTACAAATGTCACAGCGATTTTCCAGATTTACAAGAAAATTTCCCAAACTAATTTATTAGGGACCACTTCAGTTCTGAAAGGGATTATAAAGGCCTATATATTATTAACTTCCATAAATCACCCCATTTTCAAAACTGCACCCCTCAAATAATTCAAAACAGCATTTGGAAAGTTTGTTAACCCTTTAAGCATTTCACTGGAATTAAAACAATACGGAGGTGAAATTTAGACATTTAATTTTTTTCCACTAATCCCTTAATGTCACTTTATCCCCAAAGTTTTCATTTTCACAAGGGGTTAAAGGAGAAAAAGCAACCCACAGTTTGTTAAACAATTGGTCCTGAACACGACAATACCCCATATGGTCGTAATCTGCTGTATGGGGGGGCTCGGAATGGAAAGAGCGCTATTTTGCTTTGGGAGGGCAGATTTTGCTGGAATAGTATTCAGGTGCCATGTCGCATTTGCAGATCCCCCAAAGTACCAATACAGTGGAAACCCCCTAAAAGTGACCCCATTTTGGAAACTACACCTCTCACAGAACATATCAAGGTGTATAGTGAGCATTTTGACGCTACAGCTGTTTCACAGATTGTATTAACATTGGGACATTAAAATGAAAAACTACTTTTTTTCCAATAAACCGTCAATTTAGCCCCAAATTTTTCATTTTCACAAGAGGACAAAGGAGAAAAAGCACCCCCAAAGTTCGTTACACAATTTCTCCTGAACACAGAAATGCCCCATATGTGGTTGTAAACTGCTGTATGGGTACATGGTGGGGCTCAGAATGGAAAGAGCACTATTTAGCTTTTAGAGGGCAGATTTTGCTGGAATAGTTTTCAGGTGCCATGTCGCATTTGCAGAACCCCTAAAGTACCAATACAATGGAAACCACCAAAAAGTGACCCCATTTTGGAAACTACACCCCTCTTAGAATTATCTAGGTGTATAGTGAGCATTTTGACCCTACAGCTGTTTCACAGATTTTATTGACTTTGGGACGTAAAAATGAAAAATTACTTTTTTTTGCAATAAACCGTCCATTTAGCAACATATTTTTAATTTTTCCAAGTGGTTAAAGAAGAAAAAACACCCCACAGTTTGTTACACAATTTCTCCTGAACACAGAAATGCCCCATATGTGGTCATAATCTGCTGTATGGGAAGATGGCGGGGCTCAGAATGGAAAGAGCGCTATTTGGCTTTTGGAGGGCAGAAGTGGCTGGAATAGTTTTCAGGCGCCATGTCGCATTTGCAGAGCCCCTAAAGTACCAATACAATGGAAACCTCTCAAAAGTGACCCCCATTTTAGAAACTACACCACTCAAAGAATGTATCAAGGGGTATTATCATTTTGAGCCTAAAAATGCTTCCCAAAAATGAATGTACAAAGTGAAAATTAAAGTTTTTAAAGAAATATTCAATTTTAGTGCCTAATACGTTGCAGCCACTTTGTAGCATCAGAGATACGCACTCCTAAAACTATTAAGTGGGCTTAATATGTTGGTGTAAACTGCTGCTTGGGCACACAGCAGGGCTCAGAAGGGAAGGAGCACTGTGTTTTTTAGCTTTTGGAGTATGCAGTAGATTTAGAGGGACTTTCTGGACGCCATGTTGTTTTTGCAGAGCCCTAGAGGTGCCAGTAAACTGGAATTCCCCAAAAAGTGACCCCATTTTGTAGGGGCAATTTTAGGGTCTCTGCAAATGTGACATGGCGTCCAAAAACCAACAATCTAAATCTGCGCTCCAAAATCACATAAAGCTCCTTCACATCTGCCCCCTGCTCTGTGCCCAAATGGCAGATTATACCCACATGTATGACACTGGTGTTCCCAGGATAATGTACTTAATGTCATATGTGGATATAAACTGCTGTTTGGGCACAGCTAGGCACAGAAGTGAAGGAGCACTATTTTGGTTTTTGGAGCGCAGACTTGGACGGTTTGTTTTTTGGACGCCATTGCACTTTTGCAGAGCTCCTGAAATGCCAGTAAAGTGGAATCCCCTTACATGTCACCCCATTTTGGAAACTGCAGTTTGGGCACCCGGCAGGGCAGAGAAGGTAAGGAGCGCTATATGGCTTTTGGAGCGCAGATTCAGATGTTTGGTATCTGGATGCCATGTCATGTTTGCAGAGCCTCTAAAGTACCAGTAAAGTTGAATTCCCTAGGGATACGGGGCCCTTGGCAATTGCCCAGTTTGCCCCCCCCCCCCAACGCCGGCCCTGGATGTCGTGACCATCCCACAGATATTCAGAGCACACAGATGAACAAACATGAGCCAAGATGGAACAGCAAGCAATCCAGCTTAAAGAAACCTAACTATGAGCTTCTCCCATGATGTAAGCTAATAAGGCATTGACTGATATTTCTATTTATTCTGAAAGTTTTTTCCTGTGTCTATTTTTCAATGAAGACTTTAACCCCTTAAGGACCCAGCCCAAAAGTGCGTTAAAGGGGTATTCCCATGAACATAACCATACCTATATTTGTAGATAACTAAAAGTTAAATATTTTTGCAAATATAAGTAGTTAAAAATTCTTCAGAGTTTCAAAGATTTCCTCTAACTATCTTAGTGGTGACATCTGTAGTCTTGATCGGTTGCCAATGGATACGACCACAAATGCAAAAACTTTCTATGGTCTGGGACTTGTCAAAAACCCAGCCATGATTTTCTTATTGTAGCTGGGTTATCAGACAGGGACACTACATGTATCAGAAGATATCCCAGCCACAATAAGGAAACCATTGCTGATTTTCTGACCTTAGAAAGATCCAGCATTCATGGTCGTATCCATTAGCAACTGATCAAGATAACAAGACTGTGACCACAAGATATTTAGAGAAAATCTTTAAAACTCTGCAAAATGTATAATTACTTATATTTGCAAAAATATTTAACTTTTAATCATCTACAAATTGAAAAATGGTTATGTACCTGGGAATACCCCTTTAAGGACCAAGCCTCGTTTTTCAAAACTGACATGTGTCACTTTATATGGCAATAACTTTAAGACGCTTTAACTTACACAAGTGATTTTGAGAATGTTTTTTCGTGACAAATTGTACTTCATGTTAGTGGTAAGCACTAATGAATATTTTTGTATCTATTTATTAAAAAATAGGAAATTTGATGGAAATTTGGAAAAAAATCGCAATTTTCAAAATGTTCTGCTTTTCAGACAGATAGTCATACCACCCAAATACATTAATACATATTATCTACCATATCTCTGCTATATATCGGCATCATCTTTTAATCGTCCTGTAATTTATTTTGGACGTTAGAAGGCTTACAAATGTCACAGCGATTTTCCAGATTTACAAGAAAATTTCCCAAACTAATTTATTAGGGACCACTTCAGTTCTGAAAGGGATTATAAAGGCCTATATATTATTAACTTCCATAAATCACCCCATTTTCAAAACTGCACCCCTCAAATAATTCAAAACAGCATTTGGAAAGTTTGTTAACCCTTTAAGCATTTCACTGGAATTAAAACAATACGGAGGTGAAATTTAGACATTTAATTTTTTTCCACTAATCCCTTAATGTCACTTTATCCCCAAAGTTTTCATTTTCACAAGGGGTTAAAGGAGAAAAAGCAACCCACAGTTTGTTAAACAATTGGTCCTGAACACGACAATACCCCATATGGTCGTAATCTGCTGTATGGGGGGGCTCGGAATGGAAAGAGCGCTATTTTGCTTTGGGAGGGCAGATTTTGCTGGAATAGTATTCAGGTGCCATGTCGCATTTGCAGATCCCCCAAAGTACCAATACAGTGGAAACCCCCTAAAAGTGACCCCATTTTGGAAACTACACCTCTCACAGAACATATCAAGGTGTATAGTGAGCATTTTGACGCTACAGCTGTTTCACAGATTGTATTAACATTGGGACATTAAAATGAAAAACTACTTTTTTTCCAATAAACCGTCAATTTAGCCCCAAATTTTTCATTTTCACAAGAGGACAAAGGAGAAAAAGCACCCCCAAAGTTCGTTACACAATTTCTCCTGAACACAGAAATGCCCCATATGTGGTTGTAAACTGCTGTATGGGTACATGGTGGGGCTCAGAATGGAAAGAGCACTATTTAGCTTTTAGAGGGCAGATTTTGCTGGAATAGTTTTCAGGTGCCATGTCGCATTTGCAGAACCCCTAAAGTACCAATACAATGGAAACCACCAAAAAGTGACCCCATTTTGGAAACTACACCCCTCTTAGAATTATCTAGGTGTATAGTGAGCATTTTGACCCTACAGCTGTTTCACAGATTTTATTGACTTTGGGACGTAAAAATGAAAAATTACTTTTTTTTGCAATAAACCGTCCATTTAGCAACATATTTTTAATTTTTCCAAGTGGTTAAAGAAGAAAAAACACCCCACAGTTTGTTACACAATTTCTCCTGAACACAGAAATGCCCCATATGTGGTCATAATCTGCTGTATGGGAAGATGGCGGGGCTCAGAATGGAAAGAGCGCTATTTGGCTTTTGGAGGGCAGAAGTGGCTGGAATAGTTTTCAGGCGCCATGTCGCATTTGCAGAGCCCCTAAAGTACCAATACAATGGAAACCTCTCAAAAGTGACCCCATTTTAGAAACTACACCACTCAAAGAATGTATCAAGGGGTATTATCATTTTGAGCCTAAAAATGCTTCCCAAAAATGAATGTACAAAGTGAAAATTAAAGTTTTTAAAGAAATATTCAATTTTAGTGCCTAATACGTTGCAGCCACTTTGTAGCATCAGAGATACGCACTCCTAAAACTATTAAGTGGGCTTAATATGTTGGTGTAAACTGCTGCTTGGGCACACAGCAGGGCTCAGAAGGGAAGGAGCACTGTGTTTTTTTTAGCTTTTGGAGTATGCAGTAGATTTAGAGGGACTTTCTGGACGCCATGTTGTTTTTGCAGAGCCCTAGAGGTGCCAGTAAACTGGAATTCCCCAAAAAGTGACCCCATTTTGTAGGGGCAATTTTAGGGTCTCTGCAAATGTGACATGGCGTCCAAAAACCAACAATCTAAATCTGCGCTCCAAAATCACATAAAGCTCCTTCACATCTGCCCCCTGCTCTGTGCCCAAATGGCAGATTATACCCACATGTATGACACTGGTGTTCCCAGGATAATGTACTTAATGTCATATGTGGATATAAACTGCTGTTTGGGCACAGCTAGGCACAGAAGTGAAGGAGCACTATTTTGGTTTTTGGAGCGCAGACTTGGACGGTTTGTTTTTTGGACGCCATTGCACTTTTGCAGAGCTCCTGAAATGCCAGTAAAGTGGAATCCCCTTACATGTCACCCCATTTTGGAAACTGCAGTTTGGGCACCCGGCAGGGCAGAGAAGGTAAGGAGCGCTATATGGCTTTTGGAGCGCAGATTCAGATGTTTGGTATCTGGATGCCATGTCATGTTTGCAGAGCCTCTAAAGTACCAGTAAAGTTGAATTCCCTAGGGATACGGGGCCCTTGGCAATTGCCCAGTTTGCCCCCCCCCCCAACGCCGGCCCTGGATGTCGTGACCATCCCACAGATATTCAGAGCACACAGATGAACAAACATGAGCCAAGATGGAACAGCAAGCAATCCAGCTTAAAGAAACCTAACTATGAGCTTCTCCCATGATGTAAGCTAATAAGGCATTGACTGATATTTCTATTTATTCTGAAAGTTTTTCCTGTGTCTATTTTTCAATGAAGACTTTAACCCCTTAAGGACCCAGCCCAAAAGTGCGTTAAAGGGGTATTCCCATGAACATAACCATACCTATATTTGTAGATAACTAAAAGTTAAATATTTTTGCAAATATAAGTAGTTAAAAATTCTTCAGAGTTTCAAAGATTTCCTCTAACTATCTTAGTGGTGACATCTGTAGTCTTGATCGGTTGCCAATGGATACGACCACAAATGCAAAAACTTTCTATGGTCTGGGACTTGTCAAAAACCCAGCCATGATTTTCTTATTGTAGCTGGGTTATCAGAAAGGGACACTACATGTATCAGAAGATATCCCAGCCACAATAAGGAAACCATTGCTGATTTTCTGACCTTAGAAAGATCCTGCATTCATGGTCGTATCCATTAGCAACTGATCAAGATAACAAGACTGTGACCACAAGATATTTAGAGAAAATCTTTAAAACTCTGCAAAATGTATTACTTATATTTGCAAAAATATTTAACTTTTAATCATCTACAAATTGAAAAATGGTTATGTACCTGGGAATACCCCTTTAAGGACCAAGCCTCGTTTTTCAAAACTGACATGTGTCACTTTATATGGCAATAACTTTAAGACGCTTTAACTTACACAAGTGATTTTGAGAATGTTTTTTCGTGACAAATTGTACTTCATGTTAGTGGTAAGCACTAATGAATATTTTTGTATCTATTTATTAAAAAATAGGAAATTTGATGGAAATTTGGAAAAAAATCGCAATTTTCAAAATGTTCTGCTTTTCAGACAGATAGTCATACCACCCAAATACATTAATACATATTATCTACCATATCTCTGCTATATATCGGCATCATCTTTTAATCGTCCTGTAATTTATTTTGGACGTTAGAAGGCTTACAAATGTCACAGCGATTTTCCAGATTTACAAGAAAATTTCCCAAACTAATTTTTTAGGGACCACTTCAGTTCTGAAAGGGATTATAAAGGCGTATATATTAGAAACTTCCATAAATCACCCCATTTTCAAAACTGCACCCCTCAAATAATTCAAAACAGCATTTGGGAAGTTTGTTAACCCTTTAAGCATTTCACTGGAATTAAAACAATACGGAGGTGAAATTTAGACATTTAATTTTTTTCCACTAATCCCTTAATGTCACTTTATCCCCAAAGTTTTCATTTTCACAAGGGGTTAAAGGAGAAAAAGCAACCCACAGTTTGTTAAACAATTGGTCCTGAACACGGCAATACCCCATATGGTCGTAATCTGCTGTATGGGGGGGCTCGGAATGGAAAGAGCGCTATTTTGCTTTGGGAGGGCAGATTTTGCTGGAATAGTATTCAGGTGCCATGTCGCATTTGCAGATCCCCAAAGTACCAATACAGTGGAAACCCCCTAAAAGTGACCCCATTTTGGAAACTACACCTCTCACAGAACATATCAAGGCGTATAGTGAGCATTTTGACGCTACAGCTGTTTCACAGATTTTATTAACATTGGGACATTAAAATGAAAAATTACTTTTCTTCCAATAAACCGTCAATTTAGCCCCAAATTTTTCATTTTCACAAGAGGACAAAGGAGAAAAAGCACCCCAAAGTTCGTTACACAATTTCTCCTGAACACAGAAATGCCCCATATGTGGTTGTAAACTGCTGTATGGGTACATGGTGGGGCTCAGAATGGAAAGAGCACTATTTAGCTTTTAGAGGGCAGATTTTGCTGGAATAGTTTTCAGGTGCCATGTCGCATTTGCAGAACCCCTAAAGTACCAATACAATGGAAACCACCAAAAAGTGACCCCACTTTGGAAACTACACCCCTCATAGAATTATCTAGGTGTATAGTGAGCATTTTGACCCTACAGCTGTTTCACAGATTTTATTGACTTTGGGACGTAAAAATGAAAAATAACTTTTTTTTTGCAATAAACCGTCCATTTAGCAACATATTTTTAATTTTTCCAAGTGGTTAAAGAAGAAAAAACACCCCACAGTTTGTTACACAATTTCTCCTGAACACAGAAATGCCCCATATGTGGTCATAATCTGCTGTATGGGAAGATGGCGGGGCTCAGAATGGAAAGAGCGCTATTTGGCTTTTGGAGGGCAGAAGTGGCTGGAATAGTTTTCAGGCGCCATGTCGCATTTGCAGAGCCCCTAAAGTACCAATACAATGGAAACCTCTCAAAAGTGACCCCATTTTAGAAACTACACCACTCAAAGAATGTATCAAGGGGTATTATCATTTTGAGCCTAAAAATGCTTCCCAAAAATGAATGTACAAAGTGAAAATTAAAGTTTTTAAAGAAATATTCAATTTTAGTGCCTAATACGTTGCAGCCACTTTGTAGCATCAGAGATACGCACTCCTAAAACTATTAAGTGGGCTTAATATGTGGGTGTAAACTGCTGCTTGGGCACACAGCAGGGCTCAGAAGGGAAGGAGCACTGTGTTTTTTTTAGCTTTTGGAGTATGCAGTAGATTTAGAGGGACTTTCTGGACGCCATGTTGTTTTTGCAGTGCCCTAGAGGTGCCAGTAAACTGGAATTCCCCAAGAAGTGACCCCATTTTGTAGGGGCAATTTTAGGGTCTCTGCAAATGTGACATGGCGTCCAAAAACTAACAATCTAAATCTGCGCTCCAAAATCACATAAAGCTCCTTCACATCTGCCCCCTGCTCTGTGCCCAAATGGCAGATTATACCCACATGTATGACACTGGTGTTCCCAGGATAATGTACTTAATGTCATATGTGGGTATAAACTGCTGTTTGGGCACAGCTAGGCACAGAAGTGAAGGAGCACTATTTTGGTTTTTGGAGCGCAGACTTGGACGGTTTGTTTTTTGGACGCCATTGCACTTTTGCAGAGCTCCTGAAATGCCAGTAAAGTGGAATCCCCTTACATGTCACCCCATTTTGGAAACTGCAGTTTGGGCACCCGGCAGGGCAGAGAAGGTAAGGAGCGCTATATGGCTTTTGGAGCGCAGATTCAGATGTTTGGTATCTGGATGCCATGTCATGTTTGCAGAGCCTCTAAAGTACCAGTAAAGTGGAATTCCCTAGGGAATGACCCCATTTTGAAAACTGCATGCCTCAAAGAATTTATAAAGGGGTGTAGTGAACATTAGTATCCCAGACGTGAATGCACAGCGGATGGGTAAAAGTGAATATGTAAGCTGTGCGGAGTACAATGGGTACACTAACAAACATTTTGTACAAAAAGCACTGTGTTTAGCTTGGGGAAACTTTCCATTTTATTTTCTTGAAATCCTCCTTATAATATCTGAAAGACAAACTCTTTTTCTCATTTATCAATTCAGGTTTTCTTTTTTGTCAAGCATGACTCCATCCTGAAGCATTGCTTCTCAGATCTAAGAGGTACTCAGAAGGTCCAATTTTGTCTGACAACATAAGCACCTATCCATTTTGCTTTTGGAAATGTTTGCAATACAAAAAAAATTCTGAAACATTCCTCTGTCCCCAGTTTGGTATTTAGTGCAAGTGCCCATTGCATCCAACCAGGGGCTCCGTAGATTCAGAATAGAAAATATGGTCCTACATTTGCTCTTTACTTTGTGACCATCAAGCAACATTGTCTAATCCCTCTAACAATGCCAATACACTAATGAAAACACTAGGTTCTTTCAACATCTACCCCTGAATGTTTTCTGACAACAATACTGTAAGTATAAGGGGATATTCACATTGCTGTTATTTTGGTCGCTTGCTGTCATCCGTCATAAGATGAGAGCAATGGACGATAACAGAAGTAGAGTAATGGACACAGACAGAACCCCCTCCGTCTGTGTTTATTCCCATTGCATTCAGGACTTTTTCTTCTGTCAGAAAAGTTAAAAACATGACAGAAGAAAGATGTGACAGATAAGAGCAACACATATTAAAAAATGTTAGTGTGAACCCATCCTAACATTTGTCTCCTTCCACTTTCCTCTGGCCAACAGTACAATGGGAGTGTGATGACTAGAGATGGGCGAACAGATTCATCATGAGCCAGATTCAAACCGAATATTTCAAATTGTTCAATTTTTAAAAAAACTGAATAAACGCAGATTTGTCTTGGACTAAATAAAATGGCCGCTGTGCAGGAAAAATTCAGAAGAGTCACATGTCCTGTGATTCACTATGACATTCTGGTGCCACCTGACATGAGCTGACATCCACTCAGCCAATAGTCATTGGTAGGTGGACACAGTGTTGATGTCATATACACTATGTAAGGTGCTGTAAGCATGATCACGAGGCACTGCAGTGATGGTGGATGTACAGATGGATCTGTGATTCATCTCGCTGCATGATACAGAGCACTGAGTTCTGAAAAGCTTACAAATTGCAAGCAACAGAGCTAGAGAATCTTAAGACTAGGACAGTTTAGTCAATCAATAACAGGCAGATTAGTGATAGAAATCGTAGATAGCAGTAAGGGAGAATTTATGTGCTCCTGACAGCAGCATCCTGCACTAATACACAGACAAAGGAAAATTAACCCTTTCATTGCCAAAAGTCTAAGTTTGTTGGGCAATAGAACAGTTTTATCTGTCTACTATGTTTAAACATAGTTTTTACTGACAGCCAGTCCTGTTATATACTTTTTTGTGTACATTCAAATGTGGCCTTGTGTACTGTTAATACACACGTGGACAAAATTGTTGATACCCCTCGTTTAATGAAAGAGAAACCCACAAGGGTCACAGAAATAACTTGAATTTGACAAAAGTAATAATATATAAAAATTATATGACAATGAACAAAAGAAAGTCAGACATTGCTTTTCAATGATGCTTCAATAGAATTTTTAAAAAAAAGAAAACTCATGAAACAGGCCTGGACAGAAATGATGGTACCCTTAACTTAATATTTTGTTGCACAACCTTTTGAGGCAATCACTGCAATCAAACAATTTCTGTAACTGTCAATGAGACTTCTGCACCTCTCAACAGGTATTTTGCCGCACTCCTCATGAGCAAACTGCTCCAGTTGTCTCGGGTTTCCAGAAGGCATGTTTCAGCTCCTTCCAAAGATGCTCAATAGAATTTAGGTCAGGGCTCATAGAAGGCCACCTTAGAATAGTCCAATGTTTTCCTCTTAGCCATTCTTGGGTGTTTTTAGCTGTGTGTTTTGGGTCATTATCCTGTTGCAAGACCCATGACCTGTGACTGAAACCAAGCTTTCTGACACTGGGCAGCACATTTCTCTCTAGAATCCCTTGATAGTCTTGAGATTTCATTGTACCCTGCACAGATTCAAGACACCCTGTGCTAGATGCAGCAAAGCAGCCCCAGAACATAACAGAGCCTCCTCCATGTTTCACAGTAGAGACAGTGTTCTTTTCAAGATATGCTTCATTTTTCCATCTGTGAACATAGAGCTGATGTGCCTTGCCAAAAATTTCGATTTTTGTCTCATCTGTCCATAGGACATTCTCCCAGAAGATTTGTGGCTTGTCAACATGTAGTTTAGCAAATTACTTTTGTCAGATTCAAGTTATTTCTGTGACCATTGTGGGTTTTTCTTTCATTAAACGAGGGTACCAACAATTTTGTCCACGTGTGTATATGATATATTAGAGTCTCAACCCATGATTCTGATAAGGCAGTGGTGGTGTCTAATGAAGCTGGATCAGGATTTGTTAGTTGATCCCATGCCCTCATTGCTTTTTCTAGAAGGGCTTCATGCACTGCAAATCCATTTGATTTTTATACTGTAGATTAAATTGTTGCTAGAACAAAAGGTAATTTCTCATCCCTTTCTGTGCCTTGATTTTTTTTTTTACCATTTTTTTAGTGATTTGCTTACAGTTTAACCACTTCCGTACCGCCCATAGAGTATATAAGTCCAAGGGGTGGCTGTCTATTTCTGCAAGGACGTACCGGTACGTCCAAGCAGAATTCAACAGCTGGACAAAATCGTGCAGCTGCCGAAATGGGGAGCCGGCTGTAACTTCAGCTGGATCTCCCAGAGAGAAGGGGTTTATTACCTTCCCTGCCATCCCGATCGCTGTGTGTACAGCGCTGAATGAACGCTGTATACACCGCTATGGGCGCCGCCATCTTGCAGCTGCCCTCTGATCCTGCGGCCACGTGATCCGCTGGGATGAGCATGTGTTAATGCTGCTAAGTCCTACAGAACCCAAATCAGCTCTATAGTAACGTGGAGGAGGCTGTATTCCTCCTGCAACTGGGGCTAAATGTATCAGCCCCAGTTAAAGGGGAAATCAGCCTCCCCAACTACAAAAAAAAAGTCATCAGATGTTCCCAAAGGTCTATTAGGACCTTATGAGAATACAATGTAAAAAAAAAAAAATGAAAAAAAAATGAAAAGTAAAAAAAAAAAAAGTAAATAAAATAATACGCCAATAACATGCCCTTATTAAAGTTTATAGCCCCACCACTGACACCATACAAAATAAAAATTTACCCTAAATGGAAAGTAAAAACTATTTTAAAAAATTTTTCAGTAGCACTTTGTGTTATTAAATAAAAAAAATGAAAAGTGAAAAACAGACACGTTTTCCCTCTTTTGTTTAGATTTTCCCGGATATAAAAAAAAAAATTAAAACACATGCAAAAATAAAAACAACATAAAAATAAAGCTGTATGTGTCACCGAAAAAAGACACATAAATTAGTTGAATAACGCAAATAATAAAAATGTTACAGCCCTCAAAACCGCACATACAAAAAACCCAAAAATGTGTCTGGTCTGGAAAGGGGGTAAAGCATCTGGTATGGAAGTGGTTAATTCATTCTCTCAACCAGTCCAGCAAAGTTTGTGTGGTAAAACATGTGAAACTTTTAATAAATTAAAATTTTAATTTGTTAATTTCTTTAGCCAACACTCTTACTGTAGCAGTGGTGGTACAATTTTTAGTGGGAAAGGCGGCTACTAAGTGACTGGAAGAGTATGAGGCAATTTACCTGTGTAGTCAATTTGTATCTGCTTCCATGGAGGCTTTTCTCATCAATGTTCCTCTTCACTTTTTGTTTGTAGGATCTTGTCTAGCACATAGTAATGAGGATAAAATATAAAAAAAATATATTTTATTTATATAGTGCTAACATATTCTGCAGCACTTTAAAAATTGTAGAGTTAAAGTGCAGACAAAATGAGACATTAAAGAGTAATAAATCATTTTATATTATAGAAGTGAGTGCCCTGGTCGCAATAGCTTACAATCTATGATGTTAAGGGGTTAACACAATAGGAAACAGTGGCGGCATCAGAGGTAACATTGTTTATTCAGTGGACCAGCTGTTTTTAATAAAGGTTATTTTAACACACAATAAATAAAGCTGTATGAGCAGTCACCAGCCAGTGTCCTTTTATGAACAGATCCAAAGTGCTTGGGCATACAAGGTTACAGTATGGTAAGGCATCATGTCCTGTGGAAGAATTGGGGGCATAAACTGAGGAGGGTTAGTTTTAGGGAGCCTAACTGTAGAAGTGTTAGATTTGAAAATGTGTATAGGCTTGCCTGAAGAGATGTGTTTTTAGGATACGCTTGAAGCTGTACAAGGTGTGTGTTAATGTGATTGTCTGGGGTAGCGCTTTCCAGAGAAATGACGCAAATTGGGGAGAAGTCTTGGATACAGGAGTATCAGGTTCTGATAATAGAGCATGTTAGTCTTAGGTCATTGCAAAATGGAGAGCACAGGTTGGGTGGTAGACAGAGATGTAGGGAGGTGCAGCACCATGGAGAGTTTTGTGGATGAGGGGGATAAGTATAAATTGTATTCTACAGTATAATAAACAGGCAGCCAGTTCAGTGACTGGCACAGACCGGAGCCATCATTTTAGCATTTAGACTGATAAATGAGCCAGGCTGCCGCATTGAGAATAGATCGTACAGGGGAGAATTTAGGAAGGGGAAGATCAATTAGTAGAGAATTACAGTATTACAAATCAAAAAGGATCAACAAATCACTAAAAATTAACATTTATTCCAAGATACTCTAAAAAATGGTTGCTCCACCACAAGAAAAAAATATGTACACAAACATAAGATGATAAAAAAAAAAGGCCACTATGGGGTCCCTGTTTTCTAATGTGGAGATGTTATCAGGTAATTGTAATCATTGACATCTCAACATAGGGAGCCAGTTACCACCTTAACAATATGTAAAGCTATGTGCATAGTTATCATTGCAGCAGAAGTACCACAAGCAAATGTGAGTAATCTCCAAAGTCAACATGAGCCACAATATAGGCTCTTTAATGAGTGAATGGACATAGGTCTATCTCCCAAATTGTGTTTAGGAGTATAAAATATAATTAAGCTTGTAGCAGATCAAATTAATGAAAATAACTTAGTAAAAAATAATTTGGAGCGGTCTTATCATATCTCCGTCGGATGTGCAGATAGAGGTGGCTGTGAGTGCTTACCCTAGAAATGCCCATCTAGAATCTCAATTGCACCCTGTTTGACTCATGCCCTTACAAGGGCAATCCCAAGAGTATCTTGGAATAAATGTTAATTTTTAATGATTTGTTGATCCTTGCTGATTTGTAATATTGGATTTTTTGGATAACTTATGTTACAGCCTGTACAGGCTTATGTACATAGTCTTTGCTGCTTAATAGGGCATTAAACTAGTCAAGTTGAGAGTGAATTGGGGCAACAATTAGGGTCTTTGATATTTCCATGGTAAGGAAAGGGCAGATTCTGGAAATGTTTTTGAGGTGCAGATGACATGAGGTTGAGTTATTGGGGGGGGGGTAAAGGAAAGGTCTGAGTCAAACATAATCCCAAGGAAGTGGGTATGCTATCTCAATGTTATGGTAAGTAGTGCTGAGCGAACCTGTCGAAGTTCGGGTTTGACGAGTTCGGCCGAACTTTGCCCAAAAGTTTGGTTCGAGTACCCGAACTTGACCCGATCCCGAACCCTATTGAAATCAATGGAGATCCGAACTTGTGACTCAAAAATGGCTGTAAAATGGGGATAGTAAGTGGTAGAGGGATGCAAAATGGGGGTAATAACAGGGCAAGTGCCCTGCAAAAAATGGGGTAGGGAAAGTACTTAAAATAAAAAAAATAAAATAAAGTAATTAAATAAATTAAAAAAATAAAAATAAAAACAAATAAAATAAAATAATAATTTTGAAACAGGTGGTAGAGGTGGATGTGGCAGTGTAAGTGGAAGATGTGGAGGTAGCCAACACTTTAACCACTCACTCAGGCGCTGGCACAGCCAACTCTTGTGGGATCCATTAATGAATGTAAGTATGTCTAGGTTGGCTGTGGATAGGCGGATCCTTTTGTCGGTGATGACACCCCCTGCGGTGCTGAACACACATTCTTATAGGACACTTGCCGCAGGGCAGGCCAGCACCTCCAAGGCATAGAGGGCAAGCTATGACTACGTGTCCAATTTACCAACCCAGAAATTGAACGTGGAGGACCCATTGCTCAGTACCAGGAGACGTGTTGACAGATACTCATCCACCATATGAGTCAAAGTCTGCGATAGGAGACGGTATGGGTACACATGCAGTTATTGTTACTGCGCTAAGAGACAGTATTGGTACACACACAGTTATTGTTACTGTGCTAGGAGACAGTATGGGTACATATGCAGTCAGTGGCGTAACTAGCAATGGCCGGGCCCCAAGGCGAACATTTGACATGGGGGCCCCCCCGACCTCATAGTGGCCCCTGCACACAGTATCATGCCCCATAGTGGCCCCTGCATACAGTATCATGTCCCATAGTGGCCCCTGCACACAGTATCATGTCCCATAGTGGCCCCTGCACACAGTATCATGTCCCATAGTGGCCCCTGCACACAGTATCATGTCCCATAGTGGCCCCTGCACATAGTATCTTGTCCCATAGTGGCCCTTGCACACAGTATCATGTCCCATAGTGGCCCCTGCACACAGTATCATGTCCCATAGTGGCCCCTGCACACAGTATCGTGGTCCCTGCACACAGTATTATATCCCATAGTGGCCCCTGCACACAGTATTATATCCTATAGGGGCCTCTGCACACACTATTATTCCCCATAGTGGCCCCTGCACTGAGTATTTTGCCCCATAGTGGCCCCTGCACTGAGTATTTTGCCCCATAGTGGCCCCTGCACACACTATTATATGTCCCATTGTGGACCACCCATGAACAATTATTATACTTTGGGGTCTTTTCAGACCCCAGAGTATAATGATCGGAGACCCAGGGGAGGATACAAACAAAAAAAAACAACGTTGCTTACCTGTTCCTCGCTCCAGTGCATGCCCGTGCGCTACTTCGGCCTTCTTCAATGTTGGACCAGGCCGGCGTCACGTGATCCGGGCCCGCGCTCGCGACGCAAAATGACGTTCGCTGACGTCTGGGACGTCACCAAACAGGCCCGAAGCCTGGAGAAGCGTAGGAGAGGTTGTTTTTTATGTTCCCTAACCAACTCTGGGCCTCCGATTATTATATAGTATAATACCGATCCCCGCTCCTGCTCACAGCCGCCTACCCAGAATCGGAAGCGCAGGCGGCCGTGAGTAAGTATATAGGGCCCATTACCTGCTGGGGTTACTCCAGCAGGGAATGGCCTATTTGGAAAAAAAAAAAAAAAGCATCGGGGGCCCGCGGGGCCCCGTAATGTCCCGGGCCCTGTGGCAGCTGCTACTACTGCTACCCCGGTAGTTATGCCCCCTGCATGCAGTTATTTTCACAGCACTAGAAGACGGTATGGGTACACATGGTGTTATTGTTACTGTGCTAGGAGATGGTATAGTACACACGCCGTTATTGTTACTGCGCTAGGAGATGGTATGGGTACACAAACAATTATTGTTACTGCGCTAGGAGACAGTATGGGTGCACATGTAGTTATTGTTACTGCGCTAGGAGACAATATGGGTACACACGCAGTTATTGTTACTGCGCTAGGAGATGGTATGGGTACACACGCAGTTATTGTTAATGCGCTAGGAGACGGTATGGGTACACACAGTTATTGTTACTGTGCTAGGAGATGGTATGGGTACACACACACACACACACACACACAGTTTGCTATCACTTCAATAAGAAGGGCAATTATTGTTTCTAGGCTAACTGTCCCTCACAGTATCAGGCTCCTCTCCCTACCTCGCTGCACTTACCTGAAAAGGACAATTACTACCTTCTCCTCAAACCGTTGATTTGTAGCTTCTAGCTCCTTTTGCAACCTTTCCTTTAGTTCTTCAACAGAGTCCAAGGACCCAATACTATCTTCCATTTTTTTCTTCATATCAGTCGCCAGAGCCTGTAGTGTTGAAATCTGCTTTGTCAAATCTCTTTTTGCTATCTCCTCTTCCTCTAGTTGCTCAAGGAAACCATTTTTCTCATCTTCCATTTGTTTTAGTTTTGTACTAAGGTCAAGCTTCTGACAAGTTTCTTCTTGCAAAAGTTCCTGAGTGTCCTGAAGCTGAGATTCTAGTGTAGAAAAATCTTTGGAAAGTTTGATAAACTTGCTGTCTGCTTGAGAAAGAAGCCCTGTGACATTATTCAATTCCACCTGTTTTTTTTTTTTTTTGCCTTGTCTAGTAGTTCTGCTTGAAACCTGTCCCCTTCTGTGACTTTTAGTTGCATCACTTGAAGTTGAGTCTCTACTTTTTTATGACTCTCCTGTAAGGCTTGCACTTTCTGAGCATGGACAGACGACATCTCCATCAACTCTTTGTCTTTATTTTGCACCAAAACAGACAATTTCTCATTATCGTCACAAGATCCTGACAGCGCCCTCTCCAGGCTACATACAGTCATATGAAAAAGTTTGGGCACCCCTATTAATCTTAATCATTTTTAGTTCTAAATATTTGGGTGTTTGCAACAGCCATTTCAATTTGATATATCTAATAACTGATGGACACAGTAATATTTCAGGATTGAAATGAGGTTTATTGTACTAACAGAAAATGTGCAATATGCATTAAACCAAAATTTGACCGGTGCAAAAGTATGGGCACCTCAACAGAAAAGTGACATTAATATTTAGTAGATCCTCCTTTTGCAAAATTAACAGCCTCTAGTCGCTTCCTGTAGCTTTTAATCAGTTCCTGGATCCTGGATGAAGGTATTTTTGACCATTCCTCTTTACAAAACAATTCCAGTTCAGTTAAGTTTGATGGTCGCCAAGCATGGACAGCCCGCTTCAAATTATCCCACAAATGTTCAATGATATTCAGGTCTGGGGACTGGGATGGCCATTCCAGAACATTGTAATTGTTCCTCTGCATGAATGCCTGAGTAGATTTGGAGCTGTGTTTTGGATCATTGTCTTGCTGAAATATCCATCCCCGGCGTAACTTCAAATTCGTCACTGATTCTTGTACATTATTCTCAAGAATCTGCTGATACTGAGTTGAATCCATGCGACCCTCAACTTTAACAAGATTCCCGGTGCCGGCATTGGCCACACAGCCCCAAAGCATGATGGAACCTCCACCAAATTTTACAGTGGGTAGCAAGTGTTTTTCTTGGAATGCTGTGTTTTTTTGACGCCATGCATAACGCCTTTTTGTATGACCAAACAACTCAATCTTTGTTTCATCAGTCCACAGGACCTTCTTCCAAAATGAAGCTGGCTTGTCCAAATGTGCTTTTGCATACCTCAGGCGACTCTGTTTGTAGCGTGCTTTCAGAAACGGCTTCTTTCGCATCACTCTCCCATACAGCTTCTCTTTGTGCAAAGTGTGCTGTATTGTTGACCGATGCACAGTGACACCATCTGCAGCAAGACGATGCTGCAGCTCTTTGGAGGTGGTCTGTGGATTGTCCTTGACTGTTCTCACCATTCTTCTTTTCTGCCTTTCTGATATTTTTCTTGGTCTGCCACTTCTGGGCTTAACAAGAACTGTCCCTGTGGTCTTCCATTTCCTTACTATGTTCCTCACAGTGGAAACTGACAGGTTAAATCTCTGAGACAACTTTTTGTATCCTTCCCCTGAACAACTATGTTGAACAATCTTTGTTTTCAGATCATTTGAGAGTTGTTTTGAGGAGCCCATGATGCCACTCTTCAGAGGAGATTCAAATAGGAGGACAACTTGCAATTGGCCACCTTAAATACCTTTTCTCATGATTGGATACACCTGGCTATGAAGTTCAAAGCTCAGTGAGGTTACAAAACCAATTTTGTGCTTCAGTAAGTCAGTAAAAAGTAGTTAGGAGTATTCAAATCAATAAAATGATAAGGGTACCCAAATTTTTGCACTGGTCAAATTTTGGTTTAATGCATATTGCACATTTTCTGTTAGTACAATAAACCTCATTTCAATCCTGAAATATTACTGTGTCCATCAGTTATTAGATATATCAAATTGAAATGGCTGTTGCAAACACCCAAATATTTAGAACTAAAAATGATTAAGATTAATAGGGGTTACCAAACTTTTTCATATGACTGTATTCTAGCTTTGAGTTCCCTTTCTCTTTGTTCCAGAACTCCAGCTCTGCTTCACCATTCGTGGATTTCACCATTTAGGCGAACCTGATGCAAGTTTTGCTCTGACTGCAGTGTCTGCACCACAGATTCTAAATCACTCTCTCGGTCAGACACATGCTTCCTCAGCTCGGCAATTTCATTTTCTTTGTCAGTCAATGCAACCGAAAGTTTTTCACACATCCTGACTTTGTCATCCAGACATTCTAATTGACTCTGCAAAAATTCACTTCTCTCATGTTTAGCAATTTCAAGGTCATCTCTTAATTTTTCAATGACACTCTCTTTGGCAATGGAGTCTTGAACATGCTGCTCCTTTAAATCCTGCAATTGCTTCTCAAGCACTTGCTTTTGCTCTACACTCTGTATAACTTCATTAGTTAGAGCACATTTCATTTCTGCAAACTCCTTCTTAGTGACACAGTCCATTCCAGGCAAACACAGTACCACATTTTCACAATGACTAGGATATGAACTCTTCATAGAGTCAAGCTCTGCCTTCAACTTAAGGTTCTCTCTTTCTGATTCCAAAAGTTGCCATTTCCAATCAGATATTTCATTCTCATACATGAACCTGATGGTTTTATTCTCATCTTGAAGCTGCTGCACCATAACATTTTCATCTTTGGCGCGTTCATGCACTCCATTATGAGACACACACTCAGCAGGGACATATTCCATCATAGAACAGAGGTGCTTTAGAAAAATTGAGTCACCATCATGCAACCCTTTATCTTTACTTGCACTCCACCTGATCTGCTCCGGGATTTGTGTCTCTCTGCATTCAGACTGCTGCACTAATAAACCTGTGCATAACTTCTCTGCTTTTTTACAAGCTGAAATTCTCTTTTTCTTGCCCATGGTTTATTAACAAAATTACACAATATTCCACAGCAACCTTGGGTTCAACTGGCAGCAACTTTTTACTATCTTCTGCAGTCACCTGTATTCAATCAGTTAACTTATGTGGCGCTACAACAACCAGCATTTTCTTCTGTCTTCCACAGAAAACACCAACATGGCACCATAGCCTTTCACATAGACTTGTTTGCAATATCCATCTTCTATACACATTGCATACTTTCTTTCCATCAGCAAACATTTCAGAGACTTCTGTGCCACAGTATACACAAAGTCCATTCCCTGGATTCCTCATCCAGAGTTTTCCTTTCACCAGTTTTTGCACACACTTTGCTATGTTGCAATTCACTCACCCCTTCCTGGGCTTCTCAGTGGAAATCACCGATTTCTTCCAGCTGTTCACACTTAGTAGTACTGCAGTCACCAATCACTTGTCTTCCAGGACTTGCGTGGATCTCTTTATGCGCGCGTTCTCCGCCATATGTGACAATTTGGGGGATTTGACTCAAAATGGCGGCTTTTCCTGGTCTGGACAGCGGTGGTTCATGGTACTGGGCGCCGGAAAGATAGCTTTCAGACGGTCCAAGTGTAAAATAAAAGTGGCTTTATTCAGCTTAACTGCAACACAGCAAAACAACAAAAAACCTAGACCACAGTTAGGGTCCTAACTCACTCCTTGAGCCCCTAACTGTCCTGACTGTTGCTCAGCTCCAGCAACAGTCCCCTGTGGACGCCAGCCCTTCTGGGACAGAGCCTATCTCTCTGTCCTAGCTGGTCCACCCCTGTGGACACCAGCCCTTCTGGGACAGAGCCTCTCTCTCTGTCCTAGCTGGTCCACCACCATTTCCTGCTTCCTGCAGGATGCTCCAGCCCCTCTGGAGTTACGTGCCACCACCCAAAGGCGTGGCTGAGAGCCTTTTCTGACCTGGCCTGGGTCGCTCAACAGCGCCCTCTGGCTCACATACTTACACCCTATTATATCTATACGGAAACTGCAAACATTTCTGTAGGTATAATTGACATCTGCGATTTACAAAAACACAGTGGTTTTTGAAATCGCAGCCTTTCTGCTGCAAATTTTTTCTACAATGTGTGGATGGGATTAGCCAGAATCCAGAGGCATAGCTAGCGGGGAGACAGAGGGGGCCGCCATTAATACATCCTTTATTTCTAACTAGATCGGTGTCTGCAGACACCGATCTAGTTAAAACGTAACCTGCAACTTAACGGTATTGTAAACCGCAAGCCAATACAGGCCTGCGGTTTACAAGACGCTGAGACCACAGACGATGTCTGCTTCTCAGCACAGGCGGCGCGATGACGTCACAACAACGCGCCGCCTGCACTCAGACACAGACGTCCTGTGCGTGGACAGGGAGGAAGCGCCGGCGGCTCCATTCATCATCATCGCAGGTGAGTATGACTTTTGTTTTTGGTTTTTTAGCTTAGTTGTGGGTGTATTAATAGTATAAGGGGTGGATAGAAGGGGGAAATATAACTATAAAGGGAGGATTCATTAGGGGGCATTATCATTATGACGATGGGGGGTCATTTATATAAGGGTTATTAGGAGGTATTATTAATACAAGGGGGAGGTCATTTATATAAGGAGCCATTAGGGGGCATCATTTATATTAGGAGGCATTATGAACATAAGGGGGTGGTCATTGATATAAGGGGTCATTAGGTGCAGTATTTATGTCAGGGGGAATCAGGGGCATAATATGAGGGTCAATTAATTTAATTAAAGTGGCACTTGGGTTTTAATAAGACTAAGGCCCCACATACCGGGCTGCAGAAAAAAAAAAGCGCTGCAGGAAAAACCGCGGTGGTAACATTGTGGTTTTTCTCGCAGCACTTTTCACAGGAGGTCTGCAGAGGTTTCCCCTGTGGACTTTCTAATTTCCATACACCTATATGGAAACCGCCAGTGTTTCTGTAGGTATAATTGAAATGCTTCAATTTCCAAAACCGTTGCGGTTTTGGAAATTGCAGTGCATCTGCTGCACGTATTTTTCCACAATGTGTGGATGGGATTTGCTAGATGTAAAATGCCGGGTTTTTTTCTGTGGGTTTTTGCCACATGTGGCCCCCATCCCCACTTTGCAGTAAAATATGCGCAGCAGATACGCTGCGATTTCCAAAACAGACGCAGTTTTGGAAATCGCAGCATATCAATTATACCTACGGAAATGCTGACGGTTTTCCTGTAGATATAATTGAAGCAGAAAGTCTGCAGAGGAAACCTCTGCGAACTTTCTGTGCAAAGTGCTGCAGGAAAAACTCTTTTTTGCTGCAGGACACCACGTGGGGCCTTAGCCTTAAAGAGGACCTTTCACGTCCTCATGTATATGCTGTTTTACATACCGCTAGAAAGCCGACAGCACGCTGAATTCAGCGCACTGCCAGCTCTCCTGGTATGTGCCCCGGGGCTGAAGATATTGGGGGTCTTAGTTTCACGGTTTACTGTCAGAAGGGCGTTCCTGTCAGTCTAGCTGCGCTGTGAGGAACGCACACCCTGACAGTTCTCGTTCAGAGACTTGTACTGGGGGGCGTTCCTTACAACTCAGCGTCATCGCTGGACTATAAGGAACGCTCCCTCTCTGTATTCGCCCATAGTGCTGTACTGTCAGAGGGGGCGTTCCTTACTGCCCGGCAATGACGCTGAGTTGTAAGGAACGCCCCCCCAGTACAAGTCTATGAACGAGAACTGTCAGAGAGGGCGTTCCTCACAGCGCAGCTAGACTGTCAGGAACGCCCTTCTGACAGTAAACTGTGAAACTAAGACCCCCGATATCTCCAGCCCCGGGGCACATACCGGGAAAGCCGGCAGTGCGCTGAATTGAACGTGCTGTCGGCTTTCTAGTGGTATGTAAAACAGCATATACATGAGGACGTGAAAGGTCCTCTTTAAGGAGTTTTCCAGCTCATTTTTATTGATGGTCTATCCTCAGAATAAAACATCAATAAGAGATAAGTGATTCCCCACTGATCAGCTGTATGAAGGGGCTATGGCGCCTGTTTATATCACACGCTGTCTGTTTATAGTGACCGTGTGATGTAATTACAGCCTTGTCACATAGACATGTATAGGACGAGGCTGTAGTTACATTACATGGCCGCTATGAAAAGAATGACTCTATGTAAACAGAGAAGGGGTCACGGCGCTTACACAGGTACCATGGTTCATTCAAACAGCTGATCCTGGGGGTCCGGGGGTATTGGAACCCCAATAATTGTTTTCCCTTTTTTTTCTGGGGCATTATTAATAAGGGACACTACAGTATTTAAAGGGGTGCACAGGGAAGTTATTAACTTAAAGATACACTTGGGGGTATTATTCATTATAGGGGGTTATATTATACATTTTATAATTGGGGTAGCAGCAGGATGGGTGTGCAGGTGAGGACAATGTGAGTCGTTTGCCTGGAAAAGTGAGGAGCCAAAGATGTCTGTGTTGCAAACTTTACAGAGACTGGAAGAAGTGGTCATGGCCGTCCAGATGAAAGAGATGGGAAATGTGAAGGATTAGTCAGAGACGTCACCGGTAAGTCACTAAATGTTACTGCCCTGTATTCACCTAATTCGTCTGCAGAGTCCTGTGTAGAGCCGCTATATACCACTATATGCTCACCGTATACTCATAGTATCTGTATACGAACAAGTCCAAGTTGGGGGCCCACTTGGACAGGTTCGTCCCCCCTGTGCTGAACCCCTCGCTTTGCAGGTATTGTAATATGCGGCGTATTTTTTTGGCTGTGTATGTGGGGTCCTGGCCTTAGGCTAAGGCCCCACCTTGAGGAAACACAGCTTTTTTTGTTGAAGATTTTGATAAGGTTTTTGAGCCATTGCCAAGAATGGCTACAAATAGAATGGGAAATATATAGGATGTACTTATACTTCTACCTTCTGTCCAATCCACTCCTGGCTTTGGCCCCATGTAATGTAAACGCTGCGGCAAAAACCACAGCGTTTTACAGTACCTGCAAAGCTGGCTGGCTAATCCCATCCACACAGTGCAGAAAAATATCCACAGTTCAAATGCTGTGATTTCAAATACCATTGTGATTTTGTAAATTGCAGTATGTCAATTATACCTACGGAAACGCTGGTGTCTTCCGTATAGGTATAATAGAAGCAGAAAGTCAGCAGAGGAAAACTCTGCAGACTTTCTGTGAAAAGGGCTGTGGAAAAAAATGCAATGCATTTCTGCCACGATCTTTTCCACAGTGCTTTTTGGCTACTGCATGTTACGTGGGGCCTTAGCCTGAAGCAGCACAATCTGTATAATGTTATTTAGTAATTAAAGCAAGATATACAGTGGGGAAAAAAAGTATTTAGTCAGCCACCAATTGTGCAAGTTCTCCCACTTAAAAAGATGAGAGCGGCCTGTAATTGTCATCATAGGTAGACCTCAACTATGAGAGACAAAATGAGAAAACAAATCCAAAAAATCACATTGTCTGATTTTTAATGAATTTATTTGCAAATTATGGTGGAAAATAAGTATTTGGTCAATAACAAAAGTTCATCTCAATACTTTGTTATATATCCTTTGTTGGCAATGACAGAGGTCAAACGTTTTCTGTAAGTCTTCACAAGGTTGGCACACACTGTTGCTGGTATGTTGGCCCATTCCTCCATGCAGATCTCCTCTAGAGCAGTGATGTTTTGGGGCTGTCGCTGGGCAACATGGACTTTCAACTCCCGCCAAAGGTTTTCTATGGGGTTGAGATCTGGAGACTGGCTAGGCCACTCCATGACCTTGAAATGCTTCTTATGAAGCCACTCCTTCGTTGCCCTGGTGGTGTGCTTGGGATCATTGTCATGCTGAAAGACCCAGCCACGTTTCATCTTCGATGCCCTTGCTGATGGAAGGAGGTTTGCATTCAAAATCTCACAATACATGGTCCCATTCATTCTTTCATGTACATGGATCAGTCGTCCTGGTCCCTTTGCAGAGAAACAGCCCCAAAGCATGATGTTGCCACCCCCATGCTTCACAGTAGGTATGGTGTTCTTTGGATGCAACTCAGCATTCGCTCTCCTCCGCACACGATGAGTTGTGTTTCTACCAAACAGTTCTACTTGGTTTCATCTGACCATATGACATTCTCCCAATACTCTTCTGGAACACCAAATGCTCTCTAGCAAACTTCAGACGGGCCCGGATATATACTGGCTTAAGCAGGGGGACACGTCTGGCACTGCAGGATCTGAGTCCCTGATGGCGTCGTGTGTTACTGACGGTAGCCTTTGTTACGTTAGTCCCAGCTTTCTGCAGGTCATTCACTAGGTCCCCCCGTGTGGTTCTGGGATTTTTGCTCGCCGTTCTTGTGATCATTTTGACTCCATGGGGTGAGATCTTGTGTGGAGCCCCTGATCGAGGGAGATTATCAGTGGTCTTGTATGTCTTCTATTTTCTAATCATTGCTCCCACAGTTGATTTCTTCACACCAAACTGCTTGCCTATTGCAGATTCAGTCTTCCCAGCTTGGTGCAGGTCTACAATTTTGTTTCTGGTGTCCTTGTACAGCTCTTTGGTCTACAGGTAATGAGTGGAGGACAGAGGAGCCTCTTAAAGAAGAAGTTACAGGTCTGTGAGAGCCAGAAATCTTGCTTGTTTTAGGTGACCAAATACTTATTTTCCACCATAATTTGAAAATAAATTCTTAAAAAATCAGACAATGTGATTTTCTAGATATGTTTTCTCATTTTGGGTCTCATAGTTGAGGTCTACCTATGATGTCAATTACAGGCCTCTCTCATCTTTTTAAGTGGGAGAACTTGCACAATTGGTGGCTGAATAAAAACTTTTTTCCCCCACTTTATCCTTGTTTGTCACATTCTGTAACATCAGGCAGTTTATACAGGGTCAGGTTTAAACTTAATAAAGTATTATGGCTTGAAGGCTGTTTTAGGGACTAAACTCGTGACTTTACATTTCTAACATGTGATGGTAGTATTTCAGAAGTTTTGGTTGGGGTCTAGGTACTGGTACTCTCACCAATTACTAAAACAAATGGACAGAAGCCTCTCTGATCAAGTTCTCTTGGTTATCCTTGGAAAGTGAGTAGAGAGGTTTATGGGCTCATAAAAAATGTAGCATTGTATACACTGCTAACCGCCTACTTTTTGAAGCTAGCCAAGCAAATTTGATAACAGCGGCTGAAATTTAAGTGATGGGTGTCAGTTTCTGCACCTAATCCCATCTACTCACCACAAAAATCTAAAATATCTCTCTGTGACAGAGGGTTGATGAAATGAAGAAAAGGTTTATATCCCTCTGGACTCACTGAAAGCTGTATAGAGAATAGAGGGCAATAGGCTGTGATCTCTGTTCCTGATGTATCTTGTTGTAGTTTCCTCATCGCCTCTCTCTGTCCTACAGTACACACGGAAGCAAAAAGTAAAAATAATATCAAGCTTTAAATTCTGTACCTAAATACTGCACCTAGAATACTGATTACTGCACCTAACACATCAGCATTAACACATCCAGTTTTCTGGAGTAAATGTTTGAAAATGTGTTGCATTTTGGCAAATCCCCCATTCTGCGTATCACTCTTCAATTTCTGAAAAAGTTGGTGGAGCAGGGCAGGCCAGGGCAGTTTTAACCCGACATATTTATTATAACTTAAGCCAGTTTTCTGGTTTGAGTTATACCGGAAATCTATGCCATTTCCTAATAGGCATAGATCTGCATTCTGGCGCATGAGCCAGAGCATCTTAGTAAATCAGGGCTGCCTTGGCCTGTCAGGCTCTTCATTTAGACTGGTTTGCGAAACTCCATTCTTAATACATTTGCTCCATTGATAATGAGTATCATTTAAAAATTCAGATTCTTGCTTTTAATACCATGATTAAAGCTCTAGGCCTAATATACTAACAGTGGCAAGTGAACAAATCAAAACATATTTGGCATGTCCATGAAGTGGTCCATTAACCATGGACCAAAATGTTTATGTGTCTTTACAGTGCAATGTATTTTTTTAAAAATACTCTACAGTGGGTTCAAAGGTTTGCAATTTAGGCTGTAACTAGTGTTGGGCGAATTGCTCACATCGATCCTGTTTCGTCCAGAAGATTTGTCGCAGGCGAAGTAAAATGGTTACCACAGCTTGAATTGTGGTAAATTATTATACTCTGGGGTCTCTTCAGACCTCAGAGTATAATAGGTGTAGGCCCAATGGAGATTTAAAAAAATAAAAAAACTTGTCCTCACCTCTTTCGGGCCTTCTTGCAGTGTCCTATGATCTGTTTCTTCCTCCTCGTGTGACGTCTCAGAAGAGCACCAGAGTAGGCGAGGAGGCACGAAAGAGGTGAGGAAAGGTGAGTATAAATGTTTTTTATTGTTTACAAATCCCTTGGGCCTACTCCTATTATACTTTGGGGTCTGAAGAGACCCTAGAGTATAATAATTTCATGTCTGGTTCTATTGGAGCAACTTCGGACCAAACCGGGGTATCCCTTTGTCCAAACATCGGACAAAACAAATCTTGAGGTTTTCCCACCCTTAGCTGTAACTTATCACTCATATATTTTTATAGCAAACGGAGAAGTTTCATTTGTTCAAAACATTGTACAGATCATTGCAGACTGACAATATTCCAAGATAATATTTTGCATATACCTTACATTTCCTTTTGTTGATTTTGTTCTGTACCCTGATCTCTGACATTCATGTGTAATTGTAAAATTCCTAAAGATATTGACAATGTCTTAATTTGATAAACTTTTGGTCCTCATATCAGACTGAATAGTACAAATGTATCATTGTCTGACCTAATTTTGGAGACATGAACAGACTGACAGCGGATTGTCTCCACCTGCACATACATGAACATATTCCCCATATATATCAAACCTAGAATGAATATAACGATGTATGGTGAGATAGAAAAAGTAAAAAATGTGACATAATATATCAGATGTTTAAAAATATATTTCCAGAAACAGTTGAATGATTCCGGATACAGGTAAGATGTGGCACAATATATCAGATGTTTAATGGGTAACCACTTCTGTCGCTTCATTGAGGCCTCGTGAAGCTAAAGAGTTTACCTTAAAAATCCCAAACATTTTTTGGCAACGTAATTTGTCGTATCTGTCACATCCTGAAATGGGGATTTGTTCAATTGGCATAATTTTAAAGTCTTTAAAATTTCAGTTATGGACTAAAGAGGCATGTTTGGAGACGCAATGCTTTAAATACCCTCTGGAAACATTGGGTCTATGATGATTCAATCTTATACAGATAGGGAGTGTGGTGCAGCCCTCATATTGTAGGTCGCACATACATTCTAATAAATAAACTACATAGTCTGATTCACAATTAAAAAAAAAACAGCGATATTAAAAGTTTCACCTGTTACTTGACTGGTAAATTGTGTGGCCCTATATCAGATGGACTGGCAACATTTGCTCCTGCCACTTTTTAGTTGTTACAGTTATTAAGACGGTTTTGGTTTAGACCGTCAGTAGTGTTAGTCGGACGCAATCTGCTTTTCGCCAAAATATTTTTCATGGTTCTGGCCCATCTAAACGTTAAATTGGGATGAGGGGGTAGAACATCACCAATAATTGCATCATTTTGCAAATTCTACCAATGTTTTTTAAGGATGTCTCTTATCACTTTATGTGATTGATTGTAGGTAGTTAGGAAATTAAAATGCTATTTATCATCAGAAGTAGTGGTCATTTTTGGATTTAAGCAGTCCATCTGTGATAAGGTTTCTGCACATTTTAAGGCAACCTGTACCACTTTTCTAGCATAACTTTTTTTCATAAAAACGTTTACACATCACATTACTTTGGGCTTGATAGTCTGCATCTAAAGTACAATTCCATCTTAGACACTTGAACTGACTATATGGCACATTTAACTTCCATTTTTTGTAATGCTTACTTTTAACAAATTTAACAAACTATCCCCATCCACTTTTTTTTTAAAAAAGTTTTGAATCCCTTTGTTACTCAAAATAGGGTCTGGAAATAAGGTTATTCAATAAAGGAAAGTAAAGAAGTAGCTTTAAATTTCAGACACCAGTCATTAGTATTCAGATGGCTAACAAATTTATCAAGGCTGGATGGTGTGCCTTTCTAGATGAAGAGTAAGTCGTCAATATACCTTGCCCATGTACAAATTTGCAAAGCTGGACACAAATTTTGTACCCATTGCAGTAACCTTACACTGTTTATAGATGACACCTTTAAAAGAAAATATATTATGTTGTAATATGAATTCTATGCTGTCAAGTAGAAATTGCTTCTGTATGAGTGGTAGTGATGCATCTGAATCTAATGCATTGAAAATGACCCATATTCCTTTATCGTGTTGAATGTTTGAGTAAAGTGAACTAACATCTATGGTGACCCATAAATGCTTGCTAGACAAACTAAATTTTTTTAGTTTAGTAATTAAAGAGGAAGAATCTTTAATATAGCAAGATAGTGATATAACAAACCTTTGCAAATGATGGTCAATGTATTCTGACAGGTTACTTATTAATGAGTTGATCCCTGAAAAAATGGGACGTCCAGGTGGGTTGTGCTCATCCTTATGTACTTTAGGGAGATGGTAATACAGTGCCATCCTTGAGGATTTTACTGTGAGAAACTCTTTTTCTGTTTTAATCAAAATACCGCTATTGTTTGCTTTTTCAATAAGAGCATTGTATTCGATGGTATATTCTGCTGTGGGTTCTTCAGTTAGTTAGAATAATATTCTTTGTCAGAAAAAATATTTTCTGCTTCCATTAAATAGTCAAAGCGGTCTTGTAGGACAATGCTTCCGCCTTTGTCCACAATACTGATTACTAGATTGGTATTGCGAGAGAGGCTAGTAAGGGCCTTGTTTTAAGACCATGTTAGATTATTGGTACAATTTATGGGAGAGTGTTGTGAATTTATTTGTCTAAAATCATCTGCTACCAAAGAGAAAAAGTGAAGTGGGGAAGATCTTGAGTTGGGCAGAGAAGAACTTAACCATTTTTCTGCCGTACATATCCGAGTTTCACTCAATGTAGTGGTGGATCAATTGAGTCGTGACATCACTGTTCCTGGGGAATGGTCTCTCCATCCAGAAGTCATTCAAGCAATCACCCTGAAATGGGGTCATCCAGAGATAGACCTGATGGCAAGCAGACTCAATGCCAAGGTAGAGAAGTTATGCTCTCTATACAAGGAGGACAATCCCTTGGCTGTGGATGCCCTGTCCATCCCATGGAGGTTTAGGCTGGCATACATATTCCCTCCAATCTCCATGATACCAAGGGGTATTGATGAGAATCAGACAGGACCAAGTCTCTGTAATCGCCATCATGCCGTTCTGGCCAAAGAGAGCTTGGTTTTCCCATCTCATTCAAATGAGTCACGGGATATATTGGAGGCTTCCCCTGATTGAGAACCTGGTGTCTCAAGGGCCCAGGCTCTACCAGGATTTGAAATCCTTCAATCTGACAGCCTGAAGATTGACGAGTCCCTATTACGATCTAAGGGACTCTCAGGAGCCGTCTTAAGCACTCTCTCTCTCACTAGAGCAGAGTCTACAAATAAAAATGACACCTGGATTCGAATCATCTTCACCTCCTGGGCATCAGGAAGAGGAATTGAGAGCTTGGATCCTTCCATTCCAGAGATCCTGGAATTCCTTCAGGATGGCTTGGACAAGGGCCTTAGCCCTTTCACTTGAAAGCGTAGGTTGCTGCCCTGTCAGCCTGCTTAGATAAGCAGCTATCTTCAGACCCGCTGGTTAAAAGATATTTTAAGGGTGCATTCAGGCTTAGGCCGCCTGTTACCCACCCAATCCCTCAATGGGATTTATCTACTGTTTTAAAGGGGTTATGTGATTCCTCCCTTGGAGCCTCTAGAAGAGGTTGAGATTAAATTTCTCACACTAAAGACAGTGTTCCTTTTGGCCATAACCTCAGCTCAGAGAGTTGGTGAATACAACTAATATTTATGCCAGGATTCCTCCATAAGGTATCCTCATATTCTAACCTAAACCAGGTTATCTCATTACCAGTGTTCTATCCCAGTCCGTCATCTCCGGTGGAAGTTAAACTTCACTCCCTGGATGTGGCCAGATGCCTTGGAATTTATATTCAGAGATCTCGGCCTTTTAGACGGTCAGAGAATTTTTTTATACCATTTGTTCGGAAAAATAATGGGCTCAAGGCCTCTAAAGCCTCCTTGGCACAATGAAGGCATAAAATTGGCTTTCACTTCACAGGGGTTAGACCCCCCTGAGTTTGTTCGAACTCATTCTACAAGAGCCATTTCTACGTTTTGGGTGGAAAGAAGCTCTGTTCCTTGGGAACAAATTTGTTCGTCAGCTTATTGGAGCTATCTCCATACGTTTGTTAATCATTACAGATTTAACACCCGGGGTACGGAGGCCACTTCTTTTGGCCATTCCGTGTTAAAATCGATTCTTCAAGAGGGCCCGCCCTAGGGTTTTTCTTGCTAGATCCCCAATATTGCGCTGCTGTGGGACGACAGGGAAGTGTAGATTATGATGTTAATCTGTTTTCCCTTAGTCCCAACAGCAGCACAAGGGTCCCTCCCTATGTGTTATGCATTTGTCTTTATAATTACACACTGGGGGTTGGTACTTCCTTCCTTATATTGAGGAGGGGGAGGGGTTACAGTTAACTATTTGTTATTCATTAAAAATTCCATTCTTTCCTACCAGCACACAGGGTTAGAAATACCCCAATATTGTGCTGCTGTTGGGTCTAAGGGAAAACAGATTAACACCATAATCTACACTTTTTCTCTAACTGTATCCCATTCTAAATTTTTTTCCAGCTTCCCGATACATCATATGGAATATTTAATGGTACAATTATGATGTCCAATTTGTCCTGCAAAAATTAAGCCCTAATACGCCTCCGTGTATAGAAACAAAAAAATGTTATGCTGTTTTGAAGGCGAGTAGTAAATGAAAATTAAAAAATGGCTGCAACAAAAACAATTTTCAATGGCTTTTCTTGTGTTTTATCACAGTACACATTATCAGATTCAAGTTGAAGATGGCTACATCTGTATATATATATATATATATAATTGGACTCGCACTCCCATTCAATTGCACTGGTTTATTTAAGTTGAATAGAGGATATTTTTCAGTTCCCCGTTTGCCCCTAGGCTATTTTAAGTTGAGTATGCTCTGGTTCCTATTTGCCCTGTGTTCACATTGTAGACCTGTTCTGGGTCCTCTAGATCCTATTTGCCCTGTGTTCATTTTGTAGACCTGTTCTGGGTCCAAGAGAAGTGTGTTATTTCCTTGTGTTCACATTGTAGACCTGTTCTGGGCCCTGTGTACACATTGTAGATTTATTTTGGGTTTAATAGAGGTATTAGTATAGGGTCCCACCTTAATGAGGTCGCCTTGTCGGGGCAGATGGGCTTCCTACTGTTTGATCAAATATGTATAACTAAGAACCTCAAAATTTTAGTTTATACACCATATTAATTTGTAGGTGCCAATAATAGCAGTAATGCTATCTCTGTTCTCTATATACCCTTGTGCTGTGTCAGAGTGCTGCTACACTTTTTTCTTTTCACATTGGGATGTGCTGTCTGAATCTTTTTTTGTGGGTATATATATATATATATATATATATATATATATGTATAAATACATAATGGGTTACCAACTTTCATAGAGAGGACATAATAAATTGAAAATAAGTAGTCCACAGGTGTGCTCTTGGTCTGAACACCTTTTTATGCTATTCCCTGTGCTCTGGGATGTTAATTAAATCATATTTTTGTAGCCATGGAGACTTTAAAGAGGTTGTCCAGGATATTTATATTTTTTAAATTAGGCCGGGGAAGGTAAAAAAAATAAAAATAAACCATACTCACCCGTCTCCCAGTGCAGTCCTGTCTTCTTTTGCCAGGCGCTGATTGGCCTCAGCGGTCACAAGGCAGGGACCTCTGCTGGAAGTAAACATGAGAGCATCAGAACCAGAGCACCAAGGACAGGTGAGTTTGGTTTTTTACATTTTTTTTCACCTTCCCCAGGCCTAGAATAAAAAATTATACTGGGCAACTCTTTTAATTTCTTGTGGCTTAATCTCAACCTCATTGAAATAAAAAATGTGCATATGGGGTAAAATTTAATTTTTATAACAATCAGATACCAATGGAACAAAGGACACAGTTGGATAGCACATGAGCAGCACTGTGAAGTTCTGGCAGCAGCAGGTGGAGCACAGAGCACCTGAAATGTTCTCTTTAGGCTAAGGCCCCACTTTGGTAAATGCAGCGTTATTGGCTGATGTGTGTGATAGAAATTAATTGTCTGTCTCTTTAACTTCTCATTAGCTTGTTATTCTTAAAAATTATGGAAATGCATTTAGTAGAAGAAGCTTACAGCCTTCGATGATAAGGATATACACTGAGAGCAAGGCCAGACACCCAGTCTAGGGCAGCATGTCCTAGTGGACTTGTTTGTTTATAAACTTTCAGTAAGCTGTCCTTCGAAGAGTCTGGAGATTAACACTGCTTACGCAAACAGCCCCCAGCGCGTAGCTGCGCAATTTCTCCCCTCAGATGTGCAATGTAGAACAACAGGTCCCAGCCATGCTTTGCATTACGTAGCTCATAGTGCTAATATACTTTGATTATTGAAATGAGTAAGGGGGTGTGTCAAGACCCTCCTCCCGCCAATGGTCAATCAGGTTTCCCAGTTTTCACGCATGCTCTGTTATAATTAATAATTATTTACTGTTCTGTATAAAAGCTTATGCTATGATTTTAATAAACACAACTTGCTTAACACCGACTGAGTGTGTCAGGCTAGTTCTTTCTCTGTGAGCTCACAATATATATATATCCATATGGATTATAACTAATTTTGCACCATTTGACAATCAGAATTTTGAACCCAGTTTGGGTTTCGATGACACGTGGAACCACAGCAGGAAAAACTCTGCGCTTTACAATACCAGCTATATGAATGAGTTTTCAATTAATCTCATCCGCACGTTGCGAAAAAAATAACTGGAAAAGCTGTGTTCTCTAAAACGCATCCATGTTTGAAACACAGCATGTTAATTTTAGCTGAGGAAGTGTTTTTCCTATAGAGTTAATAGGGGAAGAAAACATGCATAGAAAAACGCAGCAAAAACTAAATGGAAAATACTGCAGAAAAAAGACACAACACGTTTTTACACATTGTTTTTTAGGCTAAGGCCCCACATAGCGAGCCGCAGCCAAAAAACGCTGTGGAAAAGACCGTTGAGGAAACTTATCCAGCTGAAATTAATATCTGTTTTTCTTACAGGAAAGTGAAAGTATTCTGAGAACTGGAAGAAACTATAGCCATATACAATACACCATGTGGCACACTTAGGCCTTATTCACATGTCCACAATTTATGTTTATGTACATTTTTCACAGATAACATACTGTACGTATCCTTTCAATTTAATGTATTAATTAGGATTTCCATTTTTTCACTGATGTGGGTGCATCACATCAATGCAAGGCTAAGGGTCAGTGAAAAAAATAGATCTATGTGCTGCCTATTTTTCATGGACCTAGAGACACTGAAAAGAATAGTAAGTTTTCGGTATTTTTTTTTTCTTTTTAATTGATCTGTTTTGCAAAGAAGTAAAAAAAAGTGCCTTCTTTATATTTTCCATTCCTTTTCAAGCTACTCCTGACTTTGACTCAAAAAAACACATCAAAATCTGCAGCAAAAAATGCTGCATATCTGCAACGTTGGACCTTAGCCTTAGGCTGTGTTCACACTGAGTTTTTTGGCAGCGGATTTTGACGCAGAATCCGCCTGAAAAAACTCCTCCCATTCATTTCAATAGGAGTCAGTGGCGTCTTTTTTTCCTCTAGCGGCTTTTTTCCGCTAGCGGAAAAAAGCAACATGACCTATCTTACCGCGGATTCCGCCCGCGGTGTCCGCGGCTCGAGCCACGCTCCTGATTAGGCCCATTCATTCGGGCTTAGTTAGGAACAGTTAGCCGCGACGGAATGCTGATGCACGGTATCGGAATCCCGTCGCGGCTGACTGCGGCGAAAACTCCGGGGGCGGAAAATTTTCCACCGTGTGAACACAGCCTTTCTTTTTTTTTTTTTTTTAATAGGCCGTTACCTGCTGGAGTAACCCTATTTACTTACTGATCCCCGCTCTTGCTCACGTCCCATATCATTGTTACTCGACTCTCCTGCGCTCCGGCGTGACTCCCTGCAATCTTCGGGCCTCTTTAGTAACGTCCCAGACGTCACGTGGGCCAGGCTGGTGTCATTATACATCGCGATGCCATCCTGGCCCACGTGACGTCTGCGCCGACATTGGAGAAGGCCGAAAGCAGCAGGGAGTGCGCCAAAGCCCAGGAGAGATAAGTAACTGGATTTTATGTTTGTCACCTCCCCTGTAACTCCGATTACACCATGTAACAATTTTCAAAAAAATATTTGTTCCCAGTTGTTAAGTGTGTTTTCCTGATTGTTTGTACCTTAAATGAATAGAAAAAAGTTATTATTCCCTGTAAACTTTGCTTTTTGCTTTTGTGGTCAGCACAATGATATTTTGAAATTGATCTATTTTTAAGGATTTAAGGACTCATACTCTGTGGTCTGAAAAGATTTCATATTACACAAAAGAAAAAGTTATGTCTGGAGAACAATATCGAACTTAATGACTAGAGTGCAGTAGACACTCTGGTTGAACTATTAGAGGATAATGAACAAAATCATATTAGGGCACCATATACCACTTTAAAAAACAAGAGTCAGAAGATGTTTCCTTCGGGCGATAACCCTTATATTGACATTTTTCTCTCTATGGTCCAAACTGACCTAGAGGCCGTTTGTAAGGGTGGTCCAAAAAGTCTTCCACCCACTGAGCAAAAATCCTTAAGAGACCTCAAGAGTGACAGATCCAACACCATAAAGCTGTCAGACAAGGGCGGCAACATTGTCATCATGGATACTACTTGCTATAGGAAAATGTACCTCTTTTTGCTTCATATGGAGTTGAGAGGGAGAATCCCATTTGGATGTGTCAGAAAAAACTCCACAGTATGTTACAACGGGCCCTTGAACAGGAATTCATTGACAGGAATGAATTAGAATTTCTGTACCCCCAATTCCTGGTGATGGCTACCTTTTACTCCCTACCTATAATACACAAGGAGACACATCCCCTCAAAGGGAAACCTATTATATCCGGAGTGGGTGGCCTCACCAGGAATTTGGGGATTTACATTGATTGCATCCTTTAGCTATTTGTCGAGAGCCTACCATCCTATGTTCGTGATGCATCAGACCTGCTATTGAAAAAAGATGGTGTTAGCATTGATGACGACGTAATTCTAGCATCTATAGATGTTGAGGCACTGTATACCTGTTTTTGACATGACAATGGTATACAAAAGTTTTGCCCTTGTGTGCCCAGCTATGCGAATTTGCTCCTGAGCTGGTGCGAGGCCTGTGTCATCGGCTCCGTAAACCTCAGCCAGTGGCAGGACCACATGTACCTCTGGGTGCGTTACATAGATGACATACTCATCTTATGGAGAGAACCTGAGGCCTCATTTAATGAGTTTGTAACATGCATTAACTTTAACAAATTGGGCCTTGGCTTCACTTCAGTGTCTAGTAGGAATGAATTGGCGTTCCTTTACGTTCTCATTAAGAGAGATGATCAAGGCAAACTTCACACACAAGTGTATAGAAAAACAACTGCCACTAACAGCCTCCTCAGGTGAGAGAGTGCCCATCCTGCATCCCTCAAAAGAGGGATATCTAGGGGGCAATATCTCCACCTAGGAGGAATTGCTCCCGCACATCTATCTTCCAGACACAGTCCAACATTTTAAGGGTTAGATTTCGTGATCAAGGTTATCCAGTTACCATCTTGAAATCAGTCTTTTGCCATGCTCTTGAAAAAAACAGGAGAAATTTGTTAGTACCTCAGAGGATAGACACTGATTTAAAGAGTCAGTTTAGACTGGGGGGCACTTTTGACATCCAACAGGGAGGTTAAAGAGATCATTAATTGACATTGGAGAATTCTCTTACAAAATGAAGATCTGAAAAAAGTCCTAAAACCTTACCCTCAAATTACATATTGACGGGGTAGGACCATCAAAGACAGACTAGTACATAGTCATTTTTCCTCTGAAAAATCAATTGGAATATGATTAGACAGGAAACCTTGTGGTAATTTCCCATATGGAAATTGTGTGGCATGTGGCCAAATGTTGAAATCAAAGGTGGCCACATGCTCAGTGATGGGAGAATCCATCCACTTGAAAGACTTTGTTAACTATAAAAGTAAGGGTGTACCTTGCGCAGTGCCAATATCCTATGGATTACATAGGCAAGACCAAGAGAGAATTTCGTAAATGCATTAGGAAACATTATAACAATATCTCTAATGGTAGAGACAACCCCTTGGTCCGTCTTGCCAATATTTTTCACAACTCAAACCCAGTTTGAGTAGGGGGGTTTGCAATTGGTACAGCCCCCCTACAGGGGAGTTAACTGGGATAGGTTGATCCTTCAGTATGAGTGTAGGTGGATCCATCGGTTTAAATCAACATAACCACATGGGATCAATGAATATATGTCCTCTGCCTGTTTTTTGTAAATTCATTCTCTCCATCCCCTGTTTGTTTCTATTCGCACAGACTACACATTTAGCATATATCATCTTGAATCGTTCAGCATATTTCTTACCATTAACCTATTTCTTTTATTTCTCCTTTTTCTGGGGATTTGTTTGACATATTAACATTAAATCCTTGGATTTTTAAGGTTACTTGTTTGATTCCCTATATCGATAATGTTATTTATCATTTATCAGCAATTTATATGCAATTGTGCACACATATGCGATTTATATTTTGATATGGGATGTATGTGTAACCGATATTTACACTGCTAGCATATACAGGTTCATCTCAATAAATTAGAATATCGTTTGAAACGTTTATATCTTTCAGTAATTAAATTAAAAAAGTGACCTCTTATATTTTCTAGATTCTTTACACACAGAGTGTTCTATTACAAGTGTTTTATTTCTGTAAATGCTGATTATGGATCACAGGTAATGAAAAGCAAAATCTAACAAAATTTGAATATTGTAAAAAAAGTTCAGTATTGTGAATTCAGTGTGTCACCTGCCAAGGTTTCCTAAGCCTTTAAATGGTCCCTCAGTCTGGTTCAGTAAGACACACAATCATGGAAGACTGCTGATTATGAATTGTATTACTGAAATGAATGAACGTTTCAAAGATATTCTAATTTATTGATATGCACCTGTATGCTTTGAATTATCAATATCCCTTTGTGAGCTATATATTGATTTCATCATTTATATGTGCTCTCATTTGGACTGATAATATTGCTATATGTGCTTTGAGCTAATGCTCTAATGTCTGTAACTGTGGTGTAATTTTGATTACAAGGTAAGTGCTTTTTGTTTAATCTATCTATACAAGCAGATCTATTTACCAGTGCTTTCCATTGAAACAGTGGACTTTAATCTGCTTGAATCCTTTAAGTGACCTGCTATGATTGTTATTATAATATGCTAAGCACTCCCGTGCAATGTGCTGAGTTCTGTTTACCTTTTGTCATTGAGACACATGGATATGTTTGGGGCTCTGCCCACCCTGCTTTTTGATTGACCCGGCCGATGGTTGTGTCTTGGAGGGGCGGAGCTATGCATTTATATACCCGAAGCTTTTGAGCTATCGACGCAACTGCCTTTTTGACTGCCTGTAGCAGCACATGCTGCTGCTCTCTCTTCCCCTGATGATCTGATTTGCATAGGATCGGAGAAACGCATTGGGAACTCTGTGTGTGGTTCCATGACCAGCTTATAGCTTGCCTCATCTATACCTACTAGCTACCAGCCAAAATATATAGGACTGTGGTATGCCCTTGTTAGGCCACATCTCCATGAAGATGTCACTACATTACTGTTCCTATATGTAGAATAGCTGAGAACCTTATGTGTGTGGTTCTTATGACCAGCTTCTAGCCACAGCCTCTGTTCATACCTTCTAGACATTATCTGAACTAGAGGACAGTGATATGCCCTGGATAGGACACGTCTACTATGGGGATACCACTACACCACTGATCCTTTGTATAGAACAGTTGAGGGAAAACCAATCTGTCAGGCGAATACTGTATGAGATCCTCTTAGTAAATTGGGGATCTTTTTTGCCAGTATTCCTGTTAGTGCATTTTTGGGGTCCATTTTGCTGATATCTGCAGAAGAATCACCCTTTATATTTGCACATGACCAGCTGACATTTATCATTTTCTTCAGCACACTATCTATAGAATTTGATAGGCTGACAGATATCCACTTTTACAGTGTCCATATTAGGACATCCTCAGATATCAGTGTCAATCATCAGATTAATAGCAGTTTACAACAGTGACAACAACTTTGACTTTGATTCTGACAACGACTTTGACTTTGATTCTGACAACGACTTTTACTTTGATTCTGACGACTTTGACTTTGATTCTGACTCTGACTTTGATTCTGACTTTGATTCTGACTCTGACTTTGATTCTGACTTTGATTCTGACTCTGACTTTGATTCTGACTCTGACTTTGATTCTGACTTTGATTCTGACTCTGATTCTGACTCTGACTTTGATTCTGACTCTGACTTTGATTCTGACTCTGACTTTGATTCTGACTTTGATTCTGACACTGACATCTGCAGTTTCTGATTGGCCAACAGATGAGGTCCGCCCCCTATATAACTGTACTTTACAGGGGCTTCAGACTCTTCAGACCTCAGTCCTCACAATAGTGGCAGAAGAATCATTTCAGTGCATCAATAGGTACAGACATTTCTGACTTTTACTTATCCTAAATAATACTTCATGTTTGCTGCTCCCTTAGGGGGCGTTCACACTACTGTTGTATGTCTGTTCTGATAGGGTCTGTAAAAAAAAATGGACACCTATCATAACAGACAGTAACTGATGTTAATGTGTCCGTTTTTTAGACTCTCCGTTTTTGCTTATTTTTTTGTTCTTCTTTCTGAGCATACGCAGAAAAAAACCCAACAGTATAACGGACGACCGTCCGTTACTTTCAGTTAGCCATAGACATTAATGTTAAAAAATAACGCACGGTTAATGCCTGCACCCCGCGTTATTCTGTCCGCTAAAAAAAAAAAAAAACACATGTCATGGATTTGGTGAGAAAGGACATTAATGGACAACATATCAAATCCCAGTGAAATCCCCCTGGGCTATCTACAAATTTGCCAGTGGCTAACTTGTGGCAATTTACGGGCACAGCATAGTGAATGGCATCTAAACAGGTCCCATTCACACTGTGCAGTTTCTGGGCTGGTTGAAAACCTCAGATGTTCTCTGACTTTCATCTGTGATTGAGTCACAAGTCAGTATGAAGCACATACAATGTTACACTGTGATTGGCCAGGATGCCTGACCTCTGAGTGAACTCACTGCTCACACTCAGCAGTAGAAGATACATTGTATAAGGCTGCAAGCTGAGAGCTCCATGAGTCTGATAAAAAGTTGTCTGACACAAAGTTGTCTGATACCTGACTGAGTCAGAGATATGCATATGCTCAGAAAGAAGAACAAAAAAATAAGCAAAAACGGAGAGTCTAAAAAACGACACATTAACATCAGTTACGGTCTGTTATGATAGGTGTCCATTTTTTTTTACAGACCCTATCAGAACAGACATACAACAGTAGTGTGAACGCCCCCTAAGGGAGCAGTAAACATGAAGTATTATTTAGGATAAGTAAAAGTCAGAAATATCTGTACCTATTGATGCACTGAAATGATTCTTCTGCCACTATTGTGAGGACTGAGGTCTGAAGAGTCTGAAGCCCCTGTAAAGTACAGTTATATAGGGGGCGGACCTCATATGTTGGCCAATCAGAAACTGCAGATGTCAGTGTCAGAATCAAAGTCAGAGTCAGAATCAAAGTCAGAGTCAGAATCAAAGTCAGAGTCAAAGTCAGAGTCAAAGTCAGAGTCAGAATCAGAGTCAGAATCAAAGTCAGAATCAAAGTCAGAGTCAGAATCAAAGTCAGAGTCAGAATCAAAGTCAGAATCAAAGTCAGAGTCAGAATCAAAGTCAGAGTCAGAATCAAAGTCACAGTCAGAATCAAAGTCAGAATCAAAGTCAGAGTCAGAATCAAAGTCAGAGTCAGAATCAAAGTCAGAATCAAAGTCAGAGTCAGAATCAAAGTCACAATCAAAGTCAGAGTCAGAATCAAAGTCACAATCAAAGTCGTTGTCAGAATCAAAGTCAAAGTCGTTGTCAGAATCAAAGTCAAAGTCGTTGTCAGAATCAAAGTCAAAGTCGTTGTCAGAATCAAAGTCAAAGTCAGGTGTCACTGTTGTAAACTGCTATTAATCTGATGTTTGACACTGATATCTGAGGATGTCCTAATATGGACACTGTACACTTTATCCTGGTCATATCTAAGGATCTGCCTTTCCACAAGTAGCATATAGCTACTTGTTATAGTTGACATCTTCAACATTAGTTATAACATTTATACTACTCCTGGATACTCTGGAATAGTGTTTTTATTCCTTGTGGAATCCTGGGCGACCCTATAAAACACACTCTCTACTGCTGTCAAACACACAGAACCACAAAGACCGTCTTAACATAACATTATTTGCGTCTGTTATCCGGATATATCACATTATTTTATTTTTATTCTAATAAAGGTTATATTTAAATTTTCTATTTGGAGAGTCCTGTCAACTAGTCCCTGTTCTCTATATAAGTTAAGATAGTGCCCTATAGAGAGATATCCCCTGTCTCTGTTTGTATGTATATCTTGGGATTCAATTTATTTTTGGGTTTAGAAACTGTATCCAAAAATTTGAATGTGTAAATGCCTAAATAGTTTTAGAAAAAGTTTAGCACATATTAAAGTACAGTTAGTTAGAGCTGCACTAGGTGTCGCTATGGCACTGTTGAATGCAGCACTTTGTTCTAGAAGATAAAATCTGGTTAAAACAGTTCACTTGAAATCTCTTCCTTGCAGAGCTGAATTGTATTGTAATTAAAAATATCTCATTGCTATGCTCACTTTTCTAGAAGTGTGATCACACTGAGCTTAGCAAGTTGCTCTATTTACTGAGGAGGCACAGCTTGTTTTCTCTCTCTGGGTCTTTAACAAAAAACTCTGCAATATAATACCTCTAATTGATTAATGAAATGACTGTAAGTGTAATACCGGCATTATCAAGACATGGTTGGTGTGCTGTTATACAACTTTCTTGAGTATAGGTAAAAAATATTATTTTGCTATAGGAATAAGAATATCTCATGTAATTGTATGAGTGAACCCACTGTAATGACAACTGAGGAATAACTATGAGACATACCTGTCAGTCACCGTGTTTCTGCTGGAAGCTTCACTCTTAATATCTGGCGCTCATTGTTTTCATTTACATTTTTTGGCAATCTGATTAACAATCATTTTAGTTTTGACTGCTGTATAATTGCCTTCACATCTGTGTGCATATTTATGTTAATATTTTTTCATACTTTGAAAATAATTTTTCATGAATTGATATACAAGATTAAATGTGTAAGCCTATCAGAAAGATGAGGCATCATGGATGTTTTTTTTTTTAATTTTTGGAAATTATCTAGAGAAGGCTATGGGAATCATGTTATATTGTACCTCCCCACATAGGCCCCACGTAGCGTAATGCAGCAAAAATAAATGGTATGGAAAAAAATGCTGTGGAAACGCATTGCGGTTTTTTTCTGTAGCCTTTTTTTATGGCGTTTTTCGCAGCGTTTTCCTCTGCGAACTTTCTGCCCCTATTATACCTATACAGAAAATGCCAGTGTTTCCACAGGTATAATTGAAATGCTGCGATTTTCAAAAACGCTTGAATTTTTTAAAATGCAGCTTTTTCTGCAATGAGTAGAATCCCATTCACTTTGCAGGTATTGTAAAACACAGCTTTTTTGCCTTGGTGAAAACGTTGCATTTTCGCAACATGGGGCTTCAGCCTAAAGCATGCTTCTTTTTTGAATACTTATCTATAGATTAAAATCGCTTAACGGCTTCCATCCTCAACACTTTTTGCATCATAATTGCTGAGCTAAGGTGTTATGTTTATGCAATTTACGGGCATTGTCATGCTGGATTGTAAACCTTTTTTAATTTTGTGCCAGCATTTTTGAATGAGGGTCTTGTTTTTTTCCAAGGCATGTTGTACTTTCTATTTTTACCTTTTTAGGGGTATGCAAACTTTAGTGTTAAATTTGTATTGACTTAATTTTGGGGCAAGGAATGAAAACAAACAATTTATCCATTAGAGATGATGATTCGTTTTGTTTCAGGTTCGGGTGGTTTTGTCCAAAGTTTTGTTTCAAGCCGAATAAATTGTGTACGAACCAGAGCTTTAATTGGCTTGAAAAATAGTATATGACACTGTCAGGGCTCCTACTACTCTATCTAGTCCATTTGTAGCTCTCTAAGGAAAACACAGCTAAAGTTATTTCATAGTGACAGTGACATGTATTTCTAAAGGAAAACACATGGTCAGCAATGTATATCAACTGCTAGTTTAAGCATACACTGCACTGCAGCTTTCTTTTATGCATTTTAACATTTAAAAACTCTAAAATTTATCCTGTTTTGGGGGAAGGTGCTTGCCCATAGTTTTTTGATACATCTATTGCATTTATATTGCAGAAATAAATGGCTTTATATAAAATTTAGCCTGTTTGGAGGACTTTTAATTTTGGAAATAAATTTGTGGCTGTGTACATGATTGATAAGTGATCAAGAAAAAAAAACAAAAGTTACAAAAAATAATTCCTTTATGGGAGCAGAATGCCTCACCAACTTGTAGTTGGTTTGGGAAGAAGCAATGGTGGGGTTGTTTGTTTTATTTTGTTGTTATTATGCCCCAGGCAAATAGTCATGCTCCTCAGTGGCCCCGGCCAAATAGAAATTCTTTTCAGTGGCCAAAAGGCAAGTTCTAAATCTCCCAAGTGGCCCATAGTCAAGTTATAATACTTACCAGTGGCCACCTGGTAAATAGTAATGTTCCCCAATGGCCCCCAGGGAAGTGCAATGCTCCCCAGTGGACCCCAAGTAAATGGTAATGGCACAACAACCAAAAACCTCTACATATGCAAGATCTCAGCAAACACAACTCTAACAGCAAAAACAACAATTTTGTGATCAGAAAAAAGTAATAAGTAACAAATCAATATATAAAAAAATAATAAATTTATTAATGAAAATACATAATAATAAATACAGTATTAAAAAATTATCATTGAAACAATAGGTACAAAAGACACAAACATACAACAAACACGGGACATATGTGGAGAAGAGTTGCTATATTATTTATTGCAAATGGCTATAAAGTTGTATACTGCCAAGTTAGCATAAACTCCCAGAGAATCTATATATAAAACAAAGAGCAAAAAACCTAGACATTAAAAAATCCCAGGGGTATACAAATAGTGTCCAGTAATAAATCAAATGCTCCACATAGGACCAAAGGATAATGCAAATCTATATACATATACATGTATCCACAAGTGTGGTAGCAGAAACCTTTTACTGTCTAGGTTGCAATGTTCCAATACAACTTATATGAAACATATAGCACAAAATAACGCATTAGAAAGTATCTAGAATAAAGATAGCAATACTGTATTACCTGTAGTCATAAGTAGTAGTAAGCAGAGCTCCACACTCCACGCCAAGAGTATGTGCAAACAAATGCACCTCGACGTGTTTCGCCCTTAGGGTTCTTCAGGAGGTGACCAAATGGCCCCTAGTCAAGCGGTAATTAGAATGGGCAAACTTTGGTATAATAATGCCAGTTCATGGGCGACAAACCCACCCAAAGATTTATGTTCAGATTAAACTTTTGAAAAATTCAAGCTAAAATCCAGTTTGATCCAAACAGGTTCGCTCATCTCTAGTGATGAACTGTCTAGAAATGCTTCCCAGTGGCCCCAAAGCAAGTGGTAATGCTCCCCAATGGCCCCCACACTGTAGTTGGGAAACATAAAAAAACAAAAGTAACACCCATCCTTGTTCCCAGAGTGCTCAGCTGCTTGTCTGCAGCACGATGCACCTGGTCTTCACCAGACATCACTAGCAAAAGCCTGATAGAGCAAGAAACTAAAGGCTTCTTGCTCTAATATCAACAATATATAACAGAAGCAACAAAGGTGCAAAAGTACCAATTACTGAACAGTGTCACCAAGTAATTAAAGATAGTACCAAATTCATCAGTATAAATAAATAGATCATTTCATGAATATATACAAATGGTGTCACATAAATACCCCAAATACATGGTAATGCCCAACCTATCATTCATGTTACTAACCCAGTATGGATATGCACAAAAGCCCGGCCCTCAGATTGCCTACTCCAACGCATGTTTCACCCTACACAGGGTGTACAGGATGGGGATGAAATAAGGTCAAAATGGCCATTATTGGTTACATTCATTACCTGGCGCTGGAGAGTGCACACTCATGTGGACCACTGCTCAGGACGTGGGCCAGTGCAGCAGCATCAGAGTGCGCCTTAGTGTCATCTGTGATGTGTAGTCAACCAGGTCCGGAGCACGGGTCACCCACGCATGCGCAGACCTACACACCATGTCACCGAGGCCATCATTACACAGGGAAGTGTTGAACCAAAAGAATATGATGTACACATGCGCATAATTGCACGGCGTCCTCTATAATACAAGAAATAGGAATGGTCTAAGTATTTTGGATGGAAGCAGCAATATAGAATGGTGCATAAATATGCTTTTTGAAGCAAGTTTGGGGTCATTGTCCTGTTGGAAAACCCATGACCTAGGATGAAAACCCAGCTTTCTGACACTGAGCCCTACATTGCGACCCATAATCTTCAGACTTCATGATGCCTTGCACATAGTCTTGGCACCCAGTGCCAGAGGAGGCAAAACAACCCCAAAACATCTTTGAAACTCCACCATATTTGACTGTTGGTACTGTGTATTTTTCTTTGTAGGCCTCACTTCATTTTTAGTAAACAGTTGAATGATGTGCTTTACCAAAAAGCTCTGTCTTGGTCTGATGTATTCAAAAAATGTTTTCCCAGAACGATTTTGGCTTACTCACATACATTTTGTCAAATTGCAGTCTAGCTTTTTTTATGTCTCTGTGTCAGCAGTGGGGTCCTCCTGGGTCGCCTGCCATAGCACAGTACCAATAAAAAGCACAGATTGTCCCACAAAAAAAATAAGCCCTCAACCAACTCTGTCAACCGAAAAAAAAAAAATGCTACACCTCTCAGAAGATGGTGATGCAAGAATAATTGATTTCTTTCCCCAAATGGGTTTTTATTCTGCAAAACTAGTAACGCATAAAAAAATAACAATATAAATGAGGTATCGTCGTAATCATACCGACCCGCAGAATAAAGTTAATATGTTACTTATGTTGTACACTGCGTGGAAAAAAAATTAAAAGGTAAAAAGTATTACCAGAATTGATGTTTTTTCTTTTTTTTTATTCACCAAGAAAGAGTTAATAAAATTTATTCTATAAGTTATAGTCACCCAAAAATGTTGTCATTACAAAATACATCTCACCCCGCAAACAACAAGCCCTCATATGGCTACATCACAAGAAAAATAAAGAAAACATAGCTTGTACAATGTGAAGACAAAAACCCCAAAAATCACCAAATCATTAAAACAAAACTAGCTGCGGCAGGAAGGAAATGTATAAGCTGTGCGAGCGTAAATCACGGGACACCCCAAATTTAGATCTTACAAGGGAAAATAAACCAGAAGTGACCCCCAGAGTGACCCCCCCCCCAATCATAGGAGCTACTGGGGAAATAGTAGGGAGTTTGGTGTTCCTAATGTACACCGCACAGCTTATGTATTCACTTTTCACCATCCGCTGCGCATTCACGTCTGGGATACTAATGCTCACTACACCCATTGATAAATTCTTAGAGGGGTGCAGTTTTCAAAATGGGGTCACTCCCTAGGGGATTCCACTTTACTGGTACTTTAGAGGCTCTGCAAAGATGGACATGGCGTCCAGATACCAAACATCTAAATATATACTTCAAAAGCCACATAGCGCTCTTTCACATTTGTGCCCTGCTGTGTGACCAAACTGCAGTTTTTTACCCACATGTATGACACTGGTGTACACAGGATAACGTACTTAATGTCATATGTGGGTATAAACGGCTGTTTGGGCACAGAAGGGAAGGAGCGCTATTTTGGTTTTTGGAGCACAGATTTAGACGGTTTGCTTTTTGGACGCCATGACACTTTTGCAGAATTGCTGAAACACCAGTAAAGTGAAATCCCCTGACATGTGACCCCATTTTGGAAACTACACCCCTGAAGGAATTTATCCAGGGGTACAGTGAGCATTTTTAATCCCCAAGTGTTGCATTAATTAAGTTTCCAGAAATGAATACGCAGCTGATAATGATAAGAGAAAATGACAATTTTTCCAGGAATACGTCATTTCAGTATGTAACAAGTTGTATCCGGCTTGTATCAGAGATGAACGCTCCAAAAGCTGTTGTGCCCGGGATACCCGCTTAACAGTTTTAGGAGTGCATGTCTCTGATGACACAAACTGGGCGCAACGTATTGGGCACCGAAATGGCATGTTTATTTAAAAATGTCAATTTTCACTTTGTACATTAATTTTCTAGAGGCACTCTTGGGCTCAAAATGATAATACCCCTTGATAAATGTTTTGAGGGGTATAGTTTCTAAAATGGGGTCACTTTTTGGGGTTTCAATTGTACTGGTACTTTAGGGGCTCTGCAAATGCGACATGTCACCTGAAAACTATTCCAGCAAAATCTGCCCTCCAAAAGCCAAATAGCGCTCTTTCCTTTCCAAGCCCCACCATGTACCCGTACAGCAGTTTACAACCACATGGGGGGTATTGCCGTGTTCAGGAGAAATTGTGTAACAAACTTTGGGGAGCTTTTTCTCCTTTATCCTCTTGTGAAAATAAAAAAAATTGGGACTAAATTGACGCTTTATTAGAAAAAAAAGTAATTTTTCATTTTCAAGTCCCATTGTTAATAAAATCTGTGAAACAGTTGTAGAGTCAAACTGCTCACTATATCCCTTGATATGTTCTGTGAGGGGTGTAGTTTCCAAAACAGGGTCACTTTTTGGGGTTTCCATTGTATTGTTACTTTAGGGGCTCTGTAAATGCGACATGGCACCGAAAACTATTCCAGCAAAATCTGCCCTCCCAAAGCAAAATAGCGCTCTTTCCATTCCAAGCCCCACCATGTACCCATACAGCAAATTATGACCACATATGAGGTATTGCCGTGTTCAGGAGAAATTGTTTAACAACCATTGAGGAGCTTTTTCTCTTTTAACCCTTTGTGAAAATGAAAATTTTGGGGATAAAGTGACATTTTAGTAATTTTTTATTTACACATCCCAATGTTAATAAAATCTGTGAAAAGGCTTTTGGGTCAAAATGCTCGCTATACCTCTTGATAAATTCTGAGAGGGGTGTAGTTTCCAAAATGGGGTCACTTTTAGGGGGTTTCCATTGTATTGGTACTCTAGGGGCTCTGCAAATGAGATATGGCACCTGAAAACTATTTCAGCAAAATCTGCTTTTCAGATGCCCAGTGTAGCTCCTTCCCTTCCGTGCGCTGCCGTGTGCCCAAACATCGATTTACACCCACATGTGGGGTATTTCTGTGCTCGGGAGAAATTGCATAACAATCTGTGAGATGCATTTTCTCCTTTAACCCTTTCTGAGTGTGTTAATTTTAGAGCTAAATGAATGTATTATTGAAAAAAAAATGAAATGTCTAAATATCACCTCCATATTGTTTTAATCCTCGTGAAATGCTTAAAGGGTTAACAAACTTCCCAAATGCTGTTTTGAATTATATGAGGGGTGCAGTTTTGAAAATTTGGTGATTCATGGATGTTTCTAATATATAGGCCTTTATAATCCTCTTCAGAACTGAAGTGGGCCCTAAAAAATTAGTTTGAGAAATTTTCTTGTAAATCTGGAAAATCGCTCTTACACTTGTAAGCTTTATAATGTCCAAAATACATTAAAGGACGATTGAAAGATGATGCCAATATATAGAAGAGATATGGTAGATAATATTTATTAACTTATTTGGGTGGCATGACTATCTGTTTGAAAAGCAGATCATTTCACATTTTGAAAATTGCGATTTATTTTCAAAATTTCCATCAAATTTCCTATTTTTTTTTATAAATAAATACAAAAATATTGATCAATGTTTACCACAAACAGGAAGTACAATGCCTCACGAAAAAACAATCTCAAAATCACTTGTGCAAGTTAAAGCGTCTTAAAGTTATTGCCATATAAAGTGACATATGTCAGTTTTGAAAAATGAGGCCTGGTCCTTAATGCACTTTTTGGCTCAGTCCTGAAGGGATTAAATAATAGTGTCTAGATGCTATATAACTAGTTATAATGCACAAGCATACAATACAGAGCTAAACAAGGACTGGAATAGTATCTATCGATCCCAAAAGGAGGGCATAGCCTGGATTAGCAGATAGAGATAGAAATATTTATCCATGCATGAGACTGTGATTGCGCTGGGCAGTACTGTCAGTGACTGACTGCTCCACCCTAGGTGTGAGAAGGAGCGCTATCAGAAGTCTTTCCTCCCCACCGCGGTTAGGCTGTACAACCAACACCGACCTAAGCGGAGATCATTACATACAGAGAACTGAAATATCTCTCTGCCTGTTAAATCCCCCCCCCCTCCCTCTGCTACGTCCTATCTGTCTGTCTGCTATTAATGTAATGCCTCTCACCTTGGAACATTCCTGTACATGTATTTGTATTTGTATCTGCTTATCTTATCTTTGCTGCTGTAACACACTGAATTTCCCCATTGTGGGACTATTAAAGGACTATTATTATATATATATATATATATATATATATATATATATATATATATATATGTTAGAGATGAGCGAATCAAAGCTGCAGAAGTGGAATTTGATCCAAATTTCATGAAATATTCGATTCACATGGAATCCGGTTTTCCTGATGCTTTGCAGTAACGAATATTTAGTAAGGACCTTTGTGACATCAGACGGTCACAAGATGTTTTCTAGTGATGTGATTGGGTAGGCGTGTATTTGCTTGTTAGCAGATCCTTCCACATGAATAAAAGTTGTCTGTACTGGAGAGAGAGAGAGAGAGAGAGAGAGACATGACCACGGCATCCAAGGGCTTCCGCCATTTTGCCGCCCACTCCGGCTTTCTGCAGACAGGAAATAGCTGTTTAAGCGCCGTGAATTAATTCGGATCGTATAGAATCATATCACGAAATTCGGCAAAGTTACCGAATCGAATTTTTGAATACTTCGCTCATCTCTAATATATATATACAGTATATATATAGAAATATATATATAGATATATATATCTATATACAGTACAGACCAAAAGTTTGGACACACCTTCTCATTCCAAGAGTTTTCTGTATTTTCATGACTATAAAAATTGTAGATTCACACTGAAGGCATCAAAACTATGAATTAACACATGTGAAATTATATACTTAACAAAAAAGTGTGAAACAACTGAAAATATGTCTTATATTCTAGGTTCTTCAAAGTAGCCACCTTTTGCTTTGATTACTGCTTTGCACACTCTTGGCATTCTCTTGATGAGCTTCAAGAGGTAGTCACCTGAAATGGTTTTCACTTCACAGGTGTGCCTTGTCAGGTTTAATAAGTGGGATTTCTTGCCTTATAAATGGTGTTGGGACCATCAGTTGTGTTGTTCAGAATTCAGGTGGATACACAGCTGATAGTCCTACTGAATGGAGTGTTAGAATTTGTGTTATGGCAAGAAAAAAGCAGCTAAGTAAAGAAAAACAAGTGGCCATCATTACTTTAAGAAATGAAGGTCAGTCAGTCCAAAAAATTGGGAAAACTTTGAAAGTGTCCCCAAGTGCAGTGGCCAAAACCATCAAGCGCTACAAAGAAACTGGCTCAAATGAGGACCGCCCCAGGAAAGGAAGACCAAGAGTCACCTCTGCTGCAGAGGATAAGTTCATCCGAGTCACCAACCTCAGAAATCGCAGGTTAACAGCAGCTTAGATTAGAGACCAGGTCAATGCCACACAGAGTTCTAGCAGCAGACACATCTCTACAACAACTGTTAAGAGGAGACTGTGTGCAGCAGGCCTTCATGGTAAAATAGCTGCTAGGAAACCACTGCTAAGGACAGGCAACAAGCAGAAGAGACTTGTTTGGTCTAAAGAACACAAGGAATGGACATTAGACCTGTGGAAATCTGTGCTTTCGTCTGATGAGTCCAAATTTGAGATCTTTGGTTCCAACCACCGTATCTTTGTGCGACGCAGAAAAGGTGAACGAATGAACTTTACATGCCTGGTTCCCACCGTGAAGCATGGAGGAGGAGGTGTGATGATCTGGTGGTGCTTTGCTGGTGACACTGTTGGGGATTTATTCAAAATTGAAGGAATACTGAACCAGCATGGTTGCCACAGCATCTTGCAGCGGCATGCTATTCCATCCGGTTTGCATTTAGTTGGACCATCATTTAATTTTCAACAGGACAATGACCCCAAACACACCTCCAGACTGTGTAAGGGCTATTTGACCAAGACGGAGAGTGATGGGGTGCTACGCCAGATGACCTGGCCTCCACAGTCACCAGACCTGAACACAATCGAGATGGTTTGGGGTGAGTTGGACCGCAGAGTGAAGGCAAAAGGGCCAATAAGTGCTAAGCATCTCTGGGAACTCCTTCAAGACTGTTGGAAGACCATTTCAGGTGACTACCTGTTGAAGCTCATCAAGAGAATGCCAAGAGTGTGCAAAGCAGTAATCAAAGCAAAAGGTGGCTACTTTGAAGAACCTAGAATATAAGACATATTTTCAGTTGTTTCACACTTTTTTGTTAAGTATATAATTCCACATGTGTTAATTCATAGTTTTGATGCCTTCAGTGTGAATCTACAATTTTTATAGTCATGAAAATACAGAAAACTCTTGGAATGAGAAGGTGTGTCCAAACTTTTGGTCTGTACTGTATATATATATATATATATATATATATATATATATATATAATGGCTACTAGTCAAAATGTCTCTGAGATTCAAAGACCACCTCCAGGTGGTACTAGGGAATTCCATTAAATGAGGGACAATATCACCATCAGTCATCAAAACTGGCCAATGTCTGTGCAAAACATCATGTATATATACCAACGAGAATTGTATGTTGTAATAAATCTAAAGTGTGTGAAATAACGATTAGATAATTTCTTCTTATCATGGCTTACCAATAAAGAATCACATGGTGTCATCTTGGCACAAAGATACCCCTGTCTAATGTTTTTTTTTATTTTTTTTTATAGTAGCCTCTCTCTAGGAACCGTGAGGACAGGTCTAGGGCCTGCTTTTCAAATTTTGCATCATTAGAACAGATCTGTCTGACAAGGAATTGTCCAATTGGAATTGCTTCCTTGACCTTGTAGTAGTGTGAGGATGTGGCATGTAGTAAGGCATTAGTTGATGTTTTTCCCTATAAATATCAGTAGAAAGTAAACCATCAAGTTCCCTCTCAATGAGAATATCAAAAATTCTACACATTTGATTATATTTCCACGTAAGTCTGATGTTGAGATCATTGACATTAAGTAGACTTAGAAACTCCTCCAACTGTGACGCCGAGCCCTGCCAGATGAAAAAAAAAATATCATGTATATATCTAGACCACTGGAGCATGGCGTCGAAGCCTTGAGTATGTGGGACCACCTCCCGTTTCCACAGCCCCAGGAACAGGTTGGCATAGGAAGGCGCACAAGTCTCCCCATGGCTGTTCCCTGGAGCTGTAGGATAAATAAATAAAAAGTAATTATGTGTAAGGATAAACTTAAGTAACTGTAAAATCAAATCAATTACATCCTGATCCAAATTAGTTATTTTCCAAAAAGAACTTCGATCCCCACACCCTGTGATCATGACATATAGACGTGTACAGGGACTCGACGTCACAGGTAACCAGGAGAGTCCCCTTGTCCAGGTGTAATCCATCCAAATGTCTCAGCATATCAGATGTGTCTTTAATAAAAGAAGGTAATGTGTGAACACTTTTTGAAGGTAAAAATCAATAGACCTGCACACATTTTTGCACAGTCCACCTATCCCTAAAATGATAGGACGTCCTGGGGGAATATTACAATTCTTGTGCACTTTGGGAAGGAGGTATAGAGTGGAAGTCACCCGAAAATCAATCAGAAGACCCTGCATAATTATTGAATCTATTACCCCTGCTGCAACCAAAATCAAGAACAATGTCCAGCTCATGATTAAATTGAGATGTGGGATCTTGTGGTAGCCTCCGGTAACAAAGTACATTATTGAGTTGTTTTAACGCTTCCTCTTCATACATTTGATTCGGCCAAATCACAACATTCCCACCCTTGTCTGCCAGCTTTATCGCTACATCATCCCACGAATGTAGTTCACGGAGTGCCTGACGCTGTTTAAAATTAAAGATCGAGTGTCCAAAATCTTCAGGGATCTTTGTTAACCAACTTAACATAGATTTCGACAGCCGGACACATGGACAAAGGGAGAAAATGCTGTGATCCGGCGACAGAGATGTCGAAATGCAGATTTATCAACCACCCCCTCTTGTTCCCCCAGCAGCTGATGCAAATCTCTGAAGGGTTGTCTCTTCTCCATCAAGTCTGGCTTAAAGTTCCCCTCTTAAATAGTAACTTATGAGCAAAAAGAAAGGTAGGGATAGAATAGCCCTTCTAAAGGCTATTCCAACATGTCGTTAGGTAAACTTCTGTTGAATGTTAAAAAGGGTGGTTAGCAAAGATAGCAAAGATTGGGATTGTTTGCTGCCATATCTCATGTTTGCAATCCGAGAGGTACCTCAGTCCTCCACAGGTTTCTCTCCGTTCAAATTAGTGTAAGGTAGACACCCACGGGGGCTCTTAGATATTGCTAAGGAAACTTGGGAACAGGAACAAACTCCTTACCGGAGTGTTATTGAGCATATTTCCTAAATGCAAAACCAAATTTCGGCAGTCATGCCAATTGTAAAAGAGCATATGGAGCAAGCCCAGTTGGATCAGGGCAGCGTTTATAACAGGAAGGCTAAGCTCCGAACCTTGAACCCCGGTGATCGGGTGTTAGTGCTCGTGCTCAAAGTAGAAAGTCAATTTCTAGCAAAGTGACAAGGCCCATATGAAATAATTGAAAAAGAGAAAACCTGAACAGATATACCATGTGAATTTGTTAAAACGCTGGAAAGACAGAGAATCCTTGTCTGCCATAAGTACCTCTAGAGAGGTTACTGCTAAAGCAGGGGTGCACTTGGTAAGAATTTTCCTGAGGTACAAGTAGCTGAGACCAGAGGTGTAGCTAGGGGTTGAGCACAGGGGGGTGAACATGTCCAAGTGGGCCCCCAACTTAGGTATACCAATATTATCACTATATGGTGACTGTATAGTGGTATATATTGGCTCTACACAGGGCTCTGCAAACGATTTAGGTGAATACAGGGCAGTAACATTTAGTGACTTACAGGTGACATCTAATCGTTCACATTTCCATTCCATTTATTTTCCATATGGACCGCCATGACCACTTCTTTCAATCTGTGTAAAGTTTGCAGCACAGGCATCTTTGGCTCCTTACTTTTCCAGGCAACTGACCCACATTGTCCTCATCTGCACACCCATCCTGCTACTACCCCCGATTATAAAATATATCATATAACCCCCCCATAAAGAATAATACTCCCAAGTGCATCTTTAAATTAATAACTTCCCTGTGTAGCCCCTGTAAATAGTGCCCCTTATTAATAATGCCCCAGGTGTTTCCTAATTAGCAGGTAAAAAAAAGTTTAAAACAAATTAGTGGGGTTCCAATACCCGGAATCCTAGGATCAGCTGTTTGAATGGACCATGGTACCTGTGTAAGCGCCGTGACCCCTTTTCTGTTTATATAATATCATACATTTCATGGCGGCCATGTAATGTAACTACAGCCACGTCCTATACACGTCTGTGTGACAAGACTTTAAACAGACAGCGTGTGATATAAACAGACGCCATAGCCCCTTCATACAGCTGATCAGTGGGGATTCAATGATCTCTTATTGATGATCTATTCTGAGGATAGATCATCAATAAAAATGAGGTGGAAAACACCTTTAGGCTAAAGCCCCACACTGCGGAAACACAGCTTTTTTTGTTGCAGATTTTGCTAAGGCCCCACGTTGTGGAAACGCAGTGTTTTTTGTTGCAGATTTTGCTGCGTTTTTTTTGAGCCAAAGTCAGGAGTGGCTTTAACAGAAGGGAAATGTATAAGTGATTAATTTATAATCTTCCATTCCTTTTCAAGCCACTCCTGACTTTGGCTCAAAAAAACACAGCAACGTGGGGCCTCTGCCTAAATGTGAATTCCGGGCAAAAATTATTTTTTTAAAAATGGTCTGTTAGTGCTAGTAATGGGTTAATAAGTACACCCATATCCCTTTAGCAGTGTTTTGAGTGATTTCTGGGTTTCTCTGGGAGCTCCTGGTATCTTCTGCATTTGTCTACATGGTGTAGCTTCCTGCTATGTAACTTCCATACTACCTCCCTCTCACTGCCCCCTTCCTCTCTCTGTCCCCCCCCTCACTCCGTTACAACCCCTGCCTGTCTCCCTAGCTAAGCTATCCTGCCCACTACTAGCCCTTCCCAACTAACTAACTCAGCCCCCCCGCTGCATCATACTTACCTATCTTCCTCTCTGGGACAGCTCCTCCTTTCTCCTTCACTGTGCGCAGGCTGTAGATGCTTCTCTTCCACACTCCTAGTGTGTGCACAGACCGGAAGTATCTGTGACACCTGCACAGTAGAGATGGAGTGCCATCTCTACTGCGCATGTGTCGCAGGCACCTCCAGATTATGCAAGCGCTTGCAGAGAGGAGGAGGGGGGGAAGCTGTTTTCGGACAGGAAGACACGTAAGCATTGATGGGGTTTGGGGGGAGGGAGAGTACTGGTGACGTTCCGTTTCGGAAGCGAGGAAACGGAACATCACCAGATTATCAGAAAGTGTCCCTGGGGACCACCCCAGCGATATGGGTAATTATACATTTTTTTTAATATAAGTAAATGAGAAGTTAGGTGAGGGGGAGGGGGTTTAGTTTAGGGGTTAATTCTTATTTTATCCAGGACAACCCCTTTAAGGCCAGGGCCACACATGGCGTAAATGCCGAGGTGTAGCCACGGTGTAAATGCTGTGGAAAAAACACAGCATTTTACAGTTCCTGCAAAAATACGCGCAGAGGACACATTGCAATTTCCAAAATCGTTGCAGTTTTCGAAATTGCAGAATGTCAATTATACCTAGAGAAACACTGGCGGTTTCCCTATAGGTATAATGGAAGCAGAAAGTCCACAGAGGAAACCTCTATGGACTTTCTGTGAAAAGCGCTGCGGGAAAAACAGCAATGCGTTACCGTTGCAGTTTTTCCTGCAGAGCTTTTTTTGTGCAGCTCACTATGTGGGGCCTTAGTCTTAATAAAGCCCAAGTGCCACTGTAACTAAATGAATTCCTCCCTTATATTATGATTGATTCCCCCGAAAATAAATATTGAGCCCCTAATGATCCCTTACATAAATAACCTCCCCCTCTTGTACAGTACAGACCAAAAGTTTGGACACACCTTCTCATTCCAAGAGTTTTCTGTATTTTCATGACTATAAAAATTGTAGATTCACACTGAAGGCATCAAAACTATGAATTAACACATGTGGAATTATATACTTAACAAAAAAGTGTGAAACAACTGAAAATATGTCTTATATTCTAGGTTCTTCAAAGTAGCCACCTTTTGCTTTGATTACTGCTTTGCACACTCTTGGCATTCTCTTGATGAGCTTCAAGAGGTAGTCACCTGAAATGGTCTTCCAACAATCTTGAAGGAGTTCCCAGAGATGCTTAGCACTTGTTGGCCCTTTTCCCTTCACTCTGCGGTCCAGCTCACCCCAAACCATCTCGATTGTGTTCAGGTCTGGTGACTGTGGAGGCCAGGTCATCTGGCATAGCACCCCATCACTCTCCTTCTTGGTCAAATAGCCCTTACACAGTCTGGAGGTGTGTTTGGGGTCATTGTCCTGTTGAAAAATAAATGATGGTCCAACTAAATGCAAACCGGATGGAATAGCATGCCGCTGCAAGATGCTTTGGTAACCATGCTGGTTCAGTATTTCTTCAATTTTGAATAAATCCCCAACAGTGTCACCAGCAAAGCACCCCCACACCATCACACCTCCTCCTCCATGCTTCACGGTGGGAACCAGGCATGTAGAGTCCATTCGTTCACCTTTTCTGCGTCGCACAAAGACACGGTGGTTGGAACCAAAGAGCTCAAATTTGGACTCATCAGACCAAAGCACAGATTTCCACAGGTCTTAAGTCCATTCCTTGTGTTCTTTAGCCCAAACAAGTCTCTTCTGCTTGTTGCCTGTCCTTAGCAGTGGTTTCCTAGCAGCTATTTTACCATGAAGGCCTGCTGCACACAGTCTCCTCGTAACAGTTGTTGTAGAGATGTGTCTGCTGCTAGAACTCTGTGTGGCATTGACCTGGTCTCTAATCTGAGCTTCTGTTAACCTGCGATTTCTGAGGTTGGTGACTCGGATGAACTTATCCTCCGCAGCAGAGGTGACTCTTGGTCTTCCTTTCCTGGGGCGGTCCTCATGTGAGCCAGTTTCTTTGTAGCGCTTGATGGTTTTGGCCACTGCACTTGGGGACACTTTCAAAGTTTTCCCAATTTTTTGGACTGACTGACCTTCATTTCTTAAAGTAATGATGGCCACTTGTTTTTCTTTACTTAGCTGCTTTTTTCTTGCCATAATACAAATTCTAACACTCCATTCAGTAGGACTATCAGCTGTGTATCCACCTGACTTCTGAACAACACAACTGATGGTCCCAGCCCCATTTATAAGGCAAGAAATCCCACTTATTAAACCTGACAGGGCACACCTGTGAAGTGAAAACCATTTCAGGTGACTACCTCTTGAAGCTCATCAAGAGAATGCCAAGAGTGTGCAAAGCAGTAATCAAAGCAAAAGGTGGCTACTTTGAAGAACCTAGAATATAAGACATATTTTCAGTTGTTTCACACTTTTTTGTTAAGTATATAATTCCACATGTGTTAATTCATAGTTCTGATGCCTTCAGTGTGAACCTACAATTTTTATAGTCATGAAAATACAGAAAACTCTTGGAATGAGAAGGTGTGTCCAAACTTTTGGTCTGTACTGTATTCATATTGCCCCCAATAGTCCTTATAAAATATGACCCCCCATAGTCATAATGCCCCCCTAATAAATCCTCCCTTATAGTTATAATTCCCCCTCCTAATCACCCCTTATACTATTAATATTCCCACAACTGCGCTAAAAAACAAAACAAAAAAAAAAGTTATACTCACCTACCTGCGATCCCTTGATGAATGCAGCTGGTGCCGCCTCTTCTCTTCTCTTCTCTTCTCTTCTCTTCTCTTCTCTTCTCCTCCATGCACAGGGTCTACGCAGGAGGCTATAACATCATCGCGCTGCCTGTGCCGAGAGCAGACGTGTTCTGTCTGGTCTCGGTGTCTTGTAAACCGCAGGCCTGAAGTGGCTTGTGGTTTACAAGACAGTTAAGTTGGAGAATGGGTTTTATATTTTGCTGCACAACCTTTTGAGGCAATCGCTGCAATCAAATGATTCCTGTAACTGTCAATGAGACTTCTGCACCTCTCAACAGGTATTTTGGCCCACTCCTCATGAGCAAACTGCTCCAGTTTTCTCGGGTTTGAAGGGTGCCTTTTCCAGACAGCATGTTTCAGCTCCTTCCAAAGATGCTCAATAGAATTTAGGTCAGGGCTCATAGAAGGCCACTTCAGAATAGTCCAATGTTTTCCTCTTAGCCATTCTTGGGTGTTTTTAGCTGTGTGTTTTGGATCATTATCCTGTTGACGCGCGTTTAGCCTACACCACAGGCTTCATCCAGGGACAAATGCATGTAGAGTACCCAACTACGTATTTAAATAACCATACACCAATAGAAACAAATAAAACACAGGTTGAGCCACCACATAATCAAACAAACAAACCCTACTATCGACGGATGATGCCATATTGCAGTAACTGTGCATGTGCAGGATTTTCCGCAATATAACGCGATACCAGCCGTCAATAGAACGATAGAGCATGCACGAGACTTACCGCAATATAACACGAGACTTGAACAAGATTTGCTGCAACATAACGCGATACCAGGCGTCAATGGAACAATAGAGCATGCGCAAAACTTGAACAAGTCTCCCATACAATAATAGAATTGTGGCTGCGCAAAAGGGGGGGTGTGTTATAGCGCTACAGAGCCATCTCTTTAATAACTGGACCACAGAACGAACCCACGTGAAAAGGAAATACATAGAGACTAAAAAATGGATGAAATATGCCCTAAAACAAACCCAATGGTGAAAAAGAAATGAAATACAAATAAAAAATAAAAAATAATAATGAGTTTGAAAAACCATAAAAATGTACACTATGGTGAATGGGGATAATATCCAATAATGAATAAGAAATATGTAAAGTGTAATATACCTAAAGCAAACCCTATAGTGAAAGGGAAGTGATATGCAATAAAAAATGGTAAATATGCAGTGTATAAAGTGGGGGGGAAAAAAAAGGGGGGGGGGGGGGGGGCTCCCCTGGAAAACATCCCTAATAGCACAGCTAAAACTAGGATAGATGAACCGCCAAAAGCTAAAAGACCTAATACCCAAGGTATAGGGCCATACCAGTGCAAAGCATATAAAAACAAAAACAACTAGCTCCCGTAAAAAGGAAAATCTATGCTGTAAAATTTCTAACATATAATGCTTAATGTAAAATTATTCTAAGAATGTCAGAGAATAATCCCAAGAGAGTGAAACACAAATGATAATGTGTCGGTATAAAAACCAATGTGACACATATGAATACAAGACTAATGTGAAGATGAAGACATACATATACAATCCATCATATAAATACAAAGTGATGTCATTGACAAAAGATACATTGATACCAAAAAATAAAAGTGAACGCGGTGTGCAGTGAAAAGCAGTAAAGATAATATAAAACAATTAAATATAAAGCTAAACAGCAAGATTACAAATTGCTTTGGTTAGTATAATATTTATTATGAATTATTACTCCTGACGAAGCCATTCAGTGGTGAATCGCGCGGCGGGCAACAGCGTCTCTTCCCTTCCTGTGGCATCATCCTATTATTTGTAACATGGCGACCGGTATGTACATGTGAGCTTATTTAGGTTCAGTTTATTCAGGTTCAGATTATCTGGATTGTGTCACTGTTGGTATATTCTGGTCTATTTTCTGGTTTGTTTACCTATATGAGCACTATATACAGATTTTTCCCATGGTTTTTTTCATTATACTACATACCTTGAGTATTTTACCTTGATTAAATATTGGGTTTTGCTGCTAGTTAGATCATCATCTTCATATTATATGCTTTTTTTCTAGATACTAGCCTGTTATTATTTTTTGATTGATTTATTATTTAGGACTGTGTGTTGCTCTGTGAGGGTTAGGTTCCTTGAACCATTACGCTATTTTCCATCTGCGTACTTGTCTGCACATTTTTTAGACAGATTTTGTTATTATATGTATTTATATATTTTGTCAATAAATTTGAATACTTTTCTAAGAATTGAGTCTCTGCGAGCCAAATTTATCGGTAATGTTGATCTTCTTGTATGGTTTGTAGGTTTATTATTATTAAGGAAAACTTTTTTGTACTTATGAATGTCAGACAAAATGACAGAGCTTAAAGTTTCTTCTGCTTGTGTAAATAAGGGGGTTGGGGAAAGGACCCAATGTTAGTATGCAAATACGTAGAAGGATGGAAGAGTCCAATATATACACTACCGTTCAAAAGTTTGGGGTCACCCAGACAATTTTGTGTTTTCCATGAAAACTCACACTTTTATTTATCAAATGAGTTGCAAAATGAAAAGAAAATATAGTCAAGACATTGACAAGGTTAGAAATAATGATTTTTATTTGAAATAATAATTTTCTCCTTCAAACTTTGCTCCATTTGCAGCAATTACAGCATTGCAGACCTTTGGCATTCTACCTGTAAATTTGCTGAGGTAATCTGGAGAAATTTCACCCCATGCTTTCAGAAGCCCCTCCCACAAGTTGGATTGGCTTGATGGGCACTTTTTGCGTACCATACGGTCAAGCTGTTCCCATAACAACTCAATGGGGTTGAGATCGGGTGTCTGCGCTGGCCACTCCATTACAGATAGAATACCAGCTGCCTGCTTCTTCCCTAAATAGTTCTTGCATAATTTGGAGGTGTGCTTTGGGTCATTGTTCTGTTGTATAATGAAATTGGCTCCAATCAAGCTCTGTCCACAGGGTATGGCATGGCGTTGCAAAATGGAGTGATAGCCTTCCTTATTCAAAATCCTTTTTACCTTGTACAAATCTCCCACTTTACCAGCACCAAAGCAACCCCAGACCATCACATTACCTCCACCATGCTTGACAGATGGCGTCATGCACTCTTCCAGCATCTTTTCAGTTGTTCTGCATCTCACAAATGTTCTTCTGTGTTATCCAAACACCTCAAACTTGTCTGTGTTCTTTTGCCCATATTAATCTTTTCCTTTTATTAGCCAGTCTCAGATATGGCTTTTTCTTGGCCACTCTGCCCTGAAGGCCAGCATCCCTGAGTCGCCTCTTCACTGTAGACGTTGACACTGGCGTTTTGCTGGTACTATTTAATGAAGCTGAGGACCTGTGAGTCAGTTGAGGACCTGTGAGGCGTTGATTTCTCAAACTAGAGACTCTAATTTAGTTGTCTTATTGCTCAGTTGTGCAGTGGGGCCTCCCACTTCTCTTTCTACTCTGGTTAGAGCCTGTGTGTGCTGTCCTCTGAAGGGAGTAGTACACACCTTTGTAGGAAATCTTCAGTTTCTTGGCAATTTCTTGCATGGAATAGCCTTCATTTCTAAGAACAAGAATAGACTGTCGAGTTTCACATGAAAGTTCTCTTTTTCTGGACATTTTGAGAGTTTAATCGAACCAACAAATGTAATACGCCAGATTCTCAACTAGCTCAAAGGAAGGTCAGTTTTATAGCTTCTCTAACCAGCAAAACTTTTTTCAGCTGTGCTAACATACTTGCTGTGAAGCATGGGATTTTCCCAAAAAATAATCAGTCCTTGATTGATGAAAAGAAATCCAAAGGAGTCCAATTTTAACAGAAAAAATTATTTCATCAAAACATATCCAAAATGTGTGCAATGAAATCCTTGCCTTTCAGGCTGCTGTAGTCTCACAGATTTCCCATTATGTCAACTCCACCAACAACAACCCAGCTTGTTGTCTGATGGAATCCTTTTATATCATATACATTTCCCATAATCCTATGCAATTTTCTCTATAAAACACTGGAGTTGCTGCAGACTTGCCTCTTATAAGTTCAGGGCAGACACACCCTACTACAGCTCCACTACGCCAGGTAAGTAAATAAAAACACTTCTTTATGAAACACAAATTGTGAGCATTCCCTTAGTTTTGGTACATTGTTCCCAGAAGGCAAGACCAGAAAGAGTAGAAAAATAGAGCATTAGGTGGCCAGCCTAATGAGGAAAGAAAGACATAAGAAGCAGTAATAGAACATTCACACAGAGGTTTTACCAGACCTGGGGAACTCATGTACCATAACTAAGGTTACAAAACAGCAAATCAGTTATAAACATAAAACAAAACATTTTTACCTCTTCACATTCCTCCCCCCTTAAGAGTAAGCTTGTCCTTCTTCAGACAACTTTTACTTCAGCACCATACTTAGACAAATGATCAGCATTTTGGTGCTTCACCCCTGATCGATGTTGTATCTCAAACTTAAATGGCTGTAATGCTAAATACCACATAGTAATTCTGGCATTTTTGTCCTTCATGGTATGAATCCAAGTGAGGGGATGATGATCTGTTACCAAAGTAAACTCTCTTCCTAGTAAGTAATAGCGTAATGCCTCCAAAGCCCACTTAATTGCCAGCCCTTCTTTCTCAATACTGTAGTAGAATACTTTTGTTCACGGGGAAAAAGTTTCCTACTCAAATAAAGAATAGGATGTTCCTCACCATTTACCTCTTGACTTAGGACTGCCCCAAGTCCCACCTCTGATGCATCAGTCTGCACAATAAATGGTTTGTCAAAGTTTGGGCTCTGCAAGACCGGTTCTTTACACAAAATTTCTCTTATTTGTTCAAAAGCTAGTTCACATTCTCTTGTCCATACCACTTCCTCTCTTCTGTTCTTTTTAGTTAGGTCGGTTAAGGGAGCAACTATGGTAGCAAATTTTGGAATAAAACATCTATAATAACCAACAAAAATGATCTGACTTCTTTTTTTGTAGCTGGAATAGTAGCAGATTGAATGGCATGTACTTTTGATATTTCTGGCCTTACTTTACCACTACCCACAATAAACCCAAGGTACATTGTTTCTTGAAATCCCAAAGCACATTTACATGGATTAATTGTGAAACCAGCTTTCTCAATTTCAGTTATTACCTTTTCCAAGTGATACAAGTGGTCTTCCCATGATTTACTAAAAATTACAACGTCATCTAAATAAGCAGCACTGTACTCCATATGACCCTTCAAGAGTAAGTCCATGGCTCTTTGAAACGTGGCTGGAGCACCATGAAAACCAAATGGCATGTTTCTGAACTGATACAGACCACTAGGCATCATAAAGGCAGTTTTTTCTTTTGATTTCTCATCAAGTGGAATTTGCCAATAACCCTTACATAAATCTAGGGTAGAAATATATTCTGCACACCCCAATTTGTCTATGAGCTCATCAATAACCAACATCAATTACGGCGTTGGGTAATTGTCAAAACTAGGTATAGCATTAATTTTACGAAAATCTATGCAAAATCTTATTGTCCCATCTTTTTTCCCAACCATCACTACAGGCGATGACCAAGGACTTTTGGAGGGTTCAATAACTCCCAATTTAAGCATTTCCTGCACCTCATTTTCAGCCTCACCCTTTAATTTTTCAGGTATTCAATAAGGTTTCTGCCTGATAGGCGCATGATCCCCAGTATTTATTGCATGAGAAATTAAAGACACATGACCAGGCTTACTTCCAAAAGTTTCTGAACTAGACCCAATAAGCTTCCTCATGTCACAATGTTGTCCTTTAGATACAGTGCCTTGCGAAAGTATTCGCCCCCTTGAACTTTTCAACCTTTTGTCACATTTCAGGCTTCAAACATAAGGATATAAAATGTAAATTTTTTGGTGAAGAATCAACAACAAGTGGGACACAGTCATGAAGTGGAACGAAATTTATTGGATATTTTAAACTTTTTGTAAAAAAATACAAAACTGAAAAGTGGGGCGTGTCAAATTATTCGGCCCCCTTAAGTTAATACTTTGTAGCGCCACCTTTTGCTGCAATTACAGCTGCAAGTCGCTTGGGGTATGTCTCTATCAGTTTTGCACATTGAGAGACTGAAATTCTTGCTCATTCTTCCTTGAAAAACAGCTCGAGCTCAGTGAGGTTGGATGGAGAGCGTTTGTGAACAGCAGTTTTCAGCTCTTTCCACAGATTCTCGATTGGATTCAGGTCTGGACTTTGACTTGGCCATTCTAACACCTGGATACGTTTATTTGTGAACCATTCCATTTTAGATTTTGCTTTATGTTTGGGATCATTGTCTTGTTGGAAGATAAATCTCCGTCCCAGTCTCAGGTCTTTTGCAGACTCCAACAGATTTTCTTCCAGAATGGTCCTGTATTTGGCTCCATCCATCTTCCCATCAATTTTAACCATCTTCCCTGTCCCTGCTGAAGAAAAGCAGGCCTAAACCATGATGCTGCCACCACCGTGTTTGACAGTGGGGATGGTGTGTTCAGGGTGATGAGCTGTGTTGCTTTTACGCCAAACATATCGTTTTGCATTGTGGCCAAAAAGTTCGATTTTGGTTTCATCTGACCAGAGCACCTTCTTCCACATTTTTGGTGTGTCTCCCAGGTGGTTTGTGGCAAACTTTAAACAAGACTTTTTATGGATATCTTTGAGAAATGGCTTTCTTCTTGCCACTCTTCCATAAAGGCCAGATTTGTGCAGTGTACAACTGATTGTTGTGCTATGGACAGACTCTCCCACCTCAGCTGTAGATCTCTGCAGTTCATCCAGAGTGATCATGGGCCTCTTGACTGCATCTCTGATCAGTCTTCTCCTTGTTTGAGATGAAAGTTTAGAGGGACGGCCGGGTCTTGGTAGATTTACAGTGGTCTGATACTCCTTCCATTTCAATATGATCGCGTGCACAGTGCTCCTTGGGATGTTTAAAGTTTGGGAAATCTTTTTGTATCCAAATCCGGCTTTAAACTTCTCCACAACAGTATCACGGACCTGCCTGGTGTGTTCCTTGGTCTTCATGACGATCTCTGCGCTTTAAACAGAACCCTGAGACTATCACAGAGCAGGTGCATTTATACGGAGACTTGATTACACACAGGTGGATTATATTTATCATCATCAGTCATTTAGGACAACATTTCATCATTCAGAGATCCTCACTGAACTTCTGGAGTGAGTTTGCTGCACTGAAAGTAAAGGGGCCGAATAATATTGCACGCCCCACTTTTCAGTTTTTTATTTTTTACAAAAGTTTAAAATAACCAATAAATTTCGTTCCATTTCACAATTGTTTCCCACTTGTTGTTGATTCTTCACCAAAAAATTAAAATTTTATATCCTTATGTTTGAAGCCTGAAATGTGGCAAAAGGTTGAAAAGTTCAAGGGGGCCGAGTACTTTCGCAAGGCACTGAAACTTTGGACTCAAAGTTACCTCTGACCAGTGTGCACAATTTTTCAACAAATCATAAATCTCTTCAGACATATCCTGTGAAGCCTCTGCGACAATAGTACAGGTAATGTTATTTTTATGATTAACCTCTGGTTCAAGCCAACGTTTTAAGAAATTTACATGGTAAACCTTATTTTTTTGTTTTTTATCTGGGGTTTCAATTTCAAAGTCAACAGGACCTGTTTGTCTAACAACTTTATATGGCCCTTGCCATCTGGCCAACAACTTATTCTCACTGCTAGGAAGCAAGAGAAGAACCTTATCTCCAACTTTATTTGACTTATTTTTGGCATGTTGATCATACCATTTCTTTTGGTAAACGTTTGCTTTGTGGACATTATCATGGGCTACCTTAATCAATTTCATTAATCTCTCTCTCATTTCCAACACATGTTCCACCACATTTTTCTGATGAGCAGCTCTACCTTCCCATACCTCTTTAATAACATCCAAGAGTCCCCTGGGTCGTCTCCCATATAACAATTCAAAAGGGCTAAACCCTGTAGACTCTTGTGGAACCTCACGATAGGCAAATAACAGAAAGGGCAACCATTTGTCCCACAGTTTTGGGCCATTATGTGCAAATTTTTGAAGCATATTTTTCAAGGTTTGGTTATATCGTTCAGTCAACCCATCAGTTTGTGGATGATAAGGGGTAGTTCTGAGGGGCTGTATACCAAGAAGTTTATAAATTTCTAACAGAAAGGAAGATGTAAAATTACTCCCCTGATCAGTAAGGATATGCTTAGGTAATCCAACCCTGCTAAACACATTCAAAATTTTTTCAGCAACTCTTTTATCAGTAACTGTGCGCATAGGTATGGCTACAGGATACGTGGTACAGTAGTCTACAATTGTAAGAATAAGACAGTTACCTTTGGAACTTTTTTCTAGTGGTCCAATAATATCCATACCCACAGTATTAAATGGTTCATCAATTACTGGCAAGGGTATAAGTTCTGCTTTGGGAGGAACAGAAGCTGTGTACTGACATACTGGGCAACTACGACAATAAGTAGTTATTTCATCATAAACTTCCAGGCCAATAGAACAGATAAAGTACTCTGGCCAAAGTCTTTTCATAACCCAAATGTCCAGCAATAGGAACATCATGTGCTAATTTTAAAATTTCTGATCTAAACCTTTTTGGCACAACTAACTGTTGCACTTGTTCTCCTGTTTTTGGGTGACTACACACTCTATATAAAATATTGTTTTCAACTAGATAAAAGGGTGTAACCGGCTGCCTACCACTTTCTTCAATCACTTTACAGTTAGTTATTCTTTGTTCATACAGTGGATACAAGCCAATGTCCTGTTTTTGTTCAAATGTAATATCAGTGTCCCACAGGTCAGCATTTTTATACTTGCCATCCTGGGAAAGTCTTTTCTTAAAGACATCCTGCTGTCCTGGAACTCTCGGAGGCTTTGATGATGGTGACTCCAAGATGTCCTCATGAAATGGGAAAATGTCCTTCAAAGTCTCATCTCTCTTGTGTGCCTTTGCTTTAGCTCAGGTAGTCACAGCAGACAACTGGCTTTCCCCCATTTGCAAATCTTTGAATCCAGGAGTGGTTTTTCCAAGGATCACTGGTACTTGTAGTTCTGGAACAACAACTGCTGGCATGGTAAAACATTTCTCATTCAACTGAAGTTCAATATTTGATGTGGAGTAATTTTTTGTATCTCCAGGAACACAAGTAATTGGCACTTTGGGAAAGTCCATCTTCTCAGTTATTAGGTCCCCCTTTACCAAACTTAGTTTACTGGCAGAATCCAGCAAAGCATCCACAGTCTGTCCATTAATTTGAATTGGCAGAATAAAGTCACTGCAAGCAAAAAACGATCCAGACGTTGGGCGTAACATTTCGCATAACTCGAGCTACCAACTTCTCCGACTAAGGTTTGATAGGGTGCCACGCGTTATACTTACTGGTGAAGTTTCCTAGTTCTTACACCTTGCATGCCTGAGATAATCGCTAGAATAATGTCATGTTCGCTCCATGACATGTTCATGCTTTTCCTTGGGCAAAATTTAGCTATGTGTCTCTTTTCTTGGCAAATATAGCACATTTTTTCACTGGTGATGGTTTTGAATGGACTTCTGGCTTCTTGACCTCTCCCTCTATAGAGAATTCTGAATGGCTTGGATGGACCAGTTGTAGACCTGCTTAGGTCTCTTTTTGCTAGGAGAAAGACTTCTGCCAAAGAAATTGCTTTGGCAGCATTTTTGGGCCGATGTTTTTTAACCCAGGCATGAACATCAGCTAGAAGAATTTGTAGAAACTGTTCAAGTATGATCACTTCACTGATCTGTTCAGTCGTCTTTGTGTCTGGTTTCATCCATTTCATATATAAGTCTTGCAGGCGAGTAAAGACTTCTCTTGGACCATCAGTGTAGCAGTACTTCCATTCTCTGAACCTCTGCCTGTAGGTTTCCTCACTGATGTCATATCGCCTTAGAATAGTCTCTTTAACCAAGTCATAGTTATTTGCATCGTTTTTGTTCATGTGGCTATATGCCAGTTGGGCTTGTCCAGTAAGATATGGTGCTAGTCTTACCACCCACTGTTCCTTAGGCCACTGACAAGTGTGTGCAATTCTTTCAAATGTGGTTAAATATGCCTCAATATCATCTTGTGGAGAAAGTTTTGTCATGCGAGGGTCTTTCCAAGGAGACATAGCAACAGGCAGTCTCAGGGTTTGGAACAGTTCCCTCCAGCGTTCATCCTGACGTTGCAATTCCTCACGATTTCTCCTGGCTTACTCTATTTGCCTTTTTTCTGCTTCTATCTGCTGAACAGTTAACCATTTCATAAGGTCAGCAATGCTCTCAGGTAAAGTCTTTTCAGAAGGTTCCACAACACTTGGAGGTATTGGAGCAGCTGTGGCTCCTTGCACTTCTGCCTCCTCCTCTATCTGTGCACTCTGTCTAGCACTTTGACTTTGCATTTTCACCAGCTTGCTTGCAGCAGTTCGCTTTGCAGACACAGTAGTTTTTTTTTTGTAATGCGCCAGGAACGTGTCTTGTACATAACTCCCTTGTTTCTTTATGCTGGAGTACTTGGAGCAATACTTCAAAAATCATCCCGTTGCTGACACCATATGTGAAGCATGGGAATTTCCAAAAAACAATCAGACCTTGATTGATGAAAAGAAATCCAAAGGAGTTTATTCTAAATCCAATTTTAACAGAAAAAATTATTTCCTCAGAACATATCAAAAATGTGTACAATGAAATCCTTGCCTTTCAGGCTGCTGTAGTCTCACAGATTTCCCATTGTGTCAACTCCTCCAACAACAACCCAGCTTGCTGTCTGATGGAATCCTTTTATATTATAGACATTTCCCATAATCCATAATCTATAAAACACTGGAGTTGCTGCAGACTTACCCCTTATAAGGTCAGGGCAGACACACCCTACTACAGCTCCACTACTGCAGGTAAGTAAAGAAAAACACTTCTTTATGAAACACAAATTGTGAGCATTCCCTTAGTTTTGGTACATTGTTCCCAGATGGCAAGACCAGAAAGAGTAGAAAAATAGAGCATTAGGTGGCCAGCCTAATGAGGAAAGAAAGAAATAAGAAGCAGTAATAGAACATTCACACAGAGGTTTTACCAGACCTGGGGAAATCATGTACCACAACTAAGGTTACAAAACAGCAAATCATTTATAAACATAAAACAAAACATTTTTACCTCTTCACACTTTCACAAGAGTTTTCAAGGGTTTTCTAAACATCCATTAGCATTCTTACACAGTTAGCAAACACAATGTACCATTAGAACACTGGAGTGATGGTTGCTGGAAATGGGCCTCTATACACCTATGTAGATATTGCATTAAAAACCAGACATTTGCAGCTAGAATAGTCATTTACCACATTAACAATGTATAGAGTGTATTTCTGATTCATTTAATGTTATCATTGAAAAAAACTGTGCTTTTCTTTCAAAAATAAGTAAATTTCTAAGTGACCCTAAACTTTTGAACGGTAGTGTATGAACAGGCCATAAAATAGTATGGTAAGTCTAGTGGAACGCCAAACCTGTAAAAGACATAAAACACAAAATGAAATAAAAAATAAGCATAAAAAGAGAAGAAATAAATACTGCTGTACCCCATACCTATGGAGACAACATGTTAAAAACGCAATAAAAAAAAAAAAGTAAAACCACAAAAACACTGAACTATGCTCTTGATAAAATAAAGGGAACAAGCGTGTAGCGAAAAAAAAATTTTATAAAAAAGGAGCAAAACTTACACTGTCGTTTAAGCCTTTCGGATGGACTCTGTTAAGAGTATAAATTCACCGACTTTTCATCTGAGCGAGTTTTCTCTTCCAATTACCTGCCCTCGGGCCAGTAGAAACCTGGTCGATAGCACGGACGCGAAAAGTTGCTGGTTCCGAATTGTGGAGAATACGGAAATGCTTTGGAATTGTTTTAAGCGTGGAAATGTCCTCAATGTCACGAGCGTTGATAATTCCCAGGACATGTTCCCGTACTCTGCATCAAAGTTCACGTGTGGTTAAACCTATACTGTATAGATCAAGTCACAGGAACATGTAGCAAAATAAATAACGGCAACAGATTGACAATGCAAATGATGTTGGATCTCAAATTTTCGACTATGATCCGAGTTCCAAAACTCCTTACCTGTGTCATCATTATTACATGCGACACAGCGTCCACAAGGTTTACATCCTGGTTTAGGACCGCTACCATCTATGGACTGCTTTTTTGATGACTGCTTTTTTGATGTAAAAAAACGTGTCAAAAAACCGTTTCCTAATTCCTGAAGCAGATTTTTTCAGCTTGCAAAAAACTCTGTGCGAACATACCCTTAGGGCATCCCTGTGTTTAGTTAGTGGCTCAGACGAGCAGGATTTATGTTATTGTTTTGCCTGACTGTTAAGTCTTGTTTATTTTTTGCCATTTCTTACAAATAAACATACAGGAAAAAAAAACCTGTTTGAACCTGACTTTTGTGTCTGTCTCTGACTGTCTGGGTCCGCTGCTGCTGCCACTGAGTTTATCTTCCCACACTAGTTATACAGCATCTGGACACTATTATTTAAACTTAGTGTATTATGCTCATGCATTGTAATTAGCTATTCAGCATTTGGGCTCTATTATTTAAATCTAGTGTAATATATGGGTCACAACACTATTATAATAAGTGATTGTATTGAGTTTTATTTGATCTCCTCTTCAGGGCGATAAATACATTATCAAAACGCTTTTTGTTGTCATTTGAGCCATGTATGTATGTGGTCACCCCTAGTTTTTGAAACCCATTTTTTTGCTTCTTTAGCATCTATACCAGGGGTAGGCAACCTTTTTTGTTCGGCGTGCTGATTTTAATTAAAAAATCGAAGCTGAGGTACTCGGAGTGCCGGTCAATAATTGTAAGTCTGACGACCCCTAAACTAAAGTTATACAACACAAACCATAACACAGAAGTGCTGCCACAATATTGTGAACCGAGAGCAAGGCAGGTGGTTTGGACTCCGCAACCAGAAATGAACGCACACGCGGTAGTTCAAGAAAAAAAAATATATATTTACTATAAGTTAATAAAGGCTAGTTAAAGGTAAAATGACAGGGCTAAAGACAAGCAAAATATACAATATAGCATGAACAATTTCAAGGCAAATTCTGCAATGGTTTCTACTTTTACTCTGTCCACTTCTGCAGTATGGACACTGAATGAACAATATACTCAAAACTATCCCTAACTGACCCTGACTTCACATTTGGGTGCACCCCCTTTTCCCCAGTGGTCCAGGTGGACCGCTTACAGTCCGTAGAAGCGCGCGGTGGGGCCCAAAGTCGGTCCTTTCTTTTATAGTGAAGCGTCCTCTCCTCACGGTTATCAGGATCTTGGGAGAAATGAAGTCCTCTTTAACAGACAGGGAAACCAACTGAATGCAATGTAATCCAACAGCAGATTCCACTCAGCACACTGACAGTCCTGCCGAATCCATACACTGAGCTGGGATGTAAACCGGGATTTAGCAGGTGCTGTCCAGTACATCAACAGCACTGCGAGTCTCTATCTGTGGTATCCAAATACACAGTCACAATGTCAGTCTCACTGATCAGCCACTGAGCACAGTTCCTTTCACGTGGACTCACTAGTCCTGTTGTCTCTTTACACTCTGTTTGTCTCTGGACCAAGATACAGCTTAGCTGTACAGAAAAATCTCCACACCAGTTCAATACAACACTTGCCAAGATGGCTGCTGCTCTCTGTCTCGTCACTTCCTGCTTCTCTGCTCACACTCTGTCTGCAGAACAGGCAGGCTGACATAAAAGGGGGGGGTCTCACTCCAGCATCATGTCACAATTACAATGGCTGCTGTCTTAAAGGAACAGAATCACAGAAATACATTCAACATTAACAGTTTATACAGACAAATGAAGCTTAAGACAACATTGGCTGTCTCTTACATATTCCCCCCCACTTTAAGATTGGCAGTCCCTGCCTATGACTGTATATCCAGAGGGTTGTACTTTTATGCACAGGGTGGTAGTATACCGATGTATGGCAGGCCAAACAAACTCATCCTGCGCATACCGAACAGGGGGAATACCAGCATTTGGCCTAGTGGTCCGTCTGAGGACCGGTGGTATATTATGGGGTGCTGCAGCTATGGGCTGAGAAGGACCAGCGGATTCCGCACCAGAGGGGGCACAGGCCGGAGATACAGTAGTCACAGGTGGAACATCCCCAGGAGCAGGGATCGGCCAACAATCATCCTCCTCGTCGGAGGCCCATTCCGCACCTCCATTCTCTGACTGTGGGAGCTCATTCACATTGGCAGGCCCATCGTGATTTGTCCCTTCAGAATGACACAGGCGCAACATATTTCGGTGAAGTACTCGAACACAATCAGTTCCTTCTTTCTGGACCTGGTACACTGGCCCATTCGCATACTTGCGGCCAACAACACGATACGGCAAAGCCTCCCATCTGCTTTCCAATTTCCCTTGGGGTTTCTTGACACGAACTAGCACCAGGTCGCCTGGTTGCAATGGTGCTTCTTGCACTGGGGTCTTATCAGGATGGGGATGTTCTTGCAGGCGCTGCCGCACCAATCGATGGATCGTCTCAAGTCTCTGCCGATGCGCCCGCACCCAAGAGGTTGGATCCCTCGGAGGGAACCCATCCACATCATTCAACTGTAATTCTCCTATACTTCGCCCAGACCGCCCAAAGAGAAGTGTATAAGGAGAGTACCCCGTTGTAGAATGGACCTGATTGTTATAGGCCCACACCATTTCAGACAAGAACTGAGGCCACTGTAACTTCTTGTCTTCCTCCAGAGTCCGCAGCATCTGTAGCAGAGTTCTGTTGAATCTTTCACAGGCCCCATTTCCCTGAGGGTGGTATGGAGTCGTGTGCGACTTCTTTATCCCGTAGATACGTTGAACTTCTTTCATTACGTGTCCCTCAAAGCAGGCGCCCTGGTCGGAGTGGATGCGTTGGGGGCACCCATATACTCGAATGAAATCTTGGCACAGAGCACGAGCTGCTGACTCAGCTGTCTGGTCCTTGGTGGCGGTTACCACCGCAAATTTGGTGAAGTGATCCACCATTACGAGGCAATACTGGTGTCCGCTATTGGATGGGCCCACCATTAGATAGTCTATCATGACGATTTCTAAAGGTTCCTGGGTCACGATGGTTTGCAGGGGAGCTCTCTGTTCTATTGCCTTATGGATCTCACAAGTTCGACAGCTGCGGCATACTTCTTCGACCATTTGACGAAGACCAGGGCAGTAAATCAGTCGCTGTAACCAACGAAAGGTCTTCTCATGACCAAAATGTCCATTCTTATTATGAGCCTCAACTGCCAAGGAGCGAGCCAGTTCACTAGGCACCACAATTTGGTATCGAATGTCGATCTCAGAAGGTAAATAGACCTTTCGGCATAGCACTCCATTTTTCATCTCCAACTTTTCCCACTGACTCAAAACAGATAATATCTCACGTGTCAGTCGTTCTCTTTCCTCTCTACAGGGCTTCTGGCCTTTCTCAACGCACTTGATCATCTGCGCCAGCCCCTCATGGGTCTGTTGTATCTGTGCCCATTCCTGTCGTGAGGGACCAAAGAAAGGAGCCATTTCAGTCCCCTCCATCTCAAACTGATTAGTGGCGGTCAAGGCCTGTGAAAATCTGCTGAAATCGGGCACCTCCACATGCTCCAACTCATGATCCACGTCTTCTGTGGGGGTCTGGGCAGTTACCCTAGAAAGTCCGTCAGCATTCTGGTTCTCTGTCTTGGACCGATACTTAATGCGGTAATTGAATGTAGACATTCGGGCTATCCACCTCTGCTCTAACGCCCCGAGCTTGGCATTTTCCAGGTGAGCTAGTGGGTTGTTGTCAGTCAGTACTAAAACTTCAGCACCGGTCAAATATTCAGAGAATTTCTCGGTCATGGCCCATACCAGTGCCAACAGCTCCAATTTAAATGAACTATAATTCTCGGGGTTTCTTTCAGAATCTCTCAAAGACCGGCTGCCGTACGCTATGACCCTCTCCTGGCCATCCTGAAGCTGGGAAAGCACTGCTCCAAGACCATACAGGCTTGCATCTGTATATAGCTGGAACGGCAAGTGGTAATCAGCATATGCCAAGATTGGGGCTGTTGGCAGTGCATCCTTCAATGCCTGGAAGGCTTGTTCCTGTTCAGGTCCCCACTTCACGGACCGGTTCTTTGGACCACCGGATGTGCCTCGTAGGAGAGCATTAAGTGGTGCTGCTACCTTGGCGAAATCCTTAATAAACCGTCGATAGTAACCGGCTACTCCAAGGAACGCCCTCACTTCTCGCAGGGTAGTCGGTATCGGCCAATCTTGAACAGCCGCTATCTTGTCTCTTGATGGTCTCACCCCTTCTCCTGATACGCGGTGACCCAAGTAATCAATTTCAGATTGGAACAACCGACATTTACTGGGTTTCAATTTGAGCCCATGTTCCCGCAATCTTCAAAATACTTGCCCCAACTGGTGGAGATGGTCTTCAAAGGTCGCAGAATACACTATAATGTCATCCAAGTAGATGAGAGTGAACTCAAAGTTGAAGTCACCGAGACATTTCTCCATCAACCGCTGAAACGTTCCGGGTGCATTTGTCAACCCGAAGGGCATCCGGTTAAATTCGTATAGTCCCATGGGCAAGATGAATGCCGTCTTCTCCTTGTCTTTTGTGGCCATCGGCACCTGCCAATACCCACTAGCCAGATCTAGTGAGGAGAAGTACCGGGCTCTCCCTAGCGCTGAGAGGGACTCCTCAATCCGTGGCAAGGGGTAGGAATCTCGTACGGTGCAAGCGTTTAACTTCCGATAGTCTACGCAAAATCGGATGGACCCATCTTTTTTTCTTACTAACACCACAGGAGCCGCCCAGGGACTCTGGCTTTCTTGGATGATCCCACCCTGTAGCATCTTAGCTAACAGTTCTTTCACTTCCTGATACAACTGTGGAGGAATTTGTCGGTAGCGCTCTCTAATTGGAGGGGTGTCTCCTGTGGGAATCTCATGGTAGATCCCTGTGGTACATCCAAAATCTTCAGCATACCGTGCAAAGGTGGCTTGGTTCTCCCACAACAGCTCATCTACCTTCTGCACCCATTCCAGAGAACATGAACTTACATCCATCTTCATCTGTTTTCGAATTGCACAGCCATTCCATTCAGAGGTGGGTTCCTCATCTTCTCCCATGGACACAGTTACGGTCCACTCATCCCTTTCAGTCGGCTTCAGCTGCATTGGAGTTACTTTCCTTACTTCCTCCGGAGTCACATAGATGTTAGCCAGCAGCCTCCCTGGGGTCAGGTCCACACTCTGGTCCTGAGTGTTTACACATCGAAGTGGTACTCTTCCATTGCGAACTATTGCCAAGGAACGGGCCACTAGCGGATCAACACCTCCTTCGGCTGCCTGCAGTGGTTCTACCAACACAGCTATGCCCTCTAGTTTCCGACAGGTGCCTACGGGCATGGACACTATTATCTCCCGACTGGGTGGCAGTGTAACTTTTGTATGCAAAGGAACTGAAATTCGAGCCAGAGGACGCTGTGCATCTGAACTTTTCTGTAAGCCACATGTCCGGATCAGCCGCTGGAAAGCTGTTTGAGTAGGCCGATGGGTGGTGGTTTCTTTCCAATAACCGTGACCTTTCTTTTCAAAGAGGATCTGATCTAATTCTTTTAACACATTCATCCCCAAAATGACAGGGACCTTTACTTCATGTGACTCCTGTACCACCACAATGCCTTTCCTACCTAGATCTTGGCCACATACCCGGACATTCATCCAGGCCACTCCCACGACCGAAACTGGTAACTGGTTAGCTGCGACCACTCGTACGAATGTATGGGGATCATATTTCACATGTTGCCGGAAGTACCGTTCATAACAGTCTCTACTCAAGGTCGTTACTTGGGAACCCGTGTCAATCATCCCGGTAACCGGAATACCCTCCATTTCCACCTGTATGACAGGACTTGCAGCGATCAGGTCATCATCAGGGCATTCTCCCCACATAGTCTCCTTGTCAGTCTCCCCTACTACACGCCCTTCAGCAGCAGGGGACTTCAGTTTAACGGCGGTCTCTCATAAGTTTGTCGCTGCTCTGGACATCTAGCAGCAACATGGCCCCCCCCCCCCCCCCACACCCACCCCCCCCCCCCCCCCCCCCCCCCCCCCCCCCCCCCCCCCCCCCCCCCCCCCCCCCCCCCCCCCCCCCCACACCACAAAAAAATCACCCCCCCCCCCGCCCCCCCCCCCCCCCCCCCCCCCCCGGCGGCGGGGGATTCCCACCCCCCCCGCGCGCCGGGCCCCCCCCCCCCCCCCCCCCCCCCCCCACCAAACCTCCAATCTCCAACACCCCCCAACCCCCACACCCAAGCACCCCCCCCCCCTCCCCCCCCCCCCCCCCCCCAACACTATAATTTTCCCCCCCCCCCCCCTTCCCCCCCCCCCCCCCCCCCCCCCCCCCCCCCACCAAACCACCCCCACCCCCCCCCCCCCCCCCCGCCCCCCACCTTACCCCCCGGGGGGGGCCCCCACCTGCACCACATGGAATTTAGCCACCGCCCCCCGTCGTATAAAATCCTGCATAGTCACAGTTAAACTGCCGTCACGTATCCCCAGGACAAACTGGTCACGGAGAGTCCGATCAGGGTTACAGAAGGCTGGCGAGCCCCCCTCTTTCCTTCCTTTGAATATCTCGGAGCAGTTCTTGTAGGGCATTTGCATATTGGGGAAGGCTTTCATTCTCCTGTTGTACCCTCTGGAAGAACCGAGCCTGCAGAGACCCCAGCAATGCAGTTTCTCCATAGATGGTTTCTAGAATCTGGACTACTTGCTCAAATGTCTGCCTTTGTTCAAATGGCCTCAGTATCACCGTGGTCTTAGCATCCCCTTGTAATGTCAATATTGCTAGCTCTACTAGTACTTCTGGTGCGGTCTGGTACATTCGCTGTATCATTCGTATCTGTTCCACCCACATACTCACTGACATATTATTGCCATCAAATTTAGCTAACTGACTCATTATAGCCCCTGCTGGCATTCTTCCTCCAGCACCATTCTCCCCGAACGGGAGCGTTACCGTCCAT